>CM051822.1:37269029-39819897 GCA_028451465.1 Erethizon dorsatum | reverse complement strand
CAGCTGCGCGATCTCTTCGCGCTGGAAGACGAAGCTCTGCGTACCCAGCCAGAGCCACACGATTTGGGTTAGCACCGCCAAAGCAGCCAGAAGCAGCGCGACCCACGCCCACCGCCGGCCCACAGCCCACTGCATCCCTTCGGGCGAAGTGGCACAGGGGAATGCAGGAGGAAGTCTGGGCCCAAAGCTGGGGCTCTTACTGTTCTGAGCCCGCCACCGGGTGCCCGAGACTCGCTCCCCCGCCACCACCGTGGTACGGTTCTCCCTGACCAATCAGAACGGTCCGAGCACTCTAGCACCGCCCCATCGGTTGAATCATTTCCTTGTGGAGCGCGCAGAGGGGTGGGGCGGCGCCGCGCACGGGAGGTGAAGGGGCGGGGTCGGCCTCTTAGCTTCCTGCTTTGGGGTCTTCTGGCTGGGTCTCTTTTAGGTTGCTGCGCGATGGAAAAACCCAGAACTGGCTGCCCCGCTTGGGCTCAATGCCTGGTAAAGCAGGCGAGCCCAGAAAGTAGAACCTTTTGGGACTCAAGGTTGTTGGGGCCTACCTTTATAGCACAGATGCCTAGGCGAGGTACTGAAACCTGGGACTTCAGGGAAGGCTTTTCAGAGGCCTGACACTTGAGCAGTCTTAAGAGAGAAGGGCATTCCAGCAAAGTGGACCCACTGCAAGAGCAGAGAGGCAGAGAGAGACTGCACCCCCCCACACACACACATACCGGAGATTGAACCCAGGGCCTTCCCACTGAGCTACACACCCCAACCCACACTCCCCACTTTTGATACACGGTCTTGGTAAGTTGCTAAATTGCCCGGGTTAGGCTCAACTTGTGATCCTCCTGCCTTAGCCTCCTCGAGTCCTGGAATTACAGGCATGTGCCACCATGCTAGGTTAGCATGGGTTCTTTGGGGGCCTACAATGCATTCTTTGTTCTGAAGCATGAAATTTAAGAGGAGAACCTCCTAAACCAATGGAGGGTTATCTGCAGGAGAGCAATGGGATTAGATTTTGCCTCAGAATGGAGACATAGAGGAGGGTGCAAAATGAGAGTTGGGGAGACCATGACTATGGTACAGGTAAGAAGGAAGATCTGTGTCAGTGGAGACGGTGTGGTCTCATCCCAGCTTAGCGATCTCTCCAGGGATCCTACAGAAAAGATGGTAATTAAAACCTTAAAAGTGGATAAAGTCTCATAGGGAGGGCTAATTGAGTAAGGTAAGGTAAAGGACAGAGCTGTAGAAAACACCAACTAAGGGATAGGCAGAGAGAGAGGGGGAGAGAGAGAGAGAGAGAGAGAGAGAGAGAGAGAGAGAGAGAGAGAGAAACTAAGCAAAAGAGGCAGCATAGTGTGATGATTAAGAAATAAACTCGAGCTGGACTGGGGTCAAAGCCTTGACTTTTTGACACCTACTACTTGTGTGATCTTGGACAAATTATTTAAACTTTCTATGACTCAGTTTTCTTATCTGTAAAGTGGAATAAATAAAAATACCTACCTCATAGTACATACCCTTATTGTGATGAAGATTAAATGAGCTAATATTTTTGAAGCTATTAGTGCCTGGCATATGGTGAACATTATGTTTAGTTATACAAATAAATCATAACTGGAAGAGAAAAGCCTCACACCACAGGAATAATGGAATGGTCAACACAATCAAATATAACTGAGAAGTTCAATAAGATGATAAATGTTCCTTGAATTTTTCAGTGGGGACATGTGGCTGTGACAATGCCAAAGCCACAAATCTATTTCATTTTGCTCCTGGACAGCCAGATTATATTCCACAGACTATTATGTAGGTGGGACCATGTGATTATATTCTGGGCAATGAAATATAGGCAGAAATCATGTATGCTATTTCCAGGTCAGGCTCCTAAAATCTGAAATTCTTTACATTCTCTTTCCTCATCTATTACTGTAGTTACAGAGGATCTAGTAGAGAATTCTTAGGGAATGATAGCACCACTAGATTTAGAACATTCTCTTTTTTCCCCAAAAGAGTGAGCTGGGAGACACAGAGAGTTATGGAAATGTTCCTGGAGGGGGTTGGGAGTAACTTGGCATGATCTAGGGTATAGAATTGAAACACTGTGTTCCTGAGAAAATGAAGCAGCCTCCAAAATCCAGACACTCAAACAGACACTTGAAAGAGTAAAAAGCAGGTCTATCCCTTCCATCACTCCATCTTGTACTATGAACAGCCAGTGGGACAAATAAAACTCATTTCTTAGTCCCTGCTTCCTGTTCCCTAGCTAGTGGCCCCTTTGGAGTCCAGTCTGAGGACTCTAGGGCAAAGATTAGGTAGATGACCAATGACCTTTTTTTTTTTTTTCGGCCTGGTTGCAGAATGCCTGGCTTGGCTTGGCCTGGCTTGGGAGAAGGGGCCTCCCTGCTATAGTTTAGCTCCTAGCTCACTAGGTTTCTGTCCTGAGTCCCTACTCAAGTGTCAGACACATGTCACAGCACTGGGAATCTTCTTGGAAAGCTGCATTCAAATCTTAGCTTGCCATTCATTATCTGGGTAACCCTGAGGACTCTGTTCCCCAATATGAAGTGGGAAAGAGGTGTAGATCATATTTAGATGGCTCTTTAGAAGTGCCAGGGGAGGGGCTGGGGATATAGTTTAGTGGCACAGTGCCTATCTGGTGAGCGCAAGTTCCTGAGTTTGATTCCTGGTACATTCCCCTCCCCCCCAAAAAAAGAAGTGCCAGGGGAGGAATTAATTTGAATTCTATTCTAGTGTTAGCTAATTGGTCTCATCAAAAGAAACAAAAACATGGAGAAGGAAAAGGAACATGTAAAGGAAATACCTCTGATGCCTCCCAGATGGTGGAGCTACTAACAGTCCAGTCCTCCTCACATCTTTTCTTATCTCTCCTTTCCTCCCCTTTCCTTTATTTTTTATTTTTTATTTTTTTTTTTAGACAGGGTCTTGCTATGTAGTCCAGGCTGGCCTTGAACACACTAGGTAGCCCAGGCTGGCCTTGAACTCACAGCAATCCTGTCTCAGCCTCCAGAGTGTTGGGATTACAGGCATGTGCCACTACAGCCAGCTTTGTTTTGTTCTTGAGACTGGTCTCACTGTGTTGCCCAGGCTGGTCTTGAACTCTCTGGGCTCATGTGATCCTCCTGCCTCAATTTCCCTAGTAGCTGAGACTACAGGCATGCACACCACAGTGCCTAGGTCATGTTTTTGTTTTGTTTTGTTTTGTTTTGTTTTGTTTTGTTTTGTTTTGTTTTGTGACAGGTTCTCACTATGTAGTTCAGGCTGGCCTTGAACTAGTATGTAGCCCAGGCTGGCCTCGAACTCGCTGCGACCCTCCTGTCTCAGCCTCCTGAGTGTTGGGATCACAGGTGTGCGCCATCATGCCCAGCAATTTTGATATTTCTTATAGCCTCTTATCTCTCACACCTCTTGTGTTTTTGGTCTGTGCATGTGTGTTTTATGTGTGCACGTGTGCGTGTGTGTATGAGAGAGACAGACAGAGAAACAGAGAGAGGAAGAGAGAGAATGAATGAATACGAGTACAATATGAGTCCATGGTTTCTTAGGTCTTTTTTCCAAAGCTGTTTCTGCAGGTAGGGATGTGGTCTGGTGAAGTTCCCACTCCTCAAGAAAAACTAGAGGGGTCAGTGTTCAGCTATAGCAGATCAAGGGTCACCTGTACCCCAAGGTTGCTTCTCCTCCACCATAGCCGTTGAGCAGATGACTCAGGTGGTTGCATGTCCTATAATATAAGCTCAGAGAGAGGAGAGGGCAGGCCAGACTTCTGTGCGTAGGGGCATCCCGGTGCCCTGTGAAGAGCCTGGGTACCTGGCACACGGTAGAGGCTTAGTAAATATTTGCTGAATGACTAGCCACATGCATGACTGAGTGCACCAAAAGTGTCCTGAAGCAGGACTCTGCGTTAAGGCGTTTCCGCAGAGGTTCTTCCAGGGCAGTGGCTCCTGTCTCTGTGGAGCTGCATCATCAAAATCATCCCACTAGCTGCGCCGCCCGCCCGAGCCCCGCCCCCAGGCGGCCCCTCACTCAGGCTGTCACGTGCTGGCGGCTGGCCAATCACCGGGGCGGGCGGGGCAGATAGAAATGAAAGCGTGAGTTTTGTACTCGCAGACGTTCCGCACGACCTCCGGGTGGGCTCATGTCGCGAGGTGGATCAAACCCTGAGCAGCGCCAGCGGACATCGGAGGTGGACGCCACCTCAGCAGCCTTCCGGTCTAGCGGTAATTGCTGGGCGGCCGGGGGACTCGCTGGAACGCGGCGCCGACCCCTCCTCTCCCTTAGAACGTTCTCGCCCCAACTTCAAGGTCGGCGCCTTCACACAGGGGAGGGACCGCAGGGCTAGAGAGAGGTTGCGCGCCCGCTGGCCTTGGGAAGGGCCAGTCCCGGGCCTTTATTTAGCTCCTAAGCAGGACGGGCCCGATTGGGTGCCGCTGAGCTCGGGCCTCTTGTGGTGGAGAGCCAGGGGAGAGAGAGACAAGAGACCTTTGCTGACCGATTTTAGCTGTCTGTTTCCAGAGCATCAGCATATCCGCTACAACCCGCTGCAGGATGAGTGGGTGCTGGTGTCAGCTCACCGCATGAAGCGGCCTTGGCAAGGGCAAGTGGAACCCCCGCTTCTGAAGACGGTACCCCGCCATGATCCCCTCAACCCTCTGTGTCCCGGGGCCACACGGGCCAATGGAGAGGTAAGCCTCTAGAGCCCACACCCACAGTGCATGTGTGTGTGGGGAGCTAAGCTCCTCCTCAGAGCTCCCTTTCACCCATTGCAGCAGTGGACGGACATCCTGGGTCATATCCTACCAAGCCTATTTGTTCCCTAGAGTGGGCCTTCCCCATTCCATTGTAGCTTGTGCAGCCCCTGAAGCCCACCAGATGGTGGTATGGGGCAGTGGATGCTTCTAGCCCATCCTTGTCTGTAGGTGAATCCCCACTATGATGGCACCTTTCTGTTTGACAATGACTTCCCAGCTCTGCAGCCTGATGCTCCGGATCCAGGTACCCTGACTTGAACCACTGTTGGGGAGGAGGGAGGCTTGACCTTTGGGGGACTAGTTTCTGTAGAGAGTAATGCTCCTTTATCTCAGGACCCAGTGATCACCCCCTTTTCCGAGCAGAGGCCGCTCGAGGAGTTTGGTAACTATGGATATTCCCTCTTCAACCAGGGTAGAAGACTAAACCCTGGGGTTGGGTTCTGCCCCTAGCACCCAACCCCTATCCTTCTGTCATCACTTCCCCCCTCCCACTTAGTAAAGTCATGTGCTTCCACCCCTGGTCGGATGTGACGCTGCCTCTCATGTCGGTCCCTGAGATCCGGGCTGTCGTCGATTCATGGGCCTCAGTCACAGAGGAGTTGGGTGCCCAGTACCCTTGGGTACAGGTCTGTGAGGTGGTCCTTTTCCCTGGAAGGGCAGGGAGGGGAAAGGTACAGCTTTGATTTAGGGGAGTAGCATACCAGATTCCACTGGGTGTGGCTGGAAGGGTACTGACTTGTGTCTTTCTGGCTATTAAAGGTCCCTATTTTAGCTGGGCGTGGTGGTGCATGCCTGTAATCCCAGCACTCAGGAGTCTGAGGCAGGTGGAATGCCTCGAGTTTGAGGCCAACCTGGGCTACATAATGAGTTCAACGCTAGTCTGAACTACATGGTGAGACCCTGTCTCAAAAAGAAAAATTAGGGCCGGTGAGACGGCTCAGCGGCTTAAGCGCCTGCCTTGCAAGCGCGAAGGCCCGAGTTCGACTCCCGGAACCCACATACGAAAAAGGGGCCGGTGATATCGCTCAGCGGCACAGGTGCCTGTTGGCGCGTGAGGTCCTGAGGTCGTCCCCCCCGGTACCCACAAAAAAAAAAAAAAAAAAAAAAAAAAAAAAAAGAAAAATTAAAGCTCCCTATCTCTACCCAATAGATCTTTGAAAATAAAGGAGCTATGATGGGCTGTTCTAACCCCCATCCCCACTGCCAGGTAAGTGTGCCAAGGGGTGCAGTGGCTTTCTTGACTGGGTCCAGTCAGTACTATAGGCAGGGGAACTGAATTAAGGGATGAGATAGAGGCCATATACTAGTGATGAGGAGGCTTGGAGGTAAGGGACCTACATGCTCTTGTCTGCTTCTATCTTCTGACAGGTGTGGGCCAGCAGTTTCCTGCCAGATATTGCTCAGCGTGAGGAGCGGTCTCAGCAGTCCTATCACAGTCAGCATGGAGAGCCCCTGCTGATAGAGTACAGCCGCCAAGAACTACTCAGGAAGGTGGGAGAGAACAAGGCCCTGGTCCCCAAGGAGTCCTTAGCCTTCCTAGCCCAAAAGAGAGGTGTGTGAAAGAGAAGGGGAAAAGAGAAGTAGCAGAGAGACTCACTAGAAGACACAATAAAGGAATGACGATGGTGGTTTAGATTAGGGTAAAGTGGGAATCCTTCAGATTCTTTTCTTTTGCTTCCCTTGCCTATTTGCTGACCCCCTATACCTACTTGATGACTTCATCTCCATTTTGTGTGCCCAGGAACGTCTGGTCCTAACCAGTGAGCATTGGTTAGTGCTGGTCCCCTTCTGGGCAGTGTGGCCCTTCCAAACACTGCTGCTGCCCCGTCGACATGTGCGGCGGCTGCCCGAGCTGACCCCTGCTGAGCGTGATGGTGAGTCTCCCTGCTAGGACCTTGGGTCTGTGCACCAGATAAGATGGCTCTGGTAGGGCCAGCATCTGGTTCTCAGGCTGAGTCAGGCTCTGATTCCAGATCTAGCCTCCATCATGAAGAAGCTCTTGACCAAGTATGACAACCTATTTAAGACATCTTTTCCCTACTCCATGGGCTGGCATGGTGAGGCATTTGTGTGTCTATATCTACCCCCAACACATTTCTGGGCTTCTAGGTCCCAGCTCACGGGATCACAACTAGCAGGCCTTGCTGGGGAAGTGTCTAGAGCAAGGGTGCTGGAAATAGGGTGGGGTAGGGTGCAGCAAACTTGGTGAAACTCACCAGGGTGCTTTTTGATGGCTGGGCTTTCTGGTGCAGAATGCTGGGAGATGTAGTTTTCAGGTATGTGGCCTGGTTTGTGGGTAGTGGGTAGACCAAAGAACTAAGAAAGGGCCCTCCCCACCTTCTCTGGCTTTTTCTTCCTGTCAGGTGCTCCCACAGGATCAGAGACTGGGGCCAACTGGGACCACTGGCAGCTGCATGCTCATTACTACCCTCCACTTCTGCGCTCTGCTACTGTCCGGAAATTCATGGTTGGCTATGAAATGCTAGCCCAGGCCCAGAGGGATCTTACCCCTGAGCAGGTCAGGGCTCAGAGCATCCTGGGCCCCCAGGTTCCGTTTTCTTTCCACTTCCTCAAAGGATCCCAACAGTTATGACCCCAAGAATCCTCATAAAAACCTGGGCATTTCTAGGAACCAGGAGCTTCTATACCCCATGCTCTGGTGGCTCCAGCAATCCTTATTTCCCCATCCCCCCAAGCCTTCCCCCAGTATCGCCTGGTGCTCAGAACTTCATACCACCATTCTCTGTGACCCTTACCTCTTTAATTGCCCTTTGTCTCCTTTCCAGGCTGCAGAGAGGCTAAGGGCACTTCCTGAGGTACACTACTGCCTGGGGCAGAAGGACAGGGAGACAGCAGCCATTGCCTGACCACAGGGCTTTGAGTCCTTCTGCCAGAGGAGACTGAGGCTTGGAGTTTGGGCAGATGTAGCATCAATAAAATTAAATTAAAACTTTAATTACATATTTCTTACGCTAGAGGAGTATGAACTCAAAAACCAGGGGCCGGGCATGTTGGCACATGCCCATAATCCCAGCACTTGGGAGGCTGGGGCAGGAGGATTGGGGTGAGGTTTGAGGCCAGCCTGGGCTACATAGTGAGTTCAAGACAAGCAGCCTGAACTACATAGTGAGACTTGTCTTTAAAAAATTAAAAAGCAGGGGCCGGTGAGATGGCTCAGTGGCATAAGTGCCTGCCTGGCAAGCGCGAGGGCCTGAGTTCGACTCCCGGATCCCACATACGAAAAAAGGGGCCGGAGATATCGCTCAGTGGCACGGGCACCTGCTGACGCGCGAGGTCCTGAGGTTGACCCCGGGTACCCACACACCACCACCAACAAAAGCCTCCCCAAACCTTCAGGGATCTAGGGTTAAAGACTAAGGGCAGCTGGATATAGTAGCGAATGCCTGAAATTTCAGCACTCTGAGAGGCTGAAGCAGGATTGCAAGTTTGAGCCCAGCCTGGGAAATGTAGGGACTTAGTAAGACCTTGTCTGGAAATTAAAAATAAAAATAAAACTGGCTGGGGATGTGGCTCAGTGCAAGGCCCTGAGTTCAATCCCTAATACCACAAAAGAAAAAAAGCACAGTTCTAGCCACAGTTTACCTATGGATGTGCAAAAAATTTATGCAAATATTCCACCCTATATCTGCACAAAACTAATATTCAGTATTGCATCTGGCCTATGAATTCTCTTACCCATGGCATACATGATTTTCTAGTTTAGGAAACTTTAAAATGTTTGTGTTCTTAGCTGTGGCTGAGGCTTTGGGAAGGCCAAAGTCCCCTTTACCACCAAGCCCAGTCTCAGCTCACCAAACCCAGGCCTGAGGATGCTGGTCCCAGTGGTCAGTGGCTAGACCCTGGGCTGCTGGCCAGACCCTGGCTTTGTGAGTGGCTGCAGCTTGGCTCTGCTTCAAACCACAGGGGCTGAAGGGGTGAGTAGGATGCGTGTAGGTGGCTTTGTGTCCTTGGCTTCTCCCACTCCCACATGCAGTATGTGCAGCCCCAGTATACCTCTGTTGTCCCTGTACCCCAGTTATTGCACAGGGCAGGAAAGGAGCTGCAAGGCTTAGGAGTCCCAGGGCTACAAGAAGATGACCCTGGGTCTGCTCCCTCCCCTTCTGTAACAGTTGGGGAACAAAAGGTTATCAGCCCGGTCACAGTTCTTTTCCCAGGGGAACTGAGTCTTGTTGGGAAAAATCATACCAAGGTTGGACAGTAACTGGACTTGGCTGAAGAACCTTGACTGCCTACCTTCCAGTCCAGGGTCTTTTTTTCTTGAGAGTTAAAGTGCCTGGAACTTAAGGGTGTTGCCCTGATATGGAAGGAGATCAAATACAGTATGCATCTCTTTTGAGCCTCCCAGGGACTGGGGAGTGGGTGGAAGGCCTTGGTGGGAGGCTGGTTTCTTCAGGCATACACAAACATACACACACCCCTGACCTTACACCTTTGCTTTGCCTGCATTTTGGAACCGTCTGGATAGTTTTAAACAATACTGAAGTCTAGCCCCAACCTCCAGAGATTCTGATTTAACTGGTAGGAGGTGGGGCTTGGCAGTTCTACAACACAAAATGCCGTGCAAAGTTTGAGAACCATTGTTCTAAAATCAGTCCTCCTCTTTCCTGGGTCAGGGGCACCTTCAACTTCTCCAGTCACCTGCCCACTGGCTCCTGAACTCTGAACTTGAGGCTTTGTTTGTGGACAGCTGGGAAGGGAAAGGGTCTGAGCACTTCCAGTCCCGTCGTCCCAGGGAGTATATGCCTTCGGGCCAGGTCCCGGCAGTCCAGTTTATTAAGACTCGGTCCTCTGTCCTCAGTATCCTCTTCAGTCCCAACCGGACAGGAAGTGTCCGGCAGAGGTGGGGGTGGAAGTGATTGGCAGTTGGCGGCTCCAATGGGCCGGGAGCCCCCCCCCTCGTTTCACCTCTCTCCTTCCATTGGCGCCTGGGAGGAGCCACCCCCACAGCGGGGGCCCAAGGCGGGAGGGAGTAGAGGCCGGGGCGAGGGCGGAGGGCGCTGGCGGCGGCGCCCGCGGAAGGTGAGGCCTGGTGGGGCAGGCGGGTGTAGACGGCGTAGTCTCGCCAGGAGGGGGCGGGACAGGGTGGTATATGTTCTAAAGTACCGACCGCTGGAATGTTAGTGTGTCTGTGTGTGATGATGCTAGTGTGTGCGACTCTGTAGGTGATTGTCACTTGGTGCAACTGTCAGCTACTGTGACTGCATGTGACAACGTGCTTGTACCCGAGTCTGCATGTGGAGGTGCAAGGAAGAGATTTTGCATCTTTCGATGTCCTGTTTTTAGTGAGATGGGGATGTGGGTGCGTGTGTGTGTGTGTGTGCTTGTGTATGTGAGAGAGAGAGAGGGATTGGAACCACATCAGGGAATGTGTTTTGGGAAGGTCTCTGTGAGGTTTACGACTGTGCCTGTCCCTGTGAGAGTGGGTGGCTCTGCCAATGTGTGACTTCAGCAGTAGCAGAGCAAGAGTGAGACTTGTGACTGTGTCCTGTGTCCTAATGTAGACTGTGTGGGAGTGTAGCTGTTTGTATATTGATAGCCAATGGCACGGACCTTTCTACTTAGCTGCACCGCAGACAGACCCATCCCCAACACCCATGGCTTCCCCTTGTTTTGCCCAAGAGTTCATGAGAACTGGAGATATAGCACAGTGTGTGTGTGTGAGACCCCAGAAAAGTGAAGGTGTACTCCTTATTTGCTGTTTCCCCCTCTGACTCAGTTTCCTTGTATTTCTCTTTCTCTCCTTATGGCTATCTTCCTGGGGATATTTCTTCCTGTGTCTCTTCGCAGTTTTATCTCCCAAGTATCCCTGTATCTGTCTTCTCTTCTCTTGTCTTTCTTTCTTTTTTGAAACAGGGTTTTGCTATGTAGCCTGGGCTGGCCTTGAACTCGCTGCAATCCTCCTGCCTCAACCTCCTGAGTGTAGGATTACAGGTGTGTACCAGCAGATGCAGTTGTATCTGCTTTCTAGTGTTGTGATGCTGTCTGTGTCTCTGTGTCCTATGCCTGACAACTTGTTTACCCTGTTTGGCTACCTGGGATCCTGCAGCAGTGATGAGATGCTGATCTGCCATTGCAGATGAGGAGCCTTAAACCATAATGAGCATTTGCCTTTAGGGAGTGGTGTGATCCCCCACACCCCCAGGGATCAGACTCTGTGTGTGCGTGCGTGCGTGTGTGTGTGTGTGTGCACGCATGCGTGCGACTGTGACTGAGTATACAGTTATGTACAAATATGTCTGAATCCAGGTGAGGGTGTCTGAGTGTTTCAGTGGAACTGTATCTGAGAGTGTTAGTCTGAGGGTAAGTGTGGGTTTTGTGTACCTGGCACCAAGGGACCAAAGGCATTTCCTGGTGCTGGGGCCCAAAGAGTGGAAGGGGAGGTAAGAAATGGCTGGAACTTCCAGGGGAGGGGCGACTGGATTCTGGCTTTTTCTTGTATTCCCCAGCCTGGGGCTACTCTTAACCCTAGAAATGGGCAGCTGGGTCCTAAGGCAACATTTGCTGGGGAGTGAAAAAGTAGGCACACAAGTTTGTATCCGTTTTTTTTGTTTGATTGTGTCCATGTGGTCAGTGGACTGTCCTTTTGTTAACTGTACCTAGTGAGTCCACGCATGAATGTGGCTGTGTGTGGCTATGTGAAAACACAGGGTATCTCCGACAAGGACATAAGCATAAGCAACCTTTTTCTCCCTTTTGCTGGGCCTGGCTATATCTGTGGCTTCCTTTCTATCCTGGGGGGAGCCTCTTCCCTTCCCAGGGCCTCGGGTGAGAAGGGAGGAGAGAGAAAGAAGGAGGGGAAGGGGGGAAGGAGAAGGAAGGCCGAGGGGGCCTGGTTAAGGGTGGCTGAGCTCCAGGGCCCAAAGGGGGTGGGGCTGAGAAGGAAAGAAGAGGATGGTTCTAGGGTCCCAGAACTGAGTGGAGCTTGGTGCTGTAGCTGGTGGGAGGAAGTGGGAGGAAGTCTTGGAGACCATGGACACTCAGCCACTAGGATCAACAAGGTAGGGTGGGGCCGAACAGGGTAATGTGGCTGGGGAGCCAGGGTGAACCAGCAAGACCCAGATAGACATATGGACATGTGGAGGCCCCTGCTCTGGTCTAGGTCCACTCTGAAGGGGTCTGTGCTCTTCCTCTTCTGGCACTCTCACCCAGGGCTCTCCCCATTCGCTCCTTCTCCACTGCCTTCCTCCTCCTGCACACCCCCAAGCCAGAATCCTAGGTCCTTATCCCACCCCCTTTAGCTCCTTCTCAGACTTTGAGTTCCCACTGCTCCCAGCCTAGCCTTCTGCTTGTTGAGCCCCTGTCACCTCCTGGTCCTGATCACTGAGTGATCTCCTCTTGGTGTGGTGGCCCCCATACCAGGCCTGGGTTCCTGCAGGCTCCTGGCTCCCTTCTCCTCTCCGCCACTCTGTCTCCATCTCCATCTGCTGGCTCCTTGCCCGCCCCCAGCCTCTAGCAGCAGCCAGGGCATCTGGATCTGCTTAACTGTGTAGCCCCAGTCTGCACCCTAGCCCCATCCAGTTCTACAGGCGTGATACCAACAAAGATTTTAAGCCAGGCCCAGCTGAGTGGCCCAAGTAGCCAGTGCAAGGAACAAGGCCCAGGCCAGAGGCTTGGCAGCCAGAGCAGGACTAGGCCTCATGGTGGGAAGACAGGGTGGGTTCAGACCCACTATGGCGATCCCCACTCCAGGGTGATAAGGTTTGCTCTAGGTTAGTCAGAGGTGGTGATTAGCTGTGGACAGGTGGGGGTGAATGCTGGAATTCCCAGCAGCCAGATTGGAAGGGTTAATGGGAGTGGCTGAGCCAGTGCCAGCCCTTGGTGCCAGGGGTGGGCGCCAAGGGCAGTGGAGGGGGGTTGGTTGCTGGCACTGTTTGTTGCCTCCGGCTTTTGTTCTGGGCCCTAAGCCCAGGACTGAGATGGAGGGTGTGTGTGTGTGTGTGTGTGTGTGAGAGAGAAAGAGAGACAGTGTGTGTGTGTGTGTGTGTGTGACGCGCATGCAGATGTGTACAACACTGAGTATATGGTGGGAAAAGGGGTCTCAGGTCGATCCCCTAATGATTTCTGATAGTGTTACTCCACTTAGTGCCTCATTGTTTCTCCTAGAAAGCCCCAGTTTTGGAAAGAGGGAGCCAGGCTTTAGCCTTCTATCTCAGGGATGGAGGACCCCTGACCCAGCCTCTCTCCCCACAGGGGACCCCTGACCCAGCCTCTCTCCCCACAGATGAGCAGCAGCTGTTCAGGGCTGAGCAGGGTCCTGGTGGCCGTAGTTATAGCCCTGGTTTCTGCCTCCTCCCCCTGCCCCCAGGCCTGGGGCCCCCCAGGTGAGAAGAACAAACACTCTCTGATCCCCAGTTCTGACTTGGGATTTGCCACAATTACTGTGGCCACTTCTCATGCCTAAATGCAACCCTTCTTTCCCCTTAATCCCTGACAACCTGGTCTTTCTCTTCCCTGTCCTCTGATCTGTCTCAAGATTATAACCTGATACTTTACCCAATAACCCTCCCTGGGGTTTAATAGTCTGCTCTTTACCCTGTCACTGATATAAAGTGGAAGGGGGGAGTAAAGAAAGAGCCTTACCTCAGAAGTGCCCTCCACAGGGGTCCAGTATGGGCAGCCTGGCAGGCCGGTGATGCTGTGTTGCCCAGGAGTGAATGCTGGGTAAGTGCTTCACTTACTTTTTGACACTGCTCATCCTCATATACCCTCCTGCCCTTGCCCCTTCTGACTGTGATCCTCGCCTCTCTATCCTAACCCACAAACGATCCCTATTCAACAGAGAATTCAACCAATATGCACTGAGCACCTGTAAGTGCCTGGCCTGTTGTAGGCTCTGAAATAGAGCACAAGCCAGGCAACTTGCCTGCCCTCAGTGTTTACATCCTACTGGAGAAGACAGACAATAAACAAACAAGAATCTCCCTAGATAGTAATGATTGGAGGACAGAAAATCTTAAGGTCCTGATGTTGAAGAGGATGGTTACTTTTTATTCACAATCAGGGAAGGTCTCTCTGAGGAGGTGACATTGAAGCTGATTTCTGAAGGTCAGCAAAGCTGCAGGCACACACAGATTTCATAACAGTATAAATGCCCTGAGGTAGGAATGAATTGTGCCCTCCTTTCCCCCCTCTTTTCCCTCTCCTCCCCTTTCTCTTTCTCCTTTGTTAGGGTCTTGCTATATAGTTAAGGCTGAGCCCAGGGTGGCCTTCAAAGTCACAATCCTCCTGCCTCAACCTCCTGAGTGCTGAGATTACAGGTGTGAATCAAGTACTTCTGGGAAGCAGAAACTAGAGCAGTGTGGATAGAGTATACTGGGTGGGGTGGGGGAGGTAGGAGCTGATGAAGGACAAGAAGGGCTAGATTGCAAGGGTCTCTGTAAGCCAGTGAAGAGAATTTGGATTTTATTTCAAGTGCAGTTAGAAGGCTAGGGAAAACGGTGGCATAGCCTGACTTATACTTTAAATCTTCTCTCTGTCAGTCATTACCTCATCTCACCTCCAGGATCCCCGTGTACTGGTTTCGGGACAAGGAGCCAAGGCTGCTTCAGGGACCTGACTCTGGGCTGGGGCATGAACTGGTCCTGGCCCAGGCAGACTCTACTGACGAGGGCACCTACCTCTGCCAGACCCTGGATGGTGAACTTGGAGGCACAGTGACCCTAAAGCTGGGCTGTGAGTTCAGGATGGTGGCAATGATGAAATACGGGGTTCCTGAGAGAATCCAGGACCTGAATAGGCCCTCTGGGATAGGGAGGAGCTGGGGCTGCTCAGTTTCCAGCTGTACTCTCTGCCGCTAGATCCCCCAGCCCGTCCTGTGGTCTCCTGCCAAGCATCTGATTATGAGAACATCTCCTGTACTTGGAGTCCCAGCCAAGTTAGTGGTTTACCCACCCGCTACCTCACCTCCTACAGGTGTGTGCATGATTGGGTATGTGTGCCTTTGCATTCGGGTGTGGCAGCATGATGAGGGTATGGGAGGCAGGAGGGGAGGTCCTGCCTCGGAGAGGTCGGAGGGTCCTCTTTTCTCTCCTGACCTCAGATGGCCCCTTCCCCACCAGGAAGAAGATGTTGCCAGGAACTGGTCACCAGAGGTAGGACTTGAGGGAGAGGCTGGGGGCTCCAGCTTGTGTCCCACAACAGGCATTTCCAAATCCCAGGACTAAATCCTTCCTCCTAGGGTGAGTCTATCCACAGGGCAGCCATGCCCACAGGACCCCAAAGGGGCTGCACGCTGTGTAATCTATTGGGCAGAGTTCTGGAGCCAGTACCGGATTAATGTGACTGAGGTGAACCCACTGGGTGCCAGCACACGCCTGCTGGATGTGAGCTTGCAGAACATCTGTGAGTACCTACTCCCATATCCCTACCTCGGAGACCCCAGACAGACTCAGCACTACCCCTAATCAGCTCCCAAGCAATTCCCTCCCAGTATAGACTCCGCATACAGGCTCAGTCAAAGGGATGGGAGACTAGAGGCCACTGTCATTACCTACAGGTTCTTCCTGGTTACCTGACCTGAGGGCTGACTTCCTGCTTTTAGGGCCTGTGCTCTATCTAGGCAGCTGAATCTCCTGCGGGGCACTCCTTCCTCTTGACTTATGTGTGGGATGGAGGAACTAAACTTGGGTGGAGTGGGATATGGTGGCCTGTGCCTTTAATCTGAGCTATTTGGGAGGCTAAGGCAGGAGGATCACAAGTTCAAATCCAGTTTGGAAAATTTAGCAAGACCCTGTCTCAGAATAAAATAAAAAGGGCTGGGAGCTGGGTGTGCTGGCAGTGCCTGTAATCACAGCACTCGGGAGGCTGAGGCAGGAGGATCCCCATGATTTGAGGCCAGCCTGGGCTACATAGTGAGTTCAAGGCCAGCCCGAACTCCATACTGAGACCCTGTCTAAAAAAACAAAAACAAAAACAACAGCAGCAAAAACTGGGCCTCTGGATATAGGTTAGTGGTAGAGTACTTGCTTAGCATGTGTGAGGCAGCCTGGGTTCAATCCCAATACCACAAAACAAAAAACAAAACCAGACAAAACACCTCAGCTGGAATTTGGGCCAATTTGTCTTTCAAAAAAATAGTCTTTTATTCATGCAGCATTTTAAAAACTACCCCCAGATCTCAGCTTATTTTATAAGGATGACAGAGCCTAATAGATGATCAAGTTTAAGATTTCCCACCCTACACAGAAGCACCTGGCTGGGGGCCCTTTAAGCACACACCTTGGGAAGTGGCGGGGAAGGGATGGATAACAGTTGCCTACACTGACTTTGTATCTGGCTGCCCTCAGTGTGCCCTGACCCACCTGAGGGGCTGCGGGTGGAGTCAGTTCCTGGTTACCCTCGACGCCTGCATGCTACCTGGACGTACCCCTCCTCCTGGCCCCGACAGCCACACTTCCTGCTAAAGTTCCGACTGCAGTACCGTCCAGCACAGCATCCGGCCTGGTCCATGGTATGATCTGGAGTGTTTTGCAGCCTCACGCTGTGGGTCCTATCTCTGGTTTTGTGAGCCTGGGTGTTCTGCATAGCTTCCAGGCACTGGTACCTCCCTTTATACAGTGCTTCCTGTGGGCCAGGCTTGTGTTGGGTGCTGGGTTGCAGTGCTGTTCCGTGGGGCTATAACTATGGTATGATGTAAACCCATCTGTGGGAAGACAGAATGTCTCTGAAAAAATAACTTCTCTAGGAAAAGGAGTGCCTTTCACTCACACACATCCTCTTACACAGTCTCATACCCAGCCGAGGATAGTAGTGAATTCCCACCTCTGGAGATGTCAAAGATTGGCTGGCATTGGGTTTGGAGAGCAGCAGCAGCAGCAGATCATAATCCACATTTAGTGCTGTCTCCCAGGCACTGTGCCACATATTTTACCTGCATTATCTTGTTCAGGTGTATTTACCCCTGTTTTACAAATGAAGAAACAGGCACAAAGACCCAAAGTTCACCTAGTAAGTGGTTTATTTGTTTTTGGTTTTTGTCTTTCTGAGACAGGGTTTTGGAATTCAGACAGGTATGGAATTCAGGCTGGCCTTGAACTCACAGTATTCCTACTGCCTCAGCCTCCCGAGTGCTGGGATTACAGGTGTGTGCCACCACACCAGGCTTCTTTTTTCTTTTTCTTTTCTTTTTTTTCCCCGTCTTTTCAGTAAGTAGTTTAGCAA
Source organism: Erethizon dorsatum (assembly GCA_028451465.1). Taxonomy (NCBI): domain Eukaryota; kingdom Metazoa; phylum Chordata; class Mammalia; order Rodentia; family Erethizontidae; genus Erethizon; species Erethizon dorsatum. The sequence continues at coordinate 39,802,960 of CM051822.1, read as the reverse complement.
AGATTTGAACCCAGACACAGCTTCTCCAAGTAATCACACTACTATTTTAGCCACTTTTGTTGTTGGTGAGACATAGTATCTGGCTTAAAGGAGGAAAGGTTTATTTTGAGTCGTAAGTTTCAGAAGTTTCAGATCATGGTTGACTGGCTTCAAGGCAGAAATGGCGTGGCTGAAGGGCACAGCAGAAGAAAGCTGCTCATGTCATGACAGCCAGGAAGCAGAGAGAGAAGGGAGGAGCTGGAGAGGGAGATGTATACCTTTCCAGGCCAGTCCTCCAGTGACCCACCTCTTTTTTTTTTTTTTTTTAATGAGTACTGGGGGTCGACCTCAGGACCTCGCGCGCCAGCAGGCGCCCGTGCTGCTGAGCGATATCGCCAGCCCTTTTCTTCGTATGTGGGTTCTGGGAGTTGAACTTGGGCCCTCGCGCTTGCCAGGCAGGCGCTTACGCCGCTGAGCCATCTCACCGGCCCCGACCCACCTCTTTTGACCACCTCATGACAACAAGTTAGCCATAGTGCCCCATGATTCAGCCACCTTCCACACACAAGAGGCTTCTGGAGAACACCCAGATCTAGACTATAGCAAATGCCATCTTCCAGCTGAGTGTGGTGGTGCACACCTGTAATTCTAGCACTTAGGCTGAGGCAGGAAGATCTGAATGAGTTTGAGGCCAGCCTGAACTCCATAGTGAGACCCTGTCTAAAAACAAACAAAACAAACAAACAAACAAACTACCATCTTCTGAACACCAGATATAGATCCTACCACACTAGCCATCCAATTATAAGCCTTAGACTCTCCACCATGCTGAGGGGGGATGGCACTGGTAAGAATGGAAACTCTTTGCAGACTGCAGGTAGGCTCTGTGGTTACACCCTGGTAATGCACCAAGGAACCATCTTCTCACTCCTAGGTGGAGCCCATTGGCTTGGAGGAGGTGATCACAGATGCTGTGGCTGGGCTGCCTCATACAGTGCGGGTCAGTGCCAGGGACTTTCTGGATGCAGGTACCTGGAGCGCCTGGAGCCCAGAGGCATGGGGGACTCCAAGCACTGGTAAGAAAGAAGCCAAAGAAAAGAGCAGAGGCCCCACCTTAAGCATCTAGTACCTAGATCAATTTGCTGAAGGCCGCCACGTGGCACATGCCCCACCATTGCTCTCCCAGGCTTCAACCTTGGTGGCCTATAATTGTGCCCTGGCTTCATCCCTGCCCACTCTACTTCTATAAGCCACATTCCCAAAAGGTGGCCTGTAGCCTTTCAGGCTCCGTCTCCGAGACCCCTACATCCAGCTCAGGCTACGGGCCCCACCCCCTCTGTGAATGGACTCTTCTTAGGTCTCACCTCCCTCAGGGCCCCTAACAAATGAGATTCCTGATGTGGGAAAGCTTCACACACAGCTGGTGGACAGCACAGCTCCTCCAAGGCCTTCTCTGCAGCCAGACCCGCGGCCACTGGGTGAGCTTGGGCAGATGGCAAAGGGTGTAGAAGACGGCTGTCTCTGAGAAGGGGGCACTGAGTAGGTCAGGCTCACTCTCACAGTGGCATGTGGCTGTCTCTCTCAGATCACAGGGACCCTCTGGAGCAGATGGTAGTGCTTGTGTCTTTAGGAATCTTCTCTTTCCTGGGACTAGCAGCTGGGGCCCTTGCACTGGGGTTCTGGTAAGTACTGCCCTTGGTCCCTCAGTCTGAGATCCCCACAGAAACCACATCCCCTCTCATCGCTCATGATTTCCCACTGACTTTCCAGTAACCTCTCTGATTCTAAACTCTCTCTCCCCATCCTAATCCCCCACACCCCACTTTCATGATTCTCACTGATTCCTCTCTTGACTCTTTACTAATAAAAATGCTCTTGGGGCCAGGTGTGGTGATGTATGCCTGTGATCCCGGCACTCTGAGAGGCTGAGGCAGGAGGGTCACAAGTTTGAGCCCAGCCCAGGCAGTTTAGTGACATAGTGAGACTCTGCCTTAAAATTAAAATTTAAAAAAGGGGGGCTGGGGATATAGCTCAGTGTGAAGGTTCTGGATTCTTCCCCAGTACCAAATAAATAAAAATTAAAAGAAAAAGAAAGCACATTTGGAGGAGACCGTGATCCCCTACATTGTTGAGGGCACAGTTGCCTTTTTATGTCCTAGGCTGAGGCTGAGATGGGGTGGAAAGGATGGACACCAAAAGCCTGGATTCCTGGCCTCAATGATACCAGCTGACAAGTTTCCAGGTGAGTAGGCCCTCTATGTTTAGACTTGGTGATGTATGCCATCATTTTGAGGTTGTCTGGCTTAAAAGCCAGATGCCCTCTTAATTTTTTGGGTATTGGGAATCTGAGTTGGATTTTCTTATTCTTATGTCTAGGCTGGGGGCCCATACCTTTTATTCATTAGTCTCTAGGCTCAGAATTGGGTCTTCTTTCTCTTAGGGTACTGGGGATTTTGGATAGGCTACCTTCTCACTTTCAGGGCATTAAGACTCAGAGCTGATCCAGGTGGGGTGGCACACACCTGTAGTCCCAGTACTTGGCTTTTTTTGTTTGTTTTTTGAGACAGGGTCTCATTATGCAATTCAGGCTGGCCTTGAACTCACAATGATTCTCCTGCCTCTGCCTCCCGAGAGCTGGGATTACAGGTATGCACCACCATGCCTGGCTGTACTTGGGAGGCTGAGGCAGGAGAACTGCTTCGAGTTGGAGGCCAGGTTGGGCAACATAGTAAGTTCAAGGCCAGCCTGAAATATATAGTGAGACCCTGTTAAAAAAAAAAAAAAAGACTCAGAGCTAAGTAGCTATCCTTTTTCTTGGGATGTCTTAGATCAGTGCTTGTTCCCCCATCTCTCCATCCTTCCTTTTTTTGTAGTACTGAGGATGGAACCCAGGGACTTGTATGCTAGGCAAGTGTTCTACCACTGAGCTATGTCCCCAGCTCTTTTTGAAACAGGGTCTTGCTAAATTGCCCATGCTAGTCTTGAACTTATGAGCCCCCTATCTCAGCCTTCTGAGTAGCTGGGATTACAGTTGTCCACCACTGTGCCTGGCTCTAACCTCGTGCTTGATACACCTGGGCCAAGAGTTGTATCTGCTTCCTGATCTTTAAGATTTTGGGGCTCCCTCAAAGTTGGGCTCTTTATCCCTTCTCAGAGTGTTGGGCTCAGAACTGGGTCCCCGGGCCGGTGAGATGGCTCAGCGGTTTAAGCGCCTGCCTTGCAAGCGCGAAGGCCCGAGTTCGACTCCCGGAACCCACATAGGAAAAAGGGGCCGGTGATATCGCTCAGCGGCACGGGTGCCTGTTGGCGCGTGAGGTCCTGAGGTCGTCCCCCCGGTACCCACAAAAAAAAAAAAAAAAAAGAACTGGGTACCCCCCTTCATTCTCAGGATGTGTGAGTCAAGACCTAGTTCTGTCTCTCATGATTTGCCTCTTGCTGTCCTAGGTACTCCAGATCTGTAGAAGACCCACGAGAGCTTCAGCTGATTCCACCTGTAACTCTGTCTTGCTGGTGGGGATGGATGGACAGATAGAAACAGGCAGGGCAGTAGATCCCTGTGGATGGGGGTCTCAGCTGGAAGTTCTGTTTGGAGCCCATTTCTTTGAGACTCTGTATCCCAAACTTGCCAGCTGAAAAGTGTCTGGACCTCTGACTTCGTCCCAGAGCTGAAGTCCACCTGAAGGATGTTTGTAGATGTGTATGTCTGTGTCTATGTGTGACTGTGTGTATATGAGGTATGGAACATGTGTTCTTTGAATATGTATGTATGTATGTAGGTGCCTGGGGAATATGTGTGGGTCCTTGGCTCTTGGCCTTGCCCCTTGCAGGTGCTGTGAAGATGCAAAATAAAGAGAACAAGGAAGTTCTTGGAGATCTTACTCAGAGATTATGTCCAATGATGCTTTATTATTTTGGGTGTTGGCAGCTCCATATTATTTCCCCTCACAGCCCCAGATTCAGGTTGGGCAGAGTCCCCTGGAGCCTTTTCCCTTGGCGCTCAAACCACCGAGCCAGACTGCGATTCTGGGGATGGACGCAGACACTGCGTCGAGCCAGGTGAAGCCTGGGAAGGAAAAGGTCCAAAGCTATGCCCATACCTTGGAGATAAGGTTAAGGTCCAGGGATCAGGGGCAAGGGCCAGATAAAACTTGGAGTCAGCATCAGAATTAGAAGTTGGGGCTGGGGTTGGGACTGAGGTCAGTTAGGTTTCAAGAGTGGGGTAAGAGCTCACACAAAAGCCTGGAGGTGACAGTCCCCATCAGCCTCCTGCAGTTCCACCCGGATGACCTTCCTCAGTATCTTGTTTGGGAGTGGCTGTCTGTAGAGCTGAGTACAGCAGGTAGTGCTGGGCGGCAGTAGCAATGCTACAGGACAACAGGGTCGTGTGTTCACAAGGGTCCAGGCCCAGAACTCCATCAGATAGCTGAAAGTTTGAATTTCCTGAGCCCTTTTCTCTTCATCTGATTCATCCAGACCCCCAGCCTTGTTTTGTTTCTTGAGACAGCATGTCTCACTATGCAGTTCAGGCTGGACTTGAACTCACTATGTAGCCCAGGCTGACCTCAAATTCATGGTGATCCTCTTGCCTTAGGCACCCAAGTGCTGTGATTACAGGCACGTGCCACCATGCCTCGCAAGACCCCAAGCCTTCTATACTCCCAGGTGCTTACCTGCTCCAGGGTCTGGGCTCAGAAGTAACAGCAGCAGCATGAGGATGCTGATGGGTGAGAAGAGTTCCTTCATGCTTCTCAGCTGAGATACTTGCTTCTCTCTGCTCCTTCTCCCATACCTTTTATCTGTGTGCATTTTACCTCGGGCATTGGGTGAGTCAGAGACAGGTGGAGATCTACTGCTTATCTTGTGACATTCCTGAGCTCTAATTCCTGGCCTGTTGCCATGGACCCCTTCTTCTTCTAGGGCTGTCATTTCTAATGGGCTCTTGAGCCCTCATCAGAGAAGCAGGGGAGAGGGTAGTACATGATGTGGGGGCTGATGGTACAGTGACTAACAACAGCTAAGGATCCACAGTAACATCTAAAAATAGACATTCAAATTCATATTCCCATAGCCACATATTCAGTCATATAAATAACCTCAGTCACACCCATGATTGGATCATCTTAGACAGAAATCATACAATTCCAGTTATATTCAAAGTCCTGCTCCCACATAGTTGTGTTTCCACAACCATCCAATCACATAGTCATATTAGTGCACACATTCTGACACAGGAGTTGCAAATGGGGTGGAAACAGTGGACAGGCCAGGACTAACTTGCCTTCCTGCCCTGGTCTGCTTGTCTTATCAGGAGAAATTGTTGGGGATGGATCCCTAAATAGGCTCTTCTGGCTGAAGAGAGGTCTTGGCTGGGGTCAGCTACATTCAGAGAAGCTGGAAGGTGACCCTCCCTTAGTTTTGTGGGTCCTCTGGAGATGGTGAAGTGGGGGAAGATGAGATGAGAAAAGGTGAGGTGCATGAAAGAGGGATAAAACTCTTTGGTGCCAGATATCTGATGTCAAATTAGGTGGAAGGCACAAGAAATCTTACCTTCTGGTTTTTGCCTAGCTCTGTTCCAGGAATGGGAGTTTGTTAGCAGGGGCCTGGGGTTTCTAGACTCAGTCCCTGACTTGTTAGAGACATCAGATTTGAGAATAAATAATGTCTCTTTCGTTCTACTCAAATTCCAGCCTCCTTCCACTGTGGGACTGGACAAATTACACCCTCCCCCATTTCAGTAATACCCATTTCCAGCCCCTATACCTTCTGCATCCATCCTCCAGCTATAGCCCCAACTGGATCTCCTTCCTATCCTAACCTCATATCAAGGTATCCCTCCCTTCTTCCTTGTGTCCAAATGCAACATTTGTATCCCTCCTGATCCAGTGTTTCTGGAAGGCTGGAAACTGCCTAGGATGGGGTTAGGGGTAGGCGCATGTTTCTGGATCAGTGGCCAAGGACCCTTGAAGAATGTCCCATTCCTGGCTGGGGATTTTAATCTTCAAGTCCTGCTCTGTATTTGAAATATAAACTGAGTCACACATCAATAATCCAGGCCTTTTCTGGATGTTGCAGGGGTATCTTCAGTCTTCTGCTCTGGGGCCAGTCACTCTCTATATGGGATAAGCTTTCTCTTGGAGAAGGACTCATACCTTCTCTGGGTGGCCAGGGTGCTTCAACATTTAGGAGGGGCTTTAGCTCCCACAGTAGGGACTAGTCACCTTCCAGGCTGAAAACCCGGGCCTCTTCTCCTCCTGTCCAGGGTAAAGCCTGGAAGTTGTCCCAGGGATCTTCAAGTCTTCTGACAGCATCCTAGTAAGCTGTGGGCCCAGGGATAGATAGAACATTCCACATTTGAAGTGGTAGACAAATGGGTAAAGAGCCAGGGGACTTTCTTGAAAGTCACCACAGAGGTCACTCATCTAGTTTTTGGTAACACTGGCCTTAGGATAACCTTTCTCATTCCAAACCTAGATGTGTCCTCCAGAGCTTGGGTGTGTCTACTGAGAATATTCTAAGGAGATCTCCTAGGATCCATCATCTTGTCACAGACCTTGTCCACCAGCTGATTGCTTGCCACATACTTTGTGGTCTTTCCTGGACTTGTCTGTCCAGAGACCTTTGGAAGGTAGAAACCAAATCTCTCCCCTTTAACTTCTCCAAAAATAAGGCCAAGGCCTTCCCAGCCACAATCTGCTGTAGCAGGAACAGCCCCAGGCTGAAAGTCAACATTGGCTCCAGCCAGAAACTGGGCTGTCTCTGTAATTGAATTTCCTGAGCCAGCTCTAACTGAAAGCAAGCACACATAGCAGTCCCTGACTCTCCTCAATTTAGGAGTTAGTGGGTTCCTGGCTGATTAGCTGACATGACAAAAAGGGCTGGCAGGGAGCAGTACTCTTCTAGAGAAGTAGCAAAAACTTCAAGGTTGGCTGATGGCAAGTATCTCTAAAATTGGGATCAGACTGGAAAAAGCTTGGGATATTAACTGTAGGAAAGGTCCCAACCCACGTTGCTCTTCAGAGACAGGATATGGGAGGCAGGTTCTGGGAATCTTCCCCTCTTCTCAATGATAGTCTATACCCTACAACCTTGGCTTAAAGAATTTTAGATTCACTCTGAGGAAGGGAAGATTCTTCAGATACCTGGCAAAGTCTTGGCTTGAGGAAAGTGGTGAAAGAGAGCCAGGGTTGTAGAGCATATCAGTGTGAGGATGAAGTATACAGGGAGATTAGACCAGGATTATTTGGTTGTCTCCATGTAGGTTACTAACAATGACTGGAGTTTTAGGAAGGCAGAGGACAGGGAGGCAGTCACTGATAGCAACTGGAAGCCTGACATTGACGAGGGGCTCTTAGAAATGTCAGGAGCCTTGACCTGGAAGGGCACCCTACCAGGGACAGAGACCCTCTGAGTAAGGAAGCAGCAGGTGTGAAGAGGGACTCCCAGGTCGAATGGCGGCAGAGGTGGCACAGTGAGGAAGGCAGTACTGTGGGCTTGGCTTTAAATCTTTAATGCACCGGTTGGCTGGACAGCGGTGGCGGGAGTGCGGCAGAGGAGGCCACGACCCGAGCGCTGGGGAGCAGGGCCCAGGCCGCTCGACAGACAGCTCATCAGGCCCCGCAGAGGCTCCAGCTTCTGCTCCCGGGGGTGCGCCGAGCTGTAAGGCGACCCGGCACTGGCATGAGGCAGGGAAGGGGTGCCCAGATTCCCCCGATCAGTCCTCCGAAACTGAGCCTCCTCTATGCCCCGATCCGGCCCGCGGGGTCGCAGCCCCCTCACCTCCTCTCCCTGCGCCACATTCGCAGCCAGGGGAAAAAGTAGAAACAGCCCCAGTAGATCCTGCAAGAGAGAAAGCAGAGCAGGCCCGGCCGGGCGGGCGGGGCGGGGCTGACCCACAGACCCCGCCCCGACGCCGCGCCCCCGGGCGGCTCCGCCCCGCTCTGCCGAGGCGGTTCCATTCGTAGCCCACGCCCCTTGGGGGCCCCGCCTTCCCGCCCAGGGGATGCACGCCCTCCCCCACCCTGAGCTTCCCTAGTCCTCCTCCGCGGAAGCCCTCCTTCACTCACTCCTCCTCCGCCTCCAGCGCCACTTCGTATCTCCTCAATCCCGGCATGTCCTGGGCTCCGACTGTCTCCTGGGGAGCGGCATGGTTGGACCAAGTATTCCCTAGCTCCAGGTCCTCTTCTCCGTCATTCCCAGGACGACTCTAGTTATCAGGTAATCTGAGGCAGGTGCCCCCTCCCCCCCGGGAAGCCAATTGACACTCGGGACCGGGGTGGGATTGGAGATTTGGGAGGCATTAGAAATGGAGGCGTTAGGGGGACGGTTATTTCGGGGGGTCGGGGGTGTGTAGGGGGTCAGGGCAAGAGGTTTGGCAGTCATGGAGCAGGGAGATTTGGGGCCCTGGGTGAAGATTTTTAGGGGCTGGGGTCACCTGGAGGGGGGCTGAGGGGTCGACACAGTCTAAACGCCCGCCCTCTCTGGCTCCTCCCCGGAAACTGGCCGTTACCATTACATCACAGGGATGCCTCCGCACACTAGGGGTGGGGCTTGCCTATCACCCGGAAGAGGCGGAGTCATCAACTCTTCCAGGAGGAGGGGTCAAAACGTCACTCTTAAAGGCGTGGCCAGTGCCTCTGGGAGGGCACAGGACCCTCTCTTATAGGGATGGAACAGATTTTGGAGCTACACCCTGGGAGCCAGGCAGCAATAAAAGAGCTCTGGGACTCTGTCCAGTACTGTTTTTCCGCTCCCTCCCCATCCCTCCTTGGCTTCTGACCTGCCAATTGCCTTTCTTGTCTACCCTGCTCCCCTTGTGTGACCTTGGGCTGAGAAGGAATAACACCCTACCCCCTTTTCCAAGAACTCAGTTCAGAGCAGCCTAGGCTATGGAATACTTGTTAGCTGAGTAGCCTTGGCCAAGTCACTTAATGGTCAGAATGTCACTGCCTTTCCTTTCTTGAGCTGAGGCCAGTCATTCTTCTTCTATAGTCATTCAATCAACCACTGTTTACTGTCTACTATGTGCCAGGTACTGTGGTAGACACAGAGATACAGTAGTAAGACAGGCAGTCTCCTATGAGGTGGGGTAGAGACAGAGGATCAGAAGAGGACAGTCAGTTTGTTTCAGTAAACAGCAGGCTGGCCTGGACAGGGGTAGAGGGTGCAACACCAGAGCCAATAAAACGCAGTTAACCTAGTGTATGGGGCTGGAAACAACTTTCTAGCCAAGGTCCAATACTCCGGCAGGGCTAGTGTGTGTGTGGTATGTGTGTGTGTGGCTGGACTGACTGTATGGGGCAGAGTGACTAGAAACGAGTGCAATGAAAGTCTTCTCAGGGTGAAATGAGAACGGATACTCTCCCCCTCTTCCCCATTGCACCCTCTTTCTTCTCTTCATATCTGTCTTTCCTAGCTTGAGCCACGTATAATCAGCGGACAGATCCATGCGTGTCAGTCAAATGGCTTTCTTAGAAGTATTACAATCTGGAATTAGGGAGGCTGGGCTCTTGCCACTCCTACTCTCTCACTTGAACTCACACTCCTACTCACAGTTACATTGACACTCCAGGCCCTGTCCTGGCTGGGTCAGGTCTGGTGCAGAGCAGCTGGAGGACTGGTCCTCTCTCTGATCCTTGGTTCCCCAGGCCAGGGTGATTCCCTTCCCTTCTCTCAGATGCAGGGCTCCCTCTGGTGCTGTCTGGGACTAACTGCTATGGCGCTTGCCTTGAGGGGAGAGGAGAAGCATGGAATCTTGCTGGAATCTTAGAGGATGGAGGCAGGGCTGGGGAATGCCAGGCTTGCCTGCCTTGGCAGGGGACTTCTTTAGTGTCTGGATGATTTGGTGCACCCAGGCCTATCTGGGGGTGCACTGAGCTTGTGTCCTGTCAGTGTGGTGAACCTGTAGTTAGGTAAAATGGAACTCTGGAACCCAGCTTCCTGGAAGGCTCTAGTGTGAGGGGCAGAAGCTGGGGACCACATCTGGGAACTTGTTTTAGAGATGTCTTGCAGGAGGGACTGGGAAAGAGGCAAAGTAGTATGGAGGGTTGTGGAGGTCGGGATGCAGGAGGGAGGAATTTGGAAAGGAGCCTGGACACTCTCTTCCCTCATTCTCCATGCACAGGACAGAGTACTCTGCGGTCATCCTTGAGAAGGAGGTAGCAGAAGATACCAAACACTTTATCCAGAAGTAAGTGTTAGTTTACTAAAAATATTCAGTGTTGATTACTCAGAATATTCGGCCTCAGTCAGAGCTGAGGGGTGGGCATTAGCATTAGGACTTAAGGAACCCCAAGGTAGAAGGCCACCTCCCTGGCTGGAATTGAGGAGGTCTTTGTCCAGTGCTATAGCTTTAGTATTGCTCTGTCCTCTACTCATTTTCACTGTCCTCTTCCTCTGGGAAGCCAGGCTAGAAGAGACAGGTTCCTGTGGAGACCAGAGCTGCCAGAGGCTCCCCATCCAAACACTGACACATGTAGGAACACCTAGGCACGGACACATACATATCATACAGGTTGCACACCTGAGACACAGTCATACCTACAACCACTCAGGCACACACATAGACTGCATAGGAATACAATGCACAGGTGTATATCCACATCGTGCAGGGACATACAGTCACCAAAGGGCACAGCCATTTAGCACATGCACAGTCTGGTTCATTCTCAGACTTGGATGTTGACATGAACTCAGTTTTCTGCCCAAGACCTATGCTCTGATCCCCACTGTGCCTGTCCCCTTACTGTTTAAACCCATGTTCCAGTTTATCCCCTGTGCCGATGTGAGAACATCAATGCACTGAGAAGAGGGTTGGTGCCATGCGAGAGGCCATGGAAGATGCAGGAGGACCGTCGGCCGGAATCTCTGGAGCAGCAAGTGTGTGTGGGTGTGCGGGAGTCCTGCTCATATGGTCTGTATGAGGGTACTGTGTGTGAAATTGGATCTGGGAAAGAGTAGGAGAATGATCTGAGGGTGAGAGAGTCTCTAGTGAGTATGTGTGTGTAAGCCTGTGGGAGGCTGCGACTGTTTCCTGTTTATAGCCCCTTGAAATTTTCATTTTCTGTGCCCAGAAATTCTCCCTTCCAGTGTATAATAAAGAATTTGAGGGCCGGTGAGATGGCTCAGCGGCTTAAGCGCCTGCCTGGCAAGCGCGAGGGCCCGAGTTCAACTCCCGGATCCCACATATGAAAAAGGGGCCGGTGATATCGCTCAGCGGCACGGGCGCCTGCTGGCGCGCGAGGTCCTGAGGTCGTCCCCCCGGTACCCACAAAAAAAAAAAAAAAAAAAAAGAATTTGACTGGATTTTTCCCTTCTTTCTGGTGAATAATAAAGTATTTGACTGGCATTTGTCCCTGGTTCTTTTTTTTTTTTTGGTCCCTGGCTCTTGAGAAGACTAAACCTTTGAAATTTCCCAAGTACAGACATGATCTCTGACTTACGATGGTTTGCCTTAGGATTTTTGCCTTTAAAATGTTACAATGATATGATATGCACTCTGTATCAAGCATACTTCAGATTTTGATCTTTTCCCAGCTCTGTGATATGCAACTACTTGTTTTTGTTTTGTTTCATTTTGTTTCGTTTTGTTTTTTTGAGACAGGGTCTCACTATGTAGTTCAGGCTGTCCTTTAATTCACTGTGTAGCCCAGGCTGGCCCTGAATTCATGCAATCTTCCTGCCTCAGCCTCCCAAGTGCTGGGATTACAGGTGTGCACCACCACACCTGGCTTACGTTTTTGAGATGCTGGGCAGTGAACCACAACTCCCAATCAGCCATGTGATCATGAGGATACATGTCCAAAACTATAGCATACTGTGTTGGTAAGCTAGGATGTTGAGTAGGTTATGTGAAGGTGAATTAAATACATATTTGACCTAGGACAGTGATGACAAACTTTTTAGAGCTTTCAGTGATAACCACTGGCTGTGGCATGTGTGCCATAGATTTGCCACCACTGATCTAGGATACTTTCAGTTTGTGATGGTTTTTGTGGGGTTATAACCCCAATATAAGTTGAACATTTGTGATAAAAGTATCCTCTGTGTTCATGAATAACTTTTTTGTTGTTATTTTGTTTTTTGAGATGGTTTTGCTATGTAGTTCTGGCTGGTCTTGAACTCAATATGTAGCCCAGGTTGGCCTCAAACTCATGGTGATCCTCCTGCCTCAGCCTCCTGAGTGCTGACCATGAACCCTTTGGATCACACCTGAGTTTATGCTGAAAGATAGATGACTCAAGATGGGGGCTGGTCACTGTAAAGACCAACCATATGATCAGAGGGCTGGGACTTTGAGTCAGCCTGAACAGCAGGGAAAAAGAAGGGCTGGACACAGTTCCAATATGTGGCCAACAATCCAATTATGCCTATGTAATGATATTTCAATAAAAAATGACACCAAAGTTTATAGCACTTCCTGTTAGTGAGCACATTGATGTGCCAGGAGGTTGATGCATACCCTGTGTCTCCTCAGCACAGAAACTACATTTGAGGACCTCCCAGACTGTCCTTTGTGTCTCGTCATTTGGATGTTCCTGATTTAGAACCTAGGACCTCATATATGCTAGGCAGCTGCTCTACCACTGAGCTACATCCCCAGCCCTTTCTATCTTTATATTTTGAGATATCTCAATAAGTTGCCTAGACTGGATTCAAAGTTTGGATCCTTCTGCCTCAGCCTCCTGAGGAGCTGGGATTACAAGCATGTGCCACCATGCACAGCTAAACAGCACTTTCTTAAAGTTTGTGAGTCATTCTAGTAAATCACCAAAACTAAGAAGGCTTACGGGGACCTTCCAGACTAGTAGTCAGTTGGTCAGGAATGTGGGTGTCTTGGAGACCCTACTCATAGTTGGCATTTAGAGTAGGGCAGTCTTGGAGAGCTTCCCCCTAAACCTGTGAGGTTCAATAACTTTGGGTTGTTAGTGTCAGAATTGAGTGCAGTGCATGAGTTGGTAGCAGAGTACCTTCGCACTGGCTGTGTGCCCATTGTCTCTCCTGGAAGAACATTTTTTCCCTTTTACAACTTTTCTCAGTAGTCTCTCTACATCCATTTCTCACTCTGACAATGTCAGCAACCAGAAGTTTGGACAAGGTGTGTGTGTGTGTGTGTGTGAAGTTTGGGCAAGGTGTGTGTGTGTGTGTGTTGTTACCTTTTGGAGAAGTTTGCAATGTCACAACCTCGGAGTTACTTGAACTATTAATTCCCAGCCTGGGAGTAGGGTTTGTTTTAGTGTTAGAGGTCAGAGTAAGGAATGTCCTTCCTCATTCCCAAATTTCTCCTGCCTACCTCTTCTCTGCAGTCTGAAGACACCTGGGGGTAGGAGGAGTGGGAAAGATGGGACAGAGCCAGTTCCCAAGTTCCTTGAGCACAGTCACAGGAGCAGGGCAAAGCTGGAGAAGATCCCTCCTCAGATTCTGCGTATCTCCCTAGGCCCATCACAGTGCCTAAACATTCATCACCTGAGACCCACTCCTCCCTTGCACAAATAGAACTAAAGGAAGGTTCTTCAGAGGCAGATTCGGTTTCTCTGTCTCGCATTTCTGGGCCCTAGGATTTCACCCTTTAGCCTAGTCAGCAGTGTCCCTCTCCTCCATTCTCTTATATCCCATAGCTGGCAGGGGAATATCTAGAGGGTAATGTGGCCTAGAACACCCTCTTCTACTGTACCCTTCCTATCCTGGGGATTGAGAGGGATTTCTGAGTGGGGGCTGGTCAGCTCACAGAGAGGGAAGGAAAGGAGGGATGAGGGAGACCTATGAAGCTGGTTCACTACACAGGGGTTACCAGCTTGAGTAAGTCCAGTGAGACAGAACATACGTATGTGCAACATGAAGTGGGTTTATGTCTTATAGATAAGCAGCAAGGGACAACAAAAACCTAGATTCATTGTGAACCAGGCCTCTAAGGCTCAGGAAAGCTGCCCAGGGCAGATGAAGTCTCTCAGCCACCCATGCTGCACTTGCACTGCAGCTGAAGGAGCCTGGAAACAGCTTACGCTGGATTTTGTACCCTGGGATAATGTGATTTACTAGGCTATAGCATGGAAGGGCTGTCTCTGAAGGGGACTAGGAAAGAACCTGGTCTATTTCAGCTCCCTCTTATGGTGCTGCATTCCTAACACTTTCTGCAGTTAGTCCTGAGAACTGCAAGTGAGGAAATGTGTTGCGGAGAGTGGGACTGGATCTACCCAAGGCCACTTGGAGAACGGTCCTGCAAGACCCAAGAGACAGACCAGGGGAGGAAACCTCTTAGGACAGACTATTGTGAGGTGCTATTCTGTTTCCCATTCCCAGCCCTAGGTTATGTGATGTGGCAAATTTAACTATAGGCCTGTTTTTCTGCTCCATCCATCCATCCATCCATTCATCCATGAGTCTGTATGTGTACCCATTGTCTCTTCATCAGCCCATTCTTTCCTCTTCCATCTTTCTTTTTCTTCTGTCTTTATATCTTCATCTCCACTTATCATCTCTATGTTCAGCCATTATCTATCTATTAATATATCCATTTATCTATCGTTATGGTAATTAATATTTGTTGATACTTAAACACCTTGCTAAACTTCTAAAATTCATTGTCTCATGACAACTCTAAGAAGGTTTCATGGGCTGTTTTTGTTCATGCAGACCACTTGTCCATACTCCTTTTTATGTTCCTTTAGGGAATCTCCTCTCCCAATTCACATGGTCAGTGTCAGGATGGCCGAGAGGTCTAAGGCGCCAGACTCAAGCACCGCTTCCCAATTCATGTGATCTTGGTGGGGCTGTCAACCACAGTGCTCGGATCTGAGTATCCTGTTCCCTGGACTCTGCTGATAGAGTGAAGAACTGAGTATGTATTAGAAGCATAGTTAACCAGAGCTTTTCATGAGATTTGAAGTTTGGATGCCAGAAGAAAGAGGGGCTCTTTTTTTTTTTTTTTTTCTTGAAATGGACAAATTTATTTAAAACACAAGCAGATTAACTCAAGAAGAAACAGAAAATTGGAAAAAGTCTATGCTCTTTAGCAAGTTTGAATTTGTAATCAAAATTTCATGTAAAGAAAATTCCAGACTTAGCTGTTTTCACTCAAGAATTTTGATAAACATTTACCAATATATATCATCGATCTTACACAAATTTTTTAGAAAATAGATAAGGGTGTAACAATACTCAATTCATTTTATAAAGGCAGTGTGAATCTATACTAAAACCAGATACTTTGGGTGTGGGTGGTATATACCAAATTTTTCATTAACTTCTCAGTGAAATATTAAGAAATTGAATCCAGAAATATATAAGAAGGATACTATATCTTAATCAAGTGACATTTATCTCAGGAATGCAAGGTTGATTTAAATTTGAAAATCAGTGTAATTCACAACATTACAAAGGTAAAAGAGAAGCTCATCATGGTGACTCATACAAGTAGTTCTGGAACTTAGGAGGCTGAGGCAGGAGGATCACATGTTTGAGTCCCACCTAGGCAATTTAGTGAAACCCTGCCTCAAAAAGGGGCTGGGGATCTAGCTCAGTGGTAAGGCACCCCTGGGTTTGATCCCTGGTACTGCAGAAAGGGAAAGCAAAGGAAAGGAGAGGAGAGGAAAGGAAATATCAGTTAATGCATTAAAAAAAGAAAAAAATCCTTTGGGAAATTCAGTACTCAGCACACACAAAACTTCCTTAGTTTGATGAAGGGTATCACAAAAAACAATAACACTTATGACAACCTACTATGAAATACTGAACAATTTTTTTTTTTTTTTTTTTTTGGTGGGTACTGGGGGTCGACCTCAGGACCTCGTGCGCCAGGAGGCGCCTGTGCAGCTGAGCGATGTCACCGGCCCTTTTTTCGTATGTGGGTTCTGGGAGTCGAACTCGGGCTCTCGCGCTTGCCAGGCAGGCACTTACGCCGCTGAGCCATCTCATCAGCCCTGAACAATTTCTAAATAAAACCAGGTATAAGGCACTTTGGTACAAAATAGTATTGAAGGTTCTAACCAAAACAGTTAGGAGGATAACTAACTAAATAAATAAGAAATAGGAAAAAAGCAAAGCTATATTCAGCAATCATATGTAGAAAGTGTCAAAAATAAAAAGTTTAAAACTACTCATACTGGGGCTGGTGAGATAGCTCAGCGGCATAAGCGCCTGCCTGGCCAAGCGTGAGTTTCTGAGTTCGACTCCTGGAACCCACATACAAGAAAAGGGCCAGTGATATCACTCAGCGGCACGAGTGCCTGCTGGTGCGTGAGGTCCTGAGTTCGACCCCTGGTACCCACAAAAAAAAAACAATAAAAACTACTCATACTAATACATTAATTTACCAAGATCACTAATATATAATATTAATATACACAAAGTAATTTTATTTCTATATGCTAGCAACAAGCAATTAGAAAATTTTATTTACAATAGCATAAAACCACAAAATATTTAGGAATAAATTTAAGAAATAATGTGCAAGATCTTTACACTGAAAAACCCAAAATATTAAATTAAAGGAAACTTAAATGAATGAAGAAATATACCATGTTTGTGGTTTGGAAGTCTCAATGTTATTAAAATATCAATTCTCAATCATAAATCTCAACCTCAATCATAAATTTAATAGACTGGTTTCTAAAATGAAATTGACAAGTTATTTCAAAATATATGAGATTACAAAGGATATAGAGTAGCCGAAATAATCTTGTCATAAAAACATAGTTACAGGATATCGCCTGTTTTTAAAACATAAAAAGCTCGTAAAATTGCAATAATAAAGATAACTCAATATGGATATAGGGTAGGCAACTAGGTCAATGAAACAGTATAGAAATCAAAAATAGACCTATACATATATAATCATTTTAATTTTAACAAAAACATCAAGACAAGCCAATACAGAAATGAAAGTCTTCTCTACAAACAGCAATGGAAAGAAGTAGGAAATATGAGCAAAAAAAAAAAACCAAACTTCAACTCCTTCCTCACACCATACTAAAAAAATTCTTTGTATAGGTAATAGGGCCTCTTTTAAATTAATCATTATAGCTGGTTGTGGTGGTGCAGGCCTGAAATCCCAGCACTCTGGGAGGCTGAGGCAGGAGGATCACAAATTCAAGTCTAGCCTGGGGAACTCAGTGACTTAGCAAGACCATGTCTCAAAATAAAATAAAAAATTAAAAGGGTGGGGGATATGGCTCAGTATGAGGTTCAATCTCTAGTACTCGCCCCCGCAAAAAAATTCACATTAGAAAATTTGACTTGAGGCTTCTAGTGTCCATACAGTGGCACCTCGGTTCATGAACTTCATTCTTGATTCTGGTCGTGAACTGAATTGGTCATGAACTGAATCTAATTTCCCTATAAGTTTCAATGTAAATAAGGTTAATCCATTCTGAATCTTATTTATTTATTTATTTATTTGGAGACAAGGTCTTGCTATGCAGCCCAGGCTGCCCTTGAACTCACAGCGATCCTCCTGCCTCAGCCTCCCAAGTGCTGGGATTACAGGCATGTGCCACCATGCCCAGTCATATGTACTTATTTTTAACCACAAAATATAAAACAAAGTACAGTACAGCATAAAGAGAGAGAACACTAACCTTGTTCGCGGCAACTTCTGATGTGGAGAATAGGAAGGTGGGTGGGGAGAGAGTCTCTCTCCATAAGGATATGGGGGAGATCTCTCTTCTTTGTCTCTTAGCTGCAGGGTCAATTTTGATGGAAAATCTGTCTAATGTCACTTGACTTTTCCTGAGCTTCATGACTCTCCGGAAATGAGAGACCATGTTATTGTTCACCATGTTCAACACTCTGTTTGTTACAGTTATGTTGGGGTGGTGCTTCTCAAAGAAACCCTGGCACTCATTCCATTTTTCCCTAATGGATGTTATCACATCACTGCTAACCTCCTCCCTGTCTTCCTCTTCCTCAGTGGATACTCCTCAACAAGCGCCTTCCGCTGCTCACTCTGGAGTTCAGCAAGTTCTCCCATCAGCAGCTCCCCTATGTCTGCGCCATCAATGTCCAGAGCGCTACTCTTACCCGTGGACACAATCTCCACTATCGGGGCCTCAGACCCTTCAGAGTCACGTTCAGTGACATATTCTGGCCACACTTTTCTCCAGGCTGAATTTAAGGTCCGGTACGTGACATCTTTCCAGGCTTTGTCGATGAGATTGATGCAGTGGAGGGACATTGAAATATTTCTTCCAGAATTCTTTCAGTGTCAAGGATGTCTCTTGAGGGACATTGAAACACCTGGTGAAGACCTCCTTTGTGTACAGCTTCTTGAAGTTGCAGATCACTTGCTGGTCCGTGGGCTGCGGAAGAGGTGTTGTGTTGCGAGGGAGGAGTTTTACCCTTTATGAAGTCATACTCGGCGTCCGTATCATCCACCCAGGCTGGAGGGTGTGCTGGGGCAGTGTCCGTCAGAAGAAGGCACCTTTCGGGCAGCTCACTGTCAGAAAGATATTTCTTAACAGTGGATGCAAACACCTCACACAGCCATTCCATGAACAACTGCCTTGTGACCCAAGCTTTCTCATTGGCCCTTCAGTGTGACCTTGCTCACATTCTGCTCCTTGAGTGCACGAGGGGTCCGGGAATGGTACACAGTAGTGGCTTAATCTTCAGAACAGTACTTGCATTCGCACACAGCAAAAGGGTCAGTTTCTCCTTCATGGGCTTCCTGGCAGTGCCTCTTTCTCCTGCGAGATAATAGGTTCTGTTCGGCATCTTCTACCAGAAGAGCCTGTTTCACTGCAGTCGAACACTTGTTGAGCAAAGCATCCTTCTGTTTTCATGAATTCTTTCTTGTAGCCTTCTGCAGCAGCCTTGTCAGAATTGGAAGCTTCACCGTCTTATCACACCGTGGATGCCACTTCTCTTGAGGGATTTATCAAACTACCCTCTACTAGCTTTAAAGTCATCACTTGCTGCACGTGTAGAGGGGTTTTCTTAGAGTACATCACTGTGCAATTTCCTGGCTTTTTCATTGATCATAGCTTTACTAATGCTATAATCTGCCAGTTGTTTCTCATTCAGCCACACTGACAAAAGTTTTTCCACCTCTTCCAACACTTGTGTCCCTTGCTTGGTTAACATCATTATTCCTTTTGTCACATCAGCTCCTTTGATGGCATCTTTATCCTTCAAAATAGTTGAGATCATCAACTTTGCCAACTTATACTCTGAGGCCAGATAAGTCACACCAATACCACGCTCATGCTTTTCTACAATTTCCTTCTTCAATTCAGTGGTTATTTTCTTCAAAACCTTCTTCTTACCATTATTCTTCTGCACATTCTTGTCACTTCATTACTGCTCTGCACTTTCTTTTTACCACCACACTTGCCCTGCACTTCTTTGGAGCCATGCTGGCTTGAATAATACTGTACAGTACTGAATGTGCTAAGAAGCATACAAAAAAGCTTCACAGCAAGTGTGCATGGGTCAGTCTGTGACTGCAACCTTGACTAGAGAAAGTCATAACCATGTGTCATGTTTGTGCAAGGAAGATGACTGCGGTCATGTTCGTCACCTGATGGGGAGTTTGTGATCGAAGCAAAATTTTGCTTAACAATTCTATTGGCAAACTGAATTGTTTGCAAACAGAAGTGTTCATGAACCAAGGTAGTGGTATTTCCCACTACTAGAAGAGCACCTAGCTATGACAAGAATGTGGCTGCTTCACAAAAGGAATTAGAGAGGAGTCAAGATAAGAGATGAAGATGTTACCGAGTCTCTGGATCCAACCTGGGCTGAAGACTAAGACTAAATCTCCTTAACAGATCTCATTAGATGATATGACAAAAAAATTTTTTTTTTGAGACAGGGTTTCACTATGTAGCCCAGGCTGGCCTCGAACTTGGGGCAATCCTTCTGCTTCTACCTCCCAAATGCTGGTATTACAGGCGTGCACCACCATGCCCAGCCTATCCTTTCATCTTTCCATTGATCTATCCATCCTTTAGCCATTATGATTCTGTTACTCTACAGTGTCTAAGGAAGCCCTCCAAAGTGGAGATACAGAAACTTGACTCACCATACTCATGGTAGGTCACTCCTGTCACAGAAAAAGAATTTTTAAGATGCATCAGTAAGAGGCACAAAGAGGTTTATTAAGTAGAATATTAAAATTACACACTCAATAGTGTAGGCCCTCAAGAGGGAGAGAGGTGCCTATCGTCAGGGGTTGGGGTTTTTATGTGGGCTTGGGGGTATCCCTGAGACGGGCTGTGTGGGATGTATATTCCTAGTGTGGTAGTCAGGGTTTGCAAAGGAAATGATACAATACAGGACACATAATTTATAGGGTTATTTTATAATATTCACCCAAAGAGTCATATACAAAAGAGTGCAGGAAATCTGACCACATACTAAAGACCTGAAGAATCCAGCTGAGGGCCTGGATCCCATGGCAACATCCTACATGAGTCCAGCTGAAGACCTAGAGCCCATGGCAATGCCCCTGAGTACAACTGGAGGCCCAGAGCCCATGACAATGTCTCATGCAAGTCTGTATCACGGATCTGCTCTGGGAAGGCCCAAAGGTCAGTGGTGGAAGCTAGAAAGTCTGCGCCAGAGGGATGAAGGGTCTGTGCCAGCAGGCTGAGGGATCTGCACTGGAGCCAGGAAGCGATGCTCAAAGTAAGGAGCAGAGCTCCCCTGAAAATTACCACAGCCATCCTCAGCAACAACGAGGTCCCAAGCTCCTCCTCCAACGAGAACAGCCGAGTTCCTCTCAGGAAAGCCAACATGACAAGCTTCACTAGGAGAACCAACAGCACCAACTCTTCCTCTCCGGTTCTCCTTTTTATGCTGTTGGCAACAATCCTCAGGTGGGCCCTCCATGCCCAGCACCACGCTGATTCAGTTCAGCTGGGTGTTACAAGTTGACCACCAGCTGTCAACCCACTACACCTAGTGTCTGTTGCCACCTGTTTGATGGTTTGTGTTAGAGTGCGAACCATTTGCTGTGTTTGAAGCTGAGATGTGCTGCTCACTTAACTGTGTAGCTTCTTGAGGTTGGGGTTTGTAGGAGAGAGCTCAGTGTACTCATGAAAGAGGCACATGTCCAGAGCCCAATTTACAGGCTTATTTTCTTGAATGAATTTTGTGTCCTGAAGGGGCAGTTTTTCTTAAAAATACAATTTAAAATAATTTACAATTTTTCTTAGTACATATTTATTTATTTATTTGTACCGGGAATCGAACTCAGGACCTTGGGTTTGCCAGGCAGGCGCTTGTGCCGCTGAGCTACATCCCCGGCTTAGTACATATTTATAGTCGAATGATTACATTCATTGTGGGGAGTTGGTACATATTTGTAACACATCTTAATTCTTTTTAGTTCCCCTTATCCTTCTTCCCCACTCCCTCCATCTCTTAGGTCACTCTACATTTGCGAAAGACCAGTCTCCCTGTTTCTTATTATCTATCTTTTATGTATTTTGTTCTTTATATTATACTGTGAGATTGAGCTCCACAAAGGGTTATAGGCATGCACCACCATGTCTGGCAATATGACAAACTTTTTATGTAAGATGATTTGAATTGGGTTTTTGCCATTTGCATTTGAAAGCGTCCTCCATAATATTTATTGTATCATTCCTATTTTACAGATGAGGTTAGCTAGGCCCATTCCCCTTTCTCATGCATCACCTTCCATGTATCACCAGTATCAGAAGCCCTCTTTTTAGGGTTATTGGGGGTGAAGTGAGGACAGAGTTCAGTCTGGTTTACTGAATTCAGAAGCTCAGTTTTTCTTTTGTCCTTTTTTTGTTTGTTTGTTTTGCTTTTCGAGATAAGAGTCTTGCTGTGTAGTTCAAGCTGGCCTTGAACTCGCTATGTAGCCCAGGTTGGCCTCAACTCACAGTGATCCTCCTTCCTCAGCCTCTTGAGTGCTGGGATTACAGGCATGCACCACCAGGCCTGGCTTAGAGCCCAGTTTCTAAGAATAACCCTCAATATAAGCTATATAGATTAATCTCTTGCAAACTCCAGCTTTATCTTTTTAATAGCTTTACTCCAACTCTTATACACACTGTTCCAAATCTAAAACTACTCCAGTGCTCAGCAAAACAAAGGATTCTCCAGTCAATAGGCTCCATTAAACCTAGAAGCAATTTAGCCACCCCTCCTTTTTTTAAGTGTACCATTCTGTATGTCATCCTGCTCCCCAAGTGTCTTCTCAACCTATTTCTTCCAAATAGTCATCTCTATGAGATTTGCCCTTGTGTGTTTGTGTGCTCATAATTGCATAAATGTCTATTTGTGCCTTGTGTCTATCCTGTGATTATATGGTTCAGCATTTAGTATGCCCTTGATATATGTGAGTGACTGTGATTGTGTGCCTGTATGTGGGTGGGGGGCATATGTATGTGGGGAGGGTGTAAACACTTTTGAATTTGTGTGTTGGCTTGTTTTCTGGGTGCTGTTTCAATCCATTCCCTTTGTGGAGCTCAATCTCACAGGACCTGCATAGAGTATTCTATGACTAGGGGAAAGAGGATGGGGGCTCTTGGCCTAGGACCTCAACCTCACGGTGCCTGCAGAGGGCATCTAGTGTATAGGCAAATGGGGTGTGTGGCTTGTGGAAGGGGGGCTTTGGCCTGTTGTGACGTCTTATTCCAGAAAGGGGCTGGAAATGAGCAAGAAACCAAATGACTCAGCTTCTGAAAGTCCCTGATCCTGGAGGGGGCCTGTTTCATTTTCCATCTTTCTCCAAATTTTCTGTCCATATCCAGAGTGTCTTGGCCCAGACGGAGGGGCAGAGCTTGGCCCTTCAGTCCCAGAGTGTGGGTGGGACATTACACAGAACTGCCGGAGGTGATAGGACATTAGAACAGGAAGAAATCTTGAGCAATAGTGCAACCCCCTTTCCCTGCCTCCTACCCCCTGGAGCTTGAAGTAGTGCCACTCCAGGGTTCTTTAATACTTCTCTTCTTCATTCCCTGTAATTTGGGCCACTCTGGGCTGCAGTGTGCCTGGGTCTGGACTAAGCTTGCTGGGGAGAGGCTCAGTAAACAAGGGCTTCTGAACACAAAGTAGAAGGTGACCCATGTGGAGAGGGAGAGTTCAGGGCGTTGAGGGAGGCAGGGGAGCTGGGTGATGGAGGGAGCTTTGGAGAACCTTGAGGGGGTGTGGGGCAGGAGGGAAGACATTCTAGGGAGAATGAACAGCAAGCACGAAGGCCCAGAGGAGGGACCTGGAGTTGTGGTTAACATATTCACGCCAGCTTGAACCACTGATAGTACATGCATGATTGTCCCATTGGGCGACTTGTACCACAGGTAGTACACATGCTTGACTGTCCCATGCTGCCTGATGGAACAGTCATGCATGTACAGCCCCATTGTGAACATGTAAATCCTAATGTAGGCAAAGGCGGGAGGTAGGAGAGGCTACATGTTTGTGTGCGAAACGGAGTGGGAGACTTGTTTCCAGATCAGACCTACCTTTAGAATGATTCCTGAGAATGGAGCTGTGGAGATGGCCATCCCAGCTTCAATTTACAGGCCTGAGAAGGTGCATTCAGATTGGCTGAATCTTTCTAGATACAAGGGAGGCTGAGAAAGTGAGTATCTGGCTAATTGGGGTTTTATGTAGGAAGAGATTCTGTGCTACAGTTGCCCTAAGAAGGGAAGTGGGAGTCAGGGCTGGATGGTAGCAGTGGGGTGGAGGAAGCTGCACAGACACCAGAGACATTAAAGAGATAGGAAGTCCCTGACTTGGTAGACAACTGGAGTGAGGAGAAAGAGCAGATGAAGAGTCAGGGATGACACACGATGCACTTCTGGGTTCCAGGTTGCAGAGCTACTGCCTAGTTGGGATTTCCTCTTGGCTCTCTCATGGCCACCTAATTCCAAAACCAAACTCGGTCTCCAGCGCCTCCCTCCCAGCTTGTTCTCCTCCCGACTCACCTGTCTCTCAGACTGTCCTCACATCCCTTAGCTGCTCAGCTTGAAACCTGGGATCACCTCTGTTTTTCCTCTTTCCTTTTTGCCTCAAATATAATCAAAAAATTTAAATTGTGTATATGAGAAAGAAATCTTTCACTGCACTTAGAACAAAATCCTTACCCCTTCCTGTGGCCTGCAAAGACTCAGATCATGTGACCCCGGCCTCTATCCTACCTCACCTTACGCCCTGCCCTTGTCCGTTATGCTCTAGCCACATAGCTTTTTTCTCCTTGAATGGCTGGCATCGTCTCCTATAGGCATTAGTTTAAATATCCTATCCTTAACCTTCCTTAGGCACTCTATTTTAAGCATGTTTGTGCCACCTTCTTCTGTTTTAATCTTTTTAATCCTTTTTATTGTATCTTTCTCATATACACCATTAAAAAACTTTTTTTGAGACAGGATCTCACTGTGTAGTTCAGGCTGGCCTTGAACTCACTATGTAGCCCAAGCTGGCCTCAAACTCAGTGATTTTCCTGTCTCAGGCTCCAAAGTGCTGGGATTACAGTATGTGCCACCATGCCTGGCTATCCAGTTCTTATTTTTAGTAGTATGTATTTTCAGTACATAATGTTTACATTCCTTGTAGGGAGTTGGTACATGTACATAATACATCTGAATTCCTTTTTTCATACCCTATCCCTCCCTCCCTCCCTCCTCCTGCCATCTCTTGGTCCCTTCCTCTTTTGCAAAAGATTCATCTCCCTTTTTCCTGTTATGTCTTTTATTTTGTTCTTTATTTATATTTTGAGTTTCTCATATAAGAGAAACCATGCAATATTTAAGCTTATATGTCTGATTTATTTCATTTAACATCATGATCTCAAGGTGTATCCATCTTCCTACAAATGACTCAAGTTTATCTCTTTTTTTGGCAGAGTAGTACTCCATTGTGTATAAATACCACATTTTCTTTATCCACTCATCTGCTGATGGACATATGGGTTGCTTCCAAGATTTAGCTATTATAAATTGTGCTGTTATAAACATGGGTATGCATGTGTCATTATAATACACTGAAATGTCTTTAACTCTTTCAAGAAGATACCTAGAAGGGGGATAGCTGAGTCAAATGGAATTTCTAGTTTTAGTTTTTTGAGAAATCTCCACACCAATTTCCATTGTGGTTATACTAGTTTATATTCCCACCAACAGTGTAGAAGAGTTCTTTCCCCATGGCCTTTCTAGTATTTGTTTTATTTGATTTCTTCATGATGGCCATTCTTTGTGGGGCAAGATGGAATCTCACTGTTTTAATTTGAATTTCTCTAATGACCAGTGATGTTGAGCATTTCTTCATGTATTTCTTTTCTTTTTCTTCTTTTTTTTTCTTCATGTATTTATTGGCTATTTATACTTCTTCTATGAAGTGTCTATGCATTTTAGTTGCCCATTTTTTGATTGGACCTTTTATTTTGGGGGGATGAATTTTTTTGAGTTCTTTATATCAGTCCTCTGTCCAAGGAATAGCTAGTAAATTTTTTTCCCATTCTGTAGGTTGTCTTTTCAGTCTGTTGGTTGTTTCTTCTGCTGTGCAGAAGCTTTTTAATCAGATATGATTCCATTTGTTGATTCTCAATACTGTTTCTTATGCAACTGGGGCTCTCTTCAGAGTCTTTTCCTATGGCTATGACTTTAAGAGTTTTACCTATTTTATCTTCCAGCAGGCTAAATGTTTCTGTTCTAGCATTTATTTCTTTGATCCATTTGATTTTAGTTTAGTACATGTTGAGACATATGGTCTAGAGTCAGTCTTCTGCATGCGATAGCCAGGGGTTTGTCCATTTTATTTTTCAAAGGATCAGCTTTTCGTCTTATTAATTCTTTTTTTATGTAGGTACCGGGAGTCGACCTCAGGGCCTTGCGCTTGCCAGCAAGTGCTTGTGCCGCTGAGCGATATCACCGGCCCTTTTTTGTCCTTTATGTGGGTTTCGGGAGTCGAACTCAGGACCTCGCACTTGCCAGGCAGGCGCTTATGCCGTTGAGCTGTCACACCGGCCCCATTTTTTTTTTTTTTAAGTCTCAACATTTCATTAATTTCTGCTCTGATCTTTTTAATTTCTTCCCTGCACAGTGGTACCTCAGGCCATGAACTCAATTTGCTCTACAATTCTGTTTGCAAACCAAACTGGACAAGAATCAAATCAAACTTCCCCATAAGGTCAACATTGAGCCTGAACATTGAATTTGATTTTGTTCCTGTACAGCTTGGTTTGTGACCCGAATCGTGGAAAGAATCAAGTTCAAGATTGGAGGTACCACATTACTAGCTTTGGATTTGGATTGTTTTCATTTTTCTAGGACCTTGAGGTGCATTATTAGATTATTTATCTGGGCTCAATCTTTTTCTGATGTAGGCATTTGCGACTATAACCATCCTTCTTAGGGCTACTTTCAGGTTCTAGTATGTTGTACGGATATTGTAGTTTGATTCTAGGAACTGTCCAATTTCTTCCTTGATTTCTTCTGTGACACATTGATTATTCAAGAGTGTATTGTTTAATTTCCACATGTTTGTATAATTTCTGTGGTTTCTTTTGCCATTGATTTCATTGCAGAGTGATCTGTTAGTATGCATGGGATAATTTCCATTCTTTTGTATTTATGTAAGCATGCTTTATTGGCTAGTATGCAGTCTCTTCTGGAAAATGTTCCCTATGCTGTTAAGAAGAAGGTATGTTCTGTTGTTGGGTGGAACGCACTGCAGGTATCTATTGAGTCCATTTGTTTGAAGGCTTGGTTCATCTCTGACATTTCTTTGTTAATTTTTGTGTCTAGTTGATCTGTCTATTTGTGATGGGGTGTATTGAGGATCCCCACTATAATTACGTTGATGTTTATCCAATGCTTATGTCCAGTGGTGTTGGTTTTATAAAGCTGGGTACACAAGTGTTTGGTGCATATATTTATAATTGTTATCTCTTCCTGTTGAATTGTTCCCTTAACAAATATGTAGTAACCTTCTTTGCCTCTTCTGATCAGTTTTAGCTTGAAGTTCACTTTGTCTAAAAGAGGATAGCTACTCTGGCTTGTTTTTGGGGTCCCATTGCATGGAATTGTTTACCATCCTTTGATTTTCAGTCTATGAATCTTATTGGATTAAATATGTTGTTACGGCAAAATCACAAGATTCACTCACAGGAAGACGAGATTCGAGAAACAAATGAATTCTTTAATTGATGCTGGCTGGGGACAGCAGAAGCTGACCCTGAGCTTTTGTGTCCCTCTCCTTAAATACACTTTTGGAGGCCTTACAAAGTCCTTGGTTGCCATGGAAACTGCATTCTTCACTATATCACCTCTCTGGAAATTTTACAAGGTTCTTCTCAAACATTTGGCCAATTAACATGGGGGATGGGGAAGCAGGTACCACCTGTGCTAAAACCATTTGTCTCCCTTTTTGTGGTTATATGACCTCAAGATAGTGATAAAGAAAACCCGTTTGTTTGTGATAGCACCATCTGTTTCTCCTCTTTGAAGTTTATGGCTACAGAAAGGGCAATGGGACTAAAATTCATCTAAAGATTTTACCTATTAGTTAAATTCAGAGGTTAAGAAACAAAATGGAAATACTCTTGCCCTAATATTCCCCCCTTGAGGACATATTTTCCTCTTTAGGACATATATAGTCCTTCACATGGCGGCGGTTCATAACTTGGCTGACTTGTAGAGACATCGGTCAATACCATCATCTGAACCTGATTTATATTGCTTTGAATTTTGTCTTTTACCCAACTAATTAGGCAGGGCCCAACGGCAAAGACTAAAATAAGAATTAATATTGGCCCTGCAAGCCAATAAGGGAAGTCAGCCAAGAATTTCAATTGAATAACTGTTTATACCATTTTGATTATTTTGACAAGCTTTAGCTCATTTATCTAATTTTTATTTTATCTTGTCTAGAGTATCTATTATAATCCCAGAGTTGTTTGCATAAAAACAGCATTTTTTTTTTTTTAAGGCTGTGTATAACCGTCCTTGTCCTGGGAGGAGGCTACACAGGCAGAGGGCCATGACCAGAGTCATGTTGGTGTTTAGCTGCAGCAGCTTTTTTTTTTGTGTGGGTACCGGGGAGTCAACCTCAGGACCTCGCGTGCCAGCAGGCGCCCATGTCGCTGAGCGATATCACCGGCCCCTTTTTCGTATGTGGGTTCCGGGAGTCGAACTCGGGCCCTTGTGCTTGCCAGGCAGGCACTTACACTGCTGAGCCATTTCACCAGCCCTGCAGCAGCTTTTGCTGAAGTCTCTTGGTGCATCAAGGTCTGAAGGTCTCTGGGGCAGATGGTCACACTTTTGTGAGCTCAGGTGTCCATGTCGTGACTCGGGAGCGATGGATCCATGGAGCACAACCTGTAACTTTAAGAGCAGTGGGTGTGGTTAGGATTACCTCGTGGGGTCCTTCCCACATTGGTTGGAGAGGCTCCTCTTTTAGGCTCTAATCAGGACTTGGTCTCCCAGATTTGAAGGAGTGGACTGGCGTGAGCATGGGGATCAGATGTCTCCATAACAGTCTGCTGAAGTTTTTGAAGCATCTGGTGCAGCGCCTTTATCTGTTGGTGTAAGTTCAAAGTTTCCACCTCCTGTAATCTATTCAAAACAGGTAACAGTGGGGGAGGCTCCCAAACATTATCTCAAATGGAGTTAGTCCACCTCAGTACAGTGTCTACCACAATTGCAAGAGGGCCACTGGGAGCACAGTAACCCAGTTAGCCCCAGTCTCTTGGCGTAACTTTGCCAGTGTGGTTTTCAAAGTACAGTTTTGTTTTTTTATTTGACTTGAGCTTTATGGCCAATATATAGTACAGAGTTTTCATTTTAGTCCCAGCACTGCTATAAGGCTTTTGACCATTTTACACACAAAAGCGGGTCCATTATCTGAACCTACCGTTATGGGGAGCCCATACCATAGAATGATCAGTTCCATCAAAGCTTTTATCATCTCTCTCAATGTTTCAGTCTTAGTGGGGAGGCCTCCACCCATCCTGAACAGGTACAAATCAAAACTAATAAGTATCTCTTATTTCCGCTGGTGGGTTTAATTTTAGTAAAATCCACTTTAACATCTTCAAATGGCACAGTTCCTTGTCTCCAGACACCTAGTCATTGTGTGGCCAGGAGAGAGGGTTGTTGTGGGCTCAGTTAGTGCACCTCTCAGTCACTGAAGCACATAAAGTCCACAGTCTGGAAATAAAGAATTAACAGCCAAGCGATGTTGCCATAGAGTCTTTCCCAAGCTGGTGTGGCTATGCGAGTCTTGTATTACAAAATGTCCCAGGAAGCAGAGCCTCTGACTGGATGGTTTGCTCCAAGGTGACAACTGTTGCTCCCACCCTCCAAACCCCATCGATTACCATGTTGTTGTCATCTGAAAACAGGGTCAGGCCAGGGTTCTGGAGGGGAGTGTCTTGTAAATCCAGTCGGGCTGTCACCAATCTTTTTCAGGACTCTGAAGGCTGTCTGGTACTCAGGACTCCATTCGAGCGAAAGGGTTATTTCCTCCCCTTAAGGCCTCATATAGGGGTTTTGGAATGACTGCAAAACTTGGAACTCAAAGACAGTAGTATTTAACCATTTCCCATCTTGTAACACAAACCCTAAAAACTTTACAGTCAGCATACAGATTTGAGTTTTTTTAGTCAATTGTCTCTATCTAGTACATAAGAAGTTTTTACCTAACTTGTCTTTCAATAGGACATCACTGAAGATATTTTATGACATTATCTGGACTGTTTAATATCTAGGCATCTCTAAGTACTGTGGCACGTATATAGCATATACATCACATAGGTTTTTGTTAAAAATTATCATTTGACTGGTGACCTTATATTAGTATGAACCTCTTATCATAAATATCTGGAGCACAAGCAAAGGCAGGTGTCTGAATCTGAAAGAAAGAAAATGTTTATCTCTCTAAACAATCCCAGTTTTATATTTTAGAAGACCTGTACATCTGGAAGGTATGAAAACACTTAATATACTATGAGATTAGCAACACTGAATTGTCATAGTCATATGAAAACTTTTGTTTCTTAATTTAGTTTTGTACTAGAGCATCTTTAAATCAGAAAACCTCATTGTCCTGTTTTAGAAAATCTAACCTGTTGACGATGACCAATGTAAACATATCACAATAATATATTTTGTCTAACAATTTTTGATGACTTATGAAAACCAGATCACTTAACACATTATTTTGAACAATAAGAAACTCTCAAATCATAATACAACAATAAACAATAAACAAAACATGCACTACATTTTAAAACCAATTTGAACATCATTTTGGCCAGCTGGCAACTTTTGGTGGAAGCATACCAGACAAACGTTTTAAAAATCCAAAAATGCAAAAAGAAAATTTGTTGAGCTCAGATAAAACAGCTGTTTACAGGTTGGGCACACAGAAAAACAAAACATACAGACAAATTTATTTAAAAAATCAGAGTGCACTCATATATATATATTGGCCAAATTAAATTATAGTAACTCTTTTATAATTTTAGAAGTTTGTAATTACAAATAGACTACTCAGAATTTGTAGGTCAACAGCAGAGATCTCTTATAAGAATTTGGAAGGAACAAAAAAAAATTCCTTCACAAAAATACTGACAACTTTCATGTTTTTCTTTTATGTAGCTTCCAGCTCAGTCATCTCCACACCCTCTGTCACATACTCAAACCTTTCTTTTACTCTATTAGCATTCACTCTGTAAGAATATCATTTATGTAAATTTCCTTTGATATATCTTTGTCAAAGCTTATTTTGACCCCTTGTTCCTGGGTTGTTACAATTACACCCAAACAGTTTTCCCACTAGCTGCAAGTGCTGCAGCCATTTGTGATTTAAGAGTAGAGACCCTCAGCATGTGCGGAGAAAGAGAAAAGCACGCTTCAGGATAAGGTTTTTGTCCCAGGTGTTTTGAGCCAGGACACCCAGCTTGTGTTTCCCACTTCAGCTTACTCGATGTTTTGACAAAGCAGGCATTTACATTTCTCTTTTTTCCGGGGGTCTATGAGAAGTGGTGAGAAGAGTGTAAAACAGTAGTTTTTCCCTGTTTTTACAATTTGGGCTTTGCGTTATCCCTTTAAAAGCCTGTAGAGGTCTAGATAGATTTGTGCTGGTTTGTTTTTTCCAGCCTTGCAGATTAAATTGGTTTATCTTCAAACACCTCGGGCAGTGGTGACTGACTGCCTTTTAAAGACTCTTGTGTCTGGGAAGTTAGTTCTTCCCACAGAGCCTCCTTATCTTTTGTATCTCTTACATTTATAGCTTTCTTAATTTTTTTTATTATAACCTTCCACAACAAACTTGACTATAGCTACTTGGATTTTAAAGAATCCCCTTTTTTTTTTTTTTTTTTTTTTTTTTGGGTACCGGGGGGTCGACCTCAGGACCTCACGCACCAGCAGGCGCCCGTGCCGCTGAGCGATATCACCGGCCCCCTTTTTTGTATGTGGGTTCCGGGAGTCGAACTCGGGCCCTTGTGCTTGCAAGGCAGGCGCTTAAACCGCTGAGCCATCTCACCGGCCCAAGAATCCCCTTTTTAAAAAAAATTTTTTTTAGATAGTAATTTTGATTAATTGTCACTCAGGAGTTTGTAGTGCACAAGAAATGTTTTATGCACATAAGTTTAAACTGAAAACCAAAAGTGTAAGTGCCAATTAGTCAAAATTTGTAATTGGATTTTTCCTGTAAAACTTTCCTAGATGCTTGCAGGCAGCGTCAGGCTGGTGATGTCCAGGCTGGCCATTGGGGCAGCACTTGCACCGCATACAACCAGGAGTTTATATATGGAAAGTAATCTGGGTGCTCAGGCTTTCCGGTGACAATATTTCATACTCCATTGATTACCTGGGGGCCGAGCGACCCTTTAGCTTATCATCCCACATTTAATGTGGGCCACTCAAGCTCACAGAAGTTTTGGAGCTTCCCTTTCTTTATCTTAACTCCATAATCCCCTTTGAATTTATCAAAATTGTTAAGCATACATTTCAAAACAGTTGACTTACTACCAGCAGAATCCATTATGTCAATGACTTGGACAATACAGTAACCCACAGTTACAATTTATCTAAGAAAGTCCTGTCCCCTCCACTCAATCAGAAATGCAAACAAAATTTTGAGACTAATAAATGGTCTCCCACCGGCAGGTTGAATTCCTCTGGTAACAGTGACTTGGAAGCGCAGGCGCAGGGGGGATGACATAGACACAACACAGGGGAGAAACACACAAAGAACAGACAATCCCGGGAATAATAACCACACTGCTCTCGACCTCAAATTTAGAACAGATTCAGAGGACGACCTCTGACAGACGGCAAAGCACCGTGTCCGGTGGCCTAGCTCTCACAGGTTTAAACAGAACAGATGCTAGCACAGAACAGATACCTGGATGAGCCTTGGGCAAATTGCCAAAACAGAAACCGAATTACAAGCGCGCTTACCTTGGTCGGGAGGCGGGAATTCAGTTGTCCCTGTCTCATAGCCCTGCGTCTTGCCTTGCAGCCGATCTGGGGGGCCAGCTGAAGATCAGCTTTTTGGCACCTTGGCCCCCCCAAGTGTTAGCTGCCAGGCAAGGAGGCACCGAGGCCCCCTCAAATGAGGATCTCCCTGTGAGGATCTCGCTGGGGCCTCCAAATGTTATGGCAAAATCACAAGATTCACTCACAGGAAGATGAGATTCGAGAAACAAATGAATTCTTTAATTGATGCCGGCCGGGGACAGCAGAAGCTGACCCCAAACTTTTGTGTCCCTCTCCTTAAATACACTTTTGGAGGCCTTACAAAGTCCTTGGTTGCCATGGAAACTGCATTCTTCACTATATCACCTCTCTGGAAATTTTACAAGGTTCTTCTCAAACATTTGGCCAATTAACACAGGGGATGGGGTAGCAGGTACCACCTGTGCTAAAACCATTTGTCTCCCTTTTTGTGGTTATATGACCTCAAGATAGTGGTAAAGAAAACCCGTTTGTTTGTGATAGCACCATCTGTTTCTCCTCTCTGAAGTTTATGGCTACAGAAAGGGCAGCGGGACTAAAATTCATCTAAAGGTTTTACCTATTAGTTAAATTCAGAGGTTAAGAAACAAAATGGAAATACTCTTGCCCTAATAATGTTTCTTGTATACAGCATACCATTGGCAGAATGAATGTCACCTTGAGGTCTTGGAATTAGATTTGGAATTGATCCATTCTGCCAATCTGTGTCTTTTGATTAGAGAATTGAGACCATTCATAATGAGAGTTATTACTGAAAAGTATTGACTTATTCCTGTCATCACATTATTTTCCTGTTGCTGATTTCTTTTTTTCTCCTTTCTTCTGATTAACTGCTCACCCTGCCTGGTGTATTACTTCTATTAGACCTTTTGGCATTGTTAGCTTCATTGTCTCTTTCTAGTATATCCTTGGGAATTTTTTGGAGTGCTGGTCTGATGGTCATGAATTTCTTCCTTCCTTCCTTCCTTCCTTCCTTTCTTTCTTTCTTTCTTTCTTTCTTTCTTTCTTTCTTTCTTTCTTTCTTTCTTTCTTTCTTTCTTTCTTTCTCTCAACAGGGTCTCGCTTTGTAGTGCAGGCTGGCCTTGAACTCATGGTGATCCTCCTGCCTCAGTCTCCAAAGTGCTAGGATTACAGGTGTGCACTACCATGCCTGGCATCATGAATTTCTTAAGGTGCGGCTCCGCAGTGTTTCATTATTGAATCTAGGTTGTTGTGGTAGTATTACTACTCCAACCAAGATTCTAATTTATTTCTCCTGGGAGTTGACCCTTTTGAAGTTAGGCATGGCTGTGTGACCTACTTTGGCTAAAGAGTGTGAGCACGGCTGGTGAGACAGCTCAGTGGCATAAGCGCCTGCCTGGCAAGCGCGAGGTCCTGAGTTTGACTCCTGGTACCCACATACGAAAAAAGGGCTGGTGATATTGCTCAGTGGCATGGGCGCCTGCTGGTGGACGAGGTCCTGAGGTCAACCCCCGGTACCCACAAAAAAAAAAAAAGAAACATGAGCAGAAGTGGCATGTGAACAAAAAGATTTAAGCAAAGGTTCCCCCCTTGCTGAATTCCTTGACTAGAATGATCACAGAAGCGTGTGAGATGAAGGAGCATGCCAGATGAACAGAACAGTTTGGAATCTTGAACCACCACCACATGGAATACAGATGTGCTAGACTCACTTGGACCCACAGCAGGCTTGACATGTGTGAGGAACAGAATTTTGATGTGCTGAGCTACTGAGATTTGGGTGTCACTTAATGTCATGGCATAACCTA
Organism: Erethizon dorsatum; assembly: GCA_028451465.1. Lineage (NCBI taxonomy): Eukaryota > Metazoa > Chordata > Mammalia > Rodentia > Erethizontidae > Erethizon > Erethizon dorsatum. The sequence continues at coordinate 39,768,780 of CM051822.1, read as the reverse complement.
GCCTATCCTGACAAATCAGGTGTGCCACTGGTGGTTACCAGATGTTGCAGAATAGAGAGAGAAGATTACAACAAAACAAGAGGAGGGGGCCGGTGAGATGGCTCAGCGGCGTATGCGCCTGCCTGGCAAGCGCGAGGGCCCGAGTTCGGCTCCTGGAACCCACATACGAAAAAAGGGCCGGTGATATCGCTCAGTGGCACAGGTGCCTGTTGGTGCGCGAGGTCCTGAGGTCGACCCCGGTACCCACAAAAAAAAAAAAACAAAAACAAGAGGAGGAATGGATGTCCCCCTGAGGTCTTGGATTAGAATTGGATGTTGCTGTGGATTGAATTGTGTGCCCCTCAAATTCATATGTTGAAGACCTAACCCTCAATTTGACAATATCCCTGGTCTGATTCTTTCCCACCATCCCTGGGTGCTTTGTCCTTCACACTTGTCTTCACCAGGTTTGTTCTGCGGTCCTCGGTAACTAGTTCATTAGAAGCTTGAGCTCACTTATTTCTAGAAATCCCTCCAACAGAACCTTTAATACTGCCACTACCCCTGGCCTTCTGATCCCCAGCCCTGCCCCTCCATTCCTCCTTTCCTGGCCTCTGATGCTTCCCTGGGAATATAGGATAGGATGGCTTCATTGTAGCCCTATTCCACCACTCCATTATTGGGGAAAATGAGCCTGAGCAGGCTTCCTCTTGAAGGCTCTGGAGAAACTCACTACCCTTCTGCTGGAGAGGCCCAGGCTGAATGCCTTCCATGGAGAATCTCTGTCTCTATCTCTGGTTTCAAGCACACAGGTCCTGCCTAAGAGTTTTGATTTTCTTGTTTGTTTTTCAACTCTTCCTAGCAAGCCAGGCCTTTCTACCCCAATTAGACAACCCAGCCCCTCCCCTCCAGCCCTCAGTCCAGGTTATTCTGGTAAGGCAGACTTGGACTGCAATCCCAACTTGACACAAGTTACATGGACTTGGGAGGTTACTCTGCCTCCTTATGCCTCAGTTTCCTTACACACAGAATGATACTCATGGAATCTATCTCGCAGAGTTGTCTGAGGATGCAGTAATATATTGTAAATATAGGCCTCAGCTTGGAGACTGGCCTATAGTCAACACCCCAAAGTAGTAGCTTTATTCCCTGGGGCTACTTCTTCAGACCTGGACCTGCTGTAATGGTCTCTATTTTTGTTTAGGAGATACATCAACTCCAAGAGGTGGTATGTGAAATGGTAGGTGATACATTCTAGAGCGAAACTTCAAATAGGAACTCAGCTCTGACATTTTCCTAGGTGAGTAGCCTGGGAAAATTATTTCACCTCTGTACCTCAGTTTTCTTGTGTGCAACATAGGAATGGTCATAGTATTTAAAGTAGTTCCCAGTACTAGTAGTGGGTTAGTACCACAGAGCCATGTCCTTCCATGTGGACAAAGTCTCAGGGTCATCTAGGAAGTCCTTTTACCAGGGAAGAGCCTGCTTATGCCTACACAGGGGCTCTTGGAAGAAACAACCCACTTAGGAATCCTGCTCTTTTGTGAGACTGTTATTTCCCAGATTTTCTGTCTCTTTCTGAATTTCCCAGAAGCTAGAAGAAGGAGGTGACATGGGGTGGGGGCTTGCCGAGAAGTTGAACATGAAAAACATGATCAAAACCGTATGGAGCTGGCTCAGACCAAATATTCAACCATGCAACAGAGTCAGCCCCGACTGTCTTAAGAACTGGACGTGCTCCAGGGTGTGTGTAACAGGAAAGGGCACATTCAAATCTATTTTTTTGTTGATCAGAGGTGTACTGGGGCTTATTGTGTGCCAGCCACTGTGCAGAGCAGTGTTGGCAGTGGAGATGAACAAGGCTAAGTCTTTTCCTCTGGGAGGTCTCTCAACTGATGGTCAGGGCATCAGTTGTCCTAAAAGTCTAGGAGCTCCCTGAACAGGAATGTCAGATACTTTTAGGAAGATATAAGCTGTAGGGACCATATGCTTTCAGAGGTCATTCAGCTGCAGACCTAAAACTTGTAGCAAGGGCCTTGCGCCGCGGAGATCTCAGAAAGAAATTGGAAGGAGACAGGAAGATGTCTGTAGAGGTAGGTGGTAAGGCCTCCATGTCTTGGTTACTTTCCTGGTCACTGCGACAAAATATGCCACACCCCCAATTTAAAGCAGGAGAGGTTTATTTTTTTATTTGTTTTTTTTTTATTTTAAAGAGAAGAAAAAACAAAACAAAAAAAGAACAAATTTTCAAAACAACATAGTATGAGGGTAACAATGGTCAATGTATTACGTATTATTATCTTTAAGTTAGTTATTCAGGATACCAGACATTAGCATTCAATTGTCCAAACATTATTGGCTCAAACCTTACTCTTCAATGAACTAAGTAAAACTGGTAGTGTATCTATCTTAACCATCTTATATACATATACAATTTTTTTCCCTTTCCCTTCTTTCTTTTCCCCATTCCAGTCTCTCTTTCTTATTGACCAGTTTCTTTTTGATTCACCGTGTCTATTGTACATTTTGGATCTTATTTACTCTTTCAGTTTCTCATACTAGAGAGACAATATGATGCTTACAAATGTGCGTCTGGTTTATTTCACTTATGAGTATTTTCTCGAGTTGCATCCATTTACCTATAAAAGTCTCCAGTTTATCCTTCTTTATGGCTGAATAGTACTCCATTGTATAAAAACACCACATCTTTCTTATCCATTCCTCAGTTGATGGGCATTTGGGTTGTTTCCAAGATCTGGCTATTACAAATTGTGCTGCTATAAACATGGGTGCACATATATCACTGTGGTACGATGTTTTTAATTCTTCTGGGAAGATGCCCAGAAGGGGAATAGCTGGGTCAAATGGGACCTCCAACCCTAAGGAGAGGTTTATTTTGGCTCATGGTTTCAGTCCATGGTTGGCCAACTCCAAGGAAAAATGGCATGGTGGAAGGCTCTGGGTGGAAGAAAGCTGCTCATGTCATGGTGGCTAGGAAGCAGAAAGAGAAGGAAGAAGCGAGTGGAGTGGAGAGTATAGCTTTCTAGGTCACTCCCACAGCAAACTGCCTCTTCCTACCAGGCACCTCCTCCTGTAGCACATTTAGCTGTAGTGGGTCAATGGATCCATTGGCTATAGTCAGCTCTAGCATATCCATGATCCAATCATCTTCTAAAAAGCCCCACCTCTGGACATAGGAAACTTTTTGAGGAACGTGCTAGATTTAAATCATAACATTGCATATCCTTGTTGGAGGAGCCAGGAGTCCATGCTACCTGTCAGAAAGCTAGTAGCTTCATCGTTGTCAGAGGTAGGCAGGCAAAACTTGGGATAAATGCAGGTAAAACATTTAAAGAATTATAGTGAAACAGGAAGCAGATATTGATTGAGTGAAGTCACAGTGCTGAGAATGTTTGTGTAGGAGGGGGCAACCTCAGATTGCTGGGTTTATGTACCTGGCAGAGAGCTGTGGGGATAAGACCCAGTGCCCAGGAGGGGTTGGTATAGATAGGGGATGGTGAGAAACAGAGAACAGGAGAAAGCTGGGGTAGAGTTGTATGCCTGCTCCCTGTGGGGTATTCGCCCCATCAGACTTCCTTCAAATTCTTCATTTCTCGGGCTTCCAAGGTCAAGCAGAGGACCGTTAAATCTAAGGTACTTCACCAGCTCCTAGATTATTTTCTCTCTCTAAGCCTCAGCGCCCCCTTTGTTCCCAGAGGAGGGCCCCTCGGGACCCAAGAAGTGGGAAAGTTTCTGGATATGCCTGACTTTGAGGGAGCCTATACAAATTCTGGGGGTTAGTATAAGACCCAAGGATTCAGGAGCCACGTTTTGTTTGGAAGGATTCTCAAAAATCAAGCCCCTCCCTGCCATCTGACAGAGGGAAGAACTGAGGACTTAGGATAGGCAATGTTGAGTGAACTTGCCCAGGGCCACTGGGGGCAGCGACAAGATTGTGTGATATGGGTTCAGGCATTTAGTTCATTGAGTTTTTTTTTTGTTGTTGTTAATGTGGGTACCGGGAGTCGACCTCAGGACCTCGTGCTTGCCAGCAAGCGCTTGTGCCGCTGAACCATATCACCGGCCCTTTTTTTCCTTTATGTGAGTGCCGGGAGTCGAACTCAGGACCTCGCGCTTGCCAGGCAGGTGCTTATGCCGCTGAGCTATATCATCGGCCCATTCATTGAGTTTTTGATTCTCTTTTGAAACACCCAGTGGCAGTGCCATGAAGATAGTGTCTGGGGGCTCTGTCATGATAACACCACTCCCAGGGTTCTCATCCTCAACTCTCCTACTCCATCTATGTGTTTGCCTGAGGGCCCAGGGGGAAGATTTTTGTCTGCTTCTGAGGCAGACTGACTTCCTCTTGTTTTCACTGGGGTATGAGAAAGATTTGAGGCAATGTGCTCTCCTCACATATGTGTTCTCTGCCTGTGGGGTGCAGGGCATTCCATGGCTGGCTGGCTTGATGGATGGATTCATGGATGGATGAGTGGGAAGTGTGTGTGTGTGTGTGTGTGTGTGTGTGTGTGTGTGTGTGTGTGTGTGTGGATGGAAGGATGTCTAATGTATGCAAAGACAGCTGGGTGGATGGATGCATGAATGCATGAATGGATGGGTAATTTTCCCCAGCCAGCAGAGCCAAGCTTTCCAGCCATAGCAGCTGTTCTTGGAAACTATCCCCATCCCTCCCAACCCTTGTGACTCTGAGACCTGGGATATGTGAGGTTTTGAACATGTACTTGTGGGAGCAGAGAAGAGGAAGAGACTGCCATGCTTTCAGCTCAGTGAGGAGGGGCTGGCACAACTACCTCAGCACTGTTCCCCTTCCAATGCTTGCCCAGGCCTGCTCTGGCCTGTATGTGTTACTGGCTGAAGTGTATCTGGTATAATGATAGCTTCTTTTTCCAGGCAAGGATGCTTAATCTGGCCTCTTAGCTGCCATCTGACCCCAGTGGCATGGAGTTGTTTCTCGTGGCTGGATAGGTTCTTAAAGGCTGAAGTCTGGAATCTTTTCCAGGGACTTCTGGAGCACAAGAAGCTTACCCTTCACAGAGCAGCCCATATTCCAAGAGTCATGGGGCTCTTGTCCTCACGCCTGAGACTCCTGCCTGAGACTCTCTTGGTGTCTGAGTTGCCTCCAAGTCCTATAGCCCATGCGCACATGTAGTGGGGCTCCTTCATGCTGAATCTACTAAGCTTCCCTAGCTGCTGCTGCTTCTGCCCCATGGGCTTCTCTCCCATATCTGACCCCTGGCTCTGTCTGACACTGTGCCTGAGAGATGTCACCCCAGGATTGCTCAGATAGAGCTGGACCTTGCTCATACTGCGTGAAAGGAAGGCTGGTCCAGAGGTCAAATTCTGTATGGACAGAATGGACAGATGGGGCCTTCAGCCATGGCTGCAGAACCTTTTCTCATATATTCACTCATTCTCTAAACAAATATTTATTGAGTTACCTTGCACAAGGCAGCACATTTGAAATGAAAATAGACATAATCCTTGTCCAGGAAACATGGACAAACTAGCAAATATGGATTGGCATGATGAACACAGTGAGGGATGGGGGCAGTGCAGGGGGCCCTTTGAGCTTGGAAGGGCATTAACTTCCTCACCCAGTCAGGGGTCAGGGAAAGCTTCTTAGAGGAAGAAACATACAGATCCAGATGGGAAGCCAGGGGGGCAGAGGACAGAGTGTACTAGAGGGAATGGCATGGTGGATGAGCACTTTGTCCCAGGTAGTTAAGTAGTTAAGCCCTTCGCCTTGCCCCTTGTCCCCACTGATAGGTGATCCCTGAGAAACCTGGGTGCTTGAACACCAGCCTTGGAGAGTAAAGACAGAGAGGTACAAGAGACTTGGCTCACTCAGGGAACAGATGCAAGTTGAGTGTGTCCCAATGTGGAATGTGATGGGTGGTGAGGAGGCATGATGTGGGGCCCTAGCTGTAGGGGCTGATCCTGAAAGCATCAGGGTGTTAGGTGGAGATGGATGAGGAGATTGCTCAGATCTCAGGGTGGAATGGCGCCAGACCTCAGCTGCTATTCTATCTCCTCCCTTCCTATTCCTGTTCTCCCTGGTAGAGCAAACAGACAGCAGAGAGACAGATCCATGGGCGCCAAGTGACTTTATTGGAAGCACAGCAGTCTGGATGTGGAGAGGCTGTGCTCTTGCTTACACTCACATTCACAGTCACACTGACACTCCAGGCCCCATCCTGGCTGGGTCAGGTCTGGTACAGAACAGCTGGAGGCCTGGCCCTTCCTCTGGTCTTTGGTTCCCCAGGCCACATGATTCACATCCTTTCTGTCAGACTCAAGGCTCCCTGTGGTGCTGTCAGGGACTAACTGCTGTGGTGCTTGCCCTGAGGAAGGAAGGAGAGCAAAGTCATGGGCTGGAATCTTAGAGGGGGCTTGGTGGACGGAGACAGGGCTGGGAAGAGGCCAGGCTTGCCTTGGCAAAGGACTTCTTCAGTCTCCGGATGATGCGTTCTACCCAGGGCTGATCTGGGGGTGCACAGAGCTGGTGGCCCCTCAGTGTGGTGAACCTGGAGTGAGAGCCAAAGCCAGAGAGAATAGAACCCCAGAACCCAGCTTTCTGGAAGGCTCTAGTGTGAGGGGCAGATGCTGGGGATCATGCCTGGGAACCTGTTTCAGTGGCTTCCTTGAAGGGGCTGAATGTGATTAGGAAAGAGGCACGGGAAAGCCGAGGCTGTCACCAAGGGGTGATGGGGGGAACGTGGCTAGATACTCCCACCCACAACTCACACAACAGCCGGCACCCTGCAGCCATCCTTGATGAGAAGGTAGCGAAAGGCTTTCACGATGTTCCCAGGGATGGGGCGCTGGGTCACAGACAGGCAGCAGTCTTCAGCATCATTAGCACCACCCAGAGCAGGGGCTGTGATAGAGGAAAGCAGGTGACAGGACAGAGACTGTGAAGAGGGGACACAGGCATTAAGGACACTGAGTGTATGTGTGTATGGGGAACAACTGGATCTGATATTCAGCTGGCATACACCAATATGGCCCTACTGGTTGCTAAATATATTATAATACTTCTAAGCTTGGCAAAAATCCACTGCCCTGAGTACCATGGTGACTTCCTGATGCTCTGATCCCCCCAACTCCTCTCCCAGGTCCACTCAGTTCCCCACATTACAGCAAATAGAGTTGATGATAGTCCTGGCGCTGGGGCAGGGGAGGCTGGTGTTAATGGTTTTATGAATTACTAAATAATTGGCCCGGTGGCGTACACCTGTAGTCCCAGCTATAGGAGACTGAGGCAAAAGGATCACTTGAGCCCAGGAATTTGAGACCAGTCTGAGCAACATGAGGAGACTTTGCCTCAAATTTTTTTAAAAAAGGGAATAAGTGAGTCAATTACATTTCTAAATATTTTTGACTACCAGCTCTAGTGCCTCCCATTCTCTCTACCTTAAATAAATATACTGTTCTCTCTCCTGCATGGGAAACAAAGGCAGCAGGAAACAGAGCCTACAGAAAAAGGGGCAGCCATAGGCCCCAGGATATGCCCAGCGCACAGCCACATTGGAATTCGGGGCACAGGTACACCCACATGCACAGGAACACAACAGGTATGGGACTCCCCAGAGTGAAACATGTAGACCTGAACTTGCGGTGTCTCCTGTGACCACCATCAAGCAATCTGAGACCCAGACATTGCCCCCCATTCACTGCCTATCCCCACCCATGCCTCCCCTCAGCCTTACCCAGGGAGGTCCAGAGCACCAGCAGGCTGAGGGCCAGCAGCGGGGCCACACGGGGAGCCATGGAGGTTGAGCTGAGGCAGGTTGACAGCAAGTGTGTGAGCTGAGGGAGGGTCTGGTTGTGTGCAAGAGTCTGTATAAGGCTGAGGACCAGATGAATGTGCAAGGGCGTGATGAGAAGCACACTGGTGTCCGTGTAGGGTGTGAGGATGCAAGTCTGTGTGAGGCTTTGAGACTGTGGCTGCCTCCTTTTTTATAGCCCAGAGCTTTCACTTTCTCTGTCAAAAAATTCCCTTCTGTGCCCAGCTCGGGGGATTCCCTTCCACTACTCTCTTTCTGTCAGAAGCCAACCCTGCCCTCTATCTTCCCCCCTCAGCAGCTTCCCCCTCTTTGCTTTCCTTGGCCTCAGCCCTGAGAACTGAAGTTATCTGTAGTTTGGCCAAGAAGCAGAGACAGCGCTGTGCGCTCCAGGGAGAGGGTTTGTCCTCTCATCTCATTGCGCCATCAGCCCTAGGACTGGGGTTGGGTGGTGGTCAGGGTTGGGGGCCAGAGTCCACTTGCCCAGCTTCACCACATCCTCACCTGTGCCCCTCTCCTTTCTGGTGAGGCAGGTGGTGAGAAGGCTCCTTGGAGTCCTGAGAACAACCACGGGAGCCTGCAGTGGCCTCCCTGTGTCCTCAGTGTCTGCTGGCTACTGTCTGGGAACCAGCCTCTCCCTTGAAACAGCTAAGGCGAAAAGGAAAGTTCCTTGGACAGCTCAGGACCTCTTCCTACATCTCAGTCCTTTGGGATTCGCCCTCCTGTCTCCTCAAGCATACCATACCTTTCCCCTATTCACCATTAAAAAAAAAAAAAAAAAAAAAAAAAAGCAAAAAATCCAACACCTGGGTTAGATGAACAGCTGGAGGGAGCCTGGCCTGGAACATCCCCCTTCATCTTCCCTTTCTCTCAATCCTGGGAACCAAGAGGGGATTTCTAAGGAGACAGGCTGGCCAGTCATATTCAGACAAATCCCCAAATTTCAAGGAATTGACAGGCTAGGGAAGGAATAAATAATTTTTTATTGTTATGAGAATGACCAGAAGTCCTCAAAAAAAGGAATTAATTATTGGAGTATTCATTCATCCATATCCATTCAAGCTCTGGACTGTTTTTTTTTTTTTTTTTTTTTTTTTTTTTTTTTTTTTGGATGGGGAATGTTTCCCTCTCCCTTTCTGACTTATCTATTTTTGTATTCTGTGATGAGGGTTGAACCCAGGACCTTGTACAAACTAGGTAAATGCTCTGCCACTGAGCTACATTCCTAGCCCTTTTAATATATATATATATATATATATATATATATATATGTATAAATTTTGAGGCAGGGTCTTGCTAAGTTCATCAGGTTGACCTCAAACTTTTGATTCTAAAAAAAAAACCCAAACAAACAAACAAAAACAAAAATAAAAAACCTTTGATCCTACTGCTTCAGCCTCCCAAGTAGCCTGAAATTACAAGTATGGACCATGTTGCCCTGCACGGCAAGGTTTACGCTTTTTGCCATTACCCTAAAATGCCTGTCTGTCAACTGCCCTTGATCACAGTACAGAGTACACAGTACACACTTTGGAGACTGAGATTCAGATTCTGTTACTTACTAGTTTAGTGGCCAGAGTTATCCAGACTTTCTGTCCCAGTGTCCTTCTCTGTAAAAAGGGAATGGTAATAGATCTATGTTTTAGGATTGAATGAGGTTTGCTCATTTTATTCTGAATAAAGTCTTTTTAGTTTAGAGGCTGTCAGATGATAAACACTCATAATTATTAACCTTTTGTTTTGTTTTGTTTTTGGAGACTGGGTCTTGCTACATAGTTCATGCTGACTTTGAATTCACTATGTAGCCCAGGCTGGCCTTGAAGCTGAGGTGATTTTTCTGCCTCAGCCTCCCTAATGCCGAGATTACAGGCTATGACACCATCCCCAGTTTAACCATTATTATTTTTTATTATATCATTCAACTATCTGTCTATTAATTCATCTATCCATTCATCTTTTTGGGTTTTTGAAACAGAGTCTCACTATTTAGCCCAGGCTGGCCTTGAACTCACAATCCTCCTGCCTCAGCCTCCCAAGTGCTGGTATTACAGGCATGTACCACCACGCCCAGCCTATCCATTCATCTTTCCATTGATCTATCCATCCTTTAGCCATTATGATTCTGTTACTGTACAGCATCTAAGGAAGTCCTCCACAGCTGAGATAGAGAAACTTGACTTACCATAGTCATGGTAGCTCACTCCTGTCACAGAAAAAGAACTTTTAAGATGCATCAGTAAGAGGCACAAAGAGGTTTATTAAGTAGAATATTAAAATTACACACTCAAAGAATAGTGTGGGCCCTCAAGAGGGAGAGAGGTGCCTATGGTCAGGGGTTGGGGTTTTTATGTGGGCTTGGGGGTATCCCTGAGACGGGCTGTGTGGGATGTATATTCCTAGTGTGGTAGTCAGGGTTTGCAAAGGAAATGATACAATACAGGACACATAATTTATAGGGTTATTTTATAATATTCACCCAAAGAGTCATATACAAAAGAGTGCAGGAAATCTGACCACATACTAAAGACCTGAAGAATCCAGCTGAGGGCCTGGATCCCATGGCAACATCCTACATGAGTCCAGCTGAAGACCTAGAGCCCATGGCAATGCCCCCGAGTACAACTGGAGGCCCAGAGCCCATGACAATGTCTCATGCAAGTCTGTATCACGGATCTGCTCTGGGAAGGCCCAAAGGTCAGTGGTGGAAGCTAGAAAGTCTGCGCCAGAGGGATGAAGGGTCTGTGCCAGCAGGCTGAGGGATCTGCACTGGAGCCAGGAAGCGATGCTCAAAGTAAGGACCAGAGCTCCCCTGAAAATTACCACAGCCATCCTCAGCAACAACGAGGTCCCAAGCTCCTCCTCCAACGAGAACAGCCGAGTTCCTCTCAGGAAAGCCAACATGACAAGCTCCACTAGGAGAACCAACAGCACCAACTCTTCCTCTCCGGTTCTCCTTTTTATGCTGTTGGCAACAATCCTCAGGTGGGCCCTCCATGCCCAGCACCACGCTGATTCAGTTCAGCTGGGTGTTACAAGTTGACCACCAGCTGTCAACCCACTGCACCTAGTGTCTGTTGCCACCTGTTTGATGGTTTGTGTTAGAGTGCGAACCATTTGCTGTGTTTGAAGCTGAGATGTGCTGCCCACTTAACTGTGTAGCTTCTTGAGGTTGGGGTTTGTAGGAGAGAGCTCAGTGTACTCATGAAAGAGGCACATGTTCAGAGCCCAATTTACAGGCTTATTTTCTTGAATGAATTTTGTGTCCTGAAGGGGCAGTTTTTCTTAAAACTACAATTTAAAATAATTTACAATTTTTCTTAGTACATATTTATTTATTTATTTGTACCGGGAATCGAACTCAGGACCTTGGGTTTGCCAGGCAGGCGCTTGTGCCGCTGAGCTACATCCCCGGCTTAGTACATATTTATAGTTGAATGATTACATTCATTGTGGGGAGTTGGTACATATTTGTAACACATCTTAATTCTTTTTAGTTACCCTTATCCTCCTTCCCCACTCCCTCCATCTCTTGGGTCACTTCGCATTTGCAAAGACCAGTCTCCCTGTTTCTTATTATCTATCTTTTATGTATTTTGCTCTTTACATTATACTTTGGGTTTCCCATATAAGAGAAACCACATGATACTCAAGCTTGTGTGTCTGATTTATTTCACTTAACATTATTGTCTTAAGGTGCATCCATTGTCCTACAAATGATTCAAATTTACCCTTCTGTATAGTAGAGTAGTACTCTATTGTGTATAAATACCACATAAAAATACAATTTTAGGCTGGGTGTGGTGGCTCACGTCTGTAATCCCAGCACTCAGGAGGCTGAGGTAGGAGGATACCCATGAGTTTGAGGCCAGCCTGGGCTACATAGTGAGTTCAAGGACAGCCTGAACTGCATAATGAGACCCTGTCTAAACCAAAAACAAAACAAAAAAATACAATTTAAAAATTACAAATTTTCTTGTCTCTTTTTTTAACCTATCTTTTTTTTTTTTTTTTTTTTTTTTTCCTATCCTACCTCAGTTCTGGTTATTCTGTTGGCCCCTGTCCATTCTCCACTCTTCTTTGCCCTGCAATGTTCCCTGGAAGCCTGACTGCTACAGATTGCATCACCCAGGATCTCTTGCCCTCTGGTTTCTGTTTGGATTTGGCCAATGGGAGGAAGCAGCAGGAGAGAGATGCTGAAGGACAGAGAAGTTGGGGTGCTCATTCTCCACATCTTTGTCTTGCTACAGTTCTGATAATGAGTGATTTTCCTCTACTGCAGCTATCCTTGAAGAGTAGTCCTTAGATAGCAGCATCAATATCAACTGGGACCTTGTTGGAAATGCAAGCTCCCAGACCCTACCACAAGCCCTCAGACCCTATCAATGACCTACTACTAAGTCAGAGACTCTGGAAGTGGGTCTAGCAAACTACAGTGTTTAACACACCTGCCAGTGATGCTGATGCATGCTAGTTTGAGTTCCACTGATCTAGAGTTACAGGTCCTTTTGGTTGCCTCTAACCAAAGCTCTTGAAAACAATTCCCTCTTCTGCCTACCAGGCTTCGGTATGGTAATGAGGTCCCATTACTGCTACACCTGGTGCCTCAGCACTCCTAATTGTTCCTCAATCCTGACCCTACCTCTAAAATTGTCCATTGTTAAAGTCTTTCTTGTTAATTTTTTTTTTGAGTATGATATTTGAAATATATATTTGATCCTCCTGCTCCTTTCCTGACAAGTAGTTCCTAAAATCCTGGGAACCCCTGGAGTGATAAGACTTCTGTTTGCTAATGAGATGACTGGTGGCTGGGGGCTGCTAGTTAGCCTCGGGATGGGAGGTGGTTGCCAGGAGAACCAATTTTGTAATAAGAGAGTTGGAACTTTGAGTTCAACCTCCCACAGACCCCCCACACCACCAGGGCGGGAAGAGGAACTGAAGGATGAAGTGGTAAACCCATAGCCAGTGAGGTCATCAGTTATGCCTACACAGTGAAATTTCCATAACACCCAAAAGGACTGACTGTGAGAGGCTTCTGTATAGCTCGATGAGTGGAAGGGGTTTCCTGGAGGGTCCCTGAAGAAGGCTCTGTGCTCTTCCCATACCTGGTCTTGTGCATCTCTTCCAGCTGGCTGTTCATTGTGGAGGCTGAGAAGGCAGAAAATGAGTTAATCTACAGTGACAGTACAGTTACACTAAACCTAGCCTCTTGCCCCACTGGGCTTCTCTGAACTCGCACATCCTAAGCAATGATAACATTCTGCACAGGCTAAACCACATGTAAAAGTAAATAATAAGCATGCCTGTGATGTGAAGCACACATATTTCTTCCCAATGGCCTGTGACCCTTTTCTCCAAGTTGATGCATATGGATGTCCTTATGGAGAGCCTTATGGGCTTCTGCGACAACCAGAGTAGTGGAGATGTCAACTTGGCTCCTTTAATGGGTAACAATGAACATAATAGAGGTGCTCCTGTGAGATAGATGGAGTGCAAGCTGACCTAAAGAAAGTCTTCCTAATACTTGTCTTGATCACCCATACCCTTTTCTTTTTTTTTCTTTTTTTTCTTTTTTTGTGGGTAGTGGGGGTCGAACTCAGGACCTCGTGCTTGCCAGGCAGGCGTTTATGCCACTGAGCTATCTCACCGACCCCCATACCCTTTTCTTATTCTCCAACCATTATAAAAATCTCAGTCTTTCACCCTGATGGTGCAGTCCTCTCTGGGAGTTGCCCACTGCTTTCTTGCAGTGTATCATAAAAAATTTTTTTTGTTGTTGTTTTTGTTTTAAACAGGGTCTCACTATGTAGTTCAGGCTGGCCTTGAACTCACAGTGATTCTCCTCCTTCAGCTTCCCAAGTGCTGGGATTACAGGCATGCGCCACCACACCCAGGCCTCTCCCTTTTGGCTTTCATAAACTCTTAATTTCTCTGTATTCCTTGGCTATTGGTAAATTCTTATACCACCGACAGCACTGGCCTCTCACACACTGTGCATCACATGACATTCATTTTTATCCTTTGTAATATCCTTTATAATAAATGCTAAATATGAATGTTTCTGCGAGTTCTGGGAGCTGCTCTAGCAAATTAATCAAACCCGAGGAGCAGGTCATGGGAAATCTTGTGTATTGCCTTTTGGCCAGAAGTACAGGCCACAGCCTCTGCCTGGGCCTGGCACCTGAAGTAGGGGGCAGTCATGCAGGAGTGAGCCTTCAACCTGTGGGATCTGATGCTATCTCCAGGTAGGTAGTGTTAGCACTGAATTGAGTTAGAAGCCACCAGCTGATGTCTGCTGGAGGACCATCTACCAAAGAATTGCTGCACCGGGGAAGGCCACATACTTCTTGGTGACTATAGGTTACTGAGTATTAAGTAATGAGTAGACAGTAAGAAAAGTATTTGACTTTTCCTATATACTCACAACATGCCATTTGTTTCCTGCCAAGAGCTTTGGTGAATGGTACCAGAAGAGATCTCAGGTAATAGATTTTCAAAGTGGAATCCTGTGCTGGGCTTGCTCATATTATTTGATGGATAATCTTGCATGGGGAAAGAGGACACAAGCAATCTGTAGGATAGTAGAATCACCAAACTGTTTAGAGTATCACAAGTGAGACATAGGATGGGATGTCGGAAAGCTGACATTGGGAGATAAAGTCCCTAGATACTTAATTGCTATGGCCACAAATGATGATTGCAAATGGTGATTACATATATTGTTAGGTGAATTACCTCTTTATGATTGTGCTAGCAGGATTACATTAAAAATTATAAGATTAAGACCATGAACTTCTAACTCAGGGCATGGGTAGAGATCCAGATTACTTCTTCTTTTTTTTTTTTTGGTGGTATTAGGGATTGAACTCAGGTCCTTGTGCATGCTAGGCAAGCACTCTACCACTGACCTACATCCCCAGCCCTCTGGATTACTTTTATTAAAAAAAAATCTTTTTTTTGTGTGTGTTTTGAGACAGGGTCTCACTTTGTAGTTCAGGCTGTACTTGAACTGACTATGTAGTCTAGGTTGCCCCCAAACTGGCTTCACTCCATCTGCCTCAGCCTCCCAAGTGTACTTCTATGAAAATATTAAGGAAAATATTATTTTATGTGGTCCTATGGCAGATATGCCTGAGGATCAAACCCAAGACCTGACTGTGAGCTGCAGAGTTGTAACACCAGATACAGGCACAAACCTATCATATTCCTTATACTAGAGCAAAGCACTGTTGGGGAGGAGAAGGACTCTGAGACTTGGGATGGGGACCACTTAAAAGAAACTTTTAAGTGATGCCGATGCTGCTGGCCATTGAGTACAAAAGTTAGAGATAGGACTGTTGCAGTGCACGGATTACGTACACCTACGAATGGCCCGGAAAGATTCTTTCTTCGAGGCAGTAAGAAAGCATTGATGAAGGGAAGATGATTGTCTTTGGAAAGCACTATATGGCTTCCTCAACAGACTCACAATGAAGATGAGGACAGATGTTCTCTTGGGATTGGGCAACCTTATTGCAAGGGAAACAGTAGAATAATTGAGAGGTAGAGGAGTAGGCACCTAACCACGAGGGTAAGGTGAATGAAATTACTGTATTACAATCTGCTGGGATGGTTAGTAATCAGTACGCTTGGCCCACAGGGACATGTGCTAGTAATGAATTGATTATGGTGTCCCTAGTAATGAAATAGGCGAACAGCTTACTGATGTGCTATTTGACGCATATAAGTGGAAAAATTCTAGATCTGATGGTAGAAACTTTATTCAAGTTACATTGGGGTTGGACAGACTTTCGTCCAGCCACTTTAAGTCAGTTCCTCAGACCCGAAACCCACGATGGGATGGGGAATGGGAAGTCTCGGTGTTTTTCACAGGTGGATTCTATCCCATTCCATCCCATCCCATCCCATCCCATCCCATCCCATCCCATCCCATCCCATGCCATCCCATCCCATCAATTCCATTCTTTCTTTTTTCCAGTCAGTGTTTCTCAAAGTGTGGTAGAATTTCTGGGCTATTGGGAGTAGAGGTGAGCTGACAGACAGCGGTCTGAGGCATGTCACACCCTGACCATGAAGAAAGAGGCACAATGTCAAATGGCAGTTTGGGTTTTAGAAGCAGCTCATATCATATTCATATTTACTCCTGAGAAATATTTACTGGCTATTTTGCATAGAGCTGACAGTTTTGAATGAGGTTCAGAGCAAGTAAAAGCTTGGCAGCAGGTCCAGGTTACAGGGAATTTGCCTTGCTGCTTGGGCCTAATGACTCATGAACCCAGAATTTTAGGTCGTCTGTGGCAGATAAGGGTACTGTAGGAACCCCCAATAGGAGATTTACAGCAAAGACCCTTAGAGTGCGGGATTAAGGTGTTATTATTTTGATGCTGGGCCTTGAGCATGCCACGCAAGTGCTCTACCATTGAGCCACTTCCCCAACCCTATTTTGCATTTGAAAAACAATTCATAGTTTGCCACTGGGCTTTGGTCTAAAACTCAAATTCTAGTTGAATGTTGTCTATAGTACATTATTTAGCTGTATGTGCACAGTAGCATTTTGGTTTTTTTTTTTGAGATAGTTTCTCGCTATTAGTCCAGGCTGGCCTCAAACTCACTATATAAGCCAGGTTGGCCTCGAACTTGCAATCCTCCTGCCTCAGCCTCCAAAGTGCTGGAATTATAGGCATGTCAATATACCCAGCTCTAGCAGCATTCATTTTGGGGGTGGGGGCAGGGTTTGAGACAGGGTCTTTTTTTTTTTTTTTTTTTTTTTGAGACAGGATCTCACTATGTAGTTCAGGCTGGTCTTGAACTATGTAGCCCAGGCTGGCCTTGAACTAGTAGTGCTCCTCCTGCCTCAGCCTCCTGAGTGCCGAGATTATAAGCATGAAACACCGGCTTGCAGCATTCATTTTTAAATGGACCTTGTATATAAGAGACCAGACCTTAGAATTTTTAGAAGTTGGGAGTAAAAGCATGAGGAGGTGGCTTAAACTCCTACTCATGTTATTTTCTGCTTCTTCCTCTGATCACACTTATGGCTTCACGGAGATTTCTCTACAGTTAACGGAGGGAGAAAAGTAGTTTTGGTTTTTAGATAGGTCTGTAAGGTATGCTGGTACCAGTGAGAAATAGTTGCTTACAGCCCCATCCAGGGAGAGCCCTGAAAGACTGGTGAAGGGAAGCCCTCTGAGTAGGCAGAATTTCAGGTGGTACATTTAGTACACATTTTGTCTAGAAGAAGAGACGGCCTGAGGTTTGGAGCCTTACTAATTCATATGCAGTGGCTGCCTACAACTCTGCCCCTCACCTCTGTAAATGGCCTCTTCACTAAATTCTTTTCCATTAAGCCTTTCTGAGTAGATATTTGTTTCCTGCCAAGATCCCAAATGGCACAAGAGTACAGTGCAAAACTGGAATAGAGGTTTCAATTCAACTGCAGTACCATCTGCCTGGAGTTTCTGTTGGGAAGGATCCTGAGAATTAGTAGAAAAGAGCAAAATAATGAAACAATAATAAACAAGGCATTCATATCACATTCACTCAAAAAATATGCATTGAGGGCTTCCTGTGTGCCAGGTACTGTTCTTGGCACCTGGATATGGCAGTAAACAAGACAGATACACTTTTCTGCTCTTGAAGAACTTTTATTTTAATGAAAGAGGCAGACAATAAGCAAACAAGAAAAATCTATAGTATGGCAGATAGTAATAAGGGCTATGAAGAAAAATAGGGAGTATAGGGGAGAGTGTTATTTTAAATAAGGTTGTCAGGGAAGTCTTTAGCTGATAACATGAATAGAACTTACCCGAAGAAGGTGCGATCTGGGGGAGATACTCTAGGTAGAGAAAACAGCTGATGGAAAGGTCATAAGGCAAGTATGTGTTTGAGAAATGGTCAGGAGGCCTGAAGTGGTAGGGTTAGTCAGATAATAATAGCGACCAGATAGCGTAGACATTTGTCAACCATGGTAGAGTTTATATTTTACTGAGATGGGGAGAGCAGCATTTGAAGATTTGAACAGATGTGTGATCTGACTTTTAAAACTCCCGGGCCAGTGATATAGCTCAGCGGCATAAGCACCTGCCTGGCAAGCCTGAGGTCCTGAGTTCGACTCCCGGTACCCACATATAAAAACAAACAAACAAACAAAAAAACTCCCTTAGCTGCTGAATGTAGAATAGGGCAACATGGTGGAAGAACAGAAGCAATGAGGCAGGGTGGGAGTTGGGGGTGGGGCGCTGACGGCAAAAATCCAGAGGGCAGATGGTGCTTGGAGTTAATGAGAAGTGGTCCAATTCTGGAAACAAGACAGACCCAATGGACTTTGCTGAGGGGCTTAGCATAGGCTATGAGAGAAAGAAGAGGCAAGAATATTGTAAGGTTTTTTTTTTGGCTTGAACAATTCAATGGATGGAATTTTATTTACCAAGATATGGATGATTGGCAGGCAAGTGAATTTGTGGGAAGATGAGGACCTTGGTTTTGACTTGCCAAGTCGAAGCAAGCTGCATGTTAGACATGTAAATGGCAATGTTAAGTAGGCGTTGGCATGAGTCTGGAGTTCAAGGGAAAGATTATAGCTGAAGATTCAAATTTGGGAACATATGGGTGGTATTTAAAGCCGTAAGAGAATGATACCACCAAAAGTGTAGATAGAAAATGTCCACGTTCCAAGTTCTGAGGCTTGTCAACATTTACGAATCAGGTAAGTGAAGAGAAGCCAGGGAGGAAGGGGCAGTTGGGGTGTTACAATACTATACCTACTTTCATGGCACAAAAGGAAAGAACGCAGGACCCATGAGTGGAGTGTTTAAGACACCAAATCCCAGCAAGTGCTTTACCATTGAGCCACCTCCCCAGCCCTCTTTTGCACTTCAAAAGCAGTTCTTCATTTGCCACTGGGCCGCGGTTTAAAACTCAAACTATAGTTCACTCTTAAGGGTGCTGTTTAGACAACACCACCTAAGGGTGATGTTTCAGACCATCCATTGGCGGTGGGGGTGGGGGTAGAAGTAGGGGCCCGGAGGTTAGGAAATAGGTTTGAAATAGTTTCTTTCTTTCCTTTTTTTTTTTTTTTTTGGTACCGGGAGTCGAACTCAGGACCTTGAGCTTGCCAGGCAGGCGCTTGTGCCACTGAGCTACATCCCCGGCCCTTGAAATCGTTTCTGACCACATGCACAGAGCCCATGGTGTTACAAGCTTTACTTGGTCCATCCTCAGCCCAGCCAAGTTGTCTTTGTGGACTCCTGGTTCAGTGGGAACCCTGGGAAAGTCTTGTCCAAGCCCAGGGCTGCTCAGCTGGAGGCAGCGAGGCAGCTCAGCCGAGCTCCACGCTCTTCCCAGGAGCCTACACAGCAGTCGTGCACACTAATCCGAAAACTTGGAGGAGGAACTGCCCCGGGCCTGGGAAGTCAACCAAGTTCATGTGGGATGTGGGGGTGCAGGGACGTGAATGATTGTAGGGAGAGGACCCCAGACTAGACTAGATGCTTAGTGTTTGTTGAATGGATAAATGTACGTATTCCGAGCTGTGTCCGTGGGGCTGTGGGTTACAGGTGTGCGTGTGTGTGTGTGGGGGGGGGTGTAGGCGGCTGTGTGTCTGTGTGACTACCGTGTCTTCGCCCGCAGGCCTGCAGGGGGCGTCCCGAGCTCGGGAAGCGAGGCTCTTGGAGCTGCGCGCGGCTCCGCAGGAGGTGGGCGGGTGTAGACAACTCGGAGGGTTCCTCAGCTAGGCTGGGAGTGGCGCTGGCCGCCTAAGTCCCGGGGCCTCGAACCGCCTCTTGCTTTCTCTGCCTCCTTCCTTCTCTGGCCTGGGGGCCTCGGGCCCGCCAGGGGGTTCCCGCGTGCTGGCGGGGGCGCCTGACGTGTGTGGGGTGACCGTTAGTGGCGCCCGCACCTCGGGGGATCTGGACCAGCGTGGGGTCCTGTCCCCGCTGAGGACAGCCGCCCTCCCATCAGATCCCTACTTCTCAGGTCCCCGAGCCCCGTGGGTGCCCAGCGGCATCGCCGCGAAAGTCAAGTCTCTCGGCGAATAGGATGCGTTTACGTCCGCTGCCCGCACCCGAATAGCCAAGCAGACCCTGAGTCCAAATGTTGAAGGCATGAAATAATTAGTGTTTGGCTTAAAGGCTGAAGGAAGTTCACATCACCTTTGTAGGATAAATAACCGGCACCCGCCTGGCGTGGTGGGGCACGCCTGTAATCCCAGCACTCCGGAGGCCGAAGCAGGAGGATTGCCGTGAGTTCGAGCCCAGCCTGGGCTACATAAGCAAGTTCAAGGCCAGCGTGCACCACGCAGCAAGACCTTATCAAAAAAAACAACAACAAAAAAACAGAAAAACAACCCCCCCAAAAAACCCCGCACCTGACTGATTCCTAAACCTTTTAACTGCTGTGCCAACTCTAAGCAAAGATTTCTTATTCCTCAGAGATTCATCGAGAGCCTACACTGTGGCCGTTCAGTGCCTGACGATAAAGAGCTTGAAATTGGAAAGGGGAAAAGGAGTTTGTCCTGCTCGTAAAATGACAAGAAAATGCTAGATCTCTGGTCTAGCCTGAGACATCTGAGACCCGGAGCTGGGGAGAGGGGCAGTGTCCTAGAAGGATGAAGGAACCCAGAACAGAAAATTCAACCCACATGCACGCTGTTTGCCTTTACCGGACAGAGGACCTCGGACCGCAGTGATGCTGCCCCCTGGTGGTGGAGAGGAGCAACGAGGATCTCGCCTCCCCTGTCTTTCCAACTGGTGCAAGAGGTATTCACAACAGACACAGGAGCAGGCTGCTCGGGTGTTCATACTTGGTGTCCAGTTATCCTTTTAATGTTGGAGTGAATTTTTTATTACCACAATCCATGGCTGTAAATGAAAAGTCTAAAATAACATGTCGAGTTGCTCTGAGATGGTCTGGTTTGCCACCAACAGAGAAACCAGTATTTTGACGAAAACATAGTTTTCAGCTAACAATCTCTGAAGGAGAACTGTAGACACCACTAGCGGAATTACAGATACATGCGTTAGAGGAAGAGGCTTCTCAATTTCAGCAGTCAGTGAAATGGCAGTTCATTGGTCAAGACTGACGGTAAAGACTAGAAACATTGGTGATTTTAACAAAACAGCATCATTTTGTCACAGAATACAAGAAGTAACAGCCAGCTGGATGTAGAAATGAAAAAAGAACTCCACAAACAAGTCTACCCTGGAGACATGTTTCACAGGTAAATGATTAGAGCTGGGAAACAAATTATTTTGACCTTCCATAGACAACAAATTACGGACTTCCATCCTCCTGCCCCTCATCGGGCACACGGCAAGGCGGAAGGTGCTATGTGTGTCATGTGTGTCATGCTGGTAGCCCCATACTGCTCCATTTTTAATTTTTAAAAGGTATCAAAAGGAAGAACATGTCTTTGGTGATCGTATCCTTGTGAAGGTTGGATTGATGAGTAAAGAATAAAATTGTGGTTAGCCAAAGTGTGGTCCGGGTACCATGGGGAAAAAGATTGTTAAAACCTGTTTTTTTAAATCTTGGAATTTGGTTTCAGGTTCATATGACTGAGGTTGTAAAGTTATTTCTATTAGCTCTAATCAATGAGACCCTGAAAAGATTGACGGGGAAGGGGTGAACCAGGGGAAGCAGAAAGCTTCCGATTCGGTGGCAACTCTAACTAAAGGGGCCAGCTGCATAACTTCATTAATTTGTGCACGTACATGTGCACGTGAGTGAGATATCATTGCATGGAGGAGACAGTGGTGAGGTCATTTAAACACATGGTGTTAATATTTAAATAACTGAGGATAACTTACTGTTAGAAAGTAGTAATAGCTCATTTTTAAAGCAATGAAATGCTTTAGTACTTCAGTGTTAAAGGATAACTTAAGATTCCAGGGCTCACAATATTTTCGTGTTCAGAGGATGATGATTTTGTAAATTTTGGAGGTATAGTACATTTCTAGTAGCAGCCATTAGTTGTTTTCCAGTTGACTACTGGCATACTAATATTCAGTAAAATATGTCTTTTTAGTGTGTACAACAAGACATTGGAAATCCTTCAAATTTAAAATTTTGTTTTATGCTTTGTACCCATTTTTTACTGAAATACTTGTCTAGCTTGCAGCCTTTTGGAGAGTTATCTTTATCTCCTTTTCCATTTGGGTCCTGTGTATGCCTTACACACACACGCCAAAACCATAACCTTACTATAACCATAACCATATAACCGTAACCTGGGATTGCAGCTGTGGGCCACGACTCCCAGCTAAATCTTCACTTTTTATAGTAGGAAATCAATTGGTAACATTTAAAAGAAAGACACATGTATGCCTTTGGATGTATGGCACTAACTCCTGGAAGAAGTAATTTAGGAGTTAAAAGATATAGGAAATGGTATTCAGAGTAAGATTTTGGTACTTTCTGATTTTTTAAAGCCATGAGTATGCATATTTGACTTTTGGTTTCTTTTTTTTTTTTTTTTTTTGTGGGTACCGGGTGCATATTTGACTTTTTTGCATTATGTACAGAAAGAAGAAAGAACAGGACAACATTGTCAATGATGAAGGTAGGCAAGGAATGTGACCACCATTCTTTGGCTAAATAAATAGTATATTGCATGCCTACTCAGAGCAGGGCTTGAGGCAAATACCAGGCATGCAAATGTGGTGGGAGAATTTAGTGAAGTATGAAGTTTTGTTTGTTCTGTCTGTTTTCCCTCTCCTTTTAGAGCAGGCAAAGGTTTTGGCAGGGCTGAGAGTACGAGCATCCAGATATCAAAGGTCCTTCTGCCTTTTGTAAAAGTCAAAGTAAAACTGGGACAAGATTATTCCCTGAAGGGGCTGGGAAGAGGGAGAGAATTCTTTAAGACTTTAAAGGATGTTGGTGTCCAGCCGGAGTGGGCACTAGGCTCTAACGCCAAGCTGTGATGGGGCAAGTGACAGGACTCTGAGCGGATGGCTTTGAGGGGTATGGTGGAGAGGTCAGACCCAAGCCCAGAGGTACTCAGATCTGAATTCCCAATTCTCCAATTTGTCACAGGTCCAAAGAGACATATTCACGGAGACCGTAGGGATCAGGGCACTCCCTGGTGATGTCCAGTGATGGTATTGGGGTGTAGTAGGAAGTATCCCCTGGTTCTTGGTGTTTCCATGACCTTTACGTATCCTTTGGCAAATGGCATTCTCTGAGAGTGCCTGATGTTGAAATTTTCACCAGCACTCCAGTGCAGGGGCTTGGAGTAGGAATTAAGTTCATTTAAAGAACATTTTAAAATGCTGTATTTATGCTGGGCATGGTGGCACACACCTGAAATCCCAGCACTTGGGAGGCTGAGGCAGAAGGATCACCACAAGTTCGAGACCAGCCTGGGCTACATTGTGAGTTGGAGGCCAGCCTTGAACTACATACTGAGACTCTGTTTCAACCCCCACCCGACCCTAAGTGCTATATTTCTTTTATTTTTTTTAATACGTGGGTACCGGGAGTAGAACTCAGGACCTCGCGCTTGCCAGGCAGACGCTTATGTCGCTGAGCTATATCACCAGTCCGTAAGAGAGGCTTATTATTATTATTTTTTAATGTGGGTACCAGGAGTCGAACTCAGGACCTTGCACTTGCCAGCAGGCGCTTGTTCCGCTGAGCGATATCACCGGCCCTTTTTTTCCTTTATGTGGGTACCGGGAGTCGAACTCAAGACCTTGCGCTTGCCAGGCAAGCACTTATGCTGCTGAGCCATACCACTGGCCCCCAAATACTATATTTCTTGCACATCTGAGTTTGTAGGCTAGGATCACATCTGATGCACAAGGATAGGTAGGGAGGTACCCCCTTTTCACAAGCCCCAAGAGGAATGAGGGACAGATACTTAAATGATTTTGAGTGGTAAATGCTGTGGCATAATCAGGCCTCTTGATGGGGCAGCCACCTCTAGCTTCTTAGGTCCCCGCCTTCCTTGTCTTTCCCTGTATCTGTCCCCACTCTTTCCTACATTACCTGGTCCCATCCATTGGCTTTGTCTCTCCCTGCTTGGGGCAGAGGGAAGAAAAGGAGCATCTCTGTGCTGAGGAAGAGGAGGTAGAAGAGAGCCCAGCTGGAGACTTATTTATGTCTGAATTCTGGGCTGCCAAAGACTTGCCCCTGCAGACTTGTTCCTTGGCTTCAAGAGGTTAAAGGAGCTCAAGTACCTTGGGTCCCAGGCAGGGGAGAAAGGAGGAAGAAAGGAAAGGAGAAGAGGCTTTCCCAAGAGGGACACAAGGAACTCAAATAGGAATAGCAAGAGATCACAAGAGCCCTATTAATCAATGGGAGAGGTGAGGGGGCTGAGCTGCATTGAACAGGGCAGACGGGAGTCCTCTAATGTTTTTTGGAGGGGATGAGAGCTCAAGAGTTGGAACTGTGCCTTGGGTAGGTCTCAGTAGAACGTGTGTTTGCCTGTGTTACCAATGAACCCAGACCACGCTATCACTCCTGGGGACCCTTCCGGGGAACGTGGAAGTTATCATTCAGTAGGTCCCTAGGAAAGGGGAGGCAGACTCTGGTTAGGCGTGGGAAAAGGTGCGGTGGTCACGCATGGAATAAAAGAGCACCAAACAGTGTCAGGGAAAGGGTCTCTGAGGGGTTCCAGAGACCCAAAGACCTGAAAAGCCATGGTGTGCGCGTGCACATGTGTGTGTATGCACATGTGTCCTTTCCAGGCCCACCGGCAAAGAATCCTTAGAGACCCAGGCCCACCCTACCCACCAACTTCCCTGCAACTTTCCGGAGATCTGGACACCTGGGAGGGAAGGAAACTGTTGGGGTAGATGGGAACATAGAATTTGCCACCAGGAGTTCTTAGCCGGGACCCCGGAGTGTGCGACCCCACCCTGCAGTGACACTGGCTTCCCTGTGGACACAAACGTACAGGATCAGGTATTTGGGTGGGAGGCTGGAACAGCCTTTTATTCAGTTAGATATAAATCACATTTATAAGGAAGAGGTGGGTGCAGTGAGGAACAGCGTCAGGTCTTGGGTCCTGGGTGACTGACCAGAGGGGACAGTCCTGCTGTCTCCTCTCACACATCTGCCTCTCTGGGCCTGGCCCTGTGTGGGCAGCTCAGCCATGCAAGGTAGGGAAGCGAACGCAGATGGGATGGTGGCAGCAGGAGAAGGGGTGTGACAAGGCCAACATGGGGTGGCTTCTCTGGGGCCCCTGAATCCTTCCTCTCTTCTGACCTTCTTTTTGCCCCTTGTGTTGGGGCTCCAAGCTCTGGTGAGGCTGGGCTCCAGGCTGGTCACTGAGCTATGGCCCTTGTGGGGTCCGTGTTTTCTCAGTCCTGGGAAAGCAGAGCAGGTGTGTGAGGTGCTGACTGAGGTTTCCCTTACCCCCTCCCCATTCCTTCAGCTTCCTCACTTCTTGCAGCCTTTGGAGCCCTTTCCCTTCTTTCCAGACTTGAGGTTCCCTCTGTCTTTCCTACAGCCCTGCACTGGCGGGTTGTCCAGACGCTTCATCAGCTGCTGCACCCAGGCTTCCTTAGGGTCTGCACATAGCTCTGGCTGAGAGCGCTTCCTGGGCAGGAACCTGGGGGTGGGAAGTTAGTAAGCCTTCTTAGTTTTGCCCACCATCCCTTCCCCGCTCAGCCACCAGCCTGGACCCACCCCCTCATGCCCACTTACAGGATAGCTGGGATGGGGCAGCCTAAGCTTGGTTCTTGCTTCCGGTAGCTGCGGACAACCTTGTAGGGAATCTTCCTTTGGCTGTACTTGAGGCAGCAGTCCTGGGCCCCACCATCACTGCCTGCAGGGGAGGTTTGCAGGGAGCCAGGGGCTGCTCATAAGCTCTTACCCAGGTCTCTCCAGCCCCTTTCCCCAGCTAAGTCTCCTTCCTCCTTCCTACCTTGTATCTGGGTGATGCAGAGGGCCAGGATGAGGATAAGCAGCTTCAGAGCCAGCATCTGAGCCATAGCTGTGGTTGAGGATGAGGATGAGGATGAGGCCAGAGCTGCGGTTGAAATGAGCAGCCACAAGTTGGGGGTCTGTGTGTGGGCTGGGACTGGCCTGCTGTCTATTTATGTAGTCAGACACTTTCACTTCCCTCATCCCCCCTCCTCTTCCTTCCTGAGAGCTGGGCCCTGTCCTGGCTCTCAGCCTCGCTAGATCTAAAAACACAAAACCAATCAATCCCCAAGCTGCCCGATTATATCTCCTCAATATCAGTTGACTCCATGAGTCCTTTCCTTCTGTTTTTGGCCACTGCCTTGGTACAAGCCTTGCTGTTTGTCTCCAGGAACACTATGATTGCTTCCTCACCCTGCTTCAGGTTCTATGCACTCCCTCTCCTTCCAGAAAGTCTGATTTTTGTTGTTGTTGTTGTTTTTGAAACAGGGTCTTGCTATGCATTTCAGGCTGGACTTGAACTCACTATGTAGCCTAGGCTGGCCTCAAACTCACAGTGATCCTCCTGCCTCAGCCTTCCAAGTTCTGGGATTACAGGCATGCACCACCACACCAGGCAAGAATCTGATTATTGAATTGTAAGAGTTCTTTATACATCCTCAATAAAAGACCCTTCTCAGTTATATGATTTACAAATATTTCTTCCCATTTTATAGTTGTCTTTTCAGCTTGTCAGTAGTATCCTTTGATGCACAAAATTTTAAAATTTTGATGAAGTCCAATTTACCTGTTTTTTTTCCCCATTACCTGTACTTTTGGTGTCATATTTAAGAAATCATTGCCAAATCCAGGTCCACAGAAGTTTCCCCTATGTTTATTTTAAGGGTTTTATAGCTTTAGCTCTTACATTTAGACCTTTAATGCATATTAAGGTAAGGGCCCAACTTCTTTTATGTGACCCATAGCTGGTTTTCCCAGCACCATTTGTGGAAAGGACTGTTTCCTTCCCCCACTAAATGGCTTTGGTGCCATGGCTGAAAATAACTGACCATCCGTGTGAGGGTTTATTCCCGGGTTCTCTATTCTGTTGCCCTGGTCTATTTTTCTGTTCTTATGTCAGTGCTAGACTTTTGGTTACTGTAGTTTTAGTAAGATTTGTTCTTCTTCTTTTTAAAGATTATTTTGGCTATTTATGGTTCCTTGAATTTTCATTTTAATTTTAGGATGGGTTTTACTGTTTCTGGGAAAAAAAATTCTATGGGATTTAAATAGACATTGCACTGAATTTATGGATCACTTTGGATAGTATTATCATCCCAGTCATATTAAGTCTTCCAATCCATGAGGAAAGGACATCTTTCCATTTATTTAGGTCTTCTTTAATTTCTTCTGGCAATGTTTTGTAGCTTCCAGTGTACAAGTCTTTTTTTTTTTTTTTTTAAACAGTGGTTAGATGCCACAAAGTAGGTGGCAATGCCGTAACCTCATGCGTGTTGTCGGGCCCAAGGGCCTCTTCCATCTTTGTCAAGGGGAGTGCTAACCTTCTCTCCTTTCATACAACACAGTGTACAAATCTTATACCTACTTAGTTAAATTTATTCCTAAGTATTCTTTTTGGTGCTATCAAAATGGAATTGTTTTCTTAATTTCCTTTTAGGATTGTTCATTGCTAGTATATAAGTATCCAACTGATTTTTGTGTGTTGGTTTGTACGCTGAAACTTCACTGAATTCATTTATTAGGTTTTTTTTTTCTTTTCTTTTTTAAGACAGGATCTCAATATATAGTTCAGGCTGGCCTTGAACTCACTGTGTAGTCCAGGCTGGCCTTGAACTTGCAGTGATCCTCTTGCCTCAGCTTCCTGAAAGCTGGGATTATGGGTGCGTGTTGTCATGTCTGGTTCTCATTTATTAATTCTAACAGGTGTGTGTGTGTCTGTTTGTGCTTGTGCGCATTTGGTTTATTTAGTGTTTTCTACATAGAAGATCATGTCATATATGAATAGAGACAAATTTCCAATTTGGATGTCTTTTGTTTCTTTTTCTTGCCTAATTCCTCTGGCAAGAACTTCAGTACTATGTTGAATAGAAGTGGTGAAAATGGTCGTCTTTGTCTTGTTCTTGATTTTTTTTTTTCTTTTGGTACCTGGAATTGAACTCAGGACCTTGCACTTGCCAGGCAGGTGCTGTGCTGCTGAGCTGTATCCCCGGCCCATTGTTCCTGATCTTAAGGGCAATGCTTTTGGTCTTTCCCCATTCTGATGTTAGCTATGGGTTTTTCTTACATGGGCTTTATCATGTAGAGGAAGTTCCTTTCTGTTCCTGATTTATTAACTTTTTTTTTAATTCATGAAAGGACCTTGGATTTTGTCACATGCTTTTTCTGTATCAAGTGACATGATCATACATTTTCCCCTTTATTCTGTTAATAAGTTTTTTTTTTTTTTTTTTAGTGTGGGTACCAGGAGTCGAACTCAGGACCTTGCGCTTGCCAGCAAGTGCTTGTGCTGCTGAGTGATATCACCGGCCCATTTTTTTCCTTTATGTGGGTTTCAGGAGTCGAACTCAGGACCTTGCGCTTGCCAGGGAGGCGCTTATGCCGCTGAGCTATCTCACCAGCCCTGTTAATAAGGTATTAAACAGATTGATATTTATATGTTGAACCATTTTTACATCTGGGAATAAATCCCACTTGGTCATAATGTATAATCATTTTAATATGCTGCTGAACTTGGCTTTCTAATATTTGTTGAAGATTTTCGTATCTGTATTTGTAAGGGATATGGGTCTGTACTTTTCTTGTGGTGTCTTTTTTTTTTTTTCGTGGGTACTGGGGGTCGACCTCAGGACCTCGCACGCCAGCAGGCACCCGTGCCACTGCGCGATATCACCGGCCTTTTTTTTTTCCTTTATGTGGATTCTGGGAGTCAAACTCAGGACCTCGCTCTTGCCAGGCAGGCGCTTATGCCGCTGAGCCATCTCACCGGTCCTTTTGTGGTGTCTTTGTCTAGCTTTGCTTATCAGGTAATGCTGCCCTCATAGGATGAATTAGGAAATGTTAGCTCCTCTTTCACCTTTTGGAAGAGTCTGAGATTGATGTCAATTCTTCTTTAAACGTTTCGTAGAATTTACCAGTGAAGCAGTTGGTCCTGAGTTTTTCTTTACTGGGATTTTTACTCCTGATTCAATCTCTTTACTCGTTATTGATGTATTCAAATTGTCTATTTCTTTGGTAGTTTTGATACTTTGTGTGTTTTGGAATTTGTCCATCTCATCTAGGCTATTTAATTTATTTTAATGCAGTTGTTCATAGTATTCTCTTTTAATTCTTTTTATTTTTGTCAAATTGATAGCGATGTTGCCACTTTCATCTCTGATTTTTGGGTCTTTTCTTTTTTTAATTTGTCAATCTAACTAAAAGTTGATCAATTTTGTTGATATTTTCAAAGATTCAGCTTTGACCTTATTGATTTTTCTTCCATTTTTATTCTTTATTGCATTTATCTCTGCTTTAATCTGTACTATTTCTTTCTGTTATCTTTGGGTTTAGTTTGCTCTACTTCCAGTTCTTTAAAATGTGCAATTATATTTGAGATCTTTCTTCTTTAATACAGGCACTTACAATAATAAATTTCCTTCAGTGCTCTTTTCCTTATGTTGTATAAGACTTGGTATATTATGTTTTTGTTCTCATTTGTCTCAAGTTATTTTCTTTTTCTTTTTTTGAGACAGGGTCTTGCTATGTAGTACAGGCTGGCCTTGAAGTCACTATGTAGCCCAGGCTGGCCTCGAACTTGCAGTGATCCTCCTGCCTCAGCCTCCTGAGTGCTGGGATTACAGGTATGCATCACCACGCCTAGCTTAAATTATTTTCTAACTTCCCTTCTGATGTCTTCTTTGACTCTTTGGTTGTTTAAAAACATGTTGTTTAATTTCCATATATTCATGAACTTTCTAGTTTCATCTGTACTAAATTTGGGTTTTGTCCCATTGGGACTGGGAAAGATACTTTGTATAATTTTAGTCTTAAAATTTATTAAGACTTGTTTTGTTGTTTTAACACTTGGCCTCTTTGGAGAATGTTCCATGTGCACTTGAGAAGAATATGTGTTCTGCTATTCTTGGCAAAATCTTCTGTGTTTGTTAGGTACAATTAGTTTGTAGTGTTTTTCAAGTTCTCTATTTCCTTATTTATCTTTGATTTTTATTCTTTATTTTGTTTGAAATAGGGTGTCAAAGTCTCCAACTGTTATTGAAGAACTGTCAATTTCTCCTTTTGATTCTATCAATTTTTGCTTTATATGCTTTGGTGCTCCCTAACTATGTATTTATGACTGTTCTATCATCTTGCTGCATTATACTTTTTATCAGCATATAATATTCTTTGTCTCATGTAATGTTTTTGGAAAATATGTGTGTGTGGGGGTACTGGAGATTGAACCAAGGCCTTGTATATACTGCTTGGGTGCTCTATTACTGAGCTGCATCCCCAGACCTAAAAGTTTGAGAATAATAAAGCCAGTTCAGCTCTCTTTTGATTACTATTTGCATGGGATATTTTTGCTATCTTTTTACTTTCAAGTTCTTTGTGTGTTTTTTTTTTAATCTAAAGTAAGTATCTTCTAGATAGCACACAGATGAATCATATATTGCCTATATCTGCTTTTTAAATAGTTTAATTAATTTGCTTTAAAGTAATTACTTATAAGGAAATAATTATTTCTATCACTTAGGTATTTGCTTTCTGTACATTTTCTTTTTTTGTTGTTGTTCTTTAATTCTTCCATTATGTCTTTTTTGTATTTAGTTCTTTTTTTTAACCTTTTGTTTTGTTTTGTTTTGTTTTGTTTTTGGAGACTGGGTCTTGCAATGTAGTTCACGCTGGCCTTGAGTTCACTATGTAGCTCAGGCTGGCCTTGAACTTGAGGTGATTTTCCTGCCTCAGCCTCCCTAGTGCTGGGATTACAGGCGTGCGCCACCACACCTGTTTAATTTAGTTTGAATAATACCAATTTAGTTTCAGTAGTATATAAACACTATTCCTATACACCTTAGTCCCTTTTCCATATTGTTGTCACAGATTACATTTTTATACATTGTGTACTCACTAACATAGATTTATAATTATTGTTTTATGCATTTGCCTTTTCAATTATATAGGGAAAAAAGGAGGAGTTACAAACCAAAAACACAATAATACTCGTTTTTATATTTACTCTGTACTTCCTTTTACTAGAGATCTTTATTTCTTTGTAGGGCCATGAATTACCACATATTATCCTTTTGTTTCAGTGTGAAAAACTCATTAGCATGTTTTAATAGGCAAGTCTACTGGTAATGAACTCTTCAAAAAATTTTTTTATATGGAAATGTCTTATTTCTCTTTAATTCTTGATGGATAGTTTTGCTGGAAATAGGATGTTTGACAATATTTTTGTTTTTTCCCTTTAAGAACTTTAAATATATCATCCCTTTTGGCCTTCGTGGTTTCTGAAATCAGCTGTTAATCTTACCAAAAATCCCCTGTAGATAATGAGTTCCTTCTTTCTTTTTTTCATATTTATCCTTTGTCTTGGGATTTTCTTTTTTTTTTTATATGCAGGTACCGGGAGTTGAACTCAGGACCTCACGTTTGTCTTGGGATTTTGATAGTTTGACTACAATATGTCTATGTGAGAATCTCCGAGATTCTCCTGCTTGGAGTTCATGAGCTTCTTGGATATGTATATTCAGTGCTTTTCATCAGATTTGGGATGCTTTCAGACATTATTTCTTCAAAAATTTTTTCTGCCCTTTCTCTTCCCCTTCTGGTCTTCTTGTGATGAGGTACATTTGGTGGTGTCCCAGAGGCTCTGTTAATTTTTCTTTATCTTTTTTTCCCTACTTCTCAGGCTTGATCATTGCAATTGTCTTATCTTCAGGTATACTGATCTCTTCTTTTGCCTGTTCAAATCTACTGTTCAATGCCCCAAGGAAATTTTCATTTCAGTTAATGTATTTTTAGCTCTAAAATTTCTGTTTGGGTCCTTCTTTTAATGATTTCTATGTATTGATAGTCTCAGTTTTTCATACAGTATTTTTCAAATTTCCCTTGCCCAAGATTTTCCTGTTTCCAAGATTTCCTCTAGTTCTTTGCCCAACATTTCTTTTAGCTATTTGAGCATATTTAAGAAAGCTAATTTAAAGTCTTCATTTATTATGCCTAATGTCTGGGATTCATCAGGGATGGTTCCTGTAAAAAAAAATTTTTTTTCCTGTGAATGGGCTATACTGTACCTTTCTGTTTCTTTGTGTGCTTTGTAATTTTTTGTTGACTACTGGATATTCTGAGTACTGTAATGTAGGGTCTTTGGAAATTTAATTCATCTGCTCTTTAAGAGGTTGCTGATTCTATATTTCCCAGAAAGTAAGATGAGCTCTTATACTAATTTTTGCTCCAAAAGATGCAACAGGGCTTATTTTGAGGGGATGTCTTATTTTTTCATGTACAACAATCTACATTTATTCATTTATTCATGTATGAAAATCTACATTTATTCAAATATAGTCATGTCATATTCTGGAACATCATTATAACTCTCCAAACCCCAAATTCCAGGCTGAATTTCTTGCAGCTCCATTTCCTGTAGAACCATTGGCTCCAGTCTCTTATGTTCAGCCTTAGAGCTCTCCTTAAATGAGCACTTCTTGTCCATGTAGCCTGCTCATGGTGCATCAGCAACACAGCTGTCAGTGATTTTATCCCAGGAATTCTTCACCCAAGTCACAACCTCTTGCAGGCTAGGCTTTACAAAGTTCCATTAAATCAAATGTTAATTGAAGACTTAAGAGACCAAAGTAGCAACAAAAATGATGACAGTTAAGAGTAATGGTCCACACAAAAGTGATGAAAAATTGCAGGCACCAAAATTCAGAAAATGATTCTTTATTTTGCACAAATGCATTATGTCTGTTACAACACACAATGTGTTGAATTATGAAGATTCATATTAGACATAACTATATCCATTTGTTATCAAGTGAGCACGTTATTTGTGTGTTGTGTCTGTACTCTGATTGGTCATTGGGCATTAAGTCTCAAATTCATCTGTTTACATAGGCACTTACCTCTCTCACCCAAAGGCACCCGCCTGGGTATTTATAAATACTTAATTATAATATATATTATTTAAGTATTAATGTCAATAATATTACATTTAATTATATATTAATATTATTATTTTTTAATTCAAAATGTCCATTATGTGTTACAATGGATGTACTAAATGCATCCATCTGGCTGACAATCTTAACTGGGGCTTATTTTGGGGGTAGGGCTTATATTACAAGTATCCTGAAAAATCATGCTAGGGCTTATCTTCTGATTGTCTTATTTTGGGAAAATATGGTATCTACTTGTTGATGACTGTACCATCCATTTGTAACTTTTCCAACCTAATTTTGTAAAGTGTGTATTCTTTGCTGGGTGGGGCCACTGGAATTTTTATTCTGTATTTCTGAGGTCAGCCTACTGACCTGAGATGCTCCCCCCAACAAAATTCTGTCCCTTTAAATCTTCTGATATATGCTGTTGGGGAAGCTGCCATGGCTCAGAAGGGGCCAAGACCACGACAAGCCTGTCCTTAGAGAACTACCATGCCAACAAACTGCACAATCCCAAGTTGGGGGCCATAATGGGGATATTACTTTTGGGGGAAGATGGGGTGCTGAGGAGTTGGAGATGGAATTCTGTTGGATGGAAATGAAGAGATGGTGTTTATCCCTAGGTCCACAGAGGAGAGGGGCTGGAATATGAGTGGCTTAGAGGACAGATAATTGAGCCCTTGGCTCTGAAGTTTTCGAACAGGTTGAGATCTTAACCAAGGTGAGGAGTGCCTCTGCTGCAAGCAGCTGGCATTCCAGGAGCATGACTAGGCAAAAACTAGGAGATAAGATTTCAGGGTATTTTACCTGTTCTGAAGGCAGATCCTGGCACCAGAAAGTTTTAAATTCCCAGCTCCCCAAACTCCCCACCTGCTTCTGTAGAAGTGGTGCAAAAAGTAGTGATTAGTCTATCTCCAAAGTTTTCTAAGAAGGCAGGATAACATGGGTTTGGGGGACAGGTAGATGAAAATGGAGTCATATTGAATTAAAATGTTTTCAATCTTGAGCATAGTTCAGAATCACCTGGGGAGTTTGGTATAAAAATACAAAATATAGAGAACTCAAAAAAATTGGACCCCCACAAAATAAGAGATGAGGAGCCAGGTGTGGTGGCGCACGCCTGTAATCCTAGCACTTCGGGGGCTGAGAGAGGAGGATCACTGTGAGTTCAAGGTGAGCCTGAACTACATAATGAGACCCTGTCTGAAAAAACAAAAAAAGAAACAAAACAAAACAAAAAAGAGTTGAAAGGTGTGCAACTGAAATGAATAGACAATTTCGCTTCCAGAAGAAAAAGTACAAATGGCCAATAAATATGTGAAAAAATGTTCAACATTGCTGGCCATCAAAGAGATTCAAATTAAAACAACACTGAGTATCTATCTCATGCCAGAAAGAATGGCCATCATCAAGAACTCAAATAATAACAGATGCCAGTGAAGAAAAAGGGAACGCTTCTATATTGTTGGTGGTAATATAAACTAGTGCAACCGCTGTGGAAATCAGTATGGAGAATCCTCAAAAAACTAAAACTGGACAGTCCATTTGGCCCAGCTATTCCCCTTCTAGGTATCTTCCCAAAAGAGTTAATGACATCACTTTACAGTGATACATGCATATCCCTGTATATAGTCACACAACTCATAACAGCTAAATCTTAGAAGCAGCCTATATGTCCATCAACAGATGAAAGGATAAAGAAAATGTGGTATTTGTACACAGTGCAGTACTACTCTGCTATAAAGAAGGATAAACTTCAGTTGTTTGCAGGAAAATGGATGTACCTTGTGATCATGTTAAGTGAAAAAGACACACAAGCTTAAATATTGCATGGTTTCTCTTACATGAGAAACCTAAAATATAAATAAAGAGCAAAATAAAACATACATAATAGGAGGTAGGGAGATAGATTTTGTTCAAATGGGGGAGGGGATCAAGAGATGGAGGGAGGAAAGGAAAAAGAATTAGGATATGTTATGTACATGTACCAACTCTTCACAAGGAATGTAATCATTATGTAATGCAAACACATACTAATAAAATATAAAAAGTGAAAAAAAAATGAGATGTCTTATGGATGAGACAAAAGCACAGAATTAGAGTCACTACCCCTGACCATCTTAAATAGAATCTCAGAATACAGCCAAAAAAAAAATCTGTATTTTTACCAGGGTGTCCAGGTAATTCCAAGCATTTGGTAGGTGGAGCTGAGAGAGCCACCTGGGCAGATTTTGCTCCCCATTTCACACTCCAGGTGGGCACACAGCCTGTGGGAGGGAACAAAGGTGGTCTGGGGAGAAGGAAGGTGGAGTGATGTTCCTCCTACCTTTCCTGAGGGAGAGACTTTCTGACCTGGCACAGTGTGTAGAAGGGGGATATGTAAAGGGGGATATGTAAAGGATATGTGCTGCTTCCTCCTCTAAAATACCAGGAGCCCTCTCCACTCTTGCTGCCACCTTGTCCTTATTTATGCCATTATGGAGGCGGAGGTCAGATAGTGTTTCTGTCAGATGGTGCCCACAACCCCTTCAGGCCTCATCCTTGCCTGTCTTTCCTCGATCCAGGAGGCATTTCCTAGCACAGACCTGAAATCCCCATCTCTGCCCTTGAGCCTAAAGAGGTAGAGAAGCCTCAGTGAGATGTTCCATCCTGGACATACAGGGCCTCCTACTTGCTCTTGGGGACTAGAACCTAAATTAGGTTAAGGAGAAAGAAGGCAAACAGTTGGGGCTGGGCTGGAGGTGGAAAATTGGCTGGGCAAAAGTCAGGAAGGAAACAGCTCCCTTGAGAGCAATGAAAATGGCAAATCCCTTCCTCTCCCTGTTTTCTGTGGGTGGACCTGGAGGCAGGAGAGAGAGGCAGCAAGGCAGCCTGGAAGGCAGTGAGCCTAGATAGAGACACAGTGCCAGGAGAGGGGCTGAGAGAATGAGAGGAATTGTGACCCTTCTCTGGGACCCTAAGGCTGCAGAACCTGTCATTTTGCCCTAAGCTGCTACCCTGGCCTCATCCTACCTCACAGACCCACTTGAACCCTAATCTGTGTGTGGGAGTCTGGAGCTTGCAGCCCAGAGCCCAGGCCTGTTTTGGTCCTCAGGCCAGGCTATGTGTAGACAATGGAAAAGGGACAGAAAGACTTGGATGACTGCACATCTGAGGTGTGAGAGCACCTGAGTTTCAGTCCTTACAGTGAAGATTTTAGCTTGGTGAGCTCTGAGACTCCTGTTTACAATCTCTGGGGAGGCCCAGGTGCAGAGGTGCTGCATTGGTGGATGGGGGTGAAGGGCGGCTGATGTCAGCGCTACCTTGATGATGGCTGCAGAACCAACACACCCTACTAGAGACTGAAATCCTGGAAACAGCAGAGAGGAACTCTGTTTGCTGATACCTCCCTCGGCCCCAGCACCTGCAGATCCATTACCTGTTTAAAACAAGCACCTGGTCCAATTCTGGGATAGATGACCCAGGTGCGGGTGTTGCAAGAGCCTGGAAATCCCCATATTGGAAAAGGGCACATTCCCTTCAGCCCAGGACCACATGTTCCAGCCTGCGGGAGGGTTTCAGGGCAGCAGATGCGCCTAGCTTGGCAGGCAAGAGCTGGGAGGGGTATGGCAGGAATTTTAGCTAAGGGGCCAGGCTAGTCCTGGAACAGGATTTGGGGTGAGCCAGAACCCATGGGCCTGTATATCCAACAAAGGTCAAACGGCCTACACATTTTGGTGCTCCTGGGTTCCCAGCAGAACTCCGAGGCCTCCAGGAACACAATGCCCCATGGATCACTGTTTTTCCTAAAGGAACCACTGAGTCCCTGAGGGTGCAAGTGACACAACCCTTCATATGAGTGTGGCAGCATATATTCCTGTGGCCAGTGTAAAGACATACATTGCCCAATGAATAGCTACTAAAGGATAGGGGTAGTGTTAGACTTAAGCTTAGAACAGCATGGGCACTGTGGTTACAGATTGGAGTTAGACAGTGGTAAGCACAGGGCTGGATTTTGGTGTTTGAGTTGGGTTTGTACTTTCTGTTGATAAAAGCTAATGTATCTTGGAATAAGATTATGTTAAGCTTGGAATAGGGCACTGCTTGTATTTAGGATTAGGATGAAGATTGGCCAAGGAGTTAAGTTTTGTGCTGGAGGTTAGTTTTAAACTTCTAAGATAGTCTGGAGAGGGACTTAGGCTTATGCATAATATGGGATATTGATCTGGTATAGGTGAGAGGTTGTTCCTTCCACACTTGAAGGTGATGAGTGTCTCCATAGTTATCCAGTGAGGCCAGATAAATATGCAGCTTTCTGGGAGTGGGAACAGGGAGTTTTTCTATGTCAATCTTATTTGGCCATGTAAGCAGGTTTGGTTAACACTAGGCAGCATTACCTCTCTGAGGTACAGTTGTTCTAAGGATACTCCCTGAAGCTATGTTTGGAAATGGGGTTGGAGCTGTGTGACAGATAATCTTGTTTTTCAACTTGATTAGATTAAGAGATGGCTAGAGGTGCTTTGATTGTAAGGCTGCTAACCTCATTGATGGATTAACCCACTGATAACTTCATAGCTGAATGGGCTATCAGGAGTTGGGGCCTAGTTGGAGGAAGTAGGTTACTGGGGTCATGCATTTGAAGGGTGTACGTTTTCAAGGGCCTTTTCCCTGTCTCTGCTTCATGGCCACCATTAGAAGAGCAGCTGTCCTCTGTCATGCCCTTCTGACATGATGTTCCTCCTTGGAGCCAGCGACCATGGCCTGAAATCTCTAAAACATGAGCCAAAATAAACCTTTCCACTTTTAAGCTGTGTATATCAGATATTTTGTCCCAGCAATGGAAAAGCAACAAATACAAGTTGTTTTAGGGGTTTTGTAGGGGTGGAGTTGTGGTTAGAATTACTTAACATTTGGGCTACAGCTACACAAATAGTCATGCCGTGTGTTAGGGGCTCCTTTGTGGGAACCCGGAACCTGGTTCTGGGTGCCCTGGGGGTAACCTGGATTGGATGTATCTTTCTGGTTTCTTCTTCCCTTATGTTTGCTGTGTCCAAAGGTCTGGGGGTCTGGACCCTGCATACATTGAGCCAGTAGTAAATTGGATGCCCTCATCATACTGGGTGTGTAGGTAAAGTGTCCTGCTGCTGAAGAAGGCAGTGGACTCGCTCCTGACCCTGACATTCTTTGAGAGCACACAGCCAAGTTGTTGAAACCAGGGATATGAATATGAATCCAAGATATATATATATTTTTTGAGACAAGGTCCAGCTATGTAGTTCTAGCTGGACTCAAACTCACCCTGATCCTCCTGCCTCAGCCTCCTAAGTGCAGGGATTACAGGCATGTACCACTAACTCTGGCAAGACTATGCTATTAAAGGACAAGCAATAGGAGAGAAATTATAAACCAGAGCTCAGAGGAGGGAGACAGGCCTGGTCAAATGTAGCCTAGAGGCTTAATGGAGGAGAGAGGTTTGAAGGATGGATTTGGACTGCATTCTTGTCTGTGGTTCTGTGCAATGGGTTCTTTGTGTAAACTTATCTTTGTGTCTGCAAGATTGTGCCTGCATCTGCTGGAGCATGAGTGTTCAGGATGTGAGTCTATGTAGGTGTGTTTACTAGACATGTCATTTGTGTGTTCTGAATTAGTTTCTGAGTGGCATGGTGGACTTTACTTCTTTTTCTCTAGGTACCAGTGTGGCTGGGTATCTGTGTCCATATGTCTATGACTCTGTGTGTGTGTGTGAGATTTTTCTCTGGCCTCTCGCTTTGCTTTTCCCCCTTTCCCTGACACACCCCAGCTGCCAGCTCTATTTACCGCAAGAGTGGTTTCCCTTTCTGCTGTCTGGATTCCCATGGGTCAGGCTGCCTGCCCAGGGTCCTGCTCCTGTGGCCTCAGTAGCAAGTCTGATCTTGGGAGTGTTACACTCTGGAAATCCCCCAGTGTGCTCCTTGCCTGGCCCTCAAGTTACACTTGAGGAAAGAGATAAAGTAGGAAAGGGGGGCAGTTGGCAGAACCTACCTCTCCTTCCGGAAATAGTTTCTCTCTGGCCCCTTCCCAGGCCCCCCTTCTTCTCCCCATGTTGTCATCCAGACTAAGTGTCCAGGGGCCTGGCCTCACTGTCTCTGGGCATGGGAATGGATAGTCCTCTGCAAGCCCCGTCAGACCTGGTTAGCATGTGGTCCTGTGTCCCCGGCACCATACATGCTTGCATTGTGCATGGAGACATACTTCTTATGTCTCCAATGGACCCAGGGTTATTCTCTTTACTCTTCTCCTTGCGGTGGACATAGGAACAACTCTTGTTCTCCTTTCTATGAGGAGCCTGGCCTAGACCATGGGCTCCAGAGTTCAGGTGGAGCATTGGTTGGCTGGTAAAACAGCAGAGGCCCAACCACCTCCTTCAAGGTACAGGAAGCAGTGTCTCCATATGATTTATTCCTGTGTGTGTCCTGGTGTCTTTGTCCTTCCTGCTTGGGCTGCAGTGAGAAGATATAAAAGTGAAGCCGCTATGGTCCCTGTACTGTAAAACTCAGCATTTCATAGAAGTGGTGATATGGAGAGGCCACTCTCCTCCCTCTGCTGGTGATCACTTTCCTGGAATTCCTTCCAGACCATTCTGAAGTGTTCTTCTCATGGGTGTAAGGAAAGGACTCTAGACAGTCAGGGCCATTCACCATGATGTGATATACTAGCGGTGAACCCCAGTGTTCCCCCAAAGCCCAGATGTTGTTAGCATCTACCCCTAATTCTGGAATAGTAAATCCTTCAACATGTGCCCTCGTGAGACTTTTGCTTCTTCTGAGTTTTCTGTCTTAAGCATAGGGGGAGGTGAAATGTGGGTTTATGTTAGGGTTATGATATAGAGTAAGAGGGCTTCATCCTCCATCAGCATCCTGCATGAATCATAGACTCTCATCCTGTCTTCTTTCAGTTCTTGACTTTGCTGAGAACTCAGAATCCTGAACATCTCCATTCAGCTCTCCTCTTTGCCCCCAACTTTTTGTCATAGGACTTTGGTCAGTGACATGAAGTCATGCTGTGGTATGACAGGTAGAATCCTGTGGGGAACCATAAGAAGGACCTGCTCCACCCTAACCCAGGATGTGTGCAAACTGACCTGGTTTCCGACCTGATGTCACTGTGACCCTTCTGAGTCAATTCCCTTCATTCTGGGCCTTCCTCTGTTCTACCTCTGTGGCTGTCTGCCCAGCTCCCACCAGGCAGAGAGGATATGCCTGTCGGAAGACCTCCTTTGATCTTTGGGGACACTTCAGGAAAACACCTAGTGAGTGTTGGTTTAGCAGGCCTGGGCTTTGTGTCTCTCTGCTCTGGGGCTCTATCCCTTAGGCACAGAGTCATCATGCAGAGGGGTGGGGACATATCTATGCTTCTTCCTATCTGGGCTTCTGTAGCTTGGTAGAAGTGGACAGATTGTGCTAAACAGTGGGGTTCTATCAGAGGAAGCAAGTCCGGCCACCACTTCCTCCTTGTTGATGGGTGCTGACAGATCCTGAATTTCCTTAGGATTTAAGAGCATCCCTCTGTCTCTTATACCACATCATAAGCAAGCCCGGTACTTCCTGCCCTTCCTCCAGCTCATGGCTCCTCTGTATTAGGTTGGCAGGAGGGTGCAGAGGTCCTACCTTCTGAGGAATATTAAGGGGCCAAACAGAGGTCTATTCCATCTACTTGGGGCAGCCTTATTGTCTTCTTGCTTCCCAGTTTGCTTCTTCCACAGTAATCACCCCTGGTCCCATGCTGAACACTAGAATGTGTTCAGCTCTGTTTCTCTGGGTCTGGCCCCCTGCTCTTGCTCAGGCTCCACACATTTAGAACTTTCTTTGGGGTCTTTCCTGCTACTCTAGTGTTCACTTGCTTTGCAAACATGATTAGGACTTCAGTCCACATGGGATCTCACACTGCCACTAACTTCATAGGCCCAAAAAGAAACTTTCCAGAATCCCTGCCCACCTCTAAGTTTTTTGGCTTTGACTTTCCATATTGTCCTCTCCCCCATAAAGCCTAGGTCCTTTCTCGTTCTGTCACTGTTTTGGATCTTTCCCCACACTCTGATTGTGGGAGATAACTTTCTTCTTTGGATCCATAAAGTGCTGCCTTATTCACAGTACGTTCTCTCCACTCATGTGAATCAAGTGTCTGTGCTTTAGCCCAAGCTGGCCTCTCAACTTGGGGACTTGTTCCTATCCCTTAACAACTTCTGCTCCGCAAGGTTTTTTTAGTAGTTCTTCTCTTGCTCTCCTGCATCATTAATTTATCCCTCTCAACTAGATCTTTTCCATAAGCATTCATCTTCTATGTGTCCAGACTTTTAGAAGACACCTTCTTCACACTGTTGCCCCATATTTCTGCACCTTTATTTGAACAAAACTCCTGGAAGGAATCCATTACACTTGCTATCAAAACAGTTAGGGATCACTATAGTGGGACCAAAGCTGGGACCACAGAGTAGGCCCATGGGCACAGTAAGCTATTGCCCGTTGTAGCATGGCATGTCGCTCATGTGCCCCTTTCAACAGACTCATCATGAAACTCAGTAAAGCCACAGAAGCAGATCGCTTACCCAAAACAAGAGATTTGTTACTAGAGGTATGTGTGTGTGTGGGAAACCCCAGTAAACCTAGCTTCACTTGTTCTTAGTAGACTTAAAAATCACTAATTTTGGAGGTCACACCCCTGGGCAATACATTATTAGCTTCCCATTAGCTATGCTGCGAACAATAATTCTTGAAGCGTAGGTTATGCTAATAGTTGCCTAGTTTACTTTGTAGAAACTTTTGCTGAAAACACTGACTCTTCACTCAAACCTACAGATATATAATGGTGACTAAAATGGCATACAAGTTTGGCATCTCTGTCTTCATGTTGTGTCTGTCCCTGTCCCAGGTGATCCTGTTAACTTGAGTGGGTTAAGAGACTCCTGCAGTGGTGATTGGATCATGGGGTGTTATACTCAGTGGATTAGTCCACTGATGTTCATAGCTGAATGTGCTGTTAGGAAGTGCGGTCTGGTTGGAGGTGGGGTCTAGTTAGAGGTGGGGTCTAGTTGGACGTGGGTCACTGGGGCTGTACCTTTGGAGGGTATATTTCTCGCTGGTACTGTTCCCCTAATCTGCTTCCTGGTTACCACTATACCCTTCCACCATGAAGTTTCTGCCTGAAGCCAGCTGACCCTAGACTGAAACCTCTGACCATGAGCCAAATTAAACCTCTCCTCTTTTAAGCTGTAGGTGTCAGGTATTTGGTCCCAGCAGTGGGAAGTATAGTTCCCTTTGCTGTCTTAATCCTTGAGTCAGATTCTACTCAGCTCTGCATGTAGACATGTTGATCATTTAAAAATGTTTATTCCAAGACTACAATACAGGGTTAACTTGGCCTACTGCCTGTTGGAACTGGTATTTTCTTTTACCTTCTCTCTTCTCTCTTTTTCTGCCCCTACCCTGTGCTTTTCCAGTAGCTAAAACAGCCCACGTATCTAAAGTTTTTTTAGAGCTATCATAAAGCCTGGAGCAAATCATGAGGCCAGAATGTTTAAATAGGCTGATGGCTCCAGTTACAAGAGAAACTCAGCAATTCCTAGGATAAGTTAACCATGACTACCTGGTGGTCTAAGTCTCCCAAGAAGGAGACATCTTTTGGAACCATGCCTGTGGCTAGTGGAAATTTACTGGATTTTTAGCCTACCCCAGTAAATCCATAAAAATTCACACTTCCTTTGTTCTGGGAGCAGCCTGATCTCCCCTTTTCTTACTCTGTACTGACTTACTTCAGCTGAAGTCTCTACCCTCCCTACCTCCCATTAAAGTATTACCTGTGTATGTGGTTGAAATACTTGGTTTAGTCTCATTTTTTTCATGTCTGAGTCAAGAATGCCATTTGGTATCATTATCACTAATTGCTCTTCTTCCATTCTCTTTTTTTTCTTTAATTAAGTTTATTGGTACCTTTTAGATATACATAATGATCATATTCATCATAGGGGATTTGTACCTGTACATGATATATTTTGATTCTTTTCTTTCCCAATCCCCTCTCCTCCCTTCACCTCCTCTTCCCCTCCCTATTTACAAAGCTTTTTTTCCATTTTATCCTTTTTTAAATTATTTTTTTCCTTTTCCCTTCCTTCCTTTCCTCCTGCCCCCACCCTGCTTCCTCTTTCCTTCTGAACAGTTTCTTCCCATTTCACAGTATCCATTATACATGTTGGTCCTTATTTACTCTTTCAGTTTCTCACACCAGGGTGACAATGTGTTTATACATGTGAGTCCGATTTATTTCACTTAAGAGTATGGTCTCAAGTTGCATCCATTTACCTAGAAATGTCTCAAGTTTATCCTTCTTTATGGCAGAGTAGTACTCCATTGTATAAAAAACCACATCTTCTTTATCCATTCCTTAGTTGATGGGCATTTGGGTTGTTTCCAATATTTACCTATTACAGACTGTGTGGCTATAAACATGGGTGCACATATATCACAGTGGTATGATGTTTTTGATTCTTCTGGGAAGATACCCAGAAGGGGAATAGTTGGTCAAATGGGACCTCTAATCCTAGTTTTCTGAGGAATCTCCACACTGATTTCCACAGTGGTTGCACCAGTCTACAGTCCCACCAACATTGGAGAAGGGTTCCTTTTTCCCCACAGCCCTGCCAGCATTTGTTATTGGTTGATTTCTTGATGATAGCCATTCTTTCTGGAGTGTGATGGAATCTCAGTGTTTTAATTTGCATCTCTCTAATAACCAGTAATGTTGAACATTTTTTCACATATTTATTTGCCACTTGTATTTCTTCATCTGAGAAGTGTGTATTCATCTCAGATGCCCATTTTTGGATGGGGTCTATAAATTTGGGGGGGGCTGATTTTTTTCAATGTTCTAGATATAAGTCCTCTGACAGACAACTGGCTAAATTTTTTTCCCACTCTGGGGGTTGTCTTTTCACTCTGTTGGTGATTTCTTTTGCTGTACAAAAGCTTTTTAATAGCATGAGATTTCAGTTAATGATTCTTTGTATTATTTCCTATGTGATCGGGGCTTTGTTCATGAAATCTTTGCCTACACCTATGTCTTCAAGAGTTCTGCCTATTCTCTTCTCCAGAAGGTTTAGTGTTTCTGTTTTAATATTTAGATCTTTGATTAATTTCAATTTTAGTTTAGTGCATGGTGACAGACATAGGTCTAATTTTAGTCTTCAGCACGTGGAAAGCCAGCTTTTCCAGCACCATTTATTAAAGAGGCTATCTTTCTTCCAGTTAATGTGTTTGGCTCCTTTGTCAAAGATAAGGTGGCTGCGTGTTTTGGAGTTGTTTCTGCATCTTCTAATTTGTTCCATTGATCCTCAGATCTGGTTTTTTTTGCCAGTACCATGCTGTTTTTATCACAGTAGCTTTATAGTATAATTTCAAGTCAGGAATTGTAATGCCCTGTGCCTTGCCTTTGTTGCCGAGAATTGTTTTTGCTATTCTAGGTCTCTTCTGGTTTTAAATGAATTTCAGTATTGTTTTCTTTAATTCTGTCAGCTATGCTAATGGTATTTTGATTGGGATCACATTAGATCTGTACAACAATTTTGGGAGTATGGCCATTTTTACTATGTTGGTTCTTCCTGTCCATGAGTGAGGGATATCTTTCCATTTTCTGATACCTTCTGATCTTTGATCTCCTTTTTCAGAGTACTGTAGTTTTCAATCTAAAGGTGTTTTACTTTCTTTGTTAGATAAATTCCTAAATATTTCATTTTTTTTGGATGCTATTGTGAAGGGTGTGCTTTTCCTAATTTCTCTCTCAGTGAGTTTGTTGTTTGTGTACAGGAATGCTATTGATTTTTGAGTGTTGATTTTGTATCCAGCTACATTACTGAATTTGGTTGTTAAATCTACAAGTCTTTTGGTGGAGTTTTTGGGGTCTTCTATGTAGAGTATCATGTCATCTGCAAATAATGACAATTTAACGGCTTCCTTGCCTTTCTCATTCCTTTTGTTTCTTTCTCCTGTCTAATTGCTCTGGCTAATGTTTCCAGAACTATATTGAATAAGAGTGGTGGTAGTGGACATCCTTGTCTTGTTCCTGATTTTAGAGTGAAAGGTTTCAGTTTT
Organism: Erethizon dorsatum; assembly: GCA_028451465.1. Taxonomy (NCBI): domain Eukaryota; kingdom Metazoa; phylum Chordata; class Mammalia; order Rodentia; family Erethizontidae; genus Erethizon; species Erethizon dorsatum. Next base: position 39,723,894 of record CM051822.1, on the reverse strand, counting down.
TGACCATTTATTATGATGTTGGCTGTTGGTTTGTCGTAGATGGCTTTTATCATATTGAGATAAAGACTATTTATTCCAATTTTCTGTAGAGTTTTTCTCATGAAAGGGTGTTGGACTTTGTCAAATGTTTTTACTGCATCTATTGAGATGATCATATGATTTTTGTCCTTGGTTCTGTTAATATGGTGTGTTACATTTATTGATTTGCACATGTTGAACCATCCCTTCATCCCTAGAATGAATTCTGCTTGGTCATGGTGTATAACCTTCTTCATGATTTGCTGCATTCTGTTTGCCAGTATCTTATCGAGGATTTTTGCATCTATGTTCATTAGGGAGATTGGTCTGTAGTGTTCTTTTTCTGGTTGAGTCCTTCTCTGGTTTTGGTAACAGGGTAATCCTTGCTTCCAAGAATAATTTTGGAAGTATTGCTTCACTTTCAATTTCATTAAAGAGCTTCAGCATTAGTGGCATTAGACTGTAGAATTCAACAGTGAATCCATCAAGGCTTGGGCTTTTCTTTGCTGGTAAGGTTTTTTTTTATGTGGGTACCAGTAGTCGAACTCAGGACCTCACGCTTGCCAGCAGGCACTTGTACTGCTAAGCGATATCACAGGCCCTTTTTTTTTCCTTTATGTGGGTACTGGGAGTCGAACTCAGGATCTCGCGCTTGCCAGATGTCGCTGAGCCATCTCACCGGCCCTGTTGGTAAGTTTTAAATTACATTTTCAATTTCGTTGACTGATATTGGGTTATTTAGAATATTTATATCTTCTTCATTTATTTATATCTTCTGATTCAGTATTGGCAGTTCATATGCGTCTAGGAATCTGTCCGTTTCTTCTGTGTTTTCCATCTTATTAAAGTACAGTTTCTTGAAGTAGGTATTCATGATCTTTTGGGTTTCTGCAGGATCTGTTGTGATTTCCCCCTTTTCATTCCTAATTGCTTGAATATGAGTCTTTTCTTTATTCTTTTTGATAAGGTTGGCTAGGGGTTTATCGATTTTGCCTTTCAAAGAACCAACTGTTTGATTGATTGTATTGTTTTCTTAGTCTCAATTGCATTAATTTCTGCTTTGATCTTTATAATTTCCTCTCTCATATGAGTTTTGGGTTTGATTTGCTCTTCTTTTTCTAGAAGTTTGAGGTTCAATATTAAGTTGTTGGTCCGGTGAGATGGCTCAGCGGTGTAAGTGCCTGCCTGGCAAGCGCGAGGGTCCGAGTTCGACTCCCGGATCCCACATACGAAAAAAGGGCCGGTGATATCACTCAGCGGCACGGGCACCTGCTGGCGCGCGAGGTCCTGAGGTCGACCCCCGGTACCCACAAAAAAAAAATTAAGTTGTTTATTTGAGCTCATTCTGTTTTCTTTATGTGAGAATTCACTGCCATAAATTTCCCATAGCAGTCATAGGACTGCTTTCATTGTGTCTCGTAAGTTCCAGCATGTTGTATCAGCATTATCGTTTAGTTGTAGATACTTTTTAATTTCTTCTTTAATTTACTCTGTGATCCATTGGTTGTTCAGGAGGGTGTTGTTTAATTTCCATGTGTTTATGTAGTTTTTGTGGTTTCTTTTGCCATTGATTTCCAATTTCATTGCACTATGGTCTGATAATATGCATGGGATAATTTAAATTCCTCTGTATTTACTTAAGCATGTTTTATGGGCTAATATGTGATCTATTTTGGAGAATGTCCCATGTGCAGCTGAGAAGAATGGGTATTCTGATGTTGTGGGGTGAAATACTCTATAGACATCTACTAAGTCCATTTGTTCACAGGTTTGTTTTAATTCTGATATTTCTTTGTTGATTTTTTTCTAGCTGATCTATTTGTGACAGTGAGGTATTGAGGTCTTCCATTACAACTGTGTTAGTGCTTATTTGATTTTTCATGTCTGTTAATATCTGCTTTATGTAGTTGGGTGCACTGGTATTTGATGTATATACATTTATGATTGTTATCTCTTCTTCTTGGAGTCTTCCATTAACAAGTATGTAGTGACCTTCTTTATCTCTTTTGATCAGTCTTAGCTTAAAATTCACATTGTCTGCAGATAGAGTAGCTACCCCTGATTTTTTCTGGGATCCTATCACATGGAGTATTGTTTTCTATCCTTTGACTTTCAGTCTATCAATTTCTTTTTGAGTTAAATGTGTTTCTTGAATGCAGCATATTGTTGGATCTTGCTTCTTGATCCATTCTGCCAGTCTGTTTCTTTTGATTGGTGAATTGAGACCATTTACACTGATGGTTAGCAGACATGTATTGGCTTATCTTTCCCATATTATTTTCCTGTTGTTGATTCCCTGTCTTTCCCCTCTGTTTAATTGCTTGCCCTACCTGGTGATTTCTTTCTATTGGTGTTCTTGTGCTTGTGGTCTTCATTTTCTCTTTCTAATATATCCTTCAGAGCATTCTGAAGAGCTGCTTTGGTGCTTATGAATCTCTTCAGTTGTTCTTTGTCATGCAAGTTATCTTATTTCTCCACTTATTTTGAAAGATAGTTTTTTTTTTTTTATTTTGAGGCAGGGTCTCACTATGTAGTGCAGGCTGGCCTCAAACTCACAGTGATCCTCTTGCCTCAGCTTCCCGAGTGCTGGGATTATAAGTGTGCACCAACACGTCTGGCTGAAAGATAGTTTTGTGGGGTACATCAATATGGGTTGGAAGTTGTTTTAGGGCTTGAAATACCTTACTCTAAGTTCTCCTTGATTTGAGGGTTTGTGTTGAAAAGTCTGCCATGATTCTGATGGGCTTTCCTTTATAGATGATTTTTTTTTGAGACAGGGTCTTGCTGTCTGTCCTTGGACTCACTATGTAGCCCAGGCTGGTCTCAAACTTGTGGTGATCCTTCTGCCTCAGCCTCCCAAGTTCTAGGATTACAAATGTGTGCCACCACACCTGGGTATAGGTGATTTATTTCTTTTTTCTAACTGCTTTTAATATTCTGTTCTTGTGCTGAATTTCTGTAATCTTAATTATTATATGCCTTGGTGTAGATTATTTTGGTCATAGCTGTTTGGAGTTCTATATGCTTTATTTATTTGTATGTCAAATTCTTTATCCATGTTTGGGAAGTTTTCTTCCATTTTTTTTTGTGAAGAGGTTTTTTATGGCATTTGTGCTGTCTCCAGCTTTCTTACTGACTGCAATCAATCTTATGTTGTTCTTCTTTGCTTCATCCCTGCAGCTTTTGGATTGATTTTTCATGGTCTCTTGCTATTTTTAAGATATCTTTCTTTTCTTTCTTTTTTTTTTTAATGTGGGTACCGGGAGTTGACCTCAGGACCTTGCGCTTGCCAGCAAGCACTTGTGCCACTGAGCGATATCACCGGCCCTTTTTTTTCCTTTTTGTGGGTTCTGGGAGTCGAACTCAGGACCTCGCACTTGCCGGGCAGGTGCTTATGCTGCTGAGCTATCTCACTGGCCCAGATATCTTTCTTTTCATGGTCATTAGCTGCAATCCTGTCTTCTAGCTCTGATATTCTATCCTCATCTTTGTTGAATCTGTTGCATATACTTCCAATGGTGATTTTAATTTCCTGGTTTTCTGTTTGGATCTGTTTCATGTATTCCATTTCTTTCCTATGTTGGGTATTCATGGTTTCCATCATTTTCCTAAGCTGTTCTATTTTTAAAAATCTGTGTCTGCTCTAATGTCTTTCATTTTGATCATCATTTCTTTTTGTACCTGAGAAATTAGTTTTTCTATAGCCTCTTTCATTCATTTTTTTTCACTTCTGTTGCTATAATTTCAGAAAATTCCAGTGGTTGGCTTCTGATTTCCTCTGTCTCACTGTGCTCTGGACTTGTCCTGGGTGGGCTGGGGGTCTGGGTTTGCATTTTGCTTCTGCATTGTCATTTTCTATTTTATTTTGTTATTTGTGTTGATGCTTGTCTATTTCTTATGGTAGCTAGCTTTATCACTAGTATCAAGGCTTCCCTAGGAAATGTCTGTTCCTCAGGGATGTCTTCTAGATGTAGGTGGTTCTTGGTCTTTACGTCTATCCCAAGAATCTACTTTCCCAATTTATTAAGGATTGGAAGTTGCTATCTCTTTCACTCAGCACCTAGTCCTTTGGTCCTGGACTATGGTGATGGTTATGACCCCATACAATCATAGTATTATCATACAAGGGAGAAAAACTGATTACAACATGTATGACATCCTGGCTAAAGTAGTACAGTTAGCAATAACAATAGCATCAAGTACAGCCTAGCTACTGACAGATTTTGGTAACTATTAACCTGACACCTTTAACCATAGGAGCAAATTCTACAGTTATATAACAAAACCCAACACATATCAGGAACTTGTATGCAATGATTTTCCCTCAGTGGAGTGATTTTACCTTGTTGGGGGGGAGAATTTAAGAGGGATAGGGGATAAGATAGAGAGATGAATGAGGTCAAATATAGTAGGAGCAAGGCTGGGAGGCAAAGGATGATAACTCAAATTTTTGGAAACTGGAAGACACAGGAGAGAAAGAATGAAAGAAAAAGCAAAGGAGCATTGAAGTGAACCAGAAGAGAAAATGTTCACTGATGTGAAAGTATCATAAAATCAAGAGATAGTTGAGGAAAGAGAGAAAGAAAATGAGTAGAAAACAAAAAGGCAAGAAACCTAAATAATGAAAAAAGAAAGAAAAAAAAACAAAAAAACAAAAAGCAAAACAAAAATAACCACAAAAACCAAACCAGAACAAACAAAAAAACTCCCAACCAGACAGAAAAAGGATAACCAATCAAACAAAGAAAAATAAAGGTAATAAAATTCCTCTGGTGTTCACAGTTCTGTGGTAGTGTCCAAATTGGATCCCAGAAATGTGCTGTGTATTCCAGCCAACTTTGCAGTGGGATTTGTGCTGGGTATGGGCCTGATCTTGGCCTCTGGATATGGGGGCTGGGACTGGTCTTCTGTTGCTGGAGTTCTCCCAGAGCCCTCTGATATAGAATGGTAGCCCCGCCCACTTCTGTTCCGCCTGTCTGTGTGCCAGAGTACAGCGTTTGTTCATCTAACTCACCAACTGCTGGCTCATGTTCTCACTGCTGCTTCAGACTTTTCCACTGCTGGTCCCCCCTGCCGGTGGGTGCACCCTACGCCCAGGCCTGCTGCCTCTGGTCCCACCTCCTTCCATTCTCTCTTGAATCCACCCCAGCTATGCCTTCATCTGAATCACATACCTGAGGCTGTTCTTCTTAAAGTCATAAATAATCTTTTTGTGGCTAAATCCGATGGTCCTCATCTTACTTAGCTGGTTGACAACTTCTCATGAAGTTATTCACTTTGTCCTTAAAAAAAACTTTCCTTTTTTGTTTTCCAGTATACCATACTCTTTTGGTTTTCCTGCTACCTCATGATGGGCTATTAGTTTTCAGTCTACTACTTAGTTTTCCTCCTATATTTTCCAATTTCTTAAAGTACCCTAGGGCCCAATCCTTAGATTTCTCCTCCATTTACACTCACTCTCTTGGTGATCTTAGCTGATAAGACCATATGTTATATATGTTTTATATACATGTCTTTATCTCTCTGCATCTACCTATGTCTGTTATATGTAGTCAGGACTCTCTCTGAGGACATCAGGTCCCTGTGTCAAGGACAGACTGTTGGGGGTATGGTCTCGGGATGAAACACAAAGATTACTTATGATGCTACTGCAGTCATGGTAGCTGTGAAGGGTGTGAGCAGTGGTTATAGTCTGGGTGCAGTTTTGAAGGTAGAGACAGCAGATTTGCTAATGAATATGGACTATTGGGGGGGAAAGGTCAAGTTCAATTCTTCATTTTTGGATAGTTTGAGATTAATGTTGGCTTCTAAATATACATGTTGATTAGACAATTTGGGCATGTGAGGTCATCTAGTGCATGAAATCAGGAGCTCCATTGTGGCTGGGCCTGTGTCTTGTTCATTGTTGTGTTTGGCATGGTACTGGCATAGAGTAACTACTAAATATTTAATTGTTGAGTGCAAGATGCTTCCCAAGGTCATTTTATTGTGACCCATATCTGGAGAACTCCTCATCAGCTGACTTGTCTTCCTCCTGTGTCAGGGCCCCAAACTTCATAGTACTCATGACACTGATGCAATGCATTGTCTAGACTACTTGCAACTAATATTGATTCATCATTATGAACTAAACACCATTAAACCAAAACTCTAGACACCAAAGATCCCTTAGTTCTTATCTGATTGATAGTGGTTTATCAAGTCATTACACATACTGCCAGAAAAAGAAAGAACAAGTTCCTGGGACAAGTTTTCACAACTTCTAGCAGCAGGGCAGCTAACAGTTGGAAAATGGCCACTGGACCAGAACTAAGTGCACTTTTTTTTTCCTTTTTATGTGGGTACCGGGAGTCAGCCTCAGGACCTCGCGCTTGCCGAGGCGCTTATGCTGCTGAGTCATCTCACCAGCCCCCTAAGTGCACTTTTTAAATAAACTTTGAGAAAGAAAATACTGTAATGTAACTGGCTACAGATAAGAAAGGTGGGATAATATGAAGCAGGCAGCATTTTGGGATAAGAGAGTGGTCTATAAGGAGAAGTACTTGTTGCTTCTAGATTGGTTGGGGCTAAGAGTTTCCAAACTTTATGTGTAAACAGGACATGGTGATGATGGGATTTAAATCAAGGTTCAACATTAACAGTCATTTTGTTTATTTAGTCTGTAGCTGATAACATTAATTTCCCTTATCTCTTCTTCACCCCAACCTTAGTCTTTGTAATTAAATTTAGGACATCTCAGAATTTTTTTTATGACCACTATCCTTGGCCCTGGGGATATGAGACATGTAAAAGAATTTGGTGACAGTGAGTGGTAAATGTTTGGAATTCATTCCCTATCTTTATCTTCAATGTACTTTACACAAAGGAACTTCATCATATTCCTTTATCTACAATCAAGGGTGAGCTGGAACTGTGAAATGCTGACCCATCTGAATGAATGGGTTAAAACTTCTTCTATGGGCAGAACTGACTTTTTAGCCTCATTCAGGCCTTCTTTTAAGAATGTACAACAAGGACAAGGAGGACACAGACAGCTCTTTCTTTAGAGATATAGAGTATATTTCAGGTGGCACTTTGCCCCACCTGTTTTTTAATGGAAATGACAATAGTAGAACTCTTCAAAGGATACAGAAATTTAGAAGCCTAGAAACTCCTAGTCAATTCTCTGGGTGTTTTCTTTGTGTAAGAAAATGTTTCTGAGGTAAGGGATGGGAGCGAGGGTGGGTGCCCTAATTGGGGGGCACAGCCACTCCAGGACAATGCCTAGGACAGTGGCGGGGGTGGTGTGGGATCGAGGCAGATCCGTGTAGTTGGGAGTGTAGCCAGAGTTTATTGTGTGGGGAATGGAAAACATCTAATGAGGTCAGGCCCACTGGCCTCTCTGTGGGGAGTGATTGGTTCTTGGGGCACCTCATCGGTGTGTCAGTCTTAGTTTCCTCCATGGGGCTTTTGGCTGGAGCCAGGCTCTTTTCCACTTTTTCTTTTTTGGTTTTGGCCACAATCCCAGGTGTAGAGAACATGGGGTCCATATGCTCTTTGCCTTTTGTCATGGCACTGATATAGTGCAGAAAGGATTTCATCTTATTTATCAAGCCAGACTCTGGAAGGCTGGGCCTCTTGTGAGAATGGGCTGGCATCACCTGTCCCTGAAAAATCTGACCTTGCGAAGTTTGGCCCTTCGAAGGCTTATGCTGAGTTGGTTGGCCCAGGAAAGGCTGGCCCTGTGAAGCCTGGACCACTGCAGGATGGAAATTCGCAGGGATCTTTGCAGGCTTGAGGAGGACATTTAACTTTCTTTGATGGTCCTGCATGTCATGCTCAGATTCTTTTCCCCCAGGGACCTCTGTATGTGGCTCTGGAAGCTTAAGCTGAGGGTGATACTGGAAACTGTGTTGCTGGGGATCCACAAGATGACAGCTGTAGGTCCGTTGCCAGGATCCTTGGGGTTTTCTCTTCAGAAGCATCTCTTCTGGCTTCTGATCTTCATCAGGGTGTCTTTCTGCACTGGTTAAAGAGAGCCCAAGCCCTGCATCCCCTTCTCCGAGGTCCCCTGGTGCTTGGGGTTTCCCTACGTCCTCTTTCTTTTCTGCCAGTGTGGGGATTTGGCCTGAGTCCTTGCCTGGGCTTTGAGGCTCAGGGCTCTGGGGTTCCTCCAGGCTGGGGTTGTTTACCTTGGCCTCCACCTGAACACAAAGCACTTGGGCCTCAGTCACATCCCCGCTGAGCTGTGACAACTTGGAGGGCCAGTGGGTAGAAGCAGGGGGCACTGCTTTGGAACTAGGTGGCTTTCGGTTGTGCTGCACGGCCTTCAGCTGAGAGGCCAGGTGTTCTTTAATGTGGACCCACTCTGCATCTGGGGCAGGAGAAGAGTCTGGTGGGATGGGCAGTTTCTGGAGCACTGTGCTTCCTTGGTTGTTTAGACTGCTAAAAGACGCCTGTGAGGACTTGTTCTCTGGGCCAGCTATAGTTAGTTCCCTGGATTTCTCTGCCCTTATGGGAAGTCCCACTTTTATCTCTAGGACCTTTTTTCTCAGGTGGAAGTTTAGCTTGGACAAGAGATGTGTCTTGAATGAGTAGGGGATAGCAGGATGTGTCTGGCTTTCCAGAGGCACTGACTCTGTTGTTCCTTCCACCTGCACCTCAGGCTGGAAATCTTCTGCATTGTCTGCCCAAGTCTCGTTGTCATTTTGAAAGCATGGCCCAAGCCCCCTACTTGAGTCTTCTCGTGAGATAATTTGAGTCAGAGGCTCCTTTGGGGTTTCCGGAGGCCCTGGCACTATCCCTGTGGCTGCAGAGTGGCTAGTGATTGCTGGAGCCATAGCTCCAGAAAGAGCTGCAGAGTAAAGGGCAGGCAGGCCTGACAGGAAGGTGAGATACTTGTGCTTTAAAGTCATCTCCAGTTTCTCAATGGCTCCTTGAGACAGGGCTCGATGCAGCTTAGGGTGTTCAGTGACAGTGTCTGGGGAGGCCCATTTTTGCCGATCAAGGGCAGTTGGCATCCAGTGCATAACTTTGTCATGTAGGTCAGGGTCCCTTGTTGCCTGCAGCTGCAGGGGCTGACCTCGTGGAATGCAGGGGAAGGGAACCACTGCTGGGCCCCCAGGAACTGTGCCTTCCCAGGAGCTATATACATGGCAAGGGACCTTGCCTTGGTGGATCTGTCCACATTTGGAGTCAATGTGGCTCTGCAGTTTTGCCTTGGCCTGGGTGAACAAGTGTGGCATGGGGATTGACATTTGGGCCAGTATGGGTGAGAATGGGTCACCATCCCCCTTGCCCTTTGCGGCCATAGGTTGGGGAATACTCACACTGGGCAGGGTTGTGCTGCTACAGGACAGGGTCTGCTGGTCATCAGAGGATAGAAGCAACCGGAAGGACTGCTGGATCTTCTCAGGCAGGCCCCAGCGAAGGTGAATCAACTGCTTCTGGAAGTGAAATTCCAACAGCCTGCGGGCCTGCTCTGGGAAGAAGTATAGTTTCCTGGCGAAGACTGAGACAGGCTTCCCTGGCCAGGACATTGTCACCGTCTCAGGAGCCTGGGCTTTGTCACATGGCTCAAACTGCCTGGGGCTGTGGGCATGGAGAGATCTCTGGATGACAGCTGGCAGGCCCCACTGAAGCTGGAGCTGCCTCTGCAGCAGGTGCCATTCCAAGTTTTTACATTCAGCTGGAGTCAGAAATGGGACACTGACATGAGCTTGTTGATGTTCAGCTGGAGACACACAATTTGGAGATAGTGGAGAGGAGGGCAAGTGTATCTCAGGTGGCATTTTGGGCAGCAAGGGATGGAAAGAGAGTCCCTTGAATAGAAGAGACTCCTCCAATGTGGGCTTGGACTTGTTCTTGGAGAGGCCTTCAGAGCTCAAGAAAGTGGCAGCCAGGGACTCACTGTGCAAAGATGGGAGGCCACAGAATAGCTGCCTGTATTTCTGGTGCAGATTGTTCCCTGAGTCATTAGCTTGTCCCCCAAGTGGTAGATAGAGGCCCCTTAAGACTTCAACAGGTGGAGAGGACAAGGCTGATATCTCATAGTTTTGGACTTGCTGGTAATGGTGTCTTTGTTCTGGTTTTATAAGAGACCACTCAGAAACCCAGATAGACTGAATGGACTCTCTCGTTCTGTATGAACCCCAGGCCTGTTGGGCAATGATCCCAATTTTGTCACAAGTGACCTTAGAAGTACTATTCAGAATGGAGAAATGTTGTAGGTTTTTTCCAATTTTGCTAAACAATATTGGGTCTGGCATAAGCTGCCTCAGGGAGTCTTCCACACGTCTGGGGAGACCCCACCTCTGAAAATGCTTCCTTTTTTTTACATGTCCTTCAAGAAGCCTCAAAACTTTGGGGCTGAAGAATGGCAGGTGGGCAGGGAGGACTGAGTCCACATTCAAGGTCATAGGATGTGTCAGATTATCCAGGAACTCTGGATTCAGTGACGGTAAAGAGACCTGGCACTTCAAGTGATGGTGGCCTTGGTTCCCCTGCATAAGGTTAGGTTTATTCTGCATCATCTCCTGCTCATTTACTGGAACCATAGGTTCCTCAAGCTTTGAAGAAGCCCTACTCTCTTGGACCATGGGCATCCTTGCCAGTTGAAATTCCTGCTCTAGCAGGAGATGATCAGCAAAGTATTCGTGGATACTGATGGCACTAGTTGTCTGGGCTAGTGTCTGGGTTAAGTTTTGTTCCATTTGTTGTGGTAGTGTTGGGGTTGCAGATATCAGTGAACGGTCTCTGGAGTGCTGAGGATGAGGTTCCAGATTCTGCTCAGAAGACACAGTTGACACGGACATCATCTGTAGGCAAGAAGAGCCCTGCGATGGCCCTGATAATGTTGGGGAAGTCTGGTTTTTCTTATCCTCCAGCAATTGCTGAATCTCCAGAGACACAGCATTGCAGGTTTGGCAGGAAGGATCTGCACACAGGAGCTGCCGCACACTTTCCTGTTGGGGAAGCCAGTGCTGGCTGGGAAGGGAAATGTGGCAACTGTTAATGATGAGGGACATCTGCCTCTTTGGAAGAGTATGTTATGGGGGTTGCTACTGCCCACCCCAAGTCCTATAAATCCTGGATTTACACTGTAGAAAATGAAGTCTTCATGAGAACTTTGCATTGTGAGAACTATGGGTTCTCTGTGCTGCTATACCTAGAATCTGTTGGAAATCAGTCTTGTTCCCTAGAAATTTTAAGGAGAAGACGATAGGCTTCTGTATGAATGTTTTCCCAGGATCTGGCCTCCTTGAAAATAGACCAGATGAGTTAATGTGAGCAGGGCCCAACTGGACCTGGGAGTCTGCCCTTGAAAGAGTATGGCTTAAAGAGAATATGACAGTGATGATTTTTATGTAAAATCCTTTCTCTTGACTGCATAACCTGTCTCAAGGCTGAGTGAAAATCGAGTAGCATTTTCTATGAATTGTGAATTAATCAAATCCTGAATTGTAGAACCGCTGTGACCCCAGCAAATCATTGCATTGAATGACTTTTGCCTTCTGAGATGTCTGAATCCTCTTGGCCCTGGCACCTTTCTTAATCAGTGAATCAGCCTCTACAGTGTATGTCTCCCTCCCAGCCATTACCTTCTTTTTCTTAGGCCAGGCCAAAAAATCATCACAGTCCAGCCTGGGAGTTGGGAGACTGCAAAGAGAAAGAGCTCACCTTTTCATGGCAGACAGCAGATCCCACAGCTTCTCTGCTTCTTCCTGGGAACAGCTCTTAGCTGTGTGAGGAAACAGGATTGTATTATATAGTATAGGAGTGTTTTAGAGGAATCCTGCAGGAAGCTAAATAGTAAGACCCTTTTCTAGCAAGACTGAAAACACAGAGTCAATGCTCTAAGGCATGTTTCTGTATATTACCATTTACAATATTATGTCCCTTACTAATTTCATTTGATCAGGATCGTCAATGTTATAGCTATTTTATGGATAAAACTGAAAGATGAAGGGTCATAAAACTAGCAAATGACACAGCTAAGGACACCTGCCTTACTCCCTCAATTCTTTAGTCTCAGGACAATAAGGTAGAGAATTTTGGAATGTTCCCACATTCTGATTTTCCATCCACCCAAGTCCTCCATGAAAATCATCCATTTGGAGAACTGGAGCTTTCCCTGGCTCCTAGTTCTCCTGGCACTAAGGTCCCTAGAGGGACATGAGCAGTGAGAAGATCAACTACAATGGAAGGGAGTATGAGGAAGATTGGGATTTCACCTTTTGATGCTGCATCTCTTGCTCTTTGCCTGACTTTTCGGTGACACTTAAAGAAAAAACAGAATGTGAAGCTGGGCTGTCATTTTTTTTTCACGTCCAAAATGATACAAAGTTAACACATATTTCCCATTCTCTTTCTATGTATTTGTCTGCATTTTATACATTCTCCTACATTTCCTTTACTTATATTCCACTTTTCATCCCAGAATTTCCCTTCTATGCCTATTTCTGATTTGCTTTGGGGCTCTCTATTCTTCATCTTCCTATCACATCACATCCTCATCACAAGTTATTTAGGGAGCTTAGGATGACATGAGTGAAAAAGTAGAACAGATTAAAGAATAAGTGTTTCTATCAACCCAAGGACGCCTGCTTACGAAGTACACCAACTAGAAAAAAACCCCTATATTGGGAGGTCTTCTGAGATCTCTAAGTTATACTTTATATTATCTTGTTTTCTACCCAACAAATATAGGGGTTCTTGGCTTTTTAACTGGACTACTATACAGAGGTAAATGAAGGTGTGGTGTAAAAGTGAGGGTGGGTGGGAGAAACACTGAGAATTTAAAAGCTTATCTGAGGCTTAAACTAATTCAGTTGTGGTCATGCTGTTTCCCTACCTGGAAGCAGTTCCTTTTAGGTTCAGATCTCAATCTGTAATAACTCCGTTTCACTTGCCAGATAAGTAGTATAATGATAAAGATGGAGCCATAGGTACATAAGGAGTATCCAATATTCCACAGAGCAAATGTAGGGGTCAACATGGCCTAAACCTCATTCGCATGAGGAGACCAGCCATCCCTGTATGTAGGCATTCAAGGTTCTAGTGACTAATGACTCCAAGTGCTAGGCCGTGTCATGTCCACATCACAGAGGACAGAACCAGACCACCAGACTGCATCACAAAGCCCTTCTGTTTCCTGCGAGAAGCTCATGTGATGATTCTGTAGATGGGGGTGTCTGGTCATCTGTAAAAGTGACATAACCTGGGTCTAGAGGTGCCACACTCACAAACAGAATCTGTTTCCCACTTTCTCTACACTCTCCACTGCCTACACCAGCCTGTTGGCTCAGTTATCTCCTTCACAATTCTCCTTCACCAATCCTCAGAAAACTGAATGCTTTTTTTAAAAATTAATTAAGCTTATTGATGCATTTTAGGTATACATAATGATCACATGAATCAGGGAATTTGTACCTGTACATGGTATAACTTGATTCTATTTTTTTCATTCCCCATACCCTCCCTTCAACACAACTTCCCCTCATTTACAAAAGCTTTGCTTTTTTTCCTTCTTATAATTTTTTTCTTTTCCCTTCCATTCTTTCTCCCTCCCCCTCCCTAGTTCCCCTTGCCATTTGAACATTTTCTTCCTGTTTCACAGTATCTATTTCACAATATCTATTGGTCCTTATTTCTCACACCAGAGAAACAATGTGGTTTTTACACATGTGTCTGATTTATTTCACTTAAGAGTATGGCCTCAAGGTGCATCCATTTAGCTAGAAATGTCACAAGCTTATCCCTTATGGCAGAGTAGTACTTCACTGTAGAAAAAAAAACTCATGTCTTCTTTGTCCATTCATCAGTTGATGGGTATTTGGGCTGTTTCCAAGATTCAGCTATTACAAACTGTGCTGCTATAAACATGAGTGTGCATATATTGCTGTGGTATGATGCTTTCAATTCTTTTGGGAAGACACCAAGAAGAGGAATAGCTGGATTGAATAGAACCTCTAGTCCTAGAGTTTTGAGGAATCTCCACACTGATTTCCATAGTGGTCGCACCAGTCTACACTCCCATGAACAGTGGAGAAGGGTTCCTTTTTCCCTACGGCCCTGCCCACATTTGTTATTGGTGGATTTCTTGGTAATAGCCATTTTTTCTGGGGTGAGATGGAATCTCAGTGTTGTTTTAATTTGCATTTCTCAAATGACCAATGATGTTGAACATTTTTCATATATTTATTTGCCATTTGTATTTCTTCATCTGAGAAATGTCTATTCATTTCAGATGCCCATTTTTGGGTCTTCAAATTTGGAGGGTCTGATTTTTTTGAGTTCTTTAGGTATTCTGGATATTAATCCTTTGTCTGAGGAACAGCAGGCAAAAATTCTTTCCCACACTGTGGGTTGTCTCTTCACTCTGTTGGTGATTTCTCTTGATGTGCAAAAGCTTTTTAATAAGATGAGATCGAAGTTGTTGATCCTTTGTGATAGTTCCTGTGCATTTGTGGTTTTGTTCATAAAGTCGTTGCCTACACCTATATCTTCAAGAGTTCTACCTATTCTACCTTCCAGCAGATTTAGTGTTTCTGTTTTAATATTTGGATCTTTGATCCATTTTGATTTTAGTTTAGTGTATGGTGAAAGATATGGGTCTAGTTTTAATCTTCGGCATGTGGAAAGCCAGTTTTTCCAGCACCATTTATTAAAGAGGCTGTCTTTCTTCCACTGAAGGTATTTGCACCTTTGTCAAAAATAAGGTGGCTAAGTATGTCTGGCATTAGAAAACTGAGTGCTTTGACACACAGGGCACCTTGTGACTAAGAGTGGATGGGACAGAGGAACCTCTACCAACTCCTCTACTTGTCTTGGAAATATATTTGAGAAGCACATAGGAATTATAGAGTCAGAGTGTGGTTATGCTTGAAAATGGAGAGCTTGGATGTTTCAGGCAATGAGTGATTAAAAAATCAGAAGTGCAAGAAGGGGAGGGAAGGTTTAGTGGCTATATCTTTAAACAACATTGTCAGGAGAAGGAAAGAAATCCTCCAGTCTGTGTGGTTGGGAGGTTATAAACTGCCTTCCAGAGAGGCACATTAATGTAGTTTACTTCTGGAGTGCTGTCAAAGGTTTGGTTTTCCAGAGCTGTTTTTGCCCATGAGATAGCCTCCTGCCTGCTCAGGGAGATGAAAGACTGCAGAGATGAGTTAGTGACCACTTCCAACTATGGGCCACAGCCTACTTGCTAGTCACAGTTGGATGTATGCTGTTAATCTGAAGTTTCTACCCTGCCCCCTCAATCTGATTTGAAAAATTTTAACCAGAACAGTTGTTTTCCAATTCAGCCCCAGGACCTATACTCCTATACCCTATTCATGTTATCTACATGGCCTCTGTGGATATTGTGATACACTTCGAATACTCTAGCATTTCTAATTTCTTTAAGAGACTTGCCCTGGTGACACTGGTCTCAAGCCAGTATGTCCCAGGTTCAAAATCTCTGAAGAGGCTACTTGGCCTTAAAGAGAGGGATATTATGGTAGGAAAGGCCAAATGGAAGCCATTAGAGTTGCCTCTACCTGAGAAAATAGTAAACCCTAAACGATATCACATCCCTAGAAAGATTGCAGAGGTTAGTGTTACTGTTAAGAACTTGAAAGATGCATGGGTGGTGCTTCCCACCACATTTCCATTTAATTCTTGTATTTAGCCTGTGCAGACGATGAATAGACCTTGAAGGAGGATGGATTACTGTAAGATTAATCATGTAGTGACTTTAATTGCAGCTGCTGTACCAATTGTGGTTTCCTTGCTTGAGCAGATTAACATATCTCCTGGTACCTGGTATGCAGTTATTGATTTGGCAAATGCTTATTCTCCACACCAATCCCAAAGAACACCAGAAGCAAATTGTTTCAGTTGGCAAGGATAGCAATATACCTTTACCCTCCTATCTCAGGGGTGTATCAACTGTCCAGCTCTGTGTCCCAACTTAGTTTGCAAGAAGCTTCATTGTCTTTCTTTCCACAAGGTATCACACTGATGCATTGTGTTGATGATATTAAGTTGATTGGTGTGGGGAGCAGCTGAAGCTGGAGATCAATCACATGTGGGGCTGGAGCAAGGTCAGTCCTGAGCACCAGAGGCGAGCCACGTGAACCAGCTGTTCCAGCTCCAAGAACATCCAAGCAAACAGATTGCTAAGCAAAGGAGTGTCATGTGACATCAACCTGCTGAGTGTATAAATAGACATGCTGCAGTCATTGAGCAGTCCTTTTTCTCCCATCAGGAGAGGAGGCTCCACCTGACCTCAGCTTTCCATATTCTGACTCTTGTCTTTATTTCTTCATCCTCTACTGTCCTTCACCCCAAGAATTTTGAGAGCTGCACTGAACGCAGCAGACTGGGGCAATTGATCAAGAGGTAGCAACCATTCTGGACTTGTCGGTAAAGCATTTACATGTCAGAGGATAGGAAGTAAATCCAGCTAACATTTAAGGTTGTGTGGGGCATGCAGAGATATCCTTTCTAAGGCGAAGGATAAGTTGTTGCATCTGGCCCCTCCTACAACCAAGAGAGAGCCATAATGCACAATGATCCTATTTGGATTTTAGAGGCAATACATTCCTTATTTGGGTGTGTTACTCTGGCTCATTTACTGATTGACTCAGAAAGCTAACTAATACAGACAGTGGTACTGAGAATGGGGCCATTGCTGTGACTGTACCTGACCATGTAGCTTAGAAGCCTTTGGAACTGGTTTGTGGGTATTTGGAAAGCTTTGAAGATGCAGGCTGGAGAAGAATGCTGAATGCTGTAAGCAGCGTCTGATGGAAGATTTTGGTTGGAGCTCAGAAGACCAGAGTGCTGATAGGAATACATACAATAAAGGCAAGGGTAAGGAGGTTTCAGTTGGGAGCAAAGGCTCCATTGGCAATTGAACTGAAGGTCATGTGTGTTATATTTGGGGAAAACATTTGTCTATTTTTGCCCATGTCCTGAGACTTTGTGGGAGACTGAGATTAAGGGCAGTGGACTAATTGATCTGGTAGAGGAAATTTCAAAGCTGCCTAATGTTCGGGTTGTGGTATGGGTATTACTGACTGTTTTTAGCCAGATCTACAGGAGAATCAGGAGAAAAAAAGCAGAGGTGAATGATCTGAAAAGTTTTCAGGAAGAATGGGTGCTGAGATGATTAGCATTAAAAAGAATTCAAGTACTATAGGAAAGCCAAGACAGTAGGAAAGATGGCTTGAAGGCATCTCAGGAATTGGCCAGATCCCACCCCTCACAGGCTCAAGGATGCTAAACAGTAAAGCTTTCATTTGAGAAGAGAGTCCCTGGGACAACTGCTCAAGAAAGACCTCCTATGGAATTGGTTCCCTGGGATTCATTTCACCGGGCTCAGCTATTCAGATACTCAGTGACCATTACAGATATAGTCCCACGAGGCCAGGCTACTGCTCAAGCTGGCAGCAGACCTTGACATCATCTATCTCGTGTTGGTTTTTCAGGCACGCAGAATTCAAGAGTAGTGGGGTCATGGAGGCTTCCATAAAGATTTCAAAGGAAGGCTTGGGGGGTGGGGCACACAATGTGCCCCCAAAATGGCAGTGCATGAAGCTGTGACATTGAAGCTAAAGGTGCAGTGGGGACCCCAGGAAGTTGGAGATGCCAGGAATATGGGTTGTCTGCTAAGGAAACCCACAGGTAGTGAGTGAGTGAAGCTAACCTAAGAGGAAGCCATGTGGGCTACAACCAGCCATATCATAGGGGTGGGGCCACTCAACTCCTTTGGAGTTCACATCTTGCCACAACTTGTCCTGGGTGCTGGACATGGAACTACAGGATTTAATGTTTGCCCTGTTGGTTTCTACTCTTTCTACTCCTTTTTATCTCCTTATTTCTCCGTTTTGGAATGGGAATGTTTACCCTGTGCAATTATATATTGGAAGTATTTAACTTTCCTTTTAATTTTTGCAGGGGCTCATGGCTAAGAGTTTGCCTTGAGTCTCAGAGGAGATTTTAGACCTGGACTTTTCAGCAATATTGGAACTGGTAAGACTTTGATGACTCTTTAGAAGTAGACTAAATGAGATGGACATGAACCTTTTGTGGGCCAGGGGTGAAATGTTATAGTTTAGATATAAAATGTCTCCCCAAAGCCTCATGTTTGGAAGATGATTGGATCATGGGGGCACTAAGCAGTATAAGTTCAGTAGCTGAATGTGCTATTAGGAGATAGGACCTGGTTGGGTGGGGTCACAAGGGGCATGCCATGCTTGTTCCAAGTCCCTCCTCTTTCTGCTTCTTTTTTTTTTTATTTTAAAGAGAAGAAAAAACAAAACAAATCAAAAGAACAAATTTTCAAAACAACATAATAGGAGGGTAACAATGGTTAATACATTACGTATTACTATCTTTTAGTTATTCAGGATACCAGACATTAGCATTCAATTGTCCAAACATTATTGGCACAAACCTTACTCTTCAATGAACTAAGTAAAATTGGTAGTGTATCTATCTTAACCATCTTATATACATATACAATTTTTTTTCCCTTTCCCTTCTTTCTTTTCCCTATTCCAGTCTCTCTTTCCTTTTGACCAGTTTCTTTTTGATTCACCATGTCTATTGTACATTTTGGATCTTATTTACTCTTTCAGTTTCTCATACTAGAGAGACAATACGATGCTTACACATGTGCTTCTGGTTTATTTCACTTATGAGTATTTTCTCGAGTTGCATCCATTTACCTATAAAAGTCTCCAGTTTATCCTTCTTTATGGCTGAATAGTACTCCATTGTATAAAAATACCGCATCTTTCTTATCCATTCCTCAGTTGATGGGCATTTGGGTTGTTTCCAAGATCTGGCTATTACAAATTGTGCTGCTATAAACATGGGTGCACATATATCGCTGTGGTACGATGTTTTTAATTCTTCTGGGAAGATGCCCAGAAGGGGAATAGCTGGGTCAAATGGGACCTCCAACCCTAGTTTTTTGAGGAATCTCCACACTGACTTCCACAGTGGCTGTACCAGTCGACACTCCCACCAACAGTGAAGAAGGGTTCCTTTTTCCCCACAGCCCCTCCAGCATTTGTTATTAGTTGATTTCTTTATAGTAGCCATTCTTTCTGGGGTGAGATGGTATCTCAGTGTTGTTTTAATTTGCATCTCTCGAATGACTAGTGATGTTGCACATTTTTTTGTATATTTATTTGCCATTAGTATTTCTTCATCTGAGAAATGTGTATTCATCTCAGATGCCCATTTTTGGAGTGGGTCTTTAAATTTGGTAGGTCTGATTTTTTTGAGTTCTTTATATGTTCTCGATAGTAATCCTTTGTCTGAGGAACAGCTGGCAAACATTTTTTCCCATATTGTGGGTTGTCTCTTCACTCTTTTGGTGGTTTCTTTTGCTGTGCAAAAGCTTTTTAATAAGATGAGATCCCAGTTATTGATTCTTTGGGATAGTTCCCATGTGGTTGAGTTTTTATTCATAAAGTCTTTGCCTACACCAATGTCTCCAAGGGTTTTACCTATCCTACCTTCCAGCAGATTTAATGTTTCTGTTTTAATATTTAGATCTCTGATCCATTTTGAATTTAGTTTAGTGCATGGTGAAAGATATGGGTCTAGTTTTAATCTTCGGCATGTGTAGAGCCAGTTTTTCCAGCACCATTTATTAAAGAGGCTATCTTTCTTCCAGCGAATGTGTTTGGCACCTTTGTCAAAGATAAGGTGGCTTAGTATGTCTGGGGTTGTTTCAGCATCTTCTAATCTGTTCCACTGATCTTCAGGTCTGTTTTTTTGCCAGTACCACACTGTTTTTATCACAGTAGCTTTATAGTATAATTTCAAGTCAGGGATTGTGATGCCCCCTGCCTTGCGTTTGTTGCCCAGAATTGCCTTTGCTATTCTAGGTCTCTTCTGATTCCAAATGAATTTTAGGATTGTTTTCTCTAATTCTGTGAGATATGCTGTTGGAATTTTGATTGGAATTGCATTAAATCTGTATAACAATTTTGGAAGTATGGCCATTTTCACTATATTGGTTCTTCCTATCCAGGAGCAAGGGATATCTTTCCATTTTCTGATATCCTCTTCAATCTCCTTTTTCAGAGTACTGTAGTTTTCAGTATAGAGGTATTTTACATCCTTTGTGAGGTTGATTCCTAAGTATTTCATTTTTTTGGATGTTATTGTGAAAGGTATTGTTTCCCTAATTTCTCTTTCAGTAAGTTTATTTGTGTACAGGAGGGCTATTGACTTTTGAGTATTGACTTTGTATCCAGCTACAATACTGAATTTGCTTATTAAATCTAGCAGTTTTTTAGTGGAGTTTTTGGGGTCTTCTGTGTAGAGTATCATGTCATCTGCAAATAATGATAATTTAACTTCTTCCTTTCCAATCATTATTCCTTTTATTTCTTTCTCTTGTCTAATTGCTCTGGCTAAAGTTTCCAGAACTATGTTGAATAAGAGTGGGGACAGTGGACATCCTTGTCTTGTTCCTGATTTTAGAGGGAAGGCTTTCAGTTTTTGTCCATTTAGTATGATATTGGCTGTTGGTTTGTCATAGATAGCTTTTACCAGATTGAGATAAAGACCCTCTATTCCAATTTTCTGTAGGGCTTTTATCATGAAAAGGTGCTGGACTTTGTCAAAAGCTTTTTCTGCATCTATTGAGATGATCATGTGATTTTTGTCTTTGGTTCTGTTAATATGCTGTATTACATTTATTGATTTACGTATCTTGAACCATCCCTGCATCCCTGGGATGAATCCAACTTGGTCATGGTGTATAATCTTCTTGATGATTTGTTGGATTCTGTTTGCCAGTATCTTATTAAGGATTTTTGCATCTATGTTCATTAGGGAGATTGGCCTGTAGTTCTCTTTCTTAATTGGGTCCTTCTCTGGTTTTGGTATCAGGGTAATGCTTGCTTCCAGGAATGAATTTGGGAGTATTGCTTCCCTTTCAATTTCATTGAAAAGTTTGAGAAGTAGGGGCGTTAGGTCTTCTCTAAATTTCTTGTAGAATTCGGCAGTGAATCCATCAGGGCCTGGGCTTTTCTTTGTTGGGAGGTTTTTAATTACATCTTCAATTTCATTGGTTGATATTGGTTTATTTAGGATTTTTAAATCTTCTTGATTCAGCTTTGGTAATTCATACAAATCTAGGAATCTGTCCATTTCTTCTGCATTTTCCATCTTAGTAGAATATAAATTTTCAAAATAGGTATAGATGATCTTCTGGATTTCTGCAGGGTCCGTCGTGATATCACCCTTTTCACTTTCAATTGCATGGATTTGAGTCTTTTCTTTTCTTTTTTTAATAAGGTTGGATAAGGGTTTGTCAATCTTATTTATTCTTTCAAAGAGCCAACTTTTTGCTTCATTGATTCTTTGTATTGTTTTTATAGTCTCCAATACATTAATTTCTGCTCTGATCTTTATAATTTCCTCCCTTGTACGGGCTTTTGGCTTAACCTGCTCTTCTTTTTCTAGAAGCTCGAGGTTCACCCTTAAGTTGTTTATTTGCGCTTGCTCTATTTTCCTGATATAAGTATTTAATGCTATAAATTTCCCTCTTAGGACTGCTTTCATTGTATCCCATAAGTTCCGGTATGTTGTACTGTCATTATCATTCAGTTGTAGAAAGTGTCTAATTTCTTCTTTAATTTCATCTGTGACCCATTGGTTGTTCAGGAGGGTGCTGTTTAATTTCCATGTGTTTAGGGAGTTTTTGTGAGATCTTTTGCCATTGATTTCCAATTTCATTGCACTATGGTCTGATAAT
Source organism: Erethizon dorsatum (assembly GCA_028451465.1). Taxonomy (NCBI): domain Eukaryota; kingdom Metazoa; phylum Chordata; class Mammalia; order Rodentia; family Erethizontidae; genus Erethizon; species Erethizon dorsatum. Next base: position 39,702,128 of record CM051822.1, on the reverse strand, counting down.
ATGCATGGGATAATTTCAATTCCTTTGCATTTACTTAAGCAGGTTTTATGAGCTAGTATGTGGTCTATTTTGGAGAACGTCCCATGTGCAGCTGAGAAAAATGTGTATTCTGATGTTGTGGGATGGAACACACTGTAGACATCTACTAAGTCCATTTGTTCAAAAGTTTGGTTCAGTTCTACTATTTCATTATTGATTTTCTGTCCAGCTGATCTGTCTTTTTGTGACAGTGGAGTATTGAGATCTCCCAATATAATTGTATTAGTGCTTATTTGATTTTTCATGTCCTTTAGTACTTGTTTTATATAGCTGGGTGCACTGGTATTTGACACATATATATTTATGATCGTTATCTCTTCCTCTTGGATTGTTCCCTTTACAAGGATGTAATGACCGTCTTTATCTCTCTGAATCCTTCTTGGCTTGAAGTTCACTTTGTCTGCAAAAAGAATAGCTACCCCTGCTTTTTTCTGGGTTCCTGTGGCATGGAGTATTTCCATCCTTTGACTTTCAGTCTATGAATTTCTTTCTGAATTAAATGTGTTTCTTGTATACAGCATATTGTTGGATCTTGCTTCTTGATCCATTTTGCCAGTCTGTGCCTTTTTGATTGGTGAATTGAGACCGTTAACATTGATGGTTAAAACTGATATGTATTGACTTATACTTGTCATGATATTTTCCTGTTGTTGGTTCCCACTCTTTGTTTTTTCCCCTTTCCTGCTATTTAATTATCTGCCCTGCCTGGTGGATTCCTTCTGTTGGGGTTCCTATCTCTTTCTAGAATGTCCTTCAGAACATTTTGGAGTGCTGGTTTGGTGGTCATAAATTTTCTCAGATGTTCTTTTGTCATGAAAGTATTTTATTTCTCCATCAATTTTGAAAGATAATTTTGCAGGGTACATCAATCTGGGTTGAAAATTATTTTCCTTTAGAGCTTGAAACACATCATTCCAAGCTCTTCTTGAATTGAGGGTTTGTGCTGAAAAGTCAGCTGTGATTCTGATGGGTTTTCCTTTATAGGTGATTTGTCTCTTCTCCCTAACAGCTTTTAAGATTCTGCCCTTCTGTTGAATTTCTGGGATCTTGGACTATAATATGTCTGGCTGAAGTGTTTTTTTTGATCATGTCTAGTTGGTGTTCTAAAAGCTTCACTTATAGGGGCATCAAATTCCTTTTCTCTTCCAGGAAAGTTCTCCCTGATTATGTCTTTGAACAAGGTTTTAATGTCATTGATGCTATCTCCTGCTTTTTCATTTATTCCAATTATTCTTAAGTTGTTTATCTTTGAGTCATCTAGCAGCTGCTGAATTGATTTTTCATGGTCCCTTGCTGTTTTTAAGAATTCTTCCTTTTCATGATCACTAATTGCAAGCCTGTCTTCTATATCTGAGATCCTGTCCTCGCATTGGCTTAATCTGCTACAAATACTTTCAATGGAATTTTTGTTCTCTTGGATATCTGCTTGAATCTGCCTTATGGATTCCATTTCTTTCCTATGCTGAGCATTCATGGTTTCTATAGTTTTCTTAAGCTCATCTATTTTTTTGGTCTGTATCAGCTATAGTGTCCTTAAGCATGGTCTTCATTGTGGACATTATCTCTGCAGTTATCTGTGAGATTATTTCTGTTTTAATTTTTTCCAGAACCTCATTCAGTTGCTTTGTTGTTACCACTTCAGATAGGCCAGGTGGGTGGCTTTCGGATTGTCCCACCTCGTTGCCCCCTAGGTTTGCCTTTGGTGAATTGGATGTGTGGGGTTGCATCTTGTTTAAGTGTCGTCTCATTTTTTCTTTCTTTAATTCCTGGGGTGATGTTTGCAAATTACCTATGGTAGGTTACTTTATTGCTAGTGTTTAAGATCTTTAGAAGATGACTACTTCTCTGCAGTATCTTCCAAGTGGAGCTTGCTTTTGTGTTTTGAGCTTTCTGCCAGAATCCTACCTCTTCAATTCGTTGGGTATGCGAAGTTGCTACCTGTTTGGCCCAGTCCTTGATTCTTTGGTACTGTGCCACTGTATTTTCTGTGTCCCTTAGTCAATCTCAATCACGAAATATCAGGAAGGAAAGATGTTTAGAACAATTATTTCACATTTGGCTATAATGTTAACTAAAGCATCAAACACAGCCTAGAAAATGACAGACTGAGCTAACCAGTTATTTACCACTTTTAGCTGTATAGAGTTGCAGTTATATAACAAAATCTAAAACACACCAGAAAAATTATATGCAGTATACAATTCCTATGTATGTCAATTTTTCCCTGAGGAGTTTAAATTTAAAATGAGTTAAGGAGGAAATAGAGTGTTGGGAGAATAGGAAGGAATTAGATGTAAGGTTAGAGGACCAAGAGGGATCCCACTAACATTGGGACACTGGTGCAGAGGACTGGTGGTAAAAAGAGAAGGAAGGGATAAAAGGAATAACAGATCACAACCACAATCACAAAGAAGTTAGAGGCGCTGTTTACACTCAATAAAAAAACCAGAGATAATAATGAAAGAGCAAATACACATACAGAAACAAAAAACGAAGATAAAAACAATAAAACAGACAAAACAAAAATAAAACCCCACCAAAAAAAAAAAAACAACAACCCTTCGCCAGAACAAAAAACAAATGAGTGAGAAAAAAACAAAAATAAAAATAAAAATAAAAAGAATCAGTTCCAGGTGTTGACTCTGCTGTAGGCAGGCACCGTGTGGTGACAGAGTCCTGTTCCGTGCAGGTCGGTCCCAGTAAGCCAGGAGCGGCCCTCTGGCGGGCGGTGGGCAGAAGCGCGTACTTTCAGGCAGAGACCAGTCTAGCTCACCTGCCGCTCTCAGCGCCCTTTCACTATCCCTGGGCCTGAGAGGCTCAGCGCGCTGTCCGGAGCGTGGGTTCCCTGCACTGGTTTCCCGCAGCTCTGATTTTCACCACGCCCCCCCACAATGGCGCCGGGCCAGTCGCTCTCTGGCGCGGGACAGGTGTGGCTGAGAGACCAGTCTCGTTCGCCTGCTGACCTCAGCACACTTTCGTGGGCCTGAGAGGCCCCGCGCTGCCCTGTCCGGAGCGCGAGTGTCCAGCACTATTTCTCTCTCGCGCTGCTCTGATTTTCGCCACACCCCCCCACAATGGCGCCCGGCCGGTTGCTCTCTGGCGCGGGGCATCTGTGGCTGAGAGACACTCACCGCCGGCCAGCGCAGTTCTCCGCCGCTTCCCTGCCTCGCTGCTGTCTCAGGATCCTCCGTGGGGGCTCCCTGGGCGCCAGCTGTCACCGTGTGTCCCTAGAATTGAGCTTCTGTCGCGCTGCGATTCCTGGGATGGTAGAAGGTGCGCGCGCGCGGTCTGCTCCTTCTTCTTTGTTGGAAATCACCCTTCACTGGTGCCGGGGGTCCCAGATTGCGCTTCAGAACTTTTCTGGGTTCCGGGGAGGCATCTCCCCCCCTCCTGCGCTTTCCCGGTCGCTATATTCCCGTGTTCCAACGGTAACTTTTAGAGAGAGTTTCACTGCCTGCTTCTTACTCATCCGCCATCTTTTTCCTCTCTCCTCTTTCTGCTTCTTGGTTGCCATGGGTTGAGCAGCTTTGCTCTGCAGTGTTCGTCTGCCATGCTGTCTCTGCCTTGGAGCCAATCAACCACGGACTGAATCCTCTGAAATGTGAGCCAAAATAAACCTCTTCTCCTTTAAATTGTGGGTGTCAGGTATTTTGACCCAGTGATGGGAAAGCTAACACAAATAGCATTTCTGAAGTTCCTTGAGAGGCTTATTCCTTGAGACACTGGTCTCAAGCCAATAAGTCCTGGGCTCAAAATCTCTGAAGAAGCTGTTCCTCCAGTATTCAGTCCACCCATGTTGGTGTGGTGAGCACTCAGGGACAAGGATACAGAGACATATAAATTGTGTAGCTGTGTTCCTGCCTGTTCTCAAGGAACTTAAAAACCTAGTTTCTAAGACTAATTTATGCAAAGACAGAGCCTAAATTAGAAAAGAATTTTATACTTATTTGTGAAGCTCTGATGACAAACATGCCATTTCAAAGGACAGAAATCATAATAAGGGTCATGGTCATAAGAGAGACTTTTTGGTGTTGAAGTTGGGGTTACAAGTGCAGGCTGTGGGGTAAAGCACTCTTCCTGGTGGGAGGGAGACTGACTACCAATGCAGAAACATAGGAATGTTCTGCCTCTAGCAGAGGTGCAAGTGGATCAGTGAGAGAGCAATTGTGGGAAAAGGTAGAAGAGCAGGAATGAGGTCTCCTGAAGGATGGGCTTGACATTTATTTTATTCAGTCACTAAGATCAGTTTTTAAAAGTAGGCATACATGTACATGGTACAAAATTCAAAAGGCAGAAGGCATATACATAGTGTATCTCTTTTCTGTCCTGATCTTCATCAACATTTATCTTTGTATATCTTTTAGAATTAATTTAGCATAAGAAGCATAAATAGATATATTTTTCTTCATAAATGGAAACATGGTAGATATTGTTTTTACTTTTCTTATTTTATTTAGATATATGAACATATTATCTCTCTATATTTTTCCTTGATGCCGTACAGTCTTCTTTGGTAGAACTACACACAATTTATCTTCAATCTTACACTCATGGATATTACATTATTTATATGTACCAAATAATATGGATGGGAACCTTATTGTATAAGTCCTTGCACACAGGTATAAGTATATACGTAGGAGAAATTCCTAAAAGTTGAATTGACAGATCTAAGGAGTATATTATAAATGCTATTATTGCTAATTGCCTACCAAATGTATAGATTTCCACTCTCAATAAAACCATGTAACAGTGTCTCTCTTGCCAGGCATAGTGGTGCATGCCTGTAATCCCAGCTACTCAGGAGGCTGAGGCAGGAGGATCACAAATTCACTTAGTGAGACCCTGTCTTAAAATAAAAAGTACCAGGGATGTAGCTCAGTGTTTGTCTAGCATGTGCAAGGTCCTGGGTTCAAACCTCAGTACTGAAAAGAAAGCCTCTCACTATGTAGTTCAGGCTGGCCTTGAACTTAGGGCAATCCTCCTGCCTCAGCCCTCCCAAATGCTGGGATAATAGGATGTGGCATCACACCTGGGTAAAAACCTTCTCTTTTCATACTTGTTGACTCAATAGTATCACATTTTAGATTTTTGTCAATCTGAGAGGTGAAAAATAGAATTTCATACATTCGTAAATTTGTTTTGAGGTAGGCTAATTACCTTTTGGTATGTTTATGTCCTATTCTGTAAAATATCTCTTCCTATTCTTTGCCTACATATTACTAGGCAAAGCGTTTATTGGGCAAACATCACTTACCTGATTTATAAGTACCTTTCAATACTCAATTAGCTCTTTGTTTATGTGTTCCAGATATCTTCCCTCAGTTTGTCATTTGATATTTATCAATGATGAATTTTTGTCACACAGAAATATTTGCATTTTATGTATTTAAATTTATTAATCTTTTAATTTATGGCTTCTGTGTTTTAAATCACACTTAGGCTCCCTACACCCTGAAGTTATTTAAAAAAAAGCTTTCTATAATTCTTCAGGTACACATGGTTTCATGTTTTTGTTTACACTTTTCCCCATTTAGACTTTTTTTTTTCAATTTTCTTAAAAAAAATTTTTTTTTTTTTTTGAGACAGGGTCTTGTTTGGTAGTTCATACCAGCCTTGAACTCACTATGTAGCCCAGGGTGGTCTTGAACTCATGGTGATTCTTCTGCCTCAGCCTCTCAAGCACTGGGATTACAGGAATGTGCCACCACACCTATCTATGTTTTAGTTTTGAGCAATGAGTGAAGTTGGTATTAGTTAAGAATTGCATTTGGGTACATGAAAACAGAAATTCAGCTAGAAAATAGTTTCTCAGAAGCTTCAGGATTCCACTTAGGACAAAAGAAAGCTGGAAATAGCTTTGCTTTTACTCTTCTTTTTTTTTTTTTTTTTTTTTTTTTGTGGGGTACCGGGGGTCGACCTCAGGACCTCGTGCGCCAGCAGGCGCCCGTGCCGCTGAGCGATATCACCGGCCCCTTTTTCGTATGTGGGTTCAGGGAGTCGAACTCGGGCCCTCGCGCTTGCCGGGCAGGCGCTTAAGCCGCTGAGCCATCTCACCGGCCCTTTTTTTTTTTTTTTTTTGTGGGTACCGGGAGTTGAACTCAGGACCTCGCACGCCAGCAGGCGCCCGTGCCGCTGAACGATATCACTGGCCCTTTTTTTGTATGTGGGTACCGGGAGGTTGAACTCAGGACCTCGTGCTTGCCAGGCAGGCGCTTATGCCGCTGAGCTATCTCACCGTCCCGCTTTTACTCTTCTAACAGCAAACAATCACAAGACTCTGCAAATTTACACTTTTTCCTGAATTTGTCAGGAAGCTGAGGTTCTAGGGCAACTCAATTAACTACAATCTAAGGGAAGACAGCTGCCTCAAAGGAGGTGTGGCACAGGTGCACTTGCTTATATGGGGGTGACTCTTTCCTCATCCCCATCAAGATAGCAAGATTCTTTTAAGAATTTTATTTGTACATATTTATGGGGTACAGTGTGATATTTTAATATGTACATGTATAGGATATGCACTAATCAAATCAGGGTAATTAATGTTTAATTAATTAATCAGGGTAATTAATTAATCTCCTTATCATTACATTGTGTTTGGAGCCCCTAAACGCCTCTCTTGTAGCTGTTGATAAAGTAGCTAAAAGTTTTAATGAATTGCTGAAGGTCAAGTGTAGGCCAGCATGAGAACACAGAAGCTCTGGTACCCACAAATACAAGGGGAATTCACTTTCACTTGCAGGCTCTTCTCCATAGGCCTTACTGTGTGTTCATAAGAAACACTGAGGACAGTGGGAAAATCCTGAGAAAGTCTCCCTTGTGAAACAGGCCTGAGGGAAAGGAAGAACAGCTGCTTTAGGGAAAGGCACCAAGCCTTTCCCAGATCCTTCCTCTATCTTCTCTGTGGGAACAAAAGCCTTCAGCTGCTGGGTAAAAGCCAGTAAATCCTGTCACTGCACAGTAAATCATGTATTGGTGAAGATTCATGACATCCACAAAAAAAGGAAAACACAAACAAAACAGAAATACCTTCCATCTATTGGCCCTCAGACCATTAGAAGTCTTCTGGCTGAGGGTGGGGCAGGATCATGGAGAAGGTTCTACCCATGAAACCCAGGGGCACAGTGTCTGTTTAAAGCTGATGATGTTGTCACCTAGCAACACTACCACCGCCAACAAGCAGGTTGCATTGAGTGACAAGTAACAGCAGTCTACTTCTAAAGCATGGAGAAAGATCCTTTTAACAGCACGAAGGGAACATGTAAACCAAGCATGGGACAGATATTGAAAAAATTTTTAGGAAGACCACCTGAACCATAAACATAAAATAACGTTAGGGAAACTTGAGCCTGGGGTACCCTGACAGGAATATAGCAAGAACAAAACCCAAACACAGATGACTAGATTGAACCAGTCTCGAACACTAAAGGCCCAGCGGAAGAAAAGGGTTGCCCATCTACAAGCATACAAACTACTTCAATCGGTCTTTAATGCCTTACAATAGATGTTCATCTTTTGACAAAATATTATTTTGAGGCAGCCCCTCTGATCAGATAGGTAATTTCAATAGAGAGATGGAAACCCCAAGAAAGAATCAAATTCAAATTCTGGAAATAGAAACATGGTAATAGACATAAAAGTTGCTTTTTTTCAGGCCCATCAGTATCTTGACACAGTAGAAGAAAGAATCAGTGAAACTAAAGATAGTTCAATAGAAATTATTCATATGGAAACACAAATATAAAAGTGGAAAAAATAGAAACAAAACCAAATCAGAACAGAGCATTTAAGAGCTCTATTCCCAATGGTCTGACATACATACAATTGGCATCTCCCAAGCAGAAGAGAGTCAATGGGACAAAAGAAATATTAGAAGAAATAATTTCTGAGAGTTTCTCAAAATTGATGACAAATACTGAACCAAAAATCTAAGAAGCCACATGACTTAGGTGATTTACTACTCAATAACATCATGTTAAAGTCTTCATATGTTTTCTCTCATGAAAAATAAAGTTAGAATATGCCCCTTTTATTCACTTCCATTCAAGAGATGTTTTGCTGTGTGATGGAGAGAGAGCATATAAGCTGGAAATTGTACACCCAGTATCATTTGGATATCATTTGTCAAATATATCAGGACAGGAGAAAGGTTGAGAGCTGCTGCTCTAAAGAACAAATCTTGCCAAAATCAGGTAATCTTTGGTGCAGGAACATTCCAAGTCGATGGATTTGGCAAGATTTCTTTTTATCCAGATCCATGACGTACTCATTAATCACCTGCACCATCAGCCAGACAGGAGTTGAATAGGGAGCCAAGGGTTTTGTATCACTTGACAGAAGTTCATTAGCAGAGGCAAGAAGAGACAAGGTCACCTGCTAAATAACAGGCTCGGGCAGAAGCTGGTAGCGTTGCTGGTGTGGATGCTAATGGAGCATGGTGGGTACACTGAGCATGGAGAAGCAGAGGAGGGATTGCAGCAAAGAGCAGCCAGCTGTCAGACTGTCCTCCATAACCAAAGCAGGGGAGAAGTCAGGAAGGAGTTGAAGTAGGCTGAATATCAGGTCCCCTCAGTTGGGTTATTGTTAATATTGATCAGACCTCCCCTTCCGACTCCCGTGGTACCTGGTTTTTGGATCTATAGCTTCACTGGCCAAGAGGATCACCAGGGAGGGCTACTCTGTTTTCCACCCATCGGTCAGCTTCACTTTATGGTCCAGCTGGTTCACAGGAATGTGAGAAGTAGGTCTTCTCTTGGGAGAACAAAAAACAAACAACAGAAAGAAAAAAGAAAGGAAAATAGAATTTAATGCTTTTTGAGGAAAATGATATTTATAATAAAGAGTACCTGGGTTAAAATGCTGATTGGAATAAGGTTATGGGGAAAATCAACATGTGAAATTATTTGAGAACAAAGAGTATATCCATGTAAAAAGGTACTTCTGAGAAAAAGACCAGGGAGGAATACTATACAGTATTTTCCATTTTTCTGAATATGATACTATATATCTATAGTTTAAAAAAAGCATTTCCATGGGCCGGTGAGATGGCTCAGCGGCGTAAGCGCCTGCCTTGCAAGCGCGAAGGCCCGAGTTCGACTCCCGGAACCCACATACGAAAAAGGGGCCGGTGATATCGCTCAGCGGCACGGGTGCCTGTTGGCGCGCGAGGTCCTGAGGTCGTCCCCCCGGTACCCACAAAAAAAAAAAAAAAAAAAAGCATTTCCAAAGTAACAAGGGATTTTTCAATGCAGTGATAGGATAAGTTTATTCAGATCACTCCTTCTGGTCAGAACTACTGGAAAAGATTTTTTTGTGTGTGCTGGGAATCGTACTCAGGACTTTGTGCTTGCCAGGCTGGTGCTTGTGCTGCTGAGCTACATCCCTGGACCTACTAGAAAAGACTGACAAAATAATTTTTTAAAAATCTGTGGGACTGCCTCGTATAACTAACTACCAAAGCATTGAGCAAGGATGGGGTCAAGACTTAGGTGAGAAGAGAAGTTTACTGAGATGAACCTGAGATTTGGGGCTATACTTCTTCCTTAAATCTGTTGTTTGTGACAAGAACTAAGAGGCCGAGGAGAAGAAAAACTGACAGATTTATAGGATGGAGGAACAAAAATTGGAATTCAGGGCCTTATAAGGAAGAAGGACTCTGGTAAATACCACAGGCTTTTGGTTGACCCTGAAGGGATGTGCTATTATAACAAATGTAAACTGGAGCCAGACAAACCCTCCAGAGAGTGAATCCACCCTGAGTCTCTTCAGCCCCTGATTGAACTGTGATAATCTGGATTGTCATTGCCTCCATTTTAGGTATCAGCCATAAGGTACCCAAAGCCTGAAAACCATAATGTAAGAAAGGAAAATTACAGGCTAATCTCATTTATGAACATAGACATTATAGACTTAAAATATTCCCAGATGAAATCCAAAGATGATAAAAATAACACTATAACCAAATTGGACTTATTTCAGAAGTACAAAACTGGTTTAAGGTTGAAAAACACCAATCAATGCAGTTCACACAAAAAGAAGAAGAAAGTCATTTGATCGTGTTGATAAATGTAGAAAAATAACCTGATAACATTAAGCACCATTCATTACAAAAACTTTCCTCAAACAAGGAATAGAAAAAATCTGATAAGGCAGATCAACTAAACAAAGATTATACAGTTGGCCCTTCCTATTCATAGCTTCCACATCCTTGTAATCACTAGGTAAGATAAAAATATTTGAAAAAATTTGTGTCTGTACTCAATGTACAGGCTGTTTTTAATCATCATCTAAACAATACAGTGTATTTAGATAGGATTTATATTGTATCAAGTATTATAAGTAAACCAGAGATTATTTAAAGGATTCAGGAATATGTATGTAGGTTATATACAAATACTATACCATTTTAGAAAAGGGACTTGAGTATCATCAGACTTTGGTATTTGTGTGTGTGGGGGGGTCCTGAAACCAATATCTCCATAGTTACCAAGGGATGAGTCTATTTAAATGTTGAAAGCTTTTTACCTCTGAGATAAGGATAAGTCGATTATGCTTTCTATCGCTTTTTACATCCAAGGAATGGATCAAGACATTAGTGGATTCATGAATTATTGCCTGAGTGACTTTGTTATAAAAGTGAGCTCCCTTCGGCTAGCCTTCTCTCTCCTGCCATGTGATGCCTTCTGTCATGTCATGACTCAACAGGAAGGCCCTCAACCAGATGCCAAGCAGATACTGGTGCCATACTCTTGAATTTCCAGAACCATGAGCTAAATATACCAATTTTCTTTATAAATTATTCAGTCTGTGGTACCCTGTTATAGCAACAGAAAATGGACAAAGACCCAGCCTGTTTCTTTAGGGTGATCACAAGAAAGCTTCTAGAACAGTGATGGTGAACCTGCTAGAGCTTTCAATGATACAAACAGCCCTCTGTACACATGTGCCATAGGTTTGCCACCGCTGTTCTAGACCATAACATAGAGGAGTGTCTTCATTAGAATATTCTTTTTAATTTTTTTTTATGCGGGTACCGGGAGTCGACCTCAGGATCTCGCGCTTACCAGGCAGGCTCTTATGCCGCTGAGCCATCTCACCAGCCCATTAGAATATTCTTGAGGATAGAGAAAATTTCCTTAAAAAATATAAAAAGCACTATTCATAAAGGGAGATTTTTTTTTTTTGTGGGTACCGGGGGGTCGACCTCAGGACCTCACGCGCCAACGGCACCCCGTGCCGCTGAGCGATATCACCGGCCCCTTTTTCGTATGTGGGATCTGGTATAAAGGGAGATTTTATACATTATACAGATTGCATTAAAGTCAAGATCTTTCAACAAAAACATCAAGAGGGGGTAATGGCAAGCCACAAAAGGGGAAAAATATACAAAATTCTTAGCCAATAAAGACATTGTATCTAGATTATATAAAAAAGTTTTATAAATCAATAAGAAAAAGACAACCAAAAAGACAAATGGGCAAGAGACCTGAACAGGCACCTCACAGAAAAATATAACTAAATAGATACAGCAGATGAAAGAATTCTCAGCCTCATTAGAAATCACAGAATTTCAACAATTAAAACCACAAGACATAATAACCTCAGGCTCACCAGAAAAGATAAAATAAAAACTATTGACAATGCTGAGAAGATAAGAGTCTTCAGCAACCTGCCCGGCCCCCTGCTGCTGTCTCAGAGCTGAGGAGTCAGAGATGCGCGCTGAGCGACAAAGGTCTGATGCCTGTCTGTAGAGCGGCCTCCAGTACAGGGTTATTTGCTGGTTTGGTTCTCACTGACAGCGGGTGCCTATGCACTGTGGGACACTGGGGTCAGAGGCTTCCTAAACGAAGTCCACGTGGTGAACACAGGCGGGCCTGTCATTTTAAATGATGTAGGCACAGATCACCCTTCCTGCCTCATGTCTTGAGTAGCAAATAAGGAAACACATGGAAAACCTCAGACGCTAGAGGTTTTACTCAACTGTAAGAGATTCTTATTCATTTGTTTCTAGGAAACTTGCTTAACTGCAGGGCACTATACTGCTGCAGGGCCACGATTATTGTCATTGAATTTCTTCATGGAACTGTTATGGTTGCTGATTCCTAAGTGCTATGGATCACATAGCCTTGCAGTGAAAACTTCTGACAGATGTCACTGCTGTGAGTCATGTCCCTCCACACCAGTCTTTCTAAAGAGTTTCCTTGTGTCTCACATTCAGAAAAGATTAGAGAGCAGCTAAGATATCCCAACGTGCTGGGGACAGAGATGTATAGTTGCTGCCGCTCAGCAGTGACACTTTTATATATGAACATCTTTGTTAGTGCCCAAGCGTTAAATTTTCCAAGGAGTTGGACAGGAAACCCCAGGAGAGCGTCAGGCAGTGAGAACGTCAGAGGTCCCTGTGAACAGCGAAGTGGGCATTGCTAGATCACAGCAAGAGGCACTAGAGGGCAGCAGCTGCCCACCGGATACTTCTGGGCGGACTCGGATGTGACAGAAACTTTACAAGGTCGTCTGCTCCAGTGGCTCTCAATCCTAGCTTTAAATCAGAATCACTAGGAGGCTTGTTTAAAAACAAGACTGGCTGCATTATTTTTAGGGCCAACTACAAAATGAAAATGTAGGCACCCTGTTCAAAAAGTAGGGAAATAATGCTGTAAAAAGTTCTAATATTTAAAACATGCCCCCCCATTTGTCTTGGTATCTTTTTTATTTGCTATTTAATGTTATAAAGAAAAATTAAAACTTTAAATAATCTCCTTGACTTTTACTGTTAATTTTATACTGTGCAATGCAAATATCAGAATATTTTTATATAGAATCACCAACATTACACAATTCGTGTTTTGTAGCTTGTTTGTGCATTCATACCTTATTTTTACTATAACAATGCAAACACCACATAAAGCTAAGTCAATGATTTTTATTTTACTTCTCAATCCTTTCACATCTACCAACACCCCATTTAAGCCTATGACTTCTATAACATGCCTACATTGTACTCATTTTGAGTCCTGAACTTTTGCACATCACAAGTTCATCAAAATTCTGTGTTCATGGGCATTGCAAATGCTACATGTGAATGAAGGACAAAAATATTGCACAAATCTCCTCTGCTTGTGCACATATACCATTATCCCACTGAACATTATTACAAATGACAAGTTCAAAGTTAAAATTATGTTCCACACACAAAAATATATTTAAGAGGTTATGGGCAACTGGAAACATATTCGGAGATAGGGAGAACTTGTAACCTGTTATAGAACTTAAATCTGGATCTTGCCAAGCTGCAGACTGCATTCAAAGATGGGGTCCTGGAGCTGGAGGATTGAGCCACTATTGTGGCTCAATAGTGAACATCTGTTTAGTATGCACAGGGCCCTGAGTTTGATCCCCAAAACTACCAGAAGAAAAAAAGAAAGAGATACAGATCCTTAGAAAGATTAAAGTCCATTATATTCTGAGAAGTCAAATAAAGGCTGCCTTATGCAACCCTCAGTTGTACGCTAATACTATGGCAGTCAAGACTGGTTTCCCTCAGAAGTAGATACAGTGTATTTTAGATGACTCATAAAAGTATTATTATTATTCTATTATTTTCTCCAAATCTTTTAATTAGTGCACACTTGTTATACAGATTAATTGGTTTCATTTTGGCAGATTCATACATGCACATAATATATTTTAATCATTTTTACCATCCCCTCACCCTATGCTCTATCTTCCCCTAGTTTCACATTTTGGGGGGAGGGAGAGGGTTCAATATGTTTAATATACTTTGATCATATCCAGCCCTCCATTACCCATGCCTCTATTACCCATAATAGTCTCCCTTTTACATATCATCTTTTTTTTTAATCCAACATATTCAGAAGAACATGTGATACTTGTCTTTCTGAGTTAGACTTATTTTGTTCAACATAATGATCTCCAGATCTGTTCATTTTTCTGCAAATGACAAAATTTTGTTCTTCTTCATGGCTGAATAATATTCCATTGTGTATATGTCACATTATCTTTATCCATTCATCTATTGACAGGCACCTAGGCTGGTTTCATATCTTGGATATTGTGAATTGTGCCGCAATAAATATGGGTATACAAGTGTCCGTATAATTGCTTTAGGTATATACCAAGAAGTGGTATAGCTTGATCAAATGGTAGCTCTAGTTTTAGGTTTGTTTTTTTTTTTTTTTTGGTGGGTACTGGGGATTGACCTCAGGACCTCATGTGCCAGCAGGCGCCCGTGCCGCTGAGCGATATCACCGGCCCTTTTTTCGTATGTGGGTACCGGGAGTCGAACTCAGGACCTCATGCTTGCCAGGCAGGCGCTTATGCCGCTGAGCTATCTCACCGGCTCTAGTTTTAGTTTTTTGAGGAGCCTCTATACTGATTTCCATAGTAGTTGTACTAATTTACATTCCTACCAACAGTGTAGAAGGATTCCTTTCTCTCTGCACCTTTGACAGTATTTATCATGTTTTGTATTCTTGGCGGTAGCCATTCTGCTGGGGTGAGATGGAATCTCAATGTAGTTTTGATTTGGATTGTTGACTATTTTTAATATACTTATTGGCAATTTGTACTTCTTTTAAAAATGTCTGTTCATTTGCCTATTTAATGACTGGGCTATTTGATTTTTATTTTTTAATATGCAGGTACCAGTAGTCGAACTCAGGACCTCGCACTTGCCAGGCAGGTGCTTATGCCACTGAGCTATATCACTGGACCTATTTGATTTTTTTTTTTTTTTTTGTGGGTACTGGGGATCGACCTCAGGACCTCGCGTGCCAGCAGGCACCCGTGCCGCTGAGTGATATCACCGGCCCTTTTTTTCCTTTATGTGGGTTCCGGGAGTCGAACTCAGGAACTCGCGCTTGCCAGGCAGGCGCTTATGCCGCTGAACCATCTCACCAGCCCCCTATTTGATTTTTGATGTTAAGTTTTTTGAGTTCTTTATCTTCTGTCAGAAGAGTAGCTAGCAAAGATTTCTCTCATTCTGTACTCCTCAGACAGATGACTAATACCTAGAATATATAAAAAACTCAAAAAAATTAAACCACCTAAAATTAAAGACCCAGTCAAGAAATGGGCAAGAGAAATGAACAGATACTTCACAGAGGAAGAAATACAAACGGTCAACAAATATATGAAAAAAGCTCAACATCTCTGGCTGTCTTAGTTACTTTTCTCATTGCTGAGACAAAACATCCAACACCCAAAGTTAAAGGAGAAAAGGTTTATTTAGCTCACAGTTTGTACAGGTTTCAGTCCATAATTGGCTGGCTCCAAGGAAGGGTGGCACACGGCAGAAGGACAACAGTCCATGGTGGCAGAAGACAGCAAAAACAACAAGGGAGGGTGAGATAAGCCCCTTTCTGTCCCTTATGTTATATTCAGTCTACCAGGATTAGGGCTGTGCCAATCCAGTCAGTGGACTGATCCAGCAATCACCCACCCTTAATGCCAGCACCCTTAATCCCAGCACTGCACTATGAACCAATCACACATTCTAGTTTCAGCCACCTCTGAAAAAACTCTAAGACCGCATGAGGCCTTCGGGGGGGACATCTAGACACAAACCGTAACGTTAGCCATTAGAGAAATGCAAATTACAATAATGCTAAGATTCCATCTTACCCCAGAAAGAATGGCAATCATTAAGAAATCAAACAATGACAAATTCTGGCGTAGCTGTGGTGAAAAAAGGACCTTCCTTCATTATTGGTGGGAATGTGAACTAGTACAACCATTATGAAAATCCGGGGCCGGTGAGATGGCTCAGTGGCCTAAGCGCCTGCCTGGAAATATAATATCAAGTGAAATAAACTAGACACACAAGCTTAAATACCACAGGTACCTCTTATTTGAGTGAAGTAAGGTACAAACAAATAGAATAATAAAGGATGGATAGAAGGGGACAAGGGAAGGATCTCTTGCAATAGGGAAGTGGTCCAAGGGAAGAAAGGCAAGGGGTGATGAGGAGGGAAGGGGAAATAAGTAGAATAAACACATGCCACATACAGGAACCTAATAACCTCAATGAATGTAAACATTATATGCCATAACATGAGCTAAGATTAATAATATCAACAAAAATGAAAATCAGGATGGGGAATTAGAGGAGGAGGAAGGGAGTGGGTAAGGAAGGGGAAGGAGATTTAAAAAAGAAAGAAACAAATTATAGTATGTACACGTACCCATTCCCCAAGATGATTGTAAACTGCATGTATTGCAGACATATACTAATAAAATAAAATAAAAAGTTTAAAAAAGTTAAAAAAAAAAAGGCTGGATGTGGTGGTGCACACTTGTAATCCCAGCACTTGGGAGGCTGAGGCAGGAGGATCCCTGCGAGTTAGAGGTCATCTTGGGATACATAGTGAGTTCAAGTTCAACCCAAACTGCATAGTGAGACCCTGTCTCAAAAAAAAAAAAAAAGTTAAAAAAAGAACACCCAAAATTAAATTATGTTCCCACAAGAACAAGAAAGCACAGATTGAAATAAACTACCAAACTGTTCAGGACCTGATGGAAACTTGGAAACAAAGGACAAGTGAAAACAATGCAAATAAATGATACATAAATAAATAAATAATAAAGATTCTCCCATTCTGTAGGCTCTCTTCATTCTGTTAGTTGTTTCCATTGCTGTGCAGAAACTTTAATCTGATGTAATCCCACTTCTTGGTTCTTGCTATTATTTCCTGTATTACTGGAGTCTTACCCAGGAAGTCTTTGCCTGTGCTTATGGCTTCAAGTGTTTGCCCCATGTTTTCATTAGCAGTCTCAAAATTTCAGGTCTTATACTTCCATCTTTGATTCATTTTGAATAGATATTTATACAGAGTGAGAGATAAGGATCTAGTTTCAATCTTCAAAAGTGGATATCCTGTTTCCCCAGCACCATTTGTTAAAGAAGCTGCCTTGGCTGAGAAAATGGCCCAGAATCCCCGCACTCAGGAGGCTGAAGCAGGATGATTGCAGCAAGTTCAAGGTCAGTCTGAACTACATGGGAGGACCCTGTCTGGAAAAAAAAAAAAAAAGCAGCTCTCTTCTTCCAAAATATGATTTTGGCTTCTTTGTCCAGAACCAGATGGCTATAGCTGTGTGGATTTGTTTCTGTGTCTTCTGTTGTGTCTCATTTGTCTGTATGCCTATTTTTTGTGCCGGTACCATACTGTTTTTGTTACTGTGGCTTCATAGTATAACTAGAAAATGGGTATTGTGATGCCTCCAGCCTTACTCTTTTTGCTTAGTATTGCCTTTGTTGTTCTGGCTCTTTCATGTTTCTATCTGAGTTTTAGGATTGTTTGCTTTAATTCTGTAAAGAATGTCATGATATTTTGATGGAGATTGCATTGCATCTGTAGATTGCTTTTGGTAGTATAGCCATTTTAACAATATTGATTCTGCCAATCCATGAACTTGGGAGGTCTTTTCGTCTTCTCTTGTCTTCTTCAGCGTTAAGCATTCAGCATCATTTCAGCATTATGAAATTTTCATTGTTCAGGTCTTTCACCTCCTTGGTTAGAATGATTCCTAAGTATTTTTTTAAGCTATGTTAATGGAATTGTTTTCCTGATTTCTTTTTCAGCTAGTCCATTATTGGTGTATAGAAAAGCTATCGATTTTTAATGTTGATTTTATATCCTGGTGCTTTGCCAGATTTGTCAGTCTAAGTCTTTTGGTAGAGTCTTTGGGTCTTCTGAATATTGGATCATATCACCTGCAAACAAGGATAGTTTGACTTCTTCCTTTCCTATTTGTATCCCTTTTATTTTTTTCTCTTGCCTAATTGCTCTAGCTAAAATTTCAATAACTATATTGAATAGGAGTGGTGAGGGTGGACATCCTTGCCTTGTTCTTGGTGGATTTGAATCTTAGTTTTGCCACTTTAGGACCTTGGGTTGTTTTTTTCTCCTTTCTACATTTCAGGTTTTTTTTTTTTTTAATCTGTAAAACAGAGCTGATAGTAATACAAACTTCATAGGATGTTGGTAGAAATACATAGGAATTTGGAAATTAAGTTTAATACTGTGCCTGGCACAAATTGTTGGCTTTAATAAAAGAAAGTCTGACAAAACACGAACCAAAGGAGCACCCTCACTGAAGGCCTCTTATTGCCTTCACTTAGTGCAGTTCAAGCCTAGGGGCATCGTTGAAAATAGCAGAGATCTTAATAATGAACAGTTAAGGACCGGGGATATAGCTCAGTGGCACAAGCACCTGCCTGGCAAGTGCAAGGTCCTGAGTTTGATTCCCGGTACCAAAAGAAAAAAAAAAAAAAAAAAAAAAAAAAAGGAACAGTTAAGAGCAGGCTGTTAGCTCCATGATATGTCACAAGCAAAATAGTAGATTGGCCAGAAGTTCAGCAGACAGTCTATATGCCGCCAAAGCAAGCATGAAGTTCAGCAGACAGAACCAGGAAAAGAGACAGCTAGGAATCTGGGATCTGAGTAAGCCTCAAAGTTTGATCACACCCTGCCCCTGCAAAGGGGCAGTGCATTAATCAGATCAGATTATGGGGCACTTATGCCTTAGAGCAGTGTCAAAAGAAACAGAGCAGCCAGTTAGTAATGAATGATGGTTAACAGCTCTGGGTGATATCAATAGAGACATGGGCATGTCAGAGACACTACGGGCCTTTCCACAGCTGCTTCTTCTGAGGAATAATACAGACATAGCATGCGGAAGGAGAAAGACAATGTCATTGAATCAGTCCAGCCACATCAGCAAACAAATAAGAACACAAACAAACAACAACAAACCCCGGATGGAGGGAAAAGAAAGCCTTCACAGCAATCATTTCTTTTTTTTTTTTGGTGGGTACCAGGGGTCGACCTCAGGACCTCGCGCACCAGCAGGCACCTGTGCCACTGAGATATCACCGGCCCTTTTCTCGTATGTGGGTTCCTGGAGTCGAACTCGGCCCTCATGCTTGCCGGGCAGGCACATACGCCGCTGAGCCATCTCACCAGCCCAAAGCAATCATTTCTAAAAAACTTTTTAATGTTGGATTTTTAAAACAGCGTCTCACTATGTAGCCTAGACTGGCCTTGAACTTGCAGCAATTCTCATGCTTCAGCCTTCCAAGTGCTGGGATTACAGGTGTGTACTACCACATGAGGCTAATATGGTCAAGTGTGGTGGGGCATGCCTGTAATCCCAGAACTTTTGTTGACTGAGGCAGGAAGATTACAAATTCAAGCCCAGCCTGGGCAATTTAGCAATTGAGTGAGAATCTGTCTCAAAATAAAAAATGAAAAAGGGGTGGGGATGTAGTTCAGTGTGAAGGCCCTGAGTTCAATCCCCAGTACCACACACACAAAACAAGCTGTTATAAATTTGTTTAAAGAACTAAAGGAGTTGGGTGTGGTGGCACATGCCTGTAATCCCAGCACTCGGGAGGCAGAAGCAGGAGGATCGCCATGAGTTTGAGGCCAGCCTGGGATACATAAGTGAGTTCAAGGCCAGCCTGCATTACACAGTGAGACCTTATAAAAAAAAAAAAAGAACTAAAAGAAACTACATCTAAAGAATATGGGAAGACATGTCTCATCAAATAGAAGGTATCAATAAGGGAATAGAAGTTATAAAATAAGAACTGGAAATTTGGGAAAGAAATGGAATTTTTGAAAAAAAAGGAAATGGAATTTTTGGAGTTGAAAAGTACAATAACTAAATGAAAAATTTGCTAGAGGAGGTAAATGTTAGACTTAAATTGGCAGAAGAAAGAATTAGTGAACTTGATGATAGATTAATAGAGATTATGTAGCCTGAAGGAGAGAGAGAAAAGAATTTTAAAAATGAGCACAGCCTCAGATAAATGTGGGGCAACTTTTATCACGACAACATATAAGTAGCAGAAAGGTAGAAAAGAAAGGAACAAAAAATGTTCAAAGAAATAATAACTGAAAACTTTCCAAAGCTGATGAAAAATATTATTTTACACATTTAAAATGCTCAGTGAACTCCAAGTAGGATAAGCTCAAAGAGATCCAGAGACATCATAGTCAAAGTGTTGAAAGACAAAAGTTTGAAAGCGGAAAGAGAAAATTCATCATCTACAAGGGGACCCCAAGAAGATTAACAGATGACTTCTTGTCAGAAACAATGGAAGCCAGAAGGCAACAGGACATCATATTCAAAATACAGCTGTTCCTTTTTTTTTTTTTTTTTCAGTTGTTCCTTCTTATCTGCATGAGATGTGTTCCAAGATCTCCAGTGGATGCCTGAAATTGTAGACAGTACTGAACCCTGTATGATTTTTTTCCTATATACACATATCTATGATAAAGTTTCATTTATTAATTAGGCACAGTAATAGATCAACAATAGTTAATAATAGAATAGAATGATTATAATATATTTTAATAGAAGTTATGTGAATGTTCTTTCCTCTCCTCTCTCTCTAAATACATTATTGTTCTGTACTTACTCTTCTTTCTGTGATGAAATGATGTAAGATGAAAGCCTACATGATGAGGTAAAGTGAGATGAATAATTTAGGCATTGTGTGGTGGCATTATTTTACTACGTAAAGGTTATTTGAACACAAGAACTGCACTATTGCAAAAGTCAATTTGATAACCAAGACTGCCACTAAGTGACTAATGGATGAGTAGAGTATACAGCGTGGATACGCTGGACAAAGGGATGATTCATGTCCTAGATAGAAGAGGTGAGAAGGTACAAGATTTCATCACACTACTCAAAATGGTGTGGAAATTAAAACTTATGAATTATTTATATCTAGAATTTTCCACTTAATATTTTCAGATAATGGTTGGCTATGGGTAATTGAAACCATAAAAAGTGAAACTAGATAAAGGGGGACAATTATACAAGAAAAAAAAATCTGTCAAGCAAGAATCCCTCTCTTTTTGGACACATAACTGTACCTATATATGAGGTACACTGTAATGCTTTGATTCATGTATACACTGGATAATGACCAAATTAGGATAATTTGCCTATCCATCACCTTATACTTTTATAATTTCTTTATGGTGAATAAATTCAAAATCTTCTCTTCTAAGATAAACTTGAGTCATTTATAGGAAAGTGGATGCACTTTGAGATCATAATGTTAAGTGAAATAAATCAAACATAAAAGCTTAAATATCACATGGCTTCTCTTATATGAAATCCCAAAGTATAAATAAAGGATAGATAATAGGAAGTAGGGAGATAGATCTTTCTCAAAGGGGAAGGGAACTAAGAGATGGAGAGAGGGTGGACAAAGGGGAGGGAAAGGGGATGAAAAAAGCCAGGTCATTGAATAAGACTGAATAAATTTAAAGTGACTGACATCATACAAAGCATACTCTCTGATTACAATGGAATGAAATTAAAAGTCAATATGAGAAGGTAATTTGGGGAATTGATGAATATGGAGAAATAAGAAAATCCTAAGTAACTAATGAATCAAAAATCATAAGAGAAATTACAAAATATTTTGAGATGATTGAAAAGTAAAACAATTACCAAAACTTATGGAATGCAGCAAAAGCAATGGTTGCAGGGGAGTTTATAACTATAAACACATATTAAAAAAGAAGAAAGTTCTTGGGCTAGGTAGAGCACTTGCCAGCATGTGTGAGACCCTGGGTTTGATCTTATGCACTGTAAACAACAACAACAACAAAAAACCCCCCAAAAAACTACAGATCTCAAATCTGTAACCTAACTTTCTACTTTATGAAACTAGAAAAAGAAGAGCAAACTAAACTTAAAACAAACAGAAAGAAGAAAATAATAAATATTAGAGCAGCAATAAATGAAAGGGAAATTAAATGCTAAATAAAATGATAGGAAAAAAATAAACTTGAAACTTCATTCTCAGAAAACATTGAATTAATAATTTTAAAACTTCCCACAAAGAAAATATCCAAGATTTTCTTTAATATTTCTATGTGTTCCTAGGTTGAAGATCAGAAGATTAAATATTAAGATGGCCAATGCTACCTAAATTGACATACATATCAAATACAATTCTTTTTGTTTGTTTGTTTTGCCTTGAACTCACTATGTAGCCCAGGCTGGCCTCGAGCTCACAGTGATCCTCCTGCCTCAGTCTCCCTAGTTATACAAGCCTCCAAGGCATGTAATACAATTCTTATTAAAATTCTAGTTGACTTTATTGAAGAAACTGACAAGCTAATCCTAAAATTCATATGGAATTTTAAGAGATGCCCTGATAGCCAAAACGATTTTGAAAAATAAGGACAAAGTTGAGGAAATCACAACACACAATTTCAATACTTATTACAAAACTACAGAATTCAAAATAATGTGGTACTGGCATAGCATACACATACAGAAAAATAGAATAGAGCTCACAAGCAAATCCTCACACATATGATCAATTGATTTTGAAAAGGGTGCAAAGACCATTCAACAAGAATAAGATAGTCTTCAAGAAATGGTTCTAGGGCTGGGGACATAGCTCAGCAGCACAACGCCTGCCTGGCAGGCACAAGGTCCTGAGCTCAATTTCCAGTAACCCCCCCCAAAAAAGAAATGGTTCCAGGAAAACTGGATCTCCATATACAAAAACATGAATTTGGACCTTTACCTTATATTATATGTAGAAATTAATTTAAACTGATGAAAGACCTAAATTTAAGAGCTGAAACTATTAAACTCTTTGAAGAAAACATAGTAGGAAATCTTCATGGGCTGCGATTTGGCAATTGTTTTTTAAATATGATATGAAAAATACAAGCAACAGGAGAAAAAAATGAATTGGTCACGATCAAAAAATTTAAACTTTATGCATCAAATAACACTATCAACAGAGTGAAAAGACAACACAGAATTAGAGAAAATATTTTCAAACATATATCTGGTAACAGTCTGGTATCCAGAATATATGAAGAAATCCTACAATTTAATGACAATAACAACAAGAACAAAACCCCCCACAAATAGCCAATTCGTAAAATGTGCAAAGCATCTAATAGACATATCTCCAAGGAGATACACAAATTGTCAATTAGCACATGGGAAGATGCCCAACATCATCATGGATCATTAGAGAAATAGAAATCAAAAGCATAATAAGATGCTTTCTCAAAGAGATATCATCCACCATCACACCTACTAGGATATTTATTAAATAAAACAATAGAAGATAACAATTGTTAATGAAGAAATGAAGAAATTAGAACCCTCATATGTTGCTGACAAGAATGTAAAATGGTTAGGCTGCTATAGAAAACAGTTTGCCAATTCCTGTAAGAGTTAAATACAAATTCCCATATTCTATCCAAAATAATTGAAAATAGAGACTTGAACAGATACATATGCATGAATATTTATGACATCATTATTCACTGAAAATAGCCAAAAAGTAGAAACAACCCCAATGTCCATCAACAGATGAATAGCTAAACAAAATGTAGCATATACATACAATGCAATATTATTCAATTATAAAAAATAAAGTTTTGAACCTTGAAGACATTATGCTAAATGAAGTGAGCCAAACAAACAAGGACAAAAATTGTTTGATTCTACTTATATGAAGTACCCTAAATAGGCAAATTCATAGGGACAAAAAGTAGCATATAGGTCACAGTGTTATGAAGGAGAAGGGAATTGGGAAGTTACAGTCTGATGGATGCAGACTTTTGTTTGGTACGTTGTAAAGGTTTTGGAAACAGTGGTGATGTTTGCACAAGATTGTAAATATAATTATGTCAATAACTTATGTATTGGTTGAGCATCCTTAATGTGAAAACCCCAAATCCCAAATGCTCCATCATCCCCAACCTTTAAGAGCACCAAAAAGATGCCATAAGTGCAAAAATTCCACACACTGATTCATGCGATGTTTTCAGTCAAAAATGTGCACTAAAAATATTGTAAAAATGACCTTCAAGCTATTGAATGAGGCGCATATGAAACAAACAAACTTCATGTTCAGACTTGGGTCCCTTCCCCAAGATATCTCATTTTATGTATATTCAAATATTCCAAAATCTGTAAAAACCCCAAATCTGAAATTCTTTAGGTCCCAAACATTTTAGATAAGGTATGCAGTGTGATAAAAATGTGGTGAATATTTAAATTTAAAAACATTTATTGCGGTAAGAGACACATTGCCGTTAATTCCCCTCAAAATACCCCGCCTTGCTTCAACACACTTATCCCATCATTGTCATTTTTTGAAGCAGTTCAGGAGGTTCTCTTTTGAGAGTGACTTTAGTTGTGCTCTTGTGGCTGCCTTGACATCTTGAATCAATTCAGGGCCTTTCATAGTCATTTCGACTTTGGAGAAGAGCCAGGAGTGGGCCAGTGAGATAGCTCAGTGGCATAAACGCCTGCCTGGCAAGCACAAGGTCTTGAGTTTGACTCCTGGTACCCACATACAAAAAAAAAAGGCCGGTGATATCGCTCAGCGGCTTGGGTGCCTGCTAGCACACGAGGTCCTGAGTTCGAACCCAGGTACCCACAAAAAAAAAAAAAAAAAAGAGCCAGGAGTCACGTGGTGCTAGGTCTAGTGAATGATAAATGAGGTTGAATGGGGATACATCAGAAAGGTTTTCAGAGCCTCCCTTTCTGTAGAATGGTACTTGGCAATTACATTCCCTGTACTTTTGATCACACTTTGTAAAGACACTCATGGAAGAAGACTTCCAGAACTATTTCAGAAAGTACAATAACTGTGGGGTAAGTGTGTTCAAAGTGAGGGAGAGTATCTTGAGGGGGCTTAATGGCAATGTCTTTTATTGTAATAAAGTTTTTTTTTTTTTTTTTTTTTGTGGGTACCGGGGGTCGACCTCAGGACCTCGCGCGCCAGCAGGCGCCTGTGCCGCTGAGCAATATCACCGGCCCCTTTTCTTGTATGTGGGTTCCGGGAGTTGAACTCGGGCCCTTGCGCTTGCCAGGTAGGCGCTTATGCCACTGAGCCATCTCACCAGCCCTGTAATAGTTTTTAAACTTAAAATTCTATCTTATGTTTTGATCATACCTCATGCACTCCACTTGTATTAAAAAGTGGATAAAATGGCAAACGTCATGTTTCCTATCATCACAATTTAAAATAATCTATTTTTATTTGTACATGTTTGTAGTACAGAATGGTTGTTATCATTGTGGGGAATTTGTAAATGTACATAACACATCTCAATTCTTTTTTTTCCCCTTCCCCTTCCCCTCTTCTCCTTTCCACTTCCCTTCATCTGTTGGTCTCCTTCCCATTTGCAAAATATCTACTCCCTGTTTCCAATTGTCTGTCTTTTACTCTTTAATTTATTAATACTTTGGGGTTTTAATATAAGAGAAACCATGTGATATTTAAGTTTGTGTGTCTGACTTATTTCACTTAACATTATGATCTAAACATGCATCTATTTTCCTACAAATGACTGAAATTTATCTTTCTTTATGACAGAGTAGTACTATATTGTTTATAAACACCACATTTTCTTAATCCATTTATCTGTTGATGGATATATAGGCTGCTTCAAGATTTAGCTATTATGAATTGTGCTGCTATAAGTGTGTATGCATGTATCACTGTAACATGATGTCTTTAACTCTTTCGGGAAGAACCTAGAATAGCTGAGTTGAATGGAATTTCTATTTTTAGTTTTTTGAGAAATCTCCATACTGATTTCCATTGTGGTTGCACCAGTTTACATTCCTACCAATATAGAAGGGTTCCTTTTTCCTTCACTGTCTTTTGTTATTAGTTGATTTCTTGACAGTAGCCATTCTTCTTGGAGTAAGAGAATTTCAGTGTTGTTTTAATTTGTACTTCTTGGCTAGAGATATTGAAAATTTTTTCATGTACTTATTGGTCATTTGTACTTCTCCTAAGAATTGTCTATTCACTTCAGTTATCCATTTTTTGATTAGGTCTTTTATTTTGTAAAGTCTAATTTTTTTGAGGTCTTTATATGTTCTGGATATTAGTTGTCTGTCTGACGAGTAGCTGGTAAAATTTTTTTCCCATTCTGTTGGTTGTCTCTTCAATTTCTTGGTTGTTTCCTTTGCTGTGCAGAAGCATTTTAATTTGATGTAATCCCATTTGTTGATTTTTAATGTTACTTATTGTGCAATTGGGGGTTCTGTTCAGAAATCCTAGCCTGTGCCTGTGTTTTCAATAGTTTTGCCTAATTTATCTTCCAGCAGATTATTTGTTTTAATATTTAGCTCTTTAATCCATTTTGATTTTAGTTTAGACTCAGTGTTCTACATGCATATATCTAGTTTTCCCAGCATTTTTCCATTTGTTAAAGAGGCTGTCTTTCCTCCAGCATATGTTTTTGACCCCTTTGTCAAAGATCAGATGCCTGAATGTGCCTGGTATTGTTTCTTCATTCTCTGTTCAGTTCCATTGATCCACATGTCTGTTTTTGTGCTAGTACCATGCTGTTCTTATCACTGTAGTTTGTAATGTAATTTGAAATCTGGCATTATGATGCCTCCTACTTTGCTCTTGTTGCCCAGGATTGCTTTTGCTATTCTGGGCCTCTCCTGGTTCCATATGAATTTTAGGATTGTTTTCTCTATTTCTGTGAGGAATACTGTTGGTATTTTGATTGGGATTGAATTATATCTGCATATCAATTTTGGAATTATGCTCATTTTGACAAAATTGGTTTTGCCTATCCAGGAACAGGATATATTTTCATTTTCTTTTCTTGCCTTTTTTTTTTTTTTTTTGAGACAAGTTCTCACTATGTAGTCCAGGCTGGCCTTGAACTCACTATGTAGCCCAGGCTGGCCTCAAACTTGCGGCAATCCTCCTGCCTCAGGCTCCCAAGTGCTGGGATTACAGACATGCGCCACCACACCTGGCCATATTTTCATTTTCTGATTTCCTCTTAGAGCTCCTTTTTCAGAGTACTGTAGTTTTTGTTGTAGAAGTCTTTAGTTCCTTGGTTAGGTTAATTCCTAAGTATTTAATTTTTCTTAGTGTTCTTGTAAATTGTATTGGTTTCTTAATTTCTTTCTCAGTGAATTCATTATTGGTGTACAGGAATGTTATTGATTTTTGCATGTTGATTTTGTATCCTGCTACCTTGCTGACTTTATTAGTTCTAGGAGTCTTTTGGTGGAATTTTGGGTCTTCTATGTGAAGGATCATGTCATCTGGGAATAAGGCTAGTTTGATTTTTTTTCCTTTCTTATACACATCCCCTTTATTTCTTTTCTGATTCTTTGGCTAAAACTTGTAGTACTATATTGAACAGGAGTGGTAAGTGGAAATCCATGTCTTTTTCCTAATTTTAGAAGAAAGTTTTCAGTCTTTATCATTTAATATGATGTTGGCAGTAGGTTTGTCATAAATGGCTTTTATCAGATGGAGGTAAGGCCCTTCTATACCTATTTTTTTCAGTTTTAAAAAAATCATAAACAGATGTTGGATTTTCTCAAAGGCTTTTCTGCATCTGTTGGAATGATCATGTGATTTTTGTCCTTGTTTCTATTTATGTGATGTATTACACTTATTGATTTGCACATGTTGAACAATCCTTGTATCCCTGGGATGAAGTCTACCGGTTGCTTTAATGATTTGTTGCATTCCGTTTGCCAGTATCTTGTTGAGAATCTTTGCATCTATGTTCATTAGTGTGGTTAGCCTGTAGTTTTCTTTTTCAGTTGAGTCTTTGGTTTTGGAATAATGCTTACTTCCAGGAATGACTTTGGTAGTACTCCTTCCTTTTCAATTTCATTAAAGAGTTTCAGGAGTATTGGCATTAGATCTTCCCTGATGTTCTTGTAGAATTCTGTGGTAAATTCATCAGGTACTGGGATTTTCTTAGTTGGTAGGTCTTGTATTACAGCCTCAATTTTTTTGCCCATTACTGGGTTATTCAGGGTTTTTATATCTTCTTGGTTCCATTTTGGTAATTCATATGTATTTAGAAATCTATCCATTTCTTCTGAATTCTACAATGTATTGGACTACAGATTTATGAAGTAATTACTAATAGTCTGGGTTTTGGTGTATCTGTTGTGATTTAGCCTTTTTCATTTCTAATTGCATCAATATGGGTCTTTTACCCCTCTCCCCTTTTGGATAAGATTGGCTATAAGTTTGTCTGTTTTGTTCATTCTTTTTTTTTTTTTTTAATATGTGGGTACCAGGAATCGAACTCAACCTCGCATTTGCCAGGCAGGCGCTTATTCCACTGAGCTATATCACCGGCCCTGTTTTGCTCATTCTTTCAAAGAACCAGCTCTTTGATTCACTGATTCT
The DNA here is from genome assembly GCA_028451465.1 of Erethizon dorsatum. Lineage (NCBI taxonomy): Eukaryota > Metazoa > Chordata > Mammalia > Rodentia > Erethizontidae > Erethizon > Erethizon dorsatum. Next base: position 39,673,867 of record CM051822.1, on the reverse strand, counting down.
TTGTATTGCTTTTGTAGTCTCAATTTCATTAATTTCTGCTCTGATCTTTATAATTTTCTTCCTTGGACTAGCTTTGGATTTGGATTGTTCTCGTTTCTCTAGGACATTATGGTACATCATTAGGTTATTTATTTTAACTTGCTTCATTTTTCTGATGTGGGCGTTCACAGCTATAAACTTCTCTCTTAGGACTCCTTTCATTCTGATCTACAGGTTTTGATATGTTGTAGTGGCATTAATGTTTGACTTTAGGACCTATGTAATTGTTCCTTCATTTCTTCTGTGAACCACTGGTTATTCAAGAGTATATTGGTTAGTCTATGTGTTTGCATACTTTCAATGGTTTCTTTTGCCATTGATTTCTAGTTGCATTGCACTGTGATCTGATAATATACATGGGATAATTTTTATTCTTTTATATTTATTTAAGCTTGTTTTTTGGGCTAGAATGTGGTCCATATTCGTGAAAGTTCCAGTGCTGCTGAGAAGAATGTATATTCTGTTGTTGTTGGGTGGAACATCTTATAGATATCTATTAAATCCTTATGTTGATAGGTATGGTTTGGTCTGGTGAGATAGCTTAGCGGCATAAGTGCCTGCCTGGCAAGTGCGAGGTCCTGAGTTTGACTTCCGGTACCCACATACAAAGGAAAAAAGGGCCAGTGATATCACTCAGCAGCACAAGCGCCTGCTCACAAGCGCGAGGTCCTGAGTTCGACCCCCTGTACCCACAAAAAAAAAAAAAAAAAGAAAGGTATGGTTCAACTCTAATGTTTCTTTGTTGAGTTTTTATCTGTTTGATCTGTCTATTTGTAACGGTGGGGTATTGAAGTCTCTCACTGTAATTGTGTTGATGTTTACTGATCTTTCTTTTTTTTTTTTTTTTGTGGATACCGGGGCTCGACCTCAGGACCTCGCGCACCAGCAGGCACCCGTGCCACTGAGCGATATCACCGGCCCCTTTTTTCATATGTGGATACTGGGAATTGAACTCAGGACCTCACACTTGCCAGGCAGGCGCTTATGCCCCTGAGCTACCTCACCGGCCCTGTTTACTGATCTTTTATGTCCAGTAGTGTTTGTTTTATGAAGTTGAGTTGATTGCACCAGTGTGTGTGGCGTATATATTTATAACTGTTATTTCTTACTGTTGAACTGCTCCTTTAACCAATATGTAGTGATCTTCTTTGCTTCTTCTGATCAGTTTTGGTTCGAAGACCATTTTGACTGAGAACAGGATAGCTATCCCTGCTGTTTTCCATCCTTTGATTTTGTCTATAAATTTCTTTTTGTATTAAGTGTGTTTCTTGTATACAACATACCATTGGGTTTTGTTTTTTGATTCAATTCACCAAACTGTGTCTTTTAATTGGGGAGTTGAGACCATTTACATTGAGAGCTACTACTGAAAGGTATTTACTTATTCCTGCCATTGCATTATTATTATTTTTTATGTGGGTACCAGGAGCCGAACTCAGGACCTCGCGCTTGCCAGCAGATGCTCGTGCCACTGAGCGATATCACGGGCCCTTTTTTTCCTTTATGTGGGTACCAGGAGTCGAACTCAGGACCTCGTGCTTGCCAGGCAGGCGCTTATGCCGCTGAGCCATCTCACCGGCCCTGCATTATTTTCATGTTACTGATTCCCTTTTTTCCTGTTCTACTTAACTTATCACCCTATCTGGTATATTCATTTTATCGGATCTTTTGGTATTGTTAGCTTTATTGTCTCTTTCTAGGATATCCTTGAGAATTTTTTTGAGTGCTGGTTTGGTTGTCATGAATTTCTTTAGGTGCTCTTTATCATGGAAATATCTTACTTCTCCAAGAATTTTTTATTTATTTATTTATTTATTTATATTTTTGTGGGTTCCGGGGGTCGACCTCAGGACCTCATGCGCCAGCAGGGGCCCGTGCCGCTGAGCGATATCACCGGCCCTTTTTTCAGATGTGGGTTCCGGGAGTCGAACTCGGGCCCTCGCGCTTGCCAGGCAGGTGCTTATGCCACTGAGCCATCTCACCGGCCCTTCTCCAACAATTTTAAAAGATAGTTTTGCAGGATATATCAGTCTGGAGTGGAAGTTGTTTTCTTTTAGGGCTTGAAGCTCTGCACTCCAAGTTCTCCTGGCCTTTAAGGTTTGTACCAAGAAATACATTGTAATTCTAAAGGGTTTACCTTTGTCAGCGATTTGTTGATTTTCTCTAAAAGCTTTTAAGATTCTGTCTTTTCTTGGACTTCGGAATTTTAACTATGATGTGCCATGGAGAGCTTCTTTTCTGATCATGCTATTTGGCATTCTATATACCTAACTTATTTGTATGTTAAAATTTTCCCCATATTTGGTAAGTTTTCTGGTGTTATTTCTGTAAAAAGTGTTTTAGTGCCATTTGTGCTGTCTTTTGATTTTTCACTAATTCCAATTAATCTTAGATTAGTTATTGTTGTATCACCCAGCAGCCGATGGATCCAGGTTTTCATGTTCTCTCGTTGTTTTTAAGGTATCTTTTAGTATATGGCCACCTGAATCAGCCCTATCTTCTAATTCTGACACTGTCTCCACATTGGTCACTTCAGCTGTCAATACATACTTTCAATAAATACTGACATAGCATAAAAACCAAGAAAAGGTAGCATTGCACCAGCCTTAAAAATAAAAAAGAGATCTGTAATTATAATATAGACACAAAGACAAACTAAATATTGACATACAGTAAATATGTATTAAATGCACCAACTATATCACCATTAACAAAAGAAAAGAATTCAACAATAACAGCATAGAATCAACTAAATATCTAAAGATTAATAAAGCTTAATATAGTAATACTAGGGAAGATAGAGGGGTGAGGAAGGGGGAAAATGAAAGAAGTAAAATTTGAAAAATAAAGAAAAAGAAGCTAAGGAGATAAGAGTGAGATAAAGGATCCTATTAATGAGTAAAAGAAAATTAATAAAATTAGATAAAAGTAGCAGAAAGAAACAAAAAAAAGAAGAAGAAGAAGGGCCAGTTGTGGTGGTGCATGCTGGTTATCCCAGCACTCAGGAGGCTGAGGCAGGAGTATCATAGTGAGCAGAAGGCCAGCCTGGGCTACATAGTAAGTTCAAGGCGAGTCTAGACTACATAGCAAGACCTTGTCTAAAAAACAACAAAAAAAAACAAAAACAAAAACAAAAAACAAAAAACACAGAAGAAAGAAAAACAGAGCAAAATAAGGAAAAAAGAAAGAAGGAGGAGGAGGAGGAAAGGAAGGAAGGAAGGAAGGAAGCAAGCAAGAAACCACCTCCAAACTCCCCCAAACCAATGAAGAAAAAGAGAAATGAGTATAAGAAAATTCCCCCGTGTTTCCGAATGAGTGGTTTCTTTCCTGGGTCTACAGTATTGGAATCCACCAGATATTGGGAAGGGATAGTCACTACTAAGACTTATTTTGTTTTTACATTCACACGTTTTAGTGGGAATGTTGGGTCCTGTACCACTTTTCTTGCTGGGTAGCATCACCCAGTGATATCTGCTCTAAAGCTGTACTCATTCCAGCTGCTCCCAGTTTCCAGGTCCCTCTGTGTACCTCAAGTTGTGGCTTTCTCCACTAAAGCTTTTTGGCTTGTTGGTTTATGATGTGTGCCTCTCTCCTGCCATAGAGTCCTCTCTCTGTACACTCTAGGCTATGGCAATCATCCAAGCCAAGGTGTACTCCTGATGACTTTGGCAGATGGGGAAAGCAAACAAACCACTGGGCTTTGTTTTGGATGTAGGCAATGGGGTGAGGGGATCAAGTACTCTGCTGGACTTAATGGCAACACTTTAAGACCCAGCTCCCTCTGAAAGCTGAACACGAATGGCCTAGCTTCTCAGCTCAGAAGATGTGCCTTTCCCAGACTGTTTGAACCTCTCAGGGGGTCTATGTCTAGCCTGTATCCTCTCTACAACTGTTTATTGTGGCCATCTCCCACCCAGTCACTGTGGTGGGGTGACCCCAGAAACCCTGAAGTGTAGTAGTTCTGCATCTCAGTCTTAAACAAATGAACCTTTTCCCCAAATGGCTCCTGATTAAACACTCAAATATGGTAGGTACTGGACTTTTCTAACTCTAGCCTGCTGTGTGGAAGGAGTCACTTTTGGAGTAAAAGCCCATGTTATTTTTGCATGTCTGAAATTATGGCAAATGAATTTGTAAACCTATTAGAAAAACATTGTAGGGCATAGTTGGGAAATCTTTTAGTTCAATTCCAGCATTCTCAGAAAATCAGAAACAAGTCATTCCCAGAGAATTTTGTTCTTTTTTCCATCAAGTTGATAAATATAGCGGTTGTCTGCATAATTCTACATTCGTAACCCATACTTCTATATTTCCCAAACACAGGAAGAACAAAATGGCTGAAATTGCATTGAATGTTCTTGGTCAAAAGAGGAAACATGGATCCTGGTCAAAATGTCTGAATCTCTACATCATAAGGGGACATGAAGTGGGAGCGTAGTAGGGATGCAACTCTCAACAATTCATTGCTTTACTTACAACTTCTTTATTTTCTAGCAGTTTTGCTCCACTAATTCCACTAGTCTCTTATGAAAAGTTGAGGATTCTTTCTTGGACTGACTCAAGGTCACAGAGCTATTTGAATACCAAATGGCTACAAATTCAGATCTGTCTGAATTTCCACATCCTGTCTCCCATTCCAATTTCCAGTCCTTCAAGGAGCTGGGGAGCAAGAGCATGAAGTAGAAGAAACACTAGATATTCTAACTGTGAGGTGGACCACTCCAATCCCTGAGGCAGGGGTAAGTGCCTGAATGAGAGAAGTATTTATGAATTCATGGGAAGTAGCTCCTCTTCCATGTTTGAAAGTTTCTGCATGCCATGCTCTGTACAAAACAGACATTAGAAAGCCCAGACCCAACCTAATGTTTGATAGGGAGAGGCCTAAATAGTGGTGGTATTTGAGGGATGGGATGAGATTAGGGATACCTCTCTGCTTTGAACCTACACCTTTAAGCTAGTGTGACTTATTCAAGAATTAGGCATCTGAAAGCCATGAAGTGAAGTCTCAAATACTTGCACTCAAATCCCAGCAAACATCTAGGTCCTTACTTTTGATTATGCCTGAAGGTTACAAATTGACCAGAATGAGAATGGCAATAATATACTATACTATCTCAAAGGCTGTGCTAAAAAAAACAAATCAACTAAAAATTCAGTAAGTGGATGGCCAGTGTGGTGGTTAAACTTGATTGTGTCAGTTTGATTGCATTTTTGTTTTTAATCTTTTTTTTTATTAATTAAGTTTATTGGTACATTTTAGGTATACATAACAATCACATTCATCATAGGGAATTTGTACCTATACATCATATAACTTGATTCTTTTTTTCTTCCCCTTCCCTTACCCACCCTTCAATCCCTTTTCCCTTGGTTTGAATCATTCAGTCATTCTTTATTTCCTTTTTCTTTTTTCTTTCTTTCTTTTTTTGTACTGAGGATTGAATCCAGGACCTTGTGCATACTAGGCAATAGCTTTACTTGCTACTGAGCTACAACCCCAGCCCTTTAAAAATATTTTTATTAATATGTTTGTAGTACATGATATTTACATTCATCTTAGGGAATACAGTAGGTGCATGTACTTAGCATACCTTAATTCTTTTTGTTCCTCATCCCTTCCTCATTCTCCTCTCTCCCTTCATCTCTAGTAGGCCCCCCACATTTTGTTTCTTTTTTTGTTAGTTCATGTTTGTGACACATAATGATTACACTCATTCTGGGTAATTGATACGTATACATGGCACATCCCAAATCCTTTTACTTTCCTTTCCCTTCCCTCACTCTCTCCTTGGACATTTAGTTCTCTTTTCACTTGCAGAAGACCAATCTCCCTGTTTCCATTTATCAGTCCTTTATTTTGCCCTTTACTTTATTGTATTTTGGGTTTCTCATATGAGAGAAATAATACAGTATTTAAGTTTGTGTGTCTGATTCACTTCACTTAACGTTATGTTTTTAAGGTGCACCCATTTTCCTGTAAATGTCTCAAATTTATCATTCTTTATAGCTGAGTAGTATTCCATTATGTATAGATACCACATTTTCTTTATCCATTCATCTTTTGATGGATGTATAGGCTGCTTCTAAGATTTAGCTATTATGAATTGTGCTGATGTAAGCATTACATGTATCCATCATAATAGGATGTCTTCTAACACTTTTGGGAAGATCCCTAGAAGGGGAATAGCTGGGTGAAGTGGAATTTCTATTTTTAGTTTTTTGAGAATTTTTTATAGTGACTTCCATAGTATTTGTACTAATGTACAGCAATGTAGGAGTGTTTCTTGCTCACTGCACCCTTGCCAGCATTTATTATTTGGTTTCTTGATGACTACCATTCTTTCTGGAGTGAGATGGAATTCTAGTACTTTAATTTGCATTTTTTTTTTTTGTGGGTACCGGGGGTCGACCTCAGGACCTCGCGTGCCAGCAGGCGCCCGTGCCTCTGAGCGATATCACTGGCCCTTTTTTCATATGTGGGTTCCGGGAGTCGAACTCAGGACCTTGCACTTGCCAGGCAGGCGCTTATGCTGCTGAGCTATCTCACCGGCCCCAATTTGCATTTCTGAACAACTTTTTCAAGTATTCATTAGCCATTTGTATTTCTTCTTCTAAAAAGTGTTTATTCATTTCAGTTTCTCATTTTTTGACTTGGGGAGAGTCTAATATTTTTTAGTTTTTAAAATATATTCTAGATATTAGTCCTTGGAGGTGTAACTGGACAAATTTTCTTCCCATTCTGTAAATTTTGTTTCCTTTGCTGTGCAGAAGATTTTTAATATAATCCCATTTGTTGTCTCTTGCTGTTATTTATTTTGCAATTCTGTTCACAAAGTCCTTGCCTACATCTATGTCTTCAAGAGTTTTACCTATTTTATCTTTCAGCAGATTAAGTGTTTCTATTTTAATATTTAGATCTTTGATCCATTTTGATTTTAGTTTAATGCATGGTGAAATACATGGTCCATATTAAATTTTATGTATGTGTATAACCAGTTTTCCCAGCACCATTTGCTAAAAGAGGCTATCTTTCCTCTAGTATATATTTTTATCTCCTTTGTCAAGGATCAGGTGGCTGAATATGTCTGAGGTTGTTTCTGCATCCTCTATTGTGTTTCCTTGATTCACATGTCTGTTTCTGTGCCAGTACCATGCTATTTTTATCACTGTAGTTTTGTAATATGACTTTAAGTCCAGGATTATAATGCCTCCTGCTTTGAATGAATGGACTTAACAGATATCTAGAGTGTTCTCACCTACTACAACAGAATACACATTCTTCTCAGTAGCACTTGGAAATTTCTCCAAAATAGACCACATCCTAGACCACAAAGCCTGCTTAAATAAATACAAAAGAAACAAAATCACTTCATATATACTATCAGACCATTGTGCATTGAAACTGGAAATCAATCACAAAAGAAACTACAGAAAATATATAAACACCTGGAAACTTCTTAACACACTCTTGAAGAATCAATGGATCACAGAAGAAATCAAGGAAGAAATAAAACAATTTCTGGAATCAAACGATAATCCCAGTACAATACGCAAGAACCTATGGGACACAATGAAAACAGTCCTAAGAAGAAAACTTATTACACTCAATGCTCACATTAGGAAAACATAGCAAGCTCAAATGAATAACCTGATGATAATTCTCAAGAAACTCAAGAAACAATCCAAACCCAAACCTAGTTTAAGGAGGGAAATCATAAAGGTCAGCATGGAAATTAATGAAATTGGGACTAAAAAAAGAATACTGAGTCAACAAATTGAAGAGCTGGTTCTTTGAAAGAATAAACAAAATACCACAGACAAAGCATTAGTCAAACTTACTAAAAGAAGAAAAGACTCACATCAATGCAGTTAGAAATGAAAAAGGCAAAATCACAAATGACACTGCCAAATCTAGAAGATAGTTAGTAACCACTATGAAAATTGTATGCCAACAGATTGGAAAATCTTGAAAAAATGGACAGATTCCTAGACACACAAATTACCAAAACTGAACCAAGAAGACATAAAAATTCTGAACAATCCAATAACAAGCAATGAAATTGAGGCGGTAATAAAAAGCCTATCAATTAAGAAAAACCCAGGACCTGATGGATTCACTGCTGAACTCTACAAGACCTTTAAGGAGATTATAACATCAATAATCCTCAAACTCTTTAATGAAATAGAAAGGGAAGGAATTCTTCCATACTCATTTCTGGAAGCTAGCATCATTCTGATCCCCAAACCAGAGAAAAACCCAACTGAAAAAGAAAACTACAGGTTAATCTCCTTAATGAACATACATGTAAAAATCTTCAATAATGTATTGGCAAATAGAATGTGACAAATCATCAAAAAGATCATATATCATGCACCAAGTAGATTTCATCCCATGGATTCAAGGATGGTTTGACATACACAAATCAATAAATGTAATACACCACATAAACAGAAGCAAGGACAAAAACCACATGATAATAGATCCAGAAAAGGCTTGTGACAAAATCCAACACTCATCGTAACTAAAACCCTAAGAAATAAGTATAGAAGGGCCTTACCTCAATCTGATAAAAGTCATTTATAACAAACCAACAGCTGACACCATATTAAATGGAAAAAGCCGAAAGCTTTTAAAATCAGAAAAAAGATAAGGATGTCCACTATAACCACTCCTGTTCAACATAGTACTGGAAACACTAGCCAGAGGAATCAGACAAGAAAAGAAAATGAATATGTATAGGAAAGAAAGAAGTCAAATTATCATTATTTGTAGATGACATGATCCTCTACATAAAAGACCTAAAAAATTCCACCAAAAGACTCCTAGAATTAATTACCAAATTCAGCAATGTAGTAGGATACAAAATCAACACACAAAATTCAATGACATTCTGCTACACCAGTAATGAACTCATTGAGAAATGAATTAGGAAAACATAGCACTCACAATGGCACCCAGCCCCTTTTAAAATTTTTATTTGAAGATATAGTTTCCTTAAGTTTCCCGGGTGTGGCTCAAACTTGTGATCCTCCTGCCTCAATCTCCTGAGTAGCTGGAATAGCAGACTTGCCTTAATTTCATTTTTGAAATATGTTTTAACTCTTTTTTTTTTTTTTTGTAATATGCAGGTACCGGCAGTTGAACTCAGGACCTCGCGCTTGCCAGCCAGGCGCTTATACCGCTGAGCTCTATCACTGGCCCTGTTTCAACTTTTTAAAAACTGAGAATACATAGCAGCATACAAACTTAAATGTGTCTTCTAGCTGTCTTAGTCCAATTATTTACAAAGATTAGAGGGTTATTCTTGCTCTTGACTCTGGAGGCTAGTAAGTTCAAGGACATAGCTGCAGCATCTGAGAAGGTAGTCATAACATGGAAGAAGGTAAAAGGCCATGGGGGTGAGTGCAGGACAGCAAAACACAAGGGGTGGGCTCCCTTTATAACAGTTTACTTACATGGTCACTGTTATGACTTAGACCTAAAATATTCCCCTCCCCAAATCTCATGTGTTCAGAAGTGGGGCTTTTCAAAGGCAAATGGATCACGAGGGGCTCTAATTTCATCAGTGGACTAATCCATTGATGAGATCATAATTTGATGGTCTTATTGGGAAGTAATGGAAATTATCTAATTGAAGGAAATGGATGGGGCCTAATTGAAGGGAGTGGGGCATGGGGCAAGATGTTGTGTAGTATATCTTGTCTTTGGGTCCTTCTTTTTGGGCTCTTTCTCTTTTTCTCTTTTTCCTGAGGCCATAAGGTGAGCAGCTTTCCTCTACCGTGTGCTTCTACCTTGATGTTTCTGCCTCATCTAAGGCCCACAGCAATGGTACCAGCTGATCATGGGTTGAAGCCTCTGAAACCATGAGCCAAAGTAAAACTTTTCTTCTTTAAGTTGTTTATCTCAGATTTTCTTTATCACAGTGATGAAAAGCTGACTAATAGTCACAAATCCAGTCCTGTGAGAAAGGGATTAGTCCCTCTTAATCATCTAATAATTTCCTAAAGGTCCCACCTCCCAACACTGGTACAATGGTAATCAAATTTTAACATGAGTTTTGGAAGAAACAAACCATATTTAAACCATAGCAACCACAAACTGGGTAATTTATAAATAATAGACATTTATTTCTCAGTTTTGAAGGCTAGGAAGCCCAAGATCCAGGCACCAGTGGGTTTGGTGACTAGTGAGAACTGCCTTTTCTGCTTTCAAGATGGCACCTAATTGCTCTGTCCTCTGGAGAGGAAGAATGCTGTGTTCTCACTTGGGGACAGAAGGTCAGAAAGGGACAAATTGTCTCTGAAGCCTCATTAGCCCATTCATGTGGGTGGAGCCTCTCAATACTCCCACAAAGGGGATTAAGTTTCAACACATGAACTTTGTAGAGGACACATTCAAACCATAACATCCATCAGTTTTTAATATATTTGAGGTTATTTAAGTATTAATTTGTATAAAATTTGAAACAGACCTTTCTCCTTTTAACAGTTTGCATAACTGAAGACTGTCCTAAGAATGCAGGGCTGAAAGAGAATACATTTGTTGTTCTAAACTACTAAGTTGTGGTAATTTGCTATAGCAGGAATAGAACTAATACACATCCCCATTTCAAATATGGAGCTCCTGAGCCTATAGCCTACCATCAGTCTCTTACAGCCTCAGGTCACCATCCTCCCTACCTGAAGATTTCTACTGCATTGTTTTATTCTTCTGCCTTAATAAAAGTTTCTTCCTTTTACTTCATCTTCCTGTGTGTATCATAGGTTCCCTTCTCAAGAGGCATTCAGCATTTCCCTTTCCTGGGGCTATGTTAGTAGAATTGCTGCAGAGGAACATGACTTGGCACTGAGAACATGACTTGATAGAATGGCAAGGAAAAACACTATAAAATATTAAAATTATTACCTTAATTTCTGCCTCCACTACAAGATGAAAGTTCTAAGCATTCTGAGACTTCTTTGTTTTCTTTGAGATTTTTATCTCCAACATCTAGTGCAGGGCCTGTTATCCAATAAACAATTATGAAAAAAAAATGAAGCAGTGAGATGAACAAACTAATGACTGATGAGCAATTTATTCTATTGGCACTGGGATCCATTAGAGGATTTTGAGCAGAGGACTGAAGCAATCAGATTTGCACTTATCAAATATCTTTAACCTGTCAAATCATCATAAACAGCAGTCTGTATTATCCCAAATAACAGCTATTGGATTAACCTACACTGGGAGAATTAACTACTGTAAATATTCAAATACATAAACAGCTTCTTAAGACAAGCTGAGGCACTTTTAAGTTTAAACTGCCCACAACACTATCCCTCTCTTCATTCTCTTCCAACGCTGGGATCCTTTCGTCAGTTGAACTAATTAACCATAGAGCCTTTTCAGAGAATTTCAGCTGAGATGTGGATACAGAGCGCACTGTGCTGTGATATTTGCATTTTGTACTAAATTTGTCTATAACATTACAAATTTCACACTCCTACATTTCTGTTATAACATTATAATCATAAGGACTGACATTTTGGTCTCCTCTGCAAGTGAAATGAACATTTCCTCATATAAAAAGAAGAAAAATAGTTGGTCGTCTTCCTAAATGGTTTGAGGACTTGATCCAAGTCTGAAGTTTAAGTTCTCCACGTCTGGGAGGAATCACTTGTTTGTGCAGGTTTCTCGATGTAACAGTGCTGCCATAGCCTTGCACCTTGGTCTCTTCCTGTGAGGGGCAGCCTGGTCAGCTCCTTCGCTAAAAGAGAAGGAGCCTGAAATCTGACACACTATTTGGGAGTTATCTCCTGAAGTGACTTAATGACTCTGGTGCCTGTTCACCCTTACAAGATTTCTTACAGAAGGGCAGGTGCAGAAGCCTCCAGGGCAGGCTGCATCTGGAATCCTGTGGGGCCTAGTGTTCAGAGGAAAGGGTTGGGGACTTTGTGGCTAGGGCTCACCTCCAGAGCAGAATCAAGGGACACGTCAAGAAAGGGCCTACATTGAAGAAAAAGAGCCACAAATGCATTTTCTTAAAGACCAGGAACATTTACTTTTGGTATTTATGAAGATTTCTAGTAATTGTAGGATTATTACTCTAATTTTATGGAATCTTGCTACCAGGACACTGATAATTTAAGCAGGACAAAGAACCCAACAGAGTTTTCAGATATGATCTGGGACATGAACAACTGTTCAGATGACCTTGTTGGCATCTTTTTCAATTTTGTAATTTCAGTGCTAATCTTACAAAAAATGTTCATAAACTTGCTTCAGTATCTGAAGGGTCAGAACTGAACTGGGAGACTGTATCCCAGTTGGAGACATAGCTAAGCAAGAACTCAGCCTGGCACAGTGATGGTGAACCTTTTAGAGCTTTCAGTGATACAAACAGCCTGCTGTGGCATGCATACCATAGGTTTGCCACCACTGGCCTAGGAAAACACTGGTGGAAGCCGGAAAAGAGGACAAGAGGCCAAACTCTCAGCCTGAAGAACTCAAAATTAACTTACTTCAAGGTTACCTTTGGCTTTGATCTCAACCAATAGGCCAAACCCTAAAAGAAAAATAAAATATAGGTGTTTGTGTTGTTGGAGTTAGGACCACTGTTTCTCTAGAAATCGTTTGAAGGTGAGAGGTAATGGAGAGAACCTGGGACTACGTTCTACCTTTAGAACCTTCTCACTGGTCTTTAGGTGCCTAGTATGTCCCAGGGATGATCCTGATTTAGTCTACTCATCTTTATCTGTCTTTTCTCAGCCTGGGTAATATTCCCTCTGTCTTAGTCTGTTGGGACTATTGTAACAAAATATTTTAGATTCATTAATTCAAAAACAAAAATTTATTGGTCTTTTTTTTTTTTGTGGGTACCAGGGGTCGACCTCAGGACCTTGTATGCCAGCAGGTGCCCATGCTGCTGAGCGATATCACCGGCCCTTTTCTCGTATATGGGTACTGGGAGTCGAACTCAGGACCTCACGCTTGCCAGGCAGGCGCTTATGCTGCTGAGCCATCTCACCGGCCCAGATTTATTGCTCTTAGTTCTGGAGACTGGACAGTTCAAGATTAAGGTGACGGCATATTTGGTGGCTGGTGAGGGCCTCTGCTTAGGGATATACTGCTGCTGCCTTCACAGGGCAGAAGGTGCCAACAAGCTCCCTTGGGTCTCTTCTGTAGGGGCAGTAATCCCATTCACAAGGGTTGAGCTAATTATCTCCCAAAGTTCTCACCTCTCAATACCACCACACTGGGGATTAAGTTTAAAGCTATAAATTTTTGTGGGACACAAATATTAAGCCCATAGGACTCTCCCCCTCCCCCATGAGCTCATTTTTTCAAAGCTGACCCTAGGTTAAGGAGGTCAGCATGCCTTTATGTGCTACTCTCTCCTGTTGTTGCCATCCTGTTGAGCTGGCTGCAACCTCATACCATGCCAAAAAGTCAGGAAATGGAGCCCATTTTCCCCAAAGTTCAGGAAACACACTATTTTCCCCATTCTGGGGTAGCAGGACTGTTGAGAGCTTCAAGGATGGTAAAGGATGTTGGGTATGACAACTGATTTCTCCCAGCCCAGAGGTTCTGCAGGAGATAAATGGGCAGGCTTCCTGTAGCTGTATTTCTCTAAGAACCAACTGCTTAGAATTCTAGAGAAAGGGTTATCATAATTGTCTTTTACTTAATTTTACCCATAGTATAAGTAGCTTAAGCTGACTACTGTTGAATTTCACACAGATTAGGGGCATGGCATAAAATAGATGCTCAGTGTGTCCTGAATACACTATGCACAAATATATGTGAAAGAGATTTAAGAGGAGTATGAGCAGTGAAATTATGGATTTTTCCCCTCTTTTTCAAAATTTCAGTATAGTGATATTAATTGTAAAATGAAATATTTTTAAAAATATTTTATAAATTAAAAGTATATTGTGTTTTAGAATTATTCTATGATCTGGCAATTCCACTTCTGGGTATATACCCAAAAGAACTAAAACAAGGTCTTGAAGAGATTGCACATCATGTTCCCATAGCATTATTCAAAATAGTTCAAACATGGAACCACATAAGTGTCCATCAGTGGGTGAGTAGATAAGCAACGCATGGTATATTCATATAATGAAATACTATTCAGCTTTAACAAGGAAGGGAATCCTGCAATATGCTACAATAGCGATGAACCTTAAGACAATATGCTAAATGAAATAAGCCAGTCACAAAATGGCAAATATATGAGTCCAGCTATGTGAGGCATAATCATAGAGACAAGAAATAGAACGGTTTGTGCCAAGGCTGGGAAAAAGGAGGAATGAGGAGTTATTTTTCAATGGGCATAGATCACTTTTGTACAATGAGTTGTGGAGATGGATGGTGGTGATGATTGCAATGGTGTCAGTGTACTTAATTCCAGCTGGGTGTGGTGTTGCATGCCTATAGTCCCAGTACTCTGGGAGGCTAAGACAGGAGTGTCACCAGTTTGAGCCCAACTTGGGCAACTTAGCAACTTAGTAAGACCCTGTCTCCAGGGGGGAAAAAAAAATGTATGTGTGGGGGGTGCTGGGAATGTAGCCCAGTGTGAAAAGCCCTGAGTTTAATCCCCAGTACCACCACCACCAAAAAATAAGAAGCCAGAGCGATTTTTTGGTGTTTGTTGGTTTGCAGTTTATTTTGTTTTATGGGTTGAATAAACAAACCAAAAACCACATTGTCTTTATCCATTCATCAGTTGATGGGCATTTGAGCTGTTTCCAAGATTTAGCTATTACAATCTGTGCCGCTATAAACATGGGCACAGCATATATCGCTGTGGTATGATGGTTTTAATTCTTTTGGTAAGATACCAAGAGGAGGAATAGCTGCATAGAATGGAACCTTTAGTCCTAGATTTCTGAGGAATCTCCACACTGATTTCCACAGTGGTTGTATCAATGTACATTCCCACCAACACTTTTTCTCTACAACTCTGCCAGCATTTGTTATTGGTGGATTTCTTGATAATAGCCATTGTTTTTAGGATGAAATGGAATTTCAGTGTTGTTTTAATTGGCATTTCTCAAATGACCAATGATGTTGTACATTTTTCATATATTTATTTGCCATTTCTAGCTCTTCCTCCAAGAACAGTCTATTTATTTCAGATGCCCATTTTTGGATTGGGTCTTTAAATTTGGGGGGTCTGATATTTTTCAGTTCTTTATATATTCTAGATAGTAGTCCTTTGTCTGAGAAATAGCTGGCAAAAATTTTTTCCCACACTGTGTGTTGTCTCTTCACTCTGTCAGTGGTTTCTCTTGTTGTGCAAAAGCATTTTAATAAATGTGTCACCAATCATTTGAGGGTTCTTTTGCTCTATTCAGATAGAAGTCATGAATCAGCAAAATGCAGCTCTGCTAGTAGGGCTGATGCCATCTGTTGACACCAGTTGATGCCAGTTGGTCAACTCTGCCAGTTGCTGCTCTTCATCAGCTGCTGGTCTATGGAGATCTTTAGAGCTAACAGAGTCTAGTGTTTATTGCTCTTTCTTTTTAAATCACTCTGTCCACTCTACTCAAGAATAGAATCTCAAATAGATTTACAGGATATTTTGAACCCAAACTATCCAAGAAATAAGTCATGAGCAGATTTACAGGACCACTAGAGCAAAGCTTCATTTGAACAGAACCTGTGCAGCAGCACAGAGAGGTCAAGCACACCACAGGAAGCCCTCCTACACTAACCTCAGGAGTGTAAGAAGAGTGCTGCTTATATAACAACAGCAGGCCTGTGATTCCAAATTCAAGCCTGCTGATTGGCCCAAACTGGTCTAAACTCAAGCCTTCTGGTCCAAGCTTACTGATTGGTCCAAACTCAATTCTACTCCTTAGTATAAATTGGAGTCTGCTATGGTCAGAGTAGAAATCTTTCTGAGAGGGTGCAGGGCATCCAGGACAGCTGCAACTGTCCTGGTGGCAGTTAGGCAGAACACTGGGGAGATCTGAGCTGTTTGGCAGCTGTTGCATCTCCACAGAAAATGCTGGCCAAAGCCCAAGAACCTTTAGGAGGCCTAGCTGTGTTAATCACAGTTTACTGAGGTGTGGGGAGGTTAGGGATGTTAATAATGAGGCCAGATCGCTCCCTAATCTCTGCCAAGTTAGGGGTTGTTTACTCACCACTTCTCCAAAAAGGTGGCAGCAGTGGCTGGAGTAGGGGAGTGGCACCACACCTCTTATTGGAGTGGCTTATAGAGTGGACACTAAGTCACCTGGGAGGACACTGAGGCAAGTTGTCCCACTTCATCCTTCGGGGAGAGTGACTGGACAGGAGGATAGGGAGGGAGCATGATGGTCCTTGGCTAAACCATGCCCCACTCCGGCAGTCATAGTGAGGTAGGATAGAAGAAATAAAGATAGATAAAAAGGAGACAAGGGAAATTGGAATTTTAATATAATACTTTGAAGAAAAACTACAGATTGGGGACACAGGGTCAATTTAAAATATTTTTTCTTTTCTTTCTCTCAAAATACAGTAAGCTTGGGCAATCCCCTTTCACCTGCAAATTGGACTTTTTTACTTGCGAGTAGATGATGTCTTTTTATTTTTGGAGAGCAGAAAAATTTATTGGGGAATAGGACTAGCTCCTGAGAGACAGGTGGGGTCCCAAATGGATTGCCCTAAATGATGTTCTTTCATCTGTAAACTGTACTTCCTCCCACAGACCATATCTCAACTTCCAACACTGAAATGGGTTACTTTCTGACATAACCTGCCAGACGGGTAACTTGAAAGACAATAGGAATACATATCCTAGATCACCCATCTTGAAGACACCCCCAAGATCCCATAAATATACCCGGCTCCAGATAAAAATGCACCTTCTCTTTCTCTCTTTGTTATGCGAGGAGAAAGTTGGAGCTGGACATTGTGATATGCCTGTAATCCCCCGAGATAGGAGGATCACAAGGTAGGCCTCCTGGGCTACATAATGACACTCTATCAAAAAAAAAAAAAAAAAAAAAGACCAAAAAGAGAATGTTGTAGATAATTTTGAAGTTTCTCAAAGGCCAGATGTAATGTAGGAACTTTTAGTTAAGGATTAAACTTTGGACTGATGTTCAGTTTTGTTCTAAGTGTAATATAAAAGCATTACACAGTTGTAGAGGAAGTAACAGGATCATACATATATACATACAGTGATACTTTGGTTGTCAAACTCAATTCATTCCAAATTTGTGCTCAAAGTCCGAAAGGTTTGAGAACTGAACATATTTTTCCCATAAGAAATACTGGAAAACTAAATAATTGGTTCTGAGGCCCAAAAACTACACTTATAAATGCGTTTTTCTAGGACTTTAACCTTCACAATGATTTCTTTCTTTAACTCTATTGTGGCTCTCCGTTTTTCTCTTAGCTTTAATGCTGGTACCAGTAACTTTCTTTGGAGCCGTGGTTATTTTAGGCAAATAAAGTGCAAAAAAAAGAGCACAGTGGTGAATGTTTTAACGCACTAGCACAAGCACTATCTGTTGTCTGCGCGAGAGTGGATCTTAGACTGAAGCGTCTCCTCTCTGTGTCCATGGTGAGATGCGACGCATGACTTCACTTTTGGCCTGCACAGGTTTTTTCAACTCAGATTTTTTGGTTCAACTATGGGGCAAATTTACAAACACTAAGCAGATATTTTTTTGAATTTTGCTGTTTGAGTAGTGGAAAGTTTGAGCTTGGAGCCATTCAATTCTGATATATATATGTTAATTTTTTTAAGTTTTTTTTTTGAGGCAAGGTCTCACTATGTAGTTCAGGTTGACCTCAAGCTCACTATGTAGCCAAGGCCGGCCTTGAACTCATGGTGGTCCTCCTGCCTCAGCCTCCTGAGTGCTGGTGTTAGATGTGTTACCACTCCCGGCTGATCACATTTATGTTTTAAAAGCATTCATATTCTGAATGCTTTTTGAGAATTGTCTATAGGAGTAAGAATGAAAGCTGAACAGTTGGTGCAGAGCAAGTGCAGATGGCTCAAACTAAGGTGTTTGCAGGGCAATTGGCAAAAAGCGACAAGGCGATATAATTTGCTGATGATTAAATGTTCTGTGTGAGAGAAAAGTGGAGTTAACGATGGCACCACGGATTCTGATCTGAGCAACTGGGTGAAAGGAGATGACATGAGGAACTCTGAGGAGGAACAAAAGTGTTCAGTTAGAAATATTAAATTTGAGAGATCTAGTTGACATCCAAGTGGAAATATTGATTAGATAGTTGCATTTATTCATATAAGATTCAAAAGAGAGGCTGGGTCTGAAGAAATAAAATTTGAGTCATCAGCCTATAGATGGTATTTAAAGTCATGTAGATGGGGCCGGAGAGATGGCTCAGAGGCGTAAGCGCCTGCCTGGCAAGCGCGAGGGCCCGAGTTCGACTCCCGGAACCCACATAAGAAAAAAGGGCCGGTGATATCGCTCAGCGGCACGGGCACCTGCTGGCACACGAGGTCCTGAGGTCGACCCCTGGTACCCACAAAAAAATAAAAAAAAATAAAGTCATGTAGAATCTGAATATAGGTAAAAATAAAGAGAATTGAGCCCTGGGGCATCCCAACAATTACAAATCTGAGAGATGAGGAGGAGCAGGTGAAGTGGTACATGGCTGTAGTCCCAGAATTCTGAAAGGCTGGTATTATGGTTTATATCTGGATGTCCCCCAAGAGCCTCATAGACAGGGCTTTTGGAGGATGATTGGATTGTGGGTGATATAGCTGACTTGCTGTTAGTAGATGGAGTCTGGTCAGAAGAGGTGGGTCAGAAGGGGCGTGACATGGAAAGATAGATCTCCCTCCCCAGCTTGCTGCTTCCTGTCTGCTATGAGGTGAGCAGCTTTCGTCCGACAGTCCCTTTCACCATGCTGCTTCTGCCTGGAGCCAGTCAACCATGCAAGGATGGAGACTATTGAAATTAGAGCCAAAATAAACCCCTCCTCCTTTAAGTTGTGGATGTTAGGTATTTTGTCCCAGCAACGAGGGAAACAACTAAGACAGCTGGGGATCTCTTTCTGGAGGATCACAATTTGAGCCCAGCCTGGGCCACTTAGCCACTTAGAGGGATCCTGTTTCAAAATAATAAGTAATTAAAGGGCTAAGGATGTAGCTCAGTGTGAAAGCCCCGGGTTCAATCCTCAGTAACACCAAGAAAAACAGAAAAAAAATTATACAACAGAAAAAAGAAGTATAAATTAAAAACTATAGAATAAAGGAAGTATTTTGGTTTACATTGTCAAGAAGGGATTCTATAACATGTTTGCATGTTGAGGGAAAGTTAAGATGATTCACTAGAGATTAGGATGGTGAGAGTATTTTTAGTTAAATAATGATATTAACAGAATTGAAGGAGTAGGCTCTCAGCAGGAGGATACAGTGATTCCCTGTGTGAAACATTTAGGGAACACAGTGGTCCACAAATAGAAACCTCAAACATAGTCAAGAAGGTAAACTATGGCCTTGACGGTGTCCAACCTTTTGGCTTGCCTGGGCTGCATTGAGTGAAGAGGAATTATCTCTGGCTGCACCTAAAAATCTATAAGTAATGTATAATAGTAACAAAATTTCCTTTTTTAATTATTTTATTATAACATTAAACAAAAAGAGGACAAATTGCTCAGAAAGGGTAGTTGGGCATACTTGAAAGGATGGTTGTTGTTCAGATGGTCCCCACGTTGTGGAAACAGACAGGGTACTAGGAAGAATCAAGGTTGTAAGGCTGCTCACTGATATGAAGAATTCTGCAAGCTCTTAAAAATGATCTTTGGCTAGAAATGGTGGCATATGCCTGGAATCCCAGCCACTCAGGAGGCCACGGCGGGAGCATTGCAAGTTTATGCCAGCCTGGGCCACTTAGACCCCAAAGATCCAAAAAGTTACTTCATCAACAAGGGTTTATGGATGGCAATTGAGCACATAAAAGATGTACTTCGTCAGCCATTTGGAAAATTCAAATTAGAAAGCACTAACCATACAAAGTACAGTAATACCCTCGGTTCGTGAATGCTTTTGTTCTGGAACAATTCGGTTCGCAAACAGAAGCATTCTGCAAAATTTTTCTTCCACTCATGAACTCCGCATCAAGTGATGTACATGATTGTGGTCATCTTTCCCACTCTGACACATATTCGTGGCTTCCTCTGGTTGAGACTGTGGTTGCAGACAGACCTGTGCACATATTCTGTGAAGCATTTTGTGTGCTTTTTAGCACATACAGTACTGTGCAGTATTACTGAATCCAGCATGGCTCCGAAGAAAGTGCAGAGCAAGCATGGTGATAACAAGAAAATGCTGAGTGGTAATGAAGGTGTCAAGAATGTGCGTAGTGGTAATGAAGGTGACAAAAATGTGCAGAGCAAGAATGGTAAGAAGAGGTTTTGAAGAAAATAACCATTGACTTGAAGAAGGAAAGTGTAGAAAAGCAAGAGCGTGGTATTTGTGCAACTGATCTGGCCTCAGTGTACAAGATGGCAAAGTTGACGATCTCGACTATTTTGAAGAGTCAAGATACCATCAAAAGTGCTGATGTGGCAAAAGGAGTAAAGCGTTAACCAAGCAGAGAACACAAGTGCTGGAAGAGGTGGAAAAACTTTTGTCAGTGTAGTTGAATGAGAAATAGCTGGCAGGTGATAGCATTTGTAAAGCTATGATCTGTGAAAAAGCCAGGAAATTGCACAGTGATGTACTCTAAGGAAACCCCTCTACACGTGCAGCAAGTGATGACTTTAAAGCTAGTAGAGGGTAGTTTGATAAATACCGCAAGAGAAGTGGCATCCACGGTGTGATAAGACGGTGAAGCTTCCAATTCTGACAAGGCTGCTGCAGAAGGCTACAAGAAAGAATTCATGAAAACAGAAGGATGCTTTGCTCAACAAGTGTTCGACTGCAGTGAAACAGGGCTCTTCTGGAAGAAGATGCCAAACAGAACCTATTATCTCGCAGGAGGAAGAGGCACTGCCAGGAAGCCCATGAAGGAGAAACTGACCCTTTTGCTGTGTGCGAATGCAAGTACTGTTCTGAAGATTAAGCCACTACTGTGTACCATTCCCGGACCCCTCGTGCACTCAAGGAGCAGAATGTGAGCAAGGTCACACTGGAGGGCCAATGAGAAAGCTTGGGTCACAAGGCAGTTGTTCATGGAATGGCTGTGTGAGGTGTTCGCATCCACTGTTAAGAAATATCTTTCTGACAACGAGCTGCCCGAAAGGTGCCTTCTTCTGACGGACACTGCCCCAGCACACCCTCCAGCCTGGGTGGATGATACGGACGCCGAGTATGACTTCATAAAGGTAAAGCTCCTCCCCCGCAACACAACACCTCTTCCGCAGCCCACGGACCAGCAAGTGATCTGCAACTTCAAGAAGCTGTACACAAAGGAAGTCTTCACCAGGTGTTTCAATGTCCCTCAAGAGACATCCTTGACACTGAAAGAATTCTGGAAGAAACATTTAAATGTCCCTCCACTGCATCAACCTCATTGACAAAGCCTGGGAAGATGTCACATACCGGACCTTAAACTCAGCCTGGAGAAAAGTGTGGCCAGAATGTGTCACTGAACGTGACTCTGAAGGGTCTGAGGCCCCGATAGTGGAGGAGATTGTGTCCACGGGCAAGAGTAGGGGTCTGGAGATTGATGGCGCAGACATAGAGGAGCTGCTGATGGGAGAACTTGCTGAACTCGAGTGAGCAGCGGAAGGCGCTTGTTGAGGAGCATCCACTGAGGAAGGGGAAGACAGGGAGGAGGTTAGCAGTGATGTGATAACATCCATTAGGGAAAAATGGAATGAGTGCCAGGATTTCTTTGAGAAGCACCACCCCAACATAACTAACAAACAGAGTGTTGAACATGGTGAACAATAACATGGTCTCTCATTTCCGGAGAGTCATGAAGCTCAGGAAAAGTCAAGTGACATTAGACAGATTTTTCATCAAAATTGACCCTGCAGCTAAGAGACAAAGAAGAGAGGAAAGCCCTGAAGGAGATTTCCCCCATGTCCCTATGGAGAGAGACTCTCTCCAAACAGTAGCCTCCTCCATACCCACCTTCCTGTCCTCCATGCTAGGAGTTACCTCAAGCAGCATTAGTGTTCTCTCTCTTCATACAGTACTGTACTGAACGTACAGTACATTTTGTTTCATATTTTTGTGGTTATTAAATACATATGGTTCAGAATAGAATAACCTTATTTAGTTTGAACCTTATGGGAAAATTTGATTTGGTTCACGACCAATTTGGTTCTTGACCAGATTCGTGGAATGAATTAACTTCATGAACACAGGTACCATTGTACTAGTTAAAAAATACTGAAAGCTCGTTCTCCATCTCAATTTAACCTAAGAGCAAAATCATATTTACAGATCTGCAAGCCCTTTCCCAAATGACACTTATTTCTGGATTAAATATGCCTGACTTCTCTTGAAGTCATATGACAAGGAAAATCCACTTTAAAATCTGCAAAAGCTGCTCAAGGAGTCAAGAAACTCACTTGTATGGACAAAATTTTTCTATCCTTTCATTGTAGGATCTTAAATGCTAAGAAGGCTGACCCTGTGACCCTCTTGTCTGACCTGGCTCTCTACAACAAAACCTGAAATCTTATTGTCCTTCGGTGAGTTTCACTTTGAACTTCAAAGACTTGTTCTAGAAATCCTCCATCTCAAATAGCCTGTTCGTAGGGTTTCTGCCAACAGAATTCATACTGATCCTGATTCAACACAAAAAAATCAAATCCTTGCTCCCCCACCCATTTGTCCCAATTTCAATGTCCTTTTTTCAAACTGTATCTCAGGGGATATAGGTCACATTCCTAGCAGTGAGTCATCTGAAAACATTTTCTCTATATTTTAAGCATAAACCATGCAGTGAGGGCAGATGCATCCCTAGGATACCAAAGAGGAGCCTGGGGAACTGGATTAGATTTAGCTTGCCAATCAAGAACTACATTCCAGGTGGTGACAAGTATTAGCATCAATTCAGGTGGATGTTTTTAAAGATTCCTGGCCAAAAATGCCCTGGGGAACTGGAAGTACAGAACAGATCTTTTGGCTCATTTAGTACGTTCTGAATATCCTTTTTTGATATAGCTAAAGGTATGGAGTCAAAGTCTAACTTCTTTAGTAAGGAAGCCCTTAGTTTGTTGAATTCTATAAATAGCAACAACAAAAGCAGCAGTTCAGTGACATGCTAGGCTTTGCATATTCTGATTCTGTTAAAAAGTCAGGCAGACTAAAGCAGGAGGATCATTTGAGTTTGTGAGTTAGAAGCCAACCAACCTGGGAACATAGCAAGACCCCATCCCCCAAAACAAAAAACCAAATACAGCAAAACAAAAAAAGGTCAGTGTTAGGTTAGAGAAAAGCAAAGTGGTGAGGCTTGGAGTGTGAAAACATAGGTGGAAGAGGGAGCCAGGATCTATTTCCTTTGAAGTTCAGCAGCTTGGCAGCATGATGAAGGGTTATAACCTCATCAAACTCTCTAATATTCTAAGAGCTTTCTTTGAAGAAAATGCTTTAGGATGGAGGAGATTGGCAGAATGTTATTTCCAACTGAAATAAGCATGTTTTGCAGTTTTACTTGCTCTGTAAGGACTAGCTCTGTGGAGTAGTCCCTTATAAGTACTAAACCAAGATATATATCTTAGGGCTAGGGAGAAAATTATAGTCTAAAATAATAATATACATATTTAGTATGACTTCTTGTGTTTTATCAGTACTGGGGATTAAACCCATGGCCTCTGTACATGCTAGGCAAGCACTCTACATCTGAGCTACACCCACAGCCCCTTTTGTTTTTATTTTTTAAATTTTGAGACAAACTCTTATTAAATTGCCCAGTTGACAGTACCTGCCTGGCAAGCACGAGGTCATGAGTTTGATTCCTGGTGCCAAAAAACAAACAAACAAATAAAAACAAACAAAACCACACACAAACACACACACAAATAAATTGCCCAGTTGGTCTCAAAACTTGTGATCCCTTTGCCCCAGCCTCCCAGTAGCTGGGATTACCGCCATGTTTACCATGCTTGGCTACATACACTGTCTTCATAAAATTCTCCAAGGCTTAGGAAATACATAATCCACATAGCTTCCAGAAGAAATCCCTCAGAGTTTTAAAATGGATTCAGAAAGAAAGAGAGATGTTTTTTCTTTCTTCTGGGGCTGCTAAATTGGGATGTCATAATCCTGAAACCTTCTCCAGCCATGTTCTTACTCTCCCAGTTTAGCAAAACCCAACCTCAGTAGGAGTGAAAGAGGCTATAGACAGACCAAAGACTAGAGAGAAATGATATTTTTTATGTAATTGAACTCAGCTCTGCCCCTGAATGTTCCAACTTTCTGTTACATGAATCAATACATTCCTTTTTTCCTCCCTCTCAAATTTGTTTGAGTTGGGTTTCTGTCACTTGCAAATGAAAGAGACCTCAGAAATCTGGAGAGAATTGATTTGCTGAATAAATCTGAAGTGACTGAGGAAGAATAAAATGAATGAATCAGTGGCAGAATAAGAAAGTCTATATTTGCAAGCTAACACATTATCACACACAGTACATAAACTTATATATCAACCCTACAATGTCCTTGGGGCTACTGGATTAAAGAAAGTATTATATAAAGAACATAACAAATTATAATTCCAGCCCTGAACAATTTTGTAATTTTGGGTAACATAATAGTTGGCATTTATTAAATATTTACTCCATTCCAGGCATTATGCTAAGTGTTTAATATGCATTATTTTATTAACCATCATTTCACAGATGAGAAGATCAAGACTCAGAGGTATTTACAAATCACATCCATGGACACATATATATTTTAATGGCAGTTTCAGGGATCTGCTTTAGTTTGGGTGTTGACTGTCCCCCAAAGGTCCATGTGTTAAAGGCTTGTTCTGCAGGTGGTGCTATTGAGAAGGGCTGTGGACTTATTAGGAATTAAGGCCTTATCGGAGGCCCTGAGATCACTGGGGGCCTGCTGTCAAAAGGTATTGTAGGACTCTGGTCTTGTCCTCTTTCCCTTTGCTCCCAGCTTATTATGTAAGCTGGTTTGCTCCACCATGTGCTTCCTTGGCATTGTCAATTGGCATGCCCACCAGAGGTTCAAAGTAATGAGTCTGGTCCAACGTGGTGGTGATGTTTGTAAACCCAGCTACTCAGGAAGCTGAGGTAGGAAAATGGCCACCTGGCAACTTAATGAGATTCTGTCTCAAAGTAAAAAAAAAAAAAAAAGGCTGGGATGTTGCTCAGTGGTAGAGTGCTTGCCTTACATGTATGAAGCCCTGAATTCAATCTCCAGTACTATAATTTTTAAATTTAAAAAATAAAATGAGGGCCGGTGAGATAGCTCAGTGGCATAAGCACCTGCCTGGCAAGCGCGAGGTCCTGAGTTTGACCCCCGGTACCCACAAAAAAATAAATAAATAAAATAAAATAACTCTGCCTGATAAGACTGGAACGTCTAAGTTGTAAGCAAAAATAAACATTTTCTCTTCATAATTTGACTATCTCAGGTATTTTCTTGAGTGACAGAAAGCTGACTAATACAGGATCTGAACATTGATCTCTCTGACTCAAGAATCTATGCTTGCTTTTTTATTTTTTTTAAAAAGACTTATTGATGTATAATTTACACACTATACTCTTTATACTAAATTCACTCATTTACAGTGTACTGTGCAGTGGTTTTTGGTATATTCACAGATATCAAACTATCATTACAATTTTAGAATGTTGTTGTCATTTTAAAAGAAACACTTTAGCTACCAGCTATTGCCTTAGTCTGTCTTTTGTTGCTATCAAAAAATAGATCGATACTGAGTAATTTACAGAGAATAGAAGCTTACTTGGCTCATGAGAGGCTGGAAATCCAAGAGCATGATACCAGCATCTGCTTGGGATCTATGAAGGCCTTCTTGTTGCTTATAATATCATAACATAGCCGGAGAGAGCAAGTAAAGACACTAATACCATCACTGGGACCCTACCCTCCCGACTTCATCTAACTCAGTAACATTAACATGAAGCTGGGGATTTTGTCCCCAGCACACAACCCTTTGGGGTACACATTCAAACCACAGCACCCCTGTTTTCTTCCAGCCCTTAGGCAACTGGTAATGTATCTTCTGTCTCTATTAAATTCCCCATTCTGTATTTTCATAAATGGAATTACACAGTATGTGATCTATATGATTGGTTTTTTATTCAGCATTATGCTTTCAAGGCTCACTGTAGCATGTATCAGTACTTCATTCCTTTTAAAAGCTGACTAAAATATTCTATTATATTGATAACTAATATTGGAATAATTAATAATATTCAATTTTGTGGACATACCACAATTTGCCTATCCATTCTTCAGCGTGAATATTCTGGTTATTTTCACCTTTTGGCTCTTTTGACAATACTAATATAAACATTCATGTACAAGTTTCTGTGTGGCATATGTTTTCATTTCTCTTGGGAATTTACCTAAAAATAGAATTGCTAGGCCACATAGCAACTCTATGTTTAACCTTTGAGGAACTGTGAGATTGCTTTCTAAAGTAGCTGCATGCTTTCTCATTCTCATCAGTAATGTGTGAGGATTCCATTTCTCCAGAATCCTCACCAACACTTGATATCTGACTTTTTGATTTTACCCATCCTAGTAGGTATAGAGTATTATCTCACTGTGGCATTGAATGGCATTTCTCTGATGGCTAATGATGTTGGGCATCTTTTTAGGTGTTCACTGACTATTTGTATATCTTTTCTTCGGAGAAATGTTTGTTCAGATCCTTTGCCCATTTTAAAATCTGGTGGTCGTTTTGTTGTTGAATTAAAAATCCATTATATAGGGCTGGTGAGATGGCTCAGCGGCTTAAGCCCCTGCCCGGCAAGCGCGAGGGCCCGAGTTCGACTCCCAGAACCCATATACGAAAAAAGGGCCGGTGATATCGCTCAGCAGCACGGGCGCCTGCTGGCGCGCGAGGTCCTGAGGTCGACCCCCCGGTACCCACAAAAAAGAAGAAAAATCCATTATATATTTTAGATAGAAGCCTCTTATCAGATATATGATTCACAAATATTTCCTTCAATTCTTTGCCTTGCCTTTTCACTTTCTTGATGGTGTGTGTGTGTTTTGTTTTAAAGAAACTGGTGCTTTATTTTCCATCAGCCTCATTTCCATTTTGCTTAAGTGTCTGCAGAACAGCTCAAAACCACTCAGTGGTGGTTCCTACCTACTCAGGGCCCTGAGCAGTGAGGGTTGCAGACTAGTCTTTTGTGACCAGTTGAGCACTCCAGTCTTTGGTAGGGAACTGCTGAATGGGCATAGAGGGCACCTGCATGCATTCAGAACAGCCTGTAGCCTCAGGCTGAGTAGCAGTAAACTCAGGAATTGGTGCAGTCTATTGCCCTGAAATTCCTCCTTGACACAGCCTTTTCAGCAGCAGCCTGCTCTTCCTCTTCAGTCCCTTCAGGATCCTTGTAGAAGTGGCAACCAGGCATGACCTCCCACACATGTTCATGGGAGATGGTGCCATGCTTGCCCAGAACTTCATAGGCCAGCATCCACCACATCAGACCCAATAAATGAGCTCCCTTGTTGCATGGGATAGCCGGGTGCACACAGCACAGAAGAGAATCTGTGCTACACAGAGTAATGGTAGGCAGGTTGACATAAGATGTATGTGAGAAGGGCTGGTGCTCAGCCCTGGGATCAGTAACCACCAGAAGATGTGGCTCTCAGAAGGCTTCCTGGATCTGGTTAGTGAAGGGTCCAGAAGTGAAGCAGCCAGCAGTAGGAGTGGCTCTCATGGCAGTGGCAAACTGCAGCACAGTCCACTGGCCAGTATCCCTAGAAGACATGACACTGACATCAGCAGAGTTTTCAATGGCAACTATGGCTCGAGCTGCCAGCAGAAGCTTCTTCCACGTCCTGTTCAGATTTCTGATGTAGATTCCGTCACTTTTCCTTTTGTAGATATACTGTTCCTTATGGAAATCAAGTTTTGTTTCATCTATGTGGGTTCCTGCTGCAAGGAATTTGAGGATGTCTTCCTTCTTCATTTGCAGGATATGAAGGGCTCTAGACATTGTGAAAGTTTCCTTTTAAGTTATAACGGGAATCAAGAACCCCTCCCTGGGTAGCACCAGAAAGCTTGATGGTGTCTTTGAAATTTTTGTTTTGTTTTGGTACCAGGAATTGAACTCACAACCTTGTGCTTGCCAGGAAGGCACTTGTGCCGCTGAGCTATATCCCCAGCTCTCCAATGTTTTATTTTATTTTATTTTATTTTATTTTTTATTTATTTATTTTTTTTTTTTGTGGGTACCGGGGGGACGACCTCAGGACCTCGCGCACCAACAGGCACCCGTGCCGCTGAGCGATATCACCGGCCCCTTTTTCGTATGTGGGTTCCGGGAGTCGAACTCGGGCCTTTGCGCTTGCAAGGCAGGCGCTTAAGCCGCTGAGCCGTCTCACCGGCCCTATTTTATTTTATTTTATTTTATTATTATTTTTTTTTTTTTGTGGGTACCGGGGGGGGTCGACCTCAGGACCTCGTGCGCCAACACGCACCTGTGCCACTGAGCGATATCACCGGCCCCTTTTTCGTATGTGGGTTCCGGGAGTCGAACTCGGGCCCTCGCGCTTGCAAGGCAGGCGCTTACGCCGCTGAGCCATCTCACCAGCCCTCCACTGTTTTAAATTTTGATCAAATACAATTATTTTTCCTCTGTTGCCTGCACTTTGGTGTCATATTCAAGGAATTATTTTTAAGTCCAATGTCATGAAGGTTCTGCCCCTGTAAAATTTTTACAGTTCTGCCCCTGTAAATTTTTACAAAATAATCCAATTTTGATATGGTATAAGGATACACCTCTTTTCTTTACATGTGGATGTTCAGTTGGCCATTTGTTGAAGAGATTTTTTCTTTCCTCATTGATCTTGAAGCCCTTGTTGCACATCAGTTGATCATAGACATGTGGGTTTATTTGTGGCTCTCATTCTATTTCATTGATATATATATGTCTATTTTTGTGCCAATATAATATTTAATTACTATTGGTCTGCAGTAAGTTGTGGAGTTGGAAAGTGTGAGTCCTTCTACTTTATTTTCAGAATTGTTTTGACTATTCAGGGTCCTTTGCAATTCCATCTGAATTTTAGGATTTTTTTTTTTTTCAAAGAAGTCAGCTTGGATTCTGGTAGGGATTGCATTGAATCTGCAGATCAATTTGGGAAGTATCACCATCTCAGTTGTTGAGTCTTCTGATCCATGAACATGAGATGTAAAAATATTTACTTAGATGTTTTTGATTTCTTTCAACAATAGTTGGTAGTTTTTAGAATAGAAAATTTGAAACTTCTGGGAAAATGGTGGAGTGGTGAGCAGCAGCAAAGCAGCCTCTCTGAGATTCGAAGTCCAGATGCTAGATTATAGCAATGTGGGGAAGAGAAAAAAGGAGAGAAGTGGGTCCCTGGGACCCAGCAAGGATCTGAAGTGAGGACTGGAGTGCATGGGGAGAGTGAAGACAGGGACCTCAACCACAGGGAGGTGGCACACTGCACTTTCTTTCTGAATCCCAGCTCGCAGCATGAGAGAAGCAGCTTGAACCTACAGACGCACAGTGACTATGAGTGACACCAGAGGCTTCCTTGGAGAAATGCACCAGTGGAGTGGAGAGGTGGATGCTGTGGGCTACAGTGGCTGGTGAGTGATTCCAATCCAACCCAAACATCCCCAGGAGAGGGCAATTGGCCAGTTGCCATTTTGAAAAGGGATCCGCTGAATCTGAGTCAGAGCAGCCTCAGGTAGGCTCCATCTAGTGGCTCCCAGTGTCGGGTAAGGTGCAGCCACGGGAGACACTCAGGGTCAGGGAGCCAAATTCAAGCTGGCAAGGTGCATCTGTTGTGTTGTGGGCTGAACAACTTGGATCTCAGCTTCATAACCAGAAACCAAGGTCACCGTTAAATTCAGTGGAGTTGCAAATGTAAGCTTGCTAAGATTATACACCACCCTGCTGTAATTCTACTTCAGGATCAACCAACCGAGATCTGGGCTCTGTCTGCCCCTGTTGTCTACCAGTGACAGCAGAGACATGCCCTGAAGAGCACTTTTTCCCCTCCCTTTCTTTGCTTTTTCTTTTTTCTTCATTGATTGTTTCTGTTTTTATACAAAAGTGAACATTGTTTCTACTCTTTTTGTTGTTTTGTTCTGTTCTTGTTTCTGTTTCTTCCTTCTTTCTTTCCCTCCTGTTTTTCCAACCGGTTTCCTAAAGCTTATGTAATCTTCTGTTGTCCTTCAGCCTTGATTCCAATCACTTTCTCTTCTATTTCTCTATTTTTTCATCTTACCCCTTTTGAATTTTCTCCCCTGAAGGAAAAATCACTCTATTGAGGCAATATTTACAGTATACAGCTTTCTGGTTTGTTTTAGACTTTGTTATATAACTACAAATCTTCTTCACGTAGTTAAAGTTGTTCGTGTGGTTAACAGTTACCACAGTTTGTCATTTTCTAGGCTGTGCTTGATGCTATTGTTATTACTGATTGTACTATGTCAGCCAAGGTGACGTAGTTGTTCCAATCAGTTGTTCTCCCTTGTATGCCAAGACTGAAATTGCCTGAGGGTCATAAATAATACTATAGTCCAGTATCAAAGAACCAGGGGCTAGGCCAAATAGACAGCAACTTCTCATTCCCAATAAATTGAATAGGTAGGATCTTGCAACAGACTCAAAAGCCAAAAGCCAGCTACACCTAGAACACATCTCTGAAAAGTAGTCATTTCCTAAGGAGCTCTCAATACTAGGAATAAAGCTACCTACCATAAGCAATTTAAAAGCATCAATGCAGAAACTAAACTAAAAAAAAATAGAAAATTAGAACACACAGAAGCAAGATGCAACCCCATAGTGCAGTGAGGTGGAACAATTTGAAAGCCACTCACATGAACTCTCTGAAATGGTAAAGTGGAAATAATAAAACAGATGATTTTTTTCTAGAAAAAATCTAATTAGAAATAAATTTTCAGGTAACTAAAGAAATGATGACCGTAATAAAGGACATAAAGTGAATATTGAGTAGATACAGATAAAAAATAGAGGATCTTAGGGGAATGATGGAAACCATGAATGCCCAACATAGGAAAGAAATGGAATCTATGAAACAGATTTAAACAGATATCCAGGAGATTTAAAATTCTATCGAATGTATATGTGGCACAATGAACCAATGTGAGGACAGAATCTCAGATATAGAAGACGGAACTGTAGTTAGTGATCATGAAAAGAAAGATTTCTTAAAATAGCAAGGGACCACAAAAAAATCAATCCAACAGCTGCTAGATGATGCAAAGAAGAATAACATAAGATTGATAGGAGTCAATGAAAAAGCAGGAGATAGCACAAATATAAAAAAACCTGTTCACAGAATTAATGGTAGAAAACTTCCCAAGCATGGAAAAAGAATTTGACATACAGATAATTGAGGCATATAGAACTCCAACAAGCCATGATCAAAAAAATCTACGCAAGGCATATAATAGTCAAGATTCCAGAAATTCAAAATAAGAACATAATATTAAAAGCTGTTAGAGAAAAGAAACAAATTGCCTATAAAGGAAAGACCATCAGAATCACAACAGACTTCTCAACACAAATCCTTAAGCCAAGGAGAGCTTGGAATGAAGTATTTCAAGATCTAAAAGAAAACAACATCCAACCCAGGTTGCTGTACCCCACAAAATTACCTTTCAAAATTGATGGGGAAATAAAATACTCCCATGAAAAGAACACCTGGAGAAATTCATGACCACCAACCAGATAAAATATTCTGAAGGATGTCCTAGAAAGAGATAATGAAGACTACAACTCCACAAACCCCCAAAGAATGAATCCACCAGGCAAGGCAAGCAATTAAACAGAGGGGAAAGAAAGCGAACCAGCAGTAGGAAAATTACATGAAAAGGATAAGTCAATACATACCAGTTATAACCATCAATGTAATATCAGTTGTAACCATCAAGCAATGTAAATGGTCTCAATTCACCAATCAAAAGAAATAGATTGCCAGAGTGGATGAAGAAACAAGATCCAACAATGTACTGCATTTAAGAAACACATTTAACTAAAAAAAAAATGCATAGACTGAAAGTTAAAGGATGGAAAACAATATTCCACGTGACAAGAACTTGGAAAAAAGCAAGGGTAGCTAGTCTATTTACAAAGTGAATTTCAAGCCAAGATTGATCAAGAGAGAAAAAGAAGGTCACTACATACTTGTTAAGGGAACAATCCCAGAGGAAGAGATAACAATCGTAAATATATCTGCAACAAATACCAGGAAAGGAAGAAGTTAAATTATTGTTACTTGCAGATGACACGATACTCTACATAGAAGACCCCAGAAACACCACCAAAAGTCTTGTAGATTTAATAACCAAATTCAGCAGCATAGTTGGATACAAAGTCAACACTCAAAAATCAATAGCCTTCCTATGCACAAATAACAAACTCACTGAGAGAGAAATTAAGGAAACAACACCTTTCACAGTAGCATCCAAGACAATGAAATATTTAGGAATCAATCTAATGAAGGAAGTAAAAGACATCTACACTGAAAACTATAGTACTCTGAAAAAGGAGACTGAAGAAGATATCAGAAAGTGCAAAGATATGCCTTTTTCTTGGGTAGGAAGAAATAGTGAAAATGGCCATACTTCCAAAATTGTTATACAGATTTAATGCAATTCCAATCAAAATACCAATAGCATTCCTCACAAAATTAGGGAAAACAATCCTAAAATTCATTTGGAACCAGAAGAGACCCAGAATAGCAAAAGCAATTCTGGGAAACAAAGGCAAGGCAGGGGGCATCACAATCCCTGACTTGAAATAATACTACAAAGCTACTGCGATAAAAGCAGCATGTTATTGGCAAAAAGACAGACCCTAGGATCAGTGGAACAGATCAGAAGATGCAGAAACAACTTCAAACACATTCAGTCACCTTATCTTTGACAAACACCTTCAGTAGAAGAAAGATAGCCACGGGCCAGTGAGATGGCTCAGAGGCATAAGCACCTGCCTAACAAGCGCGAGGTCCTGAGTTCAATTCCCGGTACCCACATACAAAAAACGGGCTGGTGATATCGCTCAGTGGCACAGGCACCTGCTGGCATGTGAGATCCTGAGGTCGACCCCCAGTACCCACAAAAAGAAAAAAAAAAAAAAGAAAGAAAGATAGCCTCTTTAATAAATGGTGCTGGAAAATCTGGCTTTCCACATGCCAAGGATTAAATCTAGACCCATATCTTTCACCATGTACTAAACTAAAATCAAAATGGATCAAAGTTCTAAATGTTAAGGCAGAAACACTAAATCTTACAGAAGATAGAATAGGTAGAACTTTTGAAGACATATATGTAGAAAAAACCTTTATGAACAAAACCCTGATTGCATAGGAAATATCACAAAGAATCAACAACCAAGATCTCATCTTATTAAAAAGCTTTCACACAGGAAAAGAAACCACCAACAGAGTGAAGAGACAACCCACAGTGTGGGAAAAACTTTTGCCAGCTGTTCCTCAGACAAAGGACTAATATCTAGAATATACAAAGAACTTTAAAAAAATCAGACCCCCCCAAATTTAAAGACATAATCCAAAAATGGGCATCTGAAATGAACAGATACTTCTCAAATGAAGAAGTAAAAACAGCAAGTAAATATATGAAAAAATGTTCAACATCATTGGTCATTTGAACGATGCAAATTAAAACAACACTGACATTCCACAACACTCCAGAAAGAATGGCTATTACTAAGAAATCAACTAGTAACAAATGCTGGTGGGGATGAGGGGAAAATGGACCCTTTCTCCACTATTTGTGGGAGCGTAGACTGGTGCAACCACTGTGGAAAGCAGTATGGAGATTCCTCAAAAAACTAAAACTGGAGGTTCCACTTGACCCAGCTATTCCCCTTGGTATCTTCCCAAAAGAATTAAAAGCACTGGAAATGGGTGAGGGCCAGTGGAGAGGTGGGATAACAAGATGGTGAAGGAGATGGTGGAGCTTCACAAGCTGAAGCTTGCTGAACTAAAGCAAGAATGTCTTGCACGTGGTTTGGAGACCAAAGGAATAAAACAAGATCTCATGAACAGGCTCCAGGCATATCTTGAAGAGCATGCCACAGAGGAAGCAAATGAAAATGTACTGGGAGATGAAACAGAGGAAGAAGAACCAAAGCCTATAGAACTTCTCGTCAAAGAGGAAGAACCCCCTGAATAAACTGTTGATGTGGCAACAGAGAAGAAAGTGGTAAAAATTACATCTGAGATGCCACAGACTGAGAGAATGCAGAAGAGGGCTGAATGATTCAATGTACCTGTGAGTTTGGAAAGCAAGAAAGCTGCTCAGGCAGCTAGGTTTGGGATTTCTTCAATTCTAACAAAAGGTCTGTCATCTGACACTAAACCTATGGTTAACCTGGATAAGCTAAAGGAAAGAGCACAAAGATTTGGTTTGAATGTCTCTTTAATCTCTAGAAAGTCTGAAGATGATGAGAAGCTGAAAAAGAGGAAGGAACGATTTGGGATTGTCACAAGTTCAGCTGGAACTGGAACTACAGAGCATACAGAGGCAAAGAAGAGGAAAAGAGCAGAGTGCTTTGGGACTGCACGATGAAAAGTTCTGGATGCTTTCTCTTCTCCTGTGGCTTCCATTTCTGATTCTTCTTGGTCACATATAAACCTAAGTGCACAGTCATGTGCCTGCATCCTGCCTTGCAATGAGGGAGTATGTACCCTAGGTACCTCCATAAACTCCGGCAGCAATTTGACCTACGGCTGTTCCAACTTTAAGGTTGTTGTGGTTTTGTTTTTAATAATTTTGCTTGTTAATTAAAGAATAGAAAAGAAAAAAAGAATTAAAACCATCATACCACAGCAATATATGCACACCCATGTTTAAAGCAGCACAATGTGTAATAGCTAAATCTTGGAAATAGCCCAAATGCCCATCAACGAATGGAGAAGGAAAATGTGCTTTTTTAAAATGTACAATAGAGTATTACTCAGCCATAAAGAAAGATAAACTTGAGACATTTCTAGGTAAATGGATGCACCTTGAGACCGTACTCTTAAGTGAAATAAATTGGACACACATGTTTAAATATCATTTTGTTTCTCTGCTGTGAGAAACTGAAAGGGTAAATACACCAAAAGTGTATAATAGATATTGGGAAGTGGGAAGATAGTGTTCAAATGGGAAGGGGAACAAGGGAGGCAGGAGGGGGAAAGGAAGGAAGGGAAAAGGAAATAAAAGAATAGAAGGAAAAAAAATGGAAACAAAGATTTTATAATTAAGGGGGAAGAGGGGTTGAAGGGGGGAGGGGAATGGGGAAAAAGAAGAATCAAGATATATTATGCATAGGTACAAATTCCCTATGATGAATATGATCATTGTGTATATCTAAAATGTACCCCTCAAGTCAAGAAGAGCTTGGAATGATGTATTTCAAGTTCTAAAGGAAAATAGCCTTCAACCCAGATTGATGTACCCCGCAAAACTATCCTTCAAAACTGATGGAGAAATAAAATACTTCCATGACAAAGAACATCTGAGAAAATTTATAACAACCAAACCAGCACGCCAAAATGTTTTGAAGGACATTCTAGAAAGGGATAACAAGGACTACAACTCCAGGAACCCCAACAGAAGTAATCCACCAGGCAGGGCAAACAATTAAAGAGAGGGAGGGAAAAAAAATAAAAAGGGGGAGCCAACAACAGGAAAATAATATGACAAGGATAAGTCAATACATATCAGTTTTAACCATTAATGTTAATGGTCTCAATCCACCAATCAAAAGGCACAGACTGGCAAATGGATCAAGAAGCAAGATCCAACAATATGCTGTATACAAGAAACACATTTAATTCAAAAAGAAATTCATAGACTGAAAGTCAAAGGATGGAAAACAATATTCCATGCGATGGGAACCCAGAAAAAAGCAGGGGTAGCTATTCTTTTTGCAGACAAAGTGAATTTCAAGCCAAGAATGATTCATAGAGATAAAGAAGGTCACTACATCCTCGTAAAGGGAACAATCCAAGAGGAAGAGATAACAATCATAAATATATATGCAACAAATACCAGTGCACCCAACTATATAAAACAAATATTAATGGACATGAAAAATCAAATAAGCACTAATACAATTGTATTGGGGGATCTCAATACTCCACTGTCACAAAAAGACAGATCAACTAGACAAAAAATCAACAATGAAATATTAGAGCTGAACCAAACTTTGGAACAAATGGACTTAGTAGATGTCTACAGAGTGTTCCACCCCACAACATCAGAATACACATACTTCTCAGCTGCACATGGGACGTTCTCCAAAATAGACCACATACTAGCTCATAGAACCTGCTTAAGTAAATGCAAAGGAACTGAAATTATCCCATGTATATTATCAGACCATAGTGCAATGAAGTTGGAAATCAATGGCAAAAGAAACCACAAGAATTTGCTAAATACATGGAAATTAAATAGCACCCTACTGAACAACCAATGGGTCACAGATGAAATTAAAGAAATTAGACAGTTTCTGCAACTGAATGATAATGACAGTACAACATACCAGAACTTATGGGATACAATGAAAGCAGTCCTAAGAGGGAAATTTATAGCATTAAATTCCTGTATCAGGAAAACAGAGCAAGCACACATAAACAACCTAATGGTGAACCTCAAACTTCTAGAAAAAGAAGAGCAGGCTATGCCAAAAGCTCGTACAAGGGAGGAAATTATAAAGATCAGAGCAGAAATTAACGTATTGGAGACTAAAAAAACAATACAAAGAATCAAATCAAAGAGTTGGTTCTATGAAAGATTAAATAAAATTGACAAACCCTTATCCAACCTTATTAAAAAAAGGAAAGAAAGTACTCAAATCCACGCAATTAAGAATGAAAAGGGTGATGTCACAACAGACCCTGCAGAAATCCAGAAGATCATCTATACCTACTTTGAAAACTTGTATTCTAATAAGATGGAAAATGCAGAAGAAATGGACAGATTCCTAGATACATATGAATTACCAAAGCTCAACCAAGAAGATATAAAAATCCTAAATAAACCAATAACAATCAATGAAATCAAAGATGTAATTAAAAACTTCCCAACAAAGAAAAGCCCAGGCCCTGATGGAATCACTGCTGAATTCTACAAGAAATTTAGAGAAGACCTAACACCACTACTTCTCAAACTCTTTAATGAAATTGAAAGGGAAGCAATACTCCCAAATTCATTCCTGGAAGCAAGCATTACCCTGATACCAAAACCAGAGAAGGACCCAACTAAGAAAGAGAACTACAGACCAATCTCCCTAATAAACATAGATGCAAAAATCCTCAATAAGATACTGGCAAACAGAATGCAGCAAATCATCAAGAAGATTATACACCATGACCAAGTTGGATTCATCCCAGGGATGCAGGGATGGTTCAACATACGTAAATCAATAAATGTAATACACCATATTAACAGAACCAAGGACAAAAATCATATAATCATCTCAATAGATGCAGAAAAAGCTTTGGACAAAGTCCAGCACCCATTCATGATAAAAACCCTACAGGAAATTGGAATAGATGGTCTTTATCTCAATCTGATAAAAGCTATCTATGACAAACCAACAGCCAATATCATACTAAATGGACAAAAACTGAAAGCCTTCTCTCTAAAATCAGGAACAAGACAAGGATGTCCACTGTCCCCACTCTTATTCAACATAGTCTTGGAAACTTTAGCCAGAGCAATTAGACAAGAGAAAGAAATAAAAGGAATTATGATTGGAAAGGAAGAAGTTAAATTATCATTATTTGCAGATGACATGATACTCTACGTAGAAGACCCCAAAAACTCCACTAAAAAATTGATAGATTTAATAAGCAAATTCAGTAGTGTAGCTGGATACAAAGTCAACACTCAAAAATCAATAGCCTTCCTGTACACCAATAACAAACTTACTGAGAGAGAAATTAGGGAAACAACACCTTTCACAATCACATCTAAAAAAATGAAATACCTAGGAATCAATCTCACAAAGGAAGTAAAAGACCTCTACACTGAAAACTACAGCACTCTGAAAAAGGAGATTGAAGAGGATATCAGAAAATGGAAAGATATCCCTTGCTCTTGGGTCGGAAGAACCAATATAGTGAAAATGGCCATACTTCCAAAACTGTTATACAGATTTAATGCAATTCCGATCAAAATTCCAACAACATATCTCACAGAATTAGAGAAAACAATCCTAAAATTCATCTGGAACCA
Source organism: Erethizon dorsatum (assembly GCA_028451465.1). Taxonomy (NCBI): domain Eukaryota; kingdom Metazoa; phylum Chordata; class Mammalia; order Rodentia; family Erethizontidae; genus Erethizon; species Erethizon dorsatum. Next base: position 39,635,506 of record CM051822.1, on the reverse strand, counting down.
GAAGAGACCTAGGATAGCAAAGGCAATTCTGGGCAACAAATGCAAGGCAGGGGGCATCACAATCCCTGATTTGAAATTATACTATAAAGCTACTGTGATAAAAACAGCGTGGTATTGGCAAAAAAACAGACCTGAAGATCAATGGAATAGAATAGAAGATGCAGAAACAACTCCAGACATATTAAGCCACCTTATCTTTGACAAAGGTGCCAAACACATTCACTGGAAGAAAGATAGCCTCTTTAATAAATGGTGCTGGAAAAATTGGCTCTACACATGCCGAAGATTAAAATTAGACCCATATCTTTCACCGTGCACTAAACTAAATTCAAAATGGATCAAAGATCTAAATATTAAAACAGAAACATTAAATCTCCTGGAAAATAGAATAGGTAAAACTCTTGAAGATATTGGTGTAGGCAAAGACTTTATGAATAAAACCCCCATCGCACAGGAAGTAGCACAAAGAAGCAACAACTGGGATCTCATGTTATTAAAAAGCTTTTGCACAGCAAGAGAAACCACCAACAGAGTGAAGAGACAACCCACAACGTGGGAAAAAATGTCTGCCAGCTGTTCCTCAGACAAAGGATTACTATCAAGAACATACAAAGAACTCAAAAAAATCAGACTTCCCAAATTTAAAGACCCAATCCAAAAATGGGCATCTGAGATGAATAAACACTTCTCAGATGAAGAAATACAAATGGCAAATAAATATATGAAAAAATGTTCAACATCACTAGTCATTCGAGAGATGCAAATGAAAACAACACTGAGATTCCATCTCACCCCAGAAAGAATGGCTATTATCAAGAAGTCAACTAATAACAAATGCTGGACGGGCTGTGGGGAAAAAGGAACCCCTCTCCACTGTTGGTGGGAGTGTCGACTGATGCAGCCACTGTGGAAATCCGTGTGGAAACTCCTCAAAAAACTAGGATTGGGGCCAGTGAGATGGCTCAGCGGCATAAGCGCCTGCCTTGCAAGCGCGAGGGCCCGAGTTCGACTCCCGGATCCCACATACGAAAAAGGGGCCGGTGATATCGCTCAGTGGCACGGGTGCCTGTTGGCACGCGAGGTCCTGAGGTCGACCCCCCGGTACCCACAAAAAAAAAAAAACTAGGATTAGAGGTCCCATTCGACCCAGCTATTCCCCTTCTGGGTATCTTTCCAGAAGAATTAAAAACATCGTACCACAGTGATATATGTGCACCCATGTTTATAGCAACACAATTTGTAATAGCTAGATCGTGGAAACAACCCAAATGCCCATTAACCGAGGAATGGATAAAAAAGATGTGGTATTTCTATACAATGGAGTACTACTCAGCCATAAAGAAAGATAAACTGGAAACTTTTATAGGTAAATGGATGCAACTCGAGAAAATACTCACAAGCAAAATAAACTGGATGCACATTTGTAAACATCGTATTGTCTCCCTAGTATGAAAATGCAATTTCACTGTGACTATTCCATTCCTTACTCTTCTATTTTTACCTAGCTTTTTCTTTTTTCTTCTTTTTTTTTTTTGTGGGTACCGGGGGGGTCGACCTCAGGACCTCGCGCGCCAACAGGCACCCGTGCCGCTGAGCGATATCACCGGCCCCTTTTTCGTATGTGGGATCCGGGAGTCGAACTCGGGCCCTCGCGCTTGCAAGGCAGGCGCTTACACCGCTGAGCCATCTCACCGGCCCCTTTTACCTAGCTTTTACATGGCTTAATCTTATACTGAGTAATATTTTTCTCCAAAAGGTATTTGTACATTCTCTAATGCTTGAGTTTGTTAATACATGAGAATGTTTACTTGTCTTTAAAAAAAAATTAAAAATTAAAAAAGAAATGTACCAATAAAATCAATTTTAAAAATAGAAGAGAAATTTTGCACTTCTTTTGCAAAATGTATTCCTAAGTATTTTATATTTTTTTATGTGGATACTGGGAGTCAAACTCAGGACCTCACTCTTGCCAGCAGGTGCTTGTGCCACTGAGCGATATCACTGGCCCTTTTTTTTCCTTTACGTGGGTACTGAGAGTCGAACTCGCGCTTGCCAGGCAGGTGCTTATGCCGCTGAGCTATCTCACTGGCTCAGTATTTTATTTTTTGATTCTATTATAATGAAATGTTTAAAAATTTTATTTTTTAATTGTTCATTGCAAGTCCATAGAAATAAAATTTATTTTTGTGTGTTGATTTTGTAGCTTGCAACCTTGCTGAAGTTTCATTCATTGCTCTAATTTTTTTTTGAGGAGTTCTTAGAATTTCACAAGATCTTATTATCTGCAGATAGAGATAGTTTTACTTTTTCCTTTCTATTCACCTCCCCCCCTCAGTCAGAGACCCTTTCCAGAGCGCCAGTTATCAGGGACCCCTGCAGTGAGTCCCCAGTCTCCTGCCTGGAGTTACAGCGCACAGCAAGAAAAAGAACAAGAGACAAGAATTGCAAGGAAACAGGGCTCTGGGAAGATCAATGTTCTCTGGGAACAAAGACCAAGAATCTGCAGCTAGCTGCTACTTTATTAGCCAGGGCAGGGGGAGAGGTACAGTGCTTTTCCTGGAAGAGTGTAGAAGTAGTGGTTGAATGGGCAAGTATAACATCATAAAGGAAACAGGTTAAGACTCATCCCCATGGGCCAGCGATATAGCTCAGCGGCATAAGCGCCTGCCTGGCAAGCATGAGATCCTGAGTTTGACTCCCGGTACCCACATTAAAAAAAAAAAAAAGATTCATCCCCACACCTGGGTACTAGTTTACCCTGTATTGTCTTCAGCGGACTTCATCCTACTCTGTGGGCATTACAGCTTCATTTACCATCAAGATCTCAGGGGTGACCCAGAGGAAGTGGGATTTCCGCATTCCAAAACAGGCCCACAAGGCAGCGCAAGGAGGGCCTTGGACAGATACTATGTCAATTTATAATTCGTGATCCCCAAACCCGCCCCCCCCACCTTTTGGAGACAGGGTCTTGCTTGGTAGTTTAGTCTGGCCTTTAATTCACTATGTAGTTCAGGCTGGCCTTGAACTCGCAGTGATCCTCCTGCCTCAGCCTCCGGGGTGCTGAGACTACAGGCGTGTGCCACCACTCCTGGCCATGTAGGTGTCCTTTTTCATCTTGAGGAAGTTCCCTTCTATTCTGTCAGAAGTTCTGTTACTCCCTGATTGATCTACAGCCATATTTGAAGAGGTTTAAATATCCTGTGCCATTGATATGGCTCTTCTTACTCTACCAACTGCCCTTTACCTATTCTCCCTCCTGGTGGCAGTAACCTTGTGTGTTAGTTACTTTTCTCTCCTTGCTGGAACAAAATACTTTACCCCCAAAGTTAAGGAAGGAAAGGTTTATTTAACTCACAGTTTGTGACAGTTTCACAAATCTGGCTGGCTCCAAGGCAGGGCGGCATGGCTGGGGCAACAGTTCAAGGTGGCAGAAAACAGCAAAAGCAACAAGAGCAAAAAGGGAGAGCAAGCCTCTTTTCCTCTCTTACATTGTAAGCAGGCTACCCGCCCCCTAGGGCAGGTGTAGCACTCACACCATCCCCATGCCCTCCTCTTGCAGGGGTTGAGGATGTTTACAAAGTGAGGACCCTGGCCCCCTGCTGAGTTGCTTAAACTTCTCAAGTTGACACAATGTATCAACAATTACACCTTGACAGAGCTCATTCTAGGAACACAGTGATTATGGCCTAACAAATATAAGCAAAAACATGGTTGGAAGGCATATTTTGTTTAGATTATAAAATTCTGTGGTATAAATTTAACAATTCAGAGTACAAATTATCATTTATATTTGACTTAACTCTGGGTAAGACTTGCATTTGTGGTCATCATTAATGAAATACAGTAATAACCACTGAGAGAATCTCTAAAAATTAGTATGCACAGGTGGCAAGATGGATGATGCAGTATAATAAGTAATGATGCCACTGACATTAAATTAAAGGTATTAGGAAACTACAGAGTCAGGAAGAGCTATATTGTTCCTAGACAAACAAGTTCTGAAGAGTGATGGCTTTGTAATAATAGCATCTTTAATCTTATATGGGAATCTGAAATTATTCAGGAGTTGTGCATTCAAAAGAAAAAGAAAGAGATGGTACTTAGACTTGTACAACAAGAGACAGTACCTAGATATAACCAAGAATCTTTATGTACACTGATGTGAAGAAAAACAAATATATTAGTGCCACCTTTATAACCGTTATTTCTAATCTTTGTTAATAAAAACATTTTACCTCACATGGGGCTATGGATTATGTAGTACATATTTTAATAAAATTGTTTATATAATCAGGGTCCTTGCAAAAATATTTATCTGGGATCCTTCTGTAAAGGAGAGTGCAAATGTAAAGGGAATTTTAAAATTTTAAAATTTATAAGTCTGCCACTACAGTGAAAGACAAGGAAAGGCAGGCACAGACTGCTCCCATAATTAGCAAAACTCAGCTAGCCTTGGCATTCCAACACCAACTGCAATTTATAAGGTAAGTGTAGCTCAGACAAAGTGCACCTTGTTGTGTTAACCGGTTCCAAGGTTTCAGGGAGTTATCACTCTGAGACAGCTCGGCTCAGTCTAAGACAGTGATTGATTCCTCCTGCTCACCCTAGCCTTGACCTTCCTATTATAGGATAGAAAGCCCCCAATTAACTTGCCTGAGCCAAACCTGCCTAGCAACCTATGACAAGACAATATGTAGCCAACTTAGAGTATCCTGTTGTCAGCCTTTTGTATTTACTGCTAACAACCTATATAAGTGACTGTTTAATCCCAAGATGGGGCTGGTGATTTGGACCTCTGGGTCCCCCAGCCTGCTGGCGTAAGTAAAGCTGGATCACCTTCCAAGTTCTTTGGTGCTAAGTGTCTTCTATCTGGCTCGGTCCTGTTTTATTTCCACAACACTTCAAATCTTAGTTAGTCCTGGAGGGAATACAGTACAAGCTGGCTAGGAGTTTGGGCTCCGGTGTTAGCTTAATACACAAAGTGTTTAGTATTTAGCATTTTGTGTTTTAAAATGATAGCAATGTTGCTGGGCATAGTGGCCCACGCCTGTAATCCCAGCACTTGGGAGGCTGAGGCAGGAGAACTGCCACTAGCTCGAGGCCAGCCTGGGCTACACAGTGAGTTCAAGGCCAGCCTGAACTACACAGCAAGACTGTCAAGAAAGAAAGAAAGAAAGAAAGAGAAAAAGAGAGAAAGAGAGAAAGAAAGAAAGAGAAACAGAGAGAAAGTGAAAGAAAGAAAGATAGAAAGACAGAGAGAGAGAGAGAGGGAGAGAGGGAGGGAGGGAGGAAGGAAGGAAGAAAGGAACAGACAAGACAAGACAGAGATAGTGATGTATAGTACTTAGTCCATTTTGTGCTGGTGTAATGGATCCTGAGATTTAATAATTTATAAAGAGCACAAATTCATTTCCTATAGTTCTGCATATCGGAAAGCCCAAGATCAAGGTGCAGGCAGTTTTGGTGTCTGATTGGCTGTGTCTCTGCTTCCAACAACTTACCATGAACGCCTGCATCCTCTGGTGGGGACGAACACAGCAGAAGAGAGGGACTAAGAGAGCTAACCAACTCTGGCAAGCTCCTTTTCAAAAGGCATTAAGCCCACCCTTAAGGACATGGCCTTCCTTGCCTAATTACTTCTAAAAGGTCCCACCTCTTCCTATTGCTAAAATGGCAATTAAATTTTAATAGGCATTTTGGAAGGGACAAACCATAGCAACTACTGTACTTACTTTATAGCCCCTATTAGTAAATTACATGATGGAAAGGACAAAATGAGTTCCTAGTTGTATCCCCCACACAATGAAGTGAATCGTTTTCCTGACAAAGATCTTGAATTCACCTGGAAACACTAGGAATATTTAAAATGTACATAAACTATAATTTAAATAGAAAAGCCAGAATAAAAAAAACTCACAGCATTTCATTTATTACCTTATTGACTATTAGAGGCTCAATGACCTTTTTTCTTTTGATGCTGGGTATTAAACTCAGTGCATCGCACATACTAGACAAGCATGCTACCACTGAGCTACATTTTCAAGTCTCTTTTTTAACACTTTATTTTGAAACACAGTCTCATAAAATTGCTTAGGCTGGTCTTGCTTTGGTGACCCTTTAGCCTCAGGGTCCTGAGTAGCTGGGATTACTGGTGTGTGCCACCACGCCCAACTTCGACAACTTTTGAGTTTTTTGTTTTTGTTTTCTCCTGGTTACCCTCACTTTCTTCAAAGCACTTAGTTTGGTGTAATGTACATTGGTCTTCAAAAGGGCTGACTGGATAGCCTGAGAGATGCGGATGCTGTTGCGGAAAGTAGATTGCATGACAGCTCAGCTTTGCTGCTGGAGGCCAAAAACCAGTAATCTCTGAAACGGAGCACAGGGTGGGTCGGGTCAGCCGAGGACTCCGCGAAGGCTCAGCTGCACATTCCGGAGGGCGGTGGGTACCGCCACTGTAGGTGCCCAACGCCAGGGTCTTGAGCCTGGAAACTGGGTGGACGGCCGGTAGGGTCCGCTGGGTGAGTCACTCTCCCTACCCCAGCATGTACGGGCGGCAACATCCACCCGGACCCCGCCTGCGCCTCGGTGAGGCCCCACAGCGCGCCCCGCGCCGCCTCCTGCGGGCGGGCCCTGACCTTGCCGCGGGCGGCCCGGCTGGCGCAGTCTCCGCGCCGCAGTGCCGCCGCTCGAGGGGGCGACCCCAGCACCTGGGCCGACAGCTCCGCAGAGCCGCCGCCGCCCTCCCGCACCCGCACCCGCACCGCACGCCGAGCCACGAGGTCCCCGCCAGAGGCGCAGGGGGCGGGGCAGGGCGCGGCCACCGCCGGCCGAGGGCGCCTGGCGCGGACGCACGCGCCGCAGCCGCGCGGGGCGGTGGGTGTGCTCAGGGCGCGCGCGCCGCCTCAGCCTGCAGCGCCGCCCGCTCCCGGCGCTGGGACCCGCACGTCGGCTCCCGAGCGGCGGTGGGCAGAGTGCGCCAGCCCAGGACCCGCGTCCCGCACCCGGACGGTCCCGGTAAGCGGGGGCGCTGAAGGCGGAGACCCGGTCGTCACCTAGGGGCGGGTCTGCGCGTCCCGACGGTCCTCGGGGACCCTGAGGTGCCCGTGTGGAAGTGGGTGAGCCCCGAGTGGGCGCTGCCTCCACCCCCGTGGGAGAGGCCTGAGGCGGTGTGGGGAGCCGCCCCCGTGGCCGATCCCCTGTGAATGGAGGCGCCCAGAGCGCTCTGCACCTCCCACCGCGGGGAGCCCCAGTGTGGGTGCACCATCCCCGGGGGTACCTTCTGGGTCATTAGGGGAGCCAGGGCCAGCGCCGTCCCCGGAGTTGGTTCTGTGGAAGACCGTGTGGGAACACAGGGGCCCCATCGGCGACAAGGGTGGTGATGCATGTCAGAGAGGACCTGAAGCTAAAGAGGGACCGTAGATGGTGCTCTAGAATTGCTCTAGAACCTCTGACTGAGGAGAGGGTATCCTGCCTTGAGTGACTTCCAGTAGCGCTAAAGATTTTGGCCTCGACTTCCTGTAGGTCTCCTTGTGCCCTCTCTTGTCTCCCCTGAAAAACGCGGTGGAGAGGTGAGGATACTGTAATAGTAGTTGTGGCAGTGTACATTTCTTGCTCCTGTATCTCCCTATTAGAATTTCTCTTCTCTGTAACAGTCCAGTTGACTTGGAGCTGGACTTTACTGGAGGCAGAAACTGGGTGAAAGGGAGAGGAGTGGGGCTTCTAAAGAAGCAAAGATAGGTAATTTTGAATTTGGGCCTTGGCTACCCACAAGGAAGCAGCAGGATAAGGTAGAACAACTGATTCTGGCATGTAATAGAAGAGAAAGTCCTTTGTGGGAAGGAATAAAGGATATTGAGTACTAATGTGCTTGGCATTATACTATTAGGTTTGTGTAAATATCTTATGTAACTCTTATGACAGCTTTGTAAAATATTTCCTAAAGTAAGACTCAGATTAAGCAATTTGACCAAGATTGCAAAGGTTTGAATTATGAAATGTGTTTTTCAGATTTTATTTGGGAGGCAACATCATGGAGAGACAGAAGCAAGAATGTGTGTTCCTATAACAGCTAACCCTATAAAATTCTTAAAAGAAAACGTAGAAGAAGCCTTTATGGCCTTGAATTTGGCAATGGCTGCTTAAGTATGACATTGAAACCACAGGTAATAAAAGAAAAAAATAGATACACTGGACTTCAAAATTAAAAAAAAATGTGCATCAGAGGACACCATCAAGAGAGTGAACAGACAACCCACAGAATGGGAGAAAGTATTTGCAAATTGTATTCTGATAAAGGATTAATATCCGGTATATGTAAAGAACTCCTACAATCCAACAAGAAAAAATCCAATTCAGAAATGGCCAAAGGACATAAATAGACTTTCTTCAAAGAAGATACACAAATAACCAAAAAATATATGAAGACATCCTCAACATCATTAGGAAAATGCAAATCAAAACTACAGTGAGATTCCATTTCTTTTTTTTTTTTTTTTTTTTTTTTTTTTGTGGGTACCGGGGGGTCGACCTCAGGACCTCACGCGCCAACAGGCACCCATGCCGCTGAGCGATATCACCGGCCCCTTTTTCATATGCGGGATCCGGGAGTCGAACTCGGGCCCTCGTGCTTGCAAGGCAGGCGCTTACGCCGCTGAGCCATCTCACCGGCCCCATCCATTTCATACTCATTATGATGACTCCCACCACCAAAAAAAAAAAAAAAAAAAAAAAAAAAAGGAAAACTGCTGCACTGCTGGTGAAAATATAAAATGGTGCAGCTGCTGTGGAAAACATTTCATGGTTCCTCAAACAGTGAAAAAGAAGGCTGGCTGTGGTGGTGCGTGCTTGTAATCCCAGCACTTGGTAGGCTGAAGCAGGAGGATCACTGTGAGTTTGAAGCCAGCCTGGTCTACATAGTGAGTTCAAGGCCAGCCTGAACTACATAGTGAGATTCTGTCTCAAAAAACAAAACAAAACAAAACAAAACAAAAACAAACTAAAAAGAATGACCTAACAATTCTACACCTATATACTGCTATATAGTTAAGTATACATACAAAAGTGATGTGGTATAGAAACTATCTAAATTCCAAAACTTAGTAATTTAGCTCTTCCATCGTCAGAAAAATAGTCCATTTCTGTTTTATTGTTTAACTATCATCATCCCCACTAAACTCAAATCAGTCAGGTGCCACCTTTGAGGAAGGAGAGAAGATATGATGAGCTTGTGACTCCACAGTTTCTAGAAATGAGTTCTGAAGATTTGGAAGCAAAGGATTCTGCCTCACTGTGGAAGGCTGCTGACACTTATCTCAAACCCTTTGCTTCCACCAATCATCTTTGCAGCATTTACGCAACAGAGATACATCGAACACTTGCTCTGTGTAAAGCTTTGGGAACCATCCTGATCCTCAGCACAAAGAAAATCTGAGACTTCCTCTCTCTGTGATACCCATTGATTTTAGTTGCCTCCCTTTTCAGAATTTTCTTTTGCTTTGTTACTGCCTACCCTCTACCACCCTGCCAACCCTAACGTTTTGCAAAATCACTGTTAGTTACATTTTGAACCTTTTATAAATTTCTGCCACTCCCATATCAACAAACCAGTGAAAATAGGAAAGTAACTTCATGTCTTACATGCAGGCTGAAGTGGTTCTAGCCTATTGGGGGGATGAAGTCTGTCTCTCTCTCTCTCTCTCTGTTGGGCAGGGGAAGGGGTGAGCTGAGGGAAAGGAATTCCATGGATCCCTTCTTTCATAGGTGCTATTTCCTCCATAGCTTATGCTGTGGATAGGCTTTCCCTTCCCTCTACTTCTGCTTGCCCTTATAAGTCTCACTGTACTTTAAGCAGGTGCTCCATAGATAATGGGTTGCAAATTCCATGCTGCTCACATAAGCCTTACTACCTGAGAAATACTTCTCTTGCCACTGTGACTGCAGCATTGTATTTTCTGTTTCAAATGACTACAAATGTTCTGGCTTAAAATAACATGCGATTATTATCATTTCTTTGAGTAAGGAATCCAATTAGTCCTCTGCTTATAGTCTCACAGCTGTAATCAAGATGTTGTCTGGGCTGCATTCTCAGTTGGAAACTTGACTGGAGAATAATCTTCCTAGCTCGCTCAGATTGTTGGTAGAGTTTATTTGTAGTTACAGAACTGAGGGTTCTGGCTTCCTGCTGGCTGTCAGCTGGAAGCCACCCTTAGCATTTAAAGGCTACACGCATGCAATTCATGGAAGCCACTGAAGTTTGCCATGTGGATTTTCCTAGCACAGCAGCTTCATCAACTCAGAACAGAGACTCTCCAGAGAGTGTGCTAGAAGACAGAATTGTAGTAAGAGTGACTTTCCATCACTTTTACTGTATTCAAATTGACTGGGATCAACTCAAAGGTTAACCCATATTCAAGAAGATGAGATTACACAAAGCATGAACACCAGAAGGTAGGAATCCCGTGGGTGAGACTGTCCCCATGAACTACCGAAGGAAGATTTAGGTTACTGTCTAGTCTCATTTCTGTTTTCTTGTCCCATCTTTATTTACCATCACTTGCCCTCAGTTTTCCCAAACCCTTCTCAAGTTACCACAAATTCTTCATTCTCAATTCACATTTTCCCTGTGATAGCTTCTGTGTCTCTTTTCTTCTTTACTGAAGACATAAGAAATCCAAGTTTAGAAAAAAGAAATCCCTGCCAGTTAAGTAACCATTAAGCTTTACTTGTGGTGTCTTCTTGATTTTCTTTTTAGCCCAGTCTCTCTTCTAGAACTTCTATCACAGAGGAAGTCAGCCATTTTTTTTCCTTCTCACTTGTCATTTGTTTTTACCTGTCAAAAACTGCTGTTGGGAGAGACAACCTACTCAGGGCCGTTAGTATTCCTGAGTTTTCTTACTAGGTATGCCAAAAATTCGAAGTCCTGACTCTTAACCAGGACATTTCTCAGGGATACATTTGCAAGAAAGAGCCTTGAGGGCTAAGATGTCTACCCCTGGACAAAGAAGAAGTTTGCTTCTTACTATGAGAACTGCCAAAGCTCAGTGTTCCTCCCCTGTGTAGCAGCCCAGTGCATATGTAGACATCACTCATAGGCCCTGTGCTATCCCTGTGGGACTTGGAAGATATGAGGGAACTGATGTAAAACACCATGCTGAAGCTTTTGCTGTGGCTGTGCTGTGAGTAATACAGTAATAAAATCCTTTATCTTTGACTTGGGAGTCTTGTGTCTTCTGCCAGAATTCATGAAACAGTAACAGGATAGCTTGTTAACTTGCAAATAAAATATCAGACTGCAGTTTTTTGTTTTTTGTTTTTTTGTGTGTGTGGGTACCGGGGGTCGACCTCAGGACCTCGTGCGCCAGTAGGCGCCTGTGCCGCTGAGCGATATCACCGGCCCTTTTTTCCTTCTTTATATGGGTACCGGGAGTCGAACTCAGGACCTTGCGCTTGCCAGGCAGGTGCTTATGCCGCTGAGCTATCTCACCAGCCCCAGACTGCGGTTTTTGACAGTCACTGCCACTTGTTTTCCTTGATGCTAAAACTGCTTTTGTTAATTTCTCAAACACCTCAGGTACATATCTTGTGTATTTGAGCAACGTCTTTCTTAATCTAAGTGTCTTTTGTAATACAAGTTCCATGTGTGTCTCAAGCATCAAGGGCTTTAGCTTAACTGGTTGCATCTCACACTTTCCTCTCAGAATTGAAGCTTTTCAATTTTAAAGTGACTTGGTCAATTAGGGTTCCTCAGAGATACTGAACCAAAAGGATATATAAGTACAGATACCTGAGAGGGGACTTATTGGGACAGGCTTACATGATTATGGAGGCTGAGCAGTCCCACAGCAGGCTGTCTGAAAGCTGGAGATGTCAGTAGCCTGGCTCAGTCCAAGTTCAAAGGCTTTAGGACTAGGGAAGCTCATGGTGTAACTCTTAGTCTGAGGCCAAAGGCCTGAGAACCCAGAGAACTGCTGCTGTCAGTCCTGGAGTCTAGAGGTGGTGGAGCCTGTAATTCTGGTGTCCACGGTCCAGAGAGGAAGATCCCAGCTCCTGGTAATAAACAGACATACAGATATTCCTCATTTAATGACCTATTTAATAACTGTTCAGACTTAATGACCTGCTGCTCAGACTTATGACCTATCTTTTTTCTGTACATTTCTGTACATCTTATTTATAGAGCCTCAATGTCATTTTTTGTACAGTATATACCTTGTTTATACAGTACTGTAATTTTTGCTGATTATACTGGATAGTATTCTAGTTGTATGTTATATGTTACAGTACTGCATGTAAGAGTTACACAGATAAAAAGCAAAGTCATCAAGTTGGAGTTTCTTTTGACCATTTCTTTGTTCTGAATAATGTACATACTATATACAATTCCTCATTTGGTGACTAATTCATTTAATGACCTGGTCATAACTCAGTTGTTAAATGAGGAGTGTCTGTATTTACCGTTTCTTCTGTTTTTTTTTTTTTTTTTAAATCTCTAGACTTTTGTCTGATTAGATGGTGCTTGCCCACATTGGGAGCAGATCTTCCCTCTGTGTTCCCCTAAAACTTACGCTAATCTTGGGAAACACTCTTACAAAACAATACTTTACCAGGCTTTTAGGTGTACTTTAATCTTGACACCTAAAATTAACCAACACACTTGGTTAGTCTGTGTTGTTATTGTTTAGATTTGGATTTTGTTTTACTTTAATGATTCTGCTCTAAGGATTTCTACCATTAAAGATGCTGCAGCTAGGGTTGAAAAGCATTTCTGCGTTTGTTTTGAGTATGTATAACCTTGCTATGCCTCCAGTGAATCAGTCCTGAAAAAAGGAATTTAGTGCGTTGCTTCCATGACTCCAAATTAATAGTTCTAATCTTTTTAACTCATGCCCTCTTTCTGATGGATGTAAGTCTTATGGCTGCTTCTCCCTCCAAATTCTGCTACTCTTTTGGGACAGGTTTGCCCTACTATTTAAATGGCTAGAACCTTCTGCATATTCCTACCAACGAGGTAGCCAACATAATGTTGAGTTGTGCTTTTCATAGTTTGCATTATGGAAAAAACAAGAGTTTAAAAATCTTTTTCAAATACATAATTGACAAACTTTTTCAATCCACTCTTTTCTCTAACCTCCCGTTAAGAGTTCCTGAATGCACACTCCCACACTGAGTGTTTAGCTAATATGATTCTCAAACAGAACCACTGATTAATCACTGTGTTCTTATTGGATTAAAGCATTTTTTCTTATTCATAGTATGCACATACCACAATTTATTAAGCAGTTCCTTTTTTAGGTTATTTCTTCCTGTTTATCACTATAAGCAATGCAGCCATATATATATGTATATATATATATACATTATAAATATATATAAATATATATTCCTACAGGTCAGTGTCTTGGTCTGTTCAGGCTGAAATAATAAAATACCATAAACTGAGTAGGTTATAAATTACAGAAATTTATTTCTCACAGTGCTAGAGGCTAGGAAGTCCAAGATCAAGGCACTGGAAGATGTGGTGTCCGATAAGGTCCTGGCTTTTTGGTTTACAGATGGCAGTTCCTTGCTGTGTCCTCACATCATGAAAGAGTCTAGGTAGCTTTTTGAGGCCTCTTCTGTAAGAGCACTAATCCCATTTCTGAGGGCAGAGCCTCTGAAAGCCTCACTTCTTAATACCATCACATTGGAAGTTTCAATATATGTATGTTGTGGAGGTGTATTCACACCATGGTAATCAGATTCTGGAATAGAGTTTCTTCAAAGGCATCTTAGTAGCTATCCGTCTCTGCTAGAACCTTCCAACCACAAAGACTTTCAGAATGAGCCTGATTAATCTGTTCTTGCACCACTCAAAGGCATAGCTTTCTTTATACCTATGTCACCATTGTCTCTTAGAAGTGGCTATCTTTAAGTCAAAAGATACACTATAGTTCTTTTTTTTTTTTTGTGGGTACCGGGGGTTGACCTCAGGACCTCGCGTGCCAGCAGGCGCCCGTGTTGCTGAGCTATATTACCAGCCCTTTTTTCGTATGTGGGTTCTGGGAGTCGAACTCGGGCCCTCACGCTTGCCAGGCAGGCGCTTACGCTGCTGAGCCATCTCACCGGCCCTATACTATAGTTCTTTAATCAAAACTTTAAAATGATCCTCAATCATTTTAGAGTCACCATTAGGATTGATTTAATGAGATAAAATAGTATTTTAAAAATCGGGGAATATCACACAGTAAAATTAGAATTGTTTCAAAACACTTTGAGTTCAGTTACAAATCCATGGATATATATGAATATATATATATGCACACAGGCTCACATTATAAACCATAACTATATTTCTTACTATGAGTCACAGTGAAAAAATTTGAAAAACATACCACGAAAGGTGTTACGGTTTAGAACTAAAATGTCCGCCTAAAATTCTCAGATGGAGCCTGGTCAGCAGGGATGGATTACGGGGGCATGACTTGGAAGGGTGTATTTTGTTCCCCAGTTTCTCTTTTCTCTCTCTGCGTCATAGTTTTCCTCTGCAAAGCCTTTCTACCATGTCGTTTCTACCTTGAAGCCAGCTGATCTGCCACTTCACGGCATCTGGGAAAAGAAGGGTAGGGAGGAAGGGAGGATGGTGTCTTGCTATCCTCTTCAAGGGCACACCCTCAATAACCTACAGCCTCCATCTAAGCCCTACCTTTTAAAGTTCCCAGCATCTCTTAATAATGCTGTGGACTGGGGAATAAGCCTTCAACACATGAGCCCTTGGGAGATATTCCAGATCCACCCTATAAAGGCAGTCATCCCTTTCTTCCTACATGCAAGAAACACAGGAGGGCATGTGCTTAGGGTATGTGCGTGTATTATTCAGCTTTCCTGTTGTTGGGGTAACATCAACAACAACCACAACTTAAAGGAGGAGAGGTTTAATTTGGCTCACGTTATGGGGGATTCCGCTTATGGTGAGCTGGCTCCAAGGCAGAAGCAGCATGGTAGAACATGGTGGAGGGAAACTGCTCAACCCATGACATCCAGGAAGCAGAGAGTAAGGAGCGAAGCCAGGGACAAGAATACACCCTTCCGGGTCACAAATTCCCTAACCCGCCTCTGAACATGACACTTCTGGGGAACATTTGAGATCTAATCCATAACAGTGCATGACTGCAGAAGAAAATTGCAATGGGCCACAGTTTCTCATTGGCTGCTCACCAGAATCACTTATCGAGCTTGCTAAAAGAAAACTGAATTAGAGGTACTATTTTGGTCCCAAAATAGAATATTTTCAGAGCAGGGCCAAAGAATCTTTATTTTTACCGGAGTGTTCACGATTCTGACCTGGAAACATCCAAGCATTTGGTGAGGTACAGCTGGGAGAGCAATGTGGATCTGTGCTGCTCCTCATTCCAAGCATCAGATGCACACAGAGCCAGTGGAAGAGGAGAGTTGGTCTGAAGACGCTGAAGTGATGCCCACAAGTACAAAAGACATTTCAACTTGGCACACCCTGTGGAAAAAGCCAGGGAGGGATGTAGCAGGGAAGAGGAGAGAGATGTGCTGCTTCCTCTCCTAAAAAATCCCGGGATTGCTCTCTCAGCTATGAAATCCCGATGTTCTCCTATTCTTACTAATGCTACTGTGGGGGAGGCACCTTGTTTTTGTCAGTTGACATCCATGGCCTCTCCTCATGTCACATTCTTGCCCATCTTTGCTAGATTGAGGAAGATTTCTTACGTTCAACCCAAAGCCCCTAAACTTGCAGAGAACCCAACCCCACCACACACTGGCCTCACAAACTTTCATTTGAAATCTCAGTTGCTCATTTCATGGTGTGAACTTGAGCCTGTAGAGATAGAGCAGCTCAAAGAGATGTTCTATCCTGGAGATATTGGGGCCTCCTACTTGCTTTTGGGGATGAGAACCTAAATTAGGTTCAGCTAGAGAAAGAAGGAAAATAGTGGGGGCTAGTCTGGAGAACAGTGAGAATGGCAAGTCCCTTCCTTGTTGTCTGTGTATGTATCTGGAGGCATGAGAGAGAGAGAGGCACTGAGGCAGCCTGGAAGAGAATGAGCCCAGGTAAAGACAAGAGGGCCCAGCAGAGAGGATGAGATAATGAGAGGAGTTGTGATCCTTCTCTGAGACCACAAGGCTACAGACCCTGTCATTCTGCCCTAAGATGCTACTCTGGCCTCATCCCTCCTTATAGTCCTTCTTGAACTAATCAGGGTGTGGGAGTCTCAAGCTTGCAACTCAGAGCCCAGGTGTCTTTTGGTCCTCAAGTCAGGCTGTATGTAGACATTGGAAAAGGGACACAAAGACTTGATAATTTCACTTCTGAGATGTGAGCATTCACCTGAGTTCCGTTCTTTAAAGATTTTGACTTAGTGAGCTTTGATGGTACTTTTAACCTCTGGGGAGGCCAAGGTGTAAAGGGGTGCTGCATTGATAGCTGGAGGTGAAGGGTGGGGGAGGTACATGTGGCTATGTCAGCCCTATCCAATGATGGGTGCAGAGCCAGAGATAAAAGAACAGGGTTTATTGATATCTCCCTTAGCCCCAGTATTGGTATGAATACCAGTACCTGGACCAGTTCTGGGGTAGACATCCCAGTGTGAGTGTTACAAGTGTCTGAAAATCCTCACCTGACAGTTCATGGTGGCAGAAGATACAAAAGCAACAAGAGCAAAAGGGGCAAAAGGGAGGAGCAAGCCTCTTTCCCTCCCTTATATTTTATGCAGGCTACCTGCCCTAGTGCGGGTGTAGCACTCACACCACCAATCCCAGCACTAGACAATGAACCAATCACAAACTCTAGATTGAGCTGCCTCTGAAAAGCCTGCCCCCCCATGACTGCATGAGCCTTTGGGGGGACATCCAGATAAAACCATAACAGTGGCACACGTTTGTAATCCCCACACTCAAGAGGCTGAGGCAGGAGGATCACAGTGAGTTCAAAGCCAGCCTGAGCTATATAATGAGTGGAAGTTGTGTGGCAGTTAATCTTGATTGTCAACTTGATTGGGTAGTAGATGACTAGAAATGATTCAGTTGTAAGGGTGCTAACCTCATCAATGGATTAATGAGTTCACAGCTAAATGGGCTGTTAAGAGGTGGGACCTAGTTGGAGAAAATTGGTCACTGAGGGTGTGTGTTTGAAGGGTATAACTTTTCTGTCTCTCTTCCTCTCTCTTCCCCTCTTCCCCCCCACCCCTTCCCCACTCCCTCTTCCTCCCCTCCCCCTCTCCCTCTCCCTTTCTCTCTCTCTCCCTGTCTGTCTGTCTCCTTCCTGGATGCTATTAGGTAAGTGTTTTTCCTCTATCATGCCTTTACACCATGTTTCTGCCTTGGAGCCAGTTGACCATGAACTGAAACCTCTGAGCCAAAATAAACCTATTATTCTTTAAGCTATGTATTCAAGTATTTTGTCCCAATAATGGAGAAGAGGCTGATACAACTTGGTTTAGGTTTTGTAGAGGTGGGATTGTGGTTGGCATTAATTATCCATTGGGGTAGAGCTACCCAAGTGGTCACGCCCTATGTCAGGGGCTCCCTTGTGGGAACCTGGAATCTGGTTCTTGAGTACTCTGAGAGTAATCTGGACTGGGCGTGTCTGTCTGTTTTTTTCTTCCCTTGTGTGTGTTGTGTCAAAGAGTCTTGGAGTCAGGACCCTGCAGGCATGGAGCCAGTAATAAATTGGGGGCATTTATCATAATAAGTTAGGGGCTGGACCGCTGAAGAGGGTAATGGATGTGCTCCAGAGCTTCACAATTCTTTAAGAGCCCACAGCCAAGTTGTTGAGACCAGGGGTATGAATATGAACCCAAGAGTATCCTGTTAAAAGACAAGCAATAGGAGAGAAATTACAAACCAGAGCTCAGAGGAGAAAGAGACAGGCTTGTGTAGAGGTGGCCTAGAGGCTTAATGGAGGAGAGAAGTTTGAAGGATGGATTTGGACTACATTTGTGTCTGTGGGCTGTGTCAAGTATGGGTGTAAACTGGTCTTTGTTTCTGCAAGATTGTGCCTTTCTGTGTCTACTCAAGCATGTCCACTTAGGTTGTTCATATGTTTGTATATGTGTGTTTCATAGACACATTTGTGTCTCAGTTCCTAAGTGGCATGATTGACTTCACTTCTTTTTCTCTAGGTACCTATGTGGCTGGATGTCTGTGTCCATGTGCCTCTGACTCTCTGTGTGTGTGTGTGTGTGTGTGTGATTTTTCTCTGGCCTCTGGTTTTGCCTTTCCCCTTTCCTCTGACACACCCCAGCTGCCAGCTGTATTTACTGCAAGAGTGGTTTCCCTTCCTGCAATCTGGATTCCCATGGGTCAGGCTGCCTGCCCAGGGCCCTGCTCCAAGGTCAGTAGCAAGTTTGACCTTGGGAGTGTTACACTCTGGAAATCCCCCAGTGTGCTCCTTGCCTGGCCCTGGACTGAGAGAAATTATGGCAGAGGAAAGGGATAAGGCAAGGAAGGGGGCAGTTGGCAGAACCTACCTCTCCTTCTGGAAACAGAATCTCTCTCTGGTCCATTCCCAGGCCCCCCTTCATCTCCCCATACTGTCATCCAGACTAAGTGTCCCGGGGCCTGGCCTCATTGTCTCTGGGCATGGGAATGGATAGTCTTCTGCAAGCCCCGTCAGACCTCATTAGCGTCTGGTCCTGTGTCCCCAGCACCATACATGCTTGCATTGTGCTTACTTCTCATGGCTCCAATGAGGTTATTCTCTCTTTACTCCTCTCCTTGCAGTGGACATAGAAATAATTTTTGTCCTCCCTTCTGTGATGGGTCTGGCTTAGGCCATAGCCTCCTGAGTTCAGGTGGAGCGTTGGTTGGCTGGTAAAGCAGCAAAGGCCCAGCCACCTCCTTCATGGTACAGGAAGCAGTGTCTCCATGTGGTTTATTCCATACTGGGTTGTTTGACCTCCCTGCTTGGGCTGCAGTGAGAAGATATAAAAGTGAAGCTGCCATGGTCCCTGTCCTGTAAAACTCAGCATTTCATAGAAGTGGTGATATGGAGAGGCCACTCTCCTCCCTCTACTGGTGATCACTTGCCTGGAATTCCTTCCAGACCATTCTGAAGTGTCCTTCTCATGGGTGTAAGGAAAGGACTCTAGACAGTCAGGGCCATTCACCATGATGTGATATACTAGCGGTGAACCCCAGTGTTCCCCCAAAGCCCAGATGTTGTTAGCATCTACCCCTAATTCTGGAATAGTAAATCCTTCAACATGTGCCCTCGTGAGACTTTTGCTTCTTCTGAGTTTTCTGTCTGAAGCATAGGGAGAGGTGAAATGTGGGTTTATGTTAGGGTTATGATATAGAGTAAGAGGGCTTCATCCTCCATCAGCATCCTGCATGAATCATAGACTCTCATCCTGTCTTCTTTCAGTTCTTGACTTTGCTGAGAACTCAGAACCCTGTACATTTCTACTCCAGCTCTTCTTTCTGCCCCCAACTCTTTGTCATAGGACTTTGGTCAGTGGCATGAATTCATGCTGGGTAGAACCCATGGGGAACCATGGGAAGGACCTGCTCCACCCTAACCCAGGATGTGTGCACACTAACCAGGTCTCTCACCTGATGCCACTGTGACTCGTCTGTATCAATTCCCTTCATTCTGGGTCTCCCTCTTGTCTCACTTGTGGCTGTCTGCCCAACTCCCAGCAGGCAGAAAGGATATGCCTGTCACAAGACCTTCCATGATCTTTGGGGATGGTTCCAGAAACCACCTGGAGAGTGTTGGCTCAGCAGGCCAGGGCTTTGTATCTCTCAGCTCTGGGGGCCAACTAGCAGCTGGGCCTCTATCCCTTAGGCACAGAATCACCATTCAGAGGGGGAGATGTAGCAGTGCTTCTTCCTATCTGGGCTTTCTGCAGCCTGCAGGCTGAGGACACACTGTGCTAAACAATGAAGTTCTATCAGAAGAAGCAAGTCCTGCCACCACTTCTTCCTAGTTGATGGGATGCTGACTGATCCTGGAATTAGGATCCAGGAATTAGGAACCAGGAGCCCTGTTCCTCATTACACAACCAAAGGAGGCTCTGTACTTCTTGCCTTTACTCCAGCTCTTAGCTCCTCTGTGATACATTTTCAGGAGGGTGCACAGGTGTCATTTTCTGAAGGATATTATGTGTCTGACCACAGGTCCTATCCATCTAGCTGGGGCATCCTTACTATCTTTTTGCTTTCCAAGTGTCTCCTATTCACCCCACAAATCTTGCAAACAAGGTTGTCTCCCATGCTCTCTCTCAAGTTTCATGCATTTAGAGCTTTCTTTGTACATCTCCTGCTACCAAGATCATCTGCTTCACACACATCGTTGCAATTTCAGTCTACCTTTCCATGCCCACTTGGGTTCTCACACTGCCACTAACTCTCAGGCCCTAAAAGAAACTTTCCATGGCAACTTCCAGAATCCCTCTTTACCTCCAGTTCCAGCTTTGGTTCTATATATTCCTCTCCCTACTTGCAGCCATGGTTTCTTGCAGCCATGGCTTTGCCCACATTCACTTATAAGTAGAAGAAACCTTTCTTCAACTATGAAATCTTCTCTCATTAATCCTGCCTTTTCTCTACCACTAGCAAATTTTCTGTGCTTTTACCCAAGGCCAACCCCTTGACTTGGATACTTGATCACTATGTTAGCTTCATGTTACTCTGACAAAATAACTGAGATAATCAAATTATAAAAGAGGAAAGATTTATTTTGACTCATGTTTTCAGATATTTCAGCCCATTGCCATTGGATTCCATTGCTTTTTGACCTATCATGAGGCAGCAATTCATGCTCAAGAGCTTGCAGTCAAGCAAAGCTGCTCGCCTCATGGTGAACAAAGAGTAAAAGAGGCAAGCAAGAAGGAGCCAGGGTCCCAATATCCTCTCCAGGGGTGATCTTTGACCCCCCCCCCATTGCCTTCCACTAGGCCCCACCTTTTAAAGTTTCCACCACCTCTCAATAGCTCCACATGCTGGTAACCAACCTTAAATAAAGGCCTCTGGGAGTATTCAGGATCCAAACTATAGTAGTCCCATTTCTTCACCTCTAAAGCAACACTCTGCTCTAGCAGGTTTTTTCCTTGTTTGCTGTCATGCATCATCAGTTTATCCCTTTTGACCATCTTTTCTACCAACATCTGTCATGCTATGTCTCCCTTTTAAGAAAACCCACTCTGGATCTCTCATCCCCTCTCTCTAGCTATAGCTTCATTTTTATGTACCTCTATGGAACAAATTTCTCGAAGAAATGATTACAATTGCAATCACCATTACTGTCCTTCCATTATCACTGAAATCTACTTCTGTCTCACGTTTGTTTCTATCACTCATCTGAGTCTGTGCTTCCGGATGCCATAAATTATCACTATGTTGCTAAATCTGATGATCATCATCTTATTTTCTAGTTGGCAACTTTTTATGTAATAAATTGCTGTTTGAAATACCTTCTTGGCTTCAAATATACCTCATCCTTCAAGTTTTCCTACTATCTCACTGAATATTGCTTTTCAGTTTCCTCGGCTTACTGGTTTCTACTTTATTTTACAATTTTATTAAAGTAGAAGTATCCCAGGGCCTTGTCCTTAGATCTTTGCTTCATGTATACCTTGATGATCTCACTTGGTATCATTCTCTGTCTGTCTCTCTTTCTGTCTCTCTCTCCTCTCCTCTCTGAAAACATCACTGTCTCTGTGTCAAGGACAAACGATTGGGAATATGACTCAGGATGAAACACAGAGATTAGTTATGGTGAATGATAGCCACGAAGGGTGTGAATGGTCTGTGTGCATTTTTGAACATGGGAGAAAACAAGTTGCTGATGTACTGGATGTGGACTGTTAGGGGATGAAAATTCAAGGATGACACCATTGTTTATGATCTGAACAACTGGAAAGATGGAACTGCCATTAACTGACTGGAGCAGATTTGTTATGTGTGAATGGGTGAGTATGGGACAGGGATTCAGGACTTCATTTTTGGATAGTTTGAGATGAATATTGGCTTCCAAGTATACATGTGGATTCAACAGTTTGGGCATGTGAAAGCATCTATCACATGAGATCAGGAGCTCCATTGTGGCTAGGCCTGTGTCTTGTGTTTGTCATAGTACCTGGCACATAGTAAATACTCAAACCTTGTAACTGTCAAATGCAAGCTGCTTCTGAAGGCCAATTTTATGTCTTCCTCATGCCTCCTTTTGTGGCAGGACCCCACACCTCATAGAATTGATCACACTGATGCAATGTCTACTTCATAGTCCAAACTTTGCATTCCATTATTATGAATGTATTACTATGCACTAGCCACTGTTCTAAGCCCTGGGGTTACAAGATCTTAATCATTATGGCAAGCTAAAGATGAGAAACTGAACTGAAAAATGGACAAGAGGGAGTCAACTTGAGAATTATCAAGATTAGAACCTAGTGACAGTATTGATATATGGACTGAGTGAAAAAGTGTATAATGATGCTGACAATTTATAGTGATCCCTGACACTGTTTCCTAATTTGCATTATTTTTGGAGCAAGGTAGAAAGTTTCCTCAGTTGTTGACTGTACAGTTTGGAGCAAAGGAAAGACTGGGACAGAGAAATGGCTTTAGGAATCAGCAGCATATTAATAACAATTTAGGTTCAGAGTATGTGTGTGCAGTCATCACTCTCACTGATGAAGAGTGATGTGGCTCAGGAACGTTAATTAACTTGTCAAATGCCAGAGCTAGAATTCTAACCCTCATGATTTTCTACATTCCATTCTTGTGACTTTGACCTTGAAATCTGCATCCTCTCCAAGGGGTCAGACATTTGGCCTGAACATTGTAAAAACACTTACTCAAAGCTTTTATAATGTTTTCCTTGTGCTGTAGTTTGGCAGGCTTGCTCCCTTTCCTTTCCTTTCCTTTCCTTTTCCTTTTCCTTGTGCTCTCCTCTTCTCTCCTCTCCTCTCCTCTCCTCTCCTCTCCTATCTCCCTTCCCCTCCCCTCCCTTCTCCTCCACTCCCCTTTCCTATCCTTTCCTTTTTTTTCCCTCCCACCTTCCCTTCCTTTTTTCCTTCTTTATTTACTGCCCTTTGTTCATGTTTGTCTTGTCCTGAAATTATTCTCTACCCATGTCAGCAAGAAGTTTCCACCAAAGGGAAGGGAATGGACCAAATCTTTCACTTTGTGAAGCAATCATAACCTTAAGCTATGCTGTTGTGCTGTAGCTTCCTTAAGAGGTTGGGGGTTCCAGTCTTCCTTCTAGGGAGATCAATGCCTATCCCAACCCAGGTAACTAGAAAAGGAAAGACAGGGTCCACTCCTCTCAGAGGTTCAAGGGAATATGAGCATGCTGGCCTTCATTAATAGTTCTGTGTATCTAGGAGTCTTGAAGGTACCTTGAGTTTTGGATCACCCAGTTAGTGGTGGGGGTGGGAGTGCAGGCTGGACTGAACAGGGACCAGGTAAGTGCTTGTGGTAGATTAACTAATGGTCAGTTTAAGTGGGGAATACCCAGCTGAACTGAGTCAGCAT
Source organism: Erethizon dorsatum (assembly GCA_028451465.1). Classification (NCBI taxonomy): domain Eukaryota; kingdom Metazoa; phylum Chordata; class Mammalia; order Rodentia; family Erethizontidae; genus Erethizon; species Erethizon dorsatum. Next base: position 39,612,022 of record CM051822.1, on the reverse strand, counting down.
GGTTCTGGGTGTGGAAGACCCAATTGAGGATTGTTGCTGGAACAGTATAATGGAAGGGGAAGATTGCATGCTGTTGATTTTCTTGGAGAAGCTTGCCCTGGCTGGTTTTCCTGATATGAACTGGATTGTTCTCACTGGAAGAGGAGCTCAGGTCCTCCCTGTCTCCAGGAATGGCTGCTGTTCTCTTTGGGGGAGCTCGGTCTTCGCCTTGAGCATCGCTTCCTGGCTCCAGTGCAGATCCCTCAGCCTTCTGGCACAGATCCTTCACCCTGCCAGCACAGAATTTCTAGCTTCCACCACTGGCCTTTGGGCCTTCCTGGGGCAGATCCTTGATAGGGACTTGCATGAGACATTGCCATGGGTTCTAAGCCTTTGGCTAGACTCATGCAGGACATTGCTGAGGGATCTGGGCCCTTGGCTGTATTCTTTGGGTCTCTAGCACATGGACAGATCTCTTGCACTTTTCCACATTTGACTTTTTGGGTGAATATTATAAAATAATCCTATAAATTATGTGTCCTGTGTTAAATCCATCCCCTTGCAAACCCTGACTACAACATGCTGTAGAAATGTCTCCATATAGCAAGTTGTTGGAGAGGCCATCTAAAGCAGAGCTGTAGAAGGACTTCGTTTAGTCTGTGAGAGAATTGTAGACAGGATATAGTTTGGAGGAACTTACTTTTTTTGGAAGTTGCTTACAGGCCTCCACTTGCCTCTTGGCCTCCTTCTTGGATTTCTCCATCACAAGGATTTCAGAGAATTGAGCATAATATTTTCATTAATGATAAACAGACATTTCCCCGAAATAGGAAAATATTGGACATTCCCAGCGAGAGGGGCAAAAGGGCCAGAAATTTGATCGAGTCGTAAGAGATTCATGTGTGGCATTAAATTATAGATTTTTTATTACTTTCTGTGGCTGGTTAATAGATAGGATACTTTCTAAAGACCGTAAAGCTTTCCTTTGACAATCAAGATGAATGGTTTTGGTGGTTTCTGATATGCAGTGGGGACATAATTAAGAAATGGATGGGTGAAGAGATGGAAGGAGGGGCACAGGAACCAAGGCCTGGAGCTATGAGGCTGGTGTGTTACAGTCTTCAGTGGGACAAAGAACAGGAGTCATCTTCTGAGGGGAAGATATCATACAGATCCTAGGAAGAGATTAAGCTGATAATTTCAGCACTATTACCATGGAAGTATATTCATGGAGTAAGGATGTTGGAACACAGAGTAATGGAGAAGGACCCCAGGTGTAGGTGGTATAGAACTAGGACACAGCAATAGGGCCAGTAGAAATAACTTCACAGGCTCAAATATGTTTAGAAAACTTGTGTTTGTGATTTTTTTTTTTTTTGCCCCAAAAACTTCAGTGCTTAATTCACTACCCTTCATCATACATACTAAGGGCAAGCAGACCCAAGCTCAAAGTTTACTCAAAGTTTACCCAAGCTCAAACTCCCTTGCTGCCTCCCCGAAAGGATTTGGGCCTTGGGTTTATCTCCTGGCTCTAGGTTCCTTTTAGTGCCAAGGAAACTAGCTTTTGTCATGTATCATACCCTACTCAGGAATGTGTCAGCTTTTGTCCCAGGTGGACAGGCCTCCAACTACATGATCCCTTTCTTCCTACCTGTTCCTGTGGGAAGGAACAGGCCCCCACCATTTCATGCTATGATATATTTCACACAACTCAGGCAGTGGAGATGAGAAACAGGCAACAAGGCTACAATAGGCTCTCAGAAGGGTTCCTTTTTTTTCCGTGGGTACCGGGGGTCGACCTCAGGACCTTGCGCGCCAGCAGGCGCCCGTGCCGCTGAACAATATCACCGACCCTTTTCTCGTATGTGGGCTCTGGGAGTCGAACTTGGGCCCTTGCGCTTGCCAGGCAGGTGCTTACGCTGCTGAGCCATCTCACCGGCCCTCAGATGGGTTCTATAGAAAGGTGCTGCCAATACCAACAGGGAGCTGACGGGAGATTCTATCATTTAGTTTTGACATTTGTCATATTTAGCTATGTGCTTATGATAAACACAAAAGCCATCCCTTCAAGGGGGCCCATGGCACTCCTTTAAAATGATCATCTGAATTGTGGGTTAAAAATCCTTCTCTAGATAGGATGGACTTAAGCCTCCTTCATGCCTTTTCTTAATGAAGTACAATGGAGACAAGAAAGAAAAAAAAAGAGTGCTTAGACATATAGAGTGTATTTCAGGTGGCATTCTGCCACACTGGATCATTAATATAGATTACAATAAGTAGTGTTTTTCAAGGCATGCAGAAGTTGGGAAGTCTAGAAACTCATAGTCAATGCCATGGATTGTTCTCCTTGAGCAAGTCAACGTTTCCGAGGTGAGAGATGGGGGCTAGGGTGGGTTCTCTGATTGGGAGGAGCAAGACACTAGAGGACACTGGTGGGGGTGGCCTGGGATGGAGGCAGATCCGTGTAGTTGGGAGTGTAGCTGGTGCTTATTGTGTGGGGAATGGAAAACATCTAACGAGGTCAGGCCCACTGGCCTCTCCTTGAGCAGTGATTGGTTCTTGGGATGCTTCAATGGTGTGTCAGTCTTAGTTTTCTCCATGGGGCTTTTGGCTGGAGCCAGGTTCTTTTCAACATTTTCTTTTTTGGTTTTGGCCACCTTGCCAGGTATAGAGAACATGGAGTCCATATGCTCTTTGTCTTTTGTCATGGCATTTTTGTGTTGGTTGTTGAGACTACCAAGAAAGTGCAGAAAGGATTTCATCTTATTTAACAAGCCAGACTCTGGAAGGCTGGGCCTCTTGTAAGAACAGGCTGGCATCACCTGTCCTTGAAAAACCTGACCTTGCGAAGTTTGGCCCTTCGAAGGCTTATGCTGAGTTGGTTGGCCCAGGAAAGGCTGGCCCTGTGAAGCCTGGACCACTGCAGGATGGAAATTCGCAGGGATCTTTGCAGGCTTGAGGAGGACATTTAACTTTCTTTGATGGTCCTGCATGTCATGCTCAGATTCTTTTCCCCCAGGGACCTCTGTATGTGGCTCTGGAAGCTTAAGCTGAGGGTGATACTGGAAACTGTGTTGCTGGGGATCCACAAGATGACAGCTGTAGGTCTGTCGGCAGGATTCTTGGGGTTTTCTCTTCAGAAGCATTTCTTCTGGCTTCTGATCTTCATCAGGGTGTCTTTCTGCACTGGTTAAAGAGAGCCCAAGCCCTGCATCCCCTTCTCCGAGGTCCCCTGGTGCTTGGGGTTTCCCTACGTCCTCTTTCTTTTCTGCCAGTGTGGGGATTTGGCCTGAGTCCTTGCCTGGGCTTTGAGGCTCAGGGCTCCGGGGTTCCTCCAGGCTGGGGTTGTTTACCTTGGCCTCCACCTGAACACAAAGCACTTGGGCCTCAGTCACATCCCCGCTGAGCTGTGAGAACTTGGAGGGCCAGTGGGTAGAAGCAGGGGGCACTGCTTTGGAACTAGGTGGCTTTCGGTTGTGCTGCACGGCCTTCAGCTGAGAGGCCAGGTGTTCTTTAATGTGGACCCACTCTGCATCTGGGGCAGGAGAAGAGTCTGGTGAGATGGGCAGTTTCTGGAGCACTGTGCTTCCTTGGTTGTTTATACTGCTAAGAGACGCCTGTGAGGACTTGTTCTCTGGGCCAGCTATAGTTAGTTCCCTGGATTTCCTTGCCCTTATGGGAAGTCCCACTTTTATCTCTAGGACCTTTTTTCTCAGGTGGAAGTTTAGCTTGGACAAGAGATGTGTCTTGAATGAGTAGGGGATAGCAGGATGTGTCTGGCTTTCCAGAGGCACTGACTCTGTTGTTCCTTCCACCTGCACCTCAGGCTGGAAATCTGCATTGTCTGCCCAAGTCTCATTGTCATTTTGAAAGCATGGCCCAAGCCCCCTACTTGGGTCTTCTCGTGAGATAATTTGAGTCAGAGGCTCCTTTGGGGTTTCCGGAGGCCCTGGCACTATCCCTGTGGCTGCAGAGTGGCTAGTGATTGCTGGAGCCATAGCTCCAGAAAGAGCTGCAGAGTAAAGGGCAGGCAGGCCTGACAGGAAGGTGAGATACTTGTGCTTTAAAGTCATCTCCAGTTTCTCAATGGCTCCTTGAGACAGGGCTCGATGCAGCTTAGGGTGTTCAGTGACAGTGTCTGGGGAGGCCCGTTTTTGCCGATCAAGGGCAGTTGGCATCCAGTGCATAACTTTGTCATGTAGGTCAGGGTCCCTTGTTGCCTGCAGCTGCAGGGGCTGACCTCGTGGAATGCAGGGGAAGGGAACCACTGCTGGGCCCCCAGGAACTGTGCCTTCCCAGGAGCTATATACATGGCAAGGGACCTTGCCTTGGTGGATCTGTCCACATTTGGAGTCAATGTGGCTCTGCAGTTTTGCCTTGGCCTGGGTGAACAAGTGTGGCATGGGGATTGACATTTGGGCCAGTATGGGTGAGAATGGGTCACCATCCCCCTTGCCCTTTGCGGCCATAGGTTGGGGAATACTCACACTGGGCAGGGTTGTGCTGCTACAGGACAGGGTCTGCTGGTCATCAGAGGATAGAAGCAACCGGAAGGACTGCTGGATCTTCTCAGGCAGGCCCCAGCGAAGGTGAATCAACTGCTTCTGGAAGTGAAATTCCAACAGCCTGCGGGCCTGCTCTGGGAAGAAGTATAGTTTCCTGGCGAAGACTGAGACAGGCTTCCCTGGCCAGGACATTGTCACCGTCTCAGGAGCCTGGGCTTTGTCACATGGCTCAAACTGCCTGGGGCTGTGGGCATGGAGAGATCTCTGGATGACAGCTAGCAGGCCCCACTGAAGCTGGAGCTGCCTCTGCAGCAGGTGCCATTCCAAGTTTTTACATTCAGCTGGAGTCAGAAATGGGACACTGACATGAGCTTGTTGATGTTCAGCTGGAGACACACAATTTGGAGATAGTGGAGAGGAGGGCAAGTGTATCTCAGGTGGCATTTTGGGCAGCAAGGGATGGAAAGAGAGTCCCTTGAATAGAAGAGACTCCTCCAATGTGGGCTTGGACATGTTCTTGTTCTTGGAGAGGCCTTCAGAGCTCAAGAAAATGGCAGCCAGAGACTCACTGTGCAGAGAGGGGAGGCCACAGAATAGCTGCCTGTATTTCTGGTGCAGATTGTTCCCTGAGTCATTAGCCTGTTTCTCAGGCAGTGGATAGAGGCCACTTAGGAATTTTGGGGAAGGAGAGGGAAAGAATAGACCCATAGCATTTGATCTTTGCTGGCAGTGGTGTCTTTGTTCCGGGTCCATATCAGACCATTCAGAAACCCAGAAGGACTGGGTGGGTTGCCCAGCCATATATGAACACCAGGATTGGTGGGCAGTGGTCCCAAATCCATGAACACAGACCTGAGAATTATTATTCAGGATGAAAGAAACTGGTTCATTATTTTCTGTCTGGTGATACATTCGTGTGTTTGGCATAAGCTGCCTGAGAGAGTCCTCCACACGTCTGGGAAGCCCCCACCTCTGGAAATGCATCCATTTTTTTACATGTACCTCAAGAAGTCTCAGGACTTCGGGACTGAGGAATGGGAAGTAGACATGTGGGACCATATGGAAGGCCACTGGATGTGTCAAGTTAGTGGTCTCTGGGTGCACGTACATAAAAGAGATCTGCTGAGAGTTCACAGACTGCTGGTCTCGGTTCCCCCGGACAGAGTTAAGGTTGCTCTGCATCATTTCCTGTTGATTCACTGGAACCACAGCCTCCTCAAACCTTAATGAAGTCATAGTCTCTGGGCCCATGGGCATATCTTGCAGTTGAAATCCTTGCCCTTGTTGGACATGATCAGTCCAGTATTCTTGGATGCTAATTGTATTGGTTGATTGCATTAAGTGTTCTGTCAGTTGTGTTAATGTTGGGGGTACAGATGGTAGTGAAAGATCTGTAGGGTGCTGAGAATGAAGCTTCAGATTCTCCTCAAAAGACACAGTTGACATGGAGAACATCTCCAGGCAAGAGCCCTGTGATGGCCCAGATAAAGCGGGGGAGATTCGATTATTCTCATCCTCTAGCAATTGCTGAATCTCCAGAGCCACTGCATTGCAGGTTTGGCAGGAGGAATCTGCACACAAGAGCTGCCGCACACTTTCCTGCTGGGGAAGCCAGTGCTGGCTGAGAAGGGAAGCACGCAACTGTTAACGATGAGGGACATCTACCTCCTTGGAAGAGCATGGTCTGGGGGTTGCTACTGCCCACCCCAATCCTACAAGTTCTGAACCTACACTGGAAAATGAAGTCTTTGAGGACACTCTTTCTGAGAACTATGGGATACGTCTGCCATGGGAATTGGCATCTACTGGGAAACAGTCTCATTCTGAGGAGAGGATAAGATGATGGGTCCCTATACGAGGGCTTCCCAGATTGTGTCCTCCCTGAAGACAGACCAGAAAGGTAGTCTCTGCAGGATATAGACAAACCCAGGACTCTTTCCTTGAAAGTCTATAGCTGTTAAGAGAATATGGCAATGATAACTTCATGGAAAATACATTCTCTCAAGTAGATAACTTGTCCCATGGCTGAGTGAAACCACGTTGTATCTTTTCAAAATGATGCACAGGTGAAATCTTGAATTGTAGAGCTAATGTGACCCTAGCACAGAGCAGAATTGGGAGATTCTTCCCTTTTGAGATGTCTGACCTGCCTTCTGTCTCTGGCAGCCCTCTCACCACTGAGCCAGCCTCCACCATGTCTATCTCCTTCCCATCCATTATCCCTTTCCTCATCCTTGCCTCAGGCAAGCCAAGAAAGCATCACATAACAAGCTAGGAATTGAGAAACTACGAAGAACAAAAGATTACCTTTTCATGACAGAGATCAGCTCCCGAGGCTTCTCAGATTCTTCTTGATAACGTCTCCTGGCTGAGGAATCAGGACACAGTTTATGGCATGTGAGCGCTCATTCTCTAAGGAGCTTTACTCCCAGTAAAAGGAAACTGGAAAACCCAACTGTCACTATTCTGAGAGACATCCGCGCACCCTCTAATCATTCATCACTCCTTGCTCTCCTTTACCTGTTCTTATCTGGTTTTCACAACCACACTGTGAGGGAAGATCGTCAGATGCCTAGTTTATGGAGAATAAGACTGGGAGATGAAATAATTTACACAGGATTTTAAAACTAGCAAATGATAGCGTTAAAGACACCTATTTCCTCAGTTCTTTATTTTCAGGGTAATTAGGTAGGTAATTTTGGCACATTCCCATGTTCTGATTTCCCACCGACCCAAGTCTTCTATGAAAGTCATGAATTTGGAGAATTGGAGACTCCAACAGTTAGAGCACTTGGATCCTGGCACCAGGTGTGAGAGGGGCAGAAATCATGGAAAGCTATTCTACAGTGAAAGGCAGTTAGAGGAGAGATTGGGACTTTACCTCTTGATGCTGCATGTCTAGCCCTTTGCCTGATTTTTTGGTGACGCTTAAAGACAAAAATTTTAGAATGTAAATCTGGAATGCCATATTCTTTTTCATATTCAGAATAAGACAGAGCCCACATACATATCCCATTCCCTTTCTATGCGTATTTATATTTTAATTATGTTACCACTTTTTAAAATCTTTATTCCACATTTTCTTACCCCAACATTTCCCTTCTCTGCTTATTTACAATTAATCTTAAGTCTTTTTAAAAACTCTATACCTCCCATCCAGTTACTAGGAGAACTTTTGCTGAAGACCAAAGATGATTCAAGAGAAAGAATGGAACACACTTGAGAAGGTATGGTTCTAACAGTCACAGGACTTCATCTTATACTGCCTTCAAGGGCTGTAAACCAGAAAAATATCTCATATTGGAAGGTCTTCTGAGATCCAGTGTGATAGATCCCATATCCAGGTCTTTACTCAAGCCAAACAGACAGGTTATTGGTTTTTTAATTACAATATCCTACAGGGAAGGACTAGTAAGGAATTACTTCTAGCCTCCAAGAAGAAAAAGGCCATATAAAAGTACAAGAAGATGTGGCATTAAAATTGGCAGAGAAGGATAATGAGTTCATACAGAGGGACTCTGGAGCTTGAAGGCTTCCTACTTAAGGCTTAACCTAATTTAACTGTGGTCACAATGTTTCCCTACCTGGCAGCAGCTCCTTTTATATTCAAATTTCAATCCATGGTAATTCCAGCTCACTTGCCAAATAATTAGGAAAATGATGAATATAAATCCATAGGTATATAAGAGGTATACAATGTCCCACAGAGCAAATGTAGAGCTCAACATGGCCTACACCTCATTCGCATGAGGAGACCAGCCATCCCTGTATGTAGGCATTCAAGGTTGTAGTGACTAATGACTCCAAGTGCTAGGCCTTGTCATGTCACCTCACAGAGGACAGAACCAGACCACCAGACTGCATCACAAAGCGCTTCTGTTTGCTAAGAGAAGCTAATGTGGTGATGCACTCTGTAGAAGAGTATCTTACTTTCTTATCACTGGGACACAGTACCTGATACCCACAATTTAAAGAAGGAAGGTTTATTTTGGCTCACAGTTTGTAGGGGTTTCAGCCCATAGTCAGCTGGCTCCAAGCAGGGTGGCTTGGCAGAGGAGAAACAGCTCAGGACATGGTGGTGGGAAGCAGAGACGGATCAAGGGAGGTGGGAAGGACATAGACTCCTCCAGGCCACGCCCCCAGTGACCCACCTCCTCCAACCAGGCTTCACCTCCCAAATCATGTTTAGCTATAAACTCATCAGTGGACTAATCCACTGATAAGTGTCACACCCCCTGATCCAATTATCTCTCCAAAGTCCCACCTAGTAGTGCATGAAGCTTTAGGGGGATATCTAAATATAAACCATAACAAGAAGGGTCATCTGTAAAAGTTACATAGCCTGGATCTATGTGCCGCACTCAAAAGCAGCGTCTATTTCCCGCTGTCTTCACTCTCCACTTCCCACACCAGCCTGTTGGCTCAGCTCTCTCCTTCACCTGTCCTCAGAAAACTGAATACTTTGGCACATAGGCCAGCTTGTGAGAAAGAGTGGCTGGGACAGAGGAATCTCTACCAACTCTACAACCCTTTTTTGGAAATACATCTGAAATACATACAGGGTTTAGGGAGGTCGGAGTGTGATTATAGCTTGGGGATGGACAGCTTGGATGTTTGAGAGAACAGGTGATCAAAAATCAGAAGTGCAAGAAGGGAAGACCATGGCTATGTAGCAAGGAAGGATCTACGTGGCCGTGTGTGTGTGTGTGTGTGTGTGTGTGTTAGTTGGGATTAAACCCAGGACCTTTGCACTAAGTTACGTCTCCAGCATTTTTTATTTTTTATTTTGAGACAGGGTCTTGCTTAGTCAATAAATTGCCCATGCAGGGCTTGAACTTGTGATCCTTTTGCCTCAGCCTTTGATCAGTGCTGGGATTACATGTGTGAGCCACCAAGCCTGACTCATATCTTTAAATGACACTTGGAGGAAAGAAGGGAATCCTCGTCTGCGTGGGTGGGATCTGTAAACACTGCCTTCCAGGGAGGTGCATTAATGTAGTTTACTTCAGAGCTCTGTCCAAGGTTTGGTGTTCCTGAGCTGTTTCTACCCATGTGATAGCCTCCTGCCTGCTCAGGGAGAGGAAAGACTGCAGAGATGGGTCAGTGACCACTTCTGACTATGGGACTCTACCTAAGTGCAGTTTGTGGTTGTATCTTCTCCTCTCTGGATGTATGCTATTTGCTTGTAGGATTTTTGTTTATTTGATCTGAATTTTGGAAATCTTTATTTTTTTATTTTAAAGAGAAAAAATAAAAATAAAAATAAAACAGTTTCAAAACAGGTTAGTAAGAGAGTTACAATAATTAATACATTGCATATTGTTGTCTTTGTAGTAGTTATTCAGAGTACAAGATATAGGCATGATATCTTGTCCAAACAATATTAGCACAAACCTTTTTTTTTTTTTTTGTGGGTACCGGGGGGTCGACCTTAGGACCTCGCGCGCCAGCAGGCGCCCGTGCCGCTGAGCGATATCACCGGCACCTTTTTCGTATGTGGGTTCCGGGAGTCGAACTCGGGCCCTGGTGCTTGCCGGGCAGGCGCTTAAGCCACTGAGCCATCTCACCGGCCCCCAACACAAACCTTTCTTTTCAGTGAACTAAGAGAAACTAGCTGTATAACTGTCTTGTCTTGTGTATAAATACATATTTTTCTTTTTCCCTTCCTTCCTTTCCCCTTTCCCCCATCACAGTTTGTCTTTTCTTTTGAACAGTTTCTTCCCAATTCACAATATGTATTGTACATTTTGGACATTATTTACTCATTCAGTTTCTCACTCTAGTGAAACAATATGATGTTTACACATGTGGGTCTGATTTATTTCATTTATGAGTATGGTCTCAAGTTGCATCCATTTACCAATAAAAGTCTTGAGTTTATCCTTCTTTATGGCTGAGTAGTACTCCATTATATAAAAATACCACATCTTTTTTATCCATTCCTCAGTTGATGGGCATTTGTGTTGTTTCCAAGATTTAGCTATTACAAATTGTGCTGCTATAAACATGGATGCACATATATCACTGTGGTATGATGTTTTTAATTCTTCTGGGAAGATAATCAGAAGGGGAATAGCTGGGTCAAATGGGACCTCCAATCCTAATTTTTTAAGGAATCTCCACACTGATTTCCACAGTGGTTGCACCAGTCTACACTCACACCAGCAGTGGAGAAGGGCTCTTTTTTCCCCACAGCCCCACCAGCATTTGTTATTGGTTGATTTTTTTGGTGATAGCCATTCTTTCTGGGGTAAGATGAAATCTCAGTGTTGTTTTAATTTGCATCTCCTGAATGACCAACGATGTTGAACATTTTTTCGTGTATTTATTTGCCATTTGTATTTCTTCATCTGAGAAGTGTGTATTCCTCTCAGATGCCCATTTTTGGATTGGGTCTTTGAATTTGGGGGGTCTGATTTTTTTCAATTCTTTATATGTTCTAGATATAAGTCTTTTGTGTGAGGGACAACTGGCTATAATTTTTTCCCACTCTGTGGGTTTTCTTTTCACTCTTTTGGTGATTTCTTTTGTTGTGCAAGAGCTTTTTAATAAGGTGAGATCCCATTTGTTGGGGGTTTCATTCATGAAAGTCTCTGCCTACACCTGTGTCTTTGAGATTTCTACCTATTTTCTCTTCTAGTATATTTAGTGTTTCTATTTTAATATTTAGATCTTTGATCCATTTTGATGTAAATCTTTAAAAAAAGAAATCGTAATTATCCTTGAGACCTTTCACTCCTATACTCTGCCCATTAATTTACATATTTATGTTACTAGCCTGACCTTGCATATTATAACACCCAGGATTTCTAAATATCCCTGAGAACTTCTTGTCTTGGTAAGAATGGTCTCATAGCCCTCCCCCCTCCAAAAAAAATCCTTGGACCCAAAATCTCTAGAGAGTCTTTTTGGTCACTGCTCCAGCATCCAGTCTTCCATACAGCTGGGGTCGTAAGTACTCAGCGTGTTCTTCTCTCAGCTGTTAACGTCAAGTATACACAGTTTTTTTTTTTTTGATTTTTTTTTTTTTTTTGTGGGTACCAGGGGTCGACCTCAGGACCTCGCGCACCAGCAGGCACCCGTGCCGCTGAGCGATATCACCGGCCCTTTTTTCGTATGTGGGTTCCAGGAGTCAAACTCGGGCCCTCACGCTTGCCAGGCAGGCGCTTACGCCGCTGAGCCATCTCACCGGCCCTACACAGATATTTTGAAACTTTTAAAACTAGGTTATTAAAAGTCTAGTTTCCAAGACAAGACTTAATTCACATGAATCAAGAGCCAATGATTTATTTCAAATCATTTTGTGGACTTATTTTTGAGGTTCAGGTCTCTATACTTTCAAGAGAAAGAATGCTCAGGTGGGATCAGTGTGGTTAAAGAAAAATTTTCCAGAGATAGCAACGCTGGAGTTTTTTTCTAAAAGTACAGGTGGTGGGGTAAAGAACTGTTACAGGTAGGAGAGAAAATTGCTCACGAATGCAAAGCATTGTGGAATGGGCCACAGACTTGACTTGACTGTAAGAAATGCAAACTGTCTACAACAGAGATGCAGGTGGGTAGGTGTGAAGGTGATCGAATCATGAGTGATAAAGCTGACAAGTTATTAAGAGGTGAGGTCTGGTGGAAGAGCAGTTGCTGGGGGGCTGATCTGGAAGACTATCTCCCTCCCCAGCTCCTCACTTCTCTTGCCACTTCTTGGCGGCCATGATGTGAGCAGCTCTCCTCTGTGGCAGACCCTTCCGCCATGCCCCTCCTACCTTGGAGCCAGCCAAATATGGACTGAAACCTTGAAAAACAGTGAGCCAAAACAAACTATGTACCAACATCCCACAATGAATGCAATCATTATGTAACACTAATACGTACTAATAAAAACAAAAATTTGAAAAAAATCAGACACACAAACATAAATGTCTTATATGAGAAATGCAAAGTATAAATAAATTAAAGAGAAAAATAAAAGACAGGTAATAGGAAACAGGGAGATAGATATTTTGCAAATGGGAAGAGGACCAAGAGTAGGAGGGAATAAGGAAGGAGGTGGGGGAAAGGAAATGTAAAAAGAATTAAGGTGTGTTATCTACATATACCAACTTCCCATGATAAATGTAATCATTATGTACTGCAAACATATACTAGTAAAAATAAAAATTTTAAAAAATTCTCCTTCAAGTTGTGTATTGTCGGGCTTTGTGTCTCATTCACAAGAAAGTAAGTTATACTGTAACAGATATATATGTGAATCTAGTCTCTCTTTCTCTGTCTCTGTCTCTGTGTCTCTGTCTCTCTCTCTCTCTTTCTCTCTCTCTCTCTTCTTTGCCATGGGGTCGATAGCACCTATAGGTGGATAACACTGGACAAAGGGGTAATTCTTGTCCTGGGTGGAACAAAGCAGGACAGCACCAGATTTCATCATGTTACTTAGAACAGCACTTTAAAACTTATAAATTGTTTATTTCTGGAATTTTCCATCTATAGTTTTGGACCAAAATTGACCATGGGTAACTGAAATGATGGGAATTGAAATCATACATGGGGGGGGTACTGTACGTGTTTCTCCAAAATTCATATGTTGAAACCTAATCATCTAGGCGGTGGTATTAGAAGGTGGGGTTTGGGGGAGGTGATTAGGTCATGAGGGCTGTGCCTTCATGGATGACATTAATGGACTTACTAGAGCAGTATGAGAGAGCTGGTCTTACGGTTAGTTTTACAGCCAAGAATATGATCTCTTTTGGCCAATATTTCCTGTGCAATTGAAAAGAATGTGTATTCTGCTGTTTTTAAGTAGAGTGGTCTATGAAAGTCAATTTGTCAAACCGGTTGAACAGATATTCTATAAACTTGCTGATTTTCTGTTTACTTGTTCTGTCAATTACATAGATGAGAGCATTAAAACCTCAAATATATTTATGAATCTTTTCCTTCCAAGTCTTTCTTTGTTGGTTCATGTACTCTGGAGCTCTGTTGTTGGGAATACAACATTTAGAATTGTTATCTCTTTTCAGTTAATTCACCCTTTTCACTATGTATTACCCTTCTTCATTCTTGGTTATTTTCTTTGTTCTGAGTAGAATTTTAATGATATTAATTAGCCACTCCAGCTTTCTTTACATGGGAAGGGTTCATATAAGAGAAGCCATGTGATAGTTAACTTTGTATGTCTTATTCACTTAACATTGTTGTCTCAAGGTACACCCATTTTCCTACAAATGACTCAAGTTTATCTTTATGGCAGAGTAGTACTCCATTGTGTATAAATATATTTTCTTAATCCATTCATCTATTGATGGACATATAGGCCACTTCCAAGATTTAGCTATTGTAAATTGTGTTATAAACACGGGTATACAAGTATCACTGTAACATAATGTCTTTAACTCTTGGGGGAAGATGCCTAGAAGGGGAATAGCTAGTTTGGGAATTTTTTGAGGAATCTCTATACTGATTTCTATAATGTTGTATTAGTTTACATTCCCACCAACAGTGTATAAAGTTTCCTTTTTCCCCACAGCCTTGCTGGCATTTGTTATTATTCAATGACTTGTTGACAGCCATTCTTTCTTAAGTTGGAATCTCAGTGTTGTTTTAATTTGCATTTCTCTAATGGTCAGAGATACTGAAAATTTTTTCATGTATTTATTGGCTGTTTGTATTTCTTCTTCTGAGAAGTGTCTGTTCATTTCAGTTTCCATTTTTTGATTTGGTCTTTTTTTTGAGGGGTCAAAAAATTTTTTTTAGTTCTTTATATATCCTAGATATTAACACCCTGTCCACGGAATAGCAGGCAGACTTTTTTTCTCATTCTGTAGCTTGTCTCTTCATTCTGTTGTTTCCCTTGCTGTGCAGAAGCTTTTTAATTAGTTATGATCCTATCTGTTGATTCTTGGTGTTATTTCTTGTCCAACTGGGGGTCTGTTCAGAAAGTTTTTGCCTATGCATATGTCTTCAAGAGTTTAACCTATTTTATCTTCCAGCAGATTGTTTTCTGTTTTAACATTTAGGTCTTTGATTCATTTTGATTTTAGTTTAGCTCATGGTGAGGGATATGAGTCTAGACTCAATCTTTTGTTTAGGGTTTGTATGATATATCTCAATTATAACTTTGATATCTCTGTATATATATATCACCATGTTTAAAATGGATTTCTTGAAGGCAGTATGTAATTTGGTCTTTAAAAATCCAATCTGACAATTTCTATCCCTTATTGGCATGAACAGATAATTGATAATTGATCATTGATAATTGAATGGCTATATTTAAGTCTAACATATTATTATTTGTTATTTGTTGGGATTTTGATATTTTCTTCTTAATTGTTCTATTTTACATTGTCTGCTTTCAGAGATATGAAGTGGTCTAGAAGTGCTCTTAGAGCCTGTGGTTAGAGTTGGGAAGTATTAGGGTTTTTTTGTAGGGGCATTGGCGTTGTTTGTCTTGTTGATTGATAGGTCAGCCACAATCTTCCTTGAAATTACTACATGGAAAACTCCCCAAATTGCTTCAATGACATCATTAACAACTAAAGTTGCTTAATAGTGATTCTTGTAAGAAAATAATGGGTTGAAGCCGTACTACAGTGTGTTAGATGTTTGTGATTAGTTTACTACTAATGAATCTGTTTACTTGTAGTAGCCTTTCTAATTGCCTGCCCTTTGTTAATAACTCTTATTATGTTTTCTGAAAAAAAGACATTGAGAACCACATGTATACCACTGATTTTCCTTCAAGGAGTAATTCTTTAAAAAGTGAATTTAGTGTATTTATTCCAGCTCTTTAAACAAATATGTCTTAACTTTTTAAAATAAAAAAGTCCTATGGCTGCTTCTTGAAATTTCTGATACCTTCTGGGAGAGGACAGCTGTGACCTATTTAAAGTGCTGGTATCTTTTATATTCACAAGAACCAAGAAGATAATATGAAGTTCTACTATTCTACTATGTTACAAAGAAAACAAAAGTAACAACTTTTAATGTTTGTTTTCCAAACATAAGTGTGTATATTGTAGTTGATACACATTTTTCAATTCATTCCTCTCCTTGTTTTGCAGTATCTTCTGTGTACTTTGCACTTGGCCATGATCTAGCCAATTTGCCATTTAAATATTATTCCTGTAGATTTAGTGTTCCTGTTGGATCAAATTAGGTTTATTTTCTCTCTTTTTTAAATAACATGACTATATTACAGTTTAATAATTTCCCAATTAAAGTTGTTTCCACCTCTAAATCACTATAAACAATGCTCCAATAGGGCCAGGTGTGGTGGCTAATGTCTGTAATCCCAGCACTCAGGAGGCTGAGGCAAGAGGATCACCGTGAGTTTGAGGCCAGCCTGGGCTACATAATGAGTCCAGGCCAGCCTGAACTGCATGGCAAGACCCTGTCTCAAAAAAACAAAATAATGCTCCAATAAATATTTTTTATTTATTTATTTATTTTTATTTTTTTGTGGGTACCGGGGGGTGGACCTCAGGACCTTGCGTGCCAGCAGGCGCCCATGCCGCTGAGCGATATCACTGGCCCCTTTTTCGTATGTGGGTTCCCGGAGTCGAACTCGGGCCCTTGCGCTTGCTGGGCAGGCGCTTATGCTGCTGAGCCATCTCACCGGCCCAGATATTTTTTAAAATATGCCTACAGGTCACAGAGCATCAGCCTCTCAGATAGAGTTTTATTCAGTCAAAGACATATCAGCAGCTGCCCAATCTGTTAGCCCCTCCAGCCACACAGACCCTTAATCTTCAGTCAAAGACAAAATTTACCTTACACTGTACAATATTATCTATGTCTTCTTTCGGTAACCCTCTTTAAATCAAAAGACAAAAGTGTAGCCCTTTTACCAAAACTGTAAAATGAGGTATAACTGGATATACATGACAAGAATTAATTGAATATTTCAAAATAGCTAGTAGAGAGAATTTTGAATGTTCCCAACAGAAAGAAATTATATATGTCTCAGGTAATAGATCTGCCAGTCATCCTGATTTATTATTACCACATCCTATACATGTATTAAAATGCCATCTTGTTCCCCATAAATATGTACAATTGCTGTCAATTAAAAATATGTTAATTAAAAATAAAATGTAATAGAATCAGACATATTCAGTTATATTTTGTCTATAGCATAGATCAAACTAACAAGTATATATTCCATATGAATTTTGCATTATGTTTTTTAAAAATGTAAAATTATTCTAAAGCTGTGTTTTTCAGATTATGGGTCCAGACGCTTTTTTTTTTTTTTTTTGTGGGTACTGGGGTCAACCTCGGGATCTCGCGCGCCAGCAGGCACCCGTGCTGCTGAGAGATATCACTGACCCTTTTTTCGTATGTGGGTACCCGGGAGTTGAACTCAGGACCTCGCACTTGCCAGGCAGGCGCTTATGTCGCTGAGCTATCTCACTGGCCCCAGACCCATTATTAAATAATTGAATTGTCGTAGAGAGTCACTATCAGAGTTATTTGAGTGAAATAGGATGGAGAGGTTGAAAATATTAGGGAGCTTCCCATGCCATAAAAGTAGGATTGTTTCAGAAAACTTTGAGTTCGGTTGCAGATCCAGAAACACGTTTGAGGCCGGGGATGTAGCTCAGCAGTGCAGCACCTGCCTGGCAAGCGCAACATCCTGACTTTGATTTCCCAGTACCAGGAAAAAAAAAAAGCATAAACACATGTTTATAAATATATAGGTACCGCTCCACATCACAAACTATGTTTCTTACTATGTTCATGTTTCTTACTATGTGAAAATGTTTGAAAAACACCGCGAATCGTTTCTGAAGAAAACACCATGGTCTTGAAAATAGTAATTGGTCATGAGGAAAATATGCAGTGAAGGCTTGTGTTCAGTTTTGCATATCCCTCCTGGTTAGTCTGCTCCTCTCAGTTGGGGACATGCTTTCCCACAGTAGAGCACAGTTGTTGCCCATGAGTCATGGGATTGCCACACCAGCTTCTCAAAGAACCTTCCAGATCAATAGCATAAGCAGAAGCTTTTTCTCTCTCTTTCTTCCCTCTCTGTCTCTTACACGCACAGACACACAGACACACACACACACACAGTCTTTCCCCATCCCCACCTGGAGACTGCAATTAGATTCATGGACTTTTAAAAGAACTTGAAGGAAAACATGAGCATTCCAGATGTTTATGACAGAAAGGCTTCTCTATAAATATCTGATCCAACACTCACTAGTAGACAAAGAAACTGAAACTTAAGAGTACTGTAGCTATGTTTTCTGAGTCACAAAAGATTAGCTGTAAAACTAAAAAAAGTCATGGTGTTGTCAGTTCTAGGGTTTTAAAAAGTTATATACTAAAGTATATAATTAATTTGCACTGTAGAAAAAGTAGAATGCACAGATTAGACCTGGGATGTAGCTCAGTAGCAGAGAAGTTGCATAGCATACACAAGACCCTGAGTTAGACCCCAGCACTGAAAAAATGCACTGATTAACAAAAAGATGATAAATGCCAATGTGCAAATATTTTTTTCTTTCAAGAATGAGATTATAGGGCCAGCGAGATAGCTCAGCAGCATAAGCGCCTGCCTAGCAAGCGTGAGGTCCTGAGTTCGACTCCCGGTACCCACAGACAAAGGAATAAAGGGCCGATGATATCGCTCAGCGGCACAGCACCTGCTCACAAGCGTGAGATCCTGAGTTCGACCCCCAGTACCCACAAAAAAAAAAAAGAATGAGATTATAAGAAAAGCTGGGTCAGCTTGGGTTTTGGTGGTGACGTTTTAGATAAGTCATTAAAATTTAGACCCATGGAGGGGGAATCAATAAATCTACCATTAAAATAAAAATTTTCTGCCCTTCTAAAGATACTGTTAAAATAATTAAAAGACATGCCACACTTACAGAAAATCTTTGCAAAATACATATCTAATAAAGAACAGATATCCAAAATATAGAACTCTAAAAATTCAATTTCAAAGTGGTCAAAAGATCTGGGCATCTCACCAAAGAAGATATGCAGATGTCAAGTAAGTATATGAAGAGATTTTCAACATCATTCGTCATTAGGGGATTGCAAATTAAAACAAGATACTACCATATAACTATTTAAATGGCTAAAATCCAAAATACTAATGCCACCAAAAACTTGCAACAATACAAAGGAAACAGGAACTCTTGTTTGTTTCTAGTGGGAAGGCAAAATGGTACAACCACTTTGGAAGACAGTTTGGCAGTTTCTTACAAAATCTAACATACTCTTACCATATGATCCAGCACTTTTTCTTCTGAGTATTTAACTAAATGAACTGAAAACTGCTGGGCATGGTGAATCATGCCTGTAATCTCAGTCCTCTGGGAGGCTGAGGTAGGAGGATGGCAAGTTTAAGCCCAGTATGGGCAATTTATATATATATATGTGTGTATATATACATATGTGTATATATACATATATGTAAAGGCTTGGGATATAGCTCAGTACTGGTTCAATTCCAAGTACTGCAACAACAACAACAACAACAATAATAATAAATACAAGTAAAAAAGAAAGGAACTGGAAACCTATATGCATACAAAACCCTGTATATGGATGCTTATACCAGTTTTGTTCATGATTAACAAAATTTTGAAGCAACCAAGATATGCTCTAGTAGGTAAACTGATAAACTGTGACATATCCATACAGCAGAATATCACTCAACATGGAAAAGAAATGAAGGAGGTAGGTAGCTCAGTGGTGGACTGGTTGCGTAACATGTACAAGGCCTTGGGTTTGACTCCCAGCATCTCAAAAAATAAAATAAAAGAGGCATCAGGCCTCTGAAGAAAAGACATGAAAGAATCTTAATTATGTATTCCTAAGTGGACGAGCCATTTGAAAGGATGCATACTTTATGCTACTAACCATATAACATTCTAGAAAGGGTGAAACTATGAAAACAATAAAAGATCAGTAATCAACAATTTTTTAAAAATCCCAAACAGCCCAATTCAAAAGAGATACAAGTGGCCAATAAATACATGAAAGGATGCACAACATCATTAGTCATTAAAGAAATGCAAATCAAAACCACAGTGAGATTCTACTCCATACCCATTAGGATGGCAATTATTAAAAAGTAACACACCCAAGTGTTGCGGAGGATGAGGACAAACTAGAACTCTGGTGCATTGCTGGTGCCGCATGCTGGTGGTAAAACCTAGCAGTTGCTGTGAAAAATGAAGCAGCTGCTGTATGAAAGACTTAGGCAATTCTTCTAAAATTAAAGATAGAATTGCCATAATTATCCAGCAATTTCACTCCTAGTTATATACCCAAAGGAAAAGAAAGTAGATACTTAAACAGATACTTTGCACACCAGTGTTTGCGGTAGCATTATTCACAAGAGTCAAAAGGTGGAAACCACACAAATGTCCATCAACAGATTAATGGGTAAACAAAAAGATAGTATATACATACAAAAGAATATTATTAGCCATAAAAGGCAATGAAATTCTACTACAACATGGATAAATCTTGAAATCTTGCTAAGCAAAATAAGCCAGGTACAAAAGGACACATCTTATATGATTTCATTTTTATGAGATACTAGAATAGGCAAATTCATAGAGACAGAAAGTAGAATAAGGCCAGGTATGGTGGCGCATGCCTGTAATCCCAGCATTCAGGAGGCTGAGGCAGGAGGATCGCCATAAGTTCAAGGCCAGCCTGGGCTACATAGTGAGTTCAAAGCCAGCCTGAACTACATAGCGAGACTCTGTCTCAAAACAAACAAACAAACAATCAAACAAACGAAGTAGAATAAAAGTTCTCAGGGGTTGGAGGGGGAAATGGTAACTCATTGTTTAATAGGTACAGAGTTTCTCTTTGGGATATTTTAAGTTCTGGTAATAGATAGTGGTGATTGTCACACAACATTGTGAATGTATTTAATGCCACTGAATTATACACTTTTAAGTGATTAAAATGGTGCACTGCATATTATTATCACTTTTTAAAAATTTGTTTTTTTAATTTTTAAAAACAGGATCTTCCCATGAAGTCCAAATTTGCTATGTAGCTCAATTATTTTTTAAATCAGCAATATTTAGGGGTTTGTGGGAAGGGAGGAATAGGTGGGAGAAATGGGACTTTTAGTGCAGTGGAATTATTCTGTATAATACTGTAATGGTGGGTACATATTATTGTACATTGGTCAAAACCCACAGAATGCATAACACAAACAGGGAACCCTGACCAGCGAGGGGTGGTTGCACAGTGGGAGGAGCAATTATGGGACCTGGAGCTGCCAATTAAGCCTAATTAAGTGAAAGCCTCCCAAAACCACTAACGTTTCCTGGCAAAGCCCCTGGGGGAAGCTAGTGGGGAGCCTGGCCAGCATTGGTGAAGTCCTGAGCGAGAAACTGGAGGAAAAGAGGAAAGGGGCTTACACAAGGCCTATGTGGTTCTTGGCCAGCTTCTGGTGCTAAAGAAAGATGAAGACCTCTACTGGGAATGCCTGAAGGACACATGTGGCACCACCGTCAAGAAGTCTTGAGACGGCTTTGTGTGTTGGAGAGTGGTGTGATGGTTCCTTGTGATGCTCCGTGGCAGGCGCTCAATCACCAGGCCCAGCACGGAGTCTCCAGAGTCTGCGGCTGAGCTGCAGCTGAGCTGGGGCTCCTCCCTGTCCCTATGAAGGAAAAGATTGTTACACTCACCTCTGACTTACTCCAGGTCCTTTGGGATTTCTCTTCCCTCACCATTTTAGCCTTTTTGGAATTCTCATTCTTGGATGCATCTCCCTTCTTTTTTCTTCTGCAAGCTCTATGATCACAGTTACCAGCTTTCCTGAGTGGATTCCTGGCACCTTCCCTCACCGTCACCTTTGCATCTGATTTCTTTGATGCCATGTGAGTGGTATTTTGGCAGAACAGTCGCTGTTCTTGTAAAAAATTTTTAGATCAATGTAGTGAGTGGCCTTTAAAAAACAAAAGAACACTAAGGGACATGATGGGCTTTAGTGAATAATAATGTATCAACATTAGTTCCTCAGTTGTAACAAAGAAACCACACTAATGCAAAATGGTAATGGGAAACTGTATTTTGTTGTGGGACAGGAAATGAATTTTAGTGGAAATTATTTGTACTTTCCATTCAGTTTTTCTGCAACCTAAAACTGTTCTGAGAAACAAAGTTAAACAAAAAAAGACCATACTGTGAATATTTTTGTAACTTGCTTTTTAAACTACCATGTTTAAAAAAAAAATAAACTACCATGTTTGTACATTATTAACATCTTTCCAAGGATGCAGTCTAGACTGGCAAGGACAAGTTCAGGGTGGCAATGGGAAGGTTAGCTGAAGGATAAATTGAAGATGTTAAAAGATGGGATTCAGAGGATATGGGAATTTAGAGGCAGGGGATATTTTACACCAAGCCTGCAGAGGAGAGAGGCTAAAATTTGAGAGGACAAGTGGAGATAACAGCATCTGAGTCTGAGGATATGCAAGAAGCTAAGATTTTGAACAAGGCAAGGATTTTCTGCCCCTAGTCAAGTAGTCCTTGGCTTCAGGCTGGCAAGAGACTGGCATGACAAGACTGATCAAAGCAAGACGAAGTGTCACATATTCACGCCTGTGCTCAGCATATTCTACGACCTCCTGCTAGGGTGGAGTGAGCAGGTAAAAAGTCGAACAATCATGGAGGTCGGTTGCCTGAAATTACCATGATAGAAATCTGTTGGGGTAGACAGGCAACTGTGGGGTCATGGGAAAGACCTGCTCCACCCTAAACCAGGATGTGTGCACACAAACCCAGTTTCCTCCCTACTGCCATTGACTCTTCTGAGTCAATTCCCCCTTCATTCCGGGCCTCCTTCTGGTCTCCTCACTTGTGGCTGTCTGCCCAACTCCCACTGGGCAGGCAGGATATGCCTGTCACAAGGCCTCTTTTGATCTTTGGGGATATTTCAGGAAAACACCTGGAGGGTCTTGGCTTAGCAGGCCTGGGCCTTATGTCTCTGTGCTCTGGAGGCCAGCTAGGGGCTGGGCTTCTATTGCTTAGGTACAGAATCACCTTTTTTGGGGAAGGAACCATGCTTCTTCCCACATGGGCTTTCTGCAACCTGCTTGCACGGACACACTCTGCTAAACAGTGGGGTTCTATCAGAGGAAGCAAGTCTGACCACCACTTTCTCCTGGCTTGATGCAAAGCTAACTGATCCTGGATTTCCTCAGGAACCCTGTCCCTCATACCGTATTAAGGAAGCCCAGAACATCCTGCCTTTATTTTAGCTCTTGGATCCTCTGTTGGAAAGAGGATACAGAGATACCACCTTCTGAGAGATATTAGGTGGCCAAACATAGGTCCATTCTATCCACTCAGGGAAGCCTCTGTCTTACTGCTTTCCAGCTCTCTCCTCCCGTCCACTCCCAAATTCTCCCTTGTCCCTCACAGTTCTAGGATGCCAGCCCTGCCTAGTTCCTCTGACTCCAGCCCCATGCTCTTGCTCAGGACCCAGCATCCTTACATTGACCTACGAGGCCTTATACCATTTTGCCCCTAACTGCTTTTTTTTTTTTTTGGCTTGTAAATTTATTTTATTTTATTTTTTTTTATTTTAAAGAGAAGAAAAAACAAAACAAATCAAAAGAAGAACAAATTTTCAAACCAACATAACAGGAGGGTAACAATGGTTAATACATTACGTATTACTATCTTTAAGTTAGTTATTCAGGACACCAGACATTAGCATTCAATTGTCCAAACATTATTGGCACAAACCTTACTCTTCAATGAACTAAGTAAAAATGGTAGTGTATCTATCTTAACCATCATATATATATATATATATATATATATATATATATATATACAATTTTTTTTCCCTTTCCCTTCTTTCTTTTCCCTATTCCAGTCTCTCTTTCCTTTTGACCAGTTTCTTTTTGATTCACCATGTCTATTGTACATTTTGGATCTTATTTACTCTTTCAGTTTCTCATACTAGAGACATAATACGATGCTTACACATGTGCTTCTGGTTTATTTCACTTATGAGTATTTTCTCGAGTTGCATCCATTTACCTATAAAAGTCTCCAGTTTATCCTTCTTTATGGCTGAATAGTACTCCATTGTATAAAAATACCACATCTTTCTTATCCATTCCTCAGTTGATGGGCATTTGGGTTGTTTCCAAGATCTGGCTATTACAAATTGTGCTGCTATAAACATGGGTGCACATATATCGCTGTGGTACGATGTTTTTAATTCTTCTGGGAAGATGCCCAGAAGGGGAATAGCTGGGTCAAATGGGACCTCCAACCCTAGTTTTCTGAGGAATCTCCACACTGACTTCCACAGTGGCTGTACCAGTCGACACTCCCACCAACAGTGAAGAAGGGTTCCTTTTTCCCCACAGCCCCTCCAGCATTTGTTATTAGTTGATTTCTTTATAGTAGCCATTCTTTCTGGGGTGAGATGGTATCTCAGTGTTGTTTTAATTTGCATCTCTCGAATGACTAGTGATGTTGCACATTTTTTTGTATATTTGTTTGCCATTAGTATTTCTTCATCTGAGAAATGTGTATTCATCTCAGATGCCCATTTTTGGAGTGGGTCTTTAAATTTGGGAGGTCTGATTTTTTTGAGTTCTTTATATGTTCTCGATAGTAATCCTTTGTCTGAGGAACAGCTGGCAAACATTTTTTCCCACATTGTGGGTTGTCTCTTCACTCTGTTGGTGGTTTCTCTTGCTGTGCAAAAGCTTTTTAATAAGATGAGATCCCAGTTATTGATTCTTTGGGATAGTTCCCGTGCGGTTGAGTTTTTATTCATAAAGTCTTTGCCTACACCAATGTCTCCAAGGGTTTTACCTATCCTACCTTCCAGCAGATTTAATGTTTCTGTTTTAATATTTAGATCTCTGATCCATTTTGAATTTAGTTTAGTGCGTGGTGAAAGATATGGATCTAGTTTTAATCTTCGGCATGTGTAGAGCCAGTTTTTCCAGCACCATTTGTTAAAGAGGCTATCTTTCTTCCAGCGAATGTGTTTGGCACCTTTGTCAAAGATAAGGTGGCTTAGTATGTCTGGGGTTGTTTCAGCATCTTCTAATCTGTTCCATTGATCTTCAGGTCTGTTTTTTTTGCCAGTACCACACTGTTTTTATCACAGTAGCTTTATAGTATAATTTCAAGTCGGGGATTGTGATGCCCCCTGCCTTGCCTTTGTTGCCCAGAATTGCCTTTGCTATTCTAGGTCTCTTCTGATTCCAAATGAATTTTAGGATTGTTTTCTCTAATTCTGTGAGATATGCTGTTGGAATTTTGATTGGAATTGCATTAAATCTGTATAACAATTTTGGAAGTATGGCCATTTTCACTATATTGGTTCTTCCTATCCAGGAGCAAGGGATATCTTTCCATTTTCTGATATCCTCTTCAATCTCCTTTTTCAGAGTACTGTAGTTTTCAGTATAGAGGTCTTTTACATCCTTCATGAGGTTGATTCCTAGGTATTTCATTTTTTTGGATGTTATTGTGAAAGGTATTGTTTCCCTAATTTCTCTTTCAGTAAGTTTGTTATTTGTGTACAGGAAGGCTATTGACTTTTGAGTATTGACTTTGTATCCAGCTACACTACTGAATTTGGTTATTAAATCTAGCAGTTTTTTAGTGGAGTTTTTGGGGTCTTCTGTGTAGAGTATCATGTCATCTGCAAATAATGATAATTTAACTTCTTCCTTTCCAATCATTATTCCTTTTATTTCTTTCTCTTGTCTAATCGCTCTGGCTAAAGTTTCCAGAACTATGTTGAATAAGAGTGGGGACAGTGGACATCCTTGTCTTGTTCCTGATTTTAGAGGGAAGGCTTTCAGTTTTTGGCCATTTAGTATAATATTGGCTGTTGGTTTGTCATAGATAGCTTTTACCAGATTGAGATAAAGACCCTCTATTCCAATTTTCTGTAGGGTTTTTATCATGAAAAGGTGCTGGACTTTGTCAAAAGCTTTTTCTGCATCTATTGAGATGATCATGTGATTTTTGTCTTTGGTTCTGTTAATATGCTGTATTACATTTATTGATTTACGTATGTTGAACCATCCCTGCATCCCTGGGATGAATCCAACTTGGTCATGGTGTATAATCTTCTTGATGATTTGTTGGATTCTGTTTGCCAGTATCTTATTAAGGATTTTGGCATCTATGTTCATTAGGGAGATTGGCCTGTAGTTCTCTTTCTTAGTTGGGTCCTTCTCTGGTTTTGGTATCAGGGTAATGCTTGCTTCCAGGAATGAATTTGGGAGTATTGCTTCCCTTTCAATTTCATTGAAAAGTTTGAGAAGTAGGGGCGTTAGGTCTCCTCTAAATTTCTTGTAGAATTCGGCAGTGAATCCATCAGGGCCTGGGCTTTTCTTTGTTGGGAGGTTTTTAATTACATCTTCAATTTCATTGGCTGATATTGGTTTATCCCCTAACTGCTTTTACATCACCCTTAACTACTTTCTCCCTTGATTACGCTGCCTCAGGCTCATTGGTCTTATTGTTCCATCTAACAGACTAGGCTCTCTCCACCCTCAAATCATCTGCCTTAGCTATAATTCCTGACTGGTAATTCCTCAGAAATTCCTCTTCCCTAGTTATCCATGTGACTTACCATCTCATCTACCCTTAGTCCTTGTTTATGTTAATTTTTTAGCGAGATTTCCTGAACTCCCTGTTTAAAATTGTGCCCCCATTCGAGTCTTCCCTAAACCTCTTACCCTGATTCTTTGCATGTATCTGGTCACCTTCTACATACTTTTTTTTTACTTATACTTTTTTTCTCTCCCCTTCTGAGCACATTTCCAATATAAGTTCCCTGGGAGCAGTTTTTTTCCATCTTTGGTTCACTGCAACATTCCAAATGCCTATGAAAGTGCCTGATAAACTGGGCATAGTGGCACACACTTGTAATCCCAGCACTCAGGAAGCTGAGCCAGGAGGATTGCAAGTTTGAGGCCAGCCTGGGCTACATACATATATGTATATTAGATACATGTGTATGTTCAGTATTTGTTGAAGGAATGAAAGAATGGATAAATGACTGCCTGCTTGGCAACCTTATTTTGATCCTGTACACATTTTAATGTACTCTTTTTATTACACAGGGACTTCAGTGTAACAGTGAGGTGTGCTGAGTGAGCCTGTGGGTCACCATTCTCTGACACAGGATGCCTTGTGTTTGACACCACACCCTCGCTCATAGCCTGGGGAAGTTCATCTATTCCTCCACTTCCCCTGGCTACCTCCTGCTCATTTTTTTTATTTTTTATGTGGGTACTGGGAGTCGACCTCAGGACCTTGCGCTTGCCAGCAAGCGCTTGTGCCACTGAGCGATATCACCAGCCCGTTTTTTCCTTTATGTGGGTACTGGGAGTCGAACTCAGGACCTTGCACTTGCCGGGTAGGTGCTTATGCTGCTGAGCTATCTCACCAGCCCCTCACCTTTTTTTTAATTAAAATTTTTGTATTTTTTGTTAGTACATGTTTACAATAAATAATAATTGCATTTATTGTGGGGAGTTGGTACATGTACCTAACACATTTTAATTCTTTTTTTTTTCCATCCTCTCCCCTACTTCCCTGCTCCCTCCAACACTTGGTCCCCTTCCAATTTGCAAATTAAGACTACAGATCACTTCTTTCAGGATATTTTCCACGAACAGCCCCTCACCCCCAAAACTAGGCTAAGTGTGGTCCTATGTATTCACCTATTTCCTCTAACTCTTGTCATATTGCTTCAGTTTTTATTGTCTGGTCTAGATCCTGTGAGTTCCATGAGAAGAAGGGCTGTCTACTGGTCGCTATTGTCTCCCCAGTGTCTGGAGTAATGCTTGGAAATAGTAAATACTTAAATATTTGAATTTCTGAACACAGGACTCTCATCTTTTTTGTTTTGTTTTGTTTTTTATGTGGGTACCAGGAGTCCAACTCAGGACCTTGCATTTGCCAGCAGGTGCTTGTGCCACCGAGCAATATCACCAGCCCTTTTTTTCCTTTGTGTGGGTACTGGGAGTCAAACTCAGGACCTCGCGCTTGCCAGGCAGGCGCTTACGCTGCTGAGCCATCTCACCGTCCCCACAGGACTCATCTTAAAGAAGGGCTTCCTTCCTGCTCAAGTCCTTTTATTCACAGCCTAGGGTGGGGATAGGAGGAGCATGTAGAATGCTGACCCATCTGAAACAAAATAGGGTTTCAAGCTCCTATACCACACAGAGATATTTTCTACTCCCTCTGTTCTTGTCATTACGTACATATTGAAGAAAAGGAGACACAAAACAAGTGGCTCTTTGCTTACAGGTATAGAGTATATTTGGAGAATGCCATGCCTCACTTTCACGTTAATGAAAATGGCTATTTACAACAGCCTTTTCCATGGGGGATGCAGAGGTTGGGGAACCTACAAACTCCTTTTGCTTGAAATGAGTATTCTCCTTGTGTATACCAGTTCCTTCTGCTGATGTGAGGGTTGAGACCTGGGATATATTTCTTGGTTGGGTGGCACGAGTCAGTTGCAGTCAGATTTTGGAGTAGCTGTGGGACTGGCACGGGCCCGAGGATTGACTGGACTGGAGGGAGTGTTTCTGGAGCTGACTGTGTGGGCATCAAAAAAAGTCAAGTGCTGCTTCTTCTCAGTGTGGGGAGGCTGGGCCTTAGGGTCCTTTGTTGTCATCTCCAAATTGGCTCCCTTGATGCGGTCTTTGGTGGGGGTTGGAACCTTCTCAACATTTTTTGTCCTGGATTTGGCCACTGTCTCAGATTTAGGGTGGAGAATGGGTTCCTCATGCCTTTGACTTTTCACTTCAGGGTTAATCCAGTGCGAAAAGAATGTCATCGTATTTCCCAAATCAACTTCTGGAGCACCTGGAAGGATGAAGACCTTCTGAGTTTGGGATCCCCTTACCAGATCCTCCAACTCCTTGCCCCCCAAATTCTTGCCTCACACCAAGTTTTGCCTTGTAAAACATGGCCCTGAAACATCTGTCCCTGAAAAGTTTGGATTTGAAAAATCTGGCCCCTTCAAATACTGGACTTGCATAATTTGGCCCAGTAAATGATGGTCCAGTAAGTTGGCACTGTAATGTCTGATCCTTCAAGTCCTGTCAGGTTTGACATTCTCAGGCATTTTTGTTTCAGGAAGATTATTCAGTTTAGTCTAACAGTCTTGCAGATCATTATTTGGTCTTTTGGCTCCAAAGAATCATAGAGGATGCTCTGGGAACACAAGATAAGGGAGAAGCTGGTGAAGGTGCTGGCATGGAAAAGCAAGCGGAAAGGATGGAGATAGTGATTCTACAGATCTAGACAAATCCTCGTCAGTCTCTACTCACTCAAGGCAACCATGTCAGCTAAACTGAAGTTCTACATGAGAAAGATCCTGGAGATACATTTGTGAAGTGAGGGCTCTAGTGTTCTGCTTAGAAGTCCTCTGTTGACCCCTGAACCTCAGAACAGTGGGTTTTCTCTCTGCTTAGAGAGACCCCAGTGCTATACCTCCCTGTGATTCCCAGGTGCTTTGAATTTTCCTGGGTCCTCTGTTTTCTCTGTTAGGGTAGGGACTTATTTTCACTCTTGGGAAGGCCTGGGCTAAGGGGTCCAGGAATCATCCAGGCTAGGTTTCTCACTTTGGCCTGTAGCTATACACAAAGTACCTGGGCCTCTGTCATGTGCCCACTGGGTTGTGAGGTCCCAAAGGTGCACTAGGCAGAATCATGGGATATTGCCCTGGAATTAGGTTGCCTTTGATTCTGCTGCACTATCTTTAGTTCAAATGTAAACTCCTCTTTTAAGCAGACCCATTCTGTATCTGGGACACATGGAATACCTGGTGGGGTAGGGAGTTCCTGAAGCAATGTTTTCCTTTGGTTGTTTAGATCCTAAAGGTTCCTTAAGTGAAGATATTCTTTGGATGGCCAAGATTTGTTCCTGTATGACTTCGTCTTTATGGGACTTCCCCAAATGTATCTCCAGGAATTTCTTTTTCATGATGAAATTGAGTTTGGTAAAGATAGGTGCCTTGAATGATTAGGGGCTGACAGGATCTGTCTCACACTCTAGAATCACCATCTCCATTCACTTTCACTTTGGGCTGGAATACTTGTACACTGCACAAGGTTCATTGGCACCTTGAAAGCATGACCTAAGACTTAATATCCTGCTGCTCAGATGAGATTGTATCAGAGGTTACGATGGGCCCAGGCACCATTTTTATGACTATAAATTGGTTGATGATTGCTGGGTCTATGGTCTAGAGAGAGCCACAAAATAAGGAGCAGGCAGCCCTGACAGGAAGGTAAACATGTCTCTCCTTTCTCAGTGATTCCTTGGAACCAGGCCACAGGCATCTCAGGGTCATCAGTAACAGCATCTAGTAAGATCTATTACCACTGGCCAAAGCCTGTAAGTGTTTAGGGAGTCACTTCCTAATATGTGTGTGACCTGGTTGTTGTCTCCAGGTCTAGGGGCTTGCTTTCCAGAGGACGGGAGAAACAAGTTGCTGTCAGGGCCCCGCGAATGCTATAGACCCAATAATTTACAGTTCTAGCAACTACAGAAGTAGGCAGGGATGGTGACCCCAGCAGATCTCACATTTGTAATCTATGTGACTCTACAATGTTGCTTTGGGCTGAACAAGCAATTATGGACTAGCAGTGTTGCCACAATAGATCAGTACAGTCACTGACCTCACTGGCCTCCGGGGCTGCAGGATGGGGGAGACTTGTACAGATCAGGGTTGTGCTGCTTCAAGATAAGAGCTGCTCAGAGCAAGGGACAGGAGCAATTGCTGAATCTTTGGGGGCAGCTCCAGCAATGATAAATAAACCTGCTATTTCCTCCACTCTGGAGGTCAAACTCCAGCCGCCTTTGAGCATGTTACAGGACAATGCTGCTGCTATCCTGAGGACCGAAATGGGATCTCCTAATCAGAAAAGGCCCTGGGTCTGGTGGGACAGTTTGCAACATTGTCTCAGGGCTTATGTTGTGTGGTTCTCTGCATCTACAGAGACTTCTGGACATAGCTAGCAAACCCCCCTGGAGCTGGAGCTGCTTCTGTAGCAGTCGTTACACCAAGGCATCACATTTGGCCAGAGTCACAAGGGAGACATTGATCTGGGCTTGTCAATGGTCAGGCAGAGAAGTCCAAGTTTGGGAATGTGGGAAAGAATTTGAGGCTAACTTAAGTGGAGAACATTTTAGGCAATACAGAGATGGAGGAATTATTGAAGACAAATGGCCCAGGGTGTACCTATTGTAGAGCAATCTCTAGAGGCAGACCAAAACCTCATTATGAGGAAGAGAGAAGTTACAGAAAGTTACTTCGAGATGGTACATTGGGGCCTCAGTATGTTCTCCAGAGAATAGACAGATACCATTTCAAAGCTGAAAGGTGGAAGACAGTAGAACCAGAATAATGGGATGAAGTTTGGGATTTAGTCACAATGATATTTCTGCTCTGTGGTGTGCTGGCTGGCCTCCCATTAGCCCTAGGGTCAAGGAGATGAAAGCCCCATCTTTTCAACAGAGGCCTTAGAGGTAGCATTCAGGATGAAAGAAATGTATGTTTGTTTTCCAGGCTTTGAAAATATTGGGAATAGTGTGGTGTGAGCTGCTGCAGGAACTCCCCACAGATCATGGGAGCCCTGATGCATTGGAAATGTGTGGAAAAACATGCATTTGTATCTTTCTACTTAAAGGTACTTCAGGGCCTTTTGAACATAGGAACAGCAGGTGAAGGGAATGCTTGTTTTAGGTCCAGGAGCTCTGGACCCAGGGAAAGAAGGGGAGTTTAGTATTCAAGGGCTGCTGACCTGAGTTTGTCAGGGCAAGTGTTGGCTTATTCTTTGTTTTCTCCTTCCAGTTCACAGGAATCCGAGATTCCTCAAGGCTTGAAGGAGAGAGAGCTCTAGCATCCTGGAACACATGTGGTACTTGAATTGATTGGAGGTGATCAGACCGGTACTCTTGGATGCTGACTCCACCAGTTGACTGGGAAGCTGACTGAGTTAAAGATTTCTGATCTGTTAATTCTGACAGTGTGGGGCCAGGTGTCAGTAAAAGCTCTCTGGAGTTTTGGAAACCCAACTTCTGATTCTGTTCAAAAGGCACATTTGATGTGGACAACATTCCTGGATAAGAAGAGCTCTGTGATGGTTTTGATAAAGTAGGGGAGATCTGGTTGTTTTCACCCACAAGCCACTGCTGAATCTCCAGAGCCATGGCATTACAGATTTGGCAGGAGGGATCTGTACACAGGAGCCGCCGCACACGTCCTTCCTGGGGAAGCCACCCCTGACTGGAAAGATGGAAACCATTAATGATGGGGGACATCTCCCGCCTTGGAAGAATGTGGCCTGGGGATTACTGCCTCTCACCCCAAGTCCTACAAGTTCCTGGGCCTATATACACTGGGGAAACTGAGGTCCTTACGGAAACCCTTGATTCTGAGGACTATGGGGTATCCCTGCCATGACACTCAGCATCTGTTGGGAATCAATCCTATTCTCTAGAAATCTTGAGAAGATAAGATGATCAGTTGTTGTATGGGAGTGTCCCTGCTGGCCAGCCAGACCCAGGACTCTTCCCCTGAAAGTCTGTAGCTGTAAAGAGTATATAACAATGATGATTTCTTCATGCAAAACACATTATTTTGTGGGGGAGAGGGTACTGGGGATTATCCCCAGGGCCTTTGCACTGAGCTACATCCCCAGCTCCAGTTTTACATTTTTTTTTTTTTGAGACAGGGTCTCACTAAGTTGCCCCAGAGTAGGCTCAAACTTGTGATCTTCCCAGAGTGCTGGAATTAGAGGCATGCACCATCACATCCAGCCAAAATTGATTCTCTTGGCTAGATAATTTGCTTCATGGCTGAGTGTAGCCCCATGTATTATCTCTTATTAACAATACACAGATAAAATCTTGAATTGTAGAACTACTGTGACCCTGGCACAGTGCAAAATTGAGTGATTCTTCCCTCTTGGGATGTCTAAACCACCCTGCGCCCTGACAATTCAATCACTGAAAAAGCCTCAACCACATTTATGTCTCCCTTCCAGCCATGAACCCCCACTTCTCATCCCTGACCCAGGGATAGGCCAAGAAATCATAGTACAGGCTTGGAGTTGGGAGACTAGAGAGCAAAAAACAGTCACCTTTTCATGATGGACAGTAGCTTCTGCAGCTTCTCAGCTTCTTTCTGGGAGGATTTCTTAGCTGAGGAACCAAGAGATAGTGGTAAGTAGACAGTAGGGGATTCAGGGACATCCTTACAGACAGATCAAGGTCTTTGAATGAGAGGAGAGTGAAAACCCAGGAATTAACCCTCTGTGTTACATCCGTGTGCCACTTAACCATTTCCAATGTATTGTCCACACCTAATCTCGTTTGATCTTTGCAACCACACTGAGTGTGAGGCAGTATAACTGGTGCTATGCACATCTTATGGAGAGCAAGACTGAGAGACAAAGTGACTTCCACGGAGATGTAAAACTAGCAAATGACACAGTTATAACATCTGCTCTACTTCCTCATTCTTCATTCTCAGGAAGAGAATTTTCCTAGCCTCTGATTTCCCACCCAAGTAAGTCTTCTGTTAGCAGGTGTCTTTGGGGATATTAAAGTCTTCAACAGTGAGAGCACCTGGGTTCTGGAACCACTTTCAGGGTCCTGTCAGTGTCTGTGGGGACCTCATTCACAGTGGAGAGGAGTCAGAGGAGAGGTTGAAACTTTACCTCTTGGTGTTCTCTCTCTAGACCTGTGTTTGACTCTTCGGTGATGCTTAAAGACAAAAACATTAGAATGTGAAGCTGGGTCACCATTTTCTTATGTCTAAAATTATACAAAACCCATAAAAATTTCCCAATCTTTTTTTTTTCCCATTCCAGTTTTATACTTTTCTACCTTTTTAATACCTTATCCTTTTCACACCAACCTTTCCTTCTCTGCTTATTTCTGACTCACTTTGAGCTTCTTCCATATTTTACACCTTTCACCCTCATTCCATGGACAAATTCTTTAGGGAGTTCTAGATGAGACAGGAGGAAAGTGCAAACAAAGAATGGGGTGATACTAGTAACCAAAGGACTCCAAGCATTAAAGGTCATAAATGACCACCAAACAGAATAATGACTCCAACTGGGAGCTGTTCTGGGACTCAATGAAGAACACCCCCCCACACACACCACCATTAAAAAATGAAGGAGCTGGGTGTGGTAGCACATGTAATCTCAGCACTCCGGGAGGCTGATGGTGACTGCCTGGGCAAATTAGTGACTTAGTGGAACCCTGTCTCAAAATAAAAAATAAAGGGCTGGAATGTAGCTCAGTGCAATGGCCCTGGCTTTAACCCCCAGTACTGAAAAAGGAAAGTAAAGAGGGGAGGGGTGAGGTGGGAGGGGAGGGGAGAGGTAGGGAACAGATAAAAGGGAAGGGAAGATAAGAGAAGAGAAGGGGGGCTGGTGAGATGGCTCAACGGCGTAAGCGCCTGCCTGGCAAGCACGAGGGCCGGAATTCGACTCCCAGAACCCACATACTAAAAAAGGGCCAGTGATATCGCTCAGCGGCACGGGCGCCTGCTGGTGTGCGAGGTCCTGAGGTCGACCCCCCCCCCGTACCCACAAAAAAAAAAAAAAAAAAAAGAAGAGAAGGGAAGGGAAGGGAAGGGAAGAATGGAGAGGAGAGGAGAGAAAGAAGAGAGGAGAAGAGAGGAGAGGAGAGGAGAGGAGAGGAGAGGAGAAGAGAAGAGAAGAGAAGAGAAGAGAAGAGAAGAGAAGAGAAGAGAAGAGAAGAGAAGAGAAGAGAAGGGAAGAGAGGAGAAGAGAAGGGGAGTAAGGACATCTGCAGAAAGTGAAGGGAGAAAATCTTACTGGATGCTTATCATTCAGCCATGGTCATAGAGTTTCCCTACCTGGCAACAGCTCTTGCTAGGTCTCAACATTAATTTCTGGTGCCTTTTTTTCACTTTCCAAATTATTAATACAATAATTAAGATGGATCCATAGGTATATAAGGGATAGTCCACATCCCACAGAAGAAAGGCAGGGCTCAACATGATCTAACCTCACTAGCCATCTCTCTTCCTAGGCTTCCAAGTCTTGGAATCTAATGCCCCCAGATTCTATACCTTGTCATCTCTGCCTCACAGATGATGGATGCAGACAACTAGACTACATCACAAAGCCCTCCTGTTCCACAGAGCAGGCATGGCATCACAGAGTTTTGTCTTAGAGAAGCACATGTGGGTAATTAGTTGCTCTGATGAGGATTTCTGGTTGTCTGTGTAGGCTGCAGAGCCTGGTCACAGGCTCCCAGGTCACAGGCAATATATATCCTTTCAGTCTCTTTCTACTCCTTGATCCCAATAGCCCATCTTTCTCTACTACAACAGTGTGACATGTGTTCCCCCAGATAACTGTGACTGTGTACACTGCGTGGACTTTGAAGTAGTGCCTAAGTCAGAGGAAATCCATGAAGTACATCATCTGTATTAGGAAGATAAGACATACTCAAGAAGATTAAGCAGGCAGTATATGGTTAAGTCTTGCAACCATATTTTTTATTCACAGGCAGGGGTGAATGGTTAGGATTGAGAGGTTCAGAAAGAGGATTATGTAAAATGTGTCAAGGAAAGCAGAAAGCTGCTGGTGTCCTTTTAAATATTTCTGAGAGTTAAAGAAGGACTCCTCCCGGCTGTGTGGTCTAGTTGAGATTGGCGGGAAGAGATTGTAAACACTGCTTTCCATGAAGGAAGGTAATAAGGCTCTTTTCTGCAGCTCTGTCTAAGGCTCGATTTTCCAGAATTGTCTCTACAGATCTTGTCACATCTGGCTTATTCATACAAATAGGATATTTGGAACAACTTTTGATTAAGGACCACAAACTTGTGGCTCTTTGGTTGAATCCACCCTGGTTGGAAAGAGTGTTTTATGGAAATCTGTCTTTTTAAGCATGTTAGTATTTCCGCCATTCAACACCAATACCTACCATTCTTGTGTCCACTGATTCAGACATTAATGTTAACTTCATGGTCTTTTACAACATGATAGAACGCCTCCAACACTCCAAGGCTTCTAAGTTTCCTGGAGAAGTTTTTACCCTGATTAATGAGTGGTCATAGGCCCCAAATCTCTGAAAAGGTCATTTAACCTTCCTCCAGCCCCCAGCCTTCCTCCAAACAGGCATGGTGACTACTCAGTATGTGCTCAGCTCTGAGTTGGACAGTGTTAAAGACAGAAAGACATCTGAGTTGTGTCGCCTGCTGTTAAGATGCTTTAAAATGTTTTGAAGATTAGACTAATTCACATGACTCAAGAGCCAACCTTGGGCCGGTGAGATAGCTCAGCGGCATAAGCGCCTGCCTGGCAAGCACGAGGTCCTGAATTTGACTCCCGGTACATATATATATATATATATATATATATATATATATATATATATATATAAATAGCCAACCTTACTGGGGGCAGAGGGAGGGAGAAATAGGGACTTGGTGTTTGATGGGTACAGAATTTCTGTTTGCGGTGATGAATGAATTCTGGAAATGAATAGTGGTAGTGATTGCCCAACACTGTAAATGGCCTTCATGCCACTGAGTTGTACAGTTAAAATGGGGCTTAGGATGTAGCTCAACAATAGAGCACTTTCCTAGTGTATACCAGGCCCTGGGTTCAATCCTCAGTACCATAGAAAAGAGACAAAAATGGTAAATTTTATATTAAGCGTATCTTAACACAAAATCAAGCAACCAAAAAATCATTAACGTGACCATTTTTACTAGCTGTAAGGAAGAATATTTTGAAAATTATTTCACAAAGAAATGGATTACTGTTTTTCTTCAATATCCTTTGTATAGCTACAAAAATAAAATAGATCTTTACATTAGAGATAATTTAAGAAAAGCCCCACATGAAGATGGAATGATTTTGAGCCACTTCAACTTTTTTTTTCTGAACATGCAATTTCAAAATACAGAAACTTACTCAACCAAAGAGCACTGAATACCAGGTTACTGAAAATCAAGTAAAAAGCAGCTTGTGTCAGCTTTTGAGTAGCAGGTTAACTTAACTACAAAGTAGCTTGTATCTTTTGTAGGTTGACTATCCCTAATACAAAAATCCAAATGCTTCAAAATCTGAAAAATTTTGAGTTGCCAAAATGATACCACACATGGAAAATTCCACACCTGACCTCATATGACATGTCACACTCAAAACATAGGCAGGCTAAAAATATTGTAGAAAATAACCTTTAGACTATGTGTAAAAGGTGCATATAAAACACAAGTGAATTTCATGTTTAGGCATTGGTCCTATTTTCTAGATACCTCATTATGTATATGAAAACATTCCAAAAAGAAAACAATCTGGAGCCCAAAATACTTCTCGGTGTCAACATTTCAGATAAAAGATAGTGCTGTAGTGCTTAAAAACAAACAAACAAACAAAAAGATGGTGTCTTACCATGTTGCCTAGGCCAGTCTCCAACTCCTGGGCTCAAAAGATCCTTCTACCTCAGCCTCCTGAGTGCTGGTACCATAGGCACCCAGCTGTATTACATTTACTCCCAGCCAGCCAGCTCTAGGTTGTAGCAGCTTCTGCTTCCCTCTAGGCTGCTGCTGACAGTTCTATCTCCTATTCACCTGACCTCTTGTCCCAGGCAAAAGGAACATAGAAAACCTTGCACCTGGGCCGGTGAGATGGCTCAGCGGCGTAAGCACCTGCCTGACAAGCGCGAGGGCCCGAGTTCAACTCCCGGAACCCACATACGAAAAAAGGGCCGGTGATATCGCTCAGCGGCACGGGCGCCGGCTGGCGCGCGAGGTCCTGAGGTCGACCCCTGGTACGCACACACACACAAAAAAAAAACCTTGCACCTGCCAACCAATGTGCTCTTTACCTTACAGAAAATGCAGCCACTGTTATCCCACTAAGCTGTTAAAACCTTCTGCTGCAAACTCCTCTCCAGCAGCTTGCCCAGCCCCTGTTCCTGTCTCAGAGCTGAGGAGTTAGAGATGCATGTTAAACCCAAAAGGTTTTGTCTTTTTTTTTCAGAAGAGCCTTAATATAAGTTTGTTTACTGATTTGATCCTCACTGACAGAGGGTGCCTGTGGCAGGACACTGGGATGAGTCTTTCTAAATAGGGGCACATTCATGTGATGAACACAGCTCGGCCTGTCATTTTTAATGATGTGGGTATTACATGTGGGTATGGACCATCACCTTTGCCCTTCCTGCTTCAAGGCTTGATTGGCAAACAAACAAACACACAAAGAAGTGCATGAAAAGCCTCTGTGAACTACTCAACTGTAAAAGATTCTTATTCATTTGTTTTTTTTTTTTTTTTGTGGGTACCGGGGGGTCGACCTCAGGACCTCGCGCGCCAGCAGGCGCCCGTGCCACTGAGCGATATCACCAGACCTTTTTTCTCGTATGTGGGATCCGGGAGTCGAACTCGGGCCCTCGCGCTTGCTGGGCAGGCGCTTAAGCCTCTGAGCCATCTCACTGGCCCCAATTCATTTGTTTTTAGGAAACTTGTTTAAAGCCAGACCCTGCTTCCATTAGAGTGCCGTAGTCCACAATTATTGTTTTTGAATTTCTTCATGAAACTGTTCATGGCTACTGATTCATAAACATTATGGATCATATAGCCTTGCAAGCAAAAATCCTGATATGCCGCTGATGTGAGTCTTGTCCCTCTACAGCAGCCTTTGGAAGGTTTCACTGTGTCTCATACTCAGACATACTACTGAGCAGGTAAGATGTACCAATACTTTGGGGACAAAGATACATAATTTCTGCCACTCAGCAGCAACACTTTTATACGTGAATATCTTTGTTAATGCCCAAGGGCCAAAATTTCCAGGAGTTGGACAAGAGTAGAGTAGTGTCAGGCAGGAAGACCACCAGAGCTCACAAGTAGATTAGTGCACTGTGCAGCAGTGTAGCGGGCATTGGAAGACGGCAGCTGGAGGCACTAGAGGGCAGCACCTACCCACCCAATACTTCTAATCCTAGGCAGGCTCAGGAGTGACAGAAACTTTATGAGGTCATCTGCTTGAGGGGCTCTCAATCATATCAATACTAGCCTTAAAACAGAATCACTGGGAGACTTATGAAAATACAGATTTCTTGGCCTCACTCTAGGCTTAATGAATAAGAATTCTCTAGGAGCAGAGTCCAGCAACCTATGTATTCAATAAGTATTAAAATTAATCTTTAAGCGGTAGTGCCCTGGACTATTAGTATGTATTTAGGAGTGACTAACCTCCAAAGAGTGATAACTCTTGGTATTACTAGGCCTTGATGAGACTGTGATGAAAGAAACTATATCCCTCTCCTTACATGCAAAATTTGATTCAATTTCAGTGGTATGGACTTTACTTACGGGCACCCTGGGATCCAAGGAACCTGGTAAAGAAATTTGCATATGGTTTATGTCTAGCCAAAAACTACAGCTCAGAAATGGGATCCTCATCAAGGCCAGAGTCCTTCATATTCTCAGAAGTTATGAGAAAATAAAGAAAAAAGAGAAGACACAAATTACCAATATTGAGAATGAGAGAGGTAACTTACCACAAATTCCAAAGGTATTAAAAGGATAATATATTCATAATATGAAAATTGTAATGTGTGTAAGTTGACAACTTAGATGAAATGGACTTCCAGCCTTTGGATGTGTTCCCCCAAAATTCATGTGGTGAAAGTTAATCTTCAACACAACAGCGTTGGAAGGTGTTTATGTCACTATAAAAAAGGCTGTAGAAATGAGTTCTTTCTCTTCTGTCACCTGGGGACACAGCATTCAACTCCTTTTGTCCTGCCACCTTCTGCTTCTGAGGATGAGATGAGAAGACCCTCGTCAGATGCTGGCACGTGATCTTGAAAAAAAAGACTAAAGTTGATGTTTGCGTTCAGAACTTCTAATAAAGATATAGTAATCGAAACAGTGCAGTACTGGCAGAGAGAGTGACAAATAGATCAGGACTAGAACAGAGAATCCATAAATAGACCCACACATATAGAGATAAATGATTTTTGACAGTGGTGCAAAGCAATTCAGCGAGAAAAGGATAGTCCCATCAGTAAATGGCTCTGGAACAATTGATATCAATATGCAAAAGCAATTTGTGTCAACCCATTTCTCTTACCATCTACAAATATTAATGCAAACTTAATCAGACACATGACAATGTAAATATATTAATGCCATCAAACTGTACACTTAAAATGGCTAACATAGTAAATTTTATATATATACTGTACATTTTACCACAAAAAAGATTGGCATTTGTAAAAAGTATATACAAATATTTATAAACATTTTTGTTAATGCCATTCTTGTGCTGATACTTGTACAGTATAGCAAAATAAGAGATAGTATTTGCAATTCATTTTTTTAAATGCTTGGGCTTTTTAGTGTCTATAAAATTTTTTCTTAGAAAATACAGGATGTTCCCTTTTTAAAAATCAGCATTAAATATATAAATGGACAGTTTTCTCTAAGGAGCATTTAAAATTAAAACATTAGCTTTTTATGAAATTATTCATGTAATGCCATTTGCATTTGCTGAAATTTTGTATTTTCAGTAGTGTAGAAAAATCAACATTTTGTCAGTGTAAAAAGTTCTATTGGATGAAGCTCTCCTAATAAATGGTTTTCAAAAAAATTTTTTAAAGGATCAAAAAAACTAAACCTAAAACCTAAAACTAAAACTTTTAGAAGAAAACATAGGGGAAAATCTCTGTGACCTTGTATTAGGCAAAGATTTCTCAGATATTACACCAAAAGTATGGTCCGTAAAATAAAAATTGATAAATTTGATTTCATGAAAAGTAAAAACTTCAAAATAGAAATTTTGAAAACTGTGATAAATAGATATAGTTATCACCAGATATTACCAGTATCTTAAATAGTAGCCAGATATTATGTATATTCTCAAGGAATATACCTAGGTACACTGCCTGTGAAGTATTCTTGCTCAAAAGAATTGCATTTAAATCTGATCAAACTCCTAGATGTAACTGCCAGTCTACAGGATGCATAGAGAAAAAATAAACATGCTAAAACCACAGGGATGCAATTAGGAGAATCTAGTGGTAAACAAATGATCTAGTTTCTTTAACAACAACATTTTAAGGAAAAAACTGAGAACAATGGAGCAGAACCTATGCAAAGAAGAGACAAGAGACATTTCAATTAATTACAATTTATGCATTGTATTTGTATTCTGATTCCAACAAACTAAAAATAAAAATAAATTTATAAGCCAATCAGGAATTTAAACACTGATTGGATATTTGATGATATTTAGAAATTATTGTGATCTTTCTAGGTTTAAAAATGACAAGCTTGGTCACTTTTAAAGTGCGTATTTTTTTGCCAATCATATTTTATTGGTACATTTTAGGTATATATAATGATCACATTCATCACAGAGAATTTGTACCTGTACCTTTTTTTTTTGCATTGCCCTACCCTCCATTCAACCCCTCCTCACCTCTTTAGTTACAAAAGCTTTGTTTCCATTTTTTCCTTCTTTTTTCATTTTTTTTACTTTTTCCTTCTTTCCTTTCCCCCTCCCCCCATGTGTCCTTCCCCATTTGAACATTTTTTTTCTCATTTCACAATGCCTATTATACATTTTGATCCTTATTTACACTTTCGGTTTCTCACACCAGAGAAACAATGCGGTATTTACATACGTGCATCTGATTTATTTCGCTTAAGAGTATGGTCTCAAGGTGCATACATTTACCTACAAATGTCTCAAGCTTATCCTTCTTTATGGCAGAATAGTAGTCCAGTCATATAAAAAAACCACATCTTAATCCATTCACCAAGATTTGGCTATTTTACAATCTGTGCCGCTATAAACGTGGGTGTGCATATATCACTGTGGTATGATGCTTTTAATTCTTTCAGGAAGATACCAAGAAGAGGAATAGCTGGGTCAAATGGGACCTCCAGTCCTAGTTTTTTGAAGAATCTCCACACTGATTTCCACAGTGGTTGCACTAGTCTACACTCCCACCAACAGTGGAGAAGGCTTCTTTTTCCCCACGGCCCCCTCAGCATTTGTTATTGGTTGATTTCTTGATAATAGCCATTTTTTCTGGGGTGAGATGGAAGCTCACCATTGCTTTAATTTGCATTTCATGAATGACCAATTTTAGTGGGTCCATCCTAGAGAAACCATTTGGCTTAGAGAACCTTGATAAAGTGGAGCCTTCTACCTGTAAAGCAGAGGAATGCCAGCTCCCAGCTTTCCCTCCTGTCTGTTCTTCTGAGTGAGTACTCACTCTTCTGACCAGCTGCTGAGGCAGGAAGAGCAGTCCAGAGCACCACGCTGCTGTGATGACCACAATCCCCAGCCTCCACCAGAGGAGAGTGAGTGTGGCCATTCCTAGTCTAAGCTGCCTTCCTCTGTGTGCCTTAGTCTTCTCCCTGTGAGGTGGAAGTGGTACTCATTAAGAGCTATTTATTGACTAAAGTACGGGGGGATGCTATCTAGAGGTGAATCTTGATAGCTTAAAAGTTATGTTTTTTCTACATAACCAGAAACAATCGGAATCCATTTAATAATTCTCAAAGTATCTGAGAATATGCCTGGTAGATGAACTGCTATATAAATCTACAAAGGGGAGAGAGATTATTTTGGCTGAAATGATCTGAGAAAGCTTCAAGTACATGACGATATTTAAGCTGGTACTTAAATCAGAAAGAACTTTTATATGTGGAATTGGAAGAGGGAGTGCTCCAAATGCAGACATCAGCATGCATAAATCGCTGGTGTCTGTGTAATGCTATGTGGGGATAACAGAAGGATTCCTGAAATAATCATTTTTTTTTCCTCTCTGGGTACACTTTACTGTTATATATCTGATCTCAATTAAGTTTTAGGTTTCATTTTGTCTTTGTGTGGAAACAGGTTGTGGATGTGTCCTTGTGGGGAGATTTTCCTGCATCGCACGGACACAACTGTGGAGACGGGTCTCCTGAACTTGACCGTGTGTGTTTCTAGGTATAAACGTCTGTGTGGGTGCATTTCTCTACAGACTTTTTGGTCTTTGTGGGGTGTGCATTCCCGAGGGGCTGAGAAGGAAAGAGGAAGGATCAGAGGGGAGAAGAAGGGAGAGAGAAGTGTGAGTGAGAAGTTGTTGAGGGACCTCTGCTCCGGAGCTTGTGTGGCTTCACGTCATTATACTTCACATAGTTGATAACTGTCCCATAGATTGCAGAAGTTCTTTTTCTAATAATACAACAGTTATTGGTAGAAGGTTAGTGATTCCAATGCTTTCTTTTTTCTTATCCATTGCAATCTATCACCTTTCATGTGTCCTTTTCTTCATCTGATTTCTTTTTGGATTTCCTTAGTTTTTTTTCTCCCCTTCCTTTTCTTGTCCTTCCAGTTCTATTCCTGTTCTTCATTGGAGTTTTCCCCTTCTGTAAGTTCTCCCTTTTTCTTCTAAGTTATGGAATTAACACCTAGCCCATGCATTCCCAAGAAATAAATGTTTTATTCAGGGAGGGAGCACTCCTGGTTGTAAAGATATTTTAGACTTTGTCTGCACTGTCACAACACAGTCTATTCACTAATTAAACAAGGTTTAAGTTGGTGCCTTTATATTAGAGGCAGTGCTCTAGTTGCTATGGAAACAGGAAAAGAAACTGTCCTCAGGGAGCTTCCATTCAAGTGGAGAAAGGAAGAAAACAAATGAAGAAAGTGTACTAGTTGGATAGTGATGAATGCAATGGAGAAAAATAAAGCAAGGACTGAATCAAGAAATTAAAAAAGACTTGCGCTGTTTAATAGGGTGACCAGAAGAGGTCTGAAAAAGTGATACTAAAGTAAAGACCAGTAGAAGATGAGGGAGCAAATCATGCAGGTCCCCAGGCAAAGAGGACAGGAAGCTCCTCCAGGGAGAAGATGGGCAAAAGCCCAGTAAGTCAGTTCTCAAGTCGTTACCTAGGGACTTTAGGTATTCAGAAGGCCTCAGAGTAATGTCCCTTGGGCAGATTTTGTGCCAGGACTTCTTCCCCAGCCTTGCATTATCTTTCCATTGTGCCTTTTCTTGTCTTACTTGATCGGATCTTTGTGTCTTTGGCAACTAATTTGTTTAGTTTTGTCCAGCCAGATTTGGAAAGTTTTGCTGGCCTGTCAGTAACAGGTTGGCCTTTGGCCAAATTATGGACAAGCACCACCCTAATGGACCATTGGCTTTTCCTGTGGTCATCTTTGTCTAAAATTGAGTCTCCTAAACTGGATGTGATGGCATATGCCTGTAATCCCAGCACTTTGGGAGGCTGAGGCAAGAGGTCACAAGTGCAAGTCTTGCCTGGGCAACTTGGTAAAACCCTGTCTCAAAATAAAAAGGGGGGCCGGTGAGATGGCTCAGTGGTGTAAGCGCCTGCCTGGCAAACACGAGGGCCCGAGTTTGACTCCCGGAACCCACATACGAAAAAAGGGCCGGTGATATCGCTCAGCGGCACAGGCGCCTGCTGGCACGCGAGGTCCTGAGGTTGACCCCTGGTACCCACAAAAAAAATAAATAAATAATGTAAAATAAAAAGGGGTGGCAATGTAGCTCCATAGCTTCAATCCTCAGAATAAATAAGTAAATAAATAAATAAAGCCCCCTCTAAAACAAATGCTTTGTCCTGTGTGGTTTGTCACTATAATATTCATTTCTATGCTCCTCTAACTGGCGCAGTTTTACCAGGAACAATTCCCAATTGCAGCACGTGAACTTTTTACATAAACACGATTGTTCATGTGAAAGGTACCTTAGAACACAAAGGGAAGAAATCCTCTGGAGGAAGTTTTTCTTGCTTGGTTAAAATGGAGAGATTTTATTTACTGTAGGAGTTACTCCCTCCTTTGCTATACTTCAGGGATTAATAAGGCCCAGTTTTTTTTTTTTTTTTTTTTGGTGGGTACCGGGGGTCGAACTCAGGACCTCGCGCACCAGCAGGCGCCTGTGCTGCTGAGCGATATCACCGGCCCTTTCTTTGTATGTGGGTTCCGGGAGTCGAACTCAGGCCCTTGCGCTTGGCAGGCAGGCGCTTATGCTGCCGAGCCATCTCAACAGCCCTGGGCCCAGCTTTTTTTTTTTTTTGTGGGTACCGGGGGGTCGACCTCAGGACCTCGCGCGCCAGCAGGCGCCCGTGCCACTGAGCGATATCACCGGCCCCTTTTTCGTATGTGGGTTCCGGGAGTCGAACTCGGGCCCTCGTGCTTGCCGGGCTTGCCGGGCAGGCGCTTAAGCCGCTGAGCCATCTCACCGGCCCCAAGGGCCCAGCTTTTTAATTGTAGCATTTCATAAAATTGTCAAAAGTCAGATATATTGTTTGAACCAGTCCTAGCCACTCTCTGTTGTATATCTATATATCAAAATGGTTTTTCCTGCATCTAAACTTTCTTTCCTCTCCTGGAAGCGGGAACGTCAT
The DNA here is from genome assembly GCA_028451465.1 of Erethizon dorsatum. Classification (NCBI taxonomy): domain Eukaryota; kingdom Metazoa; phylum Chordata; class Mammalia; order Rodentia; family Erethizontidae; genus Erethizon; species Erethizon dorsatum. The sequence goes on along the minus strand of CM051822.1, from coordinate 39,567,112 downwards.
TAGCCTTTTACAGTATTCATGTAGTCTGAAGCCAGTTCCTTCTCGGTTTTGTTCTCTAGTGTCCTCCCTCCCTCTCTCTCTCTCTCCCCCTCTCCTTTTAAAGTTTTATGGATTAACTGACAAAAAGGAATACAATCATTATGTGTATACTCTAGAAATAACTAGAGTAAAAATATCTAAAATTGCTGAGAGTAGATATTTTCTGACCGCAAAAGTATGTGAAGTAATTCATATGTTCGTTAACTCTATTTAGCCCTTCTATAATATATATATATTTTAAAACATTGCTTCCTCAATAAATATATGTATTTTTTGTCAATTTAAATAAAGTTTTTAAAATTCTAAAAGAGTTATTAACCTGATAGCATTTCTTCTTGTGAGCACTAAAAATTATATTTACATAGGAGGCTATTACTATGAGACAAAAAGAAATAGAATTGGTTCAAAGCCAAAATAAGAGCTTTAGGAATGATTCAAAGTCTCTAAAATTTAGCTTACCTTATAAAATATAATAGCAATACAACATTTTGACCAGAATTAAATTTCCCATGATTTAAATTTCCTATACTGGTTTTATGAGTTAAGTAAAATATCACTTTTTCCATAACTAGCTTTAAATTAAAAAATATATATTATATATATGAAATTATGATTATGGATATCTTTGCAAAGGATTTAATTTTTGGGTGAAATTCTTACAATTCTCACAATCACAGGTATATATGGTGGCAAAAATTGTGATTTTCACCTCTTTAAATTTAAGAGCTTAAACAAATAAGATAATTTTAAATAACCTTTGGATGCCTGAATTATTTTGAAGAAACAAATACAAAAACACTGCTTAATAGACATAATTTTGATTTATTCTTCTTTCTTAGCGTGACCATACATTAACAAATATGCAAATGCATTAGAGGATTATTTGCTGTCTCAAATTTGTTAAGATGATATGTAGTAGAGGCCCATGAAACAAACTAGCTAAATAGCTCTTGGTTTTCTGTCTTCTACTTTTTTCTTGTGTCTGCAGAAAAAGCATTTATTTTAGTTGAAGATGATATTAATAGCTGTGCGTGGTAGCACACACCTGTAGTCTCAGCTACATAGGAGGTAGAGACAAGTAGATTCCAAGTTTGAGGCCAGCCTGAGCAACTTAGTCAGATCCTATCTCAAAATAAATTTTAAAAAGAATTGGGTACGTAGTTTAGTGGTAGAGTGCTTGCCTAGCATACAAGAGGATGTGGATACAATCCCAAATATCTAAAATAAATTGGTTGAGTATGCTAGATATAATTATAGAGAAATAAGGAAATAAGATAATATATAATTGCTAAGATTTGTCCTCCAAAAGTTCAGGCTGTTATTTAATTCCAATTGTAAAGTATTAAGAGAGTAGAAACTTAATCTGACTATAGTGTTTAGAAGTAGAGCCTTTGGGAATTAAGATTTGATACAGCCATTAGAGTGGAGTCCTGGTGACTTTATAAGGAATGAGACCAGAAGAGACACACAGACACACACAAGCACACTTTTTGTCTCTTGCCATGCGATGCCCTACACCATCTCAGGACTCTGCTAGTGAAAAGGTTATCATCAGATGTGGCCCCCTTAACCTTAGACTCTAGAACCATGAGTCAAAATAAACCTCTCTCTTTTTTTTTTAAGGATGAGAATCAAATTTACAGACTTGCATATACTAAACCACTGAGCTATACCCCCATTCGTCCAAAACCTCTTCTCTATGAAGTTACCCAGCTTCTGATATTTCAGTTACAATAAAAATTGAACTAATATCATAATTTATGTTTAAGAAAATTAAGAGGTTTTCCAAATGGTAATTTTATTATGATATATTTTATGTAGTATGTTGATAATTATATTTAAAAGCTTAAGGTGTATCAATTGTGTGTTTAAGTACTTATGTATGCCCATATTATATATGCATATATATATATATATATGTGTGTGTGTATATATATGTAAGATATATTGCTAGATTCTTTATTTGCAAGTCATTATATGTGTGAATGAAAGGAATAAAATTGGAATTTGGGTCTTTTTTCTGTAAAATAACTAAATTATTTCATTGTACAGAATAAAAGAAATTCCTTATGGCCACACACAACTCTAAGTGCTTTTTGACATTGTTCAAACCATCTTTTAAAAAATTCCTGACTTAAAAAAAAAGTTGTGTCTAATAATGTATTGATTAGCTTTTCACCACTGTGACAAAATACCTGAGAAAAACAACTAAAAGGAGGAAAAGTTTATTTTGGCTCACTGTTCAGAGGCCTCAGTCCATGGTCATTTGGTCTCATTACTACAGGCCTCAGGCAAAGCTGAGCATTTCGGTAGGAAGTGACCAGAAAGCAGAGAAAGGGAGAGACAGACACAGAGACAGAAAAGTCCAGGGACAGGGCACACCCTCAGTGACCAACCTCCTCTAACTGGGCCCTATCTTCTTATAGCACGTTGAGTTATGAACTCATTAAGCGATAAAGTTAGTGCCTTCATGATCCGATCACCTGTCAAGGCCTCACCTCTGAACACTGGAGCATTGGTGATCAAGCCCTCAATACATGAATCTTTGGGGGACACTTCATATTTAAACCATAATGACTAACTATTGTTATTTATTGCTGTGTTTTCCCACAATGTTGCTTGCAAATATTTCTTTTTTTTTTTTTTTTGTGGGTACCAAGGGTACCTTCTCCTCCTCCTTCCTCTCTCTCTTTTCTCTGTTTCTATCTCTATTTCTGTCTTTCTGTGTCTCTGTCTCCTTTTTTTTCCTTCTTTTGACCCCAAAGCAACCTAGTTACTAAGAAGTAGTTTAACAAGAACAAAGAGTGGAAACTGAAAAGAAAAACTTTTTTTTGGCCATAAGTATATAAAAATTGGACCCTGTGAGCTAGAGAGTGTGGGGAGAATCCTCGGTTCTATTTATCTGTCTTTTTTTCCTTCAGTACTGGGACTGAACCCAGGGAACAACTGCAGCCCTTTCTTTTCTTTCTCTCTCTCTCTTTTTTTTTTTTGAGATGGGGTCTTGCTAAGTTGCCCAGGCTGGCCTTGAATTTGTGATCTTCTTGCTCAGCCTCCCTAGTAGCTGGGATTACAGGCATGCACCACCACATTCAGTTTATTTTTTTATTTTATTTTATTATTTTTTTTTTTGTGTGGGTACCGGGGGGTCGACCTCAGGACCTCGCACGCCAGCAGGCGCCCGTGCTGCTGAGCGATATTACCGGCCCCTTTTTCATATGTGGGTTCCGGGAGTCGAACTCGGGCCCTCGCGCCCGCCGGGCAGGCGCTTAAGCTGCTGAGCCATCTCACCGGCCCACATTCAGTTTATTTTTCTCTTTTTCATCCTTTCCAAACCATGTCCAAGGCCAGTCTTCGTCATGCAGCTGAACTGTCACCTTGGCAGTTGTTGTAGTCAGGGTTTGCAAGGGAAACAATATAATACAGGACACATAATTATAAATTATAATCCTATAAGGATTATTTTGTAATAGTCACCCAAAGAGTCATATACGAAAGTGCAGGAAATCTGTCCACACACTAAAAACCCAAAGAATCCGGCTGAGGGCCTGGATTCCACAGCAATATCCTGCATGAATCCAGCTGAAGATCTACAGCCCATGGCAATGCCCCCCACGAGTCCAACTGGAGGCCTAGAGCCCACAACAATGTCTCACGCAAGTCTATTTCATGGATCTGTGCTGGGAAGGCCCATAGGCCAGTGGTGGAAGCTAGAAAGTCTGTGCCAATGGGATGAAGGATCTGTGCCAGCAGGCTGAGGAATCTGCACTGGAGCCAGGAGATGACGCTCAAGGTAAGGATCAGAGCTCCCCCAAAGTGAACCGCAGCTATTCTCGGCAACGAGGTCCCGAGCTCCTCCAGTGATAACAGCCGAGTTCACATCAGGAAAGCCAGTGTGACAAGCTCCTCCAGGAGAACCAATGATACCACCTCTTCCCCTCCAATTTTCCTTTTTATGTTGTTGGCAACAATCCTCAGGTGGGCCCTCCACACCCAGCACCATGCTGATTCAGTTCAGCTGAACTCTGACAGCAAGCCCGTCTGGATGGAGGAACTGGAAAAACAGCCCCAGTGTATGAAGAATGAAGGGGAAATTTATTAATTTATTTTTTTCTCTTTCTCTCTAACCGCTTTGCCCAAAGATAGACCCAATCACATAGAACTGTATGACATTGGTGGTTACAAGTGTAAAGGAAACTCCAACTTTCTATCAAAGGACAAGTGAAAGGGGCTGCTGAGAAACAAAGGACATGGAGAAAATCCTGCAGAGGAGAAAGCGGTAAGGGCTGTCCAAATTCTGTATGACTTGACACAAGTCCGTACACTGAGCCGTGTATGTTCAGAACACATAAAAGAAGTATAGCAAAAGCTTTGAGAACTGAACTTCCATATAAACTATGGCCTAAATCCCAGTCTAATCTTTGTGTAGCTCATGTAAGAAACAGACCCAACAGCATGGTGAAGACTTTGAAAACTAAAGTTATTGGAATTAGTGCCCACAGAAAGTGACACAAAATTTCCAGTCTAACTCTCCACGGTTAACCTCCAGCTGAAGCAATACAACCAACATTCTCCAGAGGATTTAAATAGGACCCAGAGTCTCACGACTTAGTGTATGTCTAAGATACAGTCTTAAATTTCTAGATATACTACTGAACATATTAAGAATTCGAAAATATGATCAATTTCCAAATGAAAAACAATCAAGGCAGAAACCAACCTCAAGATATTGACATTATCAGACAAATATTTTAAACCAGCTATTATGACCATCCTCCAGAAAGTAATAGTGAACCTTACTGAAATGAATGGAAAGGAAGAAAATCTCAGCAAACAGATAAAAATTATTAAAAGAATCTTGATAGAAATTAAAAAATAAATACAATATCTGAAATAAAATATTCACTTGACTGGCTCAAGGGCAGAATGGAGATAATTTGGATTAATAGAAATTTTCAAGTTGAAGAACAGAGAAAAAAGTTTGAAAAAATATTAGCACAATCATAATGTAATGGCAAACTTATAAAAATTTCATAGCAGAAATTAGAAATCAATTAGTAGCTTCTGCTTAAGCTCATGCTGCCTGTCATGTAGTTAGACTCGGCTAGCCTTGACCACCGCACCAGCTATAACTCAGAGACAGTTTGACTCAGCCTTATCTGACTGAATCCAGCTGCATTGCCCATACTTTCTAGCCTATAAACATATTCGGTTTTGCTCACCTATTCTAGGAACTTTCCACCTAGGACAGAATAGCCCAGTCAAGGACACACTTGCCTGATTTCACCCACCCGCTCAGACAGCCCCCTCCCTAGCAAAGCTTGTCCAGAACAAACTTGCCTGACAACATACGCCTTGGCCTATGTAACCAATCATATAATAACCTGCAATCAGCTTTGTATTTCCGGTTTCTAAAAATGTATTGAAGCTAATCTCTAAGCTGACTCTACGCTGATGATTTGAGACCTGATTCCCCTCAGCCCACTAGCGTAATAAAGGTTGCCTTCCAACTTCTCGGGTGCAAAGAGTCTTCCATTTGGTTTGATGTCAGATTTCTGTAACAATAAGGACCTTTGGAACAATATCAAAAGGATTATATTCATGTCAGTGACATTACAGAAGAAGAGGAAAAACTAGTGCAGAAAATATATTTAAAGAAATGATGACAGAAATCTGCCCAAATTTAGTAAAAGTTAGAACTTTACAGATTCAAAAAGCTCAGAGAATCCCAAGCAGAATAAATGCAAGAAATCATGCATGCCCTAAGTAGGGGCAGTGGTTTGCTTATTTATATTTTCCCAACCTACAAAGTTCAACTTAACCCTAGTAATAAAGGAATACATTTCATAGAATTCACCCTTAAAGAATTCTGTAAAATTTCTACTTTTTGCTCAGAAATTCTGTCACCTTTATTATCCAGGACATGTTAGAAGAATTAATAGATTCTTAAACTAAACAAAGTTTAGTTTTGGAAACCGTTTAATTCCTATGACCTAAAGCAATTGTCAACAAACTTTTTTAGTGAAGAGCCAGATAGTAAATAATTTAGGCTTCATGGATCATACTCCAGAAAAGTACCAGACAGTGAATAATTTAGGCTTTGTGGATGCTGTCCTAGACAAAACTCCCCCAATCTCTTGCCTAGGAAATGTAGGGCTGGCTCTGGTATTCTCACAACCCAACAGGCAAGCGGAGCAAGGAGCTCACCATCCAGCTTCCACCATAGTGCTCTCACCCTTGGTTGTGCCTATGTCTGGGAGTCCAGGGTTGCTGCATTAATTTCTCTAGATGGTAATCCATTAGTCTTTTGTCTTCTGTGGAGGTGAGGATGTCCCAAGTTTGTGGGGAGTGGAAGAGGAGATGGACGGTCTATCCTCCTGCTTTCAAACCACTTCATAATTTAAACCCCACGTTCTGCAATAGTTGCTGCCCCCAAGTCCTGGGCCTTTCCAGAGTTGTGTTGTTTTTCTTGTGCCTCACTCCATGGCATTTAACCTTTTTCTTTCCCTGTTCTCCTAAATTAGTAATCACTAATCCACCTGTTTTCCAGCTTCTGTTGTTGACAATTTTATCTGTTGTCATCTCCCTCTTCCTCCATCTACTCCCTCCTTTTCTTTAGATTGTGAGTTTATTCCTTTTAGAAAAAAAAGTGTGTGTGTGTGTGTGTGTGTGTGTGTGTGTGTGTGTGTGTGTGTGTGTGTGTTTATAGTGGGGAAGGATTAGAGGTAAATAAATACGTTTACAATTTAACTGGAAACCTAAGTCTTACTAGGATAAAGGTAAGTATAGCTCTTTTAAGTTTGCTGGAAAATAGTAAGTCTTTTCAATATATAGTCTGAGCTCTTTTTCCACTCAGGAAAGTTTTCTTCTCTTATACCTTGAATTAGTACTTCCTTTTTCTACCCCTACAATAGAAGTCTTTGATTCCTACATTTGATTTCTGCTCTTTATTCTCTACATCAATCATTGAATATCAACGTTAGAGTTTTTGCTTTGGTTTTACAATCTGAAGACAGTTCTCAAGTATATATTCACGTTTTAGCAATGCCATCTGTTGCATTGTCAGTAGTGCTTCTTATATAATTTTTGTTTTATTGCAATATATTGTTTTTCAGCCAATATCCTCTTCATGTCTATCTATATCATACTTGAGTTTCTGGTCTTTTGTAATCATTTGATGTCTGCTTTGAACACTTGCTTTTACTTTAGTGAAAATACCTTATGCAGATGTTTTCCAACATGTGCTTCTGCATTTCCCCATAAAATCATTTTCTGTAGCACGCCTTTCCAAGTTTTCAGGGATAATAGTTCTCTTTTCTTCATGATATAGATTGTTTGTCACAGGTCCATGTTGGCCTTTTTTTTTTTTTTTTTTTTTTACCCTTTAGTGAAAATTGGAGTGGGTAGTTCTCATTTCATATTCTGAATAAAAAACATTAAAACCTAAACAACAGACATAGCCAAAATAATGCAGAAGTATCAAGACCAGAAATGCCAAGAGGGAAGTTTAAAGGATTCACAAAAGAGGAAAAGAAGCAGGTATCATTATCATCTGTTTCCATTGAAGGCAGAGAACAGCTAAGTACAGACATGGAATATTTGCACATTTCTTTTAATGTTCAGGACATAAAGATATTCTGAAATCTGATACCTAGAATCTACTAAGGTGGGAAGATTCTTTGAGAAGCAGAATTTTGCTGATTTGTACAGAAGGGCCTTAAGATTAATTGATTGAATTTGTCACCCTCATTGTTGTATCTTCTATCACTAAAATGGTTTGTGACTATGTGCAATTGCAGCAATTTCCATCATGAGTATGTAGTGTACATTTCCTTAAGAAACTTCCCCTTCTCTACCATTTATGATTTTAGAGGACTTGTCAATCACAAGTCTGCTCTTCAGTCAATGTAAGAATCCATTGCCCTGGATTCATGTAACAGTGATCATGCTGGAGGTGACATTTGAATATAATGTAAATGGAGCTATAGAAAAAAAATGTATGACTGTGAATGGTACCATCACCAGTTGAGAGACCCTCGATATAAGTGAGGAATGTGATGATGACTTTACAAACATAAGTGAGGAAAGGATGACAATGTCCCAAAGGAAGTGACGCTAGCAAAAATGTCACATTAAAGTAACTCTCAGAGATATGTCATAACACTGAAAATGTAAAGGATAAACTGTTGGAAGATGATCCAAACTTAGAAATAAATATGACAATTTGTAGAGACAGAAAACATACTCTATACCAGTAATGGCGAAACTTTTAGTGCCCAAACTGCAACCCCAAAACAACTTATTTATTGCAAAGTGCCAACACTGCAATTAAACCTGAATACTGAGGTTTTAGTTTAGAAAAAACAACTCATACATTAATTTCTTTTATCTTAATAGAAAAACACAATAACACACGTGCCATAGCTTTGCCACCACCTCTCTGTACTATAAGTTACGTTATGAGAAGAAAGCAAGCTCTATTCAGATGAATTCTCTTCTTGAGTGTGTGGTTTGTTTATGGAGTGTTATGGTTTATATCTAAATGTCCCCTCAAAGCCTCACGTGCTTGTAGGCAGAGCTTTTGAAAGGTGATTGAATCATGAGAGTGCTACAGTTAAATGTGATCTTAGGAGTTGGGGCTGTTATGGCTTGTGTCTAGATGTTCCCCCCAAAGTCTCATGCAGTCATAGGTGGGGCTTTTTCAGAGGTGACTGAATCTAGTCACAACTTTTTGAGGTGTGACTGATACATAGTACAATGCTAGGGTTAAGGGTGCTAGGATTAAGTGTGGGTGATTACTAAATCAGCCCACTGATTGGTTTGGAACCTCCCTAATTCCAGTAGCCTGGATACAATATAATGGATAGAAAGAAGCTTGTCTTCCCCCTTCCTTGCTTGCTTTTGCTGTCTTCCACCACTGTGAACTGTTGCCCCTCTGCCATGCCACCCTGCCTTGGAACCAGCCGGTTATGGACTGAAACTTCTACAAACTGTGAGCTAAATAAACCTTTCCCCATTTAACTTTGGGTGTCCGGTATTTTGTCTCAGCAACCAGAGACAGAAGAGGTGAGTAACTGGGGTGTGACCGGGAAGGGTGTATCTCCTTTCTTGGCTCCTCCCTTCGCTCTCTTCTTCCTGGCCACCATGACTGTAGCAGCTTCCCTCCACCTTGACTCTTACCCCCATGCTGCTTCTGCTCCAGAGCTGGCAGACCATGGACTGAAACATGAGCCAAAATAATCGTCTCCTCCTTTAAGAGTGGTGGGTGTAGAGCATTTTGTCCTAGCAGCAAGGAAAGTGACTAAGACATAGGGTTTACTTATTTTTTTTTTATTGGTAGAAAGTTTTATTAAATCCTAGTTCAGAGGGAGTGTGGCAGCATTATCTCCACTATTGTATTATACAATTTTCTTAAAATAATAGTTTTTCACAAAGAAATACATACTGGCCATATGCAATCACATTGCCAAAAAAAAAAAAAAAAAGTCCTTTTTTCTTATGTAAGTTTTTGTCAACTTTGAAATTTTAAAAATATCACTGACTAGTTTGTGTGTAAAATGTAGAAGCTTTTGAATAGTAGAAGATTCATAAAGAAAAATCGTGGAGAATTTTTCCTGTATTGTTCACATCTATAAAATTTCTCAGTGTTGAAAAATAAAAAAGAATTTTAAAACACTCCTCCAAAATGTCTCCTGTAAGTAGGAAAGACCAACCTGAATGTACTCTCCCAAAAAACCCACTTAAATTTAAGTTTCAATATTCTAATATTCTAAATTGTAGTGTACTAAATATTACTTTTGCTACTTTTTTTCATTCTCCCATTCATTTTAACCAACAATAAGACTCTGTGTGTGTGTGTGTATGTGTGTGTGTGTGTGCCCAAGGCCTTTGTACCAAGCTCCAACTCCAGCCATTTTTATTTTTCATTTTGAGGCAGTATCTCACTAAGTTGCCTGGGTTGGCCTTTTTGTGATCCTCCTGCCTCTGACTCCTGAGCCTTTACGATTACAGGCATATGCACCACACCTGGCACAATAAGAGAATTATTAATATTTTGACGAAAAAATGTTGAAAGGGCACTAAACAATTGTAATTTCCCCATTGATTAAAATCACTTTGCACAGTTTTAGCTTGTACAGTCTTTCCAGTGACCTTACACTACTCTGCACAGTAAGCACTCCTGTGCTAGAAATTGAATTATCCTAAAAATCATTTACATTGATTAGATCAATCATTCTTATATATTCTGCAGTCCTGGGTTCCATTAAAATGTTTCAAGGCTTTCAAACATTTTGCAAATATTTGCTTTTAATTTTATTTAGTAGACATAGCTTAATTGTTTTTAAATTAATAGACTTTATTTTTTAGAATAGTTTTAAATTTACAGAAAAATTGAACAGAGTTTGCTGAAAGCTCTCATTTACTCCTATTTGTCCCACAGTTTACCTTATCATTGTTCCTAGACAGGTATTCTTTGTTTCACCCAGTATCTTAAGTCTTTGTATCCTGAACAAATAAGTAGCAGGTCACACAGAAATAGTAAGAAAAACAGATTTTATTAAGTGGAAAGTACACTCTGCTGAGGGGGAGTGAGCCAACAAGAGAGTGCAATGGCAAGTTTGACTCAGAGTGGCCCTGTCTCTTTTAGGTTTGAGGTTAAAGCGCACTTTAGGTAGAGTTCTAAGCAGGCAGCACCCAGAATTGGCAACTGCCCATAATGAAAGTACAGCCTCTCTCAAGAACAAAGGGCAGGAAGAGCTCAGAGATGGAACTACATTAAGCTCCAGGGTTGGTTTTCCTTTTGTTTTTCTAGAATCTGGGGCATGGTCGGGGTGCTAACTAACTGGGCTTCTTTCCAGTCAACTGTGAATCTTCACCTTCACATTCGGAGGGGTAGTTTTTGAGCTTACGTGGGCCTAAGATGGAACCAGCATGGTGACTAAAGCCCTTGAGCCAAAACCGCAATACTAATGATATTATAATTACTGTGGGGTTACCCTCAGTTACTCTAAGGTAGTTAGAGAACATGCTCCTCAGGCCCATGCCAGATGTCAAGGAAGTTTGATGAAAGCAGGAGCAAATCTCTCAGACTCATGCTGAATGTCAAGGAAATATAGTTAGGGAAAGGTGCTCTTGTGGTGTCCAAGAGCTGGGAGCATCCTGTCTGCTATGAGCCTAAAACCAGGATGTTTCTCACACTTTCTATCTCCCACCTCATTATTATCATTATTATTGTTGTTGTTGTTATTATAGTAATATAGCATATTGTTATGATTAATGAACTGTTATTAATACATTATTATTAATTCAAATCCATACTTTCTTAAAATTTCCTTAGTTTTTACCCAGTTTTCCCTTTCTATTCTGAATCCCACCCAAGATACCATATCACACTTAATTTTCAGGTCTACATAGCCTCCTCTTGGCTATAACACTTTCTCAGACTTCCTTGTTTTAGATAACTGCCATGATTTACATTTTTTCTGCTCCAAAGTTCAGATGTTGCAAATGTGGTAGTATTAAGAAGTGGGGACTTTAAGAGGTAATTTGGCCTTGAGGGCTCCTTCCTCATGAATGAGATTAAGACACTTTAAAAAGGAGGCTTCATGCCATATCCAGACCTTTTTTGCCCTCCACCTTCTTCCAGGTGAGAACACAGCATTCCTCCATCCAGAGGGACTGGAACTCATAAGAAATCATTTACAATAGAGGAAAAGCAAAATGTTTCTGTCCAGGGAGCTATGCAAAAAAATTGTGGAGCACACTGGTGAGCTGGCAGGTGAACAGGCAGGTGCAACAGCACAAAGACCTACTATGACAACAGGAAAACCAAAAAGATGTGAGCTGTACCCTACAAAAAAGGATAGGAAAACAAAACATACCTGCTATCAGTTTAAATGATACTTGTCCATAGAACACACAGTTTTCATGTATGAAAACTGCCTTCGGGGTGACAATTGAAGCAAAAATTATTTCTATGGTAGACTTTTTTTGTATTTACTTTGTAGTTCACATAGGTATTTATTTCTGATGTTATCTTTTAGGTTTTGTAAGCAAGTACACAGCTGATGTGAAAATGTTGATGTCTGTTCTAAGCACTCATTACATATTTGATATTTTATTTTATTGATATCTTATTTTCCTGCTAAGTGCACATTTTACAATATAGTAAGAAGCTCCTAACAAAACAGCAAGACTACCGAGATGTAAAGTATATCCTCAAAAAAGACAGGAAAACTAAACACATGTGCTGTCAATGTAAGCGAGACGTCTGTATGGAATGTGCAATTGTCATGTGTGACAACTGCCTTAGGTGTGACAATTGAAGTAAAGATTATTTTTGTTGTATTGGTATTTTCATTGTAGTTTATATAGGAATTTATTTCTGTTGTTATTTTTTAGACTTTGTAAACCAAAAAACAGTCAATTGAAAATTTTGATGCTTTTTTATAAACACTCAATAAATATTAAAAATTCAATACTTTATTTTTTGATATTTTTTCCTGTTAAGTACTCATTGTTTAATATAATAAAACTCATAAAATTAATAACTCATCGATAGGGCCGGTGAGACGGCTCAGCGGCTTAAGCGCCTGCCTTGCAAGCGCGAGGGCCCGAGTTCGACTCCCGGATCCCACATACGAAAAAGGGGCCGGTGATATCGCTCAGTGGCACGGGTGCCTGTTGGCGCGCGAGGTCCTGAGGTCGTCCCCCCGGTACCCACAAAAAAAAAAAAAAAAAAAAAAAAAAAAAAAATAACTCATCGATAGAAATACTTCTAAAGAATAGGCATGGATTTTATACACCCTTCAGTATGCTCCTCTAACACAAAATTGTCATGATGCCCCAAGGGTAGTGATGTACACCTCAACACAAGTTCTTTCCCTGAATCTCTAGATATGATTGACAGGAATGATTGACAGGGTGCTGTGTCATCTTTGGAGGTCTCAACATGCATGCTTGTCCTGGAATTCACTCTGCTCTTAATTACATACATGATACATAGTGCCTATTCATGAATCCTTAATAAGGCTGGAGTATGGTGAAGGAAGCAATCATTTCATGGGAACCAGATTTATCCTCAAGGAATAAAGACTTCTCTGGAGCAACCTAACAGAACCAGAACTGAGATAATAACCAGACCCTTGTCCACCCCGGAAAACCCCATAAAAACTGGCCCCTTCCTTTTGTCAATGAGTCAGCCTAATCTTCCTATTTATTTCTTTTGGAATTGAAATGTCTATTCTATGCCTGTCTCACCAAGGTATTTCAGAAATACATACTTAGTTGATCTCACAGACCCACAGATGAGAGCAGTTTCCCTCGGGATGAAACACACACTTGAGTCTCACCAGTATATTATTTAAAGGAGAATCTGGACTAGATTTTTGAGTTGATAATAGAATAGGTTAAAGACTTTTGGGGCTATTGAGATGAAGTGAATGCATTTTGTATGTGAGGATATAAATTTGGGAAGGCCGGGTGTGGAATACTATGGTTTGAATGTATTCCCCCAAAACTCAGGTGTTGCAAATGTGGTAGTGAGGTAGGGTGGAAAAAAATGTCGATAAGTAGAAAGGAGACAAGGAAAATCATACCTTTAAAAACTGGAGGGCTGGGGATGTGGCTCAGTGGTAGAGCTCTTGCCTTGCATGCACAAGGCCCTGGGTTCAATCCCCAGCACCACCACAAAAAAAAAAAAAAAAAAAAAGTTAAAAAATTGCAGTTTCAGGACACAGAAATTTCTCAAGTCTTCTTCCCTTCCAGGAAACTCACTCCAAAAAAAAATTCCTAAGGGTCTTAAAGACACAATAAAGCCTGTAAATTTGGCTCTGGGCCCATGTTTTTCACCTGTAAATTGTTCTTCTTTCTGCAGAAAATGGGCAGCACATCTCAGCTTTGAACACATGTAAATGGTTTGCATTCTAACATAGCCTACTAGATGGGTAACCTGACAGACTGTAGAAATATACATCCTTGATCCCCCATCTTGAAGATACCCTCAAGACCACAAAAGATATCCCAGCCCCTGACCATAATGTGCCCCTCCTTTGAGGGGTCACACTATATTCTCTCTTCATGTATACTTTTACAATTCTGCTTAATAAACCTCTTCATGCCTCTCACTGACATGTCTTAAAAATTATTTTTCTGTGATGGAGGTGAGTTGAAGTCCCCATCTCCTGTTTGGGGAAATCTCTTCAGACCAGCCTGGTAACAGTCATCTTAAGAGGTAAGGCCTTTAAGAGGTAATTAGGCCATGAGGGCTCCTCTTTCATGATTGAAATTATAACCAGTAGGGCAAAAATGGAACTTTAAAAGTTACAATTTTTTTTGCTTTAGAGACAAGCTGCTTCTCCAAAAATTTTCAGGCCCAGTGAGTAACTGCCTCAACACAGATGAATGGACAATATGCAAATGCTGGCTCCAAAAGGCTGGGTTCTAGTCCCCCCGCCCCCCCAGGGAAGGGAGGAAGAAGAAAAGGATCATGAGGGAGGAAAGAGTGTGTGGTTGTCTGTTGTCTCATTGTATTCCCTCTCCTTTCTCTTCCTTATTATAAAAAGATCCTTGCACACCTGGACACAAGAAGGTGGTGATTTGTGGTAGTATGAGATCCTTTTCCTTGGAGCTAACTTCAAATAAGCCCTTTTTTTTCTTTCACCAAAATAGCCTACAACAGTTTGTTAAGGATCAGCAAGTTTATGGACCTGGGCGGTTGGTAACAGAATAAGAGTCCTTAAAAAAGAGACACATGCAGCATTCAGCCCTCTTTGTCTTTCTGCCTTTTGCCGTAAGGACAATGTTCTTCCCTCCAGAGTATGCAACATTTCAAGGCACCATCTTGGAAGCAGAGATCAGTCCTTCACCAAACTGTTACAAATAATTTGTCAGTTCTCCTTGGCAGGGGAGACCCCAAAATGAGGATCTTTTTCTATTCATTGTTGCAAAATAAAAAATAAACCTGAATGTTGAAGGTTGACAGCACAAGTGTATTCAATGGCCAAAAAATAGAAGAAGGAGGAGGAGGAGAAGGGGAAGAGGAGATGGAGGAGGAGGAGAAGGAGAAGGAGGAGGAGGAAGAGGAAGGAGAAGAAGAAGGAGGAGAGGGAGAATGAGAGGGAGAGGGAGAAAGAGAAGGGAGGAGGAAGAGGAAGAGGAAAAGGAAAAGGAAGAAGGTCAAGTCTTTCCATCCCATTCCAGTCGCCCCTTGGAGATCCACAGGACCAAGTGAAGAAGCTTCAGGGTTTCCAGCAATAGTGGCATTAGGTCCCTGTAAAGTAACATAGGCAACCACTATCACCATAACCCACATGTCAGAGGTATGATCTACAGCAAAGCTAGGGGGAGATTAATAAGACCCAGATTTTGCCAGGTGTGGTGGCGCATGCCTATAATTCTAGCGCTCTGGAGGTTGAGGCAGGAGGATCGCTGCGAGTTTGAGGCCAGCCTGAGCTACATAAGGAAGTTCAAGGCCAGTGTGAACTACATAGCAAGACCTTGTCTCAAAAAAAAAAAAAAAAAAAAAAAAAGACTCAGATATGTGACCTCCAAAATGAGTAATTTTTAAGTCAACTAAGGCCAACATAAGCAACTGCTGTCATCATAATATATGTATCAAAGGGCCTGTTAAAGATTCATTCTAAATGCAATGGAAAATTAGAAGATTTAGAAGATTTTAAACAGAAGTGTGATATCATGAAACATGTTTTAAAACAATCAACAAATTGTATGCTTCTGTTCTGTGGCAAAAACAAACAAAAAACTCTTATGAGCCAAACTTTTCCCATCAGCCCAGTCTTTTTATTCTCTCCTTTCCCTTTGATCTTTTCATGTGAGATAGTGTCTTTCTGGTAAGTTTTAAGTCAAAATTCAGCTCTCATAGACATGTTCTTCCCCTTCCTCCTACTCAAGCCCAGTGTCCGGTATAAGGGAAAGTTTGCTACTTTTTCTTTGATGCAGCTGGTCTACCTGCTATCTTTTTCTGGTGGACTCCGATTGAGCTGTCTCCTGCTTACCTTGAATTCACCCCTGTCCATCTACATCTGTTCTGGAACTTACTCAGAAATGGATAAACACTACCACCAAAACTCTGGGGGCACCAACCTCCATTACTGCTGTCATCTCCTGCTCTATGGCTAAGGAGTCTGTTGGTCTAGATATCCTTTCAATACTCTGGGGCCACATAGAAAATTTTGGACTTCTATACAGACCACTGTGAACCCAGAATTATTGGGGACTTCTACCTAAACACTTGCCTTGTCATTTTGTTATCTCCCACTCTCCCCTCCCCACCTCCATGTCAAAACATAGAATTTCTAGGCATTTACACCACCACCAAACTCAAAGGATCTCAGGTCACCATTCTCCCTATTTGAATATTTCTATTGCTTCCTCGCACCTCCATACTTCTACTTTCAACCTAAAGAGCTTCCTTTCATTTGATCTTCTCTGGAGGGAGTTCTAGCATATGTTCCTTTTTCATGTGGGGACTACATGGGTGGAAATGACTATAGGAAAATACTATTGGATTTTGAATATATGATTTGGTTTAGGGTGTCCATGGAAAAAATTTCACATTGGTTTATTTTTAAAATAATTTAAATTTGCTTATCTATCTCCACCACAAGATATAAATCCCAAGTGTGGGGCTTCCTTATCTGTTTTCTGTGCTGCTTTATTTCCAGCACCTACCACAGGAGCTGTTACCCAATAAATATTTATGGAAAATATGAAAGAACGGGATGAGCATGTAGCAGGATTCTTGCAGAGAGAGGTGGGACATCACAGCTTCTTCCAGGAAGTAGCATTTATCTGTGCGGGCAAGGGATTCAGTGCATTAATACCCAAAAGGCTGAGTCCCTAACATGGAAGCGTTTTGACTTTTATACAATTTTTGTGTCTTTTTCTCCCATCAATGGTAACATACTAAAATACTACAGCCCTGATTGGGTACAATCTATGTTACAGAGCAGTGCTAAAACTACGCATGCGTATCTAGGAACTAACTGAGCCGTGTTGTCTTTCTGGACTCTGAGAAGGCTCCCTCCTCTACCGAATTCCTTCCGGAGGGGCCCGGCCACAGTCCGGGGAAGGGTCCTGCCACAAGCAAACCGGTGAATGAAACTCATTCTATTGGCGCTAGAATCCAGTGGACTGAAGCAATCAGATTTGCAGACTCTCAGGTCTTCAAATTGTCACAGTCATCATAAGCAGCAGTCTGTATTATCCCTAGCCCCCCAAAATAATTATTAAATTAGGTCTCAACTATATGCACTGTGGTAAGAGAATTTACTACTGTGGATATTGAGATCTGTGAACAGCCTCCTGAGAGGACCTGAGGAGACGTCACAAACCTCAGACTGCCCCCCCCATCCTTTATTACTACCCTCTTTTCTTCCCTAACTCTGGGGCCCATTAGTCACCTAGATTGTCTAGCCATTGCAACCCTTTCAGAGAATTTCAGCTGTCTTCTGGATACTCAGCCCCCTCTGCTGTGATATTTGCATTTCATGAATAATTTGTCTATAACATTACAAATTTCACACTCCTACATTTCTACTGTTATAAGAATGAAGAATACTATTTTAGCACTTCTCTTTATCAAGTGAAATTAGCATTTTCACATTACATGGAGAATAAAAATTGTTGGTCATCTCCTTAAAATGTCTGGAACTTAGCCAGGCCTGAAGTTTAAGTTCTCAGCATCTGGGAAGAGCCACTTGTTTTTTGCTCAGGTTTCTTGGTATAGCAGTGCTGCTGTAGCCTTGGGTCTCTTCTTGCGAGGTGTCATTTTGTGATCTGGTCGACTTTCCTTCACTAGAACAGAAGATACCTGAAATCTGACACACCATTTGAGAGTTGTCTCCTTAAGGGATTTATCATCTTTGTTTACAGGATTTCCTACAGAAGGACAGGTGCGGAAGCCTCCTCACTAAAGGATGCACCTGAAATCTCTCAGGACCAGTGTCCTGAGGGCTGGGGGCTTCATAGCCAGGCCTTACCTCCAGAGCAGAATCAAGGATTGTGTCAAGAAAGGACCTAGAGGGCCGGTGAGATGGCTCAGCGGCGTAAGCGCCTGCCTTGCAAGCGCGAGGGCCCGAGTTCGACTCCCGGAACCCACATACGAAAAAGGAGCCAGTGATATCGCTCAGAGGCACGGGTGCCTGTTGGCGCACAAGGTCCTGAGGTCGACCCCCCGGTACCCACAAAAAAAAAAAAAAAAGAAAGGACCTAGAGGGCCAGTGAGATGGTTCAGTGGCATAAGCACCTGCCTGGCAAGCACGAGGTCCTGAGTTTGACTCCCGGTACCCACAAAAAACGAACCTAGAATGAAGAAAAAAAGAGTCCCAAATGCATTTTCCTAAAGACCAGAGACTTCTGTTCTTAGTATTTATGAAGATTTCTAGTAACGACTGTGATATTGTCATTTTTATGGAATCTTGCTATGAGGGAACTGACAATCTAAGCAGGACAAATACTAATGAACTCTTTAGACAGGGACAAGGACATAGAAAATAACTGGAAGAAAACCTTGTTGACATCTTTTACAAATTTATAAATCTAATGCTAACCTTAAAAGCCTAAAGTTGTTCATAACTTGCTTCAATGTCCGCAGGTAAAGAATTAAATTGAGAAACCGCATTCCAATTGGAGGTGTTTCCAGGCAAGAACCCAGCCTGGGAATATTACAGACAGCTAAGTGAGGTAGAAATATCACAGGCAGTCAGGTAGAGCTGGGCCCTCCAGGGAGTCAAAACAAAAGGTGAAAATACACCAGGACTGCGGCCAACATGCATCAGTCGGAGGCTAGGCCTCATGATAACAACAAAAGGGCCAGGCCTATATACTCCCCAAGGGATGAGCTAAGTGATAACACCTGGTCTAACAAAGTCTAAATAGGCATCAGTCACCCCAGTGGGCAACCGAGACCCCAGATCCATCACCTACCTGAGAAGTTCTTTGATCTTCCTATGCCCGCTCACTACATGACTTGCTTCCCCATTGGATCAATATTACCTAAGCAGCTACACTTATAATCTTATTGATCATGGCTGTAACCCACATTGTACCCAATTTTGCTCTATAAAATATCCTTATAAAGTGGGATCCTTAGCTACCCATTTGGGACCCCTCCTGTTCCTCAGGCAGGAGGCTTTCTATCTCTCAATAAATATCTTACTATCTTAACCTACACTGTTCCTAGAATTCACTGATTTTTGGAGACCACAAACTCAGTATATCAGACATCTAACAGCGTGGGAGTTATATTTCCCTTATATCATATTTGGAGGTTCTGATAGCATCCCTGTTATCAATCTTAACTCCACTTTATAAATGAGAAAACTGAGGAACGGAAAGATTTAGTAGTTTGAGGTTTCACTGGTAGGAGGTGGTAGAGCTAGGATAGGAATAAAGTAGTTCAATGTTAGAATTTATGTCTTTAATCATAACGCCAGAAGCATAATTCTGACATCAGCAATCAAGACAAAACAGACTCGGCACAGGTGTGCGCACCTCTATTCCCAGATACTCAGGTGGCTGAGGCAAGAGGATTGCAAGTTCAAGCCCAGCCTGGGCAATTCTGAGACCCTTTCTCAAACTTTTTTTAAAAGGGTTGGGGATATAGCTCAGGGATAGAGTACTGCCTAGCATGTACAAGGCCCTGTTTCAACTGCCTGGTACCACAAAAAACAACAAAAAATCAAAAGGGGATGACCCAGATTTCATTGTATGAAATATGAGAGAGGCATTCAAGGAGAAGGCTGTTAGGCCTAAGCCTGTGTGGGGGATGGGAGTTCTTTATTCTATGATGCAATGGTGACCTCAGGGTAAACTGCCACTAGGTTGAGGAAAATGCACTGGCTGCTTGAAGACCTGCTTGGAGCTACAGGAGATATAGGATTCCTCTGGGGCCCAGTGACACATGCTCTGGCCTGCAGCCACTGTGGCCATTGCTGCCTCCACAGTCCAGGATATCTGGTGATACTTTTCTTGTTCATGGTTTGGCAGATTCAAAGATGGCTACAGCATGAGTGCTGGTGCTCTGGGGACATGATGCAAGGCAAGGTGGGTGACTGACCAAGGATGTACAGCTGGATGAATGACCATTGACACTGTATGTGGGGATGGGCGAGGGATCATTGATATGAATCTGGCCCCAGGTGGGGTCTTAGATTTCAGGCTGGCTAAGTGTCCTTAGAGAAAATATTTGAAGCCTGGTGTAGAAGTAGGGTTAAGTAAGGAAATGCTGATCTCCAAATGAGAGTAGGTTTTGACCATTTCCATTGGATGAGGAGGTGGGTGACTGCTGACCAGAGAGAGATGTGAAGCCAGGTGAGACACTGTTCACTTCGGAGATAGAGCAGAAAGTGAGGACTTCGTGGTATCCCTTGCATCTTGGAGTATCTGAGAGTACCCTTCTCTATTCCCCAGGGCCAGCCACTTCTGTATGATTTGACTTTCTTTGATCACCTGTGGAAGCAAAAGTCAGAGGAGAAAGAAGAGGGAAAAGAGGGGGAAGATGAGGAAGAGGAAGACCAGTCATCACCTCTGGATCCAGTGAGGCGACGCTCTCCTTCCAGAGAAGCTCCCGTTAGAGACCAAGGCACCGCAGCCCCACTCCAGCCATCCTGTGGTTCTGAGAGCCTCCCTAAGGCCACAGGGACACCAGAGCAAATACGCCCACAGCACTCAAGCTCCTTCAGATCCGTCCCCACCTTCCAGATCCCTACCAACTCACCTGTAAGAAACAAGAATGCATCAGGGAGCTGCCTGCAGCAGAGAAAAGGCCAGCTTTTCTACAGTCTCCCCTCTCAGCACAGTGCGTCCCCGGAGACTATCTTTCTGAGCTCAGACAGCTCCCCTCCCCTGAAGTTGTCTGTCTGTCCTTCTGTCTGCAACAAGCTTCCTTTCCTGCCTAGGTATAACCTGTTGCTTCTCCATTACTTCTCCCCAACTCAGCTTCCTATCCATGAAGCCCATACTAGGGAAGAACTGGAAGGGATGGCCCCTGCTGCTCAGTTAGTTCCACCTCCATCTTCCTCTCCTGTCCCATCTCTACCCCTCCATCTTAAGCCCTTGCCTATGGACTACAGTGGAGACCTATCTGGTGGTGAGGCACACAAACAGTGGCTTACACGGGAGAGAGAGGTTCTTTGGGTGTCTGATGATCAAGCCCTGCACCCACAGCCTGCACTCCAAGGAATCAGAACCTCCAAGTGCTTATCCTCATCTGAGGCTTGCATGGGGGAAGCATGGCACCCCAGACTCCATCAACATAATGCAGAGTCACCCTCTATCTCCCCACTGTATCCCTGTAGCCCTCTGGGAGTCCTGACTAAGTCTAAGTCCCCATTGAGGGCACTGAAACAAAATAAGCACCCAAAAGGCTCTGAGCCAGCAATGTCAGCACCCAGTCCAACCCCAGCTTCTCTACCAGACCTCCAGAGAGTCAGCCCTATGGGAGGCCTACCTGGATCTAAGGCCCTCTGTGAAAGCACAGAGAGAAAGGAGGATCCTCAGATCTCTGAGCTCCCAATCCTGGCCCCTTGCCAAGCCGCAGTACCCATGACAGAACCTCGAGGATCTAATCCCCCAAGCACTCTTCCTGGATATGAAGCTCAGTGGGGAACCACAGGACATAAAGAGAGGCTCCAAGTTTCTGAGACCTCAATTCCAGCCTCCTGCCAACCTCTAGCTTCTCTCTCAGAACTCCCAAAAGTCAGCCCTAAAGGACGATGTTCTGTTCCTAAGAACTTCCAGGGAAACATGGGATACAGAGATAACCCCCAGGTTAAATCTCCAGTACCAACCTCCTACTCTCCCCTAGACTCCCTCTCAAAACTCCAGGAAAAGAATCCCCCAGAAGATTCATTTGGGTATGAGCCCCGGTGGGGATACGGAGGAAACTCAGGAAAGCCCCGTGCCATTGAGCTCCTATCCTTGGACCTCAACCCAGAACTCTATGAAACCAGCCCTGTATGTGTCCCATCAGGATCTGAGACTCCATGGAAGGGCACGCAGAGTAGAGAAGATCTTTCAGTCTCTGCTGACTTAGTTTTATCTTCCAGCCTTCCTAATCTTCCCTCAGCCTCTCTGCTGCAGTCTCTAGAAATGGGCCCCCAAGGACTCCTATCAGAATCCAAAGATTGGGGGGACACCAGGGGGCAGCAAATGTACTCAGAGCCTGCTCAGAGAACACCTCTAGTCCCCTTCGTAGAACCACATAGAATCAATACTGTGGGTGGCCTCCCTAGATTAGAAACTACATGGAAAGACATTGAGCATTCAAGGAATTCCTGGGCTTCTGAGCCCCCATCTCTGGCCCTCAGCCCACCCCCTGCTCTTGAACTTGAACCTCTCAGAGTCAGGGTCCTGTCTGATGAAGCTACATGTGGAGATACACAAAGAAAAAAGAACTTGTGGGCCTCCCAGCTCCCAGCTCCCAGTTTACTCCAAGACCTACATGGAGCAAGCCCCCTGGTTGTATCTGACTCTGAGGATGTTACAGGAGACATGGAACAGAAAGAAAACTATTGTGTCCCTGTGTCCCCAGTTTGGGGTCCCAGCTCACTTGCAAACTCTGTTTCAAAGTCTCACATAAATGAGTCTTTTGGAGACCAAAGCAAATGTAAGCCTGCAGGGGAAGCAGTGGAGCTAAGAGAGAACTACTGGGCCATTGAACTCCCAACCCCCAGCTCACTCTCTGTTCCTCTACCAGAGCCACACACTGACCTTAAATGTGTGCATGAAAATGTGCAACAAAAAGAGGTCCCCTGGACCACCAGCCTTCCAGAAGGGGATCCCCTACATCCAATATCCTGGCCTCCCATCCTAGCTGAGGCGCTCAAGATTGAGCCTACCCAGTGTGCCCTACAGAAAGGAGAAATATTTGCAGGAGTTAAGGCAGAGATTCCATCTTCCCAGGGTCAGGCTGTCCCAGAGGTGCTCACCCACCCTAGGGTCCCCACCTGGCAATGGAGTAGGGAGCTGGAGCACAGACTGGAGAAACTGCGGCAGAACCCTGCTTTCAGATCCCCTGGCCCAACTCAACAATTTTGCAGCTCTGCTGCCCTGAGTTCCGCTAATCTACACTCCTGGAGACTCTCTTCCTGGGCCCCACAGAAGACTCATCGCCCCAACCTGCACCTCCTTTCTTCATACTGTCATCCCCCAAATGTTCAGCACACAGCACCTCAGCCTGTCCAGGCCTCCCACTGTCATCACTCCCCTTCCTTTCATGAGCCTCAGCCACGAGCTTCTGGCCAGGCAGAGCAAAGGTCTCAAAAAGAGGTGAGAATAAAAGGGAAGATGGTGGCCCGAATCCCATCCCATGGGCCAGGTTTTCACAAAAAGTCTGGTGAGAACTGTCCAGACTTGGGAAAGCCCTCTTACATTGAGGTTCTGGCCTCAGGCAAGAGACAGAATAAGCGTTAGGTCCTATCTTTGGACAAAAAAAGAGAGAGTCCCAGAAAACCCAAAGCAACAGAATGTGCATGAGGAAATGAAAGACTGGGCTCATCCACAGTCACAGGAAAGAGCCACACTGATCAGGCCTGGAGACTAGCAGAGGCCTCTGCAAGCAGACTTTCCCGAAGTTCTCAGCACAAGGGTCAGATCTCTCAACACACTACCCTTCCTCAGCACCTTCTTAAGGCTGCTGGTCCTCAGGATCAGCGAAGGTCAGGGCTGGTGACTGGTGATATCCAGAACCCTCAGCACTGCAAGCATTGTCCATGGGCCCACATGGAGAAGCATCGCCCAACCCCTACACCCCAGGCTCCCATTACTAGGGATCTCCAAAGGGTACTAGCCAAATTTCTGGGTACTCGTGGACCCCTGCCAACAAAATCCAGTCCGTAAGAGAAAAGACTGGTAGCACTGGCACCTTGTACCTCATGACATCAAGCCAAGCCAGGTAGAGGAAGGGGAGATGAAGAAAAAGCAGAGAAAATCCTAATAAACTAGGTAATTTACACAAATCTCGCTCGTCTTCTGTGGACTGCAGGGTAGTGGGATGTGAGCTCCTTATTAGCTTCTGCTGCAACCATATCCCCCCAGAATCAGATCCCCGAAGTGCAGAGCTCAACATTATTAAACTTTCTTAATGTTCTCTATGTATTATTTTTTACCATTTCTTCTTAGCTCTGTTCTTTTTTTCTTCCCTGGGTCAGCTCACCTATCCCCAAGGCTATAAAAACAAGAGCCTTTTAACAGGTCTAGTAACACCAGGATTTTTCTTCTGTAATTGCCTATTCATAGCCATTACTCATTTTTCTACTAGCTTTCTAATACTGCTATAAAAATTACCACAAAACAACACGTATTTATTTTGTCAGAAATCTGATGTCTCACAGGTATAAAATCGTGGGGTTGGCAGGGCTGCATTTTTTCTGTAGGCTATAGCTAGGATTCACCCTAGAGGCTGCCCACATCCCTTAGCTCTGGCCCCTCCAGGGCTAGCAAAAGCAAGGCAAGCTCCCACACTGCCTCACTCTGCCCTCTTTTTATCTTCCTCTTCTACTTTTAAAGACCTTTGTGATTACACTGGATCCACCTGGGTAATCATCCAAGACACACTTCCTATCTTAAAGTCAGTCAATGAACAACCCTTAACTCCATCTACAACCTTAATTGTCCTTTGCCATGTAAAATAATATATTCAGATTCCAGTGATTAGGATATGGACATCCTGGGAGGTCATTATCCTGCCTACCAGAGATACTAACTCAAACTGTTAAGTCTGTTGCAAGTACTTTCTCCCAATCTGTAGCTTATTGTTTAATTTTGTTTCTAGTAACATTATACCAAAGTTAAAATTTTTCCGTTGTTAAATTTAACAACCTTTTTTGTTTTTGTTGTTGAGACAAGGTCTCACTATGTAATTCAGACTGCCCTTGAACTATGTAGCCCAGGCTGGTCTCAAAAGCACAGTGATCATTACACTGCCTCAGCCTCCTGAGTGCTGGGATACAGATGTGTGCCACCATGCCTGGCCAACACCATTGCTTATGGCTTACAAAAAACTTTCTTTTGGAACTAGCTTTGTATACTTATGTTTATATTGTTAATTAATTTTTTGAAGTATGGCCAGGCCTGGTGGCAAGACCCTGTCTCAAAAAAAATTTTTTTTGACAGTATTGAGGATTGAACCCAGGTCCTTCACACTGAGCTACATACCTCTCTAGATCTTTTTTAATTTTTTGAGGCGAGGTCTGACTAAGTCACTAAGCTGCCCAGAAGATCTTTAACTTGTGATCCCCCTGCCTCATCCTCCCATAGTGCTGGGATTAACAGGCATGCTGAAGTGACACTCTAACTCCTCCTAAAATGATGTCCATTTTTTTTTTTTTTTTTTTTTTGGTGGGTACCGGGGGGTCGACCTCAGGACCTCGCGCGCCAACAGGCACCCGTGCCGTTGAGCGATATCACCGGCCCCTTTTTCATATGTGGGTTCCGGGAGTCGAACTCGGGCCCTTGCGCTTGCAAGGCAGGCACTTACGCCGCTGAGCCATCTCACCGGCCCAATGATGTCCATTTTTTAGAAATAGAATTGCCTTGAACTCACTCCATTAAATGTTCCATATTGCAAAACATGGGTCATTCACTAGCATCTCTTAGCTTCAGATATGTAGCCAACAGGTTACTTGACACATCCTTTTTTTTTTTTTTTTTTGAGACAGGGTCTCAGTATGTAGTTCAGGCTGGCCTTGAACTCACTATGTAGCCCAGGTTGGCTTCAAACTCACAGCAATCCTCCTGCCTCTGCCTCCCAAGCGCTGGGATTATAGGAGTGCAGAACCACACCTGGCCTCTTGACATAATTTCTTATTCAATTTGTTGAAAATTTACATTTTTCCTTTAGCCTTTTCCTCCAATGTACTTTCCTATTGAAAGGTACCACACCATCCAAATACCTAAACCAGAAGCCTGTCATCTTTAACTCTTCCCTTCCCTCCTGACTTCTCCAGCTCATCAAACCCTGCCAATTATGACATGTATTTAAAAGTTCCATCCTCACTTCCCCACCTCCACCATGAGTTTCTTAGTCTAGTCATCATTTTTCATCAGACTGGTTGCCCTGTTCCTTTTATTTCATCCTCCACATGGCTACAATTCTCTGGAGTTAAAGTGACCCAATTTCTTCATGTTTGAGCAAAGGAGCATACAAATAAATCTTGTGCTCCTAGGTTAGTATTGGTCAAAGTAGTGGTGAATGATATTTGGGTCACTTGGGAAAACTGGGTATTTTATATTGATTAGACTGTTCTTAAACGACGTGGTGGTACACACCTGTAATGTCAGCACTCAGGAGGCTGAGGCAGGAGGATCACTGCAAGTTCAAGGCCAGCACAGGCTACATAC
This sequence comes from Erethizon dorsatum, assembly GCA_028451465.1. Taxonomy (NCBI): domain Eukaryota; kingdom Metazoa; phylum Chordata; class Mammalia; order Rodentia; family Erethizontidae; genus Erethizon; species Erethizon dorsatum. The sequence continues at coordinate 39,540,712 of CM051822.1, read as the reverse complement.
TAAACTTGAGGCCAACCTGCACTACACAGCGAGACCCTGTCTTTAAAAAAAAAAAAAAAAAGAGACTGTTCTTGGTCTCCAGAAAATTTACTAAAAGGGAAAGGACCCCTTCTGTCTCTCTCTCAGACAGCTTTCTTTCCCCCATAAATATATTCTGCTCGTAACCTCCATTGTTCCTAGAATTCATTCTTCAGCTTTAGAAAACATGAACTCATAGCAGACATCTCTCAGGTTGGAAGTTTCTTTCCCTACATCACCACTGCGTGGGGTACCAGGGAAAAGTGTCCTAATTACCTTTCAGTAAATTTCACCTACACTATCTGTAGCCTAACCTTCCACTGACTAAAGTGGACCCTTGCTTTAGTAGAAAGTAAATGGAAATTAAAACTAAAGTGACAGTGTGAATTTACAAGCAAAAGCTTTCATTAGAAAGTAAGAGAAAAGGTAGGGAAATAACTCCAGCTTGAGTAGCTGGAGCGGGCACACGCAGATGAAGAGGAGCAGATCAGATGGGTTTTGGGTGCTGGAGTCTCCTTCTAGAGGTGGTTTCTTCGTTCTTTCTGTCCTGAGCAAAAAATTTGTCAAGACAAGTGCAAATGGTAACGAGGTTTTACGTTTACTAAATTTTGGGAAAAAGAAACAGGCTTTGCAGAGCAAGTTTGGGCCAAGTGAAAGTGGGAAAATAAATACATTCTACAGGACAAGAGTGAAAGGACACAGTAGCCTCAAGCTCAAGGCCAACTGTCCTTTTTGTATTTCCCACCCTGAGGCTGGCATCAGGTCTGGGCCATCTTATCATAAAGGTTGCTGGATTTCTGGGGAGAAGTCCGTGCACAGGGCACACGTGTTCTTGGATTTTGTAATTAACAGATCCAGCCTACTTTCCCAGCTAGTCTTAGCCACGCCCTAGTCTCCTGCCTTGAGCCTGTTCACAAAAGCAGGAGGCCAAATTTCCAGGATTAGCTGAAGGGGGCCAGGGTCTTCAATCATTATTTCAGTGTCAGTTTCCATATCTCTGGAGGAAACCTTGTGGTATGAGGGGTGGTTCCGGTGATTGTTTTGTTGTCACAGTCTCAGTCAGGAGAGTCTGCTTTTTCTGGGGTCCAAGTGATCCCAGGTTCCAGACAATGGCTGGAGACTTTTAGGTCTCACTCTGAGGTAGGAGTCTGGAACTGGACATTATAAAAGCTGGTAATTGCATACCCCTGTAAATCCTGAAAATTACTTTAGTTTTTCTTATCTTAGTGTCCTCAGTCGTGAAGAGGGCAAGATAGGCTATACAGGGACAGGAGTCATAGACAGGAAAAGGATAAAATAGGATCTCATTAACCGTGATTAAAGAAATTAATTAGTAAGGGAAACCTTACTAAAGTCAGCTTTTGCCTCTGCATTTAGACTCCAGCGATTAGAAAAACAAAGGTAAAGAGAGAGAGAAACCAGACCTGGGAAGATGCCAGGTAACATAATTAATATAAGAATTTACCGAGAAGAGTCAACAGGCGAAACAGGGATGTAGCCAGGAACGTGAAAGGCCAGGGTAACCAGCCCCCCACCCCCAATGCAAAGGAGATGAGGAGCAGCCACATTGGGCCTCTTATGTAATACATAAAACACACAAGTCCCCTTCACTGAATCATTAACTCTAAGTTACCTTTCTATAAGGCTCCTCCACACACTTATCCATCATGAAGGAACAGGAAGAAATCGAAGAGCCAGAAAAAATATAGATAGAGGTGCTCGGATTAGGCTCAAAGCCAGAAAGCCAATCAGTTGGTGTCGACCTGCAGGGGCCCACGTGGGGGGTGGGAGAAATCACTAGTCCTAAATAAAAAGGGGCTGAGGACAAAAATCCACAGGTATCCACTTCTGATACACCCTTCCCTCTCAAAGTAGCTGTCTACCTCCTTCCTTTTCCATCTTTTTTCCAAATAAACTATCTTCTTTTATTATAAACTCTGCCTCTTTAATGCATTACTGAAACTGAGAGTTTACGATCCCAGCAGGATCCCAGTACCTGCATGTTCCAGCAGAGCATGGCGTGGCTTTGCGTGGTGTGGTGTGGTGTAAACCCTTCCCCCAGATGTGATAGCTAAGTAAAGTTAAGGCTAAAAAACCTTGATTTGCTACTTTTCCTAACTGATTAGCATACCTATATCTAAAGACTTAGGATAAAAAAAGGATACAAAAAGAAAAAATGAAGGTCAAGCTTTGTTCTACTTTTAGTTACCTATTGTAATCTATCTGTAAGCCCAAGTGAAGTCATGGTTTTTAGGAAAAAAACACTGTTAAGTCCCTGCTTGCCTCACAGGAAAATACAAAGCATGCTTTTAATGAGTAATGGGTGGGCCAGGGATGTAGCTCAGCGGCACAGCGCCTGCCTGACAAGTGTGAGGCCCTGAGTTCGATTCCCAAAACAAACAAACAAAAAATGAGTAATAGGTTAAGAGTCCAGGAGTTTGTCTTCTGTTCCTATGGTAATCTCTTCATATATTATAACCACTGCTTACTTTCACATGGACTAGATGCCTGACACAAAATAGATGCTCTGTAAATGTGTGCTGAACAAACTATGTATAATTTAAAAGAAATAATATTAGTGATAAAATGTTAGATAATTTTCCTATTTTTTTTTACAAATTTCAGTATAGTGGTTCTGTTAAACACCTGAGATGATAAACTTATAAAGAAAAAGGGTTTATTTTGGCTCACTGGTTCAGAGGTTCCAGTCCATGATTGGTGGCCTCCATTTCCTTTAGGACTGTGGTGAGGCAGCACATCGCAGCAGGAATGTATGGCAGAGCAAAACCAATCACTGATCACCAGGGAGGAAAGGAGGAAAAGGAAGAGAGTAGGGTCCCACAAATCCCTCTGAGGGTACACCACCACAAATGACCTAAGGACCCCCACTAACACTACCTCTAAAGATTCCACCACTTCCCCACAGGGCCTAGCAGAGGACCAAGCCTTTAACACATGAGACTTTGGGGGGCATTCCAGATCCCAACTACAGCAGTGGTATTATTAGTTGATAAATAAAATAATACTGCATTCAAATATTTTTATATTTCATAAGTATATCTTAAAATATTTACATATATACTTAAATAATTTTTTTTTGTGGGTACCAGGGGTAGACCTCAGGACCTCGCGTGCCAGCAGGCGCCCGTGCCGCTGAGCGATATCACCGCCCTTTTTTCGTATGTGGGTACGAGGAGTTGAACTCAGGACCTTGCGCTTGCCAGGCAGGCACTTATGCCGCTGAGCCATCTCACTGGCCCTTAAATAACTTTATATAAAATGAATATCATATACATATACTTGCCTATCCCTATCACAAAATACTATTTTATATAAAATTTCAGAAAAAATTCTCCACATTTTTTAAATACTCTAGTCACTGTGTCTTCTCCTCCTTATCCCAGCCTAACTCTCTCTAGAATGTGAGCCCCTCCCCCATGATAACATGAGTCCCCCACTTTCACCCTAGAATACAAGTTTCATAAGAGCAGGAACTCTTTTTGTTTGTTTTTTGTTGTTGTTCTTTAGCTTTAAGAACAATGCCTGATAAATGCTGGTCACCTGTTAAATATTGCTGAATAAGTGAATAAAATTGGTGTGAAACATTATCCAAAGTTAGGAACACTAAAGAAATCTAGCCAAGGAAATGAGAATAAACATACAGATTTTTCTTATGGTAATTATATGGCTAATATTTATTAAGCAAATATCTAGTCTCTATAGTAAGCACTTGACATGGAAAAATTCTGTGATATAAACTATTATTAAATTTATTTCTAAAAAATCTTGGAGGAAATTGAAGTTTAGAGAGGTTAGCATTGTGATTAGGTGCCTACATATGTTTTTCAAATTAGCAAAAGCTGATCCATCTTCATAAGTTATTCTCCATAATAAAATTACACAGTAAAATAATGTTCAAGTTCTCATTATTTGGACTCTCAAAGGACACAGTGCAGGAAAGGCTTCAGTGAGCATTCTCACTGCTCAACCTCTTGTAAGTAGCCCAGATTCTTCCCAGAATGAATGCAAATGTTGCCTGTGTCACAAGGCTGTGGTGGGGGAGAGTTAATGAATGATTACAAAATTCTTCGTGAATACAGAGTGCTACAGAAATGCAAAACATTTATGACAACAGTAATTAGTTCTAATCACTATCTCCATTCTGTGTGCAGCTGTCTCTCAAAATTCACTTTGGGAGTTTAATAACCTCTTATCAATAAATAAATAACCTCCCTCTTTCTTACGCCCTGCTGAGAAGCTGTCCTCATCTTCTCCCACCCCCTACTGAGCACCCTTCTCCCTACTTCTCCCCTTCCCTAATCCAAGTGGTACACAAAGGCTTAATACAGCTATTAATACCAAAAAAAGAGGTCTGCCTGAGCCTTGAGCCTATCAAAATCCTGACTTCCCAACAAAATTGGGCACAAGGGGCTGGAGAAATATACAGACCTTTCAAAATGCAACTCCCAGTCTTCCACTATGCAGGAAGGGAAATCTTCCTCCCTTGAAGATGTAGGAATACCCAGATAATGCCTTAGTTTGGATCTCCTGAGTGTCCCCCAAAGGTCCATGTGTTGAAGGCTCTATCCTCAGCCTGTGGCTCTGTTGGAACATAGTAAAACTTCTAGGAGGTGAGGCCTGTTAGAAAGAAGTTAGGTCACTGGAGATGGGCCTTGAAGGCAATACTGGGACCCTAGTCCCTTCCTATTTTTCTAGCCATCATGAGGAAAATGGGCTCCCTCCTCCAAGTGTTGCACCATGATGTACTGTGCCACCATAAGCCCAAAGCAACAGGGCCAAGCAACCATAGACTGAAACCTCTGAAACTATGAGCCAAAATGAATATTTCATCCTTTTAAGATTATGTGTTAGCTACTTTCCCATCACTGGGACAAAATATCTGATAGCCACGACTCAAAGCAGAGAGGTTTATTTGGCTCACAGTTTCCAGTGGGTTCAGTCCGTGGTCAGCTGGCTGCATGACAGAAGGGTATGGCCAAGGGAGGCTGCTCACCTGATGAAAACCAGGAAGGAGACAGAGACAGACAGACAGACAGACAGACAGACAGACAAAGAGACAGAGACACAGACACAGACAGAGAGGCAGAGAGACGGACAGAAAGACAGACAAAGAGACAAACAGAGACACAGAGACACAGACAGAGAGACAGAGACACAGACAGAGAGAGGCCTAGAGACAGACAGAAAGACAGACAAAGAGACAAACAGAGAGACAAACAGAGAAAGAGACAGAGACCATGGATAAGAATACACCCTTCCAGGTCATGCCCCCAGTGACCCACCTCCTAACAGCACATTCAGATACTGGACTCATCAATGGATGAATCCACTGATGAGTATAGTGCCCCCCAGGATCCAATCATCTTCCAAACACATGAGACTTTTGGGGGACATTTTAGATCTAAACCACAACAATTTATTCTCTCAGGTAATTTTCACAGTAATGGAAAGCTAATACAGGTAACTATGGTGAAATACCAAGTTGCCAAAAAAATTATTGTTTATTTAGCAATGTAAGGCACATAACAGGCACTGAATAAATGTAGCTATCATGACAATGGTCAGTCCAACATTCATTTAGATACTGTATGTTCTTGACTTACAATAAAAACTGTATGGCCTGAAAAGCCTAAGATATCTACTCTCTTGCCCTTTACAGATGTAGTTTGCCAACTCCTGACTGGATATGAATATAGATAGCAGGAAAGTCTGAGCCCTAAATCAACACTTAGACATAAGAAATATAAGAAGGAAGCCAGGCGTGGTGGTACATGCCTGTAATCCCAGCATTTGGGAGGCTGAGGTAGGAGGATCACCTCTAGTACAAGGCCAGCTTGGACTACATAGTGAGTTCAAGGCCAGCCTGAACTACATAGTGAGACCCTGTCTCAAAAAGACAAAAAAGCAAACAAAACAAAACAAACAAACAAACAAAAAGAAATATAAGAAGGAGCAGTTCATGATATAGGCAGGAAACAAGGAGAGTGTCATGTCTCCAAACTAATGAAGATCTTTCTTTTTAGAGTAAGAGAGAGGGCCGGTGAGATGGCTCAGCGGCGTAAGCGCCTGCCTTGCAAGCGCGAGGGCCCGAGTTCGACTCCCGGATCCCACATACGAAAAAGGGGCCGGTGATATCGCTCAGTGGCACGGGCGCCTCCTGGCGCGCGAGGTCCTGAGGTCGTCCCCCCGGTACCCACCAAAAAAAAAAAAAAAAATAGAGTAAGAGAGAATGATTAACTATGTTAATGTTGCCCATAGGACATGTTAAGGTGTGCAATGAGAATTAAATGCTGGGTTTCATAACTTGAAAGCTAGTGAGGATCTTCCAAGAGCTAGCATAGACAAGAATTTTTTTTCTAGAAAGGAGAACATTCCCGGTACCAAAAAAAAAAAAAAAAAAAGAAGAAGAAAAGAAAGGAGAACAGAAGAGCGCCATAAACAGAAAGGAGTAGATAATAAAAGATTTGTTTTGTCTGGGGTTTTAAAAGATGACATCTCACAGTACCTTTGTGTGCTGATGAGAATATGGAAATGATCCAGTGGAAATAAAGATGATGATGAACCTAAAGATGGAGATACAGGAGCACAGTAAGGAGGGTGTTAAACTATGATACTCATATTCTGTGAGAGCTGTATCCATACTGTAAGCGATAGAGTTTCAGCAGTAGGGTGAAGCGATTCCCAATTCCCATATCAAATATCTAGGGTAGAGACTTCTCTGAATAAATAAATAAATTGGTCTAGGTGCAGTGGCACATATCTGTAATCCCAGCTACTAAGGAAGCTAGGAGGATTGCAAATTTGAGGCCAGCATGGGCAATTTAGTGAGACCCTGTCTCAAAATAAAAAATAAAAAGGGTTAGGGATGTGGCTCCTTGGTAGACCTCTTCCCCCAGGTTCAATCCCCAGTACCTGTAAAAAATAAAAGAGAAAGAAAAACGGGAATCAGAAATATTAAGGCAGGAATAGTACCACATCAAGGGCTTGGTATTGGTATCTATTGCTGACAGATCAAAGAATGCGCCTTTCACTGTACCCCTGCTATGGGCTGTTACTGGCTGGGAGCAGATAGTGGGCACTGTGGCCTCAGCGCAGATGTGGTGGTATATTCAGAAGCAGTAGCCAGCATTGCAGAGGCCTGCATTGTGATTCCCACTCTAAAGCTTAGTACAAGATTTCTGCTGCATCTTTTCCTATCATTGACATTTCCAACTCACAAGGTCTTCCAGATTCTGTTGGCAGGACTACTTGCACACAGCTTGAACCTAACAAGGGTCCTTCTCTTTTCTAGATCTGACTCAACACTAGTATCCTGAGTCACCCCGTATATGGTCTAGAGTAATATTCCTAGGTGTAGAATAAATTGCTTTCAGATCCCAAAAAGGTCTCCTGGCACTATGCTTCCATCTTTACAGCAGGGGATACAAGATGTGTAATTTGCTTTTTCACTTTGGAGAGCTATCACAACATACTTCTAACTATTGGACACCTAAAAACTTAAGTGGCAACTTCCTGAATCTTTGTAGGGGATTCTCCCACCCTCTGGAGAACATCAGTGTGCCATCAATGAAATGGGTCCCTGTGAGGTTCTGTAGGATGCCTAGGTAGTCCAGATCCCAAGAAAGTTAACATACTCCTGAGGGCAAGCTGTAAATAAATATTAGCCATCCCACATGAATAAAAACTTTCTGATTCTCCTTCCTGATTGGGATTGAAAGGAATGATTCTGTCATATACTGAACCTAACCAGCTCTGGCATAGTAGCACATCCAAGTTTCAGTGTCAACTCAGAATGTGCACCCAAAAGTTTTCAAAATGTCTAGGTGCTTTCCCTTTCCCAGTATATAATTACCCAAATAAATTGCCACAGGTCCCTTTGGGGAAGGAACTAGGGAATCATCACAGGGTATATTTTTCATGGTGTTGCTACTTACTTTTCTCCTAGAAACATCATGCTCTGTCATGGTTCCATGATTCCCTGCAGGCCAAATTTCTCGGCTACCTCTCAAATTTTGAAGATTGTTAAAATTATTGTGGCCTCTTACCCTAAAGCTCCTTATCCCCAGGGATATTAAAAGACCAGCCTGGGCCGGTGAGATGGCTCAGCGGCTTAAGCGCCTGCCCTGCAAGCGCGAGGGCCTGAGTTCGACTCCCAGAACCCACATACGAAAAAGGGGCCGGTGATATCGCTCAACGGCACGGGCGCCTGCTGGCGCGCGAGGTCCTGAGGTCGACCCCCCTGGTACCCACAAAAAAAAAAAAAAAAAGACCAGCACTTTTATTCACCCAGTAGGAACCTGAACTGCAGAGGAGAGCCACCATTATGATGCTGGTGCCCCTCTCACCAGTGCTTTCTCAAATGATCTGGGTGAAATGTGTGTCTTGTGGGCTCTCCCAGGGAATATAATCAACTGGTGTATTATTGTGGCCTCACATAATGTAGCCATTCATGATTGTTCACTTTCCTCAACTTCTATTCTTCCTGTCATCTGCGAGGATAGCTCAAGCATTTCTGCTTCACTCAACATTGACTACCACTTTCTTCAGACCTCTAAGAAATACTCTATCCCCTAAGGTTCTTGTCAGGATGTTAAATCTTGTGCCCCAAAATACTGTCCATGAGTCAATGAATTCGTGTTTATCCAATCCTATATTCTAGCCCCTACAACCCCAGGTATACTATATTTCTTCCCCAATACGTGCTAGTTAATTCTTTCAGTTCCTAGGATATAAAACACCTTTTCTCCCGCATCAGACCCAGCACTTCGAATCCATGTTGTGCTGGTATTTAACCCTAAGTTATTGGCATAACAGTCAAGAGATGAGGTAGGGCTCCAGAGGAGACCACCTATTGCCTTGTAGGAGAAGGGATTCTGCAACATCTATTAAAACACAAGTGCTGGGACCGGTGAGATAGCTCAGCAGCATAAGCACCTGCCTGGCAAGCGTGAGGTCCTGAGTTCAACTCCTGGTACCCACATAAAGGAAGAAAAAGGGCCGGTGATATCACTCAGCAGCACAAGTGCCTGCTGGCAAGCGCAAGGTCCTGAGTTGGACTCCTGGCACCCACATGAAAAAAAAAAAAACAAGTGCTGGCAATTACTAGAACAAAGTAGGTCACTTCTGCAATTCTTTTTTTTTTTTTTTTTTGTGGGTACCGGGGGGTCGACCTCAGGACCTCGCGCGCCAGCAGGCGCCCGTGCCGCTGAGCAATATCACCGGCCCCTTTTTCGTATGTGGGATCCGGGAGTCGAACTCGGGCCCGCGCGCTTGCCCAGGAGGCGCTTAAGCCGCTGAGCCATCTCACCGGCCCCCACTTCTGCAATTCTTATGTTTAGATCTTCAGAGCCTTCATCCCCAGAAGGATCCATCCAGATGTCTGTAGCTCATATGTCAGAGTCCAAGGTTTTCCCAACAAGGACTTTGACCTTAACATAAGAGGCCTGCCCGGAGTACAGGCTCCTAGTTGGAGAATCAAAGGCTTATTAATATCTCTGGGGATGACAAGTCTCTGGAGCTCAGCCATTCCATCCGAGCATCTCGGCACCCTCTCTTCACTGCAATACATAAAGGCTCTCACACTTAGACTTTAACTCTTTATATGAAAGGTCATCTGATTCTCATTATCCCTCTACAGAGCATCATTTCAGTGTAGCAATAGCTGGCCAATTCTGTTGTCCTCGCATGCACTGTTCTTCCCAAATCTTCTAAACAACTTAATTATTGGGCTAGCAAAAGTAATCTTTTTAACCATGAAGTTTCCCAAAATCACTTCCAGTGAAATCTTTAGTACCTGCACTACCATTGTATGCCAGGGATAATCAATGCTTCATACACCACCCAAGAGGGAATAATCTTTGCCAACTGGGCAATGAGTGAATCATCCCAGAACACATTCTTAACACCTCTTTTCTTGGACCATGTGGACCATCTAAGAAGCAGATGTCTAAATAAAATTAGATACAGAAGAGATTTTTTTATGCAGGCAGGGTGAGTTCCTGCGAGGAAAACTGAGACAGAATCAGAGAAGGCTGGGAGAGCTATCAGGACATGATTCAGGTCTGACCCCTATAAAGGAGAAAGAGAAAAAAGGAAAGTCTGTTAGGAAGAATCTTGGACTGCATGCAGTTGTAAGAAATTTTCAGCAAGGTGACGGGAAGTTTTCAAGTTAAAGTAGCTGTCAAAGGAGTGTCATATCTCACAGGAATAGGCCCTAGCTTCCCTGCTGCAGTGACTCACTGGCTGAGAATGGTCCACAGGAAGTGTGATTTTAGTGAAAATGCAGTGGATTCAGAGTGTGGCAGCAAGAGTTGCCAATCATACTCTACACTAAGAGATAGGAATGCTCATTTTCATGGCCACCGCGATACCTTTCAGAATTATTTTGAGGATTAAATAAAATAATATACATAAACATTTGTATCTAGCAAATAGCAAGCACTTAACACGTGCATTTGGTTAGTTGTTGAAGTTATTACTGATGGTAGGTGGTTCCTGGTCTGCCTCATTGAAAAGACACTATCTTATTGTCTTATCATTTAGAAGCTACCTCCTTAACTTCCTGGCACCTTCATGGTCAAGAACAATACAGATTCCTTCTATGCTGTTCACCAACTCTTAACCTATAAGACAGATCTTTTCATAAGTGATTGACACTATTCTAATAAGAATAGATCTCTTATGCACTTTCCATGCCCATCCAAAGATGTGTTTGCTGTTTTACAGTTTTTAAAGAACAATTTTTGATTAATCTAACAAAATCCAATATATTATATATCAAAAAATTATACTTCTATATGAGGTCATTCTTCGGCAATATGTAAAAGTACCTTAAAAAGTGTATAAAAATTAGCCAGGCACTGTAGTCCATGCCTGAATCCCAGCACTTGATAGCCTGAGCCAGAAGGATCATGAGTTTGAGTCCAGCCTGGACCAGAGAGTGAGATCCTATCTCAAAAAAAAAAAAAAAAAAAAAATTAAACAAGTGCTGACATTGTCAGTTTTATGTTAATTGTGATGAAGCTGGAAGTTTAAGAAGTTGCACTTAGGGCCAGTGAGATAGCTCAGTGGCATAAGCGCCTGCCTGGCAAGCACGAGGTCCTGAGTTCAGCTCCCGGTACCTACATACAAAAAAAGGGCCGGTGATATTGCTCAGTGGCACAGGCGCCTGCTGGCGCGCGAAGTCCTGACGTCAACCCCCAGTACCCACAAAAAAAAAAAAAAAAGAAGTTGCATTTAGCTACAGAATTCATGGAGATTTATATCACAAAGTCAAGGAAGCCAATTTGGAATTTATTGACATAGCGGGTGTAAGGTCATGAAGATCAGGACTAGGATGATAGCACCTGTAATCGAAAGAAGATGAGAAACAATCAGTAGGAAAAATTATCAGACATTAGTAATTAATCTACTCTAGTAGATGGGGAAGAGAAACGAAACAAAAAGAAATCAAAAGCTCCCAGGTCCTAAGAAAGATGGTCCAGTGGAGACATGGAGAGGACAGAAGTCTTTTAGCTTTTTTATCAGTGTATGTTTGTGATATATAACAATTACATTCACCTTAGGGAATCTGTACGTATACATATTACATCTTAACTATTTTTACTTCCTCTACTGTATCTAGATGTCCCCCAAATGCTTCATGTGCTCATAGGTGAGGCTTTTCAGAGCTGACTGTATCTAAGGTGTGTGATACTGCGACTTAAGGGTGTGTGTGCTAAATTAGTCCACTGATTGGTTTAGCATAGCTCTGCATGTGGATAATGGGAAGGCCCACCCTGGGTGTGGGTGGCACTACCCAAAATGCTTGTAGCCTGGATGAGATAAAAGGGAAAGGGAGGCTCGCTTCACTGTTTGGGGCTTGCTGCCTCCTACCCGCTCTGCCATGGACTGTTTCTCCTCTGCGATGCCCCTCTGCCATGCCACCCTAAGAGCCATGCCTAGGAGCTACCCAACTATGGACTGAAACCACTACAAACTGTGAGCCAAAATAAACCTTTCGTCCTTTATCTTGTGGGTGTCAGCTATTTTGTCTCAGCAACAAGAAAAGTAACTAAGACATCTCCCCCCACAACAAGTTTTTTAAATCTTCTCATTAATTGCTTTCTCCTCTTTTACTAATGCCAATTATAGAGTCTAATGCCAATTATAGTCATAGGGTGGGCATGAGACCCAGTTCTAGCAAATTGTAAAGTCCTATACTTCTGGCCTGAGTGGATGTCCCAGTAAATGGGCACATGACCAAAGTTATTCCACTTGGCCACTTACCCTTAGATTTTATATGAAATATGGGGGAAAGATTATTTCTCTTTTCTCTGGCACTGTTAAACAAGGATGACATAATCTTGAAACTGTCCCATATTTCTACCAGCCATGTTCCTATCATCATCTTATGTGCAAAAAGCCAAGTTGCAGTAGGAATAAAATGGATGACACAGAAAACAAAAGCAGACCTAAGAGATGGTATTTTTTTGAGAATCTACACTCAGCTCTACACTCAGGTCAGCCCTTTGACCTCCCAATTAGATAAACTTTACTTCAGTTTATTTTCCTTTGCTCAGATTTGTTTGAACTGAATGTCTGTCATTTGTAAGTGAAAGAGCACTCAGATATCTAAGGAGTGAATTGATGTGGTGAATAAAGTTGAAGCAATGGGAGGAATATTAAATGTAGTCAATGGCAGAATAAGAAAGCCTATATTTCCAAACCAACAGATAGTCATGAACAGTACAAGAAACCATATACCATCTCTATGATCCCATGTGTCTATAGGTTAAAAGAGTATTATATAAAGAACATAGCAATGTTTGCAAATTTGAATTCCAGCCCTGAGCAATTCTGTAATCTTGGGCGATATAATAATGACAGCTATTAGCACATACTTTATGTCAAGCATTATGCTAATAGTTTTATATGTTTGATGGTATTTAATCACCATTTCCCACTTGAAACGGAGACTGAGTCAGAAATATTAAGAAACCATCCCCAAAGACACATTGTCGACTAAAGGCAGTTTCACAATCTTGAGTACAGATCTCGTTCCCTCTAGATCACATGTCCTTTACCACTGTATTATAAAGCCTCCCTTGTGGTCAATTTATGGCTATTACATGAGGCTAAAATGATTTTAAAATCCACAGATGTCATCTTACTAACATTCATAATTCCTCTACTCACTGGCGTTCTTGAAAACTATTGAATGAATATAAATACCTGCTTTTCAGATAATAAAAATTCTGGTTATATTCTATACCTTTGAGAGCTAGAATATGGAACTTCAATTCCCTCCTAAATCTAATGCTGACTATTTCACACAGGCAACACAAACTGACTTAATATAAGTGGTAAATCTTGTACAGAGGCACAAGACACACAAAGGTTTGCAGGTTTATAGTTATCTCCTGAGGGATTTATTCCTTCTTTTTCATTAGAATCTCCCCCCAGAAACCTGGAAAATAGAAAGTCCTTTTTCCTGGCCCTTCACAATCATTTTGACTAGGGCATCTAAAATAATTTATATGAAATAGAGGGGGAAAACCCAGAGACACAATAAGGTCTTCAATAAGCAGATCAAGAAAAATTTATCATTTTCCTTCTTTTCTCCAACATATTTAGCATAAGTCCTCATCATTTATAATCTCAAAAGAGAAATTTTTCTTTCAAGAATCCATTAGGCATGTGAAAAGCCTTGGCTAAGTGCAAAGTGTCCACCTATTCCCTCTAATATGAACATTTATCATGTGGCTAGATGTTGTCAGGATACATCTCAGAATTCCCCATTACCGCCCAGAACCAATCAAGTCTGCTTTCTACCACCAACTGCTCCACTGCAATTGCTCTTTCCAGTACCCAGAAACACCCACATCGCCTAACCCAATGAACATTTTTCAATGCGTATCATTCTGGTACTCAGCTATAGTTCCTGAGTTGTTTACCTCTTACTCTGTTCTCCTGCTCCTTTCATCTACCAGTTTCATGGTCTTCTGGTTCTTTCTTCTTTCTGCTCAGACATTCTTACATTCTCTAAGACTTTCCTCCTTTTCTTGGCTCCTTAAAAGAATTTGTTCTTGGATTTCTTCATGTTATTTCTTTCTACTCTCCCTCAACGATCTCGGCTATATCCATGGCCTCAAGAACTACCTGACACTCCCAAATCCGTATCTCCAGGCTGATCGCTCTTGTGAACTCCCTATTCACATATTCTTCATCTCCATCTGTATGTCCCACAGGCCTCTCAAACCTAACATCAATTTCTCACAAACTGTTAGACCTGCTTTAGTCCATATCTCTGTAAATGGCCCCGTAGCCCTTAGTCATCTCATTCTGGTGTCAGGCGGTAATTTCAGTCTCTCCTTTCTTTCCTTCACCACACCAGTACTTCACTTGTCTAAACTTTTATTTACTTTGTTTCAATTTTTTTTTTTTTTTGTGGGTACCGGGGGGTCGACCTCAGGACCTCGTGCACCAGCAGGCGCCCATGCCGCTAAGCGATATCACGGGCCCTTTTTACGTATGTGGGTTCCGGGAGTCGAACTCGGGCCCTTGCGCTTGGCAGGCAGGCGCTTATGCCACTGAGCTATCTCACTGGCCCCCTTGTTTCAATTTTTTGCCAACTGTACAAGAGGTACCTCTCCTATGTGTTCCTACAACACGTTAAACTTCCTCTCTAATAGTTTATTGTTATAATATAGTATTGTAACTGCCAGGTTACTTGCCTGTATCTTTCAGACCCCAAGCAAGGACCTTATATAAATTTTCACTGTTATGTCCTTAATGTCTAACACAAACTCTGGAACAGAGTAAGTACTCAGTAAATATATGCTGAAGGAGTGAACGAATGGATCCCTAAGTCTTCCACTGGACTCAACATTTAGAAATGTTCACGGTTCAATAAAAGTTGTTCCAGTTACATGCCATTTTACTTCCTAATTGTTTATTTAATATGTTCCCTTATCTTTATCTACAATGCCATTATCTTAGTTCAGACTTCAAATCATTTCTTGACTTGGCCTCTGCATTAGTTTCCTAATTCAAATCTCAATCCCCCCTACTCTATTCCCCATACAGCTTCTAGAATGAGTTTTCAAAAATCAAATTAGATTATATTACTCCCAAACTGAAAAGCATCCATGAGTTCACTAGAGCCTGTGGAGCAGTTCGAAATCTAAGCATGGCATAACAAACCTCAGTGCTTCGGCTCCTGCCTCTTCTTCAGCCTCACCGCTCCCTACTCCCCGCAGACACCTGCCTCATCCTGTTACTGGTCCCTTCGCTCATATGTCTCCCTGTCTACTCTGACCCATTCCTGTTAGTCCAGCAAAATGTGTATTGACCATTTGTAATGTGCCAGGTAATGTTCTAGGAATAGGAAATACACAATGAATAAAAAGAAAAAAAATTCCTGTCCTCCTCTCTCTACTCAAATGCCACCTTGAACAGAAGGCCTTCATTTAATGCTTCTACAGAATTGTAAGAATATCCTTATGATACGCCATCACAACGTGCTGTAATTGTTGAATGTGCTTAAATGCAGTGCTGATCTAGGTTTTAGGCACACTGGGGTTTATGCAATTTGGTTGCATGTTGGGGAGAGAGGGCTTTTTTAAAGGGAAAAATGACAATATAATATTACTAAGCCTCTCCAGGGCCTTGGGAGGTGACTGCAAGTGGCTTCACGGTAAGTCCACTCCTACTTACCTGTGTATCCCATGTGGAATTTTCATCTGTACTCCCACTCTAGTCATATTCCACGCCGGCTCACAGAGTCCGTCCTCTGGGGCCTATCATCTTTGTTTGCTGCTTGCCTACAGAGTCTGCTACAGAACAAGAATTCCACCCAGGCGCTGGTCTAGCTGTCTTCTCCTGGGGGTAACAAAGCCCTGGAGAATGCTCTTGAACTAATGGGCCACCAATTCTAACACTTAATTCCAATTTTCGCAGCTTTTATTATAAGTAGGAATCCTTCCAGAGAACCACTCACTGAAACTCCAGGGACTTCCATGATACTTCATTTAGCTCTCAGTCTATTCCCATAAGGTACAGGACCACTTAAGCAGATTAAGAACATGTATGAGTGCTCCCAACTGACCATAGGATTTTGAAACTCTTTATACCTTGGGCCGTCACATGTACAAATAGCAGACACAGAGTCCAGACTTAGAAAATGTTTTCTAGCTTCACCACTCAGTCTATATAAGCCTTTCAGGCTAACGAAGTCTACAGTTTTCTTGGTCCAAAATTACTTTATCTGATTCCTTTGGAAGTATATATTATATTCATACAAATATTTCCTAAGTTGCCCAAAATCATAGAATCAAAAAAATTTTAGGCTAAGAAGGAGTAGCTATTGCCTCGGCATATCTATTATATATGGGCTATTATAAGGACTACAAAGAAGAGTAACGCAAAATCCAAGTTCTCAAATACAATATTAAGAAGCCTTTCCATGGCCAAATTTTTCTTACCTATACTATGAATTTTTCCTCCTTGTGCCAGCTATGAACATTTGATTTTTCTTGGGTCTTACTGGGACTTTAAATCAATCCCATTAGTAAGTCACAAGCTTCTACCACAGAAATAACTGCAGACAAAATAGCACTCTTATCAACTCCTCTCTAAAGTGGTAGACACACTCAAACAGAGAAAGTTGCCTTTTTAATATTTTAAAACTAGGCAGCATATTCTAGAAATTAACTAAATTTTATTAGCTAAGAAACAAAGAAACTGAGCTCTAAGGAATAGCCCAGGGCTTCCATGGCATTAGCATATCTGCATAACTTTTGATTCTCACACTGAAAATAATCCAGTTTTGAGACAAAGAATTTAAGGACATAAAAAGTACCATCATCTATGTTCGTGCCTTTCAGCACTAACTAAATCTCAGGCATTGGATATAAAACTCAGTCCCTGCCTTTAAGAAACGCATGGTCTAGTGAAAGAGACAGAAGCACAACAAACAATGATACTACAAAATAGTAGAAATGATAATGGAGAAAATCACATGATATTTATAAATCCAGAGAAGAGGCACTAACCTAGCTGGTGTGGAATCAATAATTTCTGGCTTACCTTTAAAAAGAAGGTAAGTTTTACACAGCAAAACTGTGAGCCAAAGTAAAGCAGGGTGCATGTGCCAGTCAGATTACCAATCAAAAGCAGAAAACAGTGGCCAGGCATGGTGGCACGCATCTGTAATCCGAGCGGCTTGGGAGGTGGAGGCAGGATTACAATCTCAAGGCCAGTCTGTGCAATTTATGAGAACCTGCCTCAAGATAAAATAAAAAGGGCTGGGATGTAGCTCAGTGCTATAGTGGTCGCCTAGCATGAATGAGACCCTGGGTTCAATCCCTAGCACCACACACACACACACACACACACACACACACACACACACACACGCCAGAAAGAAAAAAAAGGAAAAGAAAAGAAACAATTTTGGCTGACTTTAGTTAGGAAAAGAATTTTTTGCATGAGTACTTTGTAACCCAGAGAATCCCTGGGAGGGCTAAAGATGGACAACTAAAAAACTAAGAGGAACAAAGGGATACTATTCAGGATAAACACAGCCAAAATCACTCCAGAAAACCAAGCTAATGAAGATGCTGCTGCCACTGTCGTTGGGCCCTGGATCCTCCAGTTGACATTGGCAGTGCTGCTGGTACTGGACACTGGATGCTGGTATTGGACAAGGGATGCCCAGAGCAAGATGCTCGCTGCTCCACTTGCAACCTCTAAATCTCATAAAATGACTAGGTGTGGTGGTGCATGCCTATAATCTCAGCACTCTGGGAAGCTGAGGCAGGAGGATTACAAGTTTGAGCTTAGCCTGGGCAACTTAGTGGTAGTAAGACCATGTTGAAAAATTAAAAAAAAGAAAAAAAAATGTTGGAGATGTAGTTCACTATGAAGGCCCTGGATTTAATCCCTTGTACCACCAAAAACAAATGAACAAACAAACAAAAAAGACATAAAATAAGCAATTCCTGAACCATATGGGAAGGAGGTTCTAATGCTAACAGCTAAAAATGAAACATTATAGCAGCATTCCAAGAAGCTGGAAAGGCAAGACAAAAAGACAGGTAAATACCTCTATTGAAAAAGAATGATTCCAAATCAATAAACTAAGCTTTAAGTTTAAGAAATTAGGAAAAAATGAGCAAACAACCTAAAGCAAGCAAAAGAAAGAGACAACAGAAATCAATGAAATAGAAAACAGAAAACAACTAATTAAATCAATAAAGCCACAGATTGGTTTTTTGAAGAGATAACAAAAGTGACAAAACTTTAGGTAAACTCACCAAAAAACAAAGAAAGAAAACACAAATTTTTAAAGCAGATATAAAAGAAGAGACTTAACTACCAACTTTAGAGAAATTAAGAGGATTATAAGCCAGATGTGGTGACGTGTGCCTTATTTACTTGGGAGGCTGTGGCAGAAGGATCACTTGAGTCCAGGAGTTGAAGAACAGCTTGGGCAACACAACAACAGCCTGTCCCAGAAAACAGGATTATACTTTTTACTATGAATATAACTTTATGCCAATAATTTGGGTAACATAAAAATAGACAAATTCCAAGAAAGTCACTAATTACCAAAACCAACTTACGAAGAAATGGAAAACCTGAATAGATCCATAACAAGTGAAGAAATTTAAATGGTGATTTAGAATCTCTCCACAAATAAAAACCCAGCCTAGATAACTTCAACAGTGAATGCTACCAAAACTTAAAGAATAAATACCAATCCTTCAAAAGCACTTCAAGAAAATAAGAGAAAGTATCACTTCCTAACTCATTTTGTTAAGTCAGTATTACTGTGATGCAAATGCTAGACAAAGACATCAAAAGAAAAAAAGCATACATGGATAGCCCTCATTAATAGACACAAAATTTTTCAAAAATATTGGAAACTGAATCCAGGAAAATGTAAAAAGAATTAAATAACATGAACATAGCTGTCTTTTATCAGGTTGTGGAAGCTCCCTTCTACACTTAGTTTGAAATTTGTTTTTCATGAACTGGTAATTGGAGTTCATTGAATGTTTTCCCGTCTATTGAGATAACCATGTTTTTTGTTTTTTACTCTATTAACACAACATATTACACTGATCGATTTTTATGTATTAAATCGGTGTTGCATTTCTGAGATAAATCCCATAGATCTCATAGATATTAAAAGGATAAAGAGAAAACATTAGGAAAACTACAGAAGCTTTTCAACCTTCAATAGGATTACATTCTGCTACATTCACCATAATTTAGAAATATTGTTAAGTGGAAATGCATTTAATACACCTAACCTACTGAACATAATAGCTTAGCAATACAGTTACGCTGTAGTTTATCAGTCGTTTCCCCTCGTGATTGTGATCGCATGACTGACTGGGAACTGACTGCTACTACCTAGCATTGCAAGACAGTATTACCAGCCCAAGAAATTGTCAAAATTTGAAGTATAGTTTCTACTGAAAAAAAAATATGTATGTATGTGTGTGTACCACAATCATAAAGTTGAAAAATTGTAAGTTGAACCATTGTAAGTTGGGGACCATCTATATATGCCCCATTATATCAGTTTCCTATTGCTGCTTACTACCGTAAACATAGTGGCTTCACACAATATACTTAGTCCATACATCCTGTGGGTCAAGAGTTCATGCATGACTTAGCTGAATGCTAGTATAGGGTCTCACAAGGCTATAATTAAGGTGTTTACTGGGCTACATTCTCATTTAGGGGTTTGACTAGTGTGGTAGGCAGAATAATAGTCCACCAAAGATGCGAGTGCCCTAATCTCTGGAACCTGTGGATGTGCTACCTTATGTGGGAAAAGGGACTCTATAGTCATCTTCCCATTACTATAACAAATACCTCAGATAGTCAGTTTACAAAGATAAAAGATTTATTTTGGCTCACAAGTTTTGTAGTTTCAGTCCATGATCCCTCCTGTACATAAAAGTTATCCTCATATTTTTAGGATAAAATCGAATTTACTCGGCATGCACTTCCATGTCAGTTAATCGTAATCGTCAGCTTGACTGGATTGAAAGACTCCTGGAGAAGTGATGGGATAATGGGGGGACTGTACTAATCAGTGAATTAATCTGGTGTTCATAGCTGAATGTGCTGTCAGGAGGTGGGGGCCAGTCGGAGGTGGGGCATTGGGGGCGTCCCTTTGGCAGGGTGTATCTCGCTGGCACGCTTCTCCTGTGCGCAGCCTGAAGTGACCAGCTTTGCTCCATTCTCCCGCCATGATGTTTCTGCTTTGGAACCAGCTGACCATGGACTGAAACCTCTGAACAAACCTCTCCTCCCTTACGTTTCAGGTTTTTTTGTCTCAGCAACGAGAAAGCTGACAAATACTTTCTACCCTGCATGCTACTACCCCTGTATTACTCAAGTTGCTCTTTAGTTCACTCTCTGTACTCTACCCCCACAAAGTGGGTTCCTTTGCTTCTTTGAAAGTATGGCACCCTATCCTAAGATTCACACTTGTTTACACATCCTATTTTCTCTCCCTGTAACATCGCCACCCCATTTCCAGGATGTCTTTGTCTTCCCTCAGCTAGTTAATTCCCATTTACCACTCGGTTTAAATATCAGTTTAAAGGGACTTTTCCTTGATTTCTCAAACTAAATCAAAACCCAATGTTATGCACCCTTATAGAAACTCCTTATTAATTTATCCTTAATAACACTTAATTCCACTATAATTGCACATTGGAGTATAACTTAAGTAATGTCACTTCAACCAAACTATGAGTTCCCTAAAGCAGACTTATATTTTGCTCACTTTCCATCAGAATATAGTATAGCACAATCTGGCACTTAAATATTTGTGATATGAATATATAAAAATATGCACATCTCTCTCTGCTACAGTTTAATAGAGGGTTTTCTAGGATTCAGTTTCGTTGTTTTTGTTAAATATTTCTAATTTGATAGTCATTGGTAAATAATGTGTAAGCACTAACCCTGTAGTTTGTATTTCCAAACCCAATATACAGACAACCTCTATATTTTTCAGGGAGTATAATTAAATTTCATGACTAATTGTAGCTCAAAATGAGAGAAAAAAAAAAAAACTTGAGCATCCAGAGTTGGCAAGTCATCGTCAGGAAATGGCCAACATAATGGCAATAGTCCCAAAATTCTAAAGCTCCCCAGGTAATTCACTTTTGTTTAGCTTGGGAGAGATTTGTCCCTACTTTCATGTCATTTTTTTTCCCACTACCTTACAAAATATCATTAAAAGATATCTTTATAGTTTTAATTCATATACCTTAATTATAATCCTACCTTAATAGGAGTTCTAAAACATATACAAATGAATCTAAGTATCTTCTGGCTTTATTTATTCTTTTAAAAATCATTCATTGAACATACATGTACTTGTAATACTGAGAATTATTAGAAATAAAACATAAATAAAGATAGTACCTAAACATGAGATTAAGTATTTTCGTGTTGACTCAAATCTAAATTGAACTATTTAATTAATATGTGAGACCTTGGGCAAAGTACTTACTCTGTGAGTCCTAATTCCTCATCTATAAAGTCAGACTAATTCCTACTCTGATGATGACTTTCATAATCATATAAGTTAAATCACTATTTACATATATCATGTATATACTAAATCACATATATACACTACATATAGTATATATCACAAAATCTGATAAATAATAAGTACAGAATTATACTTGTTATGATAATCTATAATCTTAACTAATGTTTATTTACTAAGGGCTTACTGTGTGGCACTATTATCAGTGTCTTATATACTTTCACTCAATCCTTAAAAGTCCACAGGGAAGGAAATTTTATGATCCCCATTTTATTGACTTATTGTAACAATAAGTCTTAGAACATTTCAGCAACTTGTCATGAGTATACACAGATAGTGACAGAGATGAATAAGGGACCTCAGGACTCTGTCTTTGGAGCCAGTTCACTTAACCTCTAATTATACTAACCGTTTAATTGGCAAAAGAGGCACATTAAGAGTTAACTATAACAGATTAAGACTTTTTTACAATATGGGTAGGGAGAGTTTTAGCTAGTATGCCTAGAGCCAAAGTGGGGGAGTTTAAATTGTATCTTAAAGAATAACCAGTTCTTCCCATGTAAGAAGGAATGAGGAGTGAGGAGAATTCTGTGCAAAGACATGAGATGAGAAGTACTGCTTGTATGCAAGTGTGCCCCCTCATGGACAGGATAAAGAGTATAAGGAGTATGGGGGAATGGTAAGAGAAATAGTGGAAAAGGAATTCATAAAGCTTTGTTTGCCATCCTGGTCTTGTGTGAGTTTTACACAATCGAAGTTTTTCAGCTTTACATGTGTATCTTTTAATTTTTAGGAATTACTATGCACTAGACATAGTAATTAAACGCTAATTCCTTCAAATCTTCAGTGGAAACTGAATCAGTCCTAACAAGGAATAAATGCTTGAACAATGGCATTTAAGTCTAAGGAAGGAGGCAGAAAGAAAGCCCAAACATCTACTTTTTAAAAGTCCCTAGACTGACTATAAAGCAAAGAGTAAGAAAAGAAAGTGCAAGTAATACTTTAAAAATTATAAATTACGGGCCGGTGAGACGGCTCAGCGGCTTAAGCGCCTGCCTTGCAAGCGCGAAGGCCCGAGTTCGACTCCCGGAACCCACATACGAAAAAGGGGCCGGTGATATCGCTCAGCGGCACGGGTGCCTGTTGGTGCGCGAGGTCCTGAGGTCGTCCCCCCGGTACCCACAAAAAAAAAAAAAAAAAAAATTATAAATTACTGCAAAAATAACATCAATTCAATTAAATGAATTGTGTTTCTTGAATGCTGCTGGAGCAGTTTCCATCTTGTGTGAGCCAAGCACTGAAGGAAGAAATTACATTTTTAAAAGAGCAAATGCTCAGATTCTTCCAGTAAGAATACTTATACTATTCTTTTTTAATAGTTTAATTTTCAATATTTCCTGTAGCATAATCACCCAAAAATTTAAACTGAATTATTTATGAGAATAGACTTTGTCCTTTAACAAATGGCTATAATGCCTGTAGACCAGCATATCGAATCAAGCTCAGTGACCTGAATAAGCTCTGGGAGTGCTTACGAGCATGCAGTGTCTGGCATAAAGTTACTTTTGTTTTCAAGAGACTCTCCATAGGAGTCCAAAGAGGCTATATGTTAGTTCAGATAGAAAATAACAGCAAGCACAAATTATTCTTGGTGGAGAGAAAATATTCTATAAGCAACAGAGTGTTTATACTTGTTGTGTTCATTATTGTACTGCCGAACCATTCTATATTTACTGGTCGGTAACTTGTCCTGCGTGTCAATTCTTATTAACATATGCACAATAGTTGAAAAAAGGGTTCATTACTTATAATTTCATCATTATTAAATTCAACATATTTATTATTAATCAATAGTACTGAGTATGTTGTTAAAGGGATAAACCTAATTTTTAAAGAGAACATAAATATAGTTATTGATTTAAACTTATTTTGAAATATATTTCAGTTACTTTTATGTAGATGTAGAATACTTACCTACAAAATCAGCAGACAATACTGATTAAATTCAGAGTGTGAACAGTGATAAATGCTTAAAAATAAATTTTGAAGTATTATATAATACAATATAATTCATCAAGTTGAAGTGCAAAGCCTAAGTTTTAAGAATTTGCTTAAAATCATCCTGAGAACTCTGACTTTTAAAGTAATCTAAAATATTAGTAGGTTATAGCTGACTGTGCATTTAATATATGAGATAAAAAATACTGAGTTTGGCATAATGAGGACAATGTAAACTCTGCAGTCATGAAGAGCTGTATTAGGATTCTTATATCTTAGTCACTCTTTCTGCGATGCCATTGCATTATCTGTAATATTGTGGGTGTCTATTTTCTAAATGGTAAAATTGGAAAAACAATATTTAGCTTGATTAGATTTTCCAGCTAAAAATTAACATACAAAGATTGTAGGAAAATGGCTTTTCATACCAGGTGCAACTAAGTATCACTTCCCTTCCTTACTTCACAATTAGGAACCAATGTTGAGCCAGATGCAGAGTGCACACCTGTATTCCCAACTATTCTGGAGGCTAATGCAGGAGGCTCACAAGTTCAAGACCAGCCCAGGCAACTTAGTGTGACTCTGTCTCAAAATAAAAAATAAAGGGCTGGTGAGATAGCTCAGCAGCATAAGCGCCTGCCTGGCAAGTGTGAGGTCCTGAGGTCGACTCCCGGTACCCACATAAAAAAAAAATAATAATAAAATAAATAAATAAATAAAAAGTGCTGGTGATACAGCTTAGCAGTAGACCACGTGCCTAGCGTGTATGAGGAACTGGGTTTAGTCACCAGAACCACAGGAAGAAGAAAAAGAAAAAATAGGTATGAACTAATAATGTAAATATAAAAAGAAATACCAGGTACATTGATTTCTGTTATGGCCAACATATTCAGATACAAGTAGTAAAAGTTAATAAGCATAGAACATACTGGGAAAGGTATAGAAGACCTGAAGTAGAAAACTAGGATTTCTGAAAAACAGGCTTAAGACAAGTGGGTATCTATGTTGAAAATTTCTTACTTGAAAAAGAGAGAACTTAGTAGAAACATACCTGTAACCCACAAATTTCAGGAAGACCACCATGTAGATGGCCCGTTAAGTCTGTAGAACTCCACAGAGAAGGACCAATATTGCCTCAAGTCTCCTGGGAAAAAGTTCTGTGACAATACTAGGAAGAGCAAACATGCAATAGATTGTCTACAAAATGAATAACTTTACCTGGGAGTTCTCAAATATCAGCTAGGAAATTATCTTTCAGGGTGACATTAAGTATAAAATTGGGATAGGTTAATTCTAAGATCTTTTTCATGTATAAAGTCTTGTGTTTCTACCAATAGCTAATTTGGATTATGATAAAAACAAATTATGAATTCAGAAAGGAGTATTGAGTTTTTATTTTATTGTTTATAGATCATTAACAAAGTTTTAAAAAATTAATTCACAAGATTCGTGACTTGACTTATGAATTTGTACTTTGTGTCTCATTGCTTAGTTTTTGCCTACTGTGACTAAGATTTTTTTCACTCTAAATTACAACCTTGAATATTTTCTAATCTGATGTTTTTTGCCAATTATCCTTCTTATATCCTCTGTATTAGTTCAGTTTTCCCATTACTGAGATATGAACTAATGTGTAAATACCCAATACCCACAACTTACATGAGGAAAGGTTTAATATGACTCCTGGTTTCAAGGTATTCAGTCTATGGTTGGCTGGCTTCAAGAAACATCACAGTAGAAGGGCATGGGCGAGCAAAGATGCTTAGCTCATGGCAACGTGGAAGCAGACCAGTGGGACAATGCCAGAGAAGAAGGGGCCAGAGACCACATATAGTACCCAAGGTCATGTTTCCAAAACACACACGCACACACACACACACACACACACACACACACACACGGAAGTGTGCTTTACTAATCCCACGGGTGGCTCCCAAGCCATTCAGTTGACCCAGCCCTCCATGGATTAATAACAAATTTCTAACTATTCTCCCAACCGTTACGCTTCTTTGAAAATTTGTGGTTGTTTTCACATACTCGTTGGTTTATTTGTTGTTTGAAACAGTTTCACTGTGTAGTTCAGGCTGGTATTGAACTCACTATGTAGCCCAGGCTGTCCTTGAACTCATAGTGATCCCTCCTGCCTCAGCCTCCACAGTGCTAGGGTTACAGGTGTGCATCACCCTTGGCTTTTCACATATGTACTTTTTTGATGGCAATTCCCTTTCTCCTTTTCATGTCCCTTTGCAAACGACTTCTCATTTTGTAGCAGCTAGGTGAAACAGTATCTCATCTATGAATCTTTGCTGGATTATCTCAAGCAGGAATTTGTTATTTTAAGTGCTGTCATTACATCCTTACATTTTTAAAATATTTTTGATATGCTTATCAAATTGTGGAACATTATATTTATTAATATATTATTACTATGACATCTGACTCTCTCATTAAATTACTTTCAGTGTAGAATCTCTAGTATAGCAAGTATTATCATGACCCAGACCAAATACTAATACTGAATAGTTCTTATTAATAAGAAAATACGAGTAGCTGCACATTTTGTGTGACTGGAAAGCTGTGTTTTTGACCACTGAGTATGCATACCCACTCCCATAAGAATTTACATATTGTGAGAATCAACCACTGGTGCAACAATCTACCCACGTGCATGAAAATCAATTCATTCACACCAGAATCAACCCTCTTGCACCAGAATCTGCATACTCTCATGAGAATCTAAGTAATAATATAAGAATCAACCCACTAACACTGAGAATCTGTTACTTGGGAGCATATTGCAGATTAAAACTGCTCACCTCCTGGCAGGGAGGTAAAAGAGAGGCAGAGGAGGCTCTGTTGTCCCACTCTCCTATTGAAGGACACGCCCCCAATGACCTTACGCCCACCCTCTAGGCTCCACCTCTTAAGTGTTTCACCACCTTCCAATAGTACTTCCAATAGCACCATGCTGAGGACCTAGACTTTAACCAAATGGACCCTTCAGGGACACTTAAAATCCAAACCATAACAGAGGCTTTGCAGATATTATTAAATTAGGGATTTTAATGACAGAATTATTCTGGATTATCTGAGTGAGTGGGGGCTAGGCCAAATAGACAGCAACTTCTCATCCCTGATAAATTTAAGAGGTAAGATCTTTTTTTTTTTTTTTTTTTTTTTTTTTTTTTTTTTTGTGGGTACCGGGGGGACGACCTCAGGACCTCGTGCGCCAACAGGCACCCGTGCCGCTGAGCGATTTCACCGGCCCCTTTTTGGTATGTGGGATCCGGGAGTCGAACTCGGGCCTTCGCGCTTGCAAGGCAGGCGCTTACGCCGCTGAGCCATCTCACCGGCCCCAAGAGGTAAGATCTTGAAACAGACTCAAAACCCAAAAGCAGGGGCCGGTGAGATGGCTCAGCGGCACAAGCGCCTGCTGGCAAGCACAAGGTCCTGAGTTTGACTCCTGGTACCCACATAAAAAAATTAATTAATTAAAATAAAATAAAAAGCAAAAGCCAGCTACAACTGGAAGATATCTCTGAGAAGTACTCATTTCCTAAAGGTTCTAAATACTAGCAATAAAGCTACTCCCCATAAGCAATTTACAAGCATCGACCCAGGAATTGAACTAAAAAAAAAAAAATAGAAAATGAGAAGACACTTAAACAAGATGCAACCCCAGATATCCAGCTAACCAAAGGCAAACCCAGGGGCAATAAATTTGAACAACTCAAAAGCCACCGACCAGGACTTTCTGAAGTGGTAACAGCAGAAGTAACAAAGCAGAAAAACAAAGCTCTAGAAAAAAATCAAATCAGAAATAATTTCTCAGATAACTACAGAGATGGTGACCATAATGAAAGACATGCTTAGTAACTACAGAGCAGATGCAGATAAAAAATAGAGGAGCTTAGGAAAATGATGGAAACCGTGCACACCCAACATAGAAAAGAAATGGAATCCATGAAACAGATTCAAACAGATATCCATAAGATTAAAAACTCATTTGAAATTATATGTGGTGGAATGAACTAATGTGAGGACAGAATCTCAGATATAGAAGACAGGCTTGTGGTTAGCAGTCAGGAAAAGAAAGATTTCTTAAAAATAGCAAGGGACCGTGAGAAGTCAACCCAGCAGCTGCTAGATGATGCAAAGAAGAATGACATAAAGTTGATCAAAGTCAATGAAAAAGCAAGACCTAGTGCAAACAACATAAAAAACCTGTTCACAGAAGTAATGGCAGAAAACTGCCCAAGCAGGGCAAAAGAATTTCACATACAGATAAGTGAGGCAAATAGAACTCCAGTTAGCCATCATCCAAAAAAAAAAAAAAAAAATCTACACAAAGGCATATAATAGTCAAGATTCCAGAAATTCAACACAAGAACAGAATATTAAAAGCTGTTAGAGAAAAGAAACAAATCACCTGTAAAGGAAAGCCCATCAGAATCACAGCAAACTTTTCAACACAAACCCTCAAGTCAAGGAGAACTTGGAGTGAAGTATTTCAAGCCCTAAAAGAAAACAACCTCCGACCCAGATTGATGTACCCAGCAAAACTATCTTTCAAAATTGATGAAGAAAAAAGATACTTCCATGACAAAGAACAACTGAGAAAATTCATGACCACCAAACTGACACTACAAAATGTTCTGAAGGACATGCTAGAAAGAGATAAGGACTACAACTCCATGAACCCCACCAGGCAAGGTAAGCAATTAAATGGAGGGGAAAATAACATGAAAAAATAAGTCAATACATATAAATTATAATGTTAATGGTCTCAATTCATGAACCAAAAGAAACAGACTGGCAGAATGGATCAAGAAGCAAGATCCTGCCAGGCTTGGTGGTACACACCTGTAATCCCAGTACTCAGGAAGCTGAGGCAGGATGATCACCATGAGTTCAAGGCCAGCCTGGGCTACATAGTGATTTCAAAGACAGGCTGAACTACATAGCAAGACCTTGCCTCAAAATAAATAAATAAATAAATAAATAAATAAATAAATAAAGCAAGATCCAACATATGCCACATACAAGAAAAACATTTAATTCAAAAAGAAATTCTCAGACTGAAAGTCAAAGGATGGAAAACAAAAATCCATGTGATAGAAACCTGGGAAAAAGCCAGGGCAGCAATTCTATTTGCAGACAAAGTGGATTTCAAGCCAAGACTGATTAAGAGAGACAAAGACTGGTACTACATCCTTGTAAAGGGAACAATCCAAGAGGAAGAGAAAAAAATCATAAATATATGTACATCAAATAGCAGTGCTCCCAACTATATAAAACAAATATTAATGGACATGAAAAATCAAATAAGCACCAATACAATTGTAATGGGGGACCTCAACACCCACTGTCACAAATAGGCAGGTCGACTAGACAAAAAATCTACAATGAAATATCAGAACTGAGCCAAACTTTTGAACAAAAAGACTCAGTAGATGTCTACAGAGTGTTCCACCCCACAGCATCAGAATACACATTCTTCTCAGCTGCACACAGGATGCTCTCCAAAATAGGTCACAGACTAGCTCATAGAACATGCTTAAATAAATGAAAGGAATTGAGATTATTCCATGCATATTATCAGACTATAGTGCAGTGAAATTGTAAATCAATGGCAAAACAAACCACAAGAACTTCATAAACACATGGAAATTAAATAACACCCTCCTGAACAACCAATGGGTCACAGATGAAGTTAGAAAATAAGTTAGACAGTTTCTACATTTAAATGATAATGCCAATACAGCACATTGGAACTTATGGGACACAATGAAAGCAGTCCTACAAGGGAAATTTATAGCGGTGAATACCCATATCAGGAAAACAGAGCAAGCTCAAATAAACAACCTAATATTGAGCCTCAAGCTTCTAGAAAAAGAAGAGCAAGTCAAGCCCAAAGCTTGCATGGGGAAGAACTTATAAAGATCAGAGCAGAAATTAATGCAATGGAGATTAAGAAAATAATACAAAGAATCAATGAATCAAAGAGTTGGTTCTTTGAAAGATTAAATAAAATTGACAAACCCCTGGCTAGGGGATTATTATCAAAAACAGGAAAGAAAAGACTCAAATCCATGCAACTGGGAAAGAAAAGGGTGAAATCACAACAGATTGCGAAGAAATCCAGAAGATCATCAATACCTACTTGGAGAAACTGTATTCTAATCAGATGGAAAACTCAGAAGAAATGGACAGATTTCTAGATACATATGAATTAACAAAGCTGAATCAAGAAGATATAAAAATCCTAAATAAACCAATATCAGTCAATGAAATTGATGCAATTGAAGATGCAATTAAAAGCTTAGCAACATTGAGGCCAGCCTGGGCTACATAATGAACTCAAGGCCAGCCTGAACTACACAGCGAGACCTTATCTCAAAAAGAAAAAAACAGGGCCGGTGAGACGGCTCAGCGGCTTAAGCGCCTGCCTTGCAAGCGCGAAGGCCCGAGTTCGACTCCCGGAACCCACATACGAAAAAGGGGCCGGTGATATCGCTCAGTGGCACGGGCGCCTGCTGGCGCGCGAGGTCCTGAGGTCGACCCCCCGGTACCCACAAAAAAAAAAAAAAAAAGAAAAAGAAAAAAACAAAACAAAACTTATCAACAAAGAAAGGCCTAGGTCCTGACAAAGTCACTGATGAATTCTACAGGAAATTTAAAGAAGACCTAATGCTGCTACTTCTCAAACTCTTTAATGAAATTGAAAGGGAAGCAATACTCCCAAAGTCAGTCCTGGAAGCAAGTATTACCCTGATACCAAAACATAAGAAGGATCAAACCAAAGAAGCGAACTACAGGCCAGTCTCCCTAATGAACATAGACAAAAAAATCCTCAATAAGATTCTGACTGGCCAGGCTTGATGGCACATGCCTGTAATCCCAGGCTCAGGAGGCTAAGGCAGGAGAATTGCGGCAAGTTCAAAGCCAGCCTGGGCTACAAAGTGAGTTCGAGGTCATCATGAACTGCATTGTGAGACCCTGTCTCAAAAAGACAAAACAAAAACAAAAACAAAAATAAAAATGAAAAAACAAACAAACAAAAAACCTGGCAAATAGAATGCAGCAAATCATCAAGATTATATACCAAGACCAAGTAGGATTCATCCCAGGGATGCAGGGATGGTTCAACATATGCAAATCAATAAATATAACATACCATATTAACAGAACCAAGGATAAAACCATAATATCATCTCAATAGAAGCAGAAAAAGCATTTGACAAAGTCCAACACCCATTCATGGTAAAAAAAAAAAAAATCCTGCAGAAAATTGGAATAGATCATCTTTATCTCAATCTAATAAAAGCTATCTATGACAAACCAACAACCAACATCATACTAAAGGAATAAAAACTGAAAGTTTTCACTCTAAAATCAAAAACAAGACAAGGATGTCCACTGTCACGAATCTTATGAAATATAGTTCTAGAAATATTAGCCAGAGAAATCAGATAAGAGAAAGAAATAAAGGAATAAGGATAGGAAAGGAAGAAGTTAAATTTTACTTGTGGATGACATGATACTCTGCACAGAAAACCCCCAAAACTCCACCAGAAGACTTCTAGATTTAATAACCAAATTCAGGGCCGGTGATATCGCTCAGTGGCGTAAGCGCCTGCCTGGCAAGTGCAAGAGCCCAAGTTCGACTCCCGGAACCCACATACGAAAAAAGGGGCCAGTGATATCGCTCAGCAGCACGGGTGCCTGCTGGCATGCGAGGTCCTGAGGTCAACCCCCGGTACCCACAAAAAAAAAAAAAAAAAAGAAAAGAAAAAAACAAATTCAGCAGCATAGCTGGGTACAAAGTCAACACTCAAAAATTAATAGCCTTCCTGTACACAAATAACAAACTCACTGGGAGAGAAATTAGGGAAGCCATACCTTTCACGATAGCATCCCCAAAAATGTAATACCTAGGAATCAGTCTAACGAACAAAGCAAAAGACCTCTACATTGAAAACTACAGTACTCTGAAAAAGGAGATTGAAGAGGATATCAGAAAATGGAAAGATATGCCTTGCTTGTGGGTAGGAAGAACCAATATAATGAAAATGGCCATACTTCCAAAATCGCTACACAGATTTAATGCAATCCCAATAAAATTCCAATAGCATACTTCACAGAATTAGAAAAAATAATCCTAAAATTCATCTGGAAGGAGAAAAGACCTAAAATAGCAAAAGCAATTCTGGGGAACAAAGACAAGGCAGGGGGAATCACAATTCCTGACTTGTAATTATACTACAAAGCTACTGTGATAAAATCTGCATGGTACTGGCAAAAAAAACAGACCTGAGGGTCAATGGAACAGATTAGAAGATGCAGAATCAACTGCAGACATACTCAGCCACCTTATCTTTGACAAAGGAGCCACACACCTTCACTGGAAGAAAGATAGCCTCTTTAATAAATGTTGCTGGAAAAACTGGCTTTCCACATGCTGAAGAGAAAAATTAGACCCATATCTTTCACCATCCACTAAACTAAAATCAAAATGGATCAAAGATCCAAATATTAAAACAGACACACTAAATCTTCTGGAAGATAGAACAGGTAGAACTCTTGAAGACATAGCTGTAGGCAAAGACTTTATGAACAAAACCCCAAGTGCACAGGAACTATCACAAAGAATCAACAACTGGGATCTCATCTAATTAAAAAGATTTTACACAGCAAGAGAAACCACCAACAGAGTGAAGAGACAACTCACAGTGTCTCTGGGAAAGAGATTTTGTCAGCTGTTTCTCAGACAAAGAACTACTATCTAGTACATATAAAGAACTCAAAAAAATCAGACTCCCTCAAATTTAAAGACCCAATCCCAAAATGGGCATCTGAAATGAGTGGACACTTCTTAGATTAAGAAATAGAAGTGGCAAATAAATATATGAAAATATGTTCAACATCATTGGTCATTTGAGAAATGCAGATTAAAATAACACTGAGATTCAATCTCACCACAGAAAGAATGGGTATTATCAAGAAATCCATCAATAACAAATGCTGGTGGGCTCTGGGGAAAAAGGAACCCTTTTCTGCTGTTGGTAGGAGTGTAGACTGGTGCAACCACTGTGAAAATCAGTGTGGAGATTCCTCAAAAAACTAAAACTAGAGGTTCTATTCAACCCAGCTATTCCTCTTCTTGCTATCTTCCCAAAATAATTAAAACCATCATACCACAGCGATATATGCACACCCATGTTTATAGTGGCATAGTTTGTAATAGCTAAATCTTGGAAACAGCCCAAATGCCCATCAATGGATGAATGAATAAAGAAGATGCAGTCTTTTTATGCAGTGGTGTACTACTCAGTCATAAAGAAGGGTAAGCTTAAGACATTTCTAGCTAAATGGATGCACCTTGAGACCATACTCTTAAGTGAAATAAATTGGACACACATGTTCAAATATTGCTTTGTTTCTCTGGTGTGAGAAACTGAAAGTATAAATAAGGACCAAAATGTATAATAGATACTGGGAAATGGGAAGAAAATATTCAAATGTGAAGTGGAACAAGGGAGGGGGGCAGGAAAAAAGAGACAAGAATAAAGAATAGAAGGTAAAAATGGAAACAACGCTTTTGTAAATAAAGAGGGAAAGAGGTGTTGAAGGGAGGGGAGGAGAATGGGGAAAAAGGTACAAATTCCCTATGATGAATGTTACCACTATGTGTATCTAAAATGTACCATAAAATTAAAAGAAAAAAAAATATGTGGTGGAGGCAAAATTTGATTTGCCTATCTGCTCCAAAAAAAAAGTCATCATACATGCTACCCATATATAAATGTCTTTAGTGACTTCATTCATAAGCACCAAAAACTCGAAACAGCCCTAGTATCCTTCAACTGGTGAATGGAAAAATTATGCCTTATCTATACAATACTACCCCCTCATTAAAATGGTATGAAGTACTGATATATACAGCAGATGAATTAAAATATTACAAATGAAAGATGTCAGAATCAGATGCTACATGCTATATGAACCCACGTATAACACATTCTGGAAAAAGAAAAATAATAGGAACAGAAAATGGTTTAGTGGTTTATGTGTATTATTTAGGGTCCACTAGAGGAATAGACCCAATATAAAAGTTATGCAAAAAAAATATGTAGAATTTTACAAGGGATTTGTTAGGTAGATTTACAGGCTGTGAAGGGGAAGAGTCCCAGTGGCCATCTTCAGAATCAGAGGTAGAAGAATCCAAAATGACTGTCTAAGCACTGTATAGAGCCAGGGGATCCAGCAGTCCATGTTCAAAGGCCTGAATGCTTGCTGCAGAGTCACCAGTGTGAATCTACATCAGAAAGCTGAAGGGTCTGCTTGGAAGGCTGAAGGAACTGTATACCAACATCTGAAGGCACAAAGAAAAAAGAGCTCCCAAGAAAAAGGACAGATTTCCTTCTTCTTTCCCTTTTTATTCCATCCAGACTACAAGCCTATTGGTTGGTGCTACCCTAACTTGCTAGTTGGTTCTTGCTGAAGTTAAGTTGACATATCACAATTATCACACCAGGAGTCATGAATGGGGAAGTAGCTGAGTACAAAGAAACAAACACAAGAATCTGAGGATAGTTAAACAGTTCTACATCTTGATTTGGATGGTAGTTACATGACTGAACACATTTGTCAAAACTATAGAAATATACACCCAAAAAAGAATGAATTTCAGCCAGATGTGGTGGTGCACACCTGTAATCCCAGCACTTGGGAGGCTGAGGCAGGAGGATCACTGTGAGTTCAGCCTGGGCTACATAATGAGTTCAAGACCAGCCTGAACTGCATAGTGAGACCCTGTCTCAAAAAACAAAATAAACCACAACAACAACAACAAAAAAGCACAAAAAAGAATAGATTTCACTACATATATGATTTTAAGTGTAATTTTAGTAAGTAGAAATGGCAAATGTCCAATGTAGAAGAATTCTAAATGAAAAAAATTCTAAATGATTTATGTAGATCCTCTATTCTCAGGAAGGTGGAATCTAATTCTTCTACTTTTTTAGTACAAGCTGCACATAGTGACTTCATTGAATACAGAATGGAAAAGGTGGAGAGGAAAAAGAGAAAAATAACTTTACAACAGAGAAACTTAAAAAAGTACTACTTCTGCCAGATGATCAAGGTCTGCATCAACAGCAATAAGCCATGTTGATAGCATGCACCCTCCATATGATATGATGGAAATGACACTTTTCCACAGTGGTCTTTCTCTCAGTAATTCAAAATCCTAGTTAATCATGAGAAAAATATCAAACAAATCCCAATAGTAGGGCATTTTACAAAATACCTGACCAGTAGTGTTAAAACTGTCACAGCCATCAAAAACAAAGTCTGAGACACTATCCTAGCCAAGAGGAGCCTAATGACATGATGACTAAATGTACCATGGCATTCTGGATGAGATCCTAGAACAGAAAAAAGACATTTCCTAATGTTAATCAATACTAATTCTAAGATGGTAATAATATGAAAACTGGTGTGAGGTTTATGGGAACTCTGCACAGCATCTTTGCAATTTTTCTGTAAAACTGAAACTGTCCTAAATAATAAATTTTGTGTGTTTTTTTGTTTGTTTGTTTCTTAAGTAGGAAAGGAAGTAAATAATGTCTTAGTCCACTTCATGTTTCTATAACAGAATACCACAGACTCGGCAATTTATAATGAATAAAATTTTATTTGGCTCATGGCTGAGAAGTTCAAGAGCATGCACCGGCATGCGGCAAGGGCCTGTGTGCTGCACCGTCCCATGAGAGAAGGCAGGAGAGCAGGAGAGGGCAAGAGTAAACTGGACTTGTTTGTATAGCTAACCAACTTCCACGGAAACAACATTAATCTGCTTATGAGCCCTTCCGACCAGATCACCTCTTACCAAACCCCACCTCCCAACACTGCTGCATTTGGGATTAAGTTTTCAACCCACGAATTTGGGGGAAACACGTTAAAACCACAACAGGCAGTAGTTGAAATAGGTCAATGAGTCAATGAAAGAGTTTCTTAGGACAACAGAAATTTGAGCCTGCTTATAGGCTGCGTTGCGGGGAGGGACAGCCAATAAGAAAAGGGAGTAAATTAAGGTTCAGAATGATGATAGATTAAGCAAATGAAGCAAAAGGAAACAGGATCAAAAGTACAGTTGGAGGAGCTGACAGTATTCGTAAGAGGGCTTCCTTCATCCTCTGAGACTTTAGGAAAGGAAGACAGGATAAACGGACATAGCTAAGTCCTATTACCTTTACTCCTTAGGTTAAAGGATGGGTGTCCAACCTTTTGGGTTGCTTGAGCTGCACTGAGTGAAGAGGAATTGTCTTGGGTCACATAAAAAATGTGTATTATAGTTAATGTATAAGTAACAAAACTACCTCTTTCATATTTTAACTTATTATTTTACAAAATAACACAAAAAGCCAAAGTTTTTTAGCTTTATATTTCTTCACGTTCATCATAGGGAATTTGTACCTACACATAATATATCTTGATTCTTTTTTTCCCCATTCCCCTCCTTTCAACCCTTCTTCCCCTCCCCATTTACAAAAGTTTTGTTCCCATTTTTTTCCTATTCTCTTTTTTCCCCCTTTTCCTTTCTTTCCCTTCCCCCTCTCCCCTCCCTTGTTTCCCTTCCCATTTGAATATGTTCTTCCTACTTCCCAATATCTATCCTCCGTTATGCTCCCTGTTTACCCTTTGGGTTTCTCGCCTAAGAGAAACAATGCAACTTTTAAACTTGTGTACCCAGTTTATTTCACTTAAGATTATGGTCTCAAGTTGCATCCATTTTCTTACAAATGACTCAAGTTTATTGAGAAGTCAAAGTTTAATATTTAAGAAAACTTACATGTCTGGTCAATAATAATCGCCTATCTTCACAGGAACACACACTTGTAGGTAGACTGAAATACTATTATGGGAGCTTGGGGTGTAGTTCAGTGCTAGAGCACTTGCGTAGCATCCGCAAGGCCCTGGGGTTGATCTCCACTATTGCAAGACAGAGAGAGAGAGAGAGAGAGAGAGAGAGAGAGGGAGGGAAAGAGAGAGAGAGAGAGGAAAGAGGGAATAGATGCTATGATTTGGATATAGTTTGAGTGTCTCCAAGGCTTCATGAGTTGAAATTTAATTCCCATAGTAAGATATTAATGCGATGGAAACTGACTAGGGTGTTTAGAGGCCAGGGTTTGGAGAAGTGTTTAAGATTAGACAGTTATTAGGGTGGAACCCCCATGTTTGATATTATAGATCTTCAAGGGAAAGTACTGTTTCTTAATTTGCACCCCTCCTAGTTCTCAGCAAAGAGAACATATTATAAATGCACAATACACATTTTTAAATGAATATATTAACCAACAGAGATCTTAACGTGGATACTATTACTGCCTCCTGTCCCATATAGGCCAAACAGCCCAGAAAGAAAACACTTTGTAAAAACTGTTCAGAGAAGTGTTTCACCCTATCTGTGAAATTGTTGGTATGATGTAATTCTGAAGAAGGTGAAGGGACACCCCCCCACACGGAGAGCTCAGTCTGCTCTTTACTGTTAGCTTCGCAACAAACAAAAAAAGAACAGTGTCTCCTGAAAAACAAGTACTAATTTTAGAACTCCATGTATTAATGGTTAGCAGCCCCTCCTTTCTCAGCGACAGCCCAATAAAATGGTTAGGGTCTTGGGCTGAATATCTGGATTTCAGTCTCATCTCCATCATGTAGAGCTTTGTGACCTTAGCCAAATTAGTAAACTGGCCTCAGTTTCATCAACAGAAAAATGTAAAAATTAACAGTACTGTCCCTTTAAGAGATGATGTAAAAATTACTGACAATATATATAAAGTGTTTAAAACAGTACCTGGTACTTTGCGTTTGAAAGTGATAGCAATCTATAATACTATAAATACCTTATATCCCCTATTGGTAAATTCCACTGTAAGGACAAAATGAGTTCCTTTTCCTATCTCCACCCCACCACATGTACACAAACACACACAGTACCTGGGACAGTGTGGAAAAAATACTATGTGATCAAAAACTGGTGATATGCATATTTGAGATCTATAAATTGAAAGCACAAGAAAATGGAAGTGTGTTAAAAATATAAATAATTTAAATAAAAGGGTTCTCAGCATGTGTGCATATCTTCAGTTATTTCCTTATAATTAATTGCTACATTCTTTATGACTTGATGTTTTTCTTGGTCTCTTCAAAGGACGGAGTTTGTTATAATGCACATTATAGTCCGCAAAACTGCTGGCCTCCTGACAACCTGGCTGTTTGGATTTTCTGAGGGATAAGGATGCTGCAGCATAAAGTGGGTTACACGGCAGCTCAGCTTTGGTGCTGGAAATGGAAGACCAATAATCTCTGAAACGGAGCACAGGGTGGGTCGGGTCAGCCGAGGACTCCGCGAAGGCTCAGCTGCACATTCCGGAGGGCGGTGGGTACCGCCACTGTAGGTGCCCAACGCCAGGGTCTTGAGCCTGGAAACTGGGTGGACGGCCGGTAGGGTCCGCTGGGTGAGTCACTCTCCCTACCCCAGCACGCACGGGCGGCAACATCCACCCGGACCCCGCCTGCGCCTCGGTGAGGCCCCACAGCGCGCCCCGCGCCGTCTCCTGCGGGCGGGCCCTGACCTTGCCGCGGGCGGCCCGGCTGGCGCAGTCTCCGCGCCGCAGTGCCGCCGCTCGAGGGGGCGACCCCAGCACCTGGGCCGACAGCTCCGCAGAGCCGCCGCCGCCCTCCCGCACCCGCACCCGCACCCGCACCCGCACCGCACGCCGAACCACGAGGTCCCCGCCAGAGGCGCAGGGGGCGGGGCAGGGCGCGGCCACCGCCGGCCGAGGGCGCCTGGCGCGGATGCACGCGCCGCAGCCGCGCGGGGCGGTGGGTGTGCTCAGGTCGCGCGCGCCGCCTCAGCCTGCAGCGCCGCCCGCTCCCGGCGCTGGGCCCCGCACGTCGGCTCCCGAGCGGAGGTGGGCAGAGTGCGCCAGCCCAGGACCCGCGTCCCGCACCCGGACGGTCCCGGTAAGCGGGGGCGCTGAAGGCGGGGACCCGGCCGTCACCCAGGGGCGGGTCTGCAGGTCCCGACGGTCCTCGGGGACCCTGAGGTGCCCGTGTGGAAGTGGGTGAGCCCCGAGTGGGCGCTGCCTCCACCCCCGTGGGAGAGGCCTGAGGCGGTGTGGGGAGCCGCCCCCGTGGCCGATCCCCTGTGAATGGAGGCGCCCAGAGCGCTCTGCATCTCCCACCGCGGGGAGCCCCAGTGTGGGTGCACCGTCCCCGGGGGTACCTTCTGGGTCATTAGGGGAGCCAGGGCCAGAGTGGTTCCCTGGAAGACCACGTGGGAACACAGGGGCGCCTCTGGAGACTGTGGTGGTGGTGCGCCCCAGAGGGGACCGTAGACGGTGCCCTAGAGCTGCCTCAAGGAACATATGAATGAGGAGAGGGTATCCTGCCGGATCCCTGAGTGTCTTCTCGTAGCTCTAAGGACTTTGGCTTTGATCTCCTTCAGGGTTCTCTCACTTGTCTCCCTGCTCTTCTCCAACGTGGTCAAGAGGAGACTCTATAGGGGCGGTGGCCATTGCTCATTTTGTACCCCTACCTCACGCGTTAGAATTTCTTTTTTCTGTAATAGCCCACTTGGCTCCAAGCTTGACTCTACTGAGGCAGAAACTGCTGTAAGAGCACAGGGCCGTAAGGAGAGGAGGACTGTGAGGCCTCTGAAGCAAAGATTGGACGAGCCTTGATCATTCGGAAGCAATAAGATCAGGTGGAATAACTGACGTTGATATGGCCTAGAAGGAAGGAATAAAGGATATAAGGGATTATTGAGCACCAATGTGCCAGGCTCTATGCTGGGTATGTTTAAACATACCGTATAATCCCTACAGCCTTTTGAAATCACCCCCTTTTAAACATTAGGTACTTTAGACTCAGAAAGGTGTAGCAATTTGCCCAAGGTCACAAAGCTTGGAATCATGAAACCTGTTCTTCAAGTTTTTTTTGGGAAAAAGTGTCAAGGAGAAACAGAAGAATGGATGTTTGTTAATAAATTGCATAAAGGTGCCAGGAATGGGGCTTTGCAATAATATATGCTCAATTAATGTGATGATTCAACAAATGGGTGAGGATTATTTAACTGGAGGTGAGACTACTGCAGGAACAGATTTCCACAGTGCCATATTTCAACGTATTGCTTCCTTGGTTGACGGCCCCACTGTAATGGTACCTGGAGGTGCCTCTGGACGTAATTGGATCTGGAAGCGGGCTCTGGTGTGGTCTTTAACAGCACCTCCTTAGGGGAACCAGAGGAACCCTTCAGAGGTGTTCTGAGCCCACCTTCATTGCTACAGAACCCTTGAGGGAGGAGAAGGAAAGAAGTGATCACTTTTAAGAAAACCCACACTGTCCTGGTTGCTGTCTGACTGTGTGCACCTCGACACTGGTCCATAAATACCACTCAGGACACTTGCCCAGCAGGGCTTCTAGAGGAAGGGGGCGGATAGGGAAGGTTTATTGGGAGTCTGTTGTCTGGGATCAGCAGAGATTCTGTATCTGACATAGTGATGCCATCTTGGCTCATCCCCTCATGTTTTCATTCAAGCTAAATCCCAAGAGTTTAACTTTGGGCCCAAGGATAGACTCTGGTTTCCTATCAAAAAAGGAGTGGTGAGAGGGCCAAGCAGTGGAATTTACCATAAAGCCATTCTAGAAGTTTTCTTTTTCCCCTTTCTCCTTTCCACACAGCCAACCTAGTAACATCCTCCTTTAATAAAACTGGCTTTCCTGGGCTTCTGGGATTACATAGTGAAAGAGTGAGACCAAGTTAGTGAGGAAACAGAACAACCTAGTTTACCAATTTATTGGTTGTGTTTTTAATTTGATAGCTTCCTCACGGATGGGTGTGGTACGTCATGAACAGCTCAATGGAGTAAACTCTGACAGAGGTTCACATTGATTTGCATCTTCCACTACAAAGTCATTTATAATCCTCTCAGTTCAAACTCCTCTTATCAGCTTAACAGATCAAAATAAACAAGGGTATATATTGTTTTTAAAGAAAATCAGAGGTACTAAGCCTGCAAATATGATCATTGCCCTTGATTTAGAGATTTGTCTTTGAGTTTTATTCCTAAATTTGTCTTTTTATTGAGGTTTGTTCATCTCACACCCCCTCATAATCCTGAAAAAAATCACTTGACTAATTCAGATGCTCCCCCAAATCTTGGACTTTGAATATTATTTCATGTCTAGCATAGGGTAAACATTAAGATTTAAAAACTTCTCGAAGAAGAGTGCTTAACTCCCCAGTAATCACAATGAGTCTGCACATCAAATCATTCCAGAATATGTGTGAAGGATGTCACCAGGTGGCCTTAATGTGCTCAAAAAATGTTCTTTTCAAAGGGAAATAAAAGAATGGCTCACTCATTTTCATTTGAGTGTGTGGAAATGTGTCTGGATTTTACTCTGAATTTCTCAGCCTGTGATCTTCCACATACTCTGTGACCACATTCTTATGGCTTTCTTCTTCCAACATTTGCCATATTTTTAACTGTGTTTTTTCCTTGAACATAGGTAGCAAAACCTTCCCAGGCCCATTTCCCACACTCCTTGCATTTTTTTCCAGTACACCTGTTCCTAAGTGGATCATATTTATGCAAATGGTTTCCCATCTTTTTAGTTACAGGATCTGTTATCTTTCAGTCCCACATGCTTCTCTCCAGCAAGGCTGCTTGGTTTCTTCTATCTTCATTTCTTAAATATATTCTTGATATCATTTCTTGATATATTCATTTCTGATGGGAATATCGTTATGTACTCCACCCTTCAATCTTAATGACCAAGTTCAGATGGGAATTGCTTATCATCTTTGGACCAAGAAACCTAAACTGTCGGTGTCCAGCTGGAGACATGATTATTGTTTCCATTATAGCATCTCTATTCTCCACACCCATTCCAGCAATCCCCTCAGGGACACACATACATACTAAGTGCTACTTACTTGCCAGCACTTAGCTATATAAATATGAGAGTTCTTGCCCTTACGGAGTTCACATGGAATGTCTGTATTTCTCTAATCGTTTGCTATAAAGAGCAGGAAAAGTAGGAGGGGAATAAGGTTTACAGAGTGTCTAAAGCAGTCAATGTAGAGGCATC
The DNA here is from genome assembly GCA_028451465.1 of Erethizon dorsatum. Lineage (NCBI taxonomy): Eukaryota > Metazoa > Chordata > Mammalia > Rodentia > Erethizontidae > Erethizon > Erethizon dorsatum. The sequence continues at coordinate 39,498,945 of CM051822.1, read as the reverse complement.
ATTGAAAGCTGCTATTCTGTGCCTCCTCAAGCAGCCACATCCTAGCCTCTCTGCCCGAGTTAGCTTTGTCCATATGCTTTTGGTGCACTGGCCACACTTTGCTTCCCTGTGACCATAATGACACAACCATACATTTGGATAACATGTTAATAGTTTACAAAGTTAACGTGTTAAACTACATATATGATCTCTCTGATTTTGAGGAATACTTCATTTTACTGGAGTCTTCCCTCCTTTTTAATTTTTGTTGTTTGTTTGTTTGCTTTTGAGGTTTATGAGTCTCACATAGAGAAAGCCCCAATGATTCACTACGATCCAACTACCAGCTCTTAAATTGTAAAGAAGAGTTTCTTGGTTTTTTGTTTTTTGTTTTTGTTTTTATTTTTGGTTTTGTTTTTGTTTTTTGAGACAGAGTATCACTCTGTAGTCCAGGCTGGCCTTAAACTCACTGTGTAGCCTAGGCTGGCCTCAAACTCTCAGCATCCTCCTTCCTCAGCCTCCCAAGTGCTGGGACCACACCCAGCTGAGTTTCATGTTGGGTCCTAAGCCTAGCAAAGTATTCATTGGTCAACCCTGGGAGTTATCAGGGTTATCCTGATAACCCTGTTCCTGGCCTCCGGAAATCCAATTATTTGAGTTTATGTGGGTTTTTTATCTCCCTGAAATTCAAATGAAAATTATTTTCTAAACAAATATTTTAAGCATACTACCTCAAACCAGTTCTTTGGGCTGATGCTAATTCATATGTGAAGGCAGGTTTTTCTGTCCTATTTCTATCCTGCACCCAGGCTGGCTTCATATCATCCAAGTCATGATGGAGTCCCCATATAGCTCCATGCCTTGGCATGTGTTCTTACCTCTTCCTGGAATGCTTTTTTTTTTTTTTTAATCCACCAGGGTAACTCCCACTCATATTCAAAATTTAGCTCAAGCAACACCTTTTTTTTAGTCCTACATTTGTGCCCCCTACACATGTAACATACTCACTGCATTTTCACTTGCAAGTGAGGTCCCATTTGTTCAGTCTGCTAACAGTCATTAGTACCTGATTTGTGCCTGCGACATAGTAGACTGCACTCAGCAAATGTTTTTAGAATCAATAAACAAGTAAATGGTGATAATTAAAATATAATAACTGCATTAAATGGGGCTGAATCTGTGCTTTGGGGACCTAGAGCAGAAAACAGGGAGTGCCTCTCATCTTGCTGAAAAGCTCTGCTTGCTAAGTGCAGTCACATCAGCCAATCACTGATGGCACGATGTTCCTTTACTGTTGCTCTGCTTCTGTGGGAAGTCAGCACTGTAGCTTTTAATGAAGACTCAGCCCAGACCCCTGGAGGCTAAAGATCATGCCATAATTTTGTTCTCATGTATATTAGAGCTTTGTGAGCTTTCAGTAAATATTAAACTGCAGCAGGACCTCCCTTATGGCTCGTAGTCTTGAGCAGAGGCAGGAAGATAGTTTTGCTCAATCTTAATCCTGACTGCTCCTTGGAAACCCCAAAAAGCTCTGTGCAGTTAGGATGACTGTATCTTCCTAGATACGCAAAGATGAATGGAGGGGGATGAGGAGGTCCTAAGTAGACCCTTAAGGGTCTATGGGCATGAAAACTAAAAATAGTACATAGTCTACCGCCAGGCAACAGAATGGCTGCATAGGAAAACAGGCTCCAAGAACACTGTAGTGAGACACTGGATTCCTAAAGCAACAGCCAGTCAGTGGAGAACAACTGGACCACTTGGGGCGTGGATTTCCTCAAAGATCAGCAGAGGGTAAGGGACTCTTTCTGATGTTTTTTGTTAAAGTCTTGGAGTGGATGCAGATGTGCACAGGGTCTGCTGTGCATTCTGCATTTTTTTTTTACTCACCCTGGTTCTGCTGCTTTTCCATACTCTTGTGAGTGGTCACCTTCTGTGTTAAGTCCATGCTTTCTGTGAGACCCTTAGTCCTTCAGACATATACTTTCAGAAGCCAATTGTTGACCACTTCAGAATCCTTCACATGCATGTGCAAATGCTGGTTGTGCTAAATTTCTCCATCTCAAACCCAAGAGAGAAAAGATGAATTTTCAAGCTTCCTGCTTGTGCTCTAGGACAATTACCCTACAGTGGGCCAGGCTGCAATACATAGAACATAGCATAAATGCAGGGGACTATTGACTTTGGTAATTTGGGCACCCTTGTCTTATATGTTGTTGTGGGAATTGGGTAAATTCCAGAATTTTTATAGCTTTCCTCTATAGTCAGAGAAATCATCCCTAGTTACTGTATGATACCTGTTCCCATCCTTGCAAGCCCTGACTCACCATTCAGAGTCCATTTTTAGGGAATCAGAATAGATGTGATGAGATAAGATGACTTTAGTTTCTAGAACTGTCTTCCAAGGATTTGGTCTGATCAATTTTCTGGCCAGTTTTGCTCTCAAATATACTTTTTATGTTGCTCAGTCATCTCTGCAACATTCATTTAACAAAGATGTATAGAACATATGCTCTATGGAAGGCAGTGGGGACCATCTAGACTTTTTTCCCTCTTGACCTCAGCGAAACTGAGATCTCTTTTTTTCCATCTGCTAAACCCACTCTTGCATAGTTTTCCTATTTTACACTCCTACTCAGAAAATATCTTTTCTTGTTCCTGCCTAGGGAAGCCCTCATAACCTCCAGAAAAATCCCTTTGAGTTAACTTTTGTGCCTTTCAAACAGCTGTCATTCTTGTATCAAGAATCAGATTAAACCAAATAAATGTATTTTACATTTAGCATGCTGAATGAGGAAACTCCTGCCTATTATGAGGATTGCTTCTCAGGCTCTCCACGCTATAAATCTTTATGGAGAATGCCTGGGAAGAGAGGTTCCCTAGCTGCCTTTGTCTTCCTTATTTCTCCACCAGCTCCTGCTGTGGAACAACCCCTCCTCCTCACTCCCACGATTTTGCTCTTATAAAGAATCCTATTGAATTGTAAGCAGGTGCTCTGCAGGGAATGGGTGTGTCTTGCACACACATCCCAAGCTGCCCACATATGTCTTACTGCCTGACAAATACATCTAGACACCCTTCACTTAGTGAAAAATGGATTCTGGTTGTTATTTTAATTTCCTCCAGTTCATATAGTCAGATGACGTATTCTACCCTTTTGTACCACTGTTATTTTCCACAATCTGCTTCTATTCCCCAAGGTTTTTTTTTTTTCCCAAGCCTTCCCTATCTACCACAAATTCTTAATAATCACATCATTCTTGGGACATCTTTTTTATCTCCTTTTCATTCTTTTCATTTCATTTATGAGGCATAAAACCCCAGTTCTACACACCAGCCGAAGAAATAGTCACTAGGAATAATTTGTAGAATCTTTGCAACTTGATTTTCTTTTAACTTACTCTTCTTCCTAGGACTTCTTTCAGCACAGGAGAGGCCAGGGTTTTTCACCAGGCATTTGTCTTTACCCATAACTAATCAGCTCTACTTGAGCTCTAGAAATTAGAGCTCATTGTGTTAATTTTTCAAATAAGCCTCGTGCACATCTTGGATATTTCAGCATACTCACTTTTAATCAAGGTGTCTTTTGTATACAGGTTCATTCCTCTCCATTAAGCACTAAGGGATTTATCTTCACTCTTAAGGTTTAATTCTGTTGTGTCTTCACAGTTTATAGTCAAAATCAAAGCCTTATCAGTTCAAAATGACAAGAAAACAAAAAACAGTTAAAAAGACTCAGGGCCTTGTTTGGATTTTTTTTTTTTGGTGAGTACCGGGAGTTGACCTCAGGCCCTCATGCTTGCCAGCAAGCACTTGTGCCACTGAGCAATATCACCAGCCCTTTTTTCCTTTATGTGGGTACCAGGAGTCGAACTCAGGACCTCGCACTTGCCAGGCAGGCGCTTATGCCACTGAGCTGTCTCATTGGCCCCCCCTTGTTTGGATTTTGATGGTTTCCTTTTAATGGCTCTACATTTTCTGCCCTTACAGGCATAAAGTGGTCTAGAAAATTGAACCACCTCAAGTAAAAGGAACAGGAGTGCTGAAAGAGCCTGTGGTCAGAACTAGAAAGTGTTTTTCAAAATTTGTTTTGCCAGTGGATGTCAGCTTCAGTCTTCACAGAAATTCCTTTAGGGATAAACTCCCCCAGCCATTGAGATGACATCATTAACAATTGAGCCACCTTAATTGCAATTCTTGGTATCCTTATAGAGAGTAATGGTATCCTCACAATAAATAATGGGTTGAGAGTTCGATTCCCGGTTCCCAAAGAAATAATAATAATAATGGGTTGAAGCAGGACTACAGTGTGGCAGAGGGTATCTGTGGTTAGTTTCTTGGTATGCTATTGAGTCAGTTCACTTGTAGAGTAAGCCTCGTAATTTGCTGGCCTTTGTTTAATAACTGTCATTACATCATCTGAAAAAGCGATAAGAACTAAATGCATATTACTGCTTTTCCTCCATTCTTTTTTTTTTTTTTTTTTAATGTGGGTACTGGAAGTCAACCTCAGGACCTCGCGCTTGCCAGCAAGTGCTTGTGCTGCTGAGTGATATCACCAGCCCTTTTTTTCCTTTTATGTGGGATCCGGGAGTGAAACTCAGGACCTCGTGCTTGCCAGGCAGGCGCTTATGCCGCTGAACTATCTCACCAGCCCATTTTCCTCCATTCTTGAATCAGTCTTGAAAAAGTGAATTTAGGCCAGGTGTGGTGGTGCATGTCTGTAATCCCAGCACTCGGGAGGCTGAGGCAGGAGGATCGTCATGTGTTTGAGACCAGCCTGGGTTACATAGTGAGTTCAAGACCAGTCTGCACTACAGAGTGAGACCCTGCCTCAAAATCAAAAAAGAAAAAAAAAAGGAAAAAGTGAATTTAGTATGTTTATTCCAGATCTCCATGTAATCATTTCTGAACTTTTTTTCAACTTATGCCTTCTTTCTGATAAACATAAAGGTCTTATGACTGCTCTCTAAAACTTCTGATACTGCTTTAGAGAGGAGGCTGCCTTCTCTATTTGGAGAACTAATACCTTCTGTGTATCCCCAGAATACAAGAGGGTGCTGTCAAACTCTGCCATTGCACACAAAAATGCTGGCTTTTGGGCCGGTGAGATGGCTCAGCGGTGTAAGCACCTGCCTTGCAAGCGCAAGGGCCCGAGTTCGACTCCCAGAACCCATATACGAAAAAGGGGCCGGTGATATCGCTCAGCAGCACAGGTGCCTGTTGGCGCGCGAGGTCCTGAGGTCGACCCCCCGGTACCCACAAAAAACAAAAAATGCTGGCTTTTAATATTTGTTTTCCAAATATAAACACATTATTGATAAAATGTTTAACCCACTCACTTCTGTCCTCCTTCTGGAGTTTCTGTTATAGACCCCCTCATACACACCTGCCCCAGGGTCCAGCCAGATGACCATTTGAGAATCGTTGCTCTGGTCTTCATGTTTAAAAAATTAGATAATTTTTTTTCTTTTTTATAGTTTGAATATATCACAAATTATTAAGCAATTCCCCTATTGAGATTGTTTTCTTTTTTTTATCAGTGTTAAAAAGTGGTGGAATAAGCCAGGTGTGGTGGCACATGCCTGTAATCCCAGCATTCTGCGGAGTTGGGGGCAAGGAGGATCACCAACGAGTTTGAGGCCCCCTCAGAGAGAGCTTTAGGCCGGCTTGGACACATAACAAGAACTCTGTCTCAAGAATAAAAATGTCCCAATAAATAGTCTTTATGTTCACAGGCCAAAGAAATTCAGCCTCTTGTATAGAGTAGATTTGCCTTTCTTTTCTTCCTTCCTCCTCCCTTCCTTTTTTTTTTTTTTTTTTGGTGGGTACTGGGCGTCGACCTCAGGACCTCGCGCGCCGGCAGGCGCCCATGCCGCTGAGCGATATCACTGGCCCCTTTTTTGTATGTGGGATCCGGGAGTTGAACTCGGGCCCTCGCGCTTGCCAGGCAGGCGCTTATGCCACTGAGCTATTTCGCCGGCCCTTTTTTTTTTTTTTTTTTTTAATACAAACATTATCTTACAATTCTGGGGAGTCAGTAGTCCAGAACAGCCTCACTGGGCTTAACTCAAGGTGTCAGCACAGCTGTACTCCTTTTTAGAGGCCAGTTTGTTTTCTTGCCTTTTCTACCTTACAGAATTCACCTGCATTTCTTGACTCTCAGCCCCTTCCTCTCTCTTTGAAGCCAGCAATAGCCCGTCAAGTCTTTCTCATATCACAGAGTAGGTTTTCTTTAGTGAAAGGTATGTTATCAGCTATTCACCTTTGCTAAGCCTTCCAACCACAGAGACTTAGGACATGCCTGAGTAAACTGTTTATCTTGCATGAAATTGTTAAGGGCAAAGCTTTCCTATAACTTTGTCTTTATAGGTTACCATCTTTTCTCCCCCAAGTCATAGGGATTGAACCTAGGTCCTTATATACAGTATTCTAGGCAAGCATTCAACCACTGAACTACATCCCCAGCAAAGGCAACCATCTTTCTTATTTTTTTTTTCCCTTTTGTCTTTTTGAGACGTTTCAATATACAGTTCAGGCTGACCTCGAACTCACAGTGATCCTCCTGCCTCAGCCTCCCGAGTGCTGAGATTATAGCTGTGTGCCACCACGCCCGGCCTGGCAACTACCTTTAAATCAAGAAAAAAGTGGAGTTATTTAATAAAACTTGGAAAATGATCCTAAGCCTGAGATTTTCAAATTGCAGATTGAAATCTATTAGTAATTCATGAAATCATTTCAGAAAATCATTATCAGGGGTAGCTTTAATAAAATAGGATAGAATATATCACAGAGCAGCACATGTAGGAAAGTTTGGATTGTTCCACAAAAGTTTGTGTTTGGCTGCAGGTCTATAAACATACATGTATGAAGGATCACAACATAAAATGTATTTCTTACTCTGGGTCATGGTCAAAGTTTGAAAATCATATGTACATATGTACATACCTAGTGGTTCCAGAAAATGTAATTGTTCGTAATTAAAATATGCAATGAAGGGTGGTATATCAGTTTCAAATTCTCCTTCTTAATGTGTCCCTCACAGTAATTAGGGGACTTACCTCCCTGTGTAACTATGGAGCACAGGTGTTGCCCGTGAGGCATCTGGGTAATGTCTAGGGAGTACAGGCCCAGTCCAGGGCCTCAGCAAAAACTTTTCATGTACATTCTCCTCTCCACTCCCATCCCTACCCTGGCTGAATCCCCTCCTAAGGTCAGTTGCCCTGAGTTCAATCCCCACTACCACACACACACCCACACACACACACGAACACACACACACACACTGAGCATTCTGACTTCTTAAGAATCCTTGTTCCTATTTGTCTTTAACAGATAAATGCCCCAAGCCCAAAGCAAAAAATCAGCATGTTCTGGGTCATAGATCAACATATCCAAAACTAAAACAAGTCACTAGGTTGGCAACTCTAGGGTTTTTTAATATAATTAATTTGCAATGTAAGAAAATTAGAAAATGAAAAATACAGAATAACAAAAAGGTCAAAAATACATTAGATCATTAAAATTAGTTCATAACAGAATTTTTGTAACTTGCTTTTTTCATCAATGTGTTTACACATTTTGAAATCTTTCTAGATCAGTAATTGCACTTCTACCTCAATGTTTTCATGTTGTTTAGTCTTCCTGGTACTATAATTTATTGCCCTGTTGTCCAATATTTGTTTCTGATTGAGGGAGGAAGGATTTTTTAATCATAGCTTATAAATTTTGTCCACTGAGGCATGATTTACTAAATTTGCTTACTGAATCTTTGCCACCACCCTGTAACACAGTTATTTATTCAAAGTAAATATTCCTTAGTCATATGCTTCAACTTTACAAATTTACAAATGGGGGAGGTGGGTCTTTCCTTCTTTTTTTTTTAATGTGGGTACCAGGAGTCGACCTCAGGGCTTCGTGCTTGCCAACAAGCACTTGTGCCGCTGAGCGATATCACTGGCCCTTTTTTTCCTTTATGTGGGTTCGGGGAGTTGAACTCAGGACCTCGCGCTTGCCGGGCAGGCGCTTATGCCGCTGAGCTATCTCACCGGCCCAGGATCTTTCCTTCTTGCCAGTGTAGAAATTTCAGAATGTGAGTTTCCTTGGTACCAATAATGGTAGGGTAGAAATTTGTACCATTGTAGTGCATACAAGCAGTGTTTCTGGCAAGAATATGTGGCTGTCATCAGTTGTGCTGAATATTAAGTTTTTTATGTTTAAAAGCAAGATTTCCTCATAATTAATTAATTGAAAAATGTCTACTGAGCATCTGGTTTGTTCCGGACACCTTGCTAGGCATTGGAGCTAGATACTGGCAGGGTGAAACAATCTATTAGAGACAGCTGACATTGATCAGGTAATCATCCTATTAAATATGTAATGATGCTGCAGAGCAGAAGAACATGGTATTGTGAGTACTCCAACCTGGACTGGAGTCAGCAGTGACTTCCCAAGGAAGTAATACTTGATTGAACTCAACAGATGAATAGAGGGTGGAGGAATGTTCAGAGGTCCCAAGAATAGAGGGAGCATGTAATCCTAGCTACTCAAGAGGCTGAGACAAGAGAATTCTGTTTAAACCCTCTGCCTCTTGCCTGGAGTACTGTAGTAGACTTCTAATTGGCTTAGTCTCTCTTCATCCCCACTATCACTTTTTCACCTTAAATATTTCACTTATGTCCACTGTGACCTCTAGCAATGTGGTTTCATCCTCTTTTTTTTTTTTTTTTTTTTTTTTTTTTTTATTTTAAAGAGAAGAAAAAACAAAACAAATCAAAAGAAGAACAAATTTTCAAACAAACATAATAGGAGGGTAACAATGGTTAATACATTACGTATTACTATCTTTAAGTTAGTTATTCAGGACACCAGACATTAGCATTCAATTGTCCAAACATTATTGGCACAAACCTTACTCTTCAATGAACTAAGTAAAAATGGTAGTGTATCTATCTTAACCATCTTATACATATATATATATACAATTTTTTTCCCTTTCCCTTCTTTCTTTTCCCTATTCCAGTCTCTCTTTCCTTTTGACTAGTTTCTTTTTGATTCACCATGTCTATTGTACATTTTGGATCTTATTTACTCTTTCAGTTTCTCATACCAGAGAGATAATACGATGCTTACACATGTGCTTCTGGTTTATTTCACTTATGAGTATTTTCTCGAGTTGCATCCATTTACCTATAAAAGTCTCCAGTTTATCCTTCTTTATGGCTGAATAGTACTCCATTGTATAAAAATACCACATCTTTCTTATCCATTCCTCTGTTGATGGGCATTTGGGTTGTTTCCAAGATCTGGCTATTACAAATTGTGCTGCTATAAACATGGGTGCACATATATCGCTGTGGTACGATGTTTTTAATTCTTCTGGGAAGATGCCCAGAAGGGGAATAGCTGGGTCAAATGGGACCTCCAACCCTAGTTTTCTGAGGAATCTCCACACTGACTTCCACAGTGGCTGTACCAGTCGACACTCCCACAGTGGCTGTACCAGTCGACACTTCACTTCAACAGTGAAGAAGGGTTCCTTTTTCCCCACAGCCCCTCCAGCATTTGTTATTAGTTGATTTCTTAATAGTAGCCATTCTTTCTGGGGTGAGATGGTATCTCAGTGTTGTTTTAATTTGCATCTCTCGAATGACTAGTGATGTTGCACATTTTTTTGTATATTTATTTGCCATTAGTATTTCTTCATCTGAGAAATGTGTATTCATCTCAGATGCCCATTTTTGGAGTGGGTCTTTAAATTTGGGAGGTCTGATTTTTTTGAGTTCTTTATATGTTCTCGATAGTAATCCTTTGTCTGAGGAACAGCTGGCAAACATTTTTTCCCACATTGTGGGTTGTCTCTTCACTCTGTTGGTGGTTTCTCTTGCTGTGCAAAAGCTTTTTAATAAGATGAGATCCCAGTTATTGATTCTTTGGGATAGTTCCCGTGCGGTTGAGTTTTTATTCATAAAGTCTTTGCCTACACCAGTGTCTCCAAGGGTTTTACCTATCCTACCTTCCAGCAGATTTAATGTTTCTGTTTTAATATTTAGATCTCTGATCCATTTTGAATTTAGTTTAGTGCATGGTGAAAGATATGGATCTAGTTTTAATCTTCGGCATGTGTAGAGCCAGTTTTTCCAGCACCATTTATTAAAGAGGCTATCTTTCTTCCAGCGAATGTGTTTGGCACCTTTGTCAAAGATAAGGTGGCTTAGTATGTCTGGGGTTGTTTCAGCATCTTCTAATCTGTTCCATTGATCTTCAGGTCTGTTTTTTTGCCAGTACCACACTGTTTTTATCACAGTAGCTTTATAGTATAATTTCAAGTCGGGGATAGTGATGCCCCCTGCCTTGCCTTTGTTGCCCAGAATTGCCTTTGCTATTCTAGGTCTCTTCTGATTCCAAATGAATTTTAGGATTGTTTTCTCTAATTCTGTGAGATATGCTGTTGGAATTTTGATTGGAATTGCATTAAATCTGTATAACAATTTTGGAAGTATGGCCATTTTCACTATATTGGTTCTTCCTATCCAGGAGCAAGGGATATCTTTCCATTTTCTGATATCCTCTTCAATCTCCTTTTTCAGAGTACTGTAGTTTTCAGTATAGAGGTCTTTTACATCCTTCATGAGGTTGATTCCTAGGTATTTCATTTTTTTGGATGTTATTGTGAAAGGTATTGTTTCCCTAATTTCTCTTTCAGTAAGTTTGTTATTTGTGTACAGGAAGGCTATTGACTTTTGAGTATTGACTTTGTATCCAGCTACACTACTGAATTTGCTTATTAAATCTAGCAGTTTTTTAGTGGAGTTTTTGGGGTCTTCTGTGTAGAGTATCATGTCATCTGCAAATAATGATAATTTAACTTCTTCCTTTCCAATCATTATTCCTTTTATTTCTTTCTCTTGTCTAATTGCTCTGGCTAAAGTTTCCAGAACTATGTTGAATAAGAGTGGGGACAGTGGACATCCTTGTCTTGTTCCTGATTTTAGAGGGAAGGCTTTCAGTTTTTGGCCATTTAGTATAATATTGGCTGTTGGTTTGTCATAGATAGCTTTTACCAGATTGAGATAAAGAACCTCTATTCCAATTTTCTGTAGGGTTTTTATCATGAAAAGGTGCTGGACTTTGTCAAAAGCTTTTTCTGCATCTATTGAGATGATCATGTGATTTTTGTCTTTGGTTCTGTTAATATGCTGTATTACATTTATTGATTTACGTATGTTGAACCATCCCTGCATCCCTGGGATGAATCCAACTTGGTCATGGTGTATAATCTTCTTGATGATTTGTTGGATTCTGTTTGCCAGTATCTTATTAAGGATTTTTGCATCTATGTTCATTAGGGAGATTGGCCTGTAGTTCTCTTTCTTAGTTGGGTCCTTCTCTGGTTTTGGTATCAGGGTAATGCTTGCTTCCAGGAATGAATTTGGGAGTATTGCTTCCCTTTCAATTTCATTGAAAAGTTTGAGAAGTAGGGGCGTTAGGTCTTCTCTAAATTTCTTGTAGAATTCGGCAGTGAATCCATCAGGGCCTGGGCTTTTCTTTGTTGGGAGGTTTTTAATTACATCTTCAATTTCATTGGCTGATATTGGTTTATTTAGGATTTTTAAATCTTCTTGATTCAGCTTTGGTAATTCATACGAATCTAGGAATCTGTCCATTTCTTCTGCATTTTCCATCTTAGTAGAATATAAATTTTCAAAATAAGTATAGATGATCTTCTGGATTTCTGCAGGGTCTGTCGTGATATCACCCTTTTCATTTTCAATTGCATGGATTTGAGTCTTTTCTTTTCTTTTTTTAATAAGGTTGGATAAGGGTTTGTCAATCTTATTTATTCTTTCAAAGAACCAACTTTTTGCTTCATTGATTCTTTGTATTGTTTTTTTATTCTCCAATACGTTAATTTCTGCTCTGATCTTCATAATTTCCTCCCTTGTACGGGCTTTTGGCTTAACCTGCTCTTCTTTTTCTAGAAGCTCGAGGTTCACCCTTAAGTTGTTTATTTGCGCTTGCTCTATTTTCCTGATATAAGTGTTTAATGCTATAAATTTCCCTCTTAGGACTGCTTTCATTGTATCCCATAAGTTCCGGTATGTTGTACTGTCATTATCATTCAGTTGTAGAAAGTGACTAATTTCTTCTTTAATTTCATCTGTGACCCATTGGTTGTTCAGGAGGATGCTGTTTAATTTCCATGTGTTTAGGGAGTTTTTGTGGGATCTTTTGCCATTGATTTCCAATTTCATTGCACTATGGTCTGATAATATGCATGGGATAATTTCAATTCCTTTGCATTTACTTAAGCAGGTTTTATGAGCTAGTATGTGGTCTATTTTGGAGAACGTCCCATGTGCAGCTGAGAAAAATGTGTATTCTGATGTTGTGGGATGGAACACTCTGTAGACATCTACTAAGTCCATTTGTTCAAAAGTTTGGTTCAGTTCTACTATTTCATTATTGATTTTCTGTCCAGTTGATCTATCTTTTTGTGACAGTGGAGTATTGAGATCTCCCAATATAATTGTATTAGTGCTTATTTGATTTTTCATGTCCTTTAGTACTTGTTTTATATAGCTGGGTGCATTGGTATTTGACGCATATATATTTATGATCGTTATCTCTTCCTCTTGGATTGTTCCCTTTACAAGGATGTAATGACCGTCTTTATCTCTCTGAATCCTTCTTGGCTTGAAGTTCACTTTGTCTGCAAAAAGAATAGCTACCCCTGCTTTTTTCTGGGTTCCTGTGGCATGGAGTATTGTTTTCCATCCTTTGACTTTCAGTCTATGAATTTCTTTCTGAATTAAATGTGTTTCTTGTATACAGCATATTGTTGGATCTTGCTTCTTGATCCATTTCGCCAGTCTGTGCTTTTTGATTGGTGAATTGAGACCGTTAACATTGATGGTTAAAACTGATATGTATTGACTTGTCATGATATTTTCCTGTTGTTGGTTCCCACTCTTTGTTTTTCCGCTTTCCGGCTATTTAATTATTTGCCCTGCCTGGTGGATTCCTTCTGTTGGGGTTCCTATCTCTTTCTAGAATGTCCTTCAGAACGTTTTGGAGTACTGGTTTGGTGGTCATAAATTTTCTCAGATGTTCTTTGTCATGAAAGTATTTTATTTCTCCATCAATTTTGAAAGATAGTTTTGCAGGGTACATCAATCTGGGCTGAAAATTATTTTCCTTTAGAGCTTGCAATACATCATTCCAAGCTCTTCTTGAATTGAGGGTTTGTGCTGAAAAGTCAGCTGTGATTCTGATGGGTTTTCCTTCATAGGTGATTTGTCTCTTCTCCCTAACAGCTTTTAAGATTCTGCCCTTCTGTTGAATTTCTGGGATCTTGACTATAATATGTCTGGCTGAAGTTTTTTTTTGATCATGTCTAGTTGGTGTTCTAAAAGCTTCACTTATAGGGGTGTCAAATTCCTTTTCTCTTCCAGGAAAGTTCTACCTGATTATGTCTTTGAACAAGGTTTTAATGTCGTTGATGCTATCTCCTGCTTTTTCATTTATTCCAATTATTCTTAAGTTGTTTATCTTTGAGTCATCTAGCAGCTGCTGAATTGATTTTTCATGGTCCCTTGCTATTTTTAAGAATTTTTCCATTTCATGATCACTAATTGCAAGCCTGTCTTCTATATCTGAGATCCTGTCCTCGCATTGGCTTATTCTGCTACAAATACTTTCAATGGAATTTTTTATCTCTTGGATATCTGCTTGAATCTGCCTTATAGATTCCATTTCTTTCCTATGCTGAGCATTCATGGTTTCTATAGTTTTCTTAAGTTCATCTATTTTTTTGTCTGTATCAGCTATAGTGTCCTTAAGCATGGTCTTCATTGTAGACATTATCTCTGCAGTTATCTGTGAGATTATTTCTGTTTTAATTTTTTCCAGAACCTCATTCAGTTGCTTTGTTGTTACCACTTCAGATAGGCCAGGTGGGTGGCTTTCGGATTGTCCCACCTCGTTGCTCCCTAGGTTTGCCTTTGGTGAATTGGATGTGTGTGGTTGCATCTTGTTTAAGTGTCGTCTCATTTTTTCTTTCTTTACTTCCTGGGGTGATGTTTGCAAATTACCTATAGTAGGTTACTTTATTGCTAGTGTTTAAGATCTTTAGAAGATGACTACTTCTCTGCAGTATCTTCCAAGTGGAGCTTGCTTTTAGGTTTTGAGCTTTCTGCCAGATCCTACCTCTTCAATTCGTTGGGTATGCGAAGTTGCTACCTGTTTGGCCCAGTCCTTGATTCTTTGGTACTGTGCCACTGTATTTTCTGTGTCCCTTAGTCAATCTCAATCATGAAATATCAGGAAGGAAAGATGTTTAGAACAATTATTTCACATTTGGCTATAATGTTAACTAAAGCATCAAACACAGCCTAAAAAATGACAGACTGAGCTAACCAGTTATTTACCACTTTTAGCTGTATAGAGTTGCGGTTATATAACAAAATCTAAAACACACCAGAAAAATTATATGCAGTATACAAGTCCTATGTATGTCAATTTTTCCTTGAGGAGTTTAAATTTAAGATGAGTTAAGGAGGAAATAGAGTATTGGGAGAAGAGGAAGGAATTAGATGTAAGGTTAGAGGACCAAGAGGGATCCCACTAAAATTGGGACACTAGTGCAGAGGACAGGTGGTAAAAAGAGAAGGAAGGGATAAAAGGAAGAACAGATCACAACCACAATCACAAAGAAGTTAGAGGCGCTGTTTACACTCATATAAAAAACCAGAGAGAATAATGAAGGAAAGAGCAAATACACATACAGAAACAAAAACAAAGATAAAAACAATAAAACAGACAGATCAAAAATAAAACCCCACCAAAAAACAAAACAAAACAAAACAAAAACAAAAAAACCCTTCGCCAGAACAAAAAAACAAATCAGTGAGAAAAAAAATAAAAATAAAAATAAAAATAAAAAATAAAAATAAAAATAAAAAATATAAAAAGAATCAGTTCCAGGTGTTGACTCTGTTGTAGGCAGGTACCTTGTGACAAAGTCCTGTTCTGTGCAGGTCCGTCCCAGTAAGCCAGGAGCGCCCTCTGGCGGGTGGTGAGCAGAGGCGCGTACTTTCAGGCAGAGACCAGTCTAGCTCGCCTCCGCTCTCGCCGCCCTTTCACGATCCCTGGGCCTGAGAGGCTCAGCGTGCTGTCCGGAGCGCGGGTTCCCTGCACTGGTTCCCGCCGCTCTGGTTTTTCGCCACGCCCCCCACAATGGCGCCGGGCCAGTCGCTCTCTGGCGCGGGACAGGTGCGGCTGAGAGTCCAGTCTCGTTCGCCTGCTGACCTCAGCACACTTTCGTGGGCTCAATTGAGAGGCCCCGTGCTGCCCTGTCCGGAGCACAAGTTCCCAGAGCAGTTTTCGAGCCGCTCTGAGTTTCGCCACACCCCCCACAATGGCGCCCGGCCGGTCGCTCTCTGGCGCGGGGCAGCTGTGGCTGAGAGACACTCACCGCCGGTCAGCGCCGTTCTCCGCCGCTCCCCTGCCCCGCCGCTGTCTCAGGATCCTCCGTGGGGGCTCCCTGGGCGCCAGCTGCCACCGTGGGTCCGTAGAATTGAGCCTCCGCCGGCGCTCCAACTCCCGGGATATTAGAAGGTGCACGCGCGCGGTCTGCTCCTTCTTTCCTTCTTCTTTGTTGGAAGTCACCCGTCACTGGTGCCGGGGGTCCCAGATTGCGCTTCAGAACTTTTCTGGGTTTCGGGGAGGCATCTCCCCCCGTCCTGCGCTTTCTGGGTCGCTATATTCCCGTGTTCCAATGGTAACTTTTAGAGAGAGTTTTGCTGCCTGCTTCTTACTCATCCGCCATCTTGAGGTCCGAATTCGGTTTCATCCTCTTTTATACACTCCCAGAATTTCATTTGAATTTTTTGAATTCTGATATTAAATAGTTTGCATGGTGAAATGCTGTTTGCCTTTCATCTGTTTCCCATGATGAGTACTGTACTTAGTGGCTTCGCACAAAGTACTGTGCAATACGCCTTGATTAGAATGGATTGAGTGCAAAGCTAAAATGGACTCTACTCCAGTTAGAACAGGCATTATCCAGCTGACTTCCTTAAGATTCCTCAGGCTAGGAGGTTGCAGACCAGCTTTGCAGTGTGCCATATCACACACTCACTTTCCAGTGTTGCACATTAGTTCTGTGGAGAAGGGCAAGGATAACATTCCTTTTTAACCTGTAAAGGAATAGTTCTTGAACAGTTCAGAAAATTATAGTTGAAAATGTGGGAGTGACATTAGTGAAGTCTTAGAAGAGTAAAATGTATTGTAGAGCTTGTAATAGCCAGTAGCCTGTGAGAGACAAAGAGACCCACAGAGGCATGGCTACTAACTAGAGGGGGCAGAGGATTATTTGTGATCTTGACCATATTCATAGGGATAGCAGAGTTTTCTGACTGATTCAGGTATCTTCTAAAAATAAGAGTTCAGTCACTCTGGCTTAAAATGTACTAGGGGGTTGATGAGGATGATCCCTGGATGGATTGTGTACAGTACTTATTGGAGGCACTTTCCTTCAGTCAGAAGGCCTGAAATGTGTGGTTGCAGGCTTGCTTTGACCCTTGAGTCCTCTTGTGCAGTAGAGGAAAAATGTGAGCTCCGAAGTCTCCTACTGTCTCGGAGTGGCAGAGGCTTGCAATCCCTCAACCAAATTGGCTTTAGGATGGGAAGAAACATAATTTAACACATGCAGAATGCTTTCCACTTTACTAAGCACTGTTAAGCCCATTTTCTTGTGTTAGCCACATAACAGTCCTGTGAAGTGGACTAAGCAGATAACCTTCATTCCAAAATGGGAAAATCAAAAGTCACAGGGCCAGTCAGAAGTGGAACCAAGTTCTTCCGATTCCTTAATACATGCTCTTTCCATCCCACCATGCTACTGAGTTCTAGAAGAGGAGAAAACTATTTAACAGCACTTCCCACCCTGGTGAAACTGATTGGCCCAACATGCTCCGCCATTGGCTGAGTCTGTGCCTTGTGCTTTTTGTCCACAGAGCCATGGGGGTGCTGATGTCCAAACGGCAGACTGTGGAGCAGGTGCAGAAGGTGAGTCTGGCTGTGTCTGCCTTCAAGGATGGGCTGCGGGACAGGCCTTCCATCCGACGCACAGGTGAGCTACCAGGGTCTCGCCGTGGCACTGTAGAGGGCTCTGTCCAGGAGGTGCAAGAAGAGAAAGAACCAGAAGCAGGCACCCCAGGGGTCCAGGAAGAGAACAGTTTCCACCGTGCAGCATGGGAACGGCTCCGAGATGGGCGCGGAGTAGAGCCTGAGGAGTTTGACAAAACCAGTCGATTCACACCCCCTGCCTTCATCCGTCCCACCCGGAAGCTGGATGATGACAAGCCTCCAGATATCTGCTTGGAGCCCAGAGAGCCCGTAAGTATCCAGTTAGGACAGGATCCTACAGTCTTAGTCTTTCTGAGGATCAAGAAGCAGTACAGGGAGACCTAGGCATGGTTGAAATGAGACTCAAAACCAGAAAGATGGAGCTGAGTCCAGATTACATCTTGGATTTGTCTTAGTGAGCGACTTGGGGCAGTAGGTAATGAGGATCTTCTACCAACCCTCCCATCTACAGGTTCTCAATCATGGATAGTATTAACCTCTGTAGAATGCATTTGGAAATTTGGGAAGGGAAATTTGGGGAGGTCACAGTGACTGGGAGTTCCTACTGGTGTTTGATGCCAAGAAAACCAGTGATGCTAAATTTCCTGCAGTGCCTGGGAAAAGTGCTTACAACAAATTGTTCTTTCTAAAAATCCCATTAGCATTCCTGTTCAGAAACATGGTCACAAAGGCCTGAGCAACTAGAAGAGCCTCCTGGTTCTCATCCACCAGGAAGAAAGCTCTGTCGCCTTAATGCTGGATTCAGTTGGAACTGTTCCTCTAGGTTGCTTCGGGCGGCCTCAGCCCTAGACAGGTAGCTCTGTGCTCAGTGGCCATAGGATCTTACTGCCTCCACTTTCACATCCCTGCCATATACCTGTTTCCTCCCACCATCTTTCATATACCAGCTGACTCCTACCATCTTTCCCTAGGTTGTCAATGATGAGATGTGCGACATCTGTGAAGTCTGGACGGCTGAGAGCCTCTTCCCATGCAGGGTCTGTACCAGGGTTTTCCATGATGGCTGCCTGCGCCGCATGGGCTACATCCAAGGAGACAGTTCAGCGGAAGTGATTGAGATGGCCCACACAGAAACAGGCTGGAGCTGCCACTACTGTGTGAGCTTGAACTATGGGGACAGTGGGCTGCAGAAAAGACAGAGGACTTGGCACTTTTCCTGGAGGCCCAGTGTTAGAACAGTTGTTTCTAGGCAGTGACCTAAAGGGTTTTCTAAGTACTTATAAAGATCTTAGAAGTAGGATGGGGTTTCTGAACTCTGTACTATTGATATTTGGGGCTAGATAATTCTTTGCTGTGAGGGTACATTATAGGATGTTTAGCTACATCTCCGGCCTCTGCTGCCAGTATCCCAAGTTGTGATAACCAGAAATGTGTCTAGACTTTCCCAGATATGGCCTGGATGGAGCAAAATCATCCCCAGTGGAGAACCACAGAGCTGGGGGTAAGCTGGATAAAATGGTCCTACGTACTCAAAAGTAACTTTACTTAAAGTTTCTCTAATTGTCCGTAGTTGTCATTTATTGGTACTCATTTGAAAAACCAACCAGCTTGCTTCCAATAGGAATAGATTTTGTCACTGGAAAACCATTTAGTCCTTGATCCTCAGTTTGACTTATCTCCTAACTCTTAGAAACATTTGTTCATCTCTGAAGTGATAATTATGTGACTTAAATAATAAAGCTCTATTGAGTCGGAACTTTGCAAATTATGTATAAGTGCCTTCCGTATTTTTTTTTTTTTTTTTTTTAATATACGGGTACCAGGAGTCAAGCTCAGGATCTCGCGCTTGCCAGGCAGGCGCTTATGCTGCTGAGTGATATCACCGGCCCCTATCTTTTTTTAATTTAATTTAATTTTATTTTTTTGTGGGTACCGGGGGTCAACCTCAGGACCTCGCACGCCAACAGGCGCCTGTGCCACTGAGTGATATCACCGGCCCTTTTTCCGTATGTGGATTCCGGGAGTCGAACTCGGGCCCTCGCGCTTGCCAGGCAGGTGCTTACACTGCTGAGCCATCTCACCGGCCCTGGCCCCTATCTTTTAATGAAACACAGAATCTAAGATTTTCATTGAAAGCCAGATTCATATCCATCTCTTGCCATACCTGAATAGATTCAAGTCTTTGCTTCTTGATATCTTGTCCTTCAGATAGTGTCATTATTCTCTGATTTAAGAGTAAAGAGCATCTAATGATTGCCCTCTTCTCCCTATTGCCTAGAAAAAAGCAAAGACATGTTCTCTTGTCTTTCTGTCTTGTCCTTAAAATGAAGTACAGAACAATTAATTTTCAGCTACTTAAACATCTTTCCCCTAGAGTTTACTACAGCAGAACCTGCTCTGCAAACAACCTTCCTAGTACCACCCCTCAGAATGCCAGCCTTTTCAACTCTACCCATTTCCTGCCAATGTGGGACTGGGTTGAAGGTGTCTTCTTTCTGTCCCCCAGGAATGCACTGCTCCCTTCCTAGCTTCTGTCATGGTCTTATCATCATTACTGCCACCGTCTACCAGGTTTTTTACAAAAGCCTTTTCCAAATTCATTCCTCTTTTTCCCTCCCTTTCACACACAGGCTTCTTTTTTTTTTTTTTTTTGTGGGTACCGGGGGTCGACCTCAGGACCTCGCACGCCAGCAGGCGCCCGTGCCGCTGAGCGATATCACCGGCCCCTTTTTCGTATGTGGGTTCCGGGAGTCGAACTTGGGCCCTGGCGCTTGCCGGGCAGGCGCTTAAGCCGCTGAGCCATCTCACCGGCCCCACACACAGGCTTCTTAAGAGAACTTCATTATCTCCTGTGGCTTCTTAGCCACCTACAACCTGACCTCTGCATCTGTTATTCTGCTGAATTGGCTCTTCCTAAGGTCACCAGTGATCTCCTAATTGTTAAGTCCAATGATTCTCTCTCAAGCATCTTACTTGATTTTCTGAAGCACTTAGCACCTTTTTATTTCCCATTTTTCTTAGGGTTCAAGTATTTTTGTGTGAATTATTACACAAGATTTAGAAACTAGAGAATATATAAAATCACTCCACACTTGTGTTACCAATGTTAGCATGACCTACTTTGTGCAACTTTCTCTCTCTGCTGATGTCCAGTACACTTTTCTCTACTGACTTTCCTCAAGCCTCTCTGACAATTCTTCCTCAATGCCTTTAGTCTTTTGTCTCAGTCTTAAATGTTGGTGCTTCTCAGGGTTCTGTTGCTAATAAACTTCTCACTGTACACTCTTTGGATGACTTCATCCTACAGCCACCATCTAAACACTAATGACTTCCATATCAGACTTAAATTTCCTGTCTCTGGGACTTATCCATCTTATGTCTCACAGTTACTTCATTGCCCACAAATGAACTCATCTTTCTCTCTAAACCTGCTCTTCCTCCATCCCTCATATCTGTGAATTGTAATACCATCCCCTAGATCTGAGTCCCAGCTCATTTCTCTCCCTTGTCACTCACATCCAGTAAGTCACCAGTTCCATTGACTCTCCCCACTTCTCTGCTCATACCCTTTCACTCTCTTCCTCTCCTGATGATTGAACCCAGGGCCTTCACACTGAGCTATATCCTCAGGCCTTTTTATTTTTTATTTTAAGACAGGGTCTCAGGCCAGGAATATAGCTCAGCAGCACAGCGCCTGCCTGGCAAGCACAAGGTCATGAGTTCAATTCCTGGTGCCAAAAAAAAAAAAAAAGGGGGTGTCTTGCTAAGTCACCAAGTTGCCCAGGTGGGCTTCGAACTTGTAATCCTCCTGTCTCAGCCTCCCAGTGTGCTGGGATTACAATCATGTGTGTCTCTATTCTCACATCAGAATTAGCTTCTCTTTTGTCCTCTGCATATTGCAACAGCCATGTAACTGCCATCCATGCCTCCAGACTTTGCTACTGTAATCCATTTTTTCACAGCAGTCAGAGATCTGATCAAGGTATTCTCCACTTAAAAGCCCTTTGGTGCTTGCCCTTCGCTCTCAGAATAGAAGTCTTTTTTGAAGAGCTCAATCAAGGACATTTCATGTACTTCACAGACTACCTACCCTCCCTTTTATCATTCCTCCCCACGATTCCTACACACATTCACACATACTCTATAGTCTAGCCACACTGAATATCTCACAGTGTTGCATACACACACTGTGGTGCCCAGTATATACGAGGCTCTCAATAAGCTTTTTTGAAAGGATGCTTTGAGTTCTTCATAAAATGAATATTCATGAAATACCTGCTTGTGTTCTTGGCTGTTATTTTGATGAAAAAACTTAACCTATTAGAATCTTTGATAAAGACTGAATTAGTAGTATCAAAATAAGATATCACTGCTTGTTTGGAATTAAAAATGTCTGTTGTACCACAAAAAAATAATTTGGCTTTGGGATGGCATCTCTTTCAAAAACATTCTGGAGTCATTTAAAGCAATACAATCCACTGGGAGCAGAGCAAGAATTAATTTTTTTTTAACTAAAATACTATAAGGCATAGCCTAACACAGAAGGCAGACACATAAAATGTATAAAGATGGAGCTGCTTTGGTTGCTGGAGAGAGACAGCGCTGCCCACTTACTACTGTCTTATGCTCTACAGCAGCTTTTTTTTTTTTTTTTTTTTGTGGGTACCGGGGCCGGTGAGATGGCTCAGTGGCACAAGCACCTGCCTGGCAAGCGTGAGGGCCCAAGTTCGACTCCCGGAACCCACATACAGCAGCTTTCTAAGACATTCCCAAGAAATTGCTCATTATCTCAGAGGCTAATTTGAAAACAAATTGTGTTTTGTTGTTGTTTTATTTCTTTTTTTTTGCTGTACTGGGGATTGAACCCAGGACCTTTGAACTGAACTACATCCCCAGACCCTTTTTTTAAAAACAGGGTCTTGCTAAATTGCTCAGGCTGAGCTCAAATTTTCAATCCTTTTGCTTCAGCCTCCCAGAATACTGGATTACAGTAGTGTGCCACCACACCCTGCCAAAAACCAGTATTTTAGTAAAAGAGACTCAGCTAGAGTCAGTATATTTGGATTCTGGGGAAGGTTTTTCCCCAGAGTTGGAGAATTCTGAGCAAGTCCTTTGCCCTTTCTGGGGCCTCAGTCTCCTTGACTATGAATGGGAGGCTAGGATCAGGTGATCTTGGAATTGCCTTCCAGTTAAAATATTATTTCCATCCCTTTTGACCCATGGCTTTCCTTTTTCTTACTAGCCTATAAGGCCACTGACTCAGCTTTTCCTTTTTTTCAGGACAACCTCAACTTGCTGCTTACTGAGGAGGAAATGTACAGTCTCACAGAGACCTTTCAGCAGTGTAAAGTCATCCCTGGTAAGGCTAAACGGCACTGCCTGGAGGGAGAAGGGATGGACAGAGTTCTCCTTCATCCTTTCTAGGATTAACTGTGAAAGGAATATTCTGGGATTTGGGGGATAAGGGGTAAATGGGAGCTTATTCCCGAGTTGTTGGTCAGAGAGGCACCTACGCACTTCCTATCATTGCCTGAGCTGTGCTTTGGGGGGCACTCAGTGTGCCCTGGAGGTGAGCGGAGGTGTCTAGGGCTGAAGAAGGGTGGGCATGGCCAGCAAGGGGTACCTCCCACAGATTGCTCCCTGACACTGGAGGACTTCGTGCGCTACCGCCACCAAGCAGCAAAGCGGGGGGACAGTAACAGAGCCTTGAGTGACAAGCAAGAGGAACAGGCAGCTCGCCAGTTTGCAGCCCTAGACCCTGAACACCGAGGCCATGTAGAGTGGCCTGACTTCTTGTCCCATGAGTCCCTCCTACTTCTGCAGCAGTTACGTCCTCAGGTGAGAGGCAGCTGGGATGAGTGTCCATGGGAGGGGCAAAAAGAGGCCTGGGAAGCATGCTGGGCAGGTTGGAGAGCAGGAAATAATGTCTGAGCAGGAGCCAGTTACCAGGGCGAAGGTTCCATGTGGTGACAGCTGATAGTGCCCAGACTGGCTGCCCACAGACGGTTGGTTTACACTGGACTCCCCTGAAAACAGTGCTATCAGAAAAGCTCTGGCAACTTCTAAGAGAGGTTACAAAAGTTAGGTCATAGAAGTAGGATTCTCTATGGCTTGACAGTTTACAAGATACCTACCTCTAAGATCTTATCTCTTCCCCAGAACTCTCTGTTGAGGCTTTTGACAGTCAAGGAGCGGGAACGAGCCCGAGCCACCTTCCTGGCATGGGGCAGTGGGAACACCATCAGTGAAACAGAGTGTCGCCGTGCCCAACACTCTTGGTTCTGCAAACACCTTTCAGAGGCTCCTTCCTGCAGCATCAGGTCCGCTCCTTACCGGTCCCGGCCTCCTTCCTCCTTTTTCCATGCAGGTGGCCCTTTGTGTAAAAGGTACCTCCCCAGTCTGCCAACAGCCAGGAGAGGATCCTTCTGTGCATTAGGCAGAGGACATTGATTCCTTTTGACCAGGACATGAGGTGGCCTCTACTCTAAACCCTGTGTTACCCCATGTCAGATAAGTCTGGGCAGGCATACCCAAAGCCATGGGTATACCACAGTGTGAGAGAGACAAGGACTTTCACCATCCTACTTATAACCACATGGTCTTATATCTAGCAGCATCAGCCATGTGGGTCCTATAGCAGACAGCAGCCCAGCCAGCAGCAGCAGCAAGAGTCAGGATAAGGCCCTGCTGCCTACAGAGCAGGAGTCCAGGTAAGTGGACCCTCTTCTTGGCTGTCTATACTCTCACCCTCCTAAATCACATATAAGTAGGAAAGGACATCACCCACTGCCACCCCCAAAATAGCAAATGCCCACCTCAGGAACCAGGCTACAAGAGTATACATCTCTAGAGCCAGGCAGCTGATCTGTTGTCTTGGTAATATAGCCAGCCATGATCATATCAGACATAAGCCAAGGCTTCCCTGAGTTGTTTTTGTTTTTGTTTGTTTTCTTCCCTGAGTTTTGTCTAGTCCAAGAGATGCTGCCACTAGGATCAGGTCTCTTAAGCCTTCAGTCTCTGCACTCAGAAACACAAATCTGTTCTTTACATCTACTGCAGATCCGTGGACTGGCCTACCTTCCTGCAAGAGAATGTCATCTACATCTTGGCTGCGCGCCCCAACAGTGCAGCCATTCACCTGAAACCCCCAGGATAGTGTGAAACAGAGAATCTCGGTTCAAGGACAGTGGCATCCTTTCCCTCCTTTCCTTTCTTCCTTTCCTCCACCAACCTCTGATACTGAGACTCATAGGAATGGAGCACTGCCAGCATCTTAATTTGTCATTAAGCGTTATGGCACTGAAATCACCATTCCCCCCACAGTGGAGGCAGTAAGTGCACTGCAACAGGGAGAAGCCCTTAGAGCTGTGGCAGCATCCACTCCTATACCAGCCCCTGCTCTCACATCAGACACCAAACTTGCCACCACACATGCACATATATGCACGTGTGTACACATGCCTAGCTGCCCATGACTTTAGAAGCCTGGTTCTTTTTAGTGGAAAAGGACCAAAGTCCCTTTGTGAAGAAGAAGAAAAAAAAAAAGCAGGCATAGATAAGATGGTCTCTACTCAACTCTTCCATTGCCCAGTTCTGATTTCTAATAGACAGGACTCTGATGATTGATTCTTGAGGAGGAGGTATATCAGACACACAGTCCCTCCTGGAAATGCTGAGAGGCCCCTTCTGCCCACACTGAAAGCCTCTTCAGCAGTGAGCTGCTGTTACAGTGGGTATCTGCTACGTTCCTCAGGTGTGTGGGGGTGGGAAAATAGTCAGAAATTACCACTGCAGTTTATTTATTCCTCGCCCATTATTTATTTAAATTTTAATTCCCTATGACAGAGAAAGAAGCTAGTTTATGAAATGTTGACGAGCAAAGGGGGAGGCAACCTGTTCCAGAGACCCAGAATTCTGGGAACCTCTTAGCCAAGTCATCCAAGTCCACAAATCTTCAGTAAAGTCACCAAAAACCAGGGTGAACCTTCCTGGTCCCTGTTTTTCAGATGGTAGCTCATGGCCCAAAGCCCAGAGAACCTGAATGGAACAAATATGTCGGCAGGAGTCCCAGCCCTCTGTGTTAGACTTCACCCAAATCAGCTACCACAGAGACCAATGAGGACAAGCTCTGCATGGAAGCGGAGCGGGCAGGAGAGGACTCATGTTTTTCCATCACTGCAGGTCAGCCACAGACCGAGAAAAGTGTGTCATTGTGTGAAGAACAGATCCAGCTTCCACAGCTCAAATAGAGCAGCTCTGTGAACCCCTGAGAAGGGATTGCTTTCAGCTATAATGACAATAAGGGTAGGGAACAACTGGGCTTATGAAGATCTGCATCTCAGCTCGCTTAAGCACAAGGGGTCCCAGTAAAGCCTCGTAGAAGAATGTTTCCCCTTCCCCCATCACTGTGTGGCCTCGATTGCTGCTGCTCCTCACTGCTCACTACATGTCCTTCCTCTCCATGCTAGGGCCTGGCCCTGACATGGGAGGACTTTGGGGGCAAGCAAGGCACCAATGGTGCCAAGCTTGGCCTGCAAGTACCCTCTTCCCAAGTTTTCATCATGTTCTCAACTCTGTACGTTACGGACGAGTGCTGGCCTGGCGGTCCAGGTTCTATATTTCTGTTTCCAGCTGCGTGACTTAGGTACAAGCAGATATGACTACCAAGCATTATTCAGGAGGGAACAGAGCTCAGTCACACAGAAGCTAATGTATCTCCATTGCGTAAGGCCCTGGTACTTACAGAAGAAGGAGACTACCACTCAGAAGTGGGGAGCTACAACTAGGGGCTTGGTAAGGGCCCTGTATAGTCTCTTTCTGCAAGAACGGCATAGAGCAGGATGATAAGCTGCTTGGGATAGATTATTTGGGACTGAAATGAAACAGGAGACAGATGTGGGTTCGTATGTATGGTCCTGAACCTTTCAAAATCCACAGCTTCTCCTTAGCCATATTCCCAGGACTGATCAGTAAGACGGTCCCTTAGTCTAGTTTTAAAAAAAGGAAGAAATGAAAGAAGAAAGAAAAGAAAGAACACTCTTGAGCCTAAAGACTGCATCTGAAGCAGCCAGCCCTGAGATTTTGCATGGAGAAGATTAAAACACATTAAACCCAAGGGTTCTTGCTTACTATCCTGCCAAGTCACCAGTAGCTGTGGACTGCTGGATCTCAGAGACAGGAGATTTTGAGTAGATACAGGTCTGAGTTTTGAGAGCTGAACAGCTTTTTTTTTTCTCCTCCTGATGCATCAGTCACAAGGACTGGAAGGCCATCTTCTTGATCCTTAATCTTTCACAGATCAAGGCAATGTCTACCGCTCTCGAACTGCTGCTTCTAGCTCTCTGCGGGTGAGTGATGAGAGACCATTGGCCAGATCAGGCTGGCCGTGTCCCAGGGTCTGCAGAGCAGGCCCAAGAGTTCTTCCACAATGGGAGCAGGCCCATTTAGAATGACTCTTTCCCTATCTCAGGGCAGCAAGCTTCCTTGGCGGAGGTTCTGCTATAGAGGGCCCAGGGGATACTGTCCCCAGCAAATAGTAAGAGTTCCCAGTCCACAACAGTCCTAGGAAGCAGAAAAGCACACAGGGGCAGCCAGCCTCTTCTATATAAGCATCTAGCTTTTTACTAAACGGAGGATCCACTGCCCCCCAGTCCAGAGTTTCAGAGCCCCCGACCCAAACACCGCAGTGTCCTAATCCCTAGAGCTCTACTACCATATGTATAGAGATACCCAAGCTTTCATCAACCCAGTGAGGCCCATTCCCTTTTCAAGCCTTTCCATCACTGTGACTGAAATTCTGCCAAGTACAAAAATTAATGTCTGCCTCTTAATAAGGGTATGAAAATGTTTCAATGTTTTTTACTCTTGGCTACTGAAAATTGAGATCAGTGCTTTTCCTATCCCAAATCCCAACCATGAGAGGCTTGGGTTATGTGTATGCTGCTCTGAAGACCACTCACCCTTAGCTTGTTTTCACCCTGCAGTCCTCCGTGCTCAGATTGAAATAAAGGGGCATCTAAATGACAACGTGGGGTGCAGGCATAGATGATCACTGAAGGAGTGGCTGTGGCCACATAATCTCTGCAGGTCTGCTCCCTGGCTTCCTTTCTTGAGGCAGTCCTTCCTAGCAGAACATTTGAGCAGTGACCCCTATGGTATCCCAGGGAGGGAGCAGTTTCCTCACTCCTGGGTACTGATTCAATTTGCAAGTGCTCTTCATTTGAGGACAGCTGCAGCAGAAGCCATGAATATGTTGCCTCTTCCTACAACCCAGCCAATGGACTGGGAGGGCAAATACCCACCTTTCTGGCCCTGGTGCACCCTATGGAATGTTACCCTAGCCTTGTCTCAGTGGCCAGGGCTTGAGGTTCCCCCATTTCTATCACCAGTATGGAAAGCACATTGCCTGGGAAGAGGGCAGTGAGCCCTAGGGTTGTGCCCGTGCCTCTTAGCCCAAGGCACAACTTCAACCATTGCAAGCACCAAGGATTTGGTAAGAATGGTGCCAGGAAGCCTTAAAGCTAAATAAGAGGCTCAACAGAATTACTAGGTCAGCCTTGACACCCCAGAGCCAAAAGTAACCTCTAGGCAGGACAGAACTAGCAGCAGGCTGTGATGTTTCTGCAAGCATGTCCCCTTCAGACCCGCAGAGTAACGGCAGATACACTGTATGAAGTCACGCATTGCTTAACAATGAGCATACGGTCTGTGAACTGTGTCTAAGTGATTTCTTTGTGGTATGAACATCATAATGTGTACTTACACAAAACATGATCAGGTCATACAATCCTACGGGGCCGTGTGCAGGGCATTGTTAGTCAGAACATCGTTACGCAGTGTGTGACTCTTCTGTACTTGGTACTAAAAGGTCAATTAACTTTGATGCTAGAATTTCAGGACATCCTTGAAGCCTCTGTAACCTTCCTTCCTTTTTATCCTCCCTATTTACAGGGGAACAGAATTGCTACTTTCTCCTTGCCACTTAGTTTGAATTTGCTAAGATATCTCTGGGCCCCTGGCTGACACCCAGACAACAGAGATCTTGAGTGGGCACTTTGAGTGTATCACGCCTGTTCCTGACAGCTCAACCCTGGAGTGGAGTGGGGCAGGGCGTTTTCCTTGCTATCACCTTCCTGCTGTCCCTATTTTTGGCAGCCTTGAAAAGAAAATGAATAGGTCACAGAATTTCCATTAGATGCAACCAGCAGTCAGGAAAAGCTGCCTCCCTGTGGGCCACCTGCCCCAGACACAGAGGGGGTCAGGTCTCATCCGGACTCACAAGGAGCCAAATCACATTCCAGTTTGTGTAGCACTGGGTTGGCCTTTTAATACCCAGAGTGAACAAGGGCCTTCAAGCTTAGCCTCCAGCTGTTAAGGGATGGCCATTGTCTTGTCTCCCAACCAAACACAAGAAGGGGAGTGCTTGAGCAACAGTGGAGGATCCAACACCCTCTAATCCCTCATGCCCTTTCCACGCACTTTTCTGCAGAAGGTAACTTGACAGTAAGCAGAGGAGAATGTCCCGAAGCCCTGTCTTCCTGTCTACAGCTGCATGCTCCTCCCTTTGCCTCAGCCTTCATGGCACTCCAAGAAGAGCTCCCAGAGCACAGCAGAAACCATAATAAAGATTGTAACACTACTTCAGCTTCCTGCTTCCTTCTGTTCGGGGGACCTACCATTTATCTGTGGCTTCCTATTGTCGGCCAGCTTCTGAGCCTGAGAAAACGGGAGCCTCCAAGAGGAACACAGTATACAGTGGCGCTCTCGAGCTTTCCTGGCCCTGACCTTCCCAAGAGTCAAGTGATGGGTGTGTGTTGGGGCACCAGATAGAAGATACAGAGGTCTATCCAGCACATACAGAAAGGAATTGGGGGAGGGGGCTAAAGGGAGAATCAAAGCTTTTGAAATTGAGATGTCATGTACTCCCATGGTTGGTTGGAGCCTCAGCATCACACAAACCTCCACCAACCTGTCCTGCTCTGATTCAAGTATACTTCCTCTGTACCCAAGAAATCTCATTTCCCAAAAGGAAACAGTGGCGATAAATTTGCTAAACATGGAGTAATTAGTGTTCTCCCCCCATTTCCAAGGATTGGTTAGAGTTTGACTTTCCTGAATCTTTGGGGTTTTTTTGTTTTTTGGTTTTTTTTATCTGTAAAAATACGAAAAACTGTCCCTGTCCTATCTGCCTCCTGAGCTGGTAGTTGAGTAAGGACAGAATGAGACTGGCAAGAGGAAAGAGCTATGCTGGAGGCAGTGGTGCACTCCTGTAACTCCAGCACTCGGGAGGCTGAGACAGGAGGATTGCTGCGAGTTCAAGGGCTGCCTGTGCTACATACTGAGTTCAAGTCCAGCCTGAATTACATAATGAGATCCTGTCTCAAAAAAAAAAAAAAAAAAAGGGAAAGCTTAATACACTGTAAAGCGCTGAGTGAGCAGCAAGGATTTCTGCTCCATCTGAAGCTGTGGGTCTTACACTGTCCCACAGTCTCAGGCAGAGCTGGGGGTACCGCCAGTGGTCTCTGTCCACAGTGCTGAAGTCACAGCTAAGCCAGCAGGGTACCTTCCGTCTTTCTTTGTCCCACCTTTAAGTAAACATCAAGTGCAGAAATTTTCAAGCTCAAAGATTGCCCTAAAATTCAGAAGTTGTCAAAATTTTTTTTTATATATTTCATATATCTTTGGTTTTGGAAAATCCATAACAGGTACAGATGGGCAGAAGGTGATTTAGCAGCTCAAGGAAAAAAGAACATGAAGGGCCGGTGAGATAGCTCAGCGGCATAAGCGCCTGCCTGGCAAGCCCGAGGTCCTGAGTTCGATTCCTGGTACCCACATACGAAAAAAGGACCGGTGATATTGCTCAGTGGCACCGGCGCCTGCTGGCACACGAGGTCCTGAGTTCGACCCCCGGTACCCACACACACAAAAAAAAGAGCATGAAGTCTTAACTTGATGTGGATGAACTGCGTGAGGTGGCTGCCAAAAACAGAATCGATGCAATCTGAGGCCATGTGTAAAGAAGTTCAGAGTCAGAGAAGGGAGGCAGGCTGGTTCATTTATACACTGCAAAAGCACTCCTGGAAGAAGTTAGTCAGAGCCAGGCACCACAAACTGAAACCCATAAAGAAGAACATGGTTCTAGTGACTGGGATCAAGGCAGAGGAGAACCCTATGAAAGCATGCATCCTGGAGAGGGACAGACATGAGGAATGCAGAGGGCTAACATGTGGCAGATGGGGCTGATGAAGTTGAGGTGGTCTCAAGGACAGAGCCAAGACAAAAGGTGAACACTGTGGGAAGGCAGGTTTCTCCTCAACAGGATCAAAGGACAACTGGATATGAGGGTTGGCAGTGAATCTGTATAAACATATGACAGAAATGTCGTGTTCAGAGGAAAATACCTTATTGGGGTATTGAGTCCTCTTGAGTCTCAAAATGCCAGTCAACACATCCCTTCTGGCACATGCCAAACCCTGATACTGGCTGAACTGGAAGAAGTCCCATAGCTTTAAGGACTACATGACCCTAATATTTTGGCATCAAAAGCCTGGGAACTTCAATTTCTTTAGTTCACAGGAGAGCTCTGGAAGCTTTCCTCTGGAACTTGATGCTGCATGCCCTCTGCTGGTCTAGCTCTGCCATATCATCCCAAAGCAAGAAATAACTCCTTTAAGCCCTTATGGAACTGATTTGTGTAGATTCAAAACATGCACAGAGATACTGGAACCAGGGAGTTAGATCCTGACTGGTGCCCAGTGTACAGGATCAGAACTGAATCCGAGTGAGTTCAAGTGTCTGGTAGCAAAATTAGGGCTTGGCCATGTGTAAGAGAAGAGCTTAGGTTATGGCTGGATTTGGGGAGCTGTCTCATCCAGGACTTCAGTGTAACCAAAGTCAGTGACTCAGACTGATGCCGAAGTTGGGACTCTGTGACATCAAAGCCTAGGGCCAGGTGTCTGCAGGTAGTATAAATCAGGTGAGATGCTAAGAGTAACCACAGAAAGGAATTGGTCTGCATCCAAGTTAATAGGTTCACATAGCATTCCAAGTAATGAGCACCCAATTGCTGGAGAATTCATGCAGGGATATTCCCCAGGGGAGAGGTATGAAGGATGGGGGACAGAATGAGAGCCTCCTTTCTCTTCAGAAAGTGGGTTCCAAGTATCCTAGTTCCAATTTCCTGTTAAAACCTCCTGCCCTGTACTACCATTTATAAATCATAGATACAATTTAGAGAGGGAAGAGGCCCAAGGTCCAGTCCTGTCACTGAAGAGCTGGCAGCTGTAGGGGTAGTCTCCCCCCCACCAGGATTCTCTATTTCTACTGGCAACTGGGCCTGGCAGCCTCCCACACCCAGATCTTAGCAACCATGGGAGCCCCTGGCAACTGCTGCCATGGTGACAAGACAGGGAACTGAGAACAGGAGGGGGGGCAACACTTCCTCTGGAGGCTTTGAGATGTGTGCAAGATAGGGTGCTACCCCTCCCATACAGTCGAGGAGGGAACATGTGCTCCTGCCTAAACACCTTCTTACTGCCACCCACCCTTGCCCCTGCCCACAAGTTCCGGTTCCCTCAGGGTGAGGAAATGAGGGACACCCAGGGTTATGACGTCTCTGTAGGGGGGGAGGGTGAGCAGGGGTGTTTAGGGCTGGCATGATCACAGATCCCTGCACTCACTAGCAGACATGGTATCAATGTCTCAACAGTCACATACTTCACCCACATTGTGTTATGTAGACACATGCTTACACATTTAATCACACATGCACACTGACACAAAGTCACATACTTACAACAGATAACAGAGCAAGCATACTACCACACAAAATCAGTTACACAGATACACTCTCACAAATTGAATTGCAAATATGACATACAAATAACTCCCAGTCCCACACACACACAATTATAGATGCATTCACACACCCAGATATCGGTAATATATACAAATAATATAATATAATATAATATAATAATATATAATATAATATATACAAAGTAATAGTTAACTTGGTTGAGCATTAACTACATGCCAAGCTCAGAATTAATCACATTACATGTGTTACCTTAATTAACCCTCCCAATATCCCTGTAAGGTACTTCTTTGGCCTCTCTGCATTTATAAAAGACAAAATGAGGCACAAGTGTGGCATGTAGCCTCACAATGTTGACAGTCTGACTCTAAGACCCACATTTTGGCAGCCTACACCACACTGTGTGCCCTGGTTCCTAAGACACATGCGCAATGCCAGGACAATGAGACAGCAGGCAGCAACTGTGGTCCAGAAACACAATGGTTTGAGCCACCAACACCTAAGGGCATAACCCTGCATGACTGTGGATTCAAGCCTACACTTTGGCATTAGCAGGGGCCAGGTAAGAGCTGGTGACTAAACCCTGCCTCCATGTTGGCACAGGCAAGGCTGGGGGAGGCGAGAGACAGAAGCGGAATAGGAAGAGGCAGAGCCACCCACAGCTCAGGCCCCCACGAGTCATGAGGTAGGGGAGTGAGAGCCCCTAGATCTGAGAAGACAGCACCAGTCCTAGGCTCCCTCATCCCACCCTACCCACTCTTCCATCCCTTCCCCTCCTCATTCATCCTTACCCCATCAGCTCTGTCCCAGCAGTTTGCTGTTCATGCCATCTTCCCTCTCTACTATTCCCCGTCCCCATCCCCTCTTCACCCCTTCATTTCCTCCCCCCTCTTTACTGGCCACCTTCTCCCCTCCCTCAACCCCAGCATCTCCCCCTTATCCCCTATACAGATCAAGGCATCCCCAGCTTCCCTCTAACTGCACTTCTCCATCCTCTTCTCACCCTAATTCCTTTCCTGATTTTAAACTCACATCCCTTTACCCAGTGGTGAGAGTGCCTCAAGGAGAGCACCAGAAAGAAGGCAGCTAATGAAGAATATAAAGAAATACCCGGGGGTCCTAGGCCTGTCTCCTGCTCTACTCTGTGGCCTGGGTACTCCAAGCTTCAGTTTCTAGCTTGCATGACCTCACGGGTGCCTAAACTCTGTCTCTAGGAAACAGCGAAGAAAAAGGTGAGAACTTCTTCCCAGGCCCTTCCTTTGTCATCAAACTCCCCAAGAACTCCCTCCCCCTCCTCACCCCCAGATTACCCCCTCCCCACCCCCGCTCCCTGGAGCACAGATGGGCCTGGGAGACAGTAACGTGGGCGCCAGGCTCCGTGTCTGCTGGAGCGGCGGCTTCCGCTGGCGACCGCCTCCGCAGCCCCGCCTGCTCTGAGCATTGGGGACACTGGGGCTGAGATTTAATTATTTAAGGGGGGGGGCAACTAAGATGAGAGAGTCTGAGGGTGTTAAGAAAGGAGAGCATGGGGAGACGTAATGAAAGTTTAAAGGGGGAGCTATAATAGAAGAGACCATGGATGCACATGATAAAGAATAGGACAAGATTTTAAAGGGGAGGAAGAAAGAAAGAGAAAGAAAGAGCAGAAGATTGGAGTGGAGGAACAGGAGATCACAGTGGGCAAGAAGAGGGGGTTAATATTCAGGAACTCAAATGGAAGTAAAATGAAATGTTGGTTATGAGGGGCTCTAAAATGCGAGCTGTGAGAATTGCTGAGAAGGTTCTGTTCATGAGGGAGTTGGGATGAAGGAATTATACAGAGGTTGGAAAGGGGCTTAGAAAGAGAATCACGGAAGTGCCACTCCTGGGAAGAGCCACCAGGTTACAGGCGAAGGAGGAACAGAAGGCCACTTAAACAAACTATGTCTACCCGGGTCTATTCTGAGACTCAATTAGGCGATGTCAGGTCAACCCTAGATCAAGGTAAAGTAAAGCTAAATCAGGTCAGGTCGAGGTTAGTTCACAGTTCAGCGGAAGTCAGCTATGGCTGTGGTCCAGAGACATCTCCCAGAATGCACTATTCTGTCTCTCTCTCCTACTCTCCTAAATGAAGAAAGGAAAGAATGCCCCGTGTCACTGCCAAGTGGTGGGCGCATTTTTCCTTTAAGGCTGCCTTTGACGTTGCACGAGTTCCAGAAGGTTCTCCCGGGATTCAAGCGGTAACTAGTCCGTTCCACCTTCTCAAACCCGAGATTGGACTAATATAGTTGCCACCGCCCCCTCCCCTCCCCGCTCAGGTCTGAATCTCACAGACAGACCAATAAAATCAAAGGGCGCAAGGAGTTGCCACCCTCTGTCCTTTTCACCAATGACGCGACGAGATGGAGAAGAGGCGTGGTTGATTGATCTCAGAGGGCACCAATCACACCCACACCAATCACTGCCCGGAATGTGTGCGCGTGTGGCCGGGTGACAGGGGCGGAGAAGGGGCGGCTACCACCGAGCCGCTCATCGATAATTGGCCAATCCCAGACGAGGCTGAGCTGAGTGACGGGCCTACGGCGCAACGGGCGGTGCAGAGGAGGAGTCGTGGGGGCGGGCTCCCGGTCCCGCTGTCTGCGGCCGGCGGGCAGGCGACTCCTGTCCCGAGTGGAGGCAGCGGAGCCGGAGCCGGGGGAGGGGGCAGCGGCTGTCTGACGGACCGCGGCGGCGCCCGCAGCTCCTCACCGGTGAGGGCGCCGAGCCAGGACTCGGGGGTCCCGGGAGCGGGGTGTCGCGAAGCCAGGGGTCTCGGTGTCGGGGGGAGAGAGGGTTGGGACATAGAAGGCCCATCTGGTGTTCTGCTGTGGGGATGCGGGGACTGGGGACTGGGGGTCTGCGAGATGCTCGATGTCCGCGACCCAGGCTTGGGTCTCACTGAGGACAGTCAGCGTCTGAGCGTCGGGGAGGGTCAGGTGGGTTTGGGTTCCGCCAGGCGGAGCCGTTTCTGAGCAGGCCAGCCAGCAAGCGAGGGTGACATCACCTACCCCCTCCCTCGCCCAAACCCCCTCCCCTGCTCGCCCCGCCGCGCCTTTTGTCCCGGCCGGGCTCTGCTCTGCCCCGCCCCTCCCCGCCCATCTGCGGGGGAGGAGACTCCCCGTCAGTGACTTCATTGAGTAGGTTCTTGGGGATTGGGCTTGGGTCCTCCCCCAACAGAGGCGAGAGGAGCTCACTCCCTCGCATCCCTCACAGTCACACGAGTCACAGGTACACACACTGCCACTCGCAAGCACACGCTGACACTGCCAGCCTCGCTGTCACACTGCCATACAGCCACTCACAATCCTCCAGACACTACTGCACCTGCGAGCAGGTGGCCACTGGACCCTCTTCCTTCACTCTTGGCACCTGGGGATCGGGTCCGGCTCTTGCGGCACCAGACAGGCCTTGCTGGGCAAGGGCCTCTGAGAATCTGAGGAGGTGGCTTCCAGAGCTGCAGCTTTCTAAGCAGGCTCCGGTGGAGCGATCAGAGGTGAGGGGCTTGGCTGGGCATGTTTAAGCGCACAGTGCTCTCCTGCCCACCCCCAGCAGCACCCCCACTACAGGCTCGAGGAGCTTTCCGGAGCTTCCCACACTTCTGGGGAGAAGACTTCTTAGCCAGCTTGATGTTTAAAATTCAGCTGGAGCCCTTAAAACTTCGAGCGTGGACGCTGAATGGGTTTGTAAAGTTTCGGTAAGTCCCTCCGGAGAAGGGCACTCATTCTCATATGAAGTCAAACTCTCCACATCAGCCACCCCCCTCCATTGCTGACTTGCTTTCTCCATCTCATCCTCATCTCATCCCCAACTACATGCAAGACTCCCTTCTCATCCATACCTGTGAATGAATTGCCCCTCTTATCATTCATCTTTCAAACTCTTTTTTTCTTAATCATCTCCTCCAATATTTCAGTATTCTCTCCAGTTCTCCCGCTTGACCCATTCCTCATTTTCCACCTCAGCCATTTTCATTTGTCATCTCTCAACCCCCTCCATCAGTACTTCATTTTCCACAGCAACCCTCTCCCCTCCTTATGCCCCAGCAGTCCCTCTTGCCATTTCTCCCCACTTTTTTATTCCTGCCACCAGTTAACATTCCCTGTCATTCTTCTCCATCAAAGGCAGTGCCATGCCATGGGGTTCCTTTGTCATTCCACCACGTGGCTTGCTTGCGGGTAGGGAGAGGGAGGGAGGGTGGAAAGGAGAAGGAAAAGGAGGCATGTCCTGAAACAGTTTGCCCTGTGTCTGTGGAGGCAGGAGAATTGTGAGTCTAGAATAGCTAGCAGGTGGGTGCCAGGGAGGAAGCTGGCCAGGAGAAAAGGTAATGCGGGGACAACAAAAGGAGGGTGGGTGGATGGTGAGTGGTTCTACTTGCCCTCTGGCTAGAAGTTGCTAGCGATCCCTGGGGCACCCGTTGGTGTGCTAGGGTTCCTTCCCAGTCCCAGGAGAAAGAAGGTGTGGGCCAAGGCAGAGATGGCAGACCACCCCCAGCTCCCTCTCAGACGGCTTCTGCTGCTGCTTCCGAAAATGGCTGCCCTCCTCCAGATGCTCTTTATTCTCTGCCTCCCCCAACCCATCTCCCCCACAGGTGTGACATGCTGGTGTGGGGAGATGGGGGAGTACCCGCCTTTATGGTGCCTTCTCTTCGTCAGAATGAGGTGACTCCCAGCACCATGAGTCAACCCAGCCACCTGCAACAGGCCCCGTGGGGGCAGGATCTAGTGTCATTGTCACTGCCTACCTGGGGCCTTGGAGGCTTCCCCTTTACCCAGTCACAGCCTTCATTCCTGCCAGGTTACCCAGTACACCTCGCTGGTTTGAAGCAGTCATAGCAGAAAAGCAGGATTTGGCTGTGGCTGCCAGCCCAGGACATTGCTAGAAAGACTTTGGTTCTCCCAGCTTTGGCAGGGGTTGGCCAAGTCTCAGAAGAGCCAGAGATTGGCTTCTGGCCATTCCCCTAAATAGCTCTAGACAGAGGAAAGCCCCCTTTTGTTTCATATCCCTCACAGATACGCTGGGTGGGGAGGACCAGAGTGAGAGAATCGGAGCCTGTGTTTCTTCTTCATGTATCAGATGCCCCAGCACCTGCTTAGAAGGGGTTATCAGGGGTGTGTGGGCTGGGCCAGATCCTAAATCACATGGGCAGGTGAGAGGGAAGGGCTTGCAGGGAAGATGTTTAGGAATGGTGGTTAGTGTCCAGTTGTCTCCCAGCGGTTAGGGTTCAGAAAGGCCCTATCTCAGGGAAGCTTTTTTTCACTGGTGCTTAAGCAGTGAAGCAAGTCTTAAGCCGTACAGACAAGTCTTCACACACAGTTTTGTGTGTAGACATTAGGAAATGAGTAAAGGTAACTCTTGCCCTGATTGGGGGAAGGACAGTGTCACCCCCAGTTAATGAGGGCGTTGGAAGAGCAAAGGCTGTGAGTCACCCTGTCATCTGAGTCACACGTGAGGCTTAGCACAGCCTAGGGAGCAGGGGCAGGGAGGCTTGGGGTCTCCAAAGAAAGGGAGGACTTCAGACATCCATACCTTGACTCAGCCTGGCTGGCCAGGACAGCTGGCTGAAGACCCAGGCCTGCTCCCTGTCCTAGGCACTGCTCCAGCTGCCCTCAGCCCGGGCACCATGCCTGAGGTGTGGCGTAGGAGCCATGATGTTCAGGTGACCTCACCCAGTACATCGACCTTCTGCAGCTTTTGTGCGTGGGTCTCTCCACGGCACCGCCACCTCCCTCAGAAGGGCCGCTCAGGAGTCCTCAGTCTGGCCCCAAGAAGTGGGCCACAGTCTTCAGCTTCCTGCTGGGAAAACCCAGAAGCTGAGGAAGGAATCACGGAATCCTAGGATGTCAGAGCTGGAAGAGATCATCTAGTCCTAACCCTTCATTTTACAGATGGGGAGACAGAGGCCCACAGAACAGGCGTGACCTGCTGAAGGTCACACAGGGTATCATTTAGGGGTTGTAGGATCATCAGGAACAGGGCTGGGAAGTAGAGAATAGGGGCACCAAGGATTGGCTGTGGGTTTCTTTCAGAAACAAGGAGACCAGCACCGGTCCAGTGGCTGTAATGGGAAAAGATTATTACAAGATTCTTGGGATCCCATCGGGAGCCAATGAGGATGAGATCAAGAAAGCCTATCGGAAGATGGCCTTGAAGTACCACCCAGACAAAAACAAAGAACCCAACGCTGAGGAGAAGTTTAAAGAGATTGCAGAGGCCTATGATGTGCTGAGTGACCCTAAGAAACGGAGCCTGTACGACCAGTATGGGGAGGAAGGTAAGAGGGTGTGCTGCAGCCCAGTCCTGGAACTCCGTGTTTGTCTGTAGTCCTGGGTGAGCCAGTTCTCACAGCAGGGAATGGAGGCTAAGGAGGGTGAGGGAGGCAAGGGTTCTTAGTGCAGACACCTGGGAAGAGGGGAGACCACTCCCTGCCTAGCTCAGCTTACTGTGGTTCTCCCCGCCTCTCTCCCTGTCTCCCTCATCAAGTTCAGGCTCTAGAGAGGTCTGAAGCCAGAGCCAGAGGCCTTCACTTTTTCCTTCCCAGCCTTATTAGTCCTGCCTGAAGTCCCTGCTGCTCCATTGGCTGATGGGAGAAGTTGGGGAGAGGAGCCTGTATGGCTGTCCGAGGACAGAGCATTTACATTCATCAGCATAAAAGTCTGGCCCTTAGGCAGCCTAAGGATTAACCACCAGAGTTCTGAGTAGAAGTGGTTGTCCCCTTCCCTCCCCCGCCTCTGCCCACTTCAGGCCAGCAGAACAGAGAAGGAGCTTCACCTCACCAAGGAAGTGGCAGGGATCCAAGACTGCATGGGGAACTGCTGCTGGCATCTTACCCCCTCCCTGGGGCAGCTGGTGGCCAAGCACAGGGCGGGTGGCAGGAAAGGCCCAAATAAAGCCTCTGAGAGGGTGGCCCCTCCCCACGCATCCCACGGGCATGATGTAGCTGCTAATTTGGGCCTGCCCCTCAGGGCCGCCTGCCGCTCGCCAGCCACAGGCACCTGTCAGGCTATATTGAGACATTGTCACAGCTGAGGACTCTCCTTCCTGGGAGAACTGTCCTTGCTCCCCCAAAACATCCACCTTTCTTTCACATTATCCTCCTCTTTACCCTCCCCACCGTATCTTCAAAACGAAATGTGCTAATGGTATGTACTATGCCTGATACAAAGCAGGGGCCCAAAAGATGTTCTTTTCTCCCCTACCCCTTGCTTTGTGTTCCACTATTCTCTATGTGCCCCAGTCCTCCCAACTGCCTCTTATTCTCTTTTGCCTCCATTTCTTCCTGTCCACTTCTGGCACTTACCAACTCCCAGATTCACCAGGAACCTGCTGAAATCCCCAGAATTATCCCCAGCATTTTCTTTCTGGGATGGAAGGATTGGAGGGGAAGGGTGGGAAAGAAGGAAGCAATGTAGACACCATGCCACCATGTGACCTGTCTCGGAATTGCACTCATTCTTCCCCTCAGCCTTGCCTTTGTTTAGGAAGAAGCAAGGACAGGAGAGCTACCCTGAAACTTTACCCCTCCTAAGTGAAGGGCACCTCTCAGACTCTGGGCCTGGACACTGAATTCAAATGCAGATCCCCAACCCAGGAGGGCCCCTGATGATGCTCCACAGCCTTATCCAGACCTCCACGCCCTGGGGAGGGAGAAGCAGCCTTGGAAATGGTTACATTTCTGTCCACCCTGTCTCCTCCCCAACAGCCAGCCAGAACAATTGTGCACACAAACTCTGTGTGCAGCTCCAGCTTGGGACAGTTTGTTCCTGTTTGAAAAGGTGGTGGTAGCAGTGCAGGAATCCCTACAGTGAGAATCACCCCCTCCT
This sequence comes from Erethizon dorsatum, assembly GCA_028451465.1. Lineage (NCBI taxonomy): Eukaryota > Metazoa > Chordata > Mammalia > Rodentia > Erethizontidae > Erethizon > Erethizon dorsatum. The sequence goes on along the minus strand of CM051822.1, from coordinate 39,459,222 downwards.
GTCATTAATCCAACTTCCCTCCCTCACTGAGCTCCGCCAAGCTTCTTGAACTTGCTTGATATTCACCCCTCAATAGGAGGAGATAACAGACCCTAGGTCTTGGGGGAGGGGTGAAGAGGCAGCTGCATAAGTCCCTGAAGTTCTTGCCACTTGGCCTCTCTAATGAAACACAGATCTGCCTTTGTGGCCCCAAGAAATAACAGGCTAATTTAGGCTCATGCTTCCACAGCCAATTGAAATTCTAGATAAAAGGCCTTACAGAGAAGGGGCCCAACCCCTGAGTCTACAAATTCTGGATCAGAATTAATGAGTTAATCCCTCCCACCCCACCCCCATTAGCTCCATCACCACCACCACTATCCTTTGAAGGCAACATCCAGGAATCGGATTCTCTTAGACAGGCCCTGGCTCCAGAGAGAACAGCTGAGGTCACCACCTGCATCGTGCCAACCCATTCACACATGGTGTCTGCTCCACCTTAGGTGTGGGATGTCGGGCTGAGTGTTGTATAGCTCCAGGGAGCTCCATTCCCACTGTGGGCTGTGCCGATACAACGTGTGAGTGACACCCACTGGGGCTGTACAACACTCGCACAGCTTATTTGAAAACTTGTTCTAGAAAAATAGCTCCTTGTCTTCAAATTAATTAACTTTCCTACTTTTTGATTCTTCTGATTCCCATTTGGGCAAGACTCAGGGAAAGAAGAAGGATTACTAGAAGCAAAGTAAACAGCGGGGCTTCCTCCTGGATTGTGTCCCCACCTCAGTTGGGAGAGGTCACTTACTAGCCCTCTATGTGGTCAAATCCTGTCTGATTGCCTCTTGTCCTGTGTGTCTTTGGAGATGAATAGAGATTGGGGAGCCAGGTATGACTTGTAATGTGACACCGGACGAGTCATTCAAGGCTTCGGGATATCTCTGGGCCATGAGTATGTGGAAAAGATTACAGGACTGGAGTCACCTCCTGTAAATCCCCTAGTCCTGGCTTTTCCAACTCTTTAGTAATCTGACCTCGAGATGTACATTATGCTTAAATATGTAATTAATTAAGAGTGGAAATTAATGCCAGAAGCTTTTCTTGCTTTGTTAGTTTGGCCCCCTCCATGGGAATTAAAGGTTGCTTCCTTCTCAGGCCCACAAACCAGAAGCTAGAGGGCGGGGGGAAGACAATGGGGTGGCTCCGGGACGGGCCACACTGCCCCTAACTTCTCCTCCCCTCCAGGCCTGAAGACCGGCGGTGGTACATCAGGTGGCTCCAGTGGCTCCTTTCACTACACCTTTCATGGGGACCCTCACGCCACCTTTGCCTCCTTCTTTGGTGGCTCCAACCCCTTCGATATCTTCTTTGCCAGCAGCCGCTCCACTCGGCCCTTCAGTGGCTTTGACCCAGATGACATGGATGTGGATGAAGATGAGGACCCATTTGGCGCCTTTGGCCGCTTTGGCTTCAATGGGCTGAGTAGGGGTCCGAGGCGAGCCCCAGAACCACTGTATCCCCGCCGCAAAGTGCAGGACCCACCTGTGGTGCATGAGCTGCGGGTGTCCCTGGAGGAGATCTACCATGGTTCTACCAAGCGCATGAAGATCACAAGGCGGCGCCTCAACCCTGATGGGCGAACGGTGCGCACCGAGGACAAAATCTTGCACATCGTCATCAAGCGTGGCTGGAAGGAAGGCACCAAGATCACCTTCCCCAAAGAGGGCGATGCCACACCTGACAACATCCCGGCTGACATCGTCTTCGTGCTCAAGGACAAGCCCCATGCACACTTTCGCCGGGATGGCACCAATGTACTCTACAGTGCCCTGATCAGCCTCAAGGAGGTGGGGCCTGCTCGGGGTGTGTGTGTGGTGTGTGTGGTGTGTGTGTGTGGTGTGGGGGGCGGTGACAGGAAACATTCCTTTCCTTCCTGGCACACTCTTTCCCCATTTCAAAGTTTTTCCTCCCTTCCCACTCTGTCTACCTTTTCCTCACTCTCTGCCTCATTTTCCCCAGGCGCTGTGTGGCTGCACCGTGAACATTCCCACCATTGATGGCCGAGTGATCCCTTTGCCCTGCAATGATGTCATCAAGCCAGGCACTGTGAAGAGACTCCGTGGGGAGGGCCTTCCCTTTCCCAAGGTCCCCACTCAGCGGGGAGACCTCATTGTGGAGTTCAAAGTTCGCTTCCCAGATAGATTAACACCACAGACTCGACAGATCCTTAAGCAGCACCTACCCTGTTCCTAGGCTCTGCACCAGCTAGTCCAGAGTCTACCACAGCAATACCCCCCACACTCATCCCATCCAGTGTGCACCCAGCTTGACATCCACTGGACACTGGCAACTTTTTCTAAAATGCAAAAAAAGCCACTGGTTTTCAGGATAATGTTCCTGTCCCTGACCCTTTTCAGAGCTGGGCTGCCTTGGGGAGTGGGAGGGAGGTGGGGAGAGCTAGCCCAGGCCAGGGGTCAATTTTCGTGTCACTAGCTTTGAATCCAGTTTGCACTCCAGTGGCTGGGGAGTGACTTGAGTGCTACTTGAAGATATAGATCCCTTGTCTATGCCTGTAAATAGCATGTCCTCCTTCCCCTCAGCCTTCCTCTCCCTTCCCTTTGGTTTCCTCCTGTTTGGGGGAGGAAGAGGATACAAAGGACACTGGTCTCCCACCCCCACCCCTGGGTCCACAGTGTCCAAGGTTATCGCACACATATCCATGCACATGAAGCACTCATCTAGAGCTGTGTGTACCTCTCCGGAAGATAGGAGAGGCGAGGAGACAGGAAGGGAAAGTCTGCAACCCTCGAACAGGGCCATTGAGCACGAGACACTTTTCATTTCGGGGAGGGAGATGAACTGACCCTCAGCAGTCTCCCCAACAGCTGCCCAGCCTACACCCAACAGAGTTGGAGGTTCTGCCTTCCCTGCTGCTCTGAAGAATGTTCGAGGGTGGAGAAAGGGAGGAAGGGCCTGAGGTATTAAGGCTAAGAGGGGGGACAGGGCCCATCTCCCAGCCTTCATCAAGAAGGAAAAGGGCTTTGGGGTCAGGTGGCAGCTATTCCCCAAGAGATTCAGGGTCACAGGTTTCTCCCCACACCTCTGAACTCAGGGCCTAGCCACCCCAAACTTCCAAGTCCCACTTTTGTGATATGTGAAGCTACTTATTTCTTACCCTTCTTGGAGGCTGTGTGGGGAATTTCCAGCCCTTTTATGCCTGCGTGACCCCACCCACTCCCCCAGTTGTATAAAAGTCAATAGTGAAGAAGCTGGGAGAAGACTGCTTCAGCTGGTCCTGGGGTGGGGTCTTTAGGTTTTCTCACTTTGACAAGCCCCTGAATGTTTTTATAGTAGTTTTTTTGTATTTTTTGTAATGACAGTATTATGAAAAATAAAGTATTTTAAAAATATGACATCTGAGCAGAAGTGGTGAACCTGGAGTGTAGGAGGCGTGGTGTGCAGTGCTGCTCTCAGCCTCCCTCAGGACCCCAGTCACCTTCAAGAAGCCAAGCAGACCCTGAATTATAAGCAGAACCTGACTCTTTCCTTTAAGTTCAGACTCCTAGGATTCCAAAATTATCCAAATACAACAAAGACAGGAGACACCATTCATCTATTAGAATAAACAGGCCATTTGGAAGAAAAAATATCCCAGGTCCTGACAGAGACCATACTCTTCAGAAAATGTGTCAATGTGAGATCTACTGTAGTAGATTTTCTTGTCTAAAGTATCTCTTTGTAGTTAGAGAAATATTCTTCCTAGAAAAGGAATTTTTCTTTTTCCTTTCCTTTCCTTTTTTTTTTTTTTTTTTTTCTGACTAGAAAAGACATATCTCGAAAGACCAGGTTTGGGCAATAGAGAGGGGGACTAGAGGTTGCTGACATCCTTGGCCCAGACTAGCAGGGCCTGAATGAGGACCTGAGCTCCTGGGAGACATTGACACACTCCTGGGGATGTCTGTCTTGGAATCTGACCTGCTTGTCCCTGTTGAGGCAAGTCTGGCCCTCTGCTGAGATCCCTTGGGAAGTGATTCTGCAGCATGACGTACCCATCCTTTCCCTTGGGCCTGGCTGGGAAGGAGCCCTGGGTTTACAGACTGCCCTCTGCAGCCTCTGCCTGGGCCTGGCTTCCTCCTGGACTGACTTTCCTCCAGTCATGACAGCTGCATCTCCGGATAAGGCCATGACAGGCATGTCCTCCTGAGCTCAGTGTCCCCAGGGCCATGAAGACAGTGGGCACTGACTGGGCTTCACAGTGACCTTCCTGCTTTGCTCTTCATCCCAGGACAGAGACACTAAAAAAGTTCTTGTCCTTATATCTGAGGTACATTTTGCAGGAGGCTGTTCCTGCTAAGGCAGAAACTAGGGGGTCTCATGCACAAGAGTGTCTGCTAATCCCCTGGCCTGGACAAGGGGACCCCAACCCTGCATCCCCTGCTCCATACTCTCCTACTTTGGGGTGCCTAGTGTAGTCCATCTTTTCACATGGGGCTAAATTTTTGCCCTTGATCTTCCCGGAAGCCTGAAGCTTTGGGATCTGGATCTGCTGGCCCAGACCTCTCCCTCTGGCCCTTATGTGGACACACAGGACTTGAGAAGTTGTCATGTCTTCACTGAGCACACTCACGAGACACCAGGCCATCTGAGGCAAGCAGCCCTTCAATGAGAATGCCTGAGGCTGGCTCTCCAACTCCCCCTGGAGCTTGAATTTTTCCCTCCTTAGAGGGTGTGCAGGAATTTCTGGTCCATGAATGTCTGTGTTGTGTGGGAGTAGTGGAGGGGAGGAAGAGGGAGAGAGAGAGTACGCACAGACGTCAAGCGGGTAAGGGAAATGGGGGGAAGAGTGGTTCGGCCCAGTCCTTAGGGGTGGGGTCTTTATTGGGTTTTCTTACTTTGACAAGACCCTGAATATTTTATCTTGTGTGTGTGTGCGTGTGTAATTTTGGTCTCAGTTCTCTCTTGAGCTCATTTATAACTCATTTCATGACCCACTACCTAAGGTACTAAACAGTTCTCTTTGTTTGGGTTTTTTTTTTGTTGTTTTTTGTTTGTTTTTGTCTCTTCTAAAGAATCAGCCCCCAAAACCTGGGTAACTGCAAATTCCTTGATAGGCTACCCTTGGAGTCCTTTCTCAAACTATGCCTCAGACTTTCCTATGTCCTTCCCTAGCTGAGACTTTGCCAGCATCTCTCATGGATGTCTGAGTCACCAACCAACTCTTCCTTGGATCCCTTCTGCTTTAGCCTACAACACCTTAGAGGGCTGCGAGACTCTATCCTTGCTCTTATCTGAGATGCTTCTGTTAGCTGTCTTGAGGTTGCATCCATTCCAGAGACTCTTGGACCCTGCAGGCCACAGCTCCCCAGTGTTACCTGAGGCTCCTGAAGGCAGTTCTCTAGTTGGTTCTAAATACTGTTGCTTACAGGAAAGTCTCTAGGAAACATGGAAAATGGCACATAGTCCTCTGAGGTCAGGCTGTGCTGAAACAAGTTGAATGTCTGGGATACAGCTCAGTGGCAGAGCATTTGCTTATTAGCATGTGCAAGGCCATGGGCTCAATCCCAAACGATGCCAAAGAAGAAAGAAAGAGAAAAAAAAAAGTTGGGAGCTGGAAAACTAAATGCTTCCTAAGACCTCTGGATTACAAAGAGTAAAACCCAGAACATTTCAGTCTACTTCTGCAGCAAGTAGAGAGACCCAAGAACAGGTGCTATAAATGGCCTGCTATAAATGGTCCCCTGAGGCTTCCAAGGTTTGGAATTTGGGAGCTGTTGAGGACTGTGTAGCTGCTCTGGTTTATCTTCAGTGCTCCACCAGTAGTTGGGATCTTGTGGTATCCTGCAGTGACTACAATAGTCTCAGAAGATAGCTAGAGATAGATGATAGGTAGATGATGCTGATGATGCTGATGATGGATATAGGTAGATGATTAATAGATATAAATAGATGATGATAATCGATAGATGATAGATATAGATGATTGATAGATATAACTAGATGATGATGATAGATGATAGGTAGATAGGTAGATAAATAGATGATACATAGATGAAAGATAGATACATAGATGATAGATAGATATGAATGCAAGTTCAAGTCACTCCAGCGCAATTTAGTAATACCTCAAAATAATAATAATAATAATAATGATAATAATAATAATAACAATAATAAAGAGGTTAGGGGATGTAGTTCAGTGATAGAATACCACTGAGTTCAATACCCAGTACACACACAAAAGATGAGACAGAGATAGAGACAGAGATAATATTTTTTTAAATCACCAACTAGAAATTCTGGAGTTAAAAAGTACAGTATCTGGGGCCGGTGAGGTGGCTCAGCGGCGTAAGCGCCTGCCTTGCAAGCGCGAGGGCCCGAGTTCGACTCCCGGAACCCACATACGAAAAAGGGGCCGGTGATATCGCTCAGAGGCACGGGTGCCTGTTGGCGCGCGAGGTCCTGAGGTCGACCCCCCGGTACCCACAAAAAAAAAAAAAAAAAAAAAAAAGTACAGTATCTGAAATATAAAATTTGGTAGAAGCACAAGAACACAATGGAGAAGGCAGAACAAAAGTCAGTGAACTAGACAATAGGTCTACTAATATTCAATTTGAGGAACAAAGCAAAACGAAAAAAGAATGAAGAAAAATGAACCCATAAGAGCCCATAAGACCTATGGAATACCATCATGCAAAGTAACATATAAATAATGGAAGTTTCAGAAATAGAGGCGAGAAAGGAACAAAAATATTTGAAGAAATAATGGCTGAAAACTTCTCAAATTGGAGGAAATACTTTTATTAACCTACATACCCAAAACTCTCAATGAACTCCAGGTGAGATAAGCAAAAAGAGATTCACAGCTAGACTCATCATATCAAATTGTTGAAAGACAAAAACTGGATGCGGTGATGCATGCCTGTAACCTTAGCTACTCTGGAGAACAATCCAATAAGAAGAAATAACATTGATAAACATATATGCACTGAATACTGGAGCACCTATCTTCATAAAACAAAAACTACTGAAATTAAAAGATCAAATAAACACTACCACAATCATAGCAGGGGATTTTAACACCCCACTTTTGCAAAGAGATAGATCAACTAAACAAAAAACCAATAAAGAAATATCAGAGCTGGCTGGACATGGTGGCACACACCTGTATACCCAGCACTCAGGAGGCTGAAGCAGGAGGATCACCGTGAGTTTGAGGCCAGCCTGGGCTACATAAGCGAGTTCAAGGCCAGTCTGGACTACATAGTGAGACACTGTCTCAAAAAAAAAAAAAAAAAAAAAAGGGCTGGTGATATTGCTCAGTGGCAGAAGTGCCTGCTGGCAAGCGCAAGGTCCTGAGTTCGACTCCCAGTACCCACATAAAAGAAAAGAAAAGAAAGAAATCAGAGCTGAGCCACACCCTTGAACATATAGACTTAATAGATATACACGCAGTGTTCCACCCCTTCACAACAGAATACACATTCTTTTCAGCAGCACATGGTAGATCACATACTAGTCCACAAACCAGCTTAAGTAATATAAAAGAAATTACCCCGTGCATACTATCAGACCATTATGCAACGAAAATAGAAATCAACAACAGAAGAAATTTCAGAAAAGGCAAAACCTCCTGGAAAATTAACAACATACTCCTAAACAACCAATGGGTGACAGAAGAATTTTAAAAGTTTCTGGAAGTTAATGACAGTGACTGTATAACTTAATGCAGCCTCTGGGACACTATGAAAACAGTTCCAAGAGGAAAATTCATCACAATTAATGCTCATATTAGGAAAACAGAGCAAGCCCAAATGAATAACTTTATGAGAAATCTTAAGATACTTGAGAAACAACAATAAACCAGCCTCCAACTGAAATTAAGGAAGGAAATTATAAAGATGAAAGCATAAATCAATGAAATTGAGACTAAAAGAACTCTAAAAAAAATTAAAGAAATGTTTCTTAGAAAAAAATATATCAAATAGATAAGCCCTTAGCCAAACTCACTAACACAAAGCTAGAAAAGATTCACATCAATACAATTAGAAATGAAAAAGGTGAAATCACAACAGACACTGTGGAAATCCAGAGACAGTAATGACTTTGAAAAATTATATTCCAACAAATTAGCAAATTTTGAAGAAATAGATTCCTAGACATATACAAACTACCAAAATTAACCCAAGAAGACATAAATATGCTTAATAACCCAATAACAAGCAATGAAATTGGCACAGTAATAAAGAATCTACTGAGCCAGGCATGGTGGTACATGTCTGTAATCCCAGCACTCAGGAGGCTGAGGCAGAAGGATTGCTGTGAGTTCGAGGTCAGCCTGGGCTACCTAGTGAGTTCAAGCCCCTGAACTGCATGGCAAGACCCTGCCTCAAAAAAAAAAAAAAAAAAATCTACCAACTAAAAAATGCATAGGACCTGATGGCTACAAAATCTTTAAGGATGTTATATCACCAATACTACTCAAGCTCTTCCAAGAAATTGAAAGGATGGAGTGCTACTAAATTCATTTCTGGGAGTCAGTATCACCCTGATCCTAAAACCAGATAAAGACCCAACTAAAAAAAGAAAACCATAGGTCAATCTCCTTAATGAACATAGATACAAAAATTCTCAACAAGGTATTAGCAAATGGAATGCAGCACATTATCAAAAAGATCACACATCATGATCAAGGAGGTTTCATCCCAGAGATGCAAGGATGGTTCAACATACATAAGTCAACAAATGTAATACATCACATAAACAGGAGCAAGGTCAAAAACCATATGATCGCTGGGATATAGCTCAGCGGCACAAGAGCCTGCCTGGCAAGCGCAATGTCCTGAGTTCAATTCCCAGTCCAAAAAAAAAAAAAAAAGTTTAATCATATCAATACACACAGATAAGGCTTTTGACAAAATTCAACATCCCTTCATGATTAAAAACCCCAAAGAAAATAGGTATAGAAGGGCCATACCGTAATATGATAAGGGCTATTTATGACAAACCAACAGTCAGCATACTAAAGGGGGAAAAACTAAAAGCATTCTCCCTAAAATCAGCAACAAGACAAGAATGTCCATTATCACCTCTTCTATTCAGCATAGTACTTGACACATTAGCCAGAGCAATTATGCAAGAGAAAGAAATAAAAGGGATACATATAGGAAGGAAAGAACTCAAATTATCATTATTTGCAGATGACATGATACTCTACACAGAAGACCCAAAGAACTTCACTCAAAAACTCTCGGAATTAATAATCAACTTCAGCAATGTATCAGGATACAAGAGCAACACACAAAAATCATTAGCATTTGTGTATACCAATAATGAACTCAATGAGAAGGAAATTATGAAAACAATCACAAGTAAGATTAAGTAGATTAGTGGCTGCCAGGGATCAGGGGAAGGGGGCAATGGGGAGTGTGTTAGTGGGTACACCTCTTGTTGAAATCATGGAAATCATTTGGAATTAGATGGTGATGTTGATGGCTACATCCTGTGGGTATACTAAAAACTATAAATTGTATACTTTTTTTTTCATTACTGGATATTGAACCCAGGGCCTTCCAACTGAACTACATCCCCAGTCTCCCCCGCCCCCACCACCCTCTTTTAAATTTTGAGACAGTCTTGATAAGTTGCCTAGGCTAGGATCAAATTTATAATCCTCCTGCCTCAGCCTCCTGAGTAGCTGGGATTACTGGCATGTACCACAATACCCATCCTAAATTGTACACATTAAAGAGGGGAATTTTATGGTATGAGAATTATATCGTGATTTTGAAAATAAATACATTTAAAATAAAAGGATAATGGGTCGACATCCTGAGAGACAGTGGGGTCAGGTAAGGTGCATTGCCCAGACACAAAGTGCAGACACAGGATCTGAATGAGTTCAGAGGAAAGGAAAAGGCAAGTGTTGGGATAGAAGATAACTGAATAAGAAACTAGTATTTAGTGTCCAAAAAGTACCTAGTGATGAGGTACCTTAAAAAGACTGGTTACAAAGAAAAGCCCATTCTTGTGGGTAAGAAGGCACAGGTTGGGGAGGAAAGTCTAGTAGCAGAGAACGTTGTGGCAAAGTTGGAAAAGTCAGGGTTGGAGTCAAAGAAGGCTAAGTGAAGAAAAAGGAGGACCCAGCAGCTCCCAAGGAGAGCTCCGAAGATGGAGCAGATAAAGCTGGAGATGATGAGTAAAATAGGTCAGCAATAATAGGAGGGCAAATGTCAAAGTTTCCTCTATGGCAGAGAGAAAAACCAGGGATGGGAATGAAGAGAGGTGTGGGAGTGGAGAGACAGTGAAGAGGGCTGAGCTACAGAATGGCATGAGAAAATGGGCCTCTGTAGGGCGCAGGCCTGCAGATTGTCTTCCAGCTGACAGGCCGATAAACAGACCAGTGTCTAGAGGACTCACATAGAGAAGCTGTCAGGTGGTTTTCCAGAGGGTCTGGTGAGGGGGTGGGGGCCAAAGGGAGAAAGAGGACTTCGGCAGAGGAGCTGTGGAAACCCCAAGGGCCCTGGAGGAAGGAACATCTTTCCCAGCCTCCCCAGATGGGACGTCAGCTTCTACAGCCACTCCCCTGTGACCATCCCGCAGGAATCTTGCCATAACCTGCTCTCATCAAGAAGTTTTCCCACATGGCTGTGAAAGACAGGAGGTACAAATTGCAACCATGGGCAGCATGGGGATAGGAGGGCCTAGTGGGCTTGACAGGAGTTGCATTCCACCACATTACTAACACATGACACTTTCTTTTCTTAAGTCAGCTTTCCTGTTACTGGTCCCAATAACCCACATCCACGACTTAAAGGAGGAGAGATTTAATTTGGTTCACATTTAAAGGAGATTCAATCCATTCTCAGCTGGCTCCAAGGCTGCTTACTTCATGGCAGCCAGGAAGCAGAGCAGGCCGGGGAACCGTGCTAGAGAGGAAGGGATCAGGAACCAGGTAGATCCCAAAGCCATGCCTCCATAACCTGCCCACATACAACCAGAAGTGTGCTCCTCCAATCCCCCAGGTGGAACCCAAAGCCAATCAATTGACACTCCACCCTCACTACCACACCTACCTCCATATGTATGTATGTATAATCCACATCTATATTCCATATATATGTATATATAATTAATATATATTCCATATATTTGCATATATATAATCCATAGTAGGATGCAGGCCAAGAGTATCTTAAGGAAGAAGCTGAGTCTCAGAGAAATTAAACAATTACAGTAGTCCAAAACTCTGAAAAGATCAGCCTCTAGATAATCATTCCGCTGCATCTCACAGCGCCATCTAGTGGGCAAGAATGCTGTCGGCTCCATCTTTCATTCCCAGGGATGGACAAAATGGAAATTGATATTTTGTTGTTGTTTGTTTGTTTGATTGATTGATGGGGGGATTGTTTTGTTTTTTGCTTGTTTGTTTATTTGTTTTGGTTTTTGGGACAGGATCTCTCTAAATTGCCCAAACTGGCCTCAAACTTGGAATCCTCCCGCCTCAGCCTCCCAAGTAGCTGGAATTACAGGTATGCATCGTCACATCTGCCTACAGATATTCTACATTGAATTAATGAATTTCCATGTTCTTTTTCTGAAACTCATATATATTTTTTTTTGTGGGTACCGGGGGGTCGACCTCAGGACCTCGCGCGCCAGCAGGCGCCCGTGCCGCTGAGCGATATCACCGGCCCCTTTTTCGTATGTGGGTTCCGGGAGTCGAACTCGGGCCCTCGCGCTTGCCGGGCAGGCGCTTAAGCCGCTGAGCCATCTCACCGGCCCTGAAACTCATATTTTTAAATGGATTAAATGTTTGGGGGTTTTTTTGTTTGTTTGTTTTGTTTTGTTTTTTGTCTTTGAAAATCTCAGCCGGTGCAGGGATATGTGTCTGTAGCCCAGCTACACAGGAGGATTGCTTAAATCCAGGAGTTTGAGGTCACCCTGGGCAACACAGAAAGATGAAAGGAAGAAAAAAAGAGGGAGGGAAAAGGAGGGGAGGAAAAGGAAGAGAACAAAGAGGAGAGGGAGAGGGGGAGAAGAAAATAAAATCAAATATTTTCTGTAAGTGAACCTCAATGGATTTGTAGTCAGTAGTCCTTTACTAAAAAGTGCAAAGAGTCTCAGATCAATAGAAACAAATATTTTCTGCCCAAGAGGATTTTATACCTTAGGTACGAAGCTTAGATTCAGCTTCTGCATTGTTCTCCAGATCAGCTCAAGCACAAAGGAAACGCTTGATCCAGAGACACCTGAGAAGGGAAAGTGGCTGATGCACGAGTGTCGAGGAATTCTGTTCTCCTGCAGAGTATCCTGAACTAGCTTCATAATTTAATCCTATGTTGCCACAAACTCTAACCTCTAACTAATTAAGCACTTTGAAATGTGGCTAGTCGGAATTCAGATGTGCTCTCAGTGTAAAATACTCACTGGTTTTGGAAGACAGTGCCCTAAAAGGATGCAAAATATCTCATTAACAATTTGTTTATATCTATTACATGCTGAAAAGAATCCTCCTATCAAATTCACTATTTAAACTTAAGTTTTTGGGTATCCAGTTAAACATGATGAATCAAATATACTTGTTTACCTCCCCTCCCACTCAAACTCCATTAAAGAGAAAGAGAAGATAAATGATTGAGGATGTCAAGAATAAAAAGAATCAATAAGAGAGATCAACAAACTTCTGACAGACAGAAATCAAATGGAGATGTAGTAAATGTCTTAGCAAAGGAGGAGCAGCTACCAAATCGCAGAAAGGGCTACAGTGAACCCATTCCCCCAAAACCTTCAACATACCTAGAAAATGAGGTCAGGGTTTGGACCAAGGAACTGACAATGATCATCTGATATTTGACCATATGGTAAGTAGGCTTGAGAGCCTATAGATATTGAGAAAACCAGACAATAAGAAAATAATTGAGTACTGACAAAACAAAAATCTGTACTAAAAAGGAAACAATTTGTGTACACTGACACAACAGTAAATAATAGCCTATTTAATGTAAATATTGAACACAATTTAACCAAAAATTATGAGAAAACTCTATTTGAAGTATGGAGCAAGAAAATGGAAACAATAGTGCAAGCCAAATCTTTATCTTCTATAGAAAAATATATAGAAATCAATGTTTAATGTTTAAACTAAATGAATCAACTGTTGAGCTGGGTGTGGGAGTGCACACCTGTAATCCCATCATTCTGGGAGGCTGAGGCAGAAGGATCATAAATTCAAGCCCAGCCTGGACAACTTAGCAACTTAGCAAGACCCTGTCTCAAAATAAAAAAATAGCCAGTTATGGTGGTCCATTCCTGTAATCTCAGTACTCTGGAGGCTGAGGCTGGAGGATCACCATGAGTTCGAGGCCAGCCTGGGATACATAATGAGTTCAAGACCAGCCTGCACTACAAAGCGATGCCCTGTCTCAAAAAACCAAAACACAATTTTTTTTTTTTTTTTTTGTGGGTACTGGGGGTCAAACTCAGGACCTCATGCACCAGCAGGCACCCATGCCGCTGAGCGATATCACCGGCCCTTTTTTCATATGTGGGTTCCAGGAGTCGAACTCAGGACCTCGTGCTTGCCAGGCAGGCGCTTATGCCGCTGAGCTATCTCACCGGCCCCCCAAAAAATTTTTTTAAAGTAAAAAATAAATAAAAAGGAATGAAAAATAAATAAATGAATAAATAAATAAAAATAAAAAGGAATGAAGATGTAGCACAATGTGAAGGCCCTGAGTTTAATCCCAAGTACCAAAAAATAAAATTAATAAAAGCATATTATTTGAAAATATAGGCTGGGCCAGGTGGCGCATACCTGTAATCCCAGTACTTGGGAGGCTGAGCAAGAGGATTGCTGTGAGTTCGAGACCAGCCTGGGCTGCAAAGTGAGTTCAAAGCCAGCCTGAAATGCATAGTGAAACCCTGTCTCAAAAAGACCAAAGAAAAGAAAGAAAAGAAAATATAGCTGGGCGTGGTGGCGCAGTGCTATAATCCCAGCACTCAGGAGACTGAGGCAGGAGGATCACCATGAGTTCGAGGCCAGCCTGGACTACATAGTGAGTTCAATGCCAGCCTGAACTACATAGCAAGACTCTGTCTCAAAAAAAAAAAAAAAAAAAAAAGAAAGAAAGAAAGAAAAGAAAATATAGAAGTTCACATGAATAACTAGCCACAAGAAGTGAAAATGGTTGCCTCTGGTAAGTACAACTTGAGATAGAAGAAAGTGAGAAAGAAGGGACTACACTTTTTGTTAAAAGACAAATATTGGGCCGGTGAGACGGCTCAGCGGCTTAAGCGCCTGCCTTGCAAGCGCGAAGGCCCGAGTTCGACTCCCGGAACCCACATACGAAAAAGGGGCCGGTGATATCGCTCAGCGGCACGGGTGCCTGTTGGTGCGCGAGGTCCTGAGGTCGTCCCCCCGGTACCCACAAAAAAAAAAAAAAAAAGACAAATATTATCTGACTTTTAAAATAATATGCATACATTACTCGGCTTTTAAAAGATAATTTTAAAATAACCAAGAAAAAAGTAAACAAGTGCTTAGTGGAGATTCCATTATAAAATCTATAAGTAAACCTAAAACAGAATCTTTTCTTTTCTTTTTTTTTTTTTTTTGTTCTGGGAATCAAATCCAGGGCCATACATGCTAACCACACTATCACTGAGCTACACCCCAAACTCAGACCCCAGTTTTTAAAATGAAGTCTGAGAGGGGCTAGTGATGGTGCTCAGTGGCAAAGAGCTTGGCTAGCATGCACAGGCCCTGTGAAAGCAGGGGAGGTGAAAGGGGGCGGGAAAAACAGGAGAAGGGGAGAGACGTCCTCTATAAGACTTCCACTTCTGACAACCTAGTCTAGAAATTCTGAGATGCCCATCCACTGCAAAACATCCATTGTTATGGCCGGTGAGATGGCTCAGCGGCGTAAGCGCCTGCCTTGCAAGCGCGAGGGCCCGAGTTCGACTCCCGGATCCCACATACGAAAAAGGGGCCGGTGATATCGCTCAGCGGCACGGGTGCCTGTTGGCGCGCGAGGTCCTGAGGTCGACCCCCCCGGTACCCACAAAAAAAAAAAAAAAAAAAAAACATCCATTGTTAGATAACTTGGAGCATACATACTTACTTTTAAATGCATTCCTGAGCTCAAGATAAAGTAATGGAAGCTCTCAATGCAGGAAAGAAGATAGGAAAGGAGGGAGTGAGAGGGAGAAAGAAGTCCTAGAGCTAAAGTTAGATGGTAACATACACTCCAAGGTTGCCCTAAAAATATACCCAACCCAGAAACTTAAAACTCAGCATCACTGAGAAATAGTATTCAGACTTGACGTAGTAGAAGAGCTGAATCTAAGAACTGCAAATAAAACCAGGTACCCAAAAAGACTGTCTTCTGTTAAAGAGGTGAACAGAAAAATCTGTGCGCTGGCAACATGAATCATCAATAAAAAACAAGTACGTTTCTGGTGTCAGAATGGGAAGGAGCTACAGGCTTGAAAGATAGACAAAATTGGGGAAACCTGGATGGTAATACAACTAATTTTCCCTAATCATTTATAATGATAGCCCTAGCCTTATGCAGTCCTGACATTTGCATTTGTACTATACTCAGTCTGAGAGACACCAATCCAAGAAATAAACAGAAACAGTTCCGAGTTAGTAGTATCCCCTAGCACACAGGAGAAACCAAGACAAATGTCTCAATCCAAGCCCCACAGGATTCCCAAAGTTAAAATATATCCAAATATGAGATCCTAATTAAATATATCAAAATACAAAGCAACAGACCTCCATAAGAATCAGGAAGGACTATATACTGAAAGATAAAACATACAAAGACTGCAGATTGGAAATTATATTAAACGGTATACAAATATGCTTGACTATTTGAAAGTGTTTTTACTGAAAAGACAGAGATAAGCACTATGTGGGTCAAAAAGAAACATTTAAGCCAAACTGCACCTTGAGGGTAGGTTTCCTGAGGGAATGGTGCCTAGTTGGGCTAAGAATTAGTTAGGTAGAAAAAGGTAGGGAGGACATCATGAAGTCAAATTCACGATGAGCATTGACATGGAAGCACTGAACAGCACAGGGAGCTCAGGAGAAGCATCTCTATTACTAGAACTATAAATTCAGCAAAGGGCAAGGGAAGTTAAAGTATCAAGAGCTCAGTAATGGAGGGGTCTGTACCCCGTGTAGCAAGTATGGGTATTGCTGGAGGATGTTATGGAGGAGAGTATCATGGTCAGTTTTGGTTCAGGGAGACCGCTTTGGTTTTAGTGAGGGGAAAGGATTTAAGATGGGCAAAGCTAGAAGAATGGAGATCAGCCGTTAAGTCTCCTGCACAGTGTGTGGAAGAAATGATGAGGCTCTGAACTACCAGAGTGACAATAAGGATGAGAAGGAAAGACAGATTTGAGAAACAGCAAACAAAATTAGCAAAAGCTGATGACAAACTATTTATGGGAAGAATCAAGGGAAAGCACTGCAGAATGGCTCCTATGTTTCTTACTTGAGTGAGCAGGCGATACTAATTGATTTGGGGAATACAACATAAGAGCAAGTTGGGGCAGAAGGAAATAATGCCCTAAATTATGAAGATTTTATGCTTGGAGAGCCAGGTGTGGTGGTGCATGCCAGTAATCCCAGCACTCTGGGAGGCTGAGGCAGCAAGATCACAAGTTTGAGCCCAACCTGGGCAATTTAGTGACTTAGATCCTGCTTCAAAATAAAAAATGAAAAAGGAGGCTGGGGATGTAGCTCAGTGCAAAGGCCTTGAGTTCAATCTCAAGTTCAGAGGGAAAAAAAGATGTAAGGCTTGGATTATGTATGGGAAATAAAGGTCAGGGATGTTTAGCAAGCAATTGGATTTATAAGATTGAAGCTCAGAGAAGTCAATGCTGAAATACCCTTACAAGTGGCTAATTCACCTAAGGAGACAGAGAAGCACAGTGCCCCAAGCCACTGCAGGTTTTTTAAAAGACAGTTTATAAACAAATTCAATTGTGAACCAATATTAATCAAGTGTATGGTTTCAGAAAATTGTAAAGCATCTAAAAGTCAAAGAAAAAAAAGAATGGTTAAATTAGCATGGTATATCCACATCAGAAAACATCATAGTCATCAAAAATTATGTTAGGAAGAGGTTACAGTGTGTAGAAATGGTTTGTGATAAAATGTGAACTGGTGTGTGTGTGTGTGTGTATGTGTGTGTGGTACTGAGGATCAAGTCCAGAGTCTTTACACAGACCTACATCTCCAGTCTTTTTTTAATTTTTTGAGACAGTGTTTCACTAAATTGCCCAGGCTGGTTCAAACTTGCAATCCTCTTGCCTTGGCCTCCCAGAGTGCTGAAATTACAAGCATGCACCAACCACCATGCCCTGCATGAACTGCTTTCTTTTCACTGTTGCGGTTTTGAGACAGGGTCTCACTATGTATTTCAGGCTGGCCTTGAACTCACTACATAGTCTAGGCTAACTTCAAGCTCACAGCAATCCTCCTGGCTCAGCCTCCCAAGTGCTGGGATTACAAGTGTGTGCCATCATGCCTGGCAATGAACTGGCTTAACTTTTAAAACATTTCTAACCAGGCACGGTGGTAAACACCTGTAATCCCATCTACTTGGGAGGCTGAGCCAGGAGGATTGCAAGTTTGAAGCCAGCTTGGGCAACTTAGTGAGACCTTGTCTCAAAATAAAAATAAAAAGGGCTGGTACAGTGATTGCCTAGCAAGAGAAGTCCCAGATTCAGTCCCCAGCACCAAAAAAAAAAAAAAAAGAAACTACGTGTTATTTAAGTAGAACAAAAACATGAATAGCTAAGCCTGGAAATAAATACATCAAATTGCTATGGAAATTAGAGATTGCAAGTTGGTGAGACTGTTCCTTCTGCATTTTCATGTTTTCCAAAGTCAGCGTATACTACTACTATAATGCGAAAACTTTAAAAGAAACTTCCTACCATCTAAAACCCTCCAAAAATGCAGTAATGCACCAGCAGCTGCCTCAGAATGCAGTTGCCGCAGATGCTCCTCCCTTCTAGAAGTCTGCAGCCTGTCATGTCTGCTAGAGGCCTCCAGAGACGCCATCATAGGTCTGCAGGGCAGGACACTGGTTCTGCCTCTGCCCCTCAGGACCCAATGTCATCTCTGGTCATTGACACTCTACCTCAGAAGCCTATTCTGGGGTTCCCATTCCCTTGTTCCCGGGGGGCCCACCCTGTGCACTGAAGCCCCATCGCTCTGTTCCCTTCTCGAAAACGAGCCCCACCCCAACCATGGGCATCATCCTCCTCTTGATGTCAACCCTGCAGGGAGAGTGACACACGGCCCCTCACGAAGGGAGGCTCTACGAGATCTCACTGTCCTTCTGGCCAGTCTTGCCATTGCCAGGACACTGGGCCTTTCTGGGGCACTGGGCAAGATGGTCCCAAGCTCATGTAGCAACTGGAGCCTGGCCACGGGCCCAGCTCTTCACTCTGCATATGAAAATGGAGGATTAGTAGAGCGAAAAGCAAGAAGGGAAGAAGAGGAAGGGAGAGGGTGAAGGAGCTGTGGTTGCTTCTGCTGTGAACACCAGAGGCCCTGTCCAAATCTTGGCTGACTTAAATGTACAGCTCGTCTCAAGGATGGGAAGGAGGCTTCCCTAGGAATCCTGAGGGTGGTGCAGTCAGGCCCCACCCCTGGGACAGCCTGTTTAAAAAATCCCACCCCTCTCTCATTCATTCATTCAGTGCTACTGAGCCCTAACCAGATACAGTACTAAGCATCTGTTGCAGAGGTTAGAGCAGTGAACTGGGTGACAAAGTCCCTGCCTTCAGAGAATCTATATTCACACTTTCAATTTAAGCTTCCAATACTAAATGGCAGTGGCGTGGCTCTGTAGCAGAAAACAAAAGGGGGAAATGACAGAGGGCTGTAATGGCTACCTGTGCTTTGCCTTGCTTTGCTTCACCTCTCTTTGATACCAGCACTGGTATCTTTCTGGAAATAGATTTTCTATGTTTTGTTGTTGTTTTGGTTTCTTTTGTTTTGTTTGTTTGTTTTGAGACAGGTTCTCACTATGTAGTTGAAGCTGACCTTGAACTCACCATGCAGCCCATACTGGCATCGAATTTGCAGTGATCCTCCTGGCTCAGCCTCCTGATTGCTGGGATTGCAGGCATATGTCACCACACCTGGCTGTAGTTGTTGGTTTGGTTTTTTTGAGACAGGGTCTGTCTGTGTAGTTCAGGCTGGCCTTGAACTCACTATGTAGTCTAGCTGGCCTCTAACTTGTGACAGTCCTCCTGCCCCAGGTTCCCAAGTGCTGGGATTATAGGCTCTATGTTTAGAAAAATCTATCACATCTCATTTCTTCAGTCTTAGGCCATGTGCATGTGGAATAGTGTTCCTTCCATGTCCTTACACCAAGGGTGTGTATGTGCCTCAGGCATAAAAACTCTACTCCACTGTGAACAGTTTAGTTAGTTCAGGGGTGGATATGTGACCAGTTGGAGCCTATAAGGAATAATAAGACTTGCAGGGACTGTTGTCAGAGTGACAGATTTTCAGCTTCATTTATCCCTGCTGCCATGTAAAACCTAAGAATAAAGTTAGCACAAAGAAATGGAAACTGAATCCCAGTGGCACTGAATTAGGTTCCTGCATCAATCCTAGTACCTAAAGCCAGCCCTATTCCTGAGCTGTGCAGTTATGAGTTAATTAATTCCCGTTTTGTTTATGCCTGTTGGATTTTGTCACTTATATCCAAGTGATTTCTCACAATGCAAGAGGATGTGTGTATATATATATATACACATATATATATATATTTCCCTCTCTCTACATTTGTTATTTATCTTTGTGCCTTGGTTTCCCCTATGTGAAAGGAGATAATACCTACTTCCAAGAGTTTTAAAGGTATCTATCTGTAAACCAGGAAGAGGGGCCCCCCAAAAACAAAACTTGCCAGCACTTTGATCTTAAAACCCCCAGTAACTAGAATTGCAAGACACTGGTGTTTAAGCCAAAAAAGATTAAATGCAAAAATAAATGTTAGCATATAAATTTGTTCCACATCTCTGAAAAGAAAGAAATATTACATTATTCAACTTTTCTAAATTAAATCTGGTTCAAAACCCCCACTTACTGGGGTGGGAAGACAAAATTGATCCTTATGGGAGTCTTCATCTCTTTCTGACAAATACAGAACAGGAAAGAACTCTGGTCTTTAGTCTCTCATGGTTGCCCCTAGGATGCCCCTTGTGTAAACCTACAGAGTCCATTTGAAGGCAGATGGTTATACAGCATCTCCGCCAAGTATGCACACCGGGTCTTTTCCTGCAGTCTCTAAGACTACATGCTAGATGTTTAGTTCCCCCTAGCCATTAAATCTGTTCTCCCCATCAGAAGTCCTGCTGCCTCCTAGTCGATGTCTGTAAGACCTTACCATTCATGGAACCTAATACTACATCTCTTTTCAGAAGTGCCTAGGCCCACCGCTTCCCTGGGCAAATCCTCTTCTTTCAACCCTGAACCTCTTTCCTCTACATCTCAAAAATACCCAACTAAATTCCCATCCACGAAAGCATCTGGATCAGGTTTTTTTTAGCTCTTGTTTGGGAGCAGAAAATACAAAATTCATTAAAAATTCCATAGGACAAGAAATCTAGAATTCCTGGAATAGTTACCTTTTTATACAACTGGGGCTCTCCTCTGGCCATGAGTAGGAGATACAAATTACTAACTTGGGAAATCACCTTGCCATAAATGTAAATTAACAAGCATAGAATATTCAGTATTGCCTTTGTTTCCCAATTAGGACTCAATTTACCTTCTTCATCCAGAGGCTTCAAACTCAAATATCAGATAGATAATACAAATGATTAAAATGGATAGCTGGGCGTGGTGGCACATGCCTGTAATTCCAGCACTGGGGCAGGAGGATTACCACAAGTTCAAGTCCAGCCTGGACTACATAGGGAGACCCTGTCTCGAAAAAACCAAAAAATAAAAAAGGACAAGGGTAGAAACACAAAATCATAGACACGATGATAAACAGCAACTAACCCTTAGTCTTTGCATTAACTCTAAGACCATGGTGAGAACTGCAGTGAATT
Source organism: Erethizon dorsatum (assembly GCA_028451465.1). NCBI lineage: Eukaryota > Metazoa > Chordata > Mammalia > Rodentia > Erethizontidae > Erethizon > Erethizon dorsatum. The sequence continues at coordinate 39,438,156 of CM051822.1, read as the reverse complement.
GGGCATCACATGCCCACTCCAAAAGGAGGAAATGCTATTTGGCTCCAAATGTTCTTTACTTTGTGAGTGTGCAAGTACACTACCAGATTTTAAATCAGAAATATTATTATGTATGCTCTACTAATTTACAATGCTGGCTACTCATTCATGTTTTTTAAAAACACCTAAGCCAGGATTGGTGGCACATGCCTGTAATCTCAGCACTCAGGAGGCTGAGGCAGAAGGATCGCCATGAGTTCAAGGACAGCCTGTGCTACATAGTGAATTCAAGGCCAGTAGGAACTACATGAGACCCTGTCTCAAAAAACAAAACAAAAACAAAAACAAAAAACACTGCTTTCTGAGCCTGGTGTGGTGGTGCATGTCTATAATCTCGGCACTCTGAGAGGTTGAAGTAGGATTGCCACTTCAAGCTGTGCCTGGGTTATTTAGCAACTTAGCGAGATTCTGTCTCAAAATAAAAAAATTTAAAAGGGCTGGGGGGGCTGGTGATATAGCTCAGTGGCATAAGTGCCTCCCTGGCAAGCGTGAGGTCCTGAGTTTGACTCCCAGTACCCACATATATTTTTTAAAAAAAAGGGCTGGGTATGTGGCTTAGTGTGAATGCCCTGGGTTCAATCCCAAGTAAAGGGGGTTAAAAAAAAAAAACAAAACAAAACACTGCTGGCCACACTGTCTGGTGTGGCCAGACAGTGATGTTACATATCCCTAGATCATCTTTGTATCTTACTATGGTTTCAGCTGCTACATATATGCTGCTAGTTGTCAAATCTACATTCCTTACAGACTGCTCTCTCAAGTTTCTGATGCATGTACCTTCTTCTCCCTACATTTATCTTGAGATATCACGGTGTTATAGACAGCTAAGTCAGATAGAAATATTGTAGGCAGTCAGGCAGGGCTAGGCCCTCAAAGGAGCCAGTGCAGAAGAAGGGATGCCTTGCAACTGTGGGGGAGATACAGACACATCCGCTGAGGGCCACACCCCAAGGCAAATGATGAAACAAATGCACCCACATGCCTCCCCTAAGGATAGACAAATTCTAAATAGGTATTTTAAATAGGTATCCATCACCTTAGGAAAGCCAGGAAAAGCCATGACCCTCCCTCCAGAGAAAGCCCCTGTTCTGCTTCATGCCCACTTGCTGTGTGACTTGTTCCCCATTTGATCGCCATTTAATCAATGTTGCCTGAGCAACTGTGCTCAAAATCTTACGGGTTAACCATAGTTTTGTCCCATCTCATGCCCACCTTGTAATTTCCCATTTTTCCCCACCTTGGACCCACCTCACTTTGTGGTTTTGCTCTATAAAAATCCCTTAAAAAGGCAGGGTCTTTGGCAACCCACTCAGAAACCCTTCTGTCTCTCTCTCAGACAGAAGCTTTCTTTCCCAATAAATATATTCTACTCTTAACCTCCATTGTCCCTAGAATTCATTCTTCGATTTTAGAGAACACGAACTCTCATCAGACATCTATCAGGTTGGGAGTTTCTTTCCCCTATATCATTTGGATGTCCCACTGAGATCACTGGATGGAGGTAAGAGTTTGCTTTTGTTTCAGATTCTGGATTGTGACTCATTTAGGTAACGTTTATGCTTCAAATTTTGTCTTTGCCCATTGCTTATAATTGTTTATGCTTTGTCTCATACAGTTTTGTTAAAATGATGATAAATTTAAGTTAAAATCATGAGAAAGCTATAAGGTTATGATGCTTTTTTTAATGGGACTTTTTTTTATTCCTGTTTTGTGTATGTTGCCTTTGATCTAGTTGCTGAATTCACTGGTATTCCTTGCTTGACTTTAGACAATAGTGCTAGAAAGAGTAATGTTAGAGCACCCCCCAGTGGACTTTAATATAAAATTCTGTAAAATGGGTCTTTTTTATGAAATCTAACTCATACTTAGAAAATATACATGCCTATTAATAAACCACGGGACTCCTTCCACCAGTTAAAAGATGCTAGGTCAGTGGCCATTCTTAAGGCTTGGAGGACAGATTTCACTGAGACGAACTGGCCACCATCATGGTTTTGGTTCAGGCCTCATCTTTCCCTTTGGTTTAACTAAAGCAAGAACTTCCTAATTAATCTCTTACCTTCAGTCTCTTTGCTCTCACTACAGCTAGAGTCTTCTTTCCAAGACAAAAACTTTATCTTGTCACTTCCTGGTTTAAAACTTTTCAATGATTTCCTATCACCTTCAAGAGAATGTTTCCAATTCTTAGCCTGGTATTCCACAGGCCCTTAGTGATCTTGTCTTTCCAGGTGCATCTCTTACTTACTACTTCCCCAGTCCCATCCAATGCTAGACCCACACTAACAAACCTTCAATTTCCAACCTCCTGGCACCTTTACCCAGACTGTTCCTACTGCTTGGATTGTCCTCCTCTTGCTTCCTACCCAACACCCTCACTTTCCTGATTCCTCTAACCAAGCATTAACCATCCCTTCTGAAAGGTAGATACCTTTTCACTGCCCACAGTGTCCTATGTACATCTCTAGTTTCATTGTCTGTTACTTTCAACTGTTTCCCCACTGAAATGGGACAACTTTAGTGCAGAAACTTTACCTTACTTCTATCACCTCAAGACTGAGCACAATACTTGATCTACAAGAGACATTCAATAAATGTATGATGAATAAATGAACAAATGAATCTAGTCCAGTTCATGGTACCAGTGAAGAAATTTCTCTTGATTTCTCAAGATTATGTGACAATCTGACAGAACTAGAGAACAGTAACTCTCCACTTGCAACTCAGCGCTCTATCAGATTATACTGGCCTTTGACCTGGGCAGAAACATTAAATTGTACTGGGAAGGCAGAGATTGAAGTTCGGCCCTGAAAGGAAGGGAAGAGAAATGGTCCAACACATTTTTTCTGTCCTTCTTTCTTTTCTTTTTTCTTTTCTTTTTCTTCTTTCTTTCTTCATTGTTTCTTGTTTTTTGAGACAGGATGTCATTATGTATTTCATGCTGCCCTTGAACTCATGATCCTCCTCCTTGGTATCAGTGCTGAGATTACAGGTATGAGCCACCAGGCCTAGCTATTTCTTGTCCTCGCCATGAACACTTTTCAAAGGGACCTTTGGCAACCCGAAGTGAAATAAGGTAGTTTATGGCTGTCATGAGCATTAAAAAAAGGGAAAGACCCCATCTATTAAAGATGAAACAAGGCTTATAATTAGGAACCTTAAAAGAAATAAAATTATAATGTAGCATAATACCATATGTCAGGTATTCTTTTTTTTTATATGGGTACCAGGAGTTGACCTCAGGACCTCGCGCTTGTCAGCAAGCGCTTGTGCTGCTGAGCGATATAACCAGCCCTTTTTTTTTTCCTTTATGTGGGTACCGGGAGTTGAACTCAGGACCTCACGCTTGCCGGGCAGGTGCTTATGCCGCTCAGCTATCTCACCAGCCCCTGTCAGGTATAAGCACATACATTTATTTAATCTCAAAATAACTCTGTGATAAATAATAATATTATTATGGACAGCTAAGTTAGTTAGAAATATTATAGGTGGTCAGGCAAGGCTGGCCCCTAGAGGGAGCCACGACAAAGGTAAAGACACACTACAGCTACGGCCAGAGACCTATTAGTTGAAGGCCAGGCCTCAAGACAACAACAAAAGGGGCCGGTGAGATGGCTCAGCGGCGTAAGTGCCTGCCTGGCAAGTGCAAGGGCCCAAGTTCGACTCCTGGAACCCACATGCGATAAAAGGGCCGGTGATATCGCTCAGTGGCACAGGCACCTGCTGGCGTGCGAGGTCCTGAGGTCGACCCCCGGTACCCACAAAAAAAAAAGATAACAACAAAAGGACCAGACCTACATACTCAAGGAGTGAGATAAGTGATAACACCTGGTCTAACAAAGTCTAAATAGTCATCAGTCACCCCAGTGGGCAACCGAGACCCCAGATCCATCATCTACCTGAGAAGTTCTTTGATCTTCCTATGCCCGCTCACTACATGACTTGCTTCCCCATTGGATCAATATTACCTAAGCAGCTACACTTATAATCTTATTGATCATGGCTGTAACCCACATTGTACCCAATTTTGCTCTATAAAATTTCCCTATAAAGTGGAGTCCTCAGCTTCCCATGTGGGACCCATTCTGTTCCTCAGGCAGGAGCTTTCTATCTCTCAATAAATATCTTCCTACTCTTTTATTGTTAGTTTACTGGTGCAATTTAGATATACGTAATGGTAACATTCATCATAGGGAACTTGTACATGAACATGATATATCTTAGTTCCTCTTTTTTCCCCTCCCCTCCCTTCAACTCTTCCTCTCCTTACTCACAAAGCTTTGTTTCCATTTTAACCTTTTTTCTCCCCCCCACTCCCCTTTCCTTTCGAACAATTTCTTCCTATTTCACAGTATCTATTATACATTTTGGTTCTTATTTACACCTTCAGTTTCTCACACCAGAAAAACAATGCAATATTTACACGTGTCCAATTTATTTAAGAGTATGGTGTCAAGGTGCATCCATTTAGCCATAAAGGTCCCAAATTTATCCTTCTTTATGGCTGAGTAGTACTCCATTGTATAAAAAACCCACATCTTCTTTAACTATTCATTGGTTGATAGGCATTTCAATTGTTTCCAAGATTTGGCTATTACGACCTGTGCTGCTATAAACATTTGTACGCATATATCACTTTTAATTCGAGAAGATATCAAGAAGGTGAATAGCCGGGTTAAATGGGACCTCTAGTCCTAGTTTTTTGCAGAATTTCCATACTGATTTCTACAGTGGTTGCACCAGTCTACACTCCCACCAACAGTGGAGAATGGTTCCATTTTCCCCACAGCCCCACCAGCATTTGATATTGGTTGATTTCTTCATAATAGCCATTCTTTCTGGAGATGGAATCTCAGCATTGTTTTAATTTGCATCTCTTGAATGATCAGTGATGTTGAACATCTTTTCATATATTTATTTGCCATTTTTTTTTTTTTATGTGGGTACCGGGAGTCAACCTCAGGACCTCGTGCTTGCCAAGCAGGCGCTCATGCTGTTGAGCTATCTCACCAGCCCACCATTTCTATTTCTTCATCTGAGAAGTGTGTATTCATCTCAGATGCCCATTTTTGGATTGGGTCTTTGAATTTGGGGGGGGTCTGATTTTTTCAATTCTTTATATATTATAGATAGTAGTCCTGTCTGAGGAACAACTGGCTAAGATTTTTTCCCACTCTGTGGGTTGTCTTTTCACTGTTGGTGATTTCTTTTGCTGTGCAAAAACTCAATAAAATGAGGTCCCAGTTGTTAATTCCTTGTAGTATTTCCCATGCAATTGTTCATGAAGTCTTTGCCTACACCTATGTCTTCAAGAGTTCTATCTATTCTCTCTTTCAGCAGATTAAGTGCTTCTGTTTTAATATTTAGATCTTTGATCAATTTTTAGTTTAGTGCATGGTGATAGACATGGGTCTAGTTTTAGTCTTCGGCATGTGGAAAGCCAGTTTTTCCAGCACCATTTATTAAAGAGGCTATCCTTCCAGTGAATGTGTTTGGCTCCTTTGTCAAAGATAAGGTGGGTGAGTGTTTGGAGTTGTTTCTGCATCTTCTAATCTGTTCCACTGATTCTCAGGTCGGTTTTATTTTATTTTATTTTTTTGCCAATAACATCCTATTTTTATCACAGTAGCTCTGTAGTATAATTTCAAGTCAGGGACTGTGATGCCCCCTGACTTGCCTTTCTTGTCCAAAATTGTTCTTGCTATTCTAGATCTCTTCTGGTTCCAAATCAATTTTAGGAATGTTTTCTCTAAATCTGTGAAGTATGCTAATGGTATTTTGGTTCAGATTGCATTAAATCTGTGTAACGATTTTGGGAGTATGGTTTTCTTTTCTTTTCTTTTTTAGATAGGGTCTTGTTCTGTAATTCAGATTCGCCTTAAACTCACTGTGTACCCCAGGCTAGACTTGAACTCTCAGCGATCCTCCTGCCTCAGCCTCCTGAGTGCTAGGATTACAGGCACGTGCCACCACACCCAGGAGTATGGCCATATTTACTATGTTGGTTCTTCCTACCCAAGAGCAAGGGATATCTTTCCATTTTCTGATATCCTCTTCAATCTCCTTTTTCTGAGTACTGTGGTTTTCAACAGAGATTTTTACTTCGTTAGATTGATTCCTAAGTATCCCATTTTTTCAGTACTATTATGAAAGGTGTGGTTTCCCTAATTTCTTTCTCAGTGAATTTGTTGTGTACTGGAATGCTATTGTTTTTTGAGTGTTGGCTTTGTATCCAGCTACACTACTGAATTTGGTTATTAAATCTGTAAGTCTTCTGGTGGAGTTTTTGGGGTCTTCTATGTACAGCACCATGTCATCTGCAAATAATAATTTAACTTCTTTCCTTTTTTTTTTTTTGTGGGTTCCGGGGGTTGAACTCAGGACCTCGCGCACCAGCAGGTGCCCGTGCCGCTGAGCGATATCACCAGCCCTTTTTTTGTATGTGGGTACAAGGAGTTGAACTCAGGACCTCACACTTGCCAGGCAGGCACTTATGCCGCTGAGCTATCTCACCAGCCCCTCTTTCCTATCTTTATTCCTTTTGTTTCTCTTGTCTAATTCCTCTGGCTAATGTTTCCAGAACTATATTGAATATAAGTGATAATAGTGGACATCCTTGTCTTGTTCTTGATTTTAGACTGAAACCTTTCAGTTTTTGACCATTTAGTATGATGTGAGCTGTTGGTTTGTCTAAGATGGTTTTCATCAAATTGAGATAAAGACCATATATTCCAATGTTCTATAGGGTTTTAAATCATGAACTGGTGTTAGACTTTGTCCAATGCTTTTTCCCTGCATCTATTGAGATGATCATGGAATTTCTGTCTTTGGCTCTGTTGATACGGTGTTACATTTATTGATTTGCATATGTTGAACCATCACTTCATGCCTGGGATGCATCCTACTTGGTCATGATGTATAATCTTCTTGACGATTTGCTGCATTCTGTTTGCCAGTACCTTACTGAGGATTTTTGTGTGTATGTTCACTAGGGAGATTGGCCTGTAGTTCTCTTTTTTTGGTTGGGTCCTTCTCTGGTTTTGGTATGAAGGTAATACTTGTTTCCAGGAATGACTTTGGGAGTATTGCTCCCTTTTCAGTTTCATCAAAGTGTTTCACAAGTAATGGTATTAGATCTCTAAATTTCTTGCAGAATACAGCAGTGAATCCATCAGGACCTGGGCTTTTCTTGGTAAGTTTTTAATTAATTTTTTATTTCATTGACTGATATTGGTTTATTTAGAATTTTTATATCTTTATTCAACTTTAGTAATTCATATGCATCTAGGGATCTATTTCTTCTGTTTTCCATCTTACTAAAGTTTCTCAAAGTAGGTATTGATGACTTTCTGGATTTATGCAGCATCCACTGTAATTTCACCCTTTTTGTTCCTAATTGCATAAACTTGAGTCTTTTCTTTCCTTCTTTCAATAAAGTTGTCTAAGGGTTTGTCAGTTTTAATTAATCTTTCAAAGAACCAAGCCTTTGATTCATTCATTTTTTGTACTAATTTCTTAGTCTCAATTGCATTAATTTCTGCTCTGATCTTTATAATTTCCTTCCTCATACAAGCTTTGGGCTTGCCCTGCTCTTCTTTTTCCAGAAGCTCCAGGTTCAACATTAGGTTGTTTGAGTTCATTCTGTTTTCCTGATGCGAGAATTCACCACTATAAATTTCACTTGTAGGACTGCTTTCATTGTGTTTCATAAGTTCTGGTACGTTGTATTGGCATTATCGTTTAATTGTAGAAATGTCTAATTTCTTCTTTAAGTTCATCTGTGACCCATTGGTTATTCAGGAGGGTGTTATTTAATTTCCATGTGTTTATGAAGTTCTTGTGGTTTGTTTTGCCACTGATTTCCAATTTAATTGCACTATGGTCAGATAGTATGCATGGGAGAATTTCAATTCCTTTGCATTTACTTAAGCATATTCTATGGGCTAGTATGTGGTCTATTTTGGAGAACATCCCACGTGCTGCTGAGAATGTGTATTCTGATATGGGGTGGAACACTGTAGACATCTACTAAGTCCACTTGTTCACAGGTTTGGTTCAGTCATTTGTTGATTTTTTGTCTAGTTGATCTATCTGTGACAGCGGGGTATTAAGATACCTCATTACAATTGTTAATGCTTATTTGATTTTTCAAGTCCATTAGTATTTGTGTTATATAGGGTGCACCTGTATTTGATTCATAGATATTTATGATTGTTATCTCTTCTTCTTGGAGTTTTCCCTTAACAGGGGTATGTAATAACCTTCTTTATCCCTTTTGATCAGTCTCGGTTTGAAGTTCACATTGTCTGCAAATAGAATAGCTACTCCTGCTCTTTTCGGGCTCCTGCTGCATAGAGTATTGTTTGTCATCCTTTGTCTTTCAGTCTATGAATTTCTTTTTGAGTTAAATGCGTTTCTTGAATGCAGCATATAGTTGGATTTTTTTTTTTTTTTTTGTGGGTACCGGGAGTCAACCTCAGGACCTCGTGTGCCACCAGGCGGCCGTGCCGCTGAGCGATATCACTGGCCCTTTTTTCATATGCGGGTTCCCGGAGTCAAACTCGGGCCCTCGCACTTGCCAGGCAGGCGCTTATGCTGCTGAGCCATCTCACCGGCCCTGGATCTTGCTTCTTGATCCATTCTGCCAATCTGTTTCTTTTGATTGGTGAATTGAGACCATTTACATTGATGGTCATAACTGATATGTATTGGCTTTTCCTTGTCATATTATTTTCCTGATGATGGTTCCCTGTCTTTTCCCTCTGTTTAATTGCTTGCCCTGTCTGGTGGCCTCTTTCTCTGGCTGCTCCTGGTATTGTGGTCTTTGTTATCTCTTTCTAGAATTTCTGCAGAACACTTAGAGATTTTTTTTGGTGGTCATGAATTTCTTTTGTTCTTTGTCATGTAAATATTTTATTTCTCCATTAATCCTGAAAGATAATTTTGCAGGATACATCAATCTGGGTAGTAAATTGTTTTCTTTCAGGACTTGAAATACTTCACTCCAAGCTCTCCTTAAGGTTTTGTGTTGAGAAGACTGTTGTGATTCTGATGGGCTCTCCTTTATAGGTGATTTGTTTCTTTTCTCTAACAGCTTTTAATATTGTTCTTGTAATTAATTTCTGAAATCTTGATTATTATACACCTTGGTGTAGATTTATTTTGGTCCTGACTGGAGTTCTGCATGCCTCACTTATCTGTATGTCAAATTCTTTTTCCATACTTGGGAAGTTTTCTGCTATTACTTCTGTGAACTGGTTCTTTATGTCATTTGTGCTGCCTCCTGCTTTTTCATTGACTCCAATCTATCTTATGTTGTTGTTCTTTGCATCATCTAGCAGCTGTTGGATTGTTTTTTCATGGTCCCTTGCTGTTTTTAAGAGATTTTTCTTTTTATGATTGATCCTGTCTTCTCAGTCTGATATTCTATCTTCACTTTCTTTCATTGAGTTTTGCAAACTTTCAATGGAATTTTTAATTTCCTGGATATGTTTGAATCTGTTTCATGGATTCCATTTCTTTCCCATGTAGGGCATTCATGGTTTCCATATGCTTTTTTTTTTTTTTTTTAGGCAGGGTCTCACTCTGTAGTTCAGGCTGGCCTTGAACTCCTGGCAATCCTCCTGCCTCGGCCTCCCACGTGCTAGGATTACAGGTGTGTACCACCATGCCCAGCTGCTACTCCATATTTTTTTTTTCCTGTGTCTACTCTAGATTTGCTGAGCAAGTTCTTCATTACTCATCATCTCTTTTTTACCTGAGAAATTATTTCTGTTCGATTTCCCCTCTAGCCTCATATATATGATTTTTTATTTCTGCTGTTGTCATTCCAGAAAATTCAGGTGGGTGGCTTCTGATTTCCTCTATCTTGTTATTCCCTGGATTTGTTCTGGGTGGGGTGGAGGTCTGGGGTGCATTTTGCTTCTGCATCTTTAAAAACTAGAAAATGTTCTAGTTTTTAAAATTTTAATTTGTTTTCTTTGTTGCTTGAATTTTTCTTATGTTAGGTAGCTTCATCACTGGTATCAAGGCTTCCCTAGAAACGTCTATTTCTCTGAGATGTCTTCCAGGTGTAGCTAGCCATTGGTCTTTGTGTCTGTCCCAAGATCCTATCTTCCCACTTTATTAGGGATGAGGAGTTTCTATTTGGCTCAGTACCCAGTGCTTTGACACTGGACTATGCAAATGGTTATGACTCCAGATTATCACAGTGTTGTTATACAAGAGTGAACAACTGATTACAACAAGTATGGCATCCTGGTTAAAGTAGTACAATTAGCAATAGCAATATTATCAAGCATAGCCTAGAAACTGACAATCTGTGGTAACTGCTAATTTGGTATCTCTAACCATAGAAGCAAGATCTATAGTTATATAACAACATCCAACATAAACCAGAAACTTGTATGCAGTGAGTTTCCCCTTGGTAGAGTTCTTTTATCCTGTGGGGAAGAGGAATTTAAAAGGGATAGAGGACAAAACAGAATGATAACTGTAGAGAAATATAGTAGGAGCTTCAGGACAAAGGATCATCACCCAAACTTTAGAAAGCTGGAAGTCAGGAGAGAAAGAATGAAGAAGAAAGCAAAAAAATATCAAGGTGAACATGAAAGACTAGAGACAATGTTCATTCACATGAAAATATCAGAAAATCAAGAAAGACTATTGAGGAAAGAGAGACAAGACAGAAAAAACAAACCAAACAATAAAAGCCAAAACCTAAACGACCCCCCCCGCCAAATCCTCTGGTGCCCCCAGTTCTGTGTTAGTTCCCTAGTCAGAGCTGAAATCTGTACTGAGTAACACCACAAAGGCTACAGTAGGATTACTGCTGGGTGCAGGGCTGATCTTGGCCACACCACTGACTCCTCTGAAACATTGGTTCTAGGGCAGGAGTGGTCTTGTGCCACTGCTGGCCAAGCCTGTTTGCCTGCCTGCACTGCAAGTTGCAGAGCAGGGGGCTGCTTCCAGTCCTTTGTAACTAAGGCTAACACTGGCTTTTGGTGGCCAATGGAACGGAGTCTGGGTGGTCCCAGCTCCTACTTCTCAAAAGAATTCTCCCCAATCTGCTGTCCAACTGCTGGCTGTCTATTGTGACTAGATGATCCTTCCCTCATTCCACTCTGGGATGTCAACAGTGAAGCAACCCTGGGACTGTTCTGCTGTTGGAGTTGAAGCCCTGAGCCCTCTGAAATAAAATGGTGATCCCACCTGCCCACTGCTGCTCCTCTGCATGACTGTGTGCTGGATGCCGCTCTCGTTCACTCACCAACTGCTGACTCTGGGGGCCGCCACTCAGGAAACAATGTCTTGTGTTCTCAGTGCTGCCTCCAATTGCTCAAGACTCTCCCGGTCTGGGTCAGGTCTGTCTCTCAGTGAGAAGAAAAGTTGCTTTCTCTGCCTCCCTGCCCTCCCAGTCAACTACACAACAGCTCTAGCCACACCCCGTGGTCTCCAGTCTGTAGCAGTGAGCTATTTCTTCTGTTGCAATGAATACTATTTTCTTCTCCTCTGTCAATTCCCTTGAGTTCCCATGTGCCCTGCACTCCCTTTGGTTCCTCTCCAGGCTGTTTTCCAGATTCTCGGCACTTTCTCCTGGAGAAACTGAGTTGCAGATACTCAGCACTCCATTTTTTTTTCCCCTCTCCACTCTATCTTCATACCCTTAACCACCATCATTCCTAGAATTCATTCTTGAAGTTTTAGAGAACACGAACTTGGTGTACCAGACATCTAACAGTTGGGAGTTATAATATTTCTCTTATATCATATTTGGAGGTTCTGATATCATCCCTGTACCAATCTTAGAGGTCCCACTGAGATAAGAAATAACTAATAGGAGGTAAGAGTTTGCTTGCTTTTTTTCTTGATTGCTGAATTATATTAAGTAATCAAAATTGTCACCCTTGTTCACATTTTGTGAATTTCTTGTCTCTCGTCTTTTGTTGTAAATTTAAATTGAGAACACAGAAAAAGCATACTTCTTTGATGAGACATTTACTTTTAGTGGCAAGATCTTATATTCCTGTTCTACATATATGCTGTATTGACTTATTTTGACTGCTGTGGTTTACGAAAAAGTAATGTTAGAGCGCCATCTAGTGAAAGTCAGACTAACTACAGGATACATTTAGAAAATGCTGTAAAATGGGTCTTTTTAACAAATCTAGTTTATATTTAGAAAATATGACTATTAATAGAGGCATGTAAGATTAGAAAAACAGCCTCCTTAAACTGCCTCAACATTCTCCAACTAAGAACCTCTAAGTAGAGCCCATAGAAAATGAGCATTTGCCAACGCCAAAGACAGGGAAGTCATCTTAGATGAGGGACACATACCCCATCTCTAGGTGAGATGAGACATCAGAACTTTGCCCATCCAGGAGAACACATATAAAACCCATGTCCAGCTTAGTGTTCTGGGCAACAGTCTTTCTCAGGAGACTGAACCTGAGACCCCATGGAAAGAACCGACTTCTGGGTAAAATCTAAGGAGCTATTTCCCCAAACACCACACTTAAAAGAGCAAAACACTTAGTTTAAGGGAGAATCCTCAACCTGCTGGCTCTCTCTCTTCCCCTCCTAGGCCTGATTCCATCATTTGTATGTATAGAAAAAAATACTTTTACTAATAAGTTGTAGACTAAATGTTGGCCAGACAGGCAGTTAGATTCATTTCCGGAGACAGATCTCTGACTGCACAGAACTAGTGAAAGGACAACTGAGGGGTCATGGCTGGGGCAACTCTCCAGGGTTTACCCAAAGGTCCCTCAGTGGAAGCTAGGTTCTGACAGCCCAAAAGAGTAATCAGCAGAAAAAACTCCATGTATCTCCTATCCCTACCTGCACTCTTTAGTGAGGTGAGAGGAACTCTTTCAGCGATCTGGTACACTCTGTCCCAGAGTGACCAGAGATGATGTTGTTAGAGCCCTTTCTTAAAGCCTCCATTAAGAGTCAAGCTTCAGGTCTGGACTCTCCCCTCTCTACTGAGTTAGAAACCCGTTTTTCTTCAGCTTTCCAGGAGACAAATTCAAAACTCTTTGATTAGAGACCTCCCTTCCCCCTACTAGGCTAAACTGAGGCAACTTACAACTGTTTGCCTTTCATGGAGAAAAGCAGCTATCAGGGGAATGATTTACATTTGTGCCTTGCATACGCTAACTAAAAGAAGTTTTAGCCAGACTTTCTCTTCTTTCATATACATGAAAAAACTAATGGATGTGCTTTTACTGACTTGTAAATCATGGTTGCTGGTGATGAATATAAACTTAACCTGTGAGCTTCAGATACTTAGAGATTAGATGGACTTGAAATGATGCATAGCCTTGTCTTGCCGCTAAGGAAAGTTGCCTAGGTGATAAGTAGATAATACAGGTGCCTTGGAGGCTTCTTTGTGGGCAAAATTCCTCCAAGCCATTTGTTTGCTTCTATCTCTAAAGGTGATCTCTTTTGCAGGATAAAAAGTGCTATCCTTTGATAAAAACCTTTCAAAAAACTAGAAAGCAGTGGTTTAATGCTAAGCAATGCTTCATTCTTTAAAATGACTGTTACAGCTGAAATCAATTGTTACTTATGCTTATAAAAACACCTATGGGAGTAAGTACACAAGTGCCCTAGGAAGATAAGGTCACACACCAGTACAAGGGTGGATTCTCTGGTCAAATTTTATCTTCTGATCTCTCTACAGATGGTATCCACCTGCCCTGTAGTGGAACTGACTCAAGGGATGCTTTGAGGGTATAAGAAATCAAATAGAAATTAAAGTGATACTGATTCTTTCTTTTTGCATTTCAGATGGGGAAACTGATGTCAAAATCTCTTACTCCTTTGGCATGTATTCTTAAGCACTGAAAAATGTTCAATCCTCACATATTGAAAAAGAACAATTTAATATTTTTCTGCACCTGTGCATAGCCTACCTACCGCCTAGAGCCAAAATGGAATGCAGAGGGAAGTACTGATTACGGTACTATTTCACAAGAACTGTACTGTAAGAAACATGAGAAATGGTCAGAATTACCATATGTTCACATTTTTTTTTTGCATTAAGAGATAATCCTTATTTATGCTAAAAATGTAAATGTAAGCCACAGGAAATCCAGACACCTTTGGCTCTTAAGGTATCCACTATCACTGTGTTTGAAACTACTCTTCCTTGACCTCTGGAATCAGAGGATGAGGTTCCCAAGACAACCCTAATCAAAGCCCCATCCACTGCTACCGAGCTTAACGTTTTCCCCATTTGCCCTTCTGAGTCATAAATCCCTCCCTCTTATCCCTTGGGGTCTAAGGGAGAGGCTTCAGACATAGTTGAAGCATCTACTTTGCTATATCTACCTGTAGCCAATCTTGTCCAAGCCCAAGGACAATATCCCTTACAAGAAGTAAATGGCCAATTTGGACATGCCTGTGTCCATGTGTCCTTTTCTCTCAGCGACCTCAAACAGCTCAAACAAGATCTGAAGTTTTCAGATAACCTTGATAAGTACATTGATGTCTTTAGAGGACTTACTCAAACCTATGAATTAGACTGGAAAGATGTACTGTTACATTTAAATCAAACATTGACTTCTAATGAGGGGCAAGCAGCATTACAAGCTGCCATTGCATTTGGAGATGAACATCATATTGTTAATTTTAGAAGGCCAGAGGACAAACAGCTCGGGTCACAGCCAATTTCTACTGGAGCCCAAGTAGTCCTTACACAAAATCCCTACTGGCCTATCAACCAGACAGGAGACTGGAATAGAAAACATCTTCAGACATGTACTCTTGAAGGTCTAATAAAGAGAACCAAGCCCTTCAATTATTTTAAATTATCAACTATTCAACAGGAGGAAAAGGAAAACCCCTCTGCCTTCTTAGATTGTTTACAAGAGGCACTGATAAAACATACATTCCTAGTTCCTGATTCGATAGGACAGATCATTCTTAAAGACATTTATTACCCAGTCAGCCTCAGACATTAGAAAAAAGCTACAAAAGATGGCTTTTGCTTCAGATAGCTCCCTGACAATTTAGTAAAAATGCCTCTTCAGTATTTTATAATCAAGAGCCAAAAGAAGAAAAGAGTATTCAGTAGTTTATAATTAAGAGCCAAAAGAAAAAGAGAGGGACCAAGAAAAGGTGACAGTCTTAGCAGCAGCCCTTAAAGAAATAAACTCTAGGTCTGATTCTTGGGACTCCAAGAAGAGTGTCACAACTAAGAGTGCCATCTGCTACTGCTGCCAAAAGCCAGGCCACGTTAAAAGAAACAGCAATGAGAAGCCCCCTGGGCCATGCCCTAATTGCAAAGGTAACCACTGGAGGTAGGATTGCCCCCTGAGGTGAAGAACCCAGGAATCAGACCCATCTTACCAGCTGGTCCAGCAAGACTGAAGGGCCCCAAGGGCCCTCTCTGCCTTCTCCCTCTGGCAGAACTGTCATCTCCACAAGGGAGCCCCAGGTAATCGACTATAGAGGGAAAAGAAATCAACCAATGCTGTACACTGGCACATGTCTCTTGGTCCTTCTTTTTAACCCTAGCCTTCCAGCCAACATACCTCAGTGAAAGGCGTCACCAGAAAAGAGGTAACTCACTATTTCTCACAACCCTTAGGCTGTAAGTGGGATGGCTTTCTCTTTACCCATTTGTTTTTAATTATACCTGAAAGTCCAGTTCCCCTCCTGGGGATATTTCATCTTGTTTAAATATTGTAATACATATGCACCCAAGTCAGGTACGCTGCCTTCCCCTTGTGGAGACAGAAATAAACCCTGCAGTATGGGCAACTAAAGGTAGACTAGTAGAGCAGTAAGAGCTGCTCCAGCACAAATACATCTCAAAGATCCTACTATTTTTCCTCACCAGATGCAATATCCTCTAAGGCCTCAAGTTAAGAGAGTATTATTGCCTATGAGCAATAACTTCAGGGCACAAGGTTTACTTAAAATTTGTACCAGCCCGTGCAACACTCCAATCTTGGGAGTTCGAAGCCCCAATGGAGAATGGAGGTTGGTATAGGACCTTTGACAAATGAGCCAGTAGTGCCAATCCACCTAGTGGTACCTAAGCCGTACACTCCCCTCAGATCCTGGAAGATGATAAATAGTTTTCAGTGTTAAGATTTTAAAAATGCCTTCTTTTGTATTCCTTTACAGATTCCAAGTTTCTTTTAGCCTTTGAAAATCCCCACGACCACGCTTTTGTTGCCTTTGAATAGCACGATACGGTGAAATTGCATGACCCCTCTTATCATCTTATAAAAGAAACCCAAAAGACAAATACCCAAATTTTAATCTGGGAACCTGATTCCCAGACCGAATTCCAGAAGCTCAAACAAGTGCTTCTAGCTGGGTGTGGTGGTGCACGCCTGTTATCCCAGCACTTGAGAGGCTGAGACAGGAGGATCACTGCAAGTTTGAGGCCAGCTTGAGCTACACAGTGAGTTCAAGTCCAGCCTGAACTGCATAGTGAAACCCTGTCTCAAAAAGACCAAATAAAAAAAACAAAAACAAAAACAAAACAAGACAAACAACAAAAAACCAAGTGCTTCTAAATGCCCCAGCACTGAGCCTGCCGATAGGACACCATTTTGACTTCTATGTTGATGAAAGGTGGGGCACAGCTTTGGGAGTGCTTACACAGAATTGGGAACCTGCCCAACAGCCTGTAGGATACGTAAGACTACATCAGACTATATTGGAAGTTCTTCACTTGTCCCTGGGACTAGTGCTCAACTACCAGAACTCACAGCTCCGACACCGGCTTTACAACTCAGTAAAGGATAAAAGTCAATATTTATACTGATTCAAAGTATGCTTTCCTAGTATTACATGCTCATGCAGCCATATAGAAAGAAAAAAATTATCTGACAGCCAATAGATCTCCTATAAAGTATTATAGAGAGATAGATGAACTTTTATCTTCTATCGCCCAGATTAGGACTTCCTAAGAGCTTACAGAGTAACAACGGGCCTTCCTTTAAAGCAACAGTCACACAAGGTGTCTCTCAGGCACTGGGCATTCTCTTATCACCTTCACTGTGCATGGAAGCCACAAACATCAGGAAAGGTAGAAAAAATGAACAAGACCCTAGAGATACTTTCACAAAATAGCTCAGGAAACCCACCTACAGGTGGCCTCACTTACTACCTTCAGCTCTTACCAAAATAATACACCTCTAGGCCTCAGTGCATTTGAAATGCTTTATGGATGCCCTTTTCTCACAAATGATTTTTCTCTTTAACAGGGAAACAGATGCCTTACTAAAGGATATCACCTCACTTGCTAAATTCCAACAGACTCTTCAACACCTAACAGAAGCTCAACCTAAAGAAAAGGAAAATCCCATATTCCAACTCGGAGATTTAGTACTGGTTTAGCAGTTCTTCCTTCATCATTTCTTTCCCTAGGACCAACTTGGGAAGGACCGTACACCACAATCCTGTCAACTCTATCAACTGTCAAGGTAGCAGGTCTGGACTCGATACATCACACCCAACTCAAGCCCTGGGAACCAGAGACTGTGCTGAGTGTGAGCAACCACCCGAGTATTCCTGTGAATCCACAGAAGACTTAAAACTCCTCTTTCAAAAAGAAAACAAAGTTTTCAGATAAGTAATCTAAAATGTTACTCTTAGCCCTTTTATTATTTTACCACCTAAAGGAGAATGTAATTCCCTTCTAGTCTGGGCACAGGAATATGCAAAATCATTACAATTAACATCTTGTTGGATATGTGCCCTGCTCCCCTTGTCAAGTAAATCAGGACTTCCTTGGTGGGTATCCCCACTTTAAGGAGATAATTGGAATAAGCTAGAAGACTACATTGATGAGACACAAAACAATTCAGTAGTTCACAGGTCAGCCTACTGTTACAAGGTAATTGAGTGGCCTATCAACTACACCCTTAATGATGCTGGACATAATCAAATTTTTTTCTGAAAATGCCACTAAAGCCTCTCTACAGACTCTAGGAAAACCCCTGTTAAGTAAGAGTCCTATCATGAGAGCCAACAATCATAAAGATGGCTACTTTCAGATATGGGATGATTACGTATGGTTAACTCCAACTACAGGACAACTAGTAGAAAGGCACCTTTATGTTGGGAACAACAACAACAAAAAAAACCACTCCTATTCTCATTGGCCTAACTCTACTAAATACTTAGGAGGAACACCCCTCAAACAGTGTATATACACCATAACTTTTTCTTCTGTAATTGCCTATTCATAGCCATTACTCATTTTTCTACTAGCTTTCTAATACTGCTATAAAAATTACCACAAAACAACACGTATTTATTTTGTCAGAAATCTGATGTCTCACAGGTATGAAATCGCGGGGTTGGCAGGGCTGCATTTTTTCTGTAGGCTCTAGCTAGGATTCACCCTAGAGGCTGCCCACATCCCTTAGCTCTGGCCCCTCCAGGGCTAGCAAAAGCAAGGCAAGCTCCCACACTGCCTCACTCTGCCCTCTTTTTATCTTCCTCTTCTACTTTTAAAGACCTTTGTGATTACACTGGATCCACCTGGGTAATCATCCAAGACACACTTCCTATCTTAAAGTCAGTCAATGAACAACCCTTAACTCCATCTACAACCTTAACTGTCCTTTGCCATGTAAAATAATATATTCAGATTCTAGTGATTAGGATATGGACATCCTGGGAGGTCATTATCCTGCCTACCAGAGATACTAACTCAACCTGTTAAGTATGTTGCAAGTACTTTCTCCCAATCTGTAGCTTATTATTTTTGTTTGTAGTAACATTATACCAAAGTTAAAATTTTTCTGTTGTTAAATTTAACAACTTTTTTTGTTTTTGTTGTTGAGACAAGGTCTCACTATGTAGTTCAGACTGGCCTTGAACTATGTAGTTTTGTGTTCTCAAAAGCACAGTGATCATTACACTGCCTCACCCTCCTGAGTGCTGGGATACAGACATGCGCCACCATACCTGGCCAACACGGTTGTTTATGGCTTACAAAAAATGTTCTTTTGGAACTAGCTTTGTATACTTATGTTTATATTGTTAATTTTTGGCAGTATGACCAGGCATGGTGGCGCATGCCTGCAGCCCCAGAACTTGGGAAGCTGAGGTGGGAGGATCCCTGCGAGTTCGAGGCCAGCCTAGGCTACATAGTGAGTTCAGGGCTAGCCTGAATTACATAGCAAGACCCTGTCTCAAAAAAAAAATTTTTTTTTGGCAGTATTGAGGATTGAACCCAGGTCCTTCACACTCAGCTACAAACCTCTCCAGCTCTTTTTAAATTTTTTGAGAGCAGGTTTCACTAGATCACTAAGCTGCCCAGCAAGTCTTTTAACTTGTGATCCCCCTGCCTCGTCCTCCCAGAGTGCTGGGATTAACAGGCATGCTGAAGTGAGACTCTAACTCCTCCTAAAATGATGTCCACTTTTTAGAAATAGAATTGCCTTGAACCCACTCCATTAAATGTTCCATATTGCAAAACATGGGTCATTCACTAGCATCTCTTAGCTTCAGATATGTAACCAACAGGTTACTTGACACATCCTTTTTTTTTTTTTTTTTTGAGACAGGGTCTCAGTATGTAGTTCAGGCTGGACTTGAACTCACTATGTAGCCCAGATTGACCCTAAACTCACAGCAATCCTCCTGCCTCTGCCTCCCAAGCGCTGGGATTATAGGTATGCAGAACCACACCTGGCCTCTTGACATAACTTCTTATTCAATTTGTTGAAAATTTACATTTTTCCTTTAGCCTTTTCCTCCAATGTACTTTCCTATTGAAAGGTACCACACCATCCAAATACCTAAACCAGAAGCCTGTCATCTTTAACTCTTCCCTTCCCTCCTGACTTCTCCAGCTCATCAAACCCTGCCAATTATGACATGTATTTAGAAGTTCCATCCTCACTTCCCCACCTCCACCATGAGTTTCTTAGTCTAGTCATCATTTTTCAACAGACTGGTTGCCCTGTTCCTTTTATTTCATCCTCCACATGGCTACAATTCTCTGGAGTTAAAGTGACCCAATTTCTTCATGTTTGAGCAAAGGAGCATACAAATAAAACTTGTGCTCCTAGGTTGGATATTGGTCAAAGTAGTTATGAATATTTGGGTCACTTGGGAAAACTGGGTATATTTATTAGACTCTTTCTTAATTGGGCATGGTGGCGCATGCCTGTAATCCCAGCACTCGGGTGGCTGAGGCAGAAGGATCACTGCAAGTTTGAAGCCAGCATGGGCTACATACTGAACTTGAGGCCAGCCTGCACTACACAGTGAGACCCTGTCTCAAAACAAAACAAAACAAAACAAAGCAACTGTTCTTGATCTTCAGGAAATTTACTAAAAGGGAAAAGTGGGATTTAGTGACTAAAAAAAGTAAAGTAGGATAATCTCAATTTGGCCATTAAATTACCACATGTATACCACAGCTGCAAAATACACATTCATCAACTCATGGAACTTTTCCCAAAAGATTATTTTAGGCCATAAAGCAAGTCTTAGTAAGTATTAAAATACTGAAGTAATTTTTTTTGCATCTTACCAGATCATAACAGAATGAAACTAGAAATCAGCAACATGAGAAACAGCAAAATTATACAAATACATAGAGATTAAGCAGTACACTTTTTTTTTTTTTTTTTGTGGGTACCGGGGGTCGACCTCAGGACCTCGCGCGCCAGCAGGCGCCCATGCCGCTGAGCGATATCACCGGCCCCTTTTTCGTATGTGGGTTCCGGGAGTTGAACTCGGGCCCTCACGCTTGCCAGGCAGGCGCTTAAGCCGCTGAGCCATCTCACCGGCCCAAGCAGTACACTTTTGACTGACAGCCAGGGAATAAACCAGGAATAAACACAACATAATAAATCTATGGGATACAGCAAAAACAGTACTACAAGGGAAATTTATATCTGAGTGCCTACATTAAAAAAAAGATGGAGGGAGAGGAGGAGGAAGGGGATGAAAAAATGTGTTATGTTCATGTACCAACTCCCCACAATGAATGTAATCATTAATATACTGAAAACATGTGCTAATAAAAATTAAAGGAAAAAAAAAAAAGAACTAGGCATAGTGGTATATGCCTATAATTCAAGCTACTCAAGAAGCTGAGATGGTGGAATAGCAAATTTGTGGCCGGTCTAGGCAACTTAAGATCCTTTCTTGATATAAAAAATAAAAATAAAAAGGGCTGGGATGTAGCACAGCATTCCCTAGGTTCAATCCCCACCCCCTAAAAAGAGGGAGGGAGGACTGTCACTAGATGCCTATAAGCCTAGCTAGTAAAGGTACTAAAGCATGAGGATCCCAAATTAGAGGTCAGCCTGAGCAACTTAGCAAGATCCAGTCTCAAAAAAAAAAAAAAAAAAAAGCGGGCAGTCGGACATGGTGGTGCATGTTTGTAATCCCAGCACTCAGGAGGCTAAGGCAGGAGGATCACTCTGAGTTCGAGGCCAGTATGGGCTACATAGTGAGTTCAAAGCTAGCCTGAACTACATAGTGAGACCTTGTCTCAAAAAAACAAAACAAGAGGACCTCAAGATGGCGGATGAGTAAGAAGCAGGCAGCGAAACTCTCTCTAAAAGTTACCATTGGAACACGGGAATATAGCGACCCGGAAAGCGCAGGAGGGGGGGAGATGCCTCCCCGAAACCCAGAGAAGTTCTGAAGCGCAATCTGGGACCCCCGGCACCAGTGACGGGTGACTTCCAACAAAGAAGGAAAGAAGGAGCAGACCGCGCGCGCGCATCTTCCACTATCCCGGGAGTTGCAGCGCCGCGGAGGCTCAATTCTACGGACACACGGTGGCAGCTGGTGCCCAGGGAGCCCCCACGGAGGATCCTGAGACAGCGGCGGGGCAGGGGAGCGGCGGAGAACGGCGCTGACCGGCGGTGAGTGTCTCTAGCCACAGCTGCCCCGCGCCAGAGAGCGACCGGACGGGCGCCATTGTGGGGGGTGTGGCGAAACTCAGAGCGGCTCGAAAACTGCTCTGGGAACTTGTGCTCCGGACAGGGCAGCACGGGGCCTCTCAGGCCCACGAAAGTGTGCTGAGGTCAGCAGGCGAACGAGACTGGACTCTCAGCCACACCTGTCCCGCGCCAGAGAGCGACTGGCCCGGCGCCATTGTGGGGGGCGTGGCGAAAAACCAGAGCGGCGGGAACCAGTGCAGGGAACCCGCGCTCCGGACAGCACGCTGAGCCTCTCAGGCCCAGGGATCGTGAAAGGGCGCTGAGAGCGGAGGCGAGCTAGACTGGTCTCTGCCTGAAAGTACGCGCCTCTGCTCACCGCCCGCCAGAGGGCGCTCCTGGCTTACTGGAACGGACCTGCACGGAACAGGACTCTGTCACCACAGGGTAACTGCCTACAGCAGAGTCAACACCTGGAACTGATTCTTTTTATTTTTTTATTTTTATTTTTATTTTTAATTATTTTTTTTTCTCACTGATTTGTTTTTTGTTCTGGCGAAGGGTTTTTTTGTTTTTGTTTTGTTTTGTTTTTTGGTGGGGTTATATTTTTGATCTGTCTGTTTTATTGTTTTTATCTTCGTTTTTGTTTCTGTATGTGTATTTGCTCTTTCCTTCATTATTCTCTCTGGTTTTTTATATGAGTGTAAATAGCGCCTCTAACTTCTTTGTGATTGTGATCTGTTCTTCCTTTTATCCCTTCCTTCTCTTTCTACCACCTGTCCTCTGCACTAGTGTCCCAATTTTAGTGGGATCCCTCTTGGTCCTCTAACCTTACATCTAATTCCTTCCTCTTCTCCCAATACTCTATTTCCTCCTTAACTCATTTTAAATTTAAACTCCTCAGGGGAAAAATTGCCATACACAGGACTTGTATACTGCATATAATTTTTCTGGTGTGTTTTAGATTTTGTTATATAACCGCAACTCTATACAGCTAAAAGTGGTAAATAACTGGTTAGCTCAGTCTGTCATTTTCTAGGCTGTGTTTGATGCTTTAGTTAACATTATAGCCAAATGTGAAATAATTGTTCTAAACATCTTTCCTTCCTGATATTTCATGATTGAGATTGACTAAGGGACACAGAAAATACAGTGGCACAGTACCAAAGAATCAAGGACTGGGCCAAACAGGTAGCAACTTCGCATACCCAACGAATTGAAGAGGTAGGATCTGGCAGAAAGCTCAAAACCTAAAAGCAAGCTCCACTTGGAAGATACTGCAGAGAAGTAGTCATCTTCTAAAGATCTTAAACACTAGCAATAAAGTAACCTACTATAGGTAATTTGCAAACATCACCCCAGGAATTAAAGAAAGAAAAAATGAGACGACACTTAAACAAGATGCAACCCCACACATCCAATTCACCAAAGGCAAACCTAGGGAGCAACGAGGTGGGACAATCCGAAAGCCACCCACCTGGCCTATCTGAAGTGGTAACAACAAAGCAACTGAATGAGGTTCTGGAAAAAATTAAAACAGAAATAATCTCACAGATAACTGCAGAGATAATGTCTACAATGAAGACCATGCTTAAGGACACTATAGTTGATACAGACAAAAAAATAGATGAACTTAAGAAAACTATAGAAACCATGAATGCTCAGCATAGGAAAGAAATGGAATCCATAAGGCAGATTCAAGCAGATACCCAAGAGATAAAAAATTCCATTGAAAGTATTTGTAGCAGAATAAGCCAATGCGAGGACAGGATCTCAGATATAGAAGACAGGCTTGCAATTAGTGATCATGAAATGGAAAAATTCTTAAAAATAGCAAGGGACCATGAAAAATCAATTCAGCAGCTGCTAGATGACTCAAAGATAAACAACTTAAGAATAATTGGAATAAATGAAAAAGCAGGAGATAGCATCAACGACATTAAAACCTTGTTCAAAGACATAATCAGGGAGAACTTTCCTGGAAGAGAAAAGGAATTTGACACCCCTATAAGTGAAGCTTTTAGAACACCAACTAGACATGATCAAAAAAAAAACTTCAGCCAGACATATTATAGTCAAGATCCCAGAAATTCAACAGAAGGGCAGAATCTTAAAAGCTGTTAGGGAGAAGAGACAAATCACCTATGAAGGAAAACCCATCAGAATCACAGCTGACTTTTCAGCACAAACCCTCAATTCAAGAAGAGCTTGGAATGATGTATTGCAAGCTCTAAAGGAAAATAACTTTCAGCCCAGATTGATGTACCCTGCAAAACTATCTTTCAAAATTGATGGAGAAATAAAATACTTTCATGACAAAGAACATCTGAGAAAATTTATGACCACCAAACCAGCACTCCAAAACGTTCTGAAGGACATTTTAGAAAGAGATAGGAACCCCAACAGAAGGAATCCACCAGGCAGGGCAAATAATTAAATAGCCGGAAGCAGAAAAACAAAGAGTGGGAACCAACAACAGGAAAATATCATGACAAGTCAATACATATCAGTTTTAACCATCAATGTTAACGGTCTCAATTCACCAATCAAAAGGCACAGACTGGCGAAATGGATCAAGAAGCAAGATCCAACAATATGCTGTATACAAGAAACACATTTAATTCAGAAAGAAATTCATAGACTGAAAGTCAAAGGATGGAAAACAATACTCCATGCCACAGGAACCCAGAAAAAAGCAGGGGTAGCTATTCTTTTTGCAGACAAAGTGAACTTCAAGCCAAGAAGGATTCAGAGAGATAAAGACGGTCATTACATCCTTGTAAAGGGAACAATCCAAGAGGAAGAGATAACGATCATAAATATATATGCGTCAAATACCAATGCACCCAGCTGTATAAAACAAGTACTAAAGGACATGAAAAATCAAATAAGCACTAATACAATTATATTGGGAGATCTCAATACTCCACTGTCACAAAAAGATAGATCAACTGGACAGAAAATCAATAATGAAATAGTAGAACTGAACCAAACTTTTGAACAAATGGACTTAGTAGATGTCTACAGAGTGTTCCATCCCACAACATCAGAATACACATTTTTCTCAGCTGCACATGGGACGTTCTCCAAAATAGACCACATACTAGCTCATAAAACCTGCTTAAGTTAATGCAAAGGAATTGAAATTATCCCATGCATATTATCAGACCATAGTGCAATGAAATTGGAAATCAATGGCAAAAGATCCCACAAAAACTCCCTAAACACATGGAAATTAAACAGCATCCTCCTGAACAACCAATGGGTCACAGATGAAATTAAAGAAGAAATTAGTCACTTTCTACAACTGAATGACAATTACAGTACAACATACCGGAACTTATGGGATACAATGAAAGCAGTCCTAAGAGGGAAATTTATAGCATTAAATACTTATATCGGGAAAATAGAGCAAGCGCAAATAAACAACTTAAGGGTGAACCTCGAGCTTCTAGAAAAAGAAGAGCAGGTTAAGCCAAAAGCCCGTACAAGGGAGGAAATTATAAAGATCAGAGCAGAAATTAACGTATTGGAGAATAAAAAAACAATACAAAGAATCAATGAAGCAAAAAGTTGGTTCTTTGAAAGAATAAATAAGATTGACAAACCCTTATCCAACCTTATTAAAAAAAGAAAAGAAAAGACTCAAATCCATGCAATTGAAAATGAAAAGGGTGATATCACGACGGACCCTGCAGAAATCCAGAAGATCATCTATACCTATTTTGAAAATTTACATTCTACTAAGATGGAAAATGCAGAAGAAATGGACAGATTCCTAGATTCGTATGAATTACCAAAGCTAAATCAAGAAGATTTAAAAATCCTAAATAAACCAATATCAACCAATGAAATTGAAGATGTAATTAAAAACCTCCCAACAAAGAAAAGTCCAGGCCCTGATGGATTCACTGCCGAATTCTACAAGAAATTTAGAGGAGACCTAACGCCCCTACTTCTCAAACTTTTCAATGAAATTGAAAGGGAAGCAATACTCCCAAATTCATTCCTGGAAGCAAGCATTACCCTGATACCAAAACCAGAGAAGGACCCAACTAAGAAAGAGAACTACAGGCCAATCTCCCTAATGAACATAGATGCAAAAATCCTTAATAAGATACTGGCAAACAGAATCCAACAAATCATCAAGAAGATTATACACCATGACCAAGTTGGATTCATCCCAGGGATGCAGGGATGGTTCAACATACGTAAATCAATAAATGTAATACAGCATATTAACAGAACCAAAGACAAAAATCACATGATCATCTCAATAGATGCAGAAAAAGCTTTTGACAAAGTCCAGCACCTTTTCATGATAAAAACCCTACAGAAAATTGGAATAGAGGGTCTTTATCTCAATCTGGTAAAAGCTATCTATGACAAACCAACAGCCAATATTATACTAAATGGCCAAAAACTGAAAGCCTTCCCTCTAAAATCAGGAACAAGACAAGGATGTCCACTGTCCCCACTCTTATTCAACATAGTTCTGGAAACTTTAGCCAGAGCGATTAGACAAGAGAAAGAAATAAAAGGAATAATGATTGGAAAGGAAGAAGTTAAATTATCATTATTTGCAGATGACATGATACTCTACACAGAAGACCCCAAAAACTCCACTAAAAAACTGCTAGATTTAATAAGCAAATTCAGTAGTGTAGCTGGATACAAAGTCAATACTCAAAAGTCAATAGCCTTCCTGTACACAAATAACAAACTTACTGAAAGAGAAATTAGGGAAACAATACCTTTCACAATAACATCCAAAAAAATGAAATACCCAGGAATCAACCTCACGAAGGATGTAAAAGACCTCTATACTGAAAACTACAGTACTATGAAAAAGGAGATTGAAGAGGATATCAGAAAATGGAAAGATATCCCTTGCTCCTGGATAGGAAGAACCAATATAGTGAAAATGGCCATACTTCCAAAATTGTTATACAGATTTAATGCAATTCCAATCAAAATTCCAACAGCATATCTCACAGAATTAGAGAAAACAATCCTAAAGTTCATTTGGAATCAGAAGAGACCTAGAATAGCAAAGGCAATTCTGGGCAACAAAGGCAAGGCAGGGGGCATCACAATCCCCGACTTGAAATTATACTATAAAGCTACTGTGATAAAAACAGTGTGGTACTGGCAAAAAAACAGACCTGAAGATCAATGGAACAGATTAGAAGATGCTGAAACAACCCCAGACATACTAAGCCACCTTATCTTTGACAAAGGTGCCAAACACATTCGCTGGAAGAAAGATAGCCTCTTTAATAAATGGTGCTGGAAAAACTGGCTCTACACATGCCGAAGATTAAAACTAGATCCATATCTTTCACCATGCACTAAACTAAATTCAAAATGGATCAGAGATCTAAATATTAAAACAGAAACATTAAATCTGCTGGAAGGTAGGATAGGTAAAACCCTTGGAGACATTGGTGTAGGCAAAGACTTTATGAATAAAAACTCAACCGCACGGGAACTATCCCAAAGAATCAATAACTGGGATCTCATCTTATTAAAAAGCTTTTGCACAGCAAGAGAAACCACCAACAGAGTGAAGAGACAACCCACAATGTGGGAAAAAATGTTTGCCAGCTGTTCCTCAGACAAAGGACTACTATCGAGAACATATAAAGAACTCAAAAAAATCAGACCTCCCAAATTTAAAGACCCACTCCAAAAATGGGCATCTGAGATGAATACACATTTCTCAGATGAAGAAATACTAATGGCAAACAAATATACAAAAAAATGTGCAACATCACTAGTCATTCGAGAGATGCAAATTAAAACAACACTGAGATACCATCTCACCCCAGAAAGAATGGCTACTATTAAGAAATCAACTAATAACAAATGCTGGAGGGGCTGTGGGGAAAAAGGAACCCTTCTTCACTGTTGGTGGGAGTGTCGACTGGTACAGCCACTGTGGAAGTCAGTGTGGAGATTCCTCAGAAAACTAGGCTTGGAAGTCCCATTTGACCCAGCTATTCCCCTTCTGGGCATCTTCCCAGAAGAATTAAAAACATCGTACCACAGCGATATATGTGCACCCATGTTTATAGCAGCACAATTTGTAATAGCCAGATCTTGGAAACAACCCAAATGCCCATCAACTGAGGAATGGATAAGAAAGATGTGGTATTTTTATACAATGGAGTACTATTCAGCCATAAAGAAGGATAAACTGGAGACTTTTATAGGTAAATGGATGCAACTCGAGAAAATACTCATAAGTGAAATAAACCAGAAGCACATGTGTAAGCATCGTATTATCTCTCTAGTATGAGAAACTGAAAGAGTAAATAAGATCCAAAATGTACAATAGACATGGTGAATCAAAAAGAAACTGGTCAAAAGGAAAGAGAGACTGGAATAGGGAAAAGAAAGAAGGGAAAGGGAAAAAAATTGTATATATATATATGTATAAGATGGTTAAGATAGATACACTACCATTTTTACTTAGTTCATTGAAGAGTAAGGTTTGTGCCAATAATGTTTGGACAATTGAATGCTAATGTCTGGTGTCCTGAATAACTAACTTAAAGATAGTAATACGTAATGTATTAACCATTGTTACCCTCCTATTATGTTGTTTTGAAAATTTGTTCTTCTTTTGATTTTTTTGTTTTTTTCTTCTCTTTACAAAAAAAAAAAAAAAAAAAAAAAAAAAAAAACAAGGGCTGGTGAGATAGCTCAGTGGCATAAGTGCTTGCCCGGCAAGCGCAAGGTCCTGAGTTCGACTCCTGGAACCCACATAAAGAAAAAAAAGGGCCGGTGATATCGCTCAGTGTCACAAGCGCTTGCTGGCAAGTACGAGGTCCTGAGGTCGACTCCTGGTACCCATATTAAAACAAAACAAAACAAAGTGGGAATGTAGGTCAGAGGTTGACTGTCCTTGGGTTCAATCCCACATACTGCAGAAGAGAAAAAAATGGAAATAAACTGGCTATACACAACATGCATGTGGTTCACAACATTGTCCTGTACACACAGAAACTGTTGGCTGAATTTTTTTCCCCATAATTAAGAAAGTCAATTGCTTTATACTGAAACCTGTTTGACATTATCACTCCCCTGCCTAACTTCCCTTTACCATTAGGATAAGGTTCACTTTTTGCAACTGTGATTCTTTACAATATAGTTCCTAAGCTCTCTAAATTTACTCCAATATTCCTTTGCCAGTCTTAACGTTCTGTTGCCTAAGCATGCGCTTAATTTTTTAAGCTGTGCCTCTTGCACAGTGTTCTTCTACTTCTCCATATGAAGTCTCCAGCTCATACCTTAGAAGCCTTCTCAGATTCTTAGCTTGGTATTGTCTCCCTTGCTTGTAGCCCCATTGTGTCTTGTTGCTGGCACCCTTTTCCTGACAGTATGCTTTAAAGAAAGGGAGGTTACATGAGATAACATCCAAGTTTTCAAGCTAGTGCTCTTTCCATTCTACAATATTCCTCTTCGTATGTATATTTGTTTGAGAAAACAGCACTCACAAGGTATAGATGTTCCTCTGCTTCCTCTCACTGAAATAACCCTTGTGTTCCAAAGCTTTTAGTCTAAACCTGTATTCAAGACCTGAGTCCAAAAAAGTCACCACCTGCTGGCAAAGGGTGGAACTGAAGGTACTTTCCCTTATCCACTGCTTTGGTCTCAGTAAAATTCTGAATTTTCACTTGACATGAGGACTATTAAGTCTATGTTTCTCTGAACAGTTTTATGAAAAAATCCTAATCAGGCTGGGTACAGTGGCACACCCCTGTGATACCAGCTACTCAGGAGACTGTGATAGGATTGTGGCAAGTATGAAGCTAGGTTAGCTAGACCCTGTCTCAAAATTAAAAAAAAAAAAAAAGTGAAAAGATCTGGGGATGTAGCTCAGTGGTACAGCACTTGCCTAGCATGCACAAGGGTTTGTTCAATCCACAGTACTACCCCCCAAAAAAACAAATAAAAACCCCAAATCCTATGTTCTTAATTCTTAAGCATTTCAAAGGTATCAGATTATTGGGCTGGCAAAGGGTAAAAAACCATCATCTCTCACTGAGCACCTGAACTGACAGACCTGTGTGCTTCACAGGCATTGTGTATCCACTGGATTCTCAGAACAATTTGTAAGACAACTATCTTAGATACAAATATATCCTAAGATTTTCTTAGTTCCAGCTTTGCCTTTATCACTATGGCACACTGCTGTTTCTCTATCATCTATATGATGCCATATTCTTGGTCTGAAATCTGTCCTCTAATCATACTATCTACCTTTTGGGAAGAAGGGCTTAGCTATACTAAGATAAATTCCAATTTTTCTGAGAACACTGGGATGGGGGCGGTGCCTATACAACCTGCCTCTTAAGTATGCAGGCTTCTCTGCAGCTACAGACTGACAATAAACAGTCCTCGCCAGGCCAGTGAGATAGCTCAGCAGCATAAGTGCCTGCCTGGCAAGTGCAAGGTCCTGAGTTCAATTCCCGGTACCCACATAAAGGAAAAAAAGGGCCGGTGACATCGCTCAGTGGCGCAAGCATGAGGTCCTGAGTTCGACTCCTAATACCCACATTAAAAAAAAAAAAAAAACAAGAAAAACAGTCCTCGCCCTGCTTTCTACAGTTTAGATAGCATTTTCATTTTATCAGATCAAGAAACCTGAAGCATGCAGGACATGGTGGCGCATGCCTATAATCCCCAGCACTGGCGAGCCTGGGCTATACAGTGAGTTCAAGGCCACCCTGGAATGCATAGCAAGACTCTGTCTCAAAAAACAAATAAACAAACAAAATCTTGAAGCTGGCTGTTGTGGCACTCTAGAAGGCAAGAAGCAGCCACCCTGGGCAATTTAGCAACACACTGTCTCAAAAAAACAAATAAATAAATAAAGGGCTGGGGGCTAGGGATGGAGCTTACTGTGAAGCCCACTGGTTCAATCCCCAGTACCACACACACACACCCACACACATAAATAAATAAATAAATAAATAAATAAAAAGAGGGAGGTTGGGTGGGAGGGAGGAAAACTGAGGCCTCAAAAGAGGTCAGCATCTTCGTTCATGACTACAATACTATAAGCACAAGTGCTAGAACTAGAAGTGGGTCTCCCAATTTGTAAGTCTTCTGTAATAATCTACAGAGATCCAACCATCTTCCTTATCTACAGACTTTTTGTAACAACTGAAATTAAACCAACCATTCTAAAAGGAAGTTCTATTGCCTATCTATTTGTATCTCTCCATGTGTTGGGGGAAAATGACACATGCCTTCTGTTATGTTCCCATAGCTTGATGGAGAGCTCCCAGAAGTCTTCTTCTACTAAATAGCCCTTGTCTTTGGCCTTCACTGAGATCAGGCTGCCAGCCCACAGGGATGACAGAGACAAAATTAACAGTGGGGAGACGACTTAAGATTTTAAAAAACGGTGCTGGAAACACTGGCTAGAAGAATGAATCTAGACCTGTATTACTCTCTACTCTATTAGAATCAAGGTAAAATGGATCAAAGACATAGGTATTAAAACACTGAATCTCCTGTAAGATAAATCAGGTAAAATTCTTGAACACACAGGCATAGGCAAAGACTTTCTGAACAGAACCCCAACTGCACAAGAAATACCAAGAATCAACAAACGGGATGATATAAAATTTAAAAGCTTCTGCACAGTAAAGGAAACAACCAGAATGAAGAGACAGCATACAGAATAGGGAAAAAATTTTGCCATCTATTCCTCAGGCAAGACTAATATCTAAAATGCATAAATAAATAACTAAAAAATTATACACCATCAAGGACCCAAACAGAAAACAGGCAACTGAAATAAAGCACTTCTCAAAAGAAGTACAAATGGCCAATAAGTACACAAAAAAATGTTCAACCAGGCGTAGTGGTGCACAACTGTAATCCCGGCACTTGAGGCAAAGGCAGGAGGATCACCACAAGTTCAAGGACAGCCTGAACTACAAAGTGAGACATTGTAACAACAACAACAAAATCCTTTAACATCTTTGGTTATTAGAGAAATGCAAAACAAAACACTGATTCTATCTCACTCCAAAAAGAATGGCTATCATCAAGAAATCAAACAACAAATCCTGGTGAGCTTGTGGGGGAAAAGGAACCCTTTTACATTCTTGGTGGGAATGTAAACTAGTACAACTGCTATGGAAATCAGTATAGAGTCCTCAAAAAAACGAAAAATAGGGGCCGGTGAGATGGCTCAGCGGCATAAGCGCCTGCCTTGCAAGCGCGAGGGCCCGAGTTCGACTCCCGGATCCCACATATGGAAAAGGGACCGGTGATATCGCTCAGCGGCACGGGTGCCTGTTTGCGCGCGAGGTCCTGAGGTCGACCCCCCGGTACCCACAAAAAAAAAAAAAAAAAAAAAAAAAAAAACGAAAAACAGAGGGCCGGGGATATAGCTCAGTGGCACAGTGCCTGCCTGGCAAGCGCCAGGTTCTGAGTTCGATTCCCGGTACCACACACACACACAAAACCCCTAAAAACAGAAATTCCATTCAACCCGACTATACTTCTGGGTATCTTCCCAAAAGAGTTAAAGACATCATGCCAGGCATGGTGGCACACACCTGTAAACCCAGCACCCAGGAGGCTGAGGCAGGAGGATCACTATGAGCTTGAGGCCAGCCAAAATTACAGTGAGACCCTGCCTCAAAATAAGAAAAAAAAATTGAAGACCTCATATTACAGTGATACATGCATACCCATGTTTATAGCAGCACAACTCACAATATCTACATCTTGGAAATGGCTTATATGTCCACCAACACATGAACAGATAAAATGTGGTATATAAACACTATGGAGTGCTACTCAGCCATAAAGGCTAAATTTGAGTCATTTGTAGAAAAATGGATATACCTTGAGACCATAATGCTAAACAAAATAAATCAGAC
Organism: Erethizon dorsatum; assembly: GCA_028451465.1. NCBI lineage: Eukaryota > Metazoa > Chordata > Mammalia > Rodentia > Erethizontidae > Erethizon > Erethizon dorsatum. Next base: position 39,405,329 of record CM051822.1, on the reverse strand, counting down.
ACACCAGGTTAAGTACTGCATGGTTTCTCTTATATGAGAAACCCAAAGTATAAATAATGAGCAAAACAAATGATGATATGAAACAGGAGGTTGACCTTTTGCAGATGGGAAGGGGATCTAAGAATGTAGAGGAGAGAGGTAAACAAGGGGAGGAGAAGGGTAAGTAAAAAGGACTAAAATGTGACTTAAAAAAAAAAAAAGACCAAGCCCTCAGAAACACCTATACAGTAGAAGACCAAACAAGGACACACACACACATACCCCACCCCCTGCCAAAAACAAATCTGGTGTAGAAATTATCATGGAAAACAAAGGATAGTCAATTCAAATACCAATGTGCAAAACTGTCTACTTCACAGCACAAGTTCCAAAGATGTCCCAGTTTAGTCAACCAATTTAAATATCTTGTATCACTGCAGATTTATCTATACAGACTAAAAGAGAGCCTGGTTTTTCTTGATTAGTGTGGGTCCTAGGATGACCAATATAAATTCTGGTCAGTAGACTGTTTTCAATGTACCACTCTCTTAGTGTAAGGCATTATGGTAAAGACCCCAGAAACACTGTCATTACTTTGGTATCTAAATGAAAATACTCTATTCCTGTGTTTGCACAAAACTATACCAGTAGGGCTGGATGTATGCTCAGTGATAGAGCATTTGCTTAGTATACAAAAGGTCATGGGTTTAATCTTTAACACCATATGTGTGCACACATACACTATGCAAGCAATCATCTAAAAACAAACTGTAGGAGTGTTTACTTCAGGAAAAAACACATCTAAACCTGGTATGGTGGTGCATACCTGTATTCCCAGCTACTAAGAAAGATGGGGCAGATCTTAAGTGCAAGGCCAGCCTGAGCAACTTAGCTAGACCTGGTCTCAAAGTAAAAACGACTGGAATATAGTTCAGTGGTAGAATGCTTGCCCAGCTGTCCAAGACCATGGGGATACAATCTCAGCACTGGGGAAAAAAAAAAAAAAAAAGAACGAAAGAATGAAAGAAAGAACAAAAGAAAGAAAGAAAGAACAAATGAACGAATGAAAGAAAGAAAGAAAGAAAAAGAAAACAGAAAACCAACCTGGTTGCAGTGGCACACACCTATAGTTTCAGCACTGGAAGGACTGAAAATTCAAGGCCAGCCTGGACTACATAACAAGAACTTACCTCAAAATATTGGAAAGAAAAAATAAAAAGAAAGAAAAAGACATAAAGTTGGACATCACTATAGTTGATCCTTACCCAGGAGAGGAATGTTTGGGATTTTTAAATACAACAACAAAGGGGCAAAAAGAAAACCCACCTGCAAACAACGGACTATCTTTTCATAACACTAAGATTTTTAATCTCATCCTTGGTCAGGTTCTGCAGACCTACCTTTACCCTGCACATCAAATACAAGTGGAGGAATGCCAAATTATCCACAGCTGCTCCTTCAGTGCAGTCTTATCCAGTGATACCAGACATGGTGAGGCATGAGAATCTACCACTGTTAATCATTAGTTGAACAGAATGCAATCTTACTTCCAGGATTTTACATTTGGAATTGTGCCTTGGCAGTAAAGGACAGCCCAAGGCCCTTCCCAGAAAAAGAAGCAGGCATAGGGGCCAGCCTCAAGCTCCATTTTGACCCAACGTTTATTGTCCTTTTACAACATGTCATTTTTTTGGTTTAGAAACTGCTTGTGATTAGTTCTCCAACAATAACTCCAAAGCATGTAAAATAAAATCAACCTACTCTCTATATAAACACCCAGAACTGTGGCCCCTCACCCACCTACCCAGGTTGGCTAGGAGAAGGGAGGGCTCAGGCAGCATGGAGTGAAGTGCAGATGCTTTACTGCGAGGGGTGGTGGTAGTGCCTTGGTTCACACCCCGCACAGGTTCCCTGCACTGGCCCAAACTACAACAGAAGTGGCACAGGCCCAAAGCCCAATTCCCTGTTTGTAATTCACTCTCTGCCTCCCAAATGAAAATTATTTTTATTTTATCGCTTTTGTATTTTTTGCAACAAAAATCCCCGTCCAGAGTCTGACTGATAGCTGAACTGTTCAGACTGAGGAACAGAGCAGGCCGTGGGCGCACCCCTGGTCCCTCCTGGGCAAGCGCCCTCACCCCAGGAACAAGGTCCAGCCAGGCCAGCTTGCTGCACGCAGGTCACATCACTTAGCCATACAGGTCATCATCATTGTCTTCCGTGTATACACTGCCACCTGTGCCACCTCCACTGCCCTGACTGGGGCCAGCTCCACCCTGATTTCCTGAAGGGAATCTGTATACAAGAGTAGAGCAAAAAAGGAAAAAAAAGAAAGAAAGGAAGAAAAAATATTAGGATGGGGCCATGTAAAATTCTCTTAACTACGCTCTAATCTCCTTAGGACTCTCACTACCTTTATGTGTAGACCCCCAAGGCAACTTAGGAAATGCCCAATGCCCCCAAACAAGCTACCTGAAGCTGCCAAAGCCTCGACTCTGCTGAAGCGTCTGGGCAAACATTTCATATTTCCGAATGTCATTGTCACTGACAGAACGGCGGGCAAAGCGCATGGCTTCTTCAAAATGATCTCTGCGAATCTCTGGCACTGGATCATCCTCTTCTACCTCCTATAAAGTTAGGAAACAGACCACCAGCACTGTTAAGGCTCAGCCTGGATTCTAACCATGGCCTCCTCAACCTCCCATTCCTGCAGTAGTCTACTGGTCTCCTGTCCCTCCAATCCAACCTCAATAAGTCAGTAGGACAAACTTTCTGGAGTTACTGGTCTTAAAAATTTAATTCGCCAAGCATGGTGGCACATGCCTGTAATCCCGGCACTTGGGGCGCTGAGGCAGGAGAACTGCTGTGAGTTCGAGGCCAGCCTAGGCTATATGGTGAGCTGAACTATAAGGCCAGTCTGAACTACATAGCGATGCCCTGTCTCAAACAAGCAAAAAACTTAAATGCATTCAGAAAAAGTCAAAAGTGAGGAAGAGAAACCACATCAGTGGTAACCAAGGGCTTAGGAAAAGATGCTAAGTGGCCAGAGAAATTTCGACATATAAACTGTTGTAGTAGTTATAAAATTTGTATGCATCTGTCAATAAGCACATTGGTACCTAAAAAGGGCATGTATTACTGTATGACTATTACACTTCAACAAATCTAAAATTTAAAAAGAAAATCTCATTGGCGACTACATCTGGATTATACCCTACCTAACCACCTTGCTTCCAGTAACATATATACTGTACACTCTTATACCCCTCCAGAGTTTCCTACTTCTTTCAATCCTACTAGTAGAACAAATTATTTGGGCTGCTTATCCCTTTATCCAAACTCCATCTCTCTTTACAACCCAGCTCAAACCCCATCTCTTCCACTGAAAGGCCACCCCAATTGCTGTGATTTATGAGACTGCTTCCTGGCATTAGTACACTAATAGTTTTAAAGATTTTATTGGAGAAAGAAGACCCCCTCCAAAAAGTAAAACAAGCCATTCATTCATTTATTTATTCATTCACTAAGTCCTAGACACGGAGCCAAAATACAGTGGTAAACGAGTGAGATGGTTAAGAGCTCTAACCTCTGCAGAGCTTACATGTACACACATACACAAATTTTGGGAGGTCTCTTGACCCTTTTACCTACTACCTACTTCCAGGGAACGATCTATGGATCCTAGATTTGCAACGCTGTTGCATTTGTTTCCTTATGTACATTATCATACTTTTTGTGTGTGTGTGTGGGTACCGGGAACCAAACTCAGGACTTTGCACTTGCCAGGCAAGCACTTATGCCGCTGAGCTATATCACTAGCCCCATAATCATACTTTGATTTCCTTAAAAAATTCAATTTAGACTCAGCATGTATCCTGCCCATTTCTTCTCAGCCTTATTCTAGACTAAATAGGTCTACCTCAGTACTGTTTCTCTTTAATACCTTTTGACATCCTACTCAACATCTCAGTCAGATGATCTTTTTTTTTTTTTTTTTTTGTGGGTACCGGGGGTTGACCTCAGGACCTCACACGCCAGCAGGTGCCCATGCCGCTGAGCAATATCACCAGCCCTTTTTTTGTATGTGGGTTCCGGGAGTCGAACTCGGGCCCTCACGCTTGCCAGGCAGGCGCTTATGCTGCTGAGCCATCTCACCGGCCCAGATGATCTTTCTAAGAACCTTCTACTCTCAACTCCAGGGCATGGCAGAGCCTATTCCCTGGCTCCCCACAATTAGCACATTTGAGGAAAGAATGCAGACTCACCATGGCTGATGGATTTGTCTGCCTCTCACGTTCTCGCCTTATCTCACTCTCGATGGATTCACGAATGGCCAGCTTACAAGCACGTTGGCAAATCTCTGTCAGGTCAGCTCCAGAGAAGCCATTAGTCATCTTAGCCAGGAACTCCAAATCCACATCCTAAAAAGAAGCAATAGAGCTACCATTAGTCTTTCCTCCCCTGGGATATACTGATCTTTGGGCTATCCCAACATCAGTTTTCGTCCACCTTCTCCCACCCCATTTTACTTCTGGTTCTAGATTATCCTAATATCCCCAAATCTTCCATGTTCCTGTTAGACCAGCCCTAACCCCAGAAATCTCCAGCAGAATCTAATCTTTTTAGGAACCCAAAAGCACTCCACACTGTCCTTGTAACATTGCACCTGCCTTGGCAACTGGGGACTTGCGCAGGTTCGCCTTGAGGATGGCAACACGGGACTTCTCATCAGGAAGTGGGATGTAGATAAGCTGATCAAGGCGGCCAGGTCTTAGGATGGCAGGATCAATGATGTCAGGCCGGTTGGTAGCGCCAATGATGAACACATTCTTTTTTGTGGACATACCATCCATTTCTGTCAGGATCTGGTTGATAACTCGGTCAGCAGCCCCACCACCATCTCCAATGTTACCACCACGAGCCTTGGCAATTGAATCCAACTCATCAAAGAAGAGCACACAAGGGGCAGCTTGGCGGGCCTGTGGGAGGGACAGATTGACTCAGCTAAGCTGCCAGCAGTAAGATGGTTTTGACTTTCCTAAAGAAACAGCTTCTGCCCTACCTTACCCACAAGCAAGTAAATAGGTAATTTAGCCTCATGTAGCTCACCTTGTCAAAGATTTCCCTGACATTGGCCTCAGACTCCCCAAACCACATAGTAAGCAGCTCCGGACCCTTGATGGAGATGAAATTGGCCTGACATTCATTAGCAATGGCTTTAGCCAGCAAGGTTTTCCCACAACCAGGAGGTCCATAGAACAAAACTCCCTTGGATGGTGTCATGCCAAACTTGAGGAATTTGTCTGGATGCTCCACCGGGTACTAGAAGAAAAAGGAAAGATCCAAGGCTAGTTCCGTATTTTGAAGGAAACCTAACAGCAAAGAGAAGCACCCCTCCACCAAGTTCTCTTCGAGTAGTTTTAATGTCTCTAACTGGAGAACAGCAGGCTTCCAAGCTGTGCTCTCGTAACTCTTGTAGTGAATGTGCTGATGCCGAAACCACCCAAGTTAATTTTAACATACTGAGGTAGTGACTCATCCTTAGACCAAGTTATTCTACCTGGACTAGCTCCTGAAGCTCACGCTTGACATCCTCCAGGCCCCCAATGTCTTCCCAGGTTACTTGTGGCACTTCCACCACAGTTTCCCGCAGTGCTGATGGGTTGCTTTGACTCAAGGCCCACTAAAAAGATAGGAAAAACTCGGATGAGACTTACACGGGAGGGAGTCAGTGTATGCATGTGTGTATTTGGCATAGGGGTGGTCCTTACCCGGAAGTCATCCATAGTAACTGCCAGAGAGTTCATGACCTCAGCATCAATGGTCTCATCCTCTAGGTCAATAAGATCCATCTTCTTGCGGATGGCCTGTAGAGCAGCTTCTGAACAAAGGGCTGCTAAGTCAGCACCCACATGCCCATGAGTTTCATTGGCTACCTGCAGAGAAAAGATCTACTGACAATCCCATTTCTAATACCAACTAAGCTGGGTGTAGTTGTCACAACTACAATCCCAACACTCTGGAAGACTGAGGCAGAACTGTGACTTTCAGCTCAACCTGGGTAACTTAATGAGACCCTGTCTCAAAATTTTAAAAAAGGGCTAGGGATGTAGCTTAGCATGAAGGCAATGGGTTCAATTGCCAGCACTGCAAAATAAAACAGAACAAAAACAACAAAAAGGCCCAGCTACCTTAGAAAGCTCGGAGACAATAGAATTATGACCCCTTCCCCTGAATCGTATCTCTGGCTCCTCCCATTTCTTTGAACACACTGAATATCAGACCCTTCACTGGCTGAGATTTAAGTACTCAAATATGGACTTGGGGCCAAGAAATAAAGCTGCCCAAACAATTCTGGTTTACTCTAACATATTCAACGAAGACACATGCCAATTTCCTGGATTCAAGATCACTTCCTTTTCTCAGCCCTGATGTCAAAACCAATCTCCTATCTTAAGCTAGGTCACTGGCCAGTTCTCTGCAACTTCCTAGAAAGAGCTATCCTAACTCCTGGTCAATTTTCATCACCACGCCACCTGTTCCAGGTCCACATCATCTGCCAGCTTCATGTTTTTGGTATGGATCTGAAGAATTTCCAAGCGTCCCGTAGCATCAGGAATTCCAATATCTACCTCCCTGTCAAAGCGACCTGTGAGACAGTGCATGAACATTGTCAGGGCTTGTTTCTGGTCTGAGGGGAAGAAAAGAGAGGCCTAATGTGATCATCTCACCACAGGACTCTCCTAGTATAAGCATTTAAAGTCCCATGACCCAGGAAACCCCATGGTCTCAGGGAAACCAGGATGACTAGTCACTCTTCAGAGAACATAGGTCAAGTGAAAATGACGCCTGGGCCCTATCACTGTGAAGAGCTTTAAGAAATCAATATCACGTGAATTAGATGCTGGACAGATGTAGATTCAAGGCGAAGAAACCCTATCAGCAAGAACAGGGTTGAAAGAAATCTGAGGTACTTACCAAACCGCCGTAGGGCTGGGTCAATGCTGTTGGGTCTGTTGGTTGCAGCCATCACTATTACATGTGCTCTCTGCTTTAGGCCATCCATGAGTGTCAACAACTGTGACACAATACGCCGCTCCACCTCTCCATGAGTCTGTCAGGACAAAATGTCTGGTAAGTGAAGTTAGGACCTTTCAACCCTCCCCCCACTATCCCCTCAGGTAAACTCTTACTTTCTCTCTTTTGGGAGCAATGGCATCCAGCTCATCAATGAAGATGATAGCAGGAGCATTCTTTTCAGCCTCCTCAAAGGCTTTACGAAGGTTGCTCTCGGACTCACCAGCCAACTTGCTCATGATCTCAGGCCCTAAAAGGATACAGAAGGGAAACAATGACAAAACTATATTCTTTCCCAATCCCAAAAGAATCCGTTATCTTGTTTGCCTAGCCCAGAGGTGATAACCTCTGCCTACCTTTTCATAGCCTCTATTAGCCCTTATCCTAGGACAGCCAATAGGCCAGGCTGGAGAGAAGCCAAAGGACTCAGTATACTTTTCTCACAGCAAAGCTGAAAATGTGAAGACAGCAGATGCTCTGTGACCTCTGGCCAAAGTAGGAGGCAGCATACCAGTTGGACCTCTACCAGCTAAATATTATTCTCAGAGTCAACTGATCTCAGCCCATCTTCCTTCCTTAAATCTTTTCAAATAAGTAAACACGTACTTTTTCTCATTCCTGTTTGTTTCCTCTAAATGCCTCCAGCCTATCCATAATCTTTTTCAAGGCAGAAAGGACAAGGATTATCACTATAAAATATCTTTCCCTTGTTGCTTGTCTGTCTGTAATGTACCCCCCCCACAGAAGATACTGAAGCATGTTCAAGGGCATGGGTGCAAATGGATGCGCCTATGAGCTGCCCACTCAGAGCTGAGTCTACCCAGACACAAGATGAACCAAGTCTCTTACCATTGATCAAGAAGAAGAATGCTCCAGTCTCATTTGCCACAGCTCGAGCAATCAGGGTCTTCCCTGTTCCAGGAGGTCCATAGAGCAGGATTCCCCGAGGAGGCTGACAATCAACAGAGTATGATTAGGTTCAGACTCCCACTTTTTCCCAACCTGACCCATTCTAAAACAGCTTGACTAGTAAGAGTAGTGCAATGAAAGCATGCTTGGCTCATAAAATAGCTTGACTAGAGCTCTAAAGGGTAAGAATCAGGATACAACCCAGACACAATTAAAAATGAGCCCTTAGCTGAGTATGGTGGTACATGCCAGCAATCCCAGCACTCAGTAGGCTGAGCAGAAGGATCACAGCAAGTTCAAGGCCAGCCTGGGCTACATAGCGAGTTCTAGATCAGCCTGAACTATATCTTAAGACCCTATCTCAAAAAAAAAAAAAGAAAAAAAAAGAATGAGCCCCTAAAGCTGGGCATGGTAGACCACATTTGTAATCCCAGCACCCTGGGAGGGTGAGGCTTAAAGAGACCCTGTTTCAAAATAAAAAGTATAAAAAAGTCTGGGAATATAGCTCAGTGTGAAGGCCCTGGATTCAATTCCCAGTACTACCATTCCCTCTCCCCTCCAAAAAAGAAAACAAATAAGCCCTTGAACCAGACATAGAGGGTAATACCCCTAATCCCAGCACTAGGGAGGAAGGCTGAGGCTAGAGGATTGCTGCAAGTTCATGGCTAGTTTGGACTACTCAGCAAGACCCTACCTGGAAAAGAAAGAAAGAAAGAAAAAGAAAAAAAAAAAAAGACCTTGGCAGTAAATGCTAATTAGACAAGTCTACTTCAGGCCACAGTCACTCCTGTTACTAACAAAAATTCTGCTAAAAAGCCAAGCATGGTGTTACCAATGGTCCTGGCACCTGAAGCAGGAGGATAGCTGTGAGTTTGAGGCTAGCCTGGGCTAACAGTGAGTTTAAGGCCAGACTGAACTACATAACAAGACTGTTCTCAAAAAACAAACAAACAAACAAAAATTGCTAGAAACCTGGCAACAATTACCACAGAAGAAACTACCCAAGCTGGGCATGTTGACACACACCTGCAATCCCAGCAATGGGGAGGCTGTGGAAGAAGGATCGCTGCAAGTTTGAGGCCAGCCTGGGCTACAGTGAGACTCTCTCAAAAAACCAAAGCTACCTCAAGAAAGCCCACTATAGGGGAGTTTCAAGATTCTGGGAATAGGGCAAAGCAAGAAGTCATTGTGCCAAGGGCTCAATTTCTTTTTTAAATTTTTACTTTTGTTAGTTCATGTTTGCAGTACATAATGATTTCATTCATCATGGGGAGTTGATACCTGTACACAACACATCCTAATTCTTTTCAAGAGCTCAATTTCTATATGGACCAAGGGCCAAATACTAACTAAGCCATTTGAGAAAGCAGGGTCAGCCAGGCATGGTGATACACACCTGTAATCCCAGCAGTCTGGGAGGCTGAGGCAGGAGGATTGCCAAGTTGTTGGAGCCCAGGCTGGGCGACTTAGCAACTTATGGAGACCCTGTGTCAAAAAGACAGTCAAAGCTAGTGACGTAGCTCAGGAATGCAGCACCCTTGAGTTTGATGCCAGTACCAAAAAAACAAAAAACAGGATCTACTCTCTTTACTCTCTTCATAGTCAGAGGCTGGCTCACTCCAGTAATCACAACATTCTAGGATTTATTACCATGTTGAAATGCTTTTCCTTATGCTCAACCACAAGTTTTCCTCTTTAGAGCTGTCTTTCCTGTGGCCTCATCAATAGGCAAGACACAGAAACTGCCCACACAGAAGAAGAAATTACTTATATAAGGCTTATTAGGCAAAGTAGTAATTCATCTTCAGTGTGTCCCATAATATACAAAACGTCACAAAGCTACACTGTAGAATAGTAGTTCTTAAGTATTTTAGACTCAGGACCCTTAGTACTCACAAATTTCCTTAACTTCTACCTCTACTGGATAATGCTCTTGAAAAATGGGCAAACTATGATGACATCTCTTTTATTTTTTGAGACAGGTCTTGCTATGCAGTTCAGGCTGGCCTCGAACTCTCAGCGATCCTCTTGCCTCAGCCTCCCAAGTGCTGGGATTACAGGTATGCACCACCACGCCCAGCTTGACAGTTGTTTAACAGGGTCTATGAGATAAAAATTAACTTTATATTTTTATTATTTATTTTATGTTTTGAGACAGGGTCTCTATGTTGCTCAGTCTGGTCTTGAGCTTGTGACCACAAGCAATCCTCCCACCCTCCTCTCTGAAATAGCCAGGACTAAATATAGGTGTGTCCCTCCCCTCTTCCCCCAGTACTGGGGATTGAACTAAGAGGCTCACACAAGCTAGACAAACACTCTAATGCTGAGCTACATCTCTAGCCTGTTTGATTTTATTTAGAGACAAGGTCTCACTAAATTGCTCAGGCAAGTCTCAAACTTGCAATCCTCTTCCTGCCTTAGAAAGTAGCTGGAATTACAATGTGTCACCACATGTATTTATGTATGTGTGTAATACATACAATACATAAAAAAGCACTTAATTAACCTGCTCTGCTACTGAACATTAGTAGCTCTAGTAAATTTATTCTTCTTATAACCCCAAGGAATATACTATTGCCCCACTGATCCGACTATATATGAAAACAGTCCCATGATTAGAAACTGTGTAGCCATTCATCATCATCCTAGACTCATTCCCCCAGAGGCCAGGATGCTCACCTTCACACCGATTGCCTTGAAGAGTGCAGGATGTCTCAGGGGCAGCTCCACCATCTCCTTTATCTGAGCTAGCTGCTTCCTGCAGCCACCAATGTCATCATAGCCTACTTCATTCAAGGACTCTTCTTCATCCTGAATATGGAAGAGAGAAAGAGAGGAGAACACATGAATACTCTATCAGCAGAAGTGAATTTCACAAATCACTATCTGATATGGAAAATCTGCTGTGTGTGTTTGGGAAGGTTCTCCTCTAAAGGGATCCTGCCTCAAAGAACCACCATAAAAATCTCAAGGCAAAGAATTATAGCATAACTCTTTGCTCTGACATAGCCCTTAGCTTTACTGGAAAGGGCTCCCTAAAGCCAAAAGCCTAAAACTCTGGGAATAGGCAGAGGCCTGGATGTCATCATCAGCTGTACTTCAAAAATTATTTTAATAATTTATTTATTTTAGGCTCAATCTAAAATCCCCGATATTAGGTTATTCCAAGAAACTTCTAGGCCCAGAAATGAATAGCTGGGAGGCTTCCCATTTTCCAGTTTAGTTCCAAAGAGCACCCATAATAACTAACAATAAAATAAGGTACTGAGATCAGGGAGTAAACTCACCTCTCGCTTGATAGGCTCTCCTTCACAGTGGATCACTGTGTCTGGAGCAACTATACAGTAAGGGCTGGGATCTGTCTCCACTACTTTGAACTCCACAGCACGCATCCCACCCCGGACAAGGAAAATGTCTCCTATGAGAGCAAGACAAGTGCATTAGAGGTGTCAACTAAGATCAAGTGAAAATTCCTCAAGAGACCTTAGGGTCTAAAGGGTCAAGTTTACTAGATATTGTTCTAACCCCCTACCCCGCATTGTCCTGGCACCACTTAAGGATAAAGTTACTTGTAAAGCATCCCTCTGCCATTCAAGAGTGCAGTGAACAGAATCTGATGAGTCAGAAGTCCATCAATTTTTAACTTCTGGGATAGGTAGTACAAGCTTTCATTACAACAATCCCCGGTAGAGCTGTGAACTTTGAACCATAACACAGCCAAAATGGACCACCTTGTCCATTGGACACATAAAAAGACAGCTTACTCTCCTGGAGCAGAGAGAGGGAAAGACACATCAACACGTGGTAGGATACACGTGTGTGCACATATACATGAAAATGAGATCAGCCAGGTGGAGTAGCACATGATTATAATTCCAGCCCTTTGGGAAGCTGAGGCAGAAAAATCTCAAGTTTAAGTCCTATCTGGGCAACTTAGCACAACCCTGTCTCGAAATAAAAAATGGGCTGGGGATATAGCTCAGTGTGAAGGCCCTGGGTTCAATTCCCAGTACAGAGAGAGAGAAGGAGGAGGAGGAGGACGAGGAGGAGGAGGACGAGGAGGAGGAGAAGGAGGACGAGGACGAGGATGAGGAGGAGAAGAGAGACAGAGACAGAGACAGACAAACAGACATGAAAGTGTCCCAAGGTTTACTCCCAAGTACTCCTCCAGACAACCACCCTTAAACTCAGTTTCTTGAAGTATCTCTCACCTTTTCGGATGGGTCGATAAGCTTCCAGGAAGTACGGCTTAAGGTATACCTCAAAGAGATTGCCAGTGATGCCTTCTACCGTATCATCGATGGGTAGCACGTGGATGCGTTTGCCGTACTTGACATCAGGGCATGGCTGGATGCTGAGGATGACAAGGAGACTCCACATTACCAACCACACTGCAGCCCTAAGCACTGGGTGGGTGTCCAAAAGGGTCTGGCACAGAGAGCTGATGGCGAGTGAAAAAGAAAAGGCAGGGATGGCTTTAGGTGAAGAGAGGAAAGGGATCAAGAATGGGAGGGCAAAGAAACAGCCAAGAAGAACTAAGACAGGTCACATTCAGGGTAGTGTAGTAGGAGAAGCCACTAGAAGAGACTATAGAGCAGCACATTCCTAGTGAGCCAAAATTAAGAACACATGAAAGCCCCACAGTTGGGCATGGTGGTGCACACCTATAATCCCCAGCACTGAGGGAGGCTGAGGCAGGAGAATTGTAAGTTCAAGCCTATTCTGGGCAACTCAGCGAGACCCTATCTTGAGATAAAGAGGGCTGAGCAGGTAGCTCAATAGAAAGGCCCTGGGTTCAATCCCCAACCATTAAAAAAAAAAAGAAAAAAAGAAAACATGCACAGCCCTACTACTACGGTCTTCAATGAGAAATATTCAAGGATGATCCCGTCAAGCTAATATTATGACCTAATATCACAAGCAGAAGCCTTAGTCTGGTAAGTGTGTTAGGTCAGAGAAATATAAAAACTAAAATAATCTCAGCCACATGGTCAGAATACCTTCAGAAAGTGACTAAGCATTTTTAGGAAGAAAGTACATGAACCTTGAGACCCCATGAAAAAGAACCAGAAGCTGAGATGATCCTGGCCAGGTGACTGGTGGTTGGGGAAGTCTCTTGCCTACAGTTATTCAGGAACAAGCAAAATCACTTACATTGGAATTACTCTGGGTCTAATCTGGGTCTGGTTCTAACCACACCTCTCTCCTAGGTTCACTTAGCTCCTTAAAAGAACTGTTAGAAGCCTACCTTTCATTTTCACACTTCTCATTCCAGATCCATTAATTGGACACAGTATAGAGCAGTGACGGCAAAACTTTTAGAGCTTTCGACAACAAACTGCCCACCGCAGCATGCATGCCATAGGTTCGCCACCACTGATATAGAGGGACTAATAAAGACGTTATTTGGCAGATACACCTCAAATGGCATCGTAAGTCTAGGTCAGTGACGGCACAGCTTTCGGTAACAGCCAGCTGTGGCATATGTGCTACAGGTTCACCACCACTGGTCTAGGATGATGGATTACACCTCTGGTAGGAAAAAATGAAGGTACCAGGAAAATCCAAAAATGTCAACTTGTCAAAAGGGTTGTGTAGAGGTAGATTTTGAAGACCAGGAAAGCAGAACCAAAACCTAAAGTAAACCCTGAAGCATGAGTCTTCTCACAACTTCCTGGATCTACAGCAGCCAAGAATGTAATCCTGACAATCCTGGCTGTAATGCGGGGACGTAAGCCTACAGCACAGGCTATCTCTGACCTCCCAACCCGGAGAGGCCAAGAACCCCACACACACACCTGATGACATCCCCTAGGCGCACTCGAAGGTTATTCCGAACAACTCTATTCATTCGAATCTTCTCATCAGAACATGTGTCATCAGAAAGCACAATGCACACAGCTTCCCGCCTCTTCTTTCCTTTCAGCAACACAGTGTCACCTCGGAATAACTGCAGTTCATCCATCTTGGGCTAAGGAAAGAAGGTTAAATCCTTTGGGTCACTGGGAAGAAGGGGTAAGCAATAGCCCTGAGGTTGGGATCCCCAGTAAATCCCACTCTGTGATCACTGCAAGAAAAATGAGCAAAGAAACCCAGGGAAATTCCTCAAGTCAATGCAATAAGACTAGACTGTGGACCCAGCTTACCTGGGACAAGGACACCACACTGTTGTCCTCATTGATGGCTTCATCAACAATTAACCGATTGGGGCGGTTCTTCTGTTTGAGAATGGCTGTTGATAAGTCATCACCTTTTGAACTAGGAGGAGGAAATGAAGTCAGTCCCAATACTAGACACACCAGTCCCAGGGGCCACATCAGTCTCTAAAACTCATACTTGGGAAAGATATCACAGGTAGATAAAGCTATTCTTACCAAAGAGCTCAGCCCAAGGTCACAAGGAACAATTTCCACCTACATTCCATTCCCCAATCTGGGAATTCTTAGCATTTTGAGCACTGCTGTCCTAGCTATTAGGCCCCAAATGATCCTGCCTCAGGATCAAGAAACTATGGCCTGCCAGGCATGGTGGCCCATACCTGTAATCCCAGCACTCAGGAGGCTGAGGCAGGAGGATCACTGGAGAGGCCAGCCTGGGCTCCATGGTGAGTTCGAGGCCAGCCTAAACTACATAGCAAGACCCTGTCTCAAAACTAGAACAACAAAAAAACAAAACTATGGCCTAAGAATCATAGAAGGCATAATAGAAGTAAATATTGAATAACAATTAGAGAAAGTTGCCTTAGACTGTAGAGAACAATGGTCACAAACAAGAGCTCTGTAGTCAAACCAATTAGTTTGAATCCCAACCCTGCCAATGCTTAAGTGGAATCTTGGGCAAGTTAGTTAAATTCTCTGGACTTTGATGTTTCATCTGCAAAACGTGAATTATCGTAGTCCCTTGCACAGAGGTTTACTACTTTAAGTGAATGAAAGTAAACACTCAACCCAACACCTGGCCTACTGTACTAATAGTCATCATTACTCTTTTCATTACTTTTTTTTTTTTTTTTTTGGTGGGTACCGGGGGTCAACCTCAGGTTGAACGTAGCACTACGTTCCTCAAAGATAAACCCATGATGGCTGTTATCAAGAAATCAACCAATAACACGCTGGCAGGGCTGTGGGGAAAAAGGAAACCTCCACCACCGGTAGGAGTGTAGACTGGTGAAACCACTGTGGAAATCAGTGTGGAGATTCCACAAAAAACTTGGACTATAGGTTCCATTTGACCCAGCTATTCCCCTACTTGGTATCTTCCCGAAAGAATTAAAAGCATCATACCACAGTGATATATGCACACCCGTATTTACGGTGGCACAGTTCTTCATAGCCAAATCTTGGAAACAGCCCAAATGCCCATCAGCTGGTGAATGGATAAAGAAGATGTGGATTTTTTTTTTGTCTTTTTTTTTTTTTTTGAGACAAGGTTTCACTATGCAGTTCAGGCTGACCTTAAACTCACCTTGTGGGCCGGTGAGATGGCTCAGTGGCGTAAGTGCCTGCCTTGCAAGCGCGAGGGCCCGAGTTCAACTCCCGGATCCCACATACGGAAAAGGGGCCGGTGATATCGCTCAGTGGCACAGGCGCCTGTTGGGGTGCGAGGTCCTGAGGTCGACCCCCCGGTACCCACAAAAAAAAAAAAAAAAAAAAAAAAAAAAAAAACTCACCTTGTGGGCCGGTGAGATGGCTCAGCGGCTTAAGCGCCTGCCCGGCAAGCGCGAGGGCCCAAGTTCGACTCCCGGAACCCACATATGAAAAAGGGGCTGGTGATATCGCTCAGCGGCACGGGTGCCTGCTGGCGCGCAAGGTCCTGAGGTCGACCCCCCGGTACCCACAAAAAAAAAAACAAACAAACTCACCTTGTAGCCCAGGCTGGCCCCAAACTTGAAGCAATCCTCCTGCCTCAGCCTCCTGAGTGCTGGGATTACAGGCGTGCGCTACCATGCCCCGCTAAAGATGTGGATTTTTTATACAATGGAATACTCCTCTCCACCATAAAAGAAGGTTAAGCTCGAGACATTTCTAGGTAAATGAATGCACCTCGAGACCATACTCTTAGATGAAATAAATTGCACAGACGTATAAATACCGCAATGTTTCTCTGGTGTAAGAAAGCAAAAGTGTAAATATGGACCAAAATGTATAATAGGTATTGTGAAATTGGAAGAAAATGTTCAAATGGGAAAGGGAACAACGGGGGGGGGGGGAGCAAAGAAGGGAAAAGTAAAATAAAAAAAAAGAAAAAGAAAAGGAGGAAAAAATGCAAACAAAGCTTTTGCAAATGGGGAGGGCAGGAGGGGCTGAAGGGAGGGTAGGGGAATGAGAAAATGGGAAAATAATATAATGTACAGGTACAAATTCTCTATGATGAATGTGATCATTACGTACACCTAAAATGTACCAATAAAATCTGGTTTTAAAGAAAGAGATAACAAGAACAACAAAAAAGATAAACCTATGAATGCCAGAGTATTCCCTGGTACATCAAGAGTACTAGGCACAAAAACCTTCATACACAGAAAAACCAGTAACAGCTCAAGCTCAAAAGGTTCATTACAGTAATTACTGCAAAAGCACATAGCTGCCGGTGAGATGGCTCAGCGGCTTAAGCGCCTGCCCGGCAAGCGCGAGGGCCCGAGTTCGACTCCCGGATCCCACATATGAAAAAGGGGCCGGTGATATCGCTCAGAGGCACGGGCGCCTGCTGGCGCACGAGGTCCTGAGGTCGACCCCCCGGTACCCACAAAAAAAAAAAAAAAGCACATAGCTCCATGGAGTTCATTCAAAAAGTCAAAACTAGGGCTAGGTGTGGTGGCACATTCTTGTAAGCCCAGCACTTGGGAGGCCGAGGCAGGCTGAGCCAGCAGGATCGCTTGAGTTCAAGGTATGGGCTACATAGTGAGTTCAAGGTCAGCCTCTACTACATAGTGAGACCCTGCCCAAAAAAAAAAAAAAAAAAAAAAAAAGTCAAAACCAAGAAATGCTGAAACATGGGGCAAATTCAAATCCTTCTCACCCAAATCAAGGCTGCCTGAGTCTAAACTCAGTTTCCATCATTTCCTAGAAGCTAAGATCATTTATTGAATAGTGATACTAATTTCTTAACTAGCTCATCTCCAACATGCACTTGATTCTCCCTTTGAAGAGTTACCTCTCCTTACTAAGGCTCAGAAAAATTAGTATTAACCAAAATAGGAAGGCTAAACAATGGAAGAAATACAGAAAATAGTGTCTACTATGCATGAGGCACTGTTTAAGGTGCAGGGAATACAGTTACAAATCAAGACAAAATAGCATTGCCATTGGAAATACCACCACAATTTTCAAGAAAGAGAAGATGCCTGTGCTCTAGAATGCCGAACAAATCCCATTCATTTAACAAAGTTCTAAGCTTTCTGCTAAAGCTCTCTTATGTATCTTTAACCACTTTTAAATTAATTTCCAAGAGCACAGTTTCCTCAGCTGTAACTTATTTCCCCTATCCCAGAAGTGTGCAATTCTAGGTACAGTGCTGCAGAGTAGGTAGACTATTCCAAAGCCTATCAACACTCAAGCACAATGTGACAGCTAAGGGTAACATGTAAACCCATCAGTTTTCCCCTTTACCCCCAACCAATCAAAGGCTGCCCCCAAAGGCTGCCCATCTATCTTCCTGTTCAATTTTTAGGACTGGAGCTAAAGAAAAAAGAATCACATGTTTCAAATCTTCACAGTCTGTATTTCAACCTCAGAGCTGTACTCTAGAAAAATCTCCAATCTGTCTACCATTCCTGACTCTGGATCTAAGATGGCCTTCATTTAAGGTAAAGAACTCAGAGATCAGAAGTGGTAATTTATTTCTAAGTGTGAATTTAACCTGACCATAGGTCAACATTAGTTCTCAACGTTCTTTGGGGACATCCCCTGTTGCATTCTGCATGACTCAGGCCCTCTGCAGAATCCCAAGAGGCCACAAGGGACTTGGAAGAGATTCAGGCAGGACTCATCAAGATGACCTAGAGGTCACAAACTACCCTTGATTCTGGGTTCCAAGAATTTTAGATTTTTATTTTTATTTTTGAAAGCAAAAGACTGGATATAACCTAAGAGAGTATTAATCAGTAGCCCTTTTAATTAAGCAACTGAGTAGTATTTCATCCCAATTCAGAAACTTGAGAAAAAGGAACACACCTCAAGAAATTAATCTCTTCAAAGCAGGAAGGTGATTTACATGTAAGTTTCTGCAGGCTGGCTATGTTGTTTTCATTTTCTTTTTTTAGCATCTAAAGCTCTAGATTCTAAACTGAATGGGATGAAGTGGCCAGGTTTTATCTGAAGCTTTCCTGAGAGATGAAGGTGGGGCCAGAAAGCCCCAAGGAGGGGGCAGGGCAACTGTAACCCTAAGCCGGAATTCACAAAAGCTAAAACATAGGAAGGCCTCCAAAATAAAAACGTGACACCCTTACTTCGGCGACCTAAAATTGGAGAGGAAACATTCCTTTCTCCCATCCCCATAACGTAAGAAAAACTGACTAGAGCTTTCGCATATTTACAACAGGCCTAAAGTAGGAAGCCAAAGGTAGGGCTCGCCTTCTCCCTGATGGCCCCTCACTAGTAGCAGGGCGCAGGGGAAGCCACTCGGGCCAGCCCACCCCGGCTTCCACAAGGCCGGCAGGAGCTCCCGCAGCTCGCCGCGCCGCGCCTCCCCCGCCCCGGCTCCGCCTCAGTCTCTGGGCTCCGGAGGCCTTCACGTGGCCCAAAGTCCACGCCCACCGGGCCTAGTGGGGCCTCGGGCTCGCGGGGCCTGCTCTCTTCGGGGGCCCAGGGCCTTCCGGAGGAGCAGGGGGAAGCGCGGATGGGCGCCCCGAGGCTCCGGAGCTCCCCACCCGCTATGTGGGCCCGAAAACCTCGCTAGACCGGGACTGCCGTTCTGAAGTTGCCAATCAGGCCGGCTAAGGCCTGCATGACACAGCACGATCTCACCCGGGCTCCGACCCGGGTACAACGCGAGCCCGACCGAGGGGGCGCGCGGGGGCGCAGCCCGGCCCGCGGCCCCTCACTCGCCTCTTCTCCTGCCCTCTCCCTCTTTCCCCCTTACCATCGCTCAGACGCGCCCCCCGCCAGACCCGGCCGGGCCTACCCAGCGCGACGGGCCCCACGGGGCGCGCCCCCGAAGCGGGCGGACGGGCGCGCGCACACACTCACTCGGCTCCAGAGGCCATGGCGCGCGCCTCTCCCAGCAGGCGGCTGTGGCGGCCCGCGGGTAACGGCTACGAGAGTGGCAGGCGACCGATTGGGCCGGGGCTCGGATTTCCCAGGCGAGGGGCGAGGAGCAGCAACAAACCCGCAGGCGGCTTCCCTCTCACTTCCTCCCAGCTGCACTGGGACGGCGGGCGGGTAGGAGACGCTGGCTCCTGATCCGCGAGGGGGAAGCGACAGCGACGACTCAAACGACGGCAGCAAACGCTTCGCTGAGACTGAGCCGAGAAGAGCCGAATCATCGGAAGGAAAGCGGCCCTTCCCTCAGCCAATCAGCGCCTGCCCTAGGGACTCGCGCCCGCCTCTCTCAGCCTTTCCCCAGCAACCCGCAGACCACAGCCAATCAGAAAATTCGTTTATGGCTCGACTCCCGCCTCAGGGATGCAACACGCCCAGTAACGCCACGTCAATTGGCCGCAACGCTACGCTTCCTCGACGGATTTGGGTTCCCAACCAATCAACAAAAAGGATAGGTACAGATCGACTGGCGAAAGGAGGGCCTTTAATTCCTTGGAGGTGGACTTTCCTACTTGGCTCCAGTTCATTGGTTTGAGTTTGTCCTACTGGAAGAACCTGGCACAATAGATTGAACCCTTGTATTAGTCTAGTCCTGTTGTAGTGATAGACCACACACTCAGATTCTTCCCAAATCTAAGGATCCGCTTACGTTGTACCACACCAACCCTTTTCCTTGCTCCTTTAAAATACTGGTTTCAGCCACCCCTACCCAGGATCCTGTGACTAGCACCCCAGCTCCTAATTCATCCTACCCTATCGATATTGTACGCTCTCCTAAATAATTTCACAGGTTCTACAGTTTCTCGATACTTGGGGCTGTATATTCACCTTACTATATTAATTTTTGGAAGGGTAAACGCTGAGGTCGTGTCGCACAGTGATGAATGAAACTGTGGGGCAGAGGAGGTAAGGTGCAAACAAATTTATTTAAAAGATACAAAGGCAAGAAGTAAAGCTCCTGCTCTGGGTAGATAACCACGAGAGCTCTTTGTGTAAGGGTTTTTAAGGGATTTAGAAGGGAGCTTGGGCCGTTGTGTAAGCAATATAATCTCAACCCTACAAGACTTATTTATTAGGGTCCAATCTATGCAATGTTCACGCAGTGTCCATGCAGGACCCATATGCCCTTGAGCCAATGCCTGCCTGATCATGCTCTGGGGAGGCCCCAGACAGCGAAAGGACACCTGTCACATGTTTTTGTAAGATCCTTGGAGGGTCGTGATTCAGCAGACTCCATTTGGGGGCCACTGTCCTTAGACTCTAACTCCTGTCTCACTAATACCTGTTACACAGTAGGGCACTTAAATCCAGAAAGGTCAAAGGATAACCATAACTAGGCGTGGTGGCGCACACCTGTAATCCTCGGGAGGCTGAGGCAGGAGGAGCACCAGGAGTTGGAGGCCAGCCTGGGCTACATAGTGAGTTCGGGGTCAGCCTGGACTAAATGGCGAGCCCATATCAAAAGGAAAAAAAAAAAAAAAAAGAGGACAACCACAGAATACAATAGATTCAATACAGTCCAAGGTAGCAAGAAAATTGTATGCTGGGACTAGACGTCTTTGGCCCAAGATGACTGTTGGCCCCAATGCTGTCCATGAGCAGCTCTTGGTGAATGTTGACTCAATTCACCCTTCCACTCCTATCCACACAGACACATTAGACTGAGACAGATCCAATTTCTAATAGGGATCGGGTGGGGGGTTATTTTGGAAGAAGAGGTCTGCCTCTCTTAAGTATAAAGTACCATACCTGCCATGTCTTGAGAGGCCCATCTAGCTCACCCACCAGACCTTACTCCACTCACACAAACCTAGTACAAGATCCTGGGCTTTGAGGCTCTGCTTTTAGGCAATGGAAAGGTCTAAAGTACTGCTTCCAGAGTAAGGGTTAATGCAGCTTTTTCTCATACCAAGACCTCAAGCTCATAAAACAGATGTTGAACAGCTAGGGGTTCATTTGTGAGACCCTGGGTTTAATCCCCAGCACCACTCCCTTACCCCCCACAAAAAATAAAAAATGTTGGGAGAGGACACCTTAGATAACCAACACTCAACTATGTGTAGTAGGCAGACAAGAAACATCATATGGGGGCCGGTGAGATGGCTCAGCAGCATAAGCGCCTGCCTGGCAAGCGCGAGGGCCCGAGTTCGACTCCCGGAACCCACATACAAAAAAAGGGCCAGTGATAGCGCTCAGCGGCACGGGCGCCTGCTGGCACACGAGGTCCTGAGGTCGACCCCCCAGTACCTACAAAAAAAAAAAAAAAAAAAAAAAGAAACATCATATGAGTTCTACTCAACACAAGAAAAAAGAAAACAGGAAAAAAGGTGTCATGATCAAAGGCAATGACTTCTTGGGGGTAGGAAATGCTTCCTCTGGAACCAGAATGGCAGTAAATGGGCCGAATTTCATAGGACTATCTCCAACCTCACCAGTACAGGAGTTATATAGGAATAAACAGCTCCAGCCACGTTCTCCAAGGGCAAGGCAGAAAAAAAGCCCTTCCCACAAAGAGATGGTACACTGAAGTCCCAGCTCAAGATCTTGGAAATGCAGCAGCTACAGGTCAATGAGGCTCTGCTAGCAAAGTCTGAAACTCTTCAAGGAGGGTTTCACAGTCAGGTGGATGAATCCAGTTCAAGTATGTTTCCAGGTACAGTGGGAGAGACCTAGAGATCAAGAAGGGTGATGCCCAAGAGTGAAAGAAGGTTGGACAGCCTTCCCTCCCTTTCATTCCTCATCGTCCCCAAAAGGCCCCAAGGACTCCAGGATCCCAGTCCCTTGGCCCTTAGCCTGCAGGCCTCAGCCTCACCAGGTAGCTTCTTCCTGTGGCAGCTGAATTTGGGCCTTCAGCCTCCACCAGACAGCACTAGCCTCATCCCTCCGATTCAGCTTCTTCAGAGTCTGAAGCAGGTGAAACGAAGCATCTCTGTGGCCTATAGCCCCATCCCAGAGTATGAAGACTTAGAACTTGATATAGCTGAAGGTATCATTTTATAAAAGGGGAAAGTGAGGCCTAGAGAGAAGTGTCTTGTCTATACTCATGCAATGGAGGGTAGATCATTAACTACCATTTCTATCCCAGGGTCTACTGCCCACCCAGTACAAAAGGCTCAGCTCATCCTGTTCCTATACAACCCACCCCAGCACAGTCACAAAATCTTTGTCTGAGGACACTGGGGTGACCAGGGAACTCTTAGAAGCCTTACACAATATTTGTATAGGTTTATATGTACACATCTGGGTATATCTCAGGTATATAGTGTGTAATCCCTTTTACTCCTCCCACCTGGGAACACCACCCTTACACTTAGGCCCAAGTACCTCCTCCATGGGCCTCTGTCCTTGCACACCTGTGCATAGCTGATACCATGCAAGTATACATACCTGGGCATATCTGCACACTGAGGAGGAAGTCCTGTAGGGCTTTGGTATCCTGGCCACTGGCTACCCATTCCAGTCCACGACTGATCAGAGCAGCTGCCCGAAGATGTTGCAGTGCCACATCTGACCTACACCCCTGCTCACAGTTGGAAGCTGCTCCTGTGAACCACCCCTGAAGTTACAAAAGTGTCTTCCAAGCCACAGGGACACCAAAATCCCAGGTACCCCTCTATGTTTTTTGTTGTGTTTTTTTTGTGGTACTAGGGATTGAACCCAGGGCCTTGTGCATGCTAGGCAAGCACTGTACCACTGAGCTACATCGCCAACCCCCCTCTATTTATTTGTGTGTCCAAGGTCCATTTCTCTTAGGTGTCCCAGTCTGGTGGGCTGGGATACATGGAAAGGGAACCCACTTCCACCACTTCCAGGAGATAAGGAAAACTGAAAGTCTGAATTACCTTGGTCTTTGTCCTTAGGCATGACCCTGAAGAGCAGCTCAAGACAACTGAAGAAAATGGATGAGCAAAGAGGAATCAAACTCAGAAATTCATGTGAGTGGGTGAGAACTGAGCTCTCTAACCCAGTGCCAGTCAGAAAATTATCCTTCCATACCTCCCCAGAACCCTAGTAGCTTCCTGGGCTCACCGGCTAAATTCACTGACTGCCTCTTTTTGGGCCCTCAGTTGAACCCAGGCCTGACCCTGAAGCAGGTGGGCAGCAGAGACCCAGAGTGGGCAGTGTGGCAGTTCCTTGGTTCCTTTTCTGACATCTTCCCACGACCGGGGCATCTTAGGAAGCAGAAATGATGTGCGGCTGAGCAGCTCCTCACATACAGTCAGAGCATCCTGGGCTCGGCCCGCCTCAATCAGCGCTATTGCGGCCTCCAAGAATACCTCTGGCATACAGGGCCCTGGGGGACATGAGGGTGGGGAGAACTGGGGTGGGAGGAGGATGCAATGTCTTAAAAAAGCATGAGGCATGACCCATTAGCCCCCACCTCTTTCCCAGGCTCTGTTACCATACAGAGACCTGGTCTCCCAGAATGGACAGATAGAACCATAGAGGGAAAAAGGAAGAACAGAAAATAGCAGTCCCACTGTACTCCAAAGGCAACCCCAACCCTCCCACTTCATTGCAGAGAACCCTAAAGATATACTTACCCTTGGCTCTGAGCCATCCAACAACAGGGCCAGCAGATCCAAGTAATGCTCTGCAGCACCTTCTGCCCTGGGGAGTCATAACCCAACAGCTTTACCTTAGGCCCTGTCAGGAACCTCCAAGGGTGCCAGAGATAATGTTCTCTCTTAGTCAATGGATAATAATGGTCCTGAGGAGAGGGGAGAGGTAGGTATTTGGGACTCCAACCCTGGCTCAGTGTGGCTCTACCCCAGTTACACAATGGATTAGGGAGGAGACTTCAGCATCTCAAAGATAGAGAAAGTTACTGTCTGGATGAAAAGTCCTTGGTTCAGGTCCAGCAATAAAGCAGGAGACTGAGGAGTATACACCTATGTCCTGCCTCTGCTTCACTCACCGGTCACAAGAACAAAAGCAGAGTCACACCCTAGGGAAGGCATCAGAGGAGGGAAGAGGAGCTCAAGTGAGCAAGGGAGAACTTTACCTCCCCATTTGTAGGCATCGGCTTGCTAGCAGATGCTTGACCTGGCTCTGTGTGCCACAGTGAAGGGGAGAGGCTGGGTCAGGTTGTGGGAGTAGCAGTTCTACCTCAATGAGAATCTGGGGGGCTTCAGAGCTATGAGTGACACTCAAGGCCTAA
The DNA here is from genome assembly GCA_028451465.1 of Erethizon dorsatum. Taxonomy (NCBI): domain Eukaryota; kingdom Metazoa; phylum Chordata; class Mammalia; order Rodentia; family Erethizontidae; genus Erethizon; species Erethizon dorsatum. Next base: position 39,380,945 of record CM051822.1, on the reverse strand, counting down.
AAGGAACAGAAAGAAGAAAGTATCTACATAATCTTTGGGAGCCATACTTTCTTGTATTTGCATCTTCACTAGTCACAAACACCTCAGCAATACTCCACTCTGTATCTTCACCTGCCAGTTCCTTACCTCAGCCAGTAGCTCCAGACTCTCCAGCTCTGCTGTTGTATTCCCCAGTTGCCGGTATAATCTGGAAGCCTCCAGAAGAGGAGGGCCCCAGGAAGACCCCTCTTTTAGGGCTGCAATTAAGTAGAGCAGTGCTCTCTGTGGATTTCCCTTTATTTGTGGAAAGATAAGGCCTCAGCTATCCTCACAAAGCAGAATGCTGTCCATAATGCCCATGATTTCCCCCCACCCCCCAGGGTTATCTTTACCATCTTACGGAGACAGTTCCCCAGTGCTGTATACACCTGGGCCAGCACAGGCCGGGAACACCGACTTGAGGCTGCTTCCTGCAGGCTGCTCAGTGCCTTGGGTAGGCTCCCTGTGATCAGCTCCTGCAGGCCTGGAGGCAATCATGGTGCAAGCTTAGAAAGGCCCATAGGGAAGGGAACATGATGGGAAACAACTGCCCAGAGAAACCGTGGAGCTGAATGGGACATAACAGGGACAACATAAACCCAGAGGACCCCTATGGGAGGAAGAGATGAATCAGGTTGCTGGTTGACCTTGGCGGAAGGCAAATGCTGTCAAAAGGATATCTCTCAAACCCTTGGCATCCTGCAGGATCAGTGGGGCATCTGATTCCACAACTGGAGGGCTCCAAGTTTTTAGAAGCAACAACAGGTCCTCAGAGGCCCTGCTCTGGAAAAAGGAGGACATTCAGAGGCTCTAAGCCTCTAACCACCCCCTTTTTTCCTTGGTCCAACTTTGAGCTCAAGAGTCCTCCAGATTCCTATTCCCCCAATTAGAAAGATAGATGTGAGGCAAAAATAAAAAGGAGGAAGCCAGGCATAATGGTGCACACCTGTAATCCCAGCACTTAGGAGGCTGAGGCAAAAGGATTGCTGTGAGTTCAAACCCAGCCTGAACTACATCATGAAGAACTGTTTCAAAAAAGAAAGAAAAGAAAAATCCAGGCATGATGGTGCACACATGCAATCCCAGCATGCAATCCCAGAGGTTCAAGTAAGAGAACTACAAGCAAGTTTGAGCCCAGAGTGGGCAACTTAACAACTTAGGGAGACGCTGTCTCAAAATAAAAAATAGAAAAGGCCTGGGCATGTAGCTCAGTGTGAAAACCCTGGGTTCAATAGACAGTATGGGATAGGACAAGTGAAGGGAAGGGAAAAGGGGAAAGGGAAGGAAGGGAAAAGGGAAGGGCAGGAAAAGAAAAGAGGGAGAATGAATCAATCCATGGCAATGGTGATCTTTTCTAGTATCCCTTCTCATTCAGGAGAAGCCCTTGAGTACATGGAGCAAGGACCATGTCTGGGTTACTAATAATAAGACTGAGGCTGGAAGGTGGCCTCAGCAAGATCACAAAAGCCCTAACCGTACCCAAATTTGTTAAGCTATTTTAGCCCCCGCCCCCTCACCAAGTTCCCCAATTAGGAGCCAACCAGAGCAAGAACACTGAGTCCCCAAGAAAACTTAGGTTTTCTGGTCATCAACCCAGCAGCCTTTCCAGTATATAATAATTCTATTGCAGCTGGGGGTAAGAGAGAAGGAGGGGCGCCCTCATCTTCAAATCACTTCTTCCATTACCTGGGTGCCATTTAGTGTCTGCAACAACAAGGCTAGGTCCCCAAGATGGTCCGTGCTCAGCCAAAGGGCTGCCTGCAGGCCAGCCAAGAGGTGCAGGGTAGGGAGCAGGTCCGGCAGAAGGGAGGAAGCATGGAGGACAGAGACCCATAGCTCCCTGAGCCCCTGTTCCGACCTGGGCCCCAGCTGCTCCTGGGTCTCCAGCACTGTAGAGTACACATACAAACAGCTAAAGTGGGACCTCATCCTCCATCTCCCCACAACCTCAGGCTTTTCTTTTCTGCAAAAGCCTGAAGATTGCAATAATACCTCAATCTGGTTTGAAGAGCACATGGAGGATTAGAGAAGGGCACCTCTCTCCATGGAGGTGACAGACTTCGTTGTTCCTCCTAGGTCCCGCCCCCACGCTTAAAGCTAGACTGAAGCAGGCAGGGGCGTGGGAAGCAATCTCTAGCCCTCACCTCTCTTTAAGGCCTGTTGGATACCTTGAGCCTGGTCTTCAGTGAAACTCTGGGTCAGGCTCACTCTCAGGATAATGAAGTTACAGGTAACAGTCAGCTCCAAGGGGAGAATAGGAACAGCTGCAGGGAGCCCTGGAACAACAGATGCTGGTCTCCCATGAAAGATCCCCCAGTTTAGAGATAATCCCACTCCAACCCAAATGGTCACAATAAAAAACCCATGCTTTGAACAGAGTGTGGAAAGAGCAGGAAGTTCTCCAGATCAGACAATCCAGATACCACAGTCCCCTCTGTGCCTCAAACAGGACTCTGCCCGGAGTCCCCACCTCGATCCCAGAAATGAAGAAGAGCAAGGGAAGTGACCATACCATGGAGGTCTGCTTACCTTGCAGACTGTAGAGGAGCCCCCTGAGCCCCTCCAGTATGTCCTGAATCACCTGCTGTCGTCTTAGACCACACTTCTGAGTCATCACTTCCTGCCAAAAGTGGGAGGGGGTGTCACTGAGGATCAGTCCTTTTTCTCTCCCCTTGCAGCAGTGTGTGTGTGTGTGTGTGTGTGCGCATTCCCATCATTTCTGGCTCTGTGGGGGAGGTCAAGGTCAAGCTCTGCTCCTCCCCATCGGCTGGGCAAAACTATTGCAAACCAGCCTTCTGGGCTCTTAGAGCTGCAAAGCGAGGGTTCCAGCAACTGCGTTACCTTGGCCTGTCCAACAAGTCGATCGTTCTTTTTCCTCCACAGGTCCAGGCAGCTGGCGCGTGGAGCGGAGGCGCCCAGTAGGGTCCGGCGGGACATGGTGGCCGATGCACTTCCGCACCCAGCCAGACACCCTGCTCCCCTTGGGGTCCCAACCTGGCGGATACGCCCACACTTTCCGGAGTTAATTGGGCACCGCTCGCCTCTGGTTGGCCAGGACTGCAAATCTCGGCTACCGTTGGTCCACTTCGAGTCAGTTCCCGCGGTAAACTGGGGAAAGAAACGAGTCCCGACCGGCTAGAGGTGGGGTGGCGTGTCTCAGTGGCAGAATCACGCCGCTCGCCGTTCGGCTAGCTGGGCCTTCGGTTTTAGCGAGGGTGGTCGGGAACCGCTTTCGGGAAGCGGCCGCGAGCTTCCTCTCAGCCACAGCCCCAGCCCGCGCGGCTGCTCATCTCGTGCCGCCACGCGCGGTGCATGCTGGGGGTCGTAGTGCGGCCCGGAAAATCCGGCGCGCGCACAGCGTCTCCGACAGGGGTCGAAAAGTGACTAGGACCCTCCGAAGTTCCACTTTCCAGAAGTGGAGGTAGGGGAATTGCATACCCGCGGAGGGCACCCCTATCCTCCTCCCCCACCCAAAACGAAACAAAACAAAAAACCGAAAATGGGTTAAAAATGGGCCGGGGATACAGCTCAGCGGTACAGCGCCTGCCTGGCAAGCGCGAGGCCCTGAGTTCGATTGCCGATACCAAAAAAAAAAAAAATAAAAAAAAAAAAAAAATAAGAGAACACCTTCATAACCCTGGTTTTGGCAAAGAAGTGTTTCTGTGTTGAGTTTTGTAGATAAGGTCTCGCTATGTACTTCAGACTGGACTTGAATTCAGTATGTAGCCCAGGCTGGCCTCAAACTCGCACTGATCGCTCCTCAGTGCTGGGATTATGGGCGTGCCGGCCACGCCTAGTTTTGGTGTGGTTTTTTTGGCAGTAACTGAAGTTAAACCCAGAGCCTTCACAGGAAGCTACATCCCCAGCCCTTTTTAAATTCTGAGGCAGGGTCTCATTAAACCGCTAAATTGCCCAGGCCGGGCTGGAATGCAATTGTAATTGCTTAGACCTCCTAGAGTGCTGGGATTACAGGTGTGTGTCACCATACCTGGCTCATGAAGACTTAACTCCTATACTGGGAGTGGTGACACACGCCTACAATCCCAGCACTTGGTAGGCTGCGGCAGGAGGATCACCCTGAGGTCTGAAGCCAGCCAGAACTAGTAAGCCCCTGTCTCGGGAAAAAAAAAGAGAGAGATAACCCCAAATGCTGTGATTATAAGCGTGCATCACCACGAGTTCTTAAGAAGTTCTTAAGTACATTAAAAGCATAAGCAATAATATAAATTGGGCTAAATTAAAATGAAAAATTCTTGTGCTAAAAGACAAAATTTAAAGTCACAAAGTGAGAGAAATTATTTGCAAATCATCTACCTCGTAAGGGACCAGTATCCACAACACATAGAAATGCTTAAATTCCATAAAACAACTTTAGGATGGAAAACAATATGAACAGACATTTTACCAAAGCAAGATATACAGGCCAGGGATATAGCTCAGCGGCATGCCTGCCTGCCAAGCACGAGGTCATGAGTTCGATTCCTGGTACCAAAAAACAAAACGAAGATATACAAATTGCTAATGTCAAGTTCTATCATGTACAGGTAAAAAAATAATGGGAAAATCATAACCCCTTGTTAAAAAAAAATTGCTAATAATGGGCCGGTGAGATGGCTCAGCGGCATTAGCACCTGCCTGGCAAGCGCGAAGGCCCGAGTTCGACTCCCAGAACCCACATACGAGGGCCGGTGATATCGCTCAGTGGCACGGGTGCCTGCTGGCGTGCGATGTCCTGAGGTCGACCCCCGGTACCCACAAAAAAAAAATTTGCTAATAAGTACATGAAAATGATACTCAACATGATTAGCTATTAGAGAAATGCAAAATTAAAACCTTTATATAGGGCTGAGGATGTAGCTCAGTGGTAGAGTGTTTGCCTAACATGTACCAGGCCTTGGGTTCATTCCCCAATACCAGGGGTAAATAAAGATACCACCACATACCTACACACATAGAATAGCTACAATTTAAAAAAAAAAAAAGGGTAATCCTAGTGCTCTGGCAGGCTGAGGCTGGAAGATCACAAGTTCAAACCCAACCTGAGCAATGTAGCTTAAGGAGACCCTGTTAAAAAAAAAACAAAAAAGAAAAAGAGCTGGAGATGTAACTCAGTGTGAAGGCCCTGGGTTCAATCCCCAGTACTGCAAAAACAAAAATTAAAACAAGTAAAACGTTCACAATAAAATAATAAATAAAAATAAATAATAAATAAAAACTGGAAACACACAAAGTTCATCAGTTGGTCATAGCCAATGATTCAACAATGAAAAGGGGCAAAATAGTGATATATGCACCAACATGGATGAACTTCAAAACTATTATCCTAAGCCAGACCAAAAGACCACATATTGCATAGCCCTATTTATATGAAATATCCAGAAAAGACAAATTATAAGGACCAAAAATAGATTAGTGACCTAGATTGACTGTAAAACAAAGTGTTAGGTAGTTTGAATGGGGGGGGTGTGATAGAAATGTTCTAAAACTAAATGTTGTACTTGGCAATAGTTTCTTTCTTTTTTTTTTTTTTTTGTGGGTACCAGGGGGTCGACCTCAGGACCTCGCGCGCCAACAGGCACCCGTGCCCCTGAGCGATATCACCGGCCTCTTTTTCGTATGTGGGTTCCGGGAGTCGAACTCGGGCCCTCGCGCTTGCAAGGCAGGCGCTTACACTGCTGAGCCATCTCACTGGCCCCTGGCAATAGTTTCTTACATATTATTATAGACAGCTAAGTTAGGTAGAAATATTATAGGCAGTCAGACAGGGCTGGTTCCTCGAGGGAGTCAGTGCAAAAGATGAGAACACATCAGGATTGTGGCTGGAGGTGCATCTGAAGATTGAAATCACAATGGCCAGATCTGCATATTCCCCTAAAGGATAAATGGAAGTTTGAGATTACCACTAAAACTAGCACTACTAAAACTAAGACTAAAGACAAGACTAAGACTACAGATTATTGACCAGGGTTAATAATGTCATCCATGGGCCGGTGAGACGGCTCAGCGGCTTAAGCGCCTGCCTTGCAAGCGCGAAGGCCCGAGTTCGACTCCCGGAACCCACATACGAAAAAGGGGCCGGTGATATCGCTCAGTGGCACGGGCGCCTGCTGGTGCGCGAGGTCCTGAGGTCGTTCCCCCGGTACCCAAAAAAAAAAAAAAAAAATAATGTCATCCATATGCCCTTGCTGCTATTGGATCAATATTAGCCAAGCAGCTATCCTTGTAATTGTATTGGTTGCTTACAGTTTTGACTCATGTTGTACCCATCTTGTGATTTGGCTCTATAGAACTTTCTCAGAGACATGGGCTCATGGCAACCCATTTGGGACCCCTCCTGTCTCTCAGGAGCTATTCCCTATTCCCCATTCCCTTTCCCCAATAAATTTTCCTACTTTTAACCTCTATTGTTCCTTAGAATTAATTCTTTTTGGCGTATTGGACATCTAGCAGGTTGGGAGTTAGATTTATTTCCTCTATATCATTTGGAGGTCCTATATCAATATGACACCAAAAGCACAAGCAACAACAAAATAGGCTGAATTGGACTTTATCAAAATTTATGTTTATCTTTTGGGTGGGTGTTACTGCTAATTGAATCCAAGAGCTTCTCACCTAGCTACATGCTCAGCCCTTTTTCATTTTTTGAGACAGAGTCTCCCTAAAAAGAGTTAAATTGCCCAACTGGGCTCAATCTTGTGATCTTTCTACATCAGCCTCCCAGAGTGCTGTGTGTCACCATCCCTAGCTTAAAATGTTTGTGTTCCAAAGGACATCATGGAGAAAATGAAGCTGAGTTTGGTGGCTTGCACCTGTAGCCTAAATTCCTTAGGAGCCTGAAGTGGGAGGATCACTTGAGCCAGGAGTTCAAGACCAACCTGAGCAACATGGTGCGATCCCTGTCCCCAAACACAGCAATAAAAAAGGCTGGGGTTGTAGCTCAGTGGTCATGTTTGCCTATCATGCATGAGACCATGGATTCAATCCCCATCACTGCAAAACAAAGGAAAACAGAAAATACTGTACAATCTTTTTTTAGAAGACAATTGTGATATTTTTAAATATTCAGTCTTCATCTGCATTTCCTGGTTTATAACTTCCTCCCCAAGATAAGTCATAGAAACTAATCTTTCCCTGCCTTTAGCTAGCCTCTCATAAGAAATTCTCTGACCTACCTTGTCTGATAATAGGTCTTGGGGCTGGTGAGATGGCTCAGCGGCTTAAGCGCCTGCCTTGCAAGCGCGAGGGCCCGAGTTCGACTCCCGGATCCCACATACGAAAAAGGGGCCGGTGATATCGCTCAGCGGCACAGGCGCCTGCTGGCGCGCGAGGTCCTGAGGTCGACCCCCCGGTAGCCACAAAAAAAAAATAGGTCTTAAGACCCTCCTCATCCCAGAGGGGTCCTGTACCATAGCCTGGAGGAAGGAATGCTTCAGAGAGGCCAAGAAGAATCTGAATAGCCAGGCCTTGCTGATTTGCCACCCAGTCTTATCAGCAGTCATTACCTATGCAATGAAGTCTCCATAAGCCCCCTAAAGAACAGGGTTTGGAGAGCATCCTGATAGCTGCACACCAGAAAATTCCTGAAGGTTGTGCATCTGGAAAGGACATGGAAGCTCTGCACCACTTCCCATACACCTAATCCTAGGAATTTCGTGTGGGTGCTCATGCCTGTAATCACAGGTATACTCAGGAGGCCAGATGGGAGGATTATGAGTTTGAGGCCAACAAGAGCAATGTAGCAAACTGTTTTAAAAACCAAACCCAGGGCCAGTGAGATAGCTCAGCAGCATAAGCGCCTACCTGGCAAGCGTGAGGTCCTGAGTTCAACTCCCAGAACCCACATACGAAAGAAAGGGCCGGTGATATTGCTCAGTGGCACGGGCGCCTGCTGGCGCACGAGGTCCTGAGGTGGACCCCCGGTACCCACAAAAATAAAAATAAAAAATTAAAAAAATAAAAAATAAAAACCAAACCCAGCCTGGGAGTGGTGGTGCACCCCTGTAATCCTAGCACTCAGAAGGCTGAGGCAGGAGGATTTCTTTGAGGCCACCCTGGGCTACATAATGAGTTCAAGGCCAGCCTGGACTGGGAGATCCTGTCTCAAAAAACCAAAACCAAAACCAAAACCAAAAGCAAACCCAAACAAAAAAACACAGCATAAGAAACGAGTAAAGATAAGGAAATGTTTCCTTGAGTTCTGTGAGCCTCTCAAGCAAATCGACCCCAAGGAAGAGGCTGTGGGAATACACAGTTTATAGCCACCCTGTCAAAACAACAGATAAAACAACCTGAGGCTAGAAACTGGCATCTGAAGTGGCAGGGAGAGGGGAGCAATCTTGGGGACAAAGCCTTCCATCTTTGGGATCTGAAAATCCACAGTCTGTAACAGAACTGAATTGAATGAGAGGAAACTTTACTAGTATCCACTAGAAAATCGCTTGCTTGCTAGTAGGAAGAAATTCCCATCGTTTTATTTTTTTTTTCCCCCAGTACAGAGGATTGAACTAAATCCCCAGCCCTTTATTTTTTGAGACAGGGCTGGGAATCATGGTGTTACACGCCTATAATCCCAGCACTCAGGAGGCTGAGGTAGGAGGACAACCATGAGTTCAAAGGATATATAGATATAGATATACAAAATTTGAGACAGGGTTTGATTAAGTAGCTAAATTGCCCAATTTGGGCTTCAATTTGCAGTACTGCTGCCTCAGCCTCCTAGAATGCTGGGATTACAGATATGTGCCATCATCCCATAGCTTTTGAGGTCACCAAAGTCTTCTATGTTGATTGCAGTGTCAGAGCAGAGGAAAAACAGCCACTTTGTTTTATCCTGACAGTACCAAAGAAAAAAATTTCTCCAAAGAATCAATGAGTTAGTGTATAATGAACCCTGATGTCAAGTAAAAAGCTGGGATAAGAAAGAATTTTTATGCTGGCCCTGGTGGCACATACCTGTAATCCCAGCATTTGGAGGACAAGGCAGGAAGACTGCCACAAGTTTGAGGCCACCTGGGCTACATAGTGAGTTTGAGGCCAGCCTGAACTACATTGTGAGACCCTCTCTCAACAAAAAAAAAAAACAAAAACAAAAAAAACAAAAACAAAAAAAAACTTTTTGTTGTTGTTTGAGACAGGATCCCACTATATAGTTCAGGCTGGTCTCAAACTCACTATGTAGCCCAGGCTGGCTTCAAACTCAGGGTAATCCTTCTGCCTCAGCCTCCCAAATGCTGGGATTACAGATGTGTGCCATCACACCTGCCTGTCCCATGGTTTTAGCATCTATTTTTCTAGCAATCCTATCTGTAAACCTAGGTACACTCAAATTGCAATCCTGACCTTTCTCTCTAGAGCCTCTTCCAACTCTTCCGTTGGACAACTCCAGAAAGACCTTTAATCAGCACCTCAAATCTGACTCTTGGGCCCAGCAAGGTGGCACAAACCTATAATCTCCGTTACTAGGGAGGCTGAAGCAGGAGCAAGTTTGAGGCCAGCCTGGGTAACTTAAGTGAGACCTTGTTATCAAAATAAAATAAATAAGGATGAGGAGGTAGCTCAATGGTAGAGGGCTTGCCTAATATCCTCAACCTCCAGGCTCAATCCCCAGTACAGTACTCAAAAAAACAGACCAAAAAAAAAAAAAAAAAAAAATGACACTTGAGTGTAGGGTGAACAGAAGGCATAGGAGACATACAAGAGAAACATTATATTCATACAGTTTTGGTTTCAAGTCAACAATAATCAACAGGACAAGGTAAATGCTCTGTAAGATGGGTGAGTAGGTCTGATAAAGGCAGCACAGGTTGGGAAACTAGGGAGGCTTCCATAGAAGTGAAGGATGAAGGGTGTCATACAGTGAAAGGCCACAGCAGGGCAAGGGACACTGCACTATTTGAGGCTTCAGACAGTGAAAGTCTGTGTGCTCCATGATGCCCGGGCTTGTATTTTCAGTCCTCTCTGTTATCAGCCGAAGAGTAAGAACTTGAAAAATGTTGGATGGCAAAGGAAAATGGCACGTGGAATACGAATAAGTAGGGGCAGTGAGTTCAGGCAATTCCAACCTCATGCCAAATGTTCTCAGTATAGCCAGGCCTGCCTAAGATGAATGGTCCAATTTGTGCTTATGGGAGGGGAGACTGACACTTCCCAGCCCTTATAGGACAAGTGGGTATTCCCCCACATCTCAGACATACATATTTACATTATTATTTTATTCCACTTTGGAGACCACCCCCTTCATCCATCAGATGCAGCCACATCAGGAGAAACAGAGCAGGCTCCACTGTGACACTGAATTCTAAAATAACAAGTCCCACAGCGTGCAGCCCCTTGCTGCATGGCAGTAAGAGGAGTGGCTCAACCTGTCTTGCAGATCATGCAGCACCTGTATAGTCCAGGCTAGGCTCTTCTCCAGCTGTCCCTGTAGCCAGGTGCCGGCATCCACAGCCTGGGCTACCTCTGTTGGGCCAGAACTAGTTTTTTGAACCAGGAGCTCACAGCACCATCCACTCGCATTACTAAAGCTATGCCCAGGAGAAGTCCCGCACTGCTCACGATGAAGCCTATGGCCTCAAAAATGAACCTGCAAAGAAAGGTAAAGTACCTTAGGGGACAGAGAGCAAGTCTAGTGCCTTTTTCCTGTGGAAGCAAAACTGCGTCCACACTGGATGTTCATACTTGGCTCCAAGCCTCTCCCTTCCAACTACCCCACTTCTCAAGGAAATCCACTCACTTGGGGGCAAACACCTTCCAGACCATGAGATGCCTGCGGAGGATGGAAGCTGCCAAAGCACAAGCCAGAATCTAAAGGAAGAGAGAGAGAAAGGGCTCAGTTATTTGGGAAGGGGAGGAAGAAGCAGGGCAAAGGGAGAGGTGCTATAGGCCTCTGTGAAAAATGGAAGGAAGGGCTGGGCATTGTGGGCACACACCTGCAATCCCAGCACTTGGAAGGCTGAGGCAGGAGAATCACCATGAGTTTGAGACCAGCCTGGGCTACATAAGTGAGTTCAAGGGCAGCCTGCACTACATAGCAAGACCCTGTCTCCAAAAACAAAAACAAAAACAAAAAACAGAAAAAAAAGGGAGAAAGCAATATATCACTAGAAAAAACCCTGGGGTAGGAGTTAGGAAGTCCAATTCTTTTTTTTGAGATAGGGTCTCACTATGGAGTTCAGGCTGACTTTGAACTCACTATGTTGCCCAGGCTGGCCTCAAACTCTCGAGTCCTCCTGCTTCAGTCTCCTGAGTACTGGGATTACAGGCATGTACCACAACACCCAGCTAAGAAGTCCAATTCTTGTCTTGGCTCAGCCACTGACTCAGTGACCTTGGGCAAGTCACTATTCATCTGTGATGCTAACATTCATGTTATACCTCCCAGGGTGAAGGAAGAAATTAGCATACATCTTCTGCCTCTGGAGGAAAGGAAGAGGCTCTATGACCATAGTTTTGGAAAGAATCCTGGCCATTACCTCAGCTTTTCCAGTACATCGATTAATGGAGTAATCCCCAAAGGCAACTAGCAGAGCCCATGTTGTAGCAAGGAAATGATCCAGGACTAGGATAAGGAAACCCAGATTCAAGTCTCAAAATTGCCATTTAAGGCCACTGAGCTTGGGAACCAACCTTCACTTATCTCTACTTCAGTCAAGGTTCTCAACCAAGGTTTGTTTTTGTGACAGAATCTTTTTGATATTGCCCAGGCTGGCCTCAAATTCAGGATCCTCCTGCCTCAGCTTCCCTAGTACCTGGAATTACAGGTGTGCCCCCACTGTGCCCAGCTCTCCTAGAGCTGAAAGAAGGTGAACAATCCCAGTATTCAAGAGGATGAGGCAGGAGGACTGCCACGAGTTTGAGGCCAGTGTGAACTACACAGTGAGATCATATCAAAAAAAAAAAAAAAAAAAAAAAAAAAGGAGCCAGGCATGGTAGCACATGCCTGTAAACCCAGTACTCAGGAGGCTGAGGTAGAAGGACTGCTGCAAGTTTGAGGCTAGCCTGTGCTATATAGTAAGTTCAAGGCCAGCTTGAACTACAAAGCAAAACCCTGTCTCAAAAAAAGAAAGAAAAGAGGTAAAGCACACACATGAGAAAAGGTCACTAGCTCCCTAATCTTTACCCAACACCCACCTGAACTCCAAGGACAAAAAGGTACTTGAGGCCCAGCTGCAAGAGTGCTGCATTGAAGTGGTGAGGTGCATCCCGGAGCCGCATCTCCATCAGTGGCTCCTCCTCCTCCTCAGGCCTGACCCTGGCCTCAGCTTCGCTCCCTGGAGGCTGCTGCCTCTTCCTTGGCCCGTGGCTCTCACACAGGAAGGGCCAAAGCAGGAGCAGTGGGCAACCTACTGCCTCAGAAGAAGGCAAGGCTGGCATCAATGCAGAACCAGGCCACCCTACTTCCTAACCCACCCAGTTGACTCAGCTCTAATTAAGTTAAACCAAAGGATGCCTAGGACCTAACAAAACCATATCTTCCCACCCAAATCCAGGGTTTTCCTTTCTTTTCATAAAACTGCAGTAAACAATTAAAACAAGAGAGGGGAAGCGAGGAGGTACCTGCAAAGAGAAGGTGGGAGGCAAATGTGTTGGCTCCCACTAATAAAGCAGGGAGCCAAGTAGAGGAGCCATGACCTTCTGGAAATCCCACGAAAGCTGCATGCCAATGGATAGCTGGAAAGACAGGCTGGTGGCCTGTGGAGTAGAAGGTCTGGGTGGCCATGAGGGCCCAAGCTGAGACAGCCTGCCATGGGACAGCAAAAGGACCTAGAGACAGATATGCCTCTTTACAATCACATCTCGTTCCCTAATCCATAGGCTACTGCCCCACAATTATATATTCCTACTACTTAAGTGCTAATTCTCACATATACTCACATGCCCACAGCCCCAACCTCCCTACAAACAACACTCTTGTTATTCTAATTTCCTCTGTAGCACACATGTATATACCATTATATAGTCATAGTCTGCCACTTCTATTACTGGAAAATCAGAACATGTGCTCCTGAGAATGCAGCATTTCCATAAGGAATAACTGTAGACCTAAAAGACTCTTTTTCCTTCTCCATGAACTGTAAGAGCCAATGGGAGGGATTCACATGGCTATGACAGATAAAAGGACATCAGGAAGACCTTCCCAACTGTGCGGGGCACAAGACCCTGTGTCAACATGAGAAAAACAAGAGGCAACACCTCCTTGAAAACAAAAAGGCTGGACTCACATCACTACTCCCTTAGATCAATTAGGACTGAGATATGTATTTACCAGGGGTGGTGATGGGTATCCCTGCAGCAAGCAGATGCAGGAGAAGAAAGCTCTGCAGAAACAGAAGCAGGAACACAAGGCTGATGCGCTCTGCATGCAATAGCAGAAGTGGGAAGGCCAACAGGGTGAGGACTGTGACCATAGCAGCTGAGTAGACGCTTCCCAACTGACAGGCAGCCACAGTCAAGGGACCCTGAGATTTGGTCCTCTCTAGCCGTCCCCGGAACTCCTCTTGCATATGTCGGTAGATTTGAGGGACCACATAATCCAGGTCAGCCTGAGAAGTGGGGGGGCCTGAGAAGGGAGTGAGGACAGTCCTGGCCCTTGGGGTACCTGTGCCAGCCTCCACCAGCACTGTCACAGGCTTCCAGAGCAGCAGCATGAGGCCTGCAGCAGCCAGCCCCACCACAGCCCGAGGAAGCACAACTGAGGCCCCAGCAACCAGGGCCCGGAGACGTGGGGGTGCTTCATCTGCCCCTGATACCAATGCCCAGTAGGCAGCAGTGCCTAATGCCATTAGAGGCAGTCCCCAGCGCACAAAGAGCACAGGGGGCTCAGGGCTCTTGAGATTACCATAGTGGCGAAGCCATAGGCGCACAACAACTAACAGGGCCACCAGTGCCCCCACAGAAGCTCCATACCACAAATTCTTGGCTGGACCACCCACCATGGATGCCAAAGGACTCAGCCAGGGAGAGGAGTGGCAAGCAGGTGTCTCTTCAGGGCAGCGATGAAAAAGGGCAGCTAGCCTTGTACATAAAAGCAACCCAATGCCAAGCCTCAGGGCATATGCACCACTGTGCCGTGGGGGGCCTGTTAAGGTAGAAGAGGCAAGGCGGGGTATTGTGAGCAGCTTAGGTGCCAACAGCTGGCCCTCCCAGTGCAGCTGGACAACAAGGAGCAAGATGAGTGAGCCTAAAAGGAAGGGGGTGGCCCTAGCCTCAGCTACCACAAAACTATCAGAGAAGAAGGTAGCCACGCGAATGAGCAAGAGTAATAGGACAGGCCCGGGGATGGGAAGCAGGGTTGCCAGGGGCTTCTTAGACCTCCAGCTACCCCAGGCTTTCCATAGAAAAGGCAGGAGTGAACCTGCTGCAGCCACAGCCCCTAGAACCACTAGATCCAGCTTCAGCCTGGTAGTTGTCAATAATCCAGCATACAGAGTGGCCCCAGCAAGGGCCCAGGCCACAGGTACTAGCAGTAGAGGGCGGAAAGGGAAGGCTGGGGAAGTTGCCCACTGGGATGCAAGCAGGCAGAGAAAGCAGGTAGCAGCCAAGAGAGCAGCACCCCCTGCCATGCGGACCAGAGAGAAACGGGCCCAAGACTCGATGCATATGGCCCGAGCTCCCCGCAGGAACTGCTGCAGCTCAGTAATCACAGTCTGCAGTGTTGCCTCAGCCGCATGGGGGCTCTGCAGAAGCCGCTGGTAGTCAGCAGAGGCCTTGGAGAAGAGGTTCTGCAGCCGATGAAGCTCCTTCACTTGGAGGTCCTGAGTAGCAGCTGAGTAGGCATGAAGAAATCGGGACACCTGACAGAAAAGGTCAGAGGGCAAGGGGAACAGGTCAGAGATATAAATCAGTGTAGAGGCAAGGATAGGTATTACAAAATGGGATACCTGGAAATCAGAGACCTAAACTAACCAGATCAGGAGAAGGCAGGGATAATGAAAGGGGGACATGGCTATTGAAGTCAGGATGAAGACTGGACAAAGGACAGTAAAGTGGTCATTATGTTTCTCTCATATTTATCTTAGTGGTTTTTTTGTTTTTTTTTTTGAGACAGGGTCTCACTATGTAGTTCAGGCTGGCCTCGAACTCACTGCAATCCTCCTGCCTCAGCTTCACAACAGCTGGGATTACAGACATGTGCCACCACACCCAGCTCCTCCATCCTAGTTTTATCACTTGGAAGCCCAGCCCTTTACACACCTGTTGGGCGTTGAGATGGAGAGCCAAGGCTTGGGCTAACGCAGAGGAGTCAGGCCGGGAGTCCTTGCCCCCTGAGAATACTTCAGCCATCACCTCCCCAATGTTCCCAAATGGGATGGGGAGGCCTAGCAGCAAGGCCAGTGTGGGCACAAGGCTGACTTGAGGAATCACCTCTGGCTCCTAGAGGGAAAGGACAGGGGTCACTGGATTCATCACAAAGCTGAAGTCATTATTTGAGATGGCAGACTTAGGGACCTATGTAGGAAATGTGTGGAGGATACTCAGGATCAGGGATCTGGGAGCGTAAAATAAAGGGATCCATAAAAACAATGTGATCATGATGTGGGCTGAAAAGTTGGAGACAAGAAAAGGCACATCCCAGGCCTCACCTCTGGTGGAGCACCTGAGAAGAGGGCTGTAGGGCTGTATAGAAAGAGTGCAGCTGAGACCTCCAGCTCACTGTCCCCTCCATGGTCCCCATTCATGGTCATCCCATGGTCCCCAGCCACCACAAGCAGTGTGTCATTTTCCAGACGCTCCACAAGTCCCCTGGTAGCCAAGCAATATGTTAGGGTAGGAATGGATAAAGATTCTACTCAGGGACCCATTCGCCCCCAGCTGTGACTTCTATTAGCAGAGCCTAGACCTGGAAAAGAGACATCTCTTTGGCCAAAACCCTGTTGCCCAAAGCCAGACAGTTACTCAAAACAGATGAGTCCCCTAGCTCCAAATAAAAGCCTGAAAAAGACAAAATTCAACCAAGAAAGAGGCTTCAAATAAGGACTTTTTCTCCTGAGACCATATATCCTGAGATTCTCAGACACAAACCCACTCCCCCAGCCAATACCCCACACTCACTGGATCACCTGGTCCATCTGGCTAAGTTTCTTGGCCATTTCAGGGTGGTGAGGGCCATGCTTGTGGCCACAATGATCCACACCCAGGAAGTGAGCAATCAGCACGTCCCATTCACCACTGTCCACTGTGAAGGGGAGAACACTGAGCATGGGGGACTACGGCCCGCTCCTCAACCCCAGCTAGGCTTGGACATTCTTCTAGTCCAGGGACACAAGCCCAGGCTGTTGCACCCATGAAAAGCTCAGAATCTGTAGACTAAAGCAGCTCTCCCCAGTTCCTAGTCTCAGTCGGGGAGTCAAGTGCTCTGGCCCCATGCTCACTGGTGGGATACAGGTGTTCCAGGATGCCATTGTCCACTGTGTGTAGGTCTTTGACATTGAAGGATGAGAAGAAGAAAGCTTTGGAAAAAGCTCCAGGGAAAAGGTCTTTCCAGGTGTCATCTCCCATGAAGACTACACGCCTTCCTACAGGGATACAAGAGGCAGTCAGAGCCTGAGGAGGAGTCAGGGCAGGGGAGAACAGGAAAGGGGACTCAAAGATCCACCAGAAATCCCAGCTATGCACAGCTATTCCATCCAGCAACTCCTTAGCCTTTGAGACTGAAAACTTCCCACCAGGAAGCTTTCCATGATAACTACACTTCACATAGACCTCTTGTTTCTGTTCTACAAAATCATCAGCTAGTTCTCAGTTGCTGGGTATCTCTGCTGACCTGTTTTTACTGGGTATATCCTGCTCTTCCCAAGTCAGTCAACCGTCTTCTCCATACTTGTGAACCAAGATCCTTATCTTCTCATTTCTCCCCTGCCCCTTTACTGAGTTTTCCAAGAATAAAATCCAACATTTAATGCAGATTAGAAATTTCACTTAAGACAAAGCCTGTGTCCCCCAAACTGAGTTCCTTACATGCAAGGTTCTGGTCTCTTTTTCCTCCTCAGTCCCATGACACTATAGCCAAGCACGCAGCTAGGCACTCAAAGTTCTGGCTCCTTGACTTTTTAGGAAGAAATCTGCTCAGGTACTCCTCACTTCCAAAGGGGTCCATACTGACCTGCATTGTTGAGCTGCTTAATGAGATTGTCTTCCAGTATGGCGTAACTGGCAAAGTTACTGCCAGCATCAATAAAGGTAGGGAGTGAGCCAGTGGTAAGGGCCTTGAGGCGCTGCATGGTGGTGGTGGGGGGATCAACTTGAGATCGATAGAGCCGGGTGTGGTGGGGCTGAATCTCCAGAAGCTTCTGCAAGGAGCCTAGTTTGCCCAGAAAAGGCAAGGAGACAGGAGGCTCCCCTGGCACGTGTGACTGCTGGGGCTGGGCAAAGTCAAATCGCAGAGCATCTATCAGTACCAAGACAACTCTGGAGAACCGGGAGGCCATCCAGCAGGCCCCAGGCTTCCCTTGGCTCCCCCATGGCAGGAACCCAGGGCCTGGGGGCTCTTGGCAGCTGCTGTAGTTGGTGAGCTCCAAACGGGTGAGAAGGAAGCCACTGGTGAAGAGGGCGATGCCAGCATAAAAGAGGAAACAGACCCAGGCCAGGAAGAGCAATACTGAGACCTTCTGCATCCTGGTGAGGTGGGAGAAGGAATTCATCACTTTGGGCCAAAGAACCAGTGGATATTCTGGTCCCTCTGCAACACAACTAGAGTCACTTCCTCTTAGAAGCCTTTCTGGACACAAAGAGCTCAATAGCCAACCTATTCCAATGTTCCCTTTCACTAGTTATGTCAGTGTTTCTGAAGGTTCCCAAGACTATGGACACCAAGCTGGAATTGCTGCTAAAAAAAATGCTATTTCCATTATATACACGTAAAAACTCCCCAATGCATGTAATCATTATATACTGCAAATATGGATTAATAAATATACCTTTAAAAAATTCAATGTGGCACTTATACCTACAGGCAAAATTGAGCATCTCCTATGCAAAACTGAATAAAACAATTCCTGTGCTTGGGAAAAAAGGCTATTTCCACCCAGCACTCAGGAAGCTGAGGAAGGATGGTCGCCGAAAGTTCGAGGACAGCCTGGGCTACATGGTGAGTTCAAGGCCAGCCTGAACTACATGGTGAGACCCTGTCTCAAACAAACAAACAAACCAACAAAATTCTATTTCCAGAGTCCACCTTACATCTACTGAATCAGTATCTTTGGGTGGGGCATAGGAATCTGAATATGTACAACTTGGCGATCCTAACGCTGAAAAAGCATAGCCTTTGGAGGAAAACTTATTCCGAGTGGTAGGCTGCTCTCTCACACACCGTTTCAACGCCTTCTCCCCGACCTGTATCAACACACCTGAGGCTGCAAGAGCTCACAGCCGGGCGGTGAGATGGCTCAGCGGCTTAAGCGCCTGCCCGGCAAGCGCGAGGGCCCAAGTTCGACTCCCGGAACCCACATACGAAAAAGGGGCCGGTGATATCGCTCAGCGACACGGGCGCCTGCTGGCGCGCGAGGTCCTGAGGTCGACCCCCGGTACCCACAAAAAAAAAAAAAAAAAAAAGAGCTCACAGCCGCAGGGAAATCTGAACCCAATCCTCCACACGGAGGGCAAGGGACAATGGGGAGGAGCCACGCTTTGCTTCCGGGAGGCCAGGATCGCCAAAAGACCCGAGGCACAACCTCCTCACGAAGCCAGTCCGATCACCCCCTGCTCCCATCTAATGCTGGTTAGGCCTTGAAAGGACCCAGGCGTCCAAGCAGCTGCTCAGCCTTCTTCATTGGCTACCCGGCCTCCGCCTGGGCACTCTGGCCCCGGCACGTAGAGACCTCGGGCAGGGGAAGGCTTCTCTTACTTTGGGGATAGGACAGTAAGGGGTCTAGGGAGACGCTCGCTCACCTGGATCGGCGCCCGGAAGTGTGGCGGCGGCCAGTGCCGCCTGGGACCACAGAAATACGCGCACCAGATAGAGCGTCTCATAGGGCGCCCCATCGCCACCTGCCGGCGCCTGGATGGAAGTTCCTCAATGTAGAGCAGGCAAGTTTTAAGTACGTACTGTAGTGTAATTTAGAATTGGACTAAACTAGATGCGTTGAGCGAACTACTATCCACTCTTGGTTAGGACTAGGAGCATGCCCTCTGGAGTCAAACTGGCCTTGAACTCTAGCTTTTCCACTTAATGTGATTACTGGGCATTATCATCTGTAAAATAGGGATAAATAATACTTATTTTCCACTTTTTGCTTAGCTGACTCCAACTGATAGATTTCATTATTCCTATCTTCAAAGCCTTGCACTGAATCTTTCAATAATTTTTTTTTACATGGGTACCGGGAGTCGAACTCAGGACCTCGCGCTTGCCAGGCAGGCGGTTATGCCACTGAGCTATTTAAAAAGAAGGTAATCCAGTTTTTAAATGAGCAAAGGATCTCACTAGATATTCTTCTAAGAAAGATACAAATAGCCAGTAATCTTATGGAAAGATGCTCAATATCATTTGTAATCAAGAAATACTGGAGATACCCCTTCAAACTCAGCTAGAGTGGCAGTAATAAAAAATAAAAAAATAAAAAAAGGAAGGCTGGAGGTGTAACTCAGGGGTAGATACCTTGCTTAGCATGTGCAATGCCCTGGATTGGATCCTAAGCAAAAACAAACCAAACCAAAAAAAAAACCAAAAAACAAAAAAACCCCACTAATAACAAGTACTAGCAAGGCTGTTGAAATTGGAACCTTCATACACCGCTGACGGCACTGTAAAATGGTTCAGCAACTTTGGAAAACAGAATAATAATTTCTCAAAAGATAAAATAGAACCAACATGTGGTGGTGCACTCTTGTAATCTGTTGCCTGGGAGACTGAGGCAGGAGAGTCACAAGTTTGAGGCCAGCCTGAACAATTTAGTGACAACCTGTCTCAAAATAAAAAAGGGTTGGAGATATAGCTAGGCATTCCCTGGGTTCAATGCCCAGTACAAAACAAAACAAAACAAAAAAACCCCAAAAAGTTAAAGTTATCATACGACCCAGCAATTTCACTATTTCACTCCTAGATACCTAAGAGAAATGAAAACATATACCTAAACAAAAACTTATACATGAATGTTGATAGTAGCAATTATGTATAACCATCAGAAGGCAGAAACCCAAATGTCTGTAACTAATGAATGGATAAACAGAGTATGGTGTACCCAGACAATGGATTACTGGGGAGTGAGGGGAAGAATGTTGTAAAACCATGGTGATTGCACAACTGTGTGAATATACTAAAAACTACTGAATTTACTTTAAGTCTACATTTTAAATGGGTAAATTGTATGGCATGTGAATTATATCTCAATAAAGCTACTATTAAAAATTAAAATCTCTTTTGGTTTCTTATCTAAGCAAAAGCCCACACAGCTGCCTGTCTACCCTCTAGGCCCCCTTTTTCCTAGTTTATCTAGTTATCGGTTCTTTGTTGAACTCTGTTCTGTCCACAGCTGTTTTTTTGTTTTGTTTTGGTTTGGTTTGGTTTGGTTTGGGTTTTTTGAGACAGGGTCTCACCATGTAGTTCAGGTTGGCCTCAAACTCGCAGCAATCTTCCTGCCTCAGCCTCCCAAGTGCTGGGATTACAGGTGTGCGCCACCACACCCAGCTTCCTTTGTTCTTGCAGTTATCAAGCAGGGATGCTCTGTCTCAGGGCCTTTGCATTTGGAATCTCCTCTGTCAATTTAACTCCCAGATGCTCAAGTCGTCTTCCCCTCCTCTCCTTCGTATCTAAGCTCAAATGTAACATCAATAAGTCATCCTGGAACCCTCTACTTAATATTACAGCCCCTCCATCTGAGCACTTATAACTTTGTATCACTGCTTGTCTTCCCTGCCAGACCTTGTATTTTGTGAAAGCAGGGACCACTGGGTCTCAGCTGTTTTTGTAACTGCAGTACCTAGTACTGAGCTTGGCCCATAGTGGACACCATTAAGTTTTTTTTTTTTTTTTTTTTTTTTTTGTGGGTACCAGGGGTCGAACTCAGGACCTCGCGCTTGCCAGGCAGGCGCTTATGCCACTGAGCTATCTCATCGGCCCTTTTTTTTTTTTTTTTTTTTTTGAGACAGGGTCTCACTATGTAGTTCAGGCTGACCTTGAACTCATGGCAATCCTCCTGCCTCAGCCTACAAATGCTGGGATTACAACCATGCACCACCATGCTCAACATTAATAAATGTTTCTTTCTTTTTTTTTTTTTGGTGGGTTCCGGGGGTTGACCTCAGGACCTTGCGCGCCAGCAGGCACCCGTGCCGCTGAGCGATATCACCGGCCCTTTTTTCCTATGTGGGTTCCGGGAGTCGAACTCGGGCCCTCATGCTTGCCAGGCAGGCGCTTATGCCACTGAGCCATCTCACCAGCCCTAATAAATGTTTCTGAATGAATGAATGAGAAGGGCCCTCAGTCCCTGAAGACCCTTTACACTCAGGAATATTACCTTGTCAGGGCAGTCCTCTTTCCTATGTTAAATCCCCCAAACACTTGCCTCAAACACACAGTCCTACACTTGGCAGGAGGGGGACTAAACTCCCCAGCTGGCAGTTCTCTTGACAGAAAGGATGATTTTACTTTACATGATGTTCATTCTTGCTCATCAGCTCCCAACACCCGACAGGACTAGAAGGTAGTAGATATCCAAGAAAAACACCAGTGACTTCCCCAACTTCATTCCCCAATCAAAGAGGACAGTTTCTGGTTTGCCACTGATGAGTTTATTACATGATTAATAAGTTCAAATAAAAAAATAAAAACCAAAATCTTAATAGGGAGGCTAGAGCCAGAATCTGGGTGTGCTGCTTCCCTGACCCCAGACTCCCTGGCCAAGCCCAGCTCCCCTAACTCAGCTTGACTCGATCAATTTCCTCATCAAGATTTGCATCTGTGCCCTTGACATCTCTGCTGCTCTCGCTGGAGACTGAGTTCTGTGCCTGTGGCACTGGGGCTTTGGTGAGGGCCCCATATACACCCATAGCCTGAGGAAACGGATAGAGAGAGAGCCATGAGGACACTGGTAGAAGGCACAGCCCAACCTACCAATGGCTAAAAGGACAAATATGTGGCTGGGGCTAGAGAGCTTGGTTTTTCTTTCTCCCTTAAGCCTCAGTTTTAAAAGTGCTCTACGAATCTTACAAACCGTTTATCTGAGCAGGGTGACCCTAACACAGGTATCTACAGAATGAAGGTAACTCAAGAGCTTCCTTATCTCCCAGGATATAGAAGTGTCTTCTCAGAGATTCCTTCTCTATAAGAAATAAAGGGAGGTGGAGGCCAAAGCACCTGAAGACTTCTATGGCATGTGAATGGTCATGGGGGTGGTAGGGTCTCAGCCCCCTGCACTGATGCTCTGTGCTGGGTCCTCAGAGAGCTCTAACCTGAGCCACCATACTGGTAATATCGCCAGGATTGGAAGGCAATAGGACAGTGTTGGAGTCCTTGGCCAGTTTGGAGAATGCGCTGACATACTGCTCAGCCACAGTCAGTGAAGCTGCTGCATCTCCATTCTGTGGCCACAAAGAGATAAAATCAGAGATCAAAGACTTGGAAAAGAAAAGAAGTGGAAAAAGGAATTCAGATATGCAGGTTATAATACAAGTACATCAATCTGGCTCAATGGAACCCACAACATTGGGAATATCCCCCAAGGCTGGATGAGAAAAACCCCTTCAATTGTCAATTCCTGTGTTCTACTCCCTCCCAGGAGGCTCTCACATGTTGCGTCAGAGCTGCAGCCATGATGCGAATAGCTTCAGCCTTGGCCTTCGCCTTGGCCAGAACTGCACTGGCCTCTCCTAGAAGAAAAGAGGCAGAGTTTGACCCATTAGGTCAGAGTACCTAACAGTTCCTGTTCCAGCACCAACCTTCAAAGACCCATGACCTGCTCTTCTTTAAGCCTCTATCTTCTGCTCACCTGCTGCCTGATTTATTTGTTCAGCCTTTTCTGCTTCAGAAGCCAGGATCTGGGCCTGTTTCTTCCCCTCTGCCACATTGATAGCTGACTCTCGAGTTCCTTCAGACTCTAGAACTGTGGCACGTTTCCTCCGCTCTGCCTCCACCTGGAAGCCCCCAGACAACCCTCATTAACAGGAAGCCAGGGGAAATTTTCACATAGACCTACAATACTCATCACAACAGGGAAGGGAGTTCAGGTCCCCCTGGGGCTGGAATATCCTGAGGTCCTCTTCCCCACCTGCATCTGCATGGACTCTTTCACCCGGGGTGGCACATGGATATCCTTGATCTCATAACGAAGGCATCGGATGCCCCAGCAGTCAGCAGCCTGGTTGATGGCATCCACAATGCTGGCATTTAGGGACTCCCGCTCCTGGAGAGGAGAGATATAAGCTCCACAGCATCACCCCACCTATTGGGGCTAAGTTGTAAAGACCCTGGGACTACTTTTGATCCCCAGAAAAAAACTGGCAGCACCAAGATACGTGCCCTCAAACTCTTAACTCTGGCCCAGATCTGCTTACCCGGAAGACTTTGTCCAGGGAGAGTTTGCCAAGCTCTGATCTCATAGTTGTCTGAGCTAGCTGGGTGACGGCATACTCAGGATCCTCTACACCATAACTTGCCTGAAAGGGGCATGGGTAGTATAAGAAGCTTGGATGCAGGATCTTAGTGAGAAGGGCAACTCAGAAACTGGATACAGCAAGGGGCAGATACCTTGTAAGGGTCCATGATGCGTAGGTAAAGGACTCCATCGATTTGCAGAGTTACATTATCTACAAAAACAGAAGCAGGAGAGAAGAGGAAGAAGGTCAGAGTTCCATGTCCCAACCAGCTCTTTCTCCTAAGCTCTGGATAAACAACCACCAACACCTAATGTTCTGAGAGCACCCATGTCACCCCGTACCCCTCACCAAGAGTCACAGCTGACTGTTCAGGCACGTTGATGACAATTTCCTTGAGACTCTGCACATATCGGATCCGGTCTAACACAGGGATGAGGATGTTCAAGCCCTGGGAAGAGGAGTCACAGGTCTTCAGAAGGATGGGGATGACACGGTTGGACTCTAAGCTAGGCCTGGAGTAGGTAGGGAGTCAACATACGGAACATGCCCAGAAAAGCGGTAACCCCTGCCAAGAGATGTCCTCAGAAGGTTAGAGCGTCACTGGTATTTTCCATAAGAGCACAGGACTGCAACATTAAGCCTCTACATGGAGGGGAAAGGCAAGAGAATGGGAGCCAGAAGAACAGCCGTCTTTAGGTCGACTGGTGGGGTTGAGAGCATGGGTAGTACCAAGAATGGGGCCAGCAGGATGCTAGAACGTGGTAACAGGAAAAAGTGATAACACAGGCATAGTGGTCAGCAGCCTGGGCCCTGCCAGGACTAATAGGGGGAGTTGGCAATCAAAGGTGGAGACAGGGCCCAAGGAGGTCTCAGCCCACGTGTGAGGGATCCGGTCATCCGGCTGACCCGAGATGGGCAAGAGAAGTTCTTACAGGCTCCAGGATCCGGTGGAACCGTCCCATTCGCTCCACCACCCAGGCCTCCTGCTGTGGCACAAACAGTACCACGGTGTTTCGGGGCAATCCAGAGGAGGCGCGGCGCGGAGCGCGGCCAGAAGCCTGCACAAAGCCCTGAAAGAAAGAGCGTAGGCCGAGACGTAAG
Organism: Erethizon dorsatum; assembly: GCA_028451465.1. NCBI lineage: Eukaryota > Metazoa > Chordata > Mammalia > Rodentia > Erethizontidae > Erethizon > Erethizon dorsatum. Next base: position 39,356,297 of record CM051822.1, on the reverse strand, counting down.
CCGGGCCAGCAATCTGCCCCTCTCTCCCTCAGCGTCTCCCTAAAACAGCGACCATCAAAAGTCCTAGGAGAATGACTCACGTGGGGACCACGACCCCTGACCCTACTCCTTTCCCAAAGTTGGAATCCCTCTCCTTCCCAGCTGAGGACACAGATGCTCGCTGTCCCGACCCTCTGGAGAAGATTGCCTCACTCTCACCCTCAGCACAAGGGCTCCAGTGCCCCGCGCCGCGCGCGCCAGCATTTCCCACAGCCGCAGCAACCTCCGGAACCAACGAGACGCGGAGCAGAGAGGCCGCTCCAGAAGCTCAGACCCGAGCCTTTTCTCCGGCAGGTCCTCTGCCCCGGAAGTACTTCCTCGTCCCTTTCTTCGTTGAATACTCTTCCAATCGGCGTTAATTAGCAGAGTGTGCATCAGGTTATTCCCTGGGAAACGCAGACCTTCCAGCGAGTGCCAGAAGCTGCAGCTTGTTCTGGTTCCCGCTATTTGAGCCCAAGATTCTGGGCATTGTGGCGGAAATGAAGGCTATTTTCCGCTTGCAGTTGTCCCAGTAACAACTCCAACCGAGTTCTTTACGCCCCAAAGGCTCAGTTTACCCTCCAAGGCGTATAATCGCCGCACCTGTCACCGTAGCGACTAGTAGTAGATTGGCGCTGACTCGATGCCACGGTTGCCATAGTGACATTCTTCCGCTGTGCCCAGCCCTCCCACTGGGAACTGACCCCATTCCCGTTGTCATGGTAACTGAGCCTAACTTTGCCGGATGATGGGGCTAAGATTCCCCCCCTCCTCTTTTCCCAAGACACCACCTCTTCCCAATTATAGTCTTATCAGGCCTGGTCCACTTGCACACACAATCCAGCAAACGGCCTCAACCCTGTCTGAAGCAAGTCTCCTTGCAAACATCCTTGCCGGGCCGGTGAGATGGCTCAGCGGCTTAAGCGCCTGCTCGGCAAGTGCGAGGGCCCGAGTTCGACTCCCGGAACCCACATACGAAAAAGGGGCCGGTGATATCGCTCAGCGGCATGGGCGCCTCCTGGCGCTTGACGTCCTGAGGTCGTCCCCCCGGTACCCACAAAAAAAAAAAAAAAAATCCTTGCTGCCTTTTTAAGAGGCCTATAAACAGTCATCCTCATTTTACATAAAAAGGCACTGAAAGTGCCCTAAAGTCATTAACAGAACCAGTATAAAAATGCAGATCTAGTCGGGCGTGGTGGCATACACCTGTGATCCCAGCACTCTGGGAGGCTGAGGCAGGAGGATCACAAGTTTGAGCCTAGCCTGAGTAACTTAGCAAGACCCTGTCTCAAAATCAAAACCAAAAAGGGCTGTGGATGTAGCTCAGTGAGAAGGCCTTAGGTTCAATCCCCCCAGTACTGCAAAACAAAACAAACAAATCCAGACCCACTGAGTTCTATGACTGAACTTTACCCTCTACATCTAACACCCTCATTATGGGAAATGAACAAGACCATGACCCAAGAATCCTCAGGACCTACCTGAACACTTCATGGGCTCAGGTTTAATGCCTACTCGAGGAGAAAGGGCAGAGTCCCAGCCCCAGTTACCTCTTCACATCCTCTCTCCAACAGCAACAGTAGAGCTTAGTTCAAGTTTCCAAACAAGAATTTATTCTTTTTTATTTATTTTTCTAAAAAAAAGTACCAGGTACAATTTTTTCCTGCTTTTTGTTTTGTTTTGTTTTCTTCAAGTTTCAGCAAATGTTTGTTCCCCTCAGCCTAGCCCCAGGAGTCAAGGGCTGAGGCTTGGTAGAGTCTGATGTGGGGAATGGGGTAGTTGGGAACCACATAACTGAGTTTGAGGGGTGCCCCTCACCCCAGCTGAGGTAGGTGGGTCAGAGTCTGGCCAGGTGAAAGGAGGCACCCCAGTCCTTGGCCCTGACTCTGCCCCTGGACACCTTCCTCAGTCAGGACCCCAAAGCAAAGAAACACAGGCAGGAGAAGGGGGACAACTGAGTCTGGAGCCCTAGATGAAGGGTGATTAACCCCTGTGTGTGTGCATACATGCACGCTTTCTCTCACACAAACATGAGCTTGTGCTCATACAGACATGCACACACACATGCACACACACACATACACACACACAAAGTTGGCTTTCAAAGATGAGTTAGAGGGTAGGGAGAGTGGAGGGAATAGGAAAGGACAGGGAAATCTGAGCCTTTGGCTAGTGACTCAGTCCCTCTGGAGTAACCCCTCTGCCCTCAGCTGAGTGATAGCAGTTCTCCCCCTGCCCCCACATCAGCCTCTTCAACTCCTGAGGTTGCAATATCTGAGAGTGGGAAAAGAGGAGGGGTGATGCCAATTATCAGGTTTGGGAGGTTACCAAGGCAATCCAATTTGAATAAATTATAAATTAAAAATAAATAAAATAATAACTGGTCCCTGGCCCAGGACAGGGAGGCAACGCTGGCATGACTTGCCTGGGAACTTGGGACAATCTCAGGGTAGCTCTGGTTCTTCCCTACTACCTAAGCTGGTCTGGAAAACCCAAGGGAGGGGACAGGCACATGGAGTACCCAGAGTAGGGCAGGGTGTGAAAGGATCAGAAGCTTTGCACACCCAAATCATCAGTTTGGGCATGAGTGTGGCAAGGATTTTAACAAGCCTCAAGAGGCTCTTGCCATCTCTCCACATGTTTACTCTGTTCAGGATGGAGCAAGATGGGAAAGCTGTTGGCCCACCTAGGTTCAGGGCACTGGCAATCAGGGCAAAGGAGAGTAACGTGGATTGTGGGGGGCCTCAGTCACAGCCTGCAGTTCATAGGGCAGACCTGTGTCCAGCTCCAGGCTCCGGCGGGAAAAAAGCAGGCGGATATCTCCATGCAGGCTTAAGCGGCCTGAGCGGGAGCTCCGGAACCTGAGAGAAGACAGTGTGATCAAAGCCAGAATCCAGAACTAGAGAAGTAAAGACAGATGCTAACCAGGGAAGGGAACTTGGATGTGGGAAATGATCTCTGGGTCTCCCCAGCTGTTCCTGGGCCCTGTCCTCACCTGAGGTGCAGCAAGTAGCAGAGGAGGCGGTGGGTGGGGCTAGCATTTCCCTCCTCACCCACAGGCACCAAAAAGAGGCGATGGCGCAAGAAGGTCATGTGGGCAGCAGGCATGTCCGAGAAGTCAAAGGTCACGAGGAACATCTTCACCACAGTCTGGTTGGGGTTAAATAAGGTCTGGGGGCAGGACAGTCAAGGTTGGTAAGGCTTAGGGCTTGTTTTCCTCTCTCCCCACATCCATTTCCTCAGGGCAAACTCACCACTTGGATGGTGCCCACCTTGGGCACACTGTAACCCTTCCTCCCCAGGGAGTTCAGATCCACGACACCCTGGGAAGACCATGGAGCCAGCAGTCGGTGTGGGCACTAGGAGAGCCCCGAGCCCTGAATACTGGTGTCTCTCTACAATCTCTCACCCTAGACTTGCCCTTGCCCCACAAGAGATTTTGCCCCACTTGACCCCAAATCACTCCTGGGTGAAGAACATCTAAGGTATACCTCTTGCCCCAACTCCTCCTCCTCTTAATGAACTAACTGTGGGTTGGGAGTCAGGTCATACCAGGAAGGGGGCCGGGGCATTTTGCTCAGAAACATCAAAGAAGGTGACAGTGACAGGCAACGTGACATGCTGGGGGCAGTAGGACCCACTAGCTCCAATCTCTGCTGTAAAGCCCTCAATGTGGCCAGATGGTGCAAAGCGTCCTCGAAGCAATGATTCCTGGTGTTAGGGTGGGGAAAACACAAATGAGAGAGATGCCAATTCTTTTCCTTATCCACTCAAGCCACATTCCACAATCCCACTCCTTCCAAGATGCCTCAATCACAAAGCCCAAAGGGTAACTACCTCAAAGTTGCCCAGCAGGGTACGGCTGATGGCAGGGGTGGGAACGGGGGAGGCACTGGGGGTGCTCAGCAGGCCTGGGCTCTTCTGGAAGCTTCTAAGAGAGCTCCTGGTTGGGGAGGAGACACACAGTGGGTTGCCTTGAGGTACTCTGGGATTCCTACTCACATCCTTGGGCTCCACCCTTTGCCACTATCTTTGTCTCCTGCCCTGCATTTGTACTGGGAAGAGAATCACAGACTTTTGCCCTTCTCCCAAGGACAGGGTAGAGGGAGAATCTGGTTACTTACAGCTTTAGGCGACGGGCACCTTTCAGCCTCCGTGCCATGGGACTGTCTTTTGGGTCCTATACAGAGAAAAGATTAAGAGACTGGGGGAAGGCCAGGTGTATCCTGGGGCAGGGGCTCATCACAAGCTCTCAAAAGAACATTCCCACAGGCCTCCACCATCAGCCCCATAAATATCCACTTAGGAGTAGATAAGTGCTTCTATTGGCTTACCAAAACAGGCTCCTTGGGCCCAGGCAGCAGGTGGTTCCAGAAGGGTGTGGCTTTGGCATCAGAACTGTTGGCAGCAGGAGGGTGGCCCAGGGTCCCCCGGCGCCTCCGAGGGGCTGGCCCCTCATCCTTAGAGCTGACATCTAGGGCTTCTCCAGCAGGAAGCAGCCTTCGCTTGGTGGGGCAGGGGCCTGGAGGTCCGGGGCCAGGGGGTGTGTGCTCGGGACTGTGCCCATTGGCAGTGCCAGGGGACTCCCTGGGCCAGGGACTGCCCCCATTGCCCACCCTAGCCACTGGGCTCTTACCCCCTATTTGTGCAAGACTGTGCAAATCAGTGTCAAGTGTGTGCAGCTGGCCTGAAGGGGCTGTCCCTGGAGACTCCCCCAGGGACCCCTGTCCCCCTGGATCTGGGGAAGCCCAGTCTCTGGTGTGCAAAGTATTGCAGGAAGCATTTGATGGGGGCCAGGGGGTACTTCGAGGCCCTGAAGTCCAAGGTGAGGAGGCACTACCTCCCTGTTCCACAACACAAAGGCCATGGTGGGAGAAATGCTGGCTGGCCACACCTAGTCCCAGCCCCAGTCCCTCTGAGCCCAATAGCCCCACAGCAGATGGTTCTTCAGGGGGTAGTCCCTCTCTGGCCCCAAGACCAGGGCCTCTCTTGGTCTCCCGGGAACCCTCAGTGGGCGGGGCTGGCCGCTTCAGAGCCCTGTGAGACTCAGAGGCACCAGCTGGAGGAGAAAAGATGGATACCTGGTAGACCCCAGGGGATGCTGCCCCCCCTGCTGGGCTGTAGCCCATGAGCAGGCCACCCTGGAGGGCCCCCTGTCTGTCTGGAGGCTGTGAAGGGCCAGCCTCTGGCTCGGAGGATGGAGACGGCTCCGCCTGCACGTGGCGCATGAAGCCCCACCCTGGGTCAGGGGGGGCCCCCCAACACGGCCTTTATGCTGGGCCTGGGCTGGGGGGCCTGGGGACATCTGTTCAAGAGAAAAGAAGAAAAGGTGGTCAGGAAGATCAATGACTTTTCTTCCTGATGCGTTTCAGATCCTTCCCTAGCCTAAAGAGGTGACCTTGAGGGGTTCTGGGGGTGAAGGTATCTAAATCCCCAGATGGATTAACCAAATATAGAGACTCCTCTCAGAACTCCTGAGCAGGTGATGCATTTAGCTCAGGTTTCTTACTGGACCCGCTTCCCTCTCCCTCTTCCTGGCACTTACCACGATAAAGAGATCTCAAGCCTAGCTGTATGTCCCCTCTTCCTGACTGATGCCTTGCTCCCTTAGCTTGCTGTCTGGTCCATGCCCCCTGCACTGGCAAGGTGACTGCCACCATTCCGTGCAGCTCCTGGGCTCAGCTGGACCCTGAGGAGAGAAAAACAGACATAAGCCAGGATCCCCAATTGTGAGCTGAAAGAGTATATTCCAGGACATCCTCCTCCCATGTGATGAGCTCTTCAGAAACAGAAGGATCCAGGGCTCAGGCTATCTGAGAAGCCATAGAAAGGCAGCTCTTTGCTCAATGTAATAATGTTGAGAGAAGTAAGTTGAGGCAAGATGAACCACTTGTCTGGGCCACCATCTTGTAGAATCCTACCCTGAATAGGAGGGAAGATGCCAAGATCCATGAGACTGTGCCAGCTAGGAGGTGGGCAGGGAAATAATTCAGCTTTCCTACTCAAGGCCACCAAGTTGCACGACTCCTTCCTGTATGACAAGTGCCACTCCAGAGTGCTAAGGGCACAGGTCTTGTAGACAATCACACTCCATCACACACTCCTTAGATACAAACCTCAGGTCAGCTCAAAGCCAGCCCTTCAGCCTTGAATCCCCAATTTCCCCCTAGCAATCTGTCTTTTTAATTAGAGACAACAAATCCAATCAAAAACAAGTGGTTGGGGGAGGAGAAGGCACTGCCAGCAGACACAGAACCTACTCCTCCCCCTAGGCCCTGCAAGCTAGAGATAAGACACCAGCTGGCAGTCAACTGGAAGCAACTAGGTTTATCTCTTTATGCCTTTCCCCCAGGGCTCCCACACCCCCAAACCCAAAATCCCTAACCACTTTGTTTCTGCCAGGGTACAAGGTGGTCCTCAGAGACTAGTCTACTGTCAAGAGCCCATACCAGGAAGAGAGAAATGTCAAGCTGAAGGCCAACTGCCCCCAGTGTCAGCCTCCTCCTTTGGGCAGTAGCTTGTGCTGCTTGCCATCTACAATGCCCTTTCCCTTTCAAAGTGTCCCCTTTGTATATCTATTCAAGCCCTATTCATCCTCTTTCACTAGGCCAAATGCCGTCTCCTCCAGAAAGTCTACTCTCAGTGTCGTTCTGTGGTAGATCACTTGCCTAGAATGCTCAAGGCCCTGGGCTTGATCCTCAGCACAGCCCCCAAACAAACAAACTGGAAGATTGCTTTCCATTCTAGATCATAAACATTTCTCCCTCCTCTGAGACCTCATCTATGGCAATGTCACTACTTCCTATAATCCAGTGGCAATTGTGTTCACCCTTTGAGTACCTCCTAGACTGACCACAGAATTCCTGAAGAGAGGTCAGTGCCCTACTCCTCTGCACAATTCCAAGCACAGAGGAAAGGAAATAGCAGGGCTCAAAAAAATAGAATGCAAGTCCTGGAAATCTGAGCAGCAGTCCTGACAGGGCAGAGAAAAGCTCCCAAGATAAAGAAGGAGGAATTGTACAAGGAAAATCGGCAACAGAAATGGGGGTGGGAGGCAGGGAGAAAGGAGACATTTGCACTCAGGGACTGAAAAGCTTTACTATACCAATTATTCCCATCAGTGCATCCCACACATTCCCATTTCACCAAGATCCCTAAGAAAATTCTGGTCCTTTGTGGTGAGAGGTACTTGGAAAAGGCAGAACACTAATGGCAATGTTGTCTGAGCATACAACCTGCATTCATCTTTACCCCTCTTGTTCTCCACCCAAGCCATACAGGTTCAGGAAGAGCTTTTTCCTTAATATCCCGACTTCCAGGTTATTCCAGTTTCCCTTCTGAGCCCTTGCCCTAGGGAAGCCAAGTGATGACATGATGTCCTACTTGACCCCAGCATGCCTGGCATCTGCTCATTACCCTAGAGGCTTCTCAGTTCCCACCCTATCACCTAGATCCTCTAAAACTCACTCCCCTGCCACCAAGCCAGTCTGGCTCTAGATCATGGCTTCAAGCTGACTCATGGGGCAGGACTGAAGGGGGGCAGGGCAGGGTAGGCTAAACTTCATCCTCTGTGCAGGGGACGGGCAGCAGCAAGCACAAAACAGCTGTGCCAGGCTGTGGCTGGCAAGGACTACAGCTCCCAACATGCCAAGGCGCAAGGCCAGCAAAAAACGACAAGTCCCAGAATACCATGGGGTCTGTACCCTCAGACACCTGCTAGGCCAGGGAGGTGGGAGAAGTGGGTGTTGGTACATGTAGAGCTTTTAGGCTCATTCTCCCCTTCCTTCCCTGCAATATTAAAGATGCCCATTTCTGCCCAGACCTAGGAGGGTGTCAGGAAGAATCCCTGTCCATGTGCTACCCACCCTCATTCTGTGCAGAGGGAATTGCTGCTAGCTGCTCTACATTTTGACCCCATAAGCTAGAGTAGCTGATCCCACAGACCACTACTGTGGGTAGGAAGGTCAACCTCTGCTCTCTCACCGACCCGTTTCCCCCTAGCCTAGAGCCCTCCACCCTCAGCGGAGAGGGAGCAGACCTCAGCAACCCCTCCAAATTAAGTCGGGCAGACTCACCTGGGCTCCTGGACTCCTTGTTCTGGACGATCCCCCAACCCCTGCTAAGCCTCCCAGGTCCTTTTTCGCTCCTTTCCTCCCCACAGCCTGGGACAGGCCCCATACCCTACAGTGGCTTCAGAGATTTGCACTTTCCCCCTAGCACACACTCACCCCACTACCAAATTGGCTCTGCTGTGGTGGCCGCTGCTCCGGACCCTTCCGTCCCGTCCCGGTCCCTCCCTTCAGATCCCCGGTCCTCCCTGCCACGGGCCCCCAACCCAGACAAAGGGTGGCTCAGGCTGAGCCCCTCTCTGCTAGGCTCTTCTCTGATCAGCTTCGTGTGCAATACTAGCGGGCCCTGGCGCCCGCAGCCCCCCAGCCGCTGCTGCGCCCCTCCCCAAGAGAGTCCCTCCCCGGGGCCGCCCCGGCTCCGCGCCGCAGACTCCGCTGCCCCTCTGACTCACAGGCCATTTCCTACCAGCTGATGGGGCCGCCCGCCCCGCCCAGCGCCCCACCACCCCCGCCGCGGCAGCCACGGCCGCCACGCCCCCCTTAGGCCACGCCTCCCAACCTGCAACAATGTTCATTGGCCCAGAGGAGGCCAGCCTCCCCGCGACCTCAAGTGTGAGTCACGCCCTCCCCAAGAGATGCACACCTATTGGTCCACAAGGGGGCAGGCCTACCAAGGTCTTCCCGCCCATCTCCTTAACCTCTCCTCTGCCCCAGTCCAAAGCAACACTTGTGCCCTGCCATTTAACCCTTTCAAAGGTGTAGGCCTTACACTTCTCAACCCTCCCCCACCCTCGTTGTTCCGAGGTTGATTAATAGGAAGCCTCGGAGCTTTCATAGACACAGTTCCACAACCCCCAAAGTCAGTCTGTTCTTTTCATACCAGATCCTATCCCAAATGTCCCCACTCCCAATGATCTCTTCGCATATTCCAAGTCACAGGGTCAGAGCCAGAGGACTGTTGGAGTCCAAGAAGCTTCCTTCATGCCAGGCCAGAAGAAAAAGACCTAAAGTAGTACCCTGTATTTCTCTGGGCTCAGAAATGGTGTTTTCCTTTTCTTACAGCTAATTGGTACCCTTTTGCCCGGGTTACAGGGACCCCTCGAGCTCCTGATACAGGGATACATTTTAATTTCAGGGACCCAGGCATCCATTCTCTGTGTCTCTTAACTCCTATTCTGAGATCAGCCTGCCTCACACCTTTTTCCAGCACTTTTAACTCACAGGCCCCTGTTCAAGGAGGCAGATTGCCTTAGAAAGTGGATAGGAGGGCTTCTGCACAGAGTAGGGGAAATTAACCCAACTCTTGTGATGGAACTTATCCTCATGACTCACAGCTCCCTTGAAACTTCCCACCCTCCACTTGAGTCACTGGGCCCCAGGCCCAACCCAGATCCATCCAAATCAAGCGGCAGCAGAACCAACATCTCTAAACCCCTGTCCTCCTATTCTTTAGATGGCAAAGATGGAAACCTCCGCAAGGATTGGACATTCAAAGACACATTTTAGAGGGGCTGTTTTAGAGGCAAACTAAGAAAATGGATAATTCTGTCTACCTTGCCCTCTGAACTTGTCAGTAAGGAAGACAGGTTGTCAGCAAGTCCAATGGTCAGGCTTCTTCTCCCTGGCATCCACAGAAACAGGAGGCAAACATCGGAGCCGAAAGAAGGAAAGTCCATTCTCATATAGTTCAGGAGCCACTTAATGCTCAAGGCCCTTATTTCTGGATTCTCTATGTTGTGACCCCAAGACCCTCAGGTTATGATTGAATAGTAAAAAGTCTCCTCTCCCCCTACTTCCTCTTTGTGCTCTAGACTTCAGAGAAACAATCAACAGTTCTTCTAGGCTTCCTTCTCCTCACCTCAGATGAGGGGGAAACCCTGAAAAATAACTCAGTTCCCTTGGACTGATTTCCCTGATGATTCCCCTAAGGGAATTAAGAGAATTAAGGGATTAAGAAAATGTTCAATATCCTGAACAAAATTCCAGTACCAAAGAGCCTGTTTGCCTTAGTAAAAGCTTAATAAGAAGACAGGTAGAGACATAAAACACTGTAGGAAGCTAGACATGGGGGCAAATGTCTGTAATCCCGGTATATGGAGGGAGAGTCTGAGGCAGGTAGATTTCCAGTTCAAGCCGGCCTAGGCTACACAGCAAAACCATCTCAAAAACAAAACAGAACAAAACAAAACAAACAAAAAAATATATACATAAAACACTGTAGGAAAGGAATAATCCCTCAGCAACCTTGTTCTTACTGTTACCACCATAGGTCCAGGATTTAGTTATCTATAAATATCAATGGGCAATAGTTCAAGGGGAAGGATCAAAGATGTTCCAGGCCTCAGTGTACCACGGGAAAGCAGCATGGTACAATCAAGAGGCATTATGGGGCTGTCCTAAACTCTTACCTTGCTTTTTTATTTTGTGATAATTATCTCCAGTTGATCTCCCCCCTTTTCCTCACAAACAGACACACAATTTTGTTCCTTTGTTTGTTTTGTTTTGTTTTTTAAGACAGGATCTCACTATGTAGTTCAGGTTGGCCTTGAACTCACTATGTACTCAGGGTGGCCTCTAATTCACATCAATCTTCTGGCCTCAACCTCCCAAGTGTTGGGATTACAGGTGTGCGCCACCATGCCCAGCACAAACATACACACACTTTATGTCTTTCTTTATTAGAAGTTTCATGAGAATGACTATGTTGTTTTTCGTCCATACTCATATTGCCAGAGTCAATGTCTCAGAGCCTGGCACATAATAGGCACTCAATAAACCCTGGTGAAGAAAAACAAGGCCCTGTAAAAGCAATCAGACCTGGATTCTAATTCCTGATGCTTCTCTATGAGACTTGAGGAATCATAGTCTCTTTGGCCACAAATTTCCAAATCTGTAAAATGAGGGGTTTGTATAAATGGTGATCACTAAAGGCCTCTGCAACTCTGGCCTTATAATTCTAATGGCTGTTATTCACTCATAATGCATTTCAGAGGATAGGCTCAAGTATCTGAATGCCCTAATGCCTGAACCAAAGCAGAAACACTATATACTTCAGTTTCAGTGGCAAACTGATGTCCTTTCTCTTCACGCCCCACCCACTCACAGAAAATGCCCCAGTGCTGAAGAAGCTGGAGTAAGTGTGCCCTAGGCCCTCCCATTCTGACAGACTGTCTGGGAAGCAGTGTTGCCATAGAAATCAGCTCCTACTCAAAAGACTTCAGCCTGCTCTCCTTTACCCCACCCTACCCCTTGGCTTTGTCTGGCCTCAGCAACGCCCTCCCCAGCCAGTCTCTTAGCTACTGGGAGGTTGCATGAGGAGGCTTGCTCAGGGGCCCCTTTTCAGCAACACTGTCACACTCATTCAGTCACGGTGTGGAAGGCAGCCCTTTCCCACCCTGTCCCAGCCAGCAGAGGGGAAAAAGAACTCTGGCATTACATCAAGTCCCCTCAGGGAACAAGAGGAGCCCCCAAGAGGACTAGATTCTAGTCTCAGTTCTGACAGTGGGCCTCCCAGCCAGGAGTGTGGGGCTCCACTCCCTCTTCCTCCCCAAGAGAGGCTGGAACCTCACCTCCCTTCCCAGGTTCAGCTTACAGTAGCAGCCCATCTCTCAGAACACACTTAAGACCCTCAATACTCCTCACCACTTCCCCTAGCTGAGAATTTCTGAGGGCCCTGGGATTTCCCACCCAGGAGGGGGACAAGAGTGGGGGAAAATCAGCTTCTGGCAAGTGGTAAAATGTAGCTACTGGTCACTCAGGAGTCAGTTGGCAGAGACTTTGATGGTAGTAGTGGGGTGGGATCTGAGCCTTGCTGCTGGTTACCAGGGTCGCTGGTCATTGAGTACAAAGTCCCCAGCAGAGCTTACATCCTAGACGGGCAAGGACCAGGCCAGGCCCCAGGGTGAGGAAGGAAGTGGGAAATGAACACACCCAGAGCATAAGGGCAGGGCAAAGTGGGGGAGGGGGACAGAGACCCAGGCAGGCTTCTGGGAGGAACAGGAACTAGGGTGGTGGGTTGACAGGAACACTGTGGGGGAGGGTCCCCAGGGACACCAGTTAGAGGGAGAAATCCCTGTCTCAGCCCCCGAGATCCAACCTAGACTAATGAGAGAGTCATATAAATCTTGGGGGCAATCAGAGCCTGGCTCCTTCTTGGTATCCAGGCCTGAAGGTGGAGTTAGAAGTGAAGCAGCCAGGAGCATGCCAGACTAGCTCCTTTAACCCCACTAGTTCCACCACCCTCACTCTTAGAACACAGACACAGATATATTCCTGGAGCCACTACGATGACCTACTGTTACTTTCTCAAAGTACTGGGGATTCTCCCTCCTAAACCAGGGCTACGACCCCTTCCTTTCACACAGTGGCCATGGTCCCATACTCTCACACAGTCCTCTGACCCACAGTGTGGACCACCAGCCCTTCTCCATTAAACAAAACCCCTTCCCTGCAAAGCATCTCCAAATCCCCTCTCCATCACGTATCACCTCCAACCCTGCACATAAGACGACAAACCTGCCCCCTAACATTGTACCTCCCACCTCCACGAAGCGCTCCAGACCTTCCCCCACGAGGGCCCCTGGGGAATGCACATTTTAGCCTGCATATTGAGCCCATAACTGCTCCCCCAACTGTGTCCCCCCAGCAGCCTCGAGATTTTCTGCTTCCCTATCGGTGCTCCCACCTCCTCCTGTCTGCCCAAGCGCACCGTTCTCCGCGTACCCTGCCCCACACCTGTAGTAGTTCCGTGGGTCGCGTTGCACTTGAGGAGGTAGTGGACAGGGGCAGTTACTAAGCAGCCCTAGCTGCAGCCTAGGCCTGCAAACCTCGCCCCTTTAGCCCGAGCCCCGCCCCCGTAACGCCCTGTCCCACCTCTCCTTCTTCCAGCTCCCACCTTCCTGGGCTAGTCCCCTCATTTCTTTAATCCCTCAGGCTCCTCCTCTGAAGCCCGGGCCCTGCCCATATGGCCCCGCCCCTCTGTTAATCTTTGCATTTCCCCAGGATCCTCCGCTTTGCCTAGGCCACGCCCCCTTTTGGTCTCTCAGCCTTTCACCAGGACCCGCCCCTCGCTGTCCAGCCTGGCAATATCCCCCCCCAGCCAGATCCCTTCCACCTCGAGCCCCCTCCCATCTCAGAGGCTGTCCTCCCCCACCCCTTCTCTCTCTCTCTAGCCTCATCCCGGCGCTCACGCTCCAGACCGGATCCGCTGGCTCTGATTGGTGGCGGTGTCCTGGATGACGAAGGAGACAAAGTGATGGCTGCAGGTCGCCTGAGGTCCCACCCCAGCCACGTGCGGCTTCTATGATGACAGGTCTCGAAGGGCGGGGCTTTGATCCGCCCGCTGCAAACCCAAACTGACCCGGATCCGGGCGGGGGTGGGGAGCCAGAGTCCCGGCCAAAACGCAAGCCTGATGGCTCCCGGGCTCTCCCCAGGCTTTCTTACTGGCATGAGCTGCCTGCATGAACTTGCCTCTTTGTAGGGACGTCTGGGTTAGCACGTGCATTTGCCTTAATGGGGAAGGTATGCGGGATTTGCAAGGTAGTGCAAGGAATTTTAGGAGTCTGTGAAAATAAGGGAATCTGGGCGGTGGTGTTTTAGGTTTGTGCAGGTTGAAAGGTTTCTGAAGCCTACGCTCTGCGGGCAGGTTTGGGTTCCGGAATAGGCAGTAAATTATATTTGTATATGTTGAGGTGAGTTAGCCAAGATCTGTGACTTTTACAATTATAAGTATTGGTACGGAGTTAGGAGGGCCTGCAATTGCTGGAGAAAAGTAGTTTCTTTCCCTTGTACAGGTGTCAACTATGTGACAGTTACATCTGTGCAGCAATTTTATTAGCTCTTGAGTCCTCGCCATCTTCCCCCAGGGAAATACTGCATGGGAGGTCGCTGCTTCCAAAACACCGGTAGATGGCACCACAGGACACTTGCAGAATTTAGTGAGCTTGGCTTTCGAGCCAATCTGGAGCCTGTTTTGAGAAGACGGGTGGATTTGGCCTGATAAAGTTCTAGAAATCTCAGATTTTTTCAGGCTCTGTCACATTCTTTGAGTAGTTAAACTGGTCTACTTACTCCAATAGTATGCTATGTGGAAAGAAATAAGGAAAAAAAAAAAAGAGGAAAAGAAAGGAAAGGAAAAGAAAAGAAAAAAGAAAAGAGGCAAATCGGGTGTGGTGGCGCACACCCCTGTAATTCCCATACTCTGGGAGGCTGAGACTGGAGGATTGAAAGCCCAAGGCTCAGTCTGGGCAATTTAGCGATTTAGCGAGACCCTGTCTCAAAAATAAAAAATAAGGGGGCAGGGCTGAGGTGTAGTTCAGTGTGACGGTCCTGGGATCAATTCCCAGTATCACAAAAAAATTCTTTTTCTCTGCCTCTAAGGAATTTATTTTTCATAAATCGGACACACCGAAAGTGTAAATAAGGACCAAAATGTATTTTGAAATAGGAGGAAAATTTTCAAATGGGGAGGGGAACAAGAAAGAGGGAAGGGGGAAAGGAAAGAAGGGAAAAGTAAAAAAAAAAAAGAGACAGAAGAAGGAAAACATGAAAACAAAGCTTTGTAAATGGGGAGGGGAGGAGGGGTTGAAGGCAGGGTAGGGGAATGGAGAAAAAAAACAAGTTATAGCATGTACAGGTACAAATTCTCTATGTTGAATGTGATCATTATGTATATATAAAATGGACCAATAAAATCTAATGTAAAAAAATAATAAAATATTCAAGATTAAAAAAAAAAAGGGGCCGGTAAAAACTGAAAGCCTTCCCTCTAAAATCAGGAACAAGACAAGGATGTCCACTGTCCCCACTCTTATTCAACATAGTTCTGGAAACTTTAGCCAGAGCAATTAGACAAGAGAAAGAAATAAAGGGAATAATGATTGGAAAGGAAGAAGTTAAATTATCATTATTTGCAGATGACATCATACACTACACAGAAGACCCCAAAAACTCCACTAAAAAACTGCTAGATTTAATAAGCAAATTCAGTAGTGTAGCTGGATGCAAAGTCAATACTCAAAAGTCAATAGCCTTCCTGTACACAAATAACAAACTTACTGAAAGAGAAATTAGGGAAACAATACCTTTCACAATAACATCCAAAAAAATGAAATACCTAGGAATCAACCTCACAAAGGATGTAAAAGACCTATACACTGAAAACTACAGTACTCTGAAAAAGGAGATTGAAGAGGATATCAGAAAATGGAAAGATATCCCTTGCTCCTGGATAGGAAGAACCAAAATAGTGAAAATGGCCATACTTCCAAAATTGTTATACAGATTTAATGCAATTCCAATCAAAATTCCAACAGCATATCTCACAGAATTAGAGAAAACAATCCTAAAGTTCATTTGGAATCAGAAGAGACCTAGAATAGCAAAGGCAATTCTGGGCAACAAAGGCAAGGCAGGGGGCATCACAATCCCCGACTTGAAATTATACTATAAAGCTACTGTGATAAAAACAGTGTGGTACTGGCAAAAAAACAGACCTGAAGATCAATGGAACAGATTAGAAGATGCTGAAACAACCCCAGACATACTAAGCCACCTTATCTTTGACAAAGGTGCCAAACACATTCGCTGGAAGAAAGATAGCCTCTTTAATAAATGGTGCTGGAAAAACTGGCTCTACACATGCCGAAGATTAAAACTAGACCCATATCTTTCACCATGCACTAAACTAAATTCAAAATGGATCAGAGATCTAAGTATTAAAACAGAAACATTAAATCTGCTGGAAGGTAGGATAGGTAAATCCCTTGAAGACATTGGTGTAGGCAAAGACTTTATGAATAAAAACTCAACCGCACGGGAACTATCCCAAAGAATCAATAACTGGGATCTCATCTTATTAAAAAGCTTTTGCACAGCAAGAGAAACCACCAACAGAGTGAAAAGACAACCCACAACGTGGGAAAAAATGTTTGCCAGCTGTTCCTCAGACAAAGGATTACTATCGAGAACATATAAAGAACTCAAAAAAATCAGACCTCCCAAATTTAAAGACCCACTCCAAAAATGGGCATCTGAGATGAATACACATTTCTCAGATGAAGAAATACTAATGGCAAATAAATATACAAAAAAATGTGCAACATCACTAGTCATTCAAGAGATGCAAATTAAAACAACACTGAGATACCATCTCACTCCAGAAAGAATGGCTACTATAAAGAAATCAACTAATAACAAATGCTGGAGGGGCTGTGGGGAAAAAGGAACCCTTCTTCACTGTTGGTGGGAGTGTCGACTGGTACAGCCACTGTGGAAGTCAGTGTGGAGATTCCTCAAAAAACTAGGGTTGGAGGTCCCATTTGACCCAGCTATTCCCCTTCTGGGCATCTTCCCAGAAGAATTAAAAACATCGTACCACAGCGATATATGTGCACCCATGTTTATAGCAGCACAATTTGTAATAGCCAGATCTTGGAAACAACCCAAATGCCCATCAACTGAGGAATGGATAAGAAAGATGTGGTATTTTTTTTTTTTTTTTTTTTTTTTTTGTGGGTACCGGGGGGTCGACCTCAGGACCTCGCGCGCCAGCAGGCACCCGTGCCTCTGAGCGATATCACCAGCCCCTTTTTCGTATGTGGGATCCGGGAGTCGAACTCGGGCCCTCGCGCTTGCCGGGCAGGCGCTTAAGCCGCTGAGCCATCTCACCGGCCCAAGATGTGGTATTTTTATACAATGGAGTACTATTCAGCCATAAAGAAGGATAAACTGGAGACTTTTATAGGTAAATGGATGCAACTCGAGAAAATACTCATAAGTGAAATAAACCAGAAGCACATGTGTAAGCATCGTATTATCTCTCTAGTATGAGAAACTAAAAGAGTAAATAAGATCCAAAATGTACAATAGACACTGTGAATCAAAAAGCAACTGGTCAATAAGAAAGAGAGACTGGAATAGGGAAAAGAAAGAAGGGAAAGGGCAAAAAAATTGTATATATATAAGATGGTTAAGATAGATACACTACCAATTTTACTTAGTTCATTGAAGAGTAAGGTTTGAGCCAATAATGTTTGGACAATTGAATGCTAATGTCTGGTATCCTGAATAACTAGCTTAAAGATAATAATACATAATGCATTGACCATTGTTACCCTCATGTTATGTTGTTTTGAAAATTTGTTCTTTTTTTGATTTGTTTTGCTTTTTTTCTTCTCTTTAAAATAAAAAAAAAAAAAAAAAAAAAAAAAAGGGCCGGTGAGATGGCTCAGCGGCATAAGCGCCTGCCTGGCAAGCACGAGGGCCCGAGTTCGACTCCCGGAACCCACATACGAAAAACGGGCCGGTGATATCGCTCAGCGGCATGGGCGCCTGCTGGCACGCGAGGTCCTGAGGTCGACCCCCCCGGTACCCACAAAAAAAAAAAAAAAAGGAGGGCCTGGGATATAGCTCAGCGGCACAGCATCTACCTGGCAAGCGCAAGGTCCTGAGTTCAATTCCTGACACCAAAAAAAAAAAAAAAGGAATTTATTTTTCAGACAATAATACAAATACCTAGATAGTCCTAGATAAAATTGGAAAGGCTTTGTATAGTGGAGAAAGCACAGTTTGAAATTATCTTGATTGATCTCCAAACTTTGGATATTTACTATGCAGATTTGGGTAAATTATTTGACTTTTAAAAAATTAAATTTTGGCCCCGTGTGGTGGCACAACCACTTGGGAGATTCAGGCAGCATGATCATGGGATCCCAGCCTTAGCAATTTAGTGAGACCCTGTCTCAAAGTAAAATTTAACAGAATACAAAAACACACAAAAATCAATAGCATTCTTGTACACCAATAATGAACCCACCTAGAAAGAAATTAAGAAAACAATACCATTCACAGTAGCTTCAAGAAAAATTAAACGCCTAGGAATTAACAAAGGAAATGAAAGACCTCTATTAAAGAAAACTATAGTACTCTGAAAAAGAAGATAAATAAGGGCTATCATGGCTTTCCTTGAAATACCCCGCCCTACGTCCTCCAGGGTGTACTTTTTTTGTTTTGTTTTGTTTTTTGGAGACAGGGTCTTGCAATGTAGTCCAGGCTGGTCTCAAACTTGCAGTGATCCTCCTGTCTCAGCCTCCTGAGTGCTGGGATTACAGGTGTGTACCACCATGCTCATCCCTCCAGGGTGTACTTTTATTTTGCTTTTTCCTTTTTTACTAGGCCCAAGTTCGCTCTGCAGAGTCAGTTTCTCCCTCTTCACTTTTACCTTTTCCAACAAACTTTGTCACTGCTTAAAAAAAAGAAGATGAGGACATCAGAAAATGGAAATATATCCCGTTCCTGGGTAAGCAGAACCAGTACTGTCAAAATGGCCATCCTAGCCGGGCGTGGTGGTGCACACCTGTAATCCCAGCTTTGTGATGCCCTAATCTCCTGCCTCAGTTAATGCATTTTATACCCTGTTTAAGAAAGCTTTGCTTGTTGCCTGGAGATATGTCTTAATGGTAGGGTGCTTGCCTAGTTCACATGAGGCCCTGTGTTCAATCTCTAGCACCACCAAATAAAAGGGGGAAAAAATTCTTTGCCTATTGCTGAGGTAACAAATATATTTTTTATGATACAGCTTTATTATTTTACCTCTTATAAATCATCTGGAATAGATTTTGTGTAACCTGTGAGGGCGAGGTTTAGATTTGTGGAAGAAAAAGAACAGACTTAACTCCAAGACTTGGGGTTCTACTTTACATCTATATTGAATTGTTTGAAGAAGAAGGGAGCTCTAGATATTGTGTATATATACTGTACAGTATTTACATGGGTTTGGAAGTGGGGGCAGGCCTTGGTCTGTGCCAGAGAACTCCTGAGGGTGCCTTGACTACTGGACAGGGCTATGTCCTTCCTGAATTCCTTCCCTCTACAGCCATCACCTACCTCTCTACCTCTACTCCTGTACTCCTACCCCTACCCTACCCTAATTGAAGGATTCTTGTGTGTTTTGATCCATGGAATCAGTCAGTTGGTGTTAATTTTCTTCAGATAATTGGGTTGCCCATCTATTGAGGTTCATAAAGAAGGGAACTGAATTTTGACTTTTTTTTTTTTTTTTTTTTTTTTGACTCAGGGTCTTGCTACAGTATATAGTGCAGAACTCACTATGTAGCCCAAGCTGGCCTCAAACTGAACTCCTGGCAATCCTCCTGCCTCAGACTCCTGAGTGCTGGGATTACAGGTGTGCGCTACCATGTCTGGCTTTGTTGTAATTTTTGAGCAAAGATCAAAAGAAGAATCTAATAGAACTTTAGAAATGTTTTCCAAAGAAGTGAATGTGCCCCATTGACTCACACATTCATACATTGATACAGGTATCTAGTAGTACCTATCCATCTGTGGGGACAGAATTTTTTTGCAGGTGTGGTGTTGAGGCACGGTCTCACTACGTAGCTCAGGATGTTCTTGAAATTGAAATCCTCCTGCCTCAGCCTTCTGAGTGCTGGCATTATAGATGTGTGTTACCATGCCCAGCTGAACAGATATTTTCAAAGATGAGATACAGAGGGCTGTGGATGTAGCTCAGTGGTAGAGTACCTGTGTAGCAAGTGTGAGGCCCTAGGTTCAATCCCCAGTACCAAAATAGAATAAAAAGATGATATATATAAAATCTTGCTGTATAGGTTAGCAATGTAGGTTAGCATTATCAGAGAATATTTGCAATTGGTTTTGATGATACTTTGAGCTTCAAATAAGCAAAATACAATTCCCTAAAGAATTCCATCCTTATTAGTGACAAAAAAAATTTTTTTTCAAGAGGCCATGCCTAGATAACCGTAATTGCTTTCTAGTCTCCCCAGTGTCACTTTCACATTCCTGTGTATGTGTGCGTGTGTATACATACACACACACACACACACACATTATATATATATATATATATATATATATATATATATATATATATATTTTTTTTTTTTTTTAAACAGGATCTCGCTATGTAGTTCAGGCTGGCCTGGCCTTGAACTCACTATGTAGCCCAGGCTGGCTTCAAACTCATGGTGATCTTCCTGCATCAGCCTCCCAAGTGCTGGGATTACAGGCATGAGCCATACCTGGCTTGTCTCCCCTGTTCTACATTAGAGTAGCCTGAGCAATCTTTTTATTTATTTTATTTTATTTTATTTGTTTGGTGGGTACCGGGGGTCGACCTCAGGACCTCGCACGCCAGCAGGCGCCCATGCCGCTGAGCAATATCACTGGCCCTTTTTTTGTATGTGGGTTCCGGGAGTCAAACTTGGGCCCTCGCGCTTGCCAGGCAGGCGCTTATGCCGCTGAGCCATCTAACCGGCCCTGAGCAATCTTTTTAAAAGGGCTTTAAAACTCTCCAGTGTTTTGCTGGAAAGACATGGGGGTGCATTTCTGTAATCCCAGTACTCTAGGAGGCTGAGGCAGGAGAATTGCAAGTCTGAGCCCAGGTTGAATGGCTTAGCCAGACCCTATCTCAAAAAATAAAAAAGGGCTGGGGATGTATCTTGGTGTGAAGGCTCTGGGTTCAATCCGCGCTACCACACACACACACACACACACAAATACTCAAATATTATTTTGTTTTGAATGTTATTAATTTAAAAATTGTAGGGGCCGGTGAGATGGCTCAGCGGCATAAGCGCCTGCCTTGCAAGCGCGAGGGCCCGAGTTCAACTCCCGGATCCCACATACGAAAAAGGGGCCGGTGATATCGCTCAGCGGCACGGGTGCCTGTTGGCGCGCGAGTTCCTGAGGTCGACCCCCCGGTACCCACAAAAAAAAAAAAAAAAAAAAAAAAAATTTAAAAATTGTAGACATTTGTTTTCTTTTTTGTTATATAAGCACCTACATAATAGCCTCAGTTTTGCTCTTCATCTCACAAAGCCTAAACATTTACTGTATCTTTTTTTTTTTTTTTTTTCTTTCGGAGACAGGGTCTCATTATGTAGTGCAGGCTGGCCTTGAACTCACTGTGGAGCCCAGGCTGTCCTGGAACTCGCAGCGATCCTCCTGTCTCAGCCTCCTTAGTGCTGTGATTACAGCTTGCACCACCATGCTCGGCTATACTGTATGATCTTTACAGAAAATGTTTGCTGATCTCTGTTCTTGACAGTGTCCAGTACTAAAATTGAGAGGACATCCAGTAATGTTTTACATGTTTGCAAGTGTTGAATAATGTTTTCTAGTAGAGAGAGACACATTCCTTCTCTCATAGAGGTTATGTTTTAGATTGGGCTGGGGAACAGGCAATAAATAAAATATGCAAATAAGTAGATAATTGAAGTAATGTTATGTGAAAATAAGACAATGCGATAGAGAGGGATGGGGACCCAATGGAATTGGGTGGCCTAGGAAGGCATTACTGGGGAGATACATGCAAGTTCAACCTGATGATAAAAAGGAGTCAGATGAACCAGGTGTGGTAGTGCATGCCTGTGACCCCAGCACTTTGGAAGGCTGAGACAAGGATCGCAAGTTGAGCACAGACTGGATAACTTGATGACTTAGTGAGACCCTGTTTCAAAATACGAAATAAAGGGCCGGTGAGATGGCTCAGCGGCGTAAGCGCCTGCCTTGCAAGCGCGAGGGCCCGAGTTCAACTCCCGGATCCCACATACGAAAAAGGGGCCGGTGATATCTCTCAGTGGCACGGGTGCCTGTTGGCGCGCGAGGTCCTGAGGTCGACCCCCGGTACCCACAAAAAAAAAAAAAAATACGAAATAAAAAGGGCTGGGGAATGTTGCTTAGTGTGAAGGCCCTGGGTTTAGTCTCTTGTATTGGGAAAAAAAAAAAAAAAAGAAAGAAAGACCAATGTGTCTACACCAAGATAAGATGTGAACCATCCAGACCAGGTATCATGTTTGCATCTATCATGAGGCCAGATAATGCATCTTCTTTGCAAATGGTTCTACCATTCATGCTTTCATATCTTCTGTTTTGTTTTTGTTTTTGTTTGTTTTGTTTTTCATTCTCCCACCTCTGCCTTCCAAAGTGCTGGAATTACAGGCATGTGCCATCACATGTGACTTTTTTTTTTTTTTTCAGATTTCTTTTTTTGTTTATTTGTCTTTTGAGTCAGGGTCTTGCTTTGTAGTTTGGGCTGGTCTTGAACTCACGGTGATCCTCCCACCTCAGCCTCCTGAGTACTGGGATTACAGGCATGCACCACACCTGCATGTGTGGCTTCTATATCTTATTTTTGGGTCTGTAGTTGCATGAGATGATCTCTAAAGTCCAGCCCAGCTCTGACATCTGGTATGTTATACTTAGCAAGAAATATTAAAGCTGGGAAACCCGATTCAGCACTTATTTTGCTATTCATCCTGTTCTTTTTTTTGATGGCAGCCTAGGAATAGTTGGCTAAAGTAAGCTGTGGATTCCAATTATCCAGGTTGTTTTGTTTTGTTTTGTTTTGAGACAGAGTCTCACTATGTAGCCCAGGCTAGCCTTGAACTTGTGATCTTCCTGCCTGGGCCTCCTGAGTGCTGGCATTATATGTGTGCAACACCATGTTTGGTTTTTTTTTGTTGTTTGTTTTTTTGGAGATGTGATCTCACTATGTTGCCTAGGCTGACCTTGAACTCCTGGGCTCAAGAGTTCCTCTGCTTTGGCCTCCTGAGTAGCTGGGCGACACACCTGTGCCACTTGAGCCTGGCTTTTGAGGCTCTGGCTTTCTAGCAGGGTTTGAATTGCTCCTGAATATACACTTACCTTGCTGAGGAGTAGAACTGATCTTGATGAAGTGTCTGAATAACAGAGGATATTATCATCTTCTTCTCTGAACTTTCCCTTTTAACTGGGAATCTGAGATGCTTTGGAGCCAGGATTACTGCCTTCAGACTCTGACTTCTGTTCTCCTTAGCCTATCTTTACTACCTAGGTGTACTGCTCCCCAGTGCCCACAGCATAAATAACAACAAACATGCACTGGGCTTTTTGTATGTACGAGGCAGTTTTAAATGCATTTCCTCATTTGAATCTCAAAGCTATCTTATTAAGTAGATACTATTATTACTCCCTGAGAAAATGAGATCACATAACTTGACCAAGAACACAGGTATCAGAACTAGGTCTCAAATCCAGCTGTGATAGGTAGATTAAGATGCTGCTCAATATCCTGATTCCTGGTAATATTCATGCACTTGTATACAGTAATTTCTTTCCCTTGAATATGATTTGCTTCTTCTTCTTTTTTTTTTTTTTTTATATGTGGGTACTGGAGTTGAACTCAGGACCTCACGCTTGCCAGGCAGGCGCTTATGCCACTGAGCTATATCACCAGCCCAATGACTTGCTTCTGATAAAGAGGGTACATTAAAACTGAGGGGGGCCGGTGAGATAGCTCAGCGGCATAAGCGCCTGCCTGGCAAGCGCGAAGGCCCGAGTTCAACTCCCGGAACCAACATACGAAAAAAGGGCCGGTGATATCGCTCAGCGGCATGGGCACCTGCTGGCGTGCGAGGTCCTGAGGTCAACCCCCGGTACCCACCAAACAAAAACAAAAGCAAAAACAAACAAACGAAAAAAACACTGAGGGGCCAGGGATATAGCTCAGTGGCACAGCGCCTGCCTGGCAAGCACAACATCCTGAGCTTGATTTCCGGTACCAAAAAACAAAAACAAAAACAAAAAACTGAGGGGATGTCACCTCTGTGATTTGGTTACCAAAGACTGTCACTTCTGTTTTGCTAGTAGACTCTACTGCCTTCTTGGCTCACATGCTTTCATTAAACAAGCTGACATGTTGAGGAGGCCCACAGGATAAGGACCTGAGGTGATGAGTCCAACAGCCCTAGAGGAATTGTGTCTTGCCAACAATCACATGAGTGAGCTTGGAAGTGGATCCTTCCCTACTCAAGCTGGCACTTTGAACTGCAGCTTGTGACAAGCCCGAACCAGAGGATCCAGTTAAACTGTGCCCAGGCTCCTGACCCACAGAAACTGAGATAAACAATGTTGTTTTAAGCTCCTAAGTTTTAGGGTAATGTTACATGGCAATAGGTAATACACCAGATGAATCTAGTTGGCCCCAAGTTCATGTTCTTCACAGTTTTAGTACAGTAGATTGTTTTTCTCACTGCCCTATCTTGTTGTCAGGTGCAAAGTGACTTCCATTCCTCATTGGATGGTCTATGTATCCTCTACAAAAACTTCTGGTTTCTTAAGAGCTCTGCTTATCTCTAAACTCTTAGTCCCAGAATCCAGAAGTTCACCTCCTTTTTTAGTCACTTGCTCTTATAGTTTAGGACAGTTGGGCCAATTAGCTAAGTATTCCACCCCTACTTCACCCCCCCATCCCAGAATGCTCTTTGTCTTCAGGGTCAGGCATCTCTCTTGATTAGACTGCCTTACTCAAAATCTTCCTCAGGGTATCACCATAAATTTAGTTTAATACTGGAAAGACCAAAATTTTCCTCCTCCAGCATTCCAGCTCTAAAATTTGGAGTGTCTGCCAGGTGTGGTGGTGCACAACTGTAATCCCAGTGCTTGGGAGGCTGAGGTAGGAAAGAGGCCAGCCTGAGCTACATAAGGAGTTCAAGCCTAGCCTGGACTACATAGCAAGACCCTGTCTCAAAAAACTAAAATCAAAACCAAAAAACCATTTGGAGTATCATTCTTTCATAGCACTTATTCCAGTGAGAGGAGTCATGTGGTATCTAGGTTTGCTTTTGAGGGCAACAATGCTGTTAGATAGACCCTCCTGGGTCTGGTAGGCAGAACTCTGTGGGTCCAAACCTTGCCAACGCTGAAATATGACCTGGGCTAACGAGACCTAAGAAAGCACAAAGACTAATGGTGCCCCAAACCGGTAGTACATTAGCATCCTCTGGGGAACTGCAAAATGGGATACCAGAGTGCTGCTTCAAATCCTAATTTTGGGGGTGGCGGTGGTGTATCTGCACATCATACTATATGTATCTTCCTGTTTTCTGATTTAGCTTTTCTCAATTCCTCACATGTGCATGCATCATCCTGTCAGAAGCCTTTTGCTTAAAATGTTTTTCTTTCCTTCTTCTTCCTCAGAAAAACACCAAATAGCAGATGATGCTGGTGCAGCGGGAGGGCCTGGAGGCCCGGGGCTGGGGACGGGGGAGCCCAAGCATGGGAGGCCAAAGTGGAGGGTTAGGCAGTGCCCTTGGAGACGTCAGGGGCAGGAGGGGCAGGGGTGAGGACAAGGAGTGGATTCCTGTCCCCAAGCTGGGCCGGCTGGTCAAGGACATGAAGATCAAGTCCCTGCAGTAAATTTCTCTCTTCTCCCTGCCCATCAAGGAGTCTGAGATGATTGACTTTTTCCTGGGTACATCTCTCAAGGATGAAGTTCTAACGATCATGCCCATGCAGAAGCAAACTCATGCTGGCCAGCAGACTAGGTTCAAGGCATTTGTCGCCACTAGGGACTACAATGGTCAAGTTGGTGTGGTTGTAAAGTGCTCCAAGGAGGTAGCCACTGCCATCAGAGGGGCCATCATCCTGGCCAATCTCTCCACTGTCCCTACTCAGAAAGGCTAATGGGGGAACAAGAGCGACAAGCCCCACACTGTCCCTTGTAAGGTGACAGGCCGCTGTGGCTCTGTGTTGATGTGGCTGATCCCTGCCCCCAGAAGCACAGGGAATTGTGCCTGTGCCCTCTGCCCAGGAAGCTGCTGCTGCTGGCACTGATGAGTGCTACTCCTCTGTCAGGGGCTGCACTGCCACTCTGGGCAACTTCACCAAGGCCACCTTGGATGCCTTCTCCAAGACCTACAGCTACCTGACCCTCAATCTCTGGAAAGAGACTGTGTTCACCAAGTCTCCTTACCAGGAATTCACTGATCATCTTGTAAAAACCCATACCAGAGTCTCCATCCAGAGGACTCAAGCTCCAACAGTACCTACAACACAGGGTTTTTACACAAGAAAAAGTGAATGTAATCTGTAAAAAAAAATAAAAGTTTCTTTCTCCTATATTCTTGTTTCGGTAGATATTTACGGTATGATTTCTTATGTTTGAGGCACTAATCCAGATATTGGAGCTACGATAAGCTCATTCAGTGTTTTTCCCTCCAGCTGCTAATTAAAACTTACTTTGAGCCAGGTGCGGTGGCACACACCTGTAATCCCAGCACACTGGGAGGCTGAGGCAGGAGGATCACAAGTTTGAATCCTACCTGGGCAATTTAGCGAGTCCCTATCTGTTTCAAAATAAAAATTTAAAAAGGGATGAGAATGTACAGTGCTAGTCCTGGGTTCGATCGCCAGTACCTCTAAAAACAAAGCAAATAACCCCCCTCCAAAAAAAACAACAAATAAATTTACTGTGCCCTGCGATAAGACCTTGCTAAATTACAGCAGTTACTGGTTCTGCTGTAAGGAGTAACCTCTTTAATGAAATCCGATGGGGATTCTTCAATGAAAAGAATCTCTTTTTGGGTGGAAGTCCCACCCACGTGAGAGGAGCAGGTTTCTATTCGTTTCACAGGTGAGAGGAAGCCCCCGCCCTTCTCTGATTTAAGCCTCATTAGTGGGCGGAGCTGCATTCAGTCTCGCACGTAAGATAAGCGGAAGGGAACTCCGCCTTCTACGTGCTCGTGAGGGGCGGGATGGGGGACTGGGCGTGAATTGATTGGCTAGGGGGCGGGGCGTCACGGGTTGGCCCCGCCCAGGCGCTCACTAGGATCCCGGGTGGATTAACGAGTGGGATCCCTTGGAGATCCAGACTCCCTGCGATGGCGCCTCAAGGCCGCGCCCAGTCCCCCTCTTGCTATCCGGTGCTCAGCGTTCTCTTCAGTTTGCTCACACGGTGAGAACTCTGGCGGGTCGGAGGAAGCAGCGGGACGCTGCCTGCGACGAGGACTATGAGGAGCGGCCAGACCTGTGGGGCCGATAGTGGGAGCCGCCGCGGCACCTGCTGAGAGAGAAAAGGGAGCGGCCCGGTGCGGCTCGCGCTCGCCTCGCCATGTCGCTGCTCTGCGTGCGCGGTGAGTGCGCGGACAGGAGTGGGAAGGCGGGGGTCCCCTACGGGTTACCACAGGATTCCAGTTAGCGACCGGTTCCCACCTCTCCCAAACTTCACTTCCCGTCTGTGCCTTGGGGGACAAATTATGGTAACAATCATGTGTAAACAATCATTTGAAGTTTTCCGTACTTACACCCGCCCCTCAACCCCGCCACTGCAAGGGACTGTTACCTCTCCATTCCGGTGGCCGGGTGACAGTGTTGTTGGCTGGCAAACCCAGATCCTATAGTGACTGGGTTCTCTAGTGAGAGTAGATGAGCTAGGAGAAGGCGGATGGTTTGGTACCTCCCATTCTTCTCCCTGCATCGTTGAACTAGTCTGCTTAGCGGCAGGTTCTTTTTAATCAGCCTTTGAAGTCTTTAGTGCTTTCTTCCAGTGTATTTCTTCGTTTGCACCTCTCTATTGCTTGTCTTGTACCCCGCTCCTTTCCTGAACCCCAGCCTATAGTCTAGGCTAAAATTACTCTCACATTCCGCTTGGAAGGGTATGTGGGCAAACCTTCTTTGGGAGCATAGCATAGAGGCATGATTTACTTTATTTTAGCTTTCACCTAGTAACTCAACGTGAAGGACGTTTATTGCTTTTTCTTTGAAGACCCTTGACCCATCTAAGACGATATCTTAAAGCCGAGAGTTTTGGTTTTTAAGATGAGGTATGATGCTTGGACCAGCCTCTACGTGGGTAGAGACTTTCTTATTAGTTTTTGTAGTATTCCCAGGGCTTGACTTAGTAGAAGCTCAATGCTGGTTTTGAATGAATGCAAGGATAGTGATTTTAGAGAGATTATCTGATCAGAAAAAAGCAGGGTTTGGATTACTGGTTGAATTTGATCTTCAGAAATTCAGGTTACAGCCTATCATACCTGTGTTGAACAATATGGGATAAGGTGGCTTGATCGTGAGAGAGCATTTATCCTCTGCAACCTTCACTGGAGCCTTTTCCTGGCACCTTTTACTAGATAGTTAGGAGTTCATGTTTCTTTTTGCTGTCCAGATAAGAGGCATTGTTGTTTATGATCTTGCTGATAACAGTGCTTTTCCTAGCAGCTGGCAAATGGAACTGCTTTGCCCTGTTCTCTTCCACTGTTTTGTTAAATCGGCATTAACCCAAATTGGGATTTGGTAATTTCCAGGGATTATTAGACACACAGTTTTTCTTCTTTTACGGTTGATTTTTCATTAATGAGAATTTTGCTTTGGTTTTAGTAAGACATTTTTCTCTCAGCAGCTGGGAGTCTATTTATTACTTTAGATCCCTACTGCCGAGTAGCAGGATTTGGGAGAGGTTGGGTTTTGCAATGTCTCTTGGACAGTTTGTTAATTCTGTCCTGCCACACCATATTTCTGAGCTAGAAAGATTCTTTAGGCAAGGAGCACTTTTAAATAAAAAAATTCCTATATAACTGAATTTAAATAACTTCAGAAAAAGACTTATGCTATTTTCATTTGTTTAAATACTGGTAGCTTTCACTGTCTGGAAATACGGCTGTTTGGCACACCTCTTTCTGTTTATTTGTTGTGATGGTGGGAATTGAACCCAGGGCTTCCGGCATGCTAAGCATGCACTCTGCCACGAGATACATCCTATTTCTCTATTCCTTTTAATGTTTCATTAGTCAATTTTCTCTTCTTTTGAACCTAGCGGAATGGAGACCAACAGATCATTGTCTTTTGAATAAAGATCCTGATAATTTTAATTACTGAAGCAAGGAGCAACTTTGCATGCAATTATTCATATTAAAAGACAAAATATTCCTCCTGGGAAAACTTACAGAAATAGGTTAAAATAAACCTAAAACACCATTTCTTGCCTCGTTTTTTGACAGTAGGAATGTTGCCAACCAGTTGAGGGTCCTTTTGTCCATTCAGATGGAAGTCATGATTTGGTGAAGCATAGCTCTGCTAGCAGCCCTGTTGCCGCCCTAGAACCAGTCCATGCTGGATCCTGTCAGCTATCACCGCTGGCTGCTGTTATTCTGAATGCAGCCTAGCTAGTGATACTGTATAACAATGTATTTCAATTCATCTTGGGCTAGAATCAAATAGATTTTTTCCATAAAGTTCAAGTAACAGCTAACTTGATGTGGAAATTGGCAAACTGATGTTAATCATCCCCAAACATTTTTATTTATGAAACCATTTCTCCCACTCTTCAATCATGCCTTACTGCCTACAGGTTAAATGTTCTCAACAACATTCTGACTCCAACCCTCCTTTTTTGGCCCTATATTATTGCCTGTGCTTACATAGATACTTTGCTTCTACACTGCTGTGGCACACACCTGTAATCCCAGCTCTCAGGAGGCTGAGGCAGGAAGGATTGCCACAAGTTTGAGGCCAACCTGGGTTACATAGTGAGTTCAAGGCCATCCTGAATTGCATAGTGAGACCCTCTCTCAAAAAATCAAACCAAACAAAACACAAAACTAGCCTGAGTATTTTAGTGAGACCTTGTTTCAAATGAAAAGGGCTCAGGATGTTGCTCATTGGTAGTGTGCTTGCCTAGCAGTCCCTGAGTTCAAGCCTCACTCCACCTTACCCCCAGTATTAATTCTTTTCCAGTTTAAAGTCTACCTATTTGTTCTTGAAAATTTCCACAGTTCCTCAGTCCACAGAGATCTCATTCTTCTTTAAACTCTTAGAACACTTGTTGTCTGAACAGTGCTATTAATTTAGCAATGAATCATATTGACTGGCACTGGTCTTGAATCGTTATGCTTATGGTGACCCGGGCAAAGGAGGCACTAGCACCAGTCAGATCAGATCTGATCTGGAATTGTGGTAAGCTGAGGTTTTTCCTTCTAAGAGGCACATTGAGACCCAGGATTAGTTTAAGAGAAAATTTATTTTTTGAAGAAAGTAGACTAATGAAGGATATAAAAGCCTTTTGAAGAACATGGGAAGTTTAGTTGTGAGAAGGTTAAGAGGGAGAGGATCATAAAGAGTAGAAGAAAAGAGTTTTAACAAAACAGTTTATGTTGATGTCTTAGTTACTTTCCTGTTGCTGGAACAAAATATGTGATACCCACAACTTAAAAGAGGAGAGGTTTATATTGGCTCATGGTTTCAGTCCATGGTCAGCTGGCTCCAAAGCAGAAACAGGATGGCAGAAGGGCGTGGCAAAGGAAAGGGTGCTCAGCCAATGGTGACCAGGAAGCAGAGAGCCAAGGGAGGCGCCCTGGAGGGAGACAGACCCTTCCTGGTCACATCCCCAGTGATCTGACTCTTCCGTCCAGGCCCCACCACCTAACAGTACATTCAACTATGAATTCATCACTGAATTAATCCACTGATGAGTATATTGCCCCCACGATCCAATCACCTTCCAAAATCCCAGCCTCCGAACCCATGAAACTTTTGGAGGACATTCTAGATTTAAACAATAACAGTCATGTTGTCACTCCAGAGGATAAAAGTGAGACAGATGGACTAATGGTTTAAAATGATAGGAAGTTGGATTTTTTTTTTTTTTTTGTGGGTACTGGGTGTCGACCTCAGGACCTCACGCGCCAGCAGGCGCCCATGCCGCTGAGCGATATCACCGGCCCTTTTATCGTATGTCGGTACCGGGAGTCGAACTCGGGCCCTCGTGCTTGCCAGGCAGGCGCTTATGCCGCTGAGCCATCTCACCGGCCCGGAAGTTGGATTTTAGCTTAATATAAAGAAGAATTTGTTTGTTTTAGATAGGGTCTCATTGTGTAGTTCAGGCTGGTCTTAAACTCACAGTGATCCACCTGCCTCAGCCTTGTGCTAGGGTTACAGGCGTGTGCCACCCTACCTTGCTATAAAAACGAATTTAAACAGTTAGGGCTGTTCTTAACAAATGTAATAGCCAGATTACTTAGGAGAATTTTTTGACACTGTAAGCAGATAAAAGAATATCATCCATTGGTTGGGTTGTTAGGCTTGATTCTTTCTTCTTTCTTTCCTTTCTTTCTCTCTCTCTCAATTATTTTTATTTATTTATTTATTTATTTTTCTGGTACTGGCCAGTGAATCCAGGGATTGCTGAGTTACATCCCCAGCCTATTTTGTTTCATTTTATTTTGAGACAGGCTAGCCTCCTGTTTCAGCCTCCAGAGTAGCTGGGATTACAGCATGGGCCACCATCCTAGCCTTTGACATGGTTTGGCACAGCGTTACTCATAGTAATGCTATTACAGGGCCGGTGAGATGGCTCAGTGGCGTGCGTGCCTGCCTGGCAAGTACAAGGGCCCGAGTTCGACTCCTGGATCCCACGTACGAAAAAAGGGGCCGGTGATATTGCTCAGCGGCACAGGCGCCTGCTGGCGCACGAGGTTCTGAGGTTGACCCCCGGTACCCACACACACAAAAAAATAATAATAATGCTATTACAGTATTTTGCTTCCATAGGAGTCAGTACTACATGACAACTCCAGTAAATTAAATTAGGAATTTTCTATAACTTTCATTGTCTTGGTGTTCATAATCAAGTTTCTACAAATAAGCATCTTGAGAATCAGCCTTTCTGTAATATTTCTTTGTAATTCTCACAGTGTTTATAACAGTGCTTATGTAACTGAGCTATGAATTTTCTTCACCCTAACTTGAACCAGAAGTGGCCACACTTGACTTGCTATAAAAAATAGTTTTGGGGATTTAAAAAATAATATATGGCTAATGAAAGAAATTTGAGAAAGTTCGGAAAAGCATAAAAAGGAAAATACATAACAATCTGTTTAACTTTTTAAACAGATTAACTTTTTTATTCATTGCTTTGTGTGTGTGTGTGCGTGAGAGAGATTGAACACTGGGCTCAGTGCATGCAAAACATGAGCTGTACCACTGAACTATACCCCCAGCCCTTGTTTTATTATAATGGAATATATGTTTATGATAAGAAATTGAAAGTTGAGGATGAAATGAAAGGGAAACATACTCCGGTCCCCGTTCCTTGTTCTCATTTCCTAGTGGTAACTACTGTTTACTGTTCCATATATATTCTAGAAATTTTCATTACATGTGAACACATAGATTCTGTAATTGAATGTACACAGTATTCCTCAACTTTTTTTTTTTTTTTTTTTTTTTTTTTGCAGTACTGGGGACTGAATTCAGGTCCTTTGCACTGAGCTACATCCCCAACCCTCTTTTTTTTTTTTGTGGTGTTTTGAGATGGGGTCTCACTATGTAGTTCAGGCTAGCCTTGAACTCACTATGTAGCCCAAGCTAGTCTCAAACTCACAGCAGTCCTCCTGCCTCTGCCTCCCAAGTGCTGGGATTATAGGCATGGGCCACTATGCCCGGCCACTCCCCAACCCTTTAGCAAAGGCCTGCCTCAGCCTTGTGCTAGGGTTACAGGCGTGTGCCACCCTACCTTGCTATAAAAACGAATTTAAACAGTTAGGGCTGTTCTTAACAAATGTAATAGCCAGATTACTTAGGAGAATTTTTTGACACTGTAAGCAGATAAAGGAATATCATCCATTGGTTGGGTTGTTAGGCTTGATTCTTTCTTCTTTCTTTCCTTTCTTTCTCTCTCTCTCAATTATTTTTATTTATTTATTTATTTATTTTTCTGGTACTGGCCAGTGAATCCAGGGATTGCTGAGTTACATCCCCAGCCTATTTTGTTTCATTTTATTTTGAGACAGGCTAGCCTCCTGTTTCAGCCTCCAGAGTAGCTGGGATTACAGCATGGGCCACCATCCTAGCCTTTGACATGGTTTGGCACAGCGTTACTTATAGTAATGCTATTACAGGGCTGGTGAGATGGCTCAGTGGCGTGCGCGCCTGCCTGGCAAGTACAAGGGCCCGAGTTCGACTCCTGGATCCCACGTACGAAAAAAGGGGCCGGTGATATTGCTTATTAGCAAAGCCAAATGCCTCAGTGTCTCTCAGATGAATATCCTGTCTGAAAGCAGGTCCTTCCCTAGCAGCTCAGGTCATATTTTATGCCTAAGACTCTACTCTTACAAACTTGATCTGTGATTTCCATGTATTTTTCTTTTCGTGACACTGAGGATTAAACCCAGGGCCTTTGCACTGAGCTATATCCCCAGCCCTTTTTTGAGACAAGGTCTTGCTAAGTCACTAAATTGCCTGGACAGGGGTTTAAATTTATGATCCTCCTGTCCCAGCCTCCCTGAGTGCTGGGATTACAGGCATGTGTCACCATGCCTGGCTCATTACTTGTCTTTTTTTTTTTTTTTTTTTTTTTTTGGTGGTAATTGGGATTGAACCCAGGGCCTTCCAGTGAGCTGTATTCCTCCCCACATTTATTTTTTATTTTTCATTTTGAGTAAAGTTCTGGTTAACTCACTAAATTGCCCAGGCCAGGATTGAATTTATCCTCCCGCCTCACCCTCCCACTTGCGTTTTAAAATGAAACAAAACATTGTTACTAGTGATCATAACTGTAGCAAGTTTACTTATGTTGTAACTTGCCCTTAAAAAGAATTTAGCATGATTTCATTAATCAGCCATCCAATTAACTGAAAGGGTACTGCTGGGAAACTCTTAGAAGATGAACTTTGATGGCTCAAGTATTTATAGGCCATTCAGGACACACACAGTGCGGGTCCAGAGAGCCCTAAGACGTACTTTGTTTTACAGCCACTGTGGCAAATAGGAGTGGTTAATGATTTTAGAGTTTCCAGACGTTAGGATATTCGTTAAGTATTTCTCATCTCTAACCCCTCTCCCCCCAACATTATTGCCATCTACCTCAGCTAACTCCTTTCCATGACGTCATGGTTCTAGTAGTCCCTGTCCTTACAAGTGGAGTTGTTGCTGGGTTCCTTTCAGCAGGAAGTTGATTGTGCCTTTGTCTGAGCCAGCAGCAGTCAAGGAGGAAATGACCAATTTCCTCTGCTATGCTTATTATCATAAACTTTCTTATAAGCAGTATATTCTCTAATTTCTCAGTTTCTAAAAGTGAGATTTCTGTAAGTTGGGCTCTTTAGGCCGATATGCTAAGTTTTTAATCCATTTACCAGTGCTACATATTCAGACTTTGCTGTATGAGTTTGTTTAACGTTTGGGCTGTATATCAATAGTAAATATTTGCTGAGTTCCTTCGCTATGCTTGTTTATGATACAGATCTATATTAGATGAGAGGCCCTAACTCTACATAGGTTCTAAAAATGTCTCTTCTTATCCTACAAACCTGAAGAATATATTTAGGATTATTAGGTCTGATTTGAGGTAAGCAGAATAAATTTCTGCTGCAATGGGAAAATAACTGCATTGTTTTTTCCTTTTTGTTTTTGCAGTGCTGGGGATTGAAGTTTGCACTGAATTATACCCTCAGCCATATATATCTATATCTATATATCTATATTTTATTATTATTTTTTTAATATGCAGGTACGGGGAGTTGAACTTAGGACCTCACGCTTGCCAGGCAGATGCTTATGCTGCTGAGCTATATCACTGGCCCACCTTTTTATATTTTTGAGATGGGGTCTTGTTAAGTTGCTAAGTTGCCCAAGCTGGGTTCTAATTTGTGATCCTCCTGTCTCAGCCTCCCAGAGTGCTGTGATTGCAGGTGTGCACCAGCATGCCTGGCCCATTTTCTAACTTTTAAAACAAGAGTCTTTCATTTTGGGTGTGCACACATTTTTTTTTTTTTGAAGTGGAGTCTTGCTGTGCTGTTCAGGCTGGCTTTAAACTCATGATCCTCCTGCCTCAGTCTCCTGAATAGCTGGGTTTACAGGTGTACACCACCACACTTGGCTATATACATCTTTTAATAGAGTATCTTTATTTTGGGGTCAGTAGTGGAGATTGAACCTAGGGTGTTCACATTGAGCTACATCTCCACCCCTTTTCTTATATTTTATGTTTTTGTTTGTATTGCTACTGGTGGTTGAACCCAGGGTTCAACTGAACCCAGCTGTTTTAAAATTTTGAGACAGGGTCTCACTAAGTCACTAAGTTGCCCAGGTGGGGGTCGAACTTGGCAATCCTCTTGCCTCAGCCTTCCAGAAAGCTGGAATTTACAGGCATGCACCACCATGCCCTGCCTGGACCATCTTTATTAAAGGTCAGAGATTTGCTACTTGTATATTTTGAATTTTTTTTTTTATTGCTGGGGAGCATGATAATATATACCTGTAGTCCCAGCTCCTGGAGAGGTTGAGGCAGGAGGATCATTTGCCTGGGCAGCATAATGAGTGAGACCTGTCTCTAATAATAAGCAAACGAGAAAGAAACCATTTTTTTATTGCCTTAACATATGTACAGAAAAGTAAGCAGATCTGAAGTATACAGCTCACTGAATTATCCACAAAGTAAACACACTCCTGTGGTATCACCCAGGTCAAGAATTGAACATTACCAACACTCCAGAAGCCCACCTTAACCTTCATTCCAGTCATTACCCCATCCTTCCTTCCCAAAGGTAATCACTTTTCAGACTGTAACACCACAGATTAGTTTTGCTGTTTTGTTTTGTTTTGTTTTGCTTTGTTTTGCATTGTTTTGCTTTGCTTTGCTTTGCATTGCTTTGCTTTGCTTTGTTTTACTCTGCTTTACTCTGTTTCAAGACAATGTCTCACTGCGAAGTCCAGGTTGGCCTTGAACTCACTATGTAGCCCAAGTTGGACTTGAGCTTGCAGTGATCTTCCTGCCTCAGCCTCCCAAGTGTTAGTATTATAGGCATGTGCCACCACTCCCAGCTCTTTTTTTTTTAATTAATAAATTTCATTGGTTTTTAGCAGTTTTAGGTTCACAGCAAAATTAAGTGGGAGATTTTGCCTGCTTTTGAATTTTTAATGAATGGAATTACGTACATATTTCTTTCAAGCTGTTTTTTTCTGCTTAACATGTCTGTCAGCTGGGCATGGTGGTGCATACCTGTAATCCGAGCACTCAGAGGCTGAGGCGGGAGGATTGCAACAAGTTCGAGGCTAGCCTGGACTACACAGTGAGTTCAAGGCCAGCCTGAACTACATAGTAAGATCCTGTCTCAAAACAAAACAAAACACCCCCCAAAACAAAAAAAAACCAAAACACTGTGTTTGTCTTATACCTCCAGTTGATGCATGTAATAGTAGTTAATAGATTTTCATTGTTATGTAATATATCATTATATAAATATAGCATGGTTTACTTATTTAATGTATTAATCTGGTGGCAGTATAGTTTGGGTGAAATGGGGGAGAAATTGGAGGTATTTAAATTATAGCAGGAGTGATTTAGATTGAATTTAAATTTTCTTCATAAGTTTTCAGCTGTTACAGAAAAGCTGTGAAATCTATTTTTCCAGAGGTCTTAGAAAAATCTATTTCCTTTTGTATATAATACCTACATGTAGCTGCGCTGTACAGGAAGTTTACCTAACAAGCTGTGCATCTCCTGCTTTGTTGGCATCTATTGCTTTGTGACTACTGGGAAATGAAATAAAAAGGTAGGTATATTGTTTGGCAAAAAGTTAGACATTAGCAGGCCTGGAGACAGGTGACTGGAAGTCACTTGAAAAACAAAGAAGACATGAATGATGTTGTTTTTCCTTTTTTTCTTCACTTCCTTAATCAATAACTATAGATAAAATCCACACAACTTCTGGTTTCAAATTTTAGCTCAAGAAAATATAACAACCTCTGAGCATGCAGATTAAGTCCAGGGCACCTATAAAGTCCAGGCCAAGCGTAAAAGTGAGAAAAACCTCAAGGCCTCAAAACAAACTAACCAGAAAACATACCACCTACGGAATAGCAAGAACCTTCTAGGTTAACACGGCCCATTCTCCTTGTGAAAGAACAATGACCTTGAGAAAGGAAAGGATATTCCTTAAAAGACCAAGTTAGTGATAGACATGTAACCTAGAGGGCTTATTCAGTGTGATTGCCATATTGATGCTTGCCTACATTCATGCCTGAAGATGTATTCTCTCTCGTTCAGAAAATCTATCATTTTGCAACAAACTGTACCTATGCTCTATATGATGGTCTATGTGTCTTGTCTGAAATCTTGATCAAAGTCACAAAGAATTGTGGTGTGTTGCCAGTTCTTAGCAGTGTTACAGCCTGGCTTCCTGGTGACAATAAGGTAAAGTAATTTTTTTTTTTTTTTAGACAGAGTCTCACTATATAGTTCAGGCTGGTCTTGAACTCACCATCTAGTCTAGGCTGGTCTCAAACTTGCAGTGATCCTCCTGCCTCAGCCTCCAAATTGCTGGGATTATAGGTGTGTACCACCATGCCCACCCCCAATATGGTAACATTTTAAGTTCAGTTTAATAAAGGAATTTTTAAATTTTTTATTTGTGTGGTAGTGGTATTAAACCCAAGGACGCTGTACCACTGGACTACATCCCCAGTCCTTTTTATTTTTTATTTTGAGACAGTGTCTCACTAAGTTGCCCAGGCTCAGCTCAAACATGCTGTACTCCTGCATAAAGAAACTTTTATTTCATTTCTATATTCTTCAGCAACAGTGAAATGTTCTTTTTTAGCTGTAATCTCCAAAAACCACTGAACATGTGGGAAAGGCTCATAGTCACGAGGCTTCATTTTTGGTGCTGGTAAACTCCACAGTGATAAAAAGTATGGTAAAAATATGACAGGACAGAGTTTGCAAGTAAGTTTGTATGTATGTATGTATGTATGCATGCAAACTGTTTTCACCTAAAGAATTGTAATACTAGAATTACAATTGTAATACTAGAAGGAGTCTTACTCTTTAGAAATAGATTTCCAAAAAGAAGAATCTGATTTTTCTCCTATTGCTACTTCTGATCTTAATACTTATTCGGGATTGTGGAGGACCAGTGGGCCCATGCATTGTGCTGGGCTCTTAATTTTCTCCTGCAGCTGTTTGCTTTATTAATTTCTATAGTGTCTGTTGTGAGTGATGTTGAGAAGAGGTTAGAGGACAGTCAGTGAGGAAGATGTGCCTAGCAACAAAGGAGGGGTGGGCAGTGGGAAAGTTGCTTTTTTATAATTTAAAATGGGACAAAGATGAATCAAAGGGCTAGATCACGTTATATGATTTCTACTAGTTATCCAAATTTGTAGAGACTTCATCTGTAAAAGGATAAAGGAAATCTGCTTGTCAAGGAGAGAGGTGACCACCTTACTTACCCATACTGTGATCACATCATAGAGCATGTCACTCCTTTAAATAGTGCTCTGCCTTTTTAAACTTCAGAATCTGATTATTTGGTCATATTCTCCAGTTTATCCTTGTAGATTTTGTTTTTACTGTGTTCTTATCACCGTGAAATCGGATTGATGTTCAAGGCTTTGATTTCAGACAGACATGGCTTGGTGAATATATTAGTTCCACCACTTATGAGTCGTGTGCTCTTACATGTCTTACTTGACCTCGTTGAACCTTAGTTTTCTTTCTTTTTTCCTTTTTTCCTCTCTCACTACTAGGGATTGAACCCAGCTACATCCCTAGGCCAGCCTATTTATTTTTTATTTTCATTTTGAGTCATGATCTTGCTAAGTTGCCCTGGCAGGATTCAAGTCTGTGATCCTCTTGCCTCAGCCTCCCTCAGTGCTGGGATTACAGTTGTTCATCATGCTTGGCTTAATTTCCACATTTTTAAAATTCACACATCCATTAAAAATATTTATTAGCCAGGTAGGGTGGCACACACCTGTAATCTCAGCACTCGGGAGGCTGAGGTAGGTGGATCACAATTCAAACCCAGCCTGCGCTATTTAGTTACTTTGTAAGATCCTGTCTCAGAAAAGAAAATTTTTAAAAAGGGCAGGAGGTATAGCTCAGTGTGAAGACCCTGGTTCAGTTCCCAGTAATACACACACACACACACACACACACACACACACACACACTCACACACACGACGTTGAATTGAAAGTATCAGTCTCATTGCAGATGACACTTGAAAATGATAATCTGAAAATGTAGATCTTAGCTTAGTAGAACAATCTGTGTTAGAGATAAATATTTGGGAATTGTAGGTATTTGGCAATAAAGCCATTAGCTTGAATAAAAATGCCAATAGAAGATAAAGATAAAAAAGGGTTAATGCTATAGCTGAAGAATTCCAATGTGTAGAAATGGGCAGTAGGAGGAGTAGTTGATAGTTATGGTCAGAGTTGCAAGGAAATGTAGAATGTTGTGTCAATGTTTGAAGGTCATAATAGTTTCAGGAAGGAATGATTACATAATAAAGATGAATGATACTGATTAAGGATTAAGAAAAAAGAAAGAGCTCACTGGATTTGAAAACTAGAGTAGTTTCATTAATGTGAGGACAGCATCACATTACAGTAGTTGATGAGTATTTGGGAAGTGAAGAAGTAAAATGAGCAAAGTGCAGGGTATTCATGCAGAAGTTTTGTCATGAAAAGAAGGGTTGAGAGTGGTTTTAAGAAAGAGTAAATTTAGCCAGGAGTGGTGGTGCATGCCTGTAATCCCAGAACTCTGGGAGGCTGAGGCAGGCGATCACAAGTTTGAAGTCAGCCTCAGCAATTTAGCAACTTAGTGAGGCCCTGTCTCAAAAAACAAAACAAAACAAAAACAAAAACAAAAGGGCTGGGAATGTAGCTCACTTTGAAGGCCCTGGGTTCCATCCCCATTACCAAAAGGAAGCCAAAACAGCAAAACAAAACTTAGAGAGCTTGAAGATAGTACTAAAGGTTTCATTCGCTCATTCTTTCAACAATTGTGCTAGGCAGTTTGGGCATAATGGAGAGAAAAAAATCCCTTGCCTCTTTGGAAAAGGAGAGAGTAGGTATTAAACAAAGAATAATTACACAAATTAATGTAAAATTATAATCTAAAAATAATGCAGCTGTGGTGTGTATTATAAAGGAGAGTACATGTCATTATGAGAAGATGTTGCCTATTCAGGTCAAAGAAACCTTCCCTAATGAAATGAAGATTGAACTGAGATGTGGAACTTAACCAAGTGAGAGAAGTAGAAAAATGTTCTAGGTAGAGGAAATGGTATCTGCAAAGGGCTTATAGTGAGAAAGAAGAGCTGAAAGAGGCAAAGATAGTTGGTGTGATAGGAGGAAAGAAAAACATGGATCAAGATGAGGCAAGAAAGGTAGAAAGGGCCCAACTATAGAGCCTTGTAGGCTAATTAAGCATAGGAAGTTAGAAATAAGGCTGACGGGAGAGGCAGGAGGATAGAAGTATAAACTGGAAGTACTGGATTTGTAACTAGATTTTCTTCAATTCACTTGCTACCACTGAAAACTTTTGGTAAATCTCTTTTCTATTAATCCATAATTTTTTTTTTTTTTTTGTGGGTACCGGGGGTCGACCTCAGGACCTCGCGCGCCAGCAGGCGCCCGTGCCGCTGAGTGATATCACTGGCCCCTTTTTCGTATGTGGGTTCCGGGAGTCGAACTCGGGCCCTCGCGCTTGCCGGGCAGGCGCTTAAGCCGCTGAGCCATCTCACCGGCCCCTATTAATCCATAATTTAAGAATGGAGGTTTTACTATCTGTTCAGTTTTAATATCTCGTAGAGTTGATGAGAATAAATGAGATCATGCAATGCAATTCCTTTGGAAGTTATAATTTTTATTCTTGGATGGCCTTTTTCTCCTTTGTTTGTGGAGACTTGAGTATTTTGCAACCTACAAAGAAAGAGGATATGATCCGTTCCATAAACATTTATTAAGCATTTGACTATAGGTGAAGCAAAAATATAAAAGAAATAGGTCTTACCCTGAAGAAATTGAGAACCTAGAAGAGGAGATGGTCATGACATCTCCTCAAGCATGATACAGTTTGATGATTTCTAAAACAGAGGTAAAAATATAATAGATTATAGTAACTCCATGTGAGGGACAGGAAAAACATATGGAATCAAGTTTTTCACTATGGTGTTGTAAATTGGAATAGAAAATATAGAATAGCAGCTTCTGGGGAAATGATGATTTTTGTTTTGGACATGTTGAATTTGATGTGGTGGCAATTTATCCTTAGCTGAGGTTGGAAATCTGACTTGGAAGATCAGGGTTAGCGGTTAAGATTTGGTGTGTTCTTTGTGGATCTCTTGTGCAGAGGAATAGTGGCAGGGTAAACAGCTACTCATCATCATCATATACTTCATTTAATTGGCTACGAGATACCCCAGATTATAAGATACATCATTATTTTATGTATTGTTAAGAGCCCAGTCTGGGCAATTTAGCAATTTAGTGAGACCCTATCTCAAAGTAAACAAAAAGAGGTGGGGATGTAGCTCAGTGCAACAGCACTGGGTTTAATCCCTAATGCCTCAAATAAAAACAGCTGAACAACAAAACAAAATGTTTACAGGAAGATGGCTTTATGCACTAATGGGTGTGAATCAAAGTCTCACTATAGCTGTGCTGCTTGCTTGGAATATATGGATGGGCAGCATTGAAATAGGTGTTTTTTAGACTGGCTCTAGTTTAATAGTATTCATAATTTAAATTCTCTTTGTTCTTAGGAGGAAGTATAGTAGAAAATTCGTGAATATGGATTTAAGAGAACTCTTTTGGTTCTCATGAGGTAGTGATTACAATTTTATTTACATATATGTCTTTTAGAATCCTTTTCTGTGGTAACAATACCTGTGGCTGTCTCACTGGGTATAATGAAGGGGAAATTGACAGCAATATAAAAGTGCCCTGGGCCAGTGAGATGGCTCAGTGGCGTAAGTGCCTGCCTTGCAAGCGCGAGGGCCCAAGTTCGACTCCCGGATCCCACATACGAAAAAGGGGCCGGTGATATCGCTCAGCGGCACGGGTGCCTGCTGGCACACGAGGTCCTGAGGTCGACCCCCCGGTACCCACACACACACACAAAAAAGTGCCCTGTAGTTTTAAAAACTAAACAATGCATTAGTGGGTGTAATTGTTTTGAAAAGTTTAGCCTCTAGAAACTATTCAGAAATTCTGACTTAAGATATAAAATACATCTGGGAATTAATCAGACTTCCACCAAAATGTGGCCTCTTTTCATGTGAATTGAGAAAGTTAGCCAGGTGTGGTGGCACACACCTGTAATCCCTGCATTCGGGAGTCTGAAGCAAGAGTATTGCTGCGAGTTCAAGGCCAGCCTGGGTTACACAGAGAAACCCTGTATCAAAAAAAAAAAAAAAAAGAAAAAAGAAAAAAAAATGATAGCAATGTATGGTTACACAGGTCACATGGTATCCACCCTGCAGTGCAGTCCCCCCCTCCCATATTTACCTGCTGAATACAGAGCAGGGCTACATCCAGTAAAATTACTTGGCCTCTCGTCATCCACCCCCAGCCATTGTACATAACAGGCCCCAATCCTTGTGGGGTGGTCATGGTCTTCCGGATCAGCACCTCAACAGCCTGGTGTTGCTGATCCCAGACAGCTGGTCCGGTTTTGTTGCCACCAGTCAGTCCAATTGAGCAGGAACACCAGCCCGATCCACCATGGGAGGCCTTTGGCTGCGTCGGTTGGGAGTTCAGTACATACCCAGCAGTGTGCTTGTTGGTGTACACAGGCAAACATGTGTGCCCAGGAGACAACGTTGTTAGTGTGGCTCATCCTGGGGCCTTTACTGCAGCCTTTGACTCAGCGAGAGTCAAGTCCAGGTGCCATCACTGCACTACTGCTTGCATAGTGTGGGGTCCTATGTGTCCTAATTTCTTATAGAGTCAAGGCACCAGTGCAGAAGGTAGCCCTCGAAGAGTAGCTACCCTTGTCAAAATATCTGCTCAGTCATTCCCCGGTGAGAGGAGGGGCTTATGTCCCGAAACATGATACGCTATGTGGTTAGTTGTTTGGCCATGCTCCCGTAAGTCTCGCCATAGGTCAGCGCCCCACAAGGGTCAGTGCCCTATCTGCCAATCTTGGACTGCCCAAGATGGCAATGAAAGTGTCAGCCCCCTAAAGATGGCCCAACTGTCTGTGCAAACATTTAGGGGGCCTTCTTCATGTACCAGTAGCCACACCACCTGCAACTCTGCCCATTGGGTCGACCTGCCTGTTTGGGTTTCACACCAGAGGATTTCTGGGCTGGACAGAGACTGCCATCCATTGTGGGGTTGTGCCATGGCTGGACCCATCGGTACACCAGGCGTCAGCCAGAGGCCCCTCTTTCCCTTCTGCATAGGGGCCAGGTGTCATCATCCCATATGGTTTCCTGTGCTGTATACGTCACTGGTCCCAAAAGTGTTGCCAATTTTGCTGCCAATGGGTTGGCCAAAAAGGAGGCCAGTGTGTCCCCCAATGCGTGAGGGTGGGGGACTGGGCTATTCCACTCCTAGGACGGGATGTCCATGTATGGGCCCAGCTCTCTATCTGGTATTTGGTCTGTACGTCCACTGTCTGCTGCCCTGTGATCCCTTCACAGGTGTGCAGAACAAGATAGACCACTGCTAACTGTTTCTCGATCAGGGAATACCAGCTTTTGGCTCCTTTCCACAACTACGGCCAGAATCCAGTAGGGTGCTTCTGCTTTCCTTGCTTTTGCCATAGGCCCCAGCCAAACCCAATATTATCTACACTCACTGTTAGGGTAAATGTCAGGGTGGGGGTCAATGACTCGGAGGGCTTGCACCTGTGCTGCTCCCTTCTTTATGTCCTGAAAAGCAGCCTCTGCTGCATCTGTCCAGTTCCATGTTGCACCCTTTCGGGTCATCTGGTATAAAGGGCACAGCAGGGTAGCTAGGTGTGGTATGAAGATCCGCCAAAAGCCCAATAAGCCCACATATACCTGCAATTGGCATACTGTTGTGGGCCTGGGGTATGCCTGGATTTTATCAATAATGGCATCAGGAATTACTTTTGTCTTACTCGACCAGATAACACCCAAGAATATGACAGACAAGCCAGGTTCCTGGACCTTGGCTTCATTAACTGCCTACTTCCAGGCCAGCAAAGCTTCCTTCATACTACGTGTGGTGGCTTCCAAATCTGTAAGGCAATCAGAGGTTAACATAATATCATCAGGGCCGGTGAGATGGCTCAGCGGCTTAAGCACCTGCCCGGCAAGCGTGAGGGCCCGAGTTCGACTCCTGGATCCCACATACGAAAAAGGGGCCGGTGATATCGCTCAGCGGCACGGGCACCTGCTGGCGCGCGAGGTCCTGAGGTCGACCCCCCGGTACCCACAAAAAACAAAACAAAACATAATATCATTAATATATGGAATAGTGACACAGAGTGTGGCTTGGTCCAGGTGGCCAACTCCTGGGCCACCAGGCCATGACACAAAGATGAGCTTTGCAAATAGTCTTGTGGCAACACCTGGAAGGTCCATTGCCTGCTCTCCTTGGTGAAGGCAAATTGATCCTGTCAGGCCTGATAGCAGTGATGAAAAAGGCTTTAGCCAAATCCACAACATAATGGTATTGACCCAGCATCAGGGTGAGACTATCCATCAAGTCTGCAATATTAGGGACCACTGCATGCAATGGAGGGGCCACTTTATTCATTTCCTGCTAATCCACAGTCATTTGCCATGTCCCATCCGGTTTCCATATGGGCCATACTGGGGAGTTGAATGGGCTATGTGCAGGGCATATCACCCTGTGGTGGGTGGATTGACAACTGGTGGTCAACTTGTAACATCCAGCTGAACTGAATCAGCATGGTACTAGGTGTGGAGGGCGCACCTGAGGATTGTTGCCAACATCATAAAAAGGAGAACTGAAGAGAAAGAGATGGTGGTGTTGGTTCTCCTGGAGGAGCTTGTCAAGCTACCTTTCCTGGTATGAACTCGGCTGTTCTCATCATCAGAGGATCTCGGGACCTTGTTGTCACTGAGGGTGGCTGTGGTACTCTTCGGGGAAG
Organism: Erethizon dorsatum; assembly: GCA_028451465.1. Taxonomy (NCBI): domain Eukaryota; kingdom Metazoa; phylum Chordata; class Mammalia; order Rodentia; family Erethizontidae; genus Erethizon; species Erethizon dorsatum. Next base: position 39,311,545 of record CM051822.1, on the reverse strand, counting down.
CTCTGGTCCTTACTTTGAGTGTCACTTCCTGGCTCCAGTGCAGATCCCTCAGCCTGCTGGCACAGATCCTTCATCCTGTTGGCACAAACTTTCTAGTTTCCACCACTGGCCTATGGGCCTTCCCAGCGCAGATCTGTGTAACAGACTTGCATGAGACATTGTCGTGGGCTCTAGGCCTTCAGTTGGACTCATGGGGGGCATTGTCATGGGCTCTAAGTCTTTAACTGGACTCATGCGGACATTACCTTGGGATCCAGGCCCTAAGCTGGGTTCTTTGGGTCTTTAGTGAGTGGACAGATTTCCTGCACTCTACCCACCTCTTCCAATTTCAAAATGGTTTGCCCTATTTCCTTATGGCCCCCAGGTAGCTGCTACCCGTGTAGCCTGCGGGAGAGTCAACAGTGCACATGGTGTGGATGTCATCAGACTGTTGTTTTTACCTCGCAGATTCTCAAGCAGAATTCTCCACGTGTGTTGTTGAGCCAAGTACCAGTCAGTATGTCCACCTCCAGTATGTGTTCAGCAACCAGGGAAACATAGACATCATAAGGGCATGGAGCAAGCGCCTGATACCCAATGTCACCTGGGCTCTCGGGACCATAATATAGTGACCTCTGTACCCTTCTGTACATGCAGTAGGTCCTGTGAAGTGGTCTGGATTGCCATAGATTAGCATTGATTCAGCTCTGGTGTCCACAAATGCTAGTACACACTGTACATTCTTTTGAGACCAGTAAATAGGTCTAGGTGTAGCCTCTGGTCTCCCGGGGTCCCCATTAACTGGGTACCTCGGCCTGCTTCCTAATCTAGATAAAAAGACACCAGTGTCATGTCTTCCTGCTTCACCTGGGCTGCTTCACCTTCTGGCCCATCGGCCGGTATTGTTGCTCAGGGGCACAACTGCTGCCATAGAGTTGGTAACACGTCTGATGGGTGCCCATCTATCTTATCTGCGGCTAAGCTGGCAGCCAGCAGGTCCATCCAAATCTGGACGGACTGACCTTCAGTGGTCCCATAGCCTGTCCATGGGGGATTAACCCCGCACGGCCAGGGTCCACCTGCTTTTTCTCTTTTGGCAGTACAGTTTTTACAGGTCTCGCCTTACCTTGGTGCTTTACTTCCACATCCCCCAGCTGGGTATCCTGGATTGGGTGATCTGTGAAGGGGGCTAGGGGAGCCGCCACAGTTCTGAATGTGCCAGCTGGCCCGCTTGCCAAGATCAAGTCCTTCAGGCGTGCTGTAAGCAGCTCCTCATCAGGGCTACAGTACTGCATAGCGAACATCATTTGTCACGTGTCCATTTATCATAGCACAGATACTAAGTTTAGGTAGGTTGTCCGTTTTATAACTTGCTCTGCAAGTCACCTCGATTCTCCCAAACCAGGTGGGCAGCTGTCATTAACCAGTTTTTCCATGTCTGGTTACCTGCTCATGGGGCTGTCCTTTGCATGTCCTGCAGAACCCATTGCAGAGAGGAGGTGCTGGCTATGCTGGCTATTTGGGACATCTCTTGTGGGCTTAACTGCATGTTATCAGCCCCTTCATTCCTTAGCTGTAGTAGCCACATGGGCACTGTTTCACCCACCTTTTGTTTCACTTGTTTTGCCAGCTCCCTTAACTCCATGGCTGTGTAGGTCATACACGTTGTGAGACAGATAGAGGTGGGCCGTGCCCCCAGGCCCCTTCCTTGGGCTAGGGGCACCTATACCTCCACCTTCTGGCAAATAGCAGGCCTTGCAGCAAAACCAGGGGACTGTCCTGGGAATGGAGACTTCTGTTTGGGGAGGAGACAGTACTTCCTGTGCCTTACAACATGAATTCTGCAACCAGCCATTGTTCCAAGTCCTTGTTGATATGTTGCAGCTGGCCTACTTGCTGGAGGAGGTCTTCTGTCTCTTGCCCCACACAGCAGAAAAGAGTGAAAAACAGCCAAGCCTCCTGCCCTGCTGACTCATAGTGGGGGTGAGGGATTTGCATATCTGTCACTTCTAAGGCCTTTAACATGTTCCCGGGTGCCCGATGGACTGCTTACCAGACTTTGCGGGCCTTACAAGCTACTAAAAAGGCAGCTACAGGTAACTGGGGCAAGGCTGGGGAAAGCATGTCCCTAATCCGCCCCCCACCCCCGTGGCTCTCTCTCGCAGGGCAGGCACTGTTGCCACAGATGCCCAGGGGGCACTCACCTCATCCTGCCGACTACGCCACTTGTTGGGGTTGGGGGGCTGAAGGGGTATTTTCGCAGGTGAGGTCCCCAGAGAAAAGAAAGCACATGGAGCCGACATTAGCAACAGCAAGCATCTTTATTGTATATAGTGGCTGTTACCAAGCTTACATTCTTGTGTACTGTTGTAACTGTAGCGCATGTGTGGTTGTCTATGCTAAGCCATGCTTATATAAGTGTATGCTGCTTTGCCCTGTGCTGAACAGTGGGGTCATGTCCTCATGGATCCTCAAACGCCTCTGGCTTTGAAGCACTCTGCTGTGGCTCCCCACAGCCTAATATACCTTACTGTTTACAGCTGAAGCACAATTCAGCATCAGACAGCATATATTAAGGTAGTATATACCATTCTGTGTTGTTTACTAAGATAAGTATACATGGTCCATCCCACAACTGGTTTGCACACTAACAGGGTAAATAGGATATAACTGAGGTATAGAACAGAAAATGATAAGTAATAAAAGAAAAACTAAAATATGACAGATTTCATACGAGGCATGGTAAGGGAAAGCTTTTTGGTTACAATTTTTTTCTCGTAAGAACAGTAGTATACTCACTTGAGATATTTTGGAAAATACATCATCAAGAGAAAAATAAAAATTCCACTGGTTTCTAAGTTATCCTATTCTTTTACATAAAATTGAATACTTTATATACAGTTTATCCTGATTTTTTTGGGGGGGTGATGGCACTGGGGTTTGAATCCAAGGTTTTCGTAGTGTATTACGTTCTCAGCCCTTTTAGAATTTTTTTTTTTAAATAAATTTTGAGATAGGGCTTGGTAAATTGCTAAATTGCCCAAGCTGGGCTTGAATTTGTGATCTTATTGCCTTAGCCTCCCACAGTGCTGGCATTATAGCTGTGCACCACCATGCCTGGCTTGATTTATTTTTCTTAGTGGAATATTAACATGTAGAGTAGAGTTCTATAAAATCTATGAAACATTCAATACAAATTAGAATTTGACAGACTATTTGTCAAATCTCTAGCTTTTATGAAACTTGCAAAGGACTTTTAGAAACCTGTGGTAAACTAAAAGATAGATTAAGGTGCCACTATAATATTTCCTTTGAAAAACAATTTTTTTCCAGTGCTGGAGATTGAACATAGGGCCTTCATACTGAACTATAGTCCCAGCCTTTTTTTGATTTTTAAATTTTGAGACAGAGCCTTGCTATGTTACTAAATTGCTGAAGCTGGGCTTGAACTTGTGATTCTTCTGCCTCAGCCTCCCAGAGTGCTAGGATTATAGGTATGCAACACCATGCCCAGCTTCATTTGAAATTATGATAGTAGTTTATAAACTTTATGAAAAAGCCAAACAAAATAGACAAAGGATTGTGTTAATTGCTGCATCAGTAATTCCAGACTGCTCACTGTTTAGAGATCTCTGTAATTAAATCAACTACAATACATAACTGCAATAAAAAGTAAGGTGCTGATACTTGACATTTCAGGATTGGTTGGCAACATGTCTTTGTGGATGTCAACATTAATTGTTGATGGAATGTTCCAGTATTTCTTGTAGAACTCAATTTTAGAGTCACATCCTTGGTTCTCCTTTCAGAGGGTAACAGGTGTTTTTTGTTTTGATCTTCTGTTTCAAAAATGTTCAAAAACTTACCTTCTAACTTTTCTTTGAGATCTGGTTCTATATTTTTTTATTCCAAGCAGAGAGAGGAGCTAAGCTGCTAAGCTGTAAACACCCCCTTACCCTAACACACTCTTTAATGACTTGAATTCTGGCTTGTAAACTAGTTTGAGGTATCCCAAACAGGAGCACGGAATCTTTCCACACAATAAATAATGCCCAATAAACGTTTGATTTATGTGTGTATGTGTCAACAATTTAATAATGTCTGGACTTCCCAGTAGGATATTTAGTAAATTTTCTGCCTGCCTTTCCTTTCCTTTCCTTTCCTTTCCTTTTTTTTCTTCCTTCCTTCCTTCCTCTCTCTCTCTCTCCCTCCCCCCTTTCTTTATTGGTACTGGAGATTGAACCTAGATCTTTCCTGCATATAGAGCTACATCCCTAGCATTTTTAATTTTTTATTTTGAGAGAGAGCTTGCTAAGTTGCCCAGATTGGGCTCAAAGTTGAGATCTTTCTGCTTCAGCTTCCCAGGATTGCTGGAATTACAGATGTGCACCATATGCCTGACTAGTAAATTTTAATAAAGACCAAGAAATGGGTTGGGGTACACATCAATAGCCCCAGCTACTCAGGAAGCTGAGGCAGGATTGCTGATCCAGAAGTTTGGGATCTGCATGGCAACATAGTGAAATTCCCTTAAAAAAAATTTTTTTTTAAGAAGTTTTTTTGGGGCCAGGAATATAGCTCAGTGGCACAGCACCTGCCTGGCAAGCGTGAGGTCATGAGTTCAATTCAAAAAATTCAAAAAAAAAATTTTTTTTTTTGGTTTTGTTTTTTGGTTTTTGAGATAGGGTCTCACTATGTAGTTCAGGCTGGTCCTAAATACATAGTGCTGGAATTACAGGTGTGCGCTACCACACCTAGCCCCCTTTTTATTTTGTAGTTTTATTTACTTATTCGGTTTTTTGAGACAGGGTCTTGCTATATAGTTCAGGCTGGCCTTGAACTCACTATGTATCCCAGGCTGACCTTGAACTCACAGTGATCCTTCTGCTTCAGCCTCCCGAGTGCTGAGATTACAAGCATGTGCCAACATGTCTAGCTATTGTTTTAATGTGAGACAGTGTCATGCTAAGTCTTGGAATGGCCCAGGTTGGGCTTGACTTTGCAGTCTACTGCATCAGCTTCCTAGAGTGCTGGGATTATAGGCAGGTACCACCACAGGTGGCTGAGACCCTACCTCTTAAAATTTTTTAAAAAAATGTAGCTGAGTGTGGTGGTGCATGATTGTAATCCTAGTTTATTCAGGAGGCTGAGGCAGGAGGATTCCAAGTTTGAGGCCAGTCTGGGCAATTAAGCACAACCTTGTCTAAAAATAAAATTAAGGGACTAGAGATGTAGCTTATCACCTTCTAGGTTCAATCCCCAGTATACATCCTTCCTCCCAAGCAGTAGTTAATGATTTATGTGCAAGGTGAGAGATCTTAAATATAATGCTTTTATGTATTAAAGTTAAAACATTAAGTTCAGTGAATTGGATAATATCCTAATTTTCTTTGCACTTTACTATGCTGTATAAGACTCAGCTGCCTAATTTAGGTAGTTGGTAGACAGGTGGCTAGTGACCTTGTTGTCTATGTATAATGTAACTTAAATTATTTCTGATAAATAGTAACCATAGAAATCTGATTGTGTATTAATGTAAACTCTACTTTAACTGAAGTTTATTTATTTAGAGAACATTTAAAAAGATATATTTGAGCACTTGTACATGCTCAGTTATTACCTGGACTGTGTTTACTTTAGAACTAGTCATTGGCTTTGTTAGTTGAGGTTTGATGTACTTGTTTTTGTCTTTTGGTTGGAGAAGACCTTAATAGGTAGTAAGTTTTGTTGGTTCTTAGATAAACTATTACTATTATTACTGGCTTTGCTGGATTTAATTGTGTTTATACAGATTTGATCTTTATTCCCAGAACTATAAAATAAAAGCTGGCTTGCTTCCTTAAATTATTGTTGAGTATGGAAAACTATTATTATTATTTTGAGACAGGATCTCACTGTGTAGTTCATGCTGGCCTTGAGCTCACTATGTAGCCCAGGCTGGCCTTGAATTTGTGGCAGTCCTCCTTCCTCAGCCTCCTCAGTGCTGGGATTATAGGCATGAACCACTCACTACACCTGGCAGGAAAACTGTTTCTTACTTAGACAGTTATTTGACGCATAATTTTTTTAGAAAAGCATTATTTTGAGAATTAATACACAGTAGATGACAGTATAAGTTTATATGACCACTTGGAGTGCAATTTGGCAATATCCAGTAAAGAGGATGTGAATACCCTGTCACCTACCAATTCAAATTCTTGTGCTTCTGCCCAAGGAGACATTCAGAAGGCTATTCATTGCAGCATTGTTTGCAATGGCAAAATTTTTTTTTTTTTTTTTTTTGTGGGTACCGGGGGGTCGACCTCAGGACCTCGGACCTCGCGCGCCAGCAGGCACCCGTGCCGCTGAGCGATATCACCGGCCCCTTTTTCGTATGTGGGATCCGGGAGTCGAACTCGGGCCCTCGCGCTTGCCGGGCAGGCGCTTAAGCCGCTGAGCCATCTCACCGGCCCTGTAATGGCAAAATTTTGGAAGCCATCTAAAAGCCCCATGGTAGAAATAAACTGCTGCTACATGCATAAAATAAAGCTACATTTACTAATAATAAATCTCAAACCCAAATGGACAGAAAAGCAAGTTGGTGTATCATATATGTAATCTTTAGAAACATGTAAAATATATGTAGTAGTGTACTATATATATTGTCTACAGATACAAATATATAGCATAAAAATAACTTGGACGGGAGTGCTGTATAGCAATTTCTGGATAATGGATAGAGGAAGAAATGGGACTAAGTAGGGATTTCAGTTGTATCAGTAGGGATTTCAGTTGTGTTATTAAAGTTTGGAAAAAATGATCTGAAGCAAACATGTCAAAATGTTGACCTGATGGGATTAGCTGTTAGATGCGTGGTTGGTGATTTTATTTCTTTTCAGTGTATTTTAAATATTTAGTGACATTTCTTTAGAAAGTTGAATGTTCAATTCATGACACAGAATAGCCAGAAATAGCACATTGTTCTTGGGCTTAGAGAAAATTTTTCTAAGAACTAGGGCTTAACCTACTTAGGTGATATTCAAGGCTTTCCAGAAAGATGAAATTTAGTTCAGTGTAGGCATAGATTAAAATACACAAAGTAGAATTAGTGTCTGTTTCCAAAATGTGGAACCAACGCTTCAACCTAGATGTTTTCTGTTTTTTCTGTCTCCTTATGCATATTATTTATCCATTGCCATTCTGGAATGAGTCACTGCATGTTTTGTGATTATCCTTAAAAGGCCCGGAGGCTATTTATTTGATTGCTTTTTTTTCTTTTTTCTTCTTCTTTTCTTTTTTTTTTTTTTTTTTTTTTGTCGTGCTACTTGGGACAAAGCTCAGGGCCTCATGCATGCTAAGTGGGTGTTCTACTACTGACTGAACTATATCCCTAGCTCAAAAAAGTAATTTTTTTTATAGCCCTTAGTTTGAGTCAGGAAGACTTCCTGTTTTCACATGACACTGAAATGAATTTGTCTTCAAATTACTCATTTGTTTCAAGACAATGCAACACAATGAAAATGAAATACAAAGCAATAACTATTAAAAGGCTAAAAGTGTAAAAGAATTAGGATTGGAAAAGTTATGGAGGAATAATCAAGGTATCATTTTCTTTGATTCTGATTTTTTAAAAATTAATTTTATTGGTAGTACTCTTTTGATATACATAATGATCACATTCATCGTAGGGAATTTGTACCTGTACATAATATATCTTGATTCTTCTTTTTTTTCTCATTGCCCTCCCCATCTACAAACGTTTTGTTTTCATTTTTTCCTTCTATTCTCTTTTTTTTCCTTTTGCCTTCTCCCTCCCCTCTCTCCCCTCCTTTGTTCTCCTTCCCATTTGAACATTTTCTTCCTACTTCCCAATATCTATCATCCGTTTTGGTTCTTATTTACACTTTTACTTTCTCATACAAGAGAAATATCATGATATTTAAACATGCATATCTGAGTTATTTCACTTAAAAGTATGGTCTCAAGTAACTTATTTTTTCAAAGTTTTGGAGTGAACCCAGGATATCTTGTGTGCTAAGCAAGCGCTTTATCATTGAATTATACCCCCAGCCCCCAAAAGTAATTTTAAAAAAATTTTTAGTGGTACTAGAGATTGAACCTAGGGCCTTGTGCATGCTAGACAAGCAAGCACTCTATTACTGAGCTACAATCCCACTCCTTTTCTTATAATTTATTTTGAGACAGGATCTTGCTAAATTGCCTGGTCTGGCCATGAACTTAAGATCCTCCTGTCTGGAACTACAGGTGCATGTCCTGTACCCAGATCCTAAAAGTATTTTTAAAATACATCTTTATAGTAATCAAAGATTATTTATAATCATACTAGTTTTCTAGGGTCATGTTTTTGTCCCTTTCTTATTGCTGGGACAAATACCTGACACCTGTAACTTAAAGGAGAAGTTTATTTTGGCTCAGTTTCAGTGGATTCAGTTCATGGATAGCAGGCTCCAAGGCAGAAACAGCATGGCAGAACTGATGGTGGAGATAAGCTGTGCATGGCAGCCAGGAACCAGAATGGATGGGATGGGGATGAGAATATACTCTTATAAGTCATGCTCCCAGTGACCCATCCTTTTCAACCAGGCCTCACCTCTGAACATGAGGCTTTTGGGGGGCATTTTAGATCTAACCCACAGCTGGTATAACAGTAACAAAGAACTACAAACTGGGTGGGTTGAGCAACATATATTTTTTTAAGTTCTGGAGGCTCAAAGTACAAGATCAAGATGTCTGCAGAGTTGGTCCCTTTTCAGGGCTGTTACAATTTATTTCATGCATTTGCCAGGCTTCTGCTGGTTTACTGGCGTTTTTGGTATTCTTTGGCTTCTAAAAGGGTCTCCATTATCTCTGTCATTATCTTCACATGGTAGTCTCCTGCCAAGAGTGGTGGCACATGGTGGTTTCCTGCCAGGCGTAGTGGTGCACGCTGGTAATTCTAGCACTCTGGGAGGCTGTGGCAGGAGGATCACAAGTTCAAGCCAGTCTGGGCACTTTAGCCACTTAGCAAGACCCTGTCCTAAAAACTAAAAAAAAAGGAAGAGGGGGTGGCTGAGTGCAAAGGCCCTGGCTTCAATACCCAGTACTGCAAAAAATCAAAAAATAAGACATGGTGGTTTTCTTCTATGCTGTGTCTGTGTCTCAATTTCTTTTTAGGAGACTAGTCATCTTGGATTAGTGCCTATCCTAATGACTTATTTTAACTATCTACATCTGCAAAGACTAGTTCCAAATGTCATGTTCTAAGGTACCAGGGGGTGACAACTTCAACATATAAATTTTAGGGGGACACAGTTCAACCCATAAGAATATATTAAAAACAGGTTGATTATCTTGCAGAAGTACATGATAGATACTATTAAAAATCATACTAGGGCCGGTGAGATGGCTCAGCGGCATAAGCGCCTGCCTTGCAAGCGCGAGGGCCCGAGTTCAACTCCCGGATCCCACATACGAAAAAGGGGCCGGTAATATCGCTCAGCGGCACGGGTGCCTGTTGGCGCGCGAGGTCCTGAGGTCGACCCCCCGGTACCCACACACAAAAAAAAAAAATCATACTATAGGGCCGGTGAGATAGCTCAGCGGCATAAGTGCCTGCCTGGCAAGCATGAGGTCCTGAGTTCGACTCCCGGAACCCACATAAAGGAAAAAATGGGCTGTTGATATCGATAGCTCATTGGCACAAGCGCTTGCTGGCAAGCACGAGGTCCTGAGGTCGACTCCCACTACCCACATTAAAAAAAAAAAAAAAAAATCGTACTATAGACTGGGAGTGTAAGTTGATGGTAGAGCTCTTGTCTAGCATGGATTAGATCAGTGATAGCGAACCTTTTAGAGCTTTCAATGATAATAAACAGCTGGCTGTGGCACATATGCCGTAAGTTCGTTACCACTGAGTTAGACCCTGGGTTTGATCCCAAGTACCACAAAAAAGAAAAAAAAAAGTCATGCCATAAAACCAATATTAAAAATGTGGGGGGCCAGTGAGATGGCTCAGCGGCATAAGCGCCTGCCTGGCAAGCGCGAGGGCCCGAGTTCGACTCCCGGAACCCACATACGAAAAAAGGGCCGATGATATCACTCAGCGGCACAAGCACCTGCTTGCAAGCGCGAGGTCCTGAGGTCGACCCCCAGTACCCACAAAAAAAAAAAAAAAAAAAAAAAGTCGTACTGTAGGCTGGGAGTGTAAGTCGGTGGTAGAGCTCTTGTCTAGCATGGATTAGATCAGTGATAGCGAACCTTTTAGAGCTTTCAATGATAATAAACAGCTGGCTGTGGCACATATGCCGTAAGTTCGTTACCACTGAGTTAGACCCTGGGTTTGATCCCAAGTACCACAAAAAAGAAAAAAAAGTCATGCCATAAAAACAATATTAAAAATGTGGAGCCGGGTGTGGTGGCACACACCTGCAATCCCAGCACTTTAAGAGGCTAAGGCAGGATTGCAAATTGGAGTCCTGCCTACACAATTTAGGGAGATCCTGTCTCAAAAAGGGTTGGGGATGTAGTTCAGTGCAAAGGCTCTGGGTTCAGTACCCAGTACTAAGGGAAAAAACATGGACAAAAGAAGAGAGAAGAGAGAGAGAGAGGAAGGGGAAGAAGGGGCTCGGGACAAGATACACCCATTAAGTTATGCCCCTGGTGACCTGCTTCCTCCAGGTAGGCCCCACCTCATAATAGCTTGTTTAGCTATAAACTCATCAGTGCTATTTGGTTACACCCTCAACACATGACTCTGAGAGATACTTATTTAAAGTATAACAAGGAGAAAGAGTGTTTTGCTATGACAACAGAGTTGCCCTTCAGCTCTGATGGTTATAGAATCAAACAGAATCTGGGACATCAGTAGTACATTGTCTGGTGCAGCCATTCATTTGCTAGACTATGAGGTCCATGAGTACAGAAAAGAGTATCCTTATTTTTCTGTGTTGTGTGACACCTTGCCTGACAATGGATACTGTGGTGGATTAACTAGTGGTCAACTTGTAACACCCAGCTGAACTGAGTCAGCGTGGTGCTGGGTGTGGAAGGCCCACCTGAGGATTGTTGCCAACAGCATAAAAAGAACTGGAGGAGAAAGTGGTGTGCTGTTGATTCTCCTGGAGAAGCTTGTCAAGCTGGCTTTCCTGATGTGAACTCAGCTGTTCTCATCGTTGGAGGAGCTTGGGACCTCGTTGTTGCTGAGGATGACTCTAGTTCTTTTCAGGGAGCTCTGGTCCTTAGTTCCAGTGTCGCTTCCTGGGTCCAGTGCAGATCCCTCAGCCTGCTGGCACAGATCCTTCATCCCGCTGGCACAAACTTTCTAGCTTCTACCACTGACCTTCGGGCCTTCCCAGTGCAGATCCATGAAACAGACTTGCATGAGACATTGTCATGGGCTCTAGGCCTCCAGTTGGACTCCTGTAGGACATTGCCGTGGGATCCAGGCCCTAAGCTGGATTCTTTGGATCTCTGCTATGTGGCCAGATCTCCCGCGCTCTTTTGCATTTGACTCTTCGGGTGAATATTATAAAATAATCCTATAAATTATGTGTCCTGTATTAATTCCTTTCCCTTGTAAACCCTGACTACAACAGATACTCTATGAATATTGAAGGAATGACTCTAAAGTATAAAAACATCTGTGTATTAGAGACTGCTAATGTTCATCTGTTGTGCCTTGGCTTCAGAAACTCTTGATGCTTCACATTTATTTTCTCAAATCTTTCTCATCATTCCCACTACGTTGGTGTAAGCCACCATCATCTCTTTTTCAGACCACTTGAATAGCTTTTCAGTGCTTCTTCTTTCTTCCATTTTTGCTTCACTGAGATATATACTCTAAGCAGAGTCAGAGGTACCTTCTAAAAATGTAAATCAGACCATGTCACCTGCCTACCCTGAGCTTCCAGGGTCTTCTCAGTATGTATCTCTCATTTTTAGAATCTATTCCATTCCTAAATTAAGATGGCTAACATTCTAATAAGAAAGTCTATTATGAAGTATTTCTGCTTGCTCTCACTCTCCCCCCAAAACCAAAACAACCAAAGAAAGAAAATATACATAGAAAAACTCATTAGCAGCAGACAGAAAGCTTCAAAACAATGGAACAAATTTTTTTTTAAGAACCCATATCCAGTTGGGATATTCTCATAAAGGTTCATGTACACTTCCAACCCTCTCGTAGTTTCTTATAGCTCGTCATATAGGAAGGCATTCTAGCCTGCTGGCAGGACACATAATGGAGCCATCTACTGAGCCTGTCTCTAGGTCTGAGGGAAGAAATGAAGAGATTACTAAATTTTTCAGGCCTCTTCCACTCAAAATGGAGGGAGCTAACAAGGATACCAGCTGGAAGGACATTCATGCCCCCAAACCACAGGAACGGCAGTCCACTCTAGTGATTAAGAGTATAGGTAGGCCTTGTCGTCAGATGGCCTGAGTTTGAGTCCCAGCTATTACTGGTGCTGTAACCTTGAGCAAATTGTTTAAATCTGAAACCTAGTCTCCTTATCTGTAAACTTTTGTAGGGTTAACATGAATGTTTAAGGGACTAAATGGCAGCCAGTATGGTTTTAAAAATGTTAATTGTAGTCATTTTTCTCACAGTTCTCACTATTATTCCTGTAATCCTGTCACCACTCAAAGGACTGTTTTGTATTTATATCTATTGTAGTTTCTATGTTGAAATTTCCTATTTTAACAACTGCTTACTCACAGACTGTCAGTGACCAATTTTAAAATTTGGTTTCCACTATCGCCTAGCACACTTGGCATGTAATATACATTTTGGTCAATCTAAATAAAGACTGTTTGAAGCCAATCTGAATAAAGACTGTTTGGGGCCTGCCTGTAATCCCAGCACTTTGGGAGGCAAGGAGGAGGATCACAAATTTGAGCCCAGCGTGGGTAACTTAGTGATTTGGTGAGACCTTCTCAAAATAAAAAATGAAAAGGGCTGGGGATGTAGCTCAGGGCAAAGGCACTTGGTTCAATTCCCCAGTACCAGGACACCCCCCTCCCCCATAAAAACACCACAAAACAAAAATAAAACCTGGGGGCCTTTGTACAGAACACTTACAAAATATGGATGAATTATAAGCAAACTTTTAATGCTATGTCCTAAGATCTAGTGGGGAAAAAAGGTATAGTTTCTTGCCAAATATGAAAGCTGAGAGTTATTTTTACATGTATTTTTGTTATATACTGTCATGAAAGAGGATAGAATTCTGCCAGGCCTGGTGGTGCATGCCTGTAACCCCAGTACTCCGGAGACTGAGGCAGGAGGCTCTCCATGAGTTCAAGGCCATCCTGGGCTACATAGTGAGTTCAAGGCTAGCCTGTGAGACCCTGTTTCAAAGAACAAAACAAAGTCCAAACAACAACAACAAAAAGAAGATCGGATTCTTTTTTTTTTTTTTTTTTTTTTGTGAGACCGAGTCTCGATGTATAGTTCAGGTTGGCCTTGAACTCACTATGGAGCCCAGCCTGGCCTCGAACTCACAGCTGTCCTCCTGCCTCAGTCTCCCAAGTGCTGGGATTACAGGCATGTGTCCCATGCCCAGCAGGAAGGTCAAATTCTTCTTGACAGCCTTTAGGTCCCCAAAGAACCTGAGTCCTTCAATCACCAGTTCCATTCCATTGTTTCAGGTCGTACCTGAGAAGTAGCTATTTGTTCTTTTGTTTTATGGGGTCAACTAGCTGTGGCCCTGATATTTGAATATATCTGGGCATTTAAGATCCAGATAATCCACTGATCTTTTAAAAATATGAAAGTAAAAACATGATCATGAAATTTTTTGGGGGGTTGTTTTTGAGACAGGGTCTCACTATGTAGTTCAGGCTTGCCTTGAACTCACTTGTGTAACCCGGGCTGGCCTCTCCGTGATCCTCCTGCCTCAGCCTACCAAGTGGTGGGATTACAGGGATGCACCACCATGCCCAGTAGTTCAGGCTGTTCTTGAACTCACTATGTAGCTCAGGCTGGCATTGAACTCATGGCAGTCCTCCTGCCTCAGCCTCTCAAGTGTTGGATTACAGGCTACCATACCTGGCACAAAACTGCTTTTTTGTAATTAGATTGCTTAAACCAATTTTATACATGAGGCACATAGATTTGTGACTCTGAGAGGGAATTGTTAGTCTGGTTACACAAGAATACCTTACTGCAAAGAGATACTTACGGTATTTGAGGAAGTGTTACAGGAAAAGGAATGGCTCAGGAACTCCTTACCAAGATTATACTGAAGGAATTTTGGAGAAATAATTTGAATAAAAAAGATAAATTCTCTCCTTAAAGAGCTTTTGGCCATAATAGGAGTTAAGGATTTGTTTTGTTTATGGTACTAGGGATTTGCATTGAGCTACGTTCACACACACGCCCCTTTAAAAATTTTGAGACAGAGTCTAGCTACATTGCCCAGGCTAGTTTTGGACTTAAGATTGTCCTGCCTTAGCTTCCCAAAGAGCTGGAAACACAGGTGTGTGCCACCAAGTCTGGCCTGCAGTTAGAGATTTTGATGTAACTAATTACTAGGAAGAGATAAAAAGCAAGAGGAGCATATAAGTTGCAGTGGGAATTCAGAGCAGGAATCCAGTATTTTTTTTTTTTTTTTTTTTTTTTTTAGGAATCCAGTATTTTTGACTGACAGCATATATTAATGTGTATGTGTGTACATGTGCACCCCTGGAATTGATCCTAGGGCCTGTGCAATGCTAAGCACATGCTTAAGCAATGAGCTACACCCAACCCTATTACTGTATTTTCATTTTCAAATAGTACATCCTTTTGCCACTTTGATAACAGTATTAATGGTCATCATAATAGCTAATGTTTATTGGCCACCTACCGCATGCCAGAATCTGTTCTCAGTGCTTTACATTTATTGACTTACTTAATCTTCATGTATCTATTATCTGTATTTTAAAGGAAATGAGACATGAGGCCCAGACAGATTAATTTTCTTGTCCAAGATCATATAATGTAGAACTTGGATTCCAACCATTGAAGCCAGACCCTTTCCAACCACAAATGACTGCTAAGCCAAGTGTTTTCTCTGTGTAATCTTTTCTTTTGGCATTGTTCTTTCCTGCCACACATTGCCTTTTTTTTTTTTTTTTTCTTTTACATTTTTTAGCAGAGTTATACTTGTACAGTACATAGTTTAAAGTCAATAAGCCCTGTAAGTTTTGTTAGGAGAAAAAGGAGTCCCATCTCCTTCCCATTAAAAATATTTTTAAGGGAACTGCTTTCATGCTTGCTAGGATAAGTGAGGTATTAGAGGAAGCTTTGTATTTGTAGTCCTCTCCCCTTCCTCTCTTTTCTGCTTGTTGATTTTAGGCCATATCTTACTGTGGGATTTGGGGTGGCCAGCATTCAGGAGATCTCTAGGTGTATTTCCCTAGTGGGAGATTCAGTTATGAATCCTAGTGGTTGCCCAGCTTTCCAATCCTGGCTTCCCTGTCAAGAATGTCATCACCTTTTCTTAGATGTATCTTCCTTTTAGCTCTCCTTCTTACCTACAGGCTTCCATCCATTCTCCACTGGAATTCTGTGTCTTCTGACTTGTCTCTTTGCCTCCTTCTAGTTTATTCTCTACACTGCAACTAGAATAATTTTTTTGAAATGTTATTCCAATTGTGTTGCTGCCCTGTTTAAAATACCTCAGGATAAAGCCTTGTTCTCTAAATTCCTTCGATTGGCTCACAACTAGGTATAGGAATAGGAGGAAGCAGGCCCTCAGATTAGAGAGAACTTAATTTGGGAACCAAAAGGTTGTTCAGGATCAAATCCAATTCTTGTTATTCCCTTTAGCTTCAGGAGTTTGGCAATATGGAGAAGAGCCATTATGTTTTTCTTTTTTCTTTTTCTCTGCTTTTGTCACTCTCCTAACTTTCAGACTTGTCCATGTGCTTCACATTTCTCCCATAAGTTAGTTACTGATTGATTTGGTTTGTCACTGTCCCTTACATATGTATCTCTTTGTAAGTAGTTTTTCTTTCAGAACAATTGTTGTGCTGCTATAAGGACTTCTCTTAGGTCTAATGATCTGTCTTGACTTTTTTTTTTTTTTTTTTTTGTGGGTACCGGGGGGTCGACCTCAGGAACTCGCGCACCAACAGGCGCCCGTGCCGCTGAGCGATATCACCGGCCCCTTTTTCGTATGTGGGATCCGGGAGTCGAACTCGGGCCCTCGCGCTTGCAAGGCAGGCGCTTATGCCGCTGAGCCATCTCACCGGCCCTGTCTTGACTTTTTAAAAGGGGGACAGGATGGTGAGGTCAGACTGTACGTAACCACGCAGTGTTTATTTTAGCCAGGCACCTGGAGCAAATAGACTCCTTTTTCATATGTGAGTGACACCTGGCTGACTACAGAGTTCTGGGTCACGGCTTTTGTCATTAGACAATGTACAGTAAATAGATGATGTTTTTCACTAGAATACTTTTTGATACTGATCCTTTTTTAAAAAATTAGACTTATCCGTTATCCTTTTAGTTATTTATTTATTTTTTTTTTTTGTGGGTACCGGGGGGACGACCTCAGGACCTCGCGCGCCAACAGGCACCCGTGCCGCTGAGTGATATCACCGGCCCCTTTTTCGTATATGGGTTCCGGGAGTCGAACTCGGGCCTTCGCGCTTGCAAGGCAGGCGCTTACGCCGCTGAGCCATCTCACCGGCCCCCTTTTAGTTATTTCAAGTTGTAAATTCAGGTCTCACATTACCTGAAGAAAACTCTTCTATATAGTATTTGAATATTACTTCTTTTTGTTGTTTGTGATACTGGGATTAAATCTAGAGCCTTCCCACTGATATACATCCCACCTTTTTTTTTTTTTTTTTTTTTTTTTGAGACAGGGTTTCACTATGCAATTCAGGCTGGCCTTGAACTCACTTTGTAGCCCAGGCTGGCCTCAAACTCGAAGCGAAGGTAGGAGTACCTCAGCCTCCCAAGTGCTGGGATGACAGGTGTGTGCCACCATGCCCAGCCTCACCTCTTCTTAATAAACTTTTTCTTTTGGGACAGGGTTTTGTTAAAGTCACTAAGTTACCCAAGCTAGGCTTGAGGTTGAGATCCTCCTTCCTGTAGTCCCAGAATGCTGGGATAAGTGTGCACCATATGCCAGCTGAATATTACTCTCATTCCATTTATTCCTGTGTTAACTTCAGAAACTCCATTTATAGCTCTGCATCTCTGTATTTCCTCATCTTTCCTTTTAAAATTATTTTGATCTCTCTCTCTGTTGGTTTCTGTCTCTGTCTGTCTGTCTCTCTCCCTGTCTTCCTCTACCACTCCATCCCTCCCTCCCTCTCCCTCTCGTTCTTGCTCTTGCTTTTTCTCTCTTTTTGTAGCAGGGTATTGAACCCTGGGCCTCCTACCTGCATGATAGACAAGGCTGTTCCATTGAAGTACATCCTTAGCCCTTTTAAAATTTGTATTTTGACACAAGTTCTTCCTAGTTCTTCAACTTAGATCCACCTGGCTCAGCCTTCTGAATAGCTGACTCTTGTTTCTCATTTGTTTATTTTTTTGGTGATGTTAGGTATCAAAGCCAAAGCTTTGTACTTGCTAGACAAGTGCTCTACAACTGAGCTACATCCCCTGTCTGTCTTTTAATTTTTATCTGCCTCCTAGCAGACTTCCTTATTATTTTAGTCTTTTGTCTGACCTTTCATTTTTTGCTTCTGTGACACTTTTTTTTTTTGGGGGGGGTTCTGTGTTGGGGTCTCAAAATGTTACCCAGACTCAACATGAACTCTTGGGCTTAAGGGAGCCTTCTGCCTCGGCCTCTGAGTAGTTAGAACTATAGATGCCCTCCATGGTACCTAGCTGCCCTGCTTTATTTTATATTTTGTGTTTTAACTGAAACCAGGGCCTCTCACATCCCAGGCTTGCAATCTACCAATGAGCTGTATGCCTTGTCCCTCTTTTTAATTTAGAAATTGTGAAATGAATACTGCCTGACTTAAAAAAAAAAAAAAAAAAATATATATATATATATATATATATATATATATATATAATTTCACTGTGTGTGGTGGTGCATGCTTATAATCCCAGCACTCAGGAGGCTGAGGCGGGAGGATCACCATGAGTTTGAGGCCAGCCTGGGCTACACAGTGAGACTCTGTCTCAAAACAAACAAATAAACAAACACTATATATATATATATATATATATATATATATATATATATATAATTTTAAATTTTTAAAAATCTTTAGGTGCTGTGTATTTCTTACATTCTTTTAGAATCATTTCACAGTCTTGGAGCTGGACATGGTGGCACCTATGGTAACCTATAATCCCAATACTCAGGAGGCTGGGATAGTAGGATTGCTAGGAATTCGAGGCCAGCCTAACAAGACCCTGTCTCAAAAAACAAAAACAAAAGCAGACAAACAAACAAAAATCACAGACTTCAAGACTATGTAAATGTTTTTTTCTTCTGTGAATAATGCTCACGTAGAGCTCTCCACACATGTAGAGCTCTCCACACTCCAAATGGTGAGAGTCATTATGAAAGAGTATTTCTTAGATAGTGTCACTTTTCATTCCTTTTTACAAGCATTGTGAAGTTAAAATCTCTTAGATTTTAACAAATTGCCCTGATTGTCAGTTAAGTGCAACCTCAGGAAAATGAGAAGGAGGTCTTGGCTGTAAATCATCCTCAGGGAAACATCTCTTTGTGGTTTTTATTTGTGTATTTGCCAAAGTTGCTCTATCATGTTTCAGTTAGGTGCCTTGTACTAGAATAATCCTGCTTTTCTCAGAGGGTGGGTTAGCTCAGTGTTGCTACTTTTGGTGCATTAGAAAGTGATCTGCCACTGTGCACCCAACCCCCATGTCCAGACCTTCTAGTACAGTTGTTCTCTAACTCTGCCAAGTTATTCTCCAAGTGGTGTACCTCATTGCATCCACACATGGTCTCACTGCTTTAGCTACAAGGTTCTTCCTATCCTGCCACAGCTTTTTTCAAATCCTGCTTGTTTGTAGCTGTTAAAACACACTTCATGTAGGGTTCAATCCCCAGCACCAAGTCAAAGTTTAAAAAAAATTTTAAAAGAGCCTAAATGTGTAACATAAGGAGGAATGATTTAATGTACACTATAGTATGTATGTAGGTATGTATTTTTGTGGTACTGGGGACTGAATCCAGGATGCTCCTCTACCTTTTTTTTTTTTTTTTTTTTGTGGGTACCGGGAGTCGACCTGAGGACCTTGCGCGCCAGCAGGTGCCTGTGCTGCTGAGCAATATGACCGGCCCTTTTTTCATATGTGGGTACCGGGAGTCGAACTCAGGACCTCGCGCTTGCCAGGCAGGCACTTATGTCGCTGAGCTATCTCACCGGCCCCTACCATTTTTTATTTTGAGACAGGGTCTTGCTATATTGCCCAGGCCAGCCTTGAACTTGTGATCGTCTTGCCTCAGCCTCATGAGTAGTTGGTATTATGGGCACCTTGCTAGCCAATCAGAAGAGCTGTCATTTGGCTGACAGATGTCACAGTGCATCTTTATGTCCACATATGAATGTAAAAATTCACCACAGAATACACAAATTTATAATTGTAACTAGTTGAGGATGATGCCAGATTGAAAACAGGTCAGTGAAGTTAAATATTATTCCTGTCTTTAAAAATGTTGGCCGGGGATATAGCTCAGCAGCATAGCGCCTGCCTGGTAAGCGTGAGGTCGTGAGTTCAATTTCTGGCACCAAAAAAAAAAAAAAAAGTTACATATCAAATAAAAAGGAAATGGTGGTTATTGCATTTGAGAGGTGATATAGCTCTTTTACCTAGATTCTGAAGCAGGTGGGTTATAAACAAGGGAACTAGTGCCACAGGCTTTGGAAATTGTCTCATGAGTAGGATAGGCTAGAACAAGGCAGGTCACCCATTCTCTGTGCCTGGGGAACCAGGTCATTGCTTGCAGAGTCAGTGTGAATAGGATTCCTGTAATCTCAAGGGTGCCAATGGTAGATTTGTTTTACAGCAAGGTCAGAGAAACTTGAAAATGAAGTTATAAATTTTTTGAGTGGTTCTTGTGTATTTCCTTATTTCTCCCTTTACTTATAGGAGCCTGGGGGGAAAAATGCTCTGCCTGGGTTTTCTTTAGTCCTGTTCTGGCATTTTCATATTGGCTTTGGAGTCTCTATAAGAGCCTCTGTTGTATAATAACTATTTCTTTCTGACACATCTTTTCTCCTCCTTCTGTCATACATAATAGTGTGGAAAGGAGGTGTTTTGTGCTGGAGCCCCTCATTGGTTTGAGCCTGAAAACTTCTTTTAAATTAGCTTCATTATTAGCAAATTTGTTCAATCTATTATTTTCAAACAATCTTGAGGAAATAATTGATAGTGGTTGAGCCATGTAGTGTTTTTCTTATTTAAATGTCATATTTAATATTTTTTAGATGTTGAAAGTAATATGTACTTATTTTCATAAGTGAGCAACATAAAGATGTATAAGTAATTATTTGTTGTTGTTGTTCTTTGAGAAAAGGTCTTGCTGTGTAGTACAGGTTGGCCTTGAACTCAAGATGTACCCCAGGCTGGCTGGCCTTGAAGTCTCAGAGATCCTCCTGCCTCAGCCTCCTGAGTGGTGGGATTATAGGCATGTGCCACCACGCCTGGTCTAGGAGTTAATTCTTACTCTTGTTTTAAAAGCTATCATCTAAATATGTACTGTTATAAACTTGTGGCATACATGGAATGGAGGATTTTTTTTTTTTTTGGTGAGGTTGGGATTGAACCCAGTGCCTTATGCATGCTAGGCAAGCACGTGGAGCTACATCCCCAGCCCAGTGATGTGTTTTATTTATTTATTTATTTATTTATTTATTTATTTTTTATTTTTTTGTGGGTACCGGGGGTCGACCTCAGGACCTTGTGCGCCAGCAGGCGCCCATGCTGCTGAGCGATATCACCGGCCCTTTTTTCATATGTGGGTTCCGGGAGTCGAACTCGGGCCCTCGCACTTGCCAGGCAGGCGCGTACGCCGCTGAGCCATCTCACCGGCCCTAGTGATGTGTTTTAAATTAAAGATATTTATAATTTAAACCTTAAAAATGTATCTAACATGAAACTGCTTGCCACAGACTTGCTTCCTTCTACCTTCTTGTCAGCAGGCTGGTACGGAGATTTCTGCATTGGATATAATATTGTGTTAGATAACTTTGAGGGGCTTTTTGTCCAGAAGTCTCAGCTGCTTTTCTCAATAATTGGAATTGCTGAACAAGGTGACACATGCCTTTAATGTCAGCACATGAGAGGCTGAGACGGGGATTGTGAGTTCGAGGCCAGCCTGGGCTACATGGTGAGATCCTGTCTCAAAAAAAAAAAAAAAAAAAAAAAAAGTCTTAACATCCTAATCCTATGTTTAATATTGGCACATAACAGGTACAAAATGTTGGTTAAGTAAAATGACTAATTTTGCAAAATTCTTCATGGTGTCTCCTTTTGTTCTCTTGCAGTTAAAAGAGCCAAGTTCCAAGGTTCACCAGGTAAGTCAAGCCTTCTAATGTTGTGTCCTTTCACCCTCTATACTTGTTATGAATTAATCTTTAGCTGGGTGTGGTGGTGCATGCCTGTAATCCCAGCACTCCGGAGGCTGAGGCAGGAGGATTTCTGTGTTAAAGGCCAACCTGGGCCGGTGAGATGGCTCAGCGGCGTATGCACCTGCCTGGAAAGCGTGAGGGCCTGAGTTTGACTCCCGGATCCCACACACGAAAAAAGGGCTGGTGATATCGCTCAGCGGCACGGCCGCCTGTTGGCGCGCGAGGTCCTCAGGGGCACGGGCGCCTGCTGGCGCGCGAGGTCCTGAGGTTGACCCTGGTACCCACGATAAAAAAAAAAAAAAAAAAAAAAGGCCAACCTGAGTTACAGTGAGACCCTGTCTCAAAGAAAAGTAAAGAAAAGAACAGCAATAAAGTAATCTTTTAAAAACATTGATTTCCTTTAGCTCATTGATTAAACTCACTAATTTAAGTAATTCACTAAATCTATAGAATTATTAAAATCAATGTTGTGTAGAAGATTAAAGAACTCTGTATATCTGTATTTACAAATGACAACTTAGTTTGCTCACTTTTTGGCCAACCCAATTCTTACTTTTCAAAAGTAGCTATTTAGAGCTGGGGGTGGTGGCACATCCCTGTAATCTTAGCACTTGGGAGGCTGAGGCAGGAGGATCACAATGAGTTCCAGGCCAGCCTGGGCTACGTAGTGAGTTGAAGGATAGCCTGGAATACATAACGAGACTCTGTCTCAAAAACAAACAAGAAAGCAGCTACTTAGGGCTTTATATATATATCTTTCCTGTGTATATGCACGTAGACATAAATGGATCATACTATATCTTTGTGCAATGTGCTTTGTTCCCTCAACAACGTATCATAAAGTCTGTGTGCGTGTGTGTGTGTGTGTGTGTGTATGTGTATGTGTATGTATTTGTGTCTGATTCTTTCTTTTAAGGGCCTGTGCAGAATTGTAGATTTACATGTACCTTAAGTATCTGATGGATGAATATTTAGGTTGTTTCTAATTTTTTTTCCTATCACAAGCAATAAATGTTCTTGTGCGTTTATTATTATCCACTTCCACAAATGTATTTGTATGCTAGGGTCTAGAAGAGAATTTCTGGGTCAAAAATGTATATTTAAAATAAATTTTGAGGGGACGGGGATATAGCTCAGTGGCACAGCACCTGCCTGGTAAGCGCAAGGTCCTGAGTTCGATTCCCTATACGAGAAAACTTAATTAATCAAAAAATACAATAAAATAAATTTGGTAGTTGCTGCAGGATTGCACTTTTTTGGCAGGGAGGAGATAGGGTCTTGCTATGTAGTTCAGGCTGGTCTTGAACTCACTATATAGTCCAGGCTAGCCTCAAACTTGAGGCGATCCTCCTACCTCAGCCTCCTGAGTGCTGGGATTATAGACATGAGCCACCATGTCCAGCCCGATTGCACTTCCTTTTTTTTTTTTTTTTTGTGGGTACTGGGGGTCGACCTCAGGACCTTGCATGCCAGGAGGTGCCCGTGCTGCTGAGCGATATCACCGGCCCTTTTTTCGTATGTGGGATCCGGGAGTCGAACTTGGGCCCTCGCGCTTGCCAGACAGGCGCTTACACCGCTGAGCCATCTCACCGGCCCCTGATTGCACTTCTTAAAAAACTTTTTTCTGGAAGGTGCTGGGGTTTGAACCTAGGACCTCAAGCATACGAAATATGCCTTCTAGCATTGAACTACAGCCCTAGCCCTGGAACTTTTTACTAGATTATACTGAGACCAAACGTGTATGAACATTTTTTTCTAAATCTCTGTCAACATTAGATAATATGAAGCTTTTATATCTTTGTCCATCTGAAGTTGAAAAATGGCATCTCCTTATTTTAATATGCATTTCCTTAATTATGAACATAAAATTAAAAAGACTCTGATTTCTGCTTTGAGGAGGGGGTCTGGGGCTTACTGGAAAAATTAGAACATACTTAGGAACCTTGGGAACCTTGGAAAAAATGGACCTCGGTACAGCAGGAAATAAAACAGTTTCTGAGCCCACTATTTTCTCTACTGGCTCTAAGTTAGGATTTCTCTTCCTTGTGAGGATCTCCTCTGTTCTCCTTTCTCTCCCAGCTGGGTTTCTCTGCTTACCCATCTTGCACAAAATCCATAATAGCTGCTCCAATGGAGTCTATTATGCCTTTCCTTCTAGCTTTAGCACCAATCCCCACTTACCAGTATTTCTTTTTTCTTTTTACCCTTTGCATTTAAAATCTTTTTTTTTTTTTTTTTTTTTTTGTCTTTTTGAGAAGGGTCTCACTATGCAGTTCAGGCTGGCCTTGAACTCCCTTTATAGCCCACGCTGGCCTCAAACTCGCAGCAGTCCTCCTGCCTCAGCCTCCCAAGTGTTGGGATGACAGGTGTGCACCACCACACCTGGCTAAAATCTTTTGAGAAGAAATCAGATTAGTCTCTGTGTTTGGCCAGCTCATTTGAATTTGCTGCTCTTGAGTTGTGACAACCTCTGTTCTGGTCAACTCTGTATGATTGAATGGAGGGGTGGAGAACAAGATTGTATATTACGAAACATAGCTTGGGCTGGGGGTGTAGTTCACTGATAAGAGTACTTGCCTAGTGTGTGAGACCCTGTATTTGATCCCCAGCACCACAAAAACAAAAACAAAAAAAAATACCAGAAGATTAGCTCATGGTATAATGCATTAGTACGGGTGGATATACATGGGGATTCCCTTTATATATGTGGGCTTTTATCTTTATGTATCTTTAGTATAATTATAAGGTTTGCATGTTGGTAAGTATAAAACTACATAATTTTAAATGATACTTAAAAAATTTGTCTTCTATTAGAAGTGTATGAGAGGACCCATTTTCTCACATCTTATCTAACGTTAGGTAATTATTTTAAGCAGTATTTGTGAATTTGATGAGTTAAAAGTGATAGTGCTATTTTTTTATTTTATAAAATGATGAATTTCTTACGTAGAAAAACAAACCATCAGTTCAGTGCCCTTAATCATGACTAAAGGGTATGTAGCATGGTGGCTGCCAAATATGCTATGTTAAGCAGTGGGTCAGACTTTGAGTTCCAGGCCACCAATTTTGTTTGTTTGTTTGTGTGGGACAGGGTCTCACTATGTATTTTAGGCTGGCCTTGAACTCCCTATGTAGGCCAAGCTGGCTGCCTCAAACTCATCTGAATCCTCTTGCCTCAGCTTCCCAAGTTCTGGGATAACAGGCCTGTGCTGCCACGCCCAGCTACCTTTGTTTATTGTCTTAAAATTTTATTTGTTTGCTTGTTTGTTTGTTTATGGTACTAGGAATTGAATTGAGGGCCTCTGCACTGAACTAATCCCCAACCCTTTTTTAAAAAAGTTTTTATTTTGAGACAGGGTCTGGCTAAATCACTGAATTGCCCAGGCTGGAGTCGAATTTGGGGTCCTCTTGCCTCAGCCTCCCAGAGTGCTGGGGTTACACGTGTGTGCCACTATACCTGGTTACCTTTGCTTAATACTCAGTTTATTTTCTCAGGTTATAGGATTTCCTTTTCTCAACTCTGTGATAATGTTTCTTTTTATGTAATTTGTGCTTTAGGCCAGACTGTGTAGATCAAATTTCAAATCCACTTCCTTTATGAGTATTTTCCTTCAATTCTTGTTTCTCTTGAGAGCTGGGCAGCTGTTATCTTACATTTTTTTTTTCCTAAACTGCAAATGAGTTATAAAATCAATTTAGTAGGTTCTGTCTCACTAGAATTGGAAATATCTAATGTATCATATTTTGTATTTCATGAAGCTTTTATGTCGGTTTACATGTGTATATAAATCTCTTCTAGGTCATATGCAAAATATTTCTTAAAATTTGAAAAACACTCTTTTTTAAGTTAGTGTGTAGTTTTATAATTCTTGCAACTCTGTCGTGCCTTCATTTTTACAATATATAGCTTTATTTATTTATTTATTTTTGTACTTTCAATACTTTTATTTGTATACTACTTAATTCCAGGGGCTTTCTGAGATTGGATAACAATCTGAGTACTGAGCATAATATTTCTATTTTATTTTACATTTTTTTAAAGATAAATTTAACACATATGTGACCCTGAAAGTACAGAATGTGAAGAGCACAACTGTAGCAGTTCGTGGTGACCAGCCTTCCTGGGAACAAGATTTCATGTTGTAAGTACTTCGCAGCAGCAGCATCTATGTATCCTATAATCTTTCTAAGGTAATGGCATCGCATGAAACGTGTATGCCTAAGATTTATCAAATGTGCTAATACCATTAAACAATTCTTTTTGAAAACTGCAGTTATAGGATCAAGTGAGATGTGAGATATGTGATAGGCAGGTGAAGTATATCTTCATTTTTTGTGTCTCTTGGATTGTGTGTGTGTGTGTGTGTGTGTGTGTGTGTGTGTGTGTGGTATTGGTGATTGAACTCAGGGCCTTTGCACGAAACAACATCCCGAGCCCTTTGTATTTTGTATTTTGAGTCAGGGTCTTGATATATTGTTCAGACTGGGTTTGAATTTGGTCTTCCTGCTTCAGCCTCCCAGAGTGCTGGGATTATAGACATGCAGCACGTGGTCAGCTTCATAATGGGTTCTAACATGAGTGATGAATGTGAGTAAGCTCCCAGTTAATTTATGTGAGTGATAATACTACCTGGTCAGATTTTCTTAGTGGTCAGAATTAGGATATAATACAATATATTTAATATGATATTAAACATAACTTCATCTTTGATTTTTAGAAGGCTCTGAGGAAATGTGGCTGTGTGTTTGCATGTACTTAAGTCATCTGCTTTAGAGGATGAATCTAGGTTTAAAGTCCTTTTGCTTTATTGAGTAAAAATGTTCTACATTCGTTTAATTGATGAGTAAACGTTAGTAGAATTTGAGTAAGACTGAAAATTAATATATTTTTATTTTAAACTCTGGCTTTGAAAGCTTGCTATTTGCCCCTTGTCCCATAAGTTTCAGGAATACCCCTTCCCCAAAGGGGCAGAAAATTATAGACTATCATACTGAAAGACTGGGCTAAACGCTTAACTTTTCTGATGCCACTTTCCTTACCTGTAAAGATCTTCCTTTCTTAAAACAGTTATACTTATTTTCTTGAGAGTAGGAGGTAGGCACGAAGAGGTCAAGAGAAAATATGTAAATTATTTTTTGTAAATTTCTCTGAAGTTTGAAATTAAACTGAATATGCTTTTTTAAGTTTTACAGTGCAGCTCAAAAAAATAAGGGATGATGCTTGTTTTTATGGTGAATCATTCTAATCTTCTGGGCATTAATGAGTTGGTCTTTAAAGTACCATTAGGAGGCTTTATCAAGATAGTTAAATGGTAGTGAGACTTAACAGGGACGCTTTTGAAGGTATAAACTAACACAGTAGCAGAAGGGATAGAGCAAAAAAGATGGGTAGAAGATGTTAAGGTGCTAGAACCAAAAGATTTGTTGGAACGATTGGGCGGGTGGTGTGCCCCTTTATTTCCTTCTCTCCTCCCCTCCCCTCCTCTTCTTTCCACTGGGAATCAAACCCAGAGCCTCATGCATGCTAGGCAATTTTTCTACTGACCTATACCTCCAGCCTGATGTGCCATTTACTGGAGTAGGGGTTAATATAAGATCAATTACCAATAAGCTTATATTTGAGGTTCTTACTGGCAAGTAGGCTGTAGGTACAGAAGATAGTTATAAACCTTAACCTGCCACTTAGGGAGCAAGTCTGGTTTCAAGAAATATTTTGGTCAATGGAGGACATAAGTGTAGATGAAAATTTAGGGAGAGAGAATGTATATAATGAGGACAGGACTGGGCAGAGCTGTAGAGCAGCAGCAGTAGAGCGGATTAAGGAGACTGACAAGGAATGATCAGAGAGAGAGAAGGAAATCCAGGAGATGGAGGTGTCAGTGGAAGCTGAGGCTTCAAATAGAAAGAGACTAATTGGTGTCACATTTCTCACTGATTGCCTCTCAAGATTATAAGCCTCATTTATTCCCTCTCTTAGTTGTAGTGACATGAGAGTGAAACTACCTGTTTCCTTTTTTACACATGTAGTATGTAGATTCAGCAATAAACAGTTTACACAAGTTTCTTTCCACATGAGCCATACCACAGTGTGGCTGTGGTTTATGAATGTAGCAATCCTACTCTCTTCTGACTTCCGGTGCTAGAATTTTGTTGTAATTGTTCTCAGCATGTGGAACACAGTGATGTTTTGCAGTTTCTTGTCAGGATAGCTAGCTTTATTCTTACATGTTTATTTTCCCATTGCCTGTCGCTCTTCCCTTTCAACTCTTTTGTAGTATGTGTGAATTTTCTTCCATCTCCCACATTGAGATGTTGTGTGAATTTTGCCCTATCCCCTTTTACACATGTTTTTATTAGCTATTTCTTGTACCTTTGTGCTCCTCCTATTCTGTCCTTTCGTTACTAGCAACTCCACTGCCAGTCTCCTGCCTCTCTCCTTTTTCCTTCTTCCTGATATATTATGTAACAATTTCTCATATTTCTATTTCTATTTCTGTGTCCAGGTTTTTTTTTTTTTTTTTTTTTTTTTTTTTTTTTTGTCTTTTTGAGACAAAGTTTCACTATGCAGTTCAGCTGGCCTTGAACTCACTTCGTAGCCCAGGCTGGCCTGGAACCCCCAGCAACCCTCCTGCTTCAGCCTCCCAAGTGCTGGGATTACAGGCATGCACCACCACGCCCAGCTCTGTGTCTAATTTTAGGATTAGATTTTTCTTTATCGTCTTCCTTTTCTTTGCACTGGTCCCTCCCTCCATTTTTTTTTTCCTTTTCTTTTCTTTCTTTCTTTTTTTTTTTTGGTGATACTGGCAATTGAACCCAGGGCTTCTTGAATACTACGCAAGTGTCACCACTGAGCTACATCCCCAAATCTCTTTATTTTGAGACAAAGTCTTGCTAAATTTTCCAATGTGTCCTTGAACTTTTAATCCTCCTGTTTCAGCTCTGGCAAACTGGAAGCTGGGATTATAAGCATAGGCCACCATATCCAGTTTAGATTAATGGATTGCCATTGGTCTGCCTGCCTGCCTGCCTGCCCGCTTGCCCGCTTGCCCGCTTGCCCACTTGCCTGCTTGCCTTCCTCCCTTCCTCCCTTCCTTCCTTTTGAGGTAGTGGAGATTAAACTCAGGGCCTTCACACTGGGATAATCCCTAGCCCTTTTTATTTTTGTATTTTATTTTGTATTTTCAGATAGGTTCTCTCTAAATTGCTCAGGCTGGGCTTGAACTGGCAATCTTCCTGCCTCAGCCTCCCACTGTGCCACCATGCCCAGCCTAGTTTTTTTTTTAATGTGGGTACCAGGAGTCGACCTCAGGACCTTGCGCTTGCCAGCAAGTGCTTGTGCCGCTGAGCGATATCACCAGCACTTTTTTTTTTTTTCCTTTATGTGGGTACCGGGAGTTGAATTCAGGACCTTGCGCTTGCCAGGCAGGTGCTTATGCTACTGAGCTATATCACCGGCCCTTTTTTTTTTTTTTTTTGAGATAGGGTCTGCTATGTAGTCCAGGTTGGCCTCGAACTCACTGTGTAGCCCAGGCTGGTCTTGAACTCCCAGCAATCCTCCCACCTCAGCTTCCCAAGTGCTGGAATTACAGACATGTGCTACCACATCTGGCAGATTGTTCATTTCTTACGGAGGGTATCTTCACTACTGGTGTGAATATTTGTAGCCCAAAATCTTGTACACATGCTTGCATGTATACTCTTGATTGAGTTAATTAAGAGTAAAGCTGCTTCTCCAGGGTGCCGGGGAGGAGGCATAAACAGAACTCATAGCCTTCTCATTGTGCCTGCTGAGCACACAGAAACAGCAGAGTCTTCTCACAGAAAGTCTCACTGTTTGAGCCTTACTCTTTATAGAGTTCTCTGAAGAACAGATTTTTAAAAATCTAGGTCAAGTTATTAAAGACCTCTGGCTATTTCTTTTATCTCTTGGTTTACGATGCTATTTAGCAGTTCTTTGGGAATATTATATGTGTATCTTTGAGCAGTTTTTCATTTACAGATTCAAATTAAGGATACTTCAGATAGATTTAGATACGTTACATGTATTTTCAAAGACTGATTAATTAGAATGGGTAAAACTGACAGAAATTAATTTTCCTCATTGAACACCTAATTTAATGGCTGGGTAAGTCACCTACTTGTTTATTTTTGGTGGCTTTGAAAAGATCTCCACATAGCTTGGAAGTTTTGGAGATAAGAGCTGGATTCAATGTTATGTGTCTTCCTCAAAGTAGCAAGGCAAATTTAAGTGCTCAGGAAATAGTAAGTGAACAAATGAACTCCTTAGCACCTTCTGTGCTCTGTATTTATGTAAAAGGGAAAAGATTTTCTTCACTTTATGCATTTTCAGCACACTCGACATGAATTCTATGGCAATTAATACATATCCCAAGCCTGTGCATCTGAGAATGCTTATAGTACAATAGGGAAGCCAAGCTTTCTCTAAAGCACACTCTTTTTTTTTTTTTTTTTTTTTTTTGAGATGGGTCTCACCAGGCTGGCCTGGAACTTGAGATCCTTCTGCCTCGCCTCCTTAGTACTGTGGTTACAGGTGTGTGCCAGCTTACCCAGCAGAACACACTTGAAACAACTTCTTGTCATGAATGCCTATTGATTTTCTGAGAATGGCTTTTTGCTGGAATTGGCCTTCTCTCATTTTTCTTGCCTTAATTTATTTTACCTTCAAATAACACTGTGTTTCAAGAAAAGCTTTTTAGGGGCCGAGGGTATAGCTCAGCAGCATGGCACCTGCCTGGCAAACGTGAGGTCCTGAGTTCGATTTCTGATTCCCCCCACCAAAAAAAAGAAAAGCTTTCTAGAGAATGTTTTCAGCATTAATGTAAATATTTTTGTGTTCTACCCTAAGATTACGGTTATGCTTAAATTAGTCCCTCTATGCAGGGACAGTCTACCTCTTATGACCTTGCTTTTATACAGTGATTATCTGGCTCTTTCTGGGATGAGTTATTTTCAAATAATTTTTCTCTGATTATTACTATAGGAAAATCATTATATTTATCATTATCCTATAATAATTATTTTGCTTATAAGTGACAGTGCTTGGTTTAACTGATAATAATTAAGTCCTCCAGGGGTTGAATGATACACTTTAGTGTCCCTCATCTGCCTCTGACTACGTTTCCATTAAACTTACATGTTTCCGGGACCATTTACTTTAGTTGGGAGTCTTACAAATTTTGTGAGAAAGACTTACTTTTCCTAAAAGTTCTTTGTATACAGTCCATAGGTATAAGTTGGGGTAGTATAAGTTTTTTTTTTTTTTTTTTTTTTTTTTTTTGAGACAGGGTCTTGCTATGTAGTTCAGGCTGTCCTTGAACTCAATATGTAGCCCAGGCTGACCTCGAACTTGCAGCAATTCTCCTGCCTAGCCTCCCAAGTGCTGGGGTTACAGGCATGCGCCACCATGCCTGGCATGGACAGTGTTAGTCTTAACAATTATTATGGCTTGTGTATAGATGTCCCCCCAAAGCCTTATGCAGTCATAGGTGGGGCTTTTTCAGAAGTGGCTGGATCTAGAGTGTATGACACTGGGATTGATTCATGGTGCAATGCTAAGATCAAGGGCTCTAGGATTAAGGGTGTGAGTTCTACCTGCCCTAAGTAGCCTGGATAAGATATAAGGGATAGAAAGAGCTGTGTTTGTTCCTTGCTTGCTTTTGCTTTGCTGCCTTCTGCCCACCATGAACTGTTTCTCCTCTGCAATGCCTGTCTGCCATGCCACCCTGCCTTAGAGCTAGCTGATTATGAACTGAAAGCTCTAAAAAAAGTGAGCTAAATAAACCTTTCCTTCTTTAACTCTGGGTGTTGGGTATTTTGTCTTAGCAATGAGAAAAGTAACTAAGACAAGAATAAAACAGCAGGTGTGGTGGCTCACACCTGTAATTCCAGCACTTGGAGGCTGAGGCAGGAGGATCACTGTGAGTTTGAGGCCAGCCTGGGCTACATAAACGAGTTCAAGGCCAGGCTACACTACATAGTGAGACCCTGCCTTAAAAAAAAAAAAAAAAAAGCATAAAACAAACAATAAAACATGAAAGATTTGCCTACAGGTGGAGGTTGTAGGTAGAGAGGCAGGCCTGGCAGTAATGCCCTCCTCACTTGGTCTCATTCTGTTGTGAAAATTCATTAGGCTGATCATGATGCTATTTCCAAATGGCAGGGACAGACTGACAAAGACCCCCCCCCAGGTTTATTAAGGTATAATTGGTATATAAAAATGTACATAATTAATGTATACAATTTAATTTGTTTTGACACATATATGCACTTTTTTTTGCCATCAGCATAATCAAGATAAGAAACATGTCTATCACTTCTACCAGTTTCCTTATGCCACCTTCACCCTTTTTCGTACTAGGAACACTTAAAATGAAATCTTAAAAAAAAAAAAAAAAAAAAAAGATATCTACCTCTTAAATTTTTTGATAGCAAGATCCTGTCTCACCCTCTCCCCCCAAAAAATTTTTTTAAGTGCACAATACCCTATTAATAGGTGCTAGGTTATGGTCTCTACAACGTAGTAATTCTGAATGACTAACAAAGACATTTTTCTGGAAACCTTATGTAGGTTTCTAGAAACCCAAAAAATGGCTGCAGCGTTCTGGAACATTTTGGTTTTCTGTAAAGATAGGATCCTGGTGAGAAATTATCCAAAGTTAGCTAGACAGGTGATACAGCATTTTTCCCCCACATTGTCTAGTTTTCCTCAAAAGGCTTTCTTCTTTCCTTTAGCGAGATAAGCCGTTTGGACCTGGGTTTAAGTGTGGAGGTGTGGAACAAAGGGCTGATCTGGGACACCATGGTGGGGACTGTGTGGATCGCACTGAAGACTATTCGTCAGTCGGATGAGGTCAGTCAGTGCGTTATGAATGTAGCCCTTGCTTTTCCTCATTTTGGCTCCACTTTAGCTGGATTACTCCGATCCTTTTCTGATTAGAGGGTATGTGACCTGCCTGTTCTTAATCTCACCCAGAGAAGTGTGCTCTTCCTATGTCCTGTGACTGAGCCCCAGTCGGGGTGAACTCAGAAGTGCCAGTGCCTCTTTATCCTTACCAGGTGGCTAGCCTCACCCGAGTGATGAGCCTGTGCGCACGCATGTTCTCCTCAAGACAGTGCCCTGGAGAGTCCTGTTAAACTTCCTTAGCCAACTGGCTGGATCCTATTTTTTGCTTTGTTTCTTTGAGTTACCCAGGGAAATAGTTTCAGGCCTTTTCTTCAGCATGGAACCCTAACATAACTTAAGGAACTACCAGGCTTGGGAATTGGTATTCACACTGTTTCTATACATTATTTGTAGAACTGAACTCCCATCCCACTTCCTCAGATTAGACTGTAACTCTGATGACATAATTTCTCTATTTCTACTCCCTTTATATACAGACAGAAGCCATTATATTCCTGTGTGGCTCTAACATGAACCATGGGTTTTCTCTGGGAGTGGGGATGTTGCAGACATTGCCTCTATTTTCTGTATTTCTTTTATTCCTGGCTAAATCTCTACATCCCTAGATGGGCAGTTCATTTTCATTACAGCCCTTGTTCAGTTCTATTTAGCTAGCAATGTCAGGAGCTCTTTACTGATAAGAAACAGTGATACATATTAAGTGCAACAGTCATTAAGAAACATGCAGATTAAATATCGATCCACGGAAATGCTTGGTTTTGGAATTTGGTACTCCAGAAATTCTGTCCTTATTGGGCTTGCAGAGAACTGATTACCATGACATCTGCTCTCCCTACCAAAGGGGAAGAACAAGAGCCACGTGCTGTACAGCTGGTTGTGGCCTTTTTGCCTGTCAAGATGAGTGGTCCTCAGAAGCTCTCAGACAAGGAACTTCAGAGAAAAACACCTGACTCCTCGAAATAAGAGGGGAGCCAAGGAAAGATTAAAATTTAATCTTGGATTTTTGTTTCCTAGGAAGGGCCTGGGGAGTGGTCTACTTTGGAGGCAGAGACATTAATGAAAGATGATGAGATTTGTGGAACTAAAAACCCAACTCCTCATAAAATTTTGCTTGATACAAGATTTGAGTTGCCGTTTGGTAAGTCTATTTGATGAGATTTTGGTTTTTTTGTTTTTTTTCAGACAGGGTCTTTATGTTTAGTTCGGCTGGCCTTGAACTCACTATGTAGCCCAGGCTGGCCTCAAACTTGCAGCGATCCTCCTGCCTCAGCCTTCTGAGTGTTGGGATTACAGGTGTGCACCATCACACCTGGCACTGATGATTTTAAAAACCACTTAATTCTTTTTATCATATTGTTTGACATTATTTGCTAGTTGTTTCATTAATATACGTTTTGTCTTCTCAGCTATTTCTTCAAAGGACATAATGTCTTCATCCACTCTATGTCCCATGACTTTAGTTTGGTGCTCATTAAAGAATCCACACTAAAAAAGCATGTTCTTCAAGTCATTTAGTCCAGTGACTATTATAATGATCTGTGAAATATTGTTAGATTTATTCTTTAACATTTATTATCACAAAATGAAAATGTACCTTATGATTTATTAATTTAAAATTGAGTTGGGTGTAGTGGCACATGCCTGCATTCCCAGCACTTTGGGAGGCTGAGGCAGGAGGAACGCAAGTTGGAGCCCAGTCTGGGCAACTTAGTGACTTAGTGAGACCCTGTCTCAAAACAAACAAACAAAAAAAGATAAAGCAAAATAAAAAACATTGAAGAGCACTGATAAATAGAATAGTATCTTCCTGCCTTAGCCTCCTGAGGAGCATGTGCCACCACACACAGCTAATGTATCACCTGTAGAAATAGATTTTAAAATCACAAAAAACACATGGTTATGATAAAAATTCAAATAGTGAGGAAATATATGTAGATAAAAAATTAATAGATTCTTGTTCTATTTCCTTCCACCTCTTTTGCATTCCCCAGAGGTAAACCACTGTTAACTTTTTTTGTGTCTTCTTGGTTTAGACACAAGACATTTATTTTCTAGAAATTTGCTTCAGTAAAATTTGGGTTAGAGGGATATGTAGTATTGTATACACTACTAAAACATGTATCTTGGACATTGTTCCATGTTATACTTTAAGATCTTCCTTATCTAAACAAGTGCCTTCACTGTAATATATCCAGATAACCCTGTACTGATTGACATGTGGGTTGCTTGTAGTTTTTTTTAATAGTACATATTGCTCTAATGTAAAATCTGTGTATATGTGCCCATTATTAGTGTAGGATAAATGCCTTAACATAGAATTGCAAGATCAAAGAGGATGCACATTATTACACATCTTAGATGCTTAAAAGTTACTTGTCAAAAAAGTTGTACAATTTATGTTCTTATCGACTGTCTGAAGAGTGCATACTTCTGCACTTCTTGCCAACATTTTGTATTTCCTAATTTTTAACCTTATCTAATTGTTTTTGTGTGTGTGTGTGTGGGTACTGGGCATCGACCTCAGGACCTCGCGCGCCAGCAGGCGCCCATGCCACTGAGCGATATCATCGGCCCCTTTTTTCGTACGTGGGATCCGGGAGTCGAACTCGGGCCCTCACGCTTGCCAGGCAGGCGCGTACGCCGCTAAGCCATCTCACCGGCCCTTTAGTTGAATTCTTTTAGGGTAATTTCAATTTTTACTCTTTGCATTACTGGTATTCACACATTGTTACAGCTACTGTTTTATGATTTCAATTTATCTATACCTTGTATCCTAAGGTGATTTAAGCAAAACTTTCATGATTTTCCAGCTAACTCAAAAATCACTAAATTCAGAACATTACCTTAAAAAAATAATAGAAAGTGTCAAGTGGCAGCAAGTAGGCGTGTTTATCCCAGCACCCTGCACATGTTAGCAGTGCCTTGTGCTGTGTTATCCTTGGCTGTCTTGTGAGACCATAGGCCGAGAAAAGGAACTGGAGTTCTTGCTTTTGGCTTAGTTGTTTGTACAGCATTCTTAGCGCTGTATTGTTGGCCATACGGTACCATTCTCCAGTGGAGTTTCCGTCTCGTTGCTCTGGGAAGATGAGAGTGAGTCCTGGTTCACGTATCACAGACACTGTCCGTTCTTACCAATTTTTAGTAGATTTTTTTGAGTAAATATTTATTCTCTGTATGCCCTAGGAACGGTACCAGAGACTTTAAATGGTTGGGTTTTTTGTTGTTTTTGTTTTGTTTCGTTTCTTTTTAATGTATATAACTTATACCAGTTTTGCTAGGGGTTTGTCTTTAGAGCTTATTCTGTCATGGTAGGAATTTGTTTATACTTCATTAAATTTTAAACAAGCATTCCTATACTAATACATCACTTACAGTCTGTCATAGGTAGCAGTATGTATTTCTATCTAGATTTTGAGATTTTGAGTTTTGTTTCTTTTCTTTTCCTTTTTTTTTTTTTTTGTTTTCTGAGACAGGGTCTCACTATGTGGTCCAGGCTGACCTTGAACTCTCTATGTAGCCCAAGCTGCCCTTGACCTCACGCCAGTCCTCTTGCCTGAGCCTCCTAAGTGCTGGGATTACAGGCATGCACCACCATGCCCACTTTTAAATTCTGAGTTTCTTGAGGGCCTTGTGTAGTTTCTTCTTTTCTTTTGTATGTCTGTTGTTTACTTGATACATGATAGAGCCTAATAAATGGTAGTTTGAGTATATAGATAAATTTCAGGTAAGTGAAGTTTGTTTTTGACTGGAGTTAATGCGAATGTGCTAAGCCTCAGCCCCTATTATTACTGTATTTAGGATTAGGATACAGTTTTTAAAAATTTAATAAAGGGCCCTTCCTTCCTTTTTAAGGCTGAATAATACTTGCATTGTTTATACGTATAGCATTTGGCATATTCTTTCATCTGTTGATGGAGTCTTGGGTTACTTTAGCTCTTAGCTATTGTGAATATTGCTGCTATGAACATGGATGTACAAATACCTTTTGAGATCCTCATAGATATATACTCAGGAGTGAGATAGCTGGATCACATGGTAAATAAGTAATACATTTGTTTATTTGCAGTACTGAGGATTGATTGAACTCAGGGCTTTCACACTGAGTTATATCTCCAGCCCCTTTTAAAAAATTTTTATTTTGAGACAAGGTCTTGCTAAGTCACTAAGTTGCCCAGGGTGGGCTTCAACTTGACAATGCTCTTGCCTCAGCCTTCCGGAGTGCTGTGATTATAGGTGTGTGCCATTATACTTGGTTGAGTTTTGATCATGTTTATATCCCAAGATCCAACTTTTCACCTAAGTTGGTCTTTTGGACTGTTTTGGTCTTGCTGAGTGGAAGGTAGCATGGTTATATAGAAAATATAGTTTTTGGAATTATATTGACCACACTTTGAATCGTAGCTGATGAGTAACCACAGCCAAAATATTTAACTTTTTGGTTTTTTTTTTGCTATGTAGTCCAGGTTGCCCTGGAACTTGCTATGTAGGCCCAGGTGGCCTTGAACTTGTGATCCTCCTGCCTCAGCCTACTGAGCCATATAGCACCATGCTTGGATATTTAACTTTCTGAGCTTCAGTTTCTTCATTGCAAAACAGAACATTGGGACTAGTATAGTAGTACATTATACTGGTTTTAGTAAAGATTTAAAATAACGTTCATAGCAAGAACTGAGTCACCAGTAAAATTCATGTATCACTACCACCTTTCAAACTGTAAGCATTTGACTAAATAAATATTATCTAGTGATGATTGAACTATGGTCAGTATGACTGATATTTCTTCTTTTTTATGGTAGATATCCCAGAAGAGGAAGCCAGATATTGGACTTACAAATTGGAGCAAATCAATGCCTTAGGAGCTGACAACGAGGTAGGAACGGTCTTATTTGCAATGTGGAGAGGCAGGGAAAATCTCTGATACATTTCATAGGTTGTCCAGGGAAGGTCCCAAGAGCATGTCTTCCTGAAGAATGAAATAACTTAAATTTCATTAAGGAAAAAGGGCAGTTAGAGTCCTGAAATTTCACTAGAAGGCTCCATCTCCTCCTTTTGTTTTTCCCAGTGTCCTTCAGACAGTGGCCCTGGTCTGGCTATAGTCTGTTGAGAAGGGAGTTGCTACCAGGGAATCTGTCCTCATTTGTTACACAAATGAAGAGAAGGATTTCTTCTATTCCTGCCCAGATATTATTTTTATTTATGTGTTCTTTTTAGGAATGATTAGACTATTTGCAATTTTTTTTTTTTTTAATATTGAGGATTTAACCTATGGCCTTCACACTGAGCTACAACCCCAGCTCTTTTTTTATTTTTTATTTTGAGACAGAGTTTTGCTAAGTAACACAGCCTGCAATCCTCCTGCTTTAGCCTTCTGGAATGCTAGGATAACAGGTGTGCACCGCCACACCTATTTTAGTCCTGTTTTTATAATTTATCTCTAGAAATGAGTCTAGTGTGTAGAGAAGAACACAATCAGGTCAATCTGGGGTCAGGAAAGGAGGATAGTTTTGTTACTGACAGTGGAGGGAAAAGATAGTGTTTACTTTTACGCATGTTGAGCTATTAAAAAATGAGTGTCATTGTAAGGTAGAATTTGAGTGTCAGGATATTTCAGTGGAAATATCTAGTAAGCAACTTTATGAGAGAGTCGGAAGCTTACGCTTGAATGCAGTAGGGAGCTGTAGACATGGAGTTTGAATTCATCAACATATTGGTAGTAACTGAAGTCATAGCAGTGGAAAAGCTTGCTCAGGTAGATCATGTAGAGAAAGTATTGAGAAGAACAGGACAAAACTTTGGGAAACATGAAAGACAGAGTCCTGGGAAATAAGAGTCAGAAAGAGCAGCCTGAAAGGGAAAAAGTAGGAAAAGTTCATGAAACAAAGGAAAAAATTTAAAAAAGGACAGGTTTATGGAACAGACAAAAGAGATTCAACATAGAAATTCTTGCATAGTATCACAGGCCAAAGAAAATGAATTCTAAAATAGAGCTGTTTGTTTTTAAAATATGCATATTTTCAGTTTTTGATTTTCGAGATGCTAGGGACTGAACCCAGGGCCTTGTGTACACTAGGTAAGCACTCCTACACTGAGCTACATCTCCAGTCAGAGCCATTGGATTTGGTTACTAACAACCAGTATCCATCTGGAGACTAGTACAGGAAGCCAAAATGCTGTGGTTTGATGAGCATATTAGTTTCTTAGGGCTGCTGTGAAGCACCACAAATTGGGTGACTTAAAAACAGCCAAAATTTATTTTGTCACAGCTCTGGAGGTTAGAAGTCTGAAATTAAGGTGTTGGCAGGGTCAGTTCAGTTTCATCTGGAGCTTTGAAGGAGAAACCATTCTATGCCTCTCTCCTAGCTGTAATGGTTGCTGGTAGTCCTTACTGGTTTGGGGCTTGTATATGCACCCTTCTAATCTTAGCCTGAATTGTCACCTACCTCTCTGTGTTTTCGTAGTTCATTCCCTTGTCTCTGTGTCTGTGTCCAAATTTTCATTCCTCTTTTGAGGACATCAGTCGGTGGATTACTTTGGGTACATCTGCAGATTCCCTATTGCCACATGAAGGTATATTCGTACGTACTTAGGGTTGGAATGTCACTGTATCTTTTTTTTGAGGACACAATTCAACCCATAATGAGTTCAATGA
This sequence comes from Erethizon dorsatum, assembly GCA_028451465.1. Classification (NCBI taxonomy): domain Eukaryota; kingdom Metazoa; phylum Chordata; class Mammalia; order Rodentia; family Erethizontidae; genus Erethizon; species Erethizon dorsatum. The sequence continues at coordinate 39,272,459 of CM051822.1, read as the reverse complement.
AAGATAAAGAAATGCAATTTGGTACAAGTGACAACTATTCTTTCAGGATTTTCCCTTATCTCAGCTGAATCCTTTAGTAGAATTTCTATTATTAAACTATGTAACTCACCTAATGGCCAAGCCAACACCCTAACTTTTCTTCTTTGTTGAAAGAGAAAGTCTTTCTTCTCTCCTTGGTAACTCTTGGCATTTGTTCTGTACTTGCATCTACTCTGGGCTTTTGTTCTCCTTAAATAGTAGGTAGACTCTCAAACTTCTATCATCTTTTTCTAGTAAAAAAAGAAACTATTTTTTAAATAAAGTAAATAAATGTCTTTATCATAAGATGTAAAGCCATATTGTGGCAGAAATATGTTACATGACTTCAAAATCACATCAACTTAGGAAACTAATAGCAGCTTTATATTGTTTCAGACTTTTATGAATTTATGCGTAAAATATATGTGTTGATGGAACTTGGGGAGACAAAGGAAAATGAAATAGAATTTTGACTAAAAGCAAGCAAACAAAAAATAAGATTATTTCAGAAGTAGAATATGACAAATAGAAAAGAATATAGAAGCAAAGTATAAATTTTAACTCTGAAATGTTTCACTTTTTCAGTGTCAGTGGATAGAAGAGTTTTTTGTCTTTGTTTTTTGAGATGGTCTCGCTATGTAATACAGGCTGACCTTGTATTGGATAGGGTTCACTAGAGGAACAGATTTAATATATTAAAAAAAATAAATATATATAAAGGATTTACAAGGTAGGCTTAAAATGGCTGCCTGCAGAGGAGGAATAGTGCAAAAGGACTGTCTATGTGCTAGAGAGCAGAGAATCCAGTCAAAAGTTGAAGGCCTGGAGCTCACTGTAGAGTACCCCGTAAGTCCGGATCGGAAAGGTGAAGTATTTGCATTAAAAGGCTGAAGAGTATGCTGGAAGCCTGGAGAGGGACATCCAAGGGCAATGGTGAACACTGGAGGTCTTCCAAAGAAGCAAAAGTGAGACTTCCTTCTTTTCTTTTTTATTCCTTCCAGGGTATGAGGCTCTTGGTGCCACCCACATACATACATACATCTTCCCTCTTCAGAGAGTCAGTCATTCAGACACACCCAGCACTATGCTAGACTAATCTGCTAGGCATTTCTTATTCAAATTGACACCACAATTAACTACCACAGACCTTTAACTCACTATATAGCCCTGGCTGGCTGTGAACTAATGATCCTTCTGCCTCATTCTCCTGACTGCTGGGATTATAGGCATGCACTACCACACCTGGCTCGTAGAATAGCTTTTCCTTCTGTAGATTAATATAGAAAGAAAAAAGGCTAAGTATTGAAGAGGAATTTATTCTTTTGTACCCATCTTGGCCTTGATTACAAATTCAATTTTAAATCATTTTATTTTTGATGATATATATTTATAGTAATTACACTTCACACTGTACTTTTGACTTTACAAGCTTTTTGTCACTGTACAAAATCAGTTGGAGGGATTAAAATGCTAAAAAACCAAATATAACTTTGATAAATATTGCAGAATTTTACAAAAAAAATTTTTTTTAAATGTGGGTACAAGGAGTCGAACTCAGGACCTCGAACTTGCCAGGTAGGCGCTTATGCCACTGAACTATATCACCGGCCCTACAAATTTTAATAACAATGGTTCTGTTGTTTCCAACTCCCTATGAGACTTTTGCTTCCTGTTTATACTTTAGGTCAGGATATGGAACTCAGTAAGTTTATATCTTTCTTCTTATACCACTCTGTTTCCTTTGCTTTGCTTTGCTTTGCTTTGCTTTGCTTTGCTTTGCTTTGCTTTGCTTTGCTTTCCTTTCCTCTCTCTCTCTTTTTTTTTTTTTTTTTGTTTGTTTCTTCTGTTTTTTGAGACAGGGTCTCACTGTGTAGTCCAGGCTGGCCTTGATTCACACGTATCCCAGGCTGGCCTCGAATTCCCAGGGATCCTTCTGCCTCAACCTGCCGAGTGCTGGGATTACTGGGGTGTGCCACCACACCCTGCTCTCTTTCCTGTTTTTTGAGATAGGGTCTTGCTAAATAGTTCAGGCAAGAACTGAACTCATTATGTAGCCCAGGCTGGCCTCAAACTTGTGGCAATCCTCCTACCTCAGCCTCCAAAGTGCTGGGATTACAGGCATGAGTCATGCCTGGCACCACTACTTTCTTTACTAGCTTTTTTCCTTGTACTGGGGATTAATCCAGGGCATTGTGCATGTCAGGCAAGTACTGTACAACTAATCTATATCCCCAGCCCTTAAATAGCCTTTTTGAAACATAATTTATACATATCATGCAATTTACCCTTTTAAAGTGTGCAATTCAATGGATTTTAGAATGTTCAGAGTTGTACATCTATCACCACAAGAAATTTTGAACATTTTCATTATCCCATGAAGAGACCCTGTACTCTTAGCCATCACTCTCAAATCCCTTCATCCTCCTCAGCCTTAGGTAGTCATTAATCTACCATCTATTTTTCTATATTAACCTATTCTAGACATTTCATATTAGTGGAATTATATTGGTCCTTTGTGATTATCTTCCTTCAGCTAGCATGTGTCTCCTATTATTAGCATCTTATATTAGTGTGGTATATGTGTTACAGTTAATGAACTGATATTGATATAGTATTAACTAAAGAATTATTATTATATATTTTATTAACTAAAAGTTTGAAAATTTCCACCATACAGAAATGATAAGTGTTCCAGTATCCCATCCAGTTTACTGCATTACATTTAGTTGTCATGCTTCCTTCACTGTCACATTTTCTCAGACTTCTCTTGTTTTTTTATGACCCTTATTTTTAAAAATTCATTGCCTAAGACATCTAGTACAGTCAGCCCTCTGTATCCATGGATTCTGCATCAGTGGATACAACCTACCTTGAGTTGAAGATACTGAAAAAAATACACCTGTACTGAACATGTACACTTTTCTGTGTGTGGTGTTAGAGATTGAACATGGGGCCTCACATAAGTCTGTGCTCTGCCACTGAGCTCTACCCCTAATCCCATAAAGATTTTTTTCTTTTTTGTAATCTCTCCAAACGATATAGTCTAACAACTATTTACACAGCTTTTACATTGTCTTAGATATTGTAAATACTCTAGATACATTTAAAGTATACAAGAAAATATATATAAGTTAAATGCAAATATTTGCCATTTTATATAAGGGTTTGAGCATCTGGATTCTGAGATTCATTGAGGAGGGTGTCCTGGAACCAGTCCCTATCACCAAGGGATGATAAATGTATAATTTGTAATAGAAAGTGGAGAGCCTTGTATTTTTCCTAACTATAAGGAGAATGGTTCGTCTTAAAGTATGACTTTAAAATTTGTCATTGACTTTGGTAGATATTCTTCATCAGATTAAAGAAATTCTATTTTCTTTCTGATTTTCTAAACATTTTTGTCACGAAACTGGGATTTTATACAACCTTTATCTATATCTATTAGATAACAGATTTTCCCCTTTAATCTCTTTAATGTGGTGAATTACATAAGTAGATTTATAGATACTTAACTGTCCTTGCATGTAAAGCTCACCCAGTCAGGTTATATGTGCATTTTTATGCCAACATGCATGTATATGAACATATGTATATACATATTTGCATATAAATATTACATATATAATGTGAATTATCTTAGTAATCTATTAGTATTTTTGTATCTATGTTCATAGATGAGGTTGGCCTATTTTCCTTCCTTACAATATCTTTGTAAGGTTTTTACAGATAGGTTTTTTTTTTTTTTTTTTGTCTTTTGAGATAGAGTTTCACTGTGCAGTTCAGGCTGGCCTTGAACTCACTTTGTCGCCGACACCATAACTGATAGTCTTGGTGTTAGGATCACACAGAGAAAATAGCAGTGGGTTATTCTGTTTCAGTTCAATAACAAATTTAACTCAAGTCAAACACTAAACCTTTTTATAGGTGGCTAAGATTTGTTTTCCTCTTTACTTGGGCCTCTTGTTACATATATATATATATATATATATATTTTTTTTTTTTTTCCCTCCTTTCTCCTTCTAGTATTCTATGCAAGAAGAAAGCCAGAGGAAGCCATTGTCCACTGCTGCCGCCCAGTGTTGTAAGTGGGAAACTCGTCTCTGAACCTGTCTTTAATTGCAGCTTTCTGTAACCTTCTTCGAATACGGCTTGAGTCGGGGTGGGTAGAGACATAGTGCTCGTGAACAGAAGATGTCCCAGAAGCTCTGCCGTCTAGGCACAGGCCTCCAATGGCTGCTCATCCATCGGCTTCAGGAAAAGGTTTTGTATGCTTTTGGCAGGGTAGCAGTGCTCATTGTTTTTCTCCATTTGCCAGGTTTTACTATTGGGTGTCTGATTTTACCCTCTCTGTTTACCTTTTCTTTCTTTCTTTTTTTTTTTTTTTTCCCAGTACTGGGGGTGTTAATTCAGGGTTTTCCTACTGTTGCTAAATTGCCCAGTCTCAGCCTGAACCTGAACTTGCGTCTCAGAGTGCTGGGATTACAGGTGTATGCCACTATGCCTGGCTTACCTATTATTGTTTAAGGCTCAGTTTAAATATCACTGTTTCTGGGAATTCTTTGTGCTATTTCCTCCTTCCTACAAGTTAACTTCTGGGTTTCCCCTCTGTGGTTCCATGAATCCTCTGTGTACATCCATTACATAACCTGTCACACATTATAGCTTACATATATTTAATACAAGAACACAGAGTTTTTGGGCTGGGTATGTAGCTCAGTGGTAGAGTACATACGTACTACCTTAGCATGCACAAGGCCCTGCATTTGATCTCCAGCACTGCAACAAATAACAAAACTGCCAAGTTTTCAAAGATGTAGACATTCTTCTATTTTTTATTTCATGCTTCAACAACCAATGCATAGTAAACTTCAATAAAGTTTAATAAATCATTAACCTAGTGAGAGAATCTATCATTTCTCCTGAGATTAATTTATTCGGATCACAGAGATTCCTTCTAGAAATGAGCCATACATTGTTGGTATACTGCTACCTTTTCAGTTTCTTTGAAAACAGATTGAAGAGATAGTAAAGGACCAGTTAAAATCTGTTCTGAGTTTTTCAACCTGTGAGAGGTGTGTGTATATACATACATGTGTGCATCTTTTGTGTTGCTATAGTTTTTCTGAGTCAAACGCCAAAGTCCTTTAATTGTAGGTTGAAGTTGGTGGTAGCAGTTGTCATAGTAATACTAGCAAAAATAAGAACCATAGCAGGCAACGTATATTAAGCTCTGACAGTATGCCAGATGCTATTCTAAGAACTTAAATGTATTAACTTGTTTAATCTTCACAACAACCCTAAGATACAGATTTTACTCTTGTCCTCATTTTTTCAGATGAGGAAACTGAGTTATAAAGAGATTGAGTTGTGGTGACACAAGTATTCAAACACAGACGACTCCATAGTGTATAACTTGTACTACTGTGTTATACTGTTTCCTTTGTATTGTTTGTGGGAAGGAAAACCTCTATTCACCATTGGTTGTCTTCCATTTCTTATATGATTTCTCACATGATTCCTTTCTCATATGATTTATTACTACCACTTCTTCTTTTCTTTGCTATTAAGGTCATAGAAGCCAAAAGAATCTGAAATCTATAAGTCCTTTTCCAAACTTATTGTAATGAGTTAATTTTGACTTTTTAAACTTTTAAACCTTTTTTCCAGGACTGCTATTGAGAAGTGAAATGGAATGATTAAGATTACATGTCCTGATTCTTCCTGTTCTCATTTGATGAAATGCAGTTGAAGTGATTAAAGAGCAAATGTCAAGAGACCAGGGAGAAATAAAATAGAAAATAATAGAAAATCAGCTTTATTAATCAGTTTATTAATTTTCATACATTTCTTATTTGTTTATTGGCTACTTGCCGTGATCCGCGCAGCTCTCAAAGTTCCCGGGGGGACGGACAGCGAGAGGATGGAGAAATAAAGAAAAGAGATAAAAGCTGAGGTCAGGTGGAGCCCTCTCTTCTGATGGGAGGAAAGGAACAGCTCAACCAAAGCAGTGCGTTTATTTATACATTTAGCAAGCTGGTGTCACGTGACACCCCTTTTCCTAGCAACCCATTGCTTGGATTGCCTTGGGGCTAGGTGTTCTCTGGGCTGGAGCAGCTGGTTTAGGTAGCCCACCTCGCTGCTCTTTGTTCTCTGGCTGGGGGAGGTGGAGCAGGAGCCCACGTGTGATCAATTTTCCAGCTTCAGCTGCTCCCCACAGCTACTTTATTTTTTTTTATGAATAGTTCATTCTTGTATTTTCCCTGCTCTCTTAATCATTTTTATTTTGGAAAATTTTAAATCTGTAGAAAAGTTGAACCAACAGTTTGGTGAGCACCCACTACTCTTTTACTAGATTTGGTAATTAACATTTTGCCCCATTTATTTCTCCCTCTTATTTTTCTGTTGTATTTCTTTATATGCCTGCTTTTATATTAGCTGTTTTTATGTAACTGTATACTTCATAACATATCAGCATGTATTTCCTAAAAAGTAGGGCAGTCAACATAACCCAAATACCATTATCACAACTAAGAAATTTAACATGAACATAATGATATCTAAAATAACACCCAAGGGCTGGAGGTGTAGCTTAGTGGTAGAGCACTTGCCTAGCATGTGTAAGGCTGTAGGTTCAATGCTTAGTACCACAAAAAAAAAAAAAAAAAAAAAATTATCAGCAATCACTCTTCCATTTAGCTGGGTGTGGTAGTGCATGCCTATAATCCCGCAACTTGGGAGGCTGAGGCAAGAGGACGACTGTCACCAGTTCGAGGTCAGCCTGGGCTACATAGTGAGTTCAAGGCCAGCCTACACTACATAGAGAGACCCTGTCTCAAAAAACCAAAAAAAAAAAAAAAAAAAATTTGTGTGAGAAATGTACATTTAAATGTATCATTTGTGCTACAGAAAGCACTGGATTTTTGTCAGCTTTGGACATGGTGCATTTCAAACAAGTGTGAGCTGACTGAACAAATGTCAAGCATGATATGGGATTATTTCAGAAGTTACCTATAGTGGAGACAACACTATTTTAAAAAATTTGCAACTTATGTACAAGAGAAATTTAAAAAAACAAAAACCTACCAAACAAACAAACAAAAAAGAATTAATTGAAGCCACAAGGAATAGATTGTTTATTTTCTTGGTTACTTTGCATGATACAGATCTGTTTCTGGAAATCCTGGCCTTGAATACAATAGGAGTGGTTTCTCTGTCCTCATCTACCCTCCTAGAAGGACTTTCACACCTTTGTCACTGGGCTAAGAAATTTATTGCAGTTTATTTCTATAGAATGTGTTACTTTCCTCATAAATTTTGCTTGGTGGTCACTTTTCATGGTATTGTGAAGAAGTTTTTTTCCAACATAGTAAGTCAGTACCTTTTTAACTCTTTTTTTTTTTTTTTATGTGTGTACTAGGAGTCGAACTCAGGACCTTGCGCTTGCCAGCAGGCGCTTATGCCGCTGAGCAATATCACTGGCCCTTTTTTTCCTTTATGTGGGTGTTGGGAGTTGAACTCAGGACCTCGCGCTTGCCAGGCAGGTGCTTACGCCACTGAGTCATCTCACCAGCCCTACCTTCTTAACTTTAAACTTTAAAAAAAGCAAACATATAACGTGTTTACTATAAAAATTTTCAAACCAGAAGTGTATAAAATGGAGGATTGAATAATGTATAATTTTCACTGTCTATTCCATTCTGAGATCGCTACTCTTTAGCTTGGTGTATATTCTCCCACTATCTTAATTTTTATTTTTAAAATGTTAGAATTTTAATTATGCAGTGTTCAAATATGTGAAAGAATACATATAAAATGCATCCATTTTGGAGTAAATGGAGATAACACTTATGAGCACGGTACCCATCATTTATCTTCTAGTTTAGTTTAATAATGTACTCTAAACTTTTCCGTAGACTCACACTGCTTGAGGGACAGGATTTTTTCCCCTCTGAGACTGAATTTCAGAAGTTATGACATCTGGTTTCTTAGTCTCTCTCTAATGAGTTTAGATAGCGACAGAGTAATACTTGACTGTTTGCTCTTGAGAGACATCATCCTCTTGGATTTTAGATAAAGACAATTTGGTTTTTTAGGAGTTGTAGTTGGGGAGAGAGTGTAATTTGCTGTATTTGCTGGAAGGTGGCATCCTTTTTCTTTGGATTGGAAATTGCTCCGGAGTTTTTAGATACCTAGGATACTTTTGTAATTAAGAACTTGGGGCCGGTGAGCCGGCTCAGCGGCTTAAGCGCCTGCCTTGCAAGCGCGAAGGCCCGAGTTCGACTCCCGGAACCCACATACGAAAAAGGGGCCGGTGATATCGCTCAGCGGCACGGGTGCCTGTTGGTGCGCGAGGTCCTGAGGTCGTCCCCCCGGTACCCACCAAAAAAAAAAAAAAGAATACTAAACTCATATTCAGGCAACTGATATATAAAGTTGGCAATAATTAAAGATATATTAACTATATTGTAAGGTAATTTATAAGCATTAGGATGCTCGCGACTTTACTTAGTAGAAATGATGGCCTTTCTTTAGCAGTTGCAAGACAAAAGGACAACTGTCGGCGAGGGATATAGCTCAGGGGCACAAGCGCCTGCCTGGCAAGCGCAAGGTCCTGAGTTCAATTCCTGGTACCAAAAAAAAAAAAAAAAAGGACAACTGTCATATTTTTTCTTAATTTCTCTTGTGAACCTTTGAGACTCTAGACCAGCATTACAGAAAACAAACCCAAAGCCCCTGAATTCAAAGGAACTTATCTGCTGCATATTTTGTCCTTTTTCCTCAAGCTTTCTAATGAGCAGATAGACGAGGCAGTATATTTGCAGGGGCAAAGGAGGAATTAATGAGAGGATGACTTTGGAAAGAACTATTTGAAATGTGTTTACTGAAAGAAAGGATTTTTTCATAGTAGGATGAATGAAAAGTGAAAAGAAAGGATTCAAAAGATGCAGAACATTATAGCTTGGAGGAAGTAGAGTGATGTCATAGTTGTGCTTGCCAATTTGCTGAAGGAAATTAGTGCCTTCGCCATACATATTTTCCCACCCAAAGAATCAAGACATACATGATTGGCCCAGTTTGAGGGATTTATCCCTTTGGGAGCCTTTTCTTCTCTTCCTTCAGATGTCTAGTGTCCTCTTCACCATCTATTACCTTCTTGCTTTTGAAATCCATTATTGGATTGGAAGTTTTGTGCCACTTAAATTTTTAGTGGTTAAAACATGATTGCTATAACTGAAGACCTATTTCTGTGAGCTCTGCAAACAGAAGAGCAAATCTTATGTCACTGATGACTTTTATTTACTGTGGACCACACATACTGGGGAAAATAGGATTGCATAGCCAGCGGGCCTTTACCTTATGGAGTCTTTTTTTTTTTTTTTTTTTTTGTTTTTGTTTTTGTTTTTTGAGACAGGGTCTCACTATGTAGTCCAGGCTGGCCTTGAACTTGCTATGTAGCTCAGGCTGGCCTCAAACTTGAGACGATCCTTCTGCCTTACCATATAGATTCTTACATTTCATCAGTTTCCTCTATTTTCCATTTCTCATTTCTAAAATTCCAGAAGGCAAAGATGCAGAACTCATATTCTCCCTATGCCACCTTCTACAATTTTGCCACACCCCTGATGCCCCCTCCTCGCTTTTTTACAGTGCCGGTTGAACCCAGGGCATGCTAGGCACCTTGCTCAGACTAGGCGAAACACCCCACTGTTAAGCGAGTTCCTGGACCCCATTTTGCTATTGTTATCTGAGCCTCCTATTCTGGGCCCTGCATTAAAGCATCCTAATCACTCTGGTCTTCTGTAGGTGGCAGAATCTTTTTTTTTTTTTAAGTTTTTACTGTTTATTAATCCTCTCATGAAAAAATTGCACAATCACTACAATCTGTCATTGTAAAAATCTTTGCTTCTTTCACTTTTTGCAGCACCAACATTGACCTTTGCATTCTCTCTTTCTTTATTCAGTTATTGCATTCCTTCTGCTGTTTTCTTGAGACCTTTTTCTTCTCACATAGGCCATGTCTTGCAAGTCTATATTTGAGTTCATTTTTCTTTGCATAATCCAAGGAATCATAAATCATGCCACAGCCAGTTGTCTTGCCACCACCAAAGTGGGTTCTGAATCTAAATACAAAGATAATATCTGGTGTAGTCTTGTACATTTTCACAAGTTTTTTCCAAATTTGTGTCTTAAGTACTGTTGCTTTCCTGGGGTTAAGGACGTGGATGACCATTTTTTTTCCTTTGAAGTAGTCAACTGATCATGAACTTTCTGGTCCATATAGTTACAGTCATTCCTGACAGGCAGCCAGGGAGGAAAAGAGCAGGTGGTGGATTTTTGTTTACTTCATGGCTGAGATGTTTATATCCATTTTACCTTTTTTGAAAAGCACCATGTACATAAGGTGCACAATTCAAAAGATACAAAAATGCAACTTTACTTAATTAAAAAAATTTTTTTGCTCTATTTTCTGGAGCTTGAACTTAGGGCCTTGTGCACTAAGCAAACTCTCTATCACTGAGCTACCTCAAGCTCCCCAAAATAAAAATAGGCTATGAAAAACAATTTTTTGTCTTTATCCTTTAGCTGTGTAATTTCTGCCTGGAAGCAACCACTATTTCAATTTATTGTGGATTTCTGTAGAATTTATGCATTTATAAGCTAATATATACAGTATTTCTCCCTCACAAATAGTAATATGCCGTTACGTAGTACTCTGTGCTTTGCTTTTTTTCATTTAAATATAAATACACACACATAGAAAACCGGTCCCTATTAATGGACATTTTTAACTGTGGTGAAATTCATATAACAAAAAAGTAATCATTTTAAAGTCTATAATTCTGTGGCATTTAATATATTCACAGTGTTATGGAACCATCACCTATATTCATTTCCAAAATATGTGACCTTTTTAATTATTTTCTTTACTCAGAGTAATGTTTTTGAGGTTTATGTTGTAGCATGCATCAGACCATTATTACATTTTATGGCTGAATAATACTTTGTATAGATATACTGCTCTTTATTTCTTCATTCATAGTTGATAGGCATTTAGGTTTTTATTTTTACAACTTTTGGTTATTGTGAATAATGTTGCAGTGGACAATAGTGTGCCAGTATTCAAGTACACATTTTCAGATTTTAGCAGTATGTAGTAGGATTGGAACTGCTATTAGTGGACATTTAAGTTGTTTGAATATTTGCAGTTATACTGCTGAAATTGGTATCATTTTACATACATACTTTCATACATGTGTGAATATCTCTATTGGTTGAATAGGTAGAAGTGGGATTGCTGGGTTAAAGCACTGTACATTTAATAATAACATTTAATATTGTTGAAGATATTGTAAAACTCCCCACTGTGGAAGATATTCTATTTACACACCCACTAACAAAATATGAGAGTGCTTTATCTTCCCCTGGCTTTTAAGGATAGCCAGCCTCCCTATAAATCATATCGTAGAAAGCACAGTAAAGACAGCCACAGGCAAACAGTTCCTGTGCCATGATTCATTCAGTCTCCTTGCTTGTCTGCCTAACCTGTCTTTCCCTCCTTTGCCATCCTGGTCTGCTGCTTTCCTGTTTTGGCTTTTAATACCTGGATCCTCTTTGGTGATGTGTTCAAAGTCTCTCCTCTGGTTTGGCAACTTTCTTTCTGCTTATATCTTAATTTTGGGCAATCCTTTGATTTCATTCTCAGTAATACCATGGAAATAGGAAAGTGCTGAGGTAGCAAAAGTGGAAGGACATAGGATGCCGTAAGTTCTGTTCAGGAAGGCTCTCTAGAAGAGATGAGTTTAGAGATAACTTGAAGAAGTTAATTGAACTGTATTAAGGGAGAGATTATTCATGGAAGGATAGATGGAAAATATGAAGAAAGAATTCATGAAATACGTGCCCCATCCAAACACACCCTGGTCAAGGAATCTCACTGGTTGGAAAATTCTTCCCTACTATCTTATCCAGTTGGGTAGGGAGGAGTAAGGGAGCAACCAGTCTGCACTTTCTGCTGTCCCCAGTCCAGGACGAAGACTTTCAGAGGCAGAAATGTGTACTAGTTACAGATTCCTTAGAGTGCATAGGTAGTAGTATTATATTAGCAATAGGGCAGCACAGTGGGTCCAGAACTTCTGTCAGTGATGCTGAGTTTTACACTGTACATACGGTATCAGTGGAAGCAGTTGATATTGATGCTGATTATAGGTGCTGGCAAACTAACAAAGAAAAGGGAGAAACTGTAATAATGTGGTTTGGCTGATAAAAATAATGTTAATTGTAGTCTTCTGACTCACTCATTTATTTATTTCTATTCTGTCTTCTTCCAGAAAGACTTTTTTTTTTGGTACCGGGAATCAAACTCAGGACCTTGCGCTTGCCAGGCAGGTGCGGCACCACTGAACTAAATCCCCAGCTCCAGAAAGAAATTTGAGGTGGCTAATTGCAGTCATTGCACTGACTTATTATCATTTAAGTTCAATTACAATGCCACATAGCTATGCATGTTAAAAAATGTTAATGTGAAAAAGTTTGATTTGATGACAACATTTAAGTGTCTACTCCTGAGTACAGTGTGTGTTGTATATACATAAAGGTTGATTATGACCATAGAGCATGGCCATTTTATGGCTTCTGAAAATAGGTTTCATTGGTACAGAGTGGCAAGAAATGAATTTAATAAAACATGATTGACAGAATTGTTGTAAGTATCAAACATTGGTAGAATTGTTCATTATGCAAATATTTGGCCGGTTGTGGTGGTACACACCTGTAATCTCAGCACTCGGGAAGCTGAGGCAGGAGGATCCCCATGAGTTCAAGGCCAGCCTGGGCTACATAGTGAGACCCTGTCTTTAAAAACCATCTAACAGAGCCAGGGATATATCTCAGTGGGCACAGTGCCTGCCTGGCAAGCACGAGGTCATGAGTTTGATTCCCAGTATAAAAAAAAAAACCAAACCAAACAAACAAAAAAAGCAAATAATTGTTGAATACTTCTTCCTCATGCCAAGAAGCATGCTAGCCACTGGGAATATAGAGATGAGAAAGTCCCTGACCTCAGGGAGCTCAATTCCAGATAGGAAGGAACATGTAAATAGTACCATGTAGTAAGTGAATGGTAAAGGTAAGTGGTTCAAGGAGTATAGAGGAAGAAAATCCAGATTTGGCATGGTTTGGGAATGCTTCTCAGACGAAGTGATATCTCAGCCAAAATCCATAGTTTACATGATGGTTCACTCTTGATGTTATATATTCTACAGGTTTTGGCAAAAGGTATAGTGACACATGTCTACCTTTATGTTTTACAAGAATAGTTTCACTGCCCTAAAAATCTCTTGTGCTGGGCATGGTGGCACACGCTTATGATCCCAGCACTTGGGAGGCTGAGGCAGGAGGATTGCTTCAAGTTTGAGGCCAGCCTTGGGCTACATAGTGAGTTCAAGGCCAGCCTGCACTACAAAGTGAGAACCTGTCTGAAAAAAAGAAAAAAAATCTCTTGTGATTTACCTGTTCATCCCTACTTCCCTAAACACTGGCACAAAGTGAGTCTTGAAAGACAAGTAGGAGGCAGTCAGGTGAAGGAGAAAAGAATATATGGTACCAGAACACAGAGTTAGAAAAGTATGGCTTAAGGAATGTTGGGGTACTACAAGCTGAAAATTCAAGATGTCTCGAGGTTCTGGGAATAAGAAGAGTGAGAAGAGTCAGAGAGGAGGCAGGGAGACACAGAAAGCTCGTATCATGCCATGCAAGCTGGTTTGTATTGTATCTTGGAGGCAATGGGAAGCCTTTGAAGACTTTATGCAGAGGAATGAAACAATGAGATGGTGGGGGATTTAGCAATGTGAGCAGTTTGCTGCATTAAAAATCCTTATAGGTTGTGACACATATATATAGAAAACCTCATAAAGCAGATGTTTAGTCTAATGAACTAGTATAAGGTAGGCAAAAAATACTTTTACCAGCTGCCCCATAGAATCCTTCATATGCCCCTTTCCCATCACAATCCCCTCCTTCCTAACAGTTATTACTTTTTTGACTTTTATGTTAATGACTTCCTTGCTTTTCTTTGTTTTGATCCAAATGTTTCTGTAAACATTAATTTTGCCTGTTTTCTCTTTTTGATATATAATTCTTTTAAAATCTGTGAGTTTCTTAATATTTTTACTTGTATTTTCTTTATTAAAGAAATTAGGCCATTTGATTACATGATTTTGTTTGACTTACTGAGTTTAGTACATTTTAGATTTTGCTTAATATACTCCTCTGTCCTTATATTTAAATTGATAGTTGGACCTAGAAGACTGGCCATATTCAAGGTGAAGTATGTTATAATTTGCAACTGTTCTCCTGTTGGTAGACATTTGCATTGTTTCCACATTTTTGCTACTAAAACAGTATACAATAGTGAAAAATTCTGTGCAACTATGTTTTTTTTACTAAACATGTTTAAATCTTCCTTTCTCTGTTACATATTTATGTAACTTTATAGCACTTAGTATGTTTGATTATTAATTAATATTTGTTTTCTTCCCTAGGCCATAAATTTCATGAGTAGGGAATGTGCTTATCTATGTGTCCATAGTAACTTTGCTCAATAAATATTAGTTGAATAAATGCATCTTTGTAAGTGGAATTATTGGGTTAAATACTATACACATTTTAAATTTTGTTAGATACTGTCAAATTATATTCCAAAATATTGTACTATTTATGTTCCTACTGCTGGTAGTTCTCTCACATCCAGCCTCACCAGCCCTACTGTCCTCATCTTCTTTCCTTCCATAAATATTTTGACACCTATGTTGTAGATTCTGTTTTGGATACTAGAGTTATGTTAGGGAGCAAAACAAAGATTCAGAGAGTGGCAGGAAGTAGACAATAAATAGCATGAATAAGGAAATTGGTATATTAAGAAGTGGACCAAGAAAAGAATACATGGTGAAAAGTAGTTGGTGGGCCGGCAAGATGGCTCAGTGGCGTAAGTGCCTGCCTGGCAAGTGCGAGGTCCTGAGTTTGACTCCTGGTACCCACATAAAGGAAAAAAAAGGGGCCGGTGATATCGCTTAGTGGCACAAGCACCTGCTGGCAAGCGCAAGGTCCTGAGTTCGACTTCCGGTACCCACATTAAAAAAAAAAAAGTAGTTGGTAATGCTAGAATTGGAGTTGAATTATAATGTTAAGTAAGATGGTGAGAGCTCACCATGAGTAGGTGACATTTGAGCAAAGACTTGAAGAGATGAGGGTATTAGCATGTGGCTTTCTGAGAAAAGAGACAGAAAACAGCTGGTTCAAATCTCATAGTGACTGCATAGGAGCAGAAAGAGGTCTGCTGGGTGCTGGTAATGTTCTTTCTTGATCTGTGTATTGATATATGGGTATGTTCCATTTCACTGAGCAGTACTATTATGATTTGTGTACTTCTCTGTGTCATACTTCAGGAGAACTTCTACATTAAAAATAAGGAGTGGAAGCCCAGTGTGGTGGTGCACATCTGTAATCTCAGCACACGGGAGGCTGAGACAGGAGGATTGTTGTGAGTTTGAGGCCAGCCTGGGCTACAAAGTGAGTTCAAGGCTAGCCTGAACTGCATAGCAAAACCCTGTCTCAAAAAAGACAAAAGGAAAAAAAAAAAAAAAAAAAAAAAAGGAGAGGATACCCACAATGAATGTAATCATTACGTACTACAAACATATACCAATAAAAAATAAATAATAAAAAAATAAAAATAAGGAGTAGATGATCAACATTAGTGGTTAACCTATTGTTCATGGGTATTTTCCTTTGATTCATCAATATGATAAATATGTTAATTTCTATTAATAAATCATTTTTTCCTTCCTATACTGTATCCTACTTGATTATGGTAAATTACTTTTTCACTATAATACTAGGTTTGATTACTGTATTTGTATATCATTTTGGATTTTTATATCTATATTCACAAGTAAGGTTGGTTAATTGTTTCTTTTCTTTTTTTATTCCCCTGTGTTAGCTTCAAAGTGCTTTTCTTAATTATAGGCTCTTTACTATTATTTTCCATAGAAAGAGAAGTTCTCTGGTACTTATCTAATCTGTCTAGAAAAAGGGAAGAGAATAATTTCTAATGTTTGACTTTATGTCCTTTCTGAGTTGCCTGGTAATTACTACAATTTAGTAATTGATAGGTGAGTCCTGTCATTGCCTGGGCTGTTTGCTTGGAGTCTGGGGCTCAAATATTCTTCCATTTCAGTGTCATGAAAAAATTAACCAGCACCGGGCTATTAATTGGTGATGTAACAGTTGCTCATTACTGTTTTGTTTGATAATTATAGACCTTATATTTTAATGTGACTATTCCTGATTTCTTTCATTTTCCACTAGAAACAAGATAAAATATGCAGAAGAAGAAGCCTGTGTGTAGTTGTAGCATAGTTTAAGTTTAGTTTTCATATAGAGTTTCATATAAATGGAATCATACAGTACATACTCTTTGTGTATAGCTTTCACTCAGTGTAAGGATTTTTTTTTTGTTTTTGTGGGTACCGGGGGATCAGCCTCAGGACCTCGCGCGCCAACAGGCACCCGTGCCGCTGAGCGATATCACCGGCCCCTTTTCCGTATGTGGGATCCGGGAGTCGAACTCGGGCCCTCGTGCTTGCAAGGCAGGCGCTTACGCCGCTGAGCCATCTCACCGGCCCCAGTGTAAGGATTTTGAGATTCATTTTACTGAGTATAGTGCACTCATGATCCAATCACCTTCCAAAAGCCCCACCTCTGAACATATGAGACTTTTGAGGGACATTTTAGATCTAAACCATAACATGTAATATGCACTTTTTGTGTGTGTCTGGCTTTCGCTTGGTATAAAGATTTTGAGATTTGTTCATTTTATTGAGTATATCAGTAATTTGTTCTTTTTTATTGCCAAGTAGTGTTCTAGTATGTGGATATGCCACATTTTGTTTACCCATTCACCTAGTGATGGGCATTCAGGTTGTACCCAGTAATTATGAATAATGTGCGCTGGGCATGGTGGCACACGCCTGTAATCCCAGCACTCGGGAGGCTGAGGCAGGAGGATCACCATGAATTTGAGGCCAGCCTGCACTATATAGTGAGACCCTGTCTCAAAACAAAACAAAACAGAACACAAAACAAAACCAATGTCTTCTTCTAAGATGATTCTTGGTAGGCTCCAAGATGGGGACTGGTCATCAGAAAAACCAAAGCCATGACTAGAAGCTTGGAACTCTTTGTCCTGCCATTCTTCAGGAAGAAGAAAGGGGCTAGAGATTGAGTTGATGATAAATCATAACTGCATGATAGCACCTCCATAAAAATCCCTGAAGTACGGAGTTTGGAGAACACATCCATGTGCTGGGAGGGTGACAGAAGCTCCTGTACTCAGGACCCTTCCAGGCCTTGTTTTAGTTATCTCTTCATCTGGCTGCTCATCTGTATCCTTTGTAACATCCTTTTTTTTTTTTTTTTTTTTTTTTTTTTTAATGTGGGTACCGGGAACTGAACTCAGGATCTCGCGCTTGCCAGGCAGGTGCTTGTGCCGCTGAGTTATATCACCAGCCCTGTAAAATCCTTTATAATGAATAAATAACAGAAAGAAAAAGTGTTTCCCTGAGTTATATGAGTCATCCTAGAAAATAATAAAACCCAAGGAGGAGATCATGAGAGTCCCAATTTACAATCAATTGATCATAAGTTCAAGTCTAACCTGTGACTTGGATTGGCATCTGACCTGGGGAGAAGTCTCATGGGACTGAGCCCTTTACTGTGGGATCTGATGCTATTTCCAGATAGATTGTATCAGAACTGAGTTGAATTGAATTGAATTGAATTGTAAGACACCAATTGGTGCCTGCTGGAGATTTGCTTTGTATGTGGGGGGGCAAATTCCCGCATTTTGGCTGCAGAAATGTCCTGGGTTGTGTTGACTGGGAGAGCAGCAAAAACAATTTGACTTTTTGTATCTCTTGTGGGTGCTGGCTTTCTAGACTGCCTGACAGTTAGTAGCAGGTGTCACTGAGCTAGAAGGTAATTGATTATTCATCTGTCAAATATGTGAGCAAAAGAGGTTTGAGGCTTTAAGGAGATGGGAGGCATTAGCAGGGTCATTTTGACACTCATTTGATATGTGTGAATGAATGTCTAATTTGAGGATGTCGATGGTTTTATGATAAGCTCCTAGGGTAGTTTGAGTTTTTTCTGTAACACATTTGGCCATTGTCTTTTCCCTGCTTGCTTCCTCCTTGGCGTTCTGTGGTAGTAGTACCCTCTACCCTACTTACTCATGTTTGACATTTTATTGTATGAATTGTGGAATCTCTTGATGTCTCTTTTCATGGCGTGTGCTTCTGTGTGTTTCTGAAAAGTCCATACTTTAGCTTTCACTCATTGAAATTTCTCTCATTAAAGCTGTTAGTAAGTTTTTGTTTCTAAATCCATTTGTATTATTTGCTCTATAGTACTTAATATCTACTAACTAATTTCTCCATGAAACCTTGTTTTCCTTATGGTTTTCTTCCCATCTCTCTGACTTCTTCATAGGCATTTTCGTGGGCTTTTCTTTCTCTGCCTTTAATAAAAAAGATTTATTAAGGTATAATTTACATACAATAAAATTTTCCCTTTCAGTGTATAGTCTTAGAGTTTTGACAAACACATGCAGTTTGTAGCCACAACCACAGTCAAGACGTCATCTATCATCCCTAAAAGTTCATTACACCTCTTTGTAGTCAACCTCTCCCACTCCTAACCCATGTGAACTACTAATCTGGTTTTTTGTTTCTTGTTATTTTTTTTTTTTTTGTCCCTATAATATTGTCTTTTCCAGAACATCATATAAATGGAACACATAGTACATCACTTTTTGAGTCTGGCTTCTTTCACTTATCAGTGCATTTGAGATTTGTCTATGTGTGTTATACTTTATCCCTTTTTATTCCTGATTAATATTTGATTCTGGGAATGTACCATAGCTTGTTAATCCATTCATTAGTTGTAGGACATTTATATTTCTAATTTTTAGAGTGAACCCCAAAATAAATTAAGCATCAGTAAACATTCGTGTACAGGGTTTTTGCATGAACCTGATTTTGTTTCTCTTGGGTAGATATGTAGGCGGCAGGTTTCTGGGTGTGTGGTATGTGTAC
Source organism: Erethizon dorsatum (assembly GCA_028451465.1). Taxonomy (NCBI): domain Eukaryota; kingdom Metazoa; phylum Chordata; class Mammalia; order Rodentia; family Erethizontidae; genus Erethizon; species Erethizon dorsatum. The sequence goes on along the minus strand of CM051822.1, from coordinate 39,253,290 downwards.
AACTTTATAAGAAATGCTAAGACTGTTTTCCAAAGTGTTCTATATCTTTGCATTCTTGGCAGCAATATATGAGAGTTCCAATTGCTCCACTGCCTCACCAACACTTTGTGTTGACAGTTGTCATCCTCTTCCTCTTTCTTTCTCTCTCTCTCTCTCTTTTTTTTTATTTTGAGGCAGTGCCTCACTATGTAGTCCAGGCTGGACTCGAACTCATAGTGATCCTCCTGCCTCAGCCTCCCAAGTGCTGGGATCACAAGTGTGTGCCCCTACACCTAGTTATTCTCATTTTAAATGTGGTTGTTTCTTAGGGTTTTTTTTTTTTAAACCCCTTTTATGTAGTCTTCCCCCCACTACTCTGCAGTCTGTCTCAATGTTCTTATTTATTTATTTATTTATTTTTTGTGGGTACCGGGGGTCGAACTCAGGACCTCGTGCACCAGCAGGCGCCCGTGCCACTGAGTGATATCACCGGCCCCTTTTTTCGTATGCGGGTACCGGGAGTCAAACTCAGGACCTCACGCTTGCCAGACAAGTGCTTATGCCACTGAGCTATCTCACCTGCCCCTCAATGTTATTTACTTGCTTTTATAATTTTATTTGTCAATTTATAAAATTTGTTGAGGTATTTTACTAAAATGAAAATATTTATTTTTATTGGTAAGCCTTCTATTTTTTGTTAGGCATTGTTTAGAAACTGTGAAAGTACAGGAGAGGAACAAAGCAGAGAAATCGCTATCCTCAGGGAGTTTATATTCTGAAAGCTTTCAAATCATCTGCTCCACATCTCTTTCCTAAGCTCCATGGATCCATATATCCAGCTGTTTACTGCACATACTCATTTGAGATATCTCATAGATTCCCTTAAGTCAGGATACCCAAGCCCTGAATTGATCTTCCCTTACCCTGTCCCCGTTTTTGTATTTTTCTTCTCAGTGAATGTCACACCTGCCTGAGCTCAAGCTAAAAACCTAACACAGTTATTCATCGAACTGTATTGATTTTTACTTTCAGAATATCTCATGAATTTGTCCACTTCTCTCCATGCCCTCTGCCACAGATAATTCAGGCTCTGAACAGATGTGTGCAACCTCCTCACTAGCATCCCTACTCCAACAACAACCGTTGGCCATACCATACCACTCTTCTATGTATGAAATGGCAAATGTGATCTTATCTCTCCCCTTTTAAAAGCTGTGGTAGCTCTGTGTTGTACTTTAGATAATCAAAATTCCTAGCATTACATAATTTCCTCACAGTACTAAAGATCAGTTTCTTTCATAATTCTGCAGCCTGTTTCAGATATGTCAGAATTATTTTAGTTTAGTGAGTGTGCCTTTCCACATGTAATTTCATTTTTCCTATGACATTCCCCCCCCCCGCTTTTTTTTTTTTAATTTGCAGGTACTGGGAGTCGAACTGAGGACTTCGCACTTGCCAGGCAGGCGCTTATGCCGCTGAGCTATCTCACCAGCCCCATTTCCCCTTTTCTTTCTCAGTTCTTACACCTAGCAAAACCTAAATGGTTTTGTTTTATTTTTATTTTATTTTTTGAGACAGGATATTGTATATAGTACAGTCTGGCTATATACAATAACCAGTCTGGTCCTCCTTTCGCAGTCTCCTGACTGCTGGGATTAGAATGCTTGGATTGTAGGCATGCACCACTACATCCGGCTATCCTTAGTAGCTGTCCTACTAGCTGATGAAGTTTTATGGGGGGAACAAAGTGGCTCAATTAAACTAATGTTGTTTGTTGTATAATGAGACTGGGCTGAAGTTTTGAGAATAGGGAACTGGCTTGTTAGAGAGCATAACATATTTTTTAAAGTTTTCACATTTTAGAAAAGGAGCTGGCTGGGGATTTAGCTCAGTGGCGCAGTGCCTGCCTGGCAAGCATGATGTCCTGAGTTCGGTTCCTGGTACCCCATCTCCCCCAAAAAAGAAAAGCAGCTGGTAGATGAGATCAGATTATTCATTCAATTTACTAATGTGATAGATGTTTATTAGGCACCCTTTATGTAAAAGAAACTGCTGTGCTGTGCTCAAGGATGAGGCGGTGTCCTGCAGGGAGAGCCTTCTTTGCCCTGAGAGTTATGGTGAAAAACAGTGGAGTCACTTGTCCAGAGTGATCTAGGTTGAAAGTTACATTCTAAGGTTCTATGTGATTATTTTTTCCATTTTCTTTTAAAAAGAAACAAGGTAATTACCCTCTAGCAGTTGCTATAGCAACTGTATTATAGCCTACTAGAATTTTAATTCCCCCTTCCATGGTAAGAAGATTAAATAAATCATTAAAAAATTTAGGGCCGGTGAGATGGCTCAGCGGCGTAAGCGCCTGCCTGGCAAGCACGAGGGCCCGAGTTCGACTCCTGGAACCCACATACGAGAAAAGGGCCGGTGATATCGCTCAGCGGTATGGGTACCTGCTGGTGCGCGAAGTCCTGAGGTCGACCCCTGGTACCCACAAAAAAATAAATAAATAAATTTTAAAAATTTAAATGGCACACTAAACCAACATACCCTCTCTGAGAGTTGAGAAGAGACATAGGTGGTAGGAAGAAGGTGAGTAGCTGGGAAGAAAAGTGGTTGTTACTGTATAGCTAAATTAAATAGCCTATGACTGATTAGTAGTCTCATATGCTTAAGGTAGAGGTTAACTCAGGTAAGTGCAAACAGCTTGGGTTGGCATCATCTGATGCTCTCAGAATTTTGAGTTTTACAGCAAATTTTCAAGGGAGCTGTGCCTTCAGAATTCCAAGGGCCTTCTGGACCAGATATTGAAGATCCCTTTGAGGACCTTAGGGGTGTCCGAGTATACAGACTGGGGAACTGTTTTTTTGTTTTTGTTTTTGTTTTTTTTCTGCCATGTATTTATTAGGAACCTGTAAGGAACTCAAAAGCCTGGCAGCATGACAAAGCAACAAACGCTATTGCTGACCATGTTCCAGAGGCCGTGCTAAATACTTTATGGGCATTTTCTCATATAATCCTTACAGTAGCACAGTGAGACAAATATTATTATTATTCTGATGTTACAGATGAGGAAATATCTGTCATGATGGATTCAAAATCAGATTGCTAATATGTGGCAGAGTCAGAACAACTGAGCTTTGACTTTAAAACTCATGTTCTTAACCATGAAACTACTTCTTTCCTAGGATTAACAGCCTGATTTTAGTGACTTGTCACAATTACTTGGCTCATTCAGATTATGGGATAGGATTTAAATTTAATTAATATTTAGATTTTTACTTTGAAAATATGAAAAATTTTCAGTTTCCTTCTATTTTCAAAGCTTTGTGTTTTAATGGACTTTGTTAAAGATTTATAGATAATTCAGAAAAAGTGACTCACTCTGAGGACCCAATAGGCTAGAATATTTGATTACATTTTGGAATATTAGATGTTTAGTTTTTAAGAGATAGACATTGCCATATGCTGGCCTTTTAACTTTCTTTCAGTGGAGAGCAGCGGAATTGGACATCATCACTCCCAGACAGGGCATCACTCCATAGGGTCAGGGCTGACTTCTCATGGGTGTACTGTGGCACACTCAGGTTTGGTTAACACAGAGACAAGGAAGAGCATCTTATTTATTTATTTATTTTTTGTGGGTACCGGGGGGACGACCTCAGGACCTCGCGCGCCAACAGGCACCCGTGCCGCTGAGCGATATCACCGGCCCCTTTTTCGTATGTGGGTTCCGGGAGTTGAACTCGGGCCCTCGCGCTTGCAAGGCAGGCGCTTAAGCCGCTGAGCCGTCTCACCGGCCCAAGGAAGAGCATCTTAGAGACAGGAGGTAGAATTTTGCTTTTTTTGAATCAGGAAAGGCACAAGAGCACCTAAATTATGGTGCTCTGAGAGAGATCTAGGCCAGCAGGAGGTTTAAGATGGTATGGAAGCAATAAGTTTTTTTGTTGTTCTCTAGTGAATAGCAAAGAGCGAGAATACTCTGTAGATTTGTCTCATGTTTTATAGAAGGCAGATACTCTGTTATATAAAGTTAATGGCATGCAAGTAGGGTAGGCTTAACTAAGGTAAGGTGCATAATAATTGGTGGATGGGGAATGATCTTTGAATTTCTGCTAAAATGTGTCTCTGTCACTTCTTTGTGGTTTTCTTAGGTCACTGGACCTATTTGGGCTGGGGAGAGCAGCAAAGTACGTAAGAATTAAAATTCTGTGTCATTTTCTTATCTTACTTTTTAATGTGATTCCTCTGAACCATGAACCTGGATATTCATGCATACAAGCATATATAATTCCATTCTCATCTTCTCTCCCACTTAATTCTCAGAAGACAGTTACATGTAGTGGAATGTTAAGTCCTTCCTTGAAGTGTGTGTGTGTGTGTGTGTGTGTGTGTGTGTAAGACAGACAGAGAGAGAGAGAAAGAGGAAACCAAATTCCATTCCTAATCCTGACAAGATGGCTTGATCTTAACTCCCCAGAGGCAAGCAGTATCATCAGCTCCTAGTGTAGGAACTCTTTCCACTGGTTTTTGACCAGAAGGCTTATTCTGGGATAAACTCCAGGCAGGGCCATTGGTGGGCATTTTGATTTGGATGAATAATACTAGTCTGAGGGAGGTTTTCAGAACAGACTACTGTCTCAAGTGTATTAGTCTTGGAAAGTGAGAATGTCATTTCAGCCAAAAACCTGATTTTGTAAAGGAAACAAGAGGCTGAAAACATGGTCTGACTTTCCTTGAAGCAGCCCATCTAGATTGGACACCACCTTTGTCATAGACCTTAGTGGGTAGCCAGTTCTATCAAAATACACAACTATAGGCCAACAATACTGGCTGTGTTACTCATCTGATAGGTTGATGCAACAGGTGCTAAGAAGGGCCAAATTTTCTACTGCCATTGGCATTTCTCATGAAGTGTGTAGTCCCTGTGGTTTGAATCCTGAGTATCTTCACTGTTAGAGAACTGTTCCAAAGTAACCTAAGAGAGCTCAGATTAGTTAAGATTTTCAAGTAAGAAGGAAAAGCCTGCCATGAAAAACAAAACAAAACAAAACACAGTGTGTCTTTCATTTCTTCTCTCGCTGACTAAGTTCTATCTATACTCACAGTTTAAAGAGTGGAACTGACCCCAGAAGTACTATACACCAGCAAGCCTCATTGTTCATTCGGTTTTGCTTGAGTGCTTTCTGTTGTGTTTGTAGGCCCATCTTTGCCCTAGGTTAGATTACTTTCTTCAACCTACTTTTCCAGGCTTGCTTTCTGTTATTCCCTCCCACATTCTTTTATGCAGATGCTAAGTAAACTCAAAAAATGTATTTCAAGAAAATATAGCCTTTCCCACCTTTGTGCCTTTAATCTTGTCATTGCTTTTACCCAGATTCTAGAAGATACTCATTCCCTCTCCTTCCAATCTTCAACTATTAAAAGCACACAGTTCTTCAAGAGTGTCTCCTCCATGACGCTTTCTCTACTCACCCTATAAGGAAGTGAACTGACTTTACTTCTAACTCATGTAACACTTGAGTTTATGCTATCATGCAGTAACTTCCTTATATAACAATTCAATATTCTTATTTATATTTTATTCTCCTCTTAGATTGACTTACGCTTTGAATCTTCTGTGCTTAGCCTTGTGTGTGTAGACACTCAATATTTGAAGGAGAAAATGTTCCCAGATAGTTTCAAATAAAGTACCAGGGGATTTTCAACTTTTGCCCTTAAACTAGTCTGCAAGTCCCTCCTTATGCTTATTAGCAGCCAAACCTGCACTAATTAGCTTCTTTTTCTCTGCAAAGCTAGGTGTTTTACCGTCTAGATGACATGGTACCATGGGGCAGATTGTAGACCCAGTAAAAGATAGTGACTGACACACTAAGGCACAGCTGTTTTATTAAAACTGAAATGTTACACATTTTCCTTAATTTCCCACTTTAGTTTCTAATTAGACTTGTTTGTACCAGGAATTTTACTTTCTAAGGAAGTTGAAGGTGATACAGAGGGAAAACTGGTCTTTGTCTTTCCCTACCTTTCTTTTTGTGTGTGTTTCTGTCCTTTGTCTCACCTCACTTTGTATTTCCTTTCTTCTGATATTCCTGCTTTCATATTTTCTCTTCTCCCAACCTCTTATTTCCAGGCACACTTTGTTTCTTAGTATTTACCCTTCATTTCCTTAGTATAGAAATGTTATTAGGCTTTTGGAAAGTTATGATATATTCTTCCTTTTAGCCTAACAAACTAAAAAAAAGCAAAACATTATTTAGCAGTAATAGGTCAGATACAGTGAGAAAGTAAAGGGCCATCCAAGTAGTTTCTTACATTGGCTCATGGGCTTCTAGCTGGCTAAGCTCTCTGGCCACAAAGGCAATGTGATTGTCTATCACTGTTGTCTCTGGAGACTCAACTGTGGTTCCCTGGCTTATGTGCTAATACTTTTCCTGCCGGAATTGATGGAGACTTCTGGTTTTGTCACCCTTGTTGCCTCTGCCCCCTCATCTGTATGCATGAATAGTCCAGCACTGACTTCTTCAGACTTAGCCTTTCTGTGGATTCAGAAAGATTTAAGTCTCAAGATCGTATTGGTTTTGTCTCTTGATTCTTTCTTTCTAGTCTTTAGGACAACAAATGCATCAAGGGATAAAATCAGTGTCTCCAGAGTCTCTTTTTCCTAATGGGTCATCAGAATGCCTTCCATCCTTTTTTGCTTTTGTTTTCAACCTTTACTACTCTTATCCTGGCCAGAGTACTACCTGGTTTTAACTGGCAAGTATTACTAATAATTGTGTCTCACCATTTGAAGGTTAACCTCTTTCTCTTGCTGACTTTTTTCCCCTCCTGGAGTTCTAATCATCTCTCTCTCTCTCTCTCTCTCTCTCTTTCTCTGTCTGTCTTTCTCTGTGTCTCTCTCTTTTTGTGTCTCTCTCTCTGTCTCTCTGTCTCTTTCTTTCTCACTGAAATAAACTCAAATGGAAAAATCTCCTTATCTGTACCACTAGCCTCATCTTGCTGTAAACTCAAATGGGAAAGCTCATAAAATCCTACTCCCCATCTGTACCCACAGATGTTATCTGGAACCCAGTACTCAAACTTTCTTCCTTGGTTGTAAAACCCACATGTTTATGCTCCCTGGTCTCTTTTAGAGCAATAACCTAATAGGTTGTATGGCATAGAAAACAAATGGTCAGGGCCGGGGATATAGCTCAGTGGTACAGTGCCTGCCTGACAAGCGTAAGGTCCTGAGTTCGATTCCTGATACCAAAAAAAAAAAAAAAAAAAGAAAAAGAAAACAAATGGTCATCTCCCTATCACTGTCCATTTGTCCTCAGATTTATCATTTCTTTTTTTTTTTTCCTAGTTCATTAACTCTTCCATTTCCACTGTACACATAAGTCCTTAACTCCTGCCTGAGCAATTGTAAAAGCCTAATCTTAAGGTCTTCAGAAGTTTCTGCTGCCCACAGTTACCTCGAGTGTCTTTTAAAATCACTAATGTGAAGAATCTCTCCTCTGCTAAATGCATCTCCTTTGGGGAATGGTGCATGTTTCATTTTCTCATTGTGAGCCAGATAGGAACTTGGCAAGAAAGGATATGTGGAACCTTGTTAATCAAGTGTATGGTATCTGATATGGCTTCTGTATAAAGTAGTCTAGATACACCATTAGGTTGAGCTCCTTTCCATGCACTTTTTTTTTTTTTTTTGTGGGTACCGGGGGGTCGACCTCAGGACCTCGCGCGCCAGCGGGCGCCCGTGCCGCTGAGCGATATCACCGGCCCCTTTTTTCGTATGTGGGATCCGGGAGTCGAACTCGGGCCCTCGCGCTTGCCAGGCAGACGCGTAGGCCGCTGAGCCATCTCACCGGCCCGCACTTTTTTTTTTTGAGACAGGGTCTCACTATGTAGTGCAGGCTGACCTTGAACTCACTTATGTAGCCCAGGCTGTCCTTGAACTCATGGCAATCCTCCTGCCTCAGCCTCCCAAGTACTAGGATTACAGGCGTGCACCACCATACCCGGCTTTCCATGCACAATTTTGATTTGCAGAAATGGTCATTTTAGTTAATATCAAGAAAAATAGCCACTCAGTAGTTATCTAAAAAGCAGAAATAATTTTGTAAAATTTTAGCAATTACTATTATGTAAACATGGCATTGTCAGCAGGATCCCACAAGAAGGTTCTCTCAGTCCATGCTCTGGATAGGAATTCTGAGCCTAGAATAGAGGTACTTGACAGGAATTGTTATAAAAACCTGACATAGCAGCAAGACAGGGAGACTGCTGCTGTTCTCAGCTGCATCCAAAGCCTTTGACTTGACTTCTGAGCCTTAGCTTTAACATTCTTTGTTTCTAGGACCAGCTTCTGATGTGGGACCTGCTTGTTTGGTTTAGTGCATACATATTAAATATGAAAACACCAGGCCAACTTTAAGTAAAAATTTTTTTCTAAAATAGGGAAAATTTGTTTCCCCCCCTGCCCTCTCCCTTTGATAATAGTAGAGAATCAGAATTTATTTGTGGCATTTAAAAAATTAGGTTTATGATAGCTAGAGAGGCAAAATTCCAGAGAATTCTGGGTTTGGAAAATGCAACTTGGAGCTATTCTAAGAGTCAGCACTAAAATGAAACCAAGTGTCTGATCTCATTTGATAAGGAGGGAGATTGTGCATTATTAATCAAGGCAGTTCTGCACAGTTCTTTGAGGTCACTGGGCTCATGTGCAGCTCTGCTTGCTTTTGTTCTCAAGGTCCAGGCTTGTGACTCCCTAAATTAGAAACAGAAAAAATTCTGAAGCACTAAATAAACCTGGGGTGCTTGGACTGTGCTTACTCTACAGCTTTTGAAGACCCTGACAGTGCCGTTGATGACCGAGACAGTGACTATCGCAGTGAGACCAGCAATAGCATCCCACCTCCTTATCACACGACTTCCCAGCCCAATGCTTCTGTGCACCAGTTTCTTGTGCCGGTGCGGTTGCCGCAGCAGCTGCTACTTCAGGGCCGTTCCCGGGACTCTTGCAATGACTCTGTGCAGAGTTACGACCTTGATTATCCAGAGCGGCGGGCCCTCAGGTGGGTATTGAGAACAAAGTGCTTTCCTTTCTTAGTATCCAGGTCCCATGATACAACTGACAAAAAGGATTTGAGTGCTGTCAAATGAGGTGGTGGTGTAGAGTAATAGTAAGGTGGGCCAAGCTGCAGTTATTTTGTCTTTTTCTCTTCCATGCACTCACACACATCTCCACCAGGAAGACTTCGTCTTATGATTAGTGATTCTCAACTGGTGAGGATGTTTTCACTTGGGGTAGATGGCTGAAAATAAACTGCACCCCCTCCCCAGCTAAGTGATTTTTTTATACACTTTTCACCAAGATTTAAAAAAAGGGGGCCGGGGACATAGCTCAGCAGCTCTGCGCCTGCCTGGCAAGTGTGAGGTCCTGAGTTCAATTCCCAGTCCAAAAAAACAAAACAAAACAAAATAAAACAAAATAAAAAAAGGAAATCACAGATATTACATGTTTGGTTATACCTGCCTGTTTTATTTCTTGGGAACTTCATGAAAAACCAATAAGATCTCACTATCACAGATTCAGCACTTTTGCTGGAACTTGGTTTTTATTTTATTTTATTTTATTAAATATATTAAATATTTATGTGATTAAAAAAATTTAAGGTACAATACAGCATACATTAAAGAATCTCCCACCCCTACCTGTTTTCTCCCTCTACTCTATTCCTTTCCTGTCTCCTAGTTCCCTTCCCATTACTATTTCTTATGTATCCTTCCATAGACTATTGTCACATATCTGTGAGTATAAAAGAAAACATTTAAATTTGAGTTCCTCCATTTTCCAGCGTTTTAAAAAAGTATTTCAAACTTAAAGAAAATTTGGAGAAATAGCCAGGTGTGGTGGTGCATGCCTGTAATCCCAGCACTCAAGAGGAGGATCACAATCGAGGCTATCCTTGGCTACCTAGTGAGTTCAAGGCCAGCCTAAATTGTATTGTGAGACCCTGTCTCAAAAACCTAAAACAAACAAAAAATTGGAGAAATAATAAATGAATAACCATATTTTTTGTTCCTATGAATAACCATTTTCTTGTTGCCTAGAATTCAGTTGTGTTGACATTTTGCCACATTTGTATCTTCTTCTCCATAATATATATTCATATATGCACGTATTTTTTTCCTGAGCAATTTGACAGTAAGTTGCAGATATCATGTTACTTTTCCAGAAAGTATTTTATCATGTAACTCCTAAGAAAAGGACCTTTTTTTTAAAATGCATTTCCTCTCCTTTTTGATCTAGGATCCTGTCAAGAATCACAAGGCATTATATTTGATTTTTTTTGTATTTGATTTTCCTGTTTTCTTAGTCTTCTTTAATCTAGGAAAATTCCCTTTTTTGTCTTCTCCTTTTTTTTTTTCCTGGTCTTTTCATTTGTTTTTTTCTGATTATTTCTTCATGTCTAGAATCAGTTTAAACATTTTGGCAAAAACACTACATAGGGAAATACTTCAGTCTATTCAGGAAACACATACTTTATCTTATTATTGGGTGATGTTTAGTTTGATGTCTTGGTTAAGAAATTTGGTATATAGTGTATTACTCCAGTGTAAAGTTACTCTTTCTGATTTGTAATTAATAATATCTGGGGTGATACCTGATGTTGTATCCATATCCTACTTTCCCAATAACCTTTTATCCGGTGATATTTTGCACTTATTGATCCTGCTTAAATCATTTATTTCTTGGTTGGAGATTAGTTTTTTAAAAATCATTGCAACTGGCTGGGAAAATAGGTCAGCGGCACAGCGCCTGCCTGGCAAGCACAAGGTCCCAAGTTCAATTCCTGATACCCATCCCCCCTCAAAAAAAAAAACATTGCAATTTAACTCAGACTTGCTTTGTTTTGTTTTGTTTTGTTTTTTTGAGACAGGGTACCACTATGTAGTTCAGGCTCATCTTGAACTTGCTATGTAGCTCAGGCTGGCCTCAAACTTGCAGTGCTCCTCCTGCCTCAGCCTCCCAAGTACTAGGATTATAGGCATGTGCCATCATTTATAAAATTCACCAAGCCATAGGATGATCTCATTTTTCCCCCCATCTCAAACTACTACATTGATGGATTTTTATCCTGAGCCTCAAAAGGCTATCTACCTGCTAGACAACATCCTGTCCAAGTTTACTATCATCTCAGAAAATACTTTCAGTGAAATTTTCTCATCTATCATCCACAGCATAAAGTTTGTACTGTACTGTACTGTACTGTTTTGTTTTGAGAGAAGGTGTCACTATGTAGTTCAGGCTGGCCTTGAACTCACACTGTGTAGTCCAGGCTGGCCTCGAACTCACAGGGATCCTCCTGCCTCAGCCTCCTGAGTGCTGGGATTACAGGCATGTGCCACCACACCCAGATAAAGTTTGTACTGTTCTTATTTGGAGTCTAAAATGAAACACATTAAGAATCCTTCTGAAATTTGTGCCTACTCCTTGATGGTTTATTAATTGAATGCTTGCACTTTTTTTTTTTTTTTTTTTTTCTTTTTTTAAACAGACAAGGTCTTGTTACATTGCCCAGGCCGGCTTTGAACTGCTGGACTCATGAATTCCTCTTCCTCAGCCCCATGAATAACTGCAGTCAGAGGCACATGCCACCAAGCACATGGATTGCAGTTATTCATGGGGCTGAGGAATGTGCCACCTGTACCTGATATTAGAAACATTTAAACTTAATATTTTGAAATGATTTCTCCTTATTACAACTGCATTAAAAAAAAAAAAGAACATGGTTAAATTGGATTTCATCCCTAGACCAAATGCACTTTTACTTATTGAATCCAGCTGGGTGTGGTGGTGCACACCTGTAATTCCAGCACTTAGGAGGGTGAGGTAAGAGGATTGCCAAGAGTTTGAGGCCAGCCTGGGCTATATAGTGAGTTCAAGGCCAATCTGAACTACATAGTGAGACTCTGTCTCAAAAACAAAAACAAAAAAAACCTACTGAATCCAGAATAACAGGATATTTACATAATTTGAGGTTTGACAGTAGAATTGGACTTCATTAGATATTATTTAGCCAAAGTATTTCTAGTGCTGAGAATGTCTTACTTTCTCATCCCTGAGATACAATACCTGACACCCACAAGTTAAAGGAGAAAAGGTTTATTTTAGCTCATAGTTTGTAGAGTTTTCAGTCCATATTCAGATGGCTCCAAGGCAGGGTGTCATGGCAGAGGAGAAACAGTCCATGGCATGGCAGGCAGGAAGCAGCAAATAGTGAGCCTCCCTTCCTCTTTTTATTCCATCCAGGCTATAAGCCTATTGATTGGTTCCACCCACACCCAGAGTGGGCCTTTCCATTATTCATACCCAGAACCATGCTAAACCAATCAGTGGGCTAATGTACTTATCACCCTTAATACAGTTATCACACAACCATGATCCAGCCACCTCCACAAAGCCCTACCTGTGAGTGCATGAGGCTTTGAGGGGGGATATCTAGATATAGGCCATAAAAGAGACAAATTAAGAAAATATCAATCTTACCTTGGAAGATTTTTAGTGATTAAGTGACCAATTTGGTCTTGTTTTTCTATTAACTAAGTAAATGCTGTTGGATGTTATATTTATAAGAAACTGAGTTGAAACACTTCTAATCTGTAGGCTCTATCTACATAGAAATACAGGAAGCAGTGAAAGTGAAAGAATGATCAGCTAAGTGAAAGAATGATCAGCTAACTGAAAGAACAATCAGCTGTCTTCTGTATTTGTTTATTTAAGTTAAACGTGTAGCTTCTGCTGCTGTAAACACCACAGGGAAAAATATTCATTTCACTATGATCTTCAATATGTATAGCTTTTGGATTTCCCAAAGAATAGTTTACAATGCTTTAAATAATTTACTTGTTTTGATAACATAGCAAGGTTATACTTCTGATAGTTGAAAGTTCTTTAAAAAGTATGTTTGGCTATATCCTTGTCTCTACAGCCTAAAATGTAACTTTTGGCACATTAATAGCTTGTCTTTTTTGGGGGGTGGCGGAGACTGGGAATTGAACTCAGAACCTCGCGCTTGACAGGCAGGTGCCGTGCTGTTGAGCTATATTCCCGGCCCATCTTGTCTTCTTTGTAAACTCAAACACATTAGTTTTCTTTAAATCTCTTAATATGTTTCCTTAACAGTTCTAAACTTTGGCATTGCAAATACATTCTAGATATTGATAAAAACATGTTTAATTTTTTTGTTCCTTAGAAAATAAAACTAGTAATAACAAATGGGAACAAATGAAAGATTTAAAAATCGTTACTAGAGCTGTTTCTTTTTGATATGGAAAAACTGACTACAACGAAATAATATTAGGGATATGTGGATTTCCTTTTTGTATTTTTTAGTCGGAATATTGTTTTTATCAGGTTGGCAATTTTATTATTCTAATCCTCTTATTGAACATGTACTCAATCTTACACCTTGTTTCTTCCTTTTCCTTATCTCTCCTTTTTTTCTATGTCTTGCTGTTGCTCCAATTTTAACCCCTTACATCAGACAAGGTACAAAGCCTAAAAATGACAAAATTAGGATTATTTCAGCTTTTTCTGATGTTGACTATGAAGAGCAAGAAGATATATATGAAGAGATAGAGGGAAAAATATCACAAGACTTTCTAGAAAATAATAACATAAGCTTGAAGGAAGCAGAGATAAAAGAAATTAGAACCCTTTCAAAAACTGATAAACAAGAACAACCAAAATACAACTGGGAAAAGGTACCATTTCAGAACCAACAAACAGAACTCTTTCCTGCCATTCATTTTGACCATGAGTTTGAAACATCTGCACTCTCCAGCTATCATCAGAAATATGATGCAATAGATAGAAGAAAAAAGAAACCCTTACATAGTCATTTTGAAGATAGTGAAAGAAGACCATATGATGGTAAATCTAGCAGTGAGACTAACTGCAAAGGTATCTGTCTTGATACTGAACATTACAATTGCCACATTGAAAAGAAGAAACAAAACTACCCAGCTTTGCGCCCCTACAAAAATGGATTTGTGGTTAAGAGTGGCATGTGGACCACTAAGTTAGAAGGTCATGATAATGATCTACCCTGTTGTTTAAGGAACTGTGAAAAGTCATCTGGCCTAAACCAGTATGTCCCTAATTTCACTCCATTAGATAGTCTTGAAGATTCTACTAGTAGCACTTCTGAAGAACTCATGGATTCTCCCATTTCTGAAGAACAGGAAAGTTTACTGTCACCAACATGGCATCCATCCAGGATTCATCATGTTGGAGAATTTGCTGACGAATATTATGTTTCAGATCCAGCATTGCCATTACAAAGGATGAATTGTAATATAAACACTGTTGGAGATCTTTCTGGGTGTTCCATGAGAGAGACCACTTCTTCCTCCATTGAAGAACCCAAGGAGGACTATATTGATACAATGGATGAGCTTCAGTGTTTGGTAGAAACAGTGTCAGAGTATTTAGCAGAGAAGGAAGAGGAGATTAATAGATTTGGTTCTGTTTCAACAGCTAGGAAAACACACAAACATAAAAGTACTGTTCAACTGAATAACACGGAACAGAAAATGCCTGAGGGTCAAATGCTACCTTTATCTATTTGCAAGGATGACAAGGCCAAGGCCACGTCTTTCCCTGAACTTAATGGAGTAAAATGTGCTGTTGGTTCTTTATTCACTTCACTCACAGAGAAAGTGGGTTCAGGCACAAAGCATCTCACGACCTCTGTGGAAAAACTGGTTCATGTAGTTCCAGAGAAAACAGACCCTCTTAATCAAACAGAGACAATTAATTTGAGATCCAGACCCAGAGACAAGTCAGTATTAGAGAAAGATCTTTTCCTGCAATCTTCATTATCCTCTCAAACAGTTGATGGTAAGGATATTGGCAGACACTGCAGAACTCCTGAGAGTAAGCACATAGGTAATAAGATTGGCAGTTTAAACTTTCAGGATGCAACAGAGACAACTGGAAGGAACTCAGCTCCACAGAATCAGAGTTCAGTTATAAAGTCTGTTTTTAGCATGCTAAATCCCCAAAAGCTTCTTTCAGAAAAAGAAGAAACCAGAAAAGATGACCAGAGCAGGACACTAAGAAGGGAAACCTTTGTTGAGCGTGGCTCAGAGTCTAATAGAAGGGACGACACCCTTAACAATCACAGTAGTAGTACTGATGCTTTAAATAAGAGCTATGGAGGAACCACAGGGAAGTTTCAAATACTAGCAAGTGAGGATGTGTTGTCCTCCAAAAAGGCAAATGAACCCTCAAAGTTAGCTAGTTATACAAGTAAGAAAGGTGATATTGAGACTCTGTTGGAAGGCAAACCCTGTGAAGATCTAGATCTGTCTCTGTCTCATCAACCAAAAATTTGTGCTGAAGATACTTCAGGACATCTTTGTGTAGCTGGCAGTAGAACTACAAATAAAGAAGCTTCCTCAAAGCCTGTAGAGGACAACAGAATTACTGGTGATGATGACTTCCTTGAGCCTCTCAGAAAATCATTCAGCCAGTTTTTGTTCACTTCCTCTAATGAGACATGTTCAAAGGAAACTTTGTCAGAATCTGTGCAAAGTGACCAGGTGGAGGAAGATGGATGTGAAAGGGGCTCTAAAAAAGATGGACATTCCTTTTCGTTTAGTGGAAAACTACGTATTCCATTTCTGAGAGTTCTTAGTCATTCTGAAAAGCAGCAGGATTTAAGAGAAAAAGGAAGCATTTTTCCTTTGTTTAAATTTGCTTTCACTGATAGTTGTACCTTTGTTAATGACCAGCGTTTTCATGGCTCAGCAGCAACCACTGATACAGAGATTGATAGAAATTGCCATGAAGATGCCAAACTTAGTTCAGTAAAATCTAGTTCACTTCCAACTATTCATAATGATCTAGGGAAATTTAGTAGTATAGAGGAATTTAATCAGAATGACCAAATAAATTATACCCAAAATGCCAAACTTAGTTCAATAAAATCTAGTTCAGTTCCAAATATTTGTAATGATCCAGGGAAATTTGGCAGTACAGAGGAATTTAATAAGAATAGCCAAATATATTGTCCTGAAGATGCCAAACTTAATGTAGTAAAATGTGATTCAGCCCTAGATGTTAATAATGATTTTGGGAAACTTGAGAATATAAGGAAATTAAATCCTAGTGACCATATAGCAGTAGAAAATTGTGACAGAGATACCTTAGCTATCCCTGGAGTTGTGACTAAAGAACATATAACTTCAGATCTTTCAGGAGAAGGTAAAAATCTTATGCAAATGACATTTTCAACAGTATCAGACTCTTCATTAGAGTTTATTTCTACCACTTCAAAACCCACTTTGGTTAATGACATTAATGAAGACAAAGTTATAGATAAAACTTTCAAAAAAAGAATCCAAGGAGGCCTCCTTTCTGGTCTGTTCAACAGATTTTCCTGTGAAAACTTGTCTAATGAACAAGAATTAAATTTGAAAAATAATGAGTCCCATCACATGAAGAATACCTCAAGTTTATTCTCTGGAATATTTAACTTGATATCAAATAGCAGTATGAATGACTGTAAATCAGATGAAGTGAAGTTCCTATCTTCAGGTGACATAAAAAGTATGAATGGAAAAGAGCATTTATCTTTGTATGAGGTCCCTGCTACTTCATGTGCTACTTCTGAGAACCAGAGGAACCAGGTTGAAAGACAAACTTGTAGCTCCATATCATTATCTAAAGAAAACATACCACCATCTCATGCTTGGGTTGATAATCGTTGCTGCCCTCCTACATCGAAACACCAGGAAAGAGAAAAGAATTGTCCCTCTTCTGAGAATGTTGTACTACACTGTGATCCCAGTGCTGAACAGGGCCTCTTCGAGAAATCTGTGGCTCAGGGGCCAATGCCAAACCACATTTTTGAGGCAAAACTACTTAAAAGTTCAAACACATCAAATTCACCTATACTAAATACTAACATTTATAATAAACTAAGCCACTACCAGGCATTCGAAGAGATGAACAGTCCTTTCCGTTTTGAATGGAACACTGACATAAACGATTTTTCTAAAAACTCCAGAAAACTTCAGCCAAATTATTATTTGTTGAATCGAAATATATTTCCTTCAGTGGATGGTTTCTTGTGGCCTGACTCAGAAAACCCAGGAATATATTTTTGCCAAAAAGATCAATATGGAACTATTATGGATTGGAGAACAAATCCAAGCAGTGTCATTTGGTGTGACTTACCATATGAATCTTCCAACCAGTTAGCATTTAATGAAGATTACTTACTAAGAGGTGATGTGTGGGCAGCTAACGCATTATATGGAAGTTCTGGTTATCTTCCAGTTAATGAGACTAAGAATTCACTAGAAGAATTGCCCATTGACTTGAGTTATTCTTCAAATTATGAGAAAACTACATGTTCCACAGTTGATCAAGAATCATTAAAAATGGATGAAAACTTTATTTTTTCAAGTTTTGGTTATGAATACCAGGAATGGTTGTCATGCCCTGAAAATGGAGTCTGGTGGCCCTCAGAAGATGGGGATTATGGCTATCATATGTTCCGTGATGGTCAGTATATTTATTCTCTCCTCACTGATTCTACTGGGGAGTATGCAAATTTATTTATACCTGATTATTCTTATCAAGGGTATTTGAATTATGATTTACAGACAAATGATCTGTCAGGTATTATGTTAGATGACAGCATTATTTCTGCCCCTAAATTACTTGATAAGGCAGATGGACTATTTTGGTATGTCGAAGAAGAACCAATTGATGACCCTCTTGATTTATCTGTTGACTTGCCAAGAAGAGAGGGACCATTGTATTTAAATTTAGGCACTTTTTCACAAGTGCTTGGAGAGTCAAGTTTTGGCCAAAGTGATCAGCCATTAGATTTTTCAGGGTATAATCCTCAGAAGTTTAAAGGAGATTTTCGATCTTTCAAAGAAAAGCCCTGTGGTTTTGAAGACCTTGAATATATACTGGATCTCAGAAAGCAGCCCCAAACTATTGGTAATCATGTCTTAAATAGAGGTAAAATTGTAGAGAGAGATAAGAACCAGCCTCTGGCTGAAGATTCATCAGTTCACCTTTCCAGTTTCCATTGGCTTCAGTCATCTTCTGAAGAAACTGCCTCTTTGGTTCATCCTGAAGATATGACTAAAGGCTCACAGCAGGCAGAAGAAACATCATCAATGAACAGATTGACTCCGTTATTTTCTGTTTTGGGTGCTTTGGTTGGAAGTACTTTGAATTTTGGTAAGAGTGAATGTTTGGAGACTTTGGTCATGCAGAAGATAGATCAACAGTCAAAATTAGCAAAGTTCACAAATGATGGTCTTGAGTCATTAATCTTGAATAAGCAATTACAGAGTAATTCCCAAAAGGAGGAAGAAAGTTGTCTTAAGGATTCAGAGAGAAAGACAGTGTCCAGTGTTGAGCAACCAGAGTTTACTAAAAATATGAGGCAGAGATTCCCCTTACATAGAAACATTCATGTGAAAAAACAAAGTTTGTTAAAATCTGGTTGTCAGGTAAGCCAAACAACTCCTCAAACTAAGTCAGGTATAGAAGATGATAAGATCATTATAGCTGACTCTATTTCAGCTTCTCTTGTACCACGGTTTAGTAGGGATGAGTATAAAAATTGTGAACTTCCTCAAGACCAGTCTTCCAAAGAGTCCGAGAGAACATTATTTAAAAGTGCACTGAAATTCTTTGGTCAAGGGGAAGTATCTTCAGTAAATCTGATGCCAGATGAAAAACAGTCATCTGGATTTTTCAACCTCTTTAAAACCCAAGTGAATAAAGAGTCTTCAAACTTGGAGAATGGTGATAAAAATGAAAAGACATCTTCTCAAGAAAAGAAAGACTCTTCTAGTATTTCAAAATTTTTTGGTACTCTTGAAGATTTGTTTAAAACCAATGTATCTCCTGTTCAGACAACTGAAAATATGTCTGTTCCTTCAGTGACCGATCAGGATGAGGTCAGGTCAAGTCCTAATCCTGTAGAGGTAACTAGTCAGGGTATTGGGAACTTTCCTCCTAAACCATTTTTCTCTAAAGGAAAGGTTAGAGTTAGAAGCCTGAACAAACAGACTACTATTGATGACAGTGGTCTAAGGGAACCATCAGCTAGGGAGATCCAGAGTGATAATTTGAATGAAAAAGAGGAACCTTTCAGAGACTACCTAACTCAGCAGTCAGCAAATCTTTGTTTCTCAAGTAGTCTCAAAGAGTCTCCCAGAGATTCCTCAAAAGAAAATAGTGGCACTACAGTGATAGAAGCTCCAAGGAGTAACAAAATATCTTTTGATATTCTGAACAGAAGACAAAACGAACAAGATCATTTTCCTAATCAAGACCAGAGTTTTTCAACTGCTACAACATCTTCATCTCAACCAGAGCTGCCAACAAGAAAGAGTATATTTTCTTTTTTGACTAGATCTGAAAATTCTGAGAACAGAGCCTCTGCTACTCTACCCAGAACGAAATCTCAAGCAGAAGGGCTATTCACACTTCCTTCTTTTTTTTCCACTACTAGCTCAGGCATCAAGAAGGATACTTCTCGTAGTAGCTCTACTTTTAGTTTCTTCAGCTTGGCCTTTCTGGATGAAAAACAGCGGACTCCTAGGGAAAAACAAAGCTTTCCAACTGTTGCTCCAGTGACTTTTCAGCCCTGCAAGAAGCCTAGTGTTTTTGTAGACACTAGTGACACAATGACTCTGAAAGGTTCTAGTAGTCATAGAGATAGCATAGCCCAGGAAGTAGTTCATGAACAGCAAATGCTCCCTGGTATTTCTATTAACAACACCAGTGAGGTTACCTCCCTTGCAGATGAGCTCAGTGTAGAGAAAATTCAGGGAAAACTGAGTTCTAGTAATGAGCCAGAGACATCTTCAGATTTTCAGATAAATTGGTTCCAAAAAGATGTTGTTCCTCCTTCACCAGAATTTCAGGAGCACACTGAAACATTCCTCATTGACCCAGAGAGCCATCGGGTAGCCCCCCATAAAGAAGAGACTTGCAACCAGAAAGCCTTTTCCAGTGATTCATTGGCCAACTCTTTGTCTCACGATAATCATTTGAACAAAGAGCTCAAGGATTTAGATGTTTGTACTAAACACGGAAGTGAAAGATTTACTACTGACTCATTGAACTTGCCATTAGAAGAGGCTCCTGGTAAGATCACACCATGGATTCTGGAGTCAGCTGCTGCTTCTCCAGACCCAGGGGGTGGAGGGCCCCTGCAGAACCAAGATGCAGGTAAAGAGGAAGACAAAACAGTATTAGGCTCTAAAGTAGAAATGCTTGCAGGATTTGTGACCAAAGTAAAATCTTTCTCTGAATGTCTAACTGAACCTCCTAAAACTTTCTCTGGACTTTTCTCCTCTCCAAAATCTCCAAAGAAAAACTCCCTTTTTTCTCTTTCTTCTGAGGCATCACCTCAGTCTCTCAAAGGTGAGTTGTTTAGAATTTTTAGAAGTCCCAAGCCAGAGACATACAAAGAACCATCTGTAGCTACTTCATGCCTTCAAAACAGTTGTTCCAGAGATTCTGTAGGATCAGTACCTCCAGAAAGTTTGTGTAGAGAAGCTGCCTCTTCAGGACTCAATTCCAACTCACTTGTCAGTGATTATAGAATGAATGTGATTAGTGTAACATCAAAGTCAGATACCTTGATAGATGATCCCAAACTGACAATTGAAAATGAAAAAAATAATATTCCTGAAATTATTCCAGGACCCCAAGGTTTTGACACAGTTGCTACATCTTCTGTCTCTGAAGATGACATGAGGCAAGGAGTATTGTCTTTGAGTGATGAAGGAGACATGGGGTTGTTGCAGGGTACAGACACAGAGGCATCATTGGAAGCAGAGCATAGTCTACTGCCAACACAACTGCATCCACATTCTGCTGGGATTGCTGAAGAGCTTCTTCCTCCACTTCAACCACCTCCTCCTCTTGATCCAGAGCCAGCTATTCAAACAGCCTCCATAAACAAAGACCTCTTGGAACTGCATGTAACCAATTCACTAGAAACCAATACCACACTGTTTACTGAGGCAAGTGTCAGCAAGAGTACCACATTAGAACCCCAAGGGTACATTGCCCACCCTCTGCCAGAACAACCTGTGCTCTGTACCAAGGAAAGTTGTGAGACACTGCATGCCCAGAAAGATCCACCTGCAATCCCTCAGGAAACAGAGCAGCCAAGATCTCATTTTGAGACCCCAAACATGACCAGTTGGCCAAAATTTCCCTTCTCATCCTCTACTACTGACTATGGGAAGACATTCAGCTCTTTCTTTTCCCCACCTTCCTCCTCTGGCGACAAAGCAGTGGAGACTAGTTTAATGTCCAGTTTTAAAAAATTATCAACTCTATTTGAGGGAGGTAGTGAGGGGAAAGGGAGTAAACTGCAAAGTGATACAAAGGTAGGATTTGGAAAGAAATTAGATCTTTCATTTCCATGGCCAAAAGAGAATAAAGGGAACCCTGAACAAATGCCTGCAGAATCTTCCCCTCCAGTTTTGAATATCAGCAGCAACCAGCACCTGAACTCCAGTGAGGCTAACAAAGCTTTGAAGTCTTCTCAAATATCTGTGGCCAGTGCTGAGCCAGCTGACACCAATACTCAGCTTTCTGTGACCTCTAAGCAGCTGGAGGCTGGGCCAGGTATCTTTGCTCATTGGCTTTCAGAGCCTGGAGAAATGGAAGACCAGCTGGAAATCCCAGCATCTGGAGAACATTGGGGTATAGAAGGTAACCTCTCTAGTTCCACCGGTCCTTCAGGAAAACCTGAGGAAGAGCATAGCACTGTCTCCGAACTACTTCACCCACCAGAAAGACAAGTAGAGGAGGTGGTGTCAGCTAACGCTGACTCTGTTTCACATGTACAGCAGCCAGTTGCTCTGAGTGACATCAAGGACCCAGTGACCAACAAAAGGCCTGTTCTCAACCCAAGCATCATAAATGGTTTTAAGAAATTGACCATTTATGATGTAAATGACTTAGTAGTAGATTATCTTAGTTGTTTTATATCCAATTATATCTTTCCTAGCACTTGACATTCCTGTTAATTAGGGGTTAAGTAACAAGAACTAATTCATGGGTGGGTATTTTCATCTTCTCCTTTCAGTTCTTACTGGAACAAGGAGTGTCCTGCTTAAAGGAAAAGCTAAGCCCTGAGATTTAATCACTCTGGTTTACTTTTCCTTGTATAATGTGGAATGGAGAAGGCAGAACAGGAAGAGGCAGCAAACATTTATGTGGCATATGTTTATTATAACTGCATAATTGGGTAGGATGCTTCCTTGGCCTTAGACACTTATAGTAGATGGGGAAAAACCTACTTTACTTTGGTTTTCCAAGTCTTCTAAGATTCTTCTTCCAGTGGCAATAAGGGTATTAAGTAAAATACAAAATGTAAAGGATGACTTACAATAATCTATATTCTATATCCTATTCCACATGAATTTGTATAACTTCTGTGGTATCGGTCTCTAATCCCAGGATCTCACAATGCTTCAGGTGGAAGAACTACAACAAAGGACAGCCCTGAGTTTCTGTGCGACATTACTCAAAGCAGTTATCAGACACCAGTCTTAAGGGTAATAAAAGGCAGGGACTGATGTCCGGTAAATGCTTTCAGTGAAGTCTCACAGGAACTTGGGACTACCCTTTGCTATTGTTCTTCAGTCTGGAGCATTATGCAAGGTACATCTGCAGAAGATATTTCCCCTGAGAACAAGCGCCATACAGCAGAAAGAATGTTACTTTGATCTCTGTCTCAGACATGTCTGGAGGGATTAGGATTGGTCAGAAGCTGAGAGAGAGAGACGGACAGACACAGACACAGAATAGTGACCTGGTACCTAGTCTACTGACATGTGATAGTTTCCATTACTTCTTCCTGCAGATGACTGAGAGACACATGAAGAACATTCCATTCTCCTTCACTCATGCTGAGGTACAGACATACACATTTACCGCTGTAGATCAATAAATGAAGACCTCAGTTTATTGACTAATAGCAAAGAGGAGTTCATTTATTCCATTTTACTACATGGAAATTAGAAAACTAATCATAGCCACTGGATAGGTTTCTTTAGACGACCGAACAGGGAATTTTAGGAATAAGCAATAGGCCATTTTAATATTTCTTAATCCTACTCATAAGTAGCTTATTAAGATATTCTTCAAAGTCAGGTGCAAGGCTGAGGTTAAGTGCTGTTAGAGAATCCAGCCTATTGTGTGTTTTCCTATTGTGTTTGTGCTAAATAGACACTAATTTTTCTAGGTTGTGAAGTTTGGTCCTCTTTTTCCTAGGAACCTCTTGTTTGTGATTATTGCTCCAATGTAGTAATTGTTTGGATTTATCCATGCTTGTGCCCTGGTCTCTGGTTTGCATTATTTGCTTATCTGCCTTCCTCTCATTCTCACAGCCCCACCAGCAGTAGTAGATATGGCTCCTCCTGTAATGTGAGTCAAGGAAGCTCTCAGCTGAGTGAACTAGAGCAGTATCATGAGCAAGATGATGACCATCGTGAGCGGGACTCAGTCCATTCCTGCCACAGCTCTGGCAGCCTCTCCAGAGATGGCCAGGCCGTTTTTGGAGAACAAGAGAAAGCCTTGGAGGCAAGAGGTGAAGCAGAGAAGGGGAGAGCATGTGAACCCAAGGAGACTACAGAAGATGTCACACCCCATCCTCCCCCAGATCTGGTGCTACACAAGGACCGTGTTGTAGGCCCCCAGGAGAGGTAGGTGATCCCTCACATGCTTCCTTAGTACCTGCTCTGTAGTATTACTGAATATAAGTGCTTTTCACTTGTTTCTCTGAAGCTGAGTATGGTAGGGTCCAAGACAACCATACTCAGCTCTGTACTGCTTCTTTTGAATTTTGATATGATTTCCAAGGTATTTTGTGGATCTCTGAAGAACACTTTGGTTCTTTGTAGTTAATGAGCTGCAGTGTGCCAGAATCCCTTGAATCTGAAGTTCTATTTTTTTTTTTTAGACAGGATCTCATTACATAGTTCTTCAGGCCAGCCTTTAATTCACTACAGTATATAGCCCAGGCTGGCCTCCAACTCTAAGTAATCCTCTTGCCTCAGCCTTCCGAATGCTGGGATTACAGGTGTGCGCTACCATGCCTGGCTCGAATCTGTAGTGCTTGACCCCACACATGGCAGTCTCTGTGTGTGAAATGACCTAAGTCCTGCAGGTGATGCTTTTGATTCTTTGGCTGGATTCCTACCCTATCAGTGTTTTAACTTCTTGGTGAACATTGTTGTTTTGTACCCGGGCTGAGAAAAATTAGAACAGAGTTAAAGAATTGATTTACAGGATGGATTTAACCCACTCTTCCCTCCCTCCAGGGCTCAGAGGTATGTTTAGCAGTTTCTATCCATAAGAAAACAAATTTAAAACTTGCTCCTCTAGCAATCTTATACTGAAGTTCAGTACAGAGTTTGAGTGTTGTCACTTATTGGGCTAAGTCGGTTAGAGTAGCAGAGAAGTTGGTACACAGCAGGTCTCTCAGTCTTTGCACTGACATTTTGTGGATGATAATTCTTATGGGGAGCTAGTATATGTGTTATAGGGTGTTTAGTAACATCCCCGGTCTCTACACTTGATGCCAGTAGCAACTCCCAGAACTCCTTCCAGCTGGACATGATGGTACATGCCTGTATCCTACCACTTGGGAGGCTAAGGCAGGAGGATCATGAGTTTGAGGCCAGCTTGGGCAACATAGAGTGTTCAAGGCCAGCCCAATCTACATAGAGAGACCTTATCTCAAAAAAGAAAGAAAGGGCCAGTGAGATAGCCAGCGGCATAAGCACCGGCCTGGCAAGCGCAAGGTCCTGAGTTCGACTCCCGGTACCCACAAAAAAAAAAAAGAAAGAAAGAAAAAAGAAACAAAGGAAAAGGGGGGGTAAAAAAAAGACTTTCTTCAGACATTGTCAGATTTTCTTTCAGGGGTAAATTTGCCTCAGTTGAAAATCACTTGGGAAAAATGGTAAGGGTGGGGCATAACTTAACATTCTCAAATCTCAAGGTCTGACAGATCATAAAGCCTCTTGAAGGATAGTGAATGCCAATTACATGGTAAAAGTTAGGGAATGGTTGGTGCTTTTCTTCCATCACTGGATTAGTGGATAAATCACATACCTTTCTGAAGAAATAAACTTACTTGCTCTTCTCCCTCCCTGTTCTTAGTTTTTAGTTATCTCTGGGGTTTATTTACAGGCAAAAGATGCAGGAGACCTCGCCCTGGACCAGCCTCTCACTGGGTTGATGACCCACTGACGGGCTGACTTGCTGTCGGCCTTAGATAGTGGTTACTGTTAGGGCTGAGCTCGTGGTAGAGAAGCAGAAGTGCTCAGAATGGATGCTTGTCCTTCTTTACCCTCAGGTCCTGGCTGTCCAGGTGAAGCCCAGTTTTCTCCTGGCCAGAAGTGCCCACAAATGTTTTTAGAACAATCGAGCCATTTAGTAGACAGTATCAGAGCCTAGAATTTATTTCACATGTATAGGTGGTGTGCTACTGTGGCTATTTGTTCCAAAGGGAGGAAGGAGAAGCATTATTGCTAAGAATTAAGCACTGCTCCAGTTAAGAACGTGGAGGATGACTTGCTCTAATACAAGGTAGTGTTTTTGCCCAAAGGTACTTGTTATGTTTGTTATTCATTTTACTGAGGGTACAAGACCATGGCAGGAAGGCACTTTTTATACAGCCTAGGAATTGGTAAGATTTCCAGAATATTTAGTGGAGCAGGAAGGGTTTGCAGGAGCAAAGATCTGCCCTAAGGAAGCTATGTAAAACCCCCATGGGAGGTTGTTGGTATCGGGAGATAGGTGACAAATGTTGAAAGTCTTCTATAGCTCTGTGGGTTTCTATGCTTGTCATTGACTCAGGGCTTTTGTCATTTTTTCTAGTGTTAGGATCCCAGACTGTTCCAGTGAGCTGCTACATTGGGCAAATGCAGGAGAAGGAAGAATAGGAACAGATGAAAAGCTAAAAGGAGCTGTCATTTTAGAGAGGAATTGTTTGCACATTAGTTATTCAGGACTGTGCTGTTTTAGTGGCCTGAATCACTAAACATGTGTAGGCATGAGAAAAACCGTTTTATTTTAGATATTTGGCAATCGTGTCTTGAGAGCACTGTCACCTTGTGGCCTGGACTATTTTTAAGAAACATTCTTTCCTTTGTTACAAGTCTTCCTGAGGAGAATGCATCTTCACCATTTACTCACGCCAGAGCACACTGGATCCGAGCAGTCACCAAGGTTCGACTCCAGTTGCAGGAGGTAGGAAATCTGTTCCAAGATGGTTCGGACAATTTTTCTTTTGAAATTGGAAGACATATGGTGCTCAAGAAGCAGTCAGCGATTAGTCATCTTCTTACATGTGCTTCTGGGAGTGCACGGCAATTAAGTCAGAGCCTTAAGAGATGGAGGTGGTCTTGGTTCTTTGTATGCTGATTAATGGAAATCAAATAGCCCTAGTGGGCTGAGAGTTTGATGGTACAGTTATATGTTTATTTTCAATGCTCTCATCTCTATGAAGCCATTTAAGTTTGAGTTGAGGGTAGAGGGCTATATCAAGACCCCTTGGTCAGTTGTTGTCTCCCTTAGCCAGACAATTCAAGTACTACTGACTGACATATGGGACCAGACATAGGGTGCACAGATTTTTCTAGGATTCTATGTTTTATTTCAATAAAACATTCCCCCTGCCCCACTTATTTTTAATGTTGAGACAGGGTCATATTAAGTCACTAAATTGCCCAGGCTGGGCTCAAACTTCCTATCCTTCTGCTTCAGCCTCCCATAGTGCTGGGATTATAGGTGTATGATGTCACTCCCAGCTGGAAAAAGCATTTTGAACACAGATGTTTGAAAATGCTTCCATTTATATAAATGTGTATATCTGTGTTCTTTTGTTATCTGAAACAATGCGTATTATCAATAAAAACAACTGCATGCTCTGAAATCTTAGAGAGTATTAATATGTTAAAAATCTAATGAAAAACTTCAGTGAGGTTTGAACTTATTTGTTAAAAATACAAAAATGCTTCTGACTCTTGTAAACAGTTGACTGATGTCAGAGAAGATAATTTATTAGCCAAATTTCAAAAACATCTTTGAAAAACTGGCATGTAGAACCAATTACATTTTTTTCATTTGATTGATACATTAGTATCCTAATCAGCTATGAAAGCCATGAAAACCAAGAATTAAAATAACTGAATGTGGACCCAAACCTTCAAGTCATTCTATAATTAAATATTAAACAATATTTTAAAAATAATGAGGCATATCACATTGTTTTCACTAAAAATTATTGCTGCTAATATTTTTAGTGACAGCAAAAATATTATCATTAACAAATATATATATATTTATTGAGACAGAGTCTCACTATGTAGTCCAGGCTGGCCTTGAATTCACTATGGAGCCCAGGCTGGCCTTGAACTCATGGTGATCCTCCTGCC
This sequence comes from Erethizon dorsatum, assembly GCA_028451465.1. Taxonomy (NCBI): domain Eukaryota; kingdom Metazoa; phylum Chordata; class Mammalia; order Rodentia; family Erethizontidae; genus Erethizon; species Erethizon dorsatum. Next base: position 39,225,816 of record CM051822.1, on the reverse strand, counting down.
TTAGCCTCCCAAGTGCTGGGACTACAGGCGTGCGCCACCATGCCCAGGTAATTAATAAATTTTTTTTTTTTTTTTTTTTTTTTTTTTTTTTGTGGGTACCGGGGGGTCGACCTCAGGACCTCGCGTGCCAACAGGCACCCATGCCGCTGAGCGATATCACCGGCCCCTTTTTCGTATGTGGGATCCGGGAGTCGAACTCGGGCCCTCGCGCTTGCAAAGCAGGCGCTTACGCCGCTGAGCCATCTCACCGGCCCTAATAAATATTTTTAAGTTAAATATTTATTTTATGCTTTAGTCTTCTAAAGTAATATATTATTACAATTGTACCTGTATATAATTTTTAAATGAATAAATCTATATTTATTGAGACCACTCTGCCCAAAATAATCATTTTTGTTAGTTTCTTTTTATCATAACAGAATTTCTTTATGCAGGCTTAAGCAAATGTGAATACTATATATATTCTAATCTCCCCTTTATGTAAAAGGTGATATATTATACACACGGAGGCTATTGTTTACTTTTTTACTTGGTGATCTTTCCTTATCAGCTCTAAGAAATTTTTAATTTAATTTCTTTTTTTTTTGGTGTTTTTTTGAGACAGGGCCTCAAACTCACAGCAGTACTCCTGCATTAGCCTCTTGAGTGCTGGGATTATAGGCATGTGCCACCATGCCCAGCAGAATTTTTCATTTTTTATAATTGTATAATATTCCATTGTGTGAATGTACTGCAAGTATTTAGCTAGTCCTCTGTTGATAGTTATTTGGTTGTTTCAAGTCATGGTAAACAAATCATGTTAGAAATGAGAAACCTTCCACATTTATCATTTATCATTTTACATGTGTGCAGGTATATATTAGGGGAGTATGAATTTGTGATTTTGATGCATATTGCCAAATTGGTACTCATTAGTCAGTGGCCTAAAACAGCAAAGGTTTGTTTCTTGCTTAAACTACGTGTCATGTCAGAGTTCCGCTTTAAGTTGTCTTTTTTCTGTAATTCGGGCTGATGGAGCAACCAGCATCTGAAACATTGCCAGTCACAATGGTAAAGGGAAAGAAAAGATAACAAACAAGAAAGAACATAGCAAATTGTGCTATGAAACTTCTCTCCAGAAATCACATGTATCTCTTGCCAATGCACATCTATAACGTTACATAACTCCAGTGAGTGGTATGACAAACCTTGAAAGAGACAGAGCAGGATATTTATGGATGGTTTCATGACTATCCTAACGGGTCTGTACCTCCCACAGGGAGTGTACTAACTGATCCTCCCATGCAGTAATGCCACGAGGTCGCTTTTTCTTCACTAACCCAATAGAGTGATTTGTCAAGCTTGGATTTTTGCTAATCTTTTAGGTAATAGTATCTCAGTAGTTTAAATTTGCATTTATTAGTAAAGTTGAGCATGTTTTTGTATATATAAAGGATATTAATAATTCCTGTGAATGGTCTGTTCTTTGCCCATTTTCTATCAAACTATTGGTATTTTTTTTAATTTGTAGGAGCTTTTTTATTTTAGGGAAATTAACTCTTTGTTACATGAGTTGCCAGTGTTTTCCTCAGTCTGTCATTTCTAGGGGATTTATTAAGTTTAATGAGCCACACTTCAAAATAATGTCATTCTATCACCATTGTAAATTATCTAGTAAAGGCTATGATTTACAAAAGAGGAAATCAGAAAAAAGTATACTTCAATGGCTTCACATTGCCTTCAATATAAAAATCTTTTATGATCTAGCTCAGTGCAGTTCATAATGTAATTTATGGACCAACCCAGCGCAAGAACAGTTTGTTTCTAGTCTTTGATGAAGTGAGAACTGAAACTGAGCATTCAGAAACAGTTTGAATTGTCATGATATGAAGTGCATCAACGACCTTGTCTCCTTAAATTGGGTCTGGACCAAAAATATCAGACCATGGGATATCAGGAATAAAAAGCCAGATCCATAACAAAAAGTAGTTTGAAAAACACTGACGTAGATCCTACTTGCCCTTCTAACCCAGCCTTAACTCTTTTTGCTATCCTATTTAGTCAACACTTCCAACAAAAAATTTTTGGAAATTCTCAAAGACATTGCACTTGTTGCCTGCCACGCCTAGAATATGCTTCCTCTTAATCCACCTAACTTTTCATTTCTGTCTTTTAAAACTCAGGTGTCAGCTTTTTGGGGTAAAGTTCCCAGGCTCTGCGAATACTTTTTCTAGATTGGCATTTACCATGCTGTAATGGAGTTACTTATTTACTGATATGGTATCCTTTTCTTTATACTTTTGTAAGTCCTTTCAATGTCATTGCTATTGTTTTAAAAACTTTTTTTTATTAGTACATGTTTGCACTACATAATGAATACATTCATCTTGGGGAGTTGTTACATATACATATCACATCATATATATGTATATATATATATATATATGATATGATATATATATATATATATATATATATATATATATGTATATATTCTTTTTTTTGCTCTTAGTCTAGACCCCAGAAAAAAATATACTTCAGTGGCTTCACATTGCCTTCAATATAAAATCCTTTATGATCGGGCCGGTGAGATGGCTCAGCGGCTTAAGCGCCTGCCCGGCAAGCGCGAGGGCCCGAGTTCGACTCCCGGAACCCACATACGAAAAAGGGGCCGGTGATATCGCTCAGTGGCACGGGCGCGCAGGCACCCGAGGTCCTGAGGTTGACCCCCCGGTACCCACAAAAAAAAAAAAAAAAAAAATCCTTTATGATCTAGCTCAGTGCAGTTCTGGCAAAGAGTGTTTAGTTAAACTTTTGTGGATGCTTAACTAGTGAGAAACGCCCATTATCCTTTCTATAGAAGTCTCTATGTGCTTCTTCAATTTCTAATTAAATTTATTTTTAACTATTAAATTTATTTTTAACTTTTCCTAAGGGCACACAAATAGAGTCAATAACAGCAAAATAGGGCCAGTGAGATAGCTCAGTGGCATAAGCACCTGCCTGGCAAGCGTGAGGTCCTGAGTTCGACTCCCGGTACCCACATACGAAAAATGGGCCAGTGATATCGCTCAGCGGCACGGGCACCTGCTGGCACGCAAGGTCCTGAGTTCAACCCCCGTTACCCAGAAAAAAATTTTAAAAAATAAAAAAATAAAAAAACAAAAAACAGCAAAATATCAACTATTTACATTAGCAAGGTTTTCTTATACAATTTATATGTATGTGAGTATAAATTTACCAAATTTGGATCATAATATGACTAGAGTTTATTTTCTCACTTAGTTTTTGTAAACTCTATTCTGTATTATTAAATATTTTTGAACACAGCATTTTATGATTATTCATAGATTAATGATATTGTCATATAAATATTCCATCACAATACTTCTTTATTATAAATACTTCTTTAGTATACTTATTGTAATACTTCTTTATTATAAATAATGCTATGATGAACATTATCATATGCAGACCCATCTTCATTTATGTTTTTTAAAACTTAGTTTTCTTAAATAGATTCAAATAAGTTATTGAATTAAAGAGTATATTCTTTTCTTTTTTGCAGTACTGGGGATTGAACCCAGGGCCTCACACATACTAGGCAAGCACTGTACCACTAAGCTACATCCTCAGGTCTTTTTTTTTTTTATGTGAGTACCAGGAGTCAATCTCAGGACCTCGCGCTTGCCAGCAAGTGCTTGTGCAGCTGAGTGATATCACCGGCCCTTTTTTTCCTTTATGTGGGTTCCGGGAGTCGAACTCAGGACCTCGCGCTTGCCAGGCAGGCGCTTATACTGCTGAGCTATCTCACCGGCCCCCCCTCAGGTCTTTTTATTTTTTTAATTTTGAGACAGAGTCTCACAAAGTTGCCCCAGCTGGTGTCAATTTGCACTTTTCCCGTGTCAGTCTTCCAAGGAGCTGGGTTTATAGACATACACCACCTGGCAAAAGAGTACTATATATTCTTTTTAAAGACTTTTAATAAACTTCTACATTTTTATTAGTAAAACTTTCCAGTTTGTGTTTTCAGTATTTAAATGTGCTGCCCCAACATTAAGTGTTATAATTTTAGAAAAATTTGACCAATGAATGGTATCTCATTGTTTCAGTTTGCATTTCTCTGATTACTTATGATTTGAGTATTTCCCATAAGTTTATATTTATTTATATTTACTTAGCTAATATTACATTTAAATAGACTTTGAGAACTGCCATAAAAACCTGGCCACACTTACGTCATTCCTGTAAGATTGTCTGCAATTTGAGGGAAGAAATTTTACAGGATTGTGTCTATATCCTCTAGCTGAGTACCTGGCCATATGCACCTAATAATTGTTTGATGACATTGTTAATGCCGATGAGGCAGTAATGTTGGTAGTGTGGGTGGAAATGAATATGAATCTATACCTTATTTGGCTTAGCTGCAGAAAAATCTGGGGGAGGAGGTGAGACTTTTAGCTCTAGAAACAGAGACTCTGGTGGCAGCAGGTAGGTGGGTGTTCCAGGTGGAAGGGACGGTGAGAGAGAAGGCATAGAGATGGGTCATAAGGAAGATTTGACAGGAGCTCTTGGGCTGTTGAAGAAAGCTGAGGAAGGAGAGTCTTGGTAAGCAGGGACCCAACTGTGCAAATAGATTAGAAGGCTTGAGTTTAAATGAAGCAGTCCCAGGAGATCCAAGATTGCAGCTGGGTCAGTCTCAGAGCATTTTCTCAGGAGTGATCACAAAGACAGAGTGTGAATCAGCTCTCCCCTGCAAAGTTATGTTCTTTCTTGTGACTTCATCCCCCAAAAAGAGACTTGTAGAGTAATATAATTGAAGCCCTGAGAAAGGGATCCCTCGGTGGAGAAAATGATCAGGGTCAAAGCAGGGAGAACCCCACCTCTAAGACTCAGTAGCACCAGTAAAATACTCTTTCCATAACCTCAAACTCCAGGATTTCCCCTGATCATGGCTACCTTAACTACTAGTACCTCAGTGCTCACTTTCATGGAGACTACCAGTTTCTGATCCCTCCTTTTTCTCACAGTTTTTCAGCATTCTCACTGCCATTGCTGTTAGACAGTGTTACACACTTAAAGATCCTAGCACAGTGTCACTTGCTTGTAATCCCAACTGCTTGGGAGACTAAGGCAGGAGCATTGCAAATTCAAGGGAAACTCAGCAAGACCCTGTTGCAAAATAAAAATGGATTGGGGCATATAGCTCAATGCAAGGTCCTGGCTTGAATCCCTGGCACCAAAGACAAAAAGAGAATGTTTTAAATAAGTAATAAATGTAAAACTATAAAACTAATAAGCAAAAATGGTATGTCCAATATAAAGTTTCCCTCTTCAAATTCCTGGGCATCCAGTCCCCTTTCCTACATCACATTGATGCCCATGTCTTGTGAGTTAGTCCAGATAGTCCATGGGTCTACAAAAATGTGTGTGCACAAATGTGTGTATGTGTGTATTACACACATTATCCTTTTCTTTGTGTTTTTCATTTACTTCTGTACCTTGGGGATCTTTCCTTATTAATACAAGTATAGATACTTCTGTATTAACAGCTATGGAATTTTTCTATCAGCAGAAATAGAGCTACTGCTTTTAAAATTAGCTACATAGTATTTCTTTCTGTGGATGTATTATATGTGTACTCTGTCTCCTACTGATGAATATTTAAGTTGTTTCTAAAATTGTTGTAATACAAATTCTGCCCATAAGCCTGAATATTTCAAGACCTCTGTTAACCAGTTTTTGGCACCCCTGTCCAACTCATGGTAGACCCTTCCCAAGATCAGGCCCTGCTGCTGCTTCATGAACCAGAGAGGCCTCCCCTGGAGAAGGGCCTTTGCTGCTGCCCTGAATGCTGTGCATACCCTTTACTCCTAACAGGCCCCTTCTGCACTATGGCAAACTGATATCTGAGACCAGACCCAATACATTCTCTTCCTTCTCACCTTGTATGAAACGTGACTGTTCTCTGAAGCTTTCTATGGTGAAGCCTTTTTGTATGCTCCATGTATTACTGGGTTAGGAGTAAGAGTTGATTTTCTTTGACTTCCTCTGCCACTTCCAAACCATTCTTAGATCCCTACTTCACCTGTTCCTTCCTTATTGTAAGTAGATTACAACTACCCCATAACTCCCTATTCTCTCATTGAAGCCTCTGCTACCTACATCATAGTTTTTCTTTTGATCTCAACTATGGCCATAATAATTGTTATTATCATAGTAACTGCATTTATTGAATACTACTATGTCTCTGACATTATGCCAGATGTTTTATGTGTATTACTCAGTGAAATTCCTCACAACAATTCTATGAATGAGGCTATGTTGTTAGGACCATTTATAGATTAGGGAACTGAATATTTAGAAAGCTAGAAATTTGTCCACAGTCACCCAGCTAGAGGGTGAATACAATAAAAGAGCTGAGATTCAAGTCTAAATCTATTTAACTCTTCACCACATGTTTTTGGATCTGTAGTTTCAGTTACTCCTAGCCAACCTCAGTCTGAAAATATTACATGAAAAATTCCAGAAATAAACAATTCATAAGTTTTAAATTACATACTATTCTGAGTTTCATGATAAATCTTGTATCTTCTCACTCTGTTCTTCCAGGATGTGAATCATCCTTGTGTTTAGTGTATCCATGTTGAATATACTACTCATCAATTAGTCACTTAATAGCCACCTGCCAGCTATGGTATTGTACTGCTTCTATTCAAATATCTCTTATTTTACTTAATAATGGCACCAAAGTGCAAGAGTAGTAATGCTGTAGCCATGCAGGGTGGTACATTCCTGTAATCCCAGCACTCTAGGAGCCAAGGCAGAAGGATTACAAATTTGAGCCTAGCTTGGACAATTTAGCTACTTTGTGAGACCCTGTCTCAAAAAGGGAAGGGGGCTGGGGATGTAGCTAAGTGTAAAGGCCTGTGTTCAGTCCCCAGTCCTACTCCCCCACCCCTGCCAAAAGAGGGTAGTGATGCTGGTGATTTGAGTATGCCAAAGAGAAGCGGGGGGGGTACTTTAGTGATTTCTTTAGGAATTAAATTTTAAATCTTTTAAATATGAACAAAGTCCTTCCACCTCTTTTACCTTTAGAGGATACTATGATACCATTAACCTGTCTGTAGTCAGAGGAGGGTATCAGATACTGGTAGAAGGCCTTAGTGTTAGCTGGTAGTATTTTCTGGGCACAGTATCAATAAAGGGAGGTATTCAATTAACTCTAGTAGAGTAAGTCAGATTAAGAGCTCTGTACAAAAGTACTTGCTTCCAAATAACAAGCAAAGCAGACTGTCTGGCTTTCTACCACATTATCTGAATACTGCTGTTTGTTTGACCGTCCACCCAATGAGAACATTTGACATTGGCTGGGAGGAACTCTGTTCCTCTGTAGGAGGAAAATCTTTTTGCCAAACTTATCCAAAAGGGAAGCAACTAATGTAATTATTGCATTTTAAATCAAGCTAAGAAGTGGATACTGTGTTATTGGGACTATTTTTTTTTAATCCATTAGGAACTTATAGGCCAAGGGGAAAGAGCAATAATTGACAGTAAAATATTTTATTTACTACTTTCTTGTTTTATTCTCATTTTCTCTGCAGCATTCTGTATTTAAAAAAAAAAAAACTCCATGCTTCTTGCAATTTACTATTTTGTTTTCCATTATTCTTAGAATCTCCACATTCTTTTTTCTTTCTCATATTGCCTAGCTTCTTTTCTATCTCTGTCTTTCTATGGTTGTCCCCTTAGGCCTCCCACACCCTTCATGATTGAACCCAGTGCCTTGCACATGCTAAGCATGCGGTTTTACCACTGAGCTGCACCCTAGTTCCTTGTCTCTTTTAATCTCAGGTCAGTATCTCAGCCTCTAACCTTTGGAATCTTTAATTGAGCAACTACTGTGTGGTAGGTATTGTGTGATGCATCCAGTAGACTTTCAACAAGATTTCCTAGGCTAATGACTCCCAAATCTATACATTTATCCCTTCCTTTTTCCTTAGGCTCTATCCTTCATGACTACTTTTCTACTAGTTAGGTTCACCACAATTTTTCAGTGTTTAAAACTTCCCTCCTGTGCCTGTAGTAATAACTTCCTTTGTTTTCTGTTTGTAGTGATGTTGCCATCATTCTGGTAGACACCCACTCAGAATCATGGTGTCACTCTTCATTTCCTTCTCTCCTGCCTCCCACTTCAATCATTTGCCAGATCTTGCTCTTTTTCTTTCTATGGTTTCTTTTATCAGACTGTTCTCATCTGTTTCCCTTTGTGTGCAGGTCCTCTTTACTGCTTAGACTATAGTTTTAGCCTTCTTGCTTTTATTTATTTTTCTTAGAGTCCATTGTACACCTACTGCAAATTTTATCTTATAGACAGAGTACTAGTCATGCCTGCTACTTACACCCAGGGCTCAGGTTAGCTGTCACATCCCTTGATGCCTTCCCTAAAGTCCTAAGTAGTTAGATACTTATTTTTCTGTTTTTCTGCAGCATTTCCTACATAATCAGTTTTGACGTGTATTATACTGTCCTAGAATTATGTGAGCATTTCCCCCAGGATTATGTATTTTTGAAAAAATACATACTGTATGACTCCTTTCACATTAAGTTGAAAAACAGGTAAAAATAGGGGCCGGTGAGATGCTCAGCGGCATAAGCGCCTGCCTTGCAAGCGCGAGGGCCCGAGTTCGACTCCCGGATCCCACATACGAAAAAAGGGGCCGGTGATATCGCTCAGCGGCACGGGCGCCTGTTGGCGCGCGAGGTCCTGAGGTCGACCCCCGGCACCCACAAAAAAAAAAAAAAAAAAAAAAAATAGGTAAAAATAATCTGTGGTATTAGACATCTAGATAGTGATTACCTTTGGGAGAGCTTCTGGACTTCTGGTGATACTGTTTCTTGATCTGGGTTTTTTTTTTCTTTTCTTTTCTTTTCTTTTTTTTTTTTTTACATTGATGTAAAATGCACTTTTTAAATGTGTATTTTATAATTTGGTAAAATATTTAAATAAAAGCTAAGTGAAATAGCGCTTAAATACAGATAGGAGCTGAATTTAACTTTATATCCCCAATCTCTGGCACCCAGCAAGCTCTTAATAAGTATGGTGAGTGCGTGAGTGAATGCCAATTTTTCTTTAAAAAAAAGTTAGTTTTTGTTTCCACTGGTAGTTACATTAATTATAGTCTCAGTTTTATAGCCTGCTATCCATGACCACCATGACCTGGCTCAGTCTACGTTTCTAACCTTTGTCAACCCAGAGAAGTTTTGGAAGAATTTGAGTCTTGGAATCAGCCAGACCCTGAGTTTAAAATATAGTTCTACAACTTATTGCGTATGTAACCTTTGGTTTAGACAAGCCATCTATCCTTTTGGGAATTTAGTTTTCTCCTGTCTGAATGGGTATCATACTTGTTGACTAAGTAAGATAATACATGTAGAGTAGGGCCTAGCATGTTGTTAGCACTCAGTAAATATTAATTTCCTTTCTTTTCCAACAACATAATTTCCTTTCTTTTCCAACAACATTTCCAACTTCTTTTTTCTTCTGTTCATATCTTTGCTCATCCTGTTTTTCTACCTTGAGTGCCCCTTCTTTTCTATTCCCACATATCCAAACATATCCAGTCTTTGAATCAAACTCAGGTATCACCTTCTTTATGAAGTCTTCCTTGATTTCCATCTAAACCAGTACCTGGAAATTCTTGTACATCTCTTCTGTCTCTTTGATGTCAATCACTTCATCTTTAGGAGTTCCTGAAGAATGCCTGGGACCAAAGTGGACTGTTGTGATGGAGGCAGAAGCTGTCAGTTGGAATAAACAGGGGCATAAAAAGGCAGGGAAAACTACTTTGAACTTTGATATTCTTTTTTTTATATATATATAACTTCCTTTTTTCTTGGAGGAAATTTAGCTCATTAGTCAAGAAAGTGAACTCAGGGAGTCAAGTTGTAGACCCTTTATCAGTCTCTTCTCTGTTTCCCTTTGTGTTCAGGTCCTTTGAAAACTTCTTTATTCCATCATGTGCATGCGCATGTGTGCTAGTGCACATGCACATGCTCACAACACATTTTCTGTGTCCATCAGTGAGTGTGTAGGTTGTTTTCATATCTTGGCTACAGTGAATAATCCTGCAACCAACAGAGTAATGCAGATACTGTATCTTTATGAGGCAAGAAACTTTCATTTTCTTTGTGTATATACCCAGAAGAAGATTGCTCAGTCATTTAGTAATTCTATTTTTAATTTCTTTAGGGATTTCTATACCGTTTTTCATAATAGCCGTATCAATCCACATTCCTACCAATAATGTGCTAGGATTACCTTTTTCACTGCATCCTCTCCACCTTTTGTTGTCTCTTTCTTGTCTTTTTTGGGTTTTTTGAGACAGGATCTCTCTGTGTAGTTCAGGCCGGCCTTGATCTCACTATGTAGCCCAGGCTGGCCTCGAACTCACAGCGATCCTCCTGCCTCAGCATCTCAAGTGCTGGGATTAAAGTCATGTGCCACCACTCCAAGCTTCTTTTTTGTCTTTTTGATGATAGCTGTCTTAATGGCTTTTATTTGCATTTCCCTGATGATTAGTGATTTTGAACACCTTTGCATATACCTGTTGGATTTTCTTATATCTTTTTTTGAGAAATGTCTGCTCAGGACATTTACTCATTTTTAAATTGGGTTATTTGTTTTTCTGATATTGAGTTGTAAGAGTTCTTAATAAATTTTGAGCCAGGCCTGGTGGCACACACCTATAACTCCTTATCAGATACAGTGGTACCTTGGTTCACGTACTTAATTATTTCCACAATTCTGGTCCCAGAATTCATTCCATATGTGTACTATGCTTGCAGCTCAGTTGCAGCCAGAATCATGGAACAAATTCTGTGACCAGAATCCTGGAAAGAATTAAGTTCATGAACCAAGGTACCACTATACCTAGCTATGCAAATATTTATCCCATTTTGAGGTTGCCTTTTCGTTTTGTTTACATTTTCCTTTGCTATATAGAAACTTTAGTTTGATGTAGTCCCATTTATTTATTTTTGCTTGTATAGCCTGTAAAGAGAGATTTTTGGTGCAACCTGGTTTATCAATACAGTCCAGGCAGGGCTTTGAGTCTGGATCTTAAGAATTAAGAGTGGATATTCACTTGTAGTGTCTTAATTTCTTAATATGCCTTGAGAGCCTAGTACATGTAGGCAGCAAAACTAAGTTCAGAAGGATTCAGAGATCCTATTCATGACCACATATTTTCTTGTTATTTCTGCTTTCTACTTGCATTTTCTTTGCATAGACCAAAAGTGACTGCCAGTTCCTAGCATAGTCCCTGATACTTAGTAGATACTCAGCTAAGTTTTGTAGAATGAACACTTTAAAATATTGAGTGGTGGGCCGGTGAGATGGCTCAGCGGTGTAAGTGCCTGCCTGGCAAGCGCGAGGTCCTGAGTTCAACTCCCAGAACCCACATACGAAAAAAGGGCCGGTGATACCATTCAGCGGCACAGGCACCTGCTGGCATGCGAGGTCCTGAGGTCAACCCCCGGTACCCACACACAAAAAAAAATTGAGTGGCATTACAAGGCCATAAATAATTGATTGCAAAAGAAATCACCAACATTTGTAACAGAAAAATTGTTGCCCTAAGACTTTAAAAGTAGAGAGTAAGTTCTCTGGGTTAGGGTGGTCAGAGAAGATTTGTCAGAGGAATTCCCAGAGGATATTAAGTAGTAGTTGTCATTAGATCTCATAGATGTTCAAGAAATAAAATAACAGGAGCTTAGAAAAATGGAAATCAAGGGATAACTTGCATCCTGTGTTAATGAGCACGTCGTAGCTAAAGAGATCCATGACTCCTTGCAAACAACAAGTTGTATTATTTTTGTAAACTATGCAGCTGAGATTTACTACCAATTTCAAAATGGTAATATCCTGAAGTGTAGCCATAGCATATAAAATAAGATTTCTTGAAGTTGAAGGGAGGAGGAATGTTGTAGCCCAGTTCCTTAGGCTTCCACTTCCCTTACTGGTTATCATCCTCGAACATACTAAGGAAATGTGTTTATTCAGTCCATACCTGAGGACATTCTGACACAGTCAAAGATGACAAGCTAGAAAAGGCATTCTAGATGAAAACTAACATCCTCGAGCTTTTTTCTGTGACAGGTCAGATAAAAACTGTTGGCTAGTTTCTCCACTAAAGCACTCTTCCCTCTTGGCATTTGTGATATCTTTTCTTATTTCTGATAGCTCCATCTTTTGTTTCTTTCATGGGATTTCTCTTCCTTTGCTTACTCCTGAAAACATGGTGATCCCGAGGTTCTGTTTTCTACTTCATTCTCTATTCTAGATAATCTCACTCATGTTTTTACCTGTAATTGATGAATCCCAAATTGTAATCTCTGCCTCAGCCTTCTTTCATGAGCTCTGGACTTAATATTCAGTTGCTCATAGATATTGCCATCTGAATATTTATATTCACAGGCACCTCATACAACATTTTCAACTGTACTCTTCCTTCTCTTCTACCTCCTTTTCTATATTTCTTTTCTCAGTAAATGGCACTACCAACTGGGTGAGGGGGTACACATCTGTAATCCCAGCATTTGAGAAGCTGAGGCAGGAGGATTGCTTTCAAGACCAGCCTCTGCAATGTGCTACATAGAGAGTTCAAGGCTGGCCTGAACTACATAGTAAGACCTTCTTTAACAAAAACAAAATAAAACAAAACAAAAACAAAAAAAAGCACTAGTAGTCATTCAAGCATATAACATACTTTTGCTCAGAATATATACTATGGGTACAGCAATTCCCCCTGCTGTCGTGTTTCCTCCACTAGGTTATGAACACCCTAAGGACATGGATTGTCCATTAATCATTCCTTAATTGGTGTTCATCTGTTACTATTTTTGATATTTTTGTGGGATTAGTAATTATGAAATGTTCTCTTTTAGTTTGTTAACCTGCCATAACAAATTACCACAGACTGGGCAGATTAAACATCAGAAATACCTTGTCTTACAGTTCCGGAGGCTATGTGTTTAAAATTAAGGTGTTGGCACGGTTGGTTCTTTCTGAGGGATGTGAGGAAAGGGTCTGTTGGAGTCCTCCCACCTTAGCTTATAGATGGCTATCTTTTCCCTGTGTCTTTTTTCTAGTGTAGGAGGCTGGGAGATTCAACATCAGTGTCTGGTGAGGGCCCATGTTCTAGTTCACACATGGTGCTTTCTCACTGTATTTCGTATGGTAGAAGGGGTAAAAGAGCTCCCTTGGACCTACTTATAAGAACACTAATCCCATTCATAAGGGCTCTGCCCTCATGACCTAATCACTCCAAATGACTCCAACTCCTGATGCCATCATGTTGAGGGTTAAGACATCAACATATGTATTTTGGGGGGGATCCAAACATTCATACTGTTCTACAGTTCAAGCCATTACTGGTACCATAGTAGCTTTTGGTGTTTTGGTTCTAAGTTCTGTTTTCTGACAAAGTACTTGACAATGTTTTTAATTTCCTTCCTCACCATCCATACGCTGACTCTCTGATGGTACTCTAGGTAATGCCATCTGGAAATAGGAAGGATAGGGCGGTATGTTCAGTTGAAGTACAAGGGGTTTGTTTTGGCCAAATTTAAAATACTGGGAAGCTGGATCTTCTAGCTGTACACAGGTCAAGAAAGAACTTTGATAATATATTCGGAATTTGGAGTTTTTCTTGGCTGCACTAACTCAAGGATTATAAGAAAACAATTGACAAAAATATATTTATATTTTAGAAATATCTTTCTAGAAATTGTATAGAATGGATCGGGGGAGGGAGGGGTAAAAGGGAGGTGCTTTTGGAGGAAGGGTAATTAGGACGAATGAATATTTTACAGTAGTTCAAGTGAGAAATAATGAAGCCTGGATTTAGGGTAGTAGAGAAGGAGACATATTTGTTTGTTTGTTTGTTTTATTTTAAAGAGAAAAAACAAAAACAATGATACAAAATTTCAAAATAAGATAGTAGGAAAGTAACAATGGTTAGTATATTGCTTATTGTTATCTTCAAAGTAGTTGCTCAGCTTACAAGATATAGGCATGAAAAATTGATCAAATGATATAAGCACAAACCTTTCTTTTCAATGGACTAACAGAAATTAGTAGTATAGCTATTTTAACTATCTTGTGTATATATATTCCATTCCTTGGTTGATGGGCATTTGGGTTTTTTCCAAGATTTAGCTATTACAAATTGTGCTGTTGTAAACATGGGTGCACATATATCGCTGTGGTATGGTGTTTTTAATTCTTCTGGGAAAATACCCAGAAGGAGAATAGCTGGGTCGAATTGGACCTCTAGTTTTTTGAGGAATCTCCACACTGATTTCTACAGTGGTTGCACGAGTCTACACTCCCACCAACAGTGGAAAAGTGTTCCTTTTTCCCTACAGCACCTCCAGCATTTGCTATTGGTTAGTTTCTTGATGATAGCCATTCTTTCTGGGGTGAGATGGAATCTCAGTGTTGTTTTAATTTGCATCTCTTGAATGACCGATGATGTTGAACATTTTTTCATATATTTATTTGCTATCTGTATTTCTTCATCTGAGAAGTGCATATTCATCTCAGATGCCCGTTTTTGGATTGGGTCTTTAAATTTGGGGGGTCTGATTCTTTTCAATTCTTTATGTATTCTAGATATAAGTCCCTTATCTGAGGGACTGTGGGCTAAAATTTTTTCCCACTCTGTGGGTTTTCTTTTCACCCTGTTGGTGATTTCTTTTGATGTGCAGAAGCCTCTTAATAAGATGAGATCCCAGTTGTTGATTCTTTGGAGTATTTCCTGTGCAGTTTGGGTTTTGTTCATGAGGTCTCTGCCTACACCTATGTCTTCAAGATTTCTACCTACTTTCTCTTCCAGTAGATTCAGTGTTTCTGTTTTAATATTTAGATCTTTGATCCATTTTGACTTTAGTTTAGGGCATGGTGATAGACATGGGTCTAGTTTTAGTCTTTGGCATGTGGAAAGCCAGTTTTTCCAGCACCATTTATTAATGGTTATTAATTTATTAAAGGCTATCTTTCTTCCAGTGAACATATTTGGCCCTTTTGTCAAAGATAAGGGGGCTGAATGTGTTTGTAGTTGTTTCTGCATCTTCTAATCTGTTCCACTGATCCTCAGGTCTGTTTTTTTTGCCCATACCATTGCCGATTTTATCACTGTAGCTTTGTAGTATAATTTCAAGTCAGGGATTGTGATGCCTCCTGCCTTGCTTTTGCTATTCTAGGTCTCTTCTGTTTCCAAATGAATTTTAGGAATGTTTTCTCCAGTTCTGTGAGGTATGCTAATGGTATTTTGATAGGGATTGCGTTAAGTCTATACAATAATTTTGGGAGTATGGCCATTTTCACAATGTTGGTTCTTCCTATCCATGAGCAAGGAATATCTTTCCATTTTCTGATATCCTCGTAGATGTACTTTTTCAGAGTGCTGTCATTTTTAATGTATAGATCTTTTACTTCCTTTGTTAGATTGATTCCTAAGTATTTCATTTTTTTGGATGCTATTGTGAAGGGTGCAGTTTCCCTAATTTCTCTCTCAGTGAGTTTGTTGTTTATGTACAGGAATGCTATTGATTTTTGGGTGTTGACTTGGTATCCAGCTACACTACTAAATTTGGATTTTCTTTTCGCACCGGAGATCGAACTCAGGACCTTGCGCTTGCCAGGCAGGCGCTGTGCCACTGAGCTATATCCCCAGCCCTGAATTTGGTTATTAAATCTAGAAGTCTTTTGGTGGAGTTTTTGGGGTCTTCATGCATAGTATCATGTCACCTGTGAATAATGATAATTTAACTTCTTCCTTTCCTATCCTTATTCTTTTTATTTCTCTCTCTTGTCTAATTGCTCTGGCTAATGTTTCCAGAACTATATTGAATAAGAGTGGTGATAGTGGACATCCTTGTCTTGTTCCTGATTTTTTTTTTTTTTTTTTTTTGGTACTGGGAATTAAACTCAGGACCTCGTATTTGCCAGGCAGGCACTGTACCACTGAGCTACATCCCTGGCTCCTTGTTCCTGATTTTAGTGTGAAAGCTTTCAGTTTTTGTCCATTTAGTATGATGTTGGCTGTTGGTTTTTCATAGATGGCTTTTATCAGACTGAGGTAAAGACCATCTATTCCTATTTTCTGTAAGGTTTTATCATGAATGAGTGTTGGACTTTGTCAAAAGCTTTTTCTGCATCTATTGAGATGATCATGCAATTTTTGTCTTTGGCTTTTTTTGATATGGTGTATTACGTCTATTGATTTGTGTATGTTGAAGCGTCCCTGCATTCCTGGGATGAATCCCACTTGGTCATAGTGTATAATCTTCTTGATGATTTGCTGCATTCTGTTTGCTAGTATCTTATTGAGGATTTTTGCATCTATGTTCATTAGGGAAATTGGCCTATAGTTCTCTTTTTTGGTTGGGTCTTTCTCTGGTTTTGGTATCAGGGTAATACTTGCCTCCAGGAATGAGTTAGGGAGGATTGCTTCCCTTTCAATTTCATTAAAGAGTTTGAGGAGTATTGTCGTTAAATCTTATCTAAATTTCTTGTAGAATTCAGCAGTGAATCCATCAGGATCTGGGCTTTTCTTTGTTGATAAGTTTTTAATTACATTTTCAATCTCATTAACTGATATTGGGTTATTCAGAATTTTTATGTCTTCTTGATTCAGCTTTGGTAATTCATACATATCTAGGAATCTGTCCATTTCTTCTGTGTTTTCAATCCTATGTAGGTATTGATGATCTTCTGAATTTGCACAGGATCTGTAGTGATTTCACCCTTTTCATTCCTCAATGCATGAATTTGAGTCTTTTCTTTCCTTTTTTGATAAGGTTGGCTAAGAGTTTATCAATTTTATTTATTCTTTCAAAGAACCAACTCTTTGATTCATCAATTCTTTGCATTGTTTTCTTAGTCTCAATTGCGTTAATTTCTGCTCTGATCTTTATAATTTCCTCCCTTGCATGGACTTTGGGCTTGACTTGCTCTTCTTTTCTAGGAGCTTGAGGTACAGCATTAGATTGTTTATTTGTGCTCGTTCTGTTTTCCTGATGTGAGAACTCACCGCTATAAATTTCCCTCTTAGACTGCTTTCATTGGGTCCCATAAGTTCTGATATGTTGTATCTGCTTTCTCATTTAGTTGTAGATATTGTTTAATTTCTTATTTAATTGCATCTGTGATCCATTGGTTGTTTAGGAGGGTGTTATTTAATTTCCATGTGTTTACAGAGTTTTTGCAGTTTCTTTTGCCATTAATTTCCAATTTTATTGCACTATAGTCAGATAATATGCATGGGATAATTTCAATTCCTTTGCATTTACTTAAGCATGTTCTGTGGGCTAGAATATGGTTTATTTTAAAGAACATCCCACATGCAGCTGAGAAGAATGTGTATTCTGATGTTGTTGGGTGGAACACTCTATAAACATCTGTTTGTTCACAGGTTTGGTTCAGTTCTGTTATTTCTTTGCTGATTTTTTGTCTAGTTGATCTATCTCTTTGTGACAATGGGGTATTAAGATCCCCCGTTACAACTATGTAGTGCTTATTTGATTTTTCATGTCTATTAATATTTGTCTTATATAGTTGGGTGCTCCCGTATTTGGTGCATGTGTATTTATTGTTGTTATCTCTTTCTCTTGAATTTTTCCCCTTATAAGTATGTAGTGGCCTTCTTTATGTCTTTTGATCATTCTTGGTATGAAGTTCACATTATCTGCAAACAGAATAGCTACCCCTGCTTTTTTCTGGGTTCTTGTTGCATGGAGTATTGTTTTCCATCCTTTGATTTTCAGTCTATGAATTTCTTTTTGTGTTAAATGTGTTTCTTGTATACAGCATATTGTTGGATTTCGTTTCTTGATCCACTCTGCCAGTCTGTTTCTTTTGACTGGTGATTTGAGGCCATTTCCATTGATGGTTATAACTGATATGTATTGGCTTATCTTTGTCATGTTATTTTTGTGCTGTTGGTTCCCTACTTTTCCCCTTTGTTTAATTACTTGCCCTGCTTGGTGGTTTCTTTCTGTTGTTGTTCTTAGAATTGTGGTCACTTTTATCTCTTTCTAGAATATCTTTCAGTACCCTTTGTAGTGTTGGTTTGGTAGTCATGAATTTCTTCAGTTGTTCTTTGTCATGGAAGTATCTTAATTCTCCATTAATTTTGAAAGTTTGAAGTTGTTTTCTTTCAGGAATTGAAATACTTTACTCCAAGCTCTTCTTGACTTGAGGGTTTGTATTGAGAAGTCTGCTGTGATTCTGATGGGCTTTCCTGTATAGGTGATCTGTTTCTTTTCTCTAACAGCTTTTAATATTGTGTTCTTGTGCTGAATTTCTGGAATCTTGATTATTATATATCTTGGTGTAGTTTTATTTTGATCATATCTGTTTGTAGTTCTATATGCTTAATTTATTTGTATGTCAAATTCTTAATCCACGCTTGGGAAATTTTCTGCCATTATTTCTGGGAAATTTTGTTTATGGCATTTGTGCTGTCTCCAGCTTTCTCATTGACCCCAATCTTATGTTATTCTTCTTTGTGTCATTTTGTAGCTGTTGGATTGATTTTTCATGGTCTCTTACTATTTTTAAGATATCTTTCTTTTCATGATCACTTGCTGCAATTCTGTCTTCAGGATCTGATATTCTATCCTCTCCTTCATTCAGTCTGTTGGCATGTACTTTCAATGGTGGTTTTAATCTCTTGAATGTCTGTTTGGATCTGTTTCATGGATTCTGTTTCTTTCCTATGTTGGGCATTTTTTTTGTTTCCATTATTTTTCTAAGCTCATCTATTCTTTTATCTGTGTCTTCTCTAATATCTTTGATTTTAAGCATCATTTCTTTTTGTACCTGAGAGATTATTTTCTCTATAGCTTTTTCCACTTGTTTTTTCACTTCTGTTGCTATCATTTCAGAAAGTTCCAGTGTCTGACTTCCAATGTCATCTATCTCATGTTCCGGGCTTGTCCAGGGTGGACTGGGGATCTGGGGTTGCATTTTCCTTCTGTGTCTTATCATTTTCTATTTTCTCTTTTTTATTTTATTTTGTTTTCTATGTTGATGCTTGCTGATTTCTTACGATAGATAGCTTTATCACTAGTATTGAGGCTTCCCTAGGAGATGTCTGTTCTTTGGGGATGTCCTCTAGATGTAGGTGGTTCTTTATAGCTATCCCAAGAACCTACCTTCCCAATTTGTAAAGGATGCAAGGTTACTATTTGATTCAGCACCCAATCCTTTGGTACTCAGCTGTGGTGGCGATTATGACCCCATACTATCACAGTGTTATCATACAGGGGAGAAAAACTGATTATAATGTGTATGACATCCTGGCTAAAGTAGTGCAGTTAGTAATAATGATAGTTTCAAGTACAGCTTAACTACTGACAAACTATGGTAACCATTAACCTGCTACCTCCAACCACAGGAGTAAACTCTAAAGTTATATAACAAAATCAAACATATACCATGTACTCATATGCAGTGATTTTCCCCTTAGTGGAGTGGTTTTACCCTTTTGTGGGGGGGGGGTGGAGGGGTTAAGATGGGTAGGGGACAGGATAAAATGATGAATGAGGTCAAATATAGTAGAGTCAAGGCTGGAGGTCAAAGGATGATCACCCGAGTTTTGGGAAACTGGAGGACATAGGAGGGAAAGAATGAAATAGAATGTGAAGGAGTAATCAGAAAGGGAAGACACAGTGTTTATTCACTTGAAAGGTTAAATTCAAGAAGTAGTTGAGGAAGGAGAGAAAGAGGATCAATAGAAGAAAACAAAAAAGAAAGGTAAGAAACCTAAACAGTGAAAAAAAGGAAGAAAGAGGAAAACAGAGAAGAAAAGAAGAAAAGAGAGAAAAAAAGTAGACCCAAGAAAGAGAGGAGAGGAAAAACAAAAAAAAAAACAAAAAACAAAAAAAACCCAAAAACAAAAATAACCACAAAATACAAGACAAAACAAGACGAATTTCAACCAGACAGGAAAGGGGTACCCAATCAGACAAACAAGGGAGAGTAAAAGTAGTAAAACACTGCTGGTGTTTACAGTTCTGTGATAGTGTCCATGTCAAATCCCAGAAATGTGCTGTGTACTCCAGCCAAGTTTGCCATGGGAATTGTGCTGGATATGGAACTGATCTTGGCCTCTGGATGTGGGGCCTGGGACTGGTCTGCTGTCGGTGGAGTTCTCCAGAGCCCAGCTGCTGGCTCCTCGCTGCTGCTTCAGACACTTCCTTGTTGCTGGTCTCGCTGATTACTCCATGGGGGCCCACTGTCCTGGGTCTCCAGGTTCCGGTTGGTCAGCCCGCCAAAGGCATGTGTGCACCCCTGCACCCGGGGCCTGGCCTGTCGAGAAGGAGACATATTTGGTAGGTAGGAAGGTAACATTGGTCAGATTTGGTGACTGTGTGGCATAAGGACAAAGGATTTTACAGAAGATTCCGTCACTGGTTGGAGAATTAGCATATGTGGAAAGAAATCATCTCTGCCTAGGATTTTGATAGGAGTAAACTGGCAGCCTAGGGCTTGAAACATCAATGCCAACACCGACAGTAGGCTTACTGTCAGTGTTCTTTGCTTTCTAGCTATGTATTGCTGCTGTCTGGATTCATCTAGTTGAGTGTTTCCCTTGCTCCCTCCCATGCTTCTCTGTCAGAGATGCCCTAATAAGGACAGGTCCCACAAACCCACTCTTCTACATTAGCTAGCTTCCTATAACTCAGTGCTCCATACCTGGTATTATTTTTAATATATAGAAAATCCTATAGAAAAATACTCTCCTCTTTGGGGTCCTTCATTTAGTCTCATTCACTGAGATTCAGATGCTGGCTAGGAACACATATCTAAAACCTTAGGAAATAGGGGCCTAAAAATCAAGAGAATACTTCAGATCTGGGTTTGCCTTCAGACCCATCTCAGAAGAAGTCACGAAGAACTAAAGAGGATAATTGATCAATAGTATGCCATTTAATTTCCTTTTTGGTACAAGATGTTCTATTCTCCATGAATTTTCAAATTTTGGGTTTCCCATAGGGAATCCTTAGCATATGGCATCTTGGCTTCCCTCGGGTATAGAGATTAAGCCAGGACTAATGCAATCAGTAGATTGGCCTGGGGGATATACAGACAGATACTAGTTCAGGGCCTCCATTTGTCCTAAATCTGGAAGCTGTGACTTTCAACCAGGGTTACATGAGATGGCAGTAAGTGTGTAGATTGCTTTGATGAAGAATTTTTAATCATTTAGTCCTGAAATAGATATAGCCCCATAGCTGTTGGAGGCACAGGCTGAAAACTTAACTGTTTAGCTGAACAGTCCTGAGGAGTTTGTTTATTGGCTTTTTATACTCAAGTTTTTGCTAATCAAAAATGGTGCTTAACATGATTGTAGGACTGAGATTTGTCAGCAATTTGTGATTCCTTAGGCCTGCCTTATAGCTTGTCGGGTCTAATTTAGGCTATGTGGCAGCTATGTCTTAGCACATCAGTAAAGTTAGCACATCTCTGCCAGGTTCATCCTTCCCTTAGGGTGGCACATCGCTAAGGGAAAGGAGGAAGATCATCTCCTATTGCCTATCATTCTGTGTATAGTTTTTGAGTTTAGGGAGGGGTAATTCTACAGAAGGGGGAAAAAAAAACTTTTCTCAGCTACCAGAATAAACCATTTTCTGCATGTATAAAACAAATCCCAGCTATGTGACCACATGTCAGCCTCTTTATTATGTTGCTTCTGGCTTTCTTTAATGGTGAAGAAGGAAAATAGTCACAAGCTGACTTGTGTATAAGACAGACTTGGGCTCCCCCATCCTTTGTACCCTGTGTGTGTGATTGTTAACATGGGAAGATAAGGTAGGCAGCTGCTGGTCCTGAGCCTGTCAGTCTCTGACAGTGACAATTAAGAAGGCAGACTGGGTTTGGAGTAGGCAGTTTCTTTGCTTCAAGACTAGTTGTATCTAGCCTCAAGGAGACTTAGATTGGTTATGAGAGGGGAGATTGTGATTGGTGAAGCCCTCCTCCACTATCCCTGTGACACCACGCAGTTGCTCAGTAGCTGAAGTGGAATTTTGGGTGCCAGGTGGTCTTCTGACTAACCCACCCATTCAGCCCCCTTTAGAGTTCCTGCCACTCTGAACCTTCCCACAGCGTTGCGTGAGTGTCAGTGTCTCATGTTGAATTTCCATCTTGACTCATCTGTCTCTAGGCGAAGATCCCTGCAAAGATTTAAATTGGGAACCAGACCTTGAGAATGTCTGTTCAGAGCATTTCACAGCTTCTGGAGAAATGCCTTTCCCTTCTTAACCCAATCTGTTTTTCTAGCCCTGTCCCACTAGCTCCTGAGCAGCCCTGTTTTGAGGAAGCTTCTGAACTGAGGTGGGCGCTGTACTATTTCTTTTTTTTTTTTTTTTTTTTTTGTGGGTACCGGGGGGTGACCTCAGGACCTCACGCGCCAGCAGGCGCCCGTGCCGCTGAGCGATATCACCGGCTCCTTTTTCGTATGTGGGTTCCGGGAGTCGAACTCGGGCCCTCGCGCTTGCCAGGCAGGCGCTTAAGCCGCTGAGCCATCTCACCGGCCCTATTTCTTACTCAAGAAAGCACTCCATCCTCTTAGCCTGCCTAGGATTCCCAAGGGCCAGATCCACTGTGACAAAGGGGGTATATTGTTGCTCACATGGTTAAGGAAGCAATAATGGCTTACTTGTCCCAAAAGCCTAGTCCATTGAGGAAGTCATATGATGTCTATCACTGTGTGGGCCCTGTATGTTGGTGGCAGAAGGAGCTCTGCTTTATCAGAGCTTATGCTGACTGCTGTTTACCACTTTTCCCATTTATTCTTTTTGCTTTTGCTGAAATGTGGGAAGGATATAAGATACAAAGGTATTTTGTGGTCAAATCCTTAAGAGCTCTCTTACACAGTTTAAAGACTGTAACTAGAGGCAGCAAATTTGTTGTGCTTCACTTCCTGAATACATCTACTGTCTGAGTCTTTGCTTTTCTGGAAAATGCAAGCTGCTTAGAAGATGGGCTGAATGCATTTGGTAGGCAGATGGACAAGGCCAGGTCTATTAGCCTTCATTATACCATCTCAGGCCTCAGCCAGGCCCTGGAGCCACCAGTGGATGAGGCAGGAGAAGTAAGTGTTCTAGGCAATGTGCTAGCTCTGGAGATCTTGTCCAGTCTTGAGTGTGGGCTTCTTTTTAGTATGGATGCCCAGGCCCAAACCTGGTAACCACAGCCCCTGATCTGTGTTCTTCATGAGTGACTACAGAGTTGGAGCTGGGGGAGGGATTCTGATTTAATCAGTCTTCTCTATTTTTCTTGGTTTAAACCCTTTACCTCTTCCTCCTAGCTTAAGTCTGGGAAACTCCACAGTAAATTGGCTGTGACTTCCACTGAAATTTGACAGTTTTCAAGTTATTTTTTTCCTCTGTATTTAGATGTTATAGTTGTGCTGTCAGCCCTTATCTCTTCTGTCATCCAGCCAGCTCCCAACTGGGTTAGGAGGTATTTGCTCTGCTGTTAGTGTTGGCTGCATAATGAGGTGGATGGTTAAGAAATGGGTTGTTTAGCATCTCCTACAGTTTAAATTTTCTTCTCTGGTTGAGGGGGAAGCAATGTTATTGGAAGAAGCCAGTAGGGAGGCAAATGTTGGCTGTGGAATCAGCTCTTTCTTCTCAGAATCATGAATAAGCCAAGGAAATCATTGTTAATTTAAAAGTTTGTTTTATCTACTACTGTTTATGGGACTGCCTGTTCTGCAGTAACAGATCTTAAATGGCTTTTATAGTCTGACTATTCTTGGCTAAAGGGACTAGGTTCTGTGGTAGGTTGTTGCAAGGAATGTTACAGGGCAACGAAACTTGCAAGATTTGGAGAGGTTGGCTTGGGCATGCTGGGTTGCCTACCCACTGTTGGCTGAAGGAGGAAGAAGGTCAGCTCAGAAGAGAACTGGCTTCCCTGGATTATTGCTGGATGATCAGATCTATAGTGAGGTTTCTGAGGTTCTCTAGGTCAGAAAGCAGTGTTGGTTTCTTTCTTTCTTTTCTTTTTTTTTTTTTTTGTGTTTTGTTTTGTTTTGTTTTGTTTTTTTCCTGACCTGTGGTTGCAGAGTAGAAAGGGTTATTATATTTCATGTATTTCATGTACTTCATTTTATGATCCAGAGCTTCAAAAGTCTTTAGCTTATGCTTGGCCATTATGTTGTGGTGAACAACTTGAGTGTTTTTTTGAAAACAGAGACATTCAATTTCCCAATAAATCCTAACTAGGATTGTTGAATTATCAGGAATTTGGGCCATATGAGAGCCACATGGCTAGCAAAGTTTCCAGGAAGATAGGGCTGCCGTTGGCAAAGATTGGGAAATTAGGATCACAAAAAGGGCCCTAAACCTTAGACAGTATTTGGACAATATGGTATCACTTTAGATTACTCAGTTCCAAATTCTGGGTTCCAAAGCAATCTTTGGTCCCCAGATCTACAGCCGAGGGTCCATATCAGCTCACCCAGCTTCCCATCCTTCCTAGTCATTGCCTTGGCATAGCCTCAAGGAATTCTTGTTTTCTCATTGGTTTTCTTGCAGTGGCTGTTCAAAAAGGACTAGATGTGTACTCTAAAAACATGGCACCAATTGATGTGAACTGTACTTGGGCACTTCGTCTGTCTTCACCTTCTCCAAAGGCTGACAACAGATTATATACTTAGAAAACCAACCAACAACCTACAGCTTGTTTCAGTAGAAGGGAAGATTCTGTATTTGTATTGTGCTCCAGCAATTTCTTATGTTCTGGTTTCCATCTGAGACTGGGAGCTCCTAAAAGTATAGGACTCCGTCTTACATCTTTCTATATTCTGTAGCCCAGACATGATAGAGGTGGGTAGGCAGGGGAAGAAAGAAGAACGAAGGAAGGAAATGGGGGAGGGGAGAGAGTAGGATCTATATTTAGCAAAAGGGAGAGACGCTCAGCAAGGGTGTGTGAGTGAGCTTGCTGGCAAGGGTTGTGTGTGCGTGAGTGTGCTGGGAAGGGGGTGTGTGCACCAGCAACGTGTGAGGAGGGCTGGTGCCCTATGGGAGGTTGCAGGCAGGAAGCAGCTGGAGAGGAGGAGGAGCAGCAGCAGGAGCAGGAGCTGCCCTGCTTTCGTCTCAGTCTCAAAGCACGGAATTGATTGAGTTAGAATTCCACATCCAGTCGAAGTTTGGCTGCTGTTGCCTTCCTCAGGCTGGTTGTCAGAATACCCTCTCAGCAGAGAGGTGTGGACCAGATTGGATTCCTAGATTTGCAGCAGGCAAGAAACCTGCCCCACTTTTACCGAGGGGATTTCTCTGCTGGGCATTGTTCCTATCATCAACTTTGTGCTGTGGAGCCAGCCGGCTGGGTGCAACTGAGAATAATACCTCCTTGGCTGTCAGTTGGGCAAGCAGCAGCACTGTGGCTCAGAAAGTTCATCCTGTGGCTTCTTTGTCAAACCAAGGAGACCTTCTGAATGGATTTCCTCTGAAAGACAGTACTTGCATTCTCAAACTTGAATTCATGGTTTTAATCGTTGTGTTTTGTTTTTTGTTTTCAATCCCTTAACCCTTATTTTGGTTGCAGCAATAAGGTAAGTGGTATTGAGTGTATGACTGACTCTGTACAACAAGCAGGGACAAAAGCAAAGCATTTGTGGGTGGAATATGGAGCAGCCACATTAATTACATAACTGCTTGAGCCAACTTGCTGGTTGGGGGTCATTATAATGAGTGAAAAATAGTATACTCAGCACTGGGGTAGGATCTTCACATGCACATGTTTGTGTGCTAATCGTCTGGCCATCCATTCCTCTTGATACTCTGCTGTACATATACAAATTACCCATCCACCCCTCTGCATGTGTATACTTGTATACAAATATCTGTTTCTCCCTCTTGATGTGTCTATGTGTGTTTATAAATTATGTGTCCACTCCTCTCCTGTGTGTACATATATATAGGCAACTTATTTATTTATCTTATATGAATACACATAGACCATCTCCCCTCTGTGTATGTTCATTTGTAGAGGTCATCTGTCTTTTCCTGTGTTTATGCATGTACTCGGGTAACCTTTCTGTTCTCAGAAAACCTTTCCATCCTTTCTGTGTGTGTGTATATGAGAGGGGTGCTATAATGTCCTGTCTAAGGTAGTATCAGTTCATCCCTCTCCTGTGCATATGCCATATAAATAGAAAAATCATCTTGAGTTTTCTCAGCCTTGAATGTATGCACACATGCATATAGATAATTTGTCTGTGTCATGCATGTATAGTGAAAGAGTACTAACTTTGTAAATAGAAGACCACTTTTAAACCCTGGGTTTCCTCAGTGGGCTTAGTCAAGTCTAATTAGCCATTTTTTTCATCTATGAAAATAGAATAATTCTTTCCTCTTGCCTCACAGGGTTGTTGTGATGATAAAATGAGAATCATGTAAACTGAAAACTTTATAAACAAATATAATCTTTTATTATTTTTATATCTTTGACCCAGCTGCACTGAGATTATGCTCTTGTCTGTGCGAGGTTTTCAAGCCTTGCATGTGAAGGGGTAGCCTCTATTGAAGTAACTAGGTTTATACTGTAGTTTTGCCTAGAATATTGGGAAGAAACTAGCTACGCAGAGCCACAGAATATCAAGAAAGGGTTGGGTTGAGGGGGAGAAGAGGTCTCATCCTCTGCATGTTGGAGCCTTGATACTTGGTACTTTATAGCCTTAAGAAGTATTGAATCTATCACGAAATGGAAATGTGCTGCTTCCAGCCAGGATCAAAGTGAGCAGATAAAAAGATGAGTGAAAGAAACAGAGCGTCTGCTGCCCCTGAGATGACAGCCTGCTCCTTACAGTGAACATCTACTTCCAGGTTCTAAATGCCCTCCACAGTGTCCTCTGCTCCGGACTTACAGATCTTTGTTATCCAGTATGTCAACCACTGGTAACATTAGAGCATGTTGGGTACTTGAGGTGTAGTTAGTCTACTTTAAGATATGCTGTAAACATAAGATATATATGAGATTGCAAGGATTTAATGTTTGAAAAGAATTCAAATATATTAATTTTTATGTTGTTTGCATGTTGAAATAATATTTTAGGTATTGGGCTAAATAAAACATATTAAGATTAAGATTACTATCATGTGATTATTTTTACTTTTTTATGTGGCTCCCAAAAATTTTTAAATTATATTTGTGGCTCACTTTATATTTTTGTTGGACACTGCTGCTGTAGGGCAGCTTTTCCTCTAGAAGGGCAAATGGAAGCCCAATCACAGCAGCCCTCTGGGTGACAGGAACTGTAGCAGGGACTCACCATACCAGTCTCATACGCAGGAGAGATAGATACCAGCTAATTGACAGGCTGGCAGTTTTTGTCCTGAGTAAATTCCCTGAAAACTCTAAGTATAATTAGGGAGAGATTTCCAACTTAGTTTTACATGAAAAAGGGTTACAAATGACCAATCTAGAAGGAAACCTAGAACTTGAAGGTACCATGTTGTCATACAAACAGAAATAGATCAGAAATCAGGAGACTTGTATTCTAATTCAACTCAGCCATCAACTCCTTTATTCTTTCCATGTCTCTGAGTTCTCACAGTATCCCAGCTCCTGTGCTAGGTGCTGGGAATTAAAAAACAAATGTTAAACACAGCTTCCTGTGTAATGGAGTTCACACCCACTGTGGGCCCTTGACAAGAGCCTCCCGGATCCAGACAGCAACAATGAATGTCATTCTAGGTCAAGGGTTATAATCTTGAGTAACTGGACTTTTGAAAAGCTAGAGTTCCCGCCTTGCCTAAAGACTCTCAAATTCAAAATTTGAAAAACATTATGATAGTCAAACAAAACTATTTCATAGGCTAGATCACAATGTAGAGTATAGAGGGATGGCAGGTCCTAGGAACTGCAATACTGGGATCCTGCTAAACTCAAAATCTAGAGTAATCTCTATTCCCTTTGGCTAATCTTGCTCTTCATACCTTGTACCTTGATCACTTTCTTCTGATGAGATACTCTGTGGGCATTGATATTTTCCCAAAGATGAACATCGTAAGAGAACCCCTACCTGCTATAGCACTAGAAATCCATTCCTCTCATCACATTTGGAATATAGCATTACTGGTAAATGGGCCTGGAAATTACCTGTCCTCTATGAGGGAGGCTCAGAGCTCTTGGCTTATTGCCTCCTGGTATTGTTTCACACAAATTGAGAGGCTACTTGATCTATATACATAGAATCTTGGCTTGTTCCCAGAGGTCCCCTGGTGGTTTACTCCAAGCCAGGATTTGGGTCAGAGGCAGTTTTTGCAAGGAATAGTCACATTCCTACTCATGTTTATTTGACAAATCAAAGAGGAGTAAATGAATTAGCCATTTCAGAAAACTATGAGGGTGTTTTTGTTTTGTTTTGTTTTTGTTTTTGTTTTTTCTTGGTTTTGGAGAGCTGGTACTAATGAATGTGATTTGAGGGATCTACTCCCTGCTCTACTTTTCAGCCTTCTGGCATTCAAGCTTTAATCCTTTTGATTAACTCATTTTGTTTTGATGTGTTCTCTTTTCAAATGTAGATACCTCTTGAAAGGGCTACCTTATTTTTTCCAGCATTAGGTATTCTTAGGCAAAGAGCGTAGAAACAGATGGTCATTTCTGATTATATGCATGAAATTTGGAGATTTGACCAGAATGAATAGGCCAACAAGATAAGGCATAGCACTAAATACCTTGATGAAAATTAGAGGACTAGATTTGAGTTGAGGAGACCTCAGAGCCTCTTTATCCCATCCAGTTTAAATATTATTTCTCTGTGGCCTTACCTGCCCTGGCTTTGCATCTTACCTTCCTATTCCTCTCCTGTGGAACTAAATGCTTAAACTTTTTATTACAACTTTGATAATAACATGTATTATATCATATTGTGATTGTGTATAGGTCTCTCTGTCTGCAGACCTTAATATATTAAGAAAGTGGAAACTGTCTTATATCCCTGGCACAAAGCTTATTGCCTGCCACACCATTTAGATAGACTCTCACTGGAGTCTAGAATTGACTTGGAGGTTAAGTGGTCCTTCTACGGTTAGGCCCCTGTCATTTCATTTCTGTAGACAGTAGCAAAGAGAAGCTGGGAGCTGGGCATGGTAGTGCATGCATGTAATTTCAGCACAGGGGAGGCTGGGGCAGGAGGATCACAAGTTCAAGCCCAATTTAGGCAATTTAGCAAGACTGTGTCTCAAAAAGTAGAAAAGGCTGGGGAGGGGCCGGTGAGATAGCTCAGCGGCATAAGCGCCTGCCTGGCAAGCACGAGGTCCTGAGTTTGACTCCCGGTACCCACATAAAGGAGAAAAAAAAGGGCCGGTGATATTGCTCAGTGGCACAACCGCCAGGTCCTGAGGTCAACTCCTGGTACCCACATTAAAAAAGAAAGAAAGAAAGAAAGAAAAGGTTGGGGATGTAGTTTAATGGTGCAGCACCCCTGGATTCAATCCCCATTACTGCAACAATAGCAGCAGTAGCAATGGGGGAGGGTGCCGGGGGTATTGCTGGGAGGAAGGTAAATTGGGTCTCCTGGCCTTGAGGGTTACCCTTTCTGCCATTCTGACTTCTAGTATCCCTTTGAACTCTCAGCAATGTGGTGGTTAATCCTCTGGGTATCACACTGTGCTCTGTCCCATAATTCGCAGCATAAAAACTAGATGACTGAATTTGGTGACTTTGGGGAACCTATATCTCTAGGAGATAATTCTTAACTCCAGAATTCATGCAGGGGGCAGTGGCTACCAACTCAAAAGAAGGGTCGGAGGATTTTGTTTGATTAATATGGAAGCAAATGTCTTTTTTGAGGGCTGAGAAAAGTTGCTATGGCAGCTATAAACTACAGATCTTAATTGTTAGTGACTAGGGAACCAATCACTTTAGTTCTTTAGGAGGGCATAGGAATGTGGGTGTGCCATTTGCCCTCTGTGTGGCTGGCCAGCCAGTGTCATGGACATTGTAGTCTAGGAGTGGGCACTGGTAGCACTGTCCAGGAAGCTAAGCCAAGTTTATCTGGAGTGTTGATCTGAGGGGGAGAAGCAGATAGGTGTCAGGTTAATGCGATGTGTACTGAAGCAGTAGCAGGAGAGTTAGCTCCATTTTTGTTCCTGACAAAGGACTACTTCTGGGCCAAAAAGGGGCTGGCCTTGGAGAACCTGTAAGTGAATTTGTGCCTCACCGGTGCTAGAGAGAAAAAGCTTGGCTTCTATAACCATTTGCCTGCTTTTCATGCTGTCAGGCTGCCAAAGGAAGATGACAGATCTCATGACTCCTAAATGAAGTGTTGGGAACCAAACCAAACCAGGAGTCTCTCTCTCTCTCTCTCTTTTTTTTTTTTTTTTTTTTTTTTTTTGTTTTGTTTTGTTTTACTTTAAAGAACTTTAAAGAAATACTTCTAGGAGAAAGCAGGACTAATTCAAAGGATGACACTCTGTTGGTGGACTTTCAGGCCCAGCTGCAGACCATTACAAGGGACTGGAAGTCTAGCATGGGGTAGAAGTCATGGTTCACTCAAATATCATTTAAGTGATCAGATGCTTGGGTTAGATATTGGTTTCCATGTTTCTTTGACTTAGGTACTTGCCATGTCAGCAATAACAAGAACTCTGCAGTATTTTACAGTATACTAAATACCAGTTTCTCATTTTAGCTTTGTGATATTCCTATGACAACCCCCCCCACACACACACATACACACTTTACAGATAAGGAAACTAATGTACAGAGAGGTCAAGAGCTTAATCCAAGATCACTGGTGAAGTAAGACCCAAGCTTAGGTCTGCTTATTCTAAGCCCAGTAGTGTGTAGTGCTTGCTCGTGGCTTCATGTGGTTATACACAGACCTCCTGTCTTTGTTTAGTAAGTAATCTTTCTCTTTTGACAGACAAACTTGAAAGGATAATTGGTACGCCTACCCCCTTGTAGAGCCAGGAAGTTAGAGCTAATACCACATGCCAAGACCAAAACAGAAACAGCCAATCCTTGCGTGGCTTGGGGGTCAGGGGAGAAAGGAGTATTTTTGGAAATAAAGATTTTGTACTTGTGGGAGGAGAGAAGAAAGAATTTGAGTTAATTTCAGAATTAGGGGTTGATCTACCTAGAGAGCTGGGTACCAGGCCCAAGATCCGGAAATTGAGAACATCCTCGAAGGCTAGACTTAGTGGCCAGATTAGAAGTGTGACTGGTCCTGGCTCCTTAGGTCCTTGATGTCAAGTAGTAATGGGTGAATTGGGCCTCTCCCCTGCCTCACAGGACAGGAAACATTTTTAGATGAAGAATTCCTTGGTAAAGTAGAATTCTTAGAGGACTAGAGGGAAGAGATACTAAAAGGGATTCATCTAGTTTCTGCCTCTTGGTTTTTGACCTAGTTATTTTCAATAAAACGAGTCAGCTTCACCTTGATCCAAGCCCTGTGATTGGTCCTTTTGTTTCTTCCTAGTCAAGGCAAGCACAGTGCTTTTAAATTTCAGACCCATAGACTATAGCTATAGATGAAGACTTTCCCTGGAAATGAGTTGCCATGAGAGCTTTTAGCTTGTGTTTTTTAAGGCAATTTTAATCCCTTTAGGATTAACTTGGATTCTGGGAAAATAAAAAGAAGCAAGAGTTTAGAAGATTTACAAATCTAGATTAAAACTAGAAAAATGGGGTAACTACCTCTGGTCAAAGAACACGAAAGGGGGCCGGTGAGATGGCTCAGCAGCATAAGCGCCTGCCCGGCAAATGCGAGGTCCTGAGTTCGACTCCCGGA
This sequence comes from Erethizon dorsatum, assembly GCA_028451465.1. NCBI lineage: Eukaryota > Metazoa > Chordata > Mammalia > Rodentia > Erethizontidae > Erethizon > Erethizon dorsatum. The sequence continues at coordinate 39,194,020 of CM051822.1, read as the reverse complement.
ACCCACACATGAAAAAAGGGCCGGTGAGATAGCTCAGTGGCACAAGCACCCGCTGGCAAGCGCGAGGTCCTGAGGTCGACCCCCAGTACCCACAAAAAAAGAAAAAAAAGAAGAACACGAAAGGTAGTCTATGTCCCCCTAACCCCTGTTACCCTTTGTAGGATAGCCCAGCACAGCCAGAGAGTATTGGCAGTCCCATGCATCTCCTAGGTCTCTGCTTGCCCCTTTGTACTTTACATTATCCTCCTCTTTACTTTTCACATTACTGTGAAAAGAGAATGGATGCCCATTCCATATTAGATAATCATCATCTCTGCTTCTGTGAGCAGCTTAGGGAATAGAGGCAAGACTAGTAGCAGGTCTGTGTTCATCTTTTTGGAGAGCAGCGAAGCACCCTGGAGTCCTCTGTGATGTCAAAAGGTTCGAGCAAGCCTCCATTGCTCAGGCAGTGACAGAATGCTTGGCAGTCATTTACCACGGTTCTCTGAAGGATCCACAGTGGGCTGGGAAAGCTGACCTTGGGTACTGATTTGGGTTAGGGACTGTTAAGTGGAGTTAAGAACCCCTGGCTGAGCCTGAGCCTCCTTCTTCTATCCTCAGTTGTGAGCTTGTCATGTGTGCCTTTGGCTGCCTGCTTCCTGGATCCAAACATGCTAAATGCCACCTGAGTTCTGGACAGTGACTGCTCCCATACTATACCACCTTATCCTGGAATTAGGCATAAAAATCCTTTTTTCTTCCAAATTTATCATACTTTCTATGGTCCTTTTTCAAAGCAAAGCGTTGTTATAAGTAAACAAAGGGAAACCCTTTGTACGATGAGCACAGGCAGGGATGAATCAGTGAATAGCTGAATCTTCACCAGAACAACAAAATGGAAAGGAAGAATTTCATGTCTTGTCTTTCATTGTGTATGTGATTTGGGCTATGGTGGTTAAGCTTCTATTTGTTCATTCCTGAGCCATACTCTAGTGCTGAATTTTGTGAAAATTCGAATAAGGAGTCACTCACTGACCTTATCTCATCCACCTCCTAATACCTTGTCTCAATACTGATGACTGACGCCTTTGGTACTTGCCTAGAACACAAAACACTTGATTTATTCACCTATATTCTAAAGGGAAGCCAAGGAAAGAGAACTGATTGCCTACAGCCTTTAAGGCCGAGGTTGGGAGGCAGGTCAGGGTTGATTCTTACAGTCTTAGAAGGTAACGTTCTTATTCCTGCTTGACACTGGATTTAGATTAAAATTATCTGGTGCTTTCTGATCTGAGTACACTGTTTTTCTTTTTCACTAGCTACAGGAAAAGAGTCAACCCAGGATCCAGGGGCATGTGCCAGGTTTGGAGGCCACACATACAGCCATTCCAGGCAGCACTGTGGGCTAAGCCCAAGGTATCAGCCAGCAATCATTACTAGAAACAGTCTGAAAAGAGCAGGACAGCCTATTGCCTCCCAAGGCAATCTCTATTAAGCATCCTGGCAATATATAAGGGAAAGAAGCAACCCTTCTAGACCCTGAGTGAGAAAATGAAGCGGTTGTTACAAGAGTCAGAGGAAGAAATCATGGTCACCTTGGGACCCTCCTCCAAGCTTTCTCCAGAGAAAGTTAAGGCAGAGACTGTGTGTGGCATCAAAAACAAGTCCTCAAGCCCTGCTGGATCCTTACCAGAAGACAACTCCCTGCTCTCTTGCTGTGGGTCAGCAGCCTCAGGCACTAGTGGAGATAAAGATGGGGGGCTGGTCCAGCTTTGCGGCTTTGGGCAGGAGGCCAACAGCCAACTTCCTCTGGGCTCCACCTCCAGTGTTTCAGAGTCTGGTTCTCAGGACCTTTCATCTGCCAGCATTACCACAAGCTGTCAAGCGCCCTCAGAGAGGAGCCAAGCCAAGTCCCTTTTGTCCAGAGGCTCTGGCCAGGGCTGTAGCCATGAACAGCGAGAGCCTTTAGGGGATGTAGTAGAATACATCATCAGAGAGCTGCAAGGCATCAGCCGTCTTCAGACTGAGATTGCTGAGCTGCAGCAGCACTTGAGCCAAGTCCGGGGCTCAGTGGATGAAGTGTCAAGCTGTGTTGACTCTGTGCTAAGTGAAATAGAAGGCTTGCATGTGGGCAGCAGCTCCCTGACCAAGATGTGTGAGGGAGAAAAGGCTCCGGAACCCTGTGTGGGAAGACCCAATGAGGAAGCCATTCTTTACCTGTATGGACTTCCTGAACAAGAAGGGGAAAATACTGTGGAACTGGTGGACAACTTTTTAGCCAAACATCTCTGTGTCAATGGCATACAGTGTAGCAGGTACATCAAAGAGGCTTATAGGACAGGCAAGGCCCCTGCTCCCAGGCCTACCGTGGTGAAGCTTGCACATCTCGAGCACAGAGACTTTATCTTACAGAAGTCCATCCTCTTGCAGAGTGTGGGGGTCCAGGTTGCCACCAGAGAAGAACCAAGCTGGTCACAGAGCTGTAAGAATCCACAAAAGGAGTCTATATTATTTTTGCAGCAACTTCAGAATCATAGTGGGAATTCTTTAAACGAGTATAAACCAATTTTTCAGATGAAAACAGGGAACAGAGGACCCATAACAGGATCATATCAGATGAGGGCTCAGAATCAACATGGAGAACACCAGGTTCCTGAGCAGCAAGGTCCTTGCTTCCAACTCAGGAACAATTTGGCAAAGGAAAGTGATGTGTTTAAGCCAGAGGCTGAAGTAAAAGGAACATCAGAAACATCCCAGGTTATTAGTGGCACCTGTGATAAATTAGCAGGGAGAAAGGCTTCTCTCTGTCCCCCCCATCAACTTAAAGAACCTTCCCTGGTGTTACTCTCGAAAGAGGAAGATTCTGAGAAATCCCAGTTTTTCAAAAGGTACAGCCAGGAACTTGAAGCATGTGAAGTACCAAAACTAGAAAATGACTGCAACAGTAAGAGTGAGGCCAGCAGCTGCCTGTCACTGCCTGGATTGCTAAAGACAGAAAGAATAAATGCAGAAGACAAGCTTCTAGGCTGTGAATCTGGGCTTGATATTCTGAGTCCCAAGCAGCTAGAAGACCTTTTGGCAGACAAGTCTAGAAGGTTTGCAACTCTGAGCTCTGACAGCATGGTGGAGGAAATGATCATAGGGCCTGAGACTTTCAGTAATATGGTTCATATTGACCTGAACGAAGAGGAGGAATGTGCTGCTCAGGTCCTTAAGGATGTCTTCGACAAGTCCTCTTGTGTTCTGGATAGCTTGCAGGAGGATGAGGATGTGGAGATCAAGTTTTACACAACTAAACTGGGCCGAGCAATTCACCATTTTCGTTCAGCTCTGCAGGGGGTGTTTCAGAAGCTGGAAAACAGTGGGTCCATCAGTCCTGAGGACCTGGAAAGCAATGCAAGTGGTTCACAGTCAGAGAATAGTGATCGAACAGTGAGTTCGGGGGGTGCCCAGGATTGCTCTGTGGAGAGCCCTGGAAGCCAAGGGAGTGAGAGTTTGCTCAGCATGGTTTCTGGTGGACTAGGCATCTCTATACAAGGCGACCAAACCCCTCAAGACCCGAGCAACTTCTCTCTTGCTTCTAATAACTCACCTCTTACATACTCATTGCCCAGTATTGCTCTGGCCTCGTGTCTGGGAAACGAGACTTATTCCAGGCCTGAATCTCCCAAGCAAGGCAGACTAAGTCTAGAGCAAGTGTGTGCAGAGACCATTTACCTCAACAAGTGCATCAACAATTTTAAGAATGTTCTACAAGAAAAAAGGCTGAGGCAGAAAAAACTTTTACACGAGCTAGTACAGAAGGCAAACCATCTCTCCGTAGAAGACATGCCTTCAGGTATTCTGTCTCTATGTAGCGGGCTCAATGTAGAGTCATCTAGACAGCATGGGGCCTGGCATGCTGGGGGAGGGTTCTCAAAGTGATGGGGGATGTCCACAGCTTGAATCAGCCTAAATTAGTTGAGTACCAACCTTAAGCTAAGCCTGTGAGAATTGGAGTCAAAGAGGATTCTACACCAACAGATTGGAAGTTACTCTCCTTAGTGAGTTTCCAGTGTATTGGAAAGAGCTATATATAGGCATTGTGGCACACCCCTGGAATCCCAGTACTCTGGGAGGCTAAGGCAGGAGGATCACAAGCTTGAGCCCAGCTGGGCAACCCTGTCTCAAAATAAAAAAATTTTTAAAAGGGCTGTGGATAAAGCTCAGTGCAGAGGCCCTGGATTCAATCCCTAGAACCAACAAAAAAGTACCTTTTCAAAAGATAGAGAAGGGGCTGGGGATATAGCTCAGCGGCACAGCACCTGCCTGGCAAGTGTGAGGTCGTGAGTTCGATTCCCAGTACCAAAAAAGAAACATCTGGGCAGGAGTAGTAGTTTGCAGCTGGAAGACTAAGATGCTCGGATGTGAAGTAGGTGTGGGAACAGGAAGCAAGAGTGGGGGGTAAGGCATATTTGCTCATGGGCCCTAGAAGAACAAAGACTCCTGTGTTGCATTTCAAAATTATTCTCCCTGGCTTTCTTGTTGTGGTAGGATTGTCATTTCCTCAACAGCTGGTGAGATTTCCCTATCCCAACCTGTGGTCTTCTAGTCTTGGCCTTGCCAACACAGAACCTTATTTCTGATTGGAGGAGCCAGGAGCTGCTTAGAGTGGTGATGCTGCACAAACGCCCAGTTTACCTTCCATAGGTCCTAGTCCCTTTCTTCCTTCTCCAGTTAAAGGCTGCTTAAGTGAGAACTAAAAAAAATGGAATGTGTTTTCACTACAGGAAATGAGAGAACTTTTTTCTAGGTGGCATGGAGATATGTAGCTTTAAATTTCTTCTCCCAATCAAAATTAAATTTATCCAAAGAGCATATGCTATATTCATTTTAAATGTAAATGGGGTTGTCCCCTTTTGCATATAACCTGGTTAATTTTCTAAGGCAAAGCTAAAATTATGAAGCGTATTGTGTTGGCAAAGGTGTGAGGGAACAGGCACTCATACAATGCGGGCAGCATGGGACTGTAGATTGGTGTAACTTCTAAGGAAAGCGATTGGCAAAACTTATCAACATTACAAATATATATACCTTCAGAACCCTCAGCTCCACTTTCAGGATATGAATCCTGATATGAATCCTGCAGGCACATTTTCACGTGTGGAAGTGACATATGTGCAAGGCTATTTTTGAAGCATTGTTTTTAATAGTGTTGAAACCAATCTAAATGTTCATTAAATACTGATATACTGGTTAAATAAATTATTACATGTCCACACAATGGAGTACAGTACCATGTAGCTATAAAAAGAATGAGGTAGCTCTTTACTAAAATAGAAAAAAACTAAAATATGTTGATATGTGAAAAAAGTATAGGCAAAACAGTATATATAAAATGCTTTTATTTGTATAAAAAAGGAATGATAATACATTTTGAGAAGAAGTGCATCCTTAGTGATTTCATTTTATGTGAACATCAAAATGTACTTACACAAACCCAAATCATATAGGCTACTATACACCTAGGCCAATGGTGGCGAACCTATAGCACATGTGTTGTTTTTAAGACAAAAGATGTTAATGTATGAGTTGTTTTTTCCAAACCGAAACCTCAGTATTCAGGTTTAATTCAGTGTTGGCACTTTGCAATAAATAAGTGGGTTTTGGGTTGCAGTTTTGGGCACTCAGTCTCTAAAAGTTTCACCATAGGCTAAATGATATATACGTATCATTGAATATATAGCCTGTTGTTGACCATATGTCATTGAGTGGAGTGTGACTGTAGATGGTTACCCATGGAGAAAGGTATTAGGTGGAAAAACTAATGAGATTTTAGTTCTCATTTTTTGTTTTGTTTTGATTTTGGAATGTGCCAGGTACTATCTTAACTACTCTCATGTACATTGTGTACAATTCAGTTCTTCCTACCACTCCACAGAATATCTTTGGTCAAGGCCATCAGATGACTGCCATTATGCCAAACTAATGGTTCATCTTCAGTCCTCCTCTTAGCAACAACATGATTGGCAATCACCTCTTCTTTTTATTATAACAGCTTTATTGAGTTATAATTCATGTACCATAAAATTTGCCCTTATAGTGTCTTAATAAGTGGGTAGTTGAGTTTTTTTTGTTTGTCTGTTTGTTTGTTTGTTTTTGTATAGTCACATAGTTATGGAACCATCACCATTTTCTAATACAGGAACATTTCCATTATCCTATAAGAAACTCCTTATCCATTAGCAGTCACTCCGCTTTTCCCCTTTGCCTTCAGCTTCTGACAACCACTAATCTACTTTGTTTCTATGGATTTGCATATTCTACACATTTTCTATAAAGGGTCTCATACAATAATGTGACACTTTGTGTCTGGCTTCTTTTGCTTAGCATAATGTTTTTAAGGTTCACCAAAGATATAGCATATATTAGTACTTCATTACTTTTTGTGGCTGAATATTTCATTAGATGGACATTTCATTTCTACATCAGTTGTTGGTCATTTGGAAAATTGTTACTACTACTTTTTGGCTCTTATGAATAATTCTACTGTGAACATTTAAGTATAAGTTTTTGTGTGGATATACGCTTTCTATTTTCTTGAGAACTGATCGATCATATGGTAACTGTTTAACATTTGAAGAGCTACCAGACTGTTTTCCAAAATGGTTCTACTATTATACATTCCCATCAGCAACACATGAGGGTTCTGATTTCTCCATGTCATCAGTGGCACTTAGAATTCTCTTTTTTTTTTTTTTCTGTGGGTACCGGGGGGTCGACCTCAGGACCTCATGTGCCAGCAGGCGCCCGTGCCGCTGAGCGATATCACCGGCCCCTTTTTCGTATGTGGGTTCCAGGAGTCGAACTCGGGCCCTCGCGCTTGCCGGGCAGGTGCTTAAGCCACTGAGCCATCTCATTGGCCCTAGAATTCTCTTTTTGATGATAGCAACTCTAGTGGGTATGAAGTGGTATCTCATCATGGTTTTGATTTGCAAGTCCATAGTGCCTGATTATATTGAGCATATTCTCACATGCTTACTGGCCATTTTAATATTTTCTTGGGAGTAATATCTTTTCAAATCCTTTATGCAATTTTAAATTGAGTTTATCTTTTTGTTGTTGTGAATTCTTTATATATTCTGGATATAAATGTCTTACCCAATACATTATTTGTAAATATTTTCTCTGATCCTATGGGTTATCTTTTCCACTTTCTTGATTTTTGTCCTTGAAAACATAAAAGTTTTTTATTGTTTTAAATTTGTTATGATAAAATATACATAACATAAAACTTATAATTCTATCCATGTTTAAGTGTAATATTAAGTATATTCACATTACTGTAAAATCATCACCACCATCCATGACTGGAACTTTTTCATCTTGTCACACTGAAACACTGTACCCATTACATACCAAATGCCCATTTTGACATCCCCACCCTCCAGTCTCTGACATCCACCATTCTACTTTATGTCTCTGTGATGTAAATTTGACTGCTCTAATACCTCATATAAGTGGAATCATATTTGTCCATTTGTGACTGACTTACTTTACTTAGCATAATATCCTCAGGGTTATTCCATGTTGGAGCATGTATCAGAATTCCTTTCTTTTTTAAGACTGAATAGTATTCCATTGTATTTGTGTATTATATTTTATTTATCCACTTGTCAGTGGACAGTTGGGTAGCTTCCACTTTTCATCCATTGTGGATAATGCTGCTATGAATATAGATGTACAAATATCGATTTTATTCCCTGTTTTCATTTCTTTGGGGTATATGCCCAGAAGTAGAATTGCTGTGTCATCTAGTAATCCTAATTGTTTGAGGAATCACCGCATCATTTTCCACAGTAGTTGCACAATTTTACATTTCCGCCAGTAGTGTGTAAGGGTTTCAATTTCTTCACATACTCTCTAACATTAGTTTTTGCTTCTTCAGTAATATCTGTCATAATTAGTATGAAGTGGAACACAAAAGTTTTAAATTTTTGTTTTGTTTAATTTTTTGAGGCAGGGTCTCACTATGTAGTTCAGGCTGGCCTTGAACTCACTATGTAGCCCAGGCAGGCCTTGAACTAACAGTGATCCTCCTGCCTCAGCCTCCCACAGTGCTGGGATTACAGGCGTGCGACACCATGCCCAGCTTTAAATTTTTTAAATTAGTGTATGTTTACAAAATATAATTACATTCATCTTGGGGAATTGCTACATATACATATCGCATATTGACTGTTTTTACTGTCTCCTCTCTACCTTCCCCTCTCTTTCCCATCTCCACAGAGTCTACTTCCCTGGTTCCTACCATCTCTATTATTTTTATTTTTTTAATTACTTATATTTTGGGTCTCTCATATTAGAGAAACCATGCAATATTTAACCTTCTGTGTTTGGTTTATTTCACTTACCATTATGGTTTCAAGATCTATCCATTTTCCTACAAATGACTCAAGTTTATCCTTCCTTATGACTGAGATAGATAGATAGGTAGATAGATAGATCACATTTTCTTCATCCATTCATCTGTTGATGGGCATATAGGCCACTTCCATAATTTAGCTATTGTGAATTGTGCTGCTCTAAATATAGGTATGCATGTATCACTGTAGTGTGATGTCTTTAACTCTTTTGGAAAGATACCCAGCAGAGGAATAGCTGAGTCAAATGGACTTTCTATTTTTAGTTTTCTGAAGAAGTTCCATGCTGATTTTCATAGCAGTTGCACTGGTTTACATTCCCAATGACAATGGAGAAGGGATCCTTTTCCCCTACAATCTCACCAGCATTTGTTTTTTTAAGTCCTTAATGATAGCCATTTCTTACTGGAGTAAGATGGAATGTCAGTGTTGTTTTGATTTGCATTTAATAGCCAAAGATGCAGAACATTTTTTTTTTTTCATTTACTTATTGGCTAGTCATACTTTTTTTTTTTTTTTTTTTTTTTTGAGACAGGATCTTGTTATGTAGTTCAGCTGGGCTTGAACTCACTATGTGTCCCAGGCTGGCCTCAAACTCATGGCAATCCTCCTGCCTCACTCAGCCTCCGAAGTGCTGGGATTACAGGCATGCTCCACAATGCCCAGCCCATGCTTCCTTTGAGACTTGTCTGTTCATTTCATTAACCATTTTTTTTTTTTTTTTTTTTTTTTTTTTTTGGGTACCGGGGGGACGACCTCAGGACCTCGCGCGCCAACAGGCGCCCGTGCCGCTGAGCGATATCACCGGCCCCTTTTTTCGTATGTGGGATCCGGGAGTCGAACTCGGGCCTTCGCGCTTGCAAGGCAGGCGCTTAAGCCGCTGAGCCGTCTCACCGGCCCCTCATTAACCATTTTTTGATTGGGTCTTTTATTTGGGAAGGCCTAATTTTTTTTAGTTCTTTGTGTATTCTAGATATTAGTCCTCTGTCTGAGGGGTAATTAGCACAATGTTTTTCCCATTCTGTAGGTTGTCTCTTCACTCTGTTGGTTGTTTCCTTTGCTGTGCAGAAGTTTTAAAATTTTGATATGTCCCATTTGTTGATTCTTGGTATTATTTCTTGTGCAGTTGAGGTTCTGCTCAGAAAATCCTTGCCTATGCATATGTCTTTAAAGAGTTTTACCTGTTTCACCTTCCAATAGATTCAGAGTCTCTATTTTTATATCTAGGTTTAGATCCATTTTGATTTGAATTTAGTACAGGGTGAGAGATATAGCTTTAGATTAATTCTTCTGCATTTGGTAACCAATTTTCTCAGCACTGCTTGTTAAAGAGGGAATCTTTTCTCCTTGGTCAAAAATCAAATGGCTTGAAGGTACTTGGGGTTGTTTCTGCATCCTCTGTCCTATTCCATTGGTCAAAACATCTGTTTTTGTGTCAGTACCATGCTGTTTTTATTACTGTAGCTTTATAGTATAACTTGAAGTCTGAGATTGTGACACCTCCTGCTTTTCTCATTGCTCAGGATTGCTTTGGCTATTCTGAGTCTCTTCTGCTTCCTTGTAAATTTTAGAATTGTTTTTTCTAGTTCTTCTAGTTTCTTCAGTGAAGAACGCTGTTGGTGTTTTGATTGAAATTGTATTAAATCTATATATCATTTTTACAATATGGCTATCTTAGCAATATCAATAACAGGAGATGTCGTTCCATTTTTTAATGTCCTCTTCAATATCTTTTTTTTTTTTTTCAGAGCACTATAGTTTTCATTATAGAGGTTTTTTACTTCCTTAGTTAGGTTAATTCCTAGGTATTTAATTTTTTTAAGCTATTGTGAATGGGGTTATTTTCCTGATTTCTTTCTTGGTGTATTCCTGACTTCATTCTTCTCAACACCCACATCCAATCCATTAGTAAATCCTCCCCTTCTACCTTTAAAAATTATCCTGAATCTTACCACTACCTACCACTAATCCTTGTCTAAGCCCTCATTTTCTCTCATCCAGATTATCAAAGTAGGCTAACTGGTTTTCCTGATTCTATCTTTGTTTCTCTACAGTCTGTTTCCCTGCATTAATCCTCAGAAAACATAAGTCAGATCATATCACTTCTGTGCTCAAAACTTTCCTGAGATTTTCTGTCTCACAGGAAATGAAAAGCGAAGGTCTTCTGAGGCCCTGTTTGAACTGGTACTTTACTGCAAACTTGCTGTTCTGTCTGAAATATTTTTCTCCTAGAACTTTGATTTCTTTCTTAATTTCCTTCAGGTCTCTGCTTAGATGTCATTTTATCAAGGAGTCCCTCTCCAATAAACTTTAATAAAATTTTAATTGCAACTCAACACCATCATTGGGACATTCTTTTCCCTTATGTGAATTTTTCATCACATGTGAACTTCTATCACATGTGACACAATATATATTTATATCTGTAGGCGAGCAGATATTGGAACCAGAATGCCTGTTTTGAATTTTGGCTTTGCCACTTGTGAGTTTAGGTGAGTTTTTTAACCTCTGTAATTTTTATCGTAGTCAACAAAAAAGTGGAAATAATATTTACACAGTGAAGTTTTGTGAGAAATAAATGAATCTACTCCAATAAAATGCCAGATACACAATAAGTGTTGGTTAGTGTCTGCTGCAGTCACCATCTTCCTCATTGTCATATACTCGACAGTGATGCTCCTCCTCCTAGAATAAAAGCTGCTTGAAACCAGAGTTTGTTTATTCACCACAGCACCAAGAAGACTGCCTTGTGTGTGATCAGTTCTTAAGTTTTTGCTGAGGAATGAATCCTGGCAATGACCTGGGAGGTAGCTGTTCTTACCTGCTTATTATCGGTAAGGGAATGTAGGTGCAAAAATGTTGAGCACCTCAAGTCTTTTGACTCCCAATTCCTGTGGAGTTAATTAAGATTAATTCATTTATTCATTCATTCCCAGTATGGTGATTGAACCCAGGGTTTTTGCATTGAGCTATATCCCCACACCTTTTTATTTTGAGACAGAATCTTGCTAAGTTGCCCAGGTTAGGCTTGAACTTGAGAAATCCTTCTGCCTCAGTCTCCCAGAGTGCTGGGATTAGATGTATGCATCATCTCCCCCAGCATTAAGATTGTTTTATTGGTTGTATTGGTGGAAGTGGAGGTGAGGAAGTGTGTCGCTTTCTCATAAAATGGATTGTATGGAAAAGTGAGATCATTTTGGGGGCCAGTGATTTTCTTGCAAAGTAATTGTCCTATAGACATTATAACTTAAACTGCAAAATAAATCTGAGTAGAGAAATCCTAAGGCTAAAAGAAGCACAATAAATAAAGAAGCACAATAAGTTTGATTCTTAACAAGAAAAGATTTTTTGTTTATGTTTGTCCATTGGGTGGGAAGAACCGAAGAGTTAGGAAAGCACTTCCTCAGGATCTGGAAAATGGTATAGACTAAGAGACATCTTCTCTGGTCCTGGGGAAGAGATACATTCCAAGTCCTGAAATTTGTAGGTTCCTTTTATTATATACAAATGCTAGGAGATGTCCTGAGCCCCCAGGACAAATGTGAAATCATGTAATACTTGCTCTCAAGAAGTTCATATAGCCAGGTGCAGTGATGCATGCATGTAGCCCCAGCTACTGGGGAGGCTGAGGCAAGAGAATCACTTGAGGCTGGGAGTTCAAGGCCAACCTGGGCAACATAGTAAGACCATGCCTTGGGCAGGGGAGGGAAAAGTCATAGAATCTTTGCTCATAAGTTTTTAAGAAGTTGACAAATCTCCAGAATAAGTATGAAGAGTTTATACAGACAACTGCAATGAAAATAGTATTGACAACATACTGTCATAGAAGAGTGCATATAGAAGGGTCGGTACCATGGTGGAGAGATGCCTAATTCTACCTATGGGGAAAAATGTAATAAAGAAATTTCACAGAGGCATTAGTATTTGAATTAAGTCTTAAGGAATATGTACTGGCCCACTCAGAGTTATAGGAGGGAGATATTCAGAGTTTCAGATAAATGATGGACAAGACTTTAATAAGACTTGAATATATAACACATGAAAAGGAGGAGAAGAAAAGTTAGAATGGTAGAGAAAGTATAAATGTGGAAGCACTTTATGGAAAACTAGGCAAGGTACAATAAATACCAATGAGAAGGATGAATAGAACATAAGTGCACTGGGAGAACTTAATTAACTCTTGCTTGGGTGGGCATCAGTGAAGACCTCCCCAAACTATGGTTTGAAGGAAGACTTTGATGTTACTCTATGAAAAAGATGTGCTATTTCAGACTAATGGAACAGAATAAATATGTGGAGTTTTGAGTATCTGACCTCTTTGGGAAACAAGGCATTTAGACTGTGGGAAGTTGATATGAGGTCAGGGTGGAGAATTTTGAGTTGGGAACAGATCATAGAGACTACCTTGTCAACGTACTGGATTTTATTCTGTAGACATTTTAGGAGAACAGAAGGATTCAATCAAAATAGCTTTGACAGGCACAGCCACAGTGCTCTGGGTGTGCAGTGCTGCTTCCCATGTGAAGGGCAGGGGGGACAAGTTCATCCTTATTTCTTAGAAGGAAATGTGTGGGGATGGTGGAGATGAGACATCGGACTGCAGCCTGGTGGTGGGCATCAGAGTGTGACTGTCCTGTGTGAAAGAGGACTGGCTTGCTATGGCAGCATAACTCGCAAACACAACAGTTTTCATCTTCAAAATATTCCTTGCACATAACCAATACCTTCCTGGGCCTCAGATCATTTCTTCTTATCTTTATCCGATTATGGTGCCAGAGAGTTTGTATGTTTCTATCAGAGGACATATTACAGATCACACTAAGTCAGTTCTTCTTGTGAACAGAGAAGGAGTTCCAAAGCTGCCAATGAAAGAGAGGTAGCACACACTACTAATGGTCCAGAGCACCACTGTTTCTAAGACAGAGGAGTCCATTTTTTTTCCTGGCTGTTTTTCCCTGTTTTGTTTTTCAACCACTCTTAAACCTAATGGCAGTGTCCGCAGACTCTGTGTTATTGCTGGAAAGCAGTAGGCCTAGATAAGACTTTGGCTTTCTATTTACATATTCCTAAGTTTTTGAATTTTTCCAACATGCATTTCTTTTGTAATTAAAAATAAATTAAAAATACAGATAAAACCCCTAAAAAAAAAAACTTTGACATGATGTGTAAAATGTATTTAAGATAGGGGAGGAGGAAAGAAGTATTTCTAGTTTGAGTCACAGGGTTAAAGTGTTCCTTGACTGATTGACTGATGGATTGATGCAAGTGGAGGACCTCCTGGACTGCTCTCTTTGAAAGAAGAGCAATTATCTCCATTTTGGCTGAACCTGGCCCTATTTCCATGTACTGATATGTACAGAGATGGTTAGCACTTTTCCTTATCCTTTCAGTTGGCTTTAAGCAATGCAGTTTGGTCTAGCCAAGGTCCTGATGTGTAGTCTTTGAATCAAGGCGACAAGCCTGTGTTTCCCCTCCCCTTTAGCTCCCAATACATGGGTGAACCTGGCGGGATGGAGAGCCATGCTCCACGCTGTCTGCTGGAATCAAGCCTGGAGAAAGAGGCTATGACTTCCGAGGGCATAGAAGATTACACGTCAGAGCTAACCCCAAAACATTAGATACTATCTTAAATTGTGTTATGCAGATTACTCCTGGTGCATATCCTTCCCTCTGCATATTGCAAAGGTGATTTCAGGCCACCTACCTAGCCCAGCTCACAGTACTCACGTACTTCCCGCCACTCTCACAGTCACTCATCCCCAAGCCACTGCCCTCCTCAAGAATTAGTAAAACTGGGCCGGTGAGATGGCTCAGCGGCATAAGCGCCTGCCTTGCAAGCGCGAGGGCCCGAGTTCGACTCCCGGATCCCACATACGAAAAAGGGGCCGGTGATATCGCTCAGAGGCACGGGCGCCTGCTGGTGCGCGAGGTCCTGAGGTCGACCCCCCGGTACCCACAAAAAAAAAAAAAAAAAAAAAAAAAAAGAATTAGTAAAACCCGGGTTCAGCCCTGGATTGAGGCCTTTGTTCTGGTAATCATCACTCTGGTTGGACTTAGGACCCCCTTGGCTCCCCACAACGATAGATATGTCTTAGTGTCTTTATTCTCGCCATAGATTGCGTTAAAAGTAGTAGATTGGAATTAACTCGCTAGGACTCCAATAATTTTCTTTTGGGATTACAAATCCTGGACTGCGACAAGGACTAAAAAAGGCTCACTATAGATGCACAGTACTTGAGACTGAACTTAGGGCCTTGCACATGTTAGGCAAGGACTCTATAGCTGAGCTACATCCTTAGCCTTTTGTATCTCATTTTGAGTCAGGGTCTTGCTAAGTAACCAGGCTAGGCTCAAACTTGTGATCTTCCTGCTTCAGCCTCTGGAGTAACTGGGATTATGGGCATGCACACCATACATGGCTTTGCCTTATTTTCTTATTAAAAGGGAACAGAGAGAGTGGAATATGGATGTGGAAGAGATATGTCCTCATTCTACTCACTCACTTTTGTGGAGTTCACTGTTTGGAGGATTCCTACTCCTGGGTTCATGAATCTGTCAAGACAGGTGACCCACTGAGTCATCAGAAATAGCTTGAAAATATTTGGAACTAGTGAGTTAGTTTCTTGCTTTCTCCCTTCTACTTTGATATTAAATCAGTGGTTCGTTAAAAGGGAGGGGGAAGCCGGGAGTGGTGGCACACATCTGCTGTAATCTCAGTATTTAAGAGTCTAAAGCAGGAAAGTCATGAGTTCAAGGCCAGCCTATACTGCAAAACAAGACCTTGTTTCAACCCTTCCTCTAAATGAATGAATGAATGAATGAATGGGGGCGAGGAGGTGGAGGGAGCTGATAGCCCCAAGTAGATGGACTGGTGTTCAATTCTTATTGGTCTTAGAGGATTTCACATGGTGGCAGAGGCTTCCATTCACAGAGAAACATTAGGAATGATGAAGGTTTTAAGAGCATGTTCAGCTTCCTGTTTTCAACTACCCCCTATCTGGCGCACTGCTATAAGATGTAACTTCAACCGAAAAAGCTGACAAGGAAAATTTCAGATGGTTATAGGCAAAATTTAAACCACCAAGTGACAAGAAGAAGTAGGAGCCAGGCATGGTGATGCACATCTATAATCCTAGCCACTCAGGAGGCTGAGGCAGGAGAATTGAAAATTTGAGACCAGCCTGGGCAACTTAGGGAGACTATTTCAAAATTATAAAAATGGTTGGGGATATAGCTCAGCATTCCCTGGGTACAATCCCCAGTACTATAAAAGTAAGTAAGTAAGTAAGTAAATAAATAAATAAATAAAAATAAATAGAAAAAGTGAAAGTAAAGCAATAGAAACCATATGATTCATCTTCCCTACCTCAGGTCAACATGAGTCATGGAGAGCACTTTTTACCATCTAGCACTATTTTGTTTGCTGCTGTCATTCCTGTCAGGGGCTACCTGTATTAATTTGGACAGATTCTAGAGACTTTTGTTGGAGGAAATTTCATCTAGGGTGGGCTGGGTGAACCATCCTCTTGCCCAGTGGGCTGTTAGATTTTGTTTCATTCATCTCTTTGTTTCTTGTATCTAGAGCAGCCACTGAGAAGTTAATGATGAATGTTCAGGCAGAATTAGGAATTAGCACACTTAAACTGGGACTATTCTAGTCTGTTTGCTTTTGTCTCCTGTGCTTCTGGAGTCTTATCCCATACTGCTAGTTTCCAAATATAGTATATGCCATCATTGCTATTCTGTTATTACTGAATGGGATGCATAGGACAGAAATAAGATAAGAGCACTGCGTCATCATTATCACCAGAATCTCCCCCAGGTCTGGGCAGTGGGGCAAGAAGGATAAGCCATCAACCAGAGCCACCAGGGGCTTCCAGCTGGTTAACACCCAGGCAAGGCCTGGTGGGGACAGAGCGAAGTGGACACATCTGGGAAAAAAATCTGTAGCGTTTATTCATCTAGCATAACTACCCTCTGCAGATTGCTTGTAAGGGGCCTATATACACCATTATAAGGAAATTCAAGAGCAATTTGAAAACAGAGGTAACAAGAGCACTCCAAACATTGCAGATCCTTTTGCTGCGCCTTTGCTCAGGCTAGGATCCAAACCTTTGTGAACTTAAGAGAGCTTTGGTTATCTCCATTTTCAAACTGCACTTGAGAGCTTTCTCACAATTGTGCCCCATGTTATAGTTTTTGCCTAGCTTGAGTAGGAATGACACAGGACTAGCGAAGAATCTATAAGTCTTAATATTTCTGCTCTCCATAGACTAGGAAGCCCATAGCCTGGCCATATATGGCATCGAGGGCAAGATAGTCTCTGAAGAATAGAAAAAGAGTAATCTCTGGACTTTATTCATCTCCTGTAGTGGCTTGCTTGGGTCCTTCTGAAAGTGTCTGTTTCTTTTGGAAGTATGGCTCTGGGTTTGATAATCAGGCCTGGGATTTCAGCCGTGATTTTATCATCCATATCACTGTGACTTCTGTTAGGACAGCAACCAGTAGATGCTCCAGGGTCTCTACTTGTTCAGCATCCTGGTCCTGGCCTTAACTCCAGGTTCTGCCTTGGCCTAATTTAATTTAAGGTCTGGAAACACAGGCAAGGGCTCACTGAGCAAATGCATAGCCAAACCTGCATTGCAAAAATGGAAAGCCACTTTGGGGTTTGAGGACCTATCCTAGATCCTAGAGTAAGTTCATACGGCTTCTATGGAAAAACTCACTCTGTGCTCAACAGCTTGGACAGTCTATTGGAGTGATCCTTGGTAACAAACTTGGTCTTGTACCCTAGAAGCCGAGACCCTGGGTGAAGTCCATTTTGGAAAGGGGGAAATGACAAGTGGAATCCCCAGACAGACTTTGTCCTCTGGTTTATTAAAAATCAGAGGCTATCAAACATGGGTAGTAAAGATTCTGGGAGCCAGTCAGCTGGGCTCCGTGGCCTGCTGGGGTATCCAGTGGCCTTCTCCCTGTTCTCCATGTCCCTTGGGGTTAGCTGGCATTTTCTTTGTGTTCGTTGCTATAGGACTTAATCTACTAACCTTTTTTGCCTCCTTTTTCTTCCTGCTCTTTCTCTCCTTGCAGAAGGAAAGCGAGAAGCCCTTCAGGTTGTGCCTCTGGCCCTTTGGGCCTTTTCTATTGTCTATTCTCTACACTGCCCTCTGAGCACTGTGTGTGTGTGTGTGTGTGTGTGTGCGCGCGCGCGCACATGATCTGTACTTCTGAGCTGTGGCTCATGCAGATAGTCTGTTTTTCCAGAAAGAGGTTTGTGTGCATGTTCCATGCTTTGTGTGCTCCTGCCAACATCCCTGGAGCACAGTGTGAGAACATATGCTTGCCGGCATGGGCGCACAATTGATGTAGCATGTGTGTGCTTACACTTGTGGTCAATCTGACTCCTGCAGACACGGATTGCCCTGCTCTTCTCCTCGTCTAAACAGTGTGTGTCCATTTTTAACATGTTGCTGCAGACTCTGGCCTATGCTGTAAACCCTGGCTGACCCCAGCATGCATGCATACTTGTATCTGAGAAAGAGCAGGAGTTGCCACAGGCATTTCATGCCTCTTACTTGGGGCCCTAAGTGTGAAAGTGCTTTGTGGTTCTGGGCAGGCTTCCTGGACTCTGTGTGGGTAGGAGCTTCAGTAGACCTGTTGTGTGGTCCTGGCGAACCCTGTGAATGCATGGTATACTATATACTCTGTGCCTGCAAGCTCTGACTCTTGAATTTACTGAAAGTTTGCTTCACCTGTGATTTGGGCCCTAGTAAGCACTGTGAATCCTTCTCAAGTGAGTTTGTGTACATGCTCTGAAGCCATATACACAGAATTCATGCTCACTTTGTGTTTCCTCCAGGTACAAGTTGTGTCTATGAGTATACCTCCTAGACTTCTTCCCACTCCCCATCCTCCTTTGGATGCTGTGTGTGCATGCTTTGTGCTTCTGCAGACTGTTGCTCCCTCTAAGCATGATCTGGGCCAGGTTCCCAAAGACTTCTTGTGACTTTGTTTTCTTAAACTCAGTAGTTATTCGCAAATGCATAATTCTGGGAATTAAAAAGGAAATAAGAGCCTACTCATTACAGTAGCTGTTTCCAAAGGGAAGATCAGTTCTGGTTGGTAGAATCTGGAGGTATAGAGAAGGACTCCCCTAATGCCCACCTCCTGTCCCTGCCTCTGAGCAACCTTAGGAGATTTGCAGTTTCTCTATTATTTCCCACCTACTGTTGTTTCTTCTGTTGTACTCATTGTCTTTTGTTTCAAACACTCCTGGCTGTCTTTTGGGCCTGGCCTCCCATCACCACTATCATCCTATCCCTCAGAACCAGGATAGGAGACAGAGGTGGAGCGAAGGTATGGGCAGTAGGCAGATAGGTTTGATTTAAAGCGTAGACAACCCAAGAGTATCTTACTGAGAAGGAGCTTAAACCCAGAGTTCATATGAGCTTACTGCTGATCCAGGGTAATACTTGCTCACCTTTCTATCACCTATCAGCCCTGTCCTGTCTCCCCCTATTCTTTTCATTCTTGCCTCATTCTATCTATACCTTCTCCCACCTTTATCTATCCCCCAACTCACTCGTCCCCAACCTGTCCAAAGCTGAGAACCTTATTTCTACCTCCTTTCTGGAGCTCGTTTGTTCTAGGAAAGTTATTGGGAATGGAAGGGAAAGCAGGGATGAGATGCCCCAGACCTGCTAGCACTAGGTTTCTTGTGCCTAAAAAGCATGTACCATCGTTTCCCTAGAGAGTCCTAGCAGCTTTGGAACTCTCTTTGTGTTGCTTAAGCCATTGCTTGTTTTATTTTGCTTTCCCTTTTTTTTTTTTTTTTTTTTTTTGTTTGGTGCAGAAATCTTAAAAAAATTTTTTAACTGTTTCTTCCTTATTTATTTGATACCCCAGTTTTCAACTTCAAATGCTAGAGCCTATAAAATTCACCAGAATAATAAAACAAATTTCTAATCTGCCCTTGGCTTTCATTATATCAAGCTTATCAAAAGTAGAGAGAAGGGACTCATATTTGTGTACTCAGTGTGGGTGGGTTGGGGTTTTAGGAACCCAGGCTATGTCAAATCACAAGCTGAGATGTAATTCAGAAAGACCAGGTCTGCTTCTGAACAGCCAAAGAAGCTTAGGAATATAGCTAGAAGAAGACTTGACTCTGTATCAAGTTGCCCCTTTGCTTTAATGAGGGCAGAAACCTAAAAAAGCCCTTCTTCTAGGCTCGGCTTACTGCATTCTATACTGGTTCCTTGTAAAAGGGACATAGGAGTTCTGGCAGCTGTCACACTTTCAGTGGATCCTTAGCCTTAGGACCTCAGTGAGCTTGACCTGATATCCTTTCTATTCACTGGGGAAAATGAAGACAAGTACTGCTTAGTTTAGCAGCATGCTTATTGCCTTGGATGATGGGGTGTTAGTGTAGGTATCAGGCTGGCTATATCACCTCATGGAAAATGTGACCTGCTCTGCTCACTGCCAGCCTGTGGGCAGTCTTCCATATTTCCCAGCATCTAATTTTTTTCTCTCTCTTTTTAAAGATTCCAGATGATGGCAACCCCTCTCTGCCTCAGTGGCTCCCAGAAGGGTAAGTACTTCCTAAAATCCAAAATTTCTACGGATTTTATCCTGTCTCCATGCTTAGCTTTTCCCCTGGGAACAGGGTCTCCCTAAGCTGGATCCTGGGGAAGGAAGAGGTTCCATTCTAGGTTGGTTGGTTGTCTGGGAATTTTTTAGAGGCAGAAAAGAGCTTTGCTGAGTGGTTCCCCTGGGACAGGGGAGAGAACTTTGGGGCTCCCCCATCCTGCTCTCATAATTTCTAATCAATTGCATCATAATGATATTATACTTATGTAGAAGAATGAGGGCATTAGAAAAAATACCTGTATTTGCAAACATTTGCTTTCCATTTCACTGTTGAAGGTGTATCTGATTAGATTACTCCCTGGGTTTAGTCCTGCTTCAGCTGTTGTGAGTCACCAACTTATTCTGTTTCATTCTAGTTAAGACATAAGTAGCATCCCTTCTGAGCTCTGTGTGCTGTCTGTGCTTCTTGTCTGGGAATTTCAGACCCATGTGATTGCACCACAGAGTCATTTTAAGCTGCTCAACTGCTGCCTGTAACTGACTGTTCTTAGGAGAGAGTTTAGTGTCTCCCATGTCCTACTCCCCCGCACACACTGCCAATTAACTCTCTGACTTCCCTTCTTCCTTTGTCCTATAAAGGATTCTGAAATAAGAATTCCTGGGTGATGCATGCCTGTAATCCTAGCACTCTGGAAGGCCAAGGCAGGATGATCAGAAGTTTGAGCACAGTCTGGGAAACTTAGCAATTTAATAAGACCCTGTCTCAAAATAAAAACATAAAAAAGAGCTGGTATGGTATGGTAGCTTAGTATGAAGGCCTGAGGTTCAATCTCCAGTATGGGGAAAAAAAGAAGGAAGGAAGGAAGGAGGGAGGGAGGGAATGAGGGAGGGAGAGAGAGAGAGAGAGAAGAAGAAGAAAAGAAGAAGAGGAAGAAGAAGAAGAGGAGGGAGAAGGAGAAGAAGAAGAAGTGGGGAGGGGAGGGGAAGGGAGGAGAGGAGAAAAGAGAAAGAATTTCCAGTAGCTGCCTTCTCTCATTCACAGCCAGGGAAAAAGATCAGATCATAAAATTATCTTCCGTGTGAGAGAGAGAGAGAGGGAGAGAGAGGGAGAGAGAGAGAGATTGGGGACTGAACCCAGGACCTTTTGCACACCATGTAAGCACTCTACCACTGAACTATGCTCCTCAGCATACTACCTTATTTTTACATGCTCCTTATTTTGCTACTGGTTTTTAAACAAAGGTCAGTCATGTGAATGAGCTTCCCCTTCTTTTTCAGAGGATCATTTATGTTGCAAAAACCTTCCTGGCTTACATGGTACATATTGTAGTTTTTAGAATTGGCTACAAACTTGTGACTTTTTTTCTTCCAACAATTATGAAATATACACATGCCAGTGGAACATATCCAAACTATTTTTAAATGAAGATATGCAGAAGTTTTCTAAATAATTCCTTTTTGTCTTCCTCACTTTCCTTCAGCTTAGTCCTTGGAACCTGTCAAGTGTAGAGCTTCCTTAGTCCTGTTAACCTCATTAAAGACCAAGTCCACTACCTATACTCAGGGAGCTAGCTTATTAAAAATCAGCATATTGAGTTGACCATTGTAGCTCCTGGCCTTGACCTAATTTGTGGCTCCATTTTTTGCCTATATTGCTGGAAGTACCTACTTATTCTTCCAGGATTTCTCTTCAGATCACCTGTAGTGTAAAACACAGCTCCCTCAGCTTTTCCCACCTTGTTTCTCTCATTAAAACCAAGTACATGAGTTCTTTTAATTAAGGCTCAGAGTTTTGGCATTCAAAAGGCCAGAGAGATTTTCTACCTATCATTTTATAGAAGACACCAAGGCCCAAAGAGAGGAAGGAATGTTAACAGAAGACATGATGGGATTTAGTGAAAGCTAAAATGTAGATTATCTCAGTGTAATAATGATGTTCTTTGGGAAGACACCCTGATTTTTTTTTTTATTGTGTACCATTACGGAAGCATAGCCACACAACAACAAAATTAATAAGTATGGTAAAGGTATAAAAGTTTCAGAAATCTCCAGTTGCTTTAGCTGTGTTTTTTTGGTCTCTGTTGATGTGTCCATAGGGCTAGGCCAGACTCTCAGAGTCCTTTTGCTATTTTCTTTTTCCAAATGGCCTTTCCCAATACCCACCCCATCAGATCTCCTCTGCCTTCACTTGATTATGAGGGCTTCTGTCTCCTTGAAGAACCTTTTCTTCAGGAGGTTCGATAGGTAGAACTGGAGACTCATTTGTTCTTGGACAGAGAAGTCTCCTGTATGTCACTGTCTGCTAGTCTTGCTCATCTAGGCAGCAGGCTCTTCCTGTAGAGCCATTCCAGTAGGCTCTGTTTTGACAGGGCAGGCAAGTCTTATCTTTGAGAAGCAGTGTCCCTGGCCTGTTGACCACCAGTTCCAACCTTGCTTTCAGCTGCACAGTGCATTCAAATAAAGAGAAGTCCCTTGAACTGTCCTGGTTGGTTAAAACCACAAAAGACACTGAGGGGCACTTTGAGAGCAGATTCCATTGCTGCTCTCATGGCTTTACTTCTCTTCCATACTGTCTTCCTTAACCCTCTTAAAGACACATGGTAGACGTTGGTTAATGTTTCTCTGGGGAGAGAGAGAGGAAGGAAAATGGAACCCTGAATCTGCCAGTAACTCAAGGCAGGACTGAAGGTCCTGACATATTTTCTTCTCTTCACAGGCCAGCTGGAGGGCTCTATGGCATTGACAGCATGCCAGATCTACGCAGAAAGAAGCCATTGCCACTTGTCAGTGATCTGGTGAGTAAAGTCTCCTGTACAAACTTAGGAGGTAGTCTGGGGGTATCCCCAGATGGACCTTAGCAAGCTGTTAGTATTGGAAGTGGCCCATTTACTGGATCATATTGTTCTGATAATCAGTTATTTAAAGTCTTACAATGGTTTTAGTGGGACCTTGTTCTACCTCCATAGTCAGAGCCCTGGGTTCCTGTGTAGGTCAGTCTCCTACCTGGAACACTTATAGCTTGGGATCTCTACAATCTTCTGTGATGACTTGGAATGGAACCTACCTCTAACCCTTGACTCAGATTGTTGAACTTGGTGTATAGTGAACATGGCTGGAGCTTGATCCCTTCTTGGAGATCAAAGGCAGTGTCCTCCTAAGAGAAGCAGTAATAAACATTTATGGAATTGAACTGCAACACTTAGGATTTAAAGCTGATCTCAGGACCTCTAGGATGACCTGAAGCACAATCAGCTAAAGGAATTTTCTAGAGCCTATGGGTTTTGGGATAGAATGGAACCTGGGCTCTTACAGAGTCCCACAGCTCTAAAGCCACATGTAAGTTATAAGAGTTTAGTAAGACCTCAATCCTTTTTCTTAGTACCATTTTCATCTCCTGTTTCTTCTTTTCCCTCCCTATTCTGTTCTGTTTTTCTTGCCTACTCCTTTTCTCTCTTCTCCATTCTCTTTCTCCCGCTAGTTTCTCCCTCCTTAGTTGGCTGAATGGAATTATCTACCATTTTCTCTTCATTTCTTTCTTTCCTACCATTTGTGTATCTTCTTTCTTTTTACTGCTTTTTTTTTTCTTCTTTTAATTGTGCTAGGGATCAAATCTAGGCCTTTGCACATGCTAGACAAGCACCATACCACTGAGTCACACCCTCAGCCCTCATTTTCCTCCTTTTCAGTGTACCTCTTCTTCCATCAGCTCATCATCTAGCTGGTTGAAGGATAAATTCTGATGTCATCTCCTGTTTATCACCATCCTCCTTTCTTTATTATTGCCCATCCTGCCTTTTTCTTCTTCCTATCTTTTCTTTTTTCCTCATCCTCTCTTCCCTCCTTGCCCACAAGTAATTTTCTTGTTCATGTCTCTGTTTCCCTCTTCTATCTTTACCTTGCCTGTCTTTCACTTTATGGTGTAACACTCAGAGTAGGAGCTTTAAACTCTGGGTGCTGGCCAGCTGTCTGGTTGAAGACAGTTTTTAGTGGATAGAGGCAGAGGGGTTTGAGCCATGCTCCTTATACTTTATATGATAGAGAAGAACCTCTCTGTTGCCTCTGAAAGTTTTCATGTCCTAGGGGGACTTTAACATCATGTTGTTCCTTTCTCTGCTCTCCTCTGCACAGGCTGTGGTGAGTGTCTCCAGAGCCCCTCTCCATCCTCTAAGAGTATCCCAAAATCACTTGGGCCCTTCCCAGCTGATCCTCCTGCATAATTGAAAATTATGACTTCAGTCTGTCTAGAGTCTGCCCCTAAATTAGCTTGGACTTGACAGATACATGGGGCTACATGAGCCTGGCTAGCAGGTCAGCCCCAGCTCTCAGATGTAACTCTCTCCCTTGCTTGATTTCACTGAGATTACCTTGTCCTTTTCACTTGCCAAGTGTCCTGGTCATATGGGCTGTTGGCCTCTACAGCTCTCCGGGGACTGGGAGTGGGGATGGACCAAGGAACAGCAATTAGCATGGAATCTTTCTCCCCAGTGGTGGTTCTTCAGTGTAACTCTGTAAGAGTTGTATGTCTCTCTTATTCTCATGACTTATTCCTTCTGTAATTCTAAGCTATTCATTTTCCTTTTCCCTTCCTATAAATAAGGAGTTTCTGTGGGGTAGGACACCTAAGAATAGTGAGGGAAAAAGAAGCCCTTCAGAAGGTAGAGACCCTGAAGGAAATACCTTTGATTTGCATCTTAACCTGGGACACTTGTTACCTTTTGCCCAGGGGTATTTCCTATAAGTAACAATAAAAATAGAATAAATTCTAGCCAACTGGTTTTGGTCACTGAAGTTTCCTCCCAGGATTTTGCCAGTCCTTGGTGGTGGCCAGGACTGATAGCAAGTCTTCTTTCATAGTCACTGGTCCAGTCCCGGAAGGCAGGGATTACTTCTGCAATGGCTACACGTACTTCTCTCAAGGATGAAGAGCTGGTAAGTAACCCAGGGGCTTTCCTGAGTCCACTATCTTTAGGACTGTGGTCATCTCTGTAGCCATACTAACTGGGAATTCAGAGTACTGGGCACGTATCATTCATGAAACTACATAGCATCAGATCTCAGTTTTCTACACTGGGAGAGGCAGGAGTCCAGACTGGAGCCTCATGTTGAAAGATGTGACCACTGAACCCTGTACACCCTCAGTTTCCATAGAAAGTGTGAATGCTGGGACAAGGCTCAGAACCAATGTCAGGTCAGACCTGTGTTGGACAACCCAGACACACTGTAGTGGGGACTTCTTTCCACTAGGCTGGGCTGGGCCAGATTAGATTTTCTTCTCCCCTGGCAAGAGAAAAGCAAGGACCCTGATTGCCCCATGGGGTCTCAATTGTGGAATTTCTCAGCAGTCCCAAAGTCATTGGTGGGTGATGGGGTATGTGTCTTTCAGAAATCCCATGTGTATAAGAAAACCCTTCAGGCCTTAATCTACCCCATCTCATGTACCACACCCCACAACTTTGAAGTCTGGACAGCTACTACCCCAACCTACTGCTATGAGTGTGAAGGCTTGCTGTGGGGCATTGCCAGGCAAGGCATGCGCTGCAGTGAGTGTGGAGTCAAGTGCCATGAGAAGTGCCAGGACCTGCTCAACGCCGACTGCCTGCAGCGTGAGTGCCTGTGTGGGATGAGGGCTGGGGATCCGGGCATCAGGGCCTCTCTAAAATTATCTGCAGTGAAGGGTGAGGGATGGCTGAACCATCACTCCTTCAGTCTGCATGATTCTGAAGCCCTTTTTCAGAGAAGGTAGAGTATTGAATCAAGGGGTATTGCCTTTCCAAATAGAAAGCCTTTTAGTAGCTTCTTAAGCACCTTTAGGAAAAATTCTTTGAGCTTTCTATATCCTTCTGGTAGAGCTAGAATCTCTTTCAATGTTTACTTGATCCCAGAGGCTGAGCTGGAGTAGCATGTACACAATAGGGCCTTATTGGCCAAATTACTAGAGCATGTTTAATCAGGAACTGAAACTAATGAGAGAGAGAGAGAGAGAAATGAGAGACATATGTGAGGTCTCACAGAGGAGCTTTCTGAGGTGTAGACCCAAGACCAGGAAATCCCTGCATGTTAGCAGCATGTTTTCCTTGGCTTGCTCATAGATGGAGCTTTTAGACAGCAGTCCCGGGAATAGAAGTTTCAAGTTGATGGAGCAAAGGTTCCAGGAGGAGAGTGTACCAGACTCCCTAGGCCTGTCTACATATGTGGTTCCACTGGATGGAGTGGAAAGCGTGAGACTAGGAAAAGCACCAAGCTCATGGCAAGGAATGTGATGTGCTCAGATTTCCTATCATCTGCTCCCCACCAGCTGGACTTATACTGACTGTAGCTGGACCCCAGGAAAAGCAGGGGTTGAGGATATGGGAAAGTATTCTCCTGTCTCTCCAGGTCTCTGAGTTGTTACTCAGAGATAAGCCATAGCAACAGTATCTTTAAGGATTATAGTAGGAGAAGGGAATAATAATAGCAACCATTTATTGAGTACAGTGGCACCTCGGTTCACAAACTTAATTCTTTGCACGATTCTGCTCACAAACTGAGTTGGATGAGAACCGAATCAGGTTTCCCCATAAGGTTATCATTGAACCTAACCATTGAATTTGATTCAGTTCTCATCCAAGTTAGTTTGCAAGCAGAATCTTGGAAAGAATTAAGTTCATGAACCAAGGTACCACTGTACCTGGTAGTTGCCAGGCTATGGGATATATGTTTTAGTTATGCTATCTAAAATAATGCTCATTATAACCCTGAAAGATAAACACCATTGTCTCCTCTTAGAAAAATCCAATTCGCCAAGCTAGGAGTGGTGGAACCAGCATTTGAACCTAAGTCTGTCTGATTGACCAAAGCCCATACTTTTCTTACCACATTACACTATTTGCTGAGAGTCATAGAGCAGCCATCATGAAATCTAGGATCTGGATCATGCTTGGCAATACTGGATGAGACTGGTGATGTTGTCCTGTTCACCCAGAACCCCTCCCTGATAACTAAGACACCTATTGGAGATATTTTGACCTTAGAGTTGAAGTGTAGATGAAAATATTCCACATATGTAAATAGAATAATGTAATGAACCCTCATCATGTTAAGATTTTGCTACCCTTTCATTAGCCAGGTGAGCAGGGCCCACAGTGATTGACACTTCCCACAGATATCCTAATTTCCTTGAGCTTCTTCCATTGCTTCACAGTCTCTCCCAGGGCCTATTCCTCAGCTTTTTTTTTTTGTTTGTTTTTTCCTTTTTTTTTTGTGGGTACCGGGGGTCGAACTCAGGACCTCGCACGCCAGCAGGCACCCATGCCGCTGCACAATACCACCGGCCCTTTTTTTGTATGTGGGTACTGGGAGTTGAACTCAGGACCCCGCGCCTGCCAAGCAGGCGCTTATGCTGCTGAGCTATCTCACCGGCCCCCTCAGCTTGATCTTGATGTGATGAGTGGCTTGTGGATTACTTTCTATCTCTGGCCACCCTTCAGGGGCTGCAGAAAAGAGCTGTAAACATGGAGCTGAGGACCGGACCCAGAACATTATCATGGCTTTGAAGGACCGCATGAAAATCCGAGAGCGAAATAAACCAGAGATCTTTGAGGTTATCAGGGATGTCTTCACCGTGAGCAAAGTTGCTCACGTGCAACAGATGAAAACAGTGAAGCAGAGTGTACTGGATGGCACCTCTAAATGGTCAGCCAAGATTACCATCACTGGTAAGCATGAAAACTTTGAGGGGATGGAGGCTTGGACTATGGGGAAGAGTCTGGGGAAGAAGCATCCATAGTGTGAGGGAGCAAGTGATGGGGACTGAACTGAGGGGAAAGAAGGGGGGCACTATTCATCACTCCTCCTTGCCTGGACCCTTGTGCTGGTAGAGGCATGACTGATACCTACAAACAATGCAAACCATAATGCAAGGATCTGGTAACTATAGACACTATCTGACACTATAGATTTGGTTAGCAGTAAAAGCTGGGTTATGTGGAAGGGGCTAGCAGGAGACCAGGGAATAATCAGTGGTTTACTAACCAGTTGGGTAGGGCTGAATCATGTGTGTATCAGAGAGGCTAAGTAGTCAGTTAGGGCTTGGGCTGGGGGATTCTTGTGCTAGCCTTTGAGGGAAAAGCTAGTGGCCCAGCACTAGGGATAGATATGGAGATGTGATTTTAGGGTTGTTGAGAAAGAGCACGGGGAGGCTGCTCTAAGATGGAGAGCTTATGAGTAGTGCTCTGGAGGGCTTCTGACTTAACTCTGAAGTGTACTCCACAGCATACTCTGAAGCCTTCTATATGTGCTTGGTTTGCAGTGGTGTGTGCCCAGGGCCTGCAAGCCAAGGACAAAACAGGATCCAGTGACCCTTATGTCACTGTGCAAGTCGGCAAAACCAAGAAGCGTACCAAGACCATTTTTGGAAACTTAAATCCTGTTTGGGAAGAGAAGTTCCATTTGTAAGTCACTGAGAACTTTGTCTTGCTAGGACTGTGTGTATTTTGGAAGTGGCATTACATCTTGTTTTTCTGGGTTTAAGTCCTAAGATTGGGGACAAAGTCAATAAATAGAGAAATCCTATTTCTTACATGCTTCACCTGAGTAGCAACCATTCTTTCTCTGGGCTTCTTCACATAAACTTCTGCACTTTGCCAAGCCTTGTCTTAGCTAGTCCTCTTTCTGGGTCCCAGATTACCCCCATATTCCTTTTTCTTTTTTTTTTTAATTAATTAAGTTTATTGGTACAATTTAGATATACATAATGATCACTTTCATCATAGGGAATTTGTATCTGTACATGATGTATCTTGGTTCTTTTTTCCCATTCCCCTCCCCTCCCTTCAAACCCTCTCCCCCTCATTTACAAACTTTTGGTTCCATTTTATCTTTCTTTTCTTATTTATTTTTTCTTTTCCCCTCCTTCCTTTCCCCCCCTCCCCTCCCAAGTTTCCCTCTCCATTTGAACATTTTCTTCCTATTTCACAATATCTGTTACACATTTGGTCCTTATTTACACTTTCAGTTTCTCACACCAGAGAAACAATATGATATTTACACATGTGTGTCTGATTTATTTTACTTAAGAGTGCGGTCTCCAGATGCATCCATTTACCTAGAAATGTCTCAAGTTTATCCTTCTTTATGGCTGAGTAGTACTCCATTGACTTTCCACATGCTGAAGACTAAAACTAGACCCATGTTTCTCACCATGCACTAAACTAAAATCAAAACAGATCAAAGATCTAAATATTAAAACAGAAACACTAAATCTGCTGAAAGAGAGAATAGATAGACCTCTTGAAGACATTGGTGTAGGCAAAGACTTTATGAACAAAACCCTGAGGACATGGGAAATATTACAAAGAATCAACAACTGGCATCTCATCTTATTAAAAAGCTTTTGCACAGAAAAAGAAACCACCAACAGAGTGAAGAGACAACCAACAGAGTGGGAAAAAATTTTTGCCAGCTGTTCCTTAGACAGAGGATTACTATTGAGAACATACAAAGAACTCAAAAAAATCAGACCTCCCAAATTCAAAGACCCAGTCCAAAAATGGGCATCTGAGATGAATACACACTTCTCAGATGAAGAAATACAAATGGAAAATAAATATATGAAAAAATGTTCAACATCATTGGTCATTTGAGAAATGCAAATTAAAACAACACTGAGATTCCATCTCACCCCAGAAAGAATGGTTATCATCAAGAAACCAAGCAATAACAAATGTTGGCAGGGCTTTGGGGAAAAAGGAACCCTTCACTGTTGATGGAAGTGTAGACTGGTACAACCACTGTGGAAATCAACGTGGAGACTCCTCAAAAAACTAGGATTAGAGGTCCCATTCGACCCAGCTATTCCCCTTCTGGGTATTTTCCCAGAAGAATTAAAAACATCGTACCACAGCGATATGTGTGCCCCCATGTTTATAGCAGCACAATTTGTAATAGCTAAATCTTGGAAACAACCCAAATGCCCATCAACTGAGGAATAGATAAAGAAGATGTGTTGTTTTGTTTTGTTTTGTTTTGTTTTTTAAATGTAATGAAGTTTTATTCCTTTTTCTGGCACTGGAAAGACTACTGTTGCTCACTGGCTAAACCAGGGATTGACCACCCTGTTGTACCTCTCAGCCTTGCCTCCCTGCCTAGAAAGTGTTGGACTTTTCTGAGGAGTAAGGAAAGAATCTTTGTCCTACAATAGGATAATTCTGGTTTGTAGATAGAAATCTGGGTTCTGGAGAAGTTTCCATTTTCCATAAGAGACGCTTTTCTTTGTGCTTTGGCTTTCATCTCTGTTCCTTTTTCTTTTTCTTTATCTCAGTTTCTTTTATACTGTTTCATATGAGGAAAGGGTGGATTTGAAAAATGGCAAACTCTAGCCTAGGACTCAATATCTTGAGAATCCAGACCCTTTATCTGCCCACTTCTAAAGTCTAGGATCAAGACTTTGGGTCTGAATCAGTGAGCAGGCTGGTTATGTAGAAGCTGCCTTTCTTTTTTTTTTTTTTTTTTTGTGGGTACCGGGGGTCGACCTCAGGACCTCGCGCGCCAACAGGCACCCGTGCCTCTGAGCGATATCACCGGCCCCTTTTTCGTATGTGGGATCCGGGAGTCGAACTCGGGCCCTCGCACTTGCAAGGCAGGCGCTTACGCCGCTGAGCCATCTCACCGGCCCGAAGCTGCCTTTCTGTTGGCTCCTCAGAGAATTCCCATGGAAAAGAATTGGAGTATAGTGAAATCCAGTTGAGGGGCAGTAGTGACTGGGAAAGGCACCTTTACATTCTTTTACATGTGAGGATGTAAATGGTTTCTGCTCAGATACTTATGATTAATTTTAAGTGAACTGGTTCCGTGGTCATTTTTGTCCACTTTGAGTAAACTTAAGTTTCTATACTGTAAAAGGCACTACACATGATACTGTGTATCTCAAAATGAATAAGATAATCTGTAGCTTCAAGAAACTCATTGTTGGGCCAGTGAGATGGCTCAGCAGCATAAGCACCTGCCTGGCAAGCGCAAGGTCCTGAGGTCGACTCCAGGTACCCACATAAAAAAAAAAAAAAAAAAGAAAGAAACTCATGTTGATTTGTCTATTATTTTTTAGTAGACCAGTAGCTAAATAATAGTATTTTAGGGGGCCGGTGAGATGGCTCAGCGGCTTAAGCGCCTGCCTGGCAAGCGCAAGGGCCCGAGTTCGACTCCCGGAACCCACATACGAAAAAGGGGCCGGTGATATCGCTCAGCGGCACGGGCGCCTGCTGGCGCGCGAGGTCCTGAGGTCGACCCCCCGGTACCCACACACACACACACAAAAAAAATAATAATAATAATAATAGTATTTTAATGGAATGTAGAAAAATAGTATGAAAACATAAGGAAAGGAGCAGCAGATTCTGCCAAGAACAACTTTTGGGTAATGGAATAGGATCTGGAAAGCAACTGCTGGGGAGAAAAGCATGAAGGGGGACCTGGACAACTCCTCTAAAGCCAACACCATAGAGGAAATGGCAATTTAAGAGATAGTAAAGGAGATAGAAGTCCAGCAAGCACATAGATGGGGGAGTTAGACAAAAGGCTAGGTACATATGACCAGGTGGACTTACCCAGCACATCTAGCACCTTTACTGACTTTATATCTTGGACTAAGGAGGGAGCTAGCAATTGCTTTCCTAAGGCTCCATGACATATCTAGCTGTTGTTCTGTTGGTATTGCTGATACAGCTAGCTGCATAAGAAGTCAGAATTGATCCTAATTATTCATTATCCTCCCCGCCTCTTTGTCTCAGGGCAGTAAGTGCTGGATAATTGTACTAGAGCCACCCAGGCTGAGGAGTAGAGAACCATTTGCTGGGATAGTCCAACTCACTTGGAGCTGTAGTACCCATGGGCTGCTGGCTCTTTCTTTTCCTCTTTCAGGGCTTTAAGTGTAGTTGACAGAGCTTTTGGGAGGGAATTGGAAGTAATAGGAGTGGTGGTGCTGGGTCTGTCCCTAACAGAACCTGCCTAATTCTCTCACAGCGAGTGCCACAACTCCTCTGATCGCATTAAGGTACGCGTGTGGGATGAGGATGATGACATCAAATCAAGAGTAAAGCAGCGACTGAAGCGAGAGTCTGATGACTTTCTTGGCCAAACCATCATCGAGGTTCGAACACTGAGTGGAGAGATGGATGTCTGGTACAACCTGGGTGAGGAAACTGGACCAGAAAAAGTTGTTATAAAGGAAGGACCTGGGAAAACTTCCATCTACCAAAACCATTAGTCCCCAAAGCGTAACTCCCTAAAGAGCCTGTCTTAGCTTCAGAGAGCTAACTATGGGTAACAGAGAATTTCTATAGAGTCCAATTCATATTCTCTTGGACTTTACCACAAGACTTTGCGTTTTGTTTTGTTCACTCAGGCTGAATATTCTCAAGGTTTCAGAGGGCCCTTTAGTCTTCCTCCTCATCCCTAATGCCTTTAACTTCCTGGCCACTTGGTGCCCTCCCCGTCAGCCAGTACAGAGATATGTGGATAGGTGGTCACTGGAGTGAGTTTACCCTGTTGGGTGAACACTTGGGTGGTTGCCATTTTTTCTTTGGGGTAAGCCAGGATGGGCCTGTCTGTACGGTCTATAATTGCATTGATGTCAATCTCTAGTCCTTTTCCTTTCTAGAGAAGAGGACAGACAAGTCAGCCGTCTCAGGGGCTATCCGACTACAGATCAGTGTGGAGATCAAGGGGGAGGAGAAGGTGGCCCCATACCATGTGCAGTATACATGCCTCCATGAGGTGAGCCAGCCCTTCGTTGGTGGAAGAGCCAGAAAGCAGGGAGCGGCCCTTGACCATAAGTAGAATTGCTGGGGCCGGCTGGGGATATAGCTCAGTGGCACAGTGCCTGCCTGGCAAGCACGAGGTCCTGAGTTTGATTCCTGGTACCCACAAAAAAAAAATCAGTAGGATTGCTAAGTGGTTGAAGATCTGCAGCCTGATTTTTGTTTTGTCCATGGCTTATATGCTCCCCTGGAAAGCCCAGGAGACTGAGCCCAGTCTTCGTTCTTTTTCACTACTGTGAGAACAGCCTCAGAGGGGTACGGGAGGAACTGAGCAGTGACTTGAAGAACAGAGAATTTCTATAGAGTCCAATTCATATTCTCTTGAATTTTACCACAAGACTTTGGGTTCTGTTTTGTTTTGTTTTTGTTCATCTTGGTTTCTTGAGACAATGTCTCACTATGTAGTCCAGACTGGCCTTTAACTCACCATCCTCCTGCCTCAGCCTCTGAGTGCTAGGATTACAGGCATGTACCCCCATCCCCGCCCCCACTTTTTTTCTTAATGTATTTAACATTTTCCTTTTTTCTGCTCTGTATCCTACAGAACCTTTTCCATTACCTCACAGACATTCAGGGCAGTGGAGGAGTCCAGATCCCTGAGGCCCGAGGAGATGATTCATGGAAGGTGTACTTTGATGAGACGGCCCAAGAAATTGTGGATGAATTTGCCATGCGCTATGGCATTGAGTCCATATATCAGGCCATGACGTGAGACTCCTCTGGGGCTCTGGGAAATGGTTACTAATCCTTGGTGGCTAATGAGTGCACACTGACATGATAGACAGTTGCTTATGGGGGTAGCATGCAGTATGATGCCTTATTTTCCTCTACACTTCAAGGCAGAGGGTATATGTAGAAAGATAGTGTTTGTCAGTAATTCAGGGACCAAGTTCAGGGAAGGGACTTGTCGAGACAACACAGGCTGAGCAGACGTGTGTGCTCAATTAAATATGTGGTGACTAACAAGCTGTCCTAGACTAGCCTGGGAGTCAGAAAAGGCACTAAACTGTAGGGAAAGTAGGTGTGTATGGAGTGAGCAAAGACTCCATGACAGGAATTTCTTAATGCTATGAGAAGTATCTGCCTAAGCTGCTGCTAGAGCTGTACACAAGGAGCATCCCGCAAAGGATAGTGATTGCCCTGGCCATGCTTCACTGATCCTACCAAATTTTACTGGGTTCCTACTTGGCTTTTGCTGCAAGTCCTACAGAGCTTTCGAGAGTGAGGTTGCTGTCTTTTTCAGGCACTTTGCATGTTTGTCATCCAAGTACATGTGTCCTGGTGTGCCAGCTGTGATGAGCACCTTATTGGCCAACATCAATGCCTACTATGCTCACACAACCGCCTCCACTAATGTCTCTGCATCTGATCGCTTTGCAGCCTCCAACTTTGGGGTGAGTATGGTATAAACACATACGTATCCATTTGTATCAATAAAGTTTTAAAAAAAATTTTTCCTAGCCAGTTCTATAGAGTTGATTGATATACCTAAAATTCAGGCACTTGCCACCTTAATAGATGAACCTTCTTTCCTTGTGGACATGTAGACTATGCTCAGTAGACTCTCTCCTCAGACACATATAAGTGATAGCACCATTGTAGTTTAGGAAGACTGCACCTGGGCTCAGGAAGAACCTTTCTGGGCTAACAACTTGGTGGAGTCACCATGTTTTTCAGCCTTGCAGGTCCACAAATGGACCTTTCTTAATATTATTCAGTTTCTCTGTGACAGATTCATAACTCCTAAGTTTATATAAGGCTGATGTCTAAGGGAGGATGACAATATCTGCCCAAACTTACCCCTTTTCCAGTGTCTGGATTGTTTTCCCTTTTGTGCCCTTCCTGGTGTTAAGGTCACTGAGAAGTTGAGTCATAACCCAGAATAGCACCTGACATAAATTCAATATAAACTGAGTGAAATATTTCTGACCTATCATAAAGCTTGCCTTTGTAAGGATAAAATACTCCCTTCCCCCCAATCCATTGAGTCTCTAACCCTATGCTTTGGTACTATATCACTTTTTGTTATTGATAGTCTTTCTATAGATGAATTAATGTAATTTATTAAGCCAATCACATACCTGTTCTGTCTCATCCCAGTGTGAAATGGCATGATATCTAATGATAATAATCAATATATGAGTTCTAGGAATTTATGCCAACCTCCTTCAGGCACATGATTCCACATTTAATTATACTTTTTCTGTGAAAGACAACTATTAAAATAATATATGTTATATATTAGCATTGAAAATATACATGGTAAGGGAAATTAGGATAAAAGTGATTTAAGGAGAGATTCGCCTTATGTCTGTCTGAGCCTCTTCCAAATACTGTTTCTCCCATCATTACTGCTAGGCTGTGGCTATGTACCTGGCATGCATTTCCCAAGATAAGTTAAGAGATCTCATTATCAGGATCAAATTGGAGAAGGTGCTTAGAGTTTCATTTAAGATAAGTTCTCCCTAAAAGAATAGAGATGCACAAATAATGTTCTTCTGACTTATGTACAGAAAGAGATGTTTTCCCTCCCAAGGACTTGGCTTTCCCTTTGTCACTGTGAAAAGATTCCCTGGTTTGAGACAGAGCTGCTAAGAGATAGAACAGGAAGTACCTATTTTTCCATTGTATTGTCTGTTGTTCTCCCCATGGCAGGAATGGGATAGGATGTGTTGTCAGCCAGAAAAGGTTGCCTCCCCACCCTTTCTACTCATCTGGAAATGGTTCTATCTCTGCTATAGTTTAGGGGCATCAGAAACAGATTATCTCTCCCCTCCCCACTGCTTATTTCTTATCCTCAGAAAGAGAGATTTGTAAAACTGCTGGACCAGCTACACAACTCACTGAGGATCGATCTCTCTACCTACAGAGTAAGTCAAAAGCAATGGCTGTGGGCTGGGATAATAGATAATGTCAAGTTCTGTCTAGAAAGACATAGGACAATCTGGCTATAAAGATTGAATGCAGGGAAAATTAGTTGGTGTCATCATACCCGCCTGAATGGCCACTAACTCAAAGGACCATGCAGTGTATAAATAGCAGGTGTGACTGCTTTTTATAGACAGTTGACTTTCTAACTCTTCTTGTATCACTACCAAACTCTCTCATGACATTTTATTAGACGTTTCCTGATGATAGTCTCATTTCCTTCCAAAAGTACCTTTAAAAAAAATTAGACACTTTCCAGGGATGGTGGCACGTACCTGTAATCCCAGCTACTTGGGAGGCCAAGGCAGGAGGATTGTGAGTTCAAGTCCTGCCTGGGCAACATAGCAAGATCCTTTTTCAAAAAAGAAAAAATCAGACAATTATATTTTCATTTTGTATTTTTCTATACTCTCCTCATTTTTTCAGGGAGATATAAGAATCTGGCTGGGGTAGAAAGAGTAGCTTGGCTTGGTCAAGTACAGTAGTTTGTTTCAGAGGTCTTGCCCATTCCTAGTATGGAGGGAGGAAATAGGTTTAGTAGAAGAGTAGATACCTCAGATGGGGCAGGATATCTTAGCATAGCTTCATTACTTGCTTAAAAGGTTATGAATGTCCAGAACAGGCAATATACACACATTAAAAAGTAAGTATAAAAATCATCTCAAAGTTTTAAAAAAGTGAGATTTTAATTATTTGTACTTTCTTCTTTTTTTTTTTTTTTTTTTTGTGGGTACCAGGGGTCAACCTCAGGACCTCGCGCACCAGCAGGTGCCCGTGCCGCTGAGTGATATCACCGGCCCTTTTTCCGTATGTGGGTTCTGGGAGTTGAACTCGGGCCATCGCGCTTGCCAGGCAAGCACTTACGCCGCTGAGCCATCTCACTGGCCCCTCTATACTTTCAATGTCTCCCTTTTGCATGAATAATGGAGAAATGACTGTATATCTTATTTTTGACATATAAGTAGCCATTTGAATGTTTAAAAACTGACTTTTAAAGAGGAGAAGAGTGGCTTGGTGTCTCCCTTCAACTCTCCATGACAGCTTCTTCCTAAAACTCCTGCCAAGGGGAATGAAGTGAGGCATGCAGGAAAGTCTTAAGGAACTCATTCCAAAGTTCTGCTCAGAACTTTGTCATCTGCCGCCTCCAGAACAGGAGAAGAGCTGGGGTCTACTGTACAGAAAGTGCAGATGCTGGAGTGCAGTTGTGTTGGTAGTGTGGCCCTACTTATATTCCAGGATATACAGTTAGATTGTGACTTTTGAAGAATTCACTGGGTGTAAGAATCTTCATCAAATGTGTGTGTGTGTGCGTGAGTGCATTTGAAAGAATGCTCACACACTGCATGGGAAGTTGGATGTGTTGCTTTTTTCTAGCTGTGGATTATTAATCTCTGTTTTGAGCAAGGACCTGTCTGCATCAATAAAAAAGAAAGAGGGAGACCTGTAATGTTACAGCTTTTTTTGCCTAGCTCAACTACAGAGAATCCCAGTGGGTCTTGATTTCATGGTTTTGGTGGAGAAGGTTTTCCTATTACTGTGTTCCTTTCTTACATTTGCTTGATTTGCAACAGAATAATTTCCCTGCTGGGAGCCCTGAGAGGCTTCAGGATTTAAAATCCACAGTGGATTTGCTGACCAGCATTACTTTCTTCAGAATGAAGGTAAGGATGGGCAGGGCTGGTTGGTGCTGAGCTGAGGATCTGGCCACAAAAACACAGAGAATAAGAATTATGGGGCAGAGTCCGAGGCTACAGAGTTTGTCACCTCAAAGCTCACATTTACATACATCTGTCTGAGAAGCACTTATAAGTTGATTCAACAAGGATGGTATGAAAGTTCTCCCCATCAGGTCTCCTCAGTTTCATCATAGGACAAGGTCTAGGGACGCAGAAAGGGATGAAGAAATCTGAAGTTGGTTTGGGAGAATGCTAGGAGGGTATTCCACCAAGGAGAGCAGGATCCTGAGCCTAGATTTCTTCTGCTAATTGGCAGGTGCAAGAACTGCAGAGTCCACCAAGAGCCAGCCAGGTGGTAAAAGATTGTGTGAAGGCCTGTTTGAACTCTACATATGAGTATATCTTCAACAACTGCCATGACTTATACAGCTGCCAGTACCAGCTGGTAAGAGGTTTGGGATCTGCTGGGCATGGTGGCACAAAACAGGTTCGGGATCAGGTAAGGTCCGCTAACAGTGGCTCTTGGAAGCTTCAGCTTTTCCTTGCTAGGATCATGGTGGAAACGCACTCAGGCCGAAGTCCTCGATGTTCTCAAGGGAGACTGAGTTGTGAAGTGTGGAACACTTAGGTTGTGAAAGGCATTTGTTGATTGACAGGGACCCTGGGACAAAATATTATGCACCTGAGTTGAACAAAAAGTGACAACAATAAGCTTTACTTTGGAACTGAAGAAAGTAAACCTAAATTTGAGCATGGTTCAGGGGTTGGTTGAGTGGTAGAGTTCTCTTTATTCCAGAGTCTTTTCTTTTTCACTTAAGGTTAATTTTTTTCTGACTCATGTGGACTGCTGTAGGTCATATGCTGTCTTCCTCTGAGATCTGTAGCTGTCTCTCTGAGTTCTAGTTTGTGAAAGTTTTTTTCCTCTTGATCATATCTCTCTTCAGTGCAGGGCCTTCTGAGATACAATAATACCTCAGTTCGCAAACAGAAGCATTCAGCAAAAGTTTGCTTCCATTCACAAATTCCACATCAGGTGACAAACACGACCACAGCCATCTTCCCCACACAAACACAAACACAGCCACTCTCCCCAAAATTGTAAAACAAATTCATTTCATAAACCGAGGTACCACTGTATATTCACCAGCTGACTCTAAAGGCTGACTGTTTCTGTGAGGCTGAGCTGCTTTACCTATTTTACGGTAGCTTTTCTAATTCAATACCTGGTGACTTAGTACATTTTTCTAGATCCTTCCAGTTGTATCCTTTCCTTTTATTCCTTTCATTTCAAAGTCAGGACTTCGTTCTGAGTCCAGTTACTCTTTATAGTTCCTGTCTTAGGAGTGCCTTGCTGACTGTACATTTACAGAGTAGATTTCCCTCAGTCTAAGTATATATTGAATGTTCTAAGCCAGGCCTGAGGAAAGCACAGTGCTCCTTCAGTAAGTTCATGAGCATATATATAACCTCAATCAAAGTAGTCTGTTAGAAGGGTCTTGAAGTAAGATTTAAGGGATTCCAAGGACAAAGAATATGATCAGATATTGGGAAAACTACATAAAACAAGGGATATTTGAGATAAACATTGAAAGATAGAAGCCTAAATCTACTGATTTATCCTAAAGGATACATTCAATTTGTAATGCTTCTTACAAGCACCTTAGTAAAGACTAAGACTCTGTTCATGCTGCTTCCTCTCATTCTCAAAAGTACTTTTTGCACAAACTTTTTGCCAAACATTTAAGGCTTTCTCCTTAGGCTTATAAAACTTTTCATTGCTTCTGACATCCATGGGAGGTTTTCCCAGGGTCCTTATTTTGCTTACTACATTCTGGGCTCCTCTGTCAGCCATGTGATAGTGAGATTCTGACTAGGGAAGACACTGTTCTCAGCTTTGACCTTTCAACTATGCAGCTAAGGAGGCCTTGCAAACCACTGAAGGACCTGCTTGTATTTTGCTAGTTGCTTTTTACTTTCTTCTTGATCTTAGGTTCTCATTTTTCAGTGTTTATACTGTAGTAAACCCTTAGGGTATTTTTTAACATTTTCCTCTACTCACTTCTGTCATTGGTTCATTAATCCATTCACCTAACAAACAAAGCATTAGAGATATAAAGTTGAGTAAAACTCATCTGTGCCTTTGGGGAGGTAATTGTTTGGTGGAGGTGGGGCAAATAACTACAGTTACTGTTCTTTTATTATTGCATTTAACTGTTGTTGTAGTTGTCTGATATGTCTGTACTAGAGATTAACAGAGGAAGGACATCTGCCCAGACCAGGGTTGTCAGTGAAAACTTCTCAGAAGTAAAATTCTACCTGGGTATTAAGGAGGGAGTAGAAATTAGCTCAAAAAAGGGGCTGGGGGTATTTTCATGTAGAGAAAATAGAATGTTTGAAGGCATAGAATTGTTAATTTAAGGAAACGTAGCAATTTAATGAGGCTTTAGAATTCATCTCTCTGGGATCAAATATTGGTTGTGCTATTTACAACAACGTGACCTTGGGCAAGTCACATAATCTTGCTTCAGTCTCCTTATCTGAAAATGAAAGTGATAATAATATCTACTAAATGGAGTTGTTACAAGGACCAAGGAGATAACGTATATAAAGTTCTTAGTAGAGTCCTGAGACTACAATAAGTAGTGGTCTACAGTGTAATGCCGAATGCAACAGAAGAGAAGTGGTAAGGAATGAGGCTCAGAGAGAGGTCTTATTTTTTGTTGTGTTTGTTTCTTTGCTTGTTTGTTTGTTTGTTTTGAGACAGGATCTCGCTGTGTAGTGCAGCCTGGCCTTGAACTCACTTATGTAGCCCAGGCTGGCTTTGAATTCATGGTGATCCTCCTGCCTCAGCCTCCCTAGTGCTGGGATTATAGGCATGAGCCACCATGTTTTATTTTGAAGGAACTTTTTGTCAAACTAAGGAATTTGAGCTTAACTGAAAGACATTAATCAGAGGAGTAATACTGTGAGGCTTTTCTTATAGAAAGATCCCTGACAGCTCCCTAGAGGAGGTATTGGAGTACTTCAGCTTGGGATAGTGGCAGAAGAATTTAAAAAAAGAAATGTATTTAGGTGATATTAAGCAGTAGAAGCAACAGAGTGTCAATTCTGCTGTGATTTCTAGTACTTCTTGGTGATGCAGGCTTATTAAGGACTGTTGGAGACTTTGTAGTGACATGTGACATTCATATAAAAGCTCTATCCCTGTTCTTCTGGGCAGCTCTACCTTTGCCTTTATGCTAGTAGGAGATAATATCCATTCCAGTCTTTCTGTTGTGATAATTACCTGTCTTGTCTGGAATCTGAATATGGAGTGGCTCCTCTTCCTGAGATCCACCATTGCATTGCCTTGCCTCTTCCTAAGCAAAGCCTTTTCTTATCCAGCTAGGCAGAGCTTCCTAGACACAATTTTTCTCCCTAATGCCCTTCAGGAAGCCAAGGGAAGCCCTACCCCACTGAAAAGCCAAAATGCATGCAAGCTCTGTTCATCAGCTCCTGCAGAACCTAAAGGAGCTTCTGAGAGCTGAGATGCGTATGTGTGGTGGGGGAGAGAGAGAGTAGGGACATCACCAGAAGAGGGGGTGGCCTAGAGTGGCGGGTCATAGAGAACTGGACCTACTTAGTGAGGCGGGAGGGTTACTCACTTCAGCCAAAGAGGAAGGGGAATGGGCACCTTTGTGCCTCCTGGACTGGCAAAGCTTATCAGGGCAATGCCCTGGAACTGGGGAGGGCAATTCTCCAGGGACAAGGTACCTCCTAATAGTCACCGCTCTCATGGGACTGGGCCATTCTTGTGGAAGACAGGCTCTAGGAGAGGAAAGGTTCCTGATTCTAAGAAAAGGGGAATGGGAGGAGAACCAAAAGAGGAAGATTTGAGATACTCTCCATTTCTCCCTCTTTCTCTTGGTGTCCTCTGGAACAAGAAGCAGGAGCTACCTCCAGAAGAACAAGGGCCCAGCATTCGGAACTTGGATTTCTGGCCCAAGCTCATCACACTCATTGTGTCAATCATAGAGGAAGATAAGAATTCCTATACCCCTGTGCTGAACCAGTGAGTATCACCCTAGTTGGCCCAGCCTGGTTGGTGATTGGTCTGTCCATCTGTCTAACGGCCTCTTTCTTTCCTATCTCTGTGTGTTTACAGTGCCACCTCTTCTTCCTGTCCATTCGTCTGTCCCTCTGTCCCTTGTATCTGTCTGGGTAACTGTTTCTGGAGACAGGTGTGGAAATGTGTGGAAACATAATGGGGGGCCCTGCTCAGACTGAGTCAGGCTCTGGAGTAAGATGCTTCTGGGACTGTGGCTGCCATGGGAGCCCCAGGGGACCCAAAGACCATGTGTGCATGTGTCTGTCCACTGTGAATATAGAGGGGCCTTCTTTATTTATTTATTTTTTGTGGGTACCGGGGGTCGAACTCAGGACCTCGCGCGCCAGCAGGCGCCCATGCCGCTGAGCGATATCACCGGCCCTTTTTTCATATGTGGGTACCAGGAGTCAAACTCAGGACCTCGTGCTTGCCAGGCAGGCGCTTATGCTGCTGAGCTATCTCACTGGCCCATAGAGGGGCCTTCTTAAAACCCACCCACTTTCCCTTTCTCCTCCAGTTTATCCTGGCCTGTCTTACACCCCTCTTCTGGGCTTGGATTCCTTGCCTTCTGGGCATTCTATTCCATGGACCCACCCTGTCAAAGGGGATTCCCTTTGCCTCCACTTGTCCTACCAATGGCCCCTTTTCTTCAAACTGAGCCTAGCCTAGCCCTGTTCCCAGGCTTCTCTTCAGGTACCTTGGAATGAATCAAATCAAATGGCTCTTGTCTTATTCTCTGACTGTGGTTTCCTCTGTCATCCAGGTTTCCTCAGGAGTTGAATGTGGGAAAAGTCAGTGCAGAAGTGATGTGGCATCTGTTTGCTCAAGATATGAAATATGCATTGGAGGGTAAGGGTCTGCCGAGATGGGTGAGCTGCCAAGTTCCTAGCATAGGTACATTATAAGCAGTTCTTTCTTCTCCCAGACAACTGTGAATTCTGGATAAATGGTACAGTGAAAACTAGAGGGATTCTAGGCATGGTGGGAGGGTAGGCTTTTTGGCCTTGGGTGGGCAAAACTGCAGGCAAAGGAAATACAGTAATGGAAATGGCTGTGTGGACGTAGGTTCCTCCTTCCAACTTTAGAGCAAGTACCTGTTCAAGAATTTCCCAGCCCAGAGATCAACTCCTCCTGCCGTGAACATTCTCAGGAAGGCAGTCCACTTCCTAGAGAATGGTTTTGTGAAACTTATCTTTACAGGTTTTGGGTTTTTTTTGTTTTGTTTTGTTTTGTTTTTTGTTTTGAGACAGGGTCTCATTTATGTAGTTTAGGCCAGCCTTGAACTGACTGCGTAGCCAGGGCTGGCTTCGAACTCATGGCATTCCTCCTGCCCTAGACTCCCAAGTACTGGGATTACAGGCATGCACCACCACACCCCGCTTATCTTTACAGTTTTAAAAAAATCAGAAAACCTTAAACACAAAGATAGAAATCTTTATTTTCTCATATTGGGGACTGACAGACCTGGCTGCCCTTGAAAGATGTTCTGGATTAGTATGACAAAGCCAGAAAGACACTTCTTCCTCACTCCTCTTGTAGAGCAGGCCCACAGATGTGTTATTATTCATCTTGTTCATCCAACTTATTCTTTTTCCATTTCCCACGTTGGTCCATGAAGACATTACTCCCTACCTATGTCAGACCTTCTCATATGTACCATCTGTGCTCATCTCTTTTTTTTTTTTTTTCTTTGTGGGTACCGGGGTTCAACCTCAGGACATTGCGTGCCAGCAGGTGCCCGTGCCGCTGAGCGATATCACCAGCCCTTTTTTCGTATGTGAGTTCCAGGAGTTGAACTCGGGCCCTCGCGCTTGCCAGGCAGGCGCGTACACTGCTAAGCCATCTCACCGGCCCCTGTGCTCATCTCTTTATTTGCCTTTCCTGTCTGTTTATATAGGTTAGTCTAGCACCTCTGTCAAGATGGATCTAAAAGAAGGAGGTGTCATCTGGGGCAAACACAAAGCAGAGTCTTGATCTGTTATTTGGGTGGAGTATTAGGGGAAATGGGTAACCCTCAGACTCCTATTAAACTTGTGAAGTTTAAGTTTAGAATCAGTGAATCTTGAGATTGAAAGAAATCTTCAAGATCTGTGCTAGGTTTGTGGCAGCACAGACTACACGCGTGCGTTCTGTAATCTAGCCTCAGAGCAGCGGCTGCATCCTGCCCACACTGGGGCCACCCTGGGACTGTGGCCCACACATCAGCCTGTGTGAAGTTTGGTCCAAGTTCCTGAGGAACTCCAGCTCCAGTGGGCTTGGGGAAAAGACAAATATCTGTGAAAAAGAATCAGCTCCACAAGAGGGGGGTTTTATGTGATGCAACAGAAGCTTGCAGACAAATATCTCACGAGCTAAGTTAAAAAGGAAACCCAGGGGCTAGGTTGCAGGCCTTTTACCTAGTGCCATCAAAGTCAGCTTGCTTTTATAAATTTTATATGAGGTTCTAGGTATGGTATCTTTTGAAACAGGAGTTCTGCTAATGTTGAAAACAACACAAATATTGAATGAACAAATATTGACCTAATTTCAAGTCTCAGTTTCACCATTTAGTGTGACCTTGTATCCAGCTACTTATCTTTTGTGAGCTCCCATTTTTCTCATCTGTAAAATGATGATGACATCTATTTCACTGAGCTGATGATGTAACTAAGATATATAAAACATAGCCACACAGTACCTGGCACCTGCTCAGCACTGAATAAGTCTTAGTTATTAAGAACAATTAGAAAAAGCTGGACAGTGTGGTACTGGCAAAAAAACAGACCTGAGGATCAATGGAACAGATTAGAAGATGCTGAAACAACCCCAGACATACTAAGCCACCTTATCTTTGACAAAGGTGCCAAACACATTCGCTGGAAGAAAGATAGCCTCTTTAATAAATGGTGCTGGAAAAACTGGCTCTACACATGCCGAAGATTAAAACTAGACCCATATCTTTCACCATGCACTAAACTAAATTCAAAATGGATCAGAGATCTAAATATTAAAACAGAAACATTAAATCTGCTGGAAGGTAGGATAGGTAAAACCCTTGAAGACATTGGTGTAGGCAAAGACTTTATGAATAAAAACTCAACCACACGGGAACTATCCCAAAGAATCAATAACTGGGATCTCATCTTATTAAAAAGCTTTTGCACAGCAAGAGAAACCACCAACAGAGTGAAAAGACAACCCACAACGTGGGAAAAAATGTTTGCCAGCTGTTCCTCAGACAAAGGATTACTATCGAGAACATATAAAGAACTCAAAAAAATCAGACCTCCCCAAATTTAAAGACCCACTCCAAAAATGGGCATCTGAGATGAATACACATTTCTCAGATGAAGAAATACAAATGGCAAATAAATATACAAAAAAATG
This sequence comes from Erethizon dorsatum, assembly GCA_028451465.1. NCBI lineage: Eukaryota > Metazoa > Chordata > Mammalia > Rodentia > Erethizontidae > Erethizon > Erethizon dorsatum. Next base: position 39,149,205 of record CM051822.1, on the reverse strand, counting down.
TGCAACATCACTAGTCATTCGAGAGATGCAAATTAAAACAACACTGAGATATCATCTCACCCCAGAAAGAATGGCTACTATAAAGAAATCAACTAATAACAAATGCTGGAGGGGCTGTGGGGAAAAAGGAACCCTTCTTCACTGTTGGTGGGAGTGTCGACTGGTACAGCCACTGTGGAAGTCAGTGTGGAGATTCCTCAAAAAACTAGGGTTGGAGGTCCCATTTGACCCAGCTATTCCCCTTCTGGGCATCTTCCCAGAAGAATTAAAAACATCGTACCACAGCGATATATGTGCACCCATGTTTATAGCAGCACAATTTGTAATAGCCAGATCTTGGAAACAACCCAAATGCCCATCAACTGAGGAATGGATAAGAAAGATGTGGTATTTTTATACAATGGAGTACTATTCAGCCATAAAGAAGGAAGTTTAGGAGACTTTTATAGGTAAATGGATGTGACTTGAGAAAATACTCATAAGTGAAATAAACCGAACGCACATGTGTAAGCATCGTATTGTCTCTCTAGTATGAGAAACTGAAAGAGTAAAGAAGATCCAAAATGTACAATAGACACGGTGAATCAAAAAGAAACTGGTCAAAAGGAAAGAGAGACTGGAATAGGGAAAAGAAAGAAGGGAGAGGGAAAAAAATTGTATATATATATAAGATGGTTAAGATAGATACACTACCAATTTTACTTAGTTCATTGAAGAGTAAGGTTTGTGCCAATAATGTTTGGACAATTCAATGCTAATGTCTGGTATCCTGAATAACTAACTTAAAAATAATAATACGTAATGCATTAACCATTGTTACCCTGATATTATGGTGTTTTGAAATTTTGTTCTTTTTTTTGATTTTTTCTTCTCTTTAAAAGAAAAGAAAAGAAAAGAAAAGAAAAAGCTGGGCATGGTGGTGCATACCTGTAATCCCAGCACTTGGGAGGCTGAGGCAGGAGAATTGCCTTAAATTCAAGGCCAGCCTGGGGTACATAGTGAGTTTAAGGTCAGCCTGAACTACATAGTGAGACCCTGTCTCAGAAAAAAAAAAAAAAAGAACAATTAGAACTATTATAGGTAGAAATACAATGTGAACAAAGTAGGATTTAAAAAACTTTTACCTCAGTAGAAGTGAGGGGAAGCTGGGAGTGGGAAAGATAGAAGCAAAGAATACAGTGGACCCTTGACTTATGAACTCAATTCATTCCCGAGGGCTGGTTGTAACTCAAGTTGTCAGTTGAAGGCTCAGGCTTCTCTACACAGCCTTCAGAGTCTCCTGTATACAGTAGATCTCAGTGTCATTAGAGAGACATTGGCCCAGGATTTTTCAATTAACCGTGTCCTCCATACAGGAAAGGATATTGTAATGTTTTTTCCAGAACTCTTTAAGTCCTTTTGAGACTCGAACTCACAGTGATCCTCCTGCCTCAGACTCCCAAGTGCTGGGATTACACGCATGCACCACCACTCCTGGCTTTTCTAGAATTCTTTAAGGGTTAAATCTATATCTGAGACCATCTGGAAGCACAGGTGGCTGGCATTTGGATCATAACTCAAGACTTTGGTTATAAGTTAAAACTAAAATTCCAGTCATAACCCAAGTTGTTCGTAAGTCAGGCCGATCATAATTCAAGGGTCCACTGTATTAATAATGAAAGGGCTGTGTAATCATTTAGGAATGAGGGAGTAGGCTGGGATTAGAGCAGAGAAATCGAGAAGGAAAATGGGCTTTGATAGACACTGGAAAGAAGTTGGAGCAGGACCTAGTAAGTCTCAGAATCTGGAGGGCAAGTAGAGGGGGTAAATATTTAGGGGCTTAGATAATAAAAGGGCAGCATGGATGCTGATTGTGAAAGGAGAGTCAAAAGTGCTGTCCTATACATTTTATTTTTTGCTTTTTGGAGTAAGTGTCTCACTATTCAGTTCAGGCTGGCCTTGAACTCACTGCATAGCCCAGGCTGGCCTCAAACTCATGGCAATCTTTCTGCCTTAACCTCCCAAGTGCTGAGGTTACAGTCCTGTGCCACCAAGTCTGGCTACCAGATATTTTCTAAGTCAACTTTATTGAGGTATACTTCATGTACAATAAAGTAAAAGCACTTTAAGAATACAATTTGGGAAAAATACAATTTAACAAGTTTTAGTGCATGTACACATACACACACACACACATACACACACACCCACACACCCCTGTGTAACTAGTCTCCCAATTAAAATATGAAATACCAGCACTTGGGAGGCTGAGACAGGAGGATTGCTGCAAGTTTGAGGCTAGCCTGGACTACATAGTAAGATCTTGTCTTAAAACAAAAAGGAAGGAAGAGAAGAAAATATGAAAGAGAAAGTTCCCTCCTGCTCCTGTGCAGCAAATCCCCACCTCATTTACTAAGTGTTTATTATGGGGTTTTTTGTTTTTTGTTTTTGTACCAGGCACTGTGCTAGTTATTAGAGTCCCGTGGAGATGAGAAATTCACAGACCCCTTGAAAAACTCACAGACCAATCTAGAAAGCTTACATATAAATTGGTAATTACAACACAAAGTTATAAAGGCCACAAAAGGATGAAGATGGGTGCTGAATGCATAGAAAAGAACTGTGTAACCCAGACTCGGAACCTAAGAAGGTTTCCTGGAGGAGGGGATGTATAAACTGAAACCCAAAGGATGAGAGGAGTTAGCTGCTGAGGAGGAAGGATGACAGTGAGAACATTTTCATGCCAAAGATGCAGCATGTCTGAGACCTGAGGTCTGGAGAGAGCTAGTATGCTTGGAGAAAAAGAAACAGTGTTCATCATGACCAGCTCTTCAGAGATCAGTGAGAGATGAGGATAGAGAGGTAGGACAGCTAGATCACAAAGGAAGTTGTAAGTCATGTTTAGGTTTCTGGACTTTATCCTGTGGCAGTTGGGAGCCATTGACATGATAAGCAAGGGATCGACATGATCAGATGTGTCATGCAGAAAGGCTTCTCACTCTGGCTACAGTGGACAATGAATAGGAAGGAGCAACCAGTCTAGATGCTACTGTAGTAACCCGGGTTAGAGATCATGGTAACAGACCTGAGCAGGTAATCTTGTGGCCAGAAAGAAATGGGTAGATTCCACGGCATTTTGGAGGTAAAGTCAGCAGGAGTTGGTGATTTAACTGGATGTGCATATAGAGAAAGAAGGACTATTTTAGGGTGATGCTTAGCATTGAACAAGAGGGTAAGATTAGTTGGTATACTCTGTTCAACTTTACCTGAGTTGTATATGGAAAGTGATGGAGACTGAGAGTAGGCACAGTGAGATGTGCCATCAAAACCTTTTATACACATTACCAGGACCAAAGAGGTTTGTGGGAAGTAGCATCAAAATAGATAGTTGACCTGATAAGGCTAAAAGAACTCTGCAAAGATGAAAGATGGAAGGAGAAAAGCAGATGTTGGAGCAGAAGGTTATGGAAACATAATTCCCCCTTCTGATAAATTTAACCCCACCACCAGCAGTGGCAACAGCAAACCTCAAGCAACTTTACTGGAGCGGAACTCCCTAGGCCTTGGTAGAATAATATATGAAGTATGACCAGTAGTTTGGCAGTCATCTGGTAGTGTTTATACCACCAAAGTTAATATTTAATGTAGAAATTGGGGCCTGGGGCCAGAGCACAGAAAATGTATTGATAGAGAAAGAAAGAATTGTATGTAAATATGACTTAGTAAAGGAAGAAAGGTTTATTTTGGCTCACAGTTTGTAGAGGTTTCAGTCCATAGTCAGGTGGCTCCGAAGCAGGGTGGCATGGCAGAGGGACATCACAGAGGAGAAACAGTCCAGGGCAGAGCAGGCAGGAGGCAGCAAGCAGTGAGCCTGCCTTCTTTTCTGTCCCTTTATATTCCATTCAGACTATAAGCCTCTTGGTTGGTGCCACCCACACCCAGGGTGGGCCTTCCATTATCCACACCCAGAACTATGCTAAATCAATTTAGTTATGTACCCCTAATGCCTGTGTTATACACCCTAGATCCAGCCACCTCCAAAAAAGCCCCCCTATGAGTGAATGAGGCTTTGGAGGGACATCTAGATACAAGCCATAACAAAATACAATAACTTGAAAGTCCTGAGAAGAAAGAGGAAGCTCTGGAGTCATGGAGCAGCCCTGCCCCAACTCCAGTTAGTGGGTGGACATGAAGGGCGAAGGCATTTCTGGTGGTGCTGATTCATGTTTCTAAGTCTAGGACTAATTTTAAAACAGCAGGGGATGGGGTAGAGAAGAGAGGCTCTCTGATAGCCCAAGTTTTTCCGCTCTTTGTTGCTCATTGGTGTCTCTGCTCTGTCAAAGCAACCACTATCATTTGTATTCGAAAAGTGCTCTTTCCTGGTGGTAAGAATTTTTGGTTGTTGTCCCTTTACCTCTAGGCTTAATACCTTTTCCTTCTCCTGCTCACTGCTTCATAGAAGATAGCAAATGCAGCTTCAGGTTGGGATGATGCTGCCTACAGTACCAGGAGATAGAAGTCCTGGAACCTGAAGTCTTTTGGGGCTGAATCCCAGGCTTCCATTTCCTTCCTGAGTATCTGCTGCACTAATTCACAAGGGCCAGTGGCCCCAGACTGGATGTTCTTCCTGGACTTGGAGGAGCATCTCCCATGGCATCCCAAAGTTGAGCAATAGTCCCCAGGGACACTGGGCTCTCCTCCTTTGTTGCTTAGTACTTCCCCCATTCGCTTGCTTTTACCATGATACAGTTTCAGCACACAATTGACATTCATTTTTCAAATTAATGCTTCAACTATAAAGGGGATGGAGGAGTGAGGAGTATTGGGGACCTGCCTGTATGAGGGTACAGCAAAGGAAGAAGAAAAAACAGAAACAAATTTAGTAATTCATAAAAGGGGGGCTGGGAGGTCAATGCCTCAGGATGGGCAAAGACAAAGACATTGTGAGCTAGATACAATAATCGAGGGATTATCAGAAGACTCAGGGCATGTGACCTTATCCTAATGAGGATCTTTATGTTTTTTTTGTTTTGTTTTGTTTTGTTTTGTTTTTGTGGGTACCGGGGGGTCGACCTCAGGACCTCGCGCGCCGGCAGGCGCCCATGCCGCTGAGCGATATCACCGGCCCCTTTTTCGTATGTGGGTTGCGGGAGTCGAACTCGGGCCCTCGCGCTTGCAAGGCAGGTGCTTAAGCCGCTGAGCCATCTCACCAGCCCAGGATCTTTATGTTGATGAGGAGGGTGGGGAGGATGGCAGGTTAAAGAGTTTGTCCTTTCCCCAAGGTAAAATCCTATTTTTATTACTACTGGGTTCTCAAAGAACCAGGACATCTTCAGCTGACTCAATCTTGCCCTGGGGTGTCACAGCATCAGGGGACCATTAAGGCCTTTGGGCCCTAGCCTCAGTTTATAATTTGTGGTCCCCAACAGAGGAGAACCTGTGGGCCTGGCCAGTGCTCTAGACTCTGAGCCAGATGTGAGTGATCTTAAGTCCTATATTTTCCAGAAGACTCTTGAGACTCCATTAGATGACCTTTCAAATCCATAATAATAGTCCTATTTTCTGCAGCATAATAGCCCTTTTATCTGACTGTGTTTCCATAGTTTCCCAACTGACTGTCCTTATTTGCATACTTCTCAAAGAGCTCATTTTTTGTCTCATAGCTCTGCTCCAAAGCCCCTCAGTTTACCTCAAGATGCTGCTATACCACAGTTGCTCAACTGCCTTTCTGTCAATTTGGACCCTCCTTGGTCTTCCCTTTCTCTATGTAGTATCATTGACCCATTCATACCAACATAACTTGACATCTCTGCATTTAAGCCTGTCTAGGAAATGGCTTGCTACTAAGATTTTTTAAAACCCTAGAAAACCAATGTCTTGCTCCAGAAAACCACTGTCCCCACTAATCAGCGTTAACACCCTCATCCCTTTTTCTTCTTCACCAAAGGCCAGTGACCTCACTATACTTTTGAAAGTTAGAACAAAAAGACTATAGACTTTATCTGGGAGTCTCACTTAGTGTCTCTAGAGGAAGATTTGGGCCAGGTCTTGGAAAGTGGCTGAGCATAGTAGTGGCAGGGGAGATGATTGTGAGGAGGAGGTTGGGAACTGCCTGTCTTTTAAGACATCTGATAGAGCCACATAACCAGATCTGCTGCTGAGGCAAAGCTCAGGAACCCTGGCCTCTACTTCTGAGACCTGACCCATCCTCCTTCCTCCAACTAGAGCATGAGAAAGACCGGCTGTGTAAGAGTGCTGACTACATGAATCTGCACTTCAAGGTGAAATGGCTCCACAATGAATACGTGCGGGATCTGCCTGCCCTCCAGGGGCAGGTGCCCGAGTACCCAGCGTGAGTCATTTGGACCCTATGTAGAGGGATGGGAAGAGGGCCCCTGGGTTGGCAGGGCAAGTATCCTTGATTCAGCTCAGCAGCCAATCTTAGGACTGCCTGTTCCAGGCACTTCTGCAGAAAGTTCTGGGAAGAATGTCACACCATGCCTTGCCTTCCAGAAGACCCCAGTCTGGTCCACTGTCAGGCATATAACCTATGCCAATCACTAGCTTCAACCTCCTTCTCTGGCTACAGGTGGTTTGAGCAGTTTGTGCTACAGTGGTTAGATGAAAATGAGGAAGTGTCCCTGGAATTCCTGCGTGGGGCCCTGGAACGAGATAAAAAGGATGGGGTAAGTTGGAGACTTGGGCTGCATGGGCCAGGCCAGGCCATTCAGCATTTACCATGGCAGAAATTCCTGGGTTTCCACCAGGCTGGCTGTACCTGCCCTATGGAGTCCACTGTGGAGAGCCACTGAGCCACCCCTGCTGGGCAGACTTTTTTTAAACCCCACAAGCTTGAGGAAAGCAGCTGTGGATGGTGACCCTGTATGTGGCCTTCTTAGTTTCAGCAGACATCAGAGCATGCGCTGTTTTCCTGCTCTGTGGTGGACGTCTTCACACAGCTCAATCAGAGCTTTGAAATCATCCGGAAGCTGGAATGCCCAGACCCCAGCATCCTTGCCCACTACATGAGAAGATTTGCTAAGGTAATTATGAGCCTTCCTGCTCCCTCTTCCTTGTCACCACTACACTCACAGCCGGGTCACAGGTCTGAGTTTAATCTGTCTCTGAAGTAGCCTTCAGGTAAGGCCTAGCATTATCCTTTTTCCCTTTGTGTCTGGGGCAGACACAGGACGGTTTTGGTGCTGTTCTATGCTTGAAAGGGAGCTTTGCCCCTTCCGGTGAGATTCCCTTTATTTCTCTGATGTTATATTTCTGGGATGAGAAGTGCAACCTCAGGCAAGATTCCTGAGTGGATAGCTAAGGGTTCCCTTTCCTTTTCTCCTTTTTTCTCAGACCATCGGGAAGGTGCTGATGCAGTATGCAGACATCTTATCAGAGAACTTTCCAGCTTACTGCACAAAGGAGAAACTGGTATGGTCAGGTAGTGAGGCACTAAGAAAGGGTATGGAGGACATTTGAATAATTCTTGCTCTCGAAGCTGCCCTAAGAGCTACCCTAAGATGCTTTTGACTTCTGCTTCCCTGCAGGGCTTTGCTTGAGACCCATGCCACAAGATAGTAAGAACTTGACTAAGAGTTCTTCTAAGCCTCCATTTAGTGCTTTATCCTCTAGAAACTAGACCTTTGTTTTTGTTTTTGCTCTTGTTTTTGAGACAGGATCTCACTGTGTAGTTCAGGCTGGAAACCTGGAAAACCTCTTGCCTCAGCCTTCCAAGTGCTACAAATACAGGCATGAGCCACCACGCCTGCCTAGGTGCATGCCTGTAATCCCAACACTGGGGAGGCTAAGGCAGGAGGATTGCCATGAGTTTGAGGCCAGCCTGGGCTACATAGTTCAAGGCTAGGCTGAACTACATAGCGAGACCCTGTCTCAAAAAAAACTTAATACATTCAAAAAGTTATAAAGGGTAATACTGTGAATACCTGTAATCCCACCATCCAGCTTAATGACAAACACATTTGCTTTTAATATTCATTCAAGAAGAATTATGTGAATTGGCTCCAGATCCTAGTGTTTAGGGAGAGATCTATGTAATATGTGAAGTCCCTGTGGCTTTGTAATAATGAGAAAGAAGAAAAGACCCTAGGCTAATGGGGCCTTGCTGGAAGGAACCAAGACTCAGGCAGCTCCATCTGTCCTCAAAGCCCTGCATTCTGATGAACAACATGCAGCAACTGAGGGTCCAGCTGGAGAAGATGTTTGAAGCCATGGGAGGCAAGGAGGTAGGCCTGAGGGTTTGGGGTCACTGTCCTCTTCCCATTGTTCCTGAGCTCCCTGGTCACAGAGCTCTAGCTTCTCTTGATTAGCATAGGCTAGGAGTTTATCTTGGGGTCTGGGCTGGCTTAATCTGAGGCAGGGATTGAGGCAAAGCCCTAGGAAGAAGGATTAGGCATTGTGGTGAGGCCCTAGGAGGGAGGAGCAGGAATTGGGGTACAGACTTAGGAGGGAAGAATAGAGGTACAGGAAGGAAGACTAAGAGAAGCAGCCTAGCCAGGCCCACCTCCTCTGTCTACAGCTGGACCCTGAAGCTGCAGACAGTCTGAAAGAGCTGCAAGTGAAACTGAATGCAGTTCTGGATGAGCTCAGCATGGTGTTTGGAAACAGGTCGGTGGACCCAAAACACACAGCCCTTAGAGCCATGTATGATTCCCGACCAATCCCAGAGCCCCTGCCCACACCCTCCATCCAGCTGCAGATGTGTGGATCCTCCTTCTAGACTTGCTGACTGTCGCTGCTGGAGGAGCACCATGAGCCTGAGGAATAGGCCTGAACAGCTGGTGCTGCTCCAGGGTCAGTGTGGTGGGGAGGGGAGGGCTGCACTGTGGGTACATGTGTAGCTTCCAGGTGCGGATTGATGAATGTGTTCGACAAATGGCTGAGATCCTGGGCCAGGTTCGGGGCACAGGAAATGCATCCCCCAACGCCAGGGCCTCAGTGGCTCAGGATGCAGATAGTGTGCTGCGGCCTCTCATGGACTTCCTTGATGGCAAGTGAGTAGAGCATTCAGGATTTCCTGTGGGGACAAGCAAAGCAGAGGCTATCAGACAGAGGAGCCTGTTGGGGAAGGTGGGTCCCCATGGCCTCATCTGTTGCCTGGGCCTGCAGCCTCACACTCTTTGCCACTGTATGCGAGAAGACAGTTCTGAAGCGGGTCCTAAAGGAGCTCTGGCGGGTGGTAATGAACACGATGGAGAGAATGATCGTCCTGCCCCCCCTCACTGACCAGACGGTAAAGACCCCTTCCTCTTACTTCCTGCTCCTGTGTCCCTTCCTCTCAGTCCCCACTTCCTGATGGGGTTTAGAATCCTCTGCTTTTAACTGATGCCCTCTCTGCCCAGGGCACCCAGCTGATCTTCACTGCTGCCAAGGAACTGAGCCAGCTTTCCAAACTCAAGGTTCTGTGGGTGTGGGATCCTCTTGAGGCCGGGAGGAGAGCCAGTGGGCTCTGGAGATTAAGAGGAAGAGGGAAGAGTGTGCAGCTATTGGCTGGCAGGGGGGGCAAGACTTTCATGACTGCCCTGAGCTGTCCTGATGCTTCTGCTTTCTCTGGGGTTCCAGGACCACATGGTGCGAGAGGAAACACGGAATCTCACTCCAAAGCAATGTGCAGTCCTCGACCTCGCTCTGGATACCATCAAGGTGGAGACCTCTCCCTTTTCCAGATAGTTTTAACCACCACACATACCTGGTCCTGGTATTCCACCTTGGCAGACAAGGTGTCCCTGGGACTCCACATCCAGATGAGAGGCCCTGTGTACTGTCAGGGTTACAGAGAGAACCAGATATGGTTCCTCAGTTTAAGATACTTATGATGGGTGAAGCAGAAATAAGGCAGGTCCATATGGACTATAGTCAAGGCACTTGGAAGACATATGTCCTAGGCATCAAGTTCCCTAAGGTTCAGAATGATAAAAGATCACTTTTGGCCATTCTCCCTGCCTGAAATGCTTCTGTCCCATATCTCTGCCTGACTAGATAGACCCTTCCTTCAAACTGCCCACCTCCAGGAATGTGGCCCTCCCCTTGTGCTCCTGTCAAATGTCCAAATTATGTGCTTTGCCTGAGAGACTGACTCATTCTGTGGGAATTCCTGATCTGTTGAGTGACCTGTTCTTGCAGTCCTCTCCTGGCTTCTCTGAGGATAGCTGGGGAGCTGCCTCTTTGTGAGGGGGTAAAGCAGGTGCTCACTTATTTTTCAGCAATACTTCCATGCAGGAGGCAATGGGCTAAAGAAAACCTTCCTAGAGAAGAGTCCAGATCTTCAGTCCCTACGCTATGCCCTGTCTCTGTACACGCAGACCACAGACACTCTCATCAAGACCTTTGTGCGCTCACAGACTGCCCAGGGTAAGGCCGTAAGAGCTTTGTGTCCCATCTTCCCCTCTCCCATACACATCTGCCAGTAGGGAATCAGTATCTTTCTAGCCCTTTGGGAGGATCTAGTTTCTTCTTCAGACAGCCTTTCAAACTTGGATCTCAGGATTCTTTGAAGAGACCTCATTTCTTAACCCAAACTCACAGTATCAGGCAGGAGAATCAGTGGAGCCTGGAAATTGTGCCTGAGATTTCTTTTTCCCAGACATTGCCTGACCAGTGCATGTTTATTTAGCTCATGGAGTGTACCCTGTCTGGTAAGGTGGAGAATAGGGAAAAATCTGTGAGGAAGCCTTAAGAATGAGTGTTTGGGAGCCTTGCTGGGAGTTGTCCTGGGGTAAGAAAGCAAAATCCTTTCCACACACTTCAGTGTGAACCAGGAGAAGACTAAGAGAAGCAAACCATGGAAGCAGCTAAAGGGAAGGTGGAGACCTGGGGACACCACGCATAGTGGAGGCCTCAGCCTCAGGGTGATTGTTTAACACAGGGGACTAGGCTGCTGGTTTTGTCTCAGGGATTTCCAGTCCTTAGAACTCACTGCTTCTAGCTAAGTCCTGTCCAAACCAACATTTATCTGCATATATGCAGCTCAGACTGAAATTTTGAACTGATCCTGGAGCAGGGCCCTCCCAAAAGGCACCTTTGGGCACATTTGCTACTGTTTGTTCCAGGGAAACCTGGGCAGGCTGCCCAAGGGCAAGAACCTGATGGTATGAGAGGGTGGTTTGGGTCTTACTGAGCTGTGGACTGGGGCACAGAGCTGTCATGGAGAGGAGAAATGAAAGCAGTTAGACTGAGATGACTGGAGGTAAGGATATGGAGGGGATCTGTAGCATTTTCCATATCTGTTCTTTTTTTCAGTCCAGGGTGGGGAAAAGTGAGCAAAAGAAATAGCAATGAGTCTGACTGAAGCGGGCAGGGAGAACTTTTACAGAGCTGAGTACACGTAAGGCCTGTAACATCAGGGAAGATCAGAAAGGCTTCTCAGAAGCATTGAGCTGTAAACTACATAAAAGCAAAGGATCCGGGCATGGTGGCACATGCCTATAATCCAGCACTCTGGCAGGTGAGGCAGGAGACTCTTTAAGTTTAAGCCTCACCTAGGCAATTTAGTGACTAATAAAATAGTAAATAAAAAATAAAAAAGGACTGGAGATATAACTCACTGTGAAGGCCCTGGGTTTCAATCCCTAGTACCACTTAAAAAAAACAAAATACAAAACCAAATACCAGAGGAGAGGCTGGAAGGGGCACAGAGGAGGTGAGAGCAGAAGTACACCTGCAGGGAGAACAAGCATGCGTGCTCATTGTCTATCGAAAGTTTGTCATTTAAGGGCCTAGGAAAGTACACTACAACCTCTCTTTTGCCCTTCTCTGTATATTCTACTGTGCCTGCCCATGATTTGGTTGATCTCTGACCCATGAAGTCTAATGTGGAACATTCAGGAACTGACCCTTGCTCTTGGACTTCTCTCCACCCTGCTCCACCTCTGTGCTCCTCTACAGTATGTGTAGCGCTGCTTTGAATGGCTGCAACTCCTTTGACCTCTAACAGTTCTTCTTTCTCTGTCCTACTGCTGCTACTACCTCTTGACTTGCCTGTCCTCACTCAGTGCATGATGGGAAAGGTATTAGGTTTACTGCTAATGAGGACATTCGGCCGGAAAAGGGTATGTTAAATACTGTGCAGACATGAATCTAATGTAGACTAATGCTGACCTCTATGAACTGGAATGAGGGGCTTATGCTGGGGGTGGTGAACCAGGTGTCAAAATTCAGAAGTTCTATCCCAAATCTAGGAGATGGGTGATGTGTTCATATAGCCCAGGAAGGGATTCCATTGTTGACCCCTATTCTGTCCTCAGAATTCCACTCTCCCACAACTCACACACCTCAGGACAAAGAAGTTTTATCTGAGGTGCAGCTCTTTTCAGAGATTGGGACTACAGAGTCTTTCCAAGGAGGGTGGCCTCCCAAGCAGGGGCTCCAGGAATCCTGGGGATAGGTGGGAGGTTGTTGCTTTTGCCTAGAAGGGCACCAACACTGTTCCACTCAGAGACCCCACAGGTTGGACATAATTCTCAGACACAGACACAGGATCACAGCCCTGTGCTCCCCAATATCCAGTGAAAAATTCTTCAGCCTAGGACATAGGAGAGGTTTGGGGATCCTGGGAGATTCATAGTGCATCTTTGGAGGAAGTTTCTCCTAAGGTGCTTTCAGCTTTCACTTGTGTTACAATACACGTTCACTGTCCCCTTTCTTTCCCTTCTCCCATTGCTTACTTCCCCATGGCTACTGTGGGTGATTGCTTCCTATTTGTAGGATGATGGCCACCTAGGCCCCCCCCCAGTTTTACCTGAAACAATTAGTCCTAAGGTCCTAGAGTTTTCCACTGAGCAGTTACCTGTCCATCTGTCTCAGGGTCTGCTGTGGAAGACCCTGTGGGAGAAGTCTCTATTCAGGTGGACTTGTTTACACACCCTGGTACTGGGGAACACAAGGTCACAGTGAAAGGTGAGTGGTGTAGATTTAGAGATCTGTCCTTTTCTTGCCCATGATCTCATTTATTAGCTGAGGGCAAGGGCTGCTCATCCCAGTCCTCCAGCTCAGCCCTTCTCCATGGGGAATGTCAGCTGGAGCTCAAGAACTGAGAATGCCTGGTCAGATCCCTCACAGGTTTCCCTTTTTTGGGCAGTTGTGGCTGCCAATGACCTCAAGTGGCAGACAGCAGGTATGTTCCGGCCTTTTGTGGAAGTGACCATGGTTGGCCCACATCAAAGTGATAAGAAGAGGAAGTTCACAACCAAGTCCAAAAGCAACAACTGGGCTCCCAAGTACAATGAGACATTCCACTTGTAAGTTATGGGTGGGGGGCCTGCAGGACTGTGGAATGGGGGTCATGTGATGGGGATTAAAACCAAGAGGTGAGAAGAGTGGTAGTCTGGATGACAGACTAGGGTAAATTCAGCTGAGGACTCAGCTCTGGCATCCTATCTTTCCTCCTGTGCTCACAGCCTTCTAGGAAATGAAGAGGGTCCTGAGACCTATGAGTTGCAGATGTGTGTGAAGGATTACTGCTTTGCCCGGGAAGATCGCGTGCTAGGGCTGGCAGTGATGCCTTTAAGGGATGTGGCAGCCAAGGGCAGCTGTGCCTGCTGGTGCCCCTTGGGCCGGAAGATCCACATGGATGAGACAGGCATGACCATTCTCCGGATTCTGTCTCAGAGGAGCAATGATGAGGTTGCCCGAGAGTTTGTGAAACTCAAATCAGAGTCTCGTTCCACAGAGGAGGGGAGCTGAACATGTTTGATTCATGTGCCAGTGAGGTGGCACTGATTGCACAAATCGGAGCTAATGGGAGTTAGCTGTGTAGCCAACTTAGGGTCTTTATAGTCAAGAGGTTGACCCCTTTGGTTAAGGATATTTCAGGGAAATTTGGGAGGTAGCTGAGAGTATGGTTTTTCACAGAAAGGACCATGAATCCCTAGCCAATAGATCTGTGGTACTAGGAGCTGGGCAGTAGGAGCTACCACATGAAAAGAATTCCCAAGAAGGGAGAGGGACAGACATTTAAAAGAGTGTCAGCCATTTTTGGTAGACACACCTCCCACCCCTTACCATCTTTACCCTTCAAGCCACACCATACCCAGTTAGACACACACCAATCACTAGGAGAACAAGTGTAGAAAGCCTGGAGCTTGAACCTGGCTGGGGCTAAGGGTATTGCCAGGGCAGAACCACATAGAATAGAAGTCACTGTCCCTTGAGCAGAATCCACTGGTTTTATGTGGCTCCAGTGAGAACAAGTCTTTGAAACTGAACAAGCTACCTTCTAAAATTGAGCTGTGCTAATCCTTTCCCTCAGGTTATACCTATCATGGGTAAAACCAGTTTCATGTGGTGCTTCAGAGCTCTGAGCAGAATATTTCTTTGGAACCCAGAATCTCCCTACTTCGTTCCTGTAGGCAGGGGACTAGTGCTTAGAATATTAAAGGTCTTACATGTATAGACCTGAGGGCCAGATGAAGGATCCAGGACTATTTTCTTCCTGGGCAGTCCCTGAACAAATCCAAAAATGATGGAACTAGTCTAGATGGAACTAGTTGTGCTCACCTATGGCCACTGCCTTCTGGCTGTCCTTCTTGTGGAAAGAATCCAGCCAGGAAGAAAGAATCCTCTCTTCCTGTCATCTGGGTCAGCTGCTGTTTCCTTCATAGATGTTCAACTCAACAGAAGGAGCTTGGACTCTGATCCCTCTGTATAGGCTGAGTGGAAGGGGTGGGGCTCAACACTCCCTGGGAGGTCAGTGACAAACTGGGCCTCTCAGACCTTCACTCAGAGTTTTGACACGGTCCTTGGATTTCCTTGATGACGGCCTCCTAAACTTCCTAAGGATGCGGCATTGTTCACAGCTGTCCTGGCCAATATATAAAACGAGAACCAAGCATCTTTGCTGTTTTTAATTGTTGTATGTGCCATTGTTAAAGAAATTATAGGCTAGTCGGTAATAAATTATCTTCTAACAGTCTTTGGGGTCTGGTTATTCTGTGCAAGTATGGAAAGCCATAGAAATACTGTCCTATATAATGGTAGCCTTTGGCCCAATGGCCCTTGGCTGCTTCACGCTCCCTCTCCCTCCCTCTCCCCACTCCCTACCAGCCAAGTGATGGAGCCTAAAGTTGTTCAGAATGGGCACCCAGCAGAACAGCTGCATCTTGGTCTTGAGCTGAGACTACCAACCTGATTAACAGGCTTGGGGCCTAGAGTACCAGCTTACTGTAAAAGGTCCAGAATAGGAGATGATGTGTGCCAGTGGAAAGTGGTCCATGCTTCCTCTTTCCTTCGTCTAGAATCACTAGGACAAACCACAGCCTGGGTTGTGAGTCGAGGCAGGGACCTGCTTGGGAGAAACAGCCTTTATGGGTTGGTAGAGGGCTGGGGCTGCCATGGACAGGACAGAGGGTTATGCCTAGGAGCACACACTGGCATTGCATTTACTCTGTATTCAAGGAAGAAGAGCTGCAGCAGAAAAATTCCCAATGGGAAGGAAATAAGGTAAAAATGAAGCCTCCAGACAGGGGAATCAGAAAAACTGAAGCGAGAAAGATCTCAGAACTCGGCCTGCACTGTCACCACCTAGGGAAGCAGCTCTATTTCCATTTGCTGATAATTAGATCCTCACAGTTTAGTTGTCAAGTCATTTAAAACTTCCTCCTTTTCCTCCCCCTACTCTCTCAAAACACTTTGTCATTTCTACATCAAGATTACCTGTTGAATCCACTGTCTCATCTCAGTTCCCACTACCACAAATGGTTTTTAGCCCCCCTCTTCTGGATTACTGTGATAATCTCCCTTCCCTGTCCCTTTCATCTACCTCTATTCTTTGCCTGCCCTATTCAAACAGGCGCTGATAACCCTTTCTGTTAAAGCTATCAGTGGTCACCCATAGTCTCAGGCTCGAACTCCAAGACAGCACAACCACTCCACGTCCCATCCTGCAGCTGTCTCGAGCACCATCCTTATAATTCCCCCACATGCATATGCACCGGTACCCCTTAGTACCCTTGCATATTCTGGTCCCCTTGCTGGAGTGTCCATTTCCTAACTTCTGACATCTCCCAGAGGACTTTGGGACCCAACCAACTCCCCCACAGCACTCTACATTGTTAGACAGTACTGTCTGCTTACCCAAAGGCAGGGTGTTTCACCTCCGTCCCCCAGGGGGCGCTCAGGTATTCAAAAGCCAAATGCGGCAGGGTTCCGGGTGGGGGAGGTGCCTGGTGAAAGAGGCGTGGCCGGCAGCGGGCTCGTGGCGGGGGCGTGGTCGTGGTCTGCTCCGGGTGTGCGGCATCAGCGCAGAAAGGTGCGTTAAGATGGAGGTTGGTAGAGACGACGGCTGTGTGTCGACGGTGAGCAAGAGGCGTCCGAAGAGGGCGTCCGAAGAGGGCGCCCGAGGAGAGATTATTGTCTCTTCCTCCTAACTGTCCTTGTAGACAGTTCCTGGTATTCGTACCCCTCTGTTCTTCCCAGTAGCTGGCCATCCCCTTACTTTCTCGAGGGCTATTCTCCCAGTACTCCCCGAAGTTATTACCCGCTCCTCGTGTTCCTCGAGTCCACAGGTTCCCCAGACACTCCCAAAGATCTCTGTTCAGATACCTAGCAGAGGGGTTCTTTAGCCCCTAAATAACTCCCAGAGGACACACATTTGTCCATTTACTCCATGAAATACCTACCCCCAAATCCCAAGCTATGGCACATTCCTGTTAACTCGCAGAGTTTGTTCACTTTTCTAGCACTATCCAGATTCAGAAGGCAAACTTTGTCTTATATTTGACTTGGAAATGGTATATTTGCTATAATTCCTTCTTTCTTAATTAGTAGAATACCTGTCCAGATAGGGAGAAGTAAAACTCTTGTCCATAGTTGCCAACATGCTTGCAGATCTGAATTAGTAGCTATTAAAAAAGAGAAGGAAAAAAACTAGATTTCACATTTTAAAAATTCAGGTTTCCAACTTTTTTAAAATTTGGATATTAGCTCGCAGTCCCACAAAAGGCTGGATACTGAGGCCTGGTCAGTGTTAAAGGGACAAAAAAGAAATAGTTAAACGCAAGAGCTACCAACAGTGCTGAGTCAACAGTAGCACTCCTTCTGAAAGGGAAGGGAGAGGGGCTGTTATTAGCAAAGCCCAGCTACAACTCTGGAAGAGACTCCCAGACAAGAGGTATGGCCGTAAAATGCTGAGCAGCCACTGTGAGAACTTGGACAAGGCAGAGGAATAAATGCCCTAACCTTTCTCCTTGTGCACTCTAGTTTCTAGCTAGTACCTTCCACTGACAAAACCCAAACAGCAGTCTAAGGGGAAAGGGATCTGGGTGATGTAGTCTGTAGAAGTCAGCTTCCCAGAACACGGCAAAGAGATCTGGGAAATGGGAAAGGACAGAACAGCAAACAGGATAAAGAGCATACAAGTTATCTAAGGAAAGAAAAGTCATCACTATGGATGCTTTCCAAGAAGTTTTCCCTGTGTTCAAATTCAGAATCTACTGTAAGGCTCAGTCTCCTTATCCGTGGAATGGGAATGATGCTGCCTTTGTCCCAGGAGAATGTGAGGACTCTGATATGGCACATGAAAGTGCCGACTATGGGGCCGGATACACCCTGGAAGCCCAGTATATATTAGTTCTTTCTTACATGCAAAATGGTTCTTTGACCAAAATACCTTTTCCAGTCAGGGTCTCAAAGTGTGGCTGAAAGTGAGTGAATGAAGAGGAATATAGCAGATAAAATAGGCCTGGCAGCCCATTGTAATGACTAATTTTTAGTGGGAGTAAGGCAAGAAGTCATTGGAAAGTTCTGCAGTGTAACTTCTAACATCAGGGTTCCTATCATGCACTAAGGAATTACCTATTCATTCAAAAATATTTATTTGGAATATACTATATGCTAGGCATTGTTTTAGACACTGGAGATATGTTGATATATGTATTTTCCTAACCTCAAGGTCAGTGTGGCC
Organism: Erethizon dorsatum; assembly: GCA_028451465.1. NCBI lineage: Eukaryota > Metazoa > Chordata > Mammalia > Rodentia > Erethizontidae > Erethizon > Erethizon dorsatum. Next base: position 39,131,312 of record CM051822.1, on the reverse strand, counting down.
TGATGAAGGAAAAAGACATTTTTAGTTAAGATATGAATGTCAAAATACAGGGCTTGGGATAAGCACACCTAACCCATCTTGGAGACATCAGAGGTTTCCTAAGGGGAATCTTTGATGTGAACTGGATCTTTTTTTTTTTTTTTTTTTTGTGGGTACCGGGGGGTCGACCTCAGGACCTCGCGCGCCAGCAGGCGCCCGTGCTGCTGAGCGATATCACTGGCCCCTCTTTCGTATGTGGGTTCCGGGATTCGAACTCGGGCCCTCGCGCTTGCCAGGCAGGCGCTTAAGCAGCTGAGCCATCTCACCGGCCCGTGAACTGGATCTTAATAAAACTTAGCCAGGTCTAAAAAGAGAGAAATGGAGTTTTGGGCATTTGAGGTAAAATGTGCATTTGGAATAAAAAGGAAGGAAGTTGGTGGTGTGCTGGAATTGCAGGTAGTTTGTATCACTGGAGAGTTGGTTTGGGGTAGGAAAATGCTGAGAGATAAAACTAGAAAAATAAACAGGTGTCAGCTCATGATGGGGAATTTAGACTTTATCCTGAAGACAAGGGTAGGTTTTTAAGCAAAAAGAGTAACCAAAGATTGCATTTTGGAGCCTGGGTGTGTAGTTCAACAATGGAACATTTGCCTACCGTGTATGAGGTCTTGAGTTGGATCCCCAGCATTGCCCACCCCTCCACCCCCCCAAAAAAAGCATTTTTGAAAGATCACTCTGGGTAGATAATGATTGTCAAATGGAGTTGGTGGTGAAGAGTGGGCATGTACAAGACTGGAAACTAGGGGTCTCACTAACAATGTGGCCACTATCGAAGCTGTGGGAATACAGAGAAATGGACAATTATTTCACCTTAATTCTTCATTAACGAGGGAGAATATATGGAACTTCACGGTTAATTACAAGATGGGGAGAATAAAAGAGCATTGTCAAAGATAAATCTCAGGTTTCTGGCTTAGGCAGGTAGGGATGGTAACACTGGTAACTGATGTCCAAAGACAGGAAATGTAAGAAATCACAGATTCTGGGTATGTGAGAAGTGGGGAACACAGATGATTAGTTTTGAACATGTACATCTCTTTATTGTGGTAAATACACATTACATACAATTTTCCTTCATTTTTGCGGCAAGGGGGAGTACTGGGGATTGACAGGGCCTTTCCACTGAGCTATATCCCTAGCCTTTTAAAATTAATTCTTTGTTTTCAGCATTGGGGATTGAACCCAAGGCCTTTTGCACTGAACTACATCTGCAGCGCTTTTTTATTTTATATTTTGAGACAGGGTCTCGCTAAGTTCTAAAATTGCTTAAGCTGGGCTTGAACTTGCTATCCTCCTGTTTCAGCCTCTCAGATTGCTGGGATTACAGGTGTGCGCCACCACGCTTAGCTAAATTTTCCATTTTAACCATTTGGAAGTGTACAATTCAGTGACAATAAGTACATTCACAATGTTGGATAACCATCACCATTATATAGTTGTAGAGCTTTTCATTACCCCAAAAGGAAACCCCATACCCACTGAGTGGTCACTCTCTAATACTTTATGCATCTTTAGACTGTATATTTTTAAGCATCTTTAGACTAAAGATACAGATTCCTGAGTCATTAGCATATAGAGAGAGATTTCTTAATCTGAGGCCTGTAGACTTGAGAGAGGGTCTCTGAATGTTTTGAATTTGGTGTAAAAGTATAAGTGTGTATGTATATTTTTCTGAATGATCCTTAGCATTAATCAGATTCTCAAAGGAATTTCTTAACTTGAACAAAGTTAGTAACCATTGATATACATTGTAGAGGAAGCTGGGGTTGGTTAAGAAACCTCAGGGAAAGTAAGTAGTGAGAAAAAAAAAACCAGGAAGATGAAATCCTGGGTAACGTTTAAGGTTTATAGTGGTTCAGAGGGCATTTTCTTTTTTCTTTTTGTGGGTACCGGGGGTCGACCTCAGGACCTTGCGCGCCAGCGGGCGCCTGTGCTACTGAGTGATATCACCGGCCCTTTTTTCGTATGTGGGTTCCGGGAGTCGAACTCGGGCCCTCGCGCTTGCCAGGCAGACACTTATGCTGCTGAGCCATCTCACCGGCCCCAGCATTTTCTTGAATATAAGAAACAAAATTCATGTCTGCCTTAACTAGAAAATTAGGGTGTACCTCACTGTTGCCACTGCCAGATGTTCAAACACGTATTTCACAAAATCAATCATTCTTATCCTTAGACTGTTTTACCACCCTTTTAACTTCATCCTAGTGTAGTTTTATTTGTGGCTGTTTGGTTGATGGAGAACACATCATTTATGAAAATAATAAGTAAATTGTCATAATTTGCAGTATGAATGCACGCATGTGTGTTCCATGTGATATATTGTGCTAAACCAGTGGTTTTCCAAATTATAGGCTCTGACCGAACAGCATTAGCTGTTGTAGAAAATGCAAATTCTTGGGTCCCACCACAAACCTGATGAATCTGAAACTCATCAGTGGGACCCAGGCTCTCAGGTGATTCCAGTGAGTTCTAACATTTGAGAACAACTGTGCTCGGCTACTTTTAGCCAATTTTTTTTTTTTTTTTTTTTTGTGTGGGTACTGAGGGTCGACCTCAGGACCTCACGCTTGCCAGGCAGGCACTTATGCTGCTGAGCTATCTCACTAGCCCTTAGCCAACTGTTTTAGTCCATAAATAAAACATGCATTCCTGGTTCCCTCATTATCTTTTCTATAATAAAATCTGAATGGCAGTTTTTGTGATGTATGATGAATTCCTCATAAAAATTTACCGTTGAACATTCTTATCTATGATCTCCACTAATCTGAATTACGCATAAAAGTATTTTTTCCTACATGTTATTTTCTCTGTTACGCAGTAATTTTAACAATATAAATTGTAAACTATCCAGTTATTAAAATGCTATGAAAAATATTTCTGTGAATACCCTTTCTTACCAATTTAGTCCATAATATTAGAATCTCCCAGTGTTCTGAGTCATATTCTTGACTTTGGAGAGTATGAAATGAACCTCAGTGAAATTGCACCTTTCTCATTCCTCTACTCCACCCAGGATTTTTCAGCTACATGACCCCACCTAGACTTCCAATAGCTTCATATATTTGGGTTGCATTAAAGTAGTAGCCATAGTCAGAATTTAGAAAATGCCACAAGCTGGGCCAGTGAGACGGCTCAGCGGCATAAGCGCCTGCCTGGTAAGCGCAAGGGCCCAAGTTCAACTCCCGGAACCCACATACAAAAAAAGGACCGGCGATATTGCTCTGCAGCACGGGTGCCTGCTGGCGCGCCAGGTTCTGAGGTCGACCCCTGGTACCCACCAAAAAAAAAAAAGAAAATGCCAGAAGCTGAATTTGGAGAGAATTGAACTTGATTACTGAGGTCAATCAAGGAAGGTTTTCAGCTTGTTCTCCTCCAAAGCATAAGCTAGGCAGTACAGTACTTTAGTTGTTTCTGTTTCCCCAAAAAGATTGTACACTGGTTGAGAGAATGGACAATGTCTTATGTATCTTTGCATCTTTGACTATGTCTTAACATCTAACATATACTAGTCACTCAAGAAACACTTGACAAATTTACCTAGTCCAGAAGTTAGAGAATAAATTATTTTAATTCTGGCCTTACCTCTAAGTCATTGTAAGTAAACTTAATGAACCTCTGATTTACTCACCTCCAAAGAAGATCTAATAAGTTTTCCTCTGCCTACAATCTGTGTCTTTATTAGAAACTAGAGAGAGAATGTATAAAAAATACTCTTCAAAAACCCAGGGAACAGCTGGGCATGTTAGTGCACACCTTTAATCCCAGTACTTGGGAGGCTGAGGCAGGAGAATCACAAGTTTGACACCAACCTGGGGTACATAGTGAGTTCAAGGCCTGTCTTGAGACCTTTTCTCAAAAACAAACAAAAAACCCCAAGAAATCCAGACAGCTCTTAAAATGTGAAATAACATAATTTTGATTCAGATGCTCTCTCCCTTAGAAATCTCTTTTTTTTTTGTACCAGGAATCGAACTCAGGGCCTCACCCTTGCTAGGTAGGTACTGTGCCACTGAGCTACATCCCTGCCCTCTCCCTTAGATGAATAGTTGGTTTATTCTGGATTGTGGAGAGAGAACAACACAGTATATTGGATTCCAGTCCTGATGTCCTTTAAATTCTATGGGCCTTCATTTTCTTTTATTTCAAATAGGAAGTAAGGAACAGATTGGTGCAGGTTCTTAGCCTTGGGTATACATCAGAATCATGTGATACTGGTTCCCAGAATCCACTAATTTTGATTTAATTAGTCTGAGATGCATGCTAGGCCTTGAGATTTTTTTAAACTCCCCATGTGCAGCCAAGATTTTGACCCTTGGGCCGGTGAGATGGCTCAGCGGCGTAAGCGCCTGCCTTGCAAGCGCGAGGGCCCGAGTTCGACTCCCGGATCCCACATACGAAAAAGGGGCCGGTGATATCGCTCAGCGGCACAGGCGCCTGCTGGCGTGCGAGGTCCTGAGGTCGTCCCCCTGGTACCCACAAAAAAAAAAAAAAAAAAAAAAAGATTTTGACCCTGTGCCTTTTCATAAGATCTCTGCCCTGTTTTTCTCTGTGTATGTGTATGTGACCTGTCTTTAACACAAATACGGCCCCATGTGAAACTGATTATTATGGAGGCTAGCTTTCCATTTATTTCCTTCTGATTACTCTTTTGCTCCAAGGTGATTGGTAATCTAAGATTTATCAGGCAAAAGAACCCCTGGGTTTCCCCCAGAGATTCTGATCTGATACATCTGGAGTTGGGGCCAGCTGTCTTTATTTTTCACAAGGACTTAATGTCTTTGAAACAAATGATCTGTGGACCACACTTCTGGGGAAAACTGCTCTAAGAAGTTTTTTGGCAAAAAATAAAGAATAACAGATTTCTCAGATCTGGGATAGAGTGGTGGACTTCCACATAAGCTCAGTTCCAGGTCCACCAAAGCAGAGCATCTTGGCATTTAGCGCTTAAATTATACTCCTGAATCATAATGGTTGACCATAGTTCTTAGTTACTGCCCTAGAAATCCACTTTAGAATAATCTTCATCTGTGACCAAGTCTGTAAGAGTTGATCTAGAGTAGGGTCAAGAACAGTTAGTCAGGGCTGGGGATATAGCTCAGCAGCACAGCACCTGCCTGGCAAGCACAAGGTCCTGAGTTTGATTCCTGGTACCAAAAAATAAAAATAAATACATTTTTTTAAAAAGTGTGTGGGCTGGTGAGATGGCTCAGCGGCATAAGCGCCTGCCTGGCAAGCGCGAGGTCCTGAGTTCAACTCCCGGTACCCACATACCAAAAAAGGGCCGGTGATATCGCTCAGCGGCATGGGCGCCTGCTGGCATGCAAGGTCCTGAGGTTGACCCCTGGTACCCACAAAAAAAAAAATGTGTGTGCTCAGGCTGGTGAGATGGCTCAGCGGTGTAAGCACCTGCCTGGCAAGCGCGAGGGCCCAAGTTCAACTCCCACAACCCACATATGAAAAAAGGGCCGGTGATATCGCTCAGCGGCACGGGCGCCTTCTGGCATGTGAGGTCCTGAGGTCGACCCCTGGTACCCACAAAAAAAGAAAAAAAGTGCGTGCTCAAAAAAAAAGAACAGTTAGTCAAAGGAGGGGGTTCATTTTCATGTTCTATCACTTTCTAATTATGGGGGGTACCACTCAGACTGCTTCAAAGCTCAGGGGCGTCTAAGGACACCTGAGGACATGACCTCACTATCTAGGGCAGGCGCACAGCAGGATACAGTTATGTAACCATGACTTAGCACACACAGGTAAACACACATGCCACTGGTTACAGTTCTATACAAGAATGTAAATATAAGATAACAACATGTATAAGAATTATACAATAAAGATGCAGGTGGCTCTTGTGCTCTGGTCTGTTCCCTGATCTCTGCTGTCTGCCTCTGTGTGCTTTCTTTGGGGACCTCACCTTCTTGACACTGACAAGTTACATGATCCTGAGCAAATCATGTAACTCTCTTGAGCCTCAGGATGTTAATCTGTAAAAAAGAGCAATACCCTCCTAATAGTCCATTTTAGTGAAAACTAAACAAGGTGATCTGTGTAAAGTACATAGTAAACTGTCCAACACAATACATTTTTGATAAATGGTAGTATTGTATTAGCAGGGCCTCAAATGACAAGCAGTTTTTGTTTTATTCTTAGGTGGTGTTTCTCTGAGATGAAATACATAAAACCTTTTGTTTCAGGTAAGTGGTAGCTTATGTCTACTGAGATACCTAAAATTCGACAATCAGTAATAGTGCTTGCTTAGCCATGCTCCATCCACACAGTATTTGCTTTCAGGACATTCATTAAAGTATTGATCTAAACCCTCCAAAAAGTTTCTGATATATTTTGATCTCCAAGAAACTCAGTACAGGATTCAGACTTGATTTGCCTCTGATTTGGCCTGAGAGTATTTTTGGTGCAAAGATGGGAGGAAAAAATTACAAAGTTGTACTTGAAGCATTATAGAAAGTCTTTAGTTATAAGCACTGATAGCATTAATTTGCACTTGGGCATAGTATTTTAAGTGTTCTTTTTAGAGGGCAATGAAAGGAATGTTTTATCAAAGATTTGAAGCAGACAGTGATTTAATTTTGAAGTTGTATAAAACAACCATGGTACGATAAACATCATTGAAGTGACTTTCACAAAGCTAAAAGAGTGTTTCTGATCTGTCTGCTTCAAGGGGAAACTGAAATAATCCAACAGAGATTGTCACTGGATTTATTGATACCATTGGGATTATAGATAATATAGTAAGATGAATCATGATCTGAACACTACCCATCTCTTGATATCCCATGCTCCTTTTTCCATATGATTGCAAGATAATCAAAAGGATCTTGTTGAATTTTCATAGAGATTTAATTTAATAATCCCTTTCTCCAGTCCTGTACTCTACAGTTTGCATCTGTAGTATCATAATTTGTCTCATTAATATCAGTCTATTTCTGCTATGACTATCTTGGAGTAAGCTTGTGCTTTTTACCACGATCTGGAACTAAACTCTCCACCTCATTCTGACCAAATGATTATGGTATGGGAAGCTTCTCTTCAATGAAGGGAAAGTCTGACAGTTCTTTGTAGGCATAGTTTTAAAGAATTGAAAAGCAATTTAAAAAGTTATGGGACTTCCAAGGTGGGGCAGTGTGGGAGTGGGAGAGAATAAGATTGGTTTTGGTTTCACTTGAACCACATTTGTCATTATAATGTAAAAGCTGAGCTTTAAAACACGGATAGATTTTGGTTAAATAAAAGAATGTGAGGACTACAAAAAGAGATTGAGGAAAGTAAGTTGTTAAAAATCCCATGATATCTTTTGCAGTTGGAACTTTTTTTTTTAAGACAGGATCTCGTTGTCTAGTTCAGGCTGGCCTTGAACTTGCAGCAATCCTGCCTTACCCTCCCCAGACCTGCCACAACACCCAGTTTATTTGATTTCTTCATGATAGCCATTCTTCCTGGAGTGAGATGAAATCTCAGTGTTTTATAATTTGCAGTCCTCTAACGGCCAGAGATGTTGAACACTTTTTTCATGTATTTATTGGTCATTTGTACTTCTGAGAAGTATCTGTTCATTTCAATTGCCCATTTTTTGATTGGATCTTTTATTGTGGGAGGGGTCTAAATTTTTTGAGTTCTTTATGCTAGATATTAGTCCTCTGTCAGAGGAATAGCTGGTAATTTTTTGTCGTTGCCATTTTCTAGGTTGTCCTTTCACTCTGTTATTTCCTTTGCTGTGCAGAAGCTTCTTAATTTGATAGAATCCCATTTGTTGATTCTTGATGTTATTTTTTTGTGCAATTTGGATTCTGTTCAGCAAATCCTTGCCTATGTCTGTGTCTTTGAGAATTTTACCTATTTTATCTTCCAGCAGATTTTTTTGTTTTAATATTTAGATCTCTGATGCATTTGATTTTAGTTTAGCACATGGTGAGAGATCTGGGTCTAGATTCAATCTTCAGTATATGTGTAACCGGTTTTCCCAGCACCATTTGTTAAAGAGGCTATCTTTTCTCCAGTGTATGTTTTTGGGCCCTTTGTCAAAAATCATATGGCTGAATTGCCTGGGGTTGTTTCTACATCCTGTAATCTGTTTCATTGATCAACATGTCTGTTTTTATGCCAGTAATTCTTTTCTTTCTTAAAATGACTATTTACCAACAAGATAGTTGATTTAGAAGTTTACCATGGGAAATACAATAACGTTTAGGGCATTGCCATCTAGTGGCCAGCTGTACCCCACAGACCAAATTAGAGATCCCAGAATTATAGCAAAGAGAAATGTATTTTCTTATCTTATTGACTTTAGGATATGGCATCTGATAGATAAACTGCTCTGTGTTCTGGTAATATTTCTTTCGAAAGAACTCTACTGGACATATTCAGAAAACCTTTTTCTCAAGCAATGGTTGAGACAGTGATAAATGCTCATTTTCAGTATTTCCTGTTCTTTAAAAACTGTCCTTTTTACACTCTCTAACAACCATAGAGCTTTTTTTTTTTTTTTGGTACCGGGAATCGAACTCAGGACCTTGTGCTTGCCAGGCAGGTACTTGTGCTGCTGAGCTGTCTGTCTCTCTGACTCTCCTTGGACTCAATAACTCTCCATATGATATTTGAGAAAACTACCTGACAGCTTCATTTAGCACTGTGAATCAGGGATTTTCCCAGTTTGGTCTAAAAGCTAGAGTTGCCTTGGGACATACTGGGACAGGAAGTCTCACACTGGAGTGATTTAAGCTCCCATAGCTTGTTGGCCTGGTACCGTTAGAAATGTGCTGCTCCCTGATGCGGAGTAGAAAAGCACAAACCACAAGCGGAGAAGTGACACGTGGGCCTAGAAATTCCGGCACAGTTGAGGATGTTGGATTGTGTTACCGCAGGAACTCCTCACTTCATGGCTGCCACAATTGTATCTAATGAAGTAAAGCAGCTAAGGAGACAGTGCCTTTGGACTGATTTCAGCTGGAAGACAGACACATCCCAGAGCTGATTTGAAACATCACCAGATACTGTGTTTGTATTCTTTATAGCAATTGTCTTGATGTTACCAGCAGGAGACAAAAAGGTTTTCCTTGGGCTAATATTTTTAATAAATTTACCTACTGCTTGTCTTCATTCAACTATAGATTTATTTCTTATCTATCTCCTATTTAGAAACCAGGCCCTGTACTGGGGCTTTGGAAGACACAGAAATGAATTAGACACCGTCCCACTTACTAATCTGTTAAAGGAGATAAAATTCAAAGAATGGTTTTAACAATGAGGAAAAAAATGGTTTGTTTTGAGACAATAAAACCGGCAAAGTGTTGTGGCATTTGAGATGGAGGAGAGATTACTTCTGTATGTGGGAACAGAGGAACTTAATTGGGAAGCTCATGGGATTGTGTTTGTAAGATAGCCGTGGAGTGTTTTTAGCAAGTGCTGTTGACTCGGCTTGCAGACTATATTCAGAAGCTGACCACCCTCCCTTTTTCTTTTTGTTTCCTTTTGTTTTGTTGGGGGGGTTGGACTCAAGGCCTTCACACTGAGCTATAAACTCAGCCCTTTTTTTGAACTTGTAATTTTCCTGCCTCAGCCTTGTAAATACCTAGGATTACAAGAGTGCACCATGCACCATTCCCTCTTTTAAACTGTGCCTAAGCCACATGTTTTCTCTGTCTCCATTCTCTGATTGGTAGCAAATGTACCCAGCACCTATAATAGTGTTCAGTAAATATTTGCTAAAAGAATGAGTGAATAAATTTCCTCCTGTGCTCCAGGGTTATATATCCAATACCCTATATGCTACTACTTGATGTCTTATCAAGCCAATTACAGCCTAAGCCAATCTCTTGAACTACCCTGCTCCCAAATGTGTTTCTCCCATAGTCTTCTTTTTTTTTTTTTTTCTTTATGTGGGTACCGGAAACTGAACTCAGGACCTCGCACTTGCCAGGCAGGCGCTTATGCCGCTGAGCTATATCACTGGCCCTCCCATAGTCTTATCTCATTTAATGATACTTCCATCTACCCAATGAGAGATTATCTTCAACATTTTTCTCACACTCCATATTCAACCCATTGGCAAGTCCAGTCAACTTTACAAAATATCCTATATTCAACCAATTTTTACTATTTGTCCTTCCATAGCCTGAGGTTAAGCTACCATCAGTTTTCACTTACAGTCCTGCAGAAAGTTTCTCATTAGTCTCCCTTTTCTCTTTTGCCACCCCCATTGCCATCCCAGAGTCCCTATTATACAGTGGAACCAGATGACATTTTAAGGCATACGTTGGGTCGAGCACAATACTCTTTACTTTGCTAGAAAGAACCCTTTAGTTGACTTTCCATTGTACTGTAATCTCACAGTGAAATCCACGCTCCTCACTATGGTCTATAATGCCTAATGTGAGCTTGTTGTCGTTGTTGTTTGTTTTTTTAGACAGGATCTTGCTCTATAGTGCAGGCTGGCTTTGAACTCACTATGTAGCCCAGGCTGGCTTCAAACTTGCAGTGATCCTCCTCTCTCACCCTGCTGAGCGCTGAGATTACAGGTGTGCACCACCACACCCAGTGTGACCTTGTCTTTATCTACTTCAATTTAAACTACTGTTCTTTATGCTCTTGATTCAATGAACCTCTTTCTGCCATACAAATACAAGTTATTTTTTATCTCAGGGCTTTTGCATTTGCTGCTCATTGAGTTTGAAATGATCTTCCTCCAGATCTGAGTTGTGTCCTTCTCATCACTCAAGGTTTGGTAAAAGACCTTCTCTGCTCACCCCGTCACTACCACCAATTGCTTTCTGAACTACTGCCATTTTATATGTTCTTAAAATACTTATCAGTAGGGGCTGGTGAGATAGCTCAGCAGTGTAAGCACCTGCCTGGCAAGTATGAGGCCCTGAGTTCAACTCCCGGTACCCACATAAAAAAAAAAAACTTAGCACTACGTATAAGCAACTGTTGTATATTTATCGTCTTATCTTCTACACTCAAATATAAGTTCCACCATAGACAGGAACTTTGTCTGATTCTGCTGTATTACTGTTATCTAATCTAATCCCTGGCCTGTTCCTCTGTTGAAGGGATATATGAATAAATTCTCCAGCTATCCTCATTCCATTCTCATTAACACAGAGGCTCGCTGTTTCATGGATCATTGCAATAAAATCTTTTTTTAAAATTAGTGTATGTTTGCAATACAGAATAGGGATGCTCCTTTTGGGGTATTGGTACATGCAGTACCTTGATAATTTTTTATCCCTTTACACACACCCTTACCTCTGATCCTTTTCCCATCTCCAAAAGTCAACCTATTTCCTACCATCTCTCTTATTCATTTATTTATATTTTAGGATTCTCATATAAGAGAAGTCATGCCGTATTTAACTTCTGTGTCTCACATTTCAGTTAGCATTAAGTTCTATCCATTTTCCTGCAAATGACATGATTTCATTCCTCTTTATGGCTGAATAATATTCAATTGTATAAATACATTATCTGTATCTATGTGTCTGTTGATAGACATCTAGGCTGTTTCCAGTTTAGGTATTGTAAATTCCACTGCTGTAACACAGGAATGCAGGTATCCCTATAGTATGTTGTCTTTGGTTCTTTTGAGAATATACCCAAAGAGAGACATAGCTGGGTCAAATGGAATTTCTATTTTTAGTTTTTTGAGGTATCGCCATACTGATTTCCTTAGTGGTTGTACTAGTTTACATTCCCACAAACAACATGAAAGGGTTTCTTTCCTCCTACATCCTCACCAGCATTTGCAGTGAACTCTTAACTCACCTCCTTTGCTTTGGCAAGTCTGTTGACCTTCAGTACTTTCATTATGAAAATTTTTACTTACTCTTCTTGAAATCTAAAGAACTTGGGTATTAATTTTTGCCTGTTGAAAGATTTTCAGTGACTTCTACCTGCTCATTGGAAAATAATTCTAATACTTTAAAGTTACATGCAATACTTTCCACAATCCGGCTCTTCTTCCACTAATTCTCAACATGAATCTTCACTTCCAGCCTGGTTAGTCATCTCCTTGCTTTCTCTAAGTGCCAAGGACAAACATATTTGTTTTAGTTCCCTGGTGTTGTTGTCAGAGTTTGTAAGGGAAAAGATATAATACAGGACACTTAATTTATAGGATTATTTTATAGTAGTCACCCAAGAGTCAAATACAAGAGTACAGACAGGTCTTTAGTGTCTGTCCACACACTAAAGACCCAAAGAATCCCATGGCTGAGGGCCTAGGTCCTATGGCAATGTCCTGCATGAGTCCAGCTGAAAACCTAGAGCCCATGGCAATGCCTCCCATGAGTCCAGCTGGAGGCCTACAGCCCACAACAATGTCTCATGCAAGTCGGTTTCATGGATCTGCACTGGGAAGGCCCAAAGGTCAGCGGTGGAAGCTAGAAAGTCTGTGCTAGTGGGTTGAATGATCTGTGCCAGCAGGCTGAGGAATCTGCACTGGAGCCAGGAAGTGACACTCAAAGTAAGGACCAGAGCTCCCCCGAAAAGTACCATAGCCATCCTCAGGAACAGCGATGTCCCGAGCTCCTCTGACGATGAGAACAGCCAAGTTCATATCAAGAAAGCCAGCGTGACAAGCTCCTCCAGGAGAACTAACAGCACTCCCTCTTCCTCACCAGTTCTCCTTTTTATGTTATTGGCAACAATCCTCAGGTGGGCCTTCCACACCCAGCACCACACTGATTCGGTTCAGCTGGGTGTTACAAGTTGGCCACCAGTTGTCAATCCACCACAGCTGGTCTGAAATATTCTCTACTCCTGACAAATCAAAATTCCATCTAGTTCAGTTCCCACTATCTCTGTAAATTTCTCTGCTTAAAGATATGCCATCATTAGTTATTTTCCTCTGAGCCTCTCTGCTAGTCATTCTGCCCTCCCATTATAGCTTTTGTTATATAACCAGCCACTGGTCAGTTTCTAGCCCCCCACTAGATTGTAGAATTAAATGTAACAGCTGGGTGTGTTGGCGCACACCTGTTATCCCAGTGCTCTGGGAGATTGAGGCAGAAGGATTAAAAGTTTGAGCCTAGCTGGGGCAATTTACCAATTAGTGAGACCCCATCTCAAAATTTAAAAAGAAAAAGGTGCTAAGGATGGAGCTCTGTGCAAAGCCTTAGCTTAATCACCACTACTGAAGAAAAACAAAAAAGGATAAATTACAGGAAAGTGGAAGATTGGCAGGAGCTGGGGAATATAATGAAGTGGTTAACAACATGAAAGTCCAGTGTCAGACTGCCTAGATTCAAATCCAGCCCCAGCATTCGCTACAGAGTCCCTGGGCTCTTACTTAATCTCTCTATGGCTCTGTTTCCTTATTTTAAATATAGGAATAGCCTAGGAATGGTAGTACACCCCTGTAATCTCAGCACTCAGGAGGCTGAGGCAGAAGATTCAGTGGGTTCAAGGCCAGCCTGGGCTTAGGAAGATCTTGTGTCAAAAAAAAAAAAAAAAAACTTGGAATAACAATATAGACTTGTGAGAATAAATGATTTAATGTATGAAAAGCATTTAAAGTAGTACCTAGCCAGGCATTGTGGTGCATGCCTGTAATCCCAGCACTCAGGAGGCTGAGGCAGGAGAATCACTGTGAGTTCGAGGCCAGCCTGAGCTATATAAGAGAGTTCAAGGCCAGCCTGAACTGCATAGTGAGACCTTTAAAAAAAAAAAAGAAAAGAAAAAAGAATTATCCCATGGTCAAAGGTAATTCCTTTTGGAATTTTATCATGGAAAAAGATTCTTTTAGGAACTCAATTAGTCATTCTTAAAATTCAAGCTACAGATACCAGACATCTGTTAGGAATTCAAAATTTTCCCAAACACTGAGTGAAAAGAATTTATTATCACCTTTTAGCACTGAAAGAAGATAGTAAGATTTATTTCATGAGTCTCTTCTGCCCATATGTGGAAAACATTGCCCAAGTTCAAAGAAAAGATTTTACTCTGGTTGGAGAAAAAAATACTCTGCCTGTCTTCAAATGGACTTGACCTTGAAAATAAAACAAATGGCTAATGTTTCCTTCTGCCAGTTAAACAAGTCCAAATGGAATCTACCCAAATGGAAAATTGTCCATTTTTAAAGTTTTGTTTTTATCAGTACATATTTGCAGTACATGATGATTACATTCTTCATGGTAAGTCAATATGTGTACGTAACACATCTTAATTCTTTTTATGTCCCCTTCTCCTCCCCTCCCTCCATCAAATTTGTCCATAGTTAATGCTATCAGTTATCAACATGCCATTTTCCTTGTATTTTTGGCAAACAATCTAAGAAAACAGAATGAAAGTCTAGGAATAAAATTACTCCACATGTTAGCTTTTTGTTACTGTAATAAAGGCATGAGATAATGAGCTTCTAAAGGCTGAGGCTCACAATTTTGGAGGTTTCAGTTTGCGATCAGTGGCCCCGTTGCTTTTGGCTCTTTTGCAAGGCAACATCATGGTTGGGAACACAGGTAGAGCAAAGCTGCTCACCTCATGACACCTGGGAAGCTAAAGAAAGAAAGAACAGGATCTGGGGCCCAATATCTCCCACAAGGACAAACCCCCAGTGGGCAGAAGACCTCTCACTGGGCCTCACCTCTTACAGTTTCCACTACCTCTCAATAGCACCAAGCTGAGGACTAGGCCTTCAACACATGGGCTTTTGGGTGACATTTAACACAACTATACTATTTCACTAGGAATATACTGGAAAAGTGGGTGTCAGGATACCAGTTTTGATGAAAAAGCCTAGACAGTGATACCATTTGGAAGTTTCGGGAGTATATACAGCCATCGCTCTTGTTTTCGTTTTGAATGAAATTTTTGGAACAAACTTGTGGTTTTCTTGCAGTGTCCCTAAGGAGTTCTCAAAGAGGCCCATTGTCTTATGATGTAAACAATGTATTACAGCTCAGGACCAAGTTAATGATACACTTAATTTAGTTATAATGGCAGTGGTAGCCCACAGCCAGAGTGGGTACATCCTGTTCCTTCACAGCTCTTCCACGCAAAAAGAGTAAGGGGGCTGATTAGGGTTAAGTTAGGAAGGAAGGGAGTCTTGGAGTTAGGAAGAGAAAACCAGGTTCTCATTCTGATTATTAGAAAAGGGGCCTTCCTTTTACATGTTGTTTGGTGGCGATTAGTCTTGTCAACTTGGCTAGATTACTAGTACACAGCTTTTTAGTCAAACACTAATAATCTAGTTTTTTCCCTGAGGGTATTTTTATAGATGTTGTTAACTATAATCAGTTGAATTTAAGTAAAGGAGACTACCCTTAATAATATGGGTAGACATCATCCACATTATAATCATCCCAGATGGACGAATGGATGGATAAAGACTAACCTTACATCTTCTTGATATTCACTTTTCCTATGTAAGAACAAGAGAATTTAAAAAAAAAAATTTTTTTTTTTTTTTTGAGGCAGAGTCTCGCTATGTAGTTCAGGCCAGCCTGGACTCACTATGTAGACCAGGCTGGCCTCAAACTCATGGCGATGCTCCTGCCTCAGTCTCCTAGCATGCTGGGATTACAGGCATGCGCCACCGTGCCCAGCTTAAAATTTATTAAAAGTCTTATTTTTAAGTTTTTCTTTGTAGAGGCCTTATTTGTTGTTTGTGCCTATATGTTTTACCTTTTTTAAATTGTTCCTCTTGTAAATAGGATATTTTCCACACTATTTTCTAACTTCTTGATATATCTGAATCTGTAATACAGATTTCGATTTTTAAAAGTTTTTAAAATTTATATTTTTTATTGGTTCATATTTGTAGTACATTAGTACATAATGATCACATTCCTTGTGGGGAGTTAGTACATGTACATAACACATCTTAATTCTTTTTTCATTCCTTTCCCCTACCCCCTCCCTCCATCCCTTGGTCCCCTCAAATTTTGATTTTTATTTATTAATTTTACAGCTAGCCATCCTGTTGAGTTATTGTATGGTTTAAAATTGTTTTTCTAGTTAATTATATTGTGTTTTCTAGGTATAGAATTTTATCACCTACAAATACTAGTACTGTTGCTTCCCCCATTCCAATTTTTATGTGCCATTTCTCCCTCTAATTACTTTGGAGATACTTCAATAATAATGTTAAATAACAGCTATTGTAAGAGAGATCCTTGCCTTGTTCTTGGCTTCAGTGGAAATGCTTTCAGTTTTTCAGCATTAAACATGATACTAGTTGGCCATGGTGGTACACACCTATAATATCAGCCCTCAGGGAGGCTAAGGCAGAAGGATTACAAGCTTAAGCCTAGCCTGGGCAATTTAGTGATTTAGTAAGAGCTATCTCAAAATAAAGAGCTGGGAACATAGTGCAAAGGCCCTGGTTTAAATCCCCACTACAAAAAAGTAAGAAAGGAAGAAAAAGAGAGAGAGAGAGAGAGAGAGAGAGAGAGAGAGAGAGAAAGGAAGGAAGAAAGAAGGAAAAAAGAAAAGAAGAGACAAAAAACACGACACTGAAACTGGGTGTGGTGACATAATACCTGTAATTCCAATACTCTGGTAGGCTGAGGCAGGATATCACATGTTTCAGCCCAGCTTGAACAATTTAGTAATTTAGCAAGAGCCTGTCTCAAAAAATTAAAAGGGGGCCGGTGAGATGGCTCAGCAGCTTAAGCGCCTGCCCGGCAAGCGCGAGGGCCCAAGTTCGACTCCTGGAACCCACATATGGAAAAGGGGCCGGTGATATCGCTCAGCGGCACGGGCGCCTGCTGGTGCGCGAGGTCCTGAGGTCGACCCCCTGGTACCCACAAAAAAAAAAAAAAAAAAAAAAATTAAAAGGTTTAGGGACGTAGCTCAGTGTGAAGGCCCTGGGTTCAATCTCTAGTACTGGGGAGAAAAGAGTTTTTACACGAGTGGAAATTAAGGGGCCGGTGAGATGGCTCAGTGGTGTAAGTGCCTGCCTGGCAAGCGCAAGGTCCTGAGTTCGACTCCCGGAACCCACATACGAAAAAAGGGCCGGTGATATTGCTCAGCGGCACAGGTACCTGCTGGCGCACGAGGTCCTGAGGTTGACCCCCGGTACCCACAGAAAAAAAAAAAGAGTGGAAGTTAAATTGATAACAAATTCCTTTTCAGTATCTATGGTGATAGTCATGTGACTCAAAATTTGATCTAATACTGTAGTGTGCTATATTAATACATTTTCTAATATGCTTGGCTCTCCCTGATCATTTGCTCTATAAGGGGAAATTTTTACCTCTAGCCATCTTACTGCTGCTCACACTGTACTTTTGACACTGATTGTGTGGAATGATTTGCCCTCTGTTGAAACAGTTTCAAAAATCAAAGCCTTCTCTCACCGTCAGGCCTATTAAACATAAATTTCAGCCCTTTCTCTCATAGCCACAGAAGAAAGGCC
Source organism: Erethizon dorsatum (assembly GCA_028451465.1). Taxonomy (NCBI): domain Eukaryota; kingdom Metazoa; phylum Chordata; class Mammalia; order Rodentia; family Erethizontidae; genus Erethizon; species Erethizon dorsatum. The sequence continues at coordinate 39,113,905 of CM051822.1, read as the reverse complement.
TTTTCCTTTTTCTTGTTTAATTTTTGTATGGGGGATTGAACCTAGGGCCTCACGCATGTTAGGCAAACACTTTACCACTGAGCTACACCCCCAGACCAAACTGACTTTTATATCAAAGGAACTAATGAGATTGAAAGCCTGAGAAAACATATAAATGCTCTATAAACTGCCAAATTCCAGGTGCTTGTTTTTAAAAATGTTGGTGTATTTATAACCCTTGAATTTCTAAGCATGTATCCCAGAAGCCTCCAGATGGTTTTAACAGCAGAAACTATTTTTCCATTGAAAATATAAAGAAAATTCCAGATAAAGGCAGCTGTTCAAGTGTCAAGAAAGTGTTTTCCTCCACCTTCTCCTTGCTCCCCTGTACCCTCAAGTCTACTTCCTGGGAAACCTCCCTACTCTGCAGAAAGCCTCTGCTTTACATGATTTTCTTGAGTAAGGAGGGGAAGAGACAGGCATTTGCTTTGGGTATAAATGACTTAGGAATCTAAGCTAAGAATAGGACTGAGGTCTCCAAAATCCCTGTCAGCACTCTTTCTATTTTCTCATCCTGGCCACCAAATTTTAAAACCAATGAAATGTGTTTAAAGGAGAGCATGACACAATTTCTAGAATTTCATTCATCAAACATCTGTTAAATATCTGGTATGTAGCTGGGCACGATGGCAAACGCCTGTAATTCCAGCATGCCTGGAGGCTGAGGCAGGAGGATCACAAGTTCAAGCCTTGCCTGGGTGATTTAGTGACTCAGCAGGACCCTGTCTCAAAATTTAAACTAGCTAGATGATAGATAGATAGATAGATAGATAGATAGATAGATAGATAGATAGATAGATGATAGATAGATAAATAGATAGATAGACAGAGTAGTGCTGGGATGTAACTCGGTGTGAATGCCCTAGTTCCATCCTCAATACTACCACCAAAAACAAAACAAAACAAAACAAAACAAAACAAAACAAATCTGCTATGTGTGGAACAGTTGAGACGAGCTTCGTGAAAACTGACTCATTTTTACAGACCAAAACAAAGTAGAAAATACACCATGCCAAAGCACCAGAATTGCACTACCTAATAAAGAGTGTATTATGTGAGACTGCAAAATAACAAGCACCAGAAGGAGATTTTGTGGGCTCCAATTTGTTCTGATTCAAGTAAAAGTTCAAGATGGAAAAGAGGGGTCTTTGTAGCACACAGTTGCTTAGTGAAACCTGCTTTATAGACTGAGAAGATAAACCATAAGTTTGAAAATTAAAAAAGTGGTAGCTAATAGATTGAAATGCTTTGCAGGTTTTTCTGCATTTTGTGTTGGAAGATTTTTTTTTTTTCCTGGTGTACTAGGAATTGAACCCAAGGCCTTTGCACTGAGCTATATCCCCAGGTCTTGCTACATTGCTAAATTGCCCAGGCTGGGCTCAAACTTTCGATCCTTCTGCCTCAGCCTTCCAGAGTACTGGGCTCATAGGTACACACCATCACACCCAGCATTTTTTTCTTTTTCTGTGGTACTGGGGATTAAACCCAGAGCTTCGGGTATGCTAGACAAGCATTCTACCACTGAGCTACATCCTCATTTCTTTTGTTTTATTTTGAGGCAAGGTCTTACTAAACTGCCCAGGCTGGGCTTGAAATCGCAATCTTCCTACCTCAGTTTTCCAAATAGCTGGGATTACAAGCACGCACCATCACATCTAGCAGATTTTTTTTTCTCCTTTTGGTGGTACTGAGAATTTAATCCAGGGCCTTCACACTGAGTTATATCCCCAGCTCTTCTTTATTTATTTTGAGATAGGGTCTTGCTAAGTCACTGTGTTGCGCTGGCCAGGCTGGAACCTGTGATCCTCCTGAGTCAGCCTCCCAGAGTGCCAGGATTACAGGCATATGTCACCACACCTGCCATGTAGGTATTATTTTTTTCAGGGACTGATCAGGGACTGATCAACAATGCTGATAGATACCATCTTAGCCAAGTGATGATCTAGCTTCCCATCACTGGGAATACGTGTGAATGGTATATATCCCCAAATCATGCAATGAGAAGGATGATCCTCTATAATGAGGATAAATGTAAATTCTAAAATCTAGCATATGTATATTAGGAGTAGATCAGGGATCCAATTCCAAGTTTCATAAGCACATATTTGAATGAAACCCTATCAGCATGAATAATTCTCATTACAAATCTTTTTATTTTTACAGAAATTCCATGGAATTGTTGCTGGTTCTACTTTGCAATGTCTCTATCTGAAAAGCAAAGTGAGAACAGAAAAAATGGAGAAGGTAGGTGGACCCAGGAAAAGAAATCTAAGTCTGTATGTCCTTATCATTGTCTCTGAAAAGGGTGTCTGTGTGTTTGTATGCACTCAACTGGACCTGACAAATAAATCCAGTAGATAAATACCTACCAATCAAACTATGAGCCTACCAAACAAATGACCAGGAAGAGAAATATATTTGCAGAAGTAAATACTTCATACTTAACAAATACAAGCTCTCCTGTTTTGTCATCTGAGAATTCTAATTTTGTATAGTTATAGTCTCCCATCTCTTATACTTTCCAGAATTTGGAAATTCACCAGGAAACCTTGAATTCCTTCCCTTCTCTCTATCCTTTACAACTGTCTCCTGCTCAAAAGTGGTGGTCAGCGTGAAAGGAAGTTGCTGAGGCACATGAAGTCCTTTGCAGGCTTCTCGTGGACAGAACAAACAATCTGGCTATGTTGTATAAACAAATCAGAACTGTATTGAGATCACCCAGTAATTTCTTTCACCTGTTTCTAATGTTAGATGATTTTTGTCTGACAGATTGTAGTCATCAACTTAAATTTGGTTGCCAGGAAGTAAAATACATTAGGAAGGATTTCCATGAAAGTCCATGACCTCCTTTGGTGAATGCAGGTGCTAACGGGAGCTACAGCACCCAACCCATCTTTCAAAACGGAACTGCCTAACTGGTTTTTAAAAACAATAAATTCATTCTGGCATAAAGTTTTGAAAAAGCAAGCCAGAATTTAATTCCAGCTTTATGCTTCCTTTTGAGGAATGGCAAAGGAGTAGAGAATGAAATTAGTTTACTGATTAAAGGCCATGTTTTACGTTCTTTGCTTTCTGCCTTTGGGCAGTTGTGTGACTCCTTCTGGAGGATGCCCATTTCAAAGGCACAGGCCCTAGTTCCAAAAGGAGGAAGTCAGGGAACACCCATAAGAGGGGAAGCCAGGGAGTTCGACCCTCAGGACAGCCAACGAGAGCGAGCTGAGGACCCACTTCTACATCTTCTCATGTACAGCAAATATGCAGAGCACAATACTTCAAGGAATACTAAGTTCTAGGCAAATGAAAAATGTGGACATTTATTAATGTATTCAACAAATATTTATTGATTACCAAATGAGTGCCAGCCACTGTGCTAGGGAAAGACAAAACAATGACAACAAAACTAGACAGAACACTGGTTGTTAGGGAAACTATCTTAAGGCGGTTTATCATTTAATTAATGAATAGCACTTCAAATAATATTGCAGAGAAATATGAAATTATGTGTGCAATAAGTGCCATGAGGTAAAGATCACACAGGAGGCATAATGGTCAAGAAAGTAGATCCTGGAGACATATGGTCTCGGTTTGGATTCTAGCTCTACCACTTACTATGTTATCTTGGGCAAATCTCTTAACTTCTCTGTGCTACAGTCCCTCATCTGTAAGACGGGGATAATAACAGTGTTACCAGTAAAGGTGCTGGGAGGATTAAGTGAGGTTGTATTATAAAGCACAACATCTGCTACATGGTAAACAATTGGTAAATGATTGCAGTAGAAAATAATTTGTGCGCTGGTGAGATGGCTCAGCAGCATAAGCGCCTGCCTGGCAAGCGCGAGGTCCTGAGTTCAACTCCCGGTACCCACATACGAAAAAAGGGCCAGTGATATCGCTCAGCGGCACCGGCGCCTGCTGGTGTGCGAGGTCCTGAGTTTGATCCCCTGTACCCACCAAAAAAAAAAAAAAAAAAAAAACAGGAAAATAATTTGTAAGAGCTTGATGCTTTCATTCAGGAAGATCATCAAGAACTTCAGTGTTTATAACTATGGGTTATTTCAAAAGCCAAAAAAGTTTACCAAGGAAAAAAGAATTGAAACCAGTTTTCCTGGCATTAAGCCCTTTAAGGCGAGGACTACCTACTGCAGATAGAATTAATGCTCTGATGCTTTGATCAGTGAGCAGTTAATATTAGTCCGCTCAAGAGTTTGTTCTAGGGGCCGGTGAGATGGCTCAGCAGCTTAAGCGCCTGCCTGGCAAGCGCGAGGGCCCGAGTTCGACTCCCGGAACCCACATACGAAAAAGGGGCCGGTGATATCGCTCAGCGGCACGGGTGCCTGCTGGTGCGCGAGGTCCTGAGGTCGAACCCCCGGTACCCACAAAAAAAAAAAAAATAATAATGTTGATTTGCCAATTTATAATGGCGCTTTATAACCCAGATCGGGCCGGTGAGATGGCTCAGCGGCTTAGCGCCTGCCCGGCAAGCGCGAGGGCCCGAGTTCGACTCCCGGAGCCCACATACGAAAAAGGGGCCGGTGATATCGCTCAGCGGCACGGGCGCCTGCTGGCGTGCGAGGTCCTGAGGTCGACCCCCCGGTACCCAAAAAAAAAAAAAAAAAAAAAAAAAAGAGTTTGTTCTGTTGGCCAGAGTAGTCAACAAAACAACAGTGGCAAACCTGTTATTTGGCAGGTATCACTATTTTGAATATTCAAAATATTCAGGCCTATTCTGGTTGGAAAACTTACAGCACACAGATTGAATAACAGCTAATTTCAGCATCTTGCTTATCTACCTTTTCAACTTTTTACCACTCTCTAGTTCAGGCATTCATCACTTCAGATGTTGATTATATAATAGCAATCTTTTAAGTGGTTTCTGGCTGTATGTGTACTCTGTTCCTCCATAAATCCATCATATTAATATTTCTGAAATTCTAGCTTTATCATATTTTTCCCTGCTCAAAACCTTTCTGGGATTCCTTGTTAGCCTGACATTATGACCTTATTTCCCGCCTCTTTGAGATTCTTCATACCTACTGTGCTATCATGCAGCTTGTCAATGCCATACCTTTCATGAAGTTTTTCCTGGGTGTATACCCTGTCCCTACATCTCTGTCCACCAATTTAATCTTTTAGATTTAATGCAAGGCCTTCATGAAGGCTTCTCCAACAATTTTGCCCCTTCTTGAATTCCTATAGTGCTAGGTTTCTATAGTTTCTTTTAAAATAACAACTGGATTGTGATATAATTCATATACCACAAAATTCACTATTTTTTTTTTTTTTCTTGCTGTACTGGGGATTGAACCCAGGGCCATCATACTAAACTACTCCTCCAGCCCTTCCTTCTTTCCTTCCTTCCTTCCTTGCTTGCTTCCTTCCTTCCTTCCCTCCCTCCCTCCTTCCCTTCCCTCCCTTCTTCTTTCCCTCCCTCCTTTTTTCCCTCCCCCCTTCTTCCTCCTCCTCCCTCTCCCTCTTCCTCTTCCTCCTCCTCTTCTTCTTCTCTCCTCTCCTTCCCCCCACCATAGATTCTTGCTAAGTTGCCCAAGCTTGGCTCAAATTTTCAGACCTCCTGCCTCAGCCTCTCAAGTGCTGGGGTTACAGGCATTTTGTTTCTAACTGATGGCCTTTAATATACTTTTCCCAACCCCTATTCCCCGCCAAGGAAGGTTTTATGATTGAGCAGCACTGAAAGTGTTGTCTAGCAGTTCAGTCAAACAGGACTGATTACCTCTACCACTTTGATGAGAAATCATTTGTCCTGCGTTCCAAATGAGATCAGAATGGCAAACAAAGCACTTCTAAAATGAATGATATTCTTGTCGCCTCTGCCTTGGAGAGGAAAGGAGAGAAGCCTAAGGTCTCGGAGGGGAATGGGGTAAGGAGTTAGTTTTCAAGCACATCCTGAGTTAAGCCAGCCAAACTGATATTTATTTTCTTCAGAGCCTGGTCCTTTAACAATTCTAGTCTTGTTTTCACCAAACTCAGATAGAATGATATTGATGATGGGATCTTTTGAGCCAGACATGGCAGAAATGAGACTGGGCCAAATAGTGCAAGCACACACAAAGCTTTATTAGGAGGGAGGGCCAGAGGGAAGGCGTTTCAGAAGAACTGGAGCTTCAGCCGAAGGGAGCCAGCACCTGGGGGAGAGAAGGACCAAGCTGCTGCAGAACACCGTAACAGGTTTTTATTGATTTGTTGGAATGGGCTAAAGTCTGGTCATTTCCACTTTCAAGGGCATGGTTCTTAAAGGTTTGTTTTGTTTTGTTTCTTGTGGAGAAACATCCTGGCCTTGTATTTAGTGAGCTAACAGCTTTGTTCTGGAACCACTGAGTTACTTTTACAGCTGGTGTCATTAGCTTGCATAAACATCCTAGCCTTATAAAAACGTTCAGGGCTTGAGTTATGGAAAAAGCACAAGCGTGGGGTACAAGAAACACATACCTGCTCCAACCGGCAACAGCCAAGGTAAGCCTTCATCATAGAAACTGACCCAAGGGTTAAGGGAGCAAAGGAGACAGAGATATGAAGACAATGAAGACAGAGATAATAAGCCTTTCATCCCGTTTTAGGTATCACTTGTCAGTTATCTGTAAGCTCAAATGAAGAGCCAGTATTTTAGCACATGGGCCTTCCTTTAAGCTTTGCAAAGTGACCTGGGCAAGTGTTATCATAACCCACACATCAGAGGTGTTATCTTATAGCAGAGCTACTGGGAAACTAACAATGTATTGCCCTGCAGCATGACCTCCAAAATTACTGATTTTTTAAAATTGACTAAGAGCAACTAAAGCTAATGGGCTTATTTAGGTTTTTTTCCTTGGCAACAATTTCTCATTTCACATAAACATTCTGCTTCTGTGGTTCCAGCAGAGTCCTATGACATATCTGATGAGGCATGACATGCTACAAAGGGTAATAGTTTATAGGTTCCCAGGTGCTTATTTTGGGGTCCCAGGCTTATGTCCCACCATGGTGGTCCCTAACTGTCTCAGAATCAGTGAAGCTCGATTCACTGGTGGTCAGGCAGAGGCACAGGACAGCGGTAACAGGACTGGACTTGGCCCAACATTCAGGACTTTAGTGAGCTTCCTCTCCAGGCTCTTCTTAACACTGGACCTTTCATACTCTCTCCCACCATGCAGAATGTACTGCTGTTTGCTGACTTCAGCATCAAAGGTCAGCAAAGAATTAGCTTTAACTGAGGTTTCTGCCAGCCCAGCTGTTTTGTGATTATGTAGATCCTCTTGCAGGCAGAGGTGATTATCCCCCACTGGAGAGGTTTGGACAGAAATCTGACCTCAATTTGGCAGAACATGTTTGTAAGCATTTTTTTACTTAAGTGTTTTTTCATTGAACAAATCTTTACTAACCTAGGGCCTTATGCTGAGCTAAGCCGTGGGATACAGAGAAAAGGGGGAGGACTGGGGTTGTAGCTCAGTGGTAAAGTGCTTGCCTAGCATGCATGAGGCCCTGGGTTTAATCCCTAGTACCACAAAAACAAACAACATAAAGAAAAGAGGAAAAAAGGACTTGGATTCCACCCTGTGTGTGTGTGTGTGTGTGTGTGTGTGTGTGTGTGTGTGGTACTGGGGATTGAACCCAGAGAGTGTAAAGTTATACCCTTAGCCCTTTTATTTTGAGAAAGGGTCTTGCTAAATTTCCCAGGCTGGCCTTGAATCTTCAGTTGTGCTGCCTCAGCTTGCTGTGTAGCTGGGATTACAAATACTGGTAGGTGCCACCTTGTGGGAATTTCTCAACCCTCCCACAAGGACCCAGCACTCAGGAGGCTGAGGCAGGAGGATCACTGCAAGTTGGAAGCCAGCCTGGGCTACAAAGTGAGTTCCAGGCCAGCCTGAACTGCATAGTGAAACCCTGACTCAAAAAGACCAAAAGACAGAGACCCCGGCCCCTCCCTTCCCCACTGCTGGAATCCAGGTGCACTGTGCGGGAAGACACAGAGACTGGCAGGAACGTCAGCCACACCCCAGCCAGGGTGCGCAGGATGGACAGGCGGGACTAGTAGTGTGAAATTGTCAAAAGCAACAGTAACAATACAAGCCAACAAGTGTTAAGTTAGGTGAACCTGCATTGTGCTTGGGAACAAAGACACAGAATAGAAGCAGGTGGGTGGGGCTTCCCCTTTTCACTTCTTCTTTCCTTTTTTTCTGGTGGGTACCGGGGATTGAACTCAGGACCTCGTGTGCCAGCAGGCACCCGTGCTGCTGAGCCATATCACCAGCCCTTTTTTCATATGTGGGTACCGGGAGTCGAACTCAGGACCTCGTGCTTGCCAGGCAGGTGCTTACGCCGCTGAGCTATCTCACCAGCCCCTTTCTTTCTTACTTTCTTTTTCTTTTTTCTTATCTTTTTTTTTTTTCTCTTTTCTAAATGGCTCTTTTCTAAATCCAGCCACAGAAAACTAATCCCATCCCCCAAACCCAGAGACCAAGTTCAGATAATCTCTTGCTTACTCCTTCATTCTTTCTCTTCTCTCTTCTCTAGTTTCCCAAACCTTGCGTGATCATCTTTTGTCCTCCAGCTGGCTTCTACTTTCTTTTCAGTTATCTCTGTTTTATACACTATGTTTATTTCTTTCTTTTTTTTTTTTTTTATGTGGGTACTGGGAGTCGAACTTAGGACCTCTCGCTTGCCAGGCAGGCGCTTATGCCCCTGAGCTATATCACCAGCCCTATACACTATGTTTCTTAAATTTCCCCACCACAGGGTAAAACCACTCTACCAAAGGGAAACACTTTGCATATAAGCTCCCAATTTATGATCAGTTCTGTAATATAATTGTAGATTTTGTTCCTATAGTTAAAGGTACAAAATTAATAGTTACCAGTTTGTTGGTGTCTAAACTGTGCTAGATGCTATTGTTATTGCTAATTATACTACTTTAACTAGGCTGTCATATCTGTTTTAATCAGTTGCTCTCACTTCTGTAACAATACTGGGAAGTTCTGGAGTAATAACCTCACCACACCCCAGCACCAGAGGATTGGGGACTGAGCCAAACAGATACCAACATCTTACTCTTAACTAATTGGAAAGGTAGGATCTTGAGATAGACACAAACCAAGAACCTCGTACACACAGAAGACATCCCCAAAGAACAAACCTTACCTAGAGAGACCTTGATTCTAGTGATATATATAGCTACCTACTACAAAAACTTACAAGGATCAACACAGAAAACAAAATAAAAACTTTTGAAATAGAAAATGACAAGATGCAGAAGCAAAATGCAACCTCAGACCTCCAGCCCACCCAGAACAAGTCCAGGAGACAACGAGATAGAGGAAAATGGAAAACATGCACCTGACATTTCTGAAATGACAGCAACTGAAGTAAAGAAACAAATCCATGAGGCTGTAGAGGAAATCAGATCAGAAATAATCTCTCAGGTAAAAAAAGGAAATGTCAACTTTTATAAAGGAATTGCTCAGCAAATCTAGTGTAGAGATAGATTAAAAAAATACATAATGATAGGAAGAGGATGGAAGCCATGAATGATCAATATAGGAAAAAGACAATGCATGAAACAGATTCAAATAGAAATCCAGGAAATTAAAAATTCCATTGAAAGCTGGCAAAACCACTTGAATGAAACCAAAGACAGACTTTCAAACCTTGAAGATAGGATCATGGCTAGCAATCATGAAAGGAAAGCTCTCTTGAAAATAACAAAAGATCAGGAAATAGCAATTCAATAAATGCAAGACAATGCAAAGAAAAATAATTTAAGAATAACTTGTGTCATTGAAAAAGCAGGAATCAACACAAACGACATTAAAAAAAAAAAACTATTTGCAGAGGTAATAGCAGAAAATTTCCCAAGCATGGAAAAAGAATCTGACATACAGATAAGTGAGGCATATAGAACTCCAATTAGCCATAACCAAAATAAATCTACACCCAGACATATAATAATCAAGATCCCAGAAGTTCAGCACAAGAAGAGAATATTAAAAGCTGTTAGAGAAAAGAAACAGATCACCTATAAAGGAAAGCCCATCAGAATCATGGCAGTCTTCTCAACACAAACCCTCAAGTCAAGAAGAGCTTGGAGTAAAGTATTTCAAGTCCTGAAAGAAAACAACTTCAAACCCAGATTGACATACCCTGCAAAACTGTCTTTCAAAATCAATGGAGAATTAAGATACTTCCATGGCAAAGAGCAACTGAAAAAATCCATGACCACCAAACCAACACTACAAAGGATACTGAAAGATATTCTAGAAAGAGATAAAAATTACCACAATTCCAAGAACAACAACAGAAAGAAACCACCAAGCAGGGCAAGCAATTTAACAGAGGGGAAAAGTAGGGAACCAACAGCAGGAAAATAACATGACAAAGATAAGCCAATACATATCAGTTATAACCATCAATGGAAATGGCCTCAATTCACCAGTCAAAAGAAACAGACTGGCAGAGTGGATCAAGAAACGAAATCCAACAATATGCTGTATACAAGAAACACATTTAACTCAAAAAGAAATTCTTAGACTGAAAGTCAAAGGATGGAAAACAATACTCCATGCAACAAGAACCCAGAAAAAAGCAGGGGTAGCTATTCTGTTTGCAGATAATGTGAACTTCATACCAAGAATGATCAAAAAAGGTCACTACATACTTGTTAGGGGAAAAATTCAAGAGGAAGAGATAACAGCCATAAATATATATGCACAAAATATGGGAGCACCCAACTATATAAGATAAATATTAATAGATATAAAAAATCAAATAAGCAATAACACAGTTGTAAAGGGGGACCTTAATACCCCATTGTCACAAAGAGATAGATCAACTAGACAAAAAATCAGCAAAGAAATAACAGAACTGAACCAAACCTGTGAACAAATGGATTTAGTAGACGTTTATGGAGTGTTCCATGCAACAACATCAGAATACACATTCCTCTCAGCTGCACATGGGATGTTCTCTAAAATAGACCATATACTAGCCACAGAACATGCTTAAGTAAATGCAAAGGAATTGAAATTATCCCATGCATGTTATCTGACTATAGTGCAATGAAATTGGAAATTAATGATAACAAGAAACCACAAAAACTACATAAACACATGGAAATTAAATAACACCCTCCTAAACAACCAATGGGTCACAGATGAAATTAAAGAAGAAATTAAACAACATCTACAATCAAACAAAAATGCTAACACAACTTACTGGAACCTGTGGGACACAATGAAAGTAGTCCTCAGAGGAAAATTTATAGCAATGAATTGTGACATCAAGAAAACAGAATGAGCATGAATAAACAACCTAATGCTACACCTCAATCTCCTTGAAAAAGAAGAGCAAGACAAGCCCAAAGCCCAGGCAAGGGAGGAAATTATAAAAATCAGAGTAGAAATTAACACAATTGAGACTAAGAAAACAATACAAAGAATTGATGAATCAAAGAGTTGGTTCTTTGAAAGAATAAATAAAATTGATAAACATCTAGCCAACCTTATCAAAAAAGGAAAGAAAAGACTCAGATTAATGCATTGAGGAATGAAAAGGGTGAAATCACTACAGATCCTGTGCAAATTCAGATGATCAACAATACCTACTTGGAAAATCTTTACTTTCGTAGGATGAAAAACACAAGAAATGGACAGATTCCTAGAAATGTATGAATTACCAAAGCTGAATCAAGAAAATATAAAAATTCTGAATAACCTAATATCAGCTAATGAAATTGAAAACATAATTAAGAACTTATCAACAAAGAAAAGCCCAGGTCCTGATGGATTCACTGCTGAATTCTATAAGAAATTTAGAGAAGATTTAACGACAATAATCCTCCAACTCCTTAATGAAATTGAAAGGGAAGCAATTCTCCCTAACTCATTCCTGGAGGCAAGTATTACCCTGATACCAAAACCAGAGAAAGACCCAACCAAAAAAGAGAACTACAGGCCAATCTCCCTAATAAAAATAGATGCAAAAATCCTCAGTAAAATACTAGCAAACAGAATGCAGCAAATCATCAAGAAGAATATACACCATGACCAAGTGGGATTCATCCCAGGAATGCAGGGATGGTTCAACATATGCAAATCAATAAATGTAATACACCATATCAAAAAAGCCAAAGACAGAAATCACATGATTATCTCAATAGATGCAGAAAAAGCTTTTGATAAAGTCCAACACTCATTCATGGTAAAAACACTACAGAAAATCAGATAAATGCCATCTGATAAAAGCCTCAATCTGATAAAAGCCATCTATGACAAACCAACAACATACTAAATGGACAAAAACTGAAAGCTTTCACGGTAAAATCAGGAACAAGACAAATATGTCCACTATCATCACTACTCCTATTCAATATAGTTCTGGAAACATTAGCCAGAGCAATTAGACAAGAGAGAGAAACAAAAGGAATAAGGATAGGAAAGGAAGAAGTTAAATTATCATTATTCACAGATGACATGATACTGTACATGAAGACCCCAAAAACTCCACCAAAAGACTTCTAGATTTAATAACCAAATTCAGTAGCATAGCTAGATACAAAGTTATCCATGAAGACCCCAAAAAATCCACCAAAAGACTTCTAGATTTAATAACCAAATTCAATAGCATAGCTAGATACAAAGTCAACACTCAAAAATCTATAGCATTCCTATATACAAACAACAAACTCACTGAGAGAGAAATTAAGGAAACCACACCCTTCACAATAGCATCCAAAAAAATGAAATACTTAGGAATCAATCTAACAAAGGAAGGGCCGGTGAGATGGCTCAGCGGCTTAAGCGCCTGCCCGGCAAGCGCAAGGGCCCTAGTTCGACTCCCGGAGCCCACATACAAAAAAGGGGCCGGTGATATCGCTCAGCAGCACGGGCGCCTGCTGGCGCACGAGGTCCTGAGGTCGACCCCCTGGTACCCACAAAAAAAAAAAAATCTAACAAAGGAAGTAAAAGATCTATACATTGAAAATTACAATAATCTGAAAAAAGAGATCAAAGAGGATATCAGAAAATGGAGAGATATCCCTCGCTCATGGATAGGAAGAACGAACATAGTGAAAATGGCCATACTCCCAAAACTGTTGTACAGATTTAATGCAATCCCAATCAAAATACCATTAGCATACCTCACAGATGGAGCAAAAACATTCCTAAAATTCATTTGGAAACATAAGAGACCTAGAATAGCAAAGACAATCCTGGGCAACAAAAGCAAGGCAGAAGGCATCACAATCCCTGACTTGAAATTATACTACAAAGCAACAGTAATAAAGTCAGCATGGTGCTGGCAAAAAAACAGACCTGAGGATCAATGGAACAGATTACAAGATGCAGACACAACTCCACACTCAGCCACCATATCTTTGACAAAGGGGCCAAATATGTTTACTGGAAGAAAGCCTCTTTAATAAATGGTGCTGGAAAAACTGGCTTTCCACATGCCAAAGACTAAAACTATACCCATGTCTATCACCATGCACTAAACTAAAGTCAAAATGGATCAGAGATCTAAATATTAAAACAGAAACACTGAATCTACTGGAAGAGAAAGTAGGAAGAAATCTTGAAGACATAGGGGTAGGCAGAGAGTTCATGAACAAAAACCAAACTGCACAGGAAGTACTTCGAAGAATCAACACCTGGGATCTCATCTTATTAAAAAGTTTTTGCACATCAAAAGAAATCACCAACAGAGTGAAAAGAAAACCCACAGAGTAGGAAAAAATTTTAAGTGATTGTCCTTCAGACAAAGGACTTCTATCTAGAACATATAAAGAATTGAAAAAAATCAGAACCCCCAAATTCAAAGACCCAATCCAAAAAATGGGCGTCTGAGATGAATACACACTTCTCAGATGAAGAAATACAAATGGCAAATAAATATATGGAAAAATGTTCAACATCATTGGTCATTCAAGAAATGCAAATTAAAACAACACTGAGATTCCATCTCACCCCAGAAAGAACGGCTGTCATCAAGAAATCAAGCAATAACAAATGCTGGCAGGGCTGTGGGGAAAAAGGAACCCTTCTCCACTGTTGGTGGCAGTGTAGACTGGTACAACCATTGTGGAAATCAACTCCTCAAAAATCTAGGATTAGAGGTCCCATTCAACCCAGCTATTCCCCTTCTGGGTATCTTCCCAGAAGAATTAAAAACACTACCACAGTAATATATGTACACCCATGTTTATAGCAGCACAATTTGTAATAGTTAAATCTTGGAAACAACCCAAGTGCCCATCAACTGAGGAATGGATAAAAAAGATGTGGTATTTTTATATAATGGAGTACTACTCAGCTATAAACGATAAACTCGAGGCTTTTATAGGCAAATGGATGCGACTAGAAACCAGACTCATAAGTGAAATAAATTGGACTTGCATATGTAAACATCGTATTGTCTCCCTAGTGTAAGAAACTGAAAGAGTAAATAAGATCCAAAATCTACAATAGATATTGTGAAAGGGAAAGAAAGTGCTCAAATGGAAAGAACAACTGGGATGGGGGAAGCGAGAAAAGAAGGAAGGGGAAAAAAAAAAAATATATATATATATATATGATAGCTAAGATAATTATACTACTAATTTCTTTTAGTTCATTGAAAAGAATGGTTTTTGCTTATATTGTTTGATGAATTTTGCATGCCTGTATCTTGTAATCTGAGCAATTACTTTGAAGATAACAATATGTAATATATTAACCATTGTTAATTTTCTATTATCTTGTTTTGAAATTATGTATCATTTTTTATTGTTTTTTTTCTCTTTAAAATAAAAAAAGACCAAAAAAAAATACTCAACCCTCCCACTATGATTAGGAGTCTGAAGATGCTCAGGGATGATGCTTTCTTCATCTGATAACCCTAGAACCTAACACAAGGCCCAGCCCCTGCTAAGAACCCAGTAAACACTCATTAAACCAAAGAAGAAATGAAGACACTACAGGAATACTCCATTCAGGGCAGAAATATCTATTGACTATATATCAACCTATATATATTATAGTTGGAACTCCATATCTGTGGTACCAAGTCCATGGATTCATCCAATTGTGATTGAAAATACTGTATTTGAAAAAAACTTATTTCCTTTTTTTTTTTTTTTTTGTGGGTACCGGGGGTAGAACTCAGGACCTCGTGCACCAGCAGGCGCCCATGCCGCTGAGCAATATCGCCAGCCCTTTTTTCATATGTGGGTACCGGGAGTCGAACTCAGGACCTTGCGCTTGCCAGGCAGGTGCTTATGCCACTGAGCTATCTCACCGGCCCATAAAAAAAAATTATTTCTGTATTGAACATGTGGAGACTTTTTCCTTGTCATTATTCCCTAAACAATACAATACAACAAGTATTTACATAGCATTTAAATTGTATTAGATATTATATATCATTTAGAGATTAAAGTATACAAAAGAATGTGCATAGATTATATGCAAATACTACCTTATTTCATATAAGAGATTTGAGCATCATGGGTTTTGGTATCCATAAGGGTCCTGGAATCCTTCCCCACTAGACAGATGCTGAGGGATGATTGTAATATTTAGTTTTTTCATAATATGTTAACAGGCTCACTATTGCTAATAGTTTTAACACCTCTGTGTCTTGATTTTTTTTTTTTTTTTTTGTAGGTACCGGGGGGTCGACCTCAGGACCTTGCGCGCCAGCAGGCGCCCATGCCGCTGAGCGATATCACCGGCCCCTTTTTCGTATGTGGGTTCCAGGAGTCGAACTTGGGCCCTCGCGCTTGCTGGGCAGGCGCTTAAGCCACTGAGCCATCTCACCGGCCCTGTGTTTTGATATGTTGAGTCCATCATGTATTACAATTATCTGACTCACTCCTAGTACACTAAAGTCCCTTAAACTCCAGGACTCTGCCTTATTCACCTTTTTATCCCCATCCTCCCAACATCCAGCACACTGGCTTCCATGAAATTTAGTTACACAAGTGTGTCAGTGAAAATGATTTTTTTTTCCTCCGTACTCACATTGCCATCAATACAGAAGACTTTTGTGACCCTAAGAAGTATGAAGATTTTTCCCAACCAGCAGAGTCGATTCTGCAGCAGCAGATATCAGCGGTTGGTGTCCTCTAATCCAATTCACTTCTTTTTTTTTTTTTTTTTTTGAGACAGTGTTTCACTATGTAGTTCAGCCTGGCTTTGAACTCACTTTTTAGCCCTGGCTGGCCTTAAATTCGCAGTGATTCTCCTGCCTCAGCCTCCCGAGTGCTGGGATTACAGGCATGCATCACCACGCCCGGCCCCAATTCACTTCTAATGCTGTCTTCAAATTGATAGTATCTGATCTTACAGGTTGAGGGCTTAGCCCAACTAGCCCTACTTCAGACCCAGGTGCAAGTCTGGGTGGGCCTCTAGAACTTCTGACTGACCAAATACTAATTGAGTTTCCCATGACCTCCTCCTCAGGATCCATTATTTGTTAGAGCAGATCAGGGAAGCACTATACTTACATTTACTGGTTTATTATAAGGGATACATATAAGAAGCCAGATGAAGAGATATATAATGCAAGCTCTGGAGGGGCCTTGAGTGCAGGAGCTTTTACCCCCATGGAGTTGGCATACACAATCCTCCCAGCACATGTACAAGCCTTTTTCACCTTCCTGCAAGCTTCTACATGTTGATCTGTCCAGAAGTTCAACAAACACTATCCTTTTAGGAATTTATAAATACTTCATTGCATAGACGTGATTGCTAATGGACTAGGTGGAGAGATTCAGCAAGGCCTATGTAAGGAAAAGGATTAAAGTGATGAGAGTCGGGCCGGTGAGATGGCTCAGCGGCTTAAGCGCCTGCCTGGCAAGCGCGAGGGCCCGAGTTCGACTCCCGGAACCCACATACGAAAAAGGGGCCGGTGATATCGCTCAGTGGCACGGGTGCCTGCTGGCGCACGAGGTCCTGAGGTCGACCCCCCGGTACCCACAAAAAAAAAAAAAAAAAAAGTGATGAGAGTCATCTGGAATGTGCTTGTTGGCTAAAATGACCTTGGCTACATGCTTTTCTGCAGAGAGGTTGACTATCTCCTGGGAAAAGAGTGTATAGAGATAACTGTTAATACCCGAAGGTCTGTAGTGTTTTTCTGTGATAAATGGTCCTGAATGAACATGATTATACATATAGTTTGGCACATGAGAGCTTCCTAGAAGCAAGTTGGCCAGCCTAAAAGTAAATATAAATATATTTCATATATTACACAAAATATGTATCTGTCTATATTTATCAACCTATGTATCTCCCAGCAAGTTTAGAAAAAGCTGGCTTAGAAAAGAGCATCAGATATCCCAAGACAAGGTGCTGGAATTGACTTGCAAGAGAGGGCTTGGTTTATGCCGGGCATGGTGGTGCATACCTGAAATCCTAGCACTTGGGAGGCTGAGGCAAAAGGATTGCAGTAAATTCAAGGCCAGCCTGGGCTACATAGTGAGTTCAAGACCAGTTGGAACTACATAGGAAGACCCTGTCTCAAAAAAAAGGCAGGGTGGGGGCTGGGTTTCTGTGTTTGGCAGTAATGTCCGAGAAGAAATAATCAAGGAGGCACTAGAAAAGTGTCAATGTGTAGATTCCTCAGAAGATACTTGTCCTGTTGTTTCAAGAAAGCTTGAACACTTGAGGATTTCCCTTTTATTATATTTCTTTTTTGTTTTTATTTTGTTTGTTATTTTTTGTTTTGAGACAGGGTCTTGCTATGTGGTCCAGGCTGCCCTTGAACTCACTACATAGCCCAGGCTTGCCTTGAACTTGTGGCGATCCTCTTGCCTCAGCCTCCAGAGTGCTGGGATTACAGGCGTGCGCCACCATGCCTGCCCCCTTTTACTGTATTTCTTGATTCTTTGAGTAAAGAGAGAAAATTTCATTTTTAAACAGACATCCTCAGTGAGAAAGTGTGAGAACTTTGTGAAGTTTTCACTAGCAGCCAGCAGCCAGGCTGATCCACAGAGGGGAATCATTCTCATTGTTTCTGTCCTCTGTTTTCAGAAAATGAGAGACTTCTGCAAGCCAACAACAGAAAGCTCACCACTTTTTTTGGCTATCCAGTGAGTATCCCACCTCTGGCTATCTCAGAATGGGGCTGGAGTTCCCCTGCAATATTCCCCTTTGTTGGGGAAGCAGGGAGTTCATTATAGATGTACATGCTACAACATAGGTTCTACTTTCTTCTAAACTCCTAGATAATGAGTGATGCATTAGGGCTCAAACCAAAATTAATCCAGTGCCCTAAACTCAGGGGAAAATATGTCTCAGATTTTGGATTTATATATCTCCTAGAAAAGAAATATTGTTCCTTTTTCTTGCACAAATGAAAGCATAGTTCCACAATGATTTTTTATAGTTAGACATCTATTATAATACATGTAGATCTATCTTGTTTATTTCACAGTGGCATTGTTTTCCTCTATATTGATAAACCTTTAATTATTTAACCAGTCTTCTACTGATGAACATTTAAAATGTCTGTAGTGTTTTTCTGTGATAAATGGTCCTGAATGAACAAGATTCTACATATAGTTTGGCACTTGAGAGCTTCCTAGAAGCAAGTTGGCCAGCCTAAAAATAAAACATGTTAAAAATTATAATACATATTATCAGATTGCCCACTGCTTAAAAAATTATATTCATTTTTATGTCTACCTATAGTAGAGACTGCACATATCTCCACATTCCTGCCAGACTATCATATCAATCTTGTCATCTTTGCCAGCCTTTTAGATGAAAAATGACATTTTGTTACCTATCCTTCCTTAATTTTAAGTGAGATTGATAATCTATTCATATTAACTAGCCTTTTGTATTTCTTTTTCTGAAAACTACCTATTTGTGATCTTTGTCCATTTCCTATTGGGATATATTTCACTTTTTATGAATAGATAATTCATTAAAAATTTATGTATTGGAGCGTCATGCTTCAGCACTCCAACCCTGTCCACATCTGCTCCCATATAGGGAACTACTTATGTTAGTTTCTTATGTATTCATCAGTGCTTCCTTGTGCGAATAAAGCAAATACAAATATATATTCTTATTTCCCACTGTTTTACACTATTCTGAACTTTAACAATATATCCTGAATGTGTTTTCATAATCATAATTTCATAATAGCCTTTTCTTTTTTTTTCTTTTTTAGCTGCATAGTATTTGCTCTACAGATTTAGCATAGTTTATGTAAACAATTCCTTATAAATGGTCACTTAGTTGGTTTCAATCTGTTACAACTATAAGCTTTTATGTACATAAGTTATTTCATGCTACCTATATACAAATATATATATGAATATAAAAATATATACTCATATATGTTTGTGGTCTCTGTGGGGTGTTAGTTCATGATTCCTGAGCTGGCGTGGTTTGGGATAATAACACTGTTCAAGCTGTGGCAATGGGAGCTTGGCATTTTTCTTTCCATCGTCTAGACCTGTAGAAGAAGCAGTGGGCTATGTTAAAATAGGTTTCAGCATCAGGCAGACCTGAGTTCGAATCCAGCTTTGTTCCTTACTAACTCTGAAGTATCACACAAGTTGTTTAGCATCTCTGGTCTTTAGTTCTTTCATTCATAAGAGGGGGATAATAAGATTCACCTTACATGGTGGTCGTGGGAGTTAAATGTGGTTGTGAAATAGCAGTACTCTTTCTCCAACAAACTGTTGCCCTCTGGGAAAAGAGCATCTGTCTTTTATTGTCTTTTTGAGACAGGGTTTCTCTGTGCAGTTCAGGCTGGCTTTGAACTCACTTTGTAGCCCAGGCTGGCCTCAAACTCATGGCAATCCTCCTGCCTCAGCCTAAGAGCATCTCTCTTATCCACCTCTGTATCCACAGTTCCCACCACAGTGTTTGGCCACACCTGGCATTCAATAAATATATACTGAATATTGAATGAACAAACAGATCGACTCAATTTTGAGCTGCCCTTTGTTCCTGTAATTGCTCTTGGTTTTCGTCATTATTGTTACTGTTTGTTTTTTACTTGTAGGACAATACCATCAAGACCTCAAAATATAATGCCTTAAGCTTCCTGCCCATGAACCTATTTGAACAGTTCCAGAGACTTGCAAATGCCTATTTCCTGATTTTGGTATTCCTGCAGGTACTGCCTCTTGGGCCCTTTTCCACACGTGGCTTATCGATTTCTCTAGGGTCAGGCTACACTGAGAGATATTATCTCTCTTTAGACACAGACAGATGGATCGGTGGAGTTTTGGGCCAGTGCCTTAGAGTAGCTGAGGTCAGGATTAGCCAGTGTGAATCAAACCTGTGTAGGAGAAAGGAGACAAGGTCATGGAACCCTGAAGGAAGGGGAGCTCCTCATCAGGGATGCATGGTCACAGTTAACTCGACCACAGGCAGCCACAGGGTCTACTCCAACCCTAAGTGCAACCCTATTCTTTCTTGTTCCTGCTGCCATGGCAGGAAGTTGACATATAGGAGTACTGTGGAGGGAGGATGGTTTAGAATGTAAGAGTACCAGTACAAAGAAAAGCATCAGCGTAGGTTAGGCACACACTGGGAGAAGGGGACAGACAGATCATCCCACCTCCCCTTGTCCTGAAGGAACGTGGAGAGTGTATGGTTTACCCACCTCCACTCATAACACCCTACCCCTGGTACCTTTCATCATCAGGGAACAGACATCCCTTTTCCATCAGGACAAAGGTAGTGGAATTCAGAACAACAGGTAGCAATGTACAGACTTTTCTTCTTTACTTACATTTTGAGGGCTACAGGGCTAAAGGCTATATAGCAGTAGAAAGCAACTTGGATTGTTGGATTTATTATGATTCCAGGGAGGTGAAAATAGTGGTGGCGCAGGGAGATGAGAGAAACATATAATCCTTTTTAAGTTTTCTGACCCTAGATTCTCTTTCTTTCCCTCTCACAGTTGATTCCTCAGATTTCTTCCTTGGCAAGTTACACAACTGTGATACCCCTGATGGTGGTGCTGTCCATAACAGCCGTGAAAGATGCCATCGATGACATGGTGGAGTTTCTTCCTGGGCTTCCCTCGCTGTACCTAGTCAGGCTGTGGGCAAGATTGCCCAGATGTACCTTGTGCTGAAAAGCACTGAGTGAAAAGATGTTTCCCTTCCTTGTTTCCTTATATATCCCAGAGGGATATGTAGCAATTCCCATAGGCCCAAGACTGGTGATCTACCATGGCCAGAAAGGCGTAATGCAAGGCCCTTTTTAGCCCTCCTCCAGCTCTCCTTCCCTTTCCTCTTTGATAACCCATCTCTCCTCAGCTTGCTCAAGTTTCACTGTCATTCTTCTTCCTCTGTTCCTCCTTCTCCCATTTTATATTCTTTCTTCTTTTTCTTGTCCCCATCTCTCTCTTTCTCCTATTCTTCCTCTTTCCTCTCCTCTCTGTCTCCACATTTCTCTTCTCTCCAGTTCACCCTATTTCCCTTTCCAACTTTCAATTCTATGCAGCATGCACAGCTAGGAGCCCTCTGGTTTTTGAAAGCCTCATGACAGAAGCAGAGGTAACTCCTTTCCAGCCTTGGAAAGAGATACTGGCTCACATTAGTGCTGCAAGAGGGAGGACCCAGCCCCACACCTGCTAGTGAGATTTGGGAAACCAGTCCATGCAGTTTCCCCTAGAGAGTTCTTTGGATTTTGCCACGACAGGTTTTTAGACCAAAGTTTGAGAACTCCTTAACTTCATAAAATCCAGGATTAGCAAGTGTGGACATGTACATTTCAGTCACAACTGAGATGTGCAAAAATATAACTTTATTTCTCTACCACTGAGCTAATTTTAGCTCATAACCATGCACATACCCTACCCCTAATCTTTCCAGTGACAACTAAAAACTCAAATTGCCCATTCAGGGTAACCCAGCGGCTTCTGGTTCAGAATTCGGTCTCTTTAGCATAAATGTTGAGACAATTCTGAATTTTAACAAATTCAGGATTCTCTGTGACATCATCCCCATCATCCTCTTTTCCCAGGGAGTAAGCTCAACTGGAAGGAGGCAATTCCTATGGGTCGGGGCATTAGGGAGTGTCATGAATTTGTGCTCCTGCTATTTGGCCTTTGAATATTTGCCCCTTTGCTCCCTGCATCTATCTTCTGTAGAAGCTTCCATGGTTGGGGTAGGGGCATGAGTGTGTCTAAGAATGCTAGGCTCTCCCTGCTCCTGCCACAGACTATGGGATTCTCTAGTCATGCCTGTCACTGTGCACTCTGTCCTCTGAGTCTTTGGCATACTTGTTTGTTCTCATCCCCCCAGGCTTTGGTTTTTGATATTTAACAAGATTTTGTTTCTTTCTTCTCCTTGGGTTCTTTTTCTGATCTTCCTTCCCAGCCTCCAGGAGACATCATCCTCTTAGTCTGGTTTTAATGGTAGAAGGACTTTGAGGCACGGGAAAGGAGAATTACAAAGACAGGACTTACATTGGGCAATGTTCCAAAGTGTTAAAATTCTATGTGCAGTCTGCTATGTGTCTATTTCCTGAACATTTTCTTGTGTGATTTTAGAAAAGGCACCAAAGTGACAATCAAGTTAACAACCGTCCCGTTCTGCTGCTGGTGAATGGCAGGTGAGCTCTTTCAGAGGAGCCAGTTTAGGCAGCCCCACTCCTGGGAGAGAGTCAGCTTTGCTGAAGCCCGGCATCCTGGGTCATTTGGAAAGGCAATTCAGAAGAGTGAAAAGGACCTTGGATTGGACTTTAGAAGAACTTTAGGTGTCATCTAGCATGCCCTGAAATTGCAGTTACTTCAGATGTTTATAAAATGGAAATTATATTCTCTACCTCAGAGGATGCCTGTGAAAATAAAAATGAAATAATATATATTAAAGCAATTAATGTTATAACATTATATTAATAAATAAGTGAATATTTTCAGGTTAGTATTGAAACATTTGTCTTTAAAACAATGGACTCTGTCATGGCTTACTGGCCATTCTACTATAGCCTTTGGTCAAGTTGTCTTTCCTATTGCAATCTGAAGACAGTCTCATGTTGACCTCACTGCTGTGGTGCTTGGTCACAGCCACTTAAAGTGTTGGCAAGACTCTAAGGGGGAAAGCATACTCCTCTACAAAGCGAAACAGGAAGGCTACCATAAGAGGTACCACAGGTTATTACAGCAATCATAGCTGGCAAGGGGAATCAAGGAAGACCTTCTAGGAGAGGTGGTATCTGTACCAGGCATTAAGGGGTGGGAAGAATTCAACACATAGGCATTGTGTGAAAGGAAGAGTGACCAGTGTGAGCAAACCCATGATTCTAAGAAAGTGCAAACTGGAAGGAATTCAAAATTGAGGTGCAGACTTCCTCATGGTGGCCTTACAGAACACCTAATAGCTATAACTTTTTAATCAGATTATCTGAAGTTCTTAAGCATATAATCCTTCTGTTTATTGTGTCTGATTGTTACTCATAGTGGATTTTTTTCCTCAAAGGTTTGAACTTTTAAAACCTTTCATAAGACACCCAAAAGGTCAGTTGTAGTTAGGAAGAAAAGGAGAGAAATAGAAATAAAAAGAAAAGACAAAACTGAGTATTTTTGAAACTGGGCAAGCTAGAGAGTCGCTGACCAGATGAATTTAGACAAGTGAACTCCCCCAAGTACTGAGCACTTGGGTTGTATAGCATTATTGGAGAAGAATTTGTCACAGAGTAATTTTAGGATGGGAGTTAACTAACATGGCCCTGGTTAGACATTGTAAGCAGTGTCTGATTAATTTAATATGCAAAGGTGAGGCATACTGTTAGAATGGTTTCCTTTCCAAAAAGCAACTTTCTTTTTCTAGAATCCACTGAGAAATGATGCTATTTAAAAAATTTCTGTTTAGCAAGTTGCAATTTTCATCATTTTTCATTTCTGAGTAATTCTGTTTACAAGCATATGTTTAAAAAAGCTTTTTGTTGGGAATTCTAAGTAGCCTAAGCTGAAGTTGCATCCCTGTAGAGAGGTTTGTATTTGCTTCTGCCAAGTGACTTAGGGTTTCACCTGCCAGCACTTAATTTGGAGGAAGATTTTTGTTGTTGTTGTTGTTGTTGTTATTTTGTTTTGTTTTGGTCTTTTTGAGACAGGGTTTTACGATGCAGTTCAGGCTGGTCTTGATCTCACTATGTAGCCAGGGCTGGCCTCGAACTTGCAGGGATCCTCCTGCCTCAGCCTCCTGAGTGCTGAGATTACAGGTGTGCACCACCACTCCCAGCTGGAAGAAGTTTAAATGTGAACCCTCTACCATCCAAAGTTTCAAATTCTCAGGGGAGAGTCCTCCATTCACTGACCCCACCCACCCACCCAACCTCTAGGATGTTAGACAAACTGTCTTACCAGTGGGTTGATTTATTTTTTAGACCAGCCTTTCACTATTGGTGCTGTCCTTTAATGCTTTATGAGGGGTTATTAATTCTAACCTATTACCTCTTAAGATCATAAGCTTTCATCTCTTGTCTCTCTGGAGGGAGAAATTAAAACTCAAATTACTAGATTGTTAAAACTGGCAATCCCTTTGCCCACCCTAGGTAAGATCTTTAGCCCATACTTACTGTTCTAGATTTCATTCCTCTCTTTTTTCCTGGCTCCTTACTTTATGCCAAGTGTAGCCTTACTTTTGAAAAAGTACTGGCTTTATTTTATCTAGTATTTCTAAGTATTTATAACATGAAAAACCAGTGTGTTACAGAACTCCAGGAGGTACCATTCATACAAAACAGAATAATGTGAACGGTCTCCCTTGAAGTCAAAGTATTGGCTTCTCCAGCTCTCTGATACACTTTCCTAAACCATAAGGTAGGGCACAATGCCTGGAAATCTAAAATGTACTTATGGCACAACAGGATTCCATATTTTAAATCATTAGTGAGTATCTGCCCCTTTCCAAAGTCTGGGACACGTGGTTGTTAAAATTGTCTAGGAACAAACTGTAGTAGTCTGGCAACTTCTTATGTAATAAAATATAAGCATTTTTAGCTCCAGGAGAAACCAGAATGTTATATAGCATTGCTTTCTCTTCATGATTTACTGTGAAAATAACGGTAGATAGAATGCCAGAGAACCCACAGAAGTAAATGTCAGATCAAAAGAAAATAAAACAAATATTCAGATATGTTTCTTCAAGGCTTGTAGCTACTAACCTTCAGTACTATCAGAAAGTTCTCTAAAAGAGTGAGTATATATTAAAGGAATTTTTATATAAAAGAAATCTGGCCCCTCTCAAAGAAAAGATGTTCTGAGAATCCCTCTTCCTTTGTGTATGTGACAAAGTGGTGGTGTATGTCATGGTCCACAGGGGACAAAGCTGCATTCAAAGATGAAATGGAGAAAGGTTTCTAAATGTGCCCTTTCCTTCCCAGCTCTGTGGGTACTTAGCACAATAGAATTGTTCAAGGGGGTAATGTTTCCAAAACGCTTTGGCAAATCCTATGCAGCTGGAGAAATTGAGTACAAAAGGAGGAGGGAAGAGTCAGGATTATTGCGGAATCTTCTCGCACTTCCAGGCTGCCTTTTATGGGGAGTGGCATTTCAAGGGTCAAAGGTGGCCCAATTTTCACATAAGTAAATAAATTTGGTATAGCCATATGATAGAGTACATCTCAGCCATTAAAAAGAATGAACTACAATTTCTATATATGCTCTCCAGGTTGTTTTTTTTTTGTTTTTTTGTTTTTTTTTTTTTTTTTTGAGACAGGGTCTTGCTGTGTAGTTCAGGCAGGCCTTGAACTCACTATGTAGCCCTGGATGGCCTCAAACTTGCGGCAGTACTCCTGCCTCAGCCTCCTGAGTGCTGGATTACAGGTGTGTGCCACCACACCCAGCAGGATATATTATTAAGTGAAAAAAGTTATGTATCTAGTATATAACTTTTTTTTTTCTTTTGTCTTTTTTGAGGCAGGGTCTCACTATGCAGTTCAGGCTGGTCTTGAGCTCACTTTGTAGCCCAGGCTGATCTCAAACTTGCAACAATCCTCCTGCCTCAGCCTCCTGAGTGCTGGGATTACAGGCATGCGCCACCACACCCAACAGGATATATTATTAAGTGAAAAAAAAGTGAGAAAAGTTATGTAGCTAGTGTATAACTTTTAAATGTATGTATCATATGGGATTTTATGAATTGATATTTTCTAGAAAGAAATACAAGAAAATGCAGGGGCTACCTTTGAGGAGCAGGAGAGAGCCTGTGGAGAGAGGAAACTTTAATTTTTTCTTTTACATATTTCTTTTTTTTCTTTTCTTTTTTTTTTTTTTTTTTTTGTGGGTGCTAGGGATCGAACTCAGGACCTTGCACTTGCCAGAAGGCACTTGTGCCGCTGAGCGATATCACCGGCCCTTTTTTTCTTTGTATGTGGGTACCAGGAGTTGAACTCAGGACCTCACACCTGCCAAGCAGGCACTTATGGTGCTGAGCTATCTCACCAGCCCATACATATTTCTTTACTATTTGAACTATTTCACTTTTTGAATTCTTATGTGCATGTATATCTATATATATATTTCTGTAGGGTTCTAGGAAACCCTTGTAACCTGAAGTCAAGAGAAATGGGTCCCGTTCCTGACTGCAGCAAGAATGCATCACAAACCAATTTGGTCCTCCTGGCCCTTGTCTTTATTCATCTTGGCCTGTTTTGTTTTGTTTTATTTTACTTTGTTTTTTGTTTTTTGTTTCTTGGTTATCAAAACAGACCTTTGGGAGAATTCTCAGAGCAGACGTTCAAAGATCATTTTCTTACAGGATGGAGGAGGACAAATGGATGAATGTCCAAGTGGGAGATATAATCAAACTACAAAATAATCAGCCTGTTACAGTGAGTACCTCTCCTGGCTGTGGCTTTTTGGTTTTTGGCTTGAGTAGGAACTAGGGATCCTTAGGGCACTTCTGCTACCACTGCTGTTGGTGACATTCATTTGCCTCCCTTTGCACTGGAGATCAACAACTCCTAGGATAAGACACTTGTTATTCTCCATCTGTCACCATAGCTACAGGTAAAGTGTGAATAGCTTTGGAAGAGGGTGTGTGGTAGCAGTGATGGGTCCCAGAAAAAGAAAGTAAAACTAACTCTGTAAAATTCTTTGGGTGAATATGTTCCTAAGGGACTGCTTTTGTCACACTGTGATGTTAAGGGCCTGTTTTTCTCATCTTCTCTGGCTTTTCCTATCACAGGCAGATATACTATTGCTCTCAAGCAGTGAGCCATACAGCCTGGCATACATAGAAACAGCAGAACTGGATGGGTAAGTGTTCCCTCCTGACACTTCATTAAGACAATTTTATCCAGCTTACAATGGCATCTCACTGAGAGTATGAAACAGGGAGTTAATTTTATTCTCAGATGGAAATGGTAGTGTATTAGCCAGAGAACTTAGAAATATCCATTTGAGAGAAGATGGGCAGCCAGATCCTTGGGCCCAACAAGGCTAAGGCTGAGCTCTTAAAAGCACTAATTGAGCATCAACTGGGTGCAGAATGTGGGCAAACTCCATATCCTCCATCTCTAAACTGGAAACATTGTGTGTAGCAGTACAGTCAGCCCTCCATATCCATAGGTTCTGTATCTGAAGCTCCAAGACCCACAGATTAAAAATATTGGAAAAAATTCACATCTGTACTGAATATATACAGACCTTTTTCCTTGTTGTTTTCCCCTAAACAATATAACATAGCAAGTATTTGCATAGCATTTACATTGTATTAAGAATTATAAATTGTGAGGTGTGGTGGTGCCTACCTGTAATCCCAGCACTTGGGAGGCTGAGGCAGGACAATGCTGAGTTCAAGGCCAGCCTGGGAAACTTAGTAAAACCTTATCTCAAAATAAAATTTAAAAACAGATGTGGGGATATAGCTCATCACTCACTGGTTTCAATCCCTAGTACCAGAAAAAAAAAAAAAAAATGACAAGTGATCGAGGGGTTATTTAAAGTATAAATGAGGGTGTGTGTGGGTACTGCAGCCATACTGCACCATTGTATATAAGGAATTTGAGCATCCATGGACATGGGTATCTGTGGAGGAATCCTAGATCCAGTCCCCTGGATGTACTCAGGGACAGCTGCATTTCACAATGCTCAGTAGCCGGAAAGAGGTTAATAGAACTGTAAATTTTCAGAATAGATTTTAGAGTTTCTAGGAGAAAATTGAGTGTGGAAAACATTATTTACTGATTCAAAAAAGCTAAGGTCTTAGGAGGACCAGGGCCATCTTCAGAGAGCTCATCTTACAGAGTTTTGTATCAATCTGCATTCTTAAAACTATTCCTCTTGGTGCCTTCAAGCTTTGTGAAGTGTGGCTTCTATTTTGGCTTGTGTCTCTGTGCATCCTTGTATCCACAAATGGTTGATTACAGGACCCTTCCTGGGCCCTGTAAATGCTTATGACGTTGGGAGCATGTTTCCTTGGAGGTGTGTATAGTTCTTATAGGAACCTACTCCTTATTCTTGAAGGGAGCAGGTGCCACCTCCAGGTCACTCCGTGATGTCTCTTCAGCTTTTCCAGTGCATCTGACCAGCTAGATCTCTGGATTAGTTAAATTAGTGGTGACGTGTCACAGGGGGTGAGGGGGAGAGAGGGGCAGTGAGTGGGCTAACATTTGGCTTCCTTGCAGAGTTAGCTCAGTCCTGCCCATGAAAGCAGGGAACTCTTGCAGCTCAAATCCATGGCCCAGGCTCTGCTGGAAACTTGTGTTTTCTAAAATTCCTTGGAGAAGAAGGAGAAACTGGTCCTGTGCTCCTGTTACGTATATGGCCTGTACCCTGGTGATCCTGTGTTCTTTACTCTAGTGAAACCAACCTGAAAGTGAAGCAGGCCATCTCAGTTACCAGTGACCTGGAAGATAACCTGGAGCTGCTATCTGCTTTTGATGGTGAGTTAGGAAATAAGGTTGCCCACCCAAACTTTCATCAGTAAAGGACTGGCTAAATAAACTATGGTACATCCATGCAGGAAGTTCCATACAACATATTACAGAAATATGCAAGTTGGTATTTTTTGACATGGAAAATATTCATATCATATTAACAGGAGAAAAATACAGATTATAAAAGACTGCATAGCATATATAACAGAAACCTGTTTGGGAAATGTGATTGAGTGCATCATAGGAAAAAAATGGAAAGATTATATTTCAAAAGGTTAATAGTACTTTTCTCTAGACAATGGGTAGATTTTACTTTCTCTATCATTTTAGCATTGCATAAATATTTATAGGGGCATATTTACTTTATTAATCATGAAAAGTCAAATTATTTCCATTTTTTAAAAAATACACCTAGTATTTTATTGCTTTAAGTACTTTCTTCAGGGGCCGGTGAGATGGCTCAGCGACGTAAGTGCCTGCCTGGCAAGCGCGAGGGCCCAAATTCGACTCCCAGAACCCACGTGCTAAAAAGGGCCGGCGATATCGCTCAGCGGCATGGGCGCCTGCTGGCGCGCGAGGTCCTGAGGTCGACCGCTGGTACCCACAAAAAAAAAAGTACTTTCTTCAAATTCAGAGACCCAGCAATCTGACAGTACTAATGGTAATAAGTTATCTCGTAGATTTTTCTCTCTCTGGTTGATTCACATCAGATACAGAATTATTCTTCCTTGATGCCCAGAAACCTTTGTCTGCTTTTCTAAAGGGAACTAGTGAAATAGAGGGAGTCACTGGGAGAAGATAAGAAAAAATGTGATATTTTGAAAGAGAGGTTTTCTTTTTGCTTTTCTGTTGAGCCTCCTTCCATTCTGTTAGGAAAACCTAAGATTATAGAACCAGGACTCTCACTTCTTTAATTTTCTGCAGGAGAAATAAAGTGTGATCCTCCCAATAACAAGTTGGACAAATTCACAGGCATCCTGACCTATAAAGGGCAAAAGTATTTACTAGACCATGACAAGCTGCTGCTCCGAGGCTGCACCATCAGGAATACAGATTGGTGCTATGGCCTAGTGATTTATGCTGGTACGTTTCCCTGTAGCCACAGCCAGACTCAGCCTGCTGAAGTCCATTCCTGACCAAGTTGGGGAGTGCTTAATTTCTAGGATATGGATATGCCACTTAGAGATATAGATATAGATATAGATATAGATACAGATATAGATATATATATACAAATATAGATGTATAAATATAGATATGGACACTACGGCTTAGAGATGGATGGATGGATGGATGGATGAAGAAAAAACTTATTTCTTAGAAAAAAGGGACTTCTTTTTCCCAGGCAATGCACTACCAACATACCAGCTCCACCTTCATTAGATGTCTTTGTGTTCCTAGACCACAGGGCATTCGTGAGTCTTTCCAACCATATCTGGACACAGAAGAATAAATACAAAGAAAGAACAGGAGAATTAGGATGTGAAAGGGGAGATTATACTTGTGGGTTACTCCGACAGGGAAAGAATAAAAGCAGTGGTTATTATGGACAATAATATAAAATATAATCTAAAGAATTACATCAGAGAGAAGGTACCACATTTGTAGTGGCCTTTCTTCAGATAACATTTAGAACCATAACCCATAATACTTAGCAAGGGATTTTCCTGGGTCGTGTTTCAGGAAAATAGAGCATGCTTCTATGCCATTCTACACCCTCAGTGACAATGGGCATTGATGACTGTGTTAGTCAGGTTTCTGGTGTTGTGATAAAATACCTGAGAGAAACAATTTACAAGGAGGGAAGATTTATTTTGGCTCACAGTTCCAGAGGTTTCAGTTCATGGTCACATGGCCCTGTTACTCTGGAACTGTGGTGAGGCTGAAAATCATGGTGGGAGTGCTTGGTAGAGCAAAGCCGCTCACCTCATGGTGGCCAGAAACAAAAAAGAGAAGAAAGGGTCAGGTCCCAACACAGATGTTCCTTGTTCAATGACCCATCTATTTAATGACTATTCAGACTTACAACCCACCACTTGGACTTATGACCCATCTTCTTTTTGTACACTTCTGTACATCTTGTTTGTAGAGCCTCAGTGTCTTTTTTTTTGTACAGTATACTTTGTTTATATGGTAATGTAATTTTTACTGATTGTATTGTACAGTACTGTAGTTTCATATTCTGTTATACATTACAGTACTGCATGTAAGAGCTATGCAAATAAAAGCAAAGTCATCAACTTGGAGTTTCTTTTGACCATTTCTTTGTTCTGAATATTCTACATACTATGTACAATTCCTCATTAATGACCAATTCATTTAACACCTAGTTGCAGGAGCATAACTGGGTTGTTAAAGGAGGAGAGTCTGTAAACCCGTCAAGGGCACGCCTCCAATGACCTAACTTCCTCCAAATAGGTCGCACCTCCTAAAGTTTCCACCACCTCCCAATAGCACTGTCAGCTAGGAACTAAGCCTTCAACACATGATCTTTTGGGGGACATTTAAGATCAAAACCATAACACAACAACCACCATAGTAGGAAGAATCAAGAAGCATTTACCATAGAAAACACTATTCAACTCAGGTTGCTAGAATTCCACTTCTGGAGAGTCTACTCCTAGACATGGGGCTCCTAGTCTCCTTACTTCTATGGAAAATAAGGGGACCAAGCCCCAGGGAGACACTTTTTATGGATCCCAGCAGTTAATGTCCCTAAAGCTTCCAGATTCTCTGCCAAACTTCTCATGACTTCAAGCCCTTCACAAAATGCTTCAGAGGAAAGAATGGTGTTTGCCTACATACCAGGAAGTTGTAAACATTGATGAAATTCCTTTCTTAGGGCACACGTAAGAATAATAATCACATGGTAAAAGGCCAGAGAAATTGCTACTTACAGTTTCTTCTAACCGTCTTATGCTTTCTTGCTCTGTAGCCATATCTCTAGTTAGTAATTTGCAACTCTAGTCCCAATGGCTATTAAAAGTTTCTCGCTTCTAATTATTGTCTGCCCTGTCACAAAGAAAACATGGGGTCACTCAGCCCCAGAGAAGCCTCAGCTCCTCATCTTCTGCCTCATGAGAAATCACTGTCACTGCCTCTGTCTTCCATTCCCAGTTAAAAACTAAATATATATTGGCCCAACAGTGGGGTCCCTCAGAAGAAGGCAGAGATCTCTTTATTGGAAAATTCCTTCCCTAAGCCAAATAAACCAAATGGTGATGAGAGAAGCTTGTGGTTCCTGACTTAACTCAGCTAGGAGAGGCGAGACTGAGGTACTGCAAAGAGAGGAGTCCGCATGGATACACTTTAGTAAGGACAGATGCGACTGCCCTTAGAAATGTTTCCCTCTGGGTTATTAGCATCAGTGTAAGCTCTTCTCCATGTCTTTAACTCCTGGAATTGCCTAAGAGGTTAGAATAGGTGAACATAAAGGTAACGCCAAGCAAATTTCAAGCCTCTAAGTATATTCAGGGATTCTAAGATTTGATGTCTCCTTGTTTTACTTAGGGCCAGACACCAAATTAATGCAGAACAGTGGAAAGTCCACCTTTAAACGGACGAGTATGGACCGTCTTGTGAATGTCCTTGTGCTCTGGGTAAGTCAGACTTTTCCCCTGTATTTCTTTACAAATAGAAATACCTCCTTCCTCAGAAGTAGCTCCTATTTCCAACTTGGAATTTACTTGTTGATAATTTTCAAGCTCTATTTCCTTAGAGGAATCTGATGGTCTGCTGCCAGGAGAATAAGGAAGGTCAACGGGGCTTTGTTCTGGCTCCCTCATCTGAAGTTCTTGATTCCAAAAGAGCAGCTTCATGTTTATCTGTCTTATAAAATTTCACTTGGAAAAATAGGGGGTTCATCTACTAAAAATGAAATTTGGAAAGCACTACAATATATAATAATCAGCTTTGATAATAGAAGTTTAAATTGAAGATTATAAATAACTTCTGTCCATGCCACTTGATACAGATTGACTTTGTTCTTACCTGATAGAGATTAATTTCTTCACTTAAACAATTCTTTGCATAGCTAAGCAGTTCCAGTGATGCCAACATTTAATTCCATGACTTTTCACTTTTATTTTTATTCTATTGCTAGACTGTGACAATTAAAATGCTTTTTCTTTCTGTACACCTCTCATCAATATCTGAACTATAAACTGCCATTTCTTTTTTTTTTCCATTTCTCTTTTTACTTATTATGACAAACATCAAAGCTCCTTTTCAAAACCCTTTTTGAAGGTTATGAAGTTTTAGAAAATTAGGAAGATTCACTCAGCTTGAGACTAGCACTAAGTATTCACCACCTTTATTTTTCTACTACTAAGTGCATAGCTTTTAGCAGTTGAACAAAGTTCTATTTCCTGTTTCTTTCTTTTTTTTTTTGGTACCAGGAATCAAACTCAGGACCTTTTGCTTGCCAGGCAGGCACTGTGCCACTGAGCTATATCCCCAGCCCCCATTTCCTGTTTGTTAAGGAGGAAAACAATCACAGTCAAGAATTCAGGAAGAAGCCAGGCATGGTGGCACATGCCTGTAATCCCAGCACTCTGGGAGGTTAAGGGAGGAGGATCACAAGTTTGAGCCCAGCCTGGGCAATTTAGTGAGACCTGTCTCAAAAAGAAATGAGGTGAGGGGTAGGCTAAGTATGTAGCTCAGTGCAAAGGCCCTGGGTTCAATCCCCAGTACCACCAAATTTTAAAAAACAAAAAGCTTACTTTCCCCAAATTGTATGCCTAAGAATGTTTAAACTATAGAGACAAATATAATGAAATGCTCTGCAAGCATTAAAAAGAATGTAGAGAGTTATATGAGCTAACAAGAAGATATATAATTAAATTTTACTGTAACCCCATTACTCTGGGAGGCTGAGGCAAGAAGATAGCAACTTTGAGCCCACCCTGGGCAATTTAGAGACTTAGTGAGAACCAGAGAACTTAGTGAGAACCAGTCTTAAAATAAAAAACAGCTGGGGATGTGGCTGAGCACAAAGACCCTGAGTACCACCAAAAAAAAAAAAAAAAAAAAAAAGTATTCTAGTACCACCAAACAAACAAACAAACAAACAAAATGAAACAAAATCAGGAAGGTGACATAGGTGGATATGCTTTCAACATTAGGAATATATAACATTAGTCAACAAACTAGTTCATATGGTCTAGGCTTGTCTTCAAAACAGGATGATTCTTATTTGCCTCGAAATGTTCAGCTATTTGTGTACCTGTCAAAAGGTTAGTGACGGTACTTGACATCTGTAGAGGGATTTGAACTTTCAGAATATTTCACATCATTAATCACAGCCTTGCTACACTCAAGTAATAAGCAAGTCAAAAAGTATTTCTCCTCTTTTGACATGTCTGTAAATTGAGACAAAGTAGAGATAAGTATCACTAAGTCCCACAAAAACATAATGGCAACGACAGGTCTATGACACATCAAATCATATTTATCGAGCATCTGTTATGTGCCCAGCATGTACCAAAAATTGTGAGAATCATAAAGATATATAAGAAATGGAGGGCCGGTGAGATGGCTCAGCGGCGTAAGCGCCTGCCTTGCAAGCGCAAGGGCCCGAGTTCGACTCCCGGATCCCACATACGAAAAAGGGGCCGGTGATATCGCTCAGCGGCACGGGTGCCTGTTGGTGCGCGAGGTCCTGAGGTCAACCCCCCGGTACCCACAAAAAAAAAAAAAAAAAAAAAAAAAAGAAATGGATCTAGGGGCTGGTGAGATAGCTCAGTGGCATAAGTGCCTGACTGGTAAGCGCGAGGTCCTGAGTTCGACTCCCGGTACCCACAGATGAAAAAAGGGCCGGTGATATTGCTCAGCGGCACGGGTGCCTGCTGGCATGTGAGGTCCTGAGTTCAACCCCCGGTACCCAGAAAAAAAAAAAAAGAAATGGATCTAGCCCTCAAACATGTAAGTCTGTGGTAGAGCATCAATATCAATTTGTGCCAGTTGCTTTACATGCATCAATTTATTCAGTCACATCTATCCATCTAGACATAACTTTTAAGCATCAAAGCTCAAAGAAATTATGAAATTCAAAAGGAGATCCTAAAAGCTTCCAGAGAGGGAAGAAAGGTCATATACAAGGATCAGGAATCAGAATAGCATTTCTCCATCTCAACATCAACAGCAGAAGTCACACATCAAGGCCTGCAAAATCTGCCAAGAAATTATTTGCAGCCTCTAATTCTCAATCCAGTGAAACTATCAATAAATTGAAGTATAAAGAATATCCATACATGCAAAGACCAAAACAATTTACTCATGAGTTACCCTTTCTTAGGAAGCTTCAAGAATGTATATTGCAGCAAAACAAAAGCATAAACCAAGAAAGAAGCAGCCATAGCAGCCAGGAAGCATGGGAGCAGAGAAGGAAGGCCTCTAGGTCACAGCATTGTTGAGCCCTTTAGAGCTTTTAGAGCTTTTAATGGTAACAGCCCGCTGTGGCACGCGTGCCATAGGTTCACCACCACGGACTGGGATGAGAGCTGAACTGCAGACCTAGAGAATAGCCAGTGCGGAGGAGAGCGGGAGGGGAGAGGGCTCTGCGCGGGTGTCTGCACACAGGGTGTGGTGCACTGCTCAGGCTTCACAGGCGAGGCAGTGCACAGGTAGTGTAAATGTTGGGGAAGGTAAACCGGCAGTAGCAGCTTCAGGAGCTTGCATTTGTGAAATCGCTCATGTAATCTCTGCTTCAGGAAGCATGGAATGTTGTCTGGGGTACATTGTTCACTCTAGGATATCTAACTGAAGAAGGACCCCAAAAATGAGAACTGGATTGACACCCAATTTCTCACCAACACCACTGGGTTCTAGAAACCAGTAGGATCATCATTCCAAAGTTCTTAATGACAACAATTTTGACCTAGAAATATATACTTAGGCAAACTACAAATCAATTAAGAGGACAAAACTGTTTCTACTGTAGGACCTTTACCCTTGCTGGCAATGTCTGCACTCAAGTCTTCATGGCTTGAAATTGGAATGATGCCCAAAATCCTGGGGTAACACATGGATGTGAAGGGCCACAGGACCAAGGACTACTTTCTCTTTAAGGAGCTCTATTATGAGAGAGATGAACTTAGTACTAGCTATTTATTTCAGGCTTTGCCAGAACCACTTTTGCTAAATGGGAGGCTGTCTGCTCTTGTGTCTGATTGGCTCTAGTAATAAACAAGTAACCTCTGAAATTTGTAGCAATAACCAAACTAATAATTTCTTGGGTTTTTTTCTTCCCATAGAAAGGAAACAAAGTGAAGCTTAGGCTCACTCCATCACAATAATAAGATACATAGAACATCTTCAAGAGCTTAGAAGGCCTCAGTGTGGCGGGAAAAGCTCTGGGAAGGAGGAAAGAACAGACTGTCCCCTGCCCCTGCAGGGCCTGGCTAAGGAAGGACTTGGTCTGATAAGAGGTGGTCTTCCATTCTGGAGGCTCAGTCTGAGCAGATCCGGTTCTGGAGGATCCACCATCTGACAGTGAAGGAAGGGCGCATCACAGAAACCATGGCGACAGGAATAAAACAGGGGTACTGAAAGTCACCCTATAATTTCTCCAGCAGCTGTGGAGCAGTTCAGATGATTTATTCTAATCATTTTACCTTCCTGTTTGTTCCCACTGGTGCCGATGTAGAACAGGCTGGAGCAGTGCATGTGGCGGAATACAATATTGACCACGTGGACTATCCAGAGAGGAAGGCTAGAGCAGTGCAGCTCACCTTTGAGGTTTGAGCTGACATGAGGAGAGCCTCACCTTCACGTAACTCACTAAAGAGAAGGAAAAGAAAGTAGAGTAAGAGCTGAGCAGTGTACTCAGTATGAATCTGGAGTGGGCTAGGAATAAAAGTAAATTTTATTGTTTTCTCCCAATCTTCCTCAGTTTCATTCTCCCCAGACTCCTCACCCAGCTCTCAAATCTATTTTCGATATTGAATGTTAAGTATTTCTTGTTAATTTTTAAGTGATAAAGGTTTTGTGCTTATATTCTTAAATAAGACCTTTATCTTTTTTTTTGTGTGTGTGGGTACCGGGGGTCGACCTCAGGACCTCGCGTGCCAGCAGGCATCCGTGCCACTGAGCGATATCACCAGCCCCTTTTTCATATGTGGGTTCCGGGAGTCAAACTTGGGCCCTTGCGCTTGCTGGGCAGGCGCTTATGCCGCTGAGCCATCTCACCGGCCCCCAAGACCTTTATCTTTTAGCTATATATTAAAATATTTACAGATGAAATTATGTAATGTGAGAGATTTGCCAAAAACAAGAAAGAGGACAGGGAAGGGGAGATTTGGGTGATATAACATTGGCCACAAATTGATAACTGTTTAAATTGGGTGATGGGTACATGGGCATAGGGGGTGTTTATTGTATTTATATGCTTTAATGTATGTTTCAAATTTTTCATAAAAAAATTTATTTTTAATCTCAGTTTCTCTGAATGATCCCAGTCAGACCTGCTCCTCTTGCCTTGCCACTTACCTTTAAAGACTTCCCCATCAGTTCTGCATAGATGAGACCACTGATCATCTGGCAGTGAGGCTGGTGCTCTGAGCTAGCCACACTTTGTAACCAAGAGCAGCAATATGAAAACTAAGAGGTGGTTCACAATAACATTAGACGCATTTTCTATAGAGGCACATGGGCATATAGTGATGGTGGGAATGTAAAATGGTGTAAACACTGGAAAACATTTGATAGTTTTTAAAAATGTTAAACATAAACTTACTGTAGGAAACAGTAATTCCACTCCTATTTACAAAGAAAATGAAAGCTTATGTCTTTCAAAAGACAGGTCATGTACATGTACCAACTCCCCATGATGAATGTAATCAATATGTACTGCAAACATGTACTAGTAAAAAATACTGAAAATAAAAAAATTAAAGAGAAAAAGACTTGTACATAATAATTGTTCAGTGCATCTTCATTTGCAATAGACAAAAACTGGAAACAACCCAAACGTCCAATAAAAGGCAAATTAACACACAAAGTGTACAATATCTACACAAAAATACTACTCTTCAATTCTTTTTTTTTTTTTTTTTTCTTTTTTTTTGGTGTGGTACCGGGAACCAAACTCAGGACCTTGTGCTTACCAGGCAAGCGCTTATGCCGCTGAGCTATATCACCGGCCCCTCTTCAATTCTTCTTTTTTTTTTTTTTTTTTGTGGGTACCGGGGGTCGACCTCAGGACCTCGCACACCAGCAGGCGCCCGTGCTGCTGAGCGATATCACCGGCCCTTTTATCGTATGTGGGTTCCAGGAGTCGAACTTGGGCCCTCGCGCTTGCCGGGCAGGCACTTATGCCACTGAGCCATCTCACCGGCCGCCCCCTCTTCAATTCTTAAAATACAAACTAATCTAAAATGGCACAAGCAGATTAGTGGTTGCTTGGAGACCAGAAGAAGGGAAGAGAGAAGGAAGAATTACAAAGAAGCACAAAGAAACTAGAGAATAATGGATATTATTATCTTGACTGTAATGATAGATTTGCAGATATGTGTGTGTAGATATGTGTGTGTGTGTGTGTGTGTATATATATATAATTGTATTCTAAATATGTGCAATTGAGGGGAACAGTGACTGGAAGGGGACATAGAATGGGTTTTTAATGCCAGAAATGTCCTATTTCTTCATTAGTTCAATGAGTGATTACTTTGGGAAAATTCATCAATTGATATTTGTGATTTTTGCAGTTACCATTAACCAGGCTTTTACTATTGAACTTACATGGCCTGTTGAAACAAACAGTTCTCAGATCATTCGTCCACCTTAGATTAAGACTGAGATGTCAGATATTAGAGATAATATTAATTTATCCTTCTGGGTTTCTGGGCAGACTTGGCGACCTTGTCAGCTCCAGCAGCCTTCTTGTCCACTACCCTGGTGACAATCAGAGCAAATGTTGGTCTCATTTCATGAATAGTAAAACAGAGAAGCTTTCAACACACATGGGCTTCCCAAGAACAATATCAGTGGTGGAAACATCACCAGGTTTCAAGAATTTAGGGTATCTTGCGGCTTCTTAATAAAACGCTGATCAGTTCCTTCAGCTCAGTAAACTTGTATGCAACCTGAGCTATGTGATGCTCCAGTATAGGTAGCAGCCAGATGGCCCCGATCTTCCTAAGACCTTAGCTTTTTGGAATCAGTAAATAATTTTTTCCACACTCAATTTTCTCCTAGAAACTCTAAAATCTATTCTGAAAATTTACAGTTCTATTAACCTCTTTCCGGCTACTGAGCATTGTGAAATGCAGCTGTCCCTGAGTACCTCCAGGGGACTGGATCTAGGATCCCTCCACAGATACCCACATCCACGGATGCTCAA
This sequence comes from Erethizon dorsatum, assembly GCA_028451465.1. Classification (NCBI taxonomy): domain Eukaryota; kingdom Metazoa; phylum Chordata; class Mammalia; order Rodentia; family Erethizontidae; genus Erethizon; species Erethizon dorsatum. The sequence goes on along the minus strand of CM051822.1, from coordinate 39,074,704 downwards.
ATTCCTTATATACAATGGTGCAATATGGCTGCAGTACCCACACACACCCTCATGTATACTTTAAACAACCCCTCAATCACTTGTCATTTTTTTTTCTGGTACTAGGGGTTGAAACCAGTGAGTGATGAGCTATATCCCCACATCTGTTTTTAAATTTTATTTTGAGATAAGGTCTTACTAAGTTTCCCAGGCTGGCCTTGAACTCAGCATTGTCCTTGCCTTAGCTTCCCGAGTGCTGGGATTATAGGTGTGCATCACCCCTCCTGGCTCTTTTGATTCCATGTGAATTTTAGGATTGTTTTCTCCAGTTTTGTGAAAAATGCTATTGGTATTTTGATAGAGATTACATTAAATATGTATCTCAATTTTGGAAGCATGGCCATTTTGACCATATTGGTTCTGCCTATCCAGGAACAGGGGTATCCTTCCATTTTCTGATGTATTCTTGAATTTCCTTTTTCAGAGTACTGTAGTTTTCATTGTAGAGGTCTTTCACTTCTTCAATTAGGTTAATATCTGTTTAATTTTTCTTTTTTTTTTTTTATGTGGGTTCCGGGAGTCGAACTCAGGACCTTGCGCTTGCCAGGCAGGCGCTTGTGCCGCTGAGCTATCTCACCAGCCCTGTTTAATTTTTCTTAATGCTGTTGTGAATTGCATTTTTTCCTAATTTCTTTCTCAATGTGTTTATTATTAGTATAAAAGGAGTGGTATTGATTTTTATGTGTTGATTTTGTATACTGCTACATTCTTGAATTTGGTTAATAATTCTAAGAGTCTGATGGTGGATTTTTTGGGTCTTCTATATAGAGGACCATGTCATCTGCAAATAATGATAATTTGACTTCTTCTTTTCCTATACATATCCCTTCTGTTTCTTTTTCTTGCCTAAATACTCTTGCTAATGTTTCAAGTATTATGTTGAACTGGAGTAGTGATAGAAGACATCCTTGTCTTGTTCCTGATTTTAGAGTGAAAGCTTACAGTTTTTTCCCATTTAATGTGATGTTGGCAATAGCTTTGTCATAAATGGCTTTTATCAGATTGATATAAGATCCTTCTATATCTATTTTCTTCAGTGTTTTTATCATGAAAGGATGTTGGATTTTGTCAAAAGCTTTTTTTGCATCTGTAGAGATGATCATGTGATTTTCGTCATTGTTTCTGTTCATGTGATGAATTACATTTATTGATTTGCATGTGTTGAACTATCCTTGTATCACTAGGATGGAGTCTACTTGATCATTATGTGTGATCTTTTTGATGATTCATTGCATTCTGTTTGCCAGTATCTTGTTGAAGATTTTTGCATTTATATTCATTAAAGAGATTGATCTATAGATTTTTTGGTTGGATCTTGGTCTGGTTTTAGAAACAGGGTAATGCTTGCTTCCTGAAATGACTTGGGGAGTACTGTTTCCCTTTCAATTTCATTAAAAAGCTTGAGGAGTGTTGGTGTTAGATCTTCCCTGATCTTTTTGTGGAATTCAGCAGTGAAACCATCCAGACCTACCAATACCAGTTCTATAGACATCTTAGAAGGGCAGACACAAAGACTTGTCAGCCAAGCTGGTGGAAGGATATGACCCAAAGGTTTAAGCGCTATGGTTCTATTGGTACTGCTGTCTTTATGGGTGACTTTTCATCCCTTGAACCTAGGCATGTTGGCTCCAGCATGTTGTCACCATTCCAAATGCTACTGTGTTGGGGGTGTGACTAATTTTTTTAACATAGGTGCTGACTTCCTTAACAATTTCCTCATATATCTTCTGGCATGTAGGGTGTCTCAGTGGAATCCATTTTGTTAACACCAAGAATTAGTTGTTTCACACCCCAAGTGTAAGCCATAAAGACATTCTCGTGGATGTGCCCTTTTATGGGAATACCAGCACCAAATTCATGAATACCAACATGAAATTCACCAATACCAGCAGCACCAGTCGGGAAATCAGAGCCAGCTTGAGTTGTTCATGTTTCTCTATGTCCTAGGGCAAGAGTCCTCAACTTTTTGGGCAACAGGGACCAGTTTTGTGGGAGACAATTTTTCCGCTGACACATTGAGGGCGGTAATGGTTTTGGGATGATTCAAGCACATTACAGTTATTGTGCATTTTATTTCTATTACTACAGTAATACCTCAGTTCATGAACACTTCTGTTTGCAAATGATTCCATTCCCAAACAAAAGCATTAGGCAAAATTTTGCTTCCATTCACAAACTCCACATCAGGTGACAAACACAACCACAGCCATCTTCCCCACACAAACACAAATGCGCCCATCTTCCCCAAATTAAAACAAATTAAGTTCATAAGCTGAAGTACCACTATACATTGTAGTATATAATGAAATAATTACACAATTATTTGTAGCTGATCCCTTGCACTAGAACCACCACCTCAGCTCCACCTCAGATCATCAAATCATCAGGCATTAGATTCTCATAAGGAGTCCACAACCTAGAACCTTTGCATACACAGTTCACAGTAGGGTTCACGCTTCTATGAGAATCTCATGCTGCCACTGATCTGACGAGAGGTGAAGTTCAGGTGGTAATGTAAGCAATGGAAGTGGCTGTAAATACAGATGAAGCTTCACTCGCTCGCCCGAAAAGTCCATGGCCCAGGAAGTGGGGACCCTTGTCTTAGGGCAGTGATGGTGAGCCTTTTAGAACTTTCAGTGGTAACAAACAGCCCACTGTGGCACTCACACCATAGGTTTGCCACCACTGTCCTAGGGCATCAATGATAGTTGCATAATACTAGCTCGTTTCAAATTCCACAAGGAGATGTCAATGATGATAGCACTTCACTCTCAGCTTTCATTTATCCAAGGCCTAGGCCTACTTGAAGGAATCTTTCCCTTCTCAGCAGCCAATGTTTCAATGGCTTTTTGTCAACCCACCACATTTGTAGATCAGATGGCCAGTAGCAGGCTTGCCTGAATCTACATGTCCAATGACAAAAATGTTAACGTGAGTCTTTTCCTTCCCCATTTGAGCTTTGATTTAGTGGTGGTTTTCTCAACAACTGTGTTCTGGCAGCAAACCCACTGTGAAAAAGCAGAGTATCAGCTTAATCTGCAACTCTAGGTAGTGTGACGTAGTCAAAATAAGATAACTGACATAATAGATCTCAGTGACAAACCCTCAAAACCTCAATGACAACATAATAAAGATTATGTCTTGCTCATTTGGCAGTACAGTGAAGGTGACTGTGTAGAGAAATGGCTTGCTTCACCAATCAGAAATTTACACTCTTTCTAGCTAATGCCTCCATGAACCTCATGGGTTTCAGAATCATTTACTTTATTCTCTCCTTCCAACCAGCAAAGGGGAGAGGGCAGAAAACAGGAAGATTCACACATTATATTTTTAGGTATAAGACTGTAAGAAGCATAATTACTTCTGTCAACATTACCATCGGCTCTGCCGCAACGTACTTTTCTTTCCTTTTTTTTTTTTTTTTGAGACGGGGTCTCGCTTTGTAGTGCAGGCTGGACTTGAACTATGTAGCCCAATCTGGCCTTGAACTCACAGCAATCCTCCTGCCTCAGCCTCCTGAGTGCTGGGATTACAGGTGTGGGCCACCATACCTGGCTACCCCTTTTGATTATCATATATCCATTTCTTCCTACATGTGTGATACCCTCATCATCATCTCCTCCAAATCCAATCCAGTAACTGTATCCAGTGCAGATTCTGGGGTCTCTGGGTGATGCACAGTCCTCTCTATCTAATCTAAATATGGTTTCTCTTGGTCTTGAGACAGGGGAGGAATGTTTTTAATTCATTACTCTCAATGACGTCTGGCTCTACCCATGGGGAGTTTTTCCCCCTTCTTTTTATCCTCCTTGGCCAACTCTGAAGATGTTGGGGAATCTGCTGTTCTTAGGGACTGCATTTTTCACTACCTGCTACCCACCCAGTATTGCTTTCTTTTAAGGCTTCCCAAAAAGTCACAAGCTTTTAAAGACTGGGTTCATGGTTACTTTAGTAATACCATCTCTCCAACACCGCCCAGGCTTCTCATGTGTTTGCTCCCAATTAGTTCCACATGCCAGAAACCAACCCCCCGCACACACACACACAAACAAAAATTCTTTCCTAGGCATAGTTCTGAAATTTGTCTTATTTCTGTGCTTCCTTACACTTCATGCCCTACTCTCTCCACTCAGTGGCAAGAAAGTTGAGGCTATCTGAAATAATAGTCATGGGTTAAAATATATTGACTTTAACCCAAATTTTGTCTCAGGCTAAGACATTTTATTCAGTTGAAAAGAATCACTGGGTCTTGTTTTCTAAAGGTGCCAATCTCTTCCTATTCATTGTCTAGAAGTTATAGTCCTTTCATGGCCTAAATTTCTTTACTCTATTTCATTAGTGCTTACATTTTGGTCAGTTCTTTCTTATGTTCAACTCTTCCTTTTAAAACTTTGCCAAAGGCAGCCAATAGTAACCAACATTCTAACACTCTGATCCTTTCTAACCACTTCCTTTAGAGCTTCAGGTTCAGTAGGCACACAGTCTACCTTCCAGGTTTACCAGATTAGTTACTGTTTACATTCTTGCCTTTTATATCAGTTTTCTTTATTACCCACCCCCAAATGCTAAGCCAATGGCACACATTTTAGATTTTTTAAAAAGTGGCACCTCACTTCAATAATGGAGTCATTAAGGGATATGTTTCAGAAACTGTTTCTCCTACTTGATAGCTAGGTGACTTTAGTCAGAACATTTTTCTACTCTCAGTATCAGGTTTCTCATTTATTGTTAAAAGAGTATAAGTATTAAATAATTAACCTATGTAAGATAATCAGCAGTCCCTAGCACTTAATTAGTGCTTAGTATATTTTAGCTACTATTATCTTTCCTCAAAACCCCGAGGATGGCTCCCGTTGAGCTTTCCTTTCTGTCCTGTGTCCTGTGTCCAGGGCCTGTGAACTACAGTGTGTGACCTCCTGTCCTCCAAGGAGAGACAGACTTCTTGTTGAGCTCCAGAAGGTAGAACTGAAGCAGTATATACCTTGGATGAAATGTTCATTTAATTTATTTTTGTTTTATTTTGTTTTATATAGATTTTCCTGCTTTTAGGCATCATGTGTTTTATCATAGCAATTGGTCATGGCATTTGGCAGAGCAAGATAGGCTACTACTTCCAGATTTTTCTGCCATGGGAAAATTACGTCTCTTCATCAGTTGTATCTGCCACACTCATTTACTGGTCCTACTTCATTATTCTCAACACTATGGTGCCCATTTCCCTCTACATCAGGTAGGCTTCTTTGATTATATTAGGCTATGGGGGAGGGTTGACTTCATACTTCTGCTTAATTCCCCAACTAGGGTATGAACTTTAAAAAACCTTATGCTATGTGCTCTTTAATTCTTTACTCTCTACAGGCTTGGTATGTGAAACACTCTCAGAAATATCTAGAGATTGTATAAATGCCTTCCATTCCAGAGTACTGTGCTAGATACTATGTAATTTATACAAAAAGAAAATTATACCTGCCCTCAAATAACCTGTGAGTGACTAAATAAGACATAGAAACATATGAAATAGTTAGATAAATTTGGTAATGCTAACACCAGACTGGGCAGGTGCTCTTACCAAACAATGAGAGAGACTCCACAAATTCATTCATATGTCAGTTAGTCAGAACTCAGAATGTATTTCCCACAGAAAAAATTTGCCAAACAGGTATGATTTTGACTTAAATTCAGTTCATAAAAGTTGGAGAAGAGAAAGGGTGTATTCTCCCTTTTTCATAAGCACCTTGGACAAAAATTTGAAATGGGTGAAGTGAATCTTCACTGTATTCTTACCTTCCTTTTCTAGGTGAAACATTCCCTGGCACACACACAGACCCAGGTGTGTTTTAGTTTCCTCCTTTCCAGATTTCCTGAAGCATGCACTATGACATCCTTACCCAGAAAACACCCTCCATAACTAAATTACATTATTTAATAGTTATTGAGTACCTACTATGTGCCAGGCAAACATGAGTAATAAAACATCCCTTTCTCTCGAGGAGATTGCAATGTAGCTATGGAAACAGATACATAAATAACTATGGTACAATATGAAAAATGATGTACAACAACTGGGATCTCATCTTATTAAAAAATTTTTGGACATCAAAAGAAATCACCAACAGAGTGAAAAGAAAACCCACAGAGTTGGAAAAAATTTTAGCCAATTGTCCCTCAGACAAAGGACTTCTATCTAGAACATATAAAGAATTGAAAAAAATCAGACCCCAAATTCAAAGACCCAACCAAAAATGGGCATCTGAGATGAATACACACTTCTCAGATGAAGAAATACAAATGGCAAATAAACATATGAAAGAATGTTCAACATCATTGGTCATCCAAGAAATGCAAATTAAAACAACACTGAGATTCCATCTCACCCAGAAAGAGTGGCTATCATCAAGAAATCAAGCATTAACAAATGTTGGCAGGGCTTTGGGGAAAAAGGAACCCTTCTCCACCGTTGGTGGGAGTGTAGACTGGTACAACCATTGTGGAAATCAGTGTGGAGACTCCTTAAAAAACTAAGATTAGGGGCTGGTGAGATGGCTCAGCAGTGTACGCGCCTGCCTGGCAAGCGCGAGGGCCCAAGTTCGACTCCCGGAACCCACATACGAAGAAAAGGGCCGGTGATATCGCTCAGCGGCACGGGCGCCTGCTGGCGTGCGAGGTCCTGAGGTCAACCCCTGGTACCCACAAAAAAAACAAAACAAAACAAAAAAAACAACTAGGATTAGAGGTCCCATTCAACCCAGCTATTCCCTTCTGGGTATCTTCCCAGAAGAATTAAAAACATCATACCACAGTGATATATGTACACCCATGTTTATAGCAGCACAATTTGTAATAGTTAAATCTTGGAAACAACCCAAATGCCCATCATCTGAGGAATGGATAAAAAAGATGAGGTATTTTTATATAATGGAGTACTACTCAGCTATAAAGAAAGATAAACTCGAGGCTTTCATAGGTAAATGGATACAACTAGACACCCCACTCATAAGTGAAATAAATCAAACTCACATGTGTAATCATCATATTGTCTCCCTAGTGTAAGAAGCTGAAAAAGTAAATAAGATCCAAAATCTACAATAGATATTGTGAAAGGGAAAGAAAGTGCTCAAAAGGAAAGAACAACTGGGATGGGGAAAGAAGGAAAGAAGGAAGGGAAAAGAAAATAAAACTATATATATACATATATATATGTATATGCAAGATAGCTAAAATAATTATACTACTAACTTCTTTTAGTTCATTGAAAAAAAGTTTGTGCTTATATTATTTGATCAATTTTGCTTGCCTGTATCTTGTAATCTGAGCAACTACTTTGAAGTTAACAATACGCAATATTGTTAATTAACAATATTGTTAGTTGTTGTTATCTTGTTAATTGTTAATTTCCTATCTTGTTTTGAAAATCAGTATCTTTATTTTTATTATTTTTTTCTCTCTAAAATAAAAAAAATGATGTAATTGAAATGATGGAGTGCTAGAGGAGCCTTGAGAAAGAATAGATTAGCTCTGGCTGGAGAAGCTTAGGAAGGCTTGCACAAAGGTAATAATCAAATTGATATTTGAAAAAAGAGAATAGGGAAAGAACATTGCAAACAGAAAGTTCAGTATGTACAGAGGTGTGGAGGCTTTTTAAAAAGTTAGTTAGGGGCCGGTGATATCGCTCAGCGGCATAAGCACCTGCCTGGCAAGCGCGAGGTCCTGAGGTCGACTCCTGGTACCCACATAAAAAAAAAAAAAGTCAGTTAGGCTAAGGAGTTGGATGGTAATGTGGGGTCAGATCCAGAAGATCCTTAAATTACAGGCCAAAGAGTTTGGATTTTATCCTAAAAGCCAGAGAAAGCCAGCCAAGTTTTTTCTAAGGAAAAAAGAATGTGATTAGATGTTCAGGTTTAGAGTCCATGCTGGCGGCTGGTATGGTAAAGGCTGGGGAGGGAGGTCAAACTCCAAGACTGAGCATCATCAGTAGAGGACTTGAGCGCCTTTTTCCTCAGCTCACAGAAAAAAAAAAAAAAAAATCCAGGTCTCTCAATGCTGCTCTCTCAGACAGGGATTATGAATAAAGCAGTTTAATACATGTGAAGTATGAATGATGACAGGAAGGAGGTCCCTTAACTCTTTACTGTTTTACAATGGAAAATGCTTGTTGACTATAATGAATCCATAATGCATGTTATTTCCAGTAGACAAGGACTGTGACAAAGGCATAGGCAAATTCATATGAGAAAGTGGCTGTTTCACCACAGGTGGGATGTCTTGCCCGGAAATTTATCAGAGGGTCAGCCCACAAACCACTCTGACTTTCACAGATTCTTCCCTTCTTCTGAAACAAACTCTAAGTATGACGAGTTTCTCCATCTTCCCCCACGTGACAGCAGTAATATCCTTTAATTAGGCCAATGTTTCCTTTTATAAGTTAACTACTGAATTTTAAAAATTATGACTTTTCCTGGACACATTTTGGAAGGAGAAAGAGTGAAAGAGGTTATGATTCAGACAAGTTAATCAAGAATATCTGGATCCAGGTGGTAAAGCCTTTCATGATAATGGCCATGGTCAGAATTATGATGAGCTGGCTGATGGGAAAGGTCCTTCAGAAAAGTGGATTCCCGGGGAAGATACTCTGATTTTCAGGTGCTAGCCCTGAGCTACCTATAAGAGCTGGACCCGTAAGAAGGAAACCAACCTAAAGTTTTGTTTTGTTTCATTCTGTTCTGTTCTGTGCTGTTTTGTGTTTTGTTTCATTTTGTTTTTGTCCTGCTCTGACCAGGACCCTTCTTTTTTTTTTCTCCTTAGTGTTGAAATAATAAGACTGGGCAATAGTTTTTATATCAACTGGGATCGGAAGATGTTTTATGCACCAAAGAATACCCCGGCACAGGCTCGCACTACCACCCTTAATGAGGAGCTTGGCCAGGTCAAATATGTGTTCTCTGACAAAACAGGGACTCTGACTCAGAACATCATGATCTTCAACAAGTGTTCTATCTACGGAAAGCTCTATGGTATGCATGTTTCCCTGCCTTCCTGAGCCCTGGAGAATACCACTTCATGGATTGTTTTTTTTTTTTTTTTTCTTTTTTTTTTTTTGTGTGGGTACTGGGGGTCGAGCTCAGGATCTTGCGCGCCAGCAGGCGCCCATGCCGCTGAGCAATATCACCGGCCCTTTTTTCATATGTGGGTTCCGGGAGTCGAACTCAGGCCCTCGCGCTTGCCAGGCAGGCGCTTACGCCGCTGAGCTATCTCACCGGCCCTGGATTGTTTTCAGGAGTAGACCGACTCTTGGGCAAGGCATGGTGGCACATTCCTATAATCCCAGCACTCAGGAGGCTGAGGCAGAAGGATTTGGAGCTCCAGGGCAGCCTGGACTATATAGAAAGATCGTGTCTCAAGAAAAAAATAATAGGGCCGGTGAGATGGCTCAGTGGCATAAGCGCCTGCCTGGCAAGCGCGAGGGCCCGAGTTCGACTCCCGGAACCCACATACGAAACAAGGGCTGGTGATATTGCTCAGTGGCACGGGCGCCTGCTGGCGCGCGAGGTCCTGAGGTCGACCCCCGGTACCCACCAAAAAAAAAAAAAAATTAAGCTAGGCATGGTGACACACACATGTAATCCAAGCATGCTGGAAGGCTGAGGCAGGAGTATCAAAAGTTTGAGCCTAGCTTGGGTATTAGTGACTTAGTGAGGCCCTATCTCAAAATTTAAAAATAAAAAAAGGCTGAGATGTAGCTCAGTGCAAAGGTCCAGGGTTCAATCCCCAGTATCCCTGGGTGGGGAGGAAAACCCTCCTTTAACCCTCTTGTTAACTCTGTGCTCTGTTTTACTGACCAATAGGCAATTCCTATGACAAGGTTGGATCTAAGGCACCAGACTCTAAGGTGAGTGAGTACAGCTTCCTGGGAAACACGCGTGGGAGCTGAATGAGGCTGTGCTTCAGAGAAGCATCTGTAACACAATTGGGACTCTAGCCCCTGAAATATTAAAGCTCTTATTGGCCTCAGAATATCAGAAAATGGAGCTGGGTGAAAGCAGGACTAGCTCAGTCTAGAGCTCTGGCCTGGTATGCACATGGCCCTGCAGAACATTACATGCATTTTGCTAAGAAAACTATAGGGTAGACTGTCTTAGTTACTTTTCTCGTTGCTGAGACAAAATACCCAACACCCAAAGTTAAAGGGGAAAGGTTTATTTAGCTCACAGTTTGTAGAGGTTTCAATCCATAATAGGCTGGCTCCAAGGTAGGGTGGCACATGGCAGAGGAGAAGAGTTCATGGTGGGCAGAATGTAGTAAAGCAACAAGGACCTTACTAGTGTCTTTCTGCCCCTTTTATATTGTATCTAGGCTGCCTGGATTAGGGCAGGTGCCAAACCCATCAGTGGACTGATTTAGTAATCTCATACCCTTAATCCCAGCGTCACACACTCTAGATCCAGCCACCTATAACTGTATGAGGCTTTGTGGGGGACATCTAGACACAGCCATAACATGGAGCTACAAGTACTTATTGGTCGATTTTTCTGTGAATCTAAAACTGCCCTAAAAGGTAGATTATCGGGGCCGATGAGATTGCTCAGCAGCATAAGCGCCTGCCTGGCAAGCGCAAGGTCCTGGAGTTTGACTCCTGGTACCCACATACGAAAAAAGGGCCGGTGATATCGCTCAGTGGCACAGGCGCCTGCTGGCGTGCGAGTCCTGAGTTCAACCCCTGGTACCCACAAAAAAAAAAAAAAATTATCAATTAAAAATAAAATAAGTGGGGCTGGTGAGATGGCTCAGCAGTGTAAGCGCCTGCCTTGCAAGCGCGAGGGCCCGAGTTCAACTCCCGGAACCCACATACGAAAAAGGGGCCGGTGATATCGCTCAGCAGCACGGGTGCCTGTTGGCGCACGAGGTCCTGAGGTCGACCCCCCGGTACCCACAAAAAAAAATAATAATAAAATAAAATAAAATAAGCAGGTTTCAGAAAACAGCCCATTAACCAGAGATAACCACTAATACTATTTTTTATATTTTCTTTTTATTCATACTTAAAAAAAAGCTCAGAATCTTCCTTTGTCCCCACATTCCCCCCAGCCATTATTAGTTTTCATCAGACAATCCAAAATATTTGATGTCTAGCATATGTCAGTCTTTGAGTAAGTGCTTAAAATGCAGGGAAATACAACAGACTTGGTCCCTACCTTCAAAGAATTGACTAGAGGAGAAGCTGTAAAAGGAAGCAGGCAATTACAACAATCTCTAACTCCTCATTGTCTATCCATTCTTCAGCCCTTTCTGTGTAATCAGACTCTGTCCTATCATATCCACAAACTATCCTAGCCAAGGCCTTGTTAAATCCTGACCCAACTTCTCTACAGACCTTAACACTGGTGGTTTTTTTTTTTTTTTTTTTTTGTGGGTACCGGGGGGTCGACCTCAGGACCTCGCGCGCCAGCAGGCGCCCGTGCCGCTGAGCGATATCACCGGCCCCTTTTTCGTATGTGGGATCCGGGAGTCGAACTCGGGCCCTCGCGCTTGCCAGGCAGGCGCTTATGCCGCTGAGCCATCTCACCAGCCCAACACTGGTGGTTTTGTTTTGTTTTTGTTTCTGTTTTTGTGTTGTGGTAGTAGGGATTAAACCCAGGGGTACTCTACTACTAAGCTACACCCAAGCCCTTTTTATTTTTTGAGGATCTCACTAAGTTGCCCAGACTAGCCTAGAACTTGCCGTCCTCCTGCCTCATCCTTCCAAATTTTAACACTCTTAAACTCCACTTTATCTTAAAGGTCTCTTGTCCCTTGGTTTCTGTTAAATAACAACCCTCTTGTTTTTCCTTCTCCATTGCTTTTTCTCATCGCTTTGCCTTATGTACTGATGGTCCCCAGGGCTCTATTACTGATCCACTTCTCCATCTATATAGTCTCCCCAGATAGTCTCATGTATTCACATGGCCTCAATTACTTTCTACCTACTGATGATCTCCAAATCTATATATCCAAGGAACCCTAGCCCCTTCCCATCTATGCCCAAGGCTAAAGTCATCCTATAAAACTGTCTTATAGCTATGTCTGAACAACTCCAAGAGCACTTTTAATTATCATCTTCTGGCCTTCCTTCTGAATCAACTTTCTCTCATCTGACATCCCCAGTTTCCATCCTTTCGTCTCATACCTGGATTTGCCCTTCAGCCTTGTTTACCTTGTTGGTTGGCTTTTAATTTTAGAGTTATCTATGAATGCTGCCTCTCAGATCATGCTGTAAGCCAGCCCTACCATAGTCTTGTACCCAGCCAGGCTCAATGTTCTCACACATTGTTCTTCTGGAAGAGGAGATCAAAAACCAGCTTGGATCTCTTTCCTGAGCTTCAAAACTATGTATCCAAAGGCTACTTTTATTACTACCTGTCCAATTCATGGTCAAAAACCTTCTACTCCTGCTAGATGTCCTCTCTCAGTGAAGAATCTCACTGTCCATGTAGAAGTCCAACTGAGAAATAGAATTTTTTGTGTGCGGTACTGGGGATGGAACCCAGGGCCTCATGCATACGAAGCAAGTACTCTATCCTGAGCTACATCATCAGCCCTATAAAATATTAACTTTTCCCCTTTCACTCCTCATATCCTGGTCCTATCAATTCTAGCCCCCTATGTTTCAAATCCACCCTCTTAATCTTATTGTTACTACTTCATCATTTTTTGTGAATCACTGAATAGACTTCTGACTGCTCTCCCCACTTCTTATCTTGCTAGTTCCAATATAGTCTCCACACAGACAATGGAGGAGTCTCTCTGACCCAAATCTGACTGTGTCACTTCCAGGGGAAAATTGCTATGACCATGTTGTAAACAAGATGGTAATGCAGGATCTGGCTCTTGCCTTCCTCACCAACCTTATCTCTCATCCCTCAGTAGCCTCTAGTTTCAAAGAATGTGCCACTTTAAGTGTCCAATTCTAGAAAAGCCTCAAGAGTTGCTCTGTGTTATGGCTTGTGTTTAGATGTGCCCCCCCAGCCTCATGCAGTCATAGGTGGGGCTTTTTCAGAGGTGGCTGGATCTTGAATGTGTGATCAAGTGTGCAGTGCTAGGATTGAGGGCCCTGGGATTAAGGGTGTGTGGTTACTAAATTAGTCCACTGATTGATTTGGTACCCACCCTAAGCTCGGTAGCCTAGATAAAATATAAAAGGGGCAGAAAGAAGCTGCTATGGTCACTTGTTGGTTCACATGCTTGCTTTTGCTATCTTCTGACTGTCATAAGCTGTTTCTCATCTGTGGTGCCCCTCTGTCGTGCCACCCTGCCTTGGAGCCACCAACTATGAACTGAAACCTCTACAAACTGTGAGCCAAATAAACCTTTCCTCCTTAACTTTGGGGGTTGGATATTTTGTCCCAGCAACGAGGAAAAGTAACTAAGACGCTGTGTAATGGATTATCTTACATTACTGGACCCCTGAACCACAGAGCTCAAACCTCTAGAGTTGGCCAGGTCTAGTGCTTGGCTGTGACCCTGACCTCTGACAAAACTTTCTCCAGATGAAAGATAGAAAATAGACAATCTGAGTGTTAGTGGCACATATCTATAACCCCAGCACTTGGGGTTACCAGCACCTGAGGTAGGAGGATTGCAAGTTCGAGCCCAGCCAGGGTAACTCAACAACTTAGCAAGACCCTGTCTCAAAAATTATAAAAAGGGCTGAGGATAAGTGTGAAGACCTAAGTTTAATCCCCATACCACAAAAGAAAAGATGGGAAAGGAGCGGAAAGGAAAGGAAAGGAAAGAGCCAGAACAGTAGAGCTCACTACAAAATTTCCTTTCCCCGCCATAGCACAGGCAGGACAATTGTATCTATATTTGAGTATTGGACCCCAGCCCAGATAGCAGCACAACTACAAAGAACTGGAGCACTGGATGCAGTGAAACATATCTGTAATTCCAGCCACTCAGGAGGCTGAGAGAGGAGGATTGTAAGTTCAAGGCCAACCTGGGAAACTTAGCAAAATCCTGCCTCAAAAATAGAAAAAGAGGGCCGGTGAGATGGCTCAGCGGCATAAGCGCCTGCCTTGCAAGCGCGAGGGCCCGAGTTCGACTCCCGGAACCCACATACAAAAAAGGGGCCGGTGATATCGCTCAGTGGCACGGGTGCCTGTTGGCGCGCGAGGTCCTGAGGTCGTCCCCCTGGTACCCACAAAAAAAAAAAAAAAAAAAAAAAAAAAAAAAATAGAAAAAGAGGGCCGGTGAGATGGCTCAGCGGCATAAGCGCCTGCCTGGCAAGCGCGAGGGCCCGAGTTCGACTCGCGGAACCCACATACGAAAAAAGGGCCGGTGATATCGCTCAGCGGCACGGGCGCCTGCTGACGCGCGAGGTCACCCCCCGGTACCCACAAAAAAAAAAAAAAAAGAAAAAGGGTTGGGGATGTAGTTCATTGGTAAAGCACTTGCCTAGCATGTGGGAAGAAGCCCTAGGTTCTATCTAGCACCACAAACAAAACAAAACACTAAAAACAAATCAAAAAAAATCTGGAGAAACATCCTTGGGGGTTCTGATATGGGCTAGAGAAATGTGTGAATAGCATCATATGAGGTTTGATAAAAAAAAATATGTAGTGAATATTTAAATTTCAAAAAGATCACTACAGTAAGAGGCACATTGCCATTAATTCCCCCAAAATACTCCCCTTTGTTTCATACACACTTATCCCATCATTCTTGCCACTTTCTGAAGCAGTTCTGGAAGTCCTCATTCATGAATGTATTCAGTTGCATTGTCGTGGCTGCCTCCATGTTCTGAATTGATTCAGACATTTAATCTTCATGTTCATTTTGAGTTTGGGGAAGACCCAGAAGTTGCACAATGACAGATCTGGTGAATAAGGGGATGAAGACACATTGTAATGTTTTTATTTGACAGAATTGCCATAAATTGTTGATCAAAAAATACAGTGAATGCTTACACCATTTTTTGTTGTTGTTGTTGTCATGGTAAAAGACACATTGCCATTAACCCTCTTCAAAATACTTATTTTTAAACACATTTATCCTATAATTCTTGGCAATGTCTCTTTTACTGTAATGAGACTTTTAAAAATTTATTTATTTATTTATTTATTTTGTGTGTGTGTGTGGGTACCAGGGGTCAAACTCAGGACCTTGCGCGCCAGCAGGCGCCCATGCCGCTGAGCTATCTCACCGGCCCAAGACTTTTAAAAATTTAAACAGGGCCGGTGAGATGGCTCAGCGGCTTAAGCGCCTGCCCGGCAAGCGCGAGGGCCCGAGTTCGACTCCCGGATCCCACATACGAAAAAGGGTCCGGTGATATCGCTCAGCGGCACGGGCGCCTGCTGGCGTGCGAGGTCCTGAGGTCGACCCCCCGGTACCCACAAAAAAAAAAAAAATTTAAACATGACTTTTTTAAATCAGTCCTTGTACTTTGGAGTGGGGAATAAGAAAGTCTCAGAGCCAGAGTTTACATTACTACAAGCAAACTGAAATGGAGAATGAGTCAATGTCTAAAGGAGCCAAGGCTCTGGCCAGGAAAATGGTTAATGAATTTTAAGCTCAGAAATTGAGGCCCAAATAGGAGCATAAAGCAGCAAGGCCAGTGACCATGAGAGTTAGAGATAGGAAACATCGGACATGCTGTAGGTCAAGCAAATTAAGTCTGTAAACAAGCATATACTGAAGCTTCGTTATCATATGGCCTTGTTGGTAGTAGTCCTTCATACCCCCATTTTATCCCTGGGAGGCTAGAAAGGAATAATACAACTCAGTGATACCACTGTACCCGGGACTCTTTTCCCTTTTCAGCTCCCAAAAGTAAGCAGGAGACAACCAGAAACAAGACTTTTCCCACATACCACCTACTCATAGGGAGCAGATATTGCCTCATATCTTCAAGTTTGGTTCTCAGATAGGATTTGGGACTTAGAAGAGTAGAATATGAAGATAGCCATTGGTCACTCAGAATATCTGGGGTGAAAAGTGGGCAAGAAGGGTCTGCCAAGTAGTACTTAGCTTGTCTTCTGTGGCACAGATCTTTTCTGGCCCAAGTACATGGATGGTCAAGGTCAGAGAAGCTACAAGTGCCTTAGAAACCTTTGCCATTTGTGTTGTTTTTTTCTTCTCATCCTTCTGAGCGTTCTCATTACATCCCAAAAAAGGCCCCAAGTTGACCTTCTATAAAACGTCAGCTGTTGCCAAAAACTTTGTTCTGCCTTATATATTCTAGAAAGAAAAAGTTGACTTCTCCTACAACAAACTGGCCAACCCCAATTTTTCATTTTATGACAATACTTTGGTAGAAGCAGTGAAAAATGGAGATACCTGGGTGCACTTGTTTTTCCTCTCCCTCTCATTGTGTCACACTGTGATGTCGGAAGAGAAAGTAGAAGGTAAGGAAAGGCCCGGGACCTCCTGGACTGAGAATGTGGCATAGAGTCCCAGCTGTCGGGGTGGACGCAGTTTGATAGGGTCTGCAATGGCTCGATCTAAGAAAGAACATTCTAATAGGGAGGAGTGTCCAGCAATGAAATGGATAGTCAAGATGAGCGTGAGCTGGAAATATTCGAGTGGAGAGCAGCCTCCTGGTTTAGAGGGATGAATGTTCAGTCATTAAATTGAGGTCAAACTTGGTGCCTTGTAGGGAGCTTCTCATATTGAGACTCTGTGATGTTCTGTCAGAGTCCTCTGAACTGACTCCAAGATGAGCTCCACTCTCTCTGACAAACCTCCTGAAGGATGATTTGAGTCATTCTCTTGTCACTTCACAATTTAAAGGTCAGCCCACAAGCCAGCCATGGTGGCAGTATGCCACCCAGAACTCTGGGAGGCTGCAGAAAGAGGACTGTGAGTTTGAGCCCAGCTTGGGCAACTTAGTGACTTAGCAAGAACTTGTCTCAAAATAAAAAATAAATAAAAGGGTTGGGGATGTAGTTCGGTGTAGAAGCCCTGGGTTCAACCCCCAGCACCACAGAAAAAATTATCCTCATAAATTTGTTTCTTTAATAACCAAATGTGGCAAAGTCATCCATTCATGTACCCAAACTTTTTTTTAAAACAATGAATAAGAAATGACTGACTATAAATTAAGAAGATTGTTTTCCTTAACAAATAAAAATTTAGGCAACTGAATTACTCATATCTTTTAAAATCAAGACCCTTACTATACTATTACCAGCGGTCACACCCTATATTTGTATATCACTTTACAGTTTTACAAATTGCTTCTATTTATATTATCTCCTACAATCTTCACAACAGCCCTCTTGTGGTAGGCAGAACAGGGGAAATTGATCCCAGTTTTACAGAGAAGGAAGCTCTGAAGCTAAGAGATTAAGTGACTTGCTTAACATCCCGTAGTTAAGAAGCACAGAGACAAAAAAAAAAACAAATCTCAAGTCTCCTGGCCCTGTGAGCTCCCTCCCCACCACATGCTGCTTTGAGTCTGCCATCTCAACAAGCTATTATTTGACACCTATTTGGCCCTGCATTTGTTTACGTATAAGAAAACAGTCAGCTGGGCGTGGTGGTGCAGGCCTATAATCCCAGCACTTGGGAAACTGAGGCAGGAGGATGGCCATGAGTTTGAGGCCAGCCTGGGCTACATAGTGAGTTCAAAGCTAGCCAGAACTACATAGCAAGACTCTGTCTCAAAAAAAAATAAAAATAAAAAAAAAAAAAATAAATAAAGAAAGAAAGAAACAAAGAAAAGAAAGAAAAAGAAGAAAAAAACAGTCTTAATTTCTAGTGGAATCATCTGACCCAAAATCATACTCCTAACCAACCTTATTCACAAATACGAGACTCTGATGTTGCCTGTTTTAAAATCAAATTCAAGGGCCTGTGAGGTGGCTCAATGGCATAAGCACCTGCCTGGCAAGCGCGAGGGCCCGAGTTCGACTCCTGGATCCCACATATGAGAAAAGGGCCGGTGATATCGCTCAGCGGCACGGGCGCCTGCTGGCGTGCGAGGTCCTGAGGTCGACCCCCGGTACCCACAAAAAAAAATAAAATAAAAATAAAATAAAATAAAAAATAAAATCAAACTCAAGCTGGATGTAGTGGTTTGTACCTGTAATCCCAGCACTTGGGAGGCTGAGGTGCGTATATAACTTGAGCCAGGACTTCAAGTGTCTATCGAAGTGTGACCAGTCTTCCAGGAGCACCTTACCTATGTCATATGTGTGAGAATCACCCAAGAGATTTGTTAACAATTCAATTTCCTAGGCCCTCCTTCCAGATTTCGTGATCCTGCTTTTAATGAGTTTGGGTGGGGCCCAGGAACTTGCATTTCTAGTTAGTTCTCTGAGCCATCTTTACCCTTTTAAGTTGAAAAGGAATTGCTATGTTTTATGTGTTCGTATATATTGCATATACCATGTATCATGAGTTGAAAATATTGGAAAGGTAAAGAGACTGACATGTTCTATGCAACATGGGCTTTTAGAGCCAGACTTGTGAGGAAGTTTTGAAGAAAGATGTCCCTCCTAGGCTCCATCTTTGTATAAGCCACTTCTGAGTGGACTCCAGCTGCTCATCCTTGTGGATGCCTTCTTCTCTCCTGTCAGGTGAGCTGGTGTACCAGGCTCAGTCCCCAGATGAAGGTGCCCTTGTCACTGCTGCCAGAAACTTCGGATTTGTGTTCCGTTCCCGCACGTCTGAGACAATCACTGTAGTCGAAATGGGAGTAACCAGAGTCTACCGGCTGCTGGCTATTTTAGACTTCAGCAATGTACGCAAGAGGATGTCCGTTATTGGTGGGTGCCCCTCTTCATAAGCCCTCTCCCCTCTCTCCTTCTTTATGCTTTATACACATTCACATATTGATTTTTCTCTGTCTTCTACACACAAATGCTTCTCTCACTCACATGCCTTGTTACAGGCACCTTCTCACAGATGCCAAACATTCAGACACATAGCCATTTCCACTTTCTCTCTCACTTCCTTTTTTTTTTGTCTTTTTGAGACTGGGTATCACAATGCAGTTCAGGCTAGCCTTGAACTCACTATGTAGCTCAGGCTGGCCTCAAACTCACAACCATCCTCCTGCCTCAGCCTTCTGAGTGCTGGGATTACAGGCATGCACCACCATGCCCAGCTACTTCCTTTGAAATTACTCTTACACGTATATGAGGACTTGCTACTGTATGCTAAGTTCCCTTTCTATGTTTCTGGATAGTGGCTTGCCAGCACCCTCAAAGCCAAGATGAAGGCAGAGAATACATTCATAAAGCTTGAACATGGAATGAGAGATGAAAGCAAATAAGGCAGTTGGCCCTCCTCATCTACAGGTTCCACATCAGTGGATTCAACCAACCATAGATCAAAAATACTTGAAAAAAAAAAAACAAAGTTGCATCTGAGCTGGGGCTGTAGCTCAGTGATAGAGCATATCTTCAGCATGCACGAGGCCCTGGGTTTAATCCCCAACATCAAAAAAAGAAAAATTGTGTCCGTATTGAACATATATGAACTTTTTTCTTATCGTTATTCCCTAAACAATATAACATTATAACTATTTACATAGCACTTATATTTTATTAGGTACTATAAGTAACCTAAAGATGAGTTAAAGTATTTAGGAGGATGTGAGTAGGTGATACACAAATATTCTTCCATCGTATACAAGGGATTTAAGCATCTGAGTTTTGGTACCTGCAGTGGGGGGTGGTCCTGTCTGCTGGGATACTGAAAGATACTATAGGGGGAATTCATACTGTCTTGCTCTCTCAATTAGTTTTGGCCTCAGGCTAAACAGAAAGGTCATTTTTCACCCTTGGTCCTTACTGAGTATGGGCTTTGGTCTGGGACTTGGAATTGAGAGTCTAACATTACTCTGCATCAGAGGCTTCAGGGGATGTTGAGCCCGTCGGAGAACGGGTTCTCTAAGTTCCTCTGCCACCGTCACCACCTCACGTACCCTGTGTGTGACCGCCTCACTGAGTCCTTAGCCTCCAAAGGCAGCGGAAACAAATGTCATGGGCAGCAGCCTCCTGCCATCCTTCAATGACCCGGACAAGTTCTTGTAATAATACGTCCTTATAGTTGCTTTGCTTATTTTGCTTGCCCTTAGTGCGGACACCTGAAGATCGGTTAATGCTTTTCTGCAAGGGAGCAGACACAATCATCTGCGAGCTGCTTCATTCGTCCTGCGCAGACCTTAACAATGTGACCATGGGCCATTTAGATGTAAGTGTTTAGGTAGCAGGAGAAGGGAGCTGCGAGTGAGTCTTTGTATCAGGATACATGTTCCCAAACGTGTCCCTGTGTCCATGTGCTTTTGTATACGTGTATGTTGGTAGCTATGTCGCTTTAGTTGGTGGAAGACTAAAACCGTCATTCTGTGGGACTCTCCTCGACCACATTGCCAACTTCTATGGCAAAGAGATGGGTGGGACAGGACGCCAGAGGCAGGGCGAGGATCATGTCTTCGGGAGCACTTACAGTAATCAGAATAGTTCTATGGTTCCTGTCTCAGGTGGTCCTCTGGACAGAGCTGGCATTTGCTCTTATCATAGGGGCTGCTAATATGGGAGACTTATTCCACCAGCCATGATGACTGCCTTTAGGGTACAGAGTAGAAAGCACCAGCCTGGGCCACTGAGGGGTTGTTTGATACCTCTGTCTGTTACCCACAGGATTAGAATCCCCAAGGGCACCTCCCCTCTCCCTATCTTACTCTACTTCTGCCCTCTAGGACTTGAGATGTATTGAAAAGAGAGTGGTTCCAGCCTGCTGGCACAAGAAAGCAAAACCAGATCCATATCCTCTGGGATTTCTATCCCTAAACCTGGATATACAAAATGTTGGGGGAATAAGGAAAGAACAAAAGAGAAGAAAGGGAGGAGGGGTTGCATAAAAAAAAAAACTCATAAAAAATAAATTAGAGAAAATGCCATTTTATTAGACTACTTGAAGACGCCTGTATGTTAACACGCTGCCAGAAGTCAGAGACAAATAGCCAATAAGCACATGAAAAAATGTTCACCATCATTAGTCATTAGAGAAATGCAAATAAAAAACATGAAGTATCACTTTACACTCACTAGGATAGCGAAAATAAAAAGGTGGCAACAATAATAAATGTCAACAAAGATGCAGAGAAATTGTAACCCTTGTACATTGCTGATGGAAAAGTAAAATGGCAAAGCCACTGGAAAATAGTTATTATATGACCCAGCAATCCCACTCTTACATATATTTCCAAGACAAATGAAAATATACATCTACACAAAAACCTGTATATGAATGTTCACAGCAATATTATACATAACAGTCAAAAACTTGAAAACCCAGATGTCTATCAACAGATAAATGGATAGATAAATTGTGGTATATCTGCACAATGCAATGTTATTCAACAATAGAAAGGAATGAAGGACTGATATGTGCTACAACACTATGTGAAGAAGCCAAAAGGCCAAATATGTTATTATTTCATTCATATGAAATGTCCAGACCAGGCAAATCCATAGAGACAGAAAATGAATTAGGGCTTTTAGGTGGGAAGGGAAAAAGTGGAGAATGACTGCTAATGACATACATTTCTTTTGGGGGTAATGGAAATGTTCTGGGTTAATAATAATGGTTGCATAAACTTTGTGAATATACTGAAAAAAAGAGGCTACTGAATCATACACTTTAAAAGGGTGAACTTTAAGTCAGGCACACACCTATCATCCCGGCACTCTTGGAGGCTGAGGCAGAAGGATCACAAGTTTGAGTCCTGCCTGGGAAACCTGGCAATTTGGTGAGATCCTGTCTCAAAATAAAAGCTAAAAAAAAAGGGCTATGGATATAGCTTGGTGCAAAGGCCTTGTGTTCTATCCTCAGTACCACAAAAATAAAAATAAGAGTAATTTTTAAAAATAAAACGGTGAACTTTGGGTTGGAAATATAGCCTAGTGGTAGAGCACTTGCCTAGCATGTTCAAAGTCTTGGGTTTGATTCCCAGCATTGCAAATTAAGTAATTAATTTTACAGTATATGAATTATATCTCAAAAGAAATTCTTTTAAATCAATGAACTGTCCTACACAAGACAGCTCTTCTATCTTATACTGGTTCCCAGAGGCCACAGGATGTTTTTGTGGACTAGTTTAACATCTTTTATCATTTCAGAACATATAAGTTATGATAACTTTTCAGCGCCTTTCCCCAGACTGGTTTCAAATGGTGTCATAAAACTGTTTCAGATCTTTTTGACATGCTTCCTGCCACCAACCTTAACAGACAACTATAGTAGGACCTTCTCTCTTAGGAGTATTCTCAACCTTTTAGCTTATGCTGACCTCCTTGTTGGGACATTTTGCTAAGAAAATTCAGGACTTGCTTTCTGATTAGACCAGGTACCAACCCCTAGTACTAGCCGATCAAACCCTGTGTTATAGGCAGATGGGACCTCTGGGGTCACTCCCTTAACTCAGCCCTAACCTAGTCCTGACTCAGTGCACACACGTCTTCCAGCATTTTGCCACTGAAGGCCTTCGCACCCTCATGGTGGCTTACCGAGAGTTGGATGCTGCATTCTACCAGACCTGGAGCCACAGGCACAGTTCAGCTTACCTATCTTTGGAGGATCGGGAAAATAAATTATCAGTTGTCTATGAAGAGATAGAAAAAGACTTGATGGTGAGTGTGAGGAAGTTGGGACAGACTGGGGGCAGGGATGTGGGCGGTGCCAGAGACTAAACAAGGGCTCCGAGAATGGCCTGCAGAGGACCAGCAGGTGCAGGCTGTCTCTGAGAGGAAGGACAGGCAGGCTCAGTAGGAAGCCCCAAAATTTTGTGGCAGGAAGGTGGGGTACTAGAATCCAGGCTGATTCACTACACCGTGGGTCTTCTGAGTCCATAATGAAAAATGCATTGGTTGTAATTTTTTATCTTTCTTTAAGTGTTTCTTACCCCCAAAGCTGTTCGCAAAAACTAAGTAATCTGGAGAAATCAAGATGTGAAACAGTGCACAAATTAAATAATCCAGAACAAATGGTTAGAATAATCAAGACAGAAATATTCATTCATTTATTCAGCAGATTTATTAGGTATATCCTATGTGCCAGACACTATGCCTTTATCAGTGGAGAAAACAGACAAAAAGTAACATATGTACTAAGTCAGATGGTGAAAATGCTATAAGAAAAAATAAAATAAAGCCAAGCAAAAAAGAGAGTGTCAGCACACAGTGTGTGCTTTGGAAGGGGCAGAGGCACTGTTCCTGTGTTGAACAGGGCAGTTAGTCTTCACTGCAAAGAAGACATCTGAGAAGTCACCTGAAGAAGGTGGCAAGCTAGGAGGCTCACTGGCTTTTCAGATGAGCTTTTCAGACAGGTTAGCAGCAAGAGAAAAGACCATGATATGGAGGCAGGCCTCAGCTGTCAGCTGAAGAGCAAGGCAGCCAGTGTGGCTAGAACAAAGCGAGTGAGGAGGAGAGAATATAAGGACATGAGACAGAGAGAGGAGAGTATTGTCAGAGGCCAGGACACAGAAAAATAGTGAAATATAGGAAACCATGGAATAGTTCAGCCAGTTCAACCAGATAGCTTTTAAAATCATTTGTTGCAGTATTGGGATTACTAACTAGGGGAACAAGAGCCAACCCAAAGGAAACCAATTAAAAGGTAGTTAAATTAGTACCGATGAGAGATGCTGGTGAAATAGTGGAAATGATGAGGAATGGCCAAATTCGGTAAATTTGTTTCTTTTTTTTTTTCTGAGACAGGGTCTCACTATGTAGTTCAGAATGGCCCTGAATTCACTATGTAGCCCAGGCTGGCCACGAACTCACAGCGATCCTCCTGCCTCAGCCTCTCGAGCGCTGGGATTGCAGGCATGAGCCACCACACCCGGCTTGTAAATTTGTTTCTTAAAGGTAGCATCAACAGAATTTGCTGATAAACTGGATTATAGGATATGAGAAAAAGAGAAATTAAGGATGACCCTGAAGGTTTTGACCAGACTGATATAGTCCAGCTCTGATATAAAAAGAGAAATTACTGACACCAAAGGAATCTCAAAATGTGGAATCTCAAATCTTCCAGATTCCTCTCTAGTCCTGGCAGAAAGCATCCAGTAGTTTGTTCATCTGTCAGTTCCTTAGACTCAGGCCTGGCACCCACCCCTGTGTAAGCACTGTTGGGGTGTTATGGAGAGAAAGCATGGTGCTGGACCAACATTCTTTTATCTAGTAGGGGGAAAAATCTTGAAAACCTTAAAGAGCCCCAGTAGGTACAAACAATAAGGTAGGGTTGAAGGAAAAACTGGAGTAGGACATGAGGATCTCTCATCTAGGACTCACCACATTTGGAGCTGTGACTCACACATTTGGAAGTGTGCTGGGAAATGAGGAAGCCAAGTTGTGTTGAGAAACAGGCAGTTTAGAAGTAGCACATAGCTTTATACACGACTCGGGCAAATCTCCTCTCTCGGGTCTCTAATGTCGCATTTCTAGATTTGATTCCAGTGTATGGTTGAAAAATTGTATGTGTTGAAAGCCAGAGTGTCCTGAGTTTTATGTCATTGGGGTCCATATGCCAGGACACTAAAGACAGTGCTGAGGTGCCAGTTCAGTTGTTGGGTAGCACTAAATGCCGTGACTGCCTCCCTTTTTCTCACTCACTGATATCTTTGTTCAAAGCTATTAGGGGCCACAGCCATAGAAGACAAGCTGCAAGATGCAGTTCCTGAGACAATCATCACCCTGAACAAAGCCAAAATTAAAATATGGGTTTTAACTGGAGATAAGCAAGGTAAAGGGAAGCTACTAGCCTCAACAACCCTCTTTCCTGCCCACTTTAGCCATTTCTTTCCTTCTTCATTTTCCTTTTTTTCTTAGCAACTTGCTTGACAAATACCTATAACTCAGAGTGAGTCTTTATGGGACACCTTCATTTCCAGTTTTGTATACAATTTGCTGAGTATAAGCTTTATGTCAGATGCTATACCAGTCACTGAAGACATAGAGACAACATGGCCCCATCAGCCAGGAATTTACAAGCTAAAACCTTAAAACTGTCTTTAACTGTACCCTCTCTGTTGTCCCAAGGATCCATTTTCTCACCATGTCCCACTAATTTGTCTGAAATATTTCTTGACTATGCCATCACCCTGGTTCAGCCTTCATCCTGTTTTTTGTAAAAATTTCTGTTTCATACCCTTACTAATTTCTGCATAGCCTACATACAACCATCAGTTTAATCTTCCTGAAATACACTAATTTTATAATGTTACTCCTCTGGTCAGGGACCTACAGTGACTCCACCTTGTAAGTCAGACTCTATCTGGCCTTCCAGACCCTGATAATCTGTTGCTGACCTTGCATCCTTGTCTCCATCCGAAAGTGACTGTTACCTTCAGTATGTCCCAAACCCATTACTATTCTAGAGCCTATGTTTGGTTGTTTCTTCACTTCACACTTCAAATACCTTTTTCTTCCGCTAAACAGTCTTACTTTTCTTTTGAGGCCTTCCTGCAAGAAAGTTTCTATGACAATTACAATCTTTTCTGTGAATTCTGATTCTACTACTTGTATCCAGGATTTGAAACTTTTTTTCTCTTGGTATGAATTTATTCCAAATTCCAGATTTTTCAGCATAGGGAAGGATACAACTTAAACTTGTCTCAGTCCCACATAAAATCTAGCACAGAAATGGACACATCACTGTTCAAAGAAACATATCCCCATTGTCTAAGACAAATAGACACAGACTGGAATTGCTTTCAGGAACAGGGAAAGATTTTCTAGAGAAGGGTAAGCCTGAATGCTGCCAGTTTATAATAAGTAACTTGCAGGTCTGTACCAAGTAGATACTTAGCTGTGGATGTTTGAATATGGTGTCCACTTATTCATGAAAAATACACTTGGACTGCATCCAAGGCAAATGTGGGCCAGTGTGCTCTCAGCCCTGTTAGGCCCTGTGTTTCTACACACTGTGGGCCACGGACCCAAATACAGCCTGTGTTTCCTTTCCTACAGAGACCGCTGTGAACATTGCCTACTCCTGTAATATATTTGAGGATGAAATGGATGGGGTGTTCGTGGTACAAGGCAAGAATTATGAGACAGTTTGTCAAGAACTCAGGTACAGGTGGGAGGCAATCCCTGGACCCAAGATTTCCCACTCATTTCCTCCCTCAATGTGGCCCTCACACTACCAGAAGAAACAGGCAAGAAGTGGAGGAAGGGAAATAAAATTCTAAAATACCTGAGAGAATTTTGTGAGGAAGCATTCAGGCTAAAGGAGTTGGAGAAGGGGGTGGAGGAGTGTGGCTTGTATGTACACAACCTGCACCTAAGGCCACTGGCAAGTCTGGGGAAGCAGGCAAGTCTGAGGTCCTGTACCCTCCTTGCCCACTTTCACCTGGGGACACATTTTCCTAAGTCCTGGGACTTCAGGTCAAATTCTGATCACTGCTCTTGGCTTTCAGGACAGCAAGGGCCAAGATGAAACCTGAGTCTCTACTGGAATCAGACCCCACAAACATTCATCTTTCCACGAAGCCCAAAATGCCCTTCATAGTACCTGACGAGGTGGCCAGTGGCAACTACGGCTTGGTCATCAATGGCGACAGTCTGGTGGGCAACACAGTACTACAACTCTGTTCTCTTTTTCCAAAAAACCCTCTTCCTATGTCCAACCCACTTCAGGGAAATTTCAGGAACTTCCTCTAGTCTATGAGTCACCCTATTCCCCTTCCTTCAGGTGTCCTTGCCTGAAAGATACCTTTCCCCAAGCTACACTAGGCAGGAATAAAAGAAGAAGGAGAAGCCAAGGGAAAATTCTTTCCTTATCTAAGTTCTTTACAACTGACATAGTCTGTCACTTAAGGGAAGGGAAAAGGCAAGCAGAACCAGTCCCTCCGGTAAGTCATTTGACCTCGTAGCCCCCTCAACTGATCTGACCCAGTGAGAGACCCTGACCAGTTTCCTATTGGAGGCTGAGTCTGACATGAAGATGCCTAGATCTGACTTGGGGGTCTGACTTCCCTTGGGGTTGAGTACCTTGGGAGAACCCAAGTACCTTGAGTACCTTTGCCTGTCCTTTGAAGGACAGGAGAGTATGGAGGGGAGGGGAGGGGCCTGGGAAGGTCCTACCCAGTGTCTTTTTGGGCAGTCTGAAGAGTGTGTCCTGGTGCTGCAGGCCTGTGCTCTAGAAGAGAACCTGGAGTTGGAACTGTTGCAGACAGCATGCATGTGCAAGGGAGTGATCTGCTGCCGGATGACACCCCTGCAGAAGGCCCAGGTGGTAGAGCTGGTGAAGAGGTATAAGAAGGTGGTGACATTGGCCATCGGGGATGGGGCCAATGACGTCAGCATGATCAAAGGCATGTGAAGGGAGAAGGGAAGTAATCCCCAGCAATGGCTTGCCCCTTCCTTCCTTCATGGCCAAAACTAATCTGATTAGTTATGTGTTGTTGGCTTACCCTTCTACCTATCATATTCAGTATATGTTTATACTGTTTTGCAACCCCATTCACGCTCCTGCACTCCCACTTATTTACACCTGCAGACAGCCCATGTCCACAGGCAGTGTACGTACACTCAGATTCATTTATTGGCACTAGGACATGCACACAGAGATACACATGGTCCCACAGAACACATGCACAGAGTCCCAGAACAACAAGCTGTGTGGCCAACATACCACCTGTGTGAGATGGCATTAGAAAGGGCCCCTGGGCAGGAGTTATAGCCTGTTCCTTTGTGAAGGCTGTAGGTTGTGAGGCCCAATATAGTCTGAGACTGTGTTCCCAAGAACTTGCCCCGGCTCTCTTGGTTGAAGGAAAATAGGTGACTTACTGATCGCTTTGGACCAACAGAAGCAGATAGCTGAAATTTACTAGTTTTAATTTCGGGTGAATGTTGTTAGCCTCTGGCAGCTTGTCCATCTATAAGGTGTGGACAAAATCTAAAGGTCCCGTAGTCTCACCTCTTCCCATACAGGAAACATGAGCAGATACTCCAGCTTCCACTTCAATAGTAGGAAGTGTTCTCACTCTCTTCCCTGGTTCCTAGAACCACTC
Organism: Erethizon dorsatum; assembly: GCA_028451465.1. Lineage (NCBI taxonomy): Eukaryota > Metazoa > Chordata > Mammalia > Rodentia > Erethizontidae > Erethizon > Erethizon dorsatum. Next base: position 39,046,665 of record CM051822.1, on the reverse strand, counting down.
TGGTCTTTAGGGCCTTAGAGGTTTCAGTTATACCATTAAATAATGCAATAGGTATATACCAGAAGATCAGTGAATTTGGCCAGAATAGTGAATTATCACAGATTACTTAAAACTTTCAGGAACTTCAGTCTTATATTCTATTATGTATAATCTTTGCTTATCTTGAAAAAGTCACCTTAGACCTCCTGAAAAGTTTGTTTCTCACTAACGAAGTATGTACATCATAACACTCCTCCCAACAGTTGGATTTTAGCACCTTGGGTAAACTTAGGTAATAAAATATTTTGTTAGATTTGCATCCATCCTGCATGTTTAATTGAAGTGGTTTCCATAGATAACAGGTAATTTAAACCTCAACATCTGGACAGTGGGAAAGAGCTCAAATCTGTAGAGTAGGGGCAAAGAACATCTGGGACAGCTTTCTAGAACTGGCCATACCAGGCATTCTTGAATGGCAGCATCCAGTAGAAGGGGCTGTTTTCCAGTTTGTGGGAGAGATACAATCTGTTAAGAGAAAAGATTCCACCAAGGAAGTGCCATTTTGAACTGGGCCTAACAGTATTTTACAAATGTAAAATGAGGAATTTGTACAACATCAGCTCAGTATTTGCTTTACATTTTTCAAAGTAAGAGCCCAAGAAACAAGCTCTGTGGCTTAGAAACTTCTGGGGTTTCATTGCAGCTGCCCACATTGGAGTCGGCATCAGTGGCCTTGAGGGGATGCAGGCCATGCTCAACAGTGACTTTTCCTTCTCCCAGTTCCACTACCTTCAGCGTCTTCTCTTCGTCCATGGCCGCTGGTCTTATAATCGCATGTGCAAGTTTCTCAGCTACTTCTTTTATAAAAACTTTGCCTTCACCCTGGTGCACTTCTGGTATGCCTTCTACAACGGGTTCTCTGCTCAGGTAGGAGGTCAGGTGTCAATTTCCACTCTAGTCAAATTAGTCTTCTCTATTCACCCTTCACTTCAGCCTATGTATGACACGTTGCTATCCAGCCAAAAAGCTCTTTACCGCATACTAGTCCCATCCCCCAATGCGACACGAACCTTAAATTTCCAAACTATAACGTTTCTGACTCGGCTCTGATTTGGCCTTGACTCCCACTGCAGAAACTCTCCCATAAGCTATGTATTTTCACTGACATTGACACTAGAATTTTCAAACATATGTGATAGGGGAAATTGGCAGATCTGTAACTTTTCTTAGCACCCAAAATAATCTTCACGGAACAGGCTAAGTCTCAAGGAGCCTCTGGGTCATGCCGGACAGACTATTACAACATTCACTTGTCGGCATACTTGGAACTACAGTTTCCATTTACATCACTACACTGACTTTCAGCCCCTGCCAACACATACACACACACACACACACACACAATTGTTGTTCTGATGAGTTAATTGCACATTTGAATATGAAATCTTTATATTTCCTCACTTCCCAGTGAGGAAAAGTGACACCTGGGTTTTGAGGGCCTAAGAGGACTCCCTTTTCCTATCAGAAGTTTTTCAGGAGTCTCTCAAGGATTCCCAAGGGAAACAACCTCTTGGGAATGATTATCCTGGGAGACCCCTACCAGGCAGCAGATAGTAATAGACTTGTGATACCCTCAGCACCTAGTGAAACCGGACTGGTTTGTGGGAGGTCTGTGTGTAATGCATGTGTCACTGCTGACCTCTTGTGGATAGTGAAGAAAGGGACCTTCTCTAGATGCCAGGATGGAGCACCCAGCTGGAGAAGAGTCATTGGGTCTGTTCCCCTTGCCAATGTCAGGAGATATTCAGTGCTACAGAAGCCACTGAATGCCATCAAGCAGATAAAGAAAAGAGCCAAAATGTTTATTTGCCTGGTAGTGCAGGGGTATGGCTACATTTCCTTAGCAGCCAGTCTGGGGCCCTTTCTGTGCAGGGAGGAACGATGCAGATTATGGTAGGATTGGCCCAGATTGGCCTTGAAAGCTTGATATGGTCTTGCCCCAGCCTGGGACCCAGTCTTCTAAACAGAGTAGGATCAAATAGAAGGTGGAGCTCTCAGTCAGATTTCTGAGAATCCAAATCTTGCTCTAAGTTAGTAGGGTGAGGATAGGGGTGGAGTGGGGGAGTGGGGGAGTGGGGCAGGGAACAGCTGTCTTAGACCTGGGGAGGTAGAGCTGGGACTTTAGAGAAGAGAGAAGTCTTTTTTAAAATCTCCTTGATATTCTTCCAGACAGTTTATGATAGCTGGTTTATCACCTGCTACAATTTGATCTACACTTCCCTTCCTGTCCTGGGCTTGAGTCTGTTTGATCAGGTAAGACCCAGCAACAAGGCTCTTAGTGTTAAAGCTGCTGGCTCCTTGAGGAGTATTCCCAAAAGTGAGGAAGACAGCAAGAAGTGAACTCTGCAAAAGCAAAAGTAAAGGGAATAATTTCTAGAGCAGAGAATGGAGCTCATCACCTGGAAAGGTGTCAGAAAGAAAGTAAAGTAAATCACCCAGCCAGGCGTGGTGGTACACACCTATAATCTTAGCACTCTGGGAGGTTAAGGCAGGAGAATCACAAATTCAAACCCAAACTGGGTGTGGTGGTGCATGCCTGTAATCCCAGCACTTGGAGGCTGAGGCAGGAGGATTGCTGTGAGTTCAAGGCCAGCCTGAATTACAGAGTGAGACCCTGTCTCAAGAAAAGGTTCTAGCCCAGACTGGGTAACTTAGTGAGACCCTATCTCAAAACAAAAACAAAAACAATAGAAAGGGGATATAGCTTAGTGTGAAGGCCTTGGGTTCAATCCCCAGTACAGCCAAAAAAAAAAAAAAAATCTGTTTTATAAAGCCATGTTGTTTTTCTGTCTCAATTTTAGCTTTGTAGAGAAAAACAAAATTTGGCTATACATAAATTGTGTATAAAAGTAATTAAAGGAAATAAGGTTATTGGGACAGAACTGGGTAAAGCAAAGACTTCAAGAAAGGAGAGGCCCATTCAGAGATAATGATGATGAGATAAGCCCGTGCAGGAAGGCCTAGATAGGAGACTGCAAGGCCATCTGGGAGTATGGGTCTAATACCTTAGGTCACTGAGAGCCAACCCAGGAGATCCCATCTCTCCCTATCAGAAATTCTCTGGGTGTGAAGATCCTGGTTCCTTCCCCACACCCAACCTTTATTCCTAAGCAACTCAGTAGAAAAGGAGCCACCAAAAAAATAAAGTAGATAAACTAGAACATCATGGGACCATTGTTTCCCATCTCCATCAGGGTAGAAGCTCTACAGGAAATTCTCCATGAATTAATTCGAGGGTTCTGTCACTGAAGCTATACCCCAGGTTTTGTTATCCTAAGTTTCATATTTAGGAGATGAAGAAAAGCCAATATTATCCACATAGAGAATCCTTCCACTTTGAGTTCACCAGTAACTATGGAAATAGGAGGAACATCACAGAACATGGATACTTTGAAGGGACTGACTTGTCCCCATTGGCCTTCCTCTCCACCCCAACTGGCTTTTGACACAACGAATATTTAATTAAAGGAACAGTTAGAGCTGAGGACTCATGTCCTAGTGCCTCCCCCATCCCAAGCTCCAATCCTCCCTTCCAGCTACACCCAACCCAAACTGCCCCCTTTAACAACTCCCCAGTCCTAACTGCCCCCAGATGCTTCCCACCATTCTGACCTTCTCCCAGCTTTCTTCTACTACCTAGATTCTTCCCTCGAGAGGACTTCAGGAAGGGTCTGTAGTCACTGCTCTGTTCTCTGGTCCCACTTCACAAGTATTCCATGAGGGAGCTCGTAGGCAGCTTGACAGCAGACTCAGCGAGGGCAGGAGCCTCTTCTCTGATGGAGATGGGACCTTCTGTAGAGAAACCCTGATCCTCACCCTCGGTGCTTCCAGGATGTGGACGAAACATGGAGCCTATGTTTCCCAGAGCTGTATGAAGCAGGCCAGCACGACCTCTTTTTCAATAAGAAGAAATTTGTGAATTGTTTAATGCATGGGATCTACAGTTCCTTCGTGCTGTTCTTTGTCCCCATGGGGACCATCCACAACTCAGAGCGCAGTGATGGGAAGGACATCTCTGACTTCCAGACCTTTTCCTTGATAGTACAGACCTCCTTGATGTGTGTAGTCACGATGCAGGTGTGGCCAGTGGCAGTGGGACTAAGGGGATTGGGTGGGGAGCCTATCTGGAAAGGAAAGTAATGTGGGAGAGAGGAGATAGAGCATCCTCCATTGTAGAACTGGAAAAGGAGCCAGGAGTGGTGACACATGGCCTGTAATCCCAGCACTCTGAGAGGCTGAGGTAGGAGGATCACAAATTCCAGCCCAACCTGAGCAATTTAATGAGGCTCTGTCTCAAAATAAAACAAAAAGGCGGGTGGGGATGTAGCTCAGTGCAAAGGCCCTGGGTTCAATCCCCAGTACTGCCAAATAAGAGAAATGTGGTGGGTGATGAGTCCCAGGTTATAGAGTATTGCACATAAACCAGTGCTTTTCAGATTGCCCTGAAGACAACCTACTGGACAGTGATGAGCCACCTCTTCATCTGGGGCAGCCTGGGTTTCTACTTTTGCATGTTATTCCTCCTGTACAGTGATGGCTTGTGTCTAATGTTCCCCAACATCTTCCAATTCCTAGGTAAGGCTCTGCCTGGCAGGTTGTGCGGTGGTAGTGAGCCATGTATATTTATTTAATACATTTTTACTGAGAAGCTATTATTATGTGCTAGTCTCTGTGGATAGAGATATGAGAAATGATTTCTCTCCTCTAAAGGGACTCAAAATCTAGCTAGGGGGGCTGGGGATGTAGGTCAACAGCACAGCACCTGCCTGGCAGGCGCGAGGTCTTGAGTTTGATTCCTGGTACCAAAAAAAAAAAAAAAAAAATCTAGCTAGGGAGATATTTTAACCTTAATTTCCAAAATTTTTTCAAATCTCTTCACAAGCATCCTATGAGTTAACCAAAGCAAGAATTATTAGCACCATTTTAGAGACTAGAGAGGCCTGAGTTGCTTTTTTTTTTAATTAAATGACTCAATATACGTTTCATCATTCCAGTCCAACGCCTTTATGCCATAGTATATTTAGTGCCTCCTATACTAATTTCTCTCTCATCTCAGATGTGGACAGAATACAGAGTAGCAAGGTAGATGTACTTGGCTTCTACCTTTTGTGAAGCCATTAACTCATTTTTTCCTCCAAAGCCCTCTATCCCATGTTTTGCATCCAGGCCAATGCACTAAGATTCCCATATGACCTCCTACACCCTGCTCCTTCCCTGCCCCGCCCTCCTTTTATTTATTTTTTTTTTTTCCACCCTGCTTTTAGAGGGCAACAAAGCCATGTGAATTCACAATGACTTTGGCTGCACAAAGGACCTAATTGCAAGTCCTGGGCATTTATATTTCTCAGGAGACTACAGTGTCTCCAAATCAATACTTCCTTCTTTGGACTGCAGAGGTATCTTAAGTCTCTCACCCTTTCCCCTTCCCCTTCTCTAGACTCTGTTTCAGCCTCTCCCCTCTTGGCTCATTTACAGGTGTGGCCAGGAACTCACTGAACGAGACACAGCTGTGGCTGAGCATTATCCTCAGCACGGTCCTCTGTATAATTCCTGCAATTGGGTACATATTTCTCAAACCACTATTCTACCCTGTCAACGTGGACAAGGTGAGTGGAAAGGGAACTCATGAGCCTCTTTGCCTTTGCCTCTGTGGATAAGAATCTTGCTTCTCATGCTCTGGATTTAGGTTTTTGACAGAATTCATCATTGCATGAAATATCCACTGCCACCTCCAGCTCGGGCGAGATTGAAACACTCAAGCCTTCGACGTTCTGCATATGCTTTCTCCCACCAACAGGGCTTTGGGCCCCTCATCACTTCTGGCAAGACAATGAAGAGGACAAAGAAGAAAAACAGCTTTCCTTTAAAAAAAATAGAGGCCCTTTGGGAAACCCCAAAAGAGTCAGTCATTGCTCTTCCTCCTTTGTAGTCATGCAATTTAGTAAGAAGGGACTAGAAATCAGCATATACCTGCTCCTCTATCACTACAGGGCTTCAGCCTCTTCATTCTCCAGAAGGCTGTGCACTCACAAAGCAAGAAACGAGTTTAGGAAAAAGCCCCCAGATATCTGCCAGAGTTGCAGAACCTCAAGAAAAAGCAACCTCGTACTTCTCTCTTACCATCATTTTCAAAGTTTTAATCCAGACAAGTAAATGTGGAAGTATGGGGTGGAGAGGGACAGTGGGGGAAAGGAAAAAGAAGATATGGTGCAAGAATCTTACTTTGGGCCCTGCCTCCTATACCCATAGCAACCATAAACCTGCCCAGGGCCCACATGAATGTAATCCCACCCAGCCACCCTGCCCAGGTTTATCTGGGAGTTTCCGGGTGAGTAATTTGCAAGTCCTTGGTAGGAAAAGGAGGCAGCTGTGAAGAGTTGGCCTTAAGCAGGTGAAGGAGTTTCTGGACCAAAAAAAAGAAAAGAAAAGGGAGGCAGTTCCCACCTGGACAGGACAACTCGTTTTGCCTTCTTCCCCTCATTGACCCAAAAACATTCCTGTTCAGGCTTCAGAACTGGCAGGGAGATAATGCAGGAGATTATTTTTTAAAAATCTTTTCTTGAAAGGATGTAAGCCATAATTGGTGAGCATTTGTCTTCATGCCATAAAATTATTTTGATAAATTATATGTATGAAATTGTTTCTAGGAAGTTTATAGAGAAATAAATTACATATTTTGGAGTGGAGAGATTTGTATGGTCTGTTGGGGCCCCAATGACAATACTATAGGCTGGGCAATGTTATTGCTGCACAGACCCTGCCCCCTCCCACCTTCTCTCCTTTTTCAACTTCACTCCACTTTTCTGCCCTCTGTTGCTAAACTCTATCTTGGCTTCAGTCTGATCACACCTTTCAATTATATGGCTCTATTGGGCCGGTGAGATGGCTCACCAGCATAAGTGCCTGCCTGGCAAGTGCGAGGTCCTGAGTTCGACTCCCGGAACCCACATAAAGAAAAAAAAAGGGCCGGTGATATCGCTCAGGAGCACAAGCACTTGCCAGGCAAGCGCGAGGTCCTGAGGTCAACTCCTGGTACCCACGTTAAAAAAAAAAACAAAAAACAATATGTATATATATATATATGGCTCTATCCTCTTTGCATACCTTAAATACTGGTTCCTAAAACTCAGTCTAGGTTTCCTGCTCATCTTTACCTGTACCCTTTTCCTGAGTGACTTCATCCAAACTCATGACTTCATTTACTAACAGAAAGAATATTCTTGAGTCTATCTCTAGCCCATATTTCTAGTCCAGATCCATTATTAAACTGACTTTAAGATCCTTCACTTTAGCTGAGTCTTTGGAAACATAAGCTCAACTCACCCAACCTCTGCTGATCATTTAACATCCAAACTATTCAGTTACCAAGTTCCTTATACTGTGAATCAGAAGTGTCTTCAATATTTTCCCTTCGTATTCATCCCCAATCCCATTGCACGCATTCATAGCAACATCTAACTCTCTGATATCCCAGCACCCAATTCTGCTTCTTTCCAATCCATTATCCACACCACAGAGAATAACCTTCCAAAAATACAAATCAGATTATGTCATTTGCCAGTTTAGTATCCCATCGTGGTTTCACTACTTTGGTGTGGCCCGTCTTTCCAGCTTCATTGACCATCTTCTGTTGTACATAATCTCATTCTTGCCATACCAAACAATTTCAGTTCCCCAATGTTTCCATTATCTTCAGAAGCCTCCTATTTCTTAGCTTTTTCTATTCTCTCCTCTTATACTTCTGTCCTTCTTTTGTCTGCTAGTATCTATCTGCTCCTAACTTTCAGCTTGGGTCACTTTTTCCAGAAGCTTTCATTGACAACCTCCTCTTCTGAGCTGGGTGCTTCTCCTTTGTATTAGAGCACTTCCCACTTCCCAACATTTGCATAGTCCATCACTTAAAATGGACTCTATCCATTTTATCTATGGCTAACTTCTCTTGTTTTCTCTACTAGACCATGAACGATCTGGATTTTTTTCTTTACTTTCTTTCTTTTGGTGGGGGGTGTGGCACGGTACTAGAGATTGAATCCAGGGCCCTCATACTGAGCTATGTGCCCCACCCTGGCCTTGTTTTTTTTTTTTTTTTTTTAAGACAGGCTCTTGGGGCTGGGGATATAGCTCAGCGGCATGGCGCCTGCCTGGCAAGTGTGAGGTCCTGAGTTCGATTCCTGATTACCCCGCCCCCCAAAAAGACAGGCTTTTGCTGAGTTGCCAAGGCTGGCCCTAAACTCACAATCTTCCTGTCTCAGCCTCCTCAGAGTGCTGGGATTACAGGCATGCACCATCACACCCAGCTGAATGATCTCCTTGAAGGCAAGAATTTTGTCACACTTTTCATTTCTGTCAACAAACACAATGCTAGCACTTAGACTATTGATGTTTTTCAGTGAATATCTATTGCCTTTGTTCCCTAAACTTGCCTCTTACCCTTTCCTTTCAAAGTGATCTCATCCTTCTATATCTAATTTCCAGTTATAGTGTAGGGGCCTCTTTTTATGATGCAGGTTTACTCATGTTCTCCCATCTAAGCCATCTGTAAAAAATACTGTTTGGACCAGTATTACCCCTTAAATTTTCTGAACAAGGACCGCCTTCTCTTGGTGACTTACATGCATGCTGGGAGACTTGAGATTTAGTCTCTACTGAGGGGCTGAGACAGTAAATGGCACATTCCAGCATGAGGTGTGGCACTGCCATGTGAAATTTCAAAAGGGGGGAAGGGCATGAAAACCAAGCTTGCAACTGTTAATTGCCCTGTTCACTTTGAGAAAGGGTCCAGAAGTTCAGATATTAGAGAGGGAGGGACCTTTGGTGAGAATTGGTAGTGGACTTTGAGTCTTTCCCTAGTTCAGTCCAAATTGAGAAGGCTTTAAAGAAACTACCTGGAGAGATTAATCTGACGAACATGTTCCGGGGATAGAGAATACTGACACTTCAGTATCCCTAAAAAATCCAAAATGCAAGAGAATAATGAGCTACTTGTTATATGGTAGAGCATTGAGTGGCTGTGGTGAGACTGACATGTGTTCCCATGGTTTTTGAGGACAAGGGATGCATGAGTGCTCCCCTAGACCAGGTCTGAGCCAGGGAAGAGGGACAGCCAAGTGGGTTTCCTTATCTTGTCAGAGAGATCATCTGAACGTTTGAGGGAGCCTTGGCAGAAGGAAATGAGATAACTATCAAATGCTTGGGACTTAGATAGAATGGACAGTAGGTAAATTTTATTCATCTTGATTTTGGAGATAGATACATGCACATACATATGCCAAAACTGACCAATCTATACATTTAAGACTTGTGCATTTTATTTTATGTAAAATACATATTAATAAAGTTGATTTTTAATGCCTAGAGATTTTTAAAGACTGTGTAAGTGACTAAAAAGCTGAATTCACACTCATTAAACTAGGAATAGAAAAGATACTGCCACCAAAGCGGAGGGAATCTCTGAAGAATCTACAATAGGATCCTTTAAGAAAGACTCAGTTTTAGATACGTGCAAGAACTAAAATTAGTTTGTGACAGTATTAATCAAGTAGAACTTTCTTCATCTCTCCTCCCTTCTGCTCTGCTCAAACCCTACAGAAAGGAGGGTTAGCAAACTGAGGAAAAGAGGAGAGAAAGGTGGGAAAACAGATACCTATTAAGCTCTACTCTCTTTTCCCAATGAACATAGACACCTGAAATACAGCTAAGCTGAGAGACAAGGAAAAACATTAATTAGAAAGTTTGAAGTTTGTTTTTGTTTTGGTACCAGGAATCGAACTCAGGATCTTGCGCTAGCTATTTGGTAATCACAAGATAGCTACCCCTAGCTCTCAAATTTCTGTGAGCTTAACCTTGAGTAGGTGTGTAGCTGTTTCTCTCTCAATTCCAAATTCCTACGTTGGCTTATTAAACAAGGAATCACACTGGGCCAACAAGCAGCTCCTCATTGCTCCCCAGTGGCAGACTCACCCCCTCCGTTTCACTCTCATGTAAGTCCTCAGAACTTTATTTCTAAAATTCTTGTTTGCTCTTGCCATTCCTGCCTCTGCATAAAGTACTTCACTGTCTCTGTCTACAGCATGAGTCCCAATTCCTTATTGTATCTAGGAGGCTACTCCTCATCAAACCCTACACTCTCTCCTAGACGCTCTCCTTTGCATCCTACACCTCAATCTTATCAGTTATTTTGCCCCTCAGTCCTTTTGTACATGCTGATTCCCCCACCACGTTTACTTCCCACTCATTCTTCAAAACTCGGTTCCCACCACTTGTATGAACCCGAAGATTCATTACGCACTGTTGCTGAGTATCTGCTTCCTTGAAGTGACCTCACAAGGTTATGAGTCCTACAGTACAGGTCTCAGACTCTTTCACCAAGCATGAAACCCCGAATGGCCTTAGTGGATTTCCAGGAACTACTGACCCCATGACCCACCTGTCCTCACCCTGCTGTGGCTAGAAGCAGCAGGAGACAAAGGCACCCTCCTTGTCTCTCACAGCCCTGCCCTAAAGAGCACCTGGGTTCCAGGTTTTACCAGGGCTTCCTAACCCTGGCTATGCATGGGGTGCTTTTAAAAATACAGCCGGGACAACACCAAGCCCCCCCTTTTAAAAGCTTTTGCTTTTAAAATTTCCTCCTCTTGTGGTTCTAGCAGGAGCCAGGGTTGCAAATTGCTGCTTTAAGCGAGGCTGGGAGCCCACAAGCACCTTACTTCGAGCCCAGCGCCCCGGGTTCGCTGCTTCCAGCGCCGGGCACGTCCCGCAGGGGGGGGCCGCGCGCTCAGAAGGCGGGGCCACGGCCGCAGCCCGGCGGCTCGGCTCTCTGGGAAGCCCTGCGCGTGACTCAGGCTGCGCCCAGCCGGCGGGAGCAAAGACGGTGGGCGAGCGCAGGGCCAGCGGGCCGAACCAACGCGCGGTCTAGAGGGGCGGCAGCAAGGCAGCCTAGACCGCACCATCGGCGCCACGCCCACAGGGGGGACCGGGCGTTACCAAGACGTCTGGAGAGCAGGGGACGCCGGCGTGCACCGGCCTCAACGCGACCCCTGGAGAGCGCGAGGCGCCTCCGCCGCCGGCGGCCTCGTGGAAGGAGCAGGCTGAGGCGAGAAGTCAGGTAGGCGCTCCTCTCCCTAGGCTGGCGGAATCCTGGAGATCCCCGCCCCACCTTCCGTGTGATCCCTCAGGACCAGACCCTCTGCTGCGCACCTCTCGGGTCCCAGCGCCCCGCCCTGCCCCTCAGCCCTCCGGGCTCGGCCCCATCCTCGCGGTCCTTTCCGATCCTCTGGACAGCTCTCGTCCCTAGTCCTACCGGCCCCACCGTCCACCGAACCCTCAAGACACCCAGGACCAGCCCTTTGGGCGCCGCCCCAGACCCATCCCTAACCGTCCCCTCAAAGTGTGCCCGGAGAGGCACCCCGCCCGACTCGCGCCCGGTAGTCATCGTTGTATCCGAATCTCCCGTGACCGCCCTGAGGCAGCGCGGCTGCCCAGCACCCAAGCTCGCGACGGCCGCGGGGGCCTCGGCTCCTCCAGTCCCAGCTCGAGTCCTTTCCGCCCTGGGCCTGTGGCCCCTGTTTCCAGATGTCCTTTGCTCGGCTACAGTTTTGAATCTACCTCTTTTCTTACACATTTGTATCTTTGGCTTGACAGTTTGCCTTCCCCCAGCTATTAGGCTTACCTGCCTCGAAGGGCACGGTGATCCCGATGCCCTAGGCTCGCTGCGGATGGCCTGGCCAGCCCTGCCGCTTGGGAGGGTGCCCTGAAGACAACGACCATACATATTCTGTGTTTCCCCAGCCCCAGCAAGTGCCTGGCACGTGGTGGCACTTATGGGTGAAGGAATGAATGAATGAGTCCAATGTGGGGAAGATGTCTTTAGTTACATAAAGAAGGACATTTGGGGGATTACTTAAGGCTTTTAGCGTAGGAATATATCCAGCCTTTCATTTATCAATCTTATTTACATCAGAGTGTCTGTGTGTCAGCTGTTTTCTGTTTATGTTGTCCCCACCCCCACCCCCAAAAGGCAGGTCTGCGGTTGCAGAAATTCTTATTGGTTAGTTTCTCAGAGGCTACCCACATACTCTTGATCTTTGAAGCTTTGCCTGGGTTACTGCTCCTCTTCCCCTGGAGACAACCTCCCTCCGGGGAAGAGTTCTGCAGGCCAGCCACCGCCCTTAAAGCTGACTCAGTGTAGCTGGTCAGTAGGTGCTTCAGGTTAGGTTGAAGGCATGAAGGACCTCAGTTATTTTACCCTTTAGGGCATGGGTGGATCCTTTCTCTCGGAAACTAGAGGGACAGACATCCTGTGCAGGTCTATGTGTTACAGGTATAAAGTTAAATTACATTAAACCCATGTGGACCATTTATATCTCTTCGGACCAGTCAGGCAAGGATTGTCACTGTGTGAACAGTGTAAATGGTAAACAAGAACATAGGCCTTTGAAGATGGAATTCTCAGCAGAGCCTGAAACTTACTATTGTTGATTCCTAGGAGGATGATCTGAGATTTCATTTCCTGAGGGTAAGACAGAGTTCAGGGACTTCAGTTTCGGCCCAGATTCCAAAGGAAATGGGTGGTATTGCTGAGTGATGAAACACTGGTTGAAAAGCTCTAGGAGTTTATAATCTAGGAAGTAGTTGCTTAACTAGTGGTAGCATTTTGTAGCCAGGGCTCAAAGTATTAGCAAATAAAACAGTGATCGTGGGGTCTAGGGATGTAGCCAATGGCAGAGTACAGTACTTGCCTAGCGAGGAGTCCCTGGGCTCACTTCCCAGCACTACAAAAAGTAATAGGTGTTTCTGGAGACTCCGCAGATATTAAGCAGCAGTATGGCTCAGTGGATGGAAGAGCAGATACAGTCACTGTCCCTGGTATTGTTGTCTGTGCCCTGCTGCAGGGCTTTGGGGCACTTAACCTCCTCTTCTGTTTTCCTGGTTTTTATGTTGGTCTTTCTTTGAGGTACATTTTAAAAGCCAAACCTGTCTTAACTAGAGGCTAGGTATGTTCTCACCTATTTCTAGCTTTGATTTATCCTTTCCACTTTCTTTCTTCCGCCCTCTGACATGTCTTCATAAAAAGTAAGTCTTAGATCATAGAAACTCAGTGTGGGGAAGGGTTCTTGAGCTGGATTAGGCATTACTGGGTTTTTTTGTAAACAGTATTTTTTTTTAAACCAGTATATATATACTTTTGTGTGTGTGTGTGTGGGTACCGGGGGCCGACCTCAGGACCTCGCGCGCCAGCAGGCGCTTACGCCACTGAGCTATCTCACCGGCCCTAAACCAGTATATTTTTAATGGGCTATTTCTGTCTAGGCTCCCTGTTAAGACCTCAGTAACACCAGAACACTCTGGATTATTTATTTTCTTCGCAGTTCGAACACTTAAGAGCATTGGCAGATGAAATACAGGACACACAGATAAATTTGAATTTCAGATAAACAACAGAGTCCTATATATTTACTTGCTAAATCTAGCAGCTCTAGTTCACGGGATGGCTTATGTGTTCTATTTTTCTCTCTGGGACTTGCCCGCAAATTTAGGACAATAACACCCTTTTCTTTCTGTTACTCATACGCAGTGACTGTGTACCCTGTTGAAAGTCACTTGAGAGAAGAGCTGGCTCACTGTGAGTTAGGGTAAGGGCAGGCTGGATAAGATGGCCTGATTGATAAGTGTTGAGGTTGCCCAGAAAACACCCGCTCAAACACTGGCATGTAATATTGTTATTTCTGTCAAATGAATCTGCCTTGCAAAATGAGAGGTTGTTTTGTTTTGTTTTGTTTTGAGTGGCCAGACACCAACATTGCTTGAACAGAGCTGGCAGCAGGCATGGGGGTTGGGTATTGTACCAAATTTACTCTTTTTCTAAAATTACAGTAAAATATACACAACATAAAATTTATCATTTTAGCCAATCTCAGTGTCATAAGTATCATGTATAGTCACAGTATTATTCAGCCATTATCACTAACCATTTCTAGAACTGTTTTCAAAATCTTCCAAACTCTACCAATAACTCTTCACTTCCCTGCCCTCCCATACTTGGACAACCACCATTCTACTTTCTGTCACACTGTGAATTTGATTCTGTAGATGCCTCCTATGAGTGAAATTATATGACATTTATCTCTTTGGGACTGGTTAATTTCACTTAAAATGAGGTCTTTAAGGTTCATCCACATTACAGCTCAGAATTTCCCTCCGTTCTAAGGCAGAATAATCCTCCATATATATGCATAGATGCCACATTCATTTTATCCATTCATTTGCTGAGGGACACTTGGATCGCTTCCACCTTTGGCTATTGTGACTAATGCTAGCATGAACATGAGTGTACAAATATGTTTTTGAATATACCCAGAAATGGAATTGATGGGTTATATGATAATTTTAATTTTATTAAGAATTGCCATACTGTTTTCCACAGTAACTACCGTTTTACATTCTCACTAGCAGTGAACAAGAGATCCGATTTTTCCACATCTTGCCAACACTTGTTATTTTCCAGTGTTGTTTTAATAACCACCCCGATGAGTATAATGACAAGATGTGGAGATCCTTTTGTGTGCTTATAGGCCATGTATGTACAGTTCATTGGAGAATGATCTATTCAAGTTCTTGGCCCCTTTTGAGTTGGGTTTTTGTTCTGCTTTGTTTTTTTATATGCAGGTACTGGGAGTCGAACTCAGGACCTCACGCTTGCCAGGCAGGCGCTTATGCCGCTGAGCTATCTCACCGGCCTAGGGTTTTTGTTTTCTGTAGTTGAGTTATAATAGTTCATTAGATATTTTAAATGTTTATTTGTTTGTTTTTTCAGACAGGGTCTCACTTTGTAGTCCAGGCTGGCCTTGAACTCACTGTGTAGCCCAGGCTGACCTCGAACTCATGGCGATCCCCCTGCCTCCGCCTCCCAAGTGCTGGGATTACAGGCGTGCACCACCATGCCCGGCCATTAGATATTTTAGACATTAATTAATCCACCATCAGATCTATAGTTTGTGAACATTTTCTCCCATTCCATGGGTTGCCTTTTCATTTTCTTGATAGTATCTTTTGATGCACAGAAGTTTTTAGTTTGATTCTGGTTTTGATTTTGAGAATGGTGTCACTCTGTAGCACAGGCTGGCCTCAAGGGCAGCATGTACCACAGTACCCAGCTACAAGTTTTTAATTCTTTTTTTTTTTTTTTCCAGTCTAGATACAAGTTTTTAATTCTGAAATCCAATTCATCTGTTTTTTTTTTTCTTTTGTTATTGCCAAATTCAGTGACATGAAGTTTTACCCATTTTCTTCTGTTTTTAAAAATAGTTTTAGCTGTAATGTTTAGGTCTTTGACGCATTTTGAGTTAACTATGTGATTAAGAAAAAGAGCTGTGATAAGGGTTCATTCTTTGGCTGAATCGATAATGTGATTATCGATTTTTCCCAAAACCATTTGTTTTTTTGTTTTTGTGTGTGTGTGTGTGGGTACCGGGGGTCGAACTCAGGACCTCACGCACCAGCAGGCGCCCGTGCGGCTGAGCGATATCACCGGCTCTTTTTTCGTATGTGGGTTCCGGGAGTCGAACTCGGGCCCTCGCACTTGCCAGGCAGGCGCTTACGCCGTGAGCCATCTCACCGGCCCCCAACATCATTTTTGAAAAGATTATCGTATGTCAGCTGAATAGACTTGACACCCTTGTCTGAGATCCTTTAACCAGATACGTTAAAGGTCAGAGGCTCTCTACTCTTTTCTTGGTCTGTATCTATACCAGTACCATTACTATTTTGATGACTTAAACTTTGTATTAAGCTTAGGAAATGGGGCAGTATAAGTCCTCCAAGTTTTTCCTTTTCAAGATTGTTTTGGCTATTTGAAATCACTAGAGAATACATAAGAATTTAACATGGATTTTTCAGTTTCTGGAAAAAAAAATTGTTGCTGTTTTGATAGGGATTGTTTTCAAACCTCTAGATCACTTCAAGTAGTATTGATCTCTTCTTTTTTCTTTTTTCTTTTCTTTTCTTTTCTTTTTTTTTTTTTTTTTTTTTGGTTTTTTGAGACAGAGTTTCACTATGCAGTGTGGGCTGGCCTTGAACTCACTATGTAGCCCAGGCTGCACAGTGGTCCTCCTGCCTCAGCCTCCCAAGTGCTGGGATTACAGGTATGCCCCACCATGCCCAGCTTGCTCTCTTAACAATATTAATTTTTCTGTTCCATGAACACATTACTTTGCTTTTATTTGTGTCTTTTTTATTTTCTTCAGCAACATTTTGTAGCTTTCAGGATGCAGGTCTTTCACTGCTTTAAGTTTATTCCTAAGTATTTTATTTGTGTGTGTGTGTTATTATAAGTGGGATCTCTTCAGAAATTTCCATTTCAATTTGCTCATTGTTAGTATATAGAAACACAACTGATTTTTTTTTTTTTTTTTTCTTCAATACTGGGGATTGAATTGAGGGCCTTGCGAAATAGCCCAGGCTGGGCTTGAACATTTCGATCCTCCTGCCTCAACCTCTGAGAGTGCTGGGATTACAGATGTGCACTGCCTTGCCTGGCTCACAACTGATTTTTATGCGTTAATTTTATGTCCTGAAACTTTGCAAACCTCATTTATTTGAACAGCTTTTTTGTGGAATCTTTAGGATTTTCTACATAAAATATCATGTTGTCTAGAAACACAGATAACTTTACTTCTTCCTTTCTAATTTAGATGCTTTTTATTTCTTTTTTCTTGCCTGATTTTCTCAAGCTAAAATTCCCAATACTATTGTCTGGAAGTGGCAAAAGTAAACCATATTTATTTACTTTTAACACATAGTCCTTGTGGATTTATTGATTTTGTATGCAAGTCCTTAATCAACACCAAGACCAAAACTATCTCAGCCTAGTATATTAATTAATGCTAACAGTAATGAGTCATCAAGAAAAAGTTAAGCTAACAGCAGTGCTGTGTATCTACTCAGGAAGCTGAGACAGGAGGATCACTTGAGCCCCAGAACTGAAACCAACATAGCTAAACCCTGTCAGACAGACATAGAGGGGCAGTGAGAAGGGAAAAAAGAAAAAGTTTAATTACAGCTTATATATAAACAAAACTGTATAACACATTTCTATATAAACAAAAGTGTATAAAGACTTCCACCAAAATACCAAAGGTTTTTTTGTTTTGTTTTGTTTTTTTAATGTGGATACTGGGAGTCAACCTCAGAACCTTGCCCTTGCCAGCAAGCGCTTGTGCTGCTGAGCAATATCACCGGCCCTTTTTTCCTTTATGTGGGTTCCGGGAGTTGAACTCAGGACCTCCTGCTTGCCAGGCAGGCACTTATGCTGCTGAGCTATCTCACCGGCCCCCAAAGTTTGTCTTTAAGTAATTTTTATAATTAAAGAATAAAACGTCTTCCTTGGAATTCTTTGTTTAATGAGATAGTCTTTTATCTTTTCCAAAAAGATAGGGCAATAAGCTCTGAAATATCTGTGGTGTTTTTAGTTTCTTGTATGAGGTCCTGAGGACAAAGACATGGGTTAATAATTGGGTGAAGAGAATTTAGTTATCTTAGAATCCAAAGTCTATACTTTAACTTGTTTTTCTTAAGAGCCTGAAATCTATATTTGACTTGTTTGTGATTTTATACGTCCATCTGTCCTTTCTTTTCCTGTATAATTCTTTGTAAAATAGAAAGTGCACCTTTATATGTAGTTTACTTAGGAGGAAATGGAAAGTTATTTTTATTCATGCTCAAGTAAAAGAAAAAAGAAGGCAGGAGGATCACCATGAGTTTGAGGCCAGTCTGAACTACATAGTGAGTTCAAGGCTAGGCTGAACTAAAAAGTGAGATCCTGTCTCAAAAAAAAAAAAAAAAAAAAGAGAGACAGAGCAGAATACTCCTAAAGGCAGTGTAGATGGACCCAAGACAAAAAACAAACACCGTAGAGGAGAGAGTTGGAGACTACTCCTGGTCCCATACATCCTGGAGTTGTTTCTCTTCCGAAATGTTCTTGTTCTTTAAAGGTGGTTTGTTTTCTGTAAATGTAAAGGTACAGCCAAATTTTGTTATACAGAATAATTTATTGTCTGAGTGTTCTGAATAGCTAGAGTTTTTCTGTAAGACGGTAATGATTTCTGTTTAAATATCCCCCAAAGGACAGTAATTTAGACATTTCTTTTTGGCTTGTGTGTTTTGCTGTACTGGAGATTGAACCCAGGGCCATGTACATGTTAGGCAGGTGCTCTAGCACTGAGCTAGGTCTCCAGCCCTTTTTATTTATTCATTCATTTTCATTTTGAGATAGTAGCTCCCTCTTTTTTTTTTTTTTTTTTTTTTTAGCTACATAGCCTAGGCTGGCCTCAGTAATAGTGATCCACCTGCCTCAGCCTCTTCAGCGGCTAATTACAAGTGTGCACCACCATGGTTGGTTGATTTAAACATTTCTGTCTCATTTATCTACTACAAACTATCCAAAACTTAATGGCTTAATACAACTGATTATATTTTCTAGATTGGCTGAGTAGTTTGTATGTTTGTTTGTTTGTTTTCAACCATGAAAAAAAAGGAGTTCTGGGCATGTTTTGTTATGTTTTGATTTTTTTTTTTTTATATTCGGGTACCCGGAGTCAAACTCAGGACCTCGTGCTTGCCAGGCAGGCGCTTATGCCGCTGAGCTATATCACCAGCCCCGGTTTTTTGGTTTTTTGAGAGTGGGTCTCACCATGTAGTTCAGGCCAGGCTTGAACTCTCTATATCACCCAGGATGGCCTTGAACTCTCAGTGATCCTCCTGCCTGAGCCTCCCAAGTGCTGGGATTACAGCCATGTGCCACCACACGTGGTTTAGGCGTATTTTGAATAGGAGCACCACTAGAATCAATTAAAGCTCCCAAAGTGACTACGTTGAAGAATGGCCCCTGTTTGGTTGTACAAGAGCTATTCTACATCTTTAAAATAGTATTCTCTTTACACTTACAGTGATAGTTAATTTCTTAGTGTGTCTATTTCAGTTCATTTGATGGTTTATATTATGTGATTTACCTAACATCCAACACAGCAGCCTTCAACCTTGTTAATTTGTCCTTCATTGTCGTGACTGGAGAAGGTAAGCCTAGAAACAGGACCACCTACCGCATGATACATTTGTAAGTCCTGACAACCAGTTATCAAGGAGCATTGATCTCATGAGCAAAGAGACAGCTATGGCTTTTTGTTGGATTATGAAAATCTATAATAAAGAACAGAGAATTTCAAACTTGTTTTTTGAGAGGGAAGGCCTTTGTTTAAGAATATTCTACAGGAAAGGGGACACAAAAAGATAAAAGCTGAGCTGTTTTGATTGAAGGCATGAACTTGGGAGTAGAGTGTATTCTGTTCATCTCTCCTCCTTTGCTCTACATTCTCTCCCCTTCTTTTCCATAGTCCCCTGAGGAGGCTTTCAAAAGCAATTTGTTTTTTTTTTTTTTTTTTTGTGGGTACCGGGGGGTCGACCTCAGGACCTCGCGCACCAGTAGGCGCCCGTGCCACTGAGCGATATCACCGGCCCCTTTTTCGTATGTGGGTTCCGGGAGTCGAACTCGGGCCCTCGCGCTTGCCGGGCAGGCGCCTAAGCCGCTGAGCCATCTCACCGGCCCTCAAAAGCAATTTGAAAGTCACTGATAAAGATGTGTCTCCTAAAGAGTCATGATCCCAAAGTAAAAAGAAGCTAAGAGAAGTGCTTGGGTTTGGGATTTTATAATCTTCAACTGACTACTAGCCAACAGTGGTTTGAAGGAAATATAACCAAAATATGTATTGCATACATACAGTCCTCAAATTCCTGTGAAACCTTTGGCCTTTATTTAATGAACTAATTGGAATCAGGAATGATGTAAATCCCTTTTAACCTGAGACCTATGCTAGCTTGTTGACCTGTTTTAACACAGAGTTAAGAAAAGTTTTTGTACCCATAGTTTGTAGTTTGTTTTATTTTGTTTGTATTTATTTTGTTTATTTTGGTTTTTTGAGACACAGTCTCACTGTGTATTCAGGCTGGCCTTGAACTTGGGCTATACAGTCCAAGCTGGCCTCAAACTTGCAGCGATCCTCCTGCCTCAGCCTTCCGAGTACTGGGATTAGATATGCGCCACCATGCCCCACATTTTGTAGTTTATAATATGAAAACAACCTTTGTTTTTACAGTATTTGATGAAGTGTGTAATTATTTATTTATTTACTTTATTATTTTTATGGTACTGGGGATTGAACCCAGGGCCTTTACACTGAGCTACATCCCAGCCCATTTTTATAACTTTTATTTTGAGACAGGGTATCATTTAGTTGTCCAGGCTGGGTTGAAACTTGACATCCTCCTGTCTCAGCCTTTCAGAATGCTGGTATTATAGGTATGCACCACCACCCTGGACAGTAATGTATTTGCCTTTTAAAAATATACTGTACATTGAACATTGGAAAGGTCTACACCTTCTCTCCTTTGAGTACAGCTGGCTTCTTTGTCCAACTTCCTGTAGAATGGGATTCTCAAACTTTAGGATACAAAATATTAATGTGGATCACCGCTGAAATTCTATGCGGTAAGTCTGGCCTGGACCCCAAGTGTTTACCTGCCTAATAAATTCCCAGGTGAGGCTTATTCTCCTGTCCACAGGCCACACTTTGAGTAGCTGCTCTCAGACTGGTCTCAGCCCCTTACTCAGTGCACCTAAGAGTTGATCAGTGTAAGTGCTTTTTTTTTTTTTTTTTTTTTTAATGAAAATGCTACAGTGCATCAGGCCTAAGAAATGAAAGTCAAATGGTGCATCTAAGAGTGTGATTTAGGATGTGTCACACTGGGTTTTCTTCCTTTAGAGATTATGACTATAAATCTCCGACTCACGAGTAGCCCTTGGAGCATGAGACTAATTTTGTCATCAAGGCCCATAAACATGGGTGTGTCAGACCCACGTTTATTCTTTAGAATATTTCTATTGATGAATTATTCTAATTTTATGAGTTTTATTATATTAAACAATGAGTACTTAACAGGAAAAAAATCACAAAAATAAAGTATTGAGTTTTTAATATTTATTGAGTGTTTATAAAAAAGCATCAAATTTTTCAACATCAATGGATTTTTGGTGTACAAAGTCTAAAAAAGAACATCAGAAATAAATTCCCACATGAACTACAATAAAAGTATCAATAGCACTCTACAAAAAAAAAATCTTTACTTCAGTTGTCACACCTAAGGCAGTCTGCTCACATGACAACTGCACATTCCACGCACACCCGTCGCTAACACTGACAGCGTGGCCATTTCACAACATTTCGACTAGTCAAATATGTACTCACATTGCTGTTTCCTTAGTCATCTGAATCAAGGAGGTCTGCATTCCCTCTGTATCAGGTGATTCTTGCTCTGTTTCACTGTCACAGGAACTTTGGCTCACATGGCCAGCGTCAAAGTCGTCATCATCATCATCATCATCTCATCGCCCACACCATCTCACCATCATCATCCACCCACACCACTCTTGTGTTATGAAAACATTTATTTTACCATAATGGAACATCTTCATCATCCACGCATGAGTAATCTGATGATTCACTTTTGACCTCCTCCGAAACTTGTAAATCTGGGTTTTCATGTGCCATTGTACTGAATTGGGCTACTTCTACCAGAAAAATCAAAAGAAAACTTTTTTTTTTTTTTAACAAATCCTGTATTGGTGTGTGTTATTGGACCCTCTCTGATACTCGGTAAACATACACAAAACCAGTTAAATGGAGCATAAAGGTGGGTCCAAATCCTGTTTTGACACTTTTGCACACATGCACACTCCTTGTCCTTCGTCAAACCAAGTGGGTACACACATAGATTGCTTCCTGTATCCCTCAGGGAAAGGTACTGAGACACACAGCTGGCTACTGTAACGTATGGTAGAAAAGTAAGGGATGGGATCCTCTAGACCCGGAGAGTACGGTTGGTGGAGACTAGTGAAGAAAATGCTGTTAGTTCCTCAGACTGTAACTGAAAAAATGCTTAAAACTAGTGCCTTTGCCAGGCATGGTGGTGCATGCCTGTAATCCCAGCACACAGGGTGGCTGAGGCAGGAGGATCATTGTGAGTTCAAGGCCAGCCTGGGCTACAAAGTGATTTCAAGGCCAGCCTGAACTGCATAGTGAAACCCTGTCTCAAAAAAAGACCAAAAAAAAAAAAATTTTTTTTTGATGGCATTATTGGGAAATGATGAAGCAGGAGTGGGCCTACTTGAAGGGAGTGGCTCATGGGAACATGATTTTGAGACTATCTGGTCCCTTGCTGCTACCTTTCTCTCTCTCTGCTTCCTAGCTGCCATGAGGTGTACAATTTTTTTCCGTCACGCCCTGCTGCTATGATGTTTCTGCCTGACCACAGGCCTAAAAAGCAATTAGCCAGCTGACCATGGGCTAAAACCTCTGAAACCATGAACCAAGATAAATCTTTCCTCCCTTAAGTTGATCTTGTCGGGTATTTTGTCACAGTGACAGAAAGCTCACTAACACATAAAAGTGCCAACTTAAGTTGAGCACAGTGGTGTATGTGCCTGTAACTTCAGCTACCTGGGACGCCGAGGCAGGAGGATTACAACTTTGAGTCCAGCCTGGGCAACTTAGTGAACCCCTGTCTCAAAACAAAACTGAAAAAGGTCCAGAGATAGAGCATAGTGGCAGAGCACTTGCCCACTGAGTATGAGGCCCTGGGTTCAATCCCTAATACTGCAAAGAAAAGTGTCAGTTTTACTTACCTTTACCAGAATTAAATATTATTTTGTCTGATAATTGATAGACAAAAGATGGTATTTTATTGTTTTAAAGTTAAATCTTTCTTGTACATTAACTGTGTTCTTCTATGAAGTATTTGCTTGTATCCTACCCATTTTTCCTATGAAGATCTTAATTGTAAGAAAAATAAGCAAGTCACAGCAAGTGCATTATTCCACTTGTATGAGGTATCTGAAATAGTCAAAATCATAAAAGCAAAAAGTAGGATGGTGATGGGGGGGGTGGCTGGGGAGGCAGGAATGAGAAGTTCCCGTTCAGTAGTTATGAAGTTTCAGCAGCACCAGGTGAGTAAGCTCCAGAGATCTGTACCACATTTTGCTTATAGTTAACAAGACTGCACTGTGTAGACTTACAAACTTATTCGGATAATCTCATGTTTTATGTTCTTACCACAATTTTTAAAAATTGGTTTTTAGTTATCAGTTCACATAAACTTTTTTTTTTTTTTTTTAATGGTACTGGGGATTGAACCCAGGGCCTTTGCACTAAGTTCCATCCCCAACCAGCCCTTTTTATTTTTTATCTTGAGGGTCTTGCTAAGTTACTAAGTTGCTCAGGCTGGACACTAACTTGTGATCCTCCTGCCTCAACCTCCCAGAATGAGGCATTACAGGTGTGTGCCACCATGCCCAGCTTCACATAAATTCTTTACATTTGAAGAATGTTGGCCTTTTGTTGTATTTTTTTTTTTTTTTTTTGTGGGTACCGGGGGGTTGACCTCAGGACCTCGCACGCCAGCAGGCGCCCGTGCCGCTGAGCGATATCACCGGCCCCTTTTTCGTATGTGGGATCCGGGAGTCAAACTCGGGCCCTTGCGCTTGCCGGGCAGGCGCTTAAGCCGCTGAGCCATCTCACCGGCCCCCTTTTGTTGTATTTGCAGGATATATTTGTTTGCCTTTTAATTTTGTCTGTCGGTTTTGACATATAAAAATTTATAATTTGTATATAGCCAAATCTTTAGTCTTATCTTACAGTTTCAGTAGTCCTTTTTTCACCAAATACCCTTGAGTCTTGAGTCCTGAGTCTGCTCAGTATCTGAGGAAGTTGTTTTATGCATAATGTTCTCTCTCTGAACTCCCTCCCCTCACACACACACACACACACCCCGCCAATATTTCCGACCTTCTTTTTAAGAGTCAGTCATTTGATCTTCTTTCTGAAACCTTTCCCGATTATCCTGTGAAAACTTCAGTATGATTTAGCAGTGCACGGTGACACATGCCTATAATCTCAGCACTCAGGAGGGAGGCTGAGGTAGCAGGATTGAGAGTTCAGGGCCAGTCTGGGCTACATAGTAATTTCAAGGCCAGCCTGAGCTGCATAGTGAGACCCTGTCTCAAAAAAAAAAAAAAAAAAAAAAATTGGGGGGCCGGTGAGATGGCTCAGCGGCATAAGCGCCTGCCTGGCAAGCGCGAGGGCCCGAGTTCGACTCCCAGAACCCACATACAAAAAAAGAGCCGGTGATATCGCTCAGTGGCACGGGTGCCTGCTGGCGCACGAGGTCCTGAGGTCGACCCCCGGTACCCACAAAAAAAAAAAAAAAATTGATTATGATGAGTATGC
Source organism: Erethizon dorsatum (assembly GCA_028451465.1). Classification (NCBI taxonomy): domain Eukaryota; kingdom Metazoa; phylum Chordata; class Mammalia; order Rodentia; family Erethizontidae; genus Erethizon; species Erethizon dorsatum. The sequence goes on along the minus strand of CM051822.1, from coordinate 39,022,300 downwards.
TTCCAGTGGCCATGTCTGGGGTCCCATTATAACAATTAATACATTATTTATAGATCTATGAACTCCATGAAGACAGGAATAAACGGTCTCTCAGATACCTAGGGAAAACTTGACCACTTTTGAAATTCTTCATGTATTAAGAATGATTGAAATCCAAACCAGGATTATAATAATTTTGGTATGTTTTAAATATTTATGTTAAAAAATTATTTTAATATATAAATGACTGGATTTAGGGCATGCATGAAAGTCCTAAGGCAGGAAAATTGTTGGCATCTTAGAAAAACTGAAAGAAAGTCAGTATATACACAAGTGTCCCTCATATCTGGCAACTTGTAATCTGTCAGTGATCCTGACATGAGTAGTTTCAGAGAGTGGTGGGAAATGAAATGGGACAGGAGAAGGTTCAAGAGTGAATGGAAGGTTCCAAAAGTAAAGCCTGAGGAGACTTAACTGATGTTGATAGACAGCAAGAGATTAATTTTGATTAACACAGGTCTCACTTTAACTTGGTCTTAAACACTAGTAGAAAAGTGTAACCAAAAGATATATGAAAACAATGCCATAATAATAAAAGGTAGATATAAAAAGGGGCTCCAGCCGGGCATGGTGGCGTACGCATGTAATCCCAGCACTCTGAAGGCTGAGGCAGGAAGATTGCTCTGAGCTCGAAGCCAGCCTGGGCTACAAAGTAAGTTCAAGACCAGTTGGAACTGCATAGTGAAACTCTACTTCAAAAAAAAAAGACCGAAAAAGGGGGGGTGGGTCTCCAATTGCTGACCTCTTCTGGTAGTTTCCAGCTACACCAGTAGCGGACCACTGTTATGGTTCATTAAGGCAGGAAAAACTACAGTGGAGTCTATAAAAGCTCAATAAGAGTCTTTAAATTCCTGCTCCCCATCTTCTTACAACTAAAATTAGAAGGACTTATAATAAGAAATATCAATTTCAAGGCCAGCCTGAGCTGCATAGTGAGACCCCGTCTCAAAAAAAAAAAAAAAATTGATTATGATGAGTATGCTTCCAGTGGCCATGATATAGCTCAGCGGCATAAGCGCCTGCCTGGCAAGCACGAGGTCCTGAGTTCGACAGTAGAGGAGTCTTAAGAGTCAACTGAGTACAATCACTATTCTAGTCCCTTAAGAGCAGTGTCTGGACATGGCTCTTTCCCCAACCTGCCTTTCTATTCTAGCACTCATGCTTTGAGTATACATGCTTTAACTTCTTGGAAAATTTGTTTATTCTTGCCTAGAGGATGCCAAATTCCAAGTGATCATGCAGATGGAACCGATGACAAAGGCACCAGACTCCTTTTACTGGGATCCACTAGATTGACCTCATAAAGGGAATTTATAACTGCGAAACTGTAGCATGACTTCTAGACAAGGACCATTAGATTAGCTCTCTGAAGGAGGCCCCAGACTGCAGTTTCCCCTGCACCAACACTTCTCAGTTTGAAGCAGCTAGATGAAAACTACGCCCCTTCTCCCCTAACCGCAGTTAGGGATGCCTGTTCAGAGGGGGGAATTATAGATAGCTAAATTAGGTAGAAGTATAGTAGGCAGTCAGACAGGGCTGGGTCCTCCAGGGAATGAGTCAGTACAGAAGATGAGAATGCATCAAAACTGTGGCTGGAGGCACATTTGAAAAAAATTGAAGTTACAATGGCTAGATTTACATACTTCCCTAAAGGATAAACAAGCTTGAGGGTTTTTTGTTTGTTTGTATGTTTAGTTTGAAATATTTTTAAATTAGATTTTATTGGTACATATTAGATATACATAACAATCACATTCATCATAGAGAATTTGTACCTGTACATGATATAACATATTTTTTCCACATTCCCCTACCCTACCTTCAACCACTCCTCCTCTCCCCATTTACAAAGCTGTTTTCCATGTTTTCCTTCAGCTCAAGATTATTGGTATCACCCTTTTGAGATTTCCCATTATCTCATTGGGGGGTGGGTCATCCTCTCCTACCTACTAAAACCACTAAGATTAAGACTAAAAATAAGACTAAGACTATAGATTATCGACCAAGGTTAATGATGTCACCCATATGCCCTTGCTAGCATTGGATCAGTATTTCTTAAGCAACTATACTTGCAATCTTATTGGTTAATCATGATTTTGACCCACATTGTACCCACCTCATGACTTTGCTCTGTAAAACTTCTTTGAGGACGGGGCTCATTAGCAACCCATTTGGGACACCTCCTGTCTCTCAGGAGCTATTCCTATTCCCCATTCCTTTTCCCCAATACATTTTCCTACTCTTTTTTTTTTTTTTTTTTTTTTTTTTTTTTGTGGGTGCCAGGGGTCAACCTCAGGACCTCGTGCGCCAGTAGGCGCCCGTTCCATTGAGCGATATCACTGGCCCTTTTCTCGTATGTGGGTTCCGGGAGTTGAACTCGGGCCCTCGCGCTTGCCAGGCAGGCGCTTATGCTGCTGAGCCATCTCACTGGCCCAGCCATCTCACCAGTCCCATCTTCCTACTCTTAAAAAAAAAAAAAAAAAATAAGCAGAAAATTGAGTAAGTGGAGACAGCATGAATGGTTAATGAAAGCTGGCTGTTAAAAAGATCAGAGCATGATGTTATCACTTGCTTTTGTTGCACAATAATGTTAATTATATTAAATGTTCTCTTTGTGGAATCATGAAAAAAAAAAAAAGATCAGAGCAGTAGGATAGTGCCAGATAGTAATGTGGGGTCAGGGGATTTCAGGGGATTTATCTTTAATATGTATCAGGAAAAAAATAAAATATATATCAGGGAAAAAATAAAAATGTATACATCAGGAAAAGAAAAACTTGTATAAATATTTTAGTACTAAGTTTATTGAGACATCATGAGATTAATAATACACGTTACTTTTGTCCTCTACAATTACAAGAGGTGGGCAAAGTGATGGCCATTAGCTTCCAGACATTTATTAGTACAGTGAACTTCTGGAGTGTGTATACATTTTTTTTGGTGGACTCAGTATATTTATCACCTTAATATATGTACATGGAAGCTGGGCAAGGTGATACATGCCTGTAATCCCAGCACTGTGGGAGCCTGAGGCAGGAGGATTGCAAATTCAAGCCCAGCCCAAGGCAATTTAGTGATTTAGCAAGACTTTCTCTCAAAAAATCTTTAAAAATTTTAAAAAGGGTTGGAAATATAGCTCAGTATGAAGATCCTGAATTCAATCCCCGGTACCACAAAAGAATTTCTCGTATGTGTGTACATGGAAGTCAAATATTACTATAAAGTTTTCCATGAAAATATAGCAGTCCCCAGCTCTACTCTTTTCCTCCTCTGCGTCACTCTCCAATGACCCTACTTTCAAATCTTTTAGCTATTTCACTGGCTATGTTCATGTTTCTAAATAATTCTTATTTTTTTCTTGATTTTAAACATTATCTTTTGACTTCCTAGTATGGAAGACAAAAACTTAGCATTGTTATACCCATTTTCACAGTTTCTATTTAAATTAATATTCAGTGTTTAGTGTTGACAGTCTGTGAACTTTTATTACTACATAATTTATAATGTATAATAACTTTTAATACTTGACTATATTTTGTTTTGTATAGTTTTTTTAATATATTTGTTCCTAATTCTAACCAACTTCCTTGACAGAGCTATGAAAATCCCTCCCAATACAATTTTCCAAATGGTCAAGCACAGTTCCTTTTTCCTCTGCCTGAAATGTTTTCTTTATTCATCATCTATTTTTTCTTTCATTGCTCAGTTTAAACATCATTTTGCCAGAGAGACTTTTCCCCTCCCCCACCCACTCAATCTTAATCAGGTCCTCTTATGGTACTTTTTTTTTTTTTTTTTTTTTTAAGCAGAACAAATTTACTTAATCAAAGTTTTATGTGAAGATGGGCATGGTGGTACACACTTGTAATCCCAGCTGCTCCAGAGGCTGAGACACAGGCATTTCAAGTTTGAGCCCAGCCTGGCCATTTGGTGACATCCTGTCTCAACATAAAAAATATAACAGGCTGGGAAGTAGCTCAGTGTGAAGGATCTGGGTTGAATCCCTAGTACTGCCAAAAAGAAGAAAAGGAGAAAACAAAGAAGAATTCCTTATATGTTACTGCCTTAGTTACTTTTCTCGTTGCTGAGACAAAATAACTGATGCCCAAAATTAAGGGAGGAAAGGTTTACTTAGCTCACAGTTTGTAGAGGTTTCAGTCCATAATGGGCTAGCTCCAAGGCAGGGTGGCATGGCAGAGGGGCAACAGTTCATGGTGGCAGAAGACAGCAAAAGCAGTGAGAGAGAGAAGGGACTGTGGAGGCTATTTTAATTGTAAAGGAAATTTTAAAAACTTATATTTCTAATACTAGTGTATTTCTAACACTATTCAAGGATAAGACTGAGAAACACAGCCTGTTCCCATAATTAGAAAGCAACAAAACTTAACAAACCTTAACATTTTAGGTGCCAGCTGCAAGATAAGTGTAACTCAGCCAGACAGTGATGTTTTGCTTACTTTCAAGTCCCAGACACTTAGCATTTCAAGGACAGCTCGACTCAGTCTAAGACAGTGATTGATTCCTCCTGCTCACCCTAGCCTTAGCCTGCCTGTTATAGGATAAAAAGCCCCCAGTTAACTTGCCTGAACCAAACCTGCCTAGCAACGTATGACAAAACATGTGTAACCAACTGTAAAATATCATGTTATCTGCCTTTTGTACTTCCTTCTGAAAACCTACATAAGAAACTACCCTACCCCAACACAGCACTGATGATTTGAGACCTGGTTCCCATCAGCCTGCTAGCATTAAAATAAAAGTTGCCTTCTAACTCCTCAGGTGCAAAGAGTCTTCCATTTAGTTTGATATCAGATTTCTGTAACAGGATAAGCCTTTTTCTGTCTCCTATATTGTATGCGGTCTACCCGCCCTAGGGTGGGTGTAGCACTTACACCCTCAATCCTGCATTGGACCATGAATCAATTACAAACTCTATATTCAGCCACCTCTGGAAAACCTGCTCCCCATGACCTCATGAGGCTTTGGGGGAACATCTAGACACAAACCATAACAGTTACAAAAGGAACATGGCAGCAAGGCGTGGTGGTGCACGCCTGTGATCCCAGCACTTGGGAGGCTGAAGCAGGAGGATTGCCATGAGTTCGAGGCCAGCCTGGGCTACATAACAAGACCCAGTCTCAACAAAAGAGGGGGGCGGGGGAACATGGCCCTCCTAACACCTTGATTTTGGACTTTTAGCTTCTAGAACTGTGAAACAATAAAGTTCTGGGTTTTGTATGTTTGATTGGTTAGGGGTTTTCTTTGAGACAAGGTCTCACTATGTAGTCTAGGCTGACTTCAAACTCACTATGTAGCCTATGTTACTGTCTTATTTGTGGCATTCATCACAGTTTATAGTTACCTTTTTTTTATTGGGGTAATCATTTCTCTGCCTTCTACTAGATCATGCCTTGAGGGCAAGAATAATGTCTTTTTGGATCACCACCGTATTCCTAGCAATCAATCTCAATTTCTGGCCCATAGGAATGTTTGCCCAAAGATTTAATTACTATCCCTTGAAAGAAGTGTTGAGGAGGACCTAAAATTAGAGCACTGCTTGTAGGAATTAGAAGACAGATGAGAAAAACCTTTCTAAAGCAGAGCAATGGGACTTGGGGAGGACCACATGATGGTCTGTCTCCTTTTAAGAAGAATCCTGTCAGCCCACAAGTTCACATGGAGAACTCGTTTTCACTGTGTTCTGTTGATAGTGACCAATTCAGGTAGTCATGTACCTAACAGTGTTCACTGGGTGGAAAATTCTTGATTCACAGATAACTTGCAAATTCACTTTAACCTTCTTTCTGTGTTTCCCCTTGGGATATTTCCTGGGGCAGAGTCACTTTACTTAACAATTTACAGGGGAACAAAGAACAGAGCCACGAAAAAGGTTAAAGAACTTGAGGTACAGTGCGGTTAAAAACACTGGTTATGACAGTGACACAGTTCTCTATTGTAAATTAGTAAATTCAACAATAGTATAGTTTCAAAAAGGCAGTAGTGGGCATTCAGGTTCAAGAAAAGAAAATTCCTGGTTCGTATTTATTATAGTTGTCGTATACTGAGCCCTTACTAAATACCAGTCACTGTCCCTGATGTCTTATATATCTTCTCTGTAACTCCTATCACCACCTGTGATACAGGCATTCTCCCCATTTTTAAATGATTCTGAGGCTGGGGGTGTTGAATAACTTGCCTGGTGCTGCAGAATTTGTTGTTAAAAACAGAGTTGTCCCAAAACCCAAAAAAAAAAAGAATACAACCCAGAGTAGAGTTGTATACCATCCTTTTCTATCATTCTGCATTGCTCAGAAAGAAATAAAAATGAGTAGCCTAAGCTGGAAAAGTAAATCGGGGTTCCATTTCTTCATTGTAATGGGTATTAGTTAGCTAAAGTGAATTCCTATGCCTTAAATAAAAATATTAATGTAAATAGGGACTGAACTCCAGCAAAATGAATGGGAAAATGTAGTTTAACTGAGAGCAGATTATTAATAGAATCTAGTGACTTTTCAAGAGCCAGAGGGTTTTTGTTTTTATTGTTGTTGCTTTTAGTTGTGCATGGTAGCGCATGCCTCCGATTGCAAGTTCGAGTCTAGCCTGGGCAACTTAGTGAGACTCTATCTCAAAATAAAAAATAAAAAAGCCAGGGATATAGCTCAATACAAAGGCCCTGGTTCAATCCCCTGTTACCCCCACATACACACACACAAAGCCAGAGTTTTCTGCTCAAACAGATAATTTTAATTACCAATATAACATAAACTGGACTCTGATTAATAAATATTCCAAGAGACCTCTGGATAGCTGACTTTCATGATTTTTAACTCTTTCTTTTGAATGCAGCCATTCTGAAGGCCTACTTAATAGTTTATACAGTCATAGTCATTTGTTCAGTCTCCCTGGGTAAACTAGAAACTTCACAAAGGCAGGCACCAGGTCTGTTTGTTCACGTAATTCACGTTGTACAGTGTCCGGCACGTCATATGTACTTAGTTAATATTTATTGATTAATTATCCAGTCTTTGGGCAAGACTTTGGTATCTTAAAGTTTTCAGGATCACAAATGACTTCCTTTAGACAACTGCCTGAAGCAGGAGAGGAAACCCATCCAGAGCTCTGCTGTGTTTGTGTGTTAGATTCCCCAGGTTCTGCCTCCTTTGGGTGGTACCACAAAAGCTTGATGCCAGATAGGCCGTGTTTTTAACAAAGGGGCTTGTCTTTGTTCTGAGGTTTTGACTATAAATGGATTATGGTATTTCCTGTCCCCAAGTGAACTCAGTGGGGCTGCAGCTGGCAGTGGAAACATAGAGCTTTCTCTATGCTGAAACCGCCTTATCTCTAGAGATGGCACCAGTAAAAGCTGACCAAGAAGGAAATGCCAAACCCTTTTCCTGAAATTCTAAACAGCTTGAGAAGTCCTCTAGATGGAGTTGGAATAGCTCCCAGTGAGGAGAGCAAAGGTTTATGTAACTTCATAGACTGCCCTTTTTAGGAAAAAACAAACTGTTCCACAGCTACTGCTGGACTTTTTGAGACACATCTGCATTCCTTCCTAGCTGGTCAGCAGACCTCATTGGAAGCAGCTAACAGGACAGAATTGAAGACTGGTCAGGTTAGAAGGGAAATAGAAAGAAAGGGAAAAATGTCTGTCATTCTGGCTGGAACATGCTGTTCTGGTTCTCATGCTGCGACTCCCCTCCCAGCAGTAGAGGGAGTGGAGCGCAGAGGAAGAGTTGTTCCTCGGATACTTCCCTGCATGTTCCAGAAGCCAGCCGCTGCTTCCTGTGTCCTCTTTAGCAATCCCACCCCTCAACAAGGAGAGGAACTGTGGTACTGGGGATAAGTAGGCCCACAGCTGTAATGAGCTACGTTTGGTCCTGGAGGAAGACATTTTTCCAGTTTAGTTTGGTGAAGATTCAGTTCATCCTTAGTTCAGTTCAGGAAACAGTTTAGGCATCTACCATGTGCCAGGCTTTAGGTGAGGCTAAGTGACTACAAAGATGAAGAAGACAGTCTTTATCCTTAGCACACAACCAAGGAGGAAAGAGAAATGTGTATAATATACTTCCTTGCTTTGAAAATGTATATCGTTTATTTCCTTGTTTTATATCCTTCGTGCTTTATGTAATGTTTGCAGTCTTTACTATAAGGATAAGAGTCAGATTTATATCTACCTTATGCTAATTCAAGATAAACAAAAGTACAGGAAAATCTGAAGGATGATTAGGAATTAGCCAGACAAATGAAAGGACAGTGTTCCAGTTAGTACAGAGATGATGATGTAACTATGGGGCAGAACATGAGACCAAAAAGGTTATGAAGGACAGAGTATATAACTTTAAGAAACTTAGATTTTATGGAACGCTTTTGAAGGTTTTTCTTTAATTGACATACAACTGTGTGTGTTTATGTGACATGTTGTGACATTTCACTACAGTTATACAATAATGATCAGATTAAGGAAATTGACATCTAGCACATAAAAACTTAAAATATCTTTATATTGGAAATAATGAAAACCCACTGTTAGCTATTTTTGTTGTTGTTGTTGTTGTTGTTGTTTTTGGTACCGGGAATCAAACTTGCAACCTTGCACTTGCCAGGCAGGCGCTGTGCTGCTGAGCTATATCCCCAGCCCTACTGTTAGCTACTTTAAAATACAAAATAAAGTGTTCTTTTAAAGATTTGTGCATGAGTGTTTGTATGTGTATGTTACGGGGGATTACATCTAGGGCCTTCATGGTGAGACACATCCCCAGCCCTTTTTACTTTTTATTTTTTTTAATTTTTGAGACAGGTTTTTGCTAAGTTGCTGAGTTACCCTGGCTGGGCTCAAACTTGGGATCTTCCTGCCTCAGCCTCCCAGAGTTCTGAGATTACAGACCCGTGCCACCATGCCTGTGTTTTTTAAGCGTTTTTAAGCAAGTTGATGTAGTAAATAGAATTTATTTTCAAAGGATGACTTGAGAGAGAGATCAGATTAGAGGTTGATGTGAAGTTCAGACAAATGAAAATTTTTGGTTGCTCTTTAGTAGCAAACAGGATGGAAAATGGTGGATAGAATCAGTAAGACTCTATTATTGCAGTGTGGTCAGTTGTGTAAAGTAGAAATAGAGCGAATAACAGAAACCAAAAATTGGAAATTTAAATGTTTATTTCTTTTTCAGTAACAACAAAAATCCATTGCTTGGCTGGTATGGCAGCTCCAGTCATTTGAGACCTAGCTCCTTTCCAGTTTTTCACTCTCCTGGTGCTAGACTGTCATAGTCCAAGGTGGCAGCTCCAGTCATCATACCTTCCCTAGTAGCAGCAAGATGGGGGACAGGAGGAAGAAAAATTCATTGTTGTTCATCATGAAGAGACTGCCCAGAAGTCCTGTGCAACACAGCTAACATAACTTGGTCAAATGGCCACTCATACTACAAGGGAGGTAGAAATCTAGGATTTTAGTTAGGCAGCATTGTATGTATCCAGCTGAATATTAAGTTGCAATAGCATAGAAGAATGGATATTTGATTAGCATATAACAGTCTGGGGCCTGGGAAGATGGGGAACTAATTCAATCAGCCAAACGGTTTACAAAATAACAGATTACCAAAGATGCATATATACCACTTGCAAATAGAGTTCTTTGGCTATTAGGCAAAGATTTAACACATTTAAATCCTGTTTTATCCTTTGTGGGTTGAGTGCATGTGTTACTGAGGATTGAACCCTAGGCTTATGCACTGACTACAGCTCCACCCTTTTATTTTATTTTATTTTATTTTATTTATTTATTTTTTTTTTTTTTTTTTTTGTGGGTACCGGGGGGGATGACCTCAGGACCTCACGCGCCAACAGGCACCCGTGCCGCTGAGCGATATCACCGGCCCCTTTTTCGTATGTGGGTTCCGGGAGTCGAACTCGGGCCTTCGCGCTTGCAAGGCAGGCGCCTACGCCGCTGAGCCGTCTCACCGGCCCCTATTTTATTTTATTTTAAGATAGGGTCTTGTTAAGTTGCCCAGACGGGACTCAAACTTGAATCCTCGGCCTCCCAGAATATTTGGATTATAGGCACGTGCCACCATGCCAGGCTCTTACTCTTGTGAAGAATAAATAACTCTTAGATCCAGTAAATCCCCAACTTAAGTGTGAATGTGACTGTATTGATTTGACCTGAATCACTACCACGTGAAATTGCTGTGCTTGTGATTTTAAGTATCTTGTCATTAATACTCAGATTTTAGAAAAGAGCAGGCCAAAAGATCGCTGCTAGTTAGACCAAAGTCCAAATGAGCCTTAAGGCATTTGCTTATTGTCCTAAGATACTCTAAGGCTATTAGCAGGGCATTATGGTGGGAACAGCCAAGAGCTTTGGTGTGAGTCAGACAAGAATTCCAAGCCTAGATCCTCTACTTTCTAGCTCTGATCTTGGATAAAGGTATTCTCTATAAGAGTCTCAATTTCGTCAACTGCAAAGTAAGCATAATAATATCTATTTGCACAGTTATTATAAAGATTAAAAATGCATTTCTTTTTTTTTTTTTTTTTTTGTGGGTACCAGGGGGTCGACCTCAGGACCTTGCGTGCCAGCAGGCGCCCGTGCCGCTGAGCGATATCACCGGCCCCTTTTTCCTATGTGGGTTCCGGGAGTCAAACTCGGGCCCTCGCGCTTGCCGGGCAGGCGCTTAAGCCGCTGAGCCATCTCACCGGCCCAAAAAAATGCATTTCTGACAAACATGTAGTATAGTGGGTAGCATAATGGATAATAACTAGTGTAATTACAAGTATTAATCTTTAGCTATAAGTCATTTGTTTCTTGTAGCTCATGGTATATGTGGAGGTATAACTCTAAAGATTTATAGGCGTTTGTACATGGTCCTTAGATTCCTTTTATACCAGTTTGGTCCCTGTTTACAAAGTCTGTATCTATTTATGATTGTGCCTACATTCACAGTCAGCCCTACCTCTTTGCTCAAAATGATCTCTTCCCTGCCTTCAAACTGTTCATCCATATTACTTTGTCCAAACCCATCTTCCTCTTGATAGTTTTTTTACTATTCATACCACATATGGAAGTGGAGGAGGAGTTGGTGCCTGAGGCAATTTAAGTATGGATTTGGAACCTGGGAGCAGGAAAAAACAGTCTTACAGAAGCATGGGATAGTATTATTAAGCAGAACTAAAAAGATAAAGATGGTTTATGGTTCATTATACACCCCAGAGTGATAATGCAATAAGTTAAATTCCACAGATGCTTTTGAAATGCTTTGTGTGAGGAAAATTAGCCAGTGTATCAGACCCAATGCAAATAACCTCAAGATTCTTCCTTTTACATTCCTCAGTGGCTCCTTAGAGGAGAGCTGCCTCTGAAATATCTGTAGCAGTCCTGCAGGAAGAGAAAAGAGCATCTCTAGGCAGACTCATTTGGAGTCAAAATTTTGAGATACAGACCTTGAATAATAAGGTCTTTAAAGTCTAGAGTAGGGATCAGGAAATTATGGCATGCAAGAATGTTTTTGTATGAACCACAAACTGTGAGCAGTTTTTACATTTTTTAAGGGTTGTAAAAAGAAAGAAAAGAAAAAGAAAAAAATTATACTGTACATTTCCAAGTTGTTTAGAGTAAGTTTCAGATGTTCTCACCATAAGAAATGATGAGTACAGTATGTGAGGTGCTAAATACATTAATTAGCTTGATTTAATTATTCCACATTGCATTTATAAATCATAACATCATTTCGTACCTCATAAATGTATACAATTGTCAATTTATATGTAAATGTAAAAAATGTAAAAGAAAAAAATGTATGGCCTAATTATATGGCCCACAAAGCCTAAATAACTACTGATTGGCCCTTCACAGAGAGTTTGCTGATTCCTGATCCAGAGGCCCTTGCTGAAGCCTGCAGCAGATTCAGATATCTGATTTGAATCCCAGGGTAGGCACTAGCAGAAAAGAAATGTCAGCATCAATGAAGAATAGATTTCTATTTCTCCATTCTAAGAGTTCTGGAGACCTGGCCAACTAACCCCATACTGAGGAATTGCTGGACTAGAAAGAGTGAAGGCTTGTGTTGGGTTTTACAGTATTGCCTTTGTTCTAACTGAGCAGTGGTATATGTCCCTTCATTAACATTGCTTTCTCAGGCCTGTAGACTAAATTGAGTGTGTCCTGCTGCTGAGTGTTGTATCAGTTTGGTACAAGCCTCAGATCAGTGTCCTGGGCCTCTGCATACAGAATTAGGTTTGTGGCTCCTCGATAGAGCAAGGGGTGAATGCTTGCATGTTTTACCTTCTGTACTACACATTAGTGGAAATTAATACCTATATCTAGGTAAGCAGATTCCTATTTTACTAGTTCTCAAACCAGAGGTGGGGATTATAGTTCTGAAAGGAGGACACTGAATTTCTGTGGACAGACCAAAACCACTTCCCAGCATGGCCACTGTGACCTAGAAGACAGGAAAACCCAGAAGGCCGGGGCTCTCTACCTTATGCATGGATGACAATTATATTTCTGAAATATTTAGTTCAGACTTAATAGCATTTACATTTCCTCTTATTTCTTTTTATTCTTCATATTTTTTCCATGCCACATCACCAGAAGGTGAATACAGTTGGACCCTTTCCAAGGTGATAAACCAAACTTAGAGCTCACACAGGCAGCTTGCCCCAGATGACCCAGCAAGTGGGAGAAAATGCCAAGAATGAAAGCAGTGTTATCCTTGGGCGTCCTGCCATTATCCTAGGCAAGGATAACTTCCAGGTAGAGCTGAGATCAAACCCCTTTATCACTAGTGATCAAATCTAGTTGTTTCTGGGGCTACACTGTTCTGATGACCAGGTGAATAAGCCTTGAATAATAGGAAAAAAATTTATTGAATGAATGGTTTCCTGGCTTGTCTTCCTGCCAGAACCCTTGCTCCTTAAGGTATTAGTATGTTGTGTCGCCAACAGTAGTTAGAAGTCAGTCATAGGCAGAAAGATGAGACAGTCACTGTTATTGTGTGCTTGGCTACTTTCTTTGCACTTCAACATTCCTACCTGGTGTGTGGTACATTTTTGTCATTCCACAGCGATCTGCTGTACACATAGCCCCACAGTAGGCCAGTCTGCATCTATTTACATCAGCTATCCAGCTGTCAGCCTCCTCACACTCCTGTCTGCCTGATGGGTCAAATAGGAATCTGTGTCAGGTGCTGCCTTTAGGGGAGACAATTGGAACAGCCCTAGAGTTCCAGATGCTGTGGTCAAAGCGTAAGATCCCTGGGACTTCATTCTCTAGGCCTTGGGGATAAAGGAGCTTTCAAGAGAGATTATCTGGGCACTGGCTCTTGGCCAGATGAGGGCTGGCTCCTTGGTGGTTCTATCCCATGTCTAGGAAAGAAGCTCTGGTGACACAGATTTTCAAGGAATTTGATGTACTTGCTAAAAACTATGCAAATCAATTGCAGACCAGTCTAACCCAGTCTAACCCGTCCTTTGTCTGAAATATCTTACAGAACTCTGCCAGATAGACTTCCTTTTTCATGTCAGCATTCACTGCACCAGTCTGCAGCTTGTGACAAGGCCGAGCTCCTGCTTAGTTAAGTGGCAGTCTCTACACAGGCCTGATCATTTAGATCATTCCAGCGTAACCAAATTGTGAGTGTGCATCTGTGTGTTCCCTGACCAAAATAATGGATTAGATACTTTTACAGGATCTCCCAGACTCAAGAGAATGCTGTGAGGAACAGCTTTCAATTTGAGGTCCAGCTGGTTCCAAAGATTTGGGACTAGACAGCTGGATATGAAAACTAGCTTTTTCCTTTCCCCTTCCCTGCTTCTGTTATTATAGAACTGTTTTTAACAGAGCTTGTTTCCTCCAGAATCCAACTTAGCAACCTGGAGAAGCCTAAGGCCACTCCTATAGCAGGAAGCTGCCCTACATTTGGGCAATAACCAGTAGAACTTGATACTGACGCCAGAGTGTAAAAATAAACACCTCCCACAGTTCTGTCTTAATCCATTGGCATCAGAGTTGCTATTATTAGTCTGTAGTCTCACGAGCAGCTGTGATGAGCAGACAACAGCCTGGATAGACCTATCCTGCCATCTTGGGATCAGACCGTTCCTCCCCTTCACCTACGGGGATCTGATCTGGGCCTCAGGAGAAGCACCATTAATCTGGGAATATGCCCTACAACAGGTAATAATGAGAGGAGTAGTATCTTTGGCCTAGGAAAGCTTGAGGCTCCCAGGGCCAGCTACCCAGTCTAGAGTGTAATGGCCATAGCATAATTGATTCAGGCTTAGCGCTATGCAGAGGAAAAAGGAATACGACTTGCTTTCCTTTTTTTTGGGGACCACTCCTGCCCCACAGTACTAGGCCCAGGGCCTCACACCTGCTAGGTGTTTTACCACTGAGCTACACCCAGCCTCTGTGTGTGTGTGTGTGTGTGTGTGTGTGTGTGTGTGTTACCAGAGATTAAACCCAGAGCCCTCACACTGAGGTACATACCCAGACCTTTCTTCACTTTCTTTGGAGGCAGGATCTCATTGAGGTGCCCAGGTTAGCCTCAGACTTGCAATCTACCTGCTTTAGCATCTCAGTGCTGGGATTATAGGCGTGCACCACCATGCCCAGCATTTTTGATTCTTTTAAAGAATTTTTGCTTGCAAATTCCCTTGACCTGGAACCTTTAGGTTTTCTGGAAACTGAGAAAGAAGAGTCGAAAGGACTCCATTGATCCTCTGCCAAAGATGTAATAATAGTAATACTACTACTAATAACTTTATACTGAACACTTATCATGTGTTAGGTATTATATATAATATCTTACTTAATTTTACCCCAAGCCTTTGAGGGGAAATGTCCTGACAGTTTTACACCTGAAGGATCTGAAGTTTGAGAGGTTGACTGACTTTAAAGTTCCTTAGCTAGCAAGTCATGTCAGGTTTGAATGCAGGCTCATTTTAACACCCAATCCATGATCTGGACTGTACAGAATGTGGGCTTATTTATTTACTTACTTTTGTCTTTTTGAAACGGGGTTTCACTATGGAGTTCAGGTTGGCCTTGAACTCACTATGTGACCCAGGCTGGCCTCCAACTCATAGCGATCCTCCTGCCACAGCCTCCCGAGTGCTGGGATTACAGGCGTGAGCCACCACGCCTAGCTGCTATTTGCTTTTTAAACTTTCTGTTGCTCACTTTAGTCTTATAACTAAAACAAATATAGTTATTGGTGCATAGAAATGCTCTTTGCTACCACCTGCTAGTGAGGCCATCCCAGTGCTCTTGCCAAGTACAGTGAGCCAGACTCTGGAGACTGTCATCTAAAGTCTGCTGGAAGATAAGGCACCTCCCGAAGAAAGTTTTGACGCCAACGAAAGTGTCTCAGGTGCCCCACTATTGAGAACATTGCCAGATTGGAACTTAGTTCCCCAGGGGAGCAAGGCTTTGATGGCTTCTGGCAGACATGCTGAGGGAGGGGCGTAGTTGAATGGAAAGATTTCCTTGAAAGGCAGCTAGGCTTCCCTTCCCTCTTTCGCCTGCCTCCCCCACCCTTGGCCCCACAACTGGCTGTGTAATTCAATCTAGATTCTTCTCATAGCCTACTTCTCTGTACATATGTACCCTTTTATTTACAGCTTTGGAAAATCTGATTGGATAGTGGCTCACCAGTCTACATGCTTCAGTCTACTGTGTAGGGGAAGAGGGAGAGGAGAATACTGACTGCTTCCTGGAGCCCAGGAGCCAAAAGGAACAGCCAAAGGATAACAAGGTGTTGACCACACTGAGCAGGCAAGGAGCAGTTTAGGGGCCTTTTCCTGCTGACTTATTTCTGCAAATATATATTTGAGAGCTGTCCTCCAAGCAAAGCAAGCTGTGCCAAAGCTTTCAGTATTCCCCTGGTGCACTGTCTCTGCGCTTGGTGGTTTGCTCCCTTGCTGCTCACCTACAACTAGCATTGGGAGGTTCATCCTTTTTTTTTTTTTTTTTTTTTGTGGGTACCAGGGGGTCGACCTCAGGACCTCACGCGCCAACAGGCACCCGTGCCGCTGAGCGATATCACCGGCCCCTTTTTCATATGTGGGATCCGGGAGTCGAACTCGGGCCCTCGCGCTTGCAAGGCAGGCGCTTATGCCGCTGAGCCATCTCACCGGCCGGGAGGTTCATCCTTGAGCCTCATTCACAGCTGCATTCTCTGTCCCCTCATCTGAAGAATTCAGTCTGTCAAGGTAGGAACTCAATCTTCCCTAATTCCCTATAGCCCTTCTCTCTCTCCCAACCTACATCCTCAAAGAAATTGGATTTACAGCAAATTCTCAATCTCTAGAAACTTATAACTGTAGCAGTTAGAAGCCAGGCACCTGGGAGTATAGGTGTGTATGTGTATCTGTGTGTGCATGTTGGAATGCAAAAGGGCAAGACGGAGGGCATTTATTAACACCTTGCATAGGAACCTTCCCCGGGGCTTCAGATTTTAATTTGACTTAGTGTGTAATTAAGCCTGAAAGGAGTCAAGAGGTCATCTGAGTGAGCTCATGCCTCCACACAGGTGTTACAAGTTGAGCTAAGGTGGGAGTCAAATGGTTGGCCTAATGGAGAAAACAAACATTTACTGACTAGATCCGTGGAAAAGAGTTTTCTTTCTAGATATAATATTTTTTGAGCACAAAGAGACCCTGGGACAAAGCCAAGTTTTATTATTATCATCAGATTTTTATGGAATAAAGGTAATGACTATTTGAGCACAGTGAGGGCCAGGTGGCTTCTCACTTATTCTTTTCCTGGGTATAACCTCCCAGTGCTGCAATCTGTTCATTAAATTTGGGCATTGGGAACTTAAGGCACTGCTGAGCCTAAGACGTAAAAGGCTTGGAACCTCTTGAGGGTTCTTCCCCAGCTATTCACTGTCAGTGGGGTTTTGAGAGGGAGGGAGGTTAGTAGCAGGGATTTAACCTAGGGCCTTGTGCATGCTAGGGAAGCACTCCACCACTCATTACACCTCCAGCCCTTTTAACTGCTTTTTTTGGTTGGTTGGTTGGTTTTTTGGTTAGAAGGTCTCACTAAATTGCCCAGGCTGGCCTCAAACTTGAAATCTTACTGCCTCAGCCCCCCAGGTAGCTGGGATTATAGGTATGCAACACCATGCCTAGCTATCAGTGTTGTTTTTAAAAGGTGCCTGCATATTTCCAGTTCATAGGGAGAAGATAGATTTTGGAAAAGGTATACTGACAGCAAGTGGCCCGAGGAAAAAGCCCATTCTGCTTCAAGTCCAAGCCTTTTCCAGAGTGTTTGTAAACTGACTTTTAGGGGTGGACTTTTACCTGAACTTCTCTACAACATACATAAGAAGCCAAAAGCAAAGCAACTTCTGTGCTTGGAAAGAGGATGCTATATTAGGGAAGCCTAATAAGGAAGCAGCTGGTGTGTCTGGGACAGCCCTTTAGGCTAGGCCCCTTCTAGCACACTCCCAGCATGCTGGCCAGCCTTGCTTGGCATCCAAAATAACACAAAACCAGCTAGGAACAGTAGCCTTCTCAGCTAGGAGCAGCTACACTCTACCCCAAGGAAAGACAGATGACCTCCTGGGCGTTGGCTGCCATTCCATTTGTGGAATCAGACTCTTGAGGCCTCAGCCAGGTGCGCTGAGACATCTAACAGCTTTGTTTGTTCTCTTTGCAACTCAGCTCCAGACACCAACAGGAATCACTATTACCACCACTTCTTAAATCTCCACATTCTTTCAGCATCTCTCACGTATTTCAGAGAGAAATACTTGTCTTGTAGGAAACTCAGAGCCTCCGTCTCTCCTCATGTCCTTTAGTTATGTAGAACCTTAACGGGGTGAAGGATCGGGCTGACTTTCCTGAATTCATATACAGCACAGTTTATTTCTGTTCTGGGAAGTTAAGTTTGCTATTAGTGAAGTTAATATCATTTTATAAACAGTTGGTTTCAGAGCCATAAAGAAAGAGAGACGCGTAGATGTTTTCTCACACGTTTCATTTTTTTCTTTCTCAGGGATCTATCACTGAGCAATACTCCAGCCCAGAAGAGATGATTTCTGTCAATTAATTATTTTTTTCACTCCCCAAAACTGTGCTCTATCCTGCCTTTGCCTTTGCCCAGAGGTTTCCAGAATTTCTTCCTCTAAACTGGAGAATCTTTTGGAGGTGCCTTTCAGGGCCCCCACAATGAGAAAAGGGAGTAGTATATGGGGCTTGAGGTATTCCCTGTTTCAATCAGAGCAGCTCTGTTTTATGTATTGGGGCTGAAAATTTTTGAAACCACTGTTTTAACCTTTGTCTCCATTGCGAGACAAATTCCTTGCTGCCCTGCCCCCCTCCAGAGGCACACTGACAATGATTTTAACAAAATTATCAAGTCCTTCAGGTTGAACTGTTACCCCCAAACATCCAGCCAGTGCCACATAGCAAGAATGCAGTATAGACTCATCGCTTGAGTGATTAATTGGTTCACAAGATCATATTAACCAATAGCCTCTGGATACTTCTAGATAAGAAAACAGTATAGTTTATCATAATTTATTTTGATTTGTTTCATTTGAGCATTTCTGATCTTTGCTACTGGAATCAGCCAATACAGTCTGAGGTGAAAACATGACCAACCATGGGTTGTTGCTGCAGTAGAAGGTATCTGACTAGGTCAACTCAAAGTACTTCTTGTTGATTTCCAAGACTATCAAGGAGGTGTAAAGTCAATAGATTACAGAGAAAGACCAGGGACAGAAGTTTATTAGGATTGCATCATCTTGTCTTTTTTTTTTTTTTTTTAAGTACTATTGCTTTTCCTATGAATTACCTACCTGGACAGTTTCTAGAACTACTCAGTGTTTTGACTGTGGGAACTGCAGATGTCTTTCTCTGTTAACTCTACACTTAGAGAGTATCACCAAAGCTGTTTATCTGCAGCGTTCAGAACACATCTGCATGGGGGTGGAGGTGATTTAATTTTGCTTTTAATTAACATATTTCATAAAAGCTATAATGTATTATTTTTTATAAAGTCAAATAACAGCTATTTAGTAGAAAAGTTGGCCAAATTTAAAATAAAGTCTGAAATTTTAGTTAATAATAATGTACTCAATGTTAATATCTTTGGTTTTTTTTTTTTTTGTGGGTACCGGGGGGGGTCCACCTCAGGACCTCACGCGCCAACAGGCACCCGTGCCACTGAGCGATATCACCGGCCCCTTTTTCTTATGTGGGATCTGGGAGTCGAACTTGGGCCCTCGCGCTTGCAGGGCAGGCACTTACGCCGCTGAGCCATCTCACCGGCCCAATATCTTTGTTTTAACAAAGGTACCATGATTATAGAAGATGCTAACATTAGGGGAATCGAAGGAAGTACAGGAACACTGTACTACCTTTGTAAATATTCCATAAATCTAAAATTATTCAAAAATATTTAATTTTTAGAGATTTATATATAGCAATAAAAGTCTTCATAATGAAAAAGAAGCCAAATAATACCAAATCTGGAATAATCTGAAAATCAAAATCAGTAACGGCCAGGCGTGGTGACACATGCCTGTAATCCCAGCACTTGGGAGGCTGAGGCAGGATTGCCACGAGGTCAAGACCAGCCTGAACTACATAGCAAGACCCTGTCTCAAAAAAAAAAAAAAAAAAAAAAAATCAGTAACAGTAATAGATTGGGCCAGTGAGATGGCTCAGTGGCGTAAGCGCCTGCCTGGCAAGCACAAGGGCCTGAGTTCTACTCCGGGAACCCACATACGAAAACAGGGCCAGTAATATTGCTCAGTGGCATGGGCGCCTGCTGGCGCGCGAGGTCCTGAGGTCGACCCTCGGTACCCACACACAAAAAAAAAAAAAGGAATAGATTATGATCCATTAAATTTCTTAAAAAGACTCCATACTTACACAAAATGAATGAAAAAGGAAGGAAAAGGAAAATCTTTCTTATATTAAAATGTCAACTAATCAAATGTAGAACAAATAATAGAAAATTATCATTTTTCAACCATCATGGTAAATAATTTAGACAATAGTCATCAATAAATGGTAAAAAAAGTTGGATGAAAATTTGATGGGAACAGGATATTTACACAGTCTAAAAATAATCTGCTTCTAGATTGCTTGTGACAAAGGGAAACATGGTGACTTATAGAGGAGAAGCCAGGCAGATATCTTAAAGTTCAAAGTTAGTATCATCAATAAATTGACAAAATGACCTCATAAGTTGGTTTTGTTTTGTTTTGTTTTGTTTTCTCTTTTTCTGCCTGTATCTGATTCTCCCAGACTCCTGTTTTCTGTTTTGGTATATTCTTTGTTCTTTGTATAAGAGACTCTCCTCAAAAGTCTGGTAATCCTTGATTGGCTACTTGATTTAAGAATGAAACATTAGGGCTGGTGAGATGGCTCAGCAGCTTAAGCGCCTGCCCGGCAAGCGCGAGGGCCCGAGTTCGACTCCCGGAACCCACATAGGAAAAAGGGGCTGGTGATATCGCTCAGCGGCATGGGTGCCTGCTGGCACGCGAGGTCCTGAGGTCGACCCCCCAGTACCCACAAAAAAAAACAAAAAAAGAATGAAACATTAAAAACCTGACTGGCATATCAACAGGTGACCTTATCTGGTGGGCAATTACATTAAGCTGGCTTTTTGCAGAGGAAGTCCCAGAAGTCTGTATTTGACGATCTTTCTTTGGGGTAATTCCACTTTTGCAGAGAAGTAATCTTCCACGGACCAGGCTCAGTAAGTAACCTAGCTGTCACTACACTCCTGAAATAGTAGAAAGGAATCTAGGAATGCTCTAATGGAAATTTTCGCTTACTCCAGTTTCCAGATTGACTCCTCACTCTGCTTGCTTCTGTGTGCCTTGTTTCCCAAGTCAAATGAAGTTACACATAAATTTCTCTAGAAAATAAATCTCCAGTTCCCTGAGGGAATAGAAGAGGTGGCATCTCCTGATAATTAGGGTTCAGTGGTGGAGATTGGGAGTCTACAGACTTGGTGGAGATTGCTTCTTCTACAGACTTTAACCAACATCATTGTGCGTGTGCATGTGTGTGTGTGTGTGTGTGTGTGTCTACATCCCCAGCCCTTTTTTATTTTTTATTTTGAGACAAAGTCTTATGAAATCGCTGATTTGCTCAATCTGGGCTTAAAGTTTCAATCCTCCTGCCTCAGTTTCCCAGAGTGTTGGGCTGACAGGTGGTGGGCCACCACATCCAGCTCATCCTAGTTTTTGTTTAGTACATCACCCCTACTTTCAGAACACTTGGTCTCCAATTCCTGAACCATTCTAGTATTCTTTGGGGATGAATCTACTTGCATCTTGTATGGCATCTCCCTCTGTAGGCACCATTTTTTGTTTGTAATATTCTCCTTTGTTGTTTTCATTAAGAGTAATTTTTGAGAGATGGCAAGAAGATACCTTATTCCACTCTTAAAACTTTAAATGTCATGGATTCATATCTTTTCTTTGAAAATTTTCAGGTGGTTCTGTTGCTACTACGACCTACTCAAGTCCCAAACAGATTTTTTTCTTCTTTGGTCCTAACTTTATCCATATATAACTCTCAGAAAAGAGGAGTTTCAAGCATTTTTAAAAGAATAGGGCCGGTGAGATAGCTCAGCAGCATAAGCGCCTGCCTGGCAAGCGCAAGGTCCTGAGTTCGACTCCCGGTACCCACATATGAAAAAAGGGCCGGTGATATTGCTCAGCGGCACAGGTGCCTGCTGGTGCGCGAGGTCCTGAGTTTGACTCCCCCGCTACCCACCAAAAAATAAAATAAAATAAAAGAGTAATACCAGTGCTTTACATCTCTATAAAATGTTTAGTTCACAGAGCACTTTGAGACCATATTGAGTAGGCCACTCTTCAGCTCTATAGCAGGAGCTATCTCCTTAGACTCCAGATCCCAGCTTTTGTTTTTCCTAATAGCTTTCCATAAAATAGCGTGGTCCAGGCAAAGAAATGCTTAGTAACCAATGGTCATAGTCATATCCATTTTATTTTCACCAGCCCTGGATCTCTCTGTGGTCAGGTAATTGATTCTGGAGGATGCTGAGACTGAGGAATGGAAAGAGGGACTGATATCTGATTTTTTTTTTTGCATTTTGAAAATTTTATTGGTACATTGTAGATATACATAATGATAACATTCATCATAGAGAATTTGTACCTGTACATGTTATACCTTGCTTCTTTTTTTACCATTCCCCTTCCTTCTCTTCAACCCCTCTTGCCCTCCTTATTTACAAAACTTTGTTTCCATTTTTTCCTATTCTTTTTTTCTTGTCCCTTCTTTCCTCCCCTCCCTCCATTCCTCCTCTCATTTGAACATTTTCTTCCCATTTCCCAATATCTATTACACATTTTGGTCCTCATTTACACTTTCAGTTTCTTACACCAAACAATACAGTATTTAAACATGTGTCCAATTTTTTTCACTTAAGAGTATCGTGTCAGGGTGCACCCATTTACCTACAAATGTCTCAAGCTTACCCTTCTTTATGGCAGAGTAGTACTCATTGTATAAAAAAACCACATCTTCTTTATCCATCCATCGATTGATGGCCATCCGGGCTCTTCCAAGATTTAGCTATTACAAACTGTGCCGCTATAAAACATGGGTGTGTATATATCACTGTGGTATGATGCTTTTAATTCTTTCAGGAAGATACCAAGAAGGGGAATAGCTGGGTCAAATGGAACCTCTAATCCTAGTTTTTTGAGGAATCTCCACACTGATTTCCACAGTGGTTGCACCAGTCTACACTCCCACCAACAGTGGAGAAGGGTTCCTTTTTTCCCCACAGCCCTGCCAGCATTTGTTATTAGTTGATTTCTTGATAATAGCCATTCTTTCTGGAGTGAGATGGAATCTTGGTGTTGTTTTAATTTGCATCTCTAGAATGACCAGTGATGTTGAACATTTTGTCATATATTTATTTGCCATTTGTATATCTTTATCTGAGAAGTGTCTATTCATTTCAGATGCCCATTTTTGGATTGGATCCTTAAATTTGGGAGGTCTGATTTTTTTGAGTTCTTTATATATTTTAGATATTAGTCCTTTGTCTGAGGAACAGCTGGCAGAAATTTTTCCCCACTCTGTTGGTTGTCTCTTCACTCTGTTGGTGGTTTCTTTTGCTGTGCAAAAGCTTTTTAATAAGATGAGATGCCAGTTGTTGATTCTTTGTAATATTTCCCATGCCATTAGGGTTTTGTTCATAAAGTCTTTGCCTACACCTGTCTTCAAGAGTTCTACCTATTCTCTCTTCCAGCAGATTTAGTGTTTCTGTTTTAATATTTAGATCTTTGATCTGTTTTGATTTTAGTTTAGTGCATGGTGAGAAACATGGGTCTAGTTTTAGTCTTCAGCATGTGGAAAGTTAATGGAGTACTAAGCCATAAAGAAGGATAAACTTGAGACATTTCTAGGTAAATAGATACACCTGGAGACCATACTCTTAAGTGAAATAAATCAGACACACATGTGTAAATATCATATTGTTTCTCTGGTGTGAAAAACTGAAAGTGTAAATAAGGATCAAAATGTGTAATAGATATTGTGAAATAGGAAAAAAATGTTCAAATGGAAAGTCAGCTGATTTATAGTCTGTATTTGACATTTTTGATCTCTGAAGTCCTCGCAGTCTACATCTGTCATTTTGTTTGGTATTCACTCTCAATGTCTTCCTTCCATGTGTATTTATGATCAAAAAATATTTTTTGCTTGTTCTTTAATTTTGAGAATCTCATCAATTTAAATTGGGAGATATTTTTTTTTTTTTTTTTTTTTTTTTTTTTTTTTTTTTGGGAGATATTTTTCTTTCAGATAGTTGCATCTACTTCTGCTAAAAGCTATGGGATATCACCAGCCTTTCATTACTTGGGCCTCCTCCAGGGGTTCCAGTTTAATGTAGGGGTTTCAGGTTTAACTTCCTTACCTTTCCAGTGAGACACACACACAGCCCTTACTGGCGATTGAACCCAGAGCCTTGCACATGCTAGACAAGCATTCTGCCATTGAGCTAGGACCAGCCCTTAGGGTTGTGGTGAGAACAGAAGTGATACTTTGGGTTTTGGCCTACCAGGGACTCCCTGCTTCCTCCACAGCACAGGGTTTTTCGTACTGTGGGAGTTTGGGGAGTAGCCTTGATTTCTCCTATTTACTGTGAGCCCTGAAGTGCTTTTAAAACTATATGCTCTATAGCTAGGGATGTAGCTCAGTGATAGAATGCTTTCCTAGCAGGCATGTGGCCTTGGGTTCAATCTCCAATACCACCAAAAAAAAGTGTGTTATTTTTTGGTTTTTTTGGTACCGGGAATCAAACTCAGGATCTTGCACTTGCTGGCAGGCACTGTGCCACTGAGCTATATCCCTGGCCCCAAAAGTGTATGTTATATAGGATTTTTTTTTTTCCATGATGAAGAGGTTCCCATAATATCTTGTTCATAATAATATAGGAAACAGAAATATCTCTAATTTGATACCTTTTTTATTAGTTTATAAGCCTTTTTCAGTACCATTAAACATTCCTTTGTAAGCATAATTTTTATGGTTCCATTATATTCCATTATAGTACATGGATAAACCACTGTTTACTTAGACAGTATTTCTGTTTTTAGCTGTTTAGTATTTTTTGACATTTGGAGTATTCTCCGTTTTTTTTTTTGTTTGTTTGTTTGTTTTGTTTTGTAAGCAGTATTGCAGTGAACATCATTGTGTAAATATGATATAAATTAAGAGATATAAGGAAAAAGCACAACTGTAATTCTATGGAGGAGAAAGCCAGAATGAAAGCAAGAAAACTAGTTAGAAGATTATTTATTAATTCAGAGGAGAGACAATGCAGGTGTGGATTAGGATGATTTAGTATCTGATAGTCTACTAGAGATTTGATTCTGGAAGTTGAAGAATGTAAGATTTAGAAATCAAAAGAGGGCCGGTGAGATGGCTCAGCGGCTTAAGCGCCTGCCTGGCAAGCGCAAGGGCCCGAGTTCGACTCCCGGAACCCACATACGAAAAAGGGGCCGGTGATATCGCTCAGCGGCACGGGCGCCTCCTGGTGCACGAGGTCCTGAGGTCGACCCCCCGGTACCCACAAAAAAAAAAAAAAAAAAGAAATCAAAAGAAAAGATAATGGGAAAGCAAAACAGTGCTAAGGTTTAGAAAACTTTAGATCTGAAGCTTGCAGTAAATCTGCATTCAAGTAGAGTTCAAGTATTTTTTTATTAGACAATGAGGAAGCTGGGTGTGGTCATGCATACTTGTAATCTCAACAGAGTGTGGCTGAGACAGCAGAATCACAAGTTTGAGCCCAGCCTGGATAATTTAGCAACTTAGTAAGATCCTGTCTCAAAATAAAATACACACACACACATATATATATAGTTTTTTTTTTCCTTTGAGTCAGGGTCTCGCTCTATAGCCCAAGCTGGCCTTGAACTCTCGAGGTGATCCTTCTGCCTCAGCCTGCTAAGTGGTATTGCAGAGGCCATGGATTCTGTTCCCAGTACTGGGGGAAAAAATGAAGAAGGATATAAGAAGTAGTACTAGACCTGAGTGTGGCATACCTGTAACAGCGTTTGGGGAGGCTGACATAGAACAATTGTAAGTTCAAGCCCAGCCTGGGCAAGTTAATGAGATCCTGTCTTTAAAAAAAAAAAAATTTTTTTTTTTTTAATTTAAAAGCAGCTTGAAGGTTCTGAGAGGAAGAAAAAAAAGTAGAACTAAAAGAATTGGTGCCAAAGGAAAAAGAAGGTTAGAGTGGGAGAAGATAGCTAATCATGTCAGACAATTTATTTTTAAAAAATTGTAAAATAAGTTCAGTATTACTAAAGGCAGATTTCTGTAGATTTGCCTACTCTGCACATTAATTCATATAAATGGAATCAGACCATATATGACTTTTTGTGTTTGTCCTCTTTCACAAAGTATATACTGTTTTCAAGATCCTGTTTTCAACATATGTTATTGTGCCATGTACCAGTACTTCATTCCTTTTTATTGCTGAATAATAGTCCATTGTATGGATATACCACAGTTTGTGTATCCATTCATCTCCTAATGAACATGTAAGTTGTTCCTGCTTTTTTACTATTATAAATAATGCTGCTGTGAATATACGCATATAAGCTTTTGTGTGAACATGTTTTCATTTCTCTTGGGTAGATACTTAGGAGCATAATTGTTGGGTCTTGTGGTAACTCTTTAACATTTTGCAGCACTGTCAGACTGTTTTCCAAAGGGTTGTACCATTTTACAATGCTCCTAGCAGTGTAAGAAGTTTTCAGTTTTTCTAAATTATCAACACGTGTTACTGTCAGGTTTTTTTTTTTAAGACATTCTAGTGGGGTCAAATGATAAGTCATTTTGGTTTTGATTTGTACTTCCCTAATGACTATAATGACTGTGCATTTTTTTATGTGCATGTTGACCATTTATTTGTGTGTCTTTTCTTTGGAGAAATGTCTATTCAGGTGCTTTGTCCTTTTTTCATTGGTCATTTATCTTTTTATTACAGAGTTATAGGGGTTCTTTATATATTCTGGGTAGAAGCCCCTTGTCAGATATATGATTTGCAAATTTTCTCCATTCTGTGATTGACTTTTTACTACTTGATTGTATCTTTTTAAGTACAAGAGTTTTAAATTTTTTTTTTTTTTTTTTTGTGGGTACCGGGGGGGTCGACCTCAGGACCTCGCGCGCCAGCAGGCGCCCGTGCCGCTGAGCGATATCACCGGCCCCTTTTTCGTATGTGGGATCCGGGAGTCGAACTCGGGCCCTCGTGCTTGCCAGGCAGGCGCTTAAGCCGCTGAGCCATCTCACCGGCCCAAGAGTTTTAAATTTTTATGAATTCATTTTATCCATTTGGTCTTCTGTCGCTTGTACTTTTGGTATCATGTCCAAGAATATGACACCTAACCAAAAGTCATGATGAATTACTTCTTTATTGTCTAACCTTTTTATAGATCTTTTTTTCACCTGAGAAACTAAAGTCTTCTAAGCCTTGAGTCAAGTCTTTCCACCACTCACTTTCATTTACCAAATAACCTCTGTTTTTAGTTACTGTTGTTCAATAAGACCTCAACTAAACACATTCTCTATGCCAAGCACTGTGCTAGGTTTTATGCATAACATAAAATAAGAATGATACTGTCTTATATACTGATATTGGGGATATAAAGTTGTAAATATAACGTACCTTGCAGTCTAGAAGTGCTGTTAAGGCAGATCTGCAAAACAGAACAATAACTATGTTAAATGACACATGATTTACTTAATCAAAACTTCTTATGGACTTGTTAGTTTCTGAGGATGTGTGCATTTGTATGAAATGGAATGATAAAATTATGGTGATATGCTGTTATAAATTGATGATAATTTTTATTGAGTTGCTCAGGCTGGCCTTGAACTTGTAGTCCTCCTGCCTCAACCTCCTGAATAGCTGAGATTACAGGCATATGCCACCACACCTGGCAACTTTCTCTGATTTTGATATCCACAGGAACCAATCCCTACTGCCATCTCCTGCAGATACCAAGGGATGACAGTAGTGAACCTTGGGAAGATCCTTAGGCAGGGCTAGTGCTTAGGACCACGCCTGCTTTTGAGAGCATCTCTGTATTCAAGGATAGCAGTAGGAAGCATTGGCGCTGGTGGACAGAGTGCAACCACTTACTGTACAACTGGCTTTTGCTGTGGTTTTTCTACTATTATTCCCATAGAACTGGCCCAGAACCTGAGCAGAGAAGGGGCAGAGAACTCAATCAGTCCAAAGACAACTGAGGCTTTTCTTTGGCCTAAAGGAGACCACTCCCTGGGCTTTCCTGTCTCTGGGAAGTTGGGCTTCCTGGCCTTTCAGGCTGACTAAATGGATTCTGCCTCCACATAAACCTATTTTGACGTAATTCAGTACTGACCCAAAACTGATGTATGCGAGGCCCTGTTCTGCTTAGCTACAACTAATAGACTCTCTAAAGATCCAAGGAACTGAGTTAGACACTGTGTTAGAAAAGGGGCCTGCAGCCACGTGGGCCTAAGACTTATTTTCCTGCCCAGTGTGCAGAAGCCTGCCTGCAGCCCAGCCTCTTTTCTAGACAGACCCCACTGCAGTTCCCTGTGGAGGCAATAATGCTAGGAGACCTGCCAGCATCCACAGGGACTGAGCTCGCAGTGTCTGCTGGTCTCTGTAGCCTCCTTTCAGGGGCTCAGAAATCCCCTCCCATTCTCCCTGCCCCACCCTGAAGCTAGCCTGGAATCCTAGTTAGAGGAAAAAGCTGAAAACAGGGAATCATTCAGAGTAGGCAAAAAGAGGAGGGAGAGGTTTCTGCCTAGGGTCTAAGAGGGGCCTAAGGAAGGAAGGATGGATGGAAGGATGGATGGGAGGAAGGAAGGAAGGAAGAAGGAAGGAAGCTTCCAGGCTCTGCCCAGGCTTCCTCCCTAACACTCTTAAGGACAAGAGAGGAGCTAGGCCCACCTCTCCCTGTTTTCCTTGGTGTCTTAGAGTCTCCTTCTTCCAGCACTGACTGCCCTGTGAGGCTGACTCCTCTCTACCCTCCTCCTTCCCTGGGCTAACAGGCCCACAGGGACCGACGGGGAGGGAGGCTGAGTAGCTGTACTGTGGGCATGCCTGCTCCTTTCCCTTCCCCCTTCCCTTAGCAGCAACGTCACCGCAGCACCAGCAGCCGCGCCGCGGCAGCAGCCAGGAGACAGGCTGGGATTGCGCAGCCTCCCTGCATTAGCTAGGATGCCATTGTATTAGCAGAAATCAGGTCTTAGGGAATCGGCCCACTTCCTCCAGTGTGGTCCTGTGGAACAGTGCCTCAGCTGACTGTCGAGGTGAGCTCGGTGGGAGTGCAAAAGGAACAGGAGGCTTTAGGTCCAGCTCAAGGCTCCTTACAGAGGTAGGGCACAGCGGCGCGGGGGAGGGGCGGGGCACAGCCGGAGGATCACCATCCGAGTTTAGGCCCTGGCTCTTGAGGGCTGGCTTTGTCTTTCTAAAAGAGGGAGAGAGAGCCTGCGCAGACAAGCTCATCCAAGCATACATTTGACTGTGGTGGAAAGATGGGGAAAAGCAGAGGCTTGGGCTAATGGCTATTTATGCTAACTTGTCAAGAAGCAGAAGAGCCTGCCCTTCCTTTCTGGGCATTTCTAAAGAAGTTCCTGTAGGTTCTGTAGTCAGGATGGAAGGGGTCAGATCTAGAAACAAAGGCTTAATGGGAGGAGACACCCCTAAAGCTACTGTAAGTTTATGATGGAGACCATGCAGAGATCCACACAGCTTTCAAGAGCAGCGGGGCAGCCTTTCCCTCTACATACGTGCATACATGCATGCACATAGACATACACGCTGTATCTTCTGGTGCTATGGGAGCCACTAGGCTCCACATTAGGATGGAGTAGGAATGTTGACCAAGATGTCCTACAGTAAGTATATGGGGGGGAGGATATCACTGTAATACGTAGGGCACCTGATCTATTATAATCAGCCTTCTTATACAGATTTAGCTTCTTAGCAGAAAGAGAACTAAGCATAAGCTAAGCTATCACTCCCAGATCCTTCCTTCTTCCCTTCAATCCTTCTGTAGAGAAAACCCAATCAGGAAAAAGGCTATCAGTCCCATGGAGGCTTCTCATCAGGAGCTCAAGTCAAGGTCAGATTTCTATAGAAATCTGAGTACCACTGTCTTCCCTTTCTTCCTTCAGGAGGTTAAAAAAGAGAGGGAATGGGTTCTGCGACTAGCAGAAGAACACTGATGTCTGACGACAGGAGAGGCTTCCTTTTAGAATTTACCTGCCCAGAGTTGTCCTTTTGCTGAGCAGTATAAGTTCCCATTTCCATTAAACCACCTTGGTGCAAGTATGTGCAAAGGATACACTGGGAAGTCGTGGGAGTGTGTTAGTTCCCAGGAAGCGTCTAGGGATATGAACCACAGAGCAGAGGAAAGGGGGCTTGGGGACCATGAATGGGGCGGGGACGTGAGGGCTGGGAACTGGGCCAAGAGGGGCAGGGGGCAGGACTTGTGAGTGTTGTGAGAGCCAAGGGATGGTGGGTTTAGAGTATTTTCACCTGTACAAATGGAGGCTAAAGTGTGGGCCCACTCAGGAAAGGTAGGAAACAGCTGCTCTGAGTGGCAGGGTAATCACAAGGACTTTCGGAAGAGGGTATGGCCCCATCAGTTTTCTTTGGAAGGTTATTGTAATGGACAAAGTTGAGAATTGGGCAAGCCTGGGTTTGAATCCCATCTCAGGTGTGTAACGGTGGGCATACCACTTAAACACTCTAAGCTTCAGTTTTCTCTCCTGAAAATGGGAAAGAAAATGATGTAGTAGAATTAAAGATGATATATGTACATCTATCATGTAAGGGCTCAGTAAGTGATCACTAATAAATAGCATTATTACAATAGGCCAAGAGATACTCATTTGGGACTAGGCACAGGAAAAGGACTCTCAGAGACACCTTTCTCTGAATCTGGCACGCTGGACTTCACTACTTCATGCGGCTGAGCCCACTGCACCACTGTCTATGCTGCAGACGTAGCTAAAGGGCTGATCTTCCAAGGGGTCTTTCCACTTTCTTCTTATTCTGGATCCTTTGTTTCTTCCCCAGCCTCATCTTCCAGGTCTCTTCATCTAATCAGGGTACAGAAAGAGCCTGGCATGAGCTCTTCTCAGTGTTTCTCTTCACTTTTACAGAGCTTATGGACTATAGTATAGTATTAACTTGTATAGGACAACTCACTCCTAGGAAAGAAGTCTTAGATATGCTTTCAGTACATGTTTTCTGTGGTCAAGTCAAAAGCATAATATTCTCTCAGTATATGGGCTGCTGGGGATTGAACCCAGGGCTTTTGCACTGAACTCATTCCTAGCTCTTTTTTATTTTGAGACACAGTCTTGCTAAATTGCTAAGTTGCTCAGGCTATGCTCAAACTTGTGATCCATCTACTTCATTCCTCCCAGAATGCTGGGATTATAGGCATGTGCTACCATGCCCAGCCTCTCAATACTTTCTTAACTGATGAAGAAAAAAGTTTGAAAGTTAGAATTCCTGGGCCCCATCTAAATTCTGTTATTTATTCACTGAGTAATCCAGTAATTTCACTTTTCTGGGTGTCACCTTTCTTATTTTTTAAAATAAAAATGACCCCGTTTGTTTTGGTAAATTGGTGTGAGGATCACTGAGATATGACATACATAAAATGTGCTTTCTAAAAAATTGTGAAGGGTGTAGGGCAAGGCACAAATACAGACTGTGATGAGATGCCTACAGAACTTCCATGTAGTTGCCCAGTTGGAACTATCTGGAGGCACCATTGGCAGCCATTGCCCTTGGTTGTATACAGATTAAGGAGTAAGACCTCTCCAGGATACAAAAAATATAGTAATACTATGAAATCAGTCAGTAAGAGAGCTTGACACTTAAAGTAAAATCTGACATAATCTAAATGTAAAAGCTAAAACTATATAGCTTTTAGAAAAGAAAGGAAAATTTTTTATGATCTTGGGATAGGTAAATATTTCTTCGGATACAGAAAACTTTAACCCTAAAAAGAAAAAATGATAAATTGGACTTCATAAAATTAAAAACTTCTGTTAACAACAACAAAAACACCGTTGGGGAGGGGAGCAGGTTTCCACTACAGTTGTGAGATAAAAGTCCTGGTGCTTTCCTCTTGCTGTCTGGCCGCCACATAGAGTAATATGGGGCATGGGCAGAAAACCAAGCCACAGACTGAGAGAAAATATTCACAAGACAGATCTCTGACAGAGGACTTACATTCAGAGTAAGTTCTAAAACTTCCATAACTGAATAATAAAAATACAATTAATTTTTGATGAATAAAATAGTCCACAAATAACTGAGCATATGTCAGGCTCTAAGCACTGTGTAATAAGTTCTAGAGACAGAGCTGCTTATCAGTCTCTGACCTCTGACCTGCATTCTAGTCCAGGGAAAGACATGTAAACATAAAATAACCCATAAAATAACCCCTCCAGCCAAGGGCTCCTTCTTCACCTGCCCTATGCATTTTTTCTTACCCCTGGTTTAGAAGATCAGGTTTCTCTCTTCTGTGCATTGCATTTTACATGCACGACCCATTTATGGTTCTGTGGGCCAGACCATAAAGTCTTTTTTTTATTATTATTATTTTTATTTTATTTTTTTATTTTTTTATTTTTTTTTGTGGGTACCGGGGAGTCGACCTCAGGACCTCGCGCGCCCGCAGGCGCCCGTGCCGCTGAGCGATATCACCGGCCCCTTTTTCGTATGTGGGATCCGGGAGTCGAACTCAGGCCCTCGCGCTTGCCAGGCAGGCGCTTATGCCGCTGAGCCATCTCACCGGCCCTATTATTTTTATTTTAAAGAGAAGAAAAAACAAAACAAATCAAAAAAAGAACAAATTTTCAAAACAACATAATATGAGGGTAACAATGGTTAATACATTACATATTATTATCTTTAAGTTAGTTATTCAGGATATCAGACATTAGCATTCAGTTGTCCAAACATTATTGGCACAAACCTTACTCTTCAATGAACTAAGTAAAATTGGTAGTGTATCTATCTTAACCATCTTATATATATATATACAATTTTTTTCCCTTTCCCTTCTTTCTTTTCCCTATTCCAGTCTCTCTTTCCCTTTTTTTAATTTTATTTTAAAGAGAAGAAAAAACAAAACAAAGAGCAAATTTTCAAAACAACATAATATGAGGGTAACAATGGTTAATGCATTACGTATTATTATCTTTAAGTTAGTTATTCAGGATATCAGACATTAGCATTCAATTGTCCATACATTTTTGGCACAAACCTTACTCTTCAACGAACTAAGTAAAATTGGTAGTGTATCTATCTTAACCATCTTATATATATATACAATTTTTTTTCCCTTTCCCTTCTTTCTTTTCCCTATTCCAGTCTCTTTCCTTTTGATCAGTTTCTTTTTGATTCATCATGTCTATTGTACATTTTGGATCTTATTTACTCTTTCAGTTTCTCATACTAGAGAGACAATACAATGCTTACATTTGTGCTTCCGGTTTATTTCACTTATGAGTATTTTCTCAAGTTGCATCCATTTACCTATAAAAGTCTCCTAAACTTCCTTCTTTATGGCTGAATAGTACTCCATTGTATAAAAATACCACATCTTTCTTATCCATTCCTCAGTTGATGGGCATTTGGGTTGTTTCCAAGATCTGGCTATTACAAATTGTGGTGCTATAAACATGGGTGCACATATATCGCTGTGGTACGATGTTTTTAATTCTTCTGGGAAGATGCCCAGAAGGGGAAGAGCTGGGTCAAATGGGACCTCCAACCCTAGTTTTTTGAGGAATCTCCACACTGACTTCCACAG
Source organism: Erethizon dorsatum (assembly GCA_028451465.1). Classification (NCBI taxonomy): domain Eukaryota; kingdom Metazoa; phylum Chordata; class Mammalia; order Rodentia; family Erethizontidae; genus Erethizon; species Erethizon dorsatum. The sequence goes on along the minus strand of CM051822.1, from coordinate 38,988,911 downwards.
TGGCTGTACCAGTCGACACTCCCACCAACAGTGAAGAAGGGTTCCTTTTTCCCCACAGCCCCTCCAGCATTTGTTATTAGTTGATTTCTTTATAATAGCCATTCTTTCTGGGGTGAGATGGTATCTCAGTGTTGTTTTAATTTGCATCTCTTGAATGACTAGTGATGTTGCACATTTTTTTGTATATTTATTTGCCATTAATATTTCTTCATCTGAGAAATGTGTATTCATCTCAGATGCCCATTTTTGGAGTGGGTCTTTAAATTTGGGAGGTGTGATTTTTTTGAGTTCTTTATATGTTCTCGATAGTAATCCTTTGTCTGAGGAACAGCTGGCAAACATTTTTTCCCACGTTGTGGGTTGTCTCTTCACTCTGTTGGTGGTTTCTCTTGCTGTGCAAAAGCTTTTTAATAAGATGAGATCCCAGTTGTTGATTCTTTGGGATAGTTCCCGTGTGGTTGAGGTTTTATTCATAAAGTCTTTGCCTACACCAATCAGACCATAAAGTCTTATACTATGTGTATATTTGTGAATGTCTCTTGAAAATGGTGCTTTAAAGAGGGGAAAAATACATATTGAGAATCAGTGATGGCTATAGCCCATAGGAACTCAGAACTAATGCTATATGTGTAAGAAATGTCTCTGTCCTCCTTTTAATCCAGTTCTTGACCAGGAAAACTCAGATGTCACACCTGGCCCCAGAGGAGAGGGTCTCCTTACTCTCACACAGAACAGCAACTAAGAGTTTGTGAATCAGCAAGACCACAGCCTCAAGTGCATGAGCGTAAATGGAAAGAAGGAAAGAGCAAGCTTGTCCAGAGCAGGGACTGTGTGTCTAACCTAATGAGTCTTAATCACTAGTGCCTGGTGCAGGGTGGGGGCTCAATAATTCCGAACTGTTAGATGGAACTGAAATTTGGACTCATTCCACTTTTCTACTTTCAGCTGTTTTTGCAAATGTTTGGTTGTCAGGAGTAGGGGATTTGAAAGTATAGAACCATACTAGAATGAGTACCTTGTTAACAAAATAAGAGTATTTAAATAAAATGTGGGTGTGATTTCCTTTGCCTAAAAAAAAAAAAAAAAAAAAAAAAAATCCAGTTCTTGAAATTATGGCCTGGAACTTAGAGGAAACCTAGTACTATGTGTAAGGAGAACGCCCCTTCTTAAAGAAAAATATTGCTTAAATTATGTGTATATAATGCATACAAATTAGAATATACAGTTGAAACAAAATTAAAATAACCCAAAATCACTCAGTAAAATTGACACCCTTAATTTTTCTGTTGTATTATGTTTCAGATTTTTTCCACACATACAGTTTTTTTTTTTCTTTAAAATGTGCCATATTGCCAGGCATGGTAGTACATGCCTGTAATCTCAGCTACTCAGGTAGCTGAAGAAGGAGAATCACAAGATCAAGGACAGCCGAGACAACTCTGAGACCATGTCACAAAATAAGTTTTTAAAAGAGTTGAGAATATAGCTTAGTGCTCCCCAAGACAGTGAAGCAGGGTATCATGCTATATATGCTATTTATAATCTTCTGTTTTCAATTAATTTTCTGTGAACATCTTTCCAAGTCAGTAATCATATTAACAGTACTTTATTATTATTGTTGTTTATTGTTTTGAGATAGGGTCTCACTATGTTGCCTAGGCTGGGCTTGAACTCCTGGGCTTAAGGAATCCTGCCTCACCCTCCTGAGCAGCTGGGACTACAAGTGCACACCATCCTACCCAGCTAATAGGATGTTATTTTAATGATACTCTGTTCTGTATTTTTTATTGTTATAGGAATTTTAGTGTCCCCAAGTTTTCAACTTTGTTATCCTTGTAGCATATATATTTGAGTCTAAAATTTTCTTGGTGAAAGAAGAGGTGGGGAGGAGAGAAGGGGAAATTATCTCATGTGCCTTATAGCAAAACTTCCTAAAATGCATCTTAATCTCTCTCTAAAATGCCACATTTGTGTCTTTCATCTCATTCTCACCTTGTATGCAAATGCCCAACCCCCTCCACAGCTTACTACTAGTTCCCTTCCTCACTCCTCCATGCCTCTTCCTATAAACTTTAATCGTTTTGTTTTTTTTTTTTTTTTTTTTTTTTTTTTGTAGCGGGGGGCGACCTCAGGACCTTGCATGCCAGCAGGCGCGTGCCACTGAGCGATATCACTGGCCCTTTTTTTGTATGTGGGTACCAGCAGTCGAACTCAGGACTTCGCGCTTGCCAGGCAGGCGCTTATGCCGCTGAGCCATCTCACCGGCCCTAAACTTTAATCTTTAGTTTCTTGTTTTGACAAAAGTTTTATACAACAAGCTTGCTGAGACATAATTCACATACCATAAAACTCAATGGTTTTCATAATATTTCTGACAGGGTAACCATCACCACTGTCTGATTTCACATTTCTTATCTCCCCAAAAAGAATCTCCATAGCTTTTAAGTTTCCCATTCCCTAGCCCTTGGCAATTACTAATCTTTCTGTTTCTATGGATTTGCCTGTTCTGTACATTTCATATAAATGAAATCATACAAGGAAGCTTTTTGTGATCTCTTTAAGGTTCATTCAGGTCGTAGCATATACCAGTACTTCCTTTTATTGCCAAATAATATTGTTACATGTATATGTCACATTTTGTTTATCCATTCATATATTGATAGATATTTGGGTTGTTCCTTTTTTTTCCTACTGTGAATACTGTTGCTATGAACATTTGTATACAAGCTTTTGTTTAAACATAAAGTTTTCATTTCTCATGGGCATATACCTGGAAGTAGAATTTGTGGGTCTTGTCATAACTCCGTGTTTAACGTTTTGAGGGGCTGTTAGACTGATTTTCCAAAGGTCTGCTCCATTTACAGTGCCCTCAGCAATATTTGAGGGTTCCAGTTTCTCCATATCATCATCAGCACTTGTTGTTTTCTGTATTTTTTTTTTTATTTTAATCATCCTAGTGGGAGTGAAGTAGTGTCTGATTGTGGTTTTTATTTCTCTGATGACTAATAATGTGCATCTTTTCATGTTACGCATCTTTTGTGTGCTCAATGGGTACTTTATGTCTTTGGAGGAATGTCTATTTAGATTCTTTGCCCAATTTTCTGTTTGTTTTAGTGCATATTAGTAACACAAAATAATGAGATTTGTTTTGGTATGTTGGTACATGCATATAATGTATTTTGATTATTTTCATCCCAATAATCCCCCTCTTCTTTTCTTTCCCCCTCTCCCAATCCCTTTCCTCATCTCCAAAAGTCTACCTTCTAGTTTCCTGTCATTGCTCCATTTTTTTATGTAACACATATAAGAGAAAATATCCAATATTTAACTTTTCATCCATTTTCCTGCAAATGACATAATTTCATTCTTCTTTATGGCTGAATAATATCTCATTGTGTATATATACCACATTTTCTTTACCCATTCAGCTATTAATGGTCATCTAGGTGGTTTCTGTTTCTGTTTCTGGTTTTGTTTGTTTGTTTGTTTTTGAGAAAGGGTCTATGTAGTCCAGGCTGTTCTTGAACTCACTGTGGAGCCCAGGCTGGCCTCGAACTCACAGCGATCCTCCTGCCTCAGCCTTCCAAGTGCTGGAATTACAGGCATGCGCCACCACACCCAACCTATCCAGGTGGATTCTACAGTTTAGCTACTGTGAATTGCACTGCAATAAACATGGGTATGCATGTATCACTATAAGATGCTGTCTTTAATTCTTTCGGGAATATACCAAGGAATAGTATAACTAAAACAAATGGTATTTCTGTTTTTAGTTTTTTGAAGAATCTCCATACTGATTTCCATAGTGCTTGTACTAGTTTACATTCCCGCTAACAGCATAGAAGGGTTCTTTTTCCCTCACATTCTCACCAGTATTCATTGTTTTATTGTATGCTTGATACAATAGCCATTCTAAGGTAAGATGGAATCTCAATTTTCATTTTGGTTGATATTATTAATCTTAGCTCATGTTATGGCATATAATGTTTACATTCATTGAGGTTATTAGGTTCTTGTATGTGGCATGTCTTTTTATTCTACTATTTCCCCTTCCCTCCTCATCACCCCTTGCCTTTCTTCCCTTGGACCACTTCCCTATTGCAAGAGATCCTTCCCTTGTCCCCTTCTATCCATCCTTTATTATTCTGTTTGTTTGTACCTTGCCTCACTCAAATGAGAGATACTATATGATATTTAAGCTTATGTGTCTGGTTTATTTCACTCAACATTATATTTTCCAGGTGTATCCATTTTCCTACAAATATCTCAGATTGTCCTTCTTTATAGCCAAATAGCCTTCCATTATATATAGATACCACATTTTGTATATCTAGTCATCTGTTGATGAGTATACAGGCTGCTTCCAGAATTTAGCTATTATAAACTGTGCTGCTATAAACATTGGTATGCGTGTATTGCTGTAGTATGATGTCTTAAGCTCTTTGGGGAAGATACCTAGCAGGGGGATAGCTGGGTCATACGGAATTTCTAATTTCAGTTCTTTGAGAAATCTCCATACTGATTTCCCTAATGGTTATACTAGTTTACATTACCACCAACAGTGTAAGAGGGTTCCTTTTTCACCACAACCACATCAGTATTTGTTATTGTTTGATTTCTTAATGATTGCCATTCTTTCCAGAGTAAGATGGAATCTAGTGTTGTTTTAATTTGCATTTCTTTAGTAGCCAGAGATGTTGAGCATTTTTTCATGTATTTGTTGACCATTTGTACTTTTTCCTCTTGCCCATTTCTTGACTGGGTCTTTAATTTTAGGTGGTATAATTTTTTTGAGTTCTTTATATATTCTATTAGTCCTCTGAGGAGTAGCTGGCAAAAATTTTTTCACATTCTGTGGTTGTTTCTTCACTCTATTAATTGATTATTTTGCTGTTCAGAAACTTTTTAGTCTGATATAATCCCATTTGTTGATTCTTGCTGTTATTACTTGTGCAACTGAGGTTCTGTTCAGAAAATCCTTTCCTACATTTATGTCAAGTGTTTTAACCTGTTTTATATTCCAGTAGGTTTAATGTTTCTGTTTTAATATTTAGATTTGTGATCCATTTTTATTTTAATTTAGTGTATGATGAGAGATAAGGGTCCAGTTTCGATCTTCTGCAAACAGATAACCAGTTTTCCCAGCACAACTTGTTGAATAGGCTATCTTTCCTCTAACATATGCTTTTGGCCCCTTTGTCGAAGATCAAATAGCTGAATGTGTCTGGGGAAATTTCCATATTCTCTATTCTGTTCCATTGACCCATGTATGTTTTTGTTCCAGTACCATGCTGTTTTTATCACTATTGCTTTGTAGTATAGCTTGAAGTCAAGTATTATAAGGCCTCCTGCTTTGCTCTTGTTGCCAAAAATTGCTTTTGCTATTCTAGGTCTCTTCTGGTTCCATATGAATTTTAGGATTGTTTTCTGTAGTTCTGTAAAGTATGCTATTGGTATTTTGATTGGGACTGCATTGAATCTGTGTAACCATTTTGGGAGTACGGCCATCTTGAGTTTTTTTGGGTTTTTTGGTTTGGCTTGGTTTGGTTTTTTGGTATTTTGAGACAGGGTCCACTATTGTAGTTCAGGCTGATTTTAAATTCACTATATAACCCAGGCTGGCCGCAAACTCACAGTGATCCTCCTGCTTCAGCCTCCTGAATGCTGGGATTACAGGTGTGCACCACCATGCCCAGCCATGCCCATTTTGACATTATTGGCTCAATGTTTTGATTTGCATTTCCCTGATGGCTAAAGATGTTGAGCATTTTTTTCATATACTTATTGGCCATTTATAGGAGGCTGAGTCAGGAGGATTGCTGCAAATTCAAGGCCAGTGTGGGCTACATAGTGAGTTCAAGACCAACCTGAACTACTTAGTGAGACCCTGTCTCAAAAAACAAACAAACAAACAAACCAAACCTGGATTAACTTACTGGCCATTTATATTATTTCTTTTGAGGAGCGTCTGCTCATTTACCTATTTATTTATTTATTTATTTATTTATTTTGTGTGTGTGTGTGTGGGTATTGGGGGTCGACCTCAGGACCTCGCATGCCAGCAGGCTTCTGTGCTGCTGAGCGATATCACCGGCCCTTTTTTCATATGTGGGTTCCGGGAGTCGAACTGGGGCCCTCGCACTTGCCTGGCAGGCGCTTATGCCGCTGAGCCATCTTACCGGCCCCATTTACCTATTTATTGATAGGGTTATTTGTGGGTGTTTTTGGAGTTTTATTTTTTTAGTTCTTTATATATTCTAGATGTTAATTTTTATCAGAAGAGCCGCTAATAACGATTTTTCTCTTATTCTATAAGTCACCTCTTCACTCTGTTGATTGTTTCCTTTGCTGTGCAGAGGCTTTTTAATTTGATATAGTCTCACTTGATTATGTTTTCTTCTGGAAATTTCAATGTTTCCAGTCTTATACCTAGGTCTTTGATCCATTTGGATTTGATTTTAGTACAGGGTGAGAGAGGGGGATTTAGTTTCAGTCTTCTACATGTGTATATCCAGTTTTCCCAGCATTTCCATGCCCTGCAGGGCATAACACTAATTTTGTCATAAAGGTGCATTATTGTAGATATATAGTACTCATGTTTATTCTTTAGAATATTTCTATTGATGAATTATTAATTTTAATTTTATGAGTTTTATTATATTAAACTTATTTAACAGAAAAATATACTTAACAGAAAAAAATATTTAAAAAATAAATATTGATTTTTTAATATTTACTGAGTGTTTATAAAAAAGCATCAAAATTTTCAACATCGACTTTTTTTTGGTGTACAAAGTCTAAAAGATAACATCAGAAATAAATTCCTATATGAACTACAATGAAAATACCAATAGAACTCTACCACAGAAATAATCTTTGCTTCAACTGTCACACCCAAGGCAGTCTTCACACATGATGGCTGCATGCTCCATGCACACACCTCAAATTTACAGTAGAAAAGTGTGGGATGGGTTGTTGTAACCCAGTGTTATGCCCTTGCTGTTAATTAAAGAGACTGTCTTTTCCTCCAACATATTTTTGGCACCTTTGTCAAAAATAAGATGACTGTAGGTGCATGGGTTTGTTTCTGTCTTCTCTTCTATGCCATTGGTTACAGGTCTATTTTTGCACCAGTACAATGTTGTTTTGTTACTATAGCTTTGTAGTATAATTTGAAATTGGGTATTGCTCCTTTTGCTCAGGACTCCTTTGGCTCTTCTGGGTCTTTTGTGCTTCTATATGAATTTTAGGATTGTTTTTTCTGGTTTTGTGAAGAATATTGTTGATATTTTTATAGAAATTGCATTGAATCTATAGATCACTTTTGGTATATGCTGTACCCATTTTTAGTTGCTTTTTAATTATTGAGTAGTAAGAGGTTTTTATATATTCTAATTAGAAGTCTCAGATATATGATTTGCAAGTATTTTCTCTGTTCTTTGAATTGGCTTTTTGTTTTCTTTTTTTTTTTTAACTCACATATTCATTAGTACATATTAGTTATACAGGTTATATGGGTTTCATTTTAGCAAATTTGTATGTGCATATAACATACTTTAATCATCACCCCAGCCCCCTCCTTGCCCCAGCTTCCTCCTGGTTTCATGTGTTTGGGAGGTTGTTCAGTATATATAATATGTTTTGTTTTTTTTTTTGTTTTGTTTTGTTTTTTTTTTTGTGGGTACCGGGGGTCGACCTCAGGACCTCGCGCGCCAACAGGCACCCGTGCCGCTGAGCGATATCACCGGCCCCTTTTTCGTATGTGGGATCCGGGAGTCGAACTCGGGCCCTCGCGCTTGCAAGGCAGGCGCTTACGCCGCTGAGCCATCTCACCGGCCCTATAATATGTTTTGATCATATTCGTTACTCCTGACTTTTCATTTTCTTAGTGGTATCCTTTGAAACACAAATGTGTTTAATTTCCATGGAGTCCAGTTATGTTTTTTTCTTTTCTCACTTGTGCTTTTAGTGTTCTAGAAAGCATCACCTAGTCCAAGATAACAAAGACTTCGTCTTACGTTTTCTTTTATAACCTTAATCTTGTACCTCATTTTAGCTTCCCCAGTGTCTGCCTTTGTACATGTCTACCCATTTTTCTAGTCAACACACAAGAGCTTGGAGTCTAACAAAGGAGACTTCCTCTCAGAAAAGGAAGGAGGAAAAAAAAGATTGTAAATACTTTTTTCTTAATTTTAATGTGATTTGATTTAATACAAATAATTATATTTTAATGTAATTGTCCCTCACACAATATTTGTTACCCATTTGCATTTTTTTATTTAATGCACCATTATTATGTATGTCCTTGAACAAATGTAACTTGCCTAGCTCTTTCTAAACTCCACATGGAGAGCGGTGGCCTTGTGATCTAAATAAGTTAAATTTTAAGAAATTGGTAGTATCAAGGTAGTTAAATGATGAATAAGAGAAAGGTAATGGGGAATTTTAAAGTCACAGTGGGTGAAAGGAAAATGATAGCAATTAAAAAGGAAAGGAAGAGAAATGAGTGAATTAGGAGAAATTAGAAATGAGGAGGCTGAGCGAGTGAAGACTGTTGGGACCTGAACTTGGAACCACAGAAGACTAACTAGAACTCAAGGAGGCTGCTTTGCCACAGCGCCTCCAAGAGATCAGAGAAGTACAGAATAAACTCTGTCTTTGGGGGCAGACAACCTTGAACAAGAGAAGACTTTAACCTATTAGAAGTAAAATTTGGGAAGAAAAGCCTTTCTAAGGGATTCTAGTAGTGAAAGTTATAGTAAAAACTGAGCAGAATTTGTGTACTTTAGGTCTGTACCATGAGCTAGACAAATATTAAGAATGTACCAGGGCTTGTAATAGAATAATATGAGAGATAGAAATAACTCCCACTGCCATGTACGAGGGGAGAGGCCAACACTAGCCATACTTGCAGACATCCTAATGCCCAGCTCAACCTGTATTCGAAAACTTCAATACAGTATAGTAGTGAGGACAGTAAGAATATGTAGCCCACAGTTGTCAGAGAAAAACAAGTGTTCTGGAGTTCATAGGAGAAAAGACAGTCACTTGATCAACTGATATAGTGTATTTAAAAATATATTCCTGTAGAGTTAGAGCTTGCTTCTATGAGTACATATTAATCATGATTTTTTTCCATCTGTAAGCCTGGGTGCTATAGCTATGTACAAGGCATCGCTGTACTTCTTAGTGCCTTGTACCCTTCCAGACATCCTACATGTTTTTTTTCTTAGTTATGTCACTATTCATAAATTTTTGTAATTGGAATTAGTCATCGTTTACTGCTAAGGACAAAGTACTTGAAAGAGAACAGGAAAGGGATGATCCTGAAATACCCAGACCAAATGTGGCATTAAGAGAGGCCTGGCCTTTTGTCACAATTGAATGCATGGTAACCTTAAAATGAAGAGGAACCGGGCCGGTGAGATGGCTCAGCGGCTTAAGCGCCTGCCTGGCAAGCGCGAGGGCCCGAGTTCGACTCCCGGAACCCACATACGAAAAAAGGGGCCGGTGATATCGCTCAGCAGCACGGGCGCCTGCTGGCGCGCGAGGTCCTGAGGTCGACCCCCCGGTACCCACAAAAAAAAAAAAAAAAAATGAAGAGGAACCTCAGGACTTGGACCTGTGCAATGCAGAAAATGTGGTGGCCTTCCCGCCTGCCCTATCAGGCTGTGCTATCAGAGTTCCATCTTGCCTGGAGCCATTTCTTCTTTTGGATACTTTCTCCAACTGAAAATGCTGTGGGGAAGGGTATGTCCCTGACTTCCAGGGAGGTGACATTAGGATCCCTTTCTTTCCCTTTCTCTCCAGGTGCCAAGCTCTCCTGATGAAATGTGTTCTGCCCCACTGGGCTCTGGGGGCAGTGTCTGGTGCTGTTGATGCCCTTATTCGAACTTTCCAGAATGGATAGTCCTCCAAAGCTGACTGGAGAGACCCTCATCGTCCACCACATCCCCCTGGTGCACTGTCAAGTCCCAGACAGGCAGTGCTGTGGAGGGGCAAGTGGAGGTAGTGGGAGCACAAGACCCAATCCCTTCTGCCCAGCTGAGCTGGGTGTCACCCAGCCTGACCGAGACCTGGGACAAGCTGACTCCCTGCTCTGCAGCAGTCTGCACTCTGCTCCAAGGGGATCTACGCGGTCTGCAGACAGCACCAAGAGTAGAGGCCGGGATGGAAGAGGCCCTGGGGCCCCCAAACGACACAATCCATTCTTGCTGCAAGAGGGTGTGGGTGAGCCGGGACTTGGTGACCTGTATGACGACAGCATTAGTGACAGTACCACCCAGCAGTCCTTCCACCTGCACAGTACTGGCCAGCCCACCTTCCATCTGTCTTCTTTCCAGCTGCCACCATCTGGCCCTAGAGCGGGCAGGCCATGGGTGGCTACACACGGTCGAGCTGGAGTGGTGGAGGGGCAGGAACAGGACCCAGTGACAACCTTGGATACCCAGCAGCATGGCACTAGCCACAGCTGCCGGCCAGAGCTAGAAGCAGAGACTATGGAGCTGGATGAGTGTGGGGGGCCTGGTGGGAGTGGTAGTGGAGGGGGAGCCAGTGACACCTCTGGCTTCTCCTTTGACCAGGAGTGGAAGCTCAGTTCAGATGAATCCCCGAGGAACCCCGAATGCTCTGGCTTGAGAGCTCAGTACTGCCGCTGCAGTAGCACATCCAGTCAGTCCGAGGCAGCTGACCAGTCCATGGGCTACGTCAGTGACTCCTCCTGCAACAGTTCAGATGGTGTGCTGGTCACCTTCAGCACACTTTACAACAAGATGCACGGTAATTCCCGTGCCAATCTCAACTCTGCCCCACGGTCTTGCAGTGACTCTTCCTTCTGCAGCCACTCAGACCCTGGCGCCTTCTACCTGGACCTGCAACCCTCCCCAGCAGAGTCTAAGATGTCTTGTGAGTCCCACCACCCTGAAAGTGGAGGAAGGGAAGGAGGCTGTGGTTGTCCTCATGCCTCATCTCCTGAGCTTGATGCCAACTGCAACTCCTACCACCCACATTGTGAGCCATGCCCAGCTGTGGCTGACCTCACAGCGTGCTTCCAGAGCCAGGCCCGCCTTGTTGTGGCTACACAAAATTACTATAAACTTGTCACCTGTGACCTATCCTCCCAGTCATCCCCAAGCCCAGCTGGCTCTTCCATCACTAGTTGCTCTGAAGAACACACCAAGATAAGTCCCCCACCAGGCTCTGACCCAGACCCTGGCCCCAGTCAGCCCTCTGAGTATTACCTCTTCCAGAAGCCAGAAATCCAGCCAGAGGAACAAGAAGCAGTGGGTTCCTCAGCAGAAGCAGCAGCTGTCGTGGGCCCCACTGTGCTCGAGGGGCAAGTCTACACGAATATTTCACCCCCCAACCTCAGCACTGGACGCCAGCGCTCTCGCAGCTATGACCGCAGCGTTGAGCGCAGCCCTCCCATCCGCCTGGGCTCACTGGAACGCATGTTGAGTTGCCCAGTACGCTTGAGTGAGGGCCCTGCAGCCCTGGCTGGGCCTAGCTCCTCACCCAAGAGGGTCACCTCCTTTGCTGAGCTGGCCAAGTGCCGGAAAAAAGCTGCAGGCTCTGGCTCCCCCCCACACCGGGTGAGCGTTGGGGACTCCTCCCAGGAGTTCTCACCCATCCAAGAAGCCCAGCAAGACAGGGTGGGTGCACTGGATGAGGGTACTCGCTGTAGCCACAGCCTACCACCCATGCCCTTGGGGCCAGGTCTGGACCTACTTGGCCCAGAGCCCTGGTCCACCCAAGTCTGTGAGGGCCTTCAGTCCAGTGAGATGCCGTCTGCTGGCCTCAGAGTTGCTGGGCAAGGCCCCATGGCACAGCTGATGGATCCAGGGCCTGCTCTCCCAGGGAGCCCAGCCAACAGCCATACCCAGAGGGATACAAGAGCTAGAGCTGACGGTAAGGAACTTAGAGGCTGGAGAACACCAGAATATATGCATGGCCTCCTCATAATAGGTCCCTGGCAACTACTCCATTCATCCCATTAAAGGTTCCTCAGCCTAGATCTCTTATCTTTTCAGTCCAGGGCATGTCTCCTGCACTGGGGTGAGAGCAGGGGGAAGAGTCTTAAAAAGTGGCTTAAGAAGTACTATACACCACAATTAATTTTTAAAAAAAACCAGCATGGGCCGGTGAGATAGCTCAGCAGCATAAGCGCCTGCCTGGCAAGCGCAAGGTCCTGAGTTCGACTCCCGGAACCCACATAAAGGAAAAAAAAGGGCCAGTGATATCGCTCAGTGGCACAAATGCTTGCTGGCAAGTGTGAGGCCCTGAGGTCGACTTCCGGTACCCACATAGAAAAAAAAAGCCCAGCATGGAGGGGAAAAAACGTACTGTACACTGAAGAGGTTAAATGAGTAGGACTTAGAGATTGTGATGTATTGGGAAACAAGTAGTCAGAAGATCGTGATTCTGAACTTGGATAACTGGAAAGATGATGGAACCACAAATAGAGACTATAAAATAGAAATAGATTTGCTGAAAGAGTAACAAGACATTGAGAATTTACAGTGCTTAAGGGATATGTCCAACAGGAGAGCCACACTGGATATCAGTGAAGTCCATTCTTTGATCAGTGATTGTAGCTATTCTCTAATGAGCCTGAGACCTAAGCTAGGTGCAGTGGTGACACCTGTAGTCCCAGACACTCAGGAGACTGAGGCAGAAAGATCGATCGAGCCAAGAGTTTGAGGCCAGCCTGGGCAACATAGACTGCTTCTCTACAAAAAAAAAAATGGTGACCTGGCCTCCCTGGCCCAGCCTTTTCCCTCTCCCTCTCAACTTTATTATATTTTAAGCAATTATTTTATACCAGTCTCCATGTTAAGATGGTTCTGGTGACAGAGGGATAATGAAAGAGACAGAGACAAGCTCTGCCTCAAGAAATTCCAGCTGGGGATGGAAACAGAAAAAGAAACATATCATTAAAATGCAAAGATGGCTATGGTACTGGCCAGTGACAGGGGTATCTAAATTAGACTGAAATGTCAGGGGAGGATCGCTAACACAGTTTACATTTAAGCCCAGTTAGAAGATGATTAGAATTAGGCTTGGTAGAGACTTGTAAAAATGTCCCAGACTCATAGAATGGTCTGTACAAAGGCATGGTATAGCCTGATGCTTTCCAGGAATTGCAAGTACAATAATTTGGTATAGCCATTGAGGGATGGGGATGGAACTATGGACCGATGTTAATCAAGGAAGTGGCTGTGTTGTCATTTGTTTTTTTTTTTGTTTGTTTGCTTAGTAACATGTTCTGATTTGCATTTTAGAAAGACCACTGGTAGTTTCAGTGAAACATGGGCTGGAAGGGGTGTCTCTCTGAAGTCACAAGAGACCACCATGTAGATTGGAAAGTCATTGCAATAAAAGTGGTAGTTAAAACTATGTGAGTGGATGAAAGCAACCGGGAAGAATGTGTGGAATTGTAAAGCCAACAAGGATAGAGCTCCAGAGATAGTATGATTTATAAGGGGAGCAGAGCAACCTCAAAATAGACTGAGATGAATTAGCCAGAAAAATAGAAGAAAAACTGGAAGATAGTGATGTCAGAGGAACCAAAAGAGGAGACATTTCAAAAAAAGTTAGGTTCGGGCCGGTGAGATGGCTCAGCGGCATAAGCGCCTGCCTTGCAAGCGCGAGGGCCCGAGTTCGACTCCCGGATCCCACATACGAAAAAGGGGCCGGTGATATCGCTCAGTGGCACGGGTGCCTGTTGGCACGCGAGGTCCTGAGGTCGACCCCCTGGTACCCACAAAAAAAAAAAAAAAAAGTTAGGTTCAACCAAATAAAGTCAAAAGAGAAGTTACCCAAGATAATGGTGACAAATCCTGAAAGCAGCATCCAAGGAGATAGTGCAGAAGAAGCCAGGTCTCAGAAGGCTTGTGCCTGTGTCTTTCTCAAAGGAAAGAGGTTTAAAAACCATAAATGGTGTTATCTGTGCCATTAGGGGTCACAGTCCAGCAGAACTTCACACTCCTTAACATACACAGAGGAGCTGGTCTTGTGGCAGAGGATGCAAGGAGGTCTACCAGGAAGAGGTAGAGTCAGCGACTGGTCAGGGCCTTTGGAACCCACTCCCTTCTTAGACTGCAGGGTCTGGCGGGTGTGTCTGACGGGACACTATGGCTGGCATTCTGAGGGCAAGAAAAATCCTGGTTAGAAATGGAAGGAAAGGCATTAAAAGTGTTTTTTCTACCAGATAAGATTTTTTCATGGCAAGATGCTACTCTGTTTTATAAAGACTCCAGTGACCCACAACAGAGCTCTTCTCTTGATTTTGTTTATTCTTTTCTTCTGTCATTTTATGAAAAAAGAAAATTTCATAACAAAATCATAGGATAGCAAGAATTTGCTGAATAACTTAAAAGTAGTTATTCAGAGTACAAGATATAGACAAAAAAAGACTTATAAAGAAGAAACAAACATAACAGCTCAATTTTCTTTTCAATGAACTGAGACTAGTAGTATAAATGAAACAAATTAGCATTATATTAAAATATTTTTGAAACAACGGAATAGGTTATTTGGGGAATTATTTGAACTTCTCCCTGCTTCCTATTTATTAGAAAGGAGCTGCAAAGATGCTTTGAATCCTGAGCAACAGGGTCCTAGGACCTTCTCACTGATCTACATCCTGGCCCTTTTAAAACACTCTTATTTTGAGACAGGGTTTCGCTAAGTTGCTGCATTGCCCAGGCTGGGCTCAAACTTGCAATCCTCTTGCCTCAGCCTCACAAAATGCTGGGATTACAGGTGGGCACCACAACACCCAGCTAGATTTTGCCATATCTTAAAAGAACAAAAGCAGAGACCAATGTAAAGTTTGATATGTAAACTGTACTTGAGTTGACTTGGGATATTTAATTGATTGCAAACTTAAGAATGAGTTAGCAGTTTGGAAAGTTAAAATGCTAGATTTATTCATAGACTGCAGCAGGGAAGAGTTGATAATAGTCTCCACTCCTGAACCAATGAATTCTCGCTGGTATTCCACAGAGTTCTGGCCATTAGATTTTAAGAAAGAACTAAGACTGTTTTACCCAAAGAGCACAGTTGTGTGAACACGATCTCCGTCTCCAGTTTTCTTAAGGGCTGTCACATAGAATAGTGAGAAAACTTGTTCTCTGTCTTCCCTGAGGGTAGAACCAAGACCCACTCCCCAAAATGGACCCCTTTCTTACTTGATCTTACTCTTCTGCCCCACGTCATGTCCCAGGAGCTTAGGGGGGAGGATTTTTAAGAGTAGTACTAAATAGTTAATTCAGACATGTTTTATATAGAAGGTTTATAGAGCTGTGGTGAGAGGACCTAACCTGATAGCCAGCATCATCTAAGCTTTGAAATGTGATGAAATAAATGGAAAGAAAGAAGACATTCCCAATGGAAAAAGCGGTGTGCTTAAAAATGGGGATGGGGTGGGAAGAAGTCAGTGGGCATGATAGGTATGGAAGTATAAGGGGGAGAGAGCAGCCTAATTTGTGACAGGTACAAGTACCTACCTGCCTGAGTATTTTAGACTTTATTCTGTGGGCAGTGGGAACCACAGAAGATAAAATACAGTAAACTGGTATTTCAAGAAACTAGCTGATTTATGTAAGATGATTCTGGATGCAGTGAAATCCCTGAATCAAGAGAGAATTATCCATTTAACTGTTTAGTATCTACTCTGTTACCAGGCCCTATTTTAGGTACTGGGGATACAGCAATGAACAGTATAAAATCCCTACTTTTCTGGAGCTCTTATGAAAAGTAATAGGCAATATACACATAAAAAGATAATATCTAGGGCCGGTGAGCTGGCTCAGTGGCATAAGCACCTGCCTGGCAAACGCGAGGTCATGAGTTCGACTCCCAGTACCCACATACAAAAAAAGGGCTGGTGATATCGCTCAGTGGCACGGGCACCTGCTGGCGCGCGAGGTCCTGAGGTCGACCCCCGGTACCCACAAAAAAAAAAAAAAAAAGATAATATCTAACAATGAAAAATGCCAAAAAGAAAAGGAAACCAGGATGTGGATAGAGAGTGACTTGCTGGACTTGCTAGGGGTGTCAGAGAAGGTCTTACTTGAAGGAGTGATGTTAGAGCTGATGTCTGAGCAGTGAGATTTCAGGCAGAAGGCCCCAAGATGTTAATGAACTTGGCATAATTAAGACTGGAAGGAAGTGTGACTAGAACTTAGTGAACAAGGAGAATGACAAAGTGCTCTCTCAGCACAGAGTGGGGGTGGGTAGCAGGAAGGTATAGTTTGAAAATGTCCTCAGTGCACAATCCTGAAACACCTCCCTAATGAGGCTGTGGTTCCCACCCCTTGATGTAAATAAGAAAAGTGAGCCGTGGGAAAACCCAGCCTGACACCACTTAATATGTCGCATAATGTGATATAAAGAACATTGGCCCCAAAGTCAGGCTCTGGCTTAGTCAGAATTCTGGCTCTGCCACTTCCTGGTTGTGTGAACTTGAGCAAATGACTTAATATCTCTAAATTTTCCTGACCTGTGAAGAATATTGGCCTACCCTGCCAGTGAGCCACGCCCAGGGCTTTAGGCCCTGTGAATGCTTAGGGCACCACCTTGTGTTCATTCTTGTCCACAGCACACAGTGTTTATTGAGAGCACTGTCCCTGCATATAGTTACCTGTCATGGAATTCTGTTAGTTCTGAGCCCTGTGTTTTGGAGGACACTAATCTGAAGACTTGCTGAAAGAACAAGAGAGGCCCAGCCTCTGTACAGAGAGAGCAGATGTGGCCTCTGAGGTTTCAATCATGGACGAGCAGGAGTGGGGGTGGGTGGGCATCACAGGAAGGCTGGTTCTTGACTGCAAGTAAAGAAGTATTTTATTATGGTTAGATTTGCTCAAGAATGAAATATGTTCATGTGAGTGAAGATGGGATGATGAATAAGCAAAAGCTTTAAGTCAGTAACATCTTAATACTGAAAATCTGTGACTCTGACTCTTAAGACTTTAGGCCTTAGAAACAAAGAAAACAGTGGCTTTGCCATTGACTGAAATAGAAATTATCAGCTGAGGGTGGTGGCACACACCTGTAATCCCAGCACTTGGGAGACTGAGGCTGGAGGATCTCTGCAAGTTCGAGTCCAGCCTGGACTACAGAGAGAGTTCAGGCCAGCCTGGATACACAGGGAGAGACCCTGTCTCAAAAAGACAAAAAAAAAAAGGGAAATTATCAGAAAAATGGACAAAGGTGATGGAGCTGTTTTAAAAGACAAATTTTAAGTGAAAGCAGAACGCTACAGCAGGATGATCTAGAGCTCCAGAAGAAGGTCAAGGCCAATGCCATGCATTTGGGAGTCGTGTGAAAGTTGAATTTAAGCTGTCCTACACAAGGGAGGAAGTATAAATGTGAAATATAAGAATCGAGCCTTAAAATACACTCTCTTAGCCAGACATGGTGGTGCACACCTGTAATCCCAGCACTCGGGAGGCTGAGGCAAGAGGATCACTGTGAGTTCAAGGCCAGCCTGGGGTACATAAGTGAGTTCAAGGCCAACCTGCACTACATAGCGAGACCCTGTCTCAAAAAAAAAAACTTTCTTTTGAAGTCAAGAAAATGAAGATTGACTACAAACACCGAAGCGATACAAGTACAGTATTAAAACCATAAAATAGGAAATGCTTAACAGAAGAAGGGGGAGCAAAGTCCCATTCTGTAAACCTGAATTACTCCCACTCAATTCAACTCCTATGCCCCAGGTTCTGACCATTTTCCCAGTGGGCATCATCTGCTGACTCTGCTTCTGTATATCCTCTCCCGTGAGTTTCAGTGTGTCTACCTGATTCCTTTTCCATCCCTGTTGCTACAGGGGGTGGTGCAGAAAGCCGACCAGTCCTTCGCTACAGCAAGGAGCAGAGGCCAACCACGCTGCCCATCCAGCCCTTCGTGTTCCAGCACCACTTCCCCAAGCAGTTGGCCAAGGCCCGGGCTCTCCACAGCCTTTCCCAGCTCTACGGCCTCTCAGGCTGCAGCCGTGCACAGCAGCCTGCCTCACTGGCTGCCCCCACTGCTCAGGGCCCAGCCCCAGCTCCCTCAGGGGAGCCGCAGACATCCTCAACTCAAAGCACTAGCAGAGGTGCCAGGAAAGCTGGGCTTGAACCAGAGACCTCACGGCTGTCACCCCTGGGCAGCTACTCCCCCATCCGGAGTGCTGGCCCCTTTGGGCCCAGCACTGACTCTTCTGCCTCTACTTCGTGCTCCCCTCCTCCAGAGCAGGCCACAGCCCCTGAAAGCCCACCCCCATGGAGCCACTCTTGTCCTCCTACTGTCCGGCCTGCCACCTCCCAGCAGTCACAGAAGGAGGATCAGAAGATACTGACCTTGGCTGAGTACCGACTCCATGGAACAGGAAGTTTGCCACCTCTCGGCTCCTGGAGATCTGGCTTCAGCCGGGCAGAGAGCCTGGCCCGAGGAGGTGGTGAGGGCAGCATGGCCTCCAGGCCCAATAACGGTATGAGTTTCATCCCCAGCTCAAGCAATTCTACCTCTCCTTTGAATGCTTTCAACCCTAGTGTTTTACATGGGCCCATTCAGTGGCTATGAAATACTGTCTCCTAAGTCTTACCTGTCTATCTCTTCTGCTAATCTGTTCTCTTTCCAGCCAACCACTTATCTCCTCAAGCCCTCAAGTGGCGGGAATACAGAAGGAAGAACCCACTAGGGCCACCTGGTTTGTCAGGGAGCCTAGACCGAAGGCCACAGGAAGCACGGCTGGCTCGCAGGAACCCCATCTTTGAGTTCCCTGGTTCCTTCGGTGCTGCCAGCCACCTGAATTGTCGGCTAAATGGTGTGTGGACAAGGTTCCCAGGCACTCTGGGCGTACTCTGGCTGTGCCACAGCTGGGAAGGGATAGAGATGGAGTTAGTCTCACAGGAATTGTCTCAGAAGGTATAAGGCACTTAACTGAGTTAGAACTCTTGGAAAGAGTTACTTAGGATTGATTTTTCTCTTCTTTCCAGGTCAAGCAGTGAAGCCATTACCACTGACCTGCCCAGACTTCCAAGACCCCTTTTCCTTGACTGAGAAGCCTCCTGCTGAGTTTTGTCTGTCCCCAGATGGCAGCTCAGATGCTATTTCCATTGACCTGCTTCAAAAAAAAGGTACATATAACCCCCAACTCAGACCAACTCTGCTGCCAATGCCTATTCATGCATGTTGCCCTACCATCTAACCCTGTAGAATATCTCCATCTTAAAACTCCAAGTGCTGGGAAGGAGTTGGAGAGCACTGGAGCAAGAGTTGGAAGTCCCGCGTCCTATGTGAATGAGCAAGAGTCAGATGCTTGAGAATCAGGCTCCTGCCCCTTCCCTCAGTAAGCTGAGCACAGTGAGGGAGAACCACCATGTAAGAAGTGCCTAAGCACTCCAGTGGGTGTAATGGAAGGTACTAAGGGCCTAGCAGCTTGGGTAAGCATTTTGGTGACATCTAATAAGGTGAGGACTGACAAGAACCACTCTATTTGGCAAACAGGCAACCACTGAACTAAGAGCAGTTCGGGGAGATGGTGGGAAAATAATTGAGCACAGTTGTGGGCTAAAAGGCAGGACCTGTGGAAGGGGGAAAAAGGTGGAGCTGAAGTTCCTTGCACAGATAGTGGGAGTCAGAGTTTAAGAAGAGGGAAGAGGCTGCTACAACAGGAGCAACTCTCCTCTGCCATGCCATCCTGCCTTGAAGTCAGCCTACTACAGACCTGAATCTCTGCAAACTAGTTCTACACTCCAGAGACAAAAAGGTCTTAACATCCTAGTTCATTAAAGGCTTCTCAATTAAAAGTTCAAAGATGGGGACCGGTGAGATAGCTCAGCGGTGTAAGCACCTGCCTGGCAAGCGTGAGGTCCTGAATTCGACTCCCGGTACCCACATATAAAAAAAAAAAAAGTTCAAGGATGGAATGGAAGAAAACAGCTGGTCTTCTTCCTACCTCTAGTACCTATGAGCTTATCCAAATTTCTATGGCTTCATCAGAGGAACAGATCATAAGCCCTAATTGCATCCTGCTGTACTCTTCCCAACTGTTCAGCATTTCTGAAGATTGCCTGCCAAGAGTCAGGCTTCTCTGTCCTCAAGAACTGACATCGCAGCACATGAATCCGAACTACCTTAAACTTGTTACTTAGGCCCAATAATACCTTTTTTTCCTGTACATGTCTACACCCTAACATTTTAAAGGAACCAGGGAAAATCTGATATGCTACTTTACTAAATATATCAACCCCAAACTAGATAATTTGTGACAAGATCAATAAACTAATATAACATACAAAAAAAAAAAAAAAAGAGAGAGAGAGAAAAGAAAAGGGAAGAACCTTGGGCAAGAAGTTAAACACTTACCTTCCTCCAAAATGAGATAGAAATAAGAAGGAAGGCAGCAGGGAGGGAGGGGGATAGATACAATATTGTTATGGGTTTTAGAGAGAGAGGGAAACAAGGAGTTCATGGCCAGTGGTCTTTGTTCTCTGTGTGAAGTGGAACCAAGGGCTTGAGGAGAAGGGTAAAGATTTGGCACGACAACTTGAGTGTGTAGCAGAGGGTGCTGACCAGGCACGTACCAAAGAATCGCCCTCATCTGGCACCACTGTGAAGGACCTGGTTTTTTCCCAACAGTGACCAGTGGCCTGGTTTCTCAAAGCAGAGAAGACTGACAGTTGGATTTACCCCGGATTGGAATAACAGGGCTAGGAAGTGAGAAAGTAAAGGGTCCTGACAGTGGTAGCACTGAGGTGGGTCCTAGGAGGTGTAAAGATAGGGGTGATTGAGGAGTGGCACAAACAGAAGAAGGCCAGACCTGGATGTGTGTGAGAGCTGGGGACGTGGGTGGAGATTGCGCGTAAGTGTGGGAGCACTTCCCCTTCCCCACCAGGGGTTCCTCTCAGTTGGCTGGTGACTTGCTCAGAGACCTGACACATCACATCTTTGCAGGACTGGTAAAAGCTGTCAATACTGCTGTGGACCTCATTGTGGCCCATTTTGGCACAAGCCGGGATCCTGGGGTAAAGGTAGGCGAGAAAATGTGCAGAGCTGCGCTTTGCCCAGTAGACCTTCACTGATGTGTGCTGCCACCTTCCCTGCTCTCTTGTACTTAGAGCACAGAGTTGGAACTCAGGAGTGGGTGCCAAGAGGAGAAATAGAGGACTGTATAGGAGAGAACCAAAGTGAGGCTTCCCGGGACTTTCTGAACTTCCTTACTGCACCTGCAGGCAAAGCTGGGAAACAGTTCTGTGAGCCCCAACGTTGGCCACCTTGTTCTCAAGTACTTGTGCCCTGCAGTCCAGGCCGTGCTAGAGGACGGGCTCAAGGCCTTTGTACTAGATGTCATCATTGGGCAACGCAAGAACATGCCATGGAGTGTGGTTGAAGCTTCCACACAGCTGGGTAAGGGCTGGTTGGCAAGATGGGGACCCCAGACTGACTTTAGGGTTCCAGAAGTTGGAACCCTACAACCTTGTCTTCTTCCCAGGCCCATCCACCAAGGTCCTGCATGGCCTGTACAACAAAGTCAGCCAGTTCCCAGAGCTCACCAGTCATACCATGCGCTTCAATGCCTTCATCCTCGGCCTGCTCAAGTGAGTGCATGGAGCAGCAAGAGCTCCTAAACAGCCCCCACGAGACTCTGCCTGCTCTAAGAAAGCAGCTCCCTGACAGAGACAGTAGTGGCGGATCTGTAGGGTTTGTGCTAGGGCTCAGGCTCACCTTCTCCCCACCTAGCTACAGCCTCTGGGTGGGCGCCATTTCCCCGTGTACAGCATCCCTCTGATGCTGATCACCAACATGGTCTTCACCAGCATCGTCTTCCATAACCTGGCTTATTTGGAAATTAATTGGGTTTCTCAGTTTCTCTGGATCTTGTGAACCCTGATCCTCTTAACTTGAGCTTTGCTTCCAAATCATGCTAGAATCCTAAGCTCACATCAGAACCCACGTTACAGTATTCTTTCTCAAGTATGGGCCCAGGTGACCCCCCTGAGCCCCTTTGGTCCTGTCACTCAGTAGCTGCCTGACTTCTTGGGTCTTCTGCAAGCTGACTCCATTCTAGGGGAAAGTGACTGGCTTGTAGATCATGTGTCCACCCCACTCCCCACATCGTCACTGACATGAATTACAGAATTACATTCTATGAAGTGGACCACGTAGCATCCCTGCCACGGAAAGGAGATATTCACCTATACTTCTTCCCTGTATTTGACCCGTGTCTTGTTTTCTTTGTATCTTATTATCTGGCCATCTCCAAACAAGACTTAATGCTTTTTACCAATCTCCCTGCAGCATCCGGTCCTTGGAGTTCTGGTTTAATCACCTGTTTAACCACGAAGGTAATGCCCAGAAACTACTGTGCCTCACAAACTCAGTATAGACCTCAGAGGCTCAAAAGAGGGAGGAATCACCATCTTTTCAAATTTTAGAGGTGGTAAGGGGGGCCACACAAGCTTTCATCCTCAGAGCTTTGGACTTCTACCCAAGTCCTTACTGGCTTCTACTTGAATTAGAACTTTGGAGACAACAGGAGACTCAGACAGTCTAGAAGCTGGGGTGCCAAAAGCCCAACACCTCTCTACGTGCAGAGCTGTCACTGAGGGCGGTAGAGTTTGTGCACTGCACAACCGCAGGAGCACATCTACACTACACAGTACACAGCCGGGGCAGCAACACACAGGGGTTGCTGCCTTTTAGTGCCCCACTAGGGCCAGGCCTGCTTCTCTGTGTGTCTTTTTCCCCTAGACATCATCCAGACCCACTACCAGCCCTGGGGCTTCCTGAGTGCAGCTCACACCGTGTGTCCTGGCCTCTTTGAGGAGCTGCTGCTGCTGATACAGCCCTTGGCCCTGCTGCCCTTCAGCCTCGACTTGCTATTCCAGCACCGGCTGCTGCAAAGTGGGCAGCAGCAGCGGCAGCACAAGGAACTATTACGGGTATCCCAGGACCTGCTGCTGTCTGCCCACTCGACACTGCAGTTGGCCCGAGCCCGGGGCCAGGAGGGCCCTGGAGACATGGACAGGACAACTCATGGGGAGCGGGTGAAGGGTGTGGGTGCCCCAGAAGGTGGAGAAGAGGAAGAGTCAGAAGAGGTGGCAGAGCCAGCTGGGGGTTCAGGGCATGGCAGGTGGGCTCGAAGTGGACAGGCTGGCTGGTGGTATCAGCTCATGCAGAGCTCCCAGGTCTACATCGATGGCTCCACAGAGGGTTCCAGGTTCCCTCGAAGTAGCAGCAGCAGCAGTGGCAGTGGCGATGGCAGTGAGAAAAAGAAAGGGACAGGAGGCGGGGGGCCTCCCCAGGCTCCACCCCCACGAGAGGGAGTAGTGGAGGGGGCTGAGGCCTGCCCGGCCCCTGAGGAGGCTGTTGGCCGGGAAAGGGGCTGGCCCTTCTGGATGGGGAGCCCTCCTGACTCTGTGCTGGCTGAGCTGAGGCGCAGTCGGGAGCGGGAGGGGCCTACTGCCCTGCCAGCAGAAAGTGAGGAAGGGACCTCTGAGCCTTCATCTGGGGGCATCAAGTGGGGACACCTCTTTGGTTCCCGAAAAGCTCAGCGGGAAGTCCGGCCCACAAACAGGTGAGAATCCTCCCATGGTATAGACGGAGGGAGTAGGGGAGCCTAATCTAAGCTAGAGCATGGACAGAGCCCAAGCTTGGCTTCTCTCTCCTAGGCTGCCCTCGGACTGGCTGAGTTTGGACAAGTCCATGTTCCAATTAGTGGCACAGACAGTGGGTGCCCGGCGGGAGCCAGAGCCCAAGGAGAGCCTGCAGGAACCACACTCTGCAGCCCTGCCTTCCCAGCCTCCATGGTGAGTCCTGGGAATGGGAGGATGGGGAACTGGATTTAGCTTTTGATGTGGTTTCTCTGACCTCCATTTGTTGTTTCTCCAGTGAGGTGCAGGCACTGTGCCATCATCTGGCCACAGGCCCTGGACAGCTGAGCTTCCGCAAGGGAGATATCCTACGGGTGCTGGGGCCAGCCGGAGGAGACTGGCTGCGCTGCAGCCGTGGCCCTGACACTGGCTTGGTGCCTCTGGCCTATGTGACGTTGACCCCAACTCCAAGTCCAACCACTGGAAGCAGCCAAAACTGAGGCCCTGTGCATGCTAATGGCCTCAGGGACTCTCATAACCCCCAGACTCAGAGCCCGAGAACCCTTCCCAAGCCCTCTGGCTTGGCTATGTAAAGTTGACTGAGAGCTGGGGGCCACATATCCCTGTGCTGGCACCTGCTCCCTGTGCTCAGTATTAATTACTCCCCTTTAACTGTCCCAGTGGCTATGTCCAGACCTCCACCCAGGAAAGGAGGGAAGGGATGTAGCACTGGGCTGCCAGGATTTCCTCAACCCATCTGGGCCAACCCTTCCATGGGTATAGACAAGCAAGTCCCTACAGAGGGAAGTAGCCAAGAAAGCCATTTGTAGAGTTCTCTACGCCGGATAGTAATGAGGATGGGAAAAAAAAAAAAAGAGTAATGAGGATGGGTAACAGTATTGGGGCCAGATCTCTAAGCCCCCCCAAACTGTAAATAGGCTATGACCAGTGCCTGGTCATCAGAAGAGGGAGAAGGAGCCCAGGCTTCTGTTTATGTATTTATTTATTTATTTATTACACCTATTAATAAAAAAGGTGCTCAGCCTCCAAATTGTTTTCATTTTGCCCCCCACAACCACCCTCGTGCCCACCTTTCCCTTCCAAAAGATGGCTGGCATAGAATGAAAAGGAAAAGAGAACTTGAAGACCAGGTACCTAAGCCAGGAGCTGCTTCTGGGAGGTGCTCAGGCCCAAAGCATCATGGGTGAGATGCCCAAATGTGTGGCCAAACTGGAACTTATACCCTGTGTGCCCAAGAGAGTCTGTCACATATGGCCAGTGGCATGAAAAAGCCATTTAGTTCTCAGCCAGTTGCGTAGACCCTCCATACTACTGTCCAAAATCTGGTCTAATTCACCACATGAGCTACTTCAGGTTTCTTTTCTGTATAATGATAAAGCTGAATAACTACACAGATGTGGTCTGAGATCCCCTCTTACCTATTTGTTGCAGTCTCCCAAGCCACTCTCATAACCCCATACACACCCAAGCATTCCAGTTCCCAAGCCTCCTTCAGCCTCCTCTCACCTGGCACATAGCCCCCATAGTGAGGTAGAAGACCCAGGTTCTGCAGGTAGGTCCTGGAGAATGGGGGTGAAGGTCTGGGATCTTGCCGGGCACTACCCTTTGAGTACTTCTGCCCAAATTCCTGCAGTGCCTGGTTGGTGAGCACAGGGAAGCTGGAGCCAAAGAGGAAGCGGGCACGAGGCACATAGCCAGTGAAGCCTGAGGGGTGGGGATGCAGTCAGGACATGGGGGAGGGGCCTCTCCATGCCTTCGGCCATTCCCACCTCCTCTAACCTGACATGAAGAATTTTTGAGGGTCTGTGTCATCCATGGAGTAGGGTAAAACCTGTGAGTGAGGTTGATAGAGGAAAAACAGGCCTGTGAGTTCAGCCCCTGTGCTAAAACAGGCTCCCAGGGAGGGGGAGCCGCAGTCAAGTCCCACCCCTTGTATCCGTAGCTACCCTGGCCATGGTCAGCCCCAGGCTTGGACACTTGAAGGTAGGGCTCCCCACTCCTGTCTACCACCCTCTCCACCCGCCTTTGTTCTCACTTGTTCCCCCTCCAGCTTCAGCTCTGGCTCCTCTTCCACTGCCAGCTCTGACTCAGACTTTGGTTCTTGGTCTTTGTCTCCCTTGGTCTCCTTTGCCAGTTCTTGCCTCCCTTGGTCCCCGCGCCACAGGGTAAAATCATTCAGAGCCTCAGCCCAGACCTGGCTGCAGTTCTTGGCAAAGATGAACTGTGCTTGTGGTACAAAACCTGGCGGGCAGAGGCAAGGAAGGTATGTTAGTGTTTGGGACACATACTCTAGGTTGGGGGTACCTGTTCATACCTGTGTACCCAGGGATCATGCTGGAGCCCAGCCTTCTATGCCTGCACCCAGTGGGTAGGCTGTGCCTCGAAAGCTCAGATCTTGGAGGCCGAATGGGAGGCAGAAGCGTGCGGTGAGCGGGCGGCCAGGCTAGGCCAGGAGGGTCTTGAAGTAGCTGACTGGTCAGCTGCCCATAGGTCTGGCCCATGCTGAACCGAAGCAGTGGGCAGTGTCCAGTGTACCTGTAGCACAAGACACATCCACTCACTTCCAGAATCTCCCTACCCCACTGTCCTCCAAGACAGAAGTGAGGCCTCTAAAACTGATTTTTCTAGACTCGGTGGCATGTATACATGTATACAATGCAACAGGCATTTCCAACTCCTCTGCCTGAGCTTTCAATTCTTCCTTTTCACTGTTACCCTGTTTCCATGGGGAAGACAACACAAGCTTTGTGACAGACCCAGCCATCACTATTCCTTTGCTTTTCCTCCTTCCTTTCCAACACAATTCATATCCCTGGGTCTCTACAACCAGTATTTCCACTTGACCCCAAAGCCTTAGTGACTCAACTCCTATAGCCCTACCTCCATGTTCCCAGAAGCCAGCAGGGGATGTTCTGGGTAGGAGTCTTACCCTGGGATATAATGAGGATTCTGAGGATTGAGCCCCGGTATGCAGGTGCTCGCCATAGCCATGGGAACTCAGGCAGTTCCTTTGGTTTCCCTTCTAGCTGAGCCTCTGGGCTGTGTGTACTGTATCCAGGGTTGTGAAGCCAGAGGAGGAGGCGGGGCTGAGGGCAGAGAGGAGGGGGTACCAGTGTAACCACCGCAGGGGCCAAGGCGGGCAGAGCTGAAGAGCAGAGACTGGCTGGTGTGTCTGCCCCGGGCTGGGAAGAGGAGCACACCTCCCCACTCCAGGAGAAAGAAAACCCTGAGGTAGGAAAGGTGGGAAGGCAAACACCCGTGAGCATTCAGCTGTATCTAAGAAGACTCCTGACTGACTGAAGCTGAGGTGTGGATATTGTGTCTTTGTGGAAGGAGCAGGAATTTCTGGGGAAAGAAAGTCTCTGAGAAAAGCCCAGAGGGGAGGTGCCAGGAAAAAAAGAAACTAGAGACCTCTAGGTAGTGACATTCATTTTCAGTAATATAATTGAATGGATTATTTATTGAATGCCTGCTAATACTTGAATCATCCACTCAGCAACTATGTCATGCTCCATTCAACACATCGAGGGTGGCGGAACACATGGTATGTGGCAGTCAGGAAAGTTCCAAGGACCTTTGGACAAATCTGACATCTTTGTCCTCATTTACAAATGCAGATCTGACTACTCACCCTGCTTCTTCTGTGAGACCCAGATTGATGCATATAAATGTATGTTTTAACCCTGAAGACTGAAGCCAGAATGGTGGGATAGGAATGTGCAGCCAGGCAGGCATAGACCTATAATAGCTTGTGGCCTTGAGTGGACCTAGGTCACTTAACTCCTGAACCTGAATTCCTTAAACTACAAAGGTGTTTTGTTTTATTTTGTTTTTTTTTGTTAGAGACAGGGTCTCACTATGTAGTTCAGGCTGGCCTTGAACTCAAAGCAATCCTCCTGCCTCAGCCTTTCAAGTGCTGGGATTACAGATGTGCACCACCACACCCAGCTTT
The DNA here is from genome assembly GCA_028451465.1 of Erethizon dorsatum. Classification (NCBI taxonomy): domain Eukaryota; kingdom Metazoa; phylum Chordata; class Mammalia; order Rodentia; family Erethizontidae; genus Erethizon; species Erethizon dorsatum. The sequence goes on along the minus strand of CM051822.1, from coordinate 38,961,356 downwards.
AAAATATAATATGAAAGTTAAAATAACCTAACCTACCAAGGTATTCTAAGGATAAAGTAAGCTAGTGTTTATGAAAGAGCCCTAGCACACAGCTAGTAAAACTGAATTTCCTGCCTCATTGTCTAATGGTGTCTCTCAGCTTCTAATACTTACAGGAGATCAGTGGTTATTAATTAGGTGAATGTGGGTTTTCTTACTGTGAGTTCAAGGGAAGGAAATATGAGGACAGAGTTGGGGTGTAAGAGCAGGGAGTCAGACTTTATGAAGAAACCGATCCAAATTCTAAGAGAAGGAAAAGTACAGACCAGGAGGACCAGATCTCAGAGAGATGGAGGAACAGGATAAGAACTCAGCTGTGGGGCAAGTCAGGGCCAGGGTGGCCACTTTTCCAATCATCTTCCACTTCCAGGCTGTGACAGTGCCTGTGCTGACCAAGCATGGCACTACTATCTCAGGGGAATTGTGCAAGGGCATATTTCATGCTCATTGTTCTGCCAAGGATGGCAGTGGTACATGTCATTTAGGGGACTTGGCTCACAGTTAAGGAAATCTACCACAGTGAGGGTGGCAGCTGAGAGAAGAGCCCAGAATAGCAGTAAAGTATCAGTGTTAACAACCTGGGCTTTAGACTGTAACACACTGTGGGTTGCAGAGTTTCTGCCTATTTCCTAATCCCGACTCCAGGCTCCCTTCTTAATTTTGTTCCTCAGCCAGGAACTGTAGGGAGGTGTGGAGACCCAGCCCCAGCAACGAGGCTTGATTAGTCTAGGCCCACCATACTAATCCCATTCCCCTTGCTAATGACTGGCTAGGCATTAGCTTCTGGTATTCTGGACAATATGAGTAGTCTGCTACAGTGGGGAGGGCCCTGGGAAAAGTTGGTTTGCTCCTTAAAAAGCATGAACAGGAAGAAATTATGTCTGTTCTTACCTCTAGACATTCTGTGGATGTGATAATGTAACTTCACGATCATCTTAAAGCCTTGTGGAAAGCTAACCTGGGGACAAATCTTGAATACATCAAGGATGGCTGATAGGACAGAAAGGCCTGGGTATTTGATAGTATTGTAGAACCACTGAATTAACTTTTAAATTTCATTATTGTTAAGAGCACATTAGGTTTTCTTTTTCTTAGAGCCAAGGGTATCATAACCTTAACATTAAAAAAAAAAAAAAGCAAAAAAGCCAGGCATTGTGGCATATAATCCCAGCACTCAGGAGGCTGAGGCAGGAGGACTGTAAATTTGAGGCCAGCCTGAGCTACAGCAAATTCAAGGCTAACCTAAGCTACAAAGTGAGATCCTATCTCAAAAAGAAAAAGGGAAAAAAACCTAAATAAATAAATATGTTTTAAAAAGTAATTTTAAGAGCTCATTCAAATATAGCTTTACTAGATAAAGGAACTTGGCCAAACTCAGTGAGCCTCAGTTTTCTCATCTGTAAAATGGGAAAACTAATGTACTGCCTCATAGAGTAGGTTAGGATAGATGAAAAGATACATAGTGCAAAATTATCTCAGTGTTAAAAATTATCTCAGTGTTTAGTATATGGTTCAGTGCTAACCGAATAGCAATTTATAGTATTTAATAGGAATGAGAGAAAAGAAGGGTAGTAATGTTGAGGGGGTTGGGAAAAAGGGTGTGAAATTGAAAAATGGGTTAGAATTTGAAGTTGAGGTATAGACTAGGACATAGGGAGTAGAACAACTTTTTTTCTGCAGAAACAATAGCAGTTAGAATCAGAGTATGAGTTAAAATAAAAATACAAATTGAGAAACAGATTAGGATTAGTGTTAGATTTATGGTTTATGAAGACGCCTGCTCCAGTTGGTGGAATAGCCTATTACTATTATCCTGATTTCCATCTGTGCAGACTATTTCTAAGCCCCTGAAGAGTGTTCTGGGAATAAAGTACAGGAGTCTTCATAGTCATCAAGTAACCCAACTACCACTTGCACCTGATGGGAGCTGCCACACCCAGTGGCCAGTGTTGTATGTAGCTGTGGAGGGAAGTATTGTAACAAGATCACACCCACCTACAAGAGGAAAGGACAGCTAGGAGAGCAGTGACCACACCCCACATGGCCTGCTGGGTCTCCAGGATGGCAATCCACATTTTTCTGTCCTGCCTTTGACCCTCCAGGACCTGCTATAAAATTTCACATAGATCCCAAATCAATCAATTGTAGGTCAACCCTGATAAAGCATAAAGACTCCCTATAGGATGAGTAAAAAGATAAAATCATGGGACCTTTGAAAAAAATTCTTCAAATCAAGAGACCATCAGAATTGCAAAATGAAGTGAAAAGAGCAAAACCCAAAGGATTACATACAGCACTAAGCCCTTGTCACTTTCAAACAAGTATAGATACAGCAAAACTGCCTAAAAAGGAAAGCCAGGGGATGATAAGCATGGGTTTCAGATGCTTACCTCAGATGCACAAGACAGAAATATGTGGGAAGGGGCCGGTGAGATGGCTCAGCGGCGTAAGCGCCTGCCTTGCAAGCGCGAGGGCCCGAGTTCGACTCCCGGAACCCACATACGAAAAAGGGGCCGGTGATATCGCTCAGCGGTACGGGCGCCTGTTGGCGCGCGAGGTCCTGAGGTCGTTCCCCCGGTACCCACAAAAAAAAAAAAAAAAAAAAAGAAATATGTGGGAAAAGAGGATATGTATAGTTAGGTGTATGATGTTTATCAAAGTTTCACTTTTTGTTTGAAATAGTGAACTCATGAATGCTTAGTATTACACATTATAATTAAGCATGGACCAATGATGAGAGTGTGGCATAAACCAAAGATTATGATAACCCACATCTTTGTGTTTATGAACTGAAGGAGGAGGGGACTAGAAATAGAAATGATCAGAAACAGTGGTATTTGGGCAGGCAGATCAGTGGAAAGGGATTGGCACAGTATTCTAGCCTCTTTACATTTATGACATTCTTCAAATCCACAAGGATAAACAGTCATTTGTTCAACCTCACTTATTAAATAACTCTGGCAATTACACTGAAAAACATTTTCAAATATTAGTAGCTTTATTAGCCACGATTACCAGTTACGTGACATTGGATGACTTCCATGTCCAGCATTGTGGCACAACAGATGCTCAGAGGATTGTCGAAAGCAATAAACAATATACTGTGTATGTTGTTAAAGTGTTGCTGGTCTCACAAAAAGAAATCTTTAAAAACATACCTTTCCCTCAAAAAAGAAACCAAGAAAATGTGTATTGGGGTAAGAGGGACAGGCAGCTTGGAGGGGGCTGCTCTGAGCACAAACCCTTGATTGGTGGTGTGATACCAACAAATGTGCACTGAAGACAATTTGTCCCTAATGGATGATAGCAGTCACATCAAGAGAGGAAACTGACCCCTTCTAAGGAAAAGGAAAACACAGCAGTTGTCATCTCCTTTGACCCTGAGACTTGACAGTGACTTCTCCTAGGGAGCTGTAAACATCAGAGAGCGGACTGACTCTTCAGCCAGGGGTGAGGTGGCAAGGTGAGCTAACTAAAGCTGAAATTCCCTACTCTGAGCTATAATGTTCAGAATGGGCTTGGGTAGTCCTGGTTAGTGCTAACCCCATCCACAGCAGAACAGAAACACTGCCTGGAGAAAAACTTCCCCAATTTATGCATACAAAACTCCTACAGAGATCAAGAAATCAGTTCACAATCAAAGATCACGTAGTATACTAGCCAGGCGTGGTGGTGCACCCCCGTGATCCCACTATTCAGGAGACTGAGGCAGGAGAATGGCCGAGTTCAAGGCCAGCCTGAACTACATAGTGAGACCCTGTCTCAAAAAAAAAAAAAAAAAACCTAGTATACAAAAAAGCAAGCCAGTATAATGAGCCAGAAGAAACATCAAACAATAGATTTAGACCTCCCAAAAACTAGTTAAAATAGTTGAAATATTACAAATGTAAAATGTCTCCAAGTGCATAGCTGAGTTTTTAAGAAGTAGAAATGAGTCAGCACATTATAAGTGAAATAAGCCACAAGAACATATGTTACTTGGAAGCAGATCATGGCTGCCTAGGTGGCAATAGTAAAGGTGAGAGGCTCCAAATCAGGCACCAGAGGTACCTCAGCAGGTACCCTGAGGCAGGCGCTAAAGATAAAGTCTTATACCGGAGGGTAAATGAAAAGAGAAACTTCCTGGGCCAAAAGTGTCTAGGATTTGTGAGGACCACTCCAGACCGCGGCCTACCCCGCCCCTCAGGCCTGCCGCACTTGCCATCTTGGGAAAGGATCAGGCTGAGGGAGGGAGCCGGCTCTTCAGTGGCAGCCTGGCTTCTGAGAAACCGAAATCTGGAGAACATTGTCTGAGACAACCGTGTTTGCTCAGGTTTAGAAAACAATAAGCGCTCTGTGAGCGGCGAAACTCTGGGGAGAGAGGTTTGCTGGACACAGAAAAAAATTAGTCACCCATTCCTTCTCCCACATAAACGGGGGCAGTGCTTGTGGGACATTCCGTGCGCTGCCCATGCTTGACTGCAGGCTCCCATAGGGGAGCCCCCAGCACCCTTTTGCTGGGGACTGAAGAGGGCAGGGAGACCCGGGACCGGGCGGGTCAGTGAAGGAGGAACAGGGAGCAGACCCGGCAGGGGGCCTCGGGCACTGAACTAGACAAAGGCTTGCAGAAGCCCGGGAAGGCCCCGGCCCCGCCCTAAGCAGAGAGCGGCTGAACCCTGAGCTGTGGGCAGCACGGGTCCCACTTCGCGGGAAGCGCGGATCGCATCTCTGGAGACCCAGGAGAGAGAACGGTGATTCAGTGGAGCCAGAAGAGAGGGAATGTTCTCCTGTTCTTCCTCCAAACACCGGAAAGACCCCAGGTGGTGTGAGGTCCTGCACGAGTAGGAAAGCGGAGCTCTTGAGAGGAAGGACTGCGGAAGGAGGACAGAGAGCCGCGCCCGAGTCGGAGGGCTTCTGGCGACACACTGGGCAAAAGGCGGGGGAAAAGCCTGTGTAGGGAGGACTCGGGGATGAGGGCAGGATTTGCCCAGCAGTGAAGGGAGCGGGAGTGGAAGTCGACGGAAAACCGGGTGTTGGGCAAATTACACCACATGCACTTCTTCCCAAATCAGTTGAGGTAATCGAATCGTGGGACACTTGGTGGAGGCCTGCAGCTGAGCACAGCCTGCAGCCAGGAGGTGGGTCTGGAGGAATGAGCAGCCCTCATCGCGGCCGCCCACTGCGCCTCGCGGTGGACGTGGCTGCTCGCATCAATGGCTCCAGGGTAAAGGGAGCCTTGCCCGGGCTCGAGTTAATGCGGTAGCAGCTGTGTGGAGGTGTTTTGCTTGTTTGCTCGGTTGATTTTGATTTTTTTTTGTTTTGTTTCTCTTTCTTTCTCTCTCTCTTTTCTTTCTTTCTTTCTCTTCTGATTCTTGCTTCCTTATTAATACTGCTTTTTATCTTTATTTTAAAGTTTCCCCCTTTATCCTGCTCTTTTGGCCTTTCTTCTCTTTATTTTTTTTACTTTCTTTCCTCTCTATCCTTTTTTCTTCTCTCTTCCTCATTTTTTGCCTCCTTGTCTTCCCTCTTTTCTCCACATTTATATATTCTATATTCTATAGAGAGAGATATATTCTATAGAGAGATATATATATATATAGATATATATATCTGCATCTGTATATGTGCAAAACAGAGTAAGAATTAACCATGCTTTATCTGGGTATGTCAGGTTAACCCTTAAGAGAATTGTGTTTAGAAGAACCAAACAAAACAAACTACAAATATAGGTTCCAAAAAAATCTCACAGCCTCCCTCAATCTCTGTCTACACTTCCATCCCTCTGCATCTCTCCTCCTGCTTCCCCAAGTATTCTCTCAAACCCCCCTCAACACTAGACCTTTACTCCAGCTATAAAATACTTCCAACAGAGTCTGACCTCCTATATTTCACCTATTGACATTCCTCCTATTACTCTTTCTTCCCATTGATATAGCCCCTTCCTTTTCCCCTTCTTTTTTCCTTCCCCCCACCCTCCACATCCCAGACTAACTACAAATAGCAGTATAACGTAGTCTGTAAGGAGCATTGATAAAAGGATGAAATTATCAAAACAAGCTTCAATGTTCATGACTCTATGATTGGATCTGTGGATGCTGTTACAACCAGTAGAAATTCTGTCCTTACTACACAGTGACTGGAACCAACCCAATTAAACTGAATAGGCTGAAGTGGTATACAATACTTCTTGGCAAATAAAGCCAAGATATATTACCAGAACACAGAACTCAACTAAAGAAATCTTCATGCCAACAATAAAGTCTCTTTACTCTATTTGACCTTAACCCTCAGCACCAAAAAACAAAAAAACAAAAGCATGAGAAAATAGGGCAACAAAATGCCTCTAAAAATTCCCAGCTTTCCAAAGCAGATCCAAGGGGCGCTAATGGAAAGGAAACCAAGCACCAAATGGCTAAACTGTACAAAATGATCTAAGAGAAAGCAAAGAAACTTAGTGAGTTCAAAGATGATATAACAAAACATATGGTGGGATTAATAAACAAACTGATCAATGTGTTTAAAAAGACATATTACAAGAGTTAACCCAAACCATTCAAAACATGGATGACAAATTTACAAAGAAATAGAGTTCATGAAAAGGTCCCAAACAGAAATTCCAAAAATAAAGAATTCTATTGAATATTTGAGTGGCAGAAACAATCATTGTGAGTGTCAGATCTAGAAGACAGACATGACACATGGGACAATATACTCAGAGATATCTTAGAAACAATCGGAGAGCAAGGAAAATTGATCCACCCACTATTAGCACAAAGAAGACTAACCTAAGACCAACTGGAAAAAAATCAGAGAACAGCAAACACAGAATAAAAAATATATTTACAGAAATCATAGCAAAGGGCCGGTGAGATGGCTCAGTGGCATAAGCGCCTGCCCGGCAAGCGCGAGGTCCTGAGTTCAATTCCTGGTACCCACATACGAAAAAAGGGCCAGTGATATCACTCAGCGGCATGGGCGCCTGCTGGCACGCGAGGTCCTGAGGTCGACCCCCGGTACCCACACAAAAAAAAAAGAAAGAAAGAAATCATAGCAAAACACTTTCCAAGTATGAGGAAAGAACTCAACATATAGGTAACTAAAATATACAAAATATCAAATAATTATGAGAGAAGAAAGTCCCCACCACACATCATAGTCAAAACCCCAGAAGTCCAATACCAGAACAAAATCTTAAAAGCAGTCAGAAAAAAGCAAAAAATCACTTATCAAGGTAAACCTATTAGGATTACAGCTCACCACAAACTTTGGACACAGTGAATACCACCAAAATCCAGATTATTAGTAAATACTATGAAAACATGTACCCCAATGATTGGGAGAATCTAGAAGAAATGGACAGATTCCTAGATATATACGAATTTTCAAAACTGAACCAAGAAGATATAAAAACCCTAAGCAGTCCAATAATAGGCAATGAAATTGAGACAGTAATAAAAAAAACTTATCAACTAAGAAAAGCCCAAGACCTGATGGAGTCACTGCTGAATTCTATAAGAATTTCATGGAAGATCTAATGCCAATACTCCTCAAATTCTTTGATGAAATTGAAAGGGAAAGAGTACTTCTAAACTCATTCCTGGAAGCTAACATTATCCTGATTCCAAAACTAGACAAGGACCCAGCTAAAAAAGAAAATAAGTCAATCTCTCTAATGAACACAGACACAAAAATCCTCAACAAGGTACTAGCAAACAGAATGCAACAAGTCATCAAAAAGATCATACATCATGACCAAGTAGCCTTTATCCCAGGAATGAATGCAAGAATGGTTGAATATACACAAATCAGTAAGTGTAATTCATCACATAAACAGAAGCAAAGATAAAAAAATCACATGATCATCTCAATAGATGCAGAAAAAGCCTTTGACAAAATTCAATATCCATTCATGATTTTTTTAAAAACCTGAAGAAAATAGGTATTGAAGAAACTTATCTCAATCCGATAAAATTCATTTATGACAAACCCACTGTTAACATCATATTAAATGGGGGGAAAATGAAAGCTTTCCCTCTAAAATCAGGAACAAGACAAGGATGTCCATTATCACCACTCCTGTTCAATATAGTATAGTACTTGAAACATTAGCAAGAGCAATCAGGCAAGAGAAAAAATAAAAGGGATATATATATAGAAAAGGAAAAGATCAGGCTATCATTATTTGCAGGTGACATGACCCTTTACACAGAAGAATGAAAAATTCCACCAGAAGACTTCTAGAACTAAAAAACAAATTCAGCAATGTAGCAGGATACAAAACCAACACACAAAAGTCAATTGTATTCCTGTACACCAATAATGAACTCACTAAGAAGAAATTAGAAAAACAATACCATTCACAATAGCTTCAAGAAAAATTAAATATTTAGTACTTAATCTAAGTAGGAAGTAAAAGATCTCTACAATGAAAACTACAGTACACTGAAAAAGGAGATCAAGGAGGACACTGAAAAATGGAAAGATAACCCCTGTTCCTGGATAGACAGAACCAGTATTATCAAAATAGCCATACTACCAAAACTGATAGACAGATTTAATGCAATCCAATCAAAATACTAATACCATTCCTTACAGAAGTAGGAAAAAAAATCTAAAATTTGTATGGAAGCAGAAGAGGCCCAGAATATCATTTAATCAATATTACCTAAGCAACTATACTTGTTGTAATCTTACTGGTTGACCATAGTTTTATCCTACCTCACACCACTTTGTGACTTCCCATTGGATCAATATTACCTAAGCGACTATATTTATAATCTTACTAGTTGAGTATAGTTTTGTTCTACCTTGAACCCACCTCACCTTGTGGCTTTCCTCAATAAAACACCCTTAAGAAGCAGGGTCGGTGGGCAACCCATTTTCTGGGCCTGTCTTAGTTACTTTTCTCATTGCTGGGACAAAATACCCAACACCCAAAGTTAAAGCAGGAAAGGTTAATTTAGCTCACAGTTTATAGAGGTTTCAGTCCATAATAGGCTGGCTCCAAGTGGCAGATGGCAGAGGGGCAACAGTTCATGATGGCGGAAAACAGCAAAAGCAGAAAGCTAGGGAGCAAAATAAGCCTCTTTCTGCCCTTCTATCTTATCCAGACTGCTGGGATTAGGGCAGTGCCAATCAAGTCACTGGACTGATCCAGCAATCACCCACCCTTTATGCCAGCTCCTTTAATCCTAGCATTACACACTCTAGATTCAGCCACCTCCAAAAATCCCAACTCCCATGTCTGCATGAGGCTTTGGGGGGACATCTAGACACAAACCATAACAGGGCCCCCTTCTGTGTTTCTTAGAAGTTTTTTTAGCTGGGCATGGTGGCACACGCCTGTAATCCCAGCACTCGGGAGGCTGAGGCAGGAGGATCACCATGAGTTTGAGGCCAGCCTGGGCTACATAGTGAGTTCAAGGCCAGCCTGGACTACAGAGTGAGACCCTGTTTTAAAAAAACAAAAACAAGGGCCGGTGAGATACCTCAGCGGCATAAGTGCCTGCCTGGCAAGCGTGAGGTCCTGAGTTCGACTCCCGGTACCCACATACAAAAAAAGGGCCGGTGATATCGCTCAGCGGCATGGGCACCTGCTGGTGTGTGAGGTCCTGAGTTCAACCCCTGGTACCCACAAAAAAAAAAAAAAAAGGAGCTTTTCTTCCTTTCAATAAATTCTTCCTACTCTTAACCTCTATTTTTCCTAGAATTCATTCTTCGGTTTTAGAGAACACGAACTTGGAGTTTTGGACATCTAGCAGGTGGGGAGTTTCTTTCCCCTATATCATTTGGAGGTCTTCCACCGAGATAATTGGATGGAGGTGAGAGTTTGCTTTTGTTTCATAGATTCTGGATTGTGACTCACTTAGGTAATCAAAATTTTTATTCTTTAAATTTTTATGCTATGTCTTTGCTCATTGCTTATAATTCTTCATGATTTGTCTCATATAATTTTGTGAAAATAATGATAAATTTAATTGTAAAACATGGGAAGGTTATGATGCCTCTTTAATGGTACATTTTATTCCTGTTTTGTATATGTTACATTTGGACTAGTTTCTGAATTTGCTAGTGTTCCTTGTTTGATTTGTTTGACTGCTGTGGTTTGTTATTTTAAGACAGCAGTGCTATGGAAAAGTAGTGTTTAGAGTTCCCCCTTGTGGATTTTGACATGAAATGCTATAAAATGGTCTTTCTATGAAATCTAGTTCATATTTATAAAATATACATACCTATTAATAAATCACAGGACCCCTACTGCCAATTAAAAGGCAATAGGCCAGCAGCCATTCTTAAGACTTGGGGGACAGGTTTCACTGAGATAGACTGGCCCTGATCCTCCTCTACACTCTAGAGGAAATGTTGAGTCTGTTCTGCCTCAGTTTCCTTTCTGGTCTGATCTTCCACTGGTGAGGAGGCAATCTTAGTTCTTGAAATTCCCCATTCTCACCTTCCTTGGCTGAGAATGACTCATGGGCAAGTTGTTTCAATCATTCACCATAAGCATGAGAAGAAAAGACTCCCTTTTTCTGATTTTATTTCTGATCTTTTCCTGCCACTTTATACTTTCCTCTTTTTTTAGGCATGTAAGGTTAGAGAGAGAAGAACTCTGAAATGCCCCAACCTTTTCCTCCTACCCAATAACTAAGTTAAGCCCATAGAAAATGAGTGTTTGCTAATGCCCAAGACAGGGAAGTCATCTTAGATGAGGAACACATACCCCGTCTCTGGATCAGATGAGACATTGGAATTTTGCCCATTCAGGAGAACACACATAAAACCCATGTCCCAGCTTAGTGTTCTGGGCAACAGTCTTCCTCGGGAAAACTGAACCTGAGACATAGTGGAAAGAACCAACTTCTAGGTGAAATCAGAAGGAGCTATTTCTGAAGCACCACACTTAAAGGACCAAAACAAATTTAGCCTAAGGGAGGATCTCCAACCTTCTATCTCCTCTCCTAGGTCTAGTTATCATTTATGTGTATAGAAGAATACTTTGACTATAAGTTGTGGACTTTGAAACTTTTACTGTAAACTTACAGAGTACTATGTAATGAATTTCGCTCAGGCTTTTACCTATCCCTTAATAGAACTTTGACAAACAGTGGTTACTCTGCCAGCTAAATGCTCTTAGAGCAGCTGCCACTCTAAAAGCAGAGGACAGATTTCCCCAGCACCTTCTGGTGAATCCCCATTGAAGCCAAAGGCTAATGGAATGTTGACCAGGCAGGCAGTTGGATTCCTTTCTGGAGACAGATCTCTGGTTTCTTGGACCAGTAGAAACTGAGAGAGAAACTGATGTTCTCATAGCTAGGGCTACTCTCTGGCAGATACCCAAAAGTTCCTCAGTGGAAACTGGCTCTCAACTACCCGACTGGCTGGCCAGCAGATCTATCCTCTTTTCCCTCTCTGTTAGTAAGTTAGAAACTCTCCCTAAATTTTTTCCAACTTATTGGGAGTTAAATTTAGAACCACCTAGTCATTAGATTGCCCCTCCCTCCAGAAATCAGGCTGAGGCAGCTTGCAACAACTGTTTGCCTTTCACAGAGGAAAACAGCTATCAGGGGAATGATTTACATTTGTGCCTTACATATGCTAACTAAGAATAAGAAAGAGATATTTAGTCAGCCTTTTTTCTTTTATGTGCATGAAGAAGACTAATAAATGTGCCTCTACTAACATGTAAATTATGATTGCTAGGTGGTGGATATAAGTTTAACCTGTAAGCTTCAAAGATATAAAAAAATTTTAAGTGGATTTAAAAGGTGTAGCCTTGTCTTGCAGCTAGAAAATGTTACCTAGGTGATAGGTGGATAACAGGAATGTCTTAGAGGCTTCTTTACCCTAGGGCCCAAAGGTGAGATTTTTCTCCTGAGCCATTTTTACCTATCTCTAGAGCAAGCTGAGAAGTGCTCCAACTAATTCCAACTCACTTTTTGGTATTTGCCCTCTTTCAAAAAACCTAGAAATCTACGGGTTAGTGCTAAACAGTGCTTCCTTCTTTAAACATGACAGTTACAGCTGAGATCAACTGTAACTTGTGCTTATAAAAAAAACCTACAGGAGTAAGTACATGAGCTCCCTGGGAAGATAAAATTTGTACCAGTACAAGGGTGGATAGGCTGGCCAAATTCTATCTTCCGGTCTCTCTCCAGATGGCATCCACCTGCCCTGGAGTGGAGTCAACTCAAGGGACACCATGAGGATATAGCAATCAAAGAGAAATTAAAGGAGATGCCCAATTCTTCCTCTTTGCATTTCTTTTGCTGCAGAGCTCAATGTCAAAATCTCTTACTCCTTTGGAATGTATTTTAAGCAGTGGTGGAGTTTTGACCCTCACATATTGAAAAAAACAAACAAACAAAAAACAGTTCACCCTCTAGAGCCAAGATGGAATGCAAAGGGAAGCACTGATTATGATGCTATTTCACAACTAGAATTGTACTGTAAGAAAGAGGAAAGATGGTCAAAATTGCCTTATGTTCAGACTTTCTTTGCACTAAAGAAATAATCCTTATTTGTGTTCAAATGTAAATGTGAGCCACAGGAAAACTAGACATGTCTGGCCTTTAAGGCATCACTATCACTGAGCCTGAGGCTACTCTTCCTCTAAGTTTACAAGACAATCTTTTTTTTTTTTTTTTTTTTTTGATACAGGGTCTCAATGTATAGCACAGGCTGGCCTTGAACTCATGGCAATCCTCCTGCCTCAGCCTCCCAAATGCTGGGATTACAGGCATGTTCCACCATGCCTGGCTCCAAAACAATCTTAATCAAAGTCTCACCCACTATTACTGAGTCTGAGGCTTCCCCTACCTGCCCTTTGGGTCCTGAGGTTGGAGCTTCTAGGCCAACCATAATTAAAGTCTCCACGAGGCTGTATCCATCCTTAGCTGATTTTGTTCAAGCTCCTCAAGGACAATATCCCTTATAGGAAGTAAATAGGGAATTTAGAACTGCTAGCATTCATGTGCCTCTTTTCTCTCAGTAACCTAAAACAAATCAGGCAAGATCCAGGAGAGTTTTCGGATGATCCTGATAAGTACACTGAGGTCTTTAGAGGACTTACTCTGACCTATCAACTAGATTGAGATGTAATGTTACACTTAAATCACTGACTTCTAATGAGAGACAATGGGTACAGACTTTAATCTGTGAGTTTAAGTGTATTACAGATACCCAGGGATACATATTTCCAGAATAGATTTAAATAGAGCCTAGCCAGCACTGCTGTAAAGGAAATTTACCTAGGTGACTGGATAGAAAACCCAAAATGTCTGAAAGACCTCTTTGTCCTAGGGCCAAGATTTCTTCTGGACTATTACCTGCCTCTGTCTGTCCCAGGAGGTAACAGATCTCTTTTGCAGGTAGAGATTTTTTAGAACTTTTGATTCAGAGTCATTTATTAGGAAATAAGCCCTAAACAATATAATTGGAACACTTTCATTTTCTCTTTCAAAAGGTTAAAAAACAGCCATTCAGGTCCTTTGATTATTGGTTTCATTTTATGTTTGGCAATACAGTTGGAGTCAATGATAATGTTTGTCTCTAGACACATGTTTTGCTAAGGATTAGAGATCCACCCTGGGAAAGATCTTGATCTTAATTGTCCTTCTGCACCTCAGATGGTTAGGATTTAGTTCTTGTGCCATACTTGGAGTCACTCTTCTGTCTCTTCTCCACTGCCCTGCCTCTGACAAATAACACAGTTCACAACAGTGTTTGGCCCAAGGCAATTCTCTCCTCCATGGCTGCTGAATTTCAGTACCAAGTTTCCAGCATGGTGAGTTTCCCCTCCCTGGGGCCCTTTCAGAGTGAAGCTGATCTTATCTCTGGGTCATACTCAAAAACTGGTCTAGATTTAATCCTGAAGCTCTCAAAAAGTAGATGTACAAATTTTATTCCAAGTTCATCTGCCTTTTAGTCCTTAGGCAGAACTGAAGATTAACTCTTCTCTCTCCCCTCAAGAATGATGCTGATTGGTTTTTAAAGCACAGGACAGACTGGCTGATTTTTATAACATAGATAAGTTCATTAATAGAACAAAACATTCCTAGGAAAACTTATGAGTTCAATAACAGTTTTAAGTGATAACAAACATTAACAAATATGCACAGCCCCAGTCTCCAGAGGACTGCCTCTCATCGTGATTTCTCTCCAAGCCATCTTGTGAGGCCAGCCACTATTCTCAGAGATATGCTAAGTGAGGCTCTAAAAAAAGAAGGCCTACAGCTAAGTATGGTCCAAGGGTCACAGGCAAAATGAATAAAACTGTCATAGGTAGATCTCTGCAGCAGGGCAAACTGAAGCCTTGGCAGGCCTTCTTCCCTTACTGTTTTAAATTCATACTTAGTTCTAGAGTGCCACCTAGTCTCTTTCTACACCCAAACCTGGCCTGCCTGGAAATAGTTAAAATTACCTTTAACAGTCTGTCCCATTAGAGGGAACAGTTACATTTGGCTATCAAAACAGCAGTTTTAGCCATCAACAGTAACTATCCAACAACTATGGCTATCAAAGCAACAATGAGTAGCCTGTATAGCTGGAAATTTCAATCAGATAAACTGTCAGCCTAGGGACCATCTTAAAAACTGTCTTGGCTTTCACAGGTGTAAAAGGTTTTATTCCTTCTGATTCTTATTATATGAGATCTCTGTTAGTTGACCTACAAAAAGTTCTGACTGGTCTTTTTATAGTTACAAACTTAAAAACTATAAAAGAGTTATAATTCAACTTAGCCAAATACATCTGAGTGCACTCTGGTCTATTAACAATTGTCTTATGTGTGCTTGTCTGTCTGTTCAATGTGTAACTAGTTACAATACTTACAGCTGTTTTTGTTTGAGCTCAACAATTTTTTTCTTCTTTTTGCCTTTTTGGATTTTTTTTTTTTTTAATGCAGGTACCGGGAGTCAAACTCAGGACCTCGTGCTTGCCAGGCAGGTGCTTATGCCGCTGAGCTATATCGCTGACCCCCCCTTTTTTTTTTTTTAATATTTGTCTATAGCTTGGCTTATAGGTGTCATTAGAGTTAGGGACATGCTGCCACCCAGGTTGCCAACTGATCAAAATGATGTCAAGACTGGTTTTACAAATACAATACATATTGTTGTCTGTGTACAATAACTCAAAGAGTCTTTCATTGGTAAAAAATAATGTGCTAATTTTTATGATCTGGTTCTCATAGGTCATCAAAAATTTGTTAAGGTAATTCAATGGGGACCCTTAGCCTTAGGGAAACTGCTGGATGAGACTCACCTTGGTGAATAAAGCAGCAGCTGCCTGGAAATATTTTCTTCCAGTCTTTTTTCGTTAATGGGGCCCCAGTAATTTCCATAGCCTTATGGGAGACACACTACAATAAATGTTGCTAAACATATTATTGTGATATGTTTACATTGGCCATTGTCAAAAGGTTTTCTGTGGGAGAAACAATAAGTTTTCATTAAAAGATGCTGTTGGTACAAAAGTAAATTAAGGGACAAATGGGCTCACATAGCTGTGATACTCATTATTGCTAATTTCATGGTGTACTAAGTGTATTCGTACCTTCTGTGTATAGGTCTTCTCAGATATAAAACCAAGATTGTTTATGGTGATAATCTTTTCTTTTCAACTCAAATATTTGCCTTTCTCTTGTGCTCCAGCTACTTATGATAAGAGATACATGTCAAGCCAGCATGAGATCACCAGTCAAATGATAGGTTTTTTTTTAAAACTTATGTGATGTATATGTTATGTGTGTCTCTACACTTAGGGATACTCAGGCACCAAACAGTCCAAACAATGTCACACACTAAAATTAGAAGCTAGACATTATAAACTTCTAAGGTACATTTATAAGCCAGTATGTTCTCCTTAGATGACATCCTATTAAAGGATAACAAATTAGATGACAGTTTCTTTGTGTCATTTAATGTCTTGATCAGATGAAGATGTCTGACTAAAAAGGCTATTCTATCCTAAAATGGACATTTAAGTATGTTACAAAGTTAATGTCATCATGATTGTCATGCTGAAATACTATGTGTGGCTTTTGATCTCAAGTTTTCTCCGTAAAACCATACAACTGTTGTCTGTTAACATTCTGCAGGGATTCAACTACTAAAACAACCATGGTTGGTAAGAAATAACAGTCCTGTAGCTATACTTTATATTTCAAAGTGATTGATATCCAGATAAAATTATAATAGTTAAACTTACTGCCCCAGTGCAATACTAATGTCACTGATCTTCTCTTTTGGGTGTTTAATAACTAAAGTTTAGAGACCAAAACTAGAAAGATAACTGGACTAAGAGGACAACCAATATTTTGGCCCTAGCCCTCCAAGGTCAATGAGGACCCAGGACATGAGGGAACTTTTCTACAAGAGCCTATAACTTTGGTGAGTCACTCAACCTCCTGAGCAGGGAGATTGCTGGACCCCAGAGGACAAGAATCAACAAGTGTACAGTGTGCCAAAGAGGAAAAAGTCACCAAGAGGAAAAAGTTCCCCATACTTTCACAGAAAGCAACATGGTCAAGCAGGGCTGTGACCCATCCTGATGGCTGACACTGCCAGAGGAGCTGAAAGGCTCTGTACATGGTTCCAAGGTAATGCCTGAGGAGATTTAACTAACCTTGATAGACAGCAAGAGGTTAATTTTAATTAACACAGGTCTCACTTTAACTTGGTCTTAAACACCCAGCAGAAAAGTAAAACCAAAAGATGTATAAAAACAATGCCAGGGCTGGTGAGATGACTCAGCGGCATAAGTGCCTGTCTGGCAAGCACGAGGTCCTGAGTTCGACTCCTGGAACCCACATATGAAAAAAGGGCCGGTGATATTGCTCAGCAGCACGGGCGCCTACTGGCGCATGAGGTCCTGAGGTCGACCACAGGTACCAAAAAAAAAAAAAAAAAAAAAAAAGCCATAGTAATAAGCTAGACGTAAAAAGGGGTACCAATTGCTGACCCCTTCTGGCAGTTTCCAGCTATACCAGTAGCTGACCACTGTCATGGGTCATTAAAAAAAACTGCAGGAAAATCTATAAAAGCTCAATAAGAACCTTTAAATTCTTTGGCTAAAATTGTCCTTCAAAACCATCAAACTCTCCATCTTACAGCTAAAACTGGAGAGAGACTTATGACAAAATAACAGACCTATACATAACCTCTATCAGTAGAAGGGTTTAAGAACCAGTGAGTTACAATTGCTATTCCAGTCCCTAAAGAACAGTTTCTAGACTTGGCTCTTTCCCCAACTTCCCTTTCTGTTCTAGTGCTTTTGCTTTGATTATACAAGCTCCAATTTCTGAAAAAAAAAAGTATTTATTCTTGCCTAGAGGCTGCCAAACTCCAAGTGATCATGCAAATGGAACCAATGACAAATGTGCTAAACTCCTTTTACCAGGACCCACCAGATCAACCTTGTAAAGAAAGTTTATAAGTGCTAAACCACAACATGATGTCTATCTGAGGCCCATTAGATTAGCTCTCTGGAGAAGGTCCCTGACTGCGGTTCCCCTACACTGACCCTTCTCAGCTTGAAGCAGCTAGATGAAGACTATGCCCATTCTCTCCTAACCACAGTTAGGGATATTTCTTCGGAGGGGGGAATATTACAGATAACTAAGTTATTTAGAAATATTGTAGGCATTCTGATAGGGCTGGGCCTTGGAAAGGTCAGTGCAGAAGACAACTATGGCTGGAGGTGCATTCACTGGAGGCCAGGCTTCAAGAAAAGAACGACCATACCCATATACTTCCCCTAGGGATGAACAGCAGTGATTGATATTCTAAATAGGAATCAATCACCTTGGGTGGGGCACCAAAACCTACCTAGCCCATTCCTTCCCAGAAAATCCTTGTTTAGTCCATGTACTCTTGCTACATGACTTGCTTCCCCATTTGATCCCCATTTAATCAGTATTACCTAGGTGGTTATTCTTGTTGTAATCTTATTGCCTGACCATAGTTTTGTCCCACCTCACACATGTGACTTCCTATTGGGTCAGTATTACCTAAGTGACTATACTTGTAATCTCATTAGTTGACTATAATTTTGACCTACCTTGAACCCACCTCACCTTGTGGCTTTGCTCAAGGCCTTGTGGCTTTGCTCAAGGCCTTGTGGCCTTGAGAAGCGGGGTCAGTGGGCCACTCACTCGGGACCCCCTTCTGTCCATCTCAGACAGAAGCTTTCTTTCTCTCAATAAATTTTTCCTACTCTTAACCTCCACTATTCCTCAAATTCATTCTTCAATTTTAGAGAACACAAACTTGACGTTTCAGACATCTAGCAGGTCAGGAGTTATATTTCCCTTATATTATTTGGATTATTTGGAGGTCCTATATCATTCTTATAGCAATGACTTTAATAAGTTACAAATTAAGGGCCCAGGCCTTTGTTTGTCCTCTGACCCTATGGTGGTCTTTCAATCTGACTTCTCATCTTCTAAGTGTGTTCTCTGAGTTTCTTAGCTTTGAAGATGGACAACTTTTTAATTCCCAATGTCCTGGTATGTTTGTTACTCCATAAGACTGAGAGCTGGCCCAGCTGTCTCAGGTATTTGTTATGCATTCCCTCAACTTTTCTGCATGTTCGATATTTTTCATAACAAAGAAGTTGGAGGGGCTGGGGGTGTAGATCAGTGCAGAGCACTCGTCTAGCAGGCACAATGCCATGGGTTCAATCTCTTATCACTGAAGAAGGGGAAGGAGAAAGAAGAAATAAATTGTGGGAAAATGTTTTGAGAAAAATGGGTAATTCTATATTCATTCAACTGCTCTTCCTAAGGTCAAATAGCCTTATATTCCTAGTAACCAGTGTTAGGTAATGGTGGAGTGAGGCAACACCCAGAGACCGAGGCTGTGGGAAAGATCAGATTTTATTCCACCTACATACAGGCAGGCTGACATTGGAGTGATATCAGCGAATATCTGAAGGGGAATCTGAGTATATATAGGATTTTTGGATTGGGGTCAGAATTTCAAAGAATCTGGATGGAGTGTTTGAACTCAAAACTGCACAGACAATCAGCACAGGTATGTAGATAGGACTGGCGCCAGGAAGACTTCAGGTCCAGTCCTAAATTTCTTTATGGTCCTTACTTCTTGCTTGTAGAGGGCAGGCCACTGTCAGTATTGGGGAGCCTATTGTTTGTAGTGGGTAGCCTAGATCTCTCTCAGGTCATTCTCAGGTCAGGCCTGACAGCCAGATTTTGGTATCTAAATATCATTTCCTACTAAAAGAGACCATGAATCTTTAGAAAAATAATCGGTACTAGCCCTGGCCTAGATATACACAAAATGAACCTGGGACATTTTTTCACAGAAAATAGCAAGAAAGCTGGAGGGTTGTCTCAGTCTGTTTTCTGCTATCACAGAATACCACAGACTGGGTAAATTATAAACAATAGAAGTTTATTTGGCTCACAGTTCTGTAGATGGGAATTCCAAGAACATGGTACCAGCATCTGGCAAGAGCCTTCTTGCTACATCATAATTTGATAGAAGAATAAGCAAGCACAAAATGACACAGAGTGAAAACTGGGCTGAACTCATCCTTTTACCGTTTGCATAAATAACCCGTTCCTGAGATAACAGCATTAATCTATCTTGAGGGCAGAGTCCTCATGACCTAATTATCTCTTAAAGGCCCCACCTCTTAACACTATTACAATGGCAATTAAAGTTCAGCGTGTGTTCTGGAGAGGACACTCAAACCATAATAAAAATACATCAAAAGAAGGGCTGGAGATGTAGCTCAGTTGTAGAGAGCTTGCCTAGCATGAATGAGGCCCTGGATTCAAACTCCAGCACCACACACACACAAAAAAAAAGAAAAGAAAATGTCAAAGGACTTAGATGCCACCTTGGGTAAATTCCTGCTGGCCATAAAAAGGACAATTTAGGCATCAAAATGATAGCAGCTGCTGGGCGTGGTGGCACATGCCTGTAATCCCAACACTCAGGAGGCTGAGGCAGGAGGATCCCTGTGAGTTTGAGACCAGCCTGCACAACATAGTGAGACCCTGTCTCAAAAAAAAAAAAAAAAAAAAAAAGCTAGCAACTGCCAGTGATGACAATGATTGAGCACATTGCATAGGTGTTATATAAATTGAGTTCACAGCAATAAAAAAGTTCTCATTAGTCAACACTGGAAAATGCCAGGGAACCAACTCACTTTGATAGCTGGTAAAATAAAAGGGAAACGATAAAAAACTAGCTGCCTTTTCTTGTGAACTATATCTCTTGATAACAAATAGTTACAATGGAAAAGTTCTCTTTATAGAAATATTCTACCTAAAACAGAAAAATGATAGAATGAGAATATTATTCCTAACTTCCATATTTCTTTGTCTTTTTGAGACAGAGTTTCACTACGCAGTTCAGGCTGGTCTTGAACTCACTCTGTAGCCCAAGGTGGCCTCGAACTCACAGTGATTCTCCTGCCTCAGCCTCCTGAGTGCTGGGATTATAGGTGTGTGCCACCATGCCCAGCTCTAAATCCCACATTAATTAACCTAGACCAGTAGTTCTCAAGTTTGCTCCCCAGGGGACAAATACAATTGTCTAGAGACATTTTTGATTGTCACAGTGGGGGAAGGGGGTCCTGCAGCCGCAAGACACAGGATAACCCCTGACAATTAAAGAATTGTCTGGCCCAAAATATCAATAGTGCCAGGGTTGAGAAACCGTAGTCTAGACAATGATAATCATCAGTTACTATCATAACAAAAAGACCACCATTGTATATATCCCAGCAGTAGTACTAAAACCACCCATAAATCAAATTTGCCAAAATAATCAAATCTAAATCTGATTGAATAACCATAAATTTACATGAAATACAGGGGACTGAAGAATGTTCTAATTTAAACCAGAAGAAGCTCAGTGAAATTCAGACTTTGAGAAAGTACAGAGGAAATGGCATGGGTTTCTTTAAAAAAAAAAAAAAAAAAAGGAAAAAAACAATGGGGGATGGATTGAAGAGATTTTAAAAAGCTGAAGACATATCAGAGAATGGTGATGTGAAGAGATGCAAGGAATGGATCTTATTTAGATCTTTTTGTGTGTGTGTGTGTGTGTGGGTACCAAGGGTCGAACTCAGGACCTCGTGCACCAGCAGGCGCCCGTGCCGCTGAGCGATATCACCGGCCCTTTTTTCATATGAGGGTACCGGGAGTTGAACTCAGGACCTCACACTTGCCAGGCAGGCACTTACACCACTGAGCCATCTCACCGGCTGCTTATTTAGATCTAGATTCAAACAATTTTTGAAAATCAAACATAAGACAACAGGAAAAATGTGAACAGCTGGATAATTGATATTAAAGAATTGTTGGGGTTTTTAAGGTCTGACAGTGATACTGTGGTTTTGTGTTAAAGAAGAATCCTTATCCTTTAGAGATAATATACTGAAATGTTTACTGATGAAATGATATAAATATGCATCACAGGAGGCTGAGGCAGGAGGATAGCCACAAGCTCGAGGCCAGCTTGGGCTACATGGTGAGTTCAAGGCCAGTCTGAACTACATAGGGAGACCCTGTGAGAAAGAAAGAAAGAGAGAGAGAGAGAGAGAGAGAGAGAGAGAGAAAAGGAAGGAAGGAAGGAAGGAAAGAAAGAGAAAGAAAGAAAGAAAGAAAGAAAGAAAGAAAGAAAGAAAGAAAGAAAGAAAGAAAGAAAGAAAGAAAGAAAGAAAAAGAAAAGAAAGGAGAGAGAGAAAGACGCACCAAATAACTGGCTGGGAGAGAGGGGAAGGATATGGCCAAAACAAGATTGGCCACAAACTGTCACAGAAGAATCACTGGCATAGTAGGTACATGAAGGAGGTACTTCCACCTGCCTTCACATATGAGAAAGCAAGCACTGCTTTTCTCCCTCCACGCACGCCAGCTGGGTGATGGCATCTACTCTCACAGTCTCCTTGACCATCACCTGTTACCTATGACAGTCATCTACCTCCCACCCACCGCAACCTTTCCTCCTGGATTTTTAATCTTGGTTGATGACCCAGTATCTAAAGTAGAAACTTAAAAATCATCCTGGTTGGGCCGGTGAGATGGCTCAGCGGCATAAGCGCCTGCCTTGCAAGCGCGAGGGCCCGAGTTCGACTCCCGGATCCCACATACGAAAAAGGGGCCGGTGATATCGCTCAGCAGCTCGGGTGCCTGTTGGCGTGCGAGGTCCTGAGGTCGACCCCCCGGTACCCACAAAAAAAAAAAAAAAAATCATCCTGGTTGATGCGCTTTCCACAAGGCTGACTGACTCTGGATACCAGAGTTTTTTATCAATCCCAAAATTTCCCACAGTACCCCCATACTAGTCAAATGTTTCCTCCTATTCTTTATTATCCCTATCCTAATTCAGCCCATCCTCCACCGATAGAACCACGGTCACAGCCTCCTTCCTAATTGGTCCCCCAGCTTCCATACAACCACCACATTGATCTTTCTAAAAGCAAGCACCTGGCTCTTTGACTTGAAATTACTATTGCCAACTATAGTGATTCTCGAACTTGGATAAAGGGTCAGAACCCGGTGTCTATTAAGCTATCTACGACATTAAGATGAGGAGTTAATTTCTAGTGCTTATAGAGCTTACACAACTATAGAAAGCAAATTCATAGAGCTGTAGAGGTTAACATTAATTTCAGGTGCTGGGTGGGCATGTTTTGCTGAAACCAAATGCCTCTGGAAAAATGAACACGCCCTAGGCAGGGTTGCTGTCGGCCCTGGCCTCTCTCCACTGACTCTGGAAGGACTTTAAATGACTCCGTTCCTCTCACTCCGAACTTGTGGGATACCTTCCCTTGTACGGTGCACCACAACAGCACCCAGCCTTCTCTTAGCCCTGATGCATCGCGTATTAAGACCGCCTTTATTCCTTTCTCGTTAGCCCTTGTCAAGTAAATAGTACTTCTTGGTTCCAACTCTCATAAACGTCTGACAAGGCCCGTGATGCGGGCTGTTCATATTCATTTTCTTCTTAACGTACCGCAGAAATAGAAGCACAGTGCTTTAAATTTCCAACAAATAATTCGTGCTCCCTCAAGCTGCCTCACCTCTCGAGACCCGCAGCTTCCATTCCCGCCTCCCTCCATTTCACCGCTAGGTGGCAGGAGGGTCAACGACGCCGGAACCGCTCCCCAGGAGCGGGCCTCCGGGACCCAGTGACGTCTCCCAATCCTAGCGATGATTGGCTATATCGCGGATGACCGGGGGGAGGAGCCAGCAGCAGAAACGGAAGCGTCGGGTGCTGCGAATGCAGTGTCCCGAGACTGGGCGTGCGCACTCCGGATCCCTGAGCCAATTTAAAAGAGGGCAGCTGCCAGCTCCTTCTCAGACCTGAGGCTGACAGAACGGGCTTCTAAGTGATGAGGGGCGAAACCTGCGGAGAGGGATCACACTGATAAAGGATGGGCAACACTGAGAGGAGGAGTCACCTTGGGAGGAGGGGTCACAATGACTGGTGGAGTCACTCTGAGAGGTCTTGATGCGTGGGAGGAACACGTAGCGGAGGGGATGATGCAGCACCGAGGGGTTCTGGTACACTCTGAGGGTGGCAGTGTCATTCTAAGGAAACGTCCCCCAGCAGGGGAGGGTCTCAGAGAAAAAGCGGTCATTGAGGGGGCGGGATCTTGCTGAGGGGTGGGCTCCCGCGAAAGGAGGGGCTTCCCTGCAGGTGGCTGCTTCTCTCGCAAAAGAGAAGATCTTTTGGACAAAGAAGAGGGAGAACCCAGGCTGGGTGGTCACTGGGCGGAGGCACTGGAATCCGAACTTTACTCCGGGAAGGCGGAGCGGAGTGAAGAGGAGTCGGGGCCAAGCGGGGAGGGCCGGCCCAGGGCTCCCAGCCGCCCCGGGGCATCACCCCCGCGCGAGAAGGTAGACAGTCAATAAGCCCAGAGAGTTAGGGTGTAGGGGTCGAGGAGACCTGGGCAATGGGCAGCGGGGGCGAGGGTGCAGGCCGGGAAGGTGAACGGGTTGCTGGGCTGCCTCCGACGGCGGCTGGGCCCGACAGGTCTAGTTTTCTGTCCTGCTGATACGCAGAGCCCAGGGATCGGGTAGCTTCTTGAGCCCGGCCCTTGACGGATAGTGACCCTAAGGGGGCAGAAAGGACTCCCAGGGCAGCTCAAAGACATCCGAGCCTCGCGTGCGCACACTCAGCCCTTCGTTCCCTTCAGTTCATCACGCCCAGCCTGAACTTGGACCCCGCGCTCCGGGCCACTCACCTGGAGGCCGCGGCCGCGGAGCGAGCCCACCTGAGGGGGCGTGGCCGCCGCCCCGCGCCCGGCGCGAAGGAGTTAAGCCGAGCCGGCCCCGCCCCGCCCCTGGCAGGCCGCAGAGCCTGAGCCCCAGCGGCGGAGCCGAGCGGCCGCCGCCCGCCTCCGTCTGCGGGCCTCCCGCAGGAGCCTGCCCGCCCGCCCGCCGGCGCCCGGGAGCGCCGCCGGCCCAGGTCTTGCGCAGCGCAGCGCGGAGCGGCGCGGCGTCCGCCCGGGCCCAGAGAGTCGGGGCGGCGGGGCGACGGGGTGGGCCCGACACCTCGGGCAGGTCCTCCATTCTCAGCGCGGGAGCGGGAGTCCCGGCGCCCCGGATCAGGCTGGGCCCGCGCCCATGGCGAGCGCGGCCTGCCCGGGCCCCGGGGACCCTGCCATGTGAGGCAGGCCCGGGCTGGGGGCCCGGCCATGGCCGGGGAGCGGCCCCCGCTGCGGGGCCCTGGGCCCGGGCCCGGAGAGGCACCGGGGGAGGGGCCGCCGGGCCCGGGGGGCGCGGGCGGAGGCCCGGGCCGGGGCCGCCCCTCCTCCTACCGGGCTCTCCGCAGCGCGGTGTCCAGCCTGGCGCGTGTGGACGATTTCCACTGCGCCGAGAAGATCGGAGCCGGCTTCTTCTCGGAGGTCTACAAGGTAGGACCTGCCGAGAGGGCAGAGGGGCGGGACCGAGCCTTCCACAGGAGGCTAGAACTTGGGGGCCCACAGCCGGGATAAAGCACCCGGACTCCGACGACCCGCCCAACCTGTCGGGCACAAGCCGGCCCTTGCCGCCTCCAGGTTCGGCACCGACAGTCAGGGCAAGTCATGGTGCTGAAGATGAACAAGCTCCCCAGTAACCGGGGCAACACTTTAAGAGAGGTGCAGTTGATGAACCGTCTCAGGCACCCTAACATCCTAAGGTGAGCAGCCCCAGCCTCTGACTGGGCAGCTTGCTCATTGGGAGGGAAAGGGAAACATCCCGCTTGCTGAAAAGTGGGAACTGAGCCGGGGCTGGGGCTCTTAAGCCTACCCTCCTGTCTTCCCCATCTTCTTCCAGGTTCATGGGGGTCTGTGTGCACCAGGGGCAGCTGCACGCTCTTACAGAGGTGAGGACAGGCCAGGAAGCGGGAACCCACCCCTGCCACCAAGGGGAAAGGGAGGAGGGCGCCTGGTGGGTCTGCAGAGAGGCACAGGACCTTTCCCAGGGAGGCTTCCTGAACTTCCCTTTGGGCAAACCACTTTTAAGAGGCCTCAGCTGGTCTCATTCTGTGTATTTCCTAGAATAGTGCTGTCCCATTGAACTTTCTACAGTAATGGAAATGTTCTGTATTTGTGCTGTCTGATAAAGTAGCCGTTAGCCACACGTGGCTAGCTTAGAGCATGGAAAATGTGGCTGATGTGGCTGAGGAACTGAATGTTTAATTATATTTAAATTTAATAACTTAAGTAGCTGCAAATGGCTAGTAACTACTGGGCAGCCCTAGAACATGAATGGGAGACCCCAGATCACAGACTCACCCTTCTGATCCTTGTTATTCTCCTGAGTATCCCCTGGCTTATTAGCAGGAGGCCTACAATACAGACTGAAACCTTGACATTTATTCCCCTTCTCCTACCCCTTTGCCCCAGTATATGAATGGGGGGACCCTGGAACAACTGCTCAGCTCCCCAGAGCCTCTATCCTGGCCAGTCAGGCTCCACCTGGCTCTGGACATTGCCCGAGGCCTGCGATACCTGCATGCCAAAGGTGTATTCCACCGAGATCTCACATCCAAGGTAGGATGGCCAGGTGGGTGGAGACATGAGAGAGGGTTTGAGACTATTAGGTTGTGACTGGTCCACTGATGTTGGAATGTGGACAATAATTCTACTAGGGTATTGGAATGGTAAGGCATTGGAGAATACTGGGGGGTCTGGGATGAGGGAGGGGAGTCCTCCAAAGGACTGAGTAGTATCACACTGGAGTGTTGGATAATGTCGCACCATTGGGGTGCACTGGGCAACTGGAAAAGTGGGTTGGGGTGATGCTGCAGTGATGAGTTGTTAGGTTTATATTGGGAGACCAGAGAGTATATGGTGATGGGTGTATGAGAATGCCTATTTGTGTGTGTGTCAGAACTGCCTGGTCCGACGAGAAGCCCAAGGCTTCACAGCTGTGGTGGGTGACTTTGGGCTGGCTGAAAAGATTCCCGTGTATAGGTGAGGTGAACCTGTTACCCTAAAGCCTCCCAGAGGTCCCCTATCAAAGTAAAGCACACCCCTGGGACATTTCCCTTGGGGTGGGGAGAGGGCTCACCTCGTTCCCTTTTGCCCTTGGGGAGGATGCCTGAATGGGATGTTTCTGACCACCCTGCCCCTGCCCCTGCAGGGAAGGGGCAAGAAAGGAGCCATTGGCTGTGGTGGGTTCCCCTTACTGGATGGCTCCAGAGGTGTTGCGGGGTGAGCTGTATGATGAGAAGGTAAGACAATCCTTCAGGGCTCCAAGGCTCTCCAGACACCCTTGAGATACTTCTAAGGTTCCATCCCAATGACAACCCTACCAAATGTTCAGAAACCTCCAAGAGCCCCTATGCCCTTCACAGTCACCCTTCCAGCACATGGAAACTGACAAGATTACTCCCCCACCCAAATTCTGACCTATTCCAACAGAATTCTGGAATGAGAATTGTCAGTTCCTCCCCCTGTCATTATCATCTTCTCCCTTTAGGCTGATGTCTTTGCCTTTGGGATTGTCCTCTGCGAGCTCATCGCCCGAGTACCTGCAGATCCTGACTACCTGCCCCGCACCGAGGTGACTGTCTCTAGGTGACACAGGAGGAAACTCTAGACTAGGTGGTTCATACCTCAGGAGGGATTGGGAGGCTGAGGTCCTCACAGGGAGGCAGGAGGAGAACCCAAGGGAGGCTGACTTCAGCCCCCCCCCACCGTCCCTACAGGACTTTGGCCTGGATGTGCCTGCTTTCCGTACCCTGGTGGGGGACGACTGCCCGCTGCCTTTCCTGCTCCTGGCTATCCACTGCTGCAGTGTAAGAGCCTCGCTCTCCCTCCTGGCCCCCTGCCCCCTTCATGAGCTGATATGGCTTCCAGGTGATGGGAGGAAAACTCAGGGACCCTCTTTCAGAGGACTGAGTAAAGCTGCCCTTGTCTGCTCGTCAGATGGAGCCCAGCACCCGTGCCCCCTTCACTGAAATCACCCAGCACCTAGAATGGATCCTGGAGCAGCTGCCTGAGCCAGCCCCCATCACCAGGACTCCCCTGACACACAGTCAGGGTAAGTGACCATGAACTTGGCCCAGTGGAAGTCCTTTTGATGCTCTCTTCCTTAGAATTCAAGAGTTATCTGGGGGAGGCTAAGTAGATTTTAGTTGGAAAAGCTGGGAGTCAGCGTGGGGTGGGGTGGGAAGGGAAGACATATCAAAGAAGATATTTTCTATTGCTAGAGCCTGCTTGAGGGAGTGGAGGAAGGAAAGACAAGGTAAAATGTGGCTGGAGGTGACTTTCCCCCTTTGCAAAGCACATTGTAGGACTCCCTTTTCTAAGCCTAGCGCCAGCAGCCTCCTGGAGAATAATGAGGCCCTTAGGAGTTATGATTAAATGCTGAGAACAGTGATCACAGACTTCTCTGCCTACAGGGTCTGTTCCAAGAGGAGGTTCCTCTGCCACACTTCCCAGGCCAGATCCCCGGCTCTCTCGAAGCCGGTCAGACCTCTTCCTGCCCCCATCACCAGAATCACCCCCCAACTGGGGGGATAATCTGACACGAGTCAACCCTTTCTCACTACGGGAAGACCTCAGAGGTGGCAAGATCAAGCTCCTGGACACACCCAGCAAACCGGTCACCCCCCTGCCCCTTGTACCATCATCGCCACTACCCTCCACCCAGCTGCCCTTGGTGACCACTCCGGAGACTTTGGTCCAGCCTGGGACGCCTGCCCGCCGCTGCCGCTCATTACCATCATCGCCAGAGCTTCCCCGACGTATGGAGACTGCACTGCCAGGCCCTGGCCCTCCCCCCATGGGCCCCTCGACTGAAGAGAAGATGGAGTGTGAGGGCAGCAGCCCAGAACCAGAACCCCCAGGGCCAACTCCCCAGCTGCCCCTGGCTGTGGCCACAGACAATTTCATCAGCACTTGTTCCTCAGCCTCCCAACCCTGGTCTGCTAGTTCAGGACCTCCCCTCAACAACAACCCCCCAGCCGTGGTGGTGAACTCTCCACAGGGCTGGGCTGGGGAGCCCTGGAACCGGGCTCAGCATAGCCTGCCCCGGGCAGCAGCCCTGGAGCGGACAGAACCCTCACCGCCCCCTTCAGCTTCCCGGGAGCCCGAGGAGGGGCTGCCCTGCCCTGGCTGCTGCCTTGGCCCCTTCAGCTTTGGCTTCCTGTCCATGTGCCCCCGCCCCACCCCAGCTGTTGCCCGATACCGCAACCTGAACTGTGAGGCGGGCAGTCTCCTCTGCCACCGAGGGCACCACGCCAAGCCACCCACGCCCAGCTTGCAGCTGCCTGGGGCACGCTCTTAGCAGTGGGGCCTGTAATCTCAGGCCTCCAACTTTGGCCTTCTGGACACCTTGTGAGGACAGAGTGCACTTGCTGGATAACACCAGCCCCAGATGGGCTGACTGACTCTTCTCCCATATGGGGGAGCCTCAGCGTGGATTCCAGGGACAGAGCACTTCCTATCCAACCCCTGGGCTCACTGTCCTGTGGGGATCACCAAACCAGACACGGCATTGCTGACACACAAGACTAACATGTGCAAATTATTTAAAAATATTTCAATAAAACTGCCTGGCTGGCTCCGGGCCGCCCCATCTACTCAGCCCATGCACCCTCCTCCCCACCCACTTCTACTATAGGAGGACCCCACCCTCCCATAGGAGGTTCCCAAAGGAGGCCAAAGTCTTTGCCAGAGACTTCTTCACCCTCTTCCAAACAGTCCAGGTTCTGAAACAGGGTTTCAAGCAGGGCGCGGGCTGGCTAGAAGTGTTGGGGGTGGATCAGCACTTGGCTGGGCACTGCCTAGAAGGAAGGAAAGCTGGGAACAATGATGTTCGGAGTAATGCGCCACAGGTTAGGGATGACAGTCACAAGCTCTTGGCATGAGTTCTGGAAGAGTAAAGCATCAGTGAGATCCACAGTTGACTATCGCTAAACCTTCATCCATCTCACCCTGCCTCCTCCTCAGCTCCCTGGACAGCCACATTACCAGCCTCCCTTCTGTTCTAGGCCTTATCTCCGCCCAACCCACCCTTACCTAAACAGACCAAGCTACTGGATGCATGGCTGTGACTTTCAAGCCCAGGAACAGGTTTTCCCTCTGACCTGTGGGTCCCTCTACCCCTCAAAACCCTTCCTGCCTCATGCCTCAGCCCCATCCCACCCCACCACTTACCCAGCTCAATGCAAAGAGGGGTCCCCGTCTGGAAACCTGAAAGCTGCCAGCTCACAGATGTACCGAAGAGAATCTGTACATTTATCTGACTGCCCATGAGACCATGACCATTGTTTTTGTGCCTTGGCACAATGTAAGGATTGATAATAATACCTACAGAACATAAAGCAGAACTGGGATACGCTCTGGACCCTTCCTAGCTGATCCTCCCTTCTCTCCCCTTGCTCTGCATAAAACCTAGCCCTACTCCTAACTCACCTGCAGAAGACCATGTCTACTCATGGTTCAGAGACAGATTTCTGGACCAGCAACTAGAAGAGGGTTTAGGACCAGGGGAGGAAAAATCACCCAAGGTCCTAAACATGAAAACTTCAGATAGGGAACATGAGGAGGTGGCCACCCTCTTTCAGGATCCCTAGTCCTGATCTTCCAAGTTACTCCACTGCTCCCTTGCTCACTTCCCTGAGTGGGGAGAGGCCTCTAGTGCCCCAAGTGGCCTGGACTGAGAAAGTACAACCTCAGTTTGAGTAGCCTTGTCAAGGGATGAGAAGTTAGAATACTTGTGTTCTTTGGCTGTGAAGCCCTAGCTAAATGCTCAGTTCCTCCCTCTGAAAGAAGACATAGATTCCCAGCCCAGTATTTATTTTTTGGAGCATATGCCAGGGATCTCTAGGTACTGGGGATAAAATAGAATGCCCTAAAGAGCTATTAGTCAAATAGAGAAAACAAATAGGCAATTATAACATTGATTTATGGAAGAGTTGTGGGAGCAGTGCATGGGGAGAGATTGTATTACTATGTCTTTATGAGAGGATTATGAAGTTGAACATACACAAAAGTGCTCACAAACTTACCAAGATGGTAAACTCTCAGTCAACCGAGTCCTCTTCCCATGAAAGTTGGGACTAATCCAATATGAATCTGAGCCACCGCCTGACAACAATTCACTGAGGCTGCTGGGGAGCTTCTGCTGAGGGAAGATGCAGAGAGACCAGAGATAAGTGGAGAGTGATGAGAAACGTGAAAGGAAACAAAAGCCCAGGAGAAGGCCTGTGAGCTTTGGCAAGAGCGCTATGCCGGTGGTTGGCACATGACAGCTCGTTGGTGACCTGTCCCTGCATCTTCAAGTGCCACCCTTTAATTCCTCTCCCAAATGGGTAAGAATTTCTGCCATCCCTTGGAGGGGAGTAGTTCTGTGGACCGCTGTGGCCCCAAGGAACCAGTCTCTCCACCCAGCCCCCCAGAGCTGGCACTTGTCTGAAAGACCATGAGAGTCAAAGAACCATTAAAAAGCCCAGAGGGCTGACCAGAAAGCTGAGACATAAATGAAAGCAGAGATGATTCAGGAGTTTCAGCTCTCATGCCAACTGTAATCAATTAGTAGGAGCCACCTGGAGCACGGGGCTGAGAAGAGAAGGCTGTCTCCAAGTTTAGTGGCAAATAGTGTGATCATCACTATCCACTATGGAAGAGGAATGTAAGCCATGGTATGCATGCCACGGGTGCAGTGCCCCTCCTCACTTGACATACCTCCCCTTACCTAACAGTACCCACTTCCATCTGTACATAAGGGTGTGCTTACAGAATAATAAAGCTGAGAAGTTTGACTGAAGGTGGCCAGCTTGGAGGACAGAGATGTACAATGATTGTTGCTCTCCTCCCAAGTTTTCTCAGTAGATGAGAAGTAAAAGCAGCGTTTCTGGTGCAGTGTCCATCCCATCAGACAGCAGGTATCTACAAAGAAGAAAATGTGACAGCAGCAGCAACACTTGGGACGAAAGCAACTACTCAACAACCTACTTGCTGACAATATTCCCCTTACCTCTACTCTCAATGCCTTCTAGTCCTTGATTTTTGCAATCTTTTATTTTGCCTCCCCTGGAAATGCCATGCTTGTATATATTTAGTAAAATCCTAAACATTCCACATTACTTCTTAACAATCTGGGAGGCTTTTTTTTTTTTTTTTGTGGGTACCGGGGGGTCGACCTCAGGACCTCGCGCGCCAGGAGGCGCCCGTGCCGCTGAGCGATATCACCGGCCCCTTTTTCGTATGTGGGTTCCGGGAGTCGAACTCGGACCCTCGCGCTTGCCGGGCAGGCGCTTAAGCCGCTGAGCCATCTCACCGGCCCCAGGGAGGCTTATTTTAATAGGGCTGGTTTTACTATCCCCAATTTCTGAAATATTACGATCTACTCCAATATTTTGGTTAACCTCATCCGTAGATAACTGGTCAATAGGCCTCTCATTCATTCATCCCATTGCTCCCTAAAGCATTCCCCACTGCATATTCAAAACACTCCACCAGCCACTGGCCTCCTCCTCTCTCCACCCTTTCATAAGCAGACAACCTTGGTTCCTGCTTTGCTAAATTGTGAGCACTCTCCATTTCCCTCCTCTATACCTCAAAATTTCTTTGTTTTTATTTTCCTGACTATCCCTAAAAAATAACTGATTTCCTTAACATCCCACGCCCCAATCTGAGCTCCTGATCCCAACCCACCTCTCTCCATTGCTTTTATCCATCAGTCTTATCTCCATCACTCAAAAACCATTCCCTGTCCACTGGCTCCCTCTCTCCTGTCTTCATTTTCTCATGTCCTCAGCCAGTTTCCCCCTTGACATATTGTCCTGTGATGACTTAAAGGAATAAAAAGAAACTGGTGTGGCCACTATGGGATATTAGAGGCTGAGAGGATAAGTGGCACACTCCAGGGTAAGTAGGGACCCTGGAAGCCATTCAAGGATTTTATATTTTTGTATTATGAGGAAGAGAAGGCCAAGGTAGGGTTTAACTAGAGGAATTTTGCTCACTAACTATATACCAAGTATCTGGTATGTCTGGAACATATAATATGTATTCCATCACCTTAACATAATGAATTTACCAGAATGACATGATCTAGACTGAGACAGCATGATCACATTTGTGTTTTTAAAGGATTGTCCTGGCTCCAAAATGAAGAATGGGTAGTGTTTGAGTAGGGGAGGGTGGGGTAGTTAGGAAAACACTCAGAAAGCTATTGCAGTTATCTTTGTAAAACATAGGATGGGCCAGGTGTGGTGGTGCACGCCTGTAATCCCAGCACTTGGGAGGCTGAGGCAGGAGGACTGTCACGAGTTTGAGGCCAGCTTGGGCTACATAGCAAGACCCTGTCTCAAAAAACAAAACAAAACAAATAAGATGGGCAAAAATGCAAAAGGATATGTATACTTGATGGAAAATGGAAGGAGTTGCTCTTTGATATGGTAGGAGATGGGGGCACTTATGATGGAGAGCAAGCTGAGCACTGCAGAGCTTGCCGGCGGGCCTTAGACTCTATAGAGTTTCAGTGGCACTAAGCTGATTGGTTGCACAGTTTGTCACTTCTTAGTCCAAGTCTGGACTGTGGTCGGTTAGGTTCATCCAGGGTTGAGTTTTTACGAGCCCAGTGCATCAGAAGAACAATGGACAAAATGAGTGAGTAGCTAAGTGATGGACCCCCAAGCCCAAGGGACAGAAGTAAGGACAGGAGACAGCTGACAGGAAGGAAGATCAGGGGAGTTTGCACATTGGAGGCCTCAGTGAAGTGGAAGAAGTGTGGGGAGGTCTGGAGGGTGAGGCAGTTGTGATGAGAGTGGCAGTCTGCAAGCAACCTTTCGGCAGGGGAGCATGATGGGATGTTGAGGTCTAGGGCGTGGTATAGGAATGGTTGCAGCACTGGCACAGAACTGAGAGTCACAGAGGATTAGAAGGTTAAGGAAATGAGGGCTAGGTGTGCACATAATCTTGCCGTCTCAAGCCTGGGGAGAGCATCTAGATGCCCCTAAGCCAGGTAAAGCATAACCCTAACCATAGTCCGTGAACACCCCAGTCCCTTTGGACCTGGCACCCTTCCTAGAACCTCAGCTTGCTCCCCCACAGCCTTTCCCTTTCAGGTATCCCTTCCCCCACCTCCGCCTACTGGCTGGGCTCCTGCTTTCAAAGTGGATGATGCAAAATCCTGGTTCGCTAAACCACCCCCCCCACCCACCTCACTGTGAGTGCCAGAGAGGCCCTGGTAACTTCAGCTGCCTTGACCCACATCCAGACTACACTTCGTGTCAGCCAGTAATTCTTAACCTTCTGGGGAATCTCAGGTGTGATACGAATTAATAGGAAGTACTACTCCGTCATAAAGAAAGATAAATTTGAATCATTTGTAGGAAAATGAATGGCTCTCGAGACCATAATACTGAGTGAAATAAATCAGACACAGAATGTTAAATATCACAGGGTTTCTCTAATATGAGAAACCATATAAATAACTTAAAAAGCAAAATAAATAAGACATGGTAGGAAACAGGGAGAGAGACGCTGCAGAAATGGGAAGGCAATCTGGGGGAGGAGGGGTAGGAAGGGCAGAGGGAAAGGGCAGTAGAAATGATCAAGATGTGATATGTGCATGTACCAGCTCCCCAAGGCGAATGTAGTTATTATCTGTCACAAACATATACTAATAAAAAATAAATTTAAAATTGTTAAAGAGAATGAATTAAAGCTATGATCTTTGTCTTTAGAAAAGTATGCAACCAACCATCCTCACATCCAATCCAAGGAGTTCCCAGATTCTTGCCACTAATGTCAACCAGATGAAACCTGAGTTTGCCAAACTGTTTTGGACAGTGTGATGTAGCTTGCTGGCTGCCACCCTCCTCTCCCCATGATCTGCATTAGAGCAGGGTAAGTGCCCCAAAATCCGGGGCGCAGCCTGATCCTTCTCCCTGTAGATCAAGGTTGCACAGCTCATGTCAGCCATTACTCTGGTTCCCTGCCCCTTTCCCAAATGACTCAGTGGCCCCTGAGAGCTAAAAGACCCTTGCCACTCATGTCTCCTTACTTTAGTCCATCCCTCACAGGCCACCTCTCCTATCTCCCCTCTTCCAGAGCAGATACCTTCTGAGGGACATGTGAAGAAGCGCTTCAGTGTGTCCTTCGTGGTGCTCAGCCTCCGCTCCAAAGCCTCCCTCTGCTTCTCCTCCCCTTGCAAGGTCTCCTTGATCTTCTCCCTGTCCACCTGGCAGGTGTGTAGCTGCTCCTTGGCAGTCTGGTGAACCCTCTGCTCTTCCTGTAGCACTTCCTGACTCCGAGCCAGCTCTTCCCTGGACTCCTTCAGGTCCCCTTCCTTCTGCCCCAGCTGAGCTATTTTTTGGCGGAGCTG
Organism: Erethizon dorsatum; assembly: GCA_028451465.1. Lineage (NCBI taxonomy): Eukaryota > Metazoa > Chordata > Mammalia > Rodentia > Erethizontidae > Erethizon > Erethizon dorsatum. The sequence continues at coordinate 38,926,531 of CM051822.1, read as the reverse complement.
CTGCCACAGGCTGCTGTTCGTAGCTTCCAGAACCCTTTTCGTGTGCTGGAGCTGCTGAGAAACCTGCAGATCTGTTTGGCCGTAAAGAGAGATGTGCCCTTGTGCTCCAAGACAGGGGCATCAGCCCTTTTTCTGCTTCTTGCAACTTTCTCTATAACAAGCTGGAATATAAAACCTGGCTGCCTAAAGCTAAAGAAGGCACTATGCTAGGTAAGGATGATTTAGGAAGCTGGGGCACTCTAAAACAGACCAGGTTGGGAACCAGACCCTAAGCCAAGCCTGTTGGGGGTAGTGACTATGGGCCCTGCTGAGGGAGGGCAGTTTTGGGGGACAGGCGAGAAGGAGTTTGGGGAGAGTGGGAAATGGGGGCAGCCGTACTCACAGCGCACTCCCAAGCAGATGGTAGCCACCCCTAACAGTAGGCAGGTGAGGAGCAGGCCGAGCAGGAGGTGTTGCAAGCAGGTGGCAGGGCCTTGGGGACAGAGATGGAGGTGGATGTCAGTCCCTGAAAAAAAAAATGTATGTAGTATATACTTTGTATATAGATTGAGGGGATGAGTTCTGGGGGAGGTTCCTGAGGAAAGCATCCCTAAGGGAACAGCAAAGGGGAACTTGTGGGTTTTGTCAGGTAATGGGTGTTTTGCAAGTAGGGATTAGGGGTATTTCAGACCGAGGGCTGGGGACTGTAACTGCTCAGGAGGACTGAGGGGCACTGCCCGGTAAGAGAGTAACCAAACCTCAGACGCGGAGAGGTAAAGGGCTAAGGGAGGAGGCTGTGTGAATTGGGGCCATCCGCAAGGGGGCGGGCTGTGATGCGGGTCGACATGTTAGGATAAGGCTGAGCCAGGTGGTCCCCATGGCCGGGCCCGGCGCCACCCCGGCGGGGACCCGCGCGGGCGCTTCCCGTCCGTCACCCGCGCCCCTCATGCTCGCGCCGGGCCGGGCAGGGAGGGGCAACACCCACAGGGGAGAATCCGCGCGGCAGCCGGCGACGTCACGGAGCTCCGGGACGCAGTCGTGTGCTCCGAGTTGGCCCTCGCGGAAGGGGGGCGTCCTGTGAGAACGCGGGAAACCTCGGGGAATGCCCCTCTGTTCACCCCGTCCCCCGCCACGCCACGGCCCCAGACCGCCCGGTGTCGCCCTCTGAATCTACTCTGAGACACCGCATCACCTCCTGGAGTCCCTGGGCTGCCCCGGAACGCACTCGGCTCCCCCTTGGGTTACCCTTCAACCCTTATCGGTTCCTCGGGGCCCATTACTTGCACCCCCGCCCCTGCCCATTGCTCACTTCCGTTTCTCATCCTCTCTTTTCTCTTCTCCACCTCCCCGTTTCCCAGTAGAACCCATCTCCCCCAGGGCTGCCCTGACCTGTCCCCCACCACCCATCACCCCACTGGGGTCTCCACTTTGCCCGGGTCTGTCTTCTTCCCCTGGCTCCCTTTTATCTGTTCTTGTTCCTCTCTTTCCCAAAAACCGCCCTCCTTCCCGATCTCCCCTGCCCAGGACACCCCGCAGACACACACCCCTGGGCTCCCCTTACCTGCTTTGTCCCCTAGCCCAGAGGAAGCCAAGCCCGCCCCGCCTGGGACTACAGGCACTTGTACATTCTCGTAGGTAAGTTCCCCGTCCGCGTCCCCATTCTCATAGGCCTCTGCCTCTGCAGAGAAAAGGAACCCCAAGGTGGGAGTCAGGAATGGGCCATCGAAGGGGTTAGAGATGCAGGATCAAGGAAGGCCCCTTCCCTCTTACCCGGTCCTAACCGGACCGAGAGGCTTTTCTTCACGGGAGCCTTCACAAATCGCAGATCTGCATAGGTGATGGCCTCAGCCATGGTCCTCAGCACCTGTGCCCCCGCTGGTCTCCCCTCTCATCCACCAGCCCCAAGCCTCCTTGGCCACTCTGTCCCTCAGTCTTAGGCTCAGTGTTCTCTCTGTGGCTGCACTTTGCCCTCTGACTTCCAGACGCAAAAGAGGAAGATGTGAGCAAGTCTGACAGGTGGGCTCAGTGAAGCGGGAGGCATCCCTGGGTCAGAGCCAGAGGGGCAGGGGAGGGACGCTGAGGTCCAGAGCACAGCAGTGGGGGCTGGGCTAGTGTGTCCCCTACCTTTAAGTGTCCTAGACCCCGTCTGGCCTCATACTACTGAGATCCACACACCTGTCCTTCTGGTTATCTGACCTACTTCGCCCTCCCTACCCTCCTGGCTGCCAGTTCATCAATGTGTAGCTGGAGCTCTTTGTGCCCAGCTGACCCCAAACCATCTCCCAGCAAATCCTCCAAGGTGAGGCTCCATCCTCCCCATAGACCGGCCTTAGCTCCTGGTCATTTGGGGGCTTCTAGTAGGTCCATAGATTCCCAGAAAGGGGCTCCTTATTTGGAGTCTTACGTGAAGCCCATGCCCCCATCAGACTGGGCTTTAGGGTGGATCCAGCTGCTCTCCTGCTAGCCTCACTGAACTGCCACACAGAGATGTCCTCACTCAGATGTCCTTCCTGGCAGCTCCTTAGGGTTGCAGGGAACACAGAGCCGACTGATTTCCCAGTAAACACCCCAGACTCTCACCTCACAGCTTTGCCTGGCCCCTTCCACTTTGCTGTCCAGCTGATCATATCTACAGTCAGTCAAGTCCTTCTTTCTTCCACATGGAGGCTGCCAGCCTATGGCATCCTCCGTGTCTCCACATCCAAGCTGAATCCAGTGAGCAGAGCCCAGGAGGCAGAGCCTCTGAAATAGGCTTTAGCTGGGGCTGAGGGCAAGGGACAGCCACTGCTGGAGCACCTCAGGGAAAGCCTGTGGCAGTCCTGACCCTTGTGCACCCTGCAGGGGACAAGGGGACCCATGAGCATAGAGCTGCACAGTGACCAAGAAGTGCTGCAGCTTCCTAGGCAGAGGTGAGTCAAAGAAATGTAAAGTTTTTCCTAGCCAGAGGTGGTGGCGCACACCTGTAATCCCAGCTGCTCAGAAGGCTGAGGCAGGAGGATTGCCAGTTTGAAGCCAGCCTGGGAAACATAGCAAGGCACTATCTTTAAAAAATAAATAAATAAAAATAAAAAATGCTGGGAATTTATAGCTCAGTGGTAAAGAGATTGCCTAACATGCACAAGACCTTGGATGCAATCTCCAGTACCACCACAAAAAAAAAAAAAAAAAAAAAAAAAAAAGTTATTTGCTGGGGATGTAGCTCAGTAGTAGAGTATGAGCACCGTACCCTAGGTTCAATCCCAACACCAAAAAAAATAAGCCCCAACATTGTCCCTTTACACCCAGACTCAAATAAAAGGAGCATTTGTTGGTAGGCCCCAGGGGCTGAGAGGCCATCATAGATGATGAGGGCCTGGCCGGTGGAGAAGAGAGGGAATCCAGGTAGGGGAGATGGGTTGCTAAATAGCCGGGCCCAAGGGTGCTCCCTAATGTTCTTTTACTAGGATGAGACACCTCACAGGAACCTCAGAAGGGCCTGCATCTGCAAGTGGGAAGGAGCTGAGGGCAGACATGGTATGGAGGTGTGACAAACCCACGCCCTTATGAGCCACATCCGCCCACTCAGAAACCCCTCCAGCAGCTGTGGGCAGGAAAAAGGAAGGGGACAAATGTCCCCTTCACACCAACAGTTCATGTGTCTGGTGGTGTGTGGCAGGCACCATGATGGGCTGTACAGCTCTGCTAAGCAGCATGGTCCAGCTTGCCCCAGGGAAAGTGACCACTGGGGCAGACAGAGCCCCTGTCACCTGAAGAATGCATCTGAAGAGGGCAGGTGTATGAGTTTGTGTGTGCACACACTGTGGCACCGTGTGGTCTGGCAGGGGCAGCCCACGTGGAAGATGAAATGCGCAGGACTCCCTGGGCTGAGGGTACCTGCAGGAGCTGTTACTTTTTGCCACAGCAGGGAACCAGCATGGGCCATTTTCAGAAAAGTCGTTTCTAGGTCATGGCAACAGATTCTATAAGCATTTCCTTTTTGAGGCTCACTGTTTCCTAAGGTGTTCCTGCAGCTGTTAACGGTCCCTACTTGATTAAACTTTCCAACAGCCCAGTCCCCTCCCCCGAGCACCCTGGCAGGGTCCCCCACATACAGACAGTGGTGCGTGCTGGTGACTCCCTGGGGACCTCAGGGGCCCGTGGGTGGGAGTGTACAGAGCAGCTGGTGGCAGGGCTGAGTGGGGACAGTCAGGGCACTGCAGCTGAGGTATACAGGGGTGGATATGGGCAGTGTGTGAGTAAATTGCAGGGATATTTGCAGAGCTTCCATAAACTGTAAGCAATGACCCAGTTTTTAGAACCAATACACCGGTGCACATGACCTGAATGCCAGGTAAAGTGCCAGAGCTTCCCCTATGCACTCAAAAGCAGTACCAGTGGGCATGAAGCCAACATGACCCCGGAGAGGCTCAAGAAGGAGGCACCCAGGCAGCACTGGGCTGAGCTAAACTGGGCACCCACACGGCCTCGGGTATTTTCGCTGGACTTGGTCTGTACTTCTCTCCTCTTCAGCTCTTCTGGTGATGACGACCTGTCTCTCCATGACCTGCCTGCCCTTCCATCTCATAGGTCACCTGTAACCCTCTTGTGTGAATAGAGTAAGATAGGGGTTCCTGCCCTTCCTTCCCCATATGTGTCACATAGGTCTTTGCAATGTTGACATCCACATTACACCTCAAGGCTGGACACCAGAAAGGACACCTGTGACTCCGAGCTGCCCCATTACTGCCCAAATGCCAGAAACACTCTGTGGCTTTTAAGAGATGCAGGGCCAGTGCCGGACATTTCCATTTTTCCAGGTCCACGATCACATCTAAGACCTGAGAGGACAAACATCAAAGCCTACTTCTTGCCCTCTCCTGACTTCTTCACTGCGCTTCATAGGAAATGGGTTGTTAGAGTGGACAAGGTGGGGGTCCCAGATGTGAGGGCACCTGGAAGAACTGGCTTTGTGAGAACAGGCTCATCTGTAACAACTTTGGTGATGTTCAGCCAACATCAGGAACTCCCTAAAACTCTGAAAGTCAGATTATATCTGTCGTCATTACTGTAGCTCTCTGGCCTCTGGGAAGCCCTTGTCTATGGACAGAATGATGACCTTCCCCAAATGTCCACACCCTAATCCCTGGCACCTGTGAGTATATCACCTCACCTAACAAGATGTAGATGTGACTAGGTGAAGTCCTTTTGATGAGAGATCATCTTGTGTCATCCTGGGAGGCCCAGTCTAATCACATACATCCTCAAAAGGGAGGACTTCTGCCAACCATGGGAAGAAGATTTGAGGAAGAAAGAAGGGCCAGTGAGCTGTTACATGAAGACTCAACCAGCAGTTTCTGGCTTTAAAGCTAGAGAAAGCAGAACACAAGCCAAAGAATCCAGGCAGCTTCTAGAAGCTAGAAAAACAAGAAACAGGTTTTCCTCATGAACCTCCAGAAAGGAACCCAGCTCTGTGGACACCTTGATTTTAGTCAATGACCTGTGTCAAACTTCTAACCTCTAAAACCGTAAGGTAAGCCGGGCGTAATCCCGGCACCCAAGAGGCTGAGGCAGGAGGATCGCCATGTGTCTGAGACCAGCCTGGGCTACATGGTGAGTTCAAGACCAGCCTGAACTGTATAGCGAGACCCTGTCTCAAAAAAAAAAGGGGGGAGGGATATAGTTCAGCAGCACAGTGCCTGCCTAGCAAGCACTAGGTCATGAGCTCAATTCCCGGTACAAAAAAAATCCAAAAAACCTGTAAGGTAATACGTTTGTATTATTTAAGCCACCAAGTTTGTGGTAATTTGCCAAAGCAGCAAGAGGTAAGGTTCCTGAGTTGTGGAGAAAGCATGATATAAGGGAAAGAACAGGATTCCGTGGATTAAGTCCAGCCCTGCCACATATATGACTTTAGGTAAGTCACAGTTTTCCATTTTGAAGATACAAGATAGGCTAGACCTGAATCAAGAGTTCAGTTGCTAAAGGCAAGAGGTATAAACTTTAGCAAAGGCCCCCTTAAAAATGTATTTTGGAAGCTGGGCGTAGTGGTGCATGCCTGTAATCTCAGCACTCAGGAGGCTGAGGCAGGAGGATCACTGTGAGTTCGAGACCAGCCCGGGCAACATAGTAAACTCAAGGCCAGCCTGAACTACACAGCGAGACCTTGTCTCAGGAAAAAAAAAATAAATAAATAAAGTGTCTTGGATGCCGGGAATATAGCTCAGTGGTGCAGCGCCTGCCTGGTAAGCATGAGGCCCTGAGTTCAATTCCTGGTACCAAAAAAGACAAAAGAAAAAAAAAAGACCAAAAAAAAAAGGTGTCTTAGTCTGGGAATGTAGGTCAGTGATATGGCACTTGGCCAGCATGTGTAAGGTCCTCGGTTTCATCTCCAGTACCACACACACACAAAAAAAAATCTGTCAGGAGCTTCAGAGTCAAGAGGGAGAGCTATGAGCTAGCTGACAGAACATTAAGTGCAGAATCATTAAGCGAATTTATGGCTCTTTTTCACGCGCGCACGTATGTGTGTGTGTGTGTATTACTGGGAATTAAACACAGGGCCTTTCACTGAGCTACATCCTCAGCCCTTTTTTTAAGACAAGGTCTCACTAAGACACTAGGTTGCCCAGGCTGGACTTGAGTTTGGGATCTTCCCACCTCAGTCTCCCAGACTGCTGGAATTACAGACATGAACAACCACGCCCAGCTACTTTCAACTCTTTGATTCTTGAAACCAAAGAAAGCTGCCAATAGATCTCTAGTGACTTGCCCTAGGCCTCTCCTTGGCCCTACCCTGTCTTGAATAGTGACACAGAAGGCATCTTCATATATGCTGATGGCACAAAGCTGAAAAGAAAAGAAAATACTTTACATCAAAAGGCAAACTCGGGGGCCGGTGAGATGGCTGAGCGGCATAAGCGCCTGCCTTGCAAGCGCGAGGGCCCGAGTTCGACTCCCGGATCCCACATACGAAAAAGGGGCCGGTGATATCGCTCAGCGGCACGGGTGCCTGTTGGCGCGCGAGGTCCTGAGGTCGACCCCCTGGTACCCACAAAAAAAAAAAAAAAAAAAAAAAGGCAAACTCGGGCCGGTGAGATAGCTCAGCGGTGTAAGCGCCTGCCTGGCAAGCATGAGGTCCTGAGTTCGACTCCTGGTACCCACGTAAAAGGAAAAAGGGCTGGTGATATCGCTCAGTGGCACGGGCGCCTGCTGGCAAGCACAAGGTCCTGAATTCGACTCCTGGTACCTGCATAAAAAAAAAAAAAGATGGCAAATTCAAGGTCCAGATATTGCTAGGAAGGAGACCAAGAGATGGAGGGAAAGGGGAGGAAGGGGATGTAAAAAGAACTGAGATGTGTTATGTACATGTACCAACTCCACACGATGAATGTTATCATTATATGCTGCAAACATGTACTAATAAAAATAAGCAGGGCAACATGATGCCTCCAAATCACACAATAAAGTGTCATAAAGATAATTGCTAAGGTGGTGTTTGTCCCTGTCTCTGGGACAAAATACCCAAAACCAACCACTTAAAAGAGGAGAGGTTTGTTTTGGTTCACGTTTTAGAAGTCTCAGTGCTTGCACCATTGGCAGCATGGTTGAGGGGCCTGAGCAGAGGAGAGCTGCTCATGTCATGGCATCCAGGAAGCACACAGAGAAAGGAGGAGGTGGGGGGAGAGATGCACCCTTCCAGGTCACATCCTCGTGACCCACCTCTTCTGACAAGCCCCTGCCTCCTGTCATCACAGTTAGAGATAACACACCCATAATTCAATTACTTTTCAAAAGCCCTGCCTTTGAGTACATGAGGTTTTGGGGCGACATCCCGATATGAATGAACCATAACAGACAGGGAGTGATGCTGTACACCTGTAATCCGAGCTATTCAGGAGGTTGAGGCAGAAGGATCGCAAGGTAGAGACCAGCCTGGGCAGTTTAACGAGACCCTGTCTCAAAATAAAAAATAATAATTTTTTAAAAAGAGCTGAGGGTGGGCCGGTGAGATGGCTCAGCGGCTTAAGCGCCTGCTCGGCAAGCGCGAGGGCCCGAGTTCGACTCCCGGAACCCACATACGAAAAAGGGGCCGGTGATATCGCTCAGCGGCACGGGCGCCTGCTGGCGCGCGAGGTCCTGAGGTTGACCCCCCGGTACCCACAAAAAAAAAAAAAAAGAGCTGAGGGTGTAGCTCTGTGGTTACAGCTCTTGTCTTCAATCCCAGATGTGGGGGGAAAAAATGAAGGATAAGTGATAGCATATATTGAAAACTAAAATTTGGGTTCAAAAAATAAATTACATAAGCATAGGATTGAGGGAGTCTTAGATTAACAATAGTTTATGTACAAAAAGTTCAAGGGAAAAGGCAGTTATCAGGCATTTTAGACTTGGAAAAAAATTTTTTGTGAGATAGGATCTTGCTTTGTAGTCCCAGTTGGCCCTGAAGTCACTATGTAGCCCAGATTGGCCTCAAATTTGAAATCTTCTGCCTCAGCCTCCCAAATGCATGAATCACCACACCCAGCTAATGGATTTTAGAGAGCCAACCAGGTTTTTGTTTTTTAGCAGTATGTGTTTTCAATACAACTAATTACATTCATCTTGGGGAATTGGTACATATACCAATCTTAATCATTTTTTACTTCCCCTTCTGCCAACCAGTTTATTTTACAAATTAGGAAACTGGGCTGTTCGAGCTATAAGTTCCTTATGAACTACCTGGGCGATCAAGAGGATTCGCAGCCAAGGGCTGCCCCATGAGACTGCTTTACCAAAGATGTCAAACACCGTGGCACACCTCTGCCCCTTTGAAGGGGGCAAATCCTTGCTGATGAGGCAGCCCTAGCCTCAAGAATTGTGGCTTGTGGTCCCCTCCAGCCCTCCCGACCTCACCAAGTTGAAATAAGCAAGTGGGCAGTAGCCTCAAGGCTGGCCACTCCGTGGACAAGTCAGTGGCCAGGAATCAGGGATGGGGGGAGCTACCAGATACTCATCCTCAGGAATTTAAAGGGAGAATATGGAGATGACCACTGGCAGTGGAAGCTGAAGGTGAAAGGGTGCTTAGAGAGGCTGTTGCTCCAGTCAAGTCCTCCATACTTAGCAACGCAGACTGGCTACCCCTGACTTGCACGTTAGTGTGCAGTGAGTGTCCTTGCAGAGGTGATGGGTCCCAAGTATCATGAGGAGATGGGGTTGTGCTACAGGATGGGAGCAGGAGGAAGGGATCTGCATGGCAGGGATGCCCTGGTGCCCTGCGGTGCTCCATCCTCCGTGCTACAAGGGTGATCAAAAGGTATGGCGAGGGGCCGGTGGGATAGTTCAGTGGCATAAACACCTGCCTGGCAAGCACAAGGTCCTGAGCTCGACTCCTGGTACCCACATTAAAAAAAAAAAAAAAAAAAAAAAGGAAACAAAACTTTTATAAATAAGGAGGGAAAGAGGTTGAAGGGAGGGGAGGGGAATGGGAAAAATAAAAGAATCAAGGTATGTCATGTACAAGTACAAATTCCCTATGATGAATGTGATCATTATGTATATCTAAAATGTACCAATAAACTTAATTAATTAAAATAAATAACAATAAAATAAATAAAACATTACAGTAAAGAGACATTGCCAAGAATGATTGGAGAAGTGTGTTCACAGTAAGAGGGAATATTTAGAGTACTTTGAGGGGGCACTAATGGCAATGTGTCCTTTACTGTAATTATTTTTTTTAAGTTAAGCATTCATTGTATCTTTTGATCAAACATCGTATATCCACAATGGGCCACTTTGACTGCCATGAAAAGGGCCCAGTAATTAGGTGTCAGAACCCTCAGAAATGAAGGTTGAGGTTACCAGGTAGGCAATCTAGGCCAGCAGGTAGATAGTAGAGGAGGAAAATGAAGAATGTCAGTTGCAGCCTTAGAACCAACCCCAGCAATGGGGATTTTACCTTGTTCCACTGGCCACACTGTCAGTTTTTATTCCTCTTCCTCTTCTTATTTATTTTATTTTATTTTTTTGTGGGTACTGGGGGTCGACCTTAGGACCTTGTGCACCAGCAGGCGTCTGTGCCGCTGAGCGGTATCACCGGCCCCTTTTTCGTATGTGGGATCCGGGAGTCAAACTGAGGCCCTCTCGCTTGCCAGGCAGGTGAGTACGCCGCTGAGCCATCTCTTCTTATTTTTAAAGAACTCCTCTTCTTATTTTTAAAGAAACTGACCTGAAGGAGAAGTGACACCATGAACTTAATGCAGGACAGGAGTAGATCTGAGTCAAGTGTGAAGCGTGGCAAACGCTGTCAAGGCATGGGAACTGGAGGAGAATTAATACGCCAGCCACCTCGCCCTGGGGTGCAGAGTACTCCTCAGGGTGTGTGTTCTACATGAGCTCTAGAGTTCCCCAATGGTCTTCAGCCCCAGTTTTCTACCATGAAAGTAAAACAGTATGCCATTTTTACTTTAAATTACCTGTCCCTTCCTAGTCATGGTGTACATGCCTGTAATCCCAGCACTTGGGAAGCTGAGGCAGGAGGATCACAATTCAAGCCCAGCCAGGGCAACTTAGCGAGACCCTGTCTCAAAATAAGTAAATAAAGGATGATAGATGATAGAGATAGAGATGATAGAGATAAAGATAGAGACAGAGAGACTTCCTGACTCTTAGCAGATTTTCATGTTTCTTAGCCAGTTGAATTTGCTCTCCCATTCAAGTTAGAATCCTTTGCACATATTTTTTTTTTCTTCTCCAGCATTCTACTTCAAAACATTTTAAGCCTAAGGGAAAGTTGAAAGAATAAAACAATGAACACCTGTATGTCCTTCATCTCGCCAAGGCTCAACCAGAGAAGCAGAACTACTAGGATATGTATGGTCACTGACATATACATACGGTCGTGCACTGCACACCAATGTTTTGGTCAGTGACAGGCCACACATATGACAGAAGACACATAAGATTATAATGGAGCTGAAAAATTCCTACTGCCTAGTATTTTTACTGTAACTTTTCTGTTTTCGGATATGTTTACGTTCATAAATACTAATAATGTATTACAGTTGACCACATTATCCAGTACAGGAGCATGCAGAAAAGTTTGTAGCCTAGGAGCAATGGCCGTGGTATATAGCCTGAGGGTGCAATAAGCTGGCCCGTCTAAATTTTTATTCATTTATTTATTTGCCCACTATGGTGGATTAACTAATGGTCAGATTGTAACACCCAGCTGAACTGAATCAGCGTGGTGCTGGGTGTGGAGGGCCCACCTGAGGATTGTTGCCAACAACATAAAAGGAGAACTGGAGGGGAAGAGGGTGCTGTTGCTGGAGAAGCCTGTCACGCTGGCTTTCCTGATAGGAACTCAGCTGCTCTCATCATCAGAGGAGCTCGGGTCCTCACCATTGCTGAGGATGGCTGCGGTTCTCTTCAGGGGAGCTCTGGTCCTTACCTTGAGCATCGCTTCCCAGCTCCAGTGCAGATCCCTCAGCCTGCTGGCACAGATCCTTCATCCCGCTGGTGCAGACTTTCTAGCTTCCACCGCTGACCTTTGGGCCTTCCCAGCGCAGATCCTTGATACAGACTCGCATGAGACATTGTCGTGGGCTCTGGGCCTCCAGTTGGACTCGTGGAGGACATTGCCATGGGCTCTAGGTCACAGATCTCTTGTACTCTTCTGCATTTGACTTTTTGGGTGACTATTATAAAATAATCCTATAAATTACGTGTCCTGTATTAAATCTATTCCCTTGCAAACCCTAACTACAACACACATCTAGATTTAAGTACATGCTACAACGAGGGCACAAGGACAAAACTACCTAATGATGCATCGCTCAGAATATATACCATCATGAAGCACCACATGACTGTACATACAAACACACACTTTTTTTTTTTTTTGCACTTAGCTACATCCCCAGCCCTTCTCATTTTTTAATTTTGAGACAGTCCCGCTATGTAGCTAAATAGCCCAAATTGGGCTCAAACTTTCTGTGCTCCTGCCCCTGCCTCTCAGAGCGTTGGGATTACAGGTGTGCCCCACCAGGGCCAGCTACACATACATATATTTTTTAACTAACAGTGGCACAGAGCATTGTTACACAATTATGAAGTTGTTACATTGTTGTTACACAGTTATCCCCTTGTGGGAGCTCATGAAACGCTCTCTGAAAGGCATCTTTGCTTCTGATGCTAGAGCTCGGAGTTCACAGGACGGACGGTGGGGATGAGAAGACGGTGGGAAATAGGAGAGAGCAAGGATCAGCCGGAACTGTGGGGGCAGCCTGGAACCTGAGTCGGTCCCTCACCGTCTCCAGGGCTGTCGCCCTACCTGCCGCTGCGCTGGAATGGAAGCCCTTGCTGAGGCTCGCTGGATGTGCCAGGACCTTACCTTTCCCAGTGAGGTTAACGGTCACGTTTTTGTATAGACAGTCACCTAGTTTGGGATTCTCTGCTTTATTCCACTGATCAATTTTCCTCCTTTTCCTATTAAGGTACTAAGTGGTCTCACAGTCTGTGGTAAATTTCTCTCTCTCTCTCTGAACACACACACATACACACACACAATTTTCACTATATATATGTGTGTATACACACATATAACTTTTATATAGGTATGTATATATAATTATACATATGTATACATAAATATTTGGTAAATTTCTCTCATTATATATGTATATGTTGTATATATGTATGTGTGTGTGTATAGTGGTGCTGGGGATTAAACTCAAGAATTTATGCATACTAGGCAAGTGCTCTACCACTGAGCTATACCACCAGCCCCTCTCAGTAATTTTTAAAAAATAATAAAATAAGGGCCGGTGAGATGGCTCAGCGGCTTAAGCGCCTGCCCGGCAAGCACAAGGGCCCGAGTTCGACTCCCGGATCCCACATACGAAAAAGGGGCTGGTGATATCGCTCAGCGGCACAGGCGCCTGCTGGCGCGCGAGGTCCTGAGGTCGACCCCCCGGTACCCACAAAAAAAAAAAATAAATAAATAAAATAAAATAAAATAAGGACCTAGTGTGGTGGCCCACATTGTAATACCAGCACTCAGGAGGCTGAGGCAGGAGGATCACCACAAGTTTAGGCCAGCCGGGGGCTACATAGTGAGTTCCAGACCACCCTGAACTACCTGGCAAGACCCTGTCTTAAAAAAAAAAAGGAAAAAAAAAAAACTACAAATTTTGACAAATGTATTCAGTCATGTAACCACTACCACAATCAAAATACAAAATATTTTCAAAAATACAAAATATTTCTATCGCCCTCCCCAAATTTTTTTAATGGAAGAATTTAATTTACTTGTATTCACTTTTTCTTTTCTTTTTCTTTTTTTAGACAGGATCTTGCTATGTAGCCCAGGCTGGCCTCAAACTCACAGAGATCCTCCTGCCTCAGCCTCCCAAGTGCTGGGATTACAGGCATGTGCCACCACACCTGGTTTGTATTCACTTATAATGAGCGATTTATTTAGTTGTTTTTTTTTTTTAATTTTACTTGTTTTCAAAACATTATTAATGTTTTCAAAACATTATTGTTGGGCCGGTGAGATGGCTCAGCGGCTTAAGCGCCTGCCCGGCAAGCGCGAGGGCCCGAGTTCGACTCCCGGAACCCACATACGAAAAAGGGGCCGGTGATATCGCTCAGTGGCACGGGCGCCTGCTGGCGCTCGAGGTCCTGAGGTCGACCCCCCGGTACCCACAAAAAAAAAAAAAAAAACATTATTGTTAAATCTTTTTTAGATTGAATAAATTACTGTTTGTAACATTTTTAGTTTGTCATTCTATTAATAGTTCCTTCTTGGTCCCTGCTTTCAGATAGTAGACACACATGACTCTTTAATATATGAAAATATAGTAACGACTATTCCCACAATATTATAATTACCTTCTACTTCCTCCCCACAGTAAAATGTGATCTTTAGGGGCTTTCACTACCCCTCCCTCCCCCCACCTTTTCTACCCTGGCTTTCACCCCTTAGACTTCTGAAACACTTTTACCTTCCCTTTGTCCTTGCCGTCTGATTCCAGACTTATATTAAGATACTTTAGTCCTTATTAGAAATTTCCTTATAATGTATTCTGCTGTGAGTTCTTATTTAGCATGTACATTATGTTATAAATAGATTTAGATATAAATATATAGATCATGGTTCATTGCTTCCCACTGCTTTCTTTCCTCTTCTCTTTATCTTCCCCTATCTTGAAATCTCTGTTCTAATTCAGTTGTTGTTTGATTAGAGTATCTTCTCAAAAGTATTTCTTATGCCTGTAATCTCAGCTACATGAGAGGCTGAGGCAGGAGGATTGCCAGTTTGAAGCCATCCTAGGCAACTTAGTGAGACCCTACTTCAAAATAAAAAGGAATAGGGATGTAGCTTAGTGGTAGTGTGCCCCTGGGTTCAAGCCCCAGTACCAAAAACAAGGAAGGAAGAAAGGAGGGAAGGAAGAATGAAGTTAAGAAAGAGAAAGAAAAAAAAAAAAGAAAGAAAGAAAGAAAGAAAGAAAGGAAGAAAGAAGAAAAGAAAGAAAGAAAGAGAAAGAAAGAGGAAGAAGGAAAGAGCGGGGTGTGATAGCGCATGCCTGTGATCCCAGAACCTGGGAGGCTGAGGCAGGAAGATTGATGTGAGTTCGAGGCCAGCCTGGGCCACATAGTGAGTTCAAGACCGGGCTGAACTACATGGTGAGACCCTGTCTGGGGGGGGGAAAAAAAAAAGAAAGAAAAGAAAAAGAAAGGGAGAGAGGGAAAGAGAATTTCTCAGATGAGGTACTTTTTTTTTTTTTTTTGGTACCGGGAATCAAACTGAGCTATAGAGGTACTTTCTCAGATGAGGTATTTTGTGACTTCTGTAAAGCTTCAGATAACTTTCATTCATCCGTGGTTGGCCCCAGGTTGTTGACCTTTTCTTCTATTAACCCACGATCAGTATTTGTGTTTTGTTTTGTGGTACTGGGGATTGAATTCAGAGCCTCACACAAGCACGCACTCTACCACCGAACTATAGCCTAGCCACTCTGCCCCACCCCCGACAGCACTGGGGACTGAACCCCAGACCTTCACACTGAGCTACAACTCCAGATCTTTTCATTTTTTACTTTGAGAGAGTCTTGCTAAGTTACTAAGTTGCCCAGGCTGGGCTTGAAATTGTCATCCTCCTGCTTCAACCTCCCAGAATTCTGGGATTATAGGTGTGCATCACTACACCTGGCTCCCAGACCTTTTTTTAAATTTTATTTTAAAACTTAAATAAAAAATAAAAAAATTTATTTTAAAACAGGGTCTCAGGCTGGTGAGATGGCTCAGCAGCATAAGCACCTGCCTGGCAAGCGCAAGGTCCTGAGTTTGACTCCCGGAACCCACATAAAGGAAAAAAAAAGGGCCGGTGATATCGCTCAGCGGCACAAGTGCTTGTTGGCAAGTGCGAGGTCCTGAGTTCGACTCCTGGTACCCACATAAAAAAAAAAAAAAAAAAACAGGGTCTCACTACATTCCCCAGGCTGGCCTCAAACTTGTGGGTACCAAGCCTCCCAAGTAGGTGGGATTACAGGCCTCTACCACTGCATCCTGCTCCCATTTGATTTTGCTACTTTTTTAACTGTCAGGGGTGCAGATGAGAAGAAAGTACTTGCTTTCTGGCTGAAAGTGTGTAAGATTTCTTATTCTTTAGAATTTTGGACTTTTTACCTGTATATGACTATGTGTCTTTTCCTACCAATCCAGTGTGGAACTTAAGCCTTCAGCTCAGAGAAATGTCATCTATTACTTATGACATCTCTTCTGTTCCTTTTTCTCCTGGAACCCACAGCACTTGCAGAGTAAGTCTGTTGGGTCTGTTTCAATTTCCTATCTTTCACCACAGGATTTGCATCTATTTATTTTTGTCATTTTATTTTGTGATATTTCTTTTATATACTTCTCTAGAGCTGTCTTGGGTCTAGAAAATGACTATTCTCTCCTTTGAATTATCTATGAAGATTTCTAGTTCTGGTTCACTTTCTAATTCAAGGAACTCTCTTGTGTTGAGCTGAACACACATCTCCGGGCTCTCCTAGCTTGTCAGGGCTGCACAGGTCTCTACTGGCAGGCCTCTGTCCCCTGCTTTGTCTGCATCCTCCCATCTTCAGTGGCTGAGAAATTCAGCTCACTTCAGTTTTCTGAGAAGTCAGGGAGACCTAGCAAAGGCACTGATCATCCTTGGCAAGCAGACTGTTTCTAGGAATGCATCCCTCCCTCCCTCCCTCCCTCCCTCCCTCCCTCCCTCCCTCCCTCCTTCCCTTCCTTCCTTTTTTCTTAGTGCTTGGGATTGAACCCAGCGCCTCACACCTGGAAGTTCCTTGCCCTTGCTCTGAGGTTTTCTCCAGAAGGCGTCTGCAGGAAGACCTGCTGGGAGCCCAGCTGCGCCCAGGTAATATCTCTCTGTGGCTGGGAGTTGGTGGGGGAGCATGGAGGGCATCATTAGGGCCACCATCTGCCCAGGACGTTTCTCTCCACCCTGCCTTGCTCTGAGTGCTATAAATGTTATTGACAATACCACAAGAATCACCGGAAAGACAAACACACAAGCCTCTGGGAAGCAGGAACAGGAATAGGATGGAAGTGAACCTTTTATTCCCCACTCCCATTCTAGGATTTCTCAGCCTCAGCGCCCCGATTCTTTGGACAAGAATTCTTCGTTGTGGATAGCTGGCCTGTTTGTGACAGGCCTCTTTCCACTAGCACAGCCTTCCCACTGTGACAGCTAAAACCGTTTCCAGAGCATGGCGTGAGGCTCAGTGATGTGTAGCACATGCTTACCACATGCGAGGTCCTGAATTCAACTCCAGCACCAAATAACAACAGCAACAGCGATGCTTCCTGACAAGTTCCCAAATGTCCCCTGGAGGACAAAGTCTCCCTTAGTAATGTACACCTTCCGTAAGTATAGATTCTATTTGGTTTTTTCCCTATGCACATAACATGTCTATGATTAAACATTTAACTGAGGTCATAGAGGAAGAAATGTGGAACTGTTTTGAGGAAGTAGAGAACACACAGTAAAGAAGAGAAAAACAAGTTAGTAGAATGGGAAAAAATCTGGATAGATGTAAACAAAAGAAGTAGAGATTGAGAAAGTACCTGCGTCAGGGGACTGGAGGACCGGGAGCGTTGAAGATCCAGATTCTCCTCACGGTGAGACCCCAGCACGGCCAAGTCCAGTCTACCGGGGCCTGTCAGGTCATGGCTGAGTGAGTTAGTCCTTCTCACTATCCTCGTGACCTTACAATAAACACCCTCACTTAGTCATTCCCCAAGCAAGGGCCTGGAGGCGGAGATACGGTCCCCAAACAAAGATACCAAGGGGCTGCTGCTGTGTGGGGCCAGTACTCTATTCATGTTTTTGCTTGCGTATTTTGATTATTGCTGTTTATTTGGTCTTTTGGTGGTGTTGAGGATTGAATTTAGGGCCTTCATGTTGAGCTAAATCCCCAGCCTTTTTAAAATTTTATTTAGTTGTTTGTTTATTTATGTATTTGTGTATTTTTGCAGTACTGGGGATTGAACCCAAGGCCTTTGCATGGAGCTACACCCCCCAGTCCTTTTTTTATTTTTCATTTTGATACGGGGTCTCACCAAGTCACTGAATTGCCCAGGATGGGCTTAACTTGCAATTCTCCTGCCTCAGCCTCTTAGAGTGCTGGGATTACAGGCATGTATCACCATGCCAGGACCTATTCACATCTTAAATCCACACTCTAATGGAGTACTGATCACCAAGCATGGAGGTGCATGTCCTTAATACCAGCTACTCCTGAGGCTGAGACAGGAGGATTGCAGATTCAAGGCCAGTCTGGGAAATACAGTGAGACACAGTCTCAAAATTAAAAAGTAGCCTGGTGTGGTAATCCCAGCATTTGGGAGGCTGAGGAAGGAGGATCTCAGTGACTTCAGGGCCAGCCTGGGCAACATAGTGAGTTCAAGACCAGCCTGAACTACATAATGAGACCTTGTCTAAAAAATTAATTAATTAATTAATTAAATTAAATTAAAAGGTAGCTCAGCACTTCTTGGGCTTAAGCCCCAATACCAACGGGGGGTGGGGCTCCAATCAAATAAAACAATAGGAGTAATAAGGTCTGTGAAAGAACTGTGCAAGGAAATGTAGACAGCTATTCTGGGGAAGACACACACGCACACACACGCACACACACCCAATTTAGGCTATTCATAAGAGCTAGCTTTCAATTCCTCCAGGATTGTCACATACAGGAGAGGGACCCAGGAGAAAAGTAATGAGGATTGGCCAGGCGTGATGGCACATGCTTGTAATCTCAGCACGCTGGGAGGCTGAGGCAGGAGGACCAAAATTTCAAGCCCACCCTGAGCAATTTAACAATTTAAGGAGTCTCTGTCTCAAAAAAATAAAAATAAAAGGCTAAGAATGTAGGTTGGTGCAAAGGTCCTGGGTTCAAGCCCCAGTAACACAATAAACATACAAACAAAAGAGGCAGATTTGGTTTCAAATAAAAAGTTTGATCAGTAAAAAAGATTAGAAATGAGTACTTGGTCATTGTCTGAAAGTGTGCAAGAAGAAACTCATAGGTTCCTGCAGAGGGTATAAATTTGGACAGATCTCTCTGCCTTCTTCTAGCTGTATGATTGTTGAAATTGACAAACTAGGCAAGAGGCTGAGTTAACCCACATGTTAATTGGAAACATCTGAACGCCAAATGGCACAATAGTGCACTTGCATTCAGAGGAGGCTGTCTCTCGGAGGAACTGAGCAGTAAGTGAAGAGCTCAGTAGGTCGGCATCTTCAGCTGGCCCTTGTCTGTTAGTCTGCTCTCCCCCACAGAATTAGTCAGAACTTGTGGTTGCAAAAGATAGAAGACTTAACTTTGACTTAAGCAAAAAGGGAATTTATTAGCTTATATAACTGATAAGCTCAGAAGGCATATTTAGCTCTGGGGATGACTGGATCCAAAGTTTAAAATGAAGTCATTAAGACTTGATCTTTCTCCACGTCCTTCCTTGTAGCCAAAGCCAGGCTGGAATTTAAACTCTTTGACCAAGCTGGGCATGGTGGTGTACGCCTATAATCCCAGCACTCGGGAGGCTGTGTCAGGCGGATCACTTTGAATTCAAGGCCAGCTTGGACTATGTGTCCAGACCCTGTCTCAAAAAACCAAGAAAATTTGAAATAAATAAAGAAGGAAACTCACTTTGACCAACTGCAGAACAAAAAAAAAAGATAGAGGGGTCTTGGCTGGTTGGCTCCTCTCTACCTATAACTAATTCGTTAAGAACCTCCTATCCCTGCAGGCATGGTGGCACACACTGTAATCCCAGCACTCCGGACACTGGGTCAGGAAGATTGCCGAGAATTTGAGGCCAGCATGGGCTACATAGCCAATTCAAAGCAAACCTGGCGATCCTGTCTCAAAATTAAACAAACAAACAAAAAACTTCCTGTTCTTGAGTCTTTGTTCCAAAGACTCTTACTCTTCTGGTTACTAAGATTTCAGGAAGAAAAGGAAAGGTCCTAGTGGCTTCCTTTGACGTCTGCCCCCGGGGACTTTGCTTGGGACAGGGCACTCTGGGCTGGAATGATGGGTCCGAGACAAAGGAGTTCTCAAAGGAAAGTACCTGGGACTGTGGAAAGGGAGGGAAATATCTGGCATTTGGTAGGATAGGAGTTAACAAGCTAGACAGTGTATGCTCCTAGATTCAACAATCAGTTAGGAAGCTGCCACAGTCCAGTGTTGAAGACCTGGGCCAGAGCAACAACCTTGATGATAGAAGAAGGAAAGCAAAACTGAAGGGGTGTAGAGGATAAAGTAGGCAAAAGATCCAGGCTTTGGGGACTGGAAGGAAAACAGTTCAAATCACATCTTACCACGGCCACACATGAAAAATAAAATCGCTTTACAGAAACTCAATTTAAGAGCGACCTTTTGAGACAGTCTTTTGCCCAGACCAAGGGGAGCCGGGCCTGGACCTAGCACAGTCCTGGGCTGGATGTGACAGCCGACCCAAACCTTGGGACTACACCCCCCAGAATGCCACGGGCCAGGGCAGTTTGACGCAGGCGCAGATCTGGTGAAGACGCCGAGTCTCTCTAGGCCGGGGTGCTGGAGCTCAGTCCTGAGCACCTCGGGTCCAACTAGGGGGAGAAGAGGGTTTGGGGCCCGTGTTTGTGGCCTAGGTTGGGAGCATTCAACCTTCAGCCCTTATTCTGACTCGTCCCAGAGTGAAGCTCTCCAGTAGCGAACACTTGAGCCGTCTTCAGAAGCACAGCAACCCTGGGAACACTACATCCATCTGCCGGTGGTTCCCCGCATCCGGTGTCCGCCCCCAAACCACCCTCCCACACAGCCCCAGCTTCCTGCCTCTCATCGAGACCTGGGTGTTCCTGGGGAGGCCCAGGTTGGGGTCCTCAGAGGCCCAAGGATTCCAAGGGCTTTTGGGTTTTTTGGGGAGGGGCTCCCCTTGTAATTGAGACCACCCGGCCAGAATCCAGCATAGGGTTCCCTGCCCTGTGGTTTTCTTTGGGACTCCACATGGAAAGAAGAGAAACTTGGAAGTGAAGAACCTCAGCTTCCCCTTTCTTTTGCCCCTCAAACCTCAGAGGTCTGTCAAGCTGGACCTCTCTCTCTCTCTCTCACTCTCTCTCTCCTTTTCTCTTCATCTGCAGCCAGGCTGGCCTCAAACTTATGGCAATCCTCCTGCCTCAGCCTACCAAGTGCTGGGATCACAGGCATGCGTCACCACACCTGGCTGATCCCATTTTTATCTTATTCTAGTACTTCCTAGCATTACTGCACACTTAACTGTATTCTAAATGCTTAAAAATAGGGGCCGGGGACACAGCTCAGCGCTGCAGCGCCTGCCTGGCAAACGTGAGGTCCTGAGTTCGATTCCCAGTACACTCCCCCAAAATGCTTAAAAATAGACACTATTAATATTCTCCCCATCCTACAGATTCAGAAACTGAGGGCTTACTGCTCAAGAACACATAGCCATACTGAGCATGGTGGTGCACACCTATAATCCCACCACTTGGGAGGCTGAGGCAGAAGGATCACCTAGAGTTCAAGGTCAGCCTGGAATAGATATTCAGACCCTGTCTCAACAAAACAAAACAAAACAAAACAAAACAAAACAAAACAAAAAACATAGCTGTTCAGTAAGTGACAGAGGTAGAATCTGAACTCAGGGGCCTGGCTCTTAAGCCTACAGTTCTAACCTTGATGCTAACCTATCTGCTATATAGTGCAGGAGGCTGGGGTTAAGAATATAGCAAGTGACGGGTGGATTGTGTAGGGATTAAATAAAAGTGGTGACAACAAAGCTATTGTCAGGGTTGTAGCTGTCTGTCTTCATTGGACAGTTGGGAGAGACAAGTGGAGATGAAGAGGACTGTTGGCATAGGATGGAGTGAAGACAAGGCTGACAGAGAGAAGGCAGGGCTATTGATGCCAAAACAGGGGTATATATGGGATTCATGGGGGACAGGAGGGGATTGATGGGGGAATTGAAAGAGCTGGGTCAGCAAGTTTGTAGGGGGTGGCAGCATAGTTACAGAGGTCACAGGGAGAGCAGTTTGGGGGCTGTTGACTTTACAGACTCCAAGGGCAATGGGGTACTTCTCAGTGCAACAAGAGCAGTTGAGGAGCTGGACTCCAGCCCTCCCCTCATATCACCCACCTCTTCAGGCCCTCTTGGTCTCTCTTCCCCACCTAAGCATCCCAGAAGTGCTCTGTGCAGATGGCAAAGCTCACACCACCACCCTGTGAGACCTGCTATAGATCTGCAGTCTTCTAGGTAAAAATCTAAACCTGTTTTGAAAAGTTTTATTTGAAAAGTAGGGGACATGAAAGAAAGCAGCATGGAGACTGTATTTTCCTGCCAGGGTCCTCAGGTCAGAAGCCAGACTTGGGTTGCTCAGGTCTACAGGTCCTTAAGACCCTTCCAGTCTGTGGGCTCCCAAGGATGGTACCCACCCACATCCTCTCAGGCTCTTACCTCTCCCCGCTGGCTGCCCACTTCCGGTGCCTGAGAAGACACCTAGGTGACGGGTAGGCTCTGAGGGAGGGGGTGGGGAGGATCTGGTTAAATTTCAGAAG
Source organism: Erethizon dorsatum (assembly GCA_028451465.1). Taxonomy (NCBI): domain Eukaryota; kingdom Metazoa; phylum Chordata; class Mammalia; order Rodentia; family Erethizontidae; genus Erethizon; species Erethizon dorsatum. The sequence continues at coordinate 38,904,482 of CM051822.1, read as the reverse complement.
GAGGAGGAAGTGAGTCCCTGGGAGTTTTGGGCTGAGAGGAATAGGTAGAAAAGAAAAGTGGGGACGGGGCTACTATCTTTGCTGCTCCATCCTCTGGAAGCCAGGGGCCTGCCGTACCCTGAGATGTTTCCTTCACAGCTAAGATAGGAAGTTCCGAGTAGGTCATCACCTCTGACTGGGCAACGGCTTGCTGTCCTTGGGGGTGGCTGGGAAACAGGCATACCCCAAACAGAGCACCAGGAGCCTCTGTAATGGTGAGGCAGGCCATGCATGCCCCCACTACCAGGCCCTCCTCAGCTGGGCACAGGCTGGCTGTTGGCATAAGCCTGATCCGGGAAGGAAGCCCGGGCTCTGCGGGTCTGGGCACACACTGAGGCGTAGAGCTCTGGCTCTGTGTCCGCAGCCTGGGGCTTTGGTTCAGAGTCTACCACCACCTCCGAGTACTTGATGGGAGTCCCAGGGCTGGGGATCCGGCCCTGAGGAGGCAGCAGCTGCAGGCTGGTGTAGCACATCACCTCCTCTGCAACCTGGAGATGTGAGGTATTAAAAGTTCACTGGACCCTTGGAAAAGTCCCTTTCTTCCCCTTTTCTTCAACCACAGCCAACTCACCCTGGCAGAGCTTCCAGGGGATGGATCCTGTTGGCCCGGCCTTGGCTCTTGTGACAGCCGTCCTGGGACAGGGAATAGGAAATCGGTCAGCTTCTTGTTCCTCTCCTGCATGTCCCCATCCTGGCCGCTGTGCCCTCCCTTTTGTGGTACCCTACCTGTCTGTAGATAGTGCAAGTTTCCATACAGGGGGACTTCTTCCGCAGACCCTCCAGAGCTGCAATGCAGAGTTTGGGGGGTGAGTGTGGACTTCTCTGGAAGAGGGAACCCTCAGTCAACCTATCCCTGTTTGCCCCTGCTCACCGTCCGTGCCCTGGCTGACTTCTGCTCCGGGCACTGGTCCATTGGAACAAGAGTGCAGCCAGTGAGATGAGAAGCAGGAGTGTCACAACTCCTAAGAGGGCCCACAGTCCCCAGGCCTGGGTTAAGGAGGGGAATCCTGTGGATGAGACAAGGGGGTGTATTATTGCCCAGTCCAACCCCCACCCGGTGCCAGCAGGTAGGATGTGGGGCCGCATGACCCCTCCCCCAAAAGACCCTGCCCTGCCCAGCTCACCGGACACTGGTGGATCTGTGCAGTTGTCACCTTTGCTCATGACTGCTGATAAGAAACCCTGGTCCATAAGCACACCGCGCTGAGCTGAGGGTCAGTCCCATTCATGGCCTGACAGCTGCCACAGCCCCCCGTACAACCATCACTCTCTGGGCCCGGCCCTCACAGCTCAGCATCCCCAATACTGGTGGTGGCAAAGTTGCCGGTTTCCGGGGAGGAAGGGGGAGGGGTGGGATGAGCGAAGAAAGAACGAAGATCCCGCCCTGTGCCTGCACCTGCACCGCTCTGTGCTCCCCACCCCATGCCCTTTCACCCAAGGAGAGACGCAGGCCTGAGTGTCCTGTGCCACGTGCATGTGGGCCCAGGAAGACTCTGAGGGACAGAAGTAGCATGAGGAGGGACCAACAAGGGCAGGAGCACCCCTCTGCCACAGGATGTCCCCCTTTCTCTCCTGAGTCCCAAGGAGGAGCGTGGATTCCTCAGAAAGCATGCTCCAACGGGGAATGGCCTTGGTACCCACAGTGCCACCACAGCTTAAGGCTGCCCGAGAGGAAAGACGTTCAGATGATCATTGTCGTTGTTACTAGTGTTACGCTTTGGGGGATAGAGGAAGCTAGAGTCTCCTCTTCCAACCCATTTCATCCAACTTTTCCCTGAGAAGAGAGCCTCTGGGTTACATGCATTAAAGATTCCACCCCTGCACTACCCTGCTGTGCCTGCGCGGTCCTGGGCAGGCCTTCAGGGCGCTGCCTGCCGGCCTAGAGGCAGCCAAGCCTCAGGGGAGGCTACCAATGTGGGAAAAGGGAATTTAAATTCCAGCTATAAATGGAAGTATAAATTTAAATTACAGTGGCTTGCCAAAGATAGGGATGACAGAAGCCCAGCCACTCTGATTCCAGGCCATAAGGAAGTAGACTGTCTGCAGACACTTTTTAAAATACAATAAAATTAACTAAAATTCATTCTCTCTCCTACCTCTCCCCCCATTCGCCCTCCCCACTGAAGATTTAACCCATAGCCTCACACATGCTAGGCAAGCACCTTGCCATTGAGCTACATCTCCAGCCACCCGCCTCTTTTCTTTTTTTTTGGTTTTTTGAGACAGAGTCTTGCTATGTAGTTCAGCCTGGCCTCGAACTCACTATGTAGCCCAGGCTGGCCTCAAACTCAAGGCAATCCTCTTGACACAGCCTTCCAAGTGCTGGGACTACAGGCATACACCACCACACCCAGCTATAATTTTTTATTTTTAGATAGGCTTTCACCAAATCACCAAGGCTGGGCTTGAACTCAAAATTCTCCTAGCGCAGCCTCTCTGAGTTCTGGGATTACAGGCATGCACACCATGACTGGCTTTAAACTTTATTTTGAGACAGGCAGGGTTTTGCTAACTTGACCAGGCTGGCCTCAAACTTGTGATCTTCCTGCCTTAGCCTGTCAAGTAGCTGGGACTACAGATGTGTGTGTCACACACCCAGCCCAGGCTCCTTCTCAGTATTATGTTTTATCAGGTCTAAAAAGTGCCAGTGACAAAATAGTTTTCCCTTAAAAATCTTCTGTAGATCTTAGTTCTAAATTGCTGTGATCCCTAGAGTTTCAATGATATAGAAACTTCAAATGAGCATATTTTTGCTGTTTATATTTTTAAAACATTGTAATCTAAATGGAAATTAACCCAGAGAACTGCTAGTTTTGCAAAAGGACCTTAACACAAGCAGATTCATCTACACATATTTATATCTAGAATTAGTTCTTAATAGTTTGGAATTATTCAAGTTTACTTCCAGCACAATGTCTTTGTGTCTTTCCAACCCCAAAGATAACTACATTTTTCTGCATTTAACCAGTAGACTTAAAATAAACAATGAGTTGGGTAAGACGGCATGCGCCTGTAGTCCTCGGTATTTAGGAGGCTAATGCTGGAGCCCAGGAGTTTGAGGTCAGCCTAAGCAAAGTGGTGAAGGCATAGTCTCGAAAGGGAGGGTGGGGAAGGAGAGGGAAGGAGGGAGACAGAGGAAGAGAGAAAAGAAAAGAAAGCTTTCAAAAATAATGAGGGGGCCAGGCACAAGTCTGTAATCCCAGCACTTGGGAGGCTGAGACAGGAGGGTCGCCTTGAGTTCGAGGCCAACCTGAGCTACATAGTGAGTTCAAGGCCAGCTCGGACTACATAGCGAGACTCTGTCTCAAAAAATAAAATAAGGGCCGGTGAGATGGCTCAGCGGCATAAGCGCCTGCCTTGCAAGCGCGAGGGCCCGAGTTCGACTCCCGGATCCCACATACGAAAAAGGGGCCGGTGATATCGCTCAGCGGCACAGGCGCCTGTTGGCGCGCAAGGTCCTGAGGTCGACCCCCGGCACCCACAAAAAAAAATAAAATAAAATTTAAAAAATAAATACATAAAATAATGAGAGACCGACGGCGTAGCTCATGGTAGAGCATGTACTTAGCTTAGCATGCTTAGGGCCCTAGATTCACATACCTTAGCACAGCAAAGGGTGGGGGGCTGAGGGTGTAGTCCAAAGGTAGAGCTGGGAGGCACCGCGTTCCATCCCTAGCATCAATAAATATATGAAATAAACAATTATAGCAAGTGATTGTTAAATTGAAGAAACTGAATTTGAGTTACATAATCCCATCATGCTGGATGACATGGAGTTTTTATTTATATTTAAATTTTCTGGAATTTGTTGTGAAATACTACTTTTCTGAATAATTGCCAAACTTATCCTTATGCTTTAAGACTTTTCCTATTAGTATACCTGCTGCTTCATGTGAAAGAAACTTTTTGAAATGAAATTTAATAAAAGGGCCTTTAGTCAACTGTAAGATCAACAAACCTGGTTATACTTCTGTTGGCTATGAATATGTAAAGATTATTTTTGACAAATTTGCCAAAGTTAAGAATATAAAAAAATTGCCGGGCATGGTGGAACACACCTGTAATTCCAGCACTTGGGAGGCTGAGGCAGGTGGATCATGCTAAGTTCGAGGCCAGCCTGGGCTACATAGTGAGACCCTTTCTCAAAAAAAAAAAAAAAAAAAAAAAAATAGTAACACTGTTCAACAGTCAGACAGATTGTATGTTCCTTTTCTCAAAAAAATGCAATAATGTAACAAAGAAGTATTACCCATTATTATTCCCTTTCTTGTTCTGCAATGTTTATTTCATATAAAATTAATGATCTATCTTTAACACCGACATGACTATATCTACAGGGTTCAATGATTTAAGAATATTAACTGTCTTGAGTTTTCTTTCTTGGCTTCTATTATTGCATTTCATGATTATTGCTGAATATAATTTTGTCAAATAAAAAAATTTTTAATGGTTACACTTGAGCATTAAATATACTAAATATACCCCCATCCCTTATCAATGTAAAAATTGAGAGATTTCCAATTTTTATTTTTATTTTATTTATTTATTTTGACACAGGGTCTTGCCCTGTAATTCAGGGTGGCCTTGAACTGACTATGTAGTCCAGCCTGGCCTTGAACTTGCGGTGATCCTCCTGTCTCAGCCTCCTGAGTGCTGGGATTGCAGGCGTGTGACACCATGCCCGGCAAGATTTCTGATTTTTAAAATCCTGATTGAGCCCATCTCAAAATAAAATAATTCTTTTTGAAAAAAATCAGGTCTAGCAATAGTGGGCTTGAGTTCCCTAAAGGCAGCAGTCAGTTGGGAGCCACTTATCTCATTATAATTGGACCTAACCCCTTATTTACATCAACTATGCCAATCAGCCTAGACTCCAGGTTTGGCCTGCCCAGCTCTCCACACAGCCCGCCTGTGATCAAGTAGACTCTGACAACTTCCCTGGGTGTGAGTCTCACCCGGCTCTGTCCTTCCTCCTCCCTTTCTGGAAAAACAAGATCATGTACTCATATTTCATATAGCTATTGCCTGTTGATAGGAATGTGAATGGAACGTAGTTCTGTCCTTACACAGCAAAGTGGCCCTGTGTATCCCAGAAAATGAAATGATGACATGAATCAGAGGGAAAAAACACCTTTCTACCTAGAAGGGTCGTGGGACACATGGAAAAAGAAGGGCGGTGAGGCAGATGGTATGGAGATTCCCAGACTATTTGTATTTCCAGACAGGGTCTTCGCTGTCTCTAAATTGCCCAGGCTGGGCTTGAACTTGCGATCCTCTTACCTCAGCCTCTCCGAGCGCCGGGTTCATTCTTTTAAAAGAGCCTAATTATAGCTAACGCGTTGGGTCGTCCTGAGCATTCATTAATTTCATTCCATTATTTACCTAGTGCCTGCTAGCGCCCTGTCCTGTGCTAGACTCTGGGATTAAAACAGGAAATAGGGCCGAGGATTTAGCTCAGTGGCACAGCGCCTCCCTGGCAAGCGCGAGGTTCTGAGTTCGATTCCCAGTACCTAAAAATAAACAACTAAATTAATGAATTAATTAAAAAAAACAGGAAATAGAGACGTGGCTCCTACCCTCATGGAACGAATAGCCTAGCGGTAATAAAGAAAGTAAAATAGTTGCAGAATGAATTAGAAGTTAAGGGTCTGAATGAAGGGAACACACTTCAACTCAGCTGAAAGTTGTGTAGAAGTCAAGTGTGCAACAAGGAAATGGAGGTGGGACGTCCCGGGGAGAGTTAATGTAATTTCAACTGCCTAGCTCTTAGAGTAGCTGTTCAGGTGCAAATCACTACTAAGAACGGTTCTAAGCATTCTACTTAGATTACCTCATTTAATCATAACAACCTTGAGGTGCATGAGTATCATCATCTCCATTTCTCAAGCTGCAAATTGAGGCCCGGAGAGAGGCTAAATAATTTGTCCAAAGTAATCTGTAATATGAGGCACAAGAAAAACAGGGTAACTACTTTGAAGGAGGCAGACAGGCATTCATCCTACCAAGGCCACGGAGGTTTATTAAACAAAATGCTGCCGCGCTGAGAATGAGCCCCGTGTGGTTGGTGCGTTCAGACGCACTGCCTGCGTCACTAGGAAAGCTGACGGATAACATCCCGCAACACGCCGCTCAGCTCTCCCACCAGAAAGATTGGGTTCGCCTCTTAGCGGGTTAGGTGTGAAACGCGGGGAAAGCTTACGCGCGCGAGCGCGTGGCACTTTCTGCCCAAGGTCCGGGGACTTTCCCCTAGGCAAGGTACATGAGGAACACGTCCTCCGTTTGTGGCCCAGGAAGCAGGCCTTCTGCGCGAACTTCGTTTTGTCTCTTGGACTCTTAGTATTTTATACCACTGGCAGAGATTTCATTTTACAGTTAGAGTGAGAAAGTTAGTGTTATGAAAGTTAAAAACAAGTAGCCTTTTAAAATATAACATTTAAAGTACAAGTTTTTGGAGGCATTCTGGCGGAAAGAATACCTAAATAGATTAAAAATGAACTAATTTAGGAAAACGAGACGGACACTTCCTCATGCAAATACATCTGGTCCCGCCCTACTTGGAAAAGGGCGTGGCCTATGTAGGAAGCCCAGAATGGGCCTGCTTCAGTTGCGTGTGCGCGTGCGCACTGGTAAGTCAACGCTGCAACGACTACGAACTGCGCGCTGCCTGTGCGCCAGCAATGGCGGGCGCGGTTTCGCTGTTGCTTGTGCTGGGACTGCTGCCTGTGTCTGCGCTACTCGAGGTTCTCGGAGAGTGCCCCAGCCGCCAGCTCAGGGCACACCCAGGTACCAGCAAGGGCTGCTGGAGGGAGGCTGGGACTGCCTGGGTGGAGTCTCCGCTGTGCTGACGGCTCTCCGCCCCCTCCCTCCGCAGGGCACCGCGCCCAGGTCGGTCCTGGGGCCACTGAACCCTGGCGGCGGCTGGCGCCTAAGGACCAGCGCGAGCGGGCCCGGGCGCTACCTTGGGGGGCGCTGTACACCGCGGGCGTCGTGGCCTTTGTGCTGTACAAGTGTTTGCAGGTGCGGGACGGCCGTGAGTGGGGTGGCTCCGGGCCCGAATCTCCCACGGGAGCGCCACGGTACCAAAAACAAGACACCACTTGCTGACTGTAAAACACAGTAGTTTCTTGGCTTCCCCACAGCTGCTTTTGTTTTTGTTTTCTCCATTGGTGGTACTAGGTATTGAACCCAGGGCCTTCTCACTGAGCTCCATCCCTAGTCTATCTTTATTTTTATATTTTAAAACAGGGTCTCGCTAAGTCGCTAAATTGCCCAGGTTGCCCCATTATGAGGACCCAGGGAAGTAATGGATGTGAAGGGCGCCTGATAAATAAATAGTGACCGTCACATTTAATCTTCCCACAGTGCAATGAAGAGCCATCCTTTGCTCAGAGTCACCCACTTAGTAACTAGTGGAGCTGAGATTTCAACCCAACTAGTACCATTAGGTACTTAGGTACTGTTCCCAGCGAGATTTCAAACTTGGCACAAGTGGTTGATTGCTGCAGCCGCAGTGTGTCTAGAATTCAAACCACCAACCAGTCCCAGGTTCTCCTTGGGAAAGAGGCCCTTAAGTGTGAGCTGACACTACACTTTGGTGGATTGAAACTGTTGAAATGGCAAGTAGTACCACCCAGGGCTGTATCTTCAGCCCTGATCCTATAACTTACTTGCTTTAGGAAATAAAAGGATTAAGCTTGGAGATGATACGAAATTAGAAGAGATAGCTAAAAATGATCCCAGGTAGACATGATAAGCGAAGATGAATCTTGATTTTTTATTTATTTACCTATTTTTTTATTAGAGACAGGGTCTCGATAGGCAGTCCATACTGGCCTTGAACTCACTTTGTAGCCTAGGCTGGCCTCGAATTTGTGGCAATCACCCTGCCTCAGCCTCCCGAGTGCTAGGATCACAGGTGTGCACCACCATGTCCAGCAGGAGTCTGATTTTAATGATGAAATTTCACGATATATTAAACTAAGTTCTTGCATCCAAGTACTAGTCAGGAAGAAACAACTTAGTAGCAGCTGTGAAAAACAGACATTCCACCTGCCTACTACATAAATTCATTATGTGATGTGACAACTTCCCAAATCAGTGCTCAGAACAAAGTATTGTGCTTCATCTGCTGATCAGAACACTGGGAGAATTTTATTCTCATCAGGGTAGTGCTTTGAGAGCACTTATGTGCTCAATACAGCAACTAGAGAAAAACATGAATTGCGCACTAACAGAAAAGATTGAAGATTTTATACCACAAAAGACTGGAGAAGGGTTAGGGGTGTGGCTCGGTGGTAGAGCACTTGCTTAGTAGGCAGGAGGCCCTGGGTTTGATCCCCATTGAGTGCCATGCGCGCGCGCATGCGCACACACAAACACACACACAGTGGGAAGGAAAGAGTATGACCATTATTTTAAAATTCCTGAGGGGCTATCATGTTGAAGACACAGACATTATTTGGAAAGCACTAATCTCTAATCAGCATCATGGAAAGAAGATAAATGAAGAACAGATTGTGGCATTATATATGAACTGACAATCAGAGCTTTATCAAACTGGAAGAGTTGCTCATTCCTGAAAATGTTTCAGCACTGATCACATGTGGGGCATATTGATATGTCGTGTGAAAAGCTGGACTGGAAATGATTGTGATTCTTTGAACTAAAAACTCAATAGTTTCTCTACCGCAAACTCTGCTTCTCTCCTTATTGGCTTTGGAGACATGCTAGAGAAGAACCTTGTTGCTGCAGTATTGCCCTTTCCTTCCTCTACAACAGGGCAAAGATGAGGTTGCAGATCTCCAAGAAGAGAAAGGCAAGAAGGAATCATTGCAGTCAGGTGAGTTGAACTGTCTGTGCTTAGTGGGGAGAGATAAGGGACAGCAGAATATAAGTAACCATTGCCCCTCCCCCTTTCCCTCTTCTCCAGAGCAACAGCTAGCCCAGTTGACACAACAGCTGGCTCAGACAGAGCAGCACCTGAACGACCTGATGGCCCAGCTGGACCCCCTTTTCGAGCAGTGAGAATTTGTGGGGGAATTTGTGGTAGGTGGGAAGAATGGGGACAGACTGGGTAGGTCTTGAGTGGGTATTTCTGCAGTGTGATTGCTCTGGTTGGAACCCAGCGGGAGCTTTTGGATAAGAAACTACAAACCATTCACCAGCTTCTCCAAGACTGCAACCCTGGAAAGGGTGTGGAAGCTCCAGAGTCAGGTAAAGAGTGGGGAGTTGAGTTTGGTGAGGGTAAGATAAAATCCTGGAAATTGGAGCATGCTGATCTTTCCCCTCACAGAGGCCAGCATACCCTTTCCTGAGGATTTACAAATAGAGGAGGAGGATGAAGAAGAGGCTAGTGACAGTCAGGCCTGGAAGGAGCCTGTAAACTGGAACACAGAGACATGGAACCTGGCTACTTCCTGGCAAGTGGAACAGGGACTAAGGAGAAGATGCAGCAAGCCTGTGACAGATGGTCTCAGGCACAGCCCCATCCAGGAAGGAAGGACAACTCCAGAAGGTCTAGTAAAACCAAGTCTATTCTTGTGACTGGATTCTCCTGTGTACTTTTCCCTCGCAGCTGATCATACATACACCCATACTAGGTGACTAAGGACAGCCAGGCCTTCTTGAAAACCTTTCCTTATTAGGACAAAAGAGGCTGCCTTCCACAGTGAGAGCAGAGCAGACAGAGGGAGCTCCAGTTCTTTTCCTTGTATTACTGAGGCCACCAGCCTTCACAACCCAGAAATCCCTTTTCTCATAGCTGAGACAGAAAGGTCTTTCAAAAAAAAAAAAAAAAAAAACCTTTATTAAAATCCAGTGGAAAATAAATTATGCCACACATAAAAATAGTCACATTTCCAAAGTTGCAGTCTTGATAAACAGCTGGCCATAGATAGCATGAGCTTATCAGTCCCAAAGCTCCTGTGTTGGAAGGGCTGGTTCAGCTTATGTTCAGTCAGGTCAGAATTGACTTCCTATTTTTTTTTTTTTAGGCAGGATCTCACTATGTAGTGCAGGTTAGCCTTGAACTCCCTTATGCAGTCCAGGCTGGCCTTGAACTCACAGTGATCCTTCTGCCTCAGCCTCCCGAGTGCTGGGATTACAGGTGTGTGCCTGGCTGGTTTTCTGATTCTTAAGAGCTGGTCTGATGATCTGATGACCCAGAGTATAGCTTGGCAAACACAAAATGACCCTTGTTAAACTAGGAAGGGTCGTGAGTTCTCACTTTGTTAGAAGATCCTTTTGTACTCTTGGCTCTGACCTATCCCCTGAAGTGTCCTGAATTTTGGAATTTGTAAGGTTCTTCTAGTTCTTCTGGCTGCTGTGGAGAGAAAACAGTTCAGGCATTAGCAAGAGTGCTCTTCAGACACAATTACCTACTGGCTTGGGGGAGGTTGCAAGCAGATATAGGAATGAGCTAGGATGAGACTTGCTCATTTCCAGTCATGGGACTTGCACAGCACTCTTCTCTGGGAAGACACAACTTACCTGATAGCCAAAGTCAGACTCTTGTACCAGTGTGACAGCTCCTCCTGGTCTGTGGACATAAGTAGTAGTTTCTCATGGGGGAAGGACAGCTAGGGAGAGACCACCTCTTAGTGCATGGCTTAGTGCAGGCCAAAGCCCTCATTGTTTCCATGGAGGTAATTTAGGGATGAGATGAGAACTAAATATGAAGCCGAGCCCTCAGCTGTGTATCCTCTCATTCCCATGAAGAGGGACTCAGGCCAAGGGGATAAACAAGTCCAGAAGCATTTTGCATCTAATGTTCCCACCTATTACTTACGCTGAGCAATCCACCACAAGGACCTCCTGAGTGGCCAAAGACCCTGCAGAGTTGACACTGGGCCATGGGGTAGAGAGCCCTGCAGGCAAAGGTGCCACTCTTCAGTAGGTGCAATGGCGGTCGCGGCTTGGCCATGAGAAGAACATCAGAGAAGAGGAAAAACATGCGGGGCCGAGGCTTCCCAGTGGGAGGCACCACCAATAGCCAGCCCTGGTGTAGGAACCAGCGTCCTGGAAAATGGGAGGACTCTTACCCATGGGAATAGAAGGAAAAGCTGAGGAAATGGGGTATGTGCTGGCTCTATAGAGGAAGAAGCGAGTAAGAACAGGAAGTTGAGGATTGAGGCAGGGAAGTACATGGTCAACCTGAGGTGAAACCCTTTGCCTGGCGTCCACTGAGCAAAGCCTGGACACGCCGAAGGTGCTGGTCATTCTTCTGTTTCTGATCAATGATGTGGACTCTCTGGGCAGTTTCACTGATCAGCCGGGCAGCCCCTGGAAGAACATCTTCCACATCATTCCCAATACAATTTTGACTTTGGGTGACTGATGGTAAAAGGGGTTATTCTGGAGGAGATCTGGGTTGGGGCATAATTTCTTGAGGAAAAGGCAAAGAAGGATGCTATACATATTAGTGGAAAATAGAGACACACCAGACACTGGGAGATGCTGAAAACCAGAAAGGGATGCTGGAGAGGAGCAAGAACCTACGTGTGAGCTGTTGGTGGTCAGGGCTGTTGGGACCTGTGTTTTCAGCCAAAGCAACGACAAGATTCTCATACCTGGAATTGGACAATGAGAAGTCTATAAGAGGGAAGTAGAGCAAAATTCCCTCTGCCTCTGTTGACAAGATCAGTTAACCTACATCCTTCATTTGCAGGGCCAGGAAAGATCTGCTTCTGGACATTGTATTCCCTTCCGTGTGGAACTCAGAGCCTGGGCTCACACTGAAGAGTCAGTGGCAGACTGACCATAGTTCAGGAGGTCAGGTCAGAAGATGGTAAATTAAACCAAGGAGGATGTCAGCCCCTAGCTCATTCCCAGGAATTGAAATTCTAGCTGGGTGTGGTGGTGCATGCCTGCAATACCAGCTCTTGGGAGGCTGAGGCAGGAGGATTGCTGAGAGTTCAAGACCAGCTTGGGCTACATAGAGAGTTCAAGGCCAGCCTGAACTACATAGCAAGACCCTGTCTCAAAAAAAAAAAAAAAAAAAAATTATAGTGTACACCGGCCCTTCCTCTCCGAATACCCCATGTCAGACCCTAGTACAGGACCTCTTATTTCAATATGGAGTTCCATAGTCCCATGCCTGAGACTGCTGATCCTGAGTACTCTGTTACTCAGGTAATTGGCCCAGGGGAATGACGGGGGTGGGACAGACCCCATGTCTTCTCACAAAGCTGAGGGCAGCAGTCAGTCTCAAGAAGTTGGTTTGAGTCAAGGGGATTCACTCACTGCTGGAGCCGCTGCAGAGGCAGAGGGAGCAGGTCCTGCAGCTGAAGTCCTCCAAACTGAGGGCGGCCTTCCTGAAGCCTCACCAACCGCCGAAAACGTTTGTTTTTCTTTAGCTGCTCCTAGAGTGAGGGGGAGAGTTCTGGCAGCAGGGAGAGAAGCCACTCCTATTGTGCCCATCTGTATACACACTCCAGCCTTCATTAAGTGGTATGCTCCTGAGAGAAACCTGGTCTCCCTACTGAGAACTTAGCCCAGTGCTAAGCACCCAGAGGGCTCTATAAATGCAGGAACTGAATGAATGAAGATTAAGGGGCAAGCAAGGAAAAGGGATAGGTTTGAGATCATCCCCAGGTTACCTGTAGGGTGGTCTGGGACCTCTCTGCGTTGGCAGCAAATTGGGCATAGAGCTCCAGGTGGGTGCAGAAGCCTTCCAGCCCCTGTCCCCAGTGTCCTTCTTCCAAGTAGGGAAGCAGCTCTCTGTGTGGGCAAGAACCATAAAAGGGCAGCCCAACGATTACTCATTTAAATCTTTTAGTGGGGGGGGTACAGGGGGTCGAACTCAGGATCTCACACAGCAGCAGGTGCCTGCCTTTTTTTCCTTTATGTGGGTTCTGGGAGTTGAACTCAGGACCTCACGCTTGCCAGGCAGGTGCTTATGCCACTGAGCTATCTCACCGGCCCCACTCATTTAAATCTTATAACCCTGTCCCAAGGTAGTGCTATTGCCCCATTTTGCAGATGGTGAAACCAAGGTCACAGGTGAGAAAATTGGCAGACTCCAACTATGAACCTGTGGTTCTGCGTTTGTGCCAGAGGCAAAGCCCTCCCTCTTCTCCCTGTGCCCTTTCCACTCACTGGCTGGCACCGTAAATGAGCTCCCAGCACCCAAACAGGGACTGGCGCTCTGGAGGTCGCAGGGTCCCCTTGGCTTTCAGGATCCCCAAGAAGTACTGTGGAAGGAGAGAACAAGGGATCTGAGTCTAGAGAAAAAAGCCAAAGCCATAGTACAGGCAGAAAGTGTAGCGTCAGTCCGAGCTCCCTACATGCAGGCAGACCTTCCAAGACCCACCATACTCGGGGTCACGGATCTCAGAGACCCTCCCACACCCTCGGACTGCCGCCCCACAGCGGGAGGCCCGCACCGTGGCCACCAGCCCCAGTTGTTCCTGGTAGCGCCGCTCGGTCTCCAGCAGCTCCCGGGATGTGCAGGCGCGTTTCCGCTCCCATCGAGCACGCTGCTCCAGCAACGGGCACCGCGAGCCAGGGCCGGGGCTCGCCATTGCCTGACCAAGGCCTGGACGTTTGGGCTGCAGCCCGCCAGAGATTCAAATCCCAACCGCTCCAGGGGCGGAGCAGCCGGGCTGCGGCCGGGAGCAGAGCGCAGGACTGAGCATGCGCAGCGGCCGCCGGACCCACCCTCTCTCCTCCGCTTCGGGCCGCCCAACTCAAGGGCGGCGCTGTGGGCGCCGGCCGGTGTGGGTGGGTGATCTGGCTCGCCTCTGAACAGCACTAAGTTGGGAAGCAGCCAGGACTTGGGAGTCCAGAGACTTGGGAGGTACAGCTATTGGCAGAGCCTTAGTGCCCTACCTGTAGAAGTGGGAATGGGGCGATAATTAGGCACATATTCTGTCCTGAGTCCATCCCAGACACTGAGGGTTCAGTCATTCCCAGTGCTTTCACTACTTAGGAACCTTCTGGGCCCTGGACAAAAGTGTAGTTTTTTAAGCTGCTATTGTTTTTCATCTCATACTGATGCAAAACCTGACAGCCAACCAGCTTTTGGCAGGTGTCAGTAACTAACACAGTAGTTTGGATCGGCTGTAATTCTGGTCCAAAGTAAAAGCTTTGAGTTGATTGGTCTGTGCAGCCTTGTCAAAAATACAATATACCAGATTTTTTTAAACTTAGGTCTTTTGAAAAATTGGAATTAGCCCTGGAAGGTAAACTGGCAGTGCCATTTTGTTAGTATGTGTCAGAAATCTTCAAATGTGCCTACATTTTAGACCCAGCAATTCTAAGAATGCATCCTGAATGGTTATATGGAGAAATATATGTACCAAGATATCTGGCACAATGTTGTTTATAAGAACAGAAAATTGGAAATCATCTCAATGCCTACTGCTAAGGAACTGGTTAGAAAAACTATGGTACAAACATGTGAAGAAATAATATAAAAACGTTAAAAATAATATAATACAAAAAACAAACAAAAAACTACCAAGCCAGGTGTGGTGGCACCCTCCTGAAATTCCAGCACTCTGAGAGATTGAGGAAGGAGGATCACAAGTTCAAGCACAGCCTGGACAACTTAGCAAGACCCTGTCTCAAAAAATGGGCTGGAGGTGTAGCTCACTGTGAAGGCCCTGGATCCAGTCTCCGGTAACACCCCACCACCACCACCACCAAAAGCTGTTGATATGGGAAAACACAGAAATTATATTACTGAGAGAAAAAAGCAAGCTACAAAGATGCATGTGTAATACGATCTCCTTTGTATAAAAATATATGAAAGGTCAGAAGACTAAACGATCAAAAGCAAATTGTGGTTTTCATCTCTGGGTGATGAGACTGAAGATAATTGAACAAATATGTATTCAGTACCTAACCTGTGCCAAGTAGTGAATCACTGAAGTGAAAGGTATGAACCAACAGGGTAACTTTTTAAATTCCCTCAAACTTTTCTTCACTTTTCCCAAGAATTCTGCATTAAGCATGCATTATTTTGTAATTTGGAAATTATTTTATAGTAAGAAACAAAATGTAAGACAGGAACTTTAGACCCCATTCTGAGCATTTTCAACTCTTAGGAATCTGGGCTCCAAGCCAAGAACCAAGGGATCGTCAGGGTACTGAGCTCCCCTCCAGCTCTGATATTCTAAGAATTCTGAGAATGGAAAAATGCTGGCTTAGACCAGGGAGGAAAAATGAGAGTTTGGACAGACCGTATCTTAGGTTAAAATCCCAGGAGAACTGGTGACACCAGTTAGGGGGAGGACTGGTTAATAATGTCTCAAAAAATGAGAGACAGTCTACACTAATAGCTCAAGTAAGAAAGAGGAAAGAGTCTCATGGTAATCAGTATCACTGTGAGCCCAGGAGACAAGAATAAAGCACAATGCCTGGGGCACCACTGGTGATGGGTGTGTGTGATTATTGTGCCAGTGTGTATGTTTGAGTGGATGGAAGAGAGCTGGGGACTACAGCTCTGGTAGCAGGATGGGGAGATGGGACTGCCCAACTCTGGAGGAAGAACAGGGCAAAGCTGAGAAGATACGCTGAGAACATTCTGTGTATGAAGACATCCTGTGTATCCTTTTCAGTTCCACCACATTGTTAATGGACTAAGTTTTGTCCCCATAAGACATGTCCATGTCCATACCCAAGCCCCTAGAGCCTGTCAATGGGTGGAAGATGAGGTGGGGAAGGGTCTTTGCAGAGATAATGAAGGATCTTGATATGCAATTTTGGATGATCTCAATGGGCCTTAAATCCAGTGACAAATGTCTACAAGAGATACCCCATGGAGTTGGGCATGGCGGTACACACCTGTGATCCCAGCACTCAGGAGGCTGATGTAAGAGGATTGCCAGAAGTTCGAGGCCAGCCTGAAGTACATAGCCAAGACCCTGCCTTTAAAAAAAAAAAAAAAAAAAAAAAAAAAAGACACCCCATGGAGAGATACAAGGACAAGAGGAAAAGGCCATGTGAAGGAGGCAGACGTTATAGTCATGCAGCCATAAGCAAAGGAGCCACCAGATTCTGCAAGAGGAAAGGAAAGATTCTTCCCTAAAGTACAGCCTGGCCCTGCCCACAGCTTGACGTCAGACTTCTGGTTTCTATAACTGTGAGAGAGTACATTTCTGGGTTTTTTGTTTGTTTTGTTTTTTGTTTTTTGTGACAGTCTCACTGTGTAGTTTAAGCTGGGCTTCAACTCACTATGTAGCCCAGGCTGGACTTGAACTCATAGCAATACTCCTGCCTCAGCCTCCCAAGTGCTGGGATTACAGACTTGCACCATCACACCTGGCTCTATTTCTGTTGTTTTAAGATACCTATTATGTGGTAATTTGTTACGGAAGCCCTAGGAAACTACTGATGCAGATGGTGCGGTGGGCCCAGACTACAAGTCTGCCTCAAGGCCCCAGAAGATTCTGATCTATGTTCCCAATCCATGGCTGGAGAGAAGGGGACTTTTCTCCTTCTACCCCACCAATGAACAGCTCCCTTCTCTGCATCCCTGGGCTAGTCAGAAACATGTTTTAGTAACATGTTCCTCAGTGTCTGAAGACACAGACCCTAATGACCAAAGATGTAGCCTTACACAACCGCAGAGAGGTCCTACACCAGGTGACAAGTGCACTAGTTTGTTAGTCTTGAGTACACACTCTCCTAACCTGAGGAGACTCCAGACACAAGAACTCTGGGAGCTCAAAGATGTTTTAAGGGGTTTGGCACACTCCCACGTGTGAAGGCATGATCCAGGATTAGAGCACATCTCCACCCAGACGAGAATTGGCCACACAGAGAGCTAAGGAAGAAACAGAACTGTAGGGAAGACATTTGGAAAATTAGCTGTAACTGAGAGAGTGCTACATCTACCTTATAGGCAGAAGCTGTAAGAATGAAGCCAAAAGTGCAGTGGAGCCCCCAGGAAGTTGGAGAATCCAGGAATGTGGAACATCTGAGGAAAGCTGCAAGAGAGAAGCCATGAGGCCTATAACCACAGGCAGTGCCCTAGGGGCAGCATCACCCAAGTGCTTTGGTATTCACATCTCATTGCCACGACTTGCCCTGGGTGCTGAACATGAAACTATATCATTTAATGTTTGCCCTGCCAGGTTTTGGTCTTGCTTTGGTCCATTGATTTTTTCTTCTCCTTCTCCTTCTCCTCCTTCTTCTTCCTTCTTCTTCTTCATCTTTATTTTTTAAATTTTTTAAATTTTATTTTAGAGAAAAAATAAAAGTTTCAAAACAGGCTAATAGGAGAGTAACAATAATTAATACATTGCATATTGTTACCTTCATTGATTTCTATCCCCCTATTGGAATGGGAATATTTACCCTTTGCCATAATGTGTTGGAAGTGTTTAACTTTCTTTTGATTTTTACAGGGGCTTGTGGCTAAGAGTTTGCTTTGAGTCTGAGATAAGATGTGGTACTTGCACTTTTGAGCAATGCTGGAACTGTCAGGCCTTTGGCGAACTTAGAGCTTAAAGATGAACTGATAGTAATTTGCATAAAGGGATGTGTATGAGTCTTTTGGTGACCAGGGGCAGAATGTTATGGTTTATATGTAGATGTTCCCTTAACCCTTCCTGCGATCACAGGTGGGACCTTCGGAGGGTGACTGGATTATAGGGGCATTATAACTGACTTGCTGTTAGGAGGTAGGACCTGCTCAGAAGAGGTGGTCACTGTGGGTGTGACCCAGAAGATTGTATCTCCCTTCTCAACTCCTCCCTTGACTCTTTTTGCTGCCTGCCCACCATGCTGTGAGCAGCTCTCTGCCATGCTGTCCTGCCTTATAGCCAGTGGAATATGCACTGAAACATGAGCCAAAATAAACCTCTCCTCTTTTAAGTTGTGGGTGTCGGGTGATGTGCCTCAGTGATGAAGAAAGTAGCTAAGATACATTCTGTCTTGCACAGGCCCATCCAGTTCAGATATTATCATGTGCCCTCCACGTGTCAGGGTCCAAGCAAGGTGCTGGCTGACAACACGGCTGACTATCCAGAGTACATGCTGACCCAGGCATGGTATTGCACACCAGTAATCCTGGCACCTGGGAGGCTGAATTAAGAGAACTGCAGGGGGTTTGAGGCCAGCTTGGACTACATAGTGAATTCAAGGCCAGCCTGAACTACATAACAAGGCCCTGTCTCAAAAAACAAACAAGGGCCCGTGAGATAGCTCAGTGGCATAAGCACCTGCCTAGCAAGCGCGAGGTCCTGAGGTCGACTCCCGGTACCCACATTAAAAAAAAAAAAAAAACCAACCAGAGTGATTGCTGGATCTGACTGCCATGGATGGCTCTGAATTTGGATTAAGAAAGGCAACCTAGAATCTGTGTGTGTGTGTGTGTGTGTATGTGTGTTTTGCTGGGGACTGAATTTGGAGACTTGTGCATAATTGTGCATGCTAGGCAAGTGCTCTACCACTGACTGCATCCCCACCCCAGGAGGCAACCTTGAATCTTTAACTGCCTATCTCTTACACTGACCACTTGGAGAACAGTTGTTATCCAGCCATACAAATTTTGTTCTACAATATGACAATCACTCAGACAAGGCAGGTAATTCAGGATGGCATAAAAATTTGATGTCATAAAAATTTGATGTCATACTAGTTATGGTGACACCTGCCTATAATCCCAGCACTCTGGGAGGCTGAGGCAGGAGGATTACAAGTTTGAGCCCAGCCTGGGCTCCTCAGTGACTTAGTGACGCCCTTTCCCCCCAAAAAAAAGGGATGGGGTGGGGATGTAGTGAATGTCATGCTCCTAGGACAGTTGTAGTTTGACACATAGGTCATTGATATGAGCTGTCTGAGGCCAGGAAAGACATCTCAGTCAATTTTGTATTTCTCAATCATCTGGCAAAGTGATCTGCAGAGAGAAAATGTTCTATAATGGCTGCTGAATAAAAGATTGACTCAATCAAATATTGGACCCTGCCCTTATGGAGCTCAAGGCTATTAGGGCAGATAAAAATGTCATAAGTCACCCTAATATGAGTCAGATGGTGGGCAAGTTTAGTATCAAGGGCAATCAAAGAACAGTGGTAGTTCAAAGACACCATAGATCTTTCTGGACTGGTGTAGAAGGTTCGTTAAGAAAGGCTTCCTGAAGCTGGGCATTGTGGCGTGCACCTGTAATCCCAGCACCAGGTAGGCTGAGGCAGGAGGATAGCTGTGAATTCGAGGCCAGCCTGGGCTACACAGTGAGTTCAAGGCCAGTCTGAACTACACAGTGAGACTCAAAAAACTAAAAAAAAAATGTCTTCCTGGAAGAGATGGCCTGTGAGCTGAGTCTTAAGAATAGAAGGGGGAGGGGCTGGGGATATAGCTCAGCGGCACAGCGCCTGCCTGGCAAGCGCGAGGTCATGAGTTTGATTCCTGGTACCAAAAACAAAACAAAACAACCCTCACCCCCCAAAAAACAAAACAAGAATAGAAGGGGAGGAAAAAAAGGCACTTATACAAGGGAGAAAGTGAAACTATTTAACATCATAGTGGGTACACAAGCACTGATCCATCCAGAGTGGAAGCCGGCTGGGGCACTCAAGTGGGGTCCTGGGCCCCTTCTGTTGCAGGCATTACTCCTTTAGATGAGGGGACATGAGGCCTACAGAGTCCCCAGGGAAGAGCTGGGATAGACGAGCACCCTGGATCTAGAGGTTGTGGCCATATGCCAACAGGATTACAAGTATTTCAGTACATGGACACAATCATGCTGCATCCCTAGGGCCTAGAGCAGTATCTGGAGGGTTGGCAGAAGCTCAACTAAATGTTTGTTCAATGGGTGGACTGGGACCTCCTAGCCCATTCTGGGTATCTTCTCACTCTTCTACCTCATCTCCTCATCTAGGCTGCCCTGCCAATACATGTTCTTGTTAGTCCTAAATATGACCAAATATGAAAACCAGATCCTGTCACTCTCGTGCTCAAAATATTTGATGTTTTTCTTTCCCAGAAAACCATTGTCACTGTTTTTACCAATTGGGCCACTGTTTTGTCTTCAAAGTTCTGATCAAATTTTGCCTAATTCTGTAATAATTTGAGTCAGAATTAATCTCTCTCCCCTAAACATATTATGATAGTATTTGCCTTCACTCAATGGACCGTAACCTCCTTAGGGCAGGGACTGTCTTACTCATTTCCATATCCCTAGTCCCAGCCTGACATACAATAGGTGCTAAATAAATACTGAATGGAAGAATGGATGGTATTCCAAGAAATGAGAACTAGATTAGCAAAGGTGATGAAAAGTTTGGAGAAAAAATGGCTTGTGATTAGTGGTGTAACTTCGTGGTAGAGCACTTGCCTAGAATGTATAGTAAGGCCCTGGATTTGATCCCCAGCACCACCAAAAAAAAGGTTTACAAAAAGGAATGGTTGGGCCCGGGATATAACTCAGCGGCACAATCACCTGCCTGGCAAGCACAAGGTCCTGAGTTCGATTCCTGATACCAAAAAAAAAAAAAAAGGAATGGTTTAGCTGATGTGGTGGAGCACACCTGTAATCCTAGCACTCAGGAGGCTGAGGCAGGAGGATCACTGTGAGTTCAAGGCCAGCCTGGATTACATAGAGAACCTGTCTCAAAAAAAAAGAAAAAAAAAAAAAAAAGATTTGATTGGACCAGAGTATGAGGAAAAATAGGAGGAGACAAAATGGAAAGGTCTCTTGGATAAGGTTTTATTGCCTTTTTGTTTTAAGACAAGGCCAGGCTCTCCTCAAACTCAGCCTTCCAAGTCCTGGAATTATATGTGTGCCCCATCACACCCAGCTTTAGTAAGTTCTGGGGACCTGGAAAGGAAAAGGAAAAAATGGACAAATTTTGGTAAGCAGCAGGGACCCACTGAAGAGGTTTTCCAGCAGGGAAGTAAAAAGATGAAACATACATACATTTAGTTTAAATCCATCAGAATCTCTGATACATATACTCAGTTTTCTGTTCATGCTCAAACTTGCCTCTTACCCATCATCTATCCATCCACCTACTCACCTACAGGCTCCCCCTAGCAGCTTGCCCTGCCCCTTTACCTGTTCCTTGGCTGAGCGAGGGATATGTACAGGGGTTGCTTTGCCACTCTGCCGATGACACAGGGGCCCCAGCTCTGCTGTCTTTCTCCTTCCTTGCCTGGAACTGGGAAGCAGGCCAGTGTTTGCTGAAGCTGGCTGGGCAAGTAGCTGGCTGGTGCCAGGAAGAGCCTATACAGTGCCAGGTGGTGCCTTGGGTTCCAAGCTGAGCCTGTAACCCTGATAACCTTCTGCCTGAGCACACACCTGCCCCTCACTCCACCCCCACCCAGGCTTTGATATCGGGGAGGGGGCACAGGGCCAGACAGACCAGCGGGACTTTGGTTCCATCTCTACAAAAGGGCACTCTGTGAGTCAGGCGGCTCCCCTCAAGGCTTGCTCCTCCCCTACCCAGCTCCTGTTTCCCATGCTGCACGTACAGCCCGTACACACCGTGTCTTGGGACACCCCAGTCAGCCGCATGGGTTCCCTGTGCCCCAGCCCCTGGCTCCCTCTGTTGATTTCAGCCCCTACTGTGCAACCGCTGCTGTTCCTACTGCTGGTGGTGCCTTCCCATCCGCAGAGCCTGTCCTGGATGCAGGGGGATCCCTCCATGGAAGGAGATTCATCCGGGGAAAATGATCCACTGGGTGAGGAGGATCTGCCCAGTGAAGAGGATCCACCTGGAGGGGTGGATCCATCTGGGGAGGAGGATCCACCTGAAGTTCATTCTAAGCCAGGAGAGGAGGAAGACTCCCTGAAGTTGGAGGATCTACCCACTGTCGAGGCTCCGGAGGATACTCAAGGACACCAGAATAATGGCCACGGGGACAAAAAAGGTAAGTGATCATCACCCCCCAAATCTAGGCTCCAGTAAGTCCACGCCTCCACTCCCCATACCCCTGCCCACAGTGATCCTTCAGGGAAGGAGCATCTACAGTACTCTTAACAGTGGCCTTTCCAGGCGCCCCAAGCCATTAGATCCTTCTCGCCTTTTAGACACAGGGAGACAGATGTGGAGAAGGAAAAAGGAGAGGAGACAACTAGAAGAGATGGGAAAGGGGCAGGGGGGAGAGAAGAGATGAGGACTGTGGAGAGAGGGAGAGAGCAAGAGAGAGACAGAGAGACAGAGAGGAAGAGGGAGAGAAAGAAGAGTATAAAGGGAAAAGAAAAGACTGGGGAAGTGTGGCTACCAGAGGAAACGCAGGGAAAGCCTGTAGAGATCACCTCATCTTCAGTCTGCAATGAAGAAATTGAGACTAGGAGGAAGGAATCAGCAGGCAGAGGACCCCGATATCTTGACTTCCACACAAGGAATTTTGGGAAAGAAGGTGGACACTAGAAAGGGCAGAGAGATGAGTGGGGAGGAGGGGTGAGTAGCGAGAAAGGAAAGAGGTCTACGGATTTTGGAGACTGACACCCGTTCATGCCGCAGAGCTTAGGGCCGTGGCTGCACACTGGCATGTTTGGGGCCAGCAGCGCTGTATGCCGCCCAGCTGTGGCGCTCCGTTTGGTTGCAGCCTACCGTGCTTTGCACCTGGCCCGCTTCAGACATTTCCGTTACCTGCTATGCCCCAGTAAAACATCTGAGTTTGTGAGACACTGTGTGTGTGAGAGGGCTTCCTCTCCCTCTCCCTCCCCCTCCCCCTCCCCCTCCCCCTCCCTCTCCCTCTCTCTCACCACTGGGGCTCTAAGACTGACCTGTTCATCTTTCTCATGCAGGGGATGACCACAATCATTGGCGCTACGGAGGTGAGACACCCCCCCCCCCCCCCGACAGACCCGACTCTGCCCCACAACCATCCCCAGCACTGATCCTGGGCGTTCCCTGCCCCCACAGCCCGCTCCTATCCCCGCCCACATCCCTGGTTTCTAGTTCCCGCTCGGAAGCCTCCTAACTCCACCCCTGCTTTTTTTTTTTTTTTTTAATACGGGTTTCCTGAAAGCTCCAGATCTCATCAGACTTCTTCACCATACCCCGACCCTAGGCAACCCGCCCTGGCCCCAGGTGTCCCCAGCCTGCGCTGGCCGCTTCCAGTCCCCCGTAGACATTCGTCCGGAGCTCACCATCTTCCGCCAGTCTCTCGGGCCGCTGCAACTCCTGGGCTTTGAACTTCAGCCCCGCCCGGAGCTGCGCCTGCGCAATAATGGTCACACCGGTGAGGGGGGCTCCTCGCTGAGCCTCTGAGAAGCGCCGAGACGGTCGGGGAATGGGGCGGGGCCTACAGATGGGGGCGGACTCCGCGGTGCACCCGGGTGAAGTGGGCGCAGGCAGGGCGGTGCGGGATCTGCTCATGAGCCGCTCCCCACGTAGTGCAGCTGACTCTGCCACCCGGGCTAGAGATGGCTCTGGGTCCCGGCCGGGAGTACCGAGCCCAGCAGTTGCATCTGCACTGGGGCACTTCGGATCGCCCGGGCTCAGAGCACACTGTTGATGGCCACCGTTTTCCTGCGGAGGTGAGCTCCGAGCGCTCCGGGAGGGGCAAAGGTGTAGCCGGAGATACTCTGACCCTTGCATTCTCTCCAGATCCACGTGGTTCACCTCAGCACAGCGTTCTCGAAAGTTGAGGAGGCCTTGGGGCGCCCAGGAGGCCTTGCTGTGTTGGCTGCCCTTCTGCAGGTATGAAGCCTGAAGACCCCCATTCCCAGCTCCCCCAGGGATTCAGTGTAACCTCATCTTCATTCAATCATTAGTTCATTCAACACCCACAGTGAACCAGGCATTGGACCACAAGAGGAATTCAGAAGCTGAGGGTCCTTGCTTCTAAGGAGCCCGCAGCCAGTGTAGGAGGCTGGCATGATAGAAGGATGAAGTAAAAATGGTGGTCACAGAGGAGGTGAGACTTGCAGTCTTCACTAGTGGAAAAGAAAATATTCCACGCAGAGAGAACAGTATGCACAAGGACTCAGAAGAGGGCTCATCCAGAGAATAGTGGATGCCAGAAACTGGACATCAGGAGGAGTAACTTCTCAATTACTCCTGTGACCCATCATTTCTCCTTTTTGAGATTCAGTAGTTAGGGACCTCTTTGGACCTGAACCGATCAAGGATACATATACCATAATTAGAGTGGGCAGTAAATTGAATGGATTAGATAAGTGCTAGGCTCACTTGCTAGTACCAAGCTCATAGCAAAAAGTTCAGAGAAGTGCCTCAGAAATAACATGTCAGGACCAAGCTCCAAAGTCAAACCCATGCTGGGCGTGGTGGCGCACGCCAGTAATCCCAGCACCCGGGAGGCTGAGGCAGGAGGACCACTGTGAGTTCGAGGCCAGCCTGGGCTACAAAGTGAGTTCAAAGCCAGCCTGAACTGCATAATGAAACCCTGTCTCAAAAAGAAAAAAAAAAGAAAGAAAGAAAGAAAGAAAAAAACCAAAAAAACAAAACAAACAGAAAAAAAAAAAAGTCAAACCCATGAGTTTAAATGCAGAAGCAACACAAATACATACGGTGTATTATGGTTTTCTGTGGGGGCACCATAGTACCAATGATTGAGACTATAAAAGCTAAAAGGACCAGATCATTGAAGGCTTAGTATCCAGTAAAGTAGTTCCTCTTCCTCCTCGCCTCCCTCCTCCAGTTTGCCATCAAAAACCAGTCCACCAAACTTGTTTGTTTACAAAGCAAGAGTAACAAGAGTAATAGACTTTGAATAATAAAGAGTTTATGTTCCTCCAGCATTTTCAGAGGTGAGGAATGGAGGAGGACTATGGGACATCCACCCCACATTCAGGCCTCCAGCCATGGGCCTAGTCAGTCTGTCTTGCATTGTCACCCACCTTCCCCATTTCCCAGGAGGGCCCAGAAGAAAACAGTGCCTATGAACAGCTGCTGTCACAGTTGGAAGAGATCACAGAGGAAGGTCAGTTTGCTGGTCTGGCCACTATCTTCTATACCAGTGGTGGTGAACCTATGGCACATGTGTTATTTTCTCTTTTTTTTTTTGTGGATACCGGGGGTCGACCTCAGGACCTCGCGCGCCAGCAGGCGCCCGTGCCGCTGAGCGATATCACCGGCCCTTTTTTCGTATGTGGGTTCCGGGAGTCGAACTCGGGCTGTCGCGCTTGCCAGGCAGGCGCTTATGCCGCTGAGCCATCTCACCGGCCCCTGTGCTATTTTCTTTTAAGACAAAAGATGTTAATGTAGAGTTGTTTTTTCTAAACTAAAATCTCAGTATTCAGGTTTAATTGCAGTGTTGGCACTTTGCGATTAATAAGTGGGTTTTTGTTGTTGTTGTTTGTTTTGTTTTGTTTCTGGGTACCAGGAATCGAACTCAGGACCTCACACTTACCATACAGGTGCTGTACCACTAAGCTGTATCCCTAATAAGTGGGTTTTGGGTTACAGTTTGGCACTGGGTCTCTGAAAGTTTCACCATTACTGTTCTATGCCCTAGTGCCTAATGACTTGCCCTTGAGAGTCTCTGATCTCAGGATGGAGGTGGAAGGGGTGGAGATGTCACCTGGCTCAGATTTTGATAATACCTGCGAAGTGGACTACAGGCCAACAGGCACGGGCTTACCACTGCCTACGGTCTTGATGGTTAACAACTAAATAGAGAACAAAATTAGACCATTTCACACACACACACACACACACACACACAGAGGACCAAAAATAGTGTGCTTGGAACTTCTGGCATTGAGTGTGTCAAGCTCAGATTTTTCTGAGAATTATTTCTTATTCATAAGCATCAGTGTTTTAAATTGATAAATACTTTTTTGTTGGAAATCTTTCCCTTCTCAGTTGCTCTGGGTCTTTTTTTTTTTTTTTTTTTTTTTTTTTGTGACCTTGCTTTGAGGTGCAGGCTGGCCTTGAATTCATTATGTAGCTCAGGCTGGCCTCAAATTCACTGCAATCCTCCTGCCTCAGCCTCCTGAGTACTAAGATTGCAGGTGTGTGCCACCATACCCGGCACTCTTGGTCATTTTAAACCTATGCTACTGGTCCTTTAGGTTTTTTGCTAAACCGAAGGGAACTCTGCCTTTGAAATTTTTGTGTTTTTGTTTTTGTTTTTTGTTTTTTTTTAGTTACAAGTATAAAATTTATTTACAAGTTATTCAACCCTTTTTTGATTTTTTTTTTTTTTGTGGGTACCGGGGGTCGACCTCTGGACCTCGTGTGCCAGCGGGCACCCCGCTAAGCGATATCACTGGCCCTTTATTCGTATGTGGTTTCTGGGAGTCGAACTCGGGCCCTCACACTTGCCAGACAGGCGCTTATGCCACTGAGCCATCTCACTGGCCCTTCGTTTTGTTTTTTTTTGAGATGGGGTTTCACTATGCAGTTTGGGCTGGCCTTGAACTCACTTTGTAATCCAGGCTGGCCTGGAATTCACAGTGATCCTCCTGCCTCAGCCTCCCAAGTGCTGGGATCTCAGGCATGTGCCACCACACCCAGCCTTCAACCCATTTTTCTTCCCCCACCACATGTTGAGATCAAACCCAGGACCTCAAGCTTGCTAGGCAAGTACTCTGCCACTGAACTATATACCCCTAACCCCATTTTTCCTTTTTAACTAATTCTGGGCTTAAATCAGTGGTCCAGCATGTTACAATAGTGTGTAAAATATGAGTGAAGGCTCAGAGAAAGGATTTAAAGTGTGCTTTTCCTACTCTGTGAGGCCTCCTCCAATTGTCCAAAAAACACTTCCTTTTTTGAGTTGCATCTTCTGCAGTTAGGGGAAGGGACCACATATTGTGAAGGAGTGCTCTCAGGCAGTTAAATCAGCTTCTGGGAGGTAAAAACTGAATCTCTATACCTTAGAGATTCCAGGGGAAGCAGTCTTGCTGGAATCACAGGTCCTTTCCACAGGCTCAGAGATTTGGATCCCAGGACTAGATGTATCTGCGCTGCTGCCCTCTGACCTCA
Source organism: Erethizon dorsatum (assembly GCA_028451465.1). Classification (NCBI taxonomy): domain Eukaryota; kingdom Metazoa; phylum Chordata; class Mammalia; order Rodentia; family Erethizontidae; genus Erethizon; species Erethizon dorsatum. Next base: position 38,877,594 of record CM051822.1, on the reverse strand, counting down.
GCCGCTACTTCCAATATGAAGGGTCCCTGACCACACCCCCCTGTTCCCAGGGGGTCATCTGGACTTTGTTCAACCAGACAGTGAGGTTAAGCGCTAGGCAGGTAAGGCTGGGGCATGGTGTCAACCCAGCGGGTATAGGCGATAGGCAACCTAGGATGAGATGAGATCATCCAGGGTCCATGGAAGGGGTGGGGGAGGTGGAGGGTGGAGCCCTGAGATGCTAGCTGTGGCCCTTTTATTTCCTTTTATGCCGTGAGCCCACCTGTACTATCTATTGATATCCCTAGCTCCACATCCTCTCTGGCTCCCTGTGGGGACCTCATGATTCTCGGCTGCAGCTGAATTTCCGAGCCACACAGCCTTTGAATGGAAGAATGATTGAAGCTTCCTTCCCTGCTGAAGTGCACAGCAGCCCTGAGCCAGGTGCATCTGTAGATGGTGTCCCATATTGCTGTGTCCCTCCCCCCACCCCACCCCCACAGGTCCCTCCTCCTTTCTTGCATATTCATTTTTTGCCAGTCTGTCACTGGTGGTCCCAGTTCTTGGCTCTAATATGTTCTTTTTCTCTTCAGTCCACATGAGCTCCTGCTTAGCTACTGGTGAGTCTGTTCTTATTCCTGATGTTAGTAAATACCCTTGGCATCACTCAGCCCTGGGGACTAACTGGGACCACTTTTCTATAGACCCCCCACCCCAATATGATAGTTGATCAGAATGAAGTTCCAGAAATCTAACATCCCTCTCGCCAAGCAACCCTTTATCTAGCCATTAGGAAGAAAAATGGTGCCTGTCTTAGTCCTTCTCATGTATCCACCCTCATCCATGGGCTGGAGATTGAAGCTCTGGGGGCTGCTGAGAAGTCGGCAGGGATGGGGCATCCACAGAAACAGGCACTCCCTGAGGCAGCCCCTCCTCTTTCCCTCCCAGGGGACATCTTGGCCCTAGTTTTTGGCCTTCTCTTTGCTGCCACCAGCATTGCCTTTCTCGTGCAGATGAGGAGGCAGCGCAGGTAATGTACCAACCCTCTTCCTCTGCAGAGCCCCACCCCCACCCCCTTTGTGAAGTCTAGAACTGTAGGCTTCATGCAAATTATATGCAAATAAGATCACCTAGGCCAGTTTTCTGATTCCAGTTCCTTATTGTGTAGACACAGAAGTGGCACCAAAAAGGGTGTTAGCTACAGCCCAGCAGAGATGGTGGAGACTGGAGCCTAGAGACTCAGAACTCGAATGTGCAGAGAAACCACCTAATGGAATCTGAGGGGACACAGAGACTTTGTCCTGTCCTGCCCATTATAGTTCATTTTAAACCTCCAAAATAACGTTTTTCTTTTTTTTGTTCTCTTAAACCACTCCAGTAGGATCTTGTAGTGGGGAAGCAAGACTGGACTCAACTCCTAGATTTTTTTTTAAATAAACACTTCTTTTTTTTTTTTTTTTTTGTGGGTACCGGGGGGTTGACCTCAGGACCTCGTGCGCCAACAGGCACCCGCGCCGCTGAGCGATATCACCGGCCCCTTTTTCGTATGTGGGATCCGGGAGTCGAACTCGGGCCCTTGCGCTTGCAAGGCAGGCGCTTACGCCGCTGAGCCATCTCACCGGCCCTAAATAAACACTTCTAAACAAGGTGTGGTGGCATATGCCTGTAATCCTGGCACTCTTAGGAGGCTGAGTGAGGCAAGAGGATCACAAGTTTGAGCCTAGCCCAGGCAACTTAGCAAGACCCTGTCTCAAAATTAAAAATATATACATATTTTTAGGGCTGGGGATGTAGCTCAGGGGCACAGCACCTGCCTGCCAAGCGCTAGTCCCTGAGTTTGATTCCCAGTATCAAAAAAAAAAAAAAAAAATTTTTTTTAAAGGTCTGGGATATTGCTTAGTGCAAAGGCCTTGGGTTTAATCTCCAGTGCTGCAATAAATAAATAAATAAATAAATAAATAAATAAAAATTTCTAGTAAAATATGTGTAAGTCACCTTTGTTTCTCAAATCAGAAGGATGGTTACATTTTAACCAGAAATCTCCTAACATCCTCCTCCCCAACCAGCCCTTTACCAGGGAGGTTGCTGCTGCAACCTGTTGCAACTGTAACAAGTCACCCCTTAGTGGTAATGCAAATATACTCACAGTGCTGACTAAAATGAATTTTATTGTGCTCAGGAGCTGTGTCAGTGGGTCTGGTCTGGACTGTCTCGTGGCAGAGTATTTCCTTGATTTTTTGAGATTTGAGAAGCCACCTGCATTCCTTGCTCATGGCCTTTCTCATCATTGGGAAGTCTTGCTTCCATTTACATTTCCTCTCACCTTCGACCTTCTAGCCTCCTGCTTGTAAGGACCCTTGTGACTACACTGGGCCTGCCAGCAACCTAGGATAATCTCCCCATCTCAGAACCATTGCACAGCCACAAAGTCCCTTGTGCTAAGGTTACATCTCACAGGATTAGAATGTGGACATTTTTGGAGGACAGGTATTATTCTGCCCACCACAGATGTTTTCCAGAAGAGGGCAGGTATGACTGGTATTGTTACAATGGCCGTGTGTGTGTGTGTGTGTGTGGTGTAGTGTTGGGAGGGCTACAGCTGCTAAGTTTAAAATCACATTGAGGCTTTGGGGCTTTTAACCTGTTGGAGGAAAATCTGTCTCTTCTTGCAGTTTTGCCTTTAAGATTGGCCCAGCTGCCTGTTGGAATAGGGCAGTGCTGCAGATGGCAGCTCCTTTGCCTTGCAGAGACTAAGAGCCAGAATATTCCCCAGCCCTGTCCGGCTCCTCTGCTTCACACAGCCTGTTCGAACTCATCACTGAGCCCAGCGGCCCCACCCCATGGGTTTCACTGGATGCCCCATCACAGAAGGGGCCCTTCCAATTCCACTGGCAACCAAAGAAAGGCTTAAAGGGCCTTGGGATGTAACATCAGCTTTATTGGGTTGGGGCAACAACTATACCCTGGTTGGGGGCAGAGTCAACCCTCACAGGTTGTTGAGTTCCAGCAGAGTCTGGTCCAGGGTCTGATGAATCTCCACATTCTCCTCCTTGGCACTGGCCAAGGTCTCTGCGAGGGGAAGCAGCAGGTGAGGAGGGGAAGGGGAAACAGGAAAAAGGAGCAGGGGAGAGGCACGGGAATGGGGGAACACAGGGGAAGGACACAAGAAGGCACGGACAGGGGAAGGCGACACAGATACAGAATGGGTTAGGACACACGGGAAGACACAGGCATTTAGGGACCTGAGGCAGTATGGCAGTGGCAAACGGACGGACCAGGACAGACATGGATGGCTCCCTTAAGGCCTTGGGGTCATGCAGGTGGGGTGGAGAGTCCTACGCCATGAAGTAATTTACTCTCCTTCTTTAGAAGGTTTAAGAAAGTTGGAAATGGAAGGAAAGATGAAAAGCTGAATCAGGAAAGGTAAGGCCAGACAGAACTGAGGCAGAAAACAGACCTGTAGCTGCAATGAAAGGCCCTGTCGCTGATATCCAACACTTTTCCAAACTTCCTTCTGGACCTTCATGACATTCTTGTCCCGCCCTTGTGCTTCGCCTTCCTATTTCCCTTCCAATCATTCTGTTACATACCAGAGCCCCAACTAGGTGCTCCAAGGTCAGTCACGGGCACCAGAGGGGGCCATCGTGCTTGACGGGCTCACACATGCCCACATGCAGCAGCGAGTCAGACAGCGACAGATGGGAGTGCCGTGCAGAGGGGTCTCGGTGTGGGCCCATGTGTTGTGGGATGGCTTGGTGCAGGGGGTGAGTGTCACAAGATGGGGTAGCCAAGGTCTTGGGAGTGAACCAGTGCTCTGTGGCAGTGAAGTGCCAGCAGGAAAACAGCATGGAGACCAAGTTCAGAGTTTATTGAGCAGCAGAGAGGGGTGGAGGGCAGCAGGTAGAAGGGGTGGTGGGCAGGGAGAAGGATGAAGCCAGTGCCAGGATGGGTGGCAGGAGTGATGGAGGCTCTCCCTAGGCTGTGCCCAGCCTGGCTGTGCAATGCTGCCAATTCTTGCTCCTCCTGCCTGCCCCTTTCCCATAGAGAGAATGGAAAGGGGAAGAGATGAGAGGTGGCCACACTGGTGTGGGCTCAGAGAGAGGTGATGTCGTTGAGCGCGTTGTCCAGCTCCTCACTGATGGCCTTGTACTTCATCTTCTGTGCATAGACTTCATCTGGAGTGGCCAAGTGGGGAAGCCAGGTGGAGGCGTGGGGAGCGGGAATGGAGGCAAAGAGGAGAGGAAGGAGAGAGGGTGATGGAAAGAGAGAAAAAGAATCAGAGTGAGGTGGACAGAGTGAGAAAAGTCAGAGAACAGGCCAGATAGCTGTCATGACTCCCTTCTTCCCTTTCTCTACCCCGTCTCTTTTGTCTTCCTCTGTACCTCAACTTTTTTTTCCCCAGAGTTTCTGCTTCTCCCAGAATCCCAGAATCCCAGACAGGCAGGTGTGCTTGCTTAAGTGGGAGAGGAAGGGAGGGTACTTGACCAGAAAGGTCTAAAGTCCTAAAGTTAGAGATAAACTTAGTACTTGCCAGAAGGCCCAAAGCAAGAGATGTGGGAATCATGAGAGTTAAAGTGTTATCAGAGTGAAAAGGAAAGGTGACCTTAGGTACAAGAACATTGTTGATAATACAAATGACCACAGATGAGCAAATATCTGGATGTTTGTTTCCACTAAATGTAGCTTAAAGTATTATCTTCCATTAATGTTATCACACATCCCAGACATTAAATAGAGTAACTATTCAATAAAGAATTCTCTGTGATGATTCTATTGTGTTGCACTTGGAAACAGCGTTTGTTAGGTCAGTGCTACATAAAGTGCTGGTCTGAAGGCCGGCATCATCAGCATTACCAGAGAGCTGGGTAGAAATACAAATTCACTACCCTCAAGTCAGTAATCATGCTGGGGTAGAGCCAAGGAAGTTGGGATTTTTTTTTTTTAACCCAGGGCCTCATGTACTCTACCAATGAGCTATACCCCCACCCCTCAGGAATCTGTTCTTAAAACTCTCAGGTGATTCTCCTGTGTTCTGAGGTCTTGAGATGCACTGGACTTGATAAACTGTGGCCCACGCCAACTCCTTGAATTGTGGGAACATCCCACCAGTTTGTGGAGTTCTGGGTGCTCCAACTCTAGTTTCCCAGTGGCAAATACTGTGGGATGTGAAGATAAGGGCCAGGCTGACAGTGACAGGGTGTGGAGGGGCACCCTTTTTACCTTCCAGATCATCGATGGTTTTCTCCAACTTTGCCACAGATCTTTCAGCAAACTCTGCTCGGGTCTCAGCCTGGGAATAAAGGTGGGATGGGAGATGTAACAAGGAATTAGACCCACCCAGAGAACCTCAGTGAAGTCACCTTCCCTTCCATCCCGATCCCCCAATTCCCTGCCACAGTCTGGTGGGGACAAGGATGGTTTGAGGGGAGACTGGGAACTGGAAAAGAGCTCTTACCTCCTTCAGCTTCTCCTCTAGCAGTTTGATCTCCTCTTCATATTTGTCCTCTTTGGTGGAATACTTTTAGGGACATACACACACCGTCAGTAAATCTCCTGCTTGAATCCTTCATTTCTCCACTGAGTCCCTTGAGCCCCTCCTGATCTTGCCTCCATGGAGCGCCCAGCCCTCCCTGCCTGGCCCTCACCTCCCTCCCCTGCAGGACCCCATCCTTACTGCCCTTCTACCCTCTCTACCTTGTCTGCTTGGGCCTCCAGGGATTTCAAGTTGTTGGTAACAATTTTCAGCTCCTCCTCTAGGTCCCCACATTTACTGCAGGGTGTGTGGCAGGGTGGGGTGTGAGGACACAGTGAGGAGAGACAGTGGGGATGGCACAGTGGGGGAGGGTTGGAGGAGAGAAGAGAAGAGCAAAGTGATAAGCGTGACAGCAGGCAGAGTTCAAAAGCCCCAGGCCCTTCCTGACCTCTGGCAGGTGACAGAGAGCAGCCTGAGGTGCTGAAATTGAGGGGGAAGGTGAGCTGAAAGAAGGCACCATTGCCCAGAAAGGTCCAGAGAGGTTACTACCTCCTCCTCTGAGGCCATCAGGGACTTGAGGGCCTGGTCCATGGTTCGAAGTTCCTCCTCCAGCTGCCTGGCTCGGCTGGGGGCAGCGGGCAGAGGTCAGATGACAGGACCTGTCTCTGTAGCCACAGGCCTTGGAAATTGCCTGCCCTCCATGCAAGTCACCTCCAGCAGCTGGCTGAGTTCCACCGGCCACCCCAAGGGTATCCTTACCTCTCGGCCACTTCAGCTCTCTCTTCTGAGCGCTCCAGCTCTCCCTCTAGGATCACTAGCTTCCTGGCCACCTGGGGAAAAGTGGGAGAGATGAGATCAGTGGTGACTGAGGGTGTGAGGCTTGGGAATGGGAAGGAAGTGGGACAGGGCTGTCACCTCCTCATATTTGCGGTCTGAGTCCTCAGCAATGTGCTTGGCCTCCTTCAGCTGCATCTCCTGTAGCTCCATCTTTTCCTCATCCTTCATGGCCCTGTTCTCAATGACCTTCATTCCTCTGAGAGGCAGAAAGAGGGATGAGTATGATGAGGTTAGCACAGCAGAGACAAGCTCCCTCCCCAGACCCGACCCTTCCTTCCCCCGGGCCCCTGCCCACCTCTCACTCTCATCAGCTGCCTTCTCAGCCTCCTCTAGTTTTTGCAGGGCTGTAGCAAGGCGCTCCTGGGCCCGGTCCAGCTCTTCCTCTACCAGCTGAATGCGGCGGTTCAGGGAGGCCACATCTGCCTCAGCCTGTGGGCCAGAGGTCAGAGGTCAAAAAGGTTTTGTCTGGCTTGGATGAGGAAAAGGGGCTTCAGAGAATGGCTAAGATTCTTCTCAGAAAGAACCTAGGTGTCCTGGCTTTTAGATATTCAATCTGTTTTTCTTTCAACTAACCATCTTCTGCTTAGATTCTGTGCTCCAGCCAAGCACCAGAATTTCTTCACAAGCTCTGCTTCCCTAGTGTGGGGCCTCTTCTGGCATTATGCATGGTTAGTCTCCTAATGGCTGCCCCTCTATCCCCTTTGGAAGCATTCTAAATGCTGAGAATAGGTCTGAGGCAGCCCTGATTCTCCATAGCAGAGCCTGGTCCAGGTAAGGGGGTGGGGAAGAATTAGGCCAACCAGACTCCACTGTTGCTAAAAACAGCCAATCACAGCATCAAGCTTAGTGATGTCACCAGCTGCCAGGCAGACTCCCGGCAAGGGACCCAAGAGGCAAGCCAGGGCTGCTCATAGGAGACAGCTTAAGCCAGTGCTGGTGAACTTTTTAGAGACTGAGTGCCCAAACTGTAACCCAAAACCCACTTATTTATCACAAAGTGCCAACACTGCAGTTAAACCTGAATACTGAGGTTTTAATTTAGAGAAAACAACATAAACACTTGGCTCGCGTGCCGACAGAGAGGGCTCTGCATGCACGTGTGCCATAGGTTCACCACCACTAGTCTAGGCTGTAGCAAGGGGCTCCCTCCCAAGGCCAGGAGACAGCTGGAGGGCAGTGCGAGAGATGGATACTCAGCCCCTTGTCTTGCGACATGGGGTCCATAAAAACTGAGGCTATGGAGAAAGAGACAAAAATGGGATCTCCATAAAGAAAAAGAGCAAAATGGGGCCCCCTAAAGGAAAATGAGAGCAGAGATACGGTTTGGTGTGAAGAGCACAGGGTCTGAGTCAGACTGTTTTCCTGAGCCATGGCTCAGCCACTCAGCACTTGTGGGATCTTGGCAAATTAGGCTCCTTAAGCTTTAGTTTCCTGCTTTATAAATTTGAGTTAATGGGCCGGTGAGATGGCTCAGTGGCGTAAGCGCCTGCCTGGCAAGCGTGAGGGCCCGAGTTCGACTCCTGGAACCCACATATGGAAAAAGGGTCGGTGATATCGCTCAGCAGCACGGGTGCCTGCTGGCACGCGAGGTCCTGAGGTCGACCCACGGTACCCACAAAAAAAATAAAAAAATAAAAATAAAAAAAATTTGAGTTAATGATCATAATTCATAGGACTGTTCAAAGATAATTCAGTGTTTCTCATAATCAACAGAGCCATCTGAGAGGCTCATAAAACTAAACAGATTAACTAGCTCCATGCTAAATCCACTGAAGTGAGATCTCCAGTGTAAGGGCTTGGAAATCATCTTTTTTCAAATCTCCCAAACAATTTTGATGACAAGCCAAGTTTAGGAAATAGCAAAATATTTTGCAGGAAACTCTTGGACACAGAGGCCACTTGATAAATGTTACAGTATCCCTGACACTCTCTTAAAGACAAAGACAGAGAGATCCTCATAGAGATTTAAGACTGGAAAGAAAAAAGGACTAGTGGAGAGGAAAGAATAAGTGGAGGGGAGGAGCTGGGTGGCAGCACTAGGGCAGAGGGCAGGGGAAGAGAAGGCAGAACCTGGGTGACATTGCATGACAGGAGAAACACAATTCCATATATAGAAAGTGGATTATAGCTTGTCCTCCAGGTGCTGAAGGCACCTGGAGCTTGGCCACCTAGAATGGCAAGAGCCTGTCATGGGCACAGGACCCAGTGACTCAGTGTGGAAGGATTCTGTGGACAGCACTGGTGTTGAGAAGAATAACTCCGGGAGACACTGGAGGACTACTTTAGAAAGATGAGACTCCATAAAAGGAAAACTCTTCATGGTGGTCATACAGACAAATGACTACAAAGTTTGGGAAGTCCTGGGGTCCTCGTCATGGGACTGACATTTGCCATTTCCTGTTCTTCAAGCTCTTTGAAGCTATGGATTCTGGTTGCTCTCTAACCACAGGATAGGCACTACTGTACACACTGGACAAAAGGGAAGCAAGAGAGGAGAAACTGAGGTAAGTTAACTGTTGTGTTCAAGGTCACACAATAAGTTTAGGCAGCATTTCCTATCTACTCCTGGCAGTTTCCCCAGCTCTGTCCCTGCCCCCTCAGCCCCCACTCAGCTCCTTGGGTTTCTAGTCCTGCCTCCAGCTGCACTGGGCCTTGGTTATTTATAGAGTGTCAGATGCCTAGGGTCTCTTTGCTAGCAGCTGCAGGTCAGTTCCCTCCCAAGTGCCAGGGCTGGTGGAGGACCAAAATCTGAGGTCAAAGAAGCCCAACCCTCGGGGGTTGAGGAACCTTGAGAATGGTCAACACAAACAGGGATGCCATCTCTGAGGTTCAGACCATGCTTTAAGCGAATCCTCACATTCTAACCACAGGACTATCTTAAATTAAAAAAAATCCTGGGTGGAAGGCAGAGAATAGCAAAAGCACCATGTCCAAAGTCACAAGGCCAGTCTCCTACTATAAGGTGGGGGCTGGGAATGCCAAGGAGTAGAGAAATCCGGTTAGGATTGTGGGGCGAGGAGAGAAATCTGAGAGTAAGCAGATCCTGCCAAGGTGGCTGCTTTGGCATTGGTGGCCCTGTCCCTCTGTCCTGTGGCCTGGAGGCTGACAGCTTAATGAGGGTAAATGAGGAGCAGGGAAAACCTGAGCTGTGACCACAGGGCACAGCAGGGCTGCTGAAACCAGAGGTCAAGGCCAGAGAATTTCTAAAGGCCCCTTAGGGGTATAACTCAAGCCAGAGCCCCATCTTTGGATCGCCTCCTTCCTCCTGCCTACTAGCACCTCACGCTCACCCCCTCCCATGTAGCTGTAGTCTCCAGGGAGGATTGAGATAGATGATAAGTTCTCACCCCCCACCCCCACAATGACTCACTGCTTGATCACTGTACATTCTAAGAACTGGAACCAAGTGGAATTACTAGGCTAAGTCCTGGGGGGAAGTGGTAGGTGGTTTTGATTTACCCACAGTCTTGGATTATTTGTGTAAACCAGCCCTAGCCAGGGTTAAGGAGAGGAAACCATTTCTGTCCTGGTGCTGGGGAGATCCAGGTCCCCTTATCCCTTCATCCCCACGGCCTAGGGCCCCTCCGCAGTGCACTAACACCTCCCAAGTCCCCCAAGTCCACACTCACGTCGGTGGCCTTCTTTTCGGCCTGCTCCAGTTTTTCCTGGGCATCCTTCACTGCTTCAGAATACTTTTCCACCTCGTCCTCAGTCCCCTTCAGCTTCTTCTGGAGGCCCTGCTGCTCTTCTTCCAGCTGGGGGAGAGGGGAGGGGAGGCACAGTTCAGTCAGGGGTGTTGGGGGGAGCGAGTGAGGGTAGAGTGTGAATGTCAAACTCCAGGGCCAGGATCCAGCATTGCTCTGCAAGGGCAGGAATGGAAACTGGGGGACCTGGGCTCCCCAGGCTGGGGTGGCTGAGATGAAATGTGGGTCCTGCTAGGCCCCTGAGGGTCTGGTGAAAGCACAGCCCCCACACTGGGTGGGAAAGAGCCTCGGAGAGCAAATACAAAGTTGGGGGGCCCAGTGTAAGGGCCCACCCCACCTTGGAGGAGGGGAGGGTAGGCTGCACTGGGCTCTGGGCCCCCACCTGCTTGCAGCGGTCCTCAGCTTGCTTCTTGTCGGCTTCGGCCTGCTCAGCGCGGTCAATGGCATTCTCCTTGTCTAGCTTCAGCATCTGCATCTTCTTCTTGATGGCGTCCATGGCTGCGGTGGGGGCGGGCGGGCCGGCTGGCGGGAGGTGACGACGGGGTACTGGGCTGGCTGCGAGGACTGGAGCACGGGTCCAGGTTGAGAAGGACCTGGCGGCTCTGGGATGTCCCAGGCGCGCGGACGCCTAAAAGGCTGGGAGGGACCGGGTGGAGCCGGGGACCAGGACCCTCCCCGACAGCGGCCCAAACCTTGTAGGGGCAGAAGGACAGCCCGGCCGGGGGGCGCGGCCGCCCCTGCGCCCACCCCTTAGGCCCGCCCCTACCTCCCAGTCCCCCTCCCCGCCAGCCGTCGGGGGGAAAACGTCTCACCGCTGTCTGTGGAAGCCTTGGCGCTGCAGAGGGGAGGGGACCCTGGGGCTGGGGGCTCCGCGCTTCCTCTGAGTGACAGCAAGGCTCTGTGGCAGCTGCAGCTGGGGCCCCTGGGGCTATTTCGGGGCGTGAGCTCACGGCAGCTGCCCGGGCGCAGGGACCCGCGTGCCTCCTCCCTTCAGCTGTGGCAGCCGCTGCCCCTAATTTAGAAGTTTCCTGTAAATCCCCCCCGGATTAAATGTCTCTAGGGAGGCGGAGCTCCTGTGCTCCTCGAGTGACTCAGTTTACCGCGAGTCCCAGACTGCAGGTTTGCGTTACTGACGTGGTGGTTGTGGTAGCGGCGCTTAGGGAAACTGAGGCAGGAGGGGGGCCCGGAGTCCCGACTGCAATGCGGAGTGTGGGCCCAGCTCCTGCCCAGGAGCCGGGCCCCCTCCTCTGCCACTGCCCGGCTGCAAGGGCCCCAGCTCCTCGCCCGCTCGCCCAGTCCCGCCCCCCACGTGTCCAGCATAGTTTCCACGCGGCTGCGGCGGGGACAGGGCGCCCGCCCCGCCCCCACCCCCACCCGGGACGAGTCCCTTCCGCCCCGGGGCTCCGTGTCCCCTGTCCCTCCCTATCGCTCTTTCCCCCGCACCCTCCTTCTCCTCCCCTTCTCCCAGCTGACTCCGCTGTCTTCCCTAGTGGGCCAACTTTACGCCGAAATTGCTTTTCTGCCCTTTTTTGGGATGTTTCCCCGTGGGAAGGCGGGGCCGGGCTGGGGAGGAGGAGAAGCCGCGGCGGGGAGGGACGCGGCCGCCGGGCGTCTGCAGCGAGGGGGGAGAAGCCCGCTCCGGCCCGGGCTGGGAAGCCGGGGCGCGGGGCTGTTGGTTTTCGTGTTTCCCCCGGGTGGGGTGGAGCGTGGCGGGGGGAGGAGGGGAAAGGCTCTCCCTGAGGCTGGCGGGGCTGGCCTCGCTCCCCAGGCGCAGAGGGGCCGAGGCCTGCGGGTTGCTGGCGGGCTGGGGTGGGGGAGCCTGGGCCGAGGGCCGGGCCGTGGGCGAGGGGCTTAGCAATGCGTTCGGGTCCGCTTCGCTGTTTACTAAAGCGAAACAGCCCTGACCAGCCCTTCCGCGTTCAGTCCAACGCTGCGTAGTGTGTTCCTCAGACTCCGTGAAAGACAAAGATGCCTCATCCGTGCTGCAGCCTTCCTAGATCCGGGGGTGGGGGGCGGGTTAAGGCTCTTTCCTGTCGTTCAGTTTTCTCATGCACTTAATCCTGGAGTTCTGCGTCCCACAAACTAGTCGAAGTCGGCTCTGGGCTTGATTTGCATGCATAGCTCCTTCAAGTGTCATCTGCTGCCTGAGTCCGTTGTTATCTTGCTTCTGGTTCCCCAATTCATTTATTCATTTAACTTGTTTTCGACATTGTTGTCAAAGATCTTTTTAAAAATTGATGAGAATAGGATCTAAAACCCTCCAAAGCCCTTCCCTACTCCCTCCTGCTTTGAAGATTAAAAATCCACATTTCTTTTTTTCTTTTCTTTTTTGAGACAGGGTTTCACTTTGTGGTGCAGGCTGGCCTCAAACTTGCAGGGATCCTCCTGCCTCCGCCTCCTGAGTGCTGTGATTACAGATGTGTGCCATCATGCCCGGCTCACATTTCTTAATACGGTAAAGAAGGTCGTTGTTGGGGGCCCCTACCTCCCTTACCTTCATCTCCTTTCATTCTCAACTGTACCCCCATATTCAGACTTGTACCTCATGCTATATTCATATGGAACTACATATATTTTATTCTTCTGTTCCCTCTCCCTAAAATGCCCTTCCCCTAGGTTGATGCTTGGTGTCCTTTAAGGCTCAGATCCAGTGTCAGCTTTTCTGGAAAGCCTTCCCTGGCCAGTCAGTGTATTAGGTGCTTGTTCTTGGGCAGGTCCCTGTGATCTCATTGTAGTCCCACTTTGAGCTTCTTGTGCCTGTTTGTCCCTGCAGAACAGGGGTTAGCATTTTCAGTTATGAATTCCCGTCCCTAGCACAGTACAGGGCATAAGGGGCACTTGATAAACATTTGGCAGATGAGGTTTTTACTTACCGGGTTCCATTGCACAGACACTTAATACAGTGGGGGTTTAGAGGAACTCATGGTCTAGTAATGCAGTTCTCAAACTTTTTAGTCTAAGAAACCTGCATGCTCTTAAAAACTATTGAAGACTCCAAATAGCTTTTTTTTTTTTTTTTTTTTTTTTGGATTTTTGAGAAGGGTCTAACTATGTAATTTCAGTCCCAAACTTTTGGTGAGCCTCCTGCTTCAGCCTCTGAGAGCTAGGATCACAAGTGTGTGCCACCACACCCTGCAGCTTTTGTTAAAGTGGGTTATATCTATCAATACTTATATTAAAATGGAAACAAAATTTAAAAATGTTAATTCATTAAAATAACAAAATTAAACCCATTACACATTAACCATGTAAAATAAATAACATTTTTTTTTTAATATGTGGGTACTGGGAGTCGAACTCAGGACCTCATGCTTGCCAGACAGGTGCTTATGCCGCTGAGCGATATTACCAGCCCAACATTTTAAGTTAAAAAATTACAAGCCAGATGTGGTGGAGAGTGCCTCTAATCTCAGCACTCAGGAGGCTGAGGCAGAAGGATCACTGTGAGTTCAAGGTCAGCCTGGGCTGCCTAGTGAGTTCAAGGCCAGCCTGAACTGGGTAGTGAGACCCTGTCTCAAAAAAAACAAAAAAAGAGCTGGGCGTGATGGTGCACGCCTGTAATCCTAGCATTTGGGAGGCTGAGGCAGGAGGATTGCTGTGAGTTTGAGGCCAGCCTGGGCTACATAGTGAGTTCAAGGCCAGCCTACACTACATAGTGAGACCCTGTCTTAAACAAACAAACAAACAAACCAAATAAAAACAAAAGACCTAAGAAAAATTAATTCTCCTCCCTAGATTAGAGTAAGGCAATTATTTCACATTTTTGTAAATCTCTATAATAATTGGCTTAATAAAGGATAACTGGACTCTCAAAATCAGCACTCAGTTTATTTGCCTCACAATGAGATGTAGTTTCATTTAATTGTGGATATTCTTTGACACTACACCAAAACTTGGGCAAACGGTAGTTTCTAAGGTTTAGTTGTAATGTGATACCTGAAACCTACCTTTCTTCACTCTTCTCTTTTCTATATTATACCTTTATTAGACATGCATAGCTTTCTGGGTAGGTATTTTCCCCCCTGTACTGGGGCTATTAAGCTCAGGGCTTTTGCACTGTGCTACAGCCCCAGCCCTTTTTTATTTTAAGACCAGGTCTTGCTAAGTCACTAAATTTCCCACAGTGGGTTTAAACTCACAATCTGGCTACTGTGTTCTCTCTTGCGTGGTGGCTGCCCTCACGCGTAGGGTGTACTTTTTTTCCTACTTTTACCAGCCCCAAACTCACTCTGCAGAGCCCGTTTCTTTTCCCACTTTAATAAAACTTTGCTACTGTTAAAAAATAAATAAATAAGCAAATAAATTCATAATCCTCCTGCCTGCAGCCTCCCAGAGTGCTGAGGTTACACATGTGCACCGCCACACCTGGCTCCTTGACGACTTTGTAACATCATGCATGGGTCATTTGGAAATACTGACTCACTGAGCCATGCAGATCTCCCACATGTTGACAGACTTCATTATACTGTACCTTATCAAAAAATCATATTCCTTAATATCATGATTGGTTTTTACCAAAAAGTCTTCAAAATTTGGCAAACATAATAGCAAACAAATTTTCCGGAATTTGAATTTTCATTTGAATGCTCAAAGTGTATTATAAGCAACAAACACTGTCAAATGTTTTTCCCTGAAGTGACAGACTTTTCCTTTTTGAGAAAAGCCCTGTCAGATCTAAGTTTGAGAACCACAGTTTGTCATTTATTCTTTCAAATGACATGAAAAAAAGCAGAAGCCAAGGATGGTGGCACACACCTGTGATCCCAGAATTTGAGAGGCTGAGGCAGGAATTATTATGAATTTAAGGCTAGCCTAGGCTGTATAACAAGACTGTCTCAAAGAAAAGAAAAAAGCAGCCAATTCAGCTTATAACTCAAAGAATGGTCTAAGTGCTTTTTCTCAGGAAGACTCACTTTGCTATGCACAGAAGTGCTTTATGCATATTTCCCAGTTCATCAGATAATTGAAAAGACTTTCTACTCAAGGGCTAAGATTTCATAAAGTTAGTCAGACTAATAATTTTTACTATTTCGTCAAAGTTCCCCCCCCCCGCCAGTAATGGGGTTTGGACCCTGGGCTTTTGCACTGAGATACATTTCTATCCCTTTTTTATTTTTTTAAATGTTGAGATATGGTCTCACTGAGTCACTAAATTGCCCAGTCTGGGCCCAAACTTGTGATCCTCCTAAGGCTTCCAGAGTGCTGGACTTACAGGTGTGCACCGCCTGGTGTTTAAATTTTTTTTTTTTTTTTTTTTCGTTTTGGGTACCGGGGGTTGACCTCAGGACCTCACGCTTGCCAGCAGGCACCTGTGCTGCGGAGCGATATCATCAGCCCTTTTTTCTTATGTGGGTACTGGGAGTCGAACTCAGGACCTCACGTTTGCCGGGCAGGTGCTTATGCTGCTGAGCTATCTCACCAGCCCTGGCGTTTAATTCTTAAATTGCTAAAGGATGGCAGTGAAGAACATGACAATGGTTATTTGTAGTTTAGAACCACTGTCTTGATTCGTGCCTATCTATTTATCTATCATCTTGCTAAGTTGCCCAGGTGGGACTTGAACTTGTGATCTGCCTGCGTCAGCCTCCCAAAATGCTGGGATTACAGTATGTGCCACTGTGACTGGTTTACCCAATATTTTTGCACTATTAGTGTGAATGTTGACACTGAAAAAGGAAATTAATGTCTTGATAGTATGAAATAAATTTGACCTCTGAACCTGAAAGGGCCTTGGGAACCCCCAAGTAGTCTGAGGGCTACATTTAAAGACCTAGTGATTTAGATTCTCTTCCCAGAAGGCTCCCCGAGCTATCATTAGTGAGAGGTACGTGATGGTCACAGAACCTGAGGACATGACAGGGAAGTGGCAGCAGAGTAAGCAGCTGTTCTGGGCTCATAGCTGGAGTTGTTGAGTCTGGAGTACCACGGGTCAGGGAGGTCATAGAAGGGATTTGATCTCCAAGGTCCTCAACTCACAATGTCATGACACAATCTGGGGCTTGGGGAACACAGCACTATGTACTGGAGCTGCCAGTCTGTGCGTCAAAGATGTGATAATACGCTTCAATTTTCCAGTGCTTAGCACGGGTATGGCTTAGTAAATATTGAGTGAATGAATCACAGGTGACAAGAGTGATGTTAGGAAGTTGGCACTGTCCCTAATGGGCTGCCCTGGAGAGGACAAAGTATTTCCATCTACTTTAAGAAGGCTACATTTTAATTTTATTTTTTGTAGTGCTAGGCATTAAACCCAGGGGTTTGTGCATGCTAGGCAAGCACACCACCACTGAGCCACATCCCCAGCTCTCCATCCAGAGGTGGGAGTGTTAGGTGCTCAGAGTAGCAGCAGGTGGGTGGTGTTTGTGTTCTACTTGGAGGGAGAAGTATTGAGGAAATAATACACTGGGCTGCAAGGTTGGCTAAATAATTATGTACGAAAAGTGGTCAACCCAAGAGGACTGCCAGACTTTATACAGAATGGGTGGAAGGGGAAGAATGCAGAAGGAAGTATAAGAGCACAATACCTACCTCCTGTACCTCCTCCCTTCACAGAAACTTCTAATAGCCCAGCTGTTGGAACAGGGATACCAGCACCAGCCTGGCCACTAGGGGTGCCTGGCTCCTGCAACTGTAAATTCTCACACCTGGGTCAAGCTCCGCCCCTTTTCTTCTAGTCTATTCTAGACAGGAGTGCCCCAACCCAGTCATCAGTAGTACCATTTGAGATAGCTGCAGGCTGGACTTTTTGCTTGCTAACTGCTTTAACCAATTCTGTTACCACAGTTCTCTTGAGCTCAGACATTTGTATTTTATATAGGCTTATTATTTTTAGCAAAGCTGTTTTTTTGTTTTTTGGCTTTTTCAGACAGGGTCTTGCTATGCAGTTCAGGGTGGCCTTGAATTCACTGTGTATGCCAGGCTGGCCTTGAACCTGCAGCGATCCTCCAGCCTCAGCCTTGAGTGCTGGGATCACAGGCATGCGCTACCACACCCAGCTTAGCAAAGCTGTTTTTGATAATTCAAATTCAGCTAGGAACAAGATCTGTTCACACACTGAATAGTTATAAACAGAGTTCTGGTAGCCACAAAGCAGTGGTAGCTGCTATCCCAGAGACAAAATGACCTTGGTGAGGCTTAGGTGCTGGTCAGGGAGGTGGGGACAATAAGAGCATGACTTCTCAGGCACATCTTCCCAACTAGGATGACTTCAGAGATAAGGAGTCGAAGGGGCCTGAGAGGGCAGACTGCTCTGGCCTCT
Source organism: Erethizon dorsatum (assembly GCA_028451465.1). NCBI lineage: Eukaryota > Metazoa > Chordata > Mammalia > Rodentia > Erethizontidae > Erethizon > Erethizon dorsatum. The sequence continues at coordinate 38,860,343 of CM051822.1, read as the reverse complement.
ACCACTTCCAATGCAGTCTGATCCAGCTGGGTGGTAGTACTCTTCCCCCACTGCCCTGGGAGGAATCTTTCATCTTGAGAAGCCAGGCAAGTGTCTAGGTAGAATCACCTTTATTGGAACATGACCTGTTTGGGGTTTATAACCCTGCAGGCCCATAGGTAGTTGGGGTGGGAGAAAGAAAGTATCAAAAAAGGATGAGTTGAGCTGATGAGGCTGTGGGCATTGGCTGGAAGCTGCTGGCAGGGTGAAGCAGGCTGAGGCCCTGGCGGGTTCAGACGGAGGTACAGCAGCGTTAATAATACTCTTGGAGCATTAATACTCTGGGAAAGGGTAGGCACTTGGGGGGCCCTAGGGCACAAAGGCACTTGGAATCAGGGAGGGGGCGGAGGATGTGCAGCGGGACTGGGAAGGGCCAGGCCCCGGGTTTGGCGGGCACTTGGAGAGTGCTGGGGTTGGGCCCTGACAGCCCAGAAGGCTTTGGAAGTGGCAGGAACAGTCTCTGGGCTGGGTCTGCATTAAATAGAATCAGCGTCCCTAGTGCTCATCCCGAAGCTCTGAAGGCAGGAACTTGTACTGCTGCTGCCGGATCTGGGCCAGCTTCTTCCGAGCCTCCTCCAGCTCTCGTTCCTTCCGAAGCATCTCTTCCTGTGCTGCAATGATCTGAGGGACGAAGGGCCAAGACCCAGCTCAGAGAGTATATGCTTTAGGGGCAGAAGGCAGGTAGGACAGTGCGGACAAGGTGACTGCTCTTGATAGTGTCCCTCAGAGTGGCTCACCTGGGCGATACCCCCGACCATCTTCTCCTTCACCACCACTGTCTCATTCTCCTGGTCTTCAAACGCTGCAGCCTTCTGGGCCGCCTTCACCAGGTTATCGGAGGCCCGCTTCACTGCATTTCCGGCAGCCTGTGCAGGGCCAAAGTGGCAGGAGAGCTCAGGTGGGGCCCTGCTGAGACATTCCCTCAACTTCCTCCTAGAAATATCCACCTCAGGGGTGATGGTTTAAAGCAATGCAACCCAAGGGACAGTGGGATGGGTCACGGTTCCTCACCTGAAGCCGCTTCATTGCCTCAGAGTCCTGGTCAGCCTTCACCTTGCAGGCCACAAGGAGCTGGGCTGTGGAGGCAGCTACCTGCTTGGCTGAGGAGATGAGCTTCTCCTGGCTGGCATGGCCTTGGACAGCTGCATTGGCTGCCTCACACAGATTGTTGGTGGCTGCAGCCACCATCCGGGCCTAAGGCAGAGTGAGTTACATTAAAATACGCCTCTTGCCCTACTACACCCCCACACCCCAGCCTTCTCAAGTCTCCCAAACTCAGAGAGACTGAGTATTGTACACTCACAGCAGAAATGAGGCCCTGGGACCACTGCCCGTCGTCCAGCGCATTGGCTGGGATGGCGCCCACCTGTGGAGGAAGGCGAGCCTACTTAGACCTGTGCTCTCCCTACTCTGAAGCCTCTCAGCTAAGGATGAGAGTGTAGATTACAAATCTGCTGCCCTGTTCCCATTCTTCAGAGTATTTAAGAACTTACCTTCCCTTGAGCCACCAGTTCCCTCTGGGCAGCTGATGCGGCTTTTACTAGTGCACTGGTGGCTGCTGCAATGGATTTGGCAGCTTCCAGTATCTGTTCCTCAAAGTTCAAGGACTCATCTGCCTCCTTCAATGATGAGAGATGAATTGCAGATGCAAAGTCAGTGGGGAGACCAAAGGTAGAGACCTCTCATTATGAAGGTGGGTGGGGAAGGGGCAGGACTGACCTTGGGTTTGGCCCGGGGCTTCAGCTGCTCTAGTTTTTTGGCTGCAGCCTCAATGGCTGCTGCAGCTCCCAAGAGTTCATTCTCAGCAATGACTGTAGGGTCCTCTGGGTCCACCCATTCTGTTCCTAGGGATGGAGGGGAAAGGAGGGAGCTGAGGCAGAGGAGGGAGGCCATAAACACTGGGGAGCTCGGTTACTAACACCAGGCCCTCACACCTGCAGGGACTGTGGGCAGAGGCTAGCTCAGGCCGTCCAACCAGGAAGTAGAGATCACACCATGACAAGGCTTCCCCTTCCCTCCCTGTCCCTGGTCACCCCTCACCCTTCATGGCCTCAGCAGCCTGGATGAGCTCAGTGACTGAACCAGCCACTCGCTTTGAGTGTCCCGTCAACTGCTGCTTCAGTTCTGGGTTTGGCTTCTGCAGAGTCTGGGCAACAAAAAGCATCAGATCTTAGGTTCTGCCCTAGTCCACGAAGCAGGGCCGACTATGCCCCTCACCACCCTCCCTAGCGCACCCCACAGCACAGTGCTCAACAGAACAGCACAGCGCTCAACAGCCCACTGCCTTCCCAGTCCACTCCACACAGCATGCCGCACACACAGTGCAGAGCGGGGCTCTGTCACTCACCGGCTGACAAGGAGCAAGAATGGTGAAATGAGAACAAAGAAGAGATGACGAAGGTAGAGAAGGGGGAGGTCAGGTGGGAAGAGAAGAGAAAAGAGGAAGATGTGAGTGGGAGATGAAAAGATGGTAAGAATGACGGGGCCCATACTTCCAAAATTGTTATACAGATTTAATGCAATTCCAATCAAAATTCCAACAGCATATCTCACAGAATTAGAGAAAACAATCCTAAAATTCATTTGGAATCAGAAGAGACCTAGAATAGCAAAGGCAATTCTGGGCAACAAAGGCAAGGCAGGGGGCATCACAATCCCCGACTTGAAATTATACTATAAAGCTACTGTGATAAAAACAGTGTGGTACTGGCAAAAAAACAGACCTGAAGATCAATGGAACAGATTAGAAGATGCTGAAACAACCCCAGACATACTAAGCCACCTTATCTTTGACAAAGGTGCCAAACACATTCGCTGGAAGAAAGATAGCCTCTTTAATAAATGGTGCTGGAAAAACTGGCTCTACACATGCCGAAGATTAAAACTAGATCCATATCTTTCACCATGCACTAAACTAAATTCAAAATGGATCAGAGATCTAAATATTAAAACAGAAACATTAAATCTGCTGGAAGGTAGGATAGGTAAAACCCTTGGAGACATTGGTGTAGGCAAAGACTTTATGAATAAAAACTCAACTGCACGGGAACTATCCCAAAGAATCAATAACTGGGATCTCATCTTATTAAAAAGCTTTTGCACAGCAAGAGAAACCACCAACAGAGTGAAGAGACAACCCACAATGTGGGAAAAAATGTTTGCCAGCTGTTCCTCAGACAAAGGATTACTATCGAGAACATATAAAGAACTCAAAAAAAATCAGACCTCCCAAATTTAAAGACCCACTCCAAAAATGGGCATCTGAGATGAATACTCATTTCTCAGATGAAGAAATACTAATGGTAAACAAATATACAAAAAAATGTGTAACATCACTAGTCATTCGAGAGATGCAAATTAAAACAACACTGAGGGCCGGTGAGATGGCTCAGTGGCTTAAGCGCCTGCCCGGCAAGCGCGAGGGCCCGAGTTCGACTCCCGGAACCCACATACGAAAAAGGGGCCAGTGATATACCTCAGCGGCACGGGCGCCTGCTGGCACACGAGGTCCTGAGGTCGACCCCCGGTACCCACCAAAAAAAAAAAAAAAAACAACACTGAGATACCATCTCACCCCAGAAAGAATGGCTACTATTAAGAAATCAACTAATAACAAATGCTGGAGGGGCTGTGGGGAAAAAGGAACCCTTCTTCACTGTTGGTGGGAGTGTCGACTGGTACAGCCACTGTGGAAGTCAGTGTGGAGATTCCTCAGAAAACTAGGGTTGGAGGTCCCATTTGACCCAGCTATTCCCCTTCTGGGCATCTTCCCAGAAGAATTAAAAACATCGTACCACAGCGATATATGTGCACCCATGTTTATAGCAGCACAATTTGTAATAGCCAGATCTGGAAACAACCCAAATGCCCATCAACTGAGGAATGGATAAGAAAGATGTGGTATTTTTATACAATGGAGTACTATTCAGCCATAAAGAAGGATAAACTGGAGACTTTTATAGGTAAATGGATGCAACTCGAGAAAATACTCATAAGTGAAATAAACCAGAAGCACATGTGTAAGCATCGTATTATCTCTCTAGTATGAGAAACTGAAAGAGTAAATAAGATCCAAAATGTACAATAGACATGGTGAATCAAAAAGAAACTGGTCAAAAGGAAAGAGAGACTGGAATAGGGAAAAGAAAGAAGGGAAAGGGAAAAAAAAAATTGTATATATATATATATATATAAGATGGTTAAGATAGATACACTACCATTTTTACTTAGTTCATTGAAGAGTAAGGTTTGTGCCAATAATGTTTGGACAATTGAATGCTAATGTCTGGTGTCCTGAATAACTAACTTAAAGATAGTAATACGTAATGTATTAACCATTGTTACCCTCCTATTATGTTGGTTTGAAAATTTGTTCTTCTTTTGATTTGTTTTGTTTTTTCTCTTTAAAAAAAAAAAAAAAAAAAAAAAAAAGAATGACGGGGCCCCAGAGAAAGGGAGACTTGGAAACATGACAGAAATGGGAAACAGATGATAAAGTAGGGAGGGGATTTAGGGGAAAAAAAAAAAAAGAGAACAGAGCCTGAGGGTTCTGGGAAGAGGACTGTGGGGTATTTTTTTGGTATTGGGGATTGACCCTAGGGCCTCTGCACTGAGCTACATCCCCAGCCCTTTTTAATTTTTTTATTTGAGACAGAGTCTTGCTCTATCACTAAATTGGCCAGGCTGGATTAAAACTTGTGATCCTCCTGCCTCAGCCTCCTAGAGTGCTAGGATTACAGGCGTGTGCCACCACACCCAGCAGGACTGTGCATTAGGGAGGCTGAGAGGAGCAGCGAACAACACTCTCCTTACCAGTAGCACATGGTCCAGCAGTTCTAGGTAGCCATTGGCACATTCCCGGCCAAAGTGCAGGGCTCGAAGCCGTACTTCAGGGGCCACTTCTGGGTGATATGCTGCTTCCTGTCCCCAGAGTAATATGTTAGCTTCACAATCCCGAAGAGCTCCAGATCTCCCAAATCCTTGTAGTACTGCTCCCTCTTGTTCTGCCCCAAGTCGTCTCACTACCAGCATTCCTACCTTGCAAGCTCGAAGCATATCTGCGATAGCACGACGGCTCAAATTGGCTGTGGCAATGACATCTTCCTGGCGACAGGAATTGCCAGCAGCAACAGCTTTGGCTGTCGCCATGGTAATACCCTTGGTCATTCGGATGAAATCTTCTGGGGTAGAAGTCTTGGCAGGTGGCTCTGGGGAACAGAAAACCTGTCGGGGCAGAACAAGAAGATTTTGTAGTGATTGAGACTGTAAGATAATTTAGTACCCTATCCTTATGTGATGTGGCTTGCTCATCCATGTCTTCCTTCAACAACAGATAACTTATTGTAGGTAAAGGTTTTCTTTTGTGTGTGTGTGTTTTTTTTGAGATGGGGTCTCACTATGTAGTTAAAGCTGGCCTGGAACTTCACATAGCTCAGGCTAGCCTCAAACTCACAGTGATCCTCCTGCCTCAGCCTCCTGAGTGTTGGGATTACAGGCATGTACTACCACACCTGGCATGTAGGTCAAGTTCTTACAGATGGTCCTATATCATAGCTAGGAGAATAACAGAAGGCAGTTGATCATTTTTGACTGAAGTATTGGGGAGGGTTTGTTTCAAATTAAAGTAGCAGCAACAACTCTTGACTGGGATCATAGCTCAGTGGAAGAACATAGTGCTTATTATGTATAAAGCCCTGGGTTCTATTCCCAGGACTGCAAAAAAAAAAAAAAAAAAAAAAAAGTTATAGCTTTTGGGCGGGCTTTCATTCCTAAAATACAGATAACCCTTGAAGGGGTGTGTGACAGAAGTGGAACAAAAAATGAGCTGGGCATGGTGCCACATGCCTGTTATCCTAGCACTTTGGAGGCTGAGGCAGGGGGATTACTTTGAGTTCGAGGCCAGCCTCAGCTACATAGTTCAAGAGCAGCCTGAACTACACAGTGAAATCCTGTCTCAAAAAAAAAAAAAAAAAAAAAAAGTGGACTGAAAAGGAGGTGTGTCTTAAGAGATAAAGATAAACTATAAACAGGAAAGTATTTTAGGTAAATGGTAGGGCATGAATAATCAAGATGTCAAATGAAAGGGTCAAGGAATGTTCTAGATTACAAGAATGGTAGAGAAAAGGTTGTTGGAGTCTTCTATAACAGAGTAAAGAACTTGGTTTTTTTTTTTTTTTCCTTGAGACAAAGTCTCACTATGTAGTCCAGGCTGACTTGTGATCCTCCTGCCTCAGTCTCCTGAGTACTGGGATTATAGCCATGTGCCATCATGCCTGGCTTGGAATTTTCCATAATATGTAAAATTTATAACAATATTTTGATGTGTGTGCCAATCAATCATCAAATGTTAGTATATGAGAGGTGGTAGATTCTGTGTGAGGTGCTGGGTAGGGATACAATGGGAAATGAGGTTGACAAAGTCCTTGTTCTCATGGAGCTTCCTGTCTAGTTTTGGATACAGACAATAAATAGGTGAGTAGGCAGAAAAACACAGAACTGTGGTTGCGCTTTGAGAGAAATGAGTGCTATGATGAGAAAAAAGGAGGCGCTGTAGTTGTGGATATAGGTCAGCACTAGGGCGCTTACCTCATGTGTGAGGCCCTGGGTTCAATCCCTAGCACCACACACAAAAAAGCAGTATTTTAGATAGGTTGTTAGGGAAGGCCTGAGGAGGTGACATTAAAGCTAAAGAATCAGAAGCGGCCAGATGTTCAAGAAGCCAGTGGCAAATGCCAGCCTGCAGCTGGCAAGACCCTGGCATGTTCTCTGACAAGAGTCCAATGGGATCAGAGCATAGAAAGAAAAGTGGGATGACACTGGAGAAGTGGGCAGGGATTAGTGGGTTTAAAGCAGTGAAGTGACACAATTTTTTATATATACAGAAAATTACTATTATTATTATTGTTTCGCAGTGCTGGGCATTCAATCCAGGACTTTGTGCATGCTAGCCAAGTACTCTACCACTGAGCTATATCCTCACCCCAATTTGTATTTTTAAAAGATAATTCTGAGGACTGGGTGTGGTGGTACATGCCTGTAATTCCAGCACTTGGGAGACTGAGGCAGGAGGGTCATTGCAAGTTTGAGGTCTGCTTGGCTACATAGTGAGTTCAAGGCCAGCCTGACTACATTAGCAAGACTCTGCCTCAACCCCCCACCAAAAAGATGACAACAACAACAACAACAAAAAAAAAACATGATAATTCTGGCTACTGTGCAGATAGAATGGGTTGGAGGATGCAAGTGCTAAAGTGTACAGGTCAAACAGAATATTGTATACATCCAGCTAAGGGTTGATGATGGTTTGGACAAGGTAGCTGTGGTGGGAGAGATGGAGAAAAGAGAAAGTGAGATCTATTTGGAGGAAGCACTACCAGCCTTGCTGATTGGCTGAGAGGTAGAGAATGAGAGGAAAAGAGATGTCAGAGACTTTAAAGCTGGGTTTCTGGCTTTAGGAACCAAGTCATTCATAGGTATCATTTACTGAAATGGGGAAGACTAGGGAAAGATCAGGTTTTAGAGGCAGAAAATTAAGAGTTCCAATTCGGACATTGCCACAAAGAGGTGAAAACAACATCAGAAAGATGAATTTAGAATTAGAAAGATGAACATGAGAGAGTAGAGTGGTAGAAATTGAAAGCAGGGAGACCAGGCAGAAAACTGGTATAGCAGGCAAAGTGAGGGAGAGCTAGTGAAAGTCTGAACAAGGCTGTGGACAGTAGAACAGAGAGGGAGGGGGAAATGGAGAGCCACATGTGGTGGTGCACACCTGTAATCCCAGCATTCTGGGAGGCTGAGGCAGGAGGATCTCAAATTCTAGCCCACCCTAGGGAACTTAGTGAGACCCTGTCTCAAAAAAATGCTGGGGATGTAGTTCAGCACTTGATGGGTTCAATTCCCAGAACCCCCCCCCAAAAAAAGAAGGAATGGAGAAGGGGAGTTGAAGGGCTTGGGAATGCCAGCATGTGGTGAATGACAGTGAGGTCAAAGAAGACTGAGGTAGAATCTTTATAACTGGGGGTTGCTAAGCTGGACATAGTGGTCCACGCCTGTAATCCTAGCACTTGGGAGGCTGATGAGGCAGGAGGATTGCTGGTCCATGCCTGTAATCCTAGCACTTGGGAGGCTGATGAGGCAGGAGGATTGCTGCAAGTTGGAGGCCAACCTAAACTGCATAGTGAGACCCTGTCTCAAAAAGACAAAACAAAAACAAAAACAAAAACAACTGGGGGTTGCTATGACCACCATTCATAGAAGTGATACATCATGCAGAACTGGATGGAGGCATAGCATCTTGGTGGTGATATCCAATAGGCAACTGAGAGAAACTCAGAACTGGAGATCAACTTCTTAGAGAATGACAATGAAAGTGTAAACTGAGGGCCAGGCGTGGTGGCACACGTCTATAATTCCAGCACTCAGTAGGCTGAGGCAAGAGGATTGCTGCCAGCCTGGGCTCCAAAGTGAGTTTAAGGCCAGCCTGAACTGCATAGCGAAATCCTGTCTCAAAAAAACAACAACAACAAAAAGTGTAAACTCATCTAAGAGTCGACTAGAGAAAGGATGTACAATTCTGGAATAGCTACCAAGTTGGAGGTGATGCAGTGGTTGCTGCTGAAGAGATGTTTGAGAAGCAAGAGGAAAAACCAGTGTCGAAGCCAAAGGCAGCAGGGCATGGTGGTGCACTCCTATAATTCCAGCACACTGGGAGGCTGAGGCAGGAGGACTGGAAGTTCGAGCCCAGCTTGGGCAACTCAGCAAGACCCTGTCTCAAAAAAGGACTGGGGATGTGAAAGCCCCCACCAAAAAAGAAAAAAAAGAAAAAAAAAAAAAAAAAAAAAAAAGAAAAGAAAAGGAAAACGAAAGCCAAAGGCAGAAGAAATTTCAAAGACAGGCTTATGAACAGAGTCAAATGTTATGGAAATACAGAAATGCTTGAAGATGAAGGCCAAGAAAAGGCTGCTGAATGTGGCAACCACGAGGCCTCTGGTGTTGGGACAAATAGGAGGATGATGATGAAAGCAGAGTCCTCAAATGCTAAGGAGCTAACAGCTGAGGGAGAGAAAGAAGTGTACGTCACATGAAAAGTGTGGCAACGAGACAGAGTGTGTGTGAGAGTTCGTGCGGGAATGCATGTGAGGTACACTGTCACAATCTCATGTTTCCTCCCTCTGACTCTAGTCCATGATGCTCCAGACTTGTGCTCACCGCCAGTTCCTGCCGGATGTGTTCTGTGGTTGCCTCCAGGGCCCGTGTGCCTTTGGTGGCCTCATCTTCCACAGCTTTCACTGTCTTGAGCAGGGACGTCACATTTGTCACCATCACCTGAAGGTATCACAGAAGTGGGGGAGGGGACTGTTTTAAGGGGAGGAAGTACATTCATTGGCGCCTTCCTGACGTTGCTCCTTATTCCCTCTGACCTTGGCAGAATTCTTGAGCTGCCACACTGCAGGGTCATCCCCGACTTTGCCAGCTGCAGCCTTCGTTGCACTGATAAGGTCTCCCAGGGCCTTGGCTACATCCTTCACTGCATTGATCAGCACCACCTGTGGGAGGGAGGGGACTCTGGTCTATGGGAGGAAAAGGGGAACAGGAAGTGGTTCTGGACAGAATTAGGAATGCCAGATAGCTACCTGTGTCTCAGGGTCCTCAGCTCCTAGGCTGGCTGCACCAAGCTTGACCACGTCAGCAAGGCGGGTGATGGTGGCCACAGAGGACTGGGCAGCCTGTGCCAACTTCTCCTGGCTCCCAGCTGCATTCTGCACCAGTACCTTGGTGTCTTCCACCAGCACCTTTGCAGTCTTCAGAATGCCTTCCCTGCGGGAAGCTCAGCCTAGTCAGCTTTCTTCAGGTCTCCCTACCCACTCCAGCCGGGCCAAGGTTCCCAATCCAGGTTCTCCCCAATGAACTATTTATATCCTGCCTCTTCTGACCCCTTCCCACTCCTGGTCTGCCTCTAGCTGGCCAGTTCCTTCCTCACCGGTGGTCAGCGAAGGTTTCAGCACCCTCGCGGTTGAGTGTGCCAGCGGTAGCAAACATGATAGTGGTGTCCAGGTCAGCAATGATACCGGACACAGCACTGGCTGCTGTGATGCAGGCCTGGGTGCCACGATTCCCAGCCTGGAGTGCAGCCAGGACGTGGGAGACCTAGGTAAGGAGAGTTACATGGTGCCATGTCAAAGGGAAGGATTACCCATGCCTGGGAAAAGGGATAAGAGGAGAGGGCTAGGAAAGTTGGAGGAGGGTGGAAAAGACCCCAGGTTGTGAAGCCAGTCTCACAGCCCACAGGGAAGAGCACGGTCACCTTCTCAGAGACTCTCCGGGCACACTCTATGAGCTCCTTCTTGGTGTAGGCATCACTGGGGCTACACTGCAGGGCACCTGCCTTGGTGACCAAAGCAGCACATCCATGGCCCAGCTCCTGTACTCGGTGCTTGATGTGGGCACCTATCTGTGAGTAGACATGGGTTTTAAAAGGAGTGCTCAGGGCCCCTCCTGAGCCCCTCACTGTGCTTCGAGAAGTCACTAAGGACAAATGGAGTTGTGAGAAAAAGTTCCCAGCACACAGACTTTTCTGGTTTTGTATCTTTTAAGCAGGAGGTCATCTCCTACACATGGAAAATAATAGCACACAGACACCAGCTGGTGAGGATTGTGTTAAGCATAGTGTGGAGGAGGGAGAGAAGCACTTTATGCTTGAGGATTTGAATCAGAGGGCCACGGATTACAACTTGGCCCAGAGGACTGTGAAGGCTTTGGTGGTTGGGGGTTAGGTAAGACCTGCTAAGATCCAACTGCTTGCTTTCTTGGAAAGCCAGGAGCTTAGAGAAGGATGACCTTCATGAATTTGCAACAAGGAAGAACTAAGAAGGGAACAGAGGGGATACATTTGCATACAGCAGAGAAGAAGCCACAGGCCCAGGCAAGGGTAAGGAGAAGCAGGAGAGGCAGAATCGAGAAGTCTCTAGATTCTGAGCTGTCTCCTTTAACCCTGTGACAGAAGGCTTGGATCCTGTCCCTACACAGATCCCAGATCACTCTTTAGTGCAGCAGCCTGAGTTTGGGTTCCCCTTTCTATGGCAGTCTGAAGGGGATGAGGGTAGGACAGACCTGAGGCTGACAGGATGGGAAAGGGGGCATGCCCCTGGGATTTCCTGTGAGGGGGAGGTGAAGGCAGAGCTGCTTGCATGTTTACCTCTTCATTTTCAGCAGCCACAGCTGCAGGCTTGGCCTGAGAGGCCAGTCGGCCATAGTCACTGGTCAGCTGATTGGCCAGAGGGCCCAGCTCCTCAGGGCTGGTGTTTGACTTGGTTACCTAGTGATAATGGAAGAAGTGAAACTCTGTCCAAACTCAGCTCTTCAAGGGCAGTCCTCTTAAAATCTCCCCAACTCACCATTTCCTGTACAGTGACTGCGATGGCCTTGACTGTCCGCACCATAGTTGTCTGGTAATCCACGAAAGAACCTTCTGGTTCACCCATTGGTCCTTCATCTAGCTGAGAGGGAGGATGAAGGAAGGGGAGACTGTCAGGGTCTCTGTCACTGTGCTCAAGGCCCTGGGCCAGAGTAGCCTCTGTGTCCACAGGCACCCCAAGACTCTAACCTGGTTGATACCCTGGGTGATGGAGTCCACCATGCCACCAACGACCCCTGCAGCACTGGCTGCCTCATTGAGGGTTGTTGTTAGGTCTTCCACGGCCTCTGTCATCATCTGCACAGCCTCCTCCAGGGCTTCCTGGGTGTGAGCTGCTTGCTGTGGGGCAAGTGAGTAAGTGGAAGGGAGCCCTGTGGGTTCTACTTCTCCACTTTTCACTAGTAGCAGCCCCACCCCCTCACTACCTTGGGGTTACCCCCAGCTTCCTTGGCAGTGTACAGCAGCTGCAGGGCAGACTCTGCCAATGTTTTAGTTTGGTCCAGAAGTGCCATCTGCTGCGGGTGGCTCAGGGTCTTGGAGGCAGCACCCACTGCGGCCAGGGTGAGTGGCTCAAAGTACTGGGCCATCTGGGACACCTGAGGCAAGGGGTTGAAACAGGGCTCAGGTACTGTGTCTCTCGCCCTTCCCTCCGGACTCTTCGTGTGTCTCCCTAGGTACCTTGTGTCCCAGCTGGGAGGCTTCAGCCCGGGCAGCACTGGCCAATGGCTCAATGAGATGTGAGATCTCCTGCACTGCAGTGAGCATCTGAGTGTGCAAGGCCTGGAGAGGAAGTGGACACCAGCTCTGACTGTGACTGCAATAGGACCCTCTGGCAAACGGAATTCCACTCTTTCAATTTTTGTTTGCTTTTTCTGGTACCAGGGATGAACCCAAGGCCTTGTGTAGGCTAAGCACGTGGTCTACCACAGAGCTACACTCCCAGCCCCCAATCTTACTTCACAGAGAACCCCCTAACCCTCCAGGCACGCTCCAGCCTTTTCCCATCTCTGTGAAGCCAGCTCCCCAGCCCCCCATCTTCTCTAAGTCAGACATCTCCCTTCCCACACACAACTTTCTCGTACCTCTTGAGAGATTCCCTCACGGGGAGCAAGCTGCTGGCTGACTGCAGCAAGAGAAGCCTGGTCTAGGTCCCGCAGACAGCTGTTCAGAGCTGCGATGGCTGTCTCACACTCCAGCTGCCCTGGGGCCTTGTCCCTGCATAAACATCACTGGGTCCATACCAAGAACATCCCCTGTAAATGAGGCTAGCCTAGCATTTCCCTGTGTCCTCCAAGTCTGGAACAACAAGTGTCCTTTAACACTACCCCACAGAACTGCACAAGTGTTCACCCACTGTACTCAGTCACAATATTTGTCTCCCAGCCATGCTGGTTCTCTAGCCCTCAGTACCTCATGCTTGTAATAAGCTTCTTGATGGAGTCTGAGACCGTCCGGGAGTGGCCAGCCAGAACCGACCAGCGTGGGGGGTCCCGGGGATTGACTGCTAGGGCCCGAGCTGTCTGGATTAGTCCCCCAGCACTCTCCAACATTGTCTTGGCAGAGATCACAATGGGCTCCATGGCGGCCCGGCCCTGGGGAGAGGGGAGGCAGCAAGGTAAGTCTCACAACACTCCAGAAGACAAGGTGATGCACAGGCTTTCACACTGCCTCACCTCAGGACTGATCTGGGCAGGAATGCTGGAGAACTCGGGGTTGGATGCAAAGGCACTGAGATTGTCCACAGCCTCCAGCAGAGGGGCTGTTGCTGCTCGGCACTGGGCACGGTTCTCTTCTGTGAAGGCCCCATCTAGCGCCTGCAAGTCACAGGGAAGCCCTAGGGACTCAGCCTACAGGAAGCCCGGATCTCCCTTCAGGGCTCATAGGACTGGGGAAGGCTGGCAGTGCTCAGTCCGGATAGGAAAGGGTGTGGGCTCAGGTAGAGGGCATCTGGCAGAAGGCCTTAGAGAATGAGTGTGGGACTTGAGGGAGAGGAGATGTGATAGGTCAGGGTGATGATGGGAATTCAAATACTAGGAACCTTGATGGTCTTGACGAGATTGGCTGTGCTATTAGCCACTTCCTTGGCTGACTGTACAAACTGGCGCTTGGCAGTAGGATTGGCGGTCCGAGCAGAAGCCAGGCGGCAGCTGTTACACAGTGCAGAGGTATGTTTGGCCACAATGGTGGCTGCAGAGAGCACCTATGGAGACAGACAAGAAAGAGTCAGGATGAGGGCAGGAAAGAGTGTTCATACCTGTGGGGGAGCCCTTTCAAGGTTGGAGGATGAAATGTGATACCTGTGGAAGCCTAAATAGGAAAAGACAGTCACTTGCAAGGTCAAGATTTGGGAGACAGATGCCTTAAGGTGAACTGGGTATAGGGAGTGGGAAGTAAAAGGATATATTAATGGAGAAAAACCAAAATAGGGCAAGTGGGAGAATAAGCTGAAGCATCTATAGAGAAGTTACAAACTTAGCACTAATGGCAAGGATGAGAAACCTGGAAGGAAAAGATATGCAAACAGAACCTGTGTATGCAAGGTCAGGGACAGGTTCTTGCTCTCTCCTCCCCAGTATGTGCTTCATCTCCCTCTTTCCCCTTGGGGTCTAGTCCATTTTTTCCCACACTTGCCCATGGGACCTGTTCCCTTGTGTTACCTGTGCCTGGGTACAGCCAGGCTCCCCCAAACTCTGACATGCCATCTGGATTGCCTGGTTTGCACGGGCAAACTGTGTGGGTTCCACCAGCCCTTGCTGTCCTGCTTGGCTGTTGGGGTCAGAGACGCCAACCAGATATGCCGCCTAAGAGAGAAAAATGAATGGGGTGAGGAATATAGTTCACAGATGGAAAGTGAAGAGTGGGGACAAGGTGGGGTAAGTTTAGAGAATCGGCCTTACTTTCATGAGTTCTACATTACTAGAGGTACAGTAATAAATTATAGTTATACTGTAAAAAGAAAAAAAACTTGTTAAATTTGTTCTAACATTTCAGAAGATTAAGATCAAAAGGGGTGTGTGTGTGTGTGTGTGTGTGTGTGTATCATTGGGGAAAAAGTATAGCTTATTGCGAGTAGAAGAAAAGTTTGAAATGGTTAAGATGATTTAAAAATTTATATAAAAGGTGAAATAAAAAGTTTGAAAGTCTGGGCCGGTGAGATAGCTCAGCGGCATTAAGTGCCTGCCTGGCAACCGCGAGGTCCTGAGTTCAACTCCCAGAACCCACATATGAAAAAAGGGCCGGTGATATCACTCAGCAGCACGGGCGCCTACTGGTGCGCGAGGTCCTGAGGTTGACCCCTGGTACCTACACACACACAAAAAGTTTGAAAGTCATACAGATAGAGGCATAATTCTAAAGCTGTGTGTGGTGGCTCAGCTACTTAGGATAATGAGGCAGCAGGATCACTTGAGGGCCAGGGATATAGCTCAGCGGCTTAAGTGCCTGCCTGGCAAGCGCAAGTTCAATTCCTGGTACCAAAAAAAGAAAAGAAAAGGATCACTTGAGCCCAGGACTTTTTGAGGCCAGCCTGGGCAACATAATGAGACTCTGTTCAAAAAACAAAAACAGGGCCAAGGATATAGCTCACCAGCACAAGCACCTGCCTGGCAAATGCAAGGTCCTGAGTTCGATTCCCGGTACCAAAAGAAAAACACAACAACAGAGCTCTAGAACTAGAGGCTGTTAAGCTAATTAATACTGACAATACCTTCAACCTTCAGAGATTGAGAAAGCAGGAAAGGAATAGGAATAATGATTGCCAGTGATCTTTAAGATTGAAGACCATCATAATATTTGATTTGTGCTTCAAGTAACACATGGTAGCTCTGCTTTTTCCTCTATGCTTTTTCAGAAATGAGGAAAAAAAGAAAAACAAAGATTTTAAGAAGTCAAGCCACACAGAGGAGGATAACCAATGGGACAGGAGGTGAGGGGAGACTGAAGGAGCAGCAGCACGATGGCAGGCTTTCAAGGAAACAGTCTGAGATGAACTCTCAAATCACTGTGCCTTAAGTACTCACGTATTAAAGCAAACATTCTAAAGTGACTAGGTAGTTTTATACTTGATCATGTAGAAGAAGACAGAGTGAGGTGCCTCCAGTAACAGAATTTTGTTATGTGCCATTTTAATAAAAAAAGCCTTGTGGTTGGGCAGTGTAATCATAACCAAAGCACCAAAGTTTAGGGGTTACAGTGATCAGAATTGTTGGTGTTCAACAACTGCTGACAAATATGTCCAACTCAGGAGGGAGAAAACTCCAGGTTCCACAGAGTTGGCTTTGCAGACAAAAACTTCTTGATTTATCCATATGTGATTCAGGTGGAGGGGCCATGAGGAAGGGACAGCAGGGGCTGTTCCAGGGACCCATCTCAGGGAAATAACCTGTGCAGCTGCCTCGGTGAAGCCACAGAGAGCCTTGGAGGCTGTGGCAATGGCCTCTCCAAACTCCGGCAGGTTCCCATTCTTGGCATTTTGGGAGATGCCAGTCATGGCTTCACCCAGCACCTGAGGAACAGAAGGTATTAGAAGGTTCAGATAATGTTCTTCAAGTACTAGGGCATCATGCGGTTAGTTCCATCTTTTTTGTTTGTTTTTGAGACAGGGTCTCACTTTGTAGTGCAGGCTGGCCTCGAACTCACAGCGATCCTCCTGCCTCAGCCTCCCGGGATTACAGGCATGCACCACCACGCCCGGCTGGTTAGTTCCATCTTCCTGCCCCCTTCCTACCTGGGCTTCCAGCTACACTTACTTTTGAATTCTCCATGACACTGTCCAGGCAGCCAAAGTAGGACATATCATTGATTGGCTGGACTGGGTTCTCCAGGAGTTCCCGAACTGTCTGTGTAGTGGGAAGGAGACATGAGATCCAAGACAACTTCCTCAGCCCAAACCCAAAGCATCCTCTTGAACCTCAACCCCCGCTGGCCTGCCAAGCGCCCACCTCCAATTCCCGCAGGGCATTGTCACACTCCTTCTGGCCAGGTGCCTGCTGGGTGCACATGGTGATGAGCTGGTTGATGCTGTCAGTCACTGCCCTGCGGGGAACAGAAAGGAGAGTGAATAAGTGAATGGATCATCACTCCTGGGTCCTGTGTACATGGAACGCCTCCAGCTATTTCTCCTTTTCCTGGCCACTTGTAAGCTGGGACCCTCTCATAAAATGCTTCCTCCCCAGTTCCTTTCACATGTTCCAGGACTGGGCTTCCCAGCTCCCACTTACCTGGCCGCTGCAGCCAGCTGACTCTTGAGGTTGGGGGCAGCAGGGTCTGTGGACAGGGCTTTGGCAGCCAGAAGAAGTTTGCTTGAAGACATGGAGATGCCCTTCAAGTTGGATACAACCTGGGCCTGGTCCTCCTGACTCTGTTGAAAGTGAGAAAGTCATACATACATTGTCCTGTTCTTTCTTATATATCTCTACAAAAGGATCTTCTTTCCCAGACACTCAAGTATTGCTCAAGACTGGAGAGGGGAAGGAGCAAGGAGCATGTCCAGACTCCATGTTCACACAGATGCCATTTAGCTCCTAAAGGGATCATGCAACCAGACCCCCTGCTTCTTCATACCGGGGCCTGTCCTGCCATCTCCACGCCAGCTTCCAGGAAGGTGCTGAAGTCCTGTCCAAATCGACCTGAGGCTCGAGCCAGGTCCTGAGGGGTTCCCCGTGAGGCCTGCACTAGTTCTGTGGCTGCTTGATTCAGCCCAGCAGCAGCTTCATTCAAACGGCTCTGAGCTTCTTGAAATGTCCCAGTGCTGGGAGGAAGCTGCAGGGGAATGAGGCAAGGGAGAAGTTAGGAAAAGAGGGCTGGGAGGGTGGGCACATAACTTGGGAGTAATGAGCAGGGACAGATTTGGGAAGTCCGGGCCAAAGAAGAAGTCTTGAAGTACGAAGGGAAGGCTTTGAGTTCTCTGACTTCTCTGTTCCCTCTATGCCGTGGTCCTCCTACCGAGTCACTCAGGAGTCGCTTGCTAGCATCTCCAACTGCTCTCAGGGCATTATCCACGTCTCGCTGTCCAGGTAGGCAGCTGACACAGCGGTTCAGTGCCTGGGTCACTGCTTTAGCCACCTGAAATAAAAAGGAGATAAGGCTACCAAAGTAGGAACAATCCGTAAGACCCCTTCCTCCTCCTTGGGACACAGGAGATAACCAGCTCTCCAGCCTCCAAAAATGGAAGAGGAAAGAAGATGTAATAGTTGAACAGGTTGAAGTTAGGGCCTCTAGCAATAGTGATCAAACTCTTTTAAACTTGGTACTTAGCTAGGCTTGTGCCTTAATCCAACTGAGACACTCCTTTCAAGGCTGAAAGAAAAGGGTGTATTCCAGAGATGATTTTTTGTGAGCAACCTAAGATGTCCCTCTGTCAGTGCAGGTGAAGCCCAGAAATGTTTGTCCCAACTTGGCAGCGTGGGGGGTGGAGGGGTGAGGGTGGGTGGTGGTTATGAAAGGACCTGGGGAAGAGGAGTGCAGTGGCCCTTCCCAATACCTGACCTGGGCAAGCCGCTGCTGGCTCTCAGGGTCCCCTGGATGGCCAGCTGCCTTTTTCGCTTCCTCAATGAGGCTGCTGGCCTTGTCCAGTACATCACTGGCAGTATCAAGCACAATGGCCTGCACTGCGGGATCTGATGTCAGGGCAGCTACACCCCTAGCAGCCTGGGCCAATGACCGCAGCCCACCTGCCACATCCCGAGCTGCAATACCTAGGGAAACAGGAGGGAAAAGGGAGGGAAAAGGCACCTTCATTGGCAAGCCTTGATCCCCATGGATTCCTCTGTCAGCCCCATCCCTCATCCAGCTCCTATTTCCCCACATCCCTACCCCCATACACTCCCTTCTTGGCCCTGTGCCCACATACCTGCATAATTCTCATTGCCCTGGGCAACCTCCCCCAGCAGCTGGGCAATGGCAGAGCTTACAGCTTTGGTGCTAGTGCCAAGGTCCTGGGTACATTTCTCCATCTATAGATAAGGAGATGGGAGGAAATCAGGCTCGGGGAAGCATGAAGTGAGAAAAAGGCACCTAACAAGGCAGCTGGAGATAGCTGGAAGTTTAAATGAAGGTTTAGGGCAGCTCTGCACCAGAGATGCGAAAGGAGATTTCAGGATTTGTGTAAGGAGATCTTCATACTCACTGTCTCCCCAGGTAAGGGTTTAAGCTTGCCATCTCGAGCTGCTGCCTTCACTTCCTGCAGGTCTCTCTCTAGATTCTGTACCACACTCAGTGCAGAATCCATCTCCAAAGGCCCACATGCTTCTTGAGCCTGTGATAGTTAAGAAAGGGTTCTGGGTGTAGGAGGTATGGTATCTCACTGAAGCCTCAGATTACAGAGTCATCCTTATTCGAGATTGTTCTATACAGATTCCCTGTCATCCCAGTACTTCACCCTCATCTTCCATAGCTTCAGCCAGCTCCTATACCTTCTGGGCAGCAGTACGGAGTTCAGCCAATGCGGTGCCTAGGTTCTTAGCACACTGACTCAGCTGCATAGCGGAAGCCTGGTCTTGAATTGTTGGTACTGAGGCTTTTGCAGCCGCCACCATCTTCCCACCCGGCTGTTGGGGAAAAGGTTGGCAGATGAAGTATACGATCCTCTCTCTGGGCTAGGTACAGGGACCAATGATGGTCAGGACATGGTGAGCACTGGGACTTGGTATTACCAGAGGCTACCAGTAGGCATTCAAATTACAGTAGATATAGCATCTTGGAAAGGTGCAGAGGGTCTGGTTTGAGAGGTGGGAGAGGGTGCCTTGCCTGCAGGAAGCTCTGGCTGGCAGCAATGAGGGCTAGCTGAGCACTAGGGCTGTCAGGCTGAGCTTGGCTTCCTCGGACGCCCTGCACCAGCAGTGGAATCTGCTCTGCCACAGCCTGTAGGTGGAAATGTCATGAGCACCACCTCTCCACAGGCTGGGGGAAAGGCCTCCTCTTCACACTCCTCTCCCCAACCACAGGCTTCCTGGAGACTCACCTTGCAGCTCTGCACTAGCAGAGGCTGGGGACCTGCAGAGGCCTTGGGGGTAGAGGCTGCATGTTGAGCTGCAGCAATAGTCTGTGTTGCCGAGGCTGCGGCCTGCTTGGCTGCATGCTGTGAGGACAGAGTAGTCAGGAACAAGCTTAAGCCCAGGCCCTCCAGGCTCATACTATGCCCCAAGGAAACACTGACTCCCTGCATGTCCCTCCTGGCTCATTCCTCCCATAGCACCTGCTTCTGCTCTGGTTGACTTCCCAACCTTACCTCGAGGCGCTGCACCAGCTTTTTCTTGATGGCATTCTGTGCAGCTGCGTTGGTGGCCATGCGGAGCCCCTCGGCTGCCTCCCGAAGCCGCTGCTGCTGTTCTTCACTGTCAGGGTGGGCAGCTGCCCCCTGAGAAAGGTGGTGAGACAGTCATCACCCACCATCTCCATGGACCCTAAATAAGCTCTTTTCTGGCCCCTCTGACTCAGCTTAAAAATCACTTGTTTTCCTGAGGTCATTTCTTAATTATCCACAGTGAAAGGCAATCACTATAGAGAGGAACAGCCTCCAGAAGGCCAGTGGGATGGCCCTGGAGTGCATGGATTCCCTCTGTGAAGCTGAATTACTTTTTTAGGATTAACTGTCCATTATTCCTCTTCTTGTGCCTTGCCCTGCTTCCTAAAGAACACTCAATGCTACAGGTGAGTGAGGTGAGCAGGGCTCCCTGGGAAAAAGATGATTCACTTTGAGAAGGGACCTCAGAATTCCTAAGCAGGGAACTGCTTCCTTCTGCAAATCTCTGGCAATCTCTGAAACTTCCTTCCAATGGTCCTCTGCACCTGTCTCAATTGTCCTAATGCCTTGTCTTTCTCTGTTCTTCTAGCATGGAGACCCTTGGGACTAAAGACCTATGTGTCTTCACAGGAGAGAATAGGAAGAAGTGCCAAGCAGGTGGTGGCAGCAATGTGGGAAAAGTAGGAATAGCAGACTTTGAACTTAAAGGAAGAAAAAGAATATGGATACCTGCCACAGGCAGTGAACACTCTGGGCATCACAATGGCTGAAAACCAGGGTCACTGCCCACCTACAGCCAGAGGGTTTGTTTGCTTCCTGAGTGTTCCCTTGTTCTCTTTACATTTTCTGCTTTTCTGGGATGTCCTCTCCATCAGTTGAGACCCTCCATCTAGATCTAGTTCCCTTTAGGAACCATTCTAGGGGTCTGCACAGTAGGTTCTGTACCTTGGCAGCCTCTACCATCTTGGCTGTGGCATCAGCCAGGATCTTGGCAGCACTCAGGAGCTTGCGAGAGTTCTCCAGATCACTCTCCCCTTCAGCATCGGCCTTGATGGCATTGACCAGGTCTGAGGTGGCTTGGGCCAGGATGCGAGCCTGTCGTACCATCTCCCCTGACAGCACAAGGGACAATCAGGTAAGAAAGCCAGAGACACTGAGAGGGTGTCAGGGTGAAGATAAAGGGGAGGGAAAGTAGTACAGACAAGGCAGATGGGGCTTTTAGCAAAAGATAGAAACTCTTTTATGTTTTCAAGTGATTTCTCTAGTTATTTTTGCTGGACTTGCTTAGGATCTTGAAGAACAGATTTCCCACTGAGTCCTTATGGGAGGGAGGACAGTCTCCGATGGGTAATTTCAGCAGGAAATCTTGAGAAAAATGAGATTCTGTTTGTGAAGGCTTTTGGGGGTGAGAGGATGGAGGGGAGAAGGCTTAATTATGCCACTTTCCACATGTTTTTGTGTATATTCTGGTATATTCACTGAACAGGGTGGCAGAAAAGGGCTTTTGTTTCTGCTTTACACATGGGAAAGTAGAGGTTTCTGAGAGAGTCAACAACGAGCTGATGGCTGCATAGCTGGCAAGGCCACACTCTGCTGAGACCTTAAGGGGGGTGGTTGGGTCAGCACGGGAATATCCAGTGGGCTTTGGGAATCTCACTGGGGTTTCTGCTTTTCTGGGGCTGGGTGTCCTTACCAGCATCACCCATGGAGCTGAAGATGTTTTCAGTGACAGTAAGGATGGTGTCAGTGGCTTGATCATAACGACCAGCAGGCCCAGCCCCTGTGGCATGGGCTTTAACATGCTGCAGCAGCTCATTCAGAGCCTGGGTGACAGCTGTGGCTGCCGCTCCTACTCCTCGCAGCAGTTGCCCATCATCTGTGGCTGCTTGGGAGGCAGACACACAGCCTTCCACAGCTTTGGCCACTAGTCGCCCAGCTTCCACTAGCTGCTCTTGGCAAACAGGTGAGCTGATTGTAGGTGCCACCACCTGTGGGGAAACTTGAGCGTCAAGAAAAGGAGGCAAGGGAAAGAAGTCACAAGACAGAGTGTTTGTGGTCCTCACAGTAGTCACTGGGATGGGTAATGAGGCCCTGAAAGCCAAAAGGATGAAATGAGAGGCTTAGGGTATGTGTGGCAGCCTGAGTAGTAGGTACTGGCTACAGCAAACTTTGGGCTCACCTTGGTACAGGCCACCAGCTGGGACGTAGACAGTGCACACTGTGTGGCTGCGGCAATAACTTGGGTCTGAAGCCCTGAGTCCTCTGTCCGCTGGGCCACACTCTTGGCCTTGAGGACCAGGGCAGCTGCAGCACTCGCCACTGCCTTGGCCAGTTGCATTAGAGTATCCTGAGAGCAAACAGGAATTAGCATGACCTGAGATGGACCTTGGGATCCATGGACGTGTCTTGAGGCATAAGCTGCTTCATTATTCCCATCAACACCAATCAGAGGACAGTGTATGCAGAAGCAACCAGAACCTACCCCAAGCCCCTGCCTTGAGCACTAAGCAGGACAGAACCCCCACCAAGGAACAAACCTACACCAAAAGAAACAGAGCCAACACCAAAGGGAGAAATGTCTGAGGCGGATACACTCGGACAGTGATGGGAGGGAGGGGTGGTACTGGTGCAGTGGGACCTCTTGGGGTCCATCCCACCTCTAGCTTCTTTTCCCCATTTCTTCTCAATCTTGGTTTGCAAGTTGTCATCCTGGAGTCTCAAGAACATGTTCCTGTCCTACCTAATTCCATTTCCCCAACCCTGCCTTGGCCAGGCCTCCCCATCTCCCATCATGTTCTGCTCCCCCAGGAGGCTGGGGGAGAAGTGTAGAAATGAGTGTATGCGGCTCAGAGAGAACCAAGCTGGGAAGGCCCAGGCCAGAGGCCGTTACCGTAGGGGAATCGGGGGGAGATCGAACCCCAGCCCCTCTGGGTGCACATATCTGCATGGGAAATCCAGGATGAAAAGTCAGCTGAGGCAACTGGGATGGGGTGGGGGAGAGGGAGAGGTGGAGGACCACCTTCCTTAGGGTGGTAAGGGGGGTTGGCTCAAGATAGCCTCAAGTCGGGACAAGGGCTGTACATACAGAAGACAGGGCTAAGAATATCATTAATGAGGGCCAAGAGTAAACTAGTAGGTTAAGTTTAGATTCACGGGTTCTGAATTCTCATCCCCCCAAAAAGAGACTGGAATCCCTGGAAACTGAAGTTCAGGTTGGTTTGGAGGGGTCAATTCATAGAAGCAGAGAACTGGGGGCTGGATTCAGGATCAGAGGTTACCTCCTTGCAGCAGGGATTTTGGGGGCTGGGTAAGTCACCAACCTGGAAGTGGGGGTCAGTGTCACTTTCCCCAATTTGCTGCAACAGCTCCCCACTGGCCTGGCCCACGTTCCCAGCTGCTTGCAGCAGGTTCTGACGGGGCTGTGGAGAGTGAACACCTGTCAGAAGCTGCCCCATCCTAATCACATGCCCATGGGTCTCAGAGGCCCCTGGGACACACTGCCATCCTACAACTTGAATTGCCCCTCCTTGGGCTCGAACCCTGTGTCCACCCTCACCCCAGCCCTGTGGCCTCTGACCTCAGCACTGGCTGGCTGGGCACTGCGTAACAGTTCTGACACTGCCCCTGCAAGGCCCTTTGCTGCCTGTAGCAGGGGGCGGCCATTGCCGCCTTCATCCTCCAGCAGGGCAGCCAGCAGCTTCACCCCACGGGACATCTCCGTCAAGTTGGAGGAGATAGTGGTAACTGCACAGCCCACTGCAGTGTAGTCTGTCTCTGCAGGGTCACCTGAGGGCAGAAAGAGAAGGAGCATGAGACAGGACAGGCTAGATGACAGGCTAGGGAAGGCGCACCATCACACCCAGTTAGTCACACATGTCTGAAGAGAGCTGTACACACACAGAACCTTTCATAATGAGTCAAGGTACAGTCACGCACGGAGCCAGTCACATGCATGCTTGCACATACTTGTTTCCCATTCCCCCTCACACACAACAGGCTGGCATCTAGCCTACCTGCTGTCAGGTTCACCACGGAGGCAGTACCAGCTGTGATGGCATCTACCTGGGAATGGATCTCATGCTTTGACTCATCCATCTTGTTTTTACGCCAGGCCTTAGAGGCCTATGAGAAGGAGGAAAAACCTTAGGATCTATTTCGGTTTGGTTAACCCCTCTATCTCCTGGAGTCCTAGCTTCGGGACCACTGGCCTCTCCTCCAACCCATACTCACAGCATCCTGGCCAAGAGGCGGCAGGGTGTCAAAGTCATCCAGGGTAGCCTGGGCAGCCTGCACCGCCTGCATGCTAGAATTGATGGTTCCAGTGAGGGCCTGCTGGGCTGAAGTCTAAAAAACAAGAGGAAGAGTAAGCAGGACATTTAGGGAAAAGAGAAGGTAAAGGAGAACCAGAGACTAGAGAGAGGAGTACAAATAGGAATGCAGGAACAGCCTAACTCCTGGCTAGGCCCAGTAGAAGGCAGGAGAAGGGCATGGGCACCATGGTGGAAGTGAGTGAACTCTTACCAAGGGAGGCATGTGTCCTCGGTGCATCTGCCCACTGGTAATCTGCTGCTGGGCAGGTGGCATGCTGCCCACCTGGAAATTCTCAGGACCAGAGGCTCCAGAGCGCATGATGGCAGGCAGGGCCACAGAGCCATGCTCTACTTTGCCCACCCGGTTATACTGCTGCTGAAGAACTGTTGACCTGGAGACAGGAAGGACCATGGAGCACAAAGAGGACTCCTCATCTCCACCCAACCCCCTATTTCCACCACCTCTGCAGGTCCTGGGATCTGGGTTTGTGAGGTCTTATTACGGGTTGTGCAAACATTCCATAGAGTCATGCCTTGCCTTCCCTGTCCCTGGGATCAGCCCAACTCCCTTCCTACTTTTTGGGAGACACCGAGTCCTCCAGCATAGTAGACTCCTCATCTCCCTCCAGCCCGAAGTGATCCTTGCTTTTTTTCTGTAAGAAGAAAATGGAAGAAGAGTTGGGGAAATTAAGGAAGAGGCAATGGGGAAAGACTGCCTCTTCTTTCCACAGTTAGCTGTTTTCCAGAACATGGTCCCTGCTTCTTCAGGACTGGCTTGGGGGTGGTCATGGACAGAAGGCTGGGCAGCAGCACTCACCTTCTTAAGGATGATATCGATGTAGCCAGCGATGAGCTGTGCAATCTGCTCTCCCTCAGTAGTCTGTACTGAGTAGTAGCCATCCTGGTAATCCCCAAAGTCCTAGGGTGACAAGGTGGGGACTCAGTGGGAAAGCTAGAATCTATCCAGGATGGAACAGGGAAGGAAGGGGCCCCATGGCTGAGCTGACGAGGATGCTTTCCCATGCCAACAGCCCTCTAGGAAGAAGCCCACCTTTTTCACCCTCCTGCTTTTTTGTTCTGTTTTTTGAGACAGGGTCTCATTATGTAGCCCAGGCTGGCCTCAAACTCATGCCAATCCTTCCTGAGTCTCCTGAGTGCTGGGACTGCAGGCATGTGCCACCATGCCTGGTCAACCTTGTGTTTTTGGTGTTGCACTGTGTGTATGTGTGTGGTACTGGGTCTTTTCCCTGGGCTACACTGCCAGCCCCTTAAACTTTTTAATTTTGAGACAGGGTCTAAGTTACCCAGACTGGGCTCAAACTTTCAATCCTTCTGAGTCAGTTTCCCTGTGTGTTGGAATTACAGGCATGCGCCACCACATCTAGCCAACCTCCTGCTTCTTTACTTCCCTCCATGAAGGGAAATACTTTGTTTCTGAGGAGTGGCCTTTCTGCTACAGTTTCAAGTGTTCTCCCCACATGATAAAACTGGGAGGACATGCAGATTTGTTATAAAATGACCACACTTGAAGATTGAGAACAATATTCAAAACGGAAAAATGTTTACTATAGTTTCTATTTCCATTTCTTGGATACTTTGTCAGGTTGGAATCTGTTTTCAACTCATAACCTCAAAATATAAAGCCAGAGGGAAACAAACAACTGTAAATAGGTGCTGTTGAAAGAGAGGAGGCTTGTTTTTCTATCGTATTTCCCTCTTCCACAAGAATTTCTGAAATCTCTGCTTGATGGTTACAGTTTGGTTCTCCTGACTTTCTTTCAGTTATTTTGCTATTCTGGGGATTGAATCCAGGGCCTGTATGTGCTAGGCAAGTGCTCTACCACTGAGTTACATCCCCAGTCCTCTGTTGACTGACTGACTTTCTTTCTTTTTCATTTTTTTGAGACAGGGTCTTGCTTTGTAGTTCAGGCTGGCCCTGAACTCTCTATGTAGTCCAGGCTGGCCTTGAACTCGTGATGACCCTCCTGCCTCAGCCTCCCGAGTGCTGGTATTACAGGCATGAGCCACCACTCATGTTGGCTCATGTTGGGTCCTCTGTTGACTTTAAAGAGCATGTCTATCACCTGCTTCATTTAAGCATCATTCACTCTCCAGAATGTAAGTTTCTCCATCTACTCTAACCTCTGTCTTCCTGCAACAGTTCTGAAGTACTCCTTTTTCCTGGAGTCATGCTCAGTGCACCTACCCCAAGGGAGAGGGACAGATTTCTGTAGCTGTCCCTTCTGGAAGATTCCAAAGCCCTTTCTCATTGGAGCCCCAGACCTACCAGGGTGAAGCTCTTTGGAGAGGCAGCCCAGCGTTTGATGTTGGTAAGGCTCCACTCCTGGATCACCTCCTTGGTCTTCTCATCTACGCGCATCACACACTCCTTAGTAATGCCCAGAAGCCTAGGCACTAGTTTGTTCTTGCCTTTCATCTTTTCCTGTGAGGCAGAGGTTGGTGTTATGTTACAGGTCAGACACTGAATGACTGGAGAACAGATCAGCTCCAGAACACAAGATGTTGAGGTGGCCAGGAAGGCTCTAATGGGGTGTCCATAAGCAGGCCCAGCATAAGCCTCTGTTAAGGACAAGGGAAAATGCTGGGTAGGGAGGGAAGTGGTGGTAGAGGACTGACAGGCAGGTTTTCACAAGGTCAGAGCAAGGTAAAGAATGGAACTCCTGTGAAACAGAAAAAATGTGACTAAGGGCAGTCAGAGAGACCTTCAGAGAGAAAGGAAAGGTCCAAGAGTATGAAATAAGGAGGGCAGTGAGCAGGGTCCGGAACCCACCTTGACGAGGAAGAAGGAGACGCCATAGGTCTTGAGGGAACGGGCTAGCTTCACATAGCGTACCTTGGCCTCAATCTCACTCATCTGTCCACAATTCTTGTGTGCCTTCAATATGAAATGGGAAAGGATTTATTTAGCAAGATACAGGGATAATATCAAGTAACATCACAGTGAAGGAGTGAAGGTGAGCTGTTAACCATAATGAGAGAGTATTATGGGGAGACAGAAAGGTTCAGGAATGTAAGAGATAAGAAACGAAAGGGTGATGGGATGGAGGCTAGCCAGGGATACGCATAAGCAGTGACACAGGGATGTGGTTAGGAACTTGCAGACATTCTGGAGATTCAAATGGGTAGTTAGGACGTAGGTCAAAGAAAAGACCTTTTGGGTTGAGTTTTCAAAGAGTGGGGATAATATCCTGCATTTGGAAAAAGACTATTCTTTCACAGTAATTTCAGGTTTACTATCCCTTTGATGTTCCTATCAATCTTATGCAGAGTAGGCACTGTTATTCCATGTTAGAAGTAAGGAAAATACTGACTTGAATTCCAAGGCAAAAGCAGTGATGAAACTGAGACTAAAACCCAAGGTTTTTTTTGTTTTTGTTGTTGCTTTTTTGGCATAGGAGAGGTAGGAGAGCAGGTTGGAGGGTAGAAGTGGGGTGAGTGGAGATGGGAGGGGGCAGAGGTCCACTTAGTAGAGTCAAGCAGCAAAGCTCCCGGGTCATCCCAGATGCTTTCCCCTACCCACATTCACCTGGAAGATCTTACGCTCTCCCTTCTGCTTCACATACTCCTTGGGCAGGAAGTCCTTCAGGCTACACCAGAAAAGGGAGGGTCAGCATGTAGTGGATAGCACCAGAGGGCATGTGGGCCATGAGCTGTGGGCCTAGGGGTATGAAGAAATGTCTAGGACAGTGATATCTGCGGGGGAAGCAGGACTCCGAAGGAACCAAGTCTAGAATGTTTTTCAAAATAGAGATGACTTAGCATGAGCTCTTGAATGCAACTTGTATTTTCCCTTGTGGGGAAAGGGACTGAGGGAACTTAAATTGGAGGCTCGATCCCTGAGGGAAAAAGGGTCTTGGTTCTATTTCAGGGAACCAAGAGGAAGAAGCACTCCCAAGAAGGATCCCCATGCGCTTAGGAAGCTGAGAAAGCCATGCCAAACTGCATATTGAGAAATACCAGTGGATGAGACTTGGAAGACTTTTTTTTCTTTTCTTTTTTTTTTTTTTAAAGACTTGTTAATCTAATGTTCCCTATGAGAAAAATGTTATCCTACCTTCCTCTGGCTACTGCAAGATTCTACAGAGGTGGGTGAGGAAACAACTTGGTTTAAGGAAGGGGGCAAGGGAAGAGATACTGGATTCCATTTATACTCCAATGGGGCCAGTGAGGAGACAAGGGATGACGGCTGCTAAAATGATGATGACCTGTGTGTGGGCCAAGCCCTGGTACCTTGGAAGAGGAAACAGGTGAAGAAGGTCTAGGATGGAGACAGGCCCACTGGGGTGACAATGGCAGGGAGTCCCAGGGCTTGACTGGGTGTGGGATTTGGGGCACTCACTCTAGGAAGCCAGCTTTGTGCTTCTGTTCATTGTGGGGTCCAAACTGGATCTGGCACTGGAAGCCAGCAAATTCGCAGGCCTTGTCAAAGGAGACAGGGTGGGAGCCATTCAGGATGTCGTCGCGTGCCTGGAGAGCACATGGGAAAGAGCCAATGGGTACACTCCAATTCTGCTTCTGCCCCTCTCACCATAGGTCCCATTCCAGCCAAGTGCACTGCATACCTGCACATAAAGAAGGTTCAGCTGTACGGGGTCCCGGGAATCCACATTCTGGTCTGAGTAGAAAAACTTCCTCCGCAGCAGCAGTGTCTCATGTTCCTCCACTCCCTGCTCCCTCAGTGTCCGGCCATGGTCCAGCCAGTTCACTGGGACAGAGAGAGTCCCCTCAGTCCCAAGCCCCATGGCCTCTGTGCTGTCTGGTGCCTGGAGTTTTGATTATTTCTTCATTTCCTACCTTCCCTCACTAACTGTCAGTTCCACAAGCACGGAACTTGGTTTTATTGCTGATACATACCCAGTATGTAAAATAGTGCCTTTTACAAGCAGATGCAGAATAAATAAATAAATGACTGCTGTTCCTGCCCCCACTCATTTCCAATGCTCTCTTTTTCCCAGTTCTGCTTACATTCATCATCTGTGTGTAGTTTCTGTTTTAGTTTCTCCATCTTCTTTTCATCTCGCAACAGTGTCTTGTCTTTTCGTAAGGTCCCTGTCCCCTCATCCTTTTTCTCTTCCATCAGCTCTCGAACCAGTGAATATTCATCATGGTTGGTAATACCTGGGAGAGGAGGATGGTTTGGTAGTTTCCTAGGCACTGTATCCAAGTCCTTTGGCATAGCTGCAGCCTCCTGGCATGTGCCCTCACCCCTACCAAGACCCCTTACCAATGCGGGCACAGATGGTCATGAGCATGTCAGTAACAGTCTTGGAGTCATCCACCATGATAGTCTTCACAGTTCCATCCAGCATCCGGATCTTCAAGGGTCTCTGTTTCTTCCTGTACTCCATGGTGTCCTGTTAGGGCAGGAAAAGGAGGCCAGAGTCTACTTGAAGCTAGGAGCATTACTTCGTTTTTACATTGTCAGAGGAGATGAAAGTAGACTACTGAAAGGAAGACTATGGTGGTTCATTCAAAAGCAGAGCATTATGACTCCAAGTTATAGGAAGCAATATGAGCCAGATGTGGTGGTGCATGACTGTAATCCCAGCACTCGAGAGCCTGAGGCAGGAGAACTGCTGCGAATTTGAGGCCACTCTGGGCTCCATAGTGAGTTCAAGGCCAGGCTAAACTACAGAGTGAGACCATGTCTCCAAAAAAAAGCAATATGAGAGGGTTGGGGGTTGTAGCTTAGTGGTAGAATGCATATCTATCAGGTCCAAGGCCCTGGGTTTGATCCTTAATGCTACCAAAAATAAATAAATAAATAAAACAACCCCCCCCCCAACAAAGAACAAGAAAGAAGCCAGGCATGGTGGTGCATGCCTGTAATCCCAGTACTTGGGAGACTGAGGCAGGTGGATTGCTAGGAGTTCGAGGCCAGCCTGGGCTACATAGTGAGTTCAAGACCTGAACTACTTTGAGATGCCTGTCTCAAAATGACAAACAAACAAAAAAGAACAAGAACAATAAAGAAGGAAACAAACATGGGGAGGGTTGGAGATAAAACAGGAGGCAGGAAAGGGACGGCTGGTGGAAGAGGATGTTGGTGGTCCTGGATGAAGTGATACTCACCCCATTTCGTAGCATATAGTAATCCAGAGCTTTCCCAGCCTCCAGCCATATTCCCTTTTTGGGATCATCATCTGACAGAAACAGCCCAAAGTCGCTGGCTAAAAGAGAAGGAGGATGGATCACATTACTTACAATGATCCCACTGGCCAAATGCCTACAGGACTGCCCCTATTTCTCCCATGACTTTGGGCCTAAAGAGCAGGAAGGAAACCATGGAACAGAGACCTGAGAGTTAGTAACCTTAGAGCACAATGAGTCCTTCCTTAAGGTCAAGAGCCCGGGAATGAGAAGGAGTAGAAGACTCCCACCCCAGCCAGGTAGTAAGACTCACGAGGGCCAGCCAGAGCCTCTGGGATGCGCTCACGAATGATGCGGCAGGCATCGTACACCATGGTAGATGGCTCAAACTGCATCGTCTTCACCACGTTCCCAATGCTGATCTTCAGGGAAAGCGCGACCATGGTGGCAGCTTCTATTCTCCAGCCTGGCTATACCTGGCCCATGGCATAGAGGCATTAGGATACATAGAGGCTTCCTAGACAGTGGAGTCCCAGGGAGGGGATTTTTGAAAGGGATTCATCAAAACAGAAAGTAATAGTGTTGCTTTTATCTTATTTAGTAATTTCAAAGTGTTACGATTATTTACATCAAAAGTACCAGTACTGACCATTTAAGACATCCAGTTAGAGGCCGTCTACAAGGTACAATAGCAGATCTGAAATGTGGTGTTATCTGAGAATACTGCCTTGCCCCCACCACTAGAATTTGTGTCCCCCTTCTTTCTTCCAACTGCTTCTCCTGGCCAGGCGTGGTGGTGCACGCCTGTAATGCCAGCACTCGGGAGGCTGAGGCAGGAGGATTGCTGTGAGTTCAAGCTTAGCCTGGACTACATAGTGAGTTCAGGATCAGCCTGAATTACATAGCAAGACCCTGTCTCAATGTCCCCCCAACCCCCCCTCCAAAAACCCCCAACAACCATGTGCTTCTCCTGCCACTTGTCCCTGCTCACCTCCTTTCTCAAACATGCCCTTGTCTTGTTTTCATCTTTTCCTGGGTCAGTATTGTTCTTCTCTGTCTCCTATTATGTCCTGCTGGTTTTTCCCTGTCTAGGATTTTCAGAGTTCTGCCCTGACCCATAATATGACCTTTCCTTCCCACTGCTTTAGCCTCATTTTCTGCAAATGAAGATGTTACATGAGATAATACCAAGGCAAACAAACTAGCTAGCTTGGTATGCAGACCAAATACTGGCTGCTCTGGCCATCCAGCCCCACACCTGCCCTAGCTTTCCTCCACTCTGAGATGTGGGGGTCTCCCCAAGGAGCTCCAAGGATCCAAGCCCCGTGTCTGCCTTCTCTGGCAATCAAGATAGAATTACAACTCTAGTCCAAAGTGATCTTAAAAATTATCTAGCCAACTCTTCAATTTTGCAGAAGGGGAAATGGACACTGGGAAAAGAAGAGAAAGTTTCGAAGCAAGTGAGAAAAAATTAGAAAGCCCTTATACAGTAATTCAGCCCTTCCTCCTTCCAAATCACTAAGTTGACACTCAGGCCTCAGTGCAACTCCTCCTATGCTCTCTCCTCTTCAGCAAATTCTCAAACTCTCCTTTCCACCTCTGCAGCCTCCCCTGAAAGTATTCTCTGTTCAGCTCAGCATATGGGAGTCTTCCTCTGCCTTCCTCCAGCTCCCTGGCAGCACCTCTTAGCAGGCTGGAGAAGCTACTGCAGGCAGCAGGTGGCGCACAAGCCTTAAGAAAACAAGTCTGCCTAGCAGTGGATGATGTGACCAGGTAGGGGACGGGGATTGGGCGCCTTTCAACTAAGAGAATGAGCAAATATAGGCTCCCTATTCTTCTCTCAGCAAACTGCCATCCTTGAAGGAACAAACTGGTAGCCCCAAAGGAAGAAAGTGAGGGGTTGGGAAGCAATGGTGAGGTGTCAGGATACAGAGGGCACTGGAGAACTAGGGACACTGGGAAGGGGCTGAGGGTGAAGAGGTGAGGAGAGATAGGGTGGGAAGAGAAAGTCTAGATAGAAACAGGAAGCAGACATGGATTAGTGATTCATAGGCCATATCTGACCTTACAAATGTCCTAGAATTTCAAAAGAGAACCACAACTCTATTCTTTACTCCCAAATAAGAGGACCCTCCCAGTCTCCCCTTTGCAACTGCCCCCTCCCATCCCTGGGGCACCTCTCCCAATAGCTGGACAGACCTGGTGGTGGGTTGCTGACCACAAAAAGTGAAGGCTGAAGGGTCAGAGAAACTGGAGGAGTTCGAGGAGCTGGAACAAGACTAAAAGGACCCTTCACTCTGAGCTGAAATCGTGTGCCCTCCCCCCAATTTCCTCCGGACACGTGGACACCCACTTCTTCCTCAGAAGTCTCTGGCAGGACCCCGATAAGGGAGTTGAGTCATGCTTGCCCTAACTCCCAGTCTGGTCCTGAGAGGGTGAGAGGAGGCATGGGGGTAGTAGGGGTAATGGTGGCAAAGAATAAGGCTCCTGGAAGTAGAAGCTATCTAGTTCCTGGCCTGGCCTGAGAACTTTGCTACCCCTCCATCGTGTTTTACAAAACAGCAACAAAACACCCCCTCCATGGTCCCCCTCCCAGGGAACTCCTCCCTCAATACATTCCTGAGATGCATTCCAGAGAAGCTGGGCAATTGGAAGGGGGGAATGGAGGACAGGAGGTCAAATCCCAGCAAGGAATGGAATGTAAGTATACTGGGACTAAGTAATTTTGGGGCACATGGAGGATATAGTCAGAGTAGGTACCCACAAAGAGAACTGCAGAAAGCTGGGGACTTACAGAGAGAGTCAAAGGGAGAGAGAGAAAACTGAACAAAGTCAGAATGTGAGAGGGTTGGGGGAGTAGTACTCAGTCTGTTACCAAATTTGGCCTCTGAGTCTGAAACCCAGGGATGGGGGGAGGGTTTGTGGGTGAGACTGACATATCCGGCCTCAGGCTGCTAAAGGCTCATTTAAGGCTGGACTGGGCAGCTGAAGGGCTGGACCTGACTTCCTCCAACATAGCCCCTCCACATTTACATGTGCACACTCATTGTCCCCTAATGTACCCCAGCCTATGCTCAGAGCTCTTTCTCATAATGTCACCTATGCTGTCTCTACATATACCTTATCTCAGTGACAGCAAACATTTAGAGACCGAGTGCTCAAACTGCAACCCAGAACCCACTTATTAATAGCAAAGAGCCAATACTGTAATTAAACCTGAATACTGAGGTTTCAGTTTAAAAAAAAAAAACAACTCTACATTAACATCTATCCTAAAAAAAAACAACACACTAACACGCGTGCCATAGGTTCATCACTACTGCCTTATCTCAATCACAAAGCCCCTACACAGGGCCGGTGAGATGGCTCAGCGGCATAAGCGCCTGCCTTGCAAGCGCGAGGGTCCGAGTTCGACTCCCGGATCCCACATACGAAAAAGGGGCCGGTGATATTGCTCAGAGGCACGGGCGCCTGCTGGCGCGCTAGGTCCTGAGGTCGACCCCCCGGTACCCACAAAAAAACAAAACAACAACAACAAAAAAAACAAAGCCCCTACACAGATCAATCTTGTGAGAATCACTCCCTCCCAGCTTCACCACAAATACATCCCTGTCACAAGCACACCAAAGCCCAATGCCCCAGCTCCCAACATCTTTCCTATTCTTGGGTACGGTTCTCCCTCCATTTACCCAGCCAGCATTCCTTGAGGGCCTATTGTGGGGAATGGCCTGGGCCAAACTTTCAGTGGCTGAGAACCACAATGAATAAGACCTAACCTTTGCCTTCAATGGGCTCCCCGTCCTCCAGGTGGGTGGATAAATTTAATACACAGATACAACAGAGAACAGGATGCAATAAAAGCCAAAGAGCATGATAAAACTCAGAGAGATCTCTTTAGGGAAGTGGGACCATGAAAGGTGTCATTTAAAGTTAGAATTAAAAAAAAAAAAGTAACAGCAATCTGTCACTTATTGACTACATGTCAATTGCATTTTATACTTAATTTTTGTTAATCCTTACAACAACTCTGCAAAGTAGGTGTCATTTATTTCCTTTCTTACAGATTAGGAAACTGAGGCTTAAGGAAGTTAAATACTTGTTCAATGTACTCGTCATTATTATTTGAATAAGTTGTGAAGCCAGGATCCGAACCTGGGTTTCTATGACTCGCCCAAGTGCTCTCTATCACGCCAGCCAGAGATGAGTCAAAGGCAGCATTTCAGACAAAGAGAATAGCATAAGCAAAGGTGGAGAAGCAGGAAATCATGGAGGAGCATTCAGGGAAGTGAGCAGACAAGCTGGCTGATGTACAAGGTACCTGCAGAGGAGGAGTTATGGGGAAGTCAGGTTTAGGATGGAAAGGCAGGGTGGACCTAGAGTGGGGTATTAGTAATTTTACCTACTGGAAGGTGACAGGAGGCCAAGAAGAAAAGGAACATAACCCAAACTGGATTTTGGAACATAATTGGAGACTGATTAAAAGTACACTGTATTAGTCCAGGTAAGAGGTAAGAAAGCCAGAGTTAGACTTGAGAGAAAGCAGTCTCTCAGAAGAAATTTTAAGAGGTAGCACTGACAGACCCTGATGACAATCTGTTCTGTCAGTACCCGGGGACCAGAATCCAAAGTCAGGCTGGGGTCCTGCACCTTCTGATCATTAGTGGCCACTAGTTGATAGTGGCTCAAGTTCAGGCAAGGAATTGGGAAAAGAGGAAGGATCAGATTGGATGGAAATGTGGGGATGAGGCGATGAGAAAAGAGGATGGGACGTGATTAACAGTCAAGTAAGGGCAGATGGGGTGGGGTTAGTGACTACATCAGGCTGGGAATGGGGAAAACAGCATAAAACAAGCCTGGGGAAAATCCACACATGAGCAGTCACTGGATCAGGATGAGGGAAAGGGAGGAATAATCACATCAATAATGGCTAAGTCAGGGAATGATGGAATGAGGTCAGAGGGCAGGTCAGACTACACAGGTTTGATTAAGAAAAAAATGGGGATATGGTAAGTGGCTAAATTAGGCTAGGGTGGGGAGGAGTGAAGGGACACTGGCAGTGTCTATGTAAAGCTGGAGTTGGGGTTGGGGAAGGAACAGCATGAGTAGTCAGTGGCTGAATCAGAGGCTGGGTAGAGGATAGTGCTGCGGTCAGTGGTAAGGTCAGCCTGGGGGTGAAATGGGGGTGTGGTCAGTGGCCTGGTTGGGTGTGGGATCAGCAAGACCCAGTTTCCTCTTTGGGTCCTGTTTCCTCTTTTCTCTTAGGGAGTGGGGGAAGGGGATCTACAACTGGACCAAGAAATTAAAGAAGGCTCAGAACCAGGGGATCCATGTAGCTGGAAGTGGGGGGTCAACTATGACATAGTATGCAGTGTACGAGTGAGTGAAAATGGTGGGAGACAGTGCTTTAAGATGATGGAAACCTCAGATTCGGGTAGGGGTAAATTAAAATAGGATGTGTGACAAGGTTTGGGAAGGAAAGCAGCAAGGAGGATGGAATGGATTGGTAAGGTGAACAACAGGGAAGAGTTAAAGAGCAAGAAATATTCTGTAAGGAAATATGAAGCAAAGGTGTGCAATGAAGAACCAGGGATAGGAGTTGAAGAGGAGGGCTTAATACCTAGGCAATGAGGGAAGAAATGGGATAAACTGTCAGGGGATTCAGTTATCCCCTTCTCCCCTGGCAAGTGTCCCTTTGTTGTAGCCCCCCCAGTCACAGGTCTCCTCCTCCCCAGGCAGTCCTCCATTTATAACCAGGCCTTGTACATCTCCTGGGTCCCCGTGCATTTTTCACCTCTCATCTTGTAAACAACATAGTCCAGAAATCCCTGCCCTCTAACTGTGGCAGCTACAGTAAAAGCCTTAACCTTGGAGTGGAATAAAGAAGCTGGAATCCCACATACCTATAATCCTAGCTGAAATCCAGAACATTGACCTGAAATTAGTCTGTCATTTGTACATGAAAGAAGCCACTGTTAACTGCAGAGGAATGAAGCACCCTTTCACAAAACAAAGGGATCCCCTTCCTGCTAATCCCTTAAATTTTACCTGCTCGAGGTTAACTGCGTACCTCGGCCTCAACTACAACTCATAAAGTTGCCTCTAATTCTTTACATTAACCCTGACCCTAATTTGTTTCCTGATCCCCAGTACCGGTTTAGACATTTATCCCTTTCCAAGCAGATCTGCTGATCTAATTTTTACCTTTAAAAACACACTCCCTTACTTAAAACTAAACGTTGAACTGTAAGCCTAAAGCCCATTTTTGGGCTTGATTCCTAAAACATTTTTCCAGTTTTTGCTTAATACTGACCGTGACAATGGTCTTTAATCCCTAAAATGGACTTCTAATTCGTGCTGTTGACACTTAACCTGATCCTGAACTCTGACTTTTGCTGGCCATTCCAGAAAACAAAAATAGTGGCCCTAACCTAAACTTCACCTAACAAAACGTACCCAACGCACACGATAACTTCAATTTCTGCCCAGCGGGTTCTAAACTTCTAAAGTGACCTCTGACTTCAAATCCAAAGTCACCCAAAACTTTCCGACCCACGTACCCTCTATCAGCTAACACCAAAGCCCATCCCTGCCCTGCGCTTCATTACCAACCCTTTTCTCATCCGCCCCAAAATCTGTCCCAGGCGGAGGACTGCTCCCCGGAAGGGGCCGCCTCCCGCAAGACGGCCTACTTAACTCAGAGGCCAAGCCGAGACAGACTGGACGCTGACCTCTCTAACAGGACTCGAAACCGGACAAGCAGAAGAATCGGGGCTCCGCCCGCCTCCCGCCTCCACGGGCCAGGCCCCGCGGCCCCACCCCGAAGCTCCAGCTCGACCCGGTCCGGCCTACCTGCGTTGCCGGGCTCTGTGCCCCGCCCGCCGGCCCTCTAACCAGCTCCTTCCCCGGGTCGCTCTCGGGCTCCGGCCTCGCCCTATCTTCGACAGTCGGCCACTTCCGTCCCGGGGACGTCCCCCACCCGCGAGCAGCGTCCTGAGCCCGCGCTCTATGGTCGCGGGGACTGCAGGAAGCTGCTCTGGCCCCAGCTCTCGATATTCGGGAGCCCGACGAAGATATGCAGCTCCTCCCCGGCGGGAAGCAAGGGTGCGGCGCAATCCGGAGAAAATGCCTGAACTACGCCCGAGTTTCCTTTTAAACTATATTTCTTCCTTTTTCTAGCTTGGGGCGAAGGCGGAGCCGGATCCCCAGAATCCCCGCCCTGAGGTTGTGAGGAGGCAGCCGGGACATCCCCATGATTTGCATAACCCCCCGGGACGTGGCTCGGCGAGCAGGCCACTTCCGAGTCCGGGGGAACTCCAAGTCCCAAAATGCCATGGGACTGGATACGTCACTTCCGTTGTGTTGGAGCCGCTGGACAATTGAGGCTGGGAGACAGCTCTGCTTTGAGGGCGGCGGCTAGCCCTTAGGCTTTCCACGCGCGCGAGAGGGGCCAGCCAGATAGGTACGGGAGACCGACTGTTAAGACTGGGGGTTGTGTTTGGGGTATGGAGCTTGAGCCGCATAGAAAAGTGAAGTGTGTTTCTACCCGTCGTTTCCGTAGATGTCTCAAATGGAGCTGGCGTTGGACCCTGGTGACCAGGACCTGTTGGGTTTCCTACTAGAGGAAACCGGACATTTGGGGAGTGCGCCCGATGAGACCCAGGAGGCTCCGCTGGACTGGGAGCTGCCGCCCTCCCAGGTGGGTAAGGGTCTGAGTGGCAAAGCTAGAGAAGTCCCTGGGTCCGCGAGGGTGGAAGAGAGTCAAGGTCTTTTAATTTGTTGGAACTTTGTGCAGGAACTGAGCGACTGGGAGATAGAGGATTTGCTGAGCTCCCTGCTGAGTCCCCCACCATCACTGGATGTTGCAGACTCCTCTAACATCTGTCCTGTCCACCACGATCACACCTATTCTCTCCCACAGGAACATGTCTCCATAGATTTAGGTAAGTGTGAAATAAGTGAAGTATGGGGAGGAGAGGGCCTATAGGCCTGGCTATTCCTACTTTCCCTTTTGCAGATAGTGGGAGCTGTGGACAGGAGAGGGCCCGCATGACTCCACCTCATTTGGAGGAGCCGGCAGAGCAGGTACTTCACTTGATTTTCAGGAGGGTTATTTCGACATTGCCTGGGTGGGGCTGGAATCCCCCATTCCTCTCTAACATCCCGGTGCAACTCTGCTGCCGCTTCCTGTTAACCCCAGGAGACTGCCAAGCTGATGCTGACAGAGGAGGAGGAGAGGCTATTGGAGAAGGAAGGGCTTGCTCTGTCTGGAACACTTCCTCTTACTAAGGTCAGACTTCACTGGTGGAGCAAAGGCTGGAGGGGGCCTGTGAGTCCCAAGTAGGCAAATTCTTTTCCACTTTATATCAGTATCTTGGAAAAAAAAAGACCGAGGTAAGAATTTTAGCAAATCTGTTGCTAGTAGGAAACTGGTACAGGTCCTGATTTTGTGGGGTTGATATAATTTTGGTGTTCTTTTTAGGAAAAAAGATTTCAAATTTATCTGTGCAGCACTGGTATAGGACTGTGCTGGTGAAGGGCCTTGACACTTAAGATTTCATTGTCTTCATGGTAACCCACCTCCTGCTCAACAAAAATTGTCTGAGAGTTCAACAAGGGTGGATCAAACAGTATACAGTAACACGAATAAATACAAAATCCAGAGTTTTAAGTTTCCTGTAATGAATGACAACTTCACAGGCACAGTATTGTGATACTATGATGAAATCACCGGAAAATTTTTAATTTCTTAAAAATACAAATCGAAAATAAAAACAAAAACAAAAGCAAGACGAGCGAGCCACTTTGTGGTGGTGGTGCATGCCTGTAATTCCAGCATTCAGAGAGGGTGAGGCAGGAGGATCACAAGTTCAAGACCAGCCCAGGCAACTTACTGACACACTGTCTCAAAATAAAAAATGAAAAGGGTTGGGAACGTAGCTCAATGTGAAGGCCCTGGCTTCAATCCCCAATACCATAAAAAACTAAGAGGGGTGTGGCTTAGTGGTAGAGTGTTTGCCTAGATGTGCGATGCTCTGGGCTCAATCCTTGTAGTACAGTTAAAAAAAAAGTACAAGTTGAGCCAGCAGTATGATGTGACTAATGAAGTAAATGGGATTTAGAAGCTCTTATCAATAGAGGCGCTGCTCGTTAGAGGTGTTGCTTGCCTTTACACTAGCCAGAGCACATCTTTGATACATATAAAGAGGATGCAATCCATCCTGAGGATAGAAGCTAAGTTAAAATTGTCCAGGTTTTTTTCCTTTTTAAATTCTGAAGGCTGGCCAGGCTTGGTGGCTCATGCCTGTAATTCCAGCACTCAGCAGAAGCAGGAGGATTGCCATGAGTTCGAGGCCAGTCTGGGCTACATAGTGAGTTTAAGGCCAGGCTGAACTACATAGCATGACCCTGTCTCAAACAAAACAAAACTTCTTTGTAAATTCTGAAGGCCAGGCATGGTGGAGCATGCCTGTAATCCCAACATAGAGGATGCTGAACCAGAAGGAGCACTCCAAGTTCAAGGCCAGCTTGGGCGACATGGTGATTTCAAGACCAGTCTGAACTACATAGTGAAACCCTGTCCCAAAAAAACAAGACAAAACATTCTGAGGAAATGTTAAAAAAAAAAAAAGAAAAAAAAGAAAAAAAGTACCTTAAAATAGCTAGACAGGGTTTGTTCTATATGGCTCCAGAGATTCTAGGTAAGTCCAGTGGATGAGACAAATGTTGGTTCATGATGGAGTTTTTGTTACTATTACTGAAATTGTTGAAAATGGTCTGGCTTGTCAGACAGAAGTTGAATGCCTATTGGTAAGGGAAGCTGTAAAAATTATTCCTACATTGGGAATATTGAATTTAGTTGCCTTCTTAATCCAATATTCCTAATACCACTTTCTCCATCTTCTCTCAGATGGAGGAACAAGTTCTGAAACGAGTGCGGAGGAAGATTCGAAACAAGAGGTCTGCTCAAGAGAGCCGAAGGAAAAAGAAGGTGTATTTGGGGGGTTTAGAGAGCAGGTATGAAAGGGAGAGGAAAAAAAACTAGTTGAAGGTATTGCATTTTTTAATTTTAAGTTTTTTTAAAAGTGTTAAATTTTTGGAGGGAGGATATAGCCCATATCCGTTATCCCTAGGGTTTTGAAATATACAGCCCAGAACTTGGAGCTACAGAACAAAGTACAGCTTCTGGAGGAAGAGAATCTGTAAGCAACCCACCAAATCACCCTTCTCCCCCAATTTAATGCTTTCTCACTCTTTCCGCAGCCCTACACTTGATTTCTAATGGGGCAGGTGCTTGGACTTTACTAAGTATGTGATTCTCAAAGCTCACAGTTAAATTTATAAGTTGCTAAGTATCCAGAAAGAGGAAATGGAAGCAAGACCTCATGGGACAGGTAGTATCTGAGAGCAGGAAGGATTGTGGGGATGGCACAGGTGGGGAAAGCATTCTAGGCAGTGAGGACACAGTCGGGTCTGGTTGGAACACAGGCAACCTGGGCCAGAAGGCAGAGAAGACAGAGCTTGGTGAAGATTATGTGTACAGCTGATTGGGCAATGGAGAACCACTGAAGGTATTTGCAAAGGAGTTTTAAGACGGGGCAGAGAAGTTTGTTTTAATTAGGAACTTCAGGCATTTTGTCCACAGGGATAAAGTCATTTGCAAAAATAAGATGAAAAGAGAGGGATGCAGGGCATAGATGGAGGATGTGGCCATAACAGGGTTTCAGTGAGGCTCAGGGTGGTGAGCCAGGGGGTGCTCACTAGTGTCCCCTCTTCCCCAGGTCCCTTCTAGATCAGCTGAGGAAACTCCAGGCCATGGTAATTGAGATATCGAACAAAACCAGCAGCAGCAGCACCTGTGTCCTGGTGAGAATGGTGATGGGAGGACAGATCCTTTTCTCAAGCAGTGGGGCCAGCAGAGGTATAATCCAGAGACCTTCATCTCCCTTTTTTTTTTGTACACTAGGTCCTACTGTTCTCTTTCTGCCTCCTCTTTGTACCTGCTATGTACTCCTCTGACACAAGGGGCAGCCTGCCAGCTGAGGATGTTGGTAAGAGGCTTAAGGACACCTAAGGCATGGGCTGGTGGAGAGGCCTGGGCTGTGTTGTCTCCTGACAATTGCTTGTCTCCTCAGTGTTGTCCCGCCAGCTTCGTTCCCTCCCCAGTGAGGACCCTCACCAGCGAGAGCTGCCTGCTCTGCAGTCAGAGGTACCAAGGGACAGCAAAAATCAGTTGCTGGACAGTTCAGACCATGTGCTCCAGACTCCTGGCAACTGTTCCTGCCTGTTGTACCACATACCTCAGCCTTCTCAGGCTGAGCCTTCCCAGCAGTGGCTACTTTTTGACCTTTTCACAGAGTCCCCCTGTCCAGGTCCCATGCTTCACCTGCAGGCAAATCTCACAAGAAAGGAGAAATGGCTCCCTAACCACAGCCTTTCGTCTGTCATCTTGCAGGGGAGATACTCAGGTTAGACATGAGGATACAGGGTATCTCAGCTAGAGCCTGAGTGCCCCTCCCCCACCTGTGTCCAAACAGAAAGGAGTGGGAGAGGGTTGGCCTTCATTCCTGTGCTGTTAGGATGTCTGAGGGCTCAAACACATACATACTGGCTTTGTGGGTCTTTTATTTGTACCCGTGTGTCTACTGTCCCATGAATGGATCTGAGGAAATCAACTGACCTACATTTCATACAATGAGGGAAGGGGTAAGGAAAGAAATAAATAAGTGATTTTGATGCTTACTTCACCCTCATCCCTTCTTTACTGGCACAGTTAGATGGGGAGAAGGGAGGGAACATGATTGTCCTGGTGGCTCAGGCTGCAGGAGGTGGGGGTAAGGAGCAAAGACCAGCCTGGAGGTTGGGCTCCCATGGTTTGGAGAGCTCACTCTGGGCTTAGGTTTGCCAAGGCTTCCTTTGGTCCACATTTAGGCCCTATGGTTAGTCCTGTGCCCTCTTCAAGTACCAGCCTGGAGGCCTTTTTATGCTGCTGCTGTTGCAGGGCCAGCTGCATGGCCCAGATGCTCAGTGGCCGCATGTAGGCCAGTGAGCGGAACACCCGCTGCTGGCAGTATGCCTCTGGAGTCTGGAAAGCCAGGCCAAGGCGCTCCCACACAGTACGATAGCAGCCTTCAGCTGTCTGGAAGCCCTCCCAAGTCAGGCCCTGTAGGGAGAGATGGAAGTCATACATATAACTTGGCACCACTTTAGCGGGGCAGGTGAAGATAGGAGGGTCTCTGTCCTCAGGGAGCTCACAACATCAGGGGAGATAAACTTGTCCCAGTCAGAAACCTGAAGACAAGAGGTGGAAATGCATACCAGAGAAAAGGGGGTGGCTTTATGGATGGATAAGATGGCTTTGGGTTATGACTTGAAGAAATATGGTGGCTGAGGAAGTTTTCTGGGCCATAGCACAGATGGGGGAAAGATGGGGAAGATAGTACATTACCTCTTGGATCATGGTGGCTGCCAGCCCATAGACCACACCCACCCAGACTTCATCAGACTGCACACTGGATCTATCAGGGACACCATGGGGCTGCATTCCATTCACAGCCCCCATGGCCCCTCCTGCAAAGGACTGGACGTTGAGCTCGAAGATAGTCTGCAGAGCACGGACCACATGTGTGGTAGGAAATACCTGGAGCGGCAAGGGCAAAGGCAGGGACATGGTCTCTTATACTTGTTTCCCATCTCTGGTGGAAACCCACCTTTCTCTCTGGCTCCTTTTCCTAGTCTCTCACCTCAGTGTCTCCTTCTCCTAGGCCACAGGCCTTCAAGAACCACTGTCCGGCACACTGGTCAGACATGACACTTCGAGACTGAGGCTGAGAGCTGCTATCATAATTGTAGTAGCGGCCTAGAGTACAGGAAGGGCAAAGTAAGGCTCTGCTGGTGTTCCCACAGCCACCTTAAGACTCCAGGTTCCCCCAACTCACCATTCCATAGCAGTCTTTCATAGGCTTCCTGGCCCCGGCTGAGGATGGAAGAAAACTTATCCTGGACATCCTGTGCCCCACACCGAACAGCCATCTGGACCATCACAGCCACAGCTGCCAGCCATAGCCCTCCACAGTAAGCACTGATGAGGGACAGGGGTTTGGGGGTCAGCCTGGTAGCTTCAGTCACTCCCATGCAATCTAACAGATAATGGGTCATTCTTTCTTGAGCCTACCATCCTTTGGTACCCAGTTCCCCACCACAGGCCTCCTGAAAACCCATAGCCCCCAACCTGGGGCCTGTGGTGACCCATCCATCATAGGTCTGGTCTGCAAAGCCACCATTCTCAATGAGTCCGTCATGGTCCTTGTCAAACTTCATTTCAGATTCCATCACAGCCTAGAGACAACAGAAATACCAGAGATGTAGGTACTAAGGAAAGACTAGCCAGCGGGGCTCTCCCCAGACACTGGTCATGCCCTTGGCACACTGGCCATTGCTCATGCATCCCTTACTAGACACACAGGCCACATGTCCTTCAGGAAGCCTTGGTCGCCCGTCAAGTAATAATCTCGATAAACCTGCAGCACAAACTTCAGGTTCAGGTCCTTCCAGTCAGCAGTATCATGGATCAAATACGCATTGACCCGGAGCCACGGCTCATCATCTGTGGGAGGGGAGGGGACCTGGTTCATTTGCATTGGTGGATAGGGTAGAGGGTGCAAAAGTTGAAGGAGGGAAGCCAACCATGGGGTGGAAGGACTGTTACCTGGATCCCCGATATCATGGGGAATGACATTCCTCCTTTTCACAGGTCCC
The DNA here is from genome assembly GCA_028451465.1 of Erethizon dorsatum. Lineage (NCBI taxonomy): Eukaryota > Metazoa > Chordata > Mammalia > Rodentia > Erethizontidae > Erethizon > Erethizon dorsatum. The sequence goes on along the minus strand of CM051822.1, from coordinate 38,816,473 downwards.
ATTACCCCACTCATCAGGTACCGTCGCCGTGTCAGGTCCTCCCTGAGAGTTGCAAGAGCTGGAGAACAGACACAAACATGGGTAGGGGAAGGCAGGGAATGGGCAGGCTTGGGTGGGGCACAGAGCTCTGTATGTGACTCCAGAGGGGAACCAGCAAGCAGGATGCAGATACACATTTGAGGGGAAGGAGAAGACAATCTGAGAGACCACAAAGGTTGAGGAGTATGGGGAGCCAACAGGGAAGAAGCAACACAACAGTTTCTCTCACCCATGTCATACTGTAGGCTGAGCTCAATTTTGGGCCAGAGCATAATGAGGGCAAAGGAAGCATAAAAGTGGACATCATATGTGTTGTACATGCGATACTCTTGGCCTACAGGAATGAAGAAGACACATTGTTGCTAGAATCCCTGCTTCCCCTTGGTAGTCCCCTCACTTGCCTGTCCTTTAAAGTTGAAGGTAGGGCACTATCATCCGCCTATTCGACACACCTGCGTCCCACCAATACCCTTGTTCTCATGGTAAGGATCCCTAGCTCTTGGGTTGGAGAGTATGGCTGTGCTAATCTCTGATACTTCTCAGGCCAAAGCAACCCCTCGCAGAAAGGAGCAGGCATCGCTGGGGCTCTAGTAGGCAAAATCTATCATCTTGAATTATGGTAGGGCATTAACTGACCTGAAGGGTATGCCCTGCTACACCCTAACCCACCAGTAGCCCTTACCCTCAAGATAGCCAAATCGACCGTATTCCAGAAGGATGGGGCGGAGCTGACCCATGCTTCCTAGCAGCTCCTCGGGTAGGGAGTCTTCAGGAACTTCAAGCCACACTGTGCCTCCATCCGCCAGGAAGTATAGTTCATTGAATAGCGCAGATTTGTACCAGGTAGGTAAGGATCTGGGAAGTTAGGAGGAGGGAATGGTTTCATGAATGTGGACTTCTCAGGATAGAAAGGATTGTGGGGGTCAGTGGCGGGGAAGAACCAAGTGAATACTAGCACAGCTCTACTGACTTTGGTGGTACACAATCAGAGTCCCATTTGGAGTGTGAGTGCCCAGGAGAAATGTAAGGGAGGGCCCCACTGGTACCTGTCATCTAATACCGGGCTCTGCCATGCTGAGATCCTGTCTTCCCAGTCTGCATATCGGCACAATGCATAGTGGCTAAGGGCAGGAGCTGCATCACCATCTGGGCCAAAGAACCTTGTGTACCTCCTGGGGTGGAAAGAAAGGGAAAGGATAAGGACCCAATGTCCAGGTCAGAGTCCCAGTGTTTTGGGTCCCTATATTTCTTGGTCCCCTCACCTGTGGTGGACTTGACCCTTCGCTCCAAACATGATTCTGGGCATGTCCCAAGCCAGTGAGAACTCCATGCAGCACCGGCCTCGAGGTGGCAGCTTGCCTGAAACACACACAGCCCCAGCGATGCCTGCTCCTTTCTGCGAGGGGTTGCTTCGGCCTGAGAAGTATAAGAGATTAGCACAGCCATACTCTTCAACCCCAGAGCTAGGGATCCTTACCATGAGAACAAGGCCTATTCAATACCAGGTCCCCCACCCCCAAGACAACCTTTCTTCCCAACACCTCCCGGTCAGACCCCCCATCACCAGTGGGGGAGTCCAGCTGTCCATCCTGAAGTAGGTCCTGCCACACCTGCTGCCCAGTGCTGTCAGGATCAAAGGCTGTGATGTGGGTTACTGTGGTACCTTCCTGTTAAGGGGCCAAAGACTCCGTAAGGCAAGCTCCACGAGTACGCTGAATTCCAACTAGCTCTCCAGTTCTTAACACACCCTTGCCTCCAAGTTCCAGAGGCTAAATGACTGTGATGAGAGTGGGACTTGGGGGTGATGGAATGAAGAGACTAATGTGGGGTGGAGATGGATTTAGGGTCAGGCTGAAGGGAGGGGCTCAAGAGCTAAGGTATAGGGCAGACTCTTTCATTACCGTGAGTCGTGCAGCCACAGCCATGGTGTAGGGATTTGGAAGGGTTGGATGATGCAGCAGCAGCCCCTGAACAGTTTCCCCGTCCCGCTCCAGACAGAAGGGCTCATTCCACAAACCCCCTAGGGCATCGTCTTCACCTCCCAGGCCATTCCGCATGGAGAACATGATGGACACATCCACAGCTTCATCCCCTTCATTTTCTACATCCCACACAAAGACTCCTACAGGCAGGCTGCTGTCCTGGGGGGGAGCAAAAGACTGGACTCAGATGATTTCAATATAGCCTCTCTTGGCTACCTCCCCAAGCTTAGTCCTGGGTACAAAGGACCTGTTTCAAATACTCTCCAGTATATTGTGTCTTCTACTTACATCTCCCCACATTCCCCAGCAAACTGCCTACCAGAGGACATAGAAGACTAGAATGAATCAGGCAGTGGTCCTGGGAAGCCAGTATAATGTTCATTGCTCCAACCCCTCCCTTTCACAGTTCCTTCAAATGCAGGAGGGCAATGTAGGAAATAAAGGGGAACCTTACCTGGTAGTCATGGGGCAAGATGGGTGTGATCTGGCGACAAGTGAGGGTGATGTTCTGGCCAGGAAGCTGATAAACAGTCCAGGCGCGGGGATAGAGGGCATGGTAGAAAGCAAAGTACCCACACAGGCCCCAGTTCCAGCTGCGCAGGACACTTGGACGCTCCATGGACAGAACTTGCTGGTACACAGTCTGTCCCTCCCGACGCAAGCACACTGTGAACTTGACCAAAAGAGCAAACAGGCTGGAACAAAGTAACCAGCAGCCACTACACACTGGTTTCCCTCTCCTCAGGACAGCTTCTCCTGTTCCAGAGCCTGTGACTGCCACCACTGCACCACTAGCCTCAGGTCTTCCCCTAGGCTTTCTTCCGGGCTTAGCCAAGTAACCACCAAGTCCTGCTGCCTTTCCCTAATGTTGAATACTTGCCTAGCATATATAAAGCCGTAGGTTCAATCCCTAGCACAAAAACAAAGCAACCTCCAAAACACAAAAACTCGGCAGCTCCTGGAAAGTAGGAACTATGAGGGATTAATAGCTTTTCCCTTGATTTCAAACTATGATGTTTTTACTGTCTGTAAAATAATTTTTCTTGTTGTTGGAATAGTGCATAATGGTTAAGGCCATAGGTTCTTTACTACAGAGAGAACTGCTTCTGAACCTCAAACTTTAACCAACCATGTAATCTTGGGTATATTGCTAACCCTCTCTGGACCTTAATTTCCTCATCTGTAATAAACATGACAATGGTACTTATTTAGTAGTGTTGTTTTTAGTATTAAACGTGCAAAAAGCCTAACACAGTGCCTAGACACATTAAGCATGCAACAATTAATGGACTGTACAGTCCACACTTCCAGAAGGCATCTCCCCATGGGATACCTAAGGATGAGGGAGAGGGGATCTTGGAGTATTGGGTGGGGTCTGCAAACCTGAATTTGGAAGGACATTATCACCAATGGGATTTAGTATCTGCCAGCCATTTCTCCTTTGGAGATAAGCTGAAAGCAGGAGGCATTCCTGACAGGATAGAGGAGCTTGGTAGGTAATTCAAAAGGGGAGGTCACTACAGAAATACGAAGACAGGCCACATACTTTTGGCCACTTAAGGCCCAGATGGTATGTAGGAGCAGAATGGAAAAATATGAAGCCCCCCAAAAGGAAAGACAGCTAGAGGTCTAAGCCTGGGAGAGGAGAGGCTTTTGTCCCTGAGCTGCAGAGACCTCTCGTAATGTGATCTACAGTACAAGAGCTGACCCTTGACTGAAGGTTTGCAAATCAGGGAGAGGAGTAGTGGCATTATCCATTTTTTTCCCCATGACTTTGTACACCTTGGGTTTTATTTTCCTTTCTGGTCCTACCAAATGTTCTTTCAGCCATGTTAAGTCACCTGGGAATTCTCTACACATGTGCCAAATACTGGCTCAGCTAGTAGAGTTGGAGGGGTGAAGTAGGTAGAACGCATTTACTAGAAAAATGCCAGAGCAGTTTACGCTTTCAAGGAATGTGTTCTGTGTGTGTTGTATCCCTACAGTATATCCTAGCACAAGGCTAGGCACACAGAAGGCATCCTGAAAGCACTTACTGGCTTGAATCATACATATGTCTAAATCCCAAACTCCACACTAGTCAAGAAGCCCTTCTTTGTCTGGGGCCATCTACCTCCTGGCTCTTACCTGGTCAGCAATGACTGTCTGGTGCTGGTATATTCCTGGGTTAAGCTGCCAACGACAGAACTGGCCTCTCCAGCCACGGGTAATAGTACCTCCACCAATGCCACCCAAAGGACAACCTAGAGACAGGATCAGGATAACTAGTGGGGTATGGGGACAACAAGACAAGCCCATTTCTCACTTTCTAGACTATAAAGATTGGTTCCTCTAGGGAGAGACCAGTGCATTGTGCATAAACTGTGTGGCAAACCTGGAGACTGGACCCTCTTTGAGGATGGCAGAGCTGGGGTGAGGCTCACCATAGATCTGTCTCAGGGGTACACAATTGATCATATCGATGAAAGGTTTCTTCTTTTCCACCTGGGTCTTCCAGTACCACCACTTGAAGTACCTGAGGAACAATGTGAGTGCAAGGGGGTGGGTGGGTAGTTCTTCACAGGCTACAGTCATCTGTCTCTTGACAACCAGCTGTGACCTCCCATTGAATATCCCAGGGTTCCATCACCTTGGCTTCTAAGTCTCTCCTCTTGATTACAGTTTAAGGCCCCTTCATCTTCCCACTTGCCCCAGTGTCTTTGTTTCTTCTCTTTATTCTCCTCAGAAAGAGCTTTATGATCTTTCCTTTCCTAACTAATACCACTACTTTAGTTCAAACCTCAAGAGCTTTTGTCCGAGGTGTTGAAAGGGTCAGGTACACTTCCCTCTCCTACATCCTCCACTGCCCACATCCCACCTCTTAAACAGGCATAGGCTGCCAAGATAACGTTCTTTTTAAAATAATTAATTTTCTTTCTAGTTATGAAAGGTTAAAATCTGGAGAATATACCAGGTAGAAGGAAAAAAAAAATTTACCCAAAGTGAACCAGTGTTTATACTTCAGTGTTTATACTTATCCTCTGTTTTTTTGTTTTTTGTTTTTTTTGGTACCAGAAATCAAACTCAAGACCTTGTGCTTGCCAAGGCAGGGACTGTGCCGCTGAGCTATATACCCAGCTGCCATTTCCTCTTTAAGTCTGTAGACTTTCAGACTTTGCTCTTTCATAATAGCCCTATAAAACCTAAAAAAAAAAAAAAAATCCAAAGTTTTCCTGGTCTTGTCCCTACCTTGTATCAAACAGGCAGGAGATTATTTCCAGTAGGTAGAATGATTCTGTTTCTAAAGCTAGGGCATCTGCCCCAAACTGCTCTCTAATCTGTTTCCTACAAATTCTCATCCAGGATGGGTTCTCACTAAGCAAGCTCTTCCCTGGTGGACACTTTCCCACTTCCACTCTCTTCTTTTTTTTTTTTTTGTGGGTACCGGGGGGTCGACCTCAGGACCTCGTGCGCCAACAGGCACCCATGCCGCTGAGCGATATCACCGGCCCCTTTTTCGTATGTGGGTTCCAGGAGTCGAACTCGGGCCCTCGCGCTTGCAAGGCAGGCACTTACGCCGCTGAGCCATCTCACCAGCCCTCCACTCTCTTCTTGATCCAATTATTTTATGATTATGATTATGATTATTATGATTTATTTTTGAGACAGGGTCTTTCTATGTAGTGTAGTTCAAGGTTGGTCTTGAACTCAGTATGCAGCCCAGGCCGGCCTCGAACTTGCAGTGATCCTCCTGCCTCAGCCTCTTCCCAAGTGCTGGGATTACAGGTGTGCACCACCACACCTGGCTCTACCCAATCATCTTATACGCAATGCTCAGTCACACCACTTCTAACCAACTACAGTAATTAGTAATTAGTAATTAAGCCCTTGAGCCTCAGTTTTCTCTTTTACAAAATGGGGACACCTCCTGTCCTAGCTATCATGGAATAGCAGAAACATCTGATGACATAATTGATAAGAAAGCCATAAAGGGGAATACCTGTAACAGGCATGATTAGTACTTAATATCTCAATTCCTAATCAGACAATACCTTGTTATTTCAACATTCCACACATGAGTCTGACCAAATTTTTTTTTTTTTTAACCTCAGGACCTCGTGCTTGCTAGCAGGTGCTTGTGCCACTGAGCTATCTCACCGGCCCCTGACCAAATTTTAAGTTCCTTGGGAGAAAGAGATAGTAACAAAGACTCTTTGAGTGTTACTCTCAGCGTAGGTCAGAGCATTTTGTAATGTCTGCAGTATGTAAATGTTTGCTTAATTTACAATGGAACGAGTGTACAAATAATGGTACACAGCAATGGTAGGTTGGAGCAACTGCAGGGAAAATGTGATTAAAGAATAGGGACAGTACATTCTGGAGTGGATGGGGGAGGAAGGAGAGGTGGGGATTGGGGCAGGGTAGGGCAAATGGTGAGCTGTTGGGGTTCAGAAGTTTCTGACAGTTTAAAGGAAACTGGACTTTGAAACTAGAGGCCAGAAAGGATTGGTAGAGGAAAGGAGGGTACAGCCAGGATTAGGGGAGCCAGGGAGAAGAAATACAAGATAAGAAGATAGAAAAAAAGAACTATTTGGGCTAGAGCAAGCACTCAATAAATACTTACTGAATGGACTCTGGCTAAAGGGAGAACAATGAAAACTAAGCTCTTACCAAGCCTAGGCCCAGAAAACTGCCTTGCTGGAGCTCTTGTTCAGAATGCCCCCAGTTCTGCTCCCTCTTAAGTACTCTCTCACCCACTAAGCCACTAATTAGCAGCTGGCCATGCCTGACCTTCTCCATAATTTCAACCCCAACTCAAGAATTATTCCAGATTCTTGTCTTACCTGTGCTTTCTCAAAGCAGGACCTCACTCCATTCCGAAAGGTCTGTGTTAATGATTCCCACCCTATACTGGTATGGGAAGCCAGGGTCCAAAGCGCTAAGCAACAGCTTCAGGCTTCGGTAACTCAATGCATATTCAGGGGATAAGAGGCTATGATGCCCACTATTCCTGACCTCACTATCCCTACCACATGCACCCCACTGTCTTCAGTATCCTAGATCCCATTTGGACCCACAGGTCTTTGGGGTCAAAATTAGACTGTCAATTTCAGAAGCAGCCTGGAAGGATGGATGATTCTCCTTTGGTATATAGGCCATCCACAGGCAATAGCAAAGGAGCCAGACATCCAGGCAGCACCAGGCTCTTCCCACATCCCAAGACGGATTAGGTAAATGGTCTTCCCATCATATCCCCTCAGCAATGACCAGGGAAGTGAAGGGCCCCTTATTGTAGAAGTTATCAAGCCTGAGTTTCCCAGCCCTTGCCTCCCTCCTTGGCTCTGTGTTTACTGTGTGGACTGACTCAGGATGACCTGAGGGTGATGCTTTCTGTCCTCAGATCCACCTGTTCCTGTTAATAGGTATGGCTCCTCATCACTAGTCTTTGAACTCAGTGGGGTTCCAGAGAGTTTCTATAGCCCAGGATAAGTTCTGGGGGTATTTGTGACCTTTGAGGGTGGGGAAGAAGCCACCACAGGCTGCAGAAAACTATTATCAAGAGCTCTGGGGACATCTACAGCAGTGCCTACCTGATCACAAGTGATCTGTGGGGGGCTGGGGATATAGCTCCAGAACTTCTACTTATCACTGAGCTATCCCCAGCCTACTTTTTTTTTTTTTGAGGCAGGCTCTCATTATGATGTCCAGGCTGGCTCCAACCTTCTAGGCTCAAATAAGCCTCCTGCCTCAGCTTTCCTAGTAGCTGGGACTACAGGTGCATACCACCAAACCCAGCTCCATCTTTGCTTTTTGTATCGGAGCTGTCTCTCTCAGGATAGAGTGAACCTCTCCTCACCTCCTCCTTAGAGTTGACAATAAGCAGGCTCTCACGTACGCCCTGGAGCTAAAGCTTGAAGACAGACACAGATGAGTAACACCATATGCTTAAATAAGGTACAGAGAATGCTTCAGCTGCTCAGACAAATCGAGTTGAGAATGCTCCCCTCAAATAAAATACTGTCAGTACCACAACAGGGGGACGACTATCCTTTCATACCTTGCCAAAAAGTATAGTTAATCCCAAAGGAAAATCTTGGGAGGAAAAACCAGTACATAAGAGGGAACCTAAAGGAGAAAGGTTAACTGTAGACCAAATGTTTCTACTTTTTGCCTATGAAAAGACAAGATCCTGTGAGCAAAAGAGATATGACTTGGCCTCATCCTTCAAAACCACAGGCTTAAAACATGCTGGAAATAGGAACTCCCTGACTGGGACCACTTGCTTTTCCCACTTCTGGAAGTCTTCGAATGGAACAAAGTGAAGCCCAGAGCACTCTAACCAATGGGTTCTACTCACCTGACACCCATGCCCAAATGCTTTACCAGGTTGCTCAGGGAGATATTGTTAGCTTGAAAGGGTTTCCTCTTCTCTGCAAACTCGTGAGCCAGGCAGATGCGCCAACCAAAGGGAGGGACCTGGTACCCCGTTGCTTTACCCTCATAGGAATCCATCAGCTGTTCAGGGCCTTCGGGACTGCAATAGCCTGGCTCATTTTGGGATCGACTGTCCTCAGGGATCTCGCGGTCCGTAATCTGCACAGCCGCGGTGCCTCCAGTATCTTCAGGGCAATAAACTTGTGGATTCCTTTTGGCAGAGCTGATCTGCTCCGACGCTGGGACGTCGGTTCCCATGTTTTCCAGATCCTGAGTCCCTACGACCTCGATGGCCTCAGGTCTCAAGCCTTCTGATACAAAGTATCTCGCTAGCCAAATCCAGATACCGGAGCTAGTTGTAGTTAGGTGCCGTCCTGGAGGGCCAGACGCTGGGCAAAGCTTAGGTGAGTTGGTGTCTCAGTAGAGCCGAGGAGCTCTCGCTGCAGTGGCAGCGGAGACAGCAATAAAGCCGCCTTGGGCTCCCCTTCGGTCGTGTCTCTAGGTCCTGGGCGGGAAAGGTTGGGCCTCGTTGTCATTGGGCCGTGAGTAGGAGCTCGCCTGGCCAAAGGCAGAGAGGGCCAGCGGAGAGGGGAGGAGCCGCGGGACCAGCCCTTAAGGCCCCGCCCCCGGGACCGGCCCGGGAGCTCGCGGCGGCCTCGGCCCCGCCCCCGGGCCGCGGCTCCAAGTCGCCCAGGGCTGGGCGCCAGTTCTCGCCCGCTGGAGTCCCAGGCAGCGCCCGCGCCCAGGTGTCAGCCGATGGGAAGGTGATACAAGGCGCCAGGACCACCCGAACCCCTTCCGGCCGGAAGCATCCGGCTGGCCGGACCGGAAGGGGCTCTGCGGGCGGGCGAGAGGGACTGAAAGGAAGTCCCGCCTCTGCTGCGCCAGCAACGCTGTGGACTACGTGTACCAGGCTCCGTCCCGGAGGGGCGGGCAGGTGAGGGCCTCGGGACTTTGAGACCGAGGTTTCGACCGTGCCAGGTGAGAGATGGCCGTGTTCTTGGGCTGGGGACGTGGAGCTTTCAGGGACGAGAAGGTAGAGGCCAGCTTGGGAACTCCGGGGGTCGGGGAACTAACCTGGCGCTGAGGGGAGCGGGGGTCTGGGGTCTGAGCAATACTCTCCCTGGGGGCTATAGTGAGTCTATAGCCCCGCGTCCCTCCCATCCTCCTGCGGACTCCACAAATCCCGATCTTCCTTCCAACACCTAGGTGCTTCCCCCTCGCCCCATCCCCTCAGGTCGCCCGAAGCTTATAAAGAAAAGCCCTACCTTTTGGCCTCTGGGTTCTGTCCCTAGTCACACCCCTTGGTGCTCACTTAAGATCCACCCACCCTGCCATGGTGCTGACCTTTGATACGTGTTTCCTTCTAGATCTGAGTCCGGAGCTGACATGATTGAAGTGGTAGCAGAGCTGAGCCGGGGTCCTGTATTTCTGGCGGGGGAGGCGCTGGAGTGTGTGGTGACCGTCACCAACCCTTTACCCCCTACTGCCACTTCTGCATCCAGGTGGTGTTGCTGATACTGAAGGTGGTGGCCCTTGGGGAGGAAGCCTGCTGAGGTGGTCCTCATTATGCTCTCATTGTAGGAAAGGGTTAACAGAAGATGTGGGTGACAAAGCTCTCTCTTTTCTTCCCTGTGTGTTCCCCGCCCCATTCCCTTTTGTATCTACTGTGTATTCCTCTTTGTTTAATGCTTTCTCTTCGAGGGTTCTAGGTTTCCTGACCCCTAGGACAGCCACCTAAACTTTTTGCTTTCATCACACAATGTGGTAGGGCATTTGAGAAAGCATTTGTGAGGTCAGGAAGTGTCCTCTGATGTTTCCTTTTCCTCTTCCCACAGTGAGGCCCTGGCCTGGGCCAGTGCTCAGATACACTGCCAGTTCCATGCCAGTGAGAATCGAGTAGTACTGCCTCCCCCTGACTCTAGTCAACCAGATGTCCAGCCTGACAGCCAGACTGTCTTTCTGCCTCACCGAGGTTAGAGATAGGGCATTTGCCTTGGGAAGGGTTGTGGTGGGGTCATTGTCACCTAAGGGTGAAATTAAGTTGATCTTGTGTGTCATAGTCTCTGTCACATCATGGATGGAGGTCGGAAGTAACTGTAGTTTTGAGAGTATAAGACTCTGTTCCAATGTCACGACAAGAAAAGAGGAATTTGCGGTTCTTCACTGCCTCCAGTTAGTGTACTAGCCTTGCCCAGTATCGGACAATCGAGTCATTAAATTACAGTCTTTCTTTTTGTAGGTGAAAGGGGTCAGTGTATCCTTTCTACCCCACCAAAAATTCTATTTTGTGACCTGAGGCTAGACCCTGGAGAATCAAAATCATGTAAGTGACTGTCCCCACCCCTGAATTGCCTTCTAAGTCTCCTGGAGGGAGGATGCCTCTGGCTGCCTCTAGCTGCCCTGACTACTGCTTCCCAACCAGACTCCTACAGTGAAGTGCTGCCCATAGAGGGACCACCCTCATTTCGGGGTCAGTCAGTCAAGTATGTCTACAAACTGACCATTGGTTGCCAGCGTGTCAACTCACCCATCACTTTACTCAGGGTCCCTTTGAGGGTTCTTCTGCTGACTGGTAAGTAAGGGCTCTTGAAGGGAAGGGCTGAAGTAGAGCCTTGCCAACACAGAAATAATCTAAGAGGGTTTCCAAGAAGAGCTGCTGGGAAGCTTCCTGGTCTTTGGAAAGTTGCTAGGGAATGGGGGAGGGAGGGAGGCTTCTGGAGACTGGGCTGAGATCTAGATGTCAGCCACAGCTCCCCGTACCTTCAGCCCTCTTAGGTTGGAATCTAAAAGCTAACCTTTATTTTCTTTCCTGGCTTCTCTCAATGTTCCCTCTCTATTCATTCTCTTTAGGCCTTCAGGATGTCCGATTTCCCCAGGATGAGGCTGTAGCCCCATCCAGTCCATTCTTAGAGGAGGATGAAAGTGGGAAGAAGGATTCATGGCTAGCTGAGCTGGCTGGGGAGCGTCTCATGGCTGCCACATCCTGCCGCAGCCTCCGTGAGAATCATTTCAAAATTGCTCACCCCTTCTCCCTCAAAATACACCTGACTGAGAGTTTCCTAACTAGCATGGTTTGATGGATCCATTGTTATCTCACCCCAGATTACAAAGGAAAGCCCACCTTTTGACCTTTGGGACACAGTCCTAGACATTCTGTATGTAGACTCCAGGCTCATGGCATCTTATTTTCTCCAGATCTATACAGTATCAGTGATGGCCGAGGGAAAGTTGGGACATTTGGCATCTTCAAATCTGTGTACAGACTCGGCGAGGATGTGGTGGGGACCTTAAACTTAGGAGAAGGAACTGTAGCTTGTTTGCAGGTGAGAAGGAAAGAGCTTCTGGGGTGCTGGGCATACAGGGGTAGGGTGGAGAAGGAGGGATGGTATGGAGAAATGGATGGTGGGCTCACCCAGGGTCCCTTTGGTGAAAAAGCTTGAAGTCAGGGTACTCTCTCACCTATAGTTCCTACTTCCAAAAGCCTGTCGGCATGTACCTCTCTTCTTGCTCCCAGTTTTCAGTAAGCTTACAGACTGAGGAGTGTGTACAACCTGAGTACCAGCGGCGCCGTGGGGCAGGGGGTGCCCCCTCTGTGTCCCATGTGACTCATGCCCGGCACCAGGAGTCCTGCCTACATACAACCAGAACCAGCTTCTCTCTCCCCATCCCTCTCAGCTCCACCCCAGGCTTCTGCACTGCCATTGGTGAGATCCTGATCATTATTGGAGGAGTAGGGGGGAGGTAAAATTCTGTGCTTAGAAGAATGTAGTGGGTCCTGATTCCTACTGTACTTAAGAAGTGCCTGGGCCGGTGAGATGGCTCAGCAGCGTAAGTGCCTGCCTGGCAAGCACGAGGGCCTGGGTTCGACTCCTGGAACCCACATATGAAAAAAGGGCCAGTGATAATTGCTCAGCGGCACGGGCACCTGCTGGCACACAAGGTCCTGAGGTTGAGCCCCGGTACCCACAAAAAAAAAGAAGTGCCCACATCCATCCTCTGACTCTTAACACTTTCTCAGACCTTCAGGCTTTACTTACATTTCTTAGATGCCCTGATCCCCCCGCACTCTTCCCAGCTTTGTAGAACTCTTTCCCCACTCCTGTTTACTGGGACTCTGTGATGCACTGATATCTGACCCCTTAGTATATTTACTTCAAGCTGTCTAATTTTGACTATCTCACTCGGGTTATTAGGTAGTTAAACACTGCTATCCTTAACTCTGGTTAACACAGAGGATTTCTTTAAAAAAAAAAAAAAAAGTCCTCGATCATAGCTCCCTGCCCTAGGACTGTCTCTTCTCTTCCGAAATACGTTTCTCATTCACTAACCACATCTGTCATTGGCTTTTACTCTGGCTGTATTCTAATGCCTCAACCTCTATCTTTTTCTTCCATAGTGTCCTTGAAGTGGCGATTACATTTTGAATTTGTAACATCCCGAGAACCAGGATTGGTACTGCTGCCCCCTATGGAACAGCCTGAACCTGCCACCTGGACAGGTCCTGAGCAGGTTCCTGTAGATACCTTCAGCTGGGACCTCCCCATCAAGGTGCTGCCTACAAGCCCCACTCTGGCCTCATATGCTGCCCCAGGCCCCAGCACCAGCACTATAACCATCTGAAGCTGGCCTACCTACCCATGCTGGGACTGGTTTCTTCAGGATAGTAAGAATTCTGCACTCGGACTCTGATAGGGCCCACTTTTTCCACTGGGGCCCAATGGCAGACGAGAGTCAGGCTTTCAGCTGTAGCATTAATTTATTTATTCAGAATAAATTGGCAGCTGCTAGTGGTTTCTCTGAAGTGGCAGCAGCAGTGAGCAGTCAGCAGATGGGTGATCAGGTGAGTCTAGCTGGAGTGGGGAGCAGGAGCCCCAGGAACAGGGGTGTTAGCTGAGTCCCACTCTAGGTCGGGCCCTCCCCCTTTGCAGGGCAGCTGAGGATCAGATTTTTGCACCAAGGAAAATTGGCAGGTTCCTGCCTCCTGACGAACCTCACACCCAGCAGGGAAGTCAATGGGATGCTGAGACCTGCGGAACCAAGGATGGGCAAGGAGTCAGCACAGTGAACAATCACCTTTATGGGCTCCTATTCCCTCTCACAGCTGTCTTTCCATATCCTCCTTTAGCGTCCCCTGGTCCTCCTAAGCTCTTACCTACTGTATAAAGACTTCAGTTCTGTAGCAGGAGTATTATTTCCTCCAGATCCACCTCAGTCTCCTTCACTGTGTGGCTTGAAGGCTTATCTTTCTCATTCTGGTTGCTATCTGCAGGTCTGGCTAGTCTCATACAGCTCTTCTGTTCATTCTTATCTCGCAGTTTAGTCACTCCCTGGTCGTCCCTCAGTAACTTACATCAGAGGCATTCCCTCTGGCCATTCTTGGTTACTCACGTGTCACAGCAGCCCACACCGACAGGATGTAGACAGGTGCAATGGAAACAGTCCTTGCGGAGCCAAGACTCACCCAGGGTGAAATATTTCCCCTCATAATGACAGGGAGCTGGGGAACAATGAGAAGTGTTGGTGGGAGTGGTGGTGGCAGACAAGTCTCTTCCTGCCCAGGATGGAAGAGAGTTGGTGCATACTACCCCCATATTTAGTAATTCTTTCCCGTTTCACAGTTGGAGGGAGTCTGGGTATTCTGACATAGGATCACCTCCAAGCCCTTGCTGCCACTCCCCCTGCCCCCCACCTCCTCCAGCTTCACATCCTTCCCTAACCCCTCACTCCACTTTACCTTGAGCTTGGAAGTAACACTTGCCGTGCACACCTGGGTACTGCAGGAGTAGAGACACCACCAAGCAGATGATCCCCCAGCCTCCTAGGGTCCCCTTGGCCTGTCCAGCCCAGAGCATCCTTAGGGCCATTTCTGTGGTACAGCCCTCTTGGACCCTTCTTGGCTTCTGTTCAGGCTACTCTGGTCTTGTCCCTTAGGCTTTTCTTTGCTTTGCTCCTTCAGTCTTAGTTTCTCTCTCTCTCCCTGGGCTCCTGTCTCACACCATCTCTGTGCCCTCTTCTTGCACAGGCTGAGGATGTTTATAAAGTGAGGACCCTGGCCCCCTGCTGAGTCGAGCTGGAAACGCTCTAACTCTGTTTCCTGAGGTGAGGGCATGAAAACAAGAGGTCCAGGTTTAACAAGCTGTGAGAGCTGATTCATGCCTGGGCACAGCTTGAAGGAGGGTGGTGGCCATGGAGGGGGCACTGGACTGGGCACTTCCCCAGCAAAGAGGTGGGAGGGATGCGGGCCCCAGGTGGTCCCCAGATCTCCCTGACCTGGAGAGAAGAAGCATTCTACCATCCTCCTTTCCCCCCACTACCACCACAAGGGGTGTGTATTGGGATCCCTGCCTGGACCGGAGGGAGGCATTTCCTGGGGATGGCTAATTCTGTGTCTCAGCCAAACCAAGGAGCTACAGCAGGGTGCAGAAGCCAGAGGCTCCAGGAGAGCGAGCATGCACCTGGAGTGCACTGTTTCCCTCAGATCCTGGGCAGGGTATCCCTCTTGTATCTGAGAAACAGGGCTGCCTCAAAGATGGGGAGGGGTTTCTCTTTTTCTCAGTCATCCCAGAAATAAACTATTCATTGTTTATTACTTTTAAATTTAAAATGAATACAAGATTGTCCTAGGCTTGGGATGTTTCTGTGCTTGTTTCAAAGAGGAGCATCTCCTCTAAGCCCCCAAAGAGGGATCAATCACCAGTTTCACAGGAATCAGTCACCGGTTTCCTGATAATGGGATTTAGGAATTTATCCTACTTTGAGTTTCCTGCAGGTTTTGGAGTACCTAGGATGGTGACTGAGAGCAGAGGCTATAGATTCAGACTGCTGAGGTTCAATTCTGACTCCACTTACTAGCTATGTGACCTTGGGCAAGTTACTTCATCTCAGCCTGTTTCCTTACCCATAGGTTGGGAACAGAAATGTCAACTCATAGAGTTGTTATGAGATAGCACGTGGAATGCTCTTAGTACCATCTGTGTGGCATACACACCCCTCAGAAAATGTTAGCTACTGTGATTGCTGCTGAAGCTGAGACAAAATGGGTGGCTTTTTTTTTTTTTTTTTCTTTGAAAGATATCAAGCCGTTTTGTATGCACAGCTGAGGGTTTCTGTTGGGGACTACTCTCCTGGCTGACTTCTGTCCCTTTCATACTTAGGCTCCATGGTATCCCCACCTCCTCCTTCAAAAACAGGTGCCTTTAGGAGCATTTTGTTTTTGGTCCTTGTATTCTTGAACTCTGAATTTAGTTTGAGAAGTGATGTTGCTGATTTTCTCATCTTTGTTTTATTTCGTTTTTATTTTTGTTTTTTGAGACAGGGTCTGGCTATGTAGTTCAGGCTGGCCTTGACCTTGCAGTGATCCTCCTGCCCCAGCCTCTCGGTTTCTGGGATTATAGGTATGCACCACCATGCCCGGCTTCTCATCCTCTTTCCAACCAATTTTAGAACTGCCCCTTTTTCTCATTAGGATTCTGATCCATTTCTTCCCATCCCCACTCACATGAATGAATTCCCAAGTTCATTCTCTATCTCTGTCTTTTTTTTTTTTTTTTAATAATACTGGGGATTGAACAGGGCTTTCACACTGATCTACAACCTTTTTATTTTGAGGCAGTCTCACTAAGTTGTCTGGGCAGGGCTCAAACTTACAGTTCTCCTGCCTCAGCCTCCAAGAGTACTGGGATTACAGGCATGCACTACCATGCCTGGCTCAGTTCTCCCATTTGACCCCTTTAATGTTGGCCATATTTTTGTTGCTACAGGCCCTGGTCAAATTAGATTTGTTTCCCTTTTCTGTACTTCAGAGGGCTATGTTCTGGCTATTCCCCTCTCACCTACAAGGAGAATGACTTTGGCATTTATTCTCTTTCCTTAAGTTTCTACTCTTATTTACTGTAAGACTCACTCCCTGTTACCCAGTGCACCAGATACAAGTACTTCTGGCAGACTTCTGCAGAGGGCTATCCTGCTTGTTGTCTCTTCCTTCAGAACCAATTGTCAGTGTACCCCTGACTTTTTCGATGTCCTCTTCCAAGATAGCCTTTCCCATTCCCTGGGCTGTGGAATGCCTTCTGCAACCTGTGTGCGGACGTGAGTGGGGAGCTAGAGAGAATGGAGGTGATGATGATACTAGAGGGTAAGGGGGGAGCCCTTAGTGGCCTGGAAGGGTGATGAGTTAGGCGTATGGGCGCAGGAGTGGGGGGCTTCTGGAAAGGGAGAAGCTGGGCTGAGCAAGGGTTCCTCTCCCACACTTGGGGGTCGGGGATTTGAGTTCTTAACGGAGTGTGTGTGTAGGGGGTGTCAGTGGTTCGGGTCCAGCCTAGAGTCCCTGGGGGAGCGGCTGTTTGGGACTCCGGTGGCCGCAGGGTGGGCGGAGCAGTTGGCGCTCACTGCTCCGGGACAAGGAAAACATCCGCCGGAGGCCCAGCCGGGCTGCGCTCCAGCGGCGGCACGGGTAGGTGCGGGGCGAGGAAGTGAGTGAATTCCGGTCCCCCAGGCTGGCGGCTGCCCTCCCCCTCCGGTGAGTCACCTCAACCCCCGCCCGCCGGCACTGGGAGGCAGAGAGCAGCGACCTTGGATCCAAGGGGGACAAATTATGGGAGAGCGGTCACTGAGCGGCCTCTGCCTTGGTGCACCCAAAACACGCTGAATAGTTTGTCATCAAATGGAGGCGGGTGGGGAGAAAGCCTCTGGGAGAATCTTGAGGGCAGGAGGAGGCCACAGGAAGACGGAATATAGAGGGAAAGGAGCCTGGAAATGGGGTAGGGGGAGGCCCAGAAAGGAAAGCGGAACGCCGTTGACTGGAGTAATAGGAAGGAAACCAGCCAGTTTGGGCTTTGGAGAATAGAAACTCATGCAAGGAGAGATTCCCATCAGGTGGGCAATTGGCCTGTCACATCATGAGGTGTATACAGGGGTCTGTGGGGACAGCAAGGGTAGGTTTTAGGGAGTAGTGGGAGTTGGGCTATTTGGGTACAGCTGTGGCTAGGTCATAAAAGGTTTTCAGTGTGGAGATGAGGGATTCCCATTTGGTCTTGCAGGTAGCATGGAGAATTAGTAGGTGCCTTAAAAGCCGGCTGATCTCAGCACACTGAGGCAGGAGGATGCAAAGTTGGAGCTCAGCAGAAGGAATGACTTATTGATACCCTGTCTCAAAATTTATAAAGGACACGGCGGGGGGTGGGGAGTAGAGGTGGGAGGAGATCTGGGGATATAGCTCAATGGTAGAGCTCACCTGGGTTGAATCCCCGGTAACCACTCCCGCACACACACAAGCAGGATTATTAAGCATTCCTGTCCACTAGCTTTTGCTCCCACTCCCAAAAAAACACTGATGTACTCATTTTTATGGTCATTTAAAATTGCATCGTTCCAGCTATCATGATTTAAGTAATTTTGTTGAATTTTAAAAGCTAAGTTGAAATAAAATTTGAAGAGTCGAAAATGTCATTCAATATCCGATTTAAAACCTTGCAGGCTCTTGTGATTAGTTATATGGTGTTGAAACTTTATTTTGTGCCAATTTTTCCTCACTGACTGGACCCTATTCTTGTCAAGGCCTCAGTTCTTACTGGCAGTAGCATACCCCTTCAGCTTTCCCTCCGCTTCATCTTTCTTTTTATTTTTTCCTTCCTTTTTTAATCTTTCTTTTTTTTTATTTTTATTTTTTTGAGAAAGGATCTCACTATGACTGTGTAGCCCAGGCCATACTGGCCTTGAACTTGGTGATCCTCCTGCCTCACAGCCTCCCAAGTGCTGGGATTACAGGCTTGTACCACCACTTCCGGCTATTCATCTATTTAATTTATTTATTTTTTTTTTTGTGGGTACCAGGGGGACGACCTCAGGACCTCGCTCGCCAACAGGCACCCGTGCCACTGAGCGATATCACCGGCCCCTTTTTCGTATGTGGGTTCCGGGAGTCGAACTCGGGCCCTCGCGCTTGCAAGGCAGGCGCTTACGCCGCTGAGCCATCTCACCGGCCCCCTATTTAATTTTTTTTATGCGGGTACCGGGAGTCAAACTCAGGACCTAGCACTTGCCAGGCAGGCACTTATGCCGCTGAGCTATATCACTTGCCCTATTCATCTATTTTTAACCTTAGCTTTTCCCTGCATAGCTTTTAATCAGCTCTATGTATCCTGAACCATGTAAAACATTTCTTGCGGGGGGGGGGGGTCACTGGGTTCCAGTGTACAAAGACAGCGGGAGGATATGTAACTATAAAGTTTCTTTATTTACCCTATGGCTAATAAAGAGGGAAAGCTGGGCTGGTGAGATGGCTCAGCGGCATAAGCGCCTGCCTGGCAAGTGCGAGGGCTCGAGTGCGACTCCTACGTACCCACCCACATACAAAAAAGGGCCGGTGATATCATATCACTCAGTGGCACAGGCGCCTGCTGGCGCGTGAGGTCCTGAGGTCGACCCCCGGTACCCACAAAAAAAAAAAAAGAAAGCTATAGCTGTTTAATTCATGATAGTGTTTCTACAACATTGCATTTTATTAGTCTGATTTCTAAAATAGTACTTGATACTTGTCTCAGAGATGAACACTGATTGTCATGATCCTTATAATTTGTGCTGTCTTGGGCCAAAGCCAGTTTTAAACATTAGAACCCTTATAGTGTATTTTAAAGATCCTTAAACTCTGCAGTTGCTTTTGTTTCCAAATAAGAAAATCTGGGTCAGTTAATGAAGAAAAGATTTCCTTCTTGGGCCCTGTTGCTTTCTCCCCTGCTGTTTCAGCCCCAGCCCTGCCTTATTCCCAGTCCCTTTGCCTTGCTTCTTTATTCTGCTGGGCATCTTTAGAGGAAAACTTCACACCAACTTCCTCTACTATAAATTCTCTCCTTCCCTTCATCTCTACACTTTCTTTGCCAACATACACCAATACTTCTTAACTGCTTTTTTTTCAAGCCCACAGTCTTTTCTGGGTATTTTCTATCTTTAACACTCTCTTGTTGAAATTCTCTCTTTTTCTTCCTTTGATGATACCATGGGTTTTTAAAAGGCTAGGCTTCAGTTTATTCTGTACAGTCTACTTGGTTTCCTTCCTCTTGTATCACCTTTTTTTTCATATTCTAGACTCTTTTCCATAATGTTTGGTTTCATCAAAGCTTTGACCTTTTTCTTATGTTTAAAATTCTTCCTCTAGATATGGTAAAAGATGCTATGTTTCTATTACTTTTCCTGTTTTAAAAGGTTCTCAATTTCACATCTTCTTTGGTATCTTCCAATATTCTGCATCCAGAAACATAACAGGGCTATAATTGTAAAGTCCATTGAGTGACAATTTAAGCTTGGTGTTGTGCTAGGCATTGTATAATTGTGTAGTAAATTTTATACTCCTGGTGCCAGATTTCTAAATGCTTACAGACAAAAGATACTGTCATACATGTATGCATGAATGTTGTACACACAGATAACAGAACTAAGCATATATATTTACATATGTGTTTATGTATACTTACATATATATTTATATTCATTCTAGGCTACCCCCCAGGCCTTTTTAAATTTTTTTATTTTGAGATAGGGTCTTTCTAGGTCACTACATTTCCCAGGTTGGGCTTAAACCTATGATCCTCTTGCCTCAGCTTACCAGAGTGCTGGAATTACAGGTGGGCACTACCAGGATGGGGATGGCAGCTCTTTAAAGACTTGAAAATTACTTGCATTTGTTAGCTATTTTTCTAAGCTTTCTCTTTATTCCAACACTGTTCAGTAGAACTTTCTGCAATGATGGAAATGTTTTTTGAGCTGTCCAATGGGTAACCAATATACAAATGTGGCTTTTTAGTACTTAGAATTTGGCTAGTGAGACTGAGGAACTGAATTTTAAATTTTAAATTAGCCAGATGAGATGATGGCTACTGTGTTAGTGCAGCTCTAAACTGTCTGTGGATTAGTATCCTGTCATATGACCTCTGCTACTTCAGAAATCTTCTCAAACATGGTAAAAATGGGTAGTTGTGCTCTTGCATTGATCTGGAGGCCAGACTCACATTAAAGAACTGAGAAAAACCCCAAATGCAACTACCAGAGCACTGATGAATAATGTCAGTTTTTACTGAAGTTTTCTTAGAAGGGGAAAAATAATGATTATATCTCACATCCCATATCCCAAAACCAGAACTTAAAAATATCTTCATTGCATTTCTCTTTCACTGAAGTCACATTCCCTAGTTGCTCCCAAACCTTCTCCTTCGCTTTCCCCCTTTTTCTCAAAAGCACCTTTCTTCCTCTTTGAGGTTTATCCATCCATTTTCTTTAAGCACCTCCATCTGTCCTCTTCCCCCAAGAGAAGAGTTCTTAAGAGAAGTAGGTGGTCTTCTCCTCTTTCCCTCCCCTTCCATTATCTGGGTTCAGTAAAACCAGTAGTTGTTATTTGGACCTTCTCTGGGGATGGTTAGGGCTAGAGGATGATAAGTTTATAGTCTTTTTTTTTTTTTTCCCCACTAATAATTCCTGACCTCCTTTTAGAAGCCTCTTCCTTATTAGAGATTCTTTATTTAAGCATTCTTTTGTAGAAGAACCTCTAATTTCTTCTTTTTATCCCGGATTTATACCCAGACCCTGGGCATGTCCTAGAGCTACTTCTATAATAGTTCTTTTGTATATTTTTCTTTGGTTTTTGTTTTTGTTTTTGCTTTTTAAGTTGATCGTCTCTTACTAGTCTTCTAGGCATACATATACTGCATCCACTGGCAGAGCAACATTCATTTCCAACTGCTCTCACCCAGTTGTCTCATCCTCCTTTGATTCCTTTTTTTGTTCACCACTGTTGTCCATACTTTCTTCCCTTTATTGCCAGATGTTTTCATATCCCTCTTTATTCATCTTTTTAATGAAATTCACTATTAAAAATAGGGCCGGTGAGATGGCTCAGCGGCTTAAGCGGCTTAAGCGCCTGCCCGGCAAGCGCGAGGGCCCGAGTTCGACTCCCGGATCCCACATATGAAAAAGGGGCCAGTGATATTGCTCAGCAGCACGGGCGCCTGCTGGCGCGCAAGGTCCTGAGGTCGACCCCCGGTACCCACACACACACAAAAAAAAAAACAAAAAACCGGGGGGTGTGGTGCTGCATCCCTGTAATCCCAGCACTCTGGGAGGCTAAGGTAGGAGGATCCCGATTTCACGCCCAGCCTGGGCCACTTCGTGACTTGAGACCCTGTCTCAAAATTTAAAAAATCAAAAGATAAAAAGAGCTGGGATGTACTTCAGTGCAAAAGCCCTGGGTTCAAAACCTAGTGCCCTCCCCAAAGTTCCTGGGCTATCAAAAATTTTCCAGAAGCTCACACAAGTCTGTGTACTGTGACCTAAAACTATACATGTAGTATTGAATTCCTGTGGATTGGGACTGTCGGATTAGTGGGGGACGAATATCCTGTCCCACACACAGTTTGTCAGCCTTGGCATTGTTAGTATTTTAGGTCGGATAATCCTTTGTCATGGGGGGCTGTCCTGTACGTTGTAGGATGTTTAGCAGCTACCCACTACATATCAATTGTACTCTTGTAGTTGTGACAACCAAAAATGTCTCCAGACCTTGCCAAGTGTTTCTGGTGGCTAAAATCTCCCCCACTCCAATGTTGAGAATTTCTGTGCTAGAACATCCATTTTCTGAAATTGATTAGATGGTTATACTTTTTCTCCCCAACTGCTGATTTATTTCCTTAACCTAGTCTTCAAATGGGTTGTCTTTGACTTACTTGGTAGGAGATAGTCTCTTAAATTTGCAGGTTCCTGAGCTCATCCTAGATGAACTGAATGAGAAACACTGAGGTGGAACCCAGAGGTCTCATTTTCATATGACAACCAGGTAATTCATATGCCCTAGGCTTGACCCTTCTGTGGCATAACTGCTGCATTACCCACATTTTTTTCCTGCAAGTCTTCCTGGTGCTCCAGCTTTGCTTCCGCTCTTGGTCCCTTGATGCCAACACAAATAAGGAGGCCTCAGGTTACCAGGACAACAGGAGCACAGGAAAGAGTAAAGGCTCAGCACTCTGACAGGCATCACAGACTGTGGCTTTACTGGCTTGCATTCTCCTTAGGGACTCAATCATACTTCTTATTACTTATCCCCCAAATTACCCAGACTGGAAGATTCCGTAACATGGAACCTGATTTCACAGACCTGGTAGTAGCATATGGAATGGATAGGATCAGAAATGGTGAAAGAAGCTTTCATTCTAACATTGATATTCTATGTCACCTTGCTGATAATTGAATTTTATAATGGTAAGAATTACATTTCCTTGGAAGCTGGTTAGATTGCAATCTTTGGAGTCAGGATGCTTCCATTTATTTATATTATTGGTAGCTATTTCATTGGACCTTGAGTCTTGGATGTTTTTGCATTCACTTCTAGGTGTCTTCATAATTTGCTTTGGGCCAAAATGTATGTTTTTTTTGTTTGTTTTTTAGTTTAGTTTTTTGAGATATGGTCTTACTATGTAGCCCAGGCTGGCCTCGAGGTCACAGCGTTTCTCCGGCCTCAGCCTCCAGATTGCTGGTTTTATAAGCATGCATCACCACACCCTACTCAAGGGCCAAAATGTTTAGCTATCTGCATCTGATACAATGGGAACTAATGTTCCTACAGTTTAGCTAATGTTCAGCCAGAAAATAGTTGTCAAATAATTTGGGTTCTATTTACATTTCATTATCAAAGTCATTCCTTGAAGGACAATCATCTGATGTAATTAAATCCCTTTAAAAACATGAATAAATGAAAATCTATTTGCACTGAGATGATTGAAAATGTGACCACCTCTATGGAATATTCAAGGCAGGCTAGAGGAAGGGACAATAAAAGATAACAAGGCAGACTTGATAGCACTCTTCAGATAGTGGAAGGACTGTCATGTGGAAGAGGGACTAGATTTACTTAGCTTAGCTACAGAAAGTGGAATAAGAACCTTCATTTAGATGATAGTGATAAGGGAACAAATTTTGGCTTGATAAGAAAGAACCTTTGAATAATTTGAGGACTCCAGATTGGAAAAAGTGAAATTGTTGGGCAGTGGATTATCATTGACCTCATAGTGTTTATGTAGAGGTTAGATTTCATTTGCACAATGTTAGATGAGGTTTTAGGCATTAAATTGGTTTAACCTGTAAGGAGAGATAGGCAAATTTAGCAAATTAGTTTTCTTTTCTATGGCAATTATTCAAGTTATTACTATTTTCTTGATACCTTTGTCAAGTTTATCCCCTTTAGTAATTGAATATTACAATTAGTGGTAAGATCGCTTGTCGGCCTTTTGGCTAAGATCAAGTGTAGTGGTAAGATCTATAGAGATTTCTCAAACTTGTTCCTTAGCCCTGTGGAAATTCCTCAAGAATGCCGTGGAAGTGACTGAGAGGGATGGAAGGAAGAGCTCTGGGCCCTTTACCTCTGCTTCAACCAGAATATTCTTGCTTTTTGTTGTTTTACAAATTATATTTCCTTCAGGAACATCTTTTATTGTCAAGGAGACTGAGATGTCAGGGAACAGTCGTGCTACAGGTCACATAGCTAATACATTTCAGAATTGGGATTCAAATATAACTTTTCTTTCTTTCTTTCTTTCTTTCTTTTTTTTTTTTTTTTTTTTTTTTTTTAATGTAGAGCTGAGAATGGAACCCAGGGCCTCAAGCATGCTAGGCAAGCCTTCTACCACTGAGCTATACCCTGTTCCTTAGCTCTTCTAATTAAATTATTTGTTTCTTTCACTTTGCTAATCTACCTTCACAATTCATTAAAAGTTTCTCTCCGCTTCATTGGCTGCCATTATAATCTAGAATTTTATTCCTTTAGATCTACTATTCTGTATTAGCCACTTACCTATTCTCCTTGTTCTCCTTCTTCTGGTCTATATTATATTTGCTGTTGTCATTTTATTTTTCTTAAAACATTGTCATCACCGTGAGATTTCTCTGTTCAAGAACCTCCTCTCTGTTGCCTGTAGGAACTTCTCAGTTTGACACTCTGTTAGCATTCGTTAGCATCCTCCATCCTAATGAATCCATCTCAAAACAACAACAGTCCAAGTCCATCCTAGTATGAGTAATTAATGGACTACTTAATGGTGAAATTAACTGAGACCTTCCCTACTCTGGACTCCCAACTTTGGCAGGATTTTCATGTGTACAGTTTTAATGAGCCATGATGAAAAAATACAAAAGAAATAGAAAGAGCTGGTAAAAAGGAAGTTGCATAATATCCTATTTATATCATAAACATGCATTTTTTTAGCTTTGGGCATTCTTTGGGGGGGATTCTTTATTAACTCTAGGACATACATATTTGTAACTAAGTCCCCAGTTTCACCTCATTTTCTAATCGTTTGCCGTAAAAATTTAGTACCTTGTACTAATAATGCTGAGGGTCCATTGAACTTGAAGGGGCTGATGAACATGTATTTTTAAAAACAAGAATGAAATCTTAGGAGTTAAATCTTAGGTCCTGTGGTGACTATTTTACTTGATAAAGAATAAACTGCTACACTGTTTTGTGAAGTAGCTATACAGTTTTGCCAGCGTTGTGTGAGAGTACCAGCAATTCTGCATCCTCATGAGCACTTGGTCTTTTCTTTTGAAGTCATTCCAGTAAGTGTGTAGTAGTATCTCATTGTGCATCCCTAATGATTAATGACATTGAATATCTTTTTATGTGATTATTTGCTACCAGTATCTCATACTTGGTGATGGCTATTGAAATCATTTTCCATTTAAAAAAAAAAGTAGGCTAGGCATGGTGGTGCATGCCTATAATACCAGTCACTTGGGAGGCTGAGTTAGGAGGATTGTAAGCTTGAAGCCAGCCTAGACAACATAAAGAGAACTTGTCTAAAAACAACAACAGTTGGGCATGGTGGCACATGCCTGTAATTCCAGCATACTGTGGGGGCTGAGGCAGGGAGATCACAGGTTTGAGTCCAGCCTGGGCAAGCTAGTGACTTAGTGAGACCCTGTGTCAAAGTAAAAATGAAAAAAGCAGCTAGGTGTGTTGGCACACACCTGTAATCCTAGCACTCGGGAGGCTGAGGCAGGAGGATTGCTGTGAGTTCAAGGCCAGCCTGTACTACATAGTGAGACCCTGTCTCTAAATAAATAAGCAGGGCCGGTGAGATGGCTCAGTGGCGTAAGCACCTGCCTGGCAAACGCGAGGGCTGAGTTCGACTCCTGGAACCCACATACGAAAAAAGGGCCGGTGATATCGCTCAGTGACACGGGCGCCTGCTGGCATGCGAGGTCCTGAGGTCGACCCCCGGTACCCACAAAAAAATAAATAAATAAAATAAATAAATAAGCAAACAAACAAATAAATGAAGGGATGGGATATGGCTCAATGAAACCCCTGGGTTTAATCCTTAGTAGTAAAGGAAAAAAATTAGAATGTGTCACTTCTTGTTATTGAGTTTTTTTAAGGTTATTTATTCTGGATACAAGTTGATTGTGAGTATATGAATTTAAAATTCCTCCCATTTGGTGGCTTATCTTTTTTTTTTTTTTTTCCCTTTATGGGGTCTGTTGAAGCTTAAAAGTTCTGGTGAAGTTTCATTTGGCCAATTACTGCATTTACTTAGTTTCTTCCTCAAAGTATTATACTATTAACCTGAGAATTTTATTTTTTTTTTATTTTTATTTTTTTATTTTAAAGAGAAGAAAAAACAAAACAAATCAAAAGAAGAACAAATTTTCAAAACAACATAATAGGAGGGTAACAATGGTTAATACATTACGTATTACTATCTTTAAGTTAGTTATTCAGGATACCAGACATTAGCATTCAATTGTCCAAACATTATTGGCACAAACCTTACTCTTCAATGAACTAAGTAAAATTGGTAGTGTATCTATCTTAACCATCTTATATATATATATATATACAATTTTTTTTCCCTTTCCCTTCTTTCTTTTCCCTATTCCAGTCTCTCTTTCCTTTTGACCAGTTTCTTTTTGATTCACCATCTCTATTGTACATTTTGGATCTTATTTACTCTTTCAGTTTCTCATACTAGAGAGACAATACGATGCTTACACATGTGCTTCTGGTTTATTTCACTTACGAGTAATTTCTCGAGTTGCATCCATTTACCTATAAAAGTCTCCAGTTTATCCTTCTTTATGGCTGAATAGTACTCCATTGTATAAAAATACCACATCTTTCTTATCCATTCCTCAGTTGATGGGCATTTGGGTTGTTTCCAAGATCTGGCTATTACAAATTGTGCTGCTATAAACATGGGTGCACATATATCGCTGTGGTACGATGTTTTTAATTCTTCTGGGAAGATGCCCAGAAGGGGAATAGCTGGGTCAAATGGGACCTCCAACCCTAGTTTTTTTGAGGAATCTCCACACTGACTTCCACAGTGGCTGTACCAGTCGACACTCCCACCAACAGTGAAGAAGGGTTCCTTTTTCCCCACAGCCCCTCCAGCATTTGTTATTAGTTGATTTCTTTATAGTAGCCATTCTTTCTGGGGTGAGATGGTATCTCAGTGTTGTTTTAATTTGCATCTCTCGAATGACTAGTGATGTTGCACATTTTTTTGTATATTTATTTGGCATTAGTATTTCTTCATCTGAGAAATGTGTATTCATCTCAGATGCCCATTTTTGGAGTGGGTCTTTAAATTTGGGAGGTCTGATTTTTTTGAGTTCTTTATATGTTCTCGATAGTAATCCTTTGTCTGAGGAACAGCTGGCAAACATTTTTTCCCACATTGTGGGTTGTCTCTTCACTCTGTTGGTTAACCTGAGAATTTTAAACACACACTCTGCTGACCTTTTTTTTTTACTTGTGTATTATTTTGATTTGGGTGCTTTATGAGTACAGAGGGAAGAAGTTTACTGCCATTGATGTCCACTCTTCCTCAATCCTTCAAGCAGTCTTTTCCTTGGGGTGTTGTACTATAAAATTCTAATCATTACAATTATGCAATATCAAAATACCTTATATATGCAGTAACAGCATTGCATGCACCCACACCCAGTGAAACAAGGTAATTTTTTACGAAGGTTATGTGTGATGTGACAGGTGATGCCATGATTGTGGATGAACTCATCAAGGAAGTAAAGAAGTAAATATGGGAAGTAAAATGTACAAATCTGATGTTAAGAGCCTAGGAGAAAAGCTCATAGTTCAGAGCGGGGAAGATTCTTCACAGTGAGAGAGCCATTGGACACTCAGATGGAAGTATAACTAGGAGTCCGGGCTGTTGTAGAAGCCACGGTAAGAGTTTTAGGGAGGAAACGACAATAATGTCAAATGAGGTGTCACTGGAGTAACATACTGTCATCTGTAAAAGTGGCAGCTTCACTGTGTTCTTCCTTGTCTAGATCATTTATAAAAGTGTATACTAGACTGTTCCCTTCTATTCAGCCAGTATGTATTGAGCCAAATACAAACTGTGGTGGGGTTGTATAAAAGATCCATAAAGTTGTGCTTTATGGCTGCTTCTCTTTCTCCCTCTCTCTCTGTGTCAGTGCTGGGATTGAACCCAGGGCGTCAAACATGCTAGGTAAGAGTTCTTCCACTCTGCCCTAAAGTTGTGTTTTAAAATAATGTTTCTTTGTAAAAAAGCACACTGATAGGGCCGGTGAGATGGCTCAGCGTCATAAGCGCCTGTCTGGCAAGCACGAGGACCCGAGTTCGACACCCGGAACCCACATATGAAAAAAGGGCCGGTGATATCGCTCAGCGGCACGGGTGCCTGCTGGCGCGCAAGGTCCTGAGGTCGACCCCCGGTACCCACAAAAAAAAAAAAAAAAAAAAAGCACACTGATAATGTATATAAAAACTCTATCAAAAAAAAAACTTATCAATGTTTTACTGGTTCTAGTTCATTTTGTGTTGCCACGACAGCATATCTGAGAGTAGGAAATTTATAAAGAACGTACTGGGCCAGGGATATAGCTCAGCAGTGCAGCACCTGCCTGGGAAGTCCAAGGTCCTGAGTTCAATTTCTGGTACCAAAAAAAAAAAAAAAAATACTATTTACAGTTGTGCAGGTTGAGAATTCGAAAGTTGAGGAGTCTGAGTCTGGCAAGGGCCTTGGTGTAGCATCCCCTGGGCAAAAGTAGAGGTAGAAGCGCAAGAGAGAGGGAGGGAAGGATAGAGAGGGGGAGGGCAGAGGCCAAACTCCTCCTTTTATCAGGAACCCACTCCCTACAATGCTCACAACCTAATCACATCTGAAGGTCTCACCTCTCAGCACTGTTGCATTGGGGCATAAATTTCCAACACATGAATTTTGGGGACACATTCAAACCATAGCACTGGTATGTTTTTTAAATGGAAACCATTAAAATTTTTTTTTTAATTTTAAAAAACATTTAAAAAGTTATTTCATCCCTGTGGTATCTTTAAAAGAAAACTCATCTTTAAAATACAGACCACATGTACACACACACACACACACACATATTCCACAAGTGTCTAACCTTTTGGCTTGCCTGGGGCACATTGAGTGAAGAGGAATTGTCTTGGGCTACATATGAAATATATAAATAATGTATATCAGTTATAAAATGTCCTTTTTTTTTTTTTTTTTTGTCTTTGAGACAGGGTCTCACTATGCAGTTCAGGCTGGCCTTGAACTCATGGCGATCCTCCTGGAGTGCTGGGATTACAGGCATGTGCCACCACACCCGGCCTAAAATTTTCTTTTAGCCAGGTGTGGTGGTGCACTCCTGTAATCCCAGCACTTGGGATGCTGAGGTAGGAGGATGGCTGTGAGTTCAAGGGCAGCTTGGGCTACAAAGTGAGATCCTGTCTCCAAAAAAAAAAAAAATTTTTTTTTATTGTAACATTAAAATGAAGTAACATAAGCCTGTGGGCCATGATTGGGCATACTAGTCTAATCCACACTATCCCAAGAGATAGCTGCTTTTAACATTTTTTTTTTTTTTTTTATTTTAAAGAGGAAAAAAAAAAAGAACAAAATTTTAAAACAACATAATAGGAGGGTAACAATGGTTAATACATTGCGTATTGTGATTTTTAAATTAGTTATTCTGAGTACAAGATATCACCATTCAGTTGTCCAAACAATATTACCACAAACCTTTCTTTTCAATGAACTAGGAGAAATTAGTAGTATATCTATCTCAACTATCTTTATATATATGTTTTGTTTTGTTTTTTTGCTTTTCCCTTCCTTCTTTTCTCCATTCCCCCATCCCAGTTTCTCTTTCCTTTTGAACAGTTTCTTTCCATTTTATAATATCTATTGTACATTTTAGATCTTATTTATTCTTTCAGCTTGCTCTTAACATTTTGACTTATACTGTTCCAGGTTTCTGGGGTGTGTGTGTGTGTGTGTGTGTGTATGCATTTTTAATGAAATTGAACTCGTTCCATATATTTTTCATCCTTCTGTTTTTACTTAATGTGTGGCGAACAATCTTTGATAGCATATATTTCTGAAACACTGTTTTAGAAATTTGGATATTTCCTGGCCAGCCCTCTACTGCTGAGCTACATCTCCACTCCATTTTATTTTGAGACAGGGTCTTACTAAGTTGCCCAGGCTGGCCTTAAACTTGCAGACCTCATGCCTCCCCCTCCAGAGTGGCTGGGGTTACAGTCGTACACCACCAAGCCCAGCTGTGAGGGTGGCAGGCCAGGAAACTATTCTGACTTCTCTTTGTATCTCCTGAAAGCTCCTCAATAAATATTTATTACATATATTTGAACTGAATTGAACAGCTTCTCTCTTTTTTTTTTTTTTTTTTTGGTCACTATCACTGATCAACTCCTCTTATAAGGACTTTTTAATAAAGAAATGAAAAATTTGAAAACCTTTACATAATAACACAATAATAAGAAAACTCTTTTTAAGAAAGCATTTATGGTGGTGCACACCTGTAATCCCAGCACTGGGAAGGCTGAGGGAGGAGGATCACCAAGAGCTGAGGCCAATCTGGGCTACATAGTGAGTTCAAGGCCAGCCTGGACTACATAGCAAGACCCGATCTCAGAAAACAAACAAGAAAACATTTAACCCATCATATGACCTGCTGATGGTGGGGTGTAGGTCATTTTTGATAGTAAAGACCTTATGTAGTCATAATAATTAACATGTCTAATACTTTATAATATACAAGGAACTTTTTTTTTTTTTTTTTTTTTTGGTGGTCCTGGTGATTGAATACAGGGCCTTTACACTGAACTACATCCTCAGCAATTTAAAAAAAATCGCTAAATTGCTTGGGCTAGGGATTGAAGTTCTGTTTTGTTTTGTTTTTTTGAGACTAAGTCTCCCTATGTAGTTCAGGCTGAATTTAAACTCACTTTGTAGCCAAGGCTGGCCTCGAATTTGCAGCAGTCCTCCTACTTCAGCCTCCAAGTGCTGGGATTACGGGTGTGAACCACACCTCCTGGTTTGGGTTTGGAAATTTTGATCCTCCTGCCTCAGGTTCCTAGGCTGCTGGGCTTACAGACCTGTGCCACCACAGCCAGCTACAAGGTGCTTTATGTTTGTTTTCAATATAAATGGGTTGTACTCTGGGGATCTGGAATCTGTTTATTTGACTTCTGTCAGGGTATTTTAAAGCCTAGATTTGAATGAAAAACATGAGTTTTTCTGTTTCGCTTTCTTTGGAACCACTTTGGCTTTTTTCTTAGCAGTTTAATCACTCTTGAGTAGTTGATGGGAGATGTTTTCAGCTGTCACTTGGTGAGAGAGGCCAGTATCACATTACCACTCCTTTTGTTCTGCCTCTTGGTGATATATAGCAGGAGTTTGGGGACAATGCCTGTTTAGTTAAGTGCCCTGGTGCTCATGTAACCCTAGCTACTAAGGAGGCTGAGGGAGCAAGATTGAAAGTTCAAGCCCAGACCGGGCAGGTTAGCAAGACCATGTTTCAAAAGGGCTGGGGATAGCCAGTGTAGTGGTACACGCCTGTAACCCAGCACTTGGGAGGCTGAGGCAGGAGGACTGCCATGAATTTGAGTCCAGCTGGAGCTACATAGTGAGTTCAAGGCCTGCCTGGACTACCTAGCAAGACCCTCTCAAAAAACCAAAAGAAAAAAAGAAAAAAGATGATTCTTATTGATATATTATCCTGGGCCCTCAAGAAAGAGTCTGTGTCAGTCTTATAGTTCTTGTCTGGTCAAACTTTGCTTTGCAGAAAATCAAAATAATTGATTTTATTCTTGGGTCAGAGATACCCCAGCCAATCCTAGATTTCTTTTTATGACATTGTACTGCAAATTATCTAAATCATATTTTTGGAAGGGTTTAATACCTATTTTTTAGTACCTATCACTTGTAGGATGTTTCAGTCCTAACTTTTCTTCTTAGGACCAATTGATACTGGATTACTCTCTATGTAATACTTGTGTGTTATGTGTAATACTTCATTATTATCTCTGTGTAATACTTCATTATTTTTTCTTAGTCATAAATTACTGTTTTTTTAGAAAAGTCCTCTTAGCTGTGATATCATCAAGCCCTCTGATGTTTTTAATCTCTATTGTGCAGCAGTTGCTGTTGAACCAAGCCCATTTTGCCCACCATGCAGTAAGCTGATCACTGAAGTTGAGTTTTGCAAAAAGAAAGAGGTTTGTTTGTTTGTTTGTTTGTTTGTTTGTTTGTTTTTGTAAGACACCAAGAGTGCAAGTAGGAGACCCATGTCTCAGCTCCACCTCCCTGAGGATAGGGTGTGGGGACATTTATGAGCTAAAAAAGCAGAGTGGTCTGAGACATGGGGAAAGGTGATTGGAAAGGCGGTAATCAGTTATATATTGGTGTGCAGTTGATCTTCACAGCTCTTCATGGAATACATATTCAGAAAATGATGGTATTATCATGATCTGAGGGTAGAATATTTGTTCTCCTGATGTCAAAAGGTCACCTATCAAACAACTGTGCACACCCAAGTGAAGAATTGGTGGTTTCAACAAATATGGCCTTCAAGTCTCTGAAAAGTAACCTAGGCAAACATTAGCATCATAACATACATGTCAGAGGTGTTATCAACAGCAAAACTGGTGGCAGACTAAGTATATTCCTTAGTGATGTGACATCCCAAATCACTGATTTTTCTTTTCTTTTCTTTTTTTTTTTTTTTCATTTTTGGGTTTTTTGAGGCAGGGTTTCACTATGCAGTTCAGGCTGGCCTTGAACTCACTTTGTAGCCCAGGCTGGCCTTGAACTTGCAGCGATCCTCCTGCCTCAGCCTCCTAAGAATCACTGATTTTTCAGGTCAATTAAAAGCAAGTGAAGCTAGAGAGTTAGTCAGGTTTTTCCTTAGTTTCACCATGAGGGGTTCATTGCGCGGGTTTAATCTGTTTCCCTTTGAGGGAACATTCAGAATATCAAGTACCAACCACTGGAAATCAGTGTGGAGATTCCTCAACAAACTAGGACTAGAGGTTCCATTTGACCTAGCCATTCCCCTCCTGGGTATCTTCCCAAAAGAATGAAAAGCGTCATACCACAGTGATACATGTACACCTATGTTTATAGCGGCACAGTTTGTAATAGCTAAATCTTGGAAACAGCCCAAATGCACATCAACTGGTGAACAGATAAAGAAGATGTGGATTTTTTTATACAATGGAGTACTACTTTGCCCTAAAGAAGGATACACTCGAGACATTTCTAGGAAAATGGATGCACCTTGAGTCTATACTCTTAAGTGAAATAAATCAGATACACATGTGTAAATACTGCATTATTTCTCTGGTATGAGAAATCAAAATTGTAAATAAGGACAAAATGTATAACAGGTATGGTGAAATAGGAAGAAAATGTTCAAATCGGGAGGGAGCAAGGGAAAGGGGAGGAGGAAAGGAAAGAAGGGAAAAGTTAAAAAAGAAATTGAGAAAAGAAAGAAAACATGGAAACAGCTTTTGTAAAGGGGGAGGGGAGGAGGGGTTGAAGGGAAGGTAGAGGAATGGGGAAAAAAACAACTTATATCATGTACAGGTACAAATTCTCTATAATGAATGTGATCATTATGTATATCTAAAAATGTACCAATAAAATCTGATTAAAAAAAATCAAGCACCATATATTAAAGTTTTTTTTTTTTTTTTAATATGCAGGTACCGGGAGTTGAACTCAGGACCTGGCGCTTATGCCGCTGAGCTATATCACCGGCCCAAGCACCATATATTAGTATTTTTGTACTTTCTTATTTGTGATTAATTTTATTTTATTTTATTTTATTTTTTGAGATAGGGTCTTACTATGTAGTTCAGGCTATCCTTGAGCTCTTGGTGATCCTCCTGCCTCAGCCTCCTGAGTGCTGGGATTACAGGTGTGCACTACCATACCTGGCTGTAATTTTAATTTCAAATAGGTGATAGTTGCTCATGTTACAAAATGAAATACAAATTGTTATGTACATGTACCAGCTCTCCATGATGAGTGTAATCATTATGTACTGCAAACATACATTAATGAAAAATTTTAAAATACCTCATTCACCTTCATGAAACAATAAATATTAGGAGTTTCCTGTCCCACATCTATGTCTTAAGATACAGTAAAATTTCTAGCCCCTTCACTGTTGCCCTTTATTATTCATAGTTTTATGTAAGAGGATATATTGTAGTTTAATGTCAAAAAGTAAGTTGAATATACAGAAGTGCTTAAGCAAATAATACTTTTATATCAGGACATTGCATTTAGAAAATTTGCATCTGGCATGGATGACATCTTGCCTCTGGAAGTATGCAAGTGTCTGGCAGTCTGGCCTCCTTCCACACATTTGCTTTGTTTGCTTAAATACTCACTGTTCTCACATATACAAATGATGAGCTCTGCCTAAACCTTCAGCTCTTGCTTCTCTCTTTCACTCAGAAGGTGATCTTACCTCCTCATTCAGGAATGCAGTAGAACTCCGTATTTCATATAACCCTATCTTCACTTCAATGTATTGTAGACATGTTAAGTGGAATTCTTATTACCCTGGAATTGGGGACTAGGTTCCAAAGCTGGGGACAAAGCACTAGGTATCACACATTTCAGAGACAGTTCCTAATAAATGGGGTCGGATTCTCTCTGGGGCTTCCAATCACCAACCTGACCCCACCTCCATTCTCAGCCTGTGATAAGATACGACTTAAGGAAGTAGGGAGTACTTTCCCCTTTTCTCTGCAAACCAAGCCAGTGGTATCAAAGAAAATCTCCATGAAGGAGAGACTGGTTCCCTCATTTCCTGAGCAGACTATCTGCTTAGACAGTGGATTTGCTCAGCACTGTTCCTATGTGAGAAGAAGAAAGACAATTAGAAGGGGAAGAGCAGGCCGGGCGTGGTGGCTCACGCTTGTAATCCCAGCTTTTGGTAGGCTGAGGCAGGAGGATCGCTGTGCATTCGAGGAAAGCCTGGCCTCAAAGTGAGTTCAAGGCCAGCCTGAATTGCATAGTGAAACCCTGTCTCAAAAAGACAAAAAAAAAAAAAAAAAAAAAAAAGAGAGGGAAGGGCAAACAGTGTGAGGGAGTTGATTTAGCAAAGATATGCTAGTTCCGTGATCAAAGGGATTTTTAGGATGATAGTTGGCCTTGGGCCATCTTGCCTCAATCATTCAAAGACCTCCTGCCAGGTGTGGTGGTGCACGCCTGTGATTCTAGCACTCAGGAGGCTGAGGCAGGGGGTTCACTGTGAGTTCAAGGCCAGCCTGAACTACACGGTGAGACACTGTCTCAAAAACAACAACAACAACAAAAAAGGCCTCCTGCTTGACAGAAGGTAGGAAGGTCAAAAGATGATGTGGAACGGAACTGTCAACATTACAGCACAGCTCAGTAAAGAGGCCCTGCAGAACCTTCTAAAGAATTCACAATGCCGTAAGAGAGGCAGCAGGGTTTTTATTTGTTTTTTGTTTTTGTTTTTGTTCTTTTTTAGACAGGGTCTCACTATGTAGTTCAGGCTGGCCTTGAACTCACTGTGTAGTCCAGGCTGGCCTCAAAGTCATAGCAATCCTCCTGCCTCAGTCTCCGAGTACTGGGATTACAGGTGTGTACTACTATGCTCGGCTGAGAGCCAGCGTTTTGGCGTCTGCCAAACAACAGGCTGGGATGGCCTGTCAGCCACAGTGAATAGTGGTTTGCAATGCCTACTGTTAAATAAAGACACAGTTGTCCCTTTCCTCCCAGTTCCCGACTCCTTAAACTAGAACTGTTTCAGAGAAACTTCCAGAAGACTAGAAGGAGGAAGAAAGATGATAGAAGGGATCACATTCTCCTTTCCACTTCAGGTCCTCAAGCCTGTGGTGGAAGAAGGGAGATGAACTCTGCGTTGGCTGAGTTTGGAGTTTTAAACCAGATTGGGCTGAATTTGTAAATAACCAAAAGGGCACAGAATGTTACATACCAAGACCATGATATTGTGAAGAGGTTCATACAAGACATTTGTCTTGACTTTAATGTGATAGATGGCAAGTTATATTTATACCTAAGTTCAATTCACAGTAGATACGTTGAATTCATCACTAAATCCCACCCTGCATCCATTGTCCCATCTTTTCCTGCAGTCTCAGAGAAGTAGTTTCTTTTCCCTTTAATGTGAATTTTTTCATCTGGACCTTGCTTATCCATCAAGAAAATATTTATTTATGTGGGTACCGGGAGTCGACCTCAGGGCCTCGCGCCTGCCAGGAAGCGCTTGTGCCGCTGAGCAATATCACCGGCCCCTTGTTTTCCTTTATGTGGGTTCTGGGAGTCAAACTCAGGACCTTGCGCTTGCCGGGCAGGTGCTTATGTCGCTGAGCTATCTCACTGGTCCAAGAAAGTATTTATTTGACATCTAAAATGTATTGCTGCTGGGTGTGGTGGTGCACACCTGTAATCCCAGCACTCAGGAAGCTGAGCCAGGAGGATTGCCATGAGTTTGAGGCCAGCCTGGGCTACATAGTGAGTTCAAGGCCAGCCTGAACTCCATAGCGACACCCTGTCTCAAAAAAACAAACAAATAAAAAAATAATGTATTGCCAGTGTTGAGGCCCAAAATGAAGCATGATAAAATTCCTTCTGTCATGGAATATACAACCTCATGGGGGAGGTGGAAAGTAACTACCAACTTTAAAACTAATGAATTAATTGAAGAATTATGAAAGATAGCCTGGGAAGGCCTCAAACAAAAGGAGTTAGAAGGTAAGGGAAGAGAGGACATTTTGCCAATGGGCCATACGTGGGCCTGGAGTCACATGGCCCAATTAAGGAATCACAAATAAGTCTGCATGTTTAGAAGCTCATATGACAGTGGATGGGGCTGCAGATCCTGGTGCTGGGGTTCTTGTTCTCTATTCTGTAGGCTGATGGCTCTAGACAGCAGTAGGGCTTCCCCTCAAGCGGCATTTTAGCCATGGTGGGCATTTTTGTTTGCTATAGTGATGAGAAGTGGGTGCCACTGGCATTTTAGTAGTCGGGGGCCACAGGTGCTAGACTCTGCAGTGTGAGAACAGTTCTACATAGTTAAGAATGTATTTCATGAGGGCCGGTGAGACGGCTCAGCGGCTTAAGCGCCTGCCTTGCAAGCGCGAAGGCCCGAGTTCGACTCCCGGATCCCACATACGAAAAAGGGGCCGGTGATATCGCTCAGCGGCACGGGTGCCTGTTGGCGCGCGAGGTCCTGAGGTCGTCCCCCCGGTACCCACAAAAAAAAAAAAAAAAAAGAATGTATTTCATGAAAGTAGAAATTTTATCTTGTTAATCTTTGTACCTAGACACTGGCAATACATTTTAGATGTCAGATAAATGCCCTGAATTCTGCATGATTTAGATATCCTGAATTCTACTATATCTTTTGTGTTCTACCAGTTGTGTTGAGTGTTATAGACAAAGAAATCTAATCTGTTATCCTAAAACTGGTGTTTAATCTAGTATCTTTCTTTTTTTTTTTTTTTTTTGGTGGGTACCGGGGGTCGACCTCAGGACCTCGCGCGCCAGCAGGCGCCCGTGCCGCTGAGCAATATCACCGGCCCTTTTTTCGTATATGGGTTCCAGGAGTCGAACTCAGGACCTTGAGCTTGCCAGGCAGGTGCTTATGCCGCTGAGCCATCTCACTGGCCCCTCTAGTATCTTTCTTATGGAATGGCTTTTGATCTTATTTTCCTTAAATTATAACTTACTAATTTCTCATAATTAGGTGGAAATATTTGAGCACGTCCTTAAGTCTTCTTTGTATAGTCATATCCAACCATTTACATACTGAATTACCTATGATTTTATTATAAGTTCTTATCTTTTATTCTTTTATATTACAGTTAGAACATTTTATCAGTGCTTTGAAATTAGGTTATATCATCTATGACTTTCATTTTAGGTTAGTAAAGCTGACATTACAAAATATTTATTAGAAGAAAGGAGACTTAGGTCCATCAGCACTGAGGGGCACTATGTAGTCCTTGATTTTTCAGTGTTATTTTGAGCCTCAGAGCTCAAATTTTGTTTATGAGCTCCTGAAAATAATATCCACCTCACACAGTTTGAATAATTAGTTTGAAATCTAATTATTACCACATTTAAATTTGTACATTGTTAATAGTATATAGAGTAAATTACTCATTCTATAATTTGAAGCTGAGGTGATGATTTCATAAAGCAGACTTTTAACTATTTTATTGAATAAATCACACTGTATGAAATGTTACTTAATTTTTTATGTATGAATTTTGTTTAGGTTATCTAACATTTTTTGTTGGCTTGAAAAACTTTCCAGTTGTATTTTTTTTTTAATCAGGTTATTGAAATACAATTTATGTAAAGTAAAATTGAATTTTTTAGTGTACTTCAGATTTTTTTTTTTTTTTTTGTGGGTACCGGGGGTCGACCTCAGGACCTTGCGTGCCAGCAGGCATCTGTGCCGCTGAGTGATATCACCGGCCCTTTTTCGTATGTGGGTACCGGGAGTTGAACTCAGGACCTCACGCTTGCCAGGCAGGCGCTTATGCCGCTGAGCCATCTCACCGGCCCCAGATTTTTTTTTAAAAAGAAAACGTGTCACTATTGTATTCTGGCTGCACTGATTATAGAGATACCAACATTGGCTAAAAGACCCCATTTCTTTTTTTCTTTTTTAATTTTTTAATTTTTAATTTTTAATTTTTTTATTTTATTTTTTAAAGACAACAAGTAAACATTCTTATGTATTAACAAACTTAAGCATTAGAGAATGTACAAATATCTTTTGGAGAAAAACATTACTCAGTATAAGATTAAGCCATGTAAAAGCTAGGTAAAAATAGAAGACTAAGGAATGGAATAGTCACAGTGAAATTGCATTTTCATACTAGGGAGACAATACGATGTTTACAAATGTACATCCGGTTTATTTCGCTTCTGAGTATTTTCTCGAGTTGCATCCATTTACCTATAAGTTTCCAGTTTATCTTTCTTTATGGCTGAGTAGTACTCTATTGTGTAGAAATACCACATCTTTTTTATCCATTCCTCGGTTAATGGGCATTTGGGTTGTTTCCACGATCTAGCTATTACAAATTGTGTTGCTATAAACATGGGTGCACATATATCGCTGTGGTACGATAAAACACCCCATTTCTAATGCTAGGCTTTGCCTTTCACAGAATATGAACATGATGGGGACAGGTGGGAAGCCCACTGGTGTACTCTTTTAAAAATTCACTAGACCAATACTTTGTTTTGTATGACCTTTTACTGTGTATACCAGAAGCTTTTATATCCTAGAACTATTTGTCACACTAAGACTTGCGTGAGTGTGGGATATGCCGTTCTTTTATAAAGTAAAACAAGGACTGGAGCGAGCACAGGTCATTCTCAGGCAGGTCATTTCTAGGAAAGAAAATATGTGGAAGTTGAGGGTTTAGAAATGGATTTCCTTAAGACCATCTCTGCTTCTGTACCTTTGGAAAACCTTTTTGTACTATCCCTGCTTGAAGGCCACTGCCCAGGGATTCCCTGAAGGTGCCTCAAAGGCTTTTTCTGAGAGGGCAGTAAGAGGAGGATGGGTCTGGGACCACCTTTGCCTCTTCATCGGGAGCTTCTGGGCATTTTTAAAAAATTGTTTTCCTGTTTTACATTTAAATTTTTATTTGGAGGAAGAGTTTTGCTGTTAAAAATAAATCTGAAAAGACACAGCTTCCATAGGGAGCCATTTAAGGATTTTAAGCAGGGAAGTGATGTAATTAGGTTTTTGTCCCAAAAAGTTGCTTTGGCATCTGACCACATTGTGAAGGCTGAATAGGAGGAAGACAAGACTAGAGATTCAGAAGTAGGCATAGTAGTGGCATGTGCCTTTAATCCCAGTATTTGAGGGGCTGAGACAAGAGGCTCACCATGAGTTTGAGGTCAGCCTGAGATATATAGTGAGTTCAAGGCCAGCCTGAATTATATAGCGAGACCTTGTCTCAAAACAAACAAACAAACAAAGACACACACAAAACAAAACAAAACAAAAATAAAGACTGGAGACTCAGAATGTATCCAAAGGAAAAAAAATGCATGGAACTGGCAACTCTGGCTTCCATCCCAGGGTGGCAGCATTCACTTTCAATGGAGCAAGGGCTTCCTGGATTGCCAATCCCCATCTAGCAAACCCCGGTTTACGGTATCTTTGACACCTTTTCATCATCCTGCATATCCAGTCTGCCCCAAGTCTTATTGTTTCTTTCTTCAAATTATCTCAGATTTACTTCTCTCTCTCTTACTGTTCCATCATCCTCCATTAGGCACCTCACATTTTGCGCTGGGCTTTCTCCAGGAACTCCAGGGATTCCTACATTCAGTTTGTTTGACAACCCATTCTTCATTGTCACTGCTTTGCTACTCATGACATACTACTGCACATGCAAAACTAGTAGTTTTGTCAAATTTTATTTCAGATTTCTTTTCCTCTTCCCAGTCTAAGCAGAGCAGAAGGTTGAAATGTGATGAATACATTTTTATTCTCTGGACCATGTTTCCTTTGCTTCTTTTTGTGTGAACTATTTGAAAATTTAGCAGGTGTTATGGTTTGTATCTGGATGTCCCCCCAAAGCCTCATGTGGTCATGGGGGCAGGCTTCTAGAGTTTTTGATTGATTCATGGTCCAGTGCTGGGATTATGGGTGTGAGGGCTACACCCACCCCAGGGTGGGTAGCCTACATACAATATAAGGGACAGAAAGAGTTCTGGCTCCTCCCTATTTTTTTTTTTTTGTGGGTACCGGGGGGGTCGAACTCAGGACCTCGTGCGCCAGGAGGCGCCTGTGGCACTGAGGGATATCACCGGCGCTTTTTTCGCATGTGGGTACCGGGAGTCGAACTCAGGACCTTGTGCTTGCCAGGCAGGCGCTTTTGCCTCTGAGCCATCTCACCGGCCCAGGCTCCTCCCTTTTTGCTCTTGTTGCTTTTGCTATTTTCCACCACCATGAACTGTTACCCCTGTGCCACGCCACCCTGCCTTGGAGCAGCTGATTGTGGACTGAAACCTCCACAACCTGTGAGCTAAATAAACCTTTTCTTCCCTAATTTTGGGTGTCAGGTATTTTGTCCCAGCAACGAGAGAAAAGTAATTAAGACAGAATTTGGTACCAGAGAAGTGGGATCATTGCTGTGACCATACCTGACTATGTGGTTCAAGAGCCTTTGGGAATGGCTTATGGGAAGAGTTTGGAAAGGTTCGGAGATGCCGCCTGAAAGAGTAGCACTCGAACACCTTAAGCTGTTCTGTATGGGAGATCCTGGTCAGAGCTCAGAAGACTGGAAAACCAGTAAAGTCCAGGCTTGGGAGGTTTCTGCTGGGAAGAAGGACCGCATTGACTGTTGGGCTCCAGACTATGTGTGTTATGGCTTGGCAAAAAGTTTGTCTGCATTTTGCTCATGTCCAGAGACTTTGCCTAAGACTAAGATTAAGGGTGGCAGACTAATTAAACTGGCAGAAAAAATTTCAAGGCAGTCGAATGTTGAGGCAGTGGCATGGCTATTGTCAGAGGCTTTTAGCCAGATTTGTTGAGACTCAAGAGCAAAGAGCCCAGCAGGATGATTTAAAATGTTGTGAGTTTGGCCAGAAAAAAAAGCTCCAGTAAAGTTGTGGACTGCAAAGATAAGAGCTGAGGAGATCTCGATTGCTGGGACAGAACAGGAGAATATAAAAGATGGCCTGAGGGCATCACAAGAAGCAGCAAGTCTCCACCCTTCACAGCTTCAAAAACTTCAAAAGTGAAAGACTTTGAGGAGAAAGCCACAGAGCACCATGTTCCAGAAAGGTGGTGGCATAGAGAATTTGTTCCTCAGAGTTGGATTCAGAGTGCCCAGCAACCCAGGCACTTGACCCCTACAGCCAAGAGAGAGGCAAGCCTAGCTACATCCATGTGCTGCTTGCTGGTTTTAGGTGCATGC
This sequence comes from Erethizon dorsatum, assembly GCA_028451465.1. Lineage (NCBI taxonomy): Eukaryota > Metazoa > Chordata > Mammalia > Rodentia > Erethizontidae > Erethizon > Erethizon dorsatum. The sequence goes on along the minus strand of CM051822.1, from coordinate 38,774,731 downwards.
AGAATGCACAAGTTCTGCGGTTAAAAAGGCTTCCACCCACATTTCAGAAGAAGGCCTGGGAGGCCAGGCAATGTGCCCCTGAGAGGGCAGTGTGTGAAGCTGTGAAGGAGAAACTGAAGGTGCAGTGGAGACCCCAGAACATACCACAGGGATCTTCCTGAAAACACAGGACTGCAGGCCTAGGCCTGGAGGGAGCAGACCTGGAGCTGGAATCATCAAGAGTACAAATGTACATGGTTCTAAAAGTACTTTGATTTCGTATAATTGCTTTATGTATTTTATATGCTTTTTGGTCTATTAGCCTGCCTGTTAATCTATATTTTTGATAACGAACTTGATAAAGTCTTAACAAATAAATCTGATCTTGCACCCCTCAAAATGTATGTGGTTGCTTCTGACAATTCTTCAATTCATTTTGTAGGAATTACTGGCTTTCTATGAAGCATTTTCCATCAGAAAACTGCTTGTCTGGAATGTTTTCAACAAAGCTGATATTTCTGGCTCCTGTTCATCTTTTAGAACTCATATTTAGATAGGTAAGTTGGAAGATGGAATCTGATTGGAAAATATTTTGAACTTATTATTTTTGCAAAAAGTTGTGCTGGATATTGGATCCAGGGCCTCATGCATGCTAAATTCATACTTGATTTCTTTTTTTTTTTTTTTATGTGGGTACCGGGGGTCAAACTCAGGACCTCATGCCGCTGAGCGATATCACTAGCCCCTTTTTTTCCTTTATGTGGGTACCGGGAGTCAAACTCAGGACCTTGCGCTTGCCAGGCAGGTGCTTACGGTGCTGAGCCATCTCACTGGCCCTCATACTTGATTTCTGAGCCACACATCCAGCCTTAAAATCTTTTTAACTTTTAAAAGAAAGAGACATTTTCCCTGTGTCGGGAATCCCGACTCGACTGAAGCGGTTCAAATCTGCAGACACGCGGTGACCGCCAGCGCCCCAGGGGGCCTCCGTGGAGGAACGCGAGAAGCGGCGGTGCAGAGAAGCAGCGGCGGAGAAGGACACACTGACTGGCGGTAGTGCTGACGCCCAGCCGTCCCATGCTAGAGAGCGACTAGCCAGGCGCCATTGGGGGGGGGCAGCAGCTGAACTTGAAACTCAGGGTGGCTGCCACTCCATCCACGGTTCCAGTGAGGACCTCTGCGGAGGAACGCGAGACGCCGCAGCACAGAGAAGTGGTGGCTGTGAAGGACACACTGACTGGCGGTGAGTGCTGACGCCCAACCGTCAGGCGCACAAGAGCCACTAGCCAGGCGCCATTGTGGGGGGGTGGCATCAGCTGAGCTCAGAACTCAGGGCGGCCGCCACTCCATCCACGACTCCAGTGGGAACCTCCGTGGAGTAACGTGAGACGCCGCAGTACAGAGAAGCACCAGCTGAGAGGGACGCACTGACTGGCGCTTTTCTTCCTGGTATTCCAAGAATCTCCTAAGAGTTTGAAATACTAGCAATAAAGCAACCTACCATAGGCAATTTACAAACAGCATCCCAGGAATTAAACTAAAGAAAGAAAAGAAGACGACACTTAAACAAGATGCAACCCCACACATCCAGTTCACCAAAGGCAAACCCAGGGGGCAGTGAGGTGGGACAAACCGAAAGCCACCCACCTGACATCTCTGAAGTGGTAACAACAAAGCAGTTGAATGAGGCTCTGGAAAAATTTAAATCAGAAATAATTTCTCAGATAACTGCAGAGATAATGTCCACAATGAAGACCATGCTTAAGGACGCTAGAGCAGACACAGACAAAAAAAATAGACGAGCTTAAGAAAATGATGGAAGCCATGAATGCTCAGCATAGGAAAGAAATGGAATCCATAAAGCAGATTCAAGCAGATATCCAGGAGAACAAAAATTCCGTTGAAAGTATTTGTAGCAGATTAAGCCAATGTGAGGACAGGATCTCAGATATAGAAGACAGGCTTGCAATTAGTGATCATGAAAAGAAAGAATTCTTAAAAACAGCAAGGGACAATGAAAAATCAATCCAGCAGCTGCTAGATGATGCAAAGAAGAATAACTTAAGATTGATTGGAGTCAATGAAAAAGCAGGAGATAGCATAAATGACATCAGAACACTGTTCACAGACATTATCACAGAAAATTTCCCTGGTAGAGAAAAAGAATTTGACGTTCAGATAAGTGAGGCTTATAGAACTCCAATTAGCCACGATCAAAAAAAATCTTCAGCCAGGCATATCATAGTCAAGATTCCAGAAATTCAACATAAGAGTAGAATCTTAAAAGCTGTTAGAGAAAAGAAACAAACCACCTATAAAGGAAAGCCCATCAGAATCACAGCGGACTTTTCAGCACAAACCCTCAAGTCAAGAAGAGCTTGGAATGATGTATTTCAAGTTCTAAAGGAAAATAATCTTCAACCCAGATTGATGTACCCCGCAAAACTATCTTTCAAAACTGATGGAGAAGTAAAATACTTCCATGACAAAGAACATCTGAGAAAATGTATAACCACCAAACCAGCACTCCAAAATGTTTTGAAGGATATTCTAGAAAGGGATAACAAGGACTACAACTCCAGAAACCCCAACAGAAGGAATCTACCAGGCAGAGCAAATGATTAAAGAGAGGGAGAGAAAACAAAAATTAAAAGAGGGAGAGCCAACTACAAGAAAATAACATGACAAGGATAAATCAATACATATCAGTTTTAACCATTAATATTAATGGTCTCAATTCACCAATCAAAAGGCACAGACTGGCGAATTGGATCAAGAAGCAAGATCCAACAATATGCTGTATACAAGAAACACATTTAGGGCCGGTGAGATGGCTCAGCGGCGTAAGCGCCTGCCTTGCAAGCGCGAGGGCCCGAGTTCGACTCCCGGATCCCACATATGAAAAAGGGGCCGGTGATATCGCTCAGCGGCATGGGTGCCTGTTGGTGCACGAGGTCCTGAGGTCGACCCCCCGGTACCCAAAAAAAAAAAAAAAAAAAAAAAAGAAACACATTTAATTCAAAAAGAAATTCATAGACCGAAAGTCAAAGGATGGAAAACAACATTCCATGCGACAGGAACCCAGAAAAAAGCAGGGGTAGCTATTCTTTTCGCAGACAAAGTGAATTTCTAGCCAAGAATGATTCATAGAGGGGCCGGTGAGATGGCTCAGCGGTGTAAGCACCTGCCTTGCAAGCGCGAGGGCCCGAGTTCGACTCCCAGATCCCACATACGAAAAAGGGGCCGGTGATATCGCTCAGCAGCACGGGTGCCTGTTGGCGCGCGAGGTCCTGAGGTCGACCCCCCGGTACCCACAAAAAAAAAAAAAAAAGAATGATTCATAGAGATAAAGAAGGTCACTACATCCTTGTAAAGGGAACAATCCAAGAGGAAGAGATAACAATCATAAATATATATGCAACAAATACCAGTGCACCCAACTATATAAAACAAATATTAATGGACATGAAAAATCAAATAACCACTAATACAATTGTATTGGGGGATCTCAATAGTCCACTGTCACGAAAAGACAGATCAACTAGACAAAAAATCAACAATGAACTATTAGAACTGAACCAAACTTTGGAACAAATGGACTTAGTAGATATCTACAGAGTGTTCCACCCCACAACATCAAAATACACATACTTCTCAGCTGCACATGGGACATTCTCCAAAATAGACCACATACTAGCTCATAGAACCTGCTTAAGTAAATGCAAAGGAATTGAAATTATCCCATGTATATTATCAGACCATAGTGCAATGAAGTTGGAAATCAATGGCAAAAGAAACCACAAGAATTTGCTAAACACATGGAAATTAAATAGCACCCTACTGAACAACCAATGGGTCACAGATGAAATTAAAGAAGCAATTAGACAGTTTCTGCAACTGAATGATAACAACAGTACAACATACCGGAACTTATGGGATACAATGAAAGCAGTCCTAAGAGGCAAATTTATAGCATTAAATTCCTATATCAGGAAAACAGAGCAAGAACAAATAAACAACCTAATGGTGAACCTCAAACTTCTAGAAAAAGAAGAGCAGGCTAAGCCAAAAGCTCGTACAAGAGAGGAAATTATAAAGATCAGAGCAGAAATTAACGTATTGGAGACTAAAAAAACAATACAAAGAATCAACTAATCGAAGAGTTGGTTCTTTGCAAGATTAAATAAAATTGACAAACCCTTATCCAACCTTATTAAAAAAAGGAAAGAAAGTACTCAAATCCACGCAATTAAGAATGAAAAGGGTGATATCACGACAGACCCTGCAGAAATCCAGAAGATCATCTATACCTACTTTGAAAACCTGTATTCTAATAAGATGGAAAATGCAGAAGAAATGGACAGATTCCTAGATACATATGAATTACCAAAGCTCAACCAAGAAGATATAAAAACCCTAAATAAACCAATAACAATCAATGAAATCGAAGATGTAATTAAAAACCTCCCAACAAAGAAAAGCCCAGGCCCTGATGGATTCACTACCGAATTCTACAAGAAATTTAGAGAAGACCTAACACCACTACTTCTCAAACTCTTTAATGAAATTGAAAGGGAAGCAATACTCCCAAATTCATTCCTGGAAGCAAGCATTATCCTGATACCAAAACCAGAGAAGGACCCAACTAAGAAAGAGAACTACAGACCAATCTCCCTAATAAACATAGATGCAAAAATCCTCAATAAGATACTGGCAAACAGAATGCAGCAAATCATCGAGAAGATTATACACCATGACCAAGTTGGATTCATCCCAGGGATGCAGGGATGGTTCAACATACGTAAATCAATAAATGTAATACACCATATTAACAGAACCAAGGACAAAAATCATATGATCATCTCAATAGATGCAGAAAAAGCTTTTGACAAAGTCCAGCACCCATTCATGATAAAAACCCTACAGAAAATTGGAATAGATGGTCTTTATCTCAATCTGATAAAAGCTATCTATGACAAACCAACAGCCAATATCATACTAAATGGACAAAAACTGAAAGCCTTCTCTCTAAAATCAGGAACCAGACAAGGATGTCCACTGTCCCCACTCTTATTCAACACAGTCCTGGAAACTTTAGCCAGAGCAATTAGACAAGAGAAAGAAATAAAAGGAATAATGATTGGAAAGGAAGAAGTTAAATTATCATTATTTGCAGATGACATGATACTCTACGTAGAAGACCCCAAAAACTCCACTAAAAAATTGCTAGATTTAATAAGCAAATTCAGTAGTGTAGCTGGATACAAAGTCAACACTCAAAAATCAATAGCCTTCCTGTACACCAATAACAAACTCACTGAGAGAGAAATTAGGGAAACAACACCTTTCACAATCACATCTAAAAAAATGAAATACCTAGAAATTAATCTCACAAAGGAAGTAAAAGACCTCTACACTGAAAACTACAGTACTCTGAAAAAGGAGATTGAAGAGGATATCAGCAAATGGAAAGATATCCCTTGCTCTTGGGTCGGAAGAACCAATATAGTGAAAATGGCCATACTTCCAAAACTGTTATACAGATTTAATGCAATTCCGATCAAAATTCCAACAACATATCTCACAGAATTAGATAAAACAATCCTAAAATTCATCTGGAACCAGAAGAGACCTAGAATAGCAAAGGCAATTCTGGGCAACAAAAGCAAGGCAGGGGGCGTCACAATCCCTGATTTGAAATTATACTATAAAGCTACTGTGATAAAAACAGCATGGTATTGGCAAAAAAACAGACCTGAAGATCAATGGAATAGAATAGAAGATGCAGAAACAACTCCAGACATACTAAGCCACCTTATCTTTGACAAAGATGCCAAACACATTCACTGGAAGAAAGATAGCCTCTTTAATAAATGGTGCTGGAAAAACTGGCTCTACACATGCCGAAGATTAAAATTAGACCCATATTTTTCACCGTGCACTAAACTAAATTCAAAATGGATCAAAGAACTAAATATTAAAACAGAAACATTAAATCTGCTGGAAAATAGAATAGGTAAAACTCTTGAAGACATTGGTGTAGGCAAAGACTTTATGAATAAAACCCCCATCGCACAGGAAGTATCACAAAGAATCAACAACTGGGATCTCATGTTATTAAAAAACTTTTGCACAGCAAGAGAAACCACCAACAGAGTGAAGAGACAACCCACAACGTGGGAAAAACTGTTTGCCAGCTGTTCCTCAGACAAAGGATTACTATCGAGAACATATAAAGAACTCAAAAAAAATCAGACCTCCCAAATTTAAAGACCCAATCCAAAAATGGGCATCTGAGATGAATAAACACTTCTCAGATGAAGAAATACAAATGGCAAATAAATATATGAAAAAATGTTCAACATCACTAGTCATCCAAGAGATGCAAATGAAAACAACACTGAGATTCCATTTCACCCCAGAAAGAATGGCTGTTATCAAGAAGTCAACTAATAACAAATGCTGGAGGGGCTGTGGGGAAAAAGGAACCCTTCTCCACTGTTGGTGGGAGTGTCGACTGGTGCGACCACTGTGGAAATCCGTGTGGAGACTCCTCGAAAAACTGGGATTGGAGGTCCCATTTGACCCAGCTATTCCCCTTCTGGGTATCTTCCCAGAAGAATTAAAAACATCGTACCACAGTGATATATGTGCACCCATGTTTATAGCAACACAATTTGTAATAGCTACATCATGGAAACAACCCAAATGCCCATTAACCAAGGAATGGATAAAAAAGATGTGGTATTTCTATATAATGGAGTACTACTCAGCCATAAAGAAAGATAAACTGGAAACTTTTATAGGTAAATGGATGCAACTCGAGAAAATACTCAGAAGCGAAATAAACCGGATGCACATTTGTAAACATTGTATTGTCTCCCTAGTATGAAAATGCAATTTCACTGTGACTATTCCATTCCTTAGTCTTCTATTTTTACCTAGCTTTTACATGGCTTAATCTTATACTGAGTAATATTTTTCTCCAAAAGGTATTTGTACATTCTCTGATGCTTGAGTTTGTTAATACATGTGAATGTTTACTTGTTGTCTTTAAAAAAAAAAAAAAGTTTGAAAAAAAAATAGAAAGTGATATAAATTCAGAGTGAAGGGGCCAGTGAGATGGCTCAGCGGCGTAAGCGCCTGCCTGGCAAGCGCGAGGGCCCGAGTTCGACTCCTGGAACCCACATATGAAAAGAGGGCCGGTGATATCGCTCAGCGGCACGGGCGCCTGCTGGCGCACGAGGTCCTGAGGTCGACCCCCAGTACCCATACACACACACACACACACAAAATAAATTCAGAGTGAAAACTCTTGACTCTTAAATAATCATAGCAGCTCTTGGAGGATGCTGAGAAGGTGAATTGGACCGCAGGTTGAAAACCATCTTATGTATGCTGCATGGTGCCACAGAAGGGGAGAGGAATGGGTATGTAAGCAGCAATAGTTTGATCTGCTTTCAGGATTCTGTTTCTCCCTCACTGGGCCTAAAAGAAATATGGTAACACAGAATTTTAATACACTCTATTTTGCCTTCTATCTGCTTCACTACTCTTTTTACACTGCTGCCTCCCTTTTCTTATTGACATGTGTCACGTAAAAATGTATCTTTTGTGCCTTATTAATTTGATTTTACTTTCCATGGCTGTTCTCTGCCCTCTGTTGGCAGGTTCTCTTGGATCTGTCTGACTTGTGTGCTAGGGACAGCTGCATATAGTCAAAGCCTTTTTCTGCAGACCTGGCAGGTCAAACAGAGAGAAGACTGGAATATGTTTTGTTTCTCTGGAATCTTACAGGTCTGGGGGCATGGTTTGAGGTTCCAGATCTGGCTGTGAATCAGAGCAGTTTTAAAATTGTTCATTAGTGACAGTTTGGAGCATGAGAGTTTACCATGGAAACAGTAGTGTGAGCCTGAATCCCATGATGGTCCCAGAAGTCTGCTAGGGTCTTGAGGCTCCCATGGCCTGATCGTGACTGCGGTTAGGATATCTTTCTGCTAAGGAGCATGGCAGCTTGGAAACCACAATGGCTAGCAGCTAGCCAATTTGGTGCTCTCCAGTTTAGTTCTGGATCAGATTCTAATCCAGAAAGACTAATCAGTATCTGGGGTGACCCTGCCCAGAAGAAATTACTGTAGTGTCTGTGGAGTAGTTAAAAACCATAATAACTCTACTGAGAGGAACCTGGACCCTAGCTGGGTGCTGCTTAGGCCAGTAGAGCCTGAGATTTCCTAGGATTTGTGTGCACTGCAGCATGGTCTCTATCTGAATACAGCCAAAATCTCATTGTCCATATCAATAAAAGCAGCAATAGCTTGGATAATTGGAATATACAGATAACTATGTATGTATGTATGTACGTATGTATGTATTTATAGTACTGGGGTTTGAACCTGAGGCTTTCATACTGAACTTCATCCCATCTTTTTTTTTTTTTTTTTTTTTTTTGAGACAGAGTCTTGTTAGACTGGGCTCAAACTTGCAATCCTCCTGCCTCAGCCTCCAAAGTTCTCATTTATGTAGTGTGTTCAGCCTCTCAAAAAGTGAAAGAACAAATGAGAAGATGTTTCACTGGATGTTAATTTTAGAGACTTCATTAAGCAATTTAAGTTTTATCTCCAGACCCTTCTCACTTTGTAGTATATGCCAATAGGAAGAAAGAGGGAGGGGGCAAATTCTAATTCCTGGGCATTGTGTTATTTTGGATTTGCTTCTCTCATGAAAAGCAACTTTTCGTTGATTAGCCAAAAGTTAGAAAGCTATGTCTTTTAAAAGTTGTCTTGTTGCCCTTCTGACTATTCCCTCCTTCCTTTACTTTTTTTTTTTTTTAATGTGGGTACCGGGAGTCAACCTCAGGACCTCGTGCTTGCCAACAAGCACTTGTGTCGCTGAGTGATATCACCGGCCCTTCTTTTTCCTTTACTTGCCCAGATAGGACAGGTTTTGTTTTTGTTTTTGTTTTTTTAACAGAATTCGTTTTGGAGCCTGAGACTATAGTTGCCATCCCTTCAAGTTAAAGAAGTACCTGTCCTAAGATTTCCATTCCTACTGTGCTTGAGGCAGGAGAAAATGTCATTGAGGGACACTTATGTGCCCTGGGGTGGTTCCATCTATGTGTTCTTCAAAGGTAAGGCTTGTACCATTCAGCTTTCCTTGTATTCACCCTACAGCTTGTGCACTGCCATCAGTGTTCAATTAATAATGGTGCCTAAGAATAAAATGGCATTGTCCTTAATTTCCTCCTCCAACCACTAGGTGTCGACTTCATCTCAGAGAAACCGTGCCCCTCCTAAGCTTACACTTTCACCCCTCCCTCTGTTCAGGAGCTCTTAGCTTCTTGGCACTGATTTCTGGAGAAGTGGCTTGAAAGGGGGAGAAAAACGGTAGCTGTCAGCACGGAGGAGAATGGGTTTATGTGCATGTCCTTTATTACAGTTTGAAAAAACTCCCCAAGGTGCCGTATCAGTCCTCCTGCAACCGTGATGTCATCCCTCACAAGCTGTTCCTAAGGATCAGATCAGCGCTCCAGATGTGGGGTACCTCGGTGACCTTTCTAGGTTGGAAGCTTAGGAATGGGCTAGAACCCAAGGTGGGGTGCAGAGGGCTTCCATTACTGGACCTATGGGCGTAGTCCACAAGCTTCCATCGGGCGATAGCGGGTGCTGTACAGAGAGATAAAAGACAGAAAAGGCCCTGGAGCAGATGGCTGGTGGAAGCCAGTGGGGCCATGTTGAGTCTCTGAGGATGCACCGAGGGTACAAAAGGGCCATGGAGACGGGGAGAGGGTGAGGGGAGGGTTGAGTCCCCAGGAAGGGGACTCGTGGACTTCCTAAGGATTCATGAAGAATGGAACACGGGAGCCCCTGGGAGCCCGAGGCTTGTCTTTCAGGGAGCAGGCATGTCTCCCTGCTGAAGGAGCCAGACGTCACTGGCAATTAGGAGGGTAGTATGGTTTCCTAGGTGGGGGACTGGTGAGGACACCAAATGTTTGGGGATTCCTCACTGCTTGCTGGAGAGTGCAACGACCGAGGGACTCCGGGAGTTAAGAGAGGGGACCTAGAAGAGCAGGGTAGGCGACGGGGTGGAAGACAGGCCCTGGGATCGCTGGCTTGTGTGAAATGGAAAGGGAGAGGCAGGGTGGACCAGGGGCTTGGGGGAGGCAGGGGGAGGCCCGGTATCCCCGCCGGCCTGCAAGGCCGGGGTGCGGAGCCCCCGGGCACTCACTGGGTGGGCAGGAGGACCGGGAAGTCCTGGAGCGCCGTGGGGGGGGGGCGGGGAGGGAGACAGCCGGCGCCGGCGGGCGGGGCGGGGCGGGGCGAGGCGGGGCGGACAGCCCGGCCGGGGAGTCACTCTTGGCGGCCGCCGGCGGCGCAGCGAGCCGAGACGCGCGGGGCCGAGGCGACCTGACCCGGACGGGCGGCGCGCGCGGGGGCCCAGGCGGGGGGCGGGAGCAAGCGCGGGGCAGCGGCGGCCGCCGGGCCCAGGAGAAGCGAGTGGAGCGGAGAGGAGCGGGGACACGGGCGGGGCCGCCACAGCTCCGGATGGGACCAGCGCCCGGGCCCGTTAGTCCGAGCAGGAGCTTCGGGAGAAGCCTTCACAGGGAGCTTTCCCCTCGCCTTTCCCTCCCCTCCCGCCCAGGCCTCGCTTCGCTGCCCGCCTGCCCAGGTCCCAGTCCTTCCGCGGCGCGGGCGCCCTCCCACCTCAGCCCCTTGGTCCTGTTTTTCGCAGCTCCCTGCCCACCCAGCCCCTTCAGCTGTGAGGTCCCCTCGGCCCGGTTCTTTGTACCAGCCTCCTCCCACCCTTACCCCCCAGCCCATCCCAGGCTCAGGTCCCCTTCTTCTCGGCTTTGGGTTCGTCAGGCCACTTCACCCGTCATTGTCCCCATCCCTGTCGCAGGCCCCCTCGGTCCTTCCTTCCTCCTGCCACCCTTCCCTTGGTCCTCGGTGCTTGCCCTAGGCTGGTAGCCCACTCCTTTCCCACCCTGAGGCTTCCTCCCATCTCCCTTTGGGTCCCAGCACTTTCTGTATCCCAGCGACTTAGCTTGTCTCCACTTCTCCTGGCCGTCTTCCACAGGCTTCAGGCTGGGTGGTGCTTGTGCCTGCCCAGTAGGCCAGAGTGGCCCCAGGTTCTGGGGGTGGTGGCGCTGCTGCTTTATCCCCATGGCACTGCCATCACTGTTGCTGGTGGTGGCTGCCCTGGCAGGTGGGGTGCATCCTCCAGGGGCGCAGAACCTGACTCTGGCAGTAGTGCTGCCAGAACACAACCTGAGCTATGCTTGGGCCTGGCCACGGGTGGGTCCTGCTGTGGCACTAGCTGTGGAAGCGCTGGGCCGGGCACTGCCCGTGGACCTGCGGTTTGTCAGCTCTGAACTAGATGGCGCCTGCTCTGAGTACCTGGCACCGCTGCGCGCTGTGGACCTCAAGCTGTACCATGACCCTGACCTTCTTTTGGGCCCGGGTTGCGTGTACCCCGCTGCCTCTGTGGCCCGCTTTGCCTCACACTGGCGTCTTCCCCTGCTGACTGCGGGTGCAGTGGCCTCTGGTTTTGCTGCTAAGAATGAGCATTATCGTACCCTGGTTCGCACTGGTCCCTCTGCTCCCAAGCTGGGTGAGTTTGTAGTGACATTACATGGGCATTTCAATTGGACTGCCCGAGCTGCCTTGCTGTATCTGGATGCTCGCACAGATGACCGGCCTCACTACTTCACCATCGAGGGCGTCTTTGAGGCCCTGCAGGGCAGCAACCTCAGTGTGCAGCACCAGGTGTATGCCCGTGAGCCAGGGGGTCCTGAGCAGGCCACCCACTTCATCCGGGCCAACGGGCGCAGTGAGTGTGGCCCCAGCTGTTTTAGGGTCGGGGAGGAGGGTCACTGTGTCGGTGGAGCTCAGCTTTGAGAAACTGGAGATAGAATTAGGCATTGAGGAGCTGTGTGTGGTAGTTGTGATGGAGATGTGAATGTGGTCAGAGCACCTGTGAGAAGGCTCAGGTGTTAGGAAGGTCTGGGGACATCATGAGCAGATGAAACAAGGAAGGGGAGAGCATGAGGGGTGAAGATTGTCTCTGGAGAATGTGGTACTGGGGGGGATGTTGAGTTTGGAGAAGCAATGTGGGTATCCTAGAATACTGGACCTGTTTGATGGCCGTTTTGAAATGTGTGCCTGTGTGTGAGCAGAGACCTGGAAAACGGGGGCATCAAGACCCCTTAGCCCTGTAAAAGTAGAGAAGACTCCATAAACTGGTTCAGGGCTCAGCAGTTGTGGTTGGGGAAGGCGGATAAAGCTCACACTGTGAAAGAAAGATCAGATCAGCAAGTATCTTTGAGCCCGGGGAAAGAAGGGAAGAGTGGGAGTGAGGAGGGCTGGTGAGGAGCAGCAAGCAAGGCTCTGGGGAAAAGGGGAGCTGTGTGATTGCTGTTTTCCTCCGGGGTCTAGAGTCAGCCTCTGACTCCTGCCAGATGGTCCATATGGCCCCAGGACACTTACGACATGGGTTGGGGGGAGGGTGGGGAGCATCTGCTGGTGGTCTACTGACCACCTATTGTTGGGGTGCTGTCTTGCTAAAGAGGGCCATGCAGATGATTCAGAGAGGGGGATGCACAGGGACTGGGATGCTTTCTCAGGGTGCTCTGTCATGTGCCTGCTCCCAGTTGTGTATATCTGCGGCCCTCTGGAGATGCTGCACGAGATCCTGCTTCAGGCCCAGAGGGAGAACCTGACCAATGGGGACTATGTCTTCTTTTACCTGGATGTCTTTGGGGAGAGTCTCCGTGCTGGCCCCACACGCTCTACAGGCCGGCCCTGGCAGGACAATCGCACCCAGGAACAAACCCAGGCCCTCAGAGAGGCCTTTCAGGTATCATTTGAGCCCAGTCTGAAGGAGGAGGGGAAGAGGCACATGGTTGGAGATTCTCTGTTCTAAGACCCCACATAGACCCCAGGAACAGCAGAAGTTGTCAGCTACAGAAGCAAAACGAACAGAAACATTTGGAGTCTAGTATCACTAATTTTCCTTTGCCAGCTTTGTGACTTTGGTGTGTGTGATGCCAAGATTGACTTTGGCCAGTGGCAAGGATCCTAGATACTGACTTTCCTAAATGCCACTAGTAGGCTAGACTAGGGGGGAGAAAAGTTCAGGAAAAGATCTGAGCATCTGGAGGGCTGTTCATTCTGGAGAGGCAGGACATAGCTGTGGTCTTTGGAAGATAAAGTTCAAGAAAAGGTATGATTCTGTGCCTCAGACAGACACTGAGAACTTCTGTGGTTCAGAGGTGGAAGAGTCAATGTGGGCTGGGTGTAGGGGAGCCCTTTATAAAGGAAGACATTCTGCTGTGACTTTAACCAAAGATGTCATGTTCACGGAGTAGAAGAGGGGATCCAGGCTGCCTGCTCAAAGAGAAAAAGAAAATAGGGATGGATGTGTTTGGGGAACCTGGAAGATACTGATAAGAAAGAAGTGATCAATTATAACCAATATAGGAAATAAAATTGCAAAGGTATAATTAGATTATGGAGAGTTCTAAACCTTAAGTCACTGGGACTTGAATTTGGGATCTTGACATTTTTTAAAAGATAAATATAGTGACAGAACTCAGGTTGGATTAGAAGAGAGATTAGGCAGTGAGACCAATAGGTTAGAAAGGAGTGAGGTGATACAGCTTGAACTAGGGTGATGGTAGTGGGAATGGAAAAAGAGGATTTAAGAGAGAATTTGTATAGAAGGTTGGCATGACTCTGTTCATTTCTCTTCTCTGCTCCGAACTTTCAGTGACTTGTTTCCTACAGAATAAAGTCTTGTGTGTTTATCAGGACATTGAAGAACATCCTTAGCCAGCTGGGCGTGGTGGCGCATGCCTATAATCCCAGCACTGGGGAGGCTGAGGCAGGAGGATCACTGTGAGTTCTTGGCCAGCCTGGGCTCATAGTGAGTTCAAGGCTAGCCTGAACTACATAGCGAGACCCTGTCTCAAAAAAAAAAAAAAAAAAAAAAAAAAAGTCTACAGCCTGATCTCAGCCCACTATTTCAACTTCAGTTCCCAGTGTCCTTGTACCCAGAACTTCAGCCCACTAGACCTCCTTCAAGTGTCCCCAGCCCGGGACCCTCCTGCCCTCATGCCTTTGTGCTCTGCTCCTTTTGTCTGCAGTGCTCTTTCTTCTCTCACCCCTGATCTCTGCCTTACAAAATTATACCTGTGGATCTTTCTCTGGTCCCTTCACCAAGTTTTCGCTGATTTATGTATATGAGCATTTCCTATTTATTTACCTATCTCCCATGTTTTTTCCAAAAAGGATTTGAGATGGCTTTTGGGGTGAACTTAAGGTGCTTTTCACCCTGAGATTCTTTGAGTCTGTGTAGATGTGTAAGGGCTGGACTCGGGTGGCCATTCTTCTCCAGTGAGTAATGTGGCTATGATTATATATTTGGTTGTGACTGACGAGTGTGTCTGACTGTGAATGACATACCTGTTTGCATGCCTGAGTAAGAGTCTGTGACTGTCACACTTGAACATGGGCACTAGCAGGACAGGTTTTGTTTATGCTATAATTTTTTCCTGAAACAACCTTGTCACCTTTTGTGTCTGGATAATGCTTCCATGTTCTTTAAGATTCAGACCAGCTGTCTTGCCTTCTAGGAAACAAAGCCTGAATCCCCTGTCAGGCTGAATTTTCTACTCTTGTGCTGAACTCTGTCTATCATAGAACATGTTATTCAGTCTGTGTTTGATTTGTTTGAAGACTGACTCATTCCATTAGTATTTACGGAGCACCTGTTATGTCCCAGTGACTGTGCTAGGTACTGGTGTGTGGTAGAGAATATAATGGATATAATTCCTGGCTTTTTGGAGTTTACTTAGTAGGAGAGACAGATAATAAACAAATAAACAAGTAAATACAAATATAGAAACATATTGTGAGAAGTGTTATGGGGTGAGGGAAGAAAAAAAGAAAACACAGTAACAGAGTTGCATGAGAAGATAACAATGACTGTACCGTACCTCAGCTAACATGATCTAGGAAGGTCTGTGAGACTCCCAGACGGAGGACTCTACAACCTGGGATATATTCTACTTTTTTTTTTTTTAGAAGAAAAACTTCTTTCTTGTGTGAGAATTCCTGCCATCCAGGGGACCCTAGCACTTACAGTAGGGGGAGGAGGAGGGCCCCAGTCAGTTAACAATCAGTTATACCAATTAATTCTCACCTCTCCCATCACTTTGGCCTTATTCAGACAGGAAAACAGAGGGAGATTTCCCTACAAGAGAAGGGAAGTGGGCAGTCAAGAATATGCTAAGGGGAAAACAAGACTTGGGCTGGGGTGGGTGATGAGATAGCCTCAGGCAAAGGTGCTCTCTTTCTTTCCCAGTGCTGGCGAGGGGTCTGGGGCAGGGAATTTGGGTGGTCAGCTCCAGCCAAGGGTGAAAGAGCGACCTTCCGTCAGAGACAGGGATCGCTGAGGTCCCAGAGCTAGGCCAGCCTGGGAAAGGTGGTAGGTGATGTGAAGAGGCCTTGGCACAGATGTTCAAAGCCTTTCCAGGGCAAAGGTACACTCAAGGCAAAGGTGCTAGTGCAGGCTGGATACCAACTACTGTGGGAGAGAGCTCTGAAATTAAGTATGTTGATATGACTTTTCTCTCCTACTGAGCCAGAGCTGCTTGAGGGCAGGGATCATGTTCAGCTTTACATTCCATGTGTCTAACGTGTCATAGGTATTTAGTAGATTTCTTTTTGGAAACAGGGCCTCCTTGTGTAGTCCAGGCTGGCTTTGAACTTACTATGTAACCCACACTGACCTCAAACTTGAGATCCTCCTGCCTCCACCTCCGAAGTGCTGGGATTACAGGCATGTACTACTATGCCCAGCCACATTTGTTGAATTAAAGTGTGTGCTGGGGAGAGGGGGAATAGGACTAGGAATCCTCTCCTGCTTGGAGGAAAGCTGGCAGGTGCTATAAACCAAGGTGATGAACCAAGAGTGGGAAGAAAAATTGAGAGAGTGGAACTAATAAGCAAATTATCAGGCTCTGAGGATCCAGAGGCCCAGAGTGGGAAACTTGGGACTGCAGGATTAGAAATCGAGGCAGGACATCACAACCCAGGTGACCAGCACAAGACTGAGTCACAGAGGGGGCACACGTTAGCACTACACCCAGGGCTGTGTAAGGCAGACTCTTCTGGGAAACTGTTGCTGGTCTCTTCAGGCTGTTGTTGGCAGCACCTCCTGCAGTTGCCAGAGCAGGTCTGAGTGGGTGGCACTGGCAGAAGCAGGTGCCTTCACCCCTGCACATTTCCTGGGTTCATTCCTGGTTTTCACTCACCACTGAACTCATTTTGGGCAGCATTTGCCTGTTTTTTAAATTTATTTTTTTTTCATACTGGGTATTGAACCCAGGGCCTTCATACTGAGCTACATCCCCAGTCCTTTTTATTTTTATTTATTTTTTTAGGTTTTTGAGACAGGGTCTCACTGTATAGTCCAGGATGGCCTTGAACTCACTATGTAGCCCAGCCTGGCCTCAAACTCGTGGCAGTCCTCTTGCCTCAGCCTCCTGCTGGGATTACAGGCATGCACCACCACACCCAGTTCTCATCCTTGGTCTTTTTATTTTTTATTTTGAGATAAGGTCTCACTAATTTTCCCAGGCTGGGCTTGAATTTTCAATTCTTCTGCCTCAGTGTCCCAGAGTTCTGGGATTACAGGTGTGCACCACCACACTCAACAGATTTTGCCTGATTTTTTTTTTTTTTTTCTTTCTCTGGAGTCCATTGTGAAGTTGTACTCAATTACCTGCCTTCATCTCCCTCCAGCTCCTGAGCAAGTATAGGAACTGTTTGCAGTGTTTGTTTTATTTGTTTGTTTTTGATACCTAGTTAGTAGCCACAGCAAAACAGTCTAGCACAGCCATTTTTGAAGTGTGCCCTTGGGACCCTTGGGGCGTCTGAAATCCTTTCAGGGAGGCTGTGGTGTCGAAATTATTTTTAAAATTATACTAAGATGTTCTATGCCTTTGCCACTCTTGCCCTTCCATGACTGTACTGTGGAGTTTCCCCGAGGCTGCACGACATGACGATGCCATGCCCTGACAACCGATGGAGGCATGCTTGTGCATTCTTACGTTTCCAAAATTTATGTTTTAATTTCTAATGTGGTAAATATTGACAGATGTAATCCACATAAAAGTTCTTTGAGGTCCTCAATAATTTTTAAGAATGTAAAGAGATCCTGAGACCAAAACATTTTATTACAACTCAAATAAGCAACCAATATAGAGAATTCTATTTTTAAAAGCATTTAAAATCTGTCACCAGCCTTTATTGAAATATAAGTTGTGTTAACCACTTAACAGTTTACCCCAAGCATCACTCGGGCAGGTTTGTTTACATACTGACTTTCCCAAGTGTCGCTTGGGCAGGTGTCATTTTAACCATTTGATTCTTGTATCAAATAAATTCGATAAAATTGTCATATATTTCCTGTTATCTTATAAAAATTAATGAAAAATATGCAATTTTTTGTCATCCTGTATTTAAATAATGGGACTAGAAAGTGGTTAAGGCTGATCATTTCCAGCCTTTTTTGTTTTTTCAGGTACTGGGGATTGAACCCAAGGCTTTTACACTGAGCTACATCTCCAGCCCTTTTTATTTTTTGGGTCTTCCTAAGTTGCTGAGTTGCCCAGGCTGAGCTCAAACCTCCTGCCTCACCCTCCCAGAGTGCTGGGATTGCAGGGTGCACTATTGTTTTTTTTTTTTGTTTTTTTGCTGCTTTTTTCATTGTTTGTCAACAATGTTCTGCTCTGTTTTTCTTTTATTTTTGGAACAGGTGTTACTGAATGAACCCTTCCAGCCCTATCCCTCTTTTTTTTTTTTTTGGCCTGGGAGTGGAATATTAGAAGTGTGTAACCAAGCACCCAGATACTCCAGTAAAAGTAATTATATTTTGAAGCAAATTACAGTCTAATACAATGAGTGCATATTAGAAATTGATTTCATTATTCCTTAGCTGGAATGAAGAGATTATAGACAATGGGTATACCTAGTATCTTTGTGGTCCACATGTACTTTGTACAAGAATGAACAAAACTAGTAGAAATTACTAGATTTTTAACCTATCATTTTACAAAATTGGGTTTCACATAGTATATTGGAATCTTTTCCTGAAATTGTAAGGCCAGTTTTCCAACTGAGCAGAGGCTGGACGCTGACTGTGAGGCCTGAAGTCCAGCAGGCAAGGAAGGGGAAACACGCAAGGCTCCTAGGAACTAGGCAGGCACTTTGGTGGGGGCAGAGACCCGCTGACTTGTGTGCTAGTGAGGTATGTGCCTGGTTGAGCGCACACATATCATTTGCTTATCTATGCAGTGTGTGTGGGCAGGTGATGTGTGTGTCCCAGTGACACGTCTGCTACTTAGTAAGCTGGACAATGCTGTTTACTAGTACTTAGTAAGGACAATGCTGTTTACTAACGTGGTGTTCCATACACGTTAAATGCGTGAATTCACAGCTTAAAGCATTTCCTCTAGTTGTCACAGGGCCTGGAATCACTCTAATTCACTGTGTGGAGGAACTTCATGCACGTGGCCCACATGAAAAATGTCAACATTTACCTGACGACATTAATAGTAATGAACACCTCCTATAGGAAATGTTGATTAGTGTCATCCTTGATAGTGACAGGAACCCAAAAAGCACGGCATGGAGGGATCTCTGTGAGATCTGTGGTAGCCTGGAGGAAGACCTGGTGGTGGTAGGGAGTTCAGGAGGGTGACAGGTTTGGGATGGAGTTGACTTCATCTACTGCTTCCCAGTCTCACCTTCCCAGCCCTGTCTGCCTTTCATGAAGTGGTGCTCCCTGCCCTCTCCACAGAGTTCAGTGCCCTTTCAGTCTTCAGACTCCCCGTGTGTATTTTACATCGTGTATATTTTGCCAAGCTTCCCAATTCTGCCTCCTCTCTTCCTCTTATGGTCATCTTGAATTCTGTTCACTCTTCTCTGTGTGCTGCTGACTGCTGCAGACTGTACTGGTGATCACATACCGAGAACCCCCAAATCCTGAGTACCAGGACTTCCAGAATCGTCTGCTGATAAGAGCCCGGGAAGATTTTGGTGTGGAGTTGGCCCCATCCCTGGTGAGTAGATCTCTCCTTGTTTGAGAGTCATGCCATGCTGCAAGGAAGGGGTCCCCTCCCCAAATCAGCTGTAATTCTTGGCAGTGGAGCAAGTCCCACTTTGGGGCTGTCCACTTCCATTCAGGATATTTCCGTCACCCTAGGGACCAGTTAGGTAGGGATGGTACTTTAGGAATGAGAGGAGAGGAGAAAATGAACCAGAAGAGAGAAGAGGTAGGACACTCCACAGATGGGAGAGGAGGCTAAGGGGCCTTGCAGGACATTTGAAGAGCACTGATAAAAGTTGCCACCTCCAGATGAACCTCATCGCTGGCTGCTTCTATGATGGGATCCTGCTCTATGCTGAAGTCTTGAATGAGACGATACAGGAGGGAGGCACCCGGGAAGATGGACTTCGAATTGTGGAGAAGATGCAGGGACGAAGATACCATGGTAATAAAGAGGGGAAGATAAGCTGGGTACCATGATGTGTGCCTGTAATCCCAGGACTCTGAGAGGCTGAGGCAGGAGGATTGAAAGTTTGAAAGCTTAGCCTGGGCAATTTAGTGGGACTGTCTCAAAATAAAAAAAAGGGGGGGCTGGGGATATGGTTCATTTCGAAGGCCCTAGGTTCAATTCCCAGAACCACCAAAAAAAAAAAAAAAAAAAAAATGGGCCGGTGAGATGGCTCAGCGGCTTAAGCGCCTGCCCGGCAAGCGCAAGGGCCCGAGTTCGACTCCCGGAACCCACATACGAAAAAGGGGCCGGTGATATCGCTCAGCGGCACGGGCGCCTCCTGGTGCGCGAGGTCCTGAGGTCGACCCCCGGTACCCACCAAAAAAAAAAAAATAATAAAAAAAAAAAAAAAAAAAAAAGGTGGGGGAAGGGCAGGTGGAGGCCTGAAGGATGGTATCGGGCTCCCAAGTGGAGCAGGCAGAAGCAATAGGTTAGGGGCAGCAGGGAGAGTCGATAGGGGTCCAAAGCATGGCTGAGGTAGACACACATCAAGGACAGGGGAGGGGACAAACTCTGAGGCAGCTGGGAGGATTGGGGGGATAGGAGAAGGGCCTGGGGTTAATCTCCCAAGTGAGGGGAACTCTTTTCTATTCTAGGTGTAACTGGACTGGTTGTGATGGACAAGAACAATGACCGGGAGACTGATTTCGTCCTGTGGGCCATGGGAGACTTAGATTCTGGGGACTTTCAGGTGATGGGGGAGCGGGCAGGGAAGAGAATGTAGCCCTGCAAAATCCCGCTTTCAGGGATTCAGTGGGAACGGAATCAAAAGTTCTAGAGGGAAGGGACTTATGTTCCCCACGTCCTGGGTGGGGGGGAGCCTGTGTAGATGAGCAGCAGAATGGCTGGGGCCCGGGGGAGGAGCCTGGTGGGAGCAGGCCTGGGGGCCCAGTGTTCTGCTTCCTCACAGCCCGCAGCCCACTACTCAGGAGCTGAGAAGCAGATTTGGTGGACAGGACGGCCTATTCCCTGGGTGAAGGGGGCCCCCCCCTTGGACAACCCCCCCTGTGCCTTTGACTTGGACGACCCATCCTGTGATAAAAGTGGGTGTGTGCAGGGACTGGGAGCAATCCTTCCTCCCTTTACTTTTCATCTTTACATCTATCCTTGCTGACTCCCCCATTCTTAGCTGTTTTTTATCTTTAATCTACAGCCCTTCCTCTTCACCTCTTGCCCTCAAGAAATCTGTCTAGTCCCTGTACCTATGCCTCTCCCCTCCCCATTCTTAGAACCACTGCTCTCACAGTCTTTCTCAGGGTCTCTTTCTCCCCTTCAGCTCCGCTTTCCACTCTGGCAATTGTGGCTCTGGGCACAGGAATCACCTTCATCATGTTTGGTGTTTCCAGCTTCCTAATTTTCCGGTAAGTTCTGGGTTTTCCACTGACCTATTCCTTACTTCCTCATGGCCACATGGCCATTGGCTGAAGCCAGGGGGTCCCTATAATGTGGGGTAGGGGCAGCAAGCCTCATCCTGTGGCAGTTGTCTCTTAGACCTAATACTAGACATCTTCCTCTCTATCCTTTCTCTGGTTGTCTTTACAGCCTAGGTGTTTGTTCCACTTTTGGTTCTGACCTGGGTATACTAAGTAGGGTTTGGTTCAAACATTTTCCATGGATGCTCCCATTTTAAGAAAGAACTTTTACCTCGAACCTCTGTGTTTGTGAGTGCACACAGGCATGTGCCAGACATGCAGACAGTGTGTCTGCATCTTCCAGTCTGGTCTCTGGGTGTATCTGTTGTAGCTTCAGGAGCTGCAGGGATGGCCCTGCAGCTCCACGCTTGGCTGAGGGGTTGGCAGGATTGGGCTTGCCAGTCAGCTGAGGTGTGCAGTCCTTACAGAAAGCTGATGCTGGAGAAGGAACTGGCTAGCATGTTGTGGCGCATTCGCTGGGAAGAACTGCAGTTTGGCAACTCAGAGCGTTATCACAAAGGTGCAGGCAGTCGCCTCACACTGTCACTGGTGAGCCCTCGTCTCAGCTGTCCCTCCACCTCCCTCTGAGTTCCTGTCTTTTCTTACCCTGGATCTTTCCCAGCACATTGGCCTGTAATGATAGCCCCTGCACTACCACCACCATCTAATGTTCCTTTCATCCTTCCGCCTCCATGTTGCCCTTGGCCCCAGCGGGGATCCAGTTACGGCTCGCTCATGACAGCCCATGGGAAATACCAGATCTTTGCCAACACCGGTCACTTCAAGGTGAACAGCCATCTGCTTGTTCTGGTCCCCACCATTTCATCCTGTCTCATCCCCATCTGCCATTTCTGCCCCTGAACCTCTGCTTCCCATAGCTCCTCTCTGCGCCCAGCTGAGCTCCTGGATACTCTTAATAGTTCTCTAGTGCTTCTTAGCATCCAGAAAATTCTTCTGATACTCATTTTTCTTTTTCTCTTCCACCTTCACCATCAGGGAAATGTTGTCGCCATCAAACATGTGAATAAGAAGCGCATTGAGCTGACCCGGCAGGTTCTGTTTGAACTCAAACATGTATGTAATGGAGTATGGCTTGAGAGTGAGGGGTAGAGAGGGCGAGGAAGGGGAAAAGGGAAGACTATGGAATAGAAACTTTGGCAAGGAGGGCAAGGGGGTTATTTGTAATTGATTTTAAGTTGTAGGTACAACGAAAAGTCCTCACTTGTAATGGTAGATTTCTATCTAATTTTTAGTTCATTCAGTTTTCTTGTCCTTCCCATTGTTTTTTCTGCTAGATGAGAGATGTTCAGTTCAACCATCTCACTCGCTTCATTGGAGCCTGCATAGACCCTCCCAACATTTGCATAGTCACTGAGTATTGTCCTCGTGGAAGTTTACAGGTGAGGGATAGGTGTAGGGGGTGGGGGGGTGAGCTGAAGTTACACTGACTCTGCCAAGTGATAGCTGGTAGGGCTAGGACACATACATGATCTACTCTGTGTCACTTACCAGGATATTCTAGAAAATGACAGCATCAACTTGGACTGGATGTTTCGTTATTCTCTCATTAATGACCTTGTTAAGGTGAGTCTTCCCCATTTTCTTTTTTTTTTTTTTTTTTTGGGTGCTGGGGATGATACCTAGGGCCTTGTGCATGCTAGCCAAGTGCTTAGCCACTGAGCTACATCCCAAACCCTTATTTATTTTGAGATGGGGGTCTCACTAAGTTGCTCAGGCTGCACTTGAACTTGTGACCCTCCAACCTCAGCTTCACAAGTAGCTGGGATTACAGGTGTTTACCACCATGCCCTGCTCCCCATTCCTGAAGACTTTATCCACTATGAACTGCCTCCATCACTCAGTCATTGCTATGATTTCTCTCCTTCTATTCCTCTGAAAGTCCTGTTCTCTCCATCTCCCCCTATTCCTGTGTTGGGTGATAGATAATTGGTAAACACAGGTTCTGAGGTTTATAATTGGGGGTGGGATTTTTGTCTTCTTGCCCTCGAGGATGTGTGTCTCTAGCATCTCTTTTACCTTCAAGAGCTCATATTAAAATCCCTTAGGGAAAAAATGAGTGAAGTCTCCAAACATACTTATTTCTTGCTTTTCCTCTTACCATTTTACTTTCTGACCAATATTTGGGATGTCTATTCTTTTGTTTAGAAACTGAAGTTTAAATGAAAACACGAGGGCCGGTGAGATAGCTCAGTGGCATAAGCGCCTGCCTGGCAAGCGCGAGGTCCTGAGTTCGACTCCTGGAACCCATGTATGATAAAAGGGCCGGTGATATTGCTCAGTGGCACGGGCGCCTGCTGGCGCATGAGGTCCTGAGTTCGACCCCCGGTACCCACAAAAAAAGAAAAGAAAAAAAGAAAAAGAAAACACGTACTGTTTAAACTAAGAGAAGCCAAAGACAATTGCACCAAATTGTTATTCTTCCAGGTTCTCACTATTTTGAAATGACTCAGAGGCCCATGAATTGTGGAGGCATAAACCTGAATCTTGCATGGGCTGGACAGGTTTAGAAGCAAGTCTTCCAGCCAGCGAGCAGGCCTAATGGATCTCCCTGCACCATCCCTGAAAATTTTGATGAAGTTATAATTTTATTTAATGTATGAAAGTTAGCCATCAAATGAGAGAAAAATATTAGGTAAAGTTGATGTAGTGTTCAATTAGAGGTGTGATGATAAGAAAGACATGACTTTTGAGAAAACAATGATCTGATGGAAAAATGGTTTTATAAGGTATCCTTTGCACAGTTTCCATGCAAGTAAATTCACAAATTTGGAGATTCGCAAAGATTTTTCTGATTCTAACAGGAATAAACAGAAAGCTCATAGAGACTACTTATGAATTATTCAACTTCAGAATTACACATTTAGACAGAGATGTCTTTGATTAGCATAGGAAACCTTCTACCCTTTTTCTGTCCCACTTGCACTGACGTGGGTTAGGTTCCAGGGTTTCATTTTTGGGCAGCACAGTCCTGCCCTCTTGAGACTTATGCTTTAGTTCCTTGGAGGCAAAGGTTTCTCTCATTTCTGGCCCCATTGAGCCAGCAGTTTCAAGCTTCTGCATTGGCTTAGCAACTGTCTCTTAGTACTTTCATCCATTTTCCAAGTTTTTCTAATTTACTATTTTTTCTACTTCCTCTCTGGTCCAACATCCCCTCTGTTACGGCACATTCCTCCTCCACCCTGACCTGTCTGCATGTTTACACATTAGGGTTTATAACTGCTTAGTCTTCCTTGGTGCATGTAGCTACCTTGTCCCTCCCTCTCAGGCCATGTCTTTCTAATTAGCAGCCAGACATCTGAGGCCACCATGGATGGCATAATATTCTTGGAACTTACCCTCATAGTTCTGTTCTCTTCACTATTCAGAAGATGTCCACTCTTTTCAGGGTAGTATTTATAGCTCTCCTTATCCCTGTTCTGAAACATTTTTTCTATTCCTGGTGCCTGGCTACCTATATACTAGTTACAGTACCAGAAAGAGGTTACCCTTCTATTTTGCCTGCTTCCTTGGGTAAAAATCATGCTATAGGGGATGACTTCCAAAATCACCTTGTTATGGTCCCACGATCGTTAGGCAGCTAGCTAGTGTCCATCTCATGCGGAGGGGGTCATCTAGCCAGATATGATCTAGATACTTGATCTGTATCCTGCAGGGCATGGCCTTTCTCCATAACAGCATTATATCATCTCATGGAAGCCTCAAGTCCTCCAACTGTGTGGTGGATAGTCGTTTTGTGCTCAAAATCACAGACTATGGCCTCGCCAGCTTCCGATCAACTGCTGAACCTGATGACAGCCACGCCCTCTATGCCAGTGAGGCCTGCCCGCCCCACCCACTTTTTATGTTGTTCCTCTGGCCTTGATCATTTCCACCAAGAGAGGGTGGGAGAGAGAGATGGAGTAACAGCGATATGCAGCTGAGCCTAGGTGGGTTTGGGGGTACCCTATTTTGGGGACTTGGCCAGCCTGTTTTTCTTCTCAGAGAAGCTGTGGACTGCCCCAGAACTGCTCAATGGGAACTCCTTGCTAACCGCAGGAATGCAGAAGGCTGATGTCTACAGTTTTGGGATCATCCTACAGGAGATAGCACTTCGCAGTGGTCCTTTCTACTTGGAGGGCCTAGACCTCAGCCCTAAAGGT
The DNA here is from genome assembly GCA_028451465.1 of Erethizon dorsatum. Classification (NCBI taxonomy): domain Eukaryota; kingdom Metazoa; phylum Chordata; class Mammalia; order Rodentia; family Erethizontidae; genus Erethizon; species Erethizon dorsatum. Next base: position 38,749,562 of record CM051822.1, on the reverse strand, counting down.
GAGAGTCAATTACTACCCATATCCTCTTCTTCCTGGGGGACCCTGCCCTTCATCCATATCTTTCATCACCCTTAGAGATTGTCCAGAAGGTCCGGAATGGTCAGCGACCATATTTTCGGCCAACCATTGACCGGACCCAACTGAATGAAGAGCTAGTTTTGTTGATGGAGCGATGTTGGGCCCAGGACCCAGCTGAACGGCCAGATTTTGGACAGATCAAAGGCTTCATTCGCCGTTTTAACAAGTGAGAGGGCACTAGGGGACAGGGACTCCTGAGGGACAGAAGCCTCATCAGACTTAGTGAATAAGGTGGGGCTGGTGGGACCAAAGGGTGGATTGGATAGGAAGTCCTGGGATTCTTAAGAATCTTGGAGCACCAGGTGTGGTGGTGCACACCTGTAATCCTACCACTCGGGAGGCTGAGGCAGGAGGAGCGCAAAGTTCAAGGCCAGTCTGGGCTACATAGTGAGTTCAAGGCCAGCCTGTATTACAAAGCAAGACCCTGTCTCAAAAAAAAAAAAAAAAAAAAAAGAGGAAGAAGAAGAACCTTAGAGCAGGTGCCATAACCTGGCTTCCTGCAGGGAGGGTGGCACCAGCATATTGGACAACCTCCTGCTGCGCATGGAACAGTATGCCAATAACCTGGAGAAGCTGGTGGAGGAACGCACACAGGCCTATCTGGAGGAGAAACGCAAGGCTGAGGCTCTGCTCTACCAAATTCTACCCCAGTGAGACCTTTGATCCTCTCCTTAAATATTCCTTTGGGATTCAGCTCTGTTGGGTTCTACCTCATCAGCTTCCTGAAAACTCACTTCCCACCCTCAGAACCCATTTATTCTATCTTGCCACAGTGAACCCTTCTGACTATAGACTAAACACTTTCATTCTGTCTCCAAATGAGCTGTGCTCTTTCTCACTTCTCATTCCTCCTTAGGATACTGCTCTGCCTTGTCTTTGCTTTAACAAGTACATGTAAAATATTCCCAGCCTGAGACACTTAGCCCCTGCATGCAGATCCCCTTGTAACCCTCCACCACTGGTACAGCTTACCTTGCTCTAGGTAACTTTTCAGCCACTTTGCTGTAGCCACCTACCTCTTTCCTCCCTGCCCCTTACAACCATCTTTCTTGGAGCCTGGCTTACACTGTACTATTGCTTCTTAGTTCTGTGGCAGAGCAGTTAAAGCGGGGAGAGACTGTACAGGCTGAGGCCTTTGACAGTGTTACCATCTACTTCAGTGACATCGTTGGCTTCACAGCATTGTCAGCTGAGAGCACCCCCATGCAGGTGAGAGCTGTGGATAAGCGGTCGAGGGTGGGATAGGGACCTGAGAGCTTCACTGATAACAGGGAAGACTGGTTTGTTCTAGAGCTTCCATACATTGTTATGCCTCATGGATTGAGAATTCTTAATAAGTTGGGCACGAATTTCAGGGGCTCTGCTTTCCTGTCCTGTTAGGTGGTGACACTTCTTAATGACCTGTATACCTGCTTTGATGCCATAATTGACAACTTTGACGTCTATAAGGTGAGAGCTGGGCTGCCCTTCTACTGAGACCCCTTTAAAACCTAGGCTCCTAGGGGCCGGTGAGATGGCTCAGCGGCTTAAGCGCCTGCCCGGCAAGCGCAAGGGCCCGAGTTCGACTCCCGGATCCCATATACGAAAAAGGGGCCGGTGATATCGCTCAGCGGCTGGCGCGCGAGGTCCTGAGGTCGACCCCCCGGTACCCACAAAAAAAAAAAAAAAAAAAAAAAAAAACCTAGGCTCCTGAGCTCCCACACACCTCCCCCACTCCATCGTTAGTTTTCCTCCAGGGTCTCCCGAATCCTACTAATGGTGTACACTTTGTGAATGGATGTGGCTCCAGCATTATAAATGTATACTCTGTCCTAATTCCTTGCGACTCCTTAAGGTTCCTTAAACAGAATCATCACAAGCTTTACTCCTTATCTCCCTGGGGATATACAGCTTATCCATTTTCTTCTCCTTTCTTCTCCAGACATGGAAGAATCATATAGGATGTAGGCACAGATTGATTTAGTGGAGTGAAGGTAAAGATATGGATAAAGGTTGTAATGCTTTTTGTTGAAGTCATTGCATTGGTAGGGAGAAGGTTTTATTGTCCTTGAGAGTAAAAATGAGCTGGATTTGAATACTGGCTTTGTAGTTGTGTGGCTCTGGGTAAGTAGTAGAATCTCCCTGAGTCTCAGTTGTTTTATCTTTAAAATGGGGATAACAGATTAGTTGTCAGGTGTGGTGGCTCAAGGCTGTACTCAGGAGGCTGAGGATCAAAAGCTTGAGTGCAGCCTGGGGAACTTAGTGATTAAGCAAGACCCTGTCTCAAAATAAAAAGGTCTAGAGATGTAGCTCAGTGAAGGCTCTGGTTTGATCCCCAGAACTGCAAAGAGAGAGATAGATAGATAGATAGATAGATAGATAGATAGATAGATAGATAGACAAACAGACAGACAGATAGATAGATAAATAGATAGAAAGAAAGAAAGAAAGAAAGATAGACAGATAGATAGATAGATAGATAGATAGATAGATAGATAGATAGATAGATAGATAGATAGATAGGCCAGTGAGATAGCTTAGCGGCATAAGTGCCTGCCTGGCAAGCACGAGGTCCTGAGTTCGACTCCCAGTACCCACATATGAAAAAAGGGCTGGTGATATCGCTCAGCGGCACGGGCGCCTGCTGGCACACGAGATCCTGAGTTCGACCTCCGGTACCCACAAAAAAAAAAAAAAAGAGAGAGAGAGGAAGGAAGGAAGGAATGAAGGGAGAAAAGAAGGAAAGAAAGGAAGGCCAGGGTGGATGGAGGAGTCTAGGGATGTAACTCAGTGCTTCCTGGGTTCAAAAAAATTTAGCTATATGGTTGTATGAAAAGTATCTAACATTGTGTATGACACTTGGCAGATAATAAATACCTATTCCTGTCCATTCCTTTTGGGCTTACTTTATTATCTCTGTTTCTGTAACAAAAAAACTCTCATAAACCCTTTGCCCAGATTCAATTGTTTTTATTTTTTTCTTTTTACTTTAAGAAACCTATTTATAGCTGTGCACAGTGGCACACACCTATAATTTCAGCATTTTGGGTAGCTGAGGCAGGAGGATAGAACATTTAAGCCCAGCCTGGGCAACCTGGCAAGACACTGTCTCAAAATAAAAAAAAATTAAAAGGAGCCAGGTTTGGTGGCTCCTGCCTGTGATCCCAGCACTCTGGGAATCTGAGGCAGGAGGATTGCAAGTTCGAGCCCAGCCTGGGCAACTAAGTGAGACCCTGTCTCAAAATAAAAATTTTTTAAAAAGGTGGGGGGAGGCTGGGAATATAGCTCAGTGTGAAGGTCCTGGATTCAAGCCCCAGTACTGAAGATGTGTGTGTGTGTCTCTGTGTGTGTAGAAACCTATTTATATAATTATTTTTGAAACCATTTAAGTTTCAGATGTAGAATTCCTTCATCCTAAATACCTAATGTATATATCCTAAAAAATTCACTCTATATTTCATAAAAACAAGGACATCCTCTTACATAGCTTTGGTACGATTACCAGCCAAGTGCCTGCTTTATCACCCTCTGACAATCTGGGCTGTGTGGTCCATTTCATTGGGCTGCTTTACCTCTTTGCCAGCCTCTGTGCTTTTCAGGTTACCCTGTTTTTCTTGCTTCTCATTTCCTGACAGCAGAGTCTATTTATCCACGCAGAAGGGTGTCCACTCATTCAGCAAATGTTTACAGGTGCTGGGGTCAAGAATTCTTTCGCTTCTCCTTCATCTCAGATTCACAGGACCATGGCAATTATTTTCTAGTCAGTGTTCTAGCCTCCCAGGTGGTCAGGATGACTCCTAGTGATGCCGAGCTTGCCTCCCTGTACCCTTCCTCATTCCCACTGATACAGATAGAGGTGACCTTTCAATTCCCCTCTCAATCAGGTGGAGACGATTGGGGATGCATACATGGTGGTGTCTGGCCTCCCGGGCCGAAACGGTCAACGCCATGCACCAGAAATTGCTCGGATGGCCCTAGCATTACTAGATGCAGTTTCTTCCTTCCGCATCCGTCACCGACCCCATGACCAGCTAAGACTACGCATAGGGGTCCACACTGGTAAGGATGACTCTCATCTAGCCCTGGGCTCCACCCTTCCCGGGCTCTCCCAACCTGTTTCTTTTCTTAGGGCCAGTTTGTGCTGGGGTTGTTGGCCTGAAGATGCCCCGCTATTGTCTTTTTGGAGACACAGTGAACACTGCTTCTCGAATGGAATCTAATGGTCAAGGTGAGACATTGGCCTTCAGCTACTGCCTTGGCCTCAGTTTGTCTTGCTCCTTTCTTCTTTTCAGAGTTCCTCCAAATCTCTCAATCTAAGAGACCACAGTTCCTAAGTTCCCCATCCTTGGGCACATTTTGGTTCTAGGGAATATGTGTTGGGAAGATAGGGAGCCTCTTGGTTGGGTAAGGTGCTCTCCAGTACTATATCAATTCTTCTATTGCCTTTTCTCTGACTCTTCTTTCTACCATCCCCCCATGCCAGCCCTGAAGATCCATGTCTCCTCTACCACCAAGGATGCGCTGGATGAGCTAGGATGCTTCCAGCTAGAGCTTCGGGGAGATGTGGAGATGAAGGTGAGGGCAGGCTACGGGGAGGGAAAGGGAGGATAGAAGTGAAAGAGAGGGAGATAAAGGGATTCATACCAAAGAATTTGATCTATGTTCACTCCTCTGCTTCCAGGGAAAAGGAAAGATGCGAACTTACTGGCTCCTCGGAGAGCGGAAAGGACCTCCTGGACTCCTATAAACCCCACTTCATCCCAAGTCTGTCAGTTTCTTGCTGCTGGTACCTGGGTGGGCATAGCTACCATCTCTCCACACACCAGAAACAGACATTATCACATGAGGTGGAAAATGTGCACAAAAAGCCTACTAATATGGAAGTTGAAGCCCTCTGCAGCTCAGCCTTGTACATATACCTGTCCTTCTCTGACTTGGTTCCCTTCCTCCCTACCTTTTGTAAATATCTGTATCTAAACCAGAATATTTTGGCCAAGTATAAAACAACAACAACAACAACAAGTCATGGTGTTATACTCTGGGTTAGGGCAACCTCAAGGAAAGGTTACGTGTTATGGACCCCGTGACTCACAGAATCAATGAATTAGCAGTCTTGGGATGAGGGAGAACCATTTATGTAAAGCCCTTTCATCAAGTACAGAGAAAATTAATTTCCTCCCCACCCACTTCTCTACTACAAACAGCAATAGATTCCAAATTCCATATCCTGCTTTTCCCCTCACCCATTAGACAGCAGCCATTCTCCCTCATCAATACCCCTGCCCTCCTCCCTGACAGGCAAGGGAAGACATTTCACCCATTTGGTGGGGGTAACTGTCAGATTCATAGGGCAAAGGCTGTCCCAGAGACAAGGGCACTGGTGTTGAGAAGCTGCAGTTCTTCCGGAATGGTGTGTCCAGTGTCCTGATGTAACTGACACCCTGGAGAAGTGCCAGGATGAGGACGGATCTCATCCTCCCCCAAGCCACAACACAACAGCCTCTGCCCTGCCTTCTTTCCTACCTCTAATACCTAGTCCACACTCACATACCGGTAGCTGTGGTGCCCTCTGTATCCAGAAGGTTTCAGGTTGCTCCTGACGGTAGTCATGAGGCTGTTAAGGAGAAATACTGAATAACTCCTGCCTTTTGGCCCTCATTTACAACTTCTGGGCTTGCCCACTTGTGAGAGCCCAGCTGAACAAGTGGGGTGGGATGGGTTCTCACCTTTGTTGGGGCAGGAGGCCCTGCTCGCATCAGCTCCATTTGGTAGTCATGATGTGTCACTGACTCAACCTCAAAGAGCTTCCTTGGGGATTCCTGCTCTGCCTGCACCTCTTTACTGCACAGCCCTGGGGGCTGTCAAAGCCATTCTCCCAAGGTTTCTCCTCCCCCTCCCTTCCCCTCCCCCAGTGTCTCACCAGATCTGGTGGTACAGAAGCATCTCCAGCATGGCTTCTCGCTTCCCTGTGGGAGGGCAGAGTGGGGGTCTGGTTAAGAAACAGATTCAAGAAAAGAAAGGGAAATCTTTTTTTTTTTTTTTTTTTAATGTGGGTACCGGGAGTGGAACTGAGGACCTCGTGCTTGCCAGCAGGCACTTGTGCCACTGAGCAATATCACCGGCCCTTTTTTTCCTTTATGTGGGTACTGGGAGTCGAACTCAGGTCCTTGCGCTTGCCAGGCAGGCACTGATGCTGCTGAGCCATCTCACCGGCCCCAAAGAAAGGGAAATCTTGAGATTTTTCTTTATATCCATCAAACAATCCCAGTCCTGCCAGAAACTCCTTTGTGTCTTTTCTTTCCCTGATGGACTCATTCTGGCTTGCTCTCTCATGCTTCATACCTCGAAGAGGCTGACAGAAGTTTCTTGGAGGCTGGTATGAGTCTTTCTGGGTGGTGGTAGAGAGCACAGGTGACTGAAGTATGGTCAGCAGTCCCTGGTGCCCGTGTCGGAAGAAGAAACTCTCAGAGCCATCTTGCAAGCTTGGGACTTGATCCAGGTGATTGGTGGCTCTCTGTGGGCTCCAAGTTGAGTGACTGTAATATTCCTTCTAGTACCCTCCCTCACCACAAACTATTTGCTTCCCTAGGAAGGTGGGATTAGCTTTCCTGAAAAGGGAGAAAGCCATAAACTTAATACCTCTTCCTCCCAGTTGTAGAGGAGGCACTGGCCCCGTGGTAATGGTCCGTAGTGAAACTGAGGCTTTCCGTCAACCTCTTGGGGCTTCCGTAGCCCTCGGGCACCAGGTTCTGAGACTTGCAGAAATTCCCAGGTTGGTTGTTTCTGAGGCTCCCAGAGGTAGTGGGGACTCCAGGAGGTTTTATCAGGGAACAGATCTGACCTGAGATTTCTGAACCTTTGAGTAGTACTGGGGCTAACCTCAGGGCCAGAGCCAGAGCCTGGGCCAGTTCCAGAGGCAGGACAGGAGCCTTGACTAGAACCATGGCCAGGACCTGAGCCAGAGCCAAGGACAGAGTCATGGCCAGGACCAGAGTGGGAGCCAGGGACAGAGCCACTGCCAGGACCAGAGCTACAGGCAGTTACTGGGCCAGAGCTTGAGCCAAGGTCAGTTGTAGTACAGGGATCCTGAGCAATACCGGAAACATAGGCGGGCTCAAAGTCAAGGCTCCCAACGCCTGTCTGATGGGATCCAGCACATTTTGCCCCAAGATTATCAGAGGAGGGTTCCGTGAACCCAGAATGGGGCTGTAGGGTCTTTGAATATGATGCAGCTGCTTTGTTGGTGCAAGCGGCAGCACTGGCTGCAGCCGCTGATGCAGTCGCTGCAGTTGCTGCGGTTGCAGCTGTTAGGGCAGACATAGAACCCACATCCGAAGAAGGGAACGGTTCCGAGGTGGTCGTTAGTCCTTCAGAGCTGTGCTGTACGTCTAAAGCTCTGAAAGAAAAGGAATGCGTCAAGGCCGGCAAGAGAGCAGCAGGAAGTCCGCTGACCTTTCTTGTCCCCTTACGCCGGCAGCCAGAGCTGCGGCTCTCACCGCGACCGCGATCCTTGCGTAGACTCGTTGGTCTCCATCTTTGGTCTCCAACTACCAGGTTGCCATAGAGACGGTAGTAATTCCAGGAGCCTACGCAGAACTAAAGCTGGGCGGGTGTAGAAGGTAGGGTGGAGGCAAGCCCTCTGCGGGGCGGAACTCTTAAACCTGGGGCTCGCTGCGAGTCCGCCTTCCGGTCCGGACTCCATTCCGCCTCTGGCGCAGTTTTAAGGTTCCGTTGGACTGAGGACTCACCCTCCAAGCCGAAGCGTGATTCTTTGCAACTAAGGTGGTTGTTTATGGGGATGTGTTGGAGACAAGCACAGGGCTAGAGCATCACACAAAAACTTCTTTGGTGTGTTTGTGGAGGGGCAACAGTAGCTTCCCCTTAGTATGCTTAGTTCATTTTCAGAAATTGGGAATGAGAAGTCTAAATTTTTTTTTTTAATGATGAAAATACATGAAACAGTTGAAGAACAAAATGGGTAGACATGTAGAGTATCATATAGGTAGCAGCTTTTGTGCGCGTATGTGTGATTACTTTTCTAATAGAAGAGTGTTATATTGACTACCTTTCTCCCAATAACCTGTACGACCTGGTTTGGCTTCTGGGTAAGGGCCAGGATGGAGCATGTCTTACATCTGGGTTTCAGTCTTTTCCTACTCCTTCCAGCTCATTCCTGTTGCCACTTTTGTACAAGTGTGACCCAAGATGGACCACTTGTCACGCGGCAGATCAACAAGCAAGTAATGCATTTGCCCTATTTGACATCAGTTGATCTCTTTAACCACCAATGGACCTCCTTCATATCTGTTTTTTTGTTTGTTTTTGATTTTTTTCAGGGTACTGGAGATTAAACCTAGGGCCTTCACACTGAACTACATCCCCCGCCCTTTTATATATATATATATATATATATATATATATATATATTTTTTTTTTTTTTTTTTTTTTTGTGGGTACCGGGGGGTCAACCTCAGGACCTCGCGCGCCAGCAGGCGCCCGTGCCGCTGAGCAATATCACCGGCCCCTTTTTCGTATGTGGGATCCGGGAGTCGAACTCGGGCCCTCGCACTTGCAAGGCAAGTGCTTAAGCCGCTGAGCCGTCTCACCGGCCCCCTTTCATATATTTTTGAAATAGGATCTTCCTTAAGTTGCTAAGTTGCCCAGGCTTGGCTCAAATTTGGAATCTTCCTGCCCCAGCCTCTCAGTCTCTGCCCATTGCCAAGGAAATCATGGCCCCAAATTAGTTTTCTTTCTTTTTGTGATATAAATCTTTTGAATATTTAAGACAGGGATGCAAAATTGAAGAAGAATAGTTTTATTAGCATCACAGAGTCCCTCCCCCATCCAAGCATTCAGGTCTGGGGTCCTTGCTCAGTTGGCAGGTTCAACCTGGAGGCCACTGGAGCTGTCGGCCTCCAAGTACGTGAATGTGCAGGTGATATACAGATTGTGCGCCCAGCTTTCCATCATTGATCACTGAAATGGAGCTAGAGGTTAGGGGGCCAGAGTTAAGGGAGAGGTCAAAGAATGAAGGTCATATTGCAGAGTTGGAATTCACAGGTGAGGGGCCCAAGTCACTCACCAAGTCGGTATCCATCTCCTAGGCCCTCAGCCTTTGCTATCTTCTTGGCTACAAGGAGGAGGTGTCCTAGAAGCTACAGGGAGAGGGGAGGGACATAGGTAGCTTCATTCATAGGGAGCAAAACCTCTAGCTTAGTCCATGGTTCTTCCCAGGGAACCCCTGACCCTGATCTCCCCACCTGCTGGTCTTCTTCCTCAGCCTGGCTAATTCGAGGAATGGGCTTCTTAGGAATAACCAGGAAATGCACAGGAGCCTGTGGGGCCACATCACGGAACACGAGACACTAGGAGCAGTGACAGGCCAGAGACCATCATGTTATTTTATCAGGCCAGATGGTATTTATGAAATTCCTAAGGGGGGGTGGGCCCTAAGGAGACCCCACCTGCTGGTCCTCATATAGAATGTCAGCTGGGAGGCTTCTGTCCAGGATCCGGGAGAAGATGGTTGGGGCTTTTCCTCCAGGAGCTGCCTGCTGGGCCTTGGCCACTTCATTCCCCTCAGTCATACCTGCAGCTCCTCGGACCTGAAGATGGGTCAGACACACCAAAAGGGAGGAGTTGACAATCTCCTTGTATTTAGTTGGGGCTGGGCTCTGATAGTTATTAACTGCATCCTAAGAATGTATTAGTGGTTCCCACCCAAGGGAAAATTTCCTGAATTTCATTGCATCAGCAGCAGAGGGTAGGGCACATAGTACTGGGTCTGTTTGGATAACAAGCAGTATTACTATGCAGGATTCAGGTGTGCACTTGATTCGCGCTAATGCATCTATGAAATCTAGTACTGTTCAGGGAAAAGGATCCAGAATGGGTGTCTCAAGATTTAGGTCCCAGTTCCAATTCTACCATCAAACTACCTCAAACCCTTTTATCAACTTCGAAAATAAAGGGGTAGTTGGCAACATCTATTAAGCCAGTTTGAAGCTCTTCCTGTATACTCCATCTTGTCTGTTCTCACTTATATTCCTTGCTTTTTGATCTTTTAAGTCTTGTTACTTGTTTTATTTTTATTGTAATGCATTTGCTGTTTGACATCAGTTGATCCCTCATCTGGGTGTCACTTCTGACCTCTTTCTGTGGATTTTTAACTCTAGAAACTTCAATCAGTGGCGTTGTAGGAGTTCAACTAAGTGCACTCAGCTCCAGGGGATTGGAGGTAGGGTTGTCCCAGTTTGCCATGAACTCAGAGAAGGCTGAAGTCAGTGCATCACATTGTGGAAGAAAGGATGGAATGAATTAGATTCCTTTGACTCCCAAGTCGCTTCAGGAAAGTGGTCAGGATCAAAGGTTAACAGTGGTGCTTATTAAAAGGCCAGAGGATCGAGGCGGGCAGAGGGCTGGCTACGAGAATAGAAAGCTCACTATCCGCAGGGAGCACTGGGGCTGCCCAGAGCAGGCGCCGGGCCAGTGAGGCTTCAGGCAATGGGGAAGCGCAGCGGTTGCACCGACCCTGACCGGACCTCGGCGCCGAAGCCTGTGCAGAACTGGCGGTCAGAACTTCACTCCTACCGCCGCCACCAGTCCGATCTCACCGCCCAGTCCCACAGCTGGATTATGAGAGGGGCAGCGGCTCCAAGAGGCTGCTGGGTTGCGCGCGCCTTCAAGGGCCGGGAGGAGCGCGGCCCCCCGCCTCTGAGGGCGTCGGAGCTTGCTGCACCCCGTCCTCGCCCTCGCATTCTCACCTGCGACCCCCGCGTCCCCGCGGCCGCCATGGCTCTGCGCGCCGCGCGCAAACTGACGGCCAGCACCATTGCCGCAGCCATTTTCCTGGGCTGCAGGAACCGCTCGCCGAGCCAGCTCGGCTCAGCTGCCCGCGGGAGGTGGGCTATTAGGTAGCTGGAGAGCTGTGGCCATTGGTCCACCTGGGCGGGCCCTACCATCCCATTGGAGCACGCTCCTGGGCACTGTTAGTCCCATTGGCTCTGTTGCCACTTTAGAGGCGGAATCTTTTCATCCCATTGGCTGCTTCTGCCAACGCAGTGCCAATTTCGCACTCTATCGGCTTCGTCTTCCAGTCAGTATGCAAGTACGTTTTCCCCTGGATCCTTCGGTTTCGCTGTTAGGTAAATGCCCAAGAATTAAGAAACCTCGAAGTGTTATATTCTTCTAGTTGACTCAGATTCACAATCTTGGCTTCAGGTTGAGGCTCCTGAGTGGCGGGGCTCTCTTGTTCTGGGCTTTTCCTTTACAACTCCGGCCCCTACTTGTGGGCTACAGGAAGAGGGCAGGGCGACCTCACCTGTATTTTAGACCCTTTCATTGCATCGGCCAGGAGGGCAGGGTTCTGAGGGCACTGGGCGCTTACTGGCTGCAAGGGCCGCTTGGGCAGGTCTAAAGGTGACTGGTGACCGAGTCTTTTTCCGTTGGTGCTGTCCATACCCAATATTTTTTCCCCAAGGGCAGTTTCAGACCCTTCACCATCTCAAAGATTGTAAACGGCAACTCCTCCTTAATTTTATGCTTTAATTAACATGTTCGCTCCATAGATTAAATATTATTCAATGTCCAGGGTAGTTTTTGCATTTTTAAAATATCGGGCGAGGATGGGAGCGTCCTATCTTTGCTGCAGTTATAATAAGGCAAAGAAAGTAGGTATCCAGCGTTCTTTTCAAAAAAAGGAGACGTGATACGGCATTTTCTTTGAGCCAAGTTTGCTCTGCTGGAATTTATCTTTTTGACATATGACCCAGGTGTGGTGGTCCACGCCTGTAATTCCAGCACTTGGGAGGCTGAGGCAAGTGGATCGCTGCGAGTTGGAGACCAGCCTAGGTTACATAATGAGTTCAAAGCCAATCTGAACTACATAGTGAGACCCTGTCTCAAAAACAAAACAAAAATAAAAACAACAAAACCATATGAAATATAGTGTCACAAAGATACTAAGACCAGGTAAGTTTTAGTTTGATGCTTAACATATAGGATAACTTACCACTGTATCTGTAGGGTTTTTTTTTTTCTTAGTTCTGGGAATTGAACCCAAGGCCACCTCACTGAGCTACATCCTCAGCCCTTTGTTTTTTTGTTTTTTTGATACAGGATCTCACCAGGTAGCCTAGGCTCGCCTTGAACTTGCAGCAGTCCTCCTGCCTTTGCCTCCCTTTTCTAATTTTTAGAAACTTGAGACAGGTTCTTATTCACTAAATTGCCCAGCGTGGCAATTGGACTTGCACTCCTGCCTCAGCCTCCCCATATCGCTGGGATTATGGCATATTCCACCCGCCTGGATAGTTTTGTTTTTTAATTAGTTTTTTGAACACATGGCTTGACACAATAATTGGCTCAATAATTGCTGAATGAATAACATCTGGTGTTTTCCTTTCATAATATAGAATAACATGTATGGGATATTATTTTCCCACTTATAATCATCATCATTTCTCATTATCACATAGTCTATGTAAGTGTACTTTGTAATGGCTGCACACTATTTCCTTGAATGGATTTATTAGAGTAAATAATACTTCCTCTATTGTTGGCTATTGATTGATTTAGATGGGTGTTATCATGGTACACATAACCCGTTGAGAAACTTTACTTCTAAAGTTAGCAAATCTCTGTTATGTAGCTATGTTATTGTTAGAAAGTCCTTCCTTCTCCAGAGGGTCAATGTTTGAGCTTGTGATTTTCCCTAGGGTCCTCGCAGTCCAGGCTGCTCCCCCGCTTGGAAGGCAGATGCCTCTCTAAATGCAAGGGAATGGAGAATGGCCTCTTCTCTGTGCCTCTGGGTCACTGGGATACCCTAGAGCTGCCTTGGAAAAGGGAAGGGGATAGTGAAGCTGGGTTCTCAAAGAGGAAGGCAAACGACCTGGGGGGATAGTGAATACAAAGTGCTTTGAAGATGGTTATTTCTTTGGAACCTCATAGAGACCAGACAACATAGGTTATTCTTGTTTAGCAGGTCCAGAAACTGAGGCCCAAGGAGGGAAAGTTCTTCCCAGGAGTCACAGGGTCTACCAGTGTAAGACTCTCTACTCCCATTCAGCATTTCCTGTGACTTCCTCAGTGCTCCCCCACAGGCTCTGCTGCAGATCCGAGGCTCGAGGTGTTCTCTATTCCAGCAGCCACTTTCCTCCGGAAGCTGCACAGGCTTTGACTCCCCTCTCTGTGTTATCACAGCTACTACCGGGGCTCTTTAGAGATTACTGTTCCTTTGACTGCTCTTTTTTTTATCTGTCATTTGCTTCCTGGCATCACTTTCTTTACCTCTTTGTAGTGCCCACTCTTTCCATATCCTCATACTTACTTCTTTTGCCTTATTTTTCTGATTATTTTTCCTGACACCCTCCCATCACCACCCGTTAATCTAAATATTTTGCTTTTCTTCTCTAACTGGTTCTCACTTCTAACTGTATCGTAAACTATCCAGGACTTTCTTAAATGCCCTACATTAATCATCCCCAAACTTCACCTTTCTCTTCCTGTCTCCTATTTCCCACTCTTAGTCCTCACGGGAACTTCCACAATTTCCTGAAGCCCAGTAAAGGCTCCAAACTTTCTTCTTGATTTTAGGAAATAATTTCCCCCTACTCCCCTCACTTCCCTCTCCTTCCTTCCTCTTCCTTTCTCACCTCTCCTTTCTTTGATAGGGTCTTGTTCAGTTGCCCAGGCAGGCTTTGAACTTGTGATCTTCCTGCTTCAGGCTTCTGAGTAGCTGGGATTATAGGTGCGAGCCACTACACCCAGCTGTGATGTTTCCTTTGTTCAGAGCAAATCCCTTCACCTCTGCCTTGACTTTATTCCCTCCCTCTGGGATCTTCTCACCAGGAATCTCTCCTTTCTCTTCTGCATCTTTCAAGGTCTTTTGGTCTACTGGTCTCTTCCCTTTTCCTTCCTAAAAAAATGCTTCCTTGATTCCACAGATCCCTCTCTCTAGATATTTTCTGACTTCTCTCCTGCACCTTTCACCTAAGCTTTTTTTTTTTTTTTTGAGACGGGGTCTTGCTATGTAGTTCAGGCTGTCCTGGATTCACTATGTAGCCCAGGCTGGCCTTGAACTCCCAGAAATCCTGCCTCAGCCTTCTGAGTGCTGGGATTACAGGCATGCGCCACCACACCCTGTGATACACCTAAGCTTTTTTTTTTTTTTTTTTTTTTTTGTGGGTACCAGCGGTTGAACTAAGGACCTCGTGCTTGCCAGCAGGTGCTTGTGCCCCTGAGCGATATCACCGGCCCTTTTTTTCCTTTATGTGGGTACCAGGAGTCAAACTCAGGACCTCACGCTTGCCAGGCAGGCGCTTATGCCGCTGAGCTATCTCACCAGCCCCCACCTAAGCTTCTTGAAGAGGCTCCAGACGCACTGTTGTTTGGCTTCTGCCTCCACTGTTTTTTTTTTTTTTTTTTTTTTTATGGGTACGGGGGGTCGACCTCAGGACCTCGTGCACCAGCAGGCACCCGTGTCACTGAGCGATATCACCGGCCCTTTTTCTCGTATGTGGGTTCCGGGAGTTGAACTCGGGCCCTCACACTTGCCAGACAGGCGCTTATGCCGCTGAGCCATCTCACCGGCCCTTCTGCCTCCACTGTACCAGTGTGAAACTGCACTCTCTGAGGTCTCCAAAGAATTTCTAATTGCAAAATCCAATGGGTACTTTTCAATCTTGATCTTATAGAAGCCCTAGGTATACCAAAAATCAATTCTCACTCTATCCTTGCAATTCCCTCCCTCCTTGACTTTCTTGAGGCCGTTTTACTTCTCATGTCAGAGCCAGCAGCTTAAATGTGGGTGTGATGGAGACACATGCTGGATCCAGCCTTTATCCTGCTTGCTGGTGCTGTCTCTAGCCCCCAGTAAGTGCTGACTCTAAGGTCTTACAGTTGGGTTGTGGCTTTTCCTGCCACATACAGAGCCAGGTCAGATTCTAGTGACTTTCACTTTATTGCTGATGTGGCGGGGCTCAGAAAGGCCTGTGCCTGTTGTTGACAGTGTGTGTCCCTGGAGGAAGGAAGAACAGAGGTGAATGGGTCAGATATGTGGGTCAAATTTGGGGCCAGGCTGGAGGCCAGATGGGCCAGGAAGTGCAGGGGGACTCGGATGGGAACTGGAATGACCAGAAAGCCCCTGCACCTGGAGGGCCTCAAAGTTAGGGTTGTTGGTGATGGCTTCTCCAAGGACAGGCATCTCAGCAAAAGGCACATAGTCTGCTCCTGGGGGTGGAAACCAGTGTGGGAAAGGGATGTGGAGAGTAGAATGAGGGAGTGCAGTAGTGCTGAGGGTGGGAACACCTTTCTGCCTCGCCTTCTGACTCTAGATGCTGGGCTGGCCCCTATCCCAGGTTGCTCTCTCACCATGAGGCCTCCCTCCTCGTCGTCGGGTCTCCTTGGTCTCAAAGAAAGTCTCATGTTCCTCCCAGCGCCGGTCACAGGCTGCACAGAGGAAATTAGACTCGAAACAGTTGCAGGAACAGCCTGGGACAAAGGGACAACTGAGAAGAATATAGGGAATTGGGGTATCCCCGTGGACTGACTACATTCTCATCTCTTCCTTACCTGCCACATACCCAAGTGTCTCTCCTATCAGCCCCCACTCTTGTCCCCAGTCTACATTCTGTACTCCTCTTCTTCCCACCCCAACATTCTCCTTGCATTAGAAGTTACCACGATGCCTGCAGGGATGGGCTCCATTGGCTGCGTGATCTTCATGGCTGTGTTTGCAACGACATTTGGCCCTCCAGGCCATGGGGTTGAAGGTGGCTCGTCTCCTGAGCCAGAACTCACCCACCTCCTCTGGGCGTGATGGGATGAAGCAGAATATGAGGCACCGGCACTGGTTCACAGTACAGGGCACAGATATGTCTATGGGAATGGGGATGGGAGGTAGGGTTTGACCAGAACCTCATAGCATTTGGTCTTCCCCACCCCACCCCTACCAATATAACTTGCACCCCCCCCATACATCCCAAGACAAAACAGAGTACAGCTATGCCTCTCCCATACCTGAGATGATCTGGTGTTGTTTCAGCAAGTGTCCACAAAAGCACTTGGACTCATCTCCAATCCGGTAACAGTCCCATAGGTAATGTGGACAGTGCCAGCCGATATAGAGACCTAGGTGCAGAAGATTGAATATACAGCGGGAATGAGAAAGAGAAAAATTCTAAGCTTCCCCCAGGTGTTCTGACCTATCCCCTGGGGAAAGGGAGGGACTCACCGCTACCCCCATGTATATTTATCTCCACCCAGCCACCCTCACCTCTACCTCTTATACTTTTTTCCTCAAGGTTTTCTTATCATCCCCTAATTGTCTTCAGTTCCCTTCCTATCCCAGGATCCACTCCATCTGTGCCAGCCCATCAGAGGTGACTGAAGATAGTGTTCAGTTTCTGAGCGGGAAGATTATAAGTGAAATTTTCTTTGATGGTGCACATGAATCTCACTAAGTTCTCTGTGACCACGTGGTTTCTCATCTGCCCTCTCCACATTAGAGCCCAACTTTCTTTGAAGCGTCTAAGGGGAGGGAGAGGGAAGCTGATTGGCCAGGTGTACAGCAGATGAGGGGATTGGCTGCAGAGGAGAATGGTTAGTGAAGGATTTCCTCCTGAAACCTGCGACAAGGTTGGGCAACCCTGGTGCCAAGAGGCAGAAGGAGTGCTTCCCCTCACTTATGCAGGTGGGCACGTTTGTACATTTCTTCTGTGTTCCCAGTGTTGTGGAATTAATGCCCTCTATGAACCTGAAAAGGGCTGCCTATGGCTCTCCAAAGGTCAGAAGAAGGGGGCAGGTCAGAAGTCATGGCTGGTTGAGACCAGAAATATCAGTTGTGAGGCTAAGAAAGGAGGCAAGGCAAGGAAAGCGAGGTTAAGTATTTCTGAACGCAGGCCCCAGAAAGAAGTTATAACTCTTTGAAAGCCTGGTTTTAGCAGTGGGGTCTGAAACTGTCCAGTTTTGTGGCCAGTCTTTCCATGAGGCAAGGATGGTGCTATGTACACATGGCAGGAAAGTGAGACCACCTCCTCAGATTTTCTCATTCTCTGTGATAGCAGAGACTATCCCAAGTTCTAGCCAAGAATCCTGCTTGAGTCCCCATAGAGTGGGACTTGTAGTTGCAGGACTCTTATTGTCATTTGAAATCTCAACTGGGACTCACCTTTTCCAAAAAAAATTGCCCCTGACTTCCTGACTTCTGTCTGCTAGGCCCCTTCTCTTGCCTTTTACAGCTACTTGTGCTACCCCTCACATTCAATGCATTGTAATAGACTGTTCACTTGTAGTCCCATCAGTCTGTGAGCTCCTCAGGGAAACATTCATGTTTTCATCCCATATCTCTAATACCAGCACAGGGCTTGACACAAAATAGATGTTCAGAGAACATAGACTGACTAAATGAGTGAGCAGATTGCTTCAGGAGAGAAGAGAAACCCAACATTCCAGGCATAAACCTGACATCCCACAGGAGAATGAGAAAGAATCTGGTTTTTGACTCCAGGCAGGATCACAGTTCCCAATTCTGTGCTTCAGACCAGGTAGTCTTGTCTTACCCATAGTTTTCCAGGATCTAAAGCCTATTCAGATGTGACTTTTGGCTTGGCTGCTTTGATCGTGATACTGACAGCTTGTAGTACCAGTGCCCTAGTATACCAGGGAGGTTTGGTTGAGAGCGCAAGGTATAGGTAGAGTCACAATGGGGGTGGGTGGGAGCCAGGATTCCACTAGAGGGATTCTGAATTCTGTCCAGAACAGCAAAACACAAAGGATAAGCAGGTGAGGTATGGAGGTGAACAAGAGTTTATGTCCATAGATAAAAGTCCATGCCCACAGGTCAAGTCTAAGCACTGGTATAGGAATCAGTGCTCAGTGTTTAGATGAAGAGTTTGAATAGGGAGACTGGAACTAGACCTCGTATTCTATTCTATTATTCTACTTAGTGCATTTCAAGAGGAAAATTGGCATCTGCCTATTGATTCCATTCTCTGCCCTGACTCCAAGCCCCCTCTCTGTTATGAGTGGACAAAGACTAGTTGTGAGGACAAAGACATTATCTGGGCCACCACTCTGACTATAATGCAGTCCAATTGCATGATGCCACAATCACACTTGTATGATAACATCTCTTTATGTCTGGATGTCTCCACACAACATGTAGTTGTCTTTACAAGAAGGATGTCTCTATCCCAGACCTCTCTCTGGAGCTTCAGGCCCATTCAGCCAGCTGTCTACCAGCCTCTTTCAGGAGCATGTTCCATGAGCACGTCTAACGTGTTATATCCAGCCTTCCCTCCAAACCCAGTACTCATCTTCGGCCCTCTCTTCATCCAACACACATTTAGCATCTACCCTATTTTAGGCACCTTCATCTAATCAGCTATTTAAACCAAAAACTTATGTGTCAGTACAGACATTTTCCATTCTTATTACACACATCCAACAATCCAGTAGTCACTTTTACCTTGTTAGCATTTTGTGAATCTGTCCACTTTTCTCTTCCTACCTACTTCTTACCTGATTACCAGGGCCTCTTGTTGTAGTCTCCCTGTCTCCAACCTTGGCTTTGTCCAGTCTATTCTATTGCCAGAGTGATCTTCCAAAAACACAAATCTGTTCATGTTTCTGTCTTATTTAAAATCTTTTAGTGATTCTCAGTTGCCTTCAGGATATAATCCCAACTCTTTAGTTTGGCACAGATATGCCTCGACAATTCTTCCCTTCCAGAGCTGAGCTGGCTACTGCCCCTCAATTTCTCTATGCACCAGGCATCATGCATTGATTGCTACAGTGTCTTAAGATATCCTGTCTTGTCATATCTCACCTTACTCTACTCGGGAGTTGGCCACCTCTTCTTACCATCTTACAGATATCAGCTGAGCAGTCTTTCCTTCTAAGGCTTATTCCTTTAGCACCCAAGATTCGGTGCCCCTTTTCTTTGCTCCTGTAGCACTCTGGGTATAACAGTTATTTAAGTGAATTGTAATTGTCCTTTTACTTATTGGTGTTGCTCATTAGAATGCAAATTATTTGAGGAATTTTGTCTTTGAAATCTTACCAGCCCTACCACTTCCACAACTAGCTCAAAGCCAGCACACATTAAATGTTTGTTGAAATAATTTTTTAAAAAGCTTACATTTGACATTTCTCTACACATCATATATACTGTTATGGAGTCTTGACTCTCCAAGGACTCAAGATTCCCTGACATTAGAAGGGGACCCCAAATATCTTTGTTCAGATTGAATGACACTTAAATTTTGTATGAGCTCCCTATTTAACCAGGAAAATGAAGACCTGCAAATCAAATAAGAAGAGGAAGAGGAAGGGGAAGGGGAAGAAGTAGGAGAAGGAGGAGGAGGAGAAGGAAGAAAAGGAGAGGGAGGAGGAAGAAGAGGAAGGGGAAGGAGAAGGAGAAAAAGAAGAAGGAGAAGAAGAAAGAGAAGGAGAGGGGGAGGGGAAGGGGTAGGGGAAGAGGAAGGAGGAGGAGAAAGAGAAGGAAGCGAGAGGGGGGGAGGGGAAGGGGGAGGAGGGAAGGGAGGACGAAGAAGAAGAGGATGAGGAGGAGGAGGAGGACTACAATGGTCTTGAAGAGTAGGGAGCAGATAGGAGTCCAAGAAGAGGAATGATGGGCTGAACATAACTGACATTTGCAAGAAAATAAGCAAGAATAACAGAAGATGTTAAAATAAGCAAAAAAGCCATTTCAATGCCTGAATTAAACAGAAACAAATGAGGTCACTGTGACTTTCTTGGCCAGAGGTAGAGTCCCTGAATGGGAATAGGGAAAGTAAATTACACAGAAGGGGGAAAGGATATGGAACCACCTGGCTATCCTTTTGACATAGCTCTGTTCCCATGATGAGGGGAAAAGTACGAAAGACCAAAATAAACAGTAACATCATTCAGTCTGGATACCCCAGAATCCTTATAGCAGGCCAGGATGGCCTTCTTACTGAGGTTAGTAATCCCTTTAGATATGAAGTTCAGTAATACATTGTCACATATGGATGACATTGCTGACACAGCTCATCTGCACAACAGAAATACAAACAAATACAGCATGCCACTAACAGGACTGTCTGGGCTGAAACTTAGACTCAATAGGCCTAGGTAACATAGCTTTTCTCTTTAGTGGAAGACTCAAAACTTTTGGGTACCCAGATGATCATGGTTCTAGCATGCAGGTGACAGCCTTTAATGGAATTCTACCAAAGGACCCAAGGCCTTTTGCCATATCCAGACAAGAAGTCTCCTGGAGACTTTCCAGGATCCTGGGCCACTCTACCTTAGGATCTGTCTGGTGCAGGCTATCTGGGGCCTAGACTTGGGGCTGGCCTCCGGGTCTTCTCTTTTTAACAAATTTTTGTGCAGCCACCTGCCCCTACCTGGGCTTTATATGATTATCCCCTTTTTGTTAGCCCATGCTGATATTTTTGGGCCTCCCTCCTTGCTTCGCTTCCAGGTCCTAGGCAGGTAGCATGGCCATTTCCACAAGGGGCAACTATTCATTGAACAGGCAGTTTCCCAGATCCTGTTGGTTTAGATGATGTCCACTGGCCTGTTACAGACTCCTATCTGAAATGCCATCTGGGCTCACCTGTCTGGATGGCATTCAGGGCTGCATCCTTCTCCCATTGGAAAAGATGATTCACCTGAGCACCAAACTGTTCTCTGTGCATTGCCTTAGCCATCTCCACCAGCTCTGCCTGCTTAGTAGGGACCATTGAGTGGCCTGTGTAACCTAGGAAGGGAGGGGCTGAGTAACCAAGGAGGGATGTGAAGAGGCTCTAAAACTAAGACAAAGGGGCCAGGCACAGTGGCACATGCCTGTAATCCCAGCACTCGGGAGGCTAAAGTAGGAGGACTGCTGCAAGTTGGAGGCCAGTCTGTGATACATAGTGAGTTTAATGCCAGCCTGAACTATATAGTGAGACCCTGTCTCAAAGAGCCAAAAAAGCTGGGCATGGTGGCACACGTCTGTAATCCCAGCACTTGGGAGGCTGAGGCAGGAGGATTGCCATAAGTTTGAGGCCAGCCTGGGCTACACAGTGAGTTCAAGGCCAGTCTGAACTACGTGGCAGAACACTGTCTCAAAAAAATCAAATGCAAAACTGAACCAAACCAAACAAACACACACACACAAAACCCCCAAACAAAAACGAACAACAAAAAACCTAACCCTTCAAAAGCCCCAAAACAAAACAAAACAAAACAAAAAACCCAAAAAACAGAAGACCTAAGAGAAATGGACATGGCTGAGAATAATCCAGATCCCTCCTCCTAGGCCAAAGACAGTAGATAGTAATAAGTACAGGGAAAAGGGCAAGAGTAATTACGGCTAATTCCTTTCTTCCCCTTTCTCTTGTGCAGCTGGTGTCCAGGCTGGGCTGTGTGAGCTGTGATGTCACTGGTATCCACTATGTTCTTGTCTTCTTCTGCCTCTTCCTTCTCTTTTGCAGATGTGTCCATGTATACGTGGGCTGAAGGGCCTGAAAGGGAGTGCTCTGGAAGGTGCTCAAATTCAGGGACCTCAGCGGATCTCTTCATCCATGGGACCTCCTTGGAAGAAGACTCGGAGAGGAGGTCTTCCTTCAAAGCGTCAGAGGGAGACACAGAAGCATGGGTTACTGATGAGGGCAGAAAATTAAGGTGTTTCTCCGGGACCTTGGGGATGTCAGTCTCAGCGGTAGGGGCTTCCAAAGGGATGTCAGAGATGGATTTTTCTAAAGAGGTCATGGGGATGGAAGTCTTTAAAGCACTTTCAGAGGCTTGGGGTAGTAAAGTGGTCTGGGAAGTGGATGGCACCAAAGGGGGTTTAGAGGTGTGGGACTCTAAAGGGGTTTCAGCAGCAAGGGGCTCTAAAGGGATCTGGGAGATGGAAGGCTCCAAGGGGGTTTCAGAGGTAGGGAGCGCCTGTAAGTCTTCAGCAGAGGGGTCTTTTGATGAAGGGTGTTCTTTTGCATCCATGGCGGTGGTGATATCTTGCTCTTCTGTGATCTCATCTGCTTCCATCTAGTGGTAGAATAGGGTACAGGCTTTATTAGGTTGGGATTGGAGAGGTCCTCAAATTAGGGCAGAGACCAGGGTTCACAGGGGGTTATGGAATTAGGATAAGGCTTTATCGCACCTGGGACACAAGAGTTCCGGGTCTCAGAGTATGATACCAGGAGGCTCACTCATGTGCCCAGACCTCATGTGGCATGTTTCCTTCAGTTGTTAGGGAGCTGGAGCTTAAAGAGAAAAGCTGAAGTAGTCAGAATCCCATCAGTAGATGGTAGCAGAGAACCATGCCCCAGAAGGAAGCCCAAACCCAGGTACTTGGTCAGTCCAAGAGTAGGGTCCTAGGCACCTGGAGGTCAGGCTGTGGAGTCCCAGAAACTGGAAATAACATTCCAAAGTTGGGGTTGGCTCCCGAGTGGGAGAATGCCATGATGCATTAGGCAGGACCATGCTTATAATCTGGTTTTTGTCTAGTGACCACATACACCCTCCCTTGTCGTTCATGTTCAAGGCTTCAACTACTTCTAGTGGTATACTGATGACTTCTAATTCCTTATTTCCAGCTCAGACCTCTTTTAACCCTTGTACTTTAACTTCCTACTGGACATTTCTAACTGGTGTCCCACAGGCATCAAAACTGAGCTCTAGGAACTATCCTAGTCTTCTCCTTGTCTATAGGCTCCCATCTTGTAATAGGTACCAATAATATATCACTTCTTAAATTTATCAGAGCCTTCTTGAACTCATCAGAGACTTTCCAGAGGGGAAGTTTGGTAACAGAATTAGGACCACAGGTAGGATAATGGGGCCGAAGGCCTATCCTCTAAATATTCCTAAAATGCTCCTTTCCCTCCAATTTTGTTCAAGGTCTCATTATCTTCTAGCTACATTGTGTAATAACTTTACCCTTCCATTGCCATCCTCATCACTATTAATTGATTCATCCATTCTCATTCTTTTATTCATTTAGGAAACTTACAAAGAGCCTAATCTTACACATTTACTCAGGCATTGTGCTAAGCACAGGACTCAGTGGAGTTTGGGAGAGACAACTAACAATGACAACACAAATGAACTGATGTGCTTCAGTAAATGCAGGATGCTGTGGGGAGGGAGTATGCCTAATTTATCCTGTAAGGATGTCCAAAAGAGTTAGTCTTCCATCTTGACCAGATCAAGATCTTTCCAAAATGCAGACCCAACACTGCCTTCCCTTGCTTAAAAAAGTTTAGTGGCTCAGGCTAAATGAGTAAGTCCAAATTTCTTGGCCCTTGCATTCAAGGTCTGTCATCATTTGCACCATCATAGAATTCTTGCCTTAACTGTTTCTTATCCTTATGTTCCCCCATGCTCCTGAGATACTAGATACTCTTCTTAAATTCATCAGAGCCTTCTTGAACTCATCAGACCCTTTCTAGAGGGGAAGTTTGGTAAAGGAATTAGGGTCAAAGGTAGGATAATAGGGCAGAAGGTGGCCAGAGTCAGCTAGGAAAAAAAGGTATCCGGAGGTAGAGAACCAGAGGGTGGGAGCAGAGGATTGAAAGGAGGGAATTGTGTGAGGGGGAGGGTAAGGATGAAAAGTAGCCATGCAGGGACAGAAGGGACGCATTGAAGGTTGGGGGTGGGCATTGAGAAACTACATACCTCTGGGGTTTGGCTTGGTGGTTAAAAGTCCTTAGGTCAGGATCTTGTCATAGGTTGGAGGGGTAGTGTTAGTTCAAGAGAGGGAACGCTCTTGGTTGTGGATGAGCCGATCCGCAGTTGCTGAGAACTGAAAGGACTTGCTCGAAACTCTATTTGGGGAGACCTGGGCATCTGCAGATCTTCGCAAAGGATTCTGGCTGACCTGGGGAAGGGTGGTAAGAGGGACAAGAGGGGTTCAGAGCCGATGAGGGAGGGGCTTGACTGAAACCTCTAGAACCTGGGTCAGAAGACGGTTCGGTCACCTGGGCAACCGGAACGCCCAGTAGTCTCCATGACAACAGCAGTCTGGTCACTTCCCCCTTGGGTGAGGTTTTGGGGGGGCTTCATTGGACCCGATTAGGGGTTTGAGCGAGTCTCTGGGAGGCAATGTGCGGATACTGTGGTACATCCACGAGGAGTATGGGTTTGTGGGGGTCTCTGTAGCGTTCCTGTAGATCTGTGGAACGAACTCTGTGAAGGCTGAGAGAATATGAGAGGTCATGGGACCCTTGTTGGGGTGAGGAAGACAAGAGCTCAGGTCTCTGGGGCTGGGGCGGAGTCTGTCTTTGAAGCCCCACAGGACTAAGTTAGAGGCCAATAGAATGCAGGAGGCGGGCTTTGCTGAGAGGGGCCAATGAAACTGCGAGAGGGGCGGAGCGTCATGTGACGTCAGCTCGGGGCAGCCGCCGCGGGGCCTGGTTATCACTGGTTCAGCGCAGCCCGGAGTCGCCCAGGCCTGAACTACTATCCAGGTCCCGGACCCAGGCCGCAGGCTCGCGAGGACACCGGAGGTCACCCCCCAGGGGTGGGGAGCGGAGTCGCGGGTCAGCGCTGCGAGCGCCCCGCGCTGGCCTGTCCGGCCCCGCCCCCGCCCCGGGCCATGGCCCAGCCCTTGTCCCGGCCCCTCGTCCTATCCCAATCCCAGCCTTGGCCTCCGGCCCCGCCCTCGCCCCGCTTCCCAAATCTGTCCCAGCCCGGGCCTGCGTCCTTGCGAATGCCCAGGTCCAGGTCCCAATCCAGACCCCCTCTTCAGTCCCGGTCCCTGGCCTGGCCCCCATCCTCGCCTCAGTCCCTATTCCACCCCCTGTCACAAATCCCAGCCCAGCCTCTGTCCCCACCCCATTCCCAGCTTTTGCTTAAACCCCTGGCTCAACCCCGACTCTGGCTCCATTCCCCATCACAGTCCCTCCTTCCACCACACTCCCTGCCCTTGTTTAAGTCTCAGTGCTCAGGCCAGCCCAACCCATTATCTCAGCCTTTGCCCTCATCGCTCTGTTTGCCCTCCTCTCTCCCACTGGCCCCCGGCCTCTCTCATACTCTGCCCCTCTCCCAGCCTCGACTCAGGTCTGGGCTCCAGCTGCCGCCAGCCCTATTGCTGCTGTTGCTGTTTTCTGTCCTTGGCCCTGGGGCTGGTGAGTGCAGAAGCAGGAAAGACTGAGATAAGGATGGGTTTCTGGCAGGGAGGGGAGGGCTGGAAAGATTCAGAAGAGATGGGGCCTGGGGAACCAGATCACTGGGGGAGAGGTGGGGAGAATAAAGAGTAGAGAGGAATTGGCAACATTGAGAGTGGTACAGGGTGTGTGTGTGTGGCGGTGGGTGGGTGGGTGGGTGGGTGTGTGGGTTGAGGCTCAGCAGGTGGCCAACAGACCCTAGGACAGAGCCTTCATTTTGTTTCCTGGTATCCATCCTGACCCCACTTGACTCAGGCTTTCTAGAGAAGTTTTGAGGGTTTTGTTTCTTCTGTTCTTAAAGTTTGCTGGGGGAGACATAGACTCACACCAGAAACCTCTAGTCCAGGCTGGGAGGATATGGCATAAACCTTTGAGAGACTGGGCAATGTACTCAAACAGGGTTAAGAAAATAGTTTGACGATAACATGTAGCAAACAGATGGCTATGGAATAGTAGTCATTATAATGAGTTTTCTTCTCGTAAGTCTTTTTTCCAAACAAGCTTGATTTACCTATGAATAATTCCTGATACTTTTAGATCAACATTGAACCTCAAAGGCCATTTTACAGATGGGGAAATTGAGGTTCACTGAGGAAGAAATTTGTTTAAGGTCATGCCACATGTAAATGGCGGTGCTGGGGCTAGAAAAATCATTTCCTAACTCCTCCTCCCCCATACTAGTGCCCCCTCCTCCCACTGCAGTTACGCACAGTAGAAAACCAGACCCAAGTGGAGAAAGGCTCAAAGCAGTTTCTTTTCTCTCTAGTCACCCACAGAGGGCTTCATTTACAAATTGTTTCTCACTTGGCAGGTGTCATCATTTAGTCCAGAAAGTCACTTCACTAGGAGTGAGAGAAGTCCAACTCCTTAGCGGCTGGAATGAGGAGAGCGGGGGATGTGCCACACTGATGGCCTCATGATTCAATGACTGTGGTCTTCGTAACTTCAGCCTCCAGTCACCTCTGCTGGGCAGCAGTCTAACCCTAACCCTGCTGAGTCTTTGGCAATAAGAGCTAATAGAACAGCTGGGGTTGGGGCTGGGTTTCATTGAGCTCAGTGGGCCTTGTTCAGTGTACAGGCTTAAGATCAATGCACACCAATGGTCACAGCCTCTACAGAGATGTCTGGGGGTGTTAACTGAGAGACCACGGGAATGCTGGCCTGTGCAGTGTGTGCACATGCTTGTGTGTTGGTAAGTGTAGGCATGTGTGCTGTGTGAGGTACACGTGAGTGGATGTGTTCTCTGTGTTGTTGTGTGAGGGTGAGGGCACTTGTGGTCCATGCACATTCCTCTTCAGCTTTGCTTACTGATTGTATGTTCTATTCAGAAGTGGATGGTTCCTAGGTTGAAGGCAGTGTTGGGTGCCTCTCCCAGCATATAGAAGTAATCCATCCATCTCTAGCCAGTCTCCTAAAGGGAAGAAGACATAGAGTGAGGGGAGGCTCAGTGTCGATTACTGCTGCTGACAAATTGGGCACTCAGAAGAGGCAGTAGCCGTTCAGGTTTTCAGTTTTGGTGAGGAGAATCCGTACTAATTAGAACAGTTTATAGCTTCCATCCATACCACCGTGGTGGCTTCTTCATTAATGAGCCCATTGAGCAGACACTGGGCTGGCAAGGGGAGAGTGGTGACTTATAGTCACAGAGTATACAGACCTGAAAGTTACGGATAAAGATACAGAAGCAGGTTTGGTACTTTGGGGAGAATTATAATAAAGTTAGAGAAAAGTACTGTATAGGCCCAACTGTAGGCAGCGTTGCCCTTAGTACTGTTAATCAGTGCCTTGGTCATTAGCTACTGTTCATGTTAGCTCTCTGAGGATCTGTACTGAGGGACTGACCAACATGTATCCTAACAATAGCCATGGCTGACAAGATGACCTGGTACCAGCTTTGAGGAGGAGCAACTCTTCCTTATGGCCAGCAGAGGGTGCTCCAGAGCTCTTATTTCTTATAACAGTAGTATAGGCTGTTCAGCTCTTGACATTTGACTTCCCATTTGTCACAGCCAGAGCTCCTAGAGAACCTGTCTTCCCCATCACCTGGTCCTATTGCGCCTCATCCTTCATAGATGCATCTCCACTGTTCTCCAAGTGCTGTGCTGAGCCTCTCTGGTTTCCTCAGCAGTGCTTGGCTTGCAAGTTAGCAGGTCTTCTGTGCTGACAGTTGAGACTGATCATATGGATGGAACCAGAAAGACTAGTTCTTGGGTGCAACCACAGCCTTTGAGGAGAAGCACAGGCCGGTATAGGCCACTGGCCTCCACCTATATAGGGCAGCTCTTTGGAGCATGACTTGAAGTTACCCCAGTTTAGTACACAGTTTAGAACACTTTAACCAGTGTTCCCTCCTTCAGCAGTCATCCTTTTCTGCATGTCTCTGTTATTTCAAACACCTAATTTTTGGGATTGTGTTTCCCATCTTCATAGAGGGAGATCATCAGACTAGGTAAGCCCTGTAGGTATTTCCTGCTTGGCTGAAAACTCCCCTCTAAAGACTCCCCTCTCCAGGTCCCTACTCTGTCCTGAAGATATGTGAGTTTTCCACCTCCTCACCTGCCTGAAGGCATGCTCCTGAGCTTCTCTGGGGGCTGGTCTGAAGTCTCCAAGCAGTCAGAGTCCTCAGGGCTTTACTCTAGAGGGCCTTGCCTGCCTTCTGGGGCCCTCTTTTCCTATCCTGCTGAGCTAGCCACTGGGTTATTCTCACCCCAGCAGTTCTGGTGTCCATGCGTTTGTCTGACTAGTGCATAACTTTGCTGCTTACTTCCCATCTCCCACTTTGGCCTGCACCAAACATTCCCAAGTGGTTTGAGATTCCACTGGGTCCCAAATGACATGCCTCCCAATGCTCATTCTGACTCTAGAGGTTCTGATGGCTCTTTTCCTGGGCACTCTTGTGGTGACCTGATAGCTCCTGTTCTTGCTTCTGCCACCCAAGCAGGCCCCTTGCAGCCTTACCACACCTTCCCCTCCCTTCTCCTGCCTTGAACCAGTATACAGAAAGCTCTTGTGAAGCCTCTGAGGGTTTTCGCTGCTTCTAACCACCAGGGAACAGAAAGCGGCAGAAAATAAACAAATTACAGAGTTCCATGCTGACTCCCAAGCCCCACAGGTGGAGTTCTAGCCTGCTCAGTGGTTTAAGAGTGCATGCCAACACACACACACACACACACACACACACACACACACACACACACACACTTTCTCTCTCTCTCTCTGTCTCTCTCTCTCCACATGTCTGCTTTGTTAGGCTTGGTAAGAGAACAAAGGCTCCTAAATGCGGGGGCAGCTGGAGGTCATATAAAGGGTCATGATTCTGAGTCCTCTGTTCAGTGTAGGTTTGAGCCTCAGTTTCCTTACTGTATAATTAGTTTTTGTTTTTGTTTTTTAAACAAAGTCTCTGTAGAGGCTGAACCAGATGCTAGTTAGGGCAGCAGGAGACCCATTTCCTGGTTGGGAGGAGAGTGTTTGTGGAATTGGTACTATTTGTGAGGGAGATGGGCATGCTTGTTGCCTAGTGGAAATGCCCTCTTTCTTATCCTGCTCCTTTTTCTTTCTCCTGCTTTCCAGGAGGCCTTTTCCTGACTGATTACTCCACCTGCTCACCCCGCAAGCTGAGTCCTTTCCGATCCTTTGCCAGCACAGAGCTCTTTCACTTCCATGTTCCAGAGGACACGTTCCTGGCTGTCTGGAACCTCATCATCTTCAAGGAGCAGGGGGGAACCTTTGGAGACCACTGCCCAGACCAAAGTGTGACTGTGTGAGTGTCTAAATTACCTCTCAATCCTCACTTCCAACTCCAGGTCACTTTCTAAATTAAATTGTGACTTACAAGTATCTAAGTTGGCTTCCTGACCCTGACCTCGACCCTTCTCCAGATTGAAGTGTGACTAAATGGGGGCCATGACCTATGTCACCTGACCTCTTCCTGACTACTGTTGCATAGCTGCAAGTACTTGAATTGAACCTTTATTCCTTATCTTCTGACCCCTGACCTGGAACCACTTTATTGTGTCTGTCATTATAGGGGATCCACTTATTTTGCTGGTGATAAGTGACTGATGTTCTCCTTTCTTTTCCCCATTTCATACCTCTCACCTTATTGCCTGCTTTTCTCCTCTCCAAATTCTGGCCCTATAGGTATTTCCGGTCTGGGGCACCCCCTGTCATCAATCCCCTGCACACACACTTCCCAGGGGACACAGCTGTGCCTGGGGTTTTCTCACTGACCCTCAGTTGGACACTGCCTAACCGCACCTCAGGCATCTTTAATGTCAGCAGCCCCTTGCCAGGGGACTGGTTCTTGGCTGCTCACCTTCCCCAGGCCCACGGCCACATCTCTGTCAAGGTGGGTTGATGTTGCCCAGGGTAGAGCTGCCTCTATAACTCTGCTGACTTTCCCCCACAGGCTATCTGGCACACCAGCCTTGTGCCGGGGTAGGCATAAGGGTGGGTGGTAGGGGGCATGGCTAAAGCCCAGCAGGTCACCTGGTGGGATGGTCTGTAAAAGGCAACCTGGGAGCCTTAGAAGGACACAGTGGATTCAGTATGCTGAAGGGAAAGTCCCATGGTTCTGGGCGGGGGAGTAACATCCCTTCCTATATATAACCACAAGGGTTAATCAAGGTCATTAGAAGCCAACCAGGGACTGATCAAATCTTCTACACAAACCCCTACTGGTCTTGTTCTACATTTTTTTGATGATATCCCTGAATTCTTAGTTCATAGCCCAGTCTCTATTCCATTCCTCTTCCTTCAGTTTCAGACAGTTCTCACCCTATGGTAAATCATAAGAGAAGCCCTTTCCTGTTAAAAGGATGCTTTGGGCAGCTGGTGTACATCCTGACTGCTGCCTCCCTTTTCTCTAAATAACAGCACCAATTCAGAGTAGAGATTATTAAAGTCTGAAGGGCGGGTTCAAAGGTCAGGATGCTTCTCTGATTTGGAGGGAAAGGAAATTCCACAATGGGTTCTTGCCATTCTTGTGTTTAGACAGGCTGGGCTTCCTCCTCAGAGTGAGAAGATCTATGGATTTCCTATTCTTGTTCATCGGAGGAGAGGGAGTGTAAGATGAACTGGCCATTATCAGAGTGAGGTGGGCATGTGTGCTCACACATGGTAAGAGTGAAGGACCAAGGATGAGCAAAGCAAGGACTTCAAGAACAGGGTATTATAGAAGAAGAGAGCTAGTGGGGTTAGGTCCTGGAGAATTGAGAGGAGCATAAATTCCCAAACAGGTGAAGATTTGATTCTGTTATATCTCTCCAGGCTCAGTTCCTTGAAGGCAGGGACTCTGGGACTGTGTGAGACTCACTTCTCTCACTGCTGAAGCCCAGGGTATGGAGTAGGTGCTAACAATGCCTTTGATAGAGCTATGATTTGCACAGGGACAAATGCATTGGCCCTGCTGTTGGCAGGGATGTGAACTAGGGTGGAGGTAGCCTCTGGAGGACTCCGTGATAGGCCTGTTTTTCCTGAGATTAATGAACAAGAGGGCCTGGGAGCCTTCTGACTAGATCATGCTGGGAGCTCACCTGGAAAAGGGTCTGGGCTCTAGAAGGACCTTGACTCACATCAGAACTATGAGTTTTTCTACTGGGAAGAATGTCTTCATAGGCCTTTGGCTAAATCTCAAAGAGCCTGGCTCTGATCCCAACTCTGGTCCTTGACTCACTTTGTGAGACCTGAGAGGGAGAATCCTCTAGTAGGGTTGTATCCCACAACCTTTCTAGGTGAGCAGTAGGAACCTAGGGCCTACTCTTGGGCTAGGATTATGGGAGTGGTCAAGGTTGCTTATAGTTGGCCAGATTGGGACAGTGGGGAATCAGAGCAGTACAAAGAAAGGCTTATCAGAACCTAAAGCCTGATTCAAAGTGCCACACCAATGGGAACTGGACAGTGAGAGATCAGGCCTGACATGCCCTTTTGCATCTAGATACAGCAAGTGAGGCCTGGGAGATTTAATACTGCAGTTGGAGCCCTAACCCAAAGAGCACCCGGGGTGAGGCTAGGGAGAAGAGGGCACAGTTCTGCTTGCCCATGATGGCAGCAGGTCTGGACACCATCTCTTTAGCCAGACCTGTTCTAGAAGTTGGTGAAGCAAGGATCTTGTATATGGTCCTTCTAAGAATTTGTTTACCTCCTGGAATTTTCTATGGGCCTTTAAAGATTTGCAAGCTGTCCACACCTGGCCAGTTTCCCATATTCAAGCATGTAGGTTTATTGTCCAGAGCATTCCTCCATCTTCTTAATTTGTGTTTGTTTGGTACCATAGTTGTTTTGATTTCCTGTGAGGCTTGGCAAATACTGCTGTGTGATTTCAGGGATAGCCTTGGGTGGGGCCTGAAGAGTCCTAGCAATAAGAAGGTAGTGGTGTTTGTAGGGCCCTTCACAATTTTGGAATGAGCTCAGATGTCCCTTTATACCTTAGTCTTTTACACTTGCTTTATGCTAGGCTTTGGATTGGGTCTGGGAACACTGAGGTAAATAAGATGTATACTGGTGAGATACTGGAGATTTTTTTTTTTTTGGAGACAGGGTCTTGCTATGTAGTTCAGGCTGGCCTTGAACTCTCAGTGATCCTCCTGCCTCAGCCTCCCAAGTGCTGGGATTACAGGCGTGCGCCACCACGCCCAGCAGGAGATGTTTTAAGAGGACAAAAGAGAGATGGCTAACACATCTTGGTAGTATAGTGAGGGTGGTGTCTGGAAACTGTTAGGAAGTGAGGTCTGAGGATAAAGATGCAGAGAAAGGCATTTCAGGTGGTGGAGTCAAAGCTCAGAAGGGAGAACTGAAGTGGGTCAGTGTGGGCTGGGTGTTGGGATAACTGGAGGCCAGATCACGAAAGGGCTAGAAGTTTTAACTGTATCCTGAGACTGAAAGGATGCCTGGAAAATGTGAAGAGGAAAGTGACTTATCTGGTCCAAGCAGCTCTTCTGAGCTCCAATCCCACATACTGCTAGACTCTATGTCTGTGTTATTCACTATATATTCCTAGCATTCTACACAAACCTGGCACATGATTTGTTGCCCTTCTGTCACCTTCTCAAATTTATGGTGTCCCAAACTGATACCATTTCTCTTCCTTTGCTTGTCCCCTTCTTTCTATCACCCCCTCCCCCACCCTGTCATCTCCTGTCTTTTCTGTCTTGGAGCATATGTTTATTCTAAGGTGTCCAGCTGCCAGCCTGCTCTGAGCAGCTGGACTTTGGGTTGTGGATATCAGCTGTCACACAGCTGACATAAGGAGAAAGGTCTTCTAAGTGGCCGGGCACAAGTTGTCCTCCAAGACTTTCTCTTTCCTGGTCTAAGATTTGAAAGTGAATAAAAGCAGATAAAATAATGAAAATAGGGCCGGTGAGATGGCTCAGCGGCTTAAGCGCCTGCCTTGCAAGCGCGAGGGCCCGAGTTTGACTCCCGGATCCCACATACGAAAAAGGGGCCGGTGATATCGCTCAGCGGCACGGGCGCCTGCTGGCGCGCGAGGTCCTGAGGTTGACCCCCCGGTACCCACAAAAAAAAAAAAAATAAATAAAAAAAATAATGAAAATAACTAGAAGGAGAACAAAGAAGCAGATTGTACAGAAGAAAGGATTTTATTCAATCCAGCAACTAGGATTCAATAATGTCTCAACTGAAGTGGTTAAAATCTGCTAACAGTGCCTCTTCTGCTTTTCTTCCTCTCCTAAGTTATTTTATTTATATTTCAAATAGGTAATATATGCACCTGGCTCAGCATTTGAAAGTACAAAAGGCATAAAGTGAAAAGTAAGTCTTCCTCTTCTCATCTCCTTCTAGTTCCCAATTCGTCTCTCAGAGTTAACTAGGAACTAGTTGTTAACTACTTCCTTAAATTACTTTTTCTTTCTTGAAACACTTTCTTCTCTTGGCCTTTGTGACTTTACAGCATTGTCCTTGTTCTCCTCCTGCCCATTGCCTACTCCTTTTCTGTCTCCTTTCCTGGCTTGTCATCTGGTTTATGTATATGTGTAGGAACCTGATGCTTGGTCCTGGAACAACTGCTTTTTATTTTTTCATTCTCTTGCTTAGTGTCTCCAGCACAATTATTTTAAATATTATCTGTGAGTTAATGCCTTCTAAGATTAATTAGCCAGTCCTAATTTCTTTGAATATCGAACTTTATATCTAGTTCCTTGACATCTCCGATTGGTTATCTAGAAATTTCTCAAGCTTAGTATGTATAAATCAAAGTTAAAAGTTGAAAAAAAACTCTTTGATTTCTATTTCACTTTTTCCAGTCTAAGCCTCTTTTTTTCTCTTGTTATCTTTTTCTCAGTATATGGCACTATCATTCACCAATTGCTGAAGCCCAAATTTAGGTGTCATTCTTGATTCCATTTCCCCCTTATTTTCCTACAACCAATCCATAGAGTCTTGTTAACTCTAATTCTGACACATGCCCTGAATACATGTACTTCTTTCCATTTCACTCTGAGGACACCTTTCCTCAGCTTTCTGCTGGGTCACCATGTAACCTCGTGAGTGGCCTCTCCTTCCACTCTTGCCCTCATTTACTTCCATGCTGGTTGGTGCTGACTGTGGCACGGGAGCTGGGCACTGAGCTATTCTGACAGAGAAGGCCATGTGTCTTTGGGAATCTTCAGCTTTTAGAAGAAACCCAGCCCACTCAGAATTCATCTGCCTTGCCTTCCACACGAGGATCTTTCAGACTGTTTCCTGTCCACTTCTTATTTTTGGCTGTCTGGTTTCTTAAGCTTCCTTGTTTTGGGCCTGTTCCTTTCCATGGCTGTTGATGGCATAGCCTGTTGACTCAGTTTGGACTCTCACTTGGCTTCTGCCTTGGTAGCTCTTGAGAAGCTGACTTCTGGTGCCCTTTCTCTGCCCCACCTTGGGGTGAGGTCACTGTACCCCTGTACCCTCCCTGGTTTCCACTCTATGTTGAGGGAGGGGCCAGCTGTGCACGTCATACAGTTGAAGGAAGGAGGACATCTTAACCAGAGACTTCACATCTTCTGATCCTTTACTGAAGCCAACAGCAGTAAAATGTGGAACAGTGCTTCTTCCCCCAGGATTGTTTAGCGAGGAAACAGGCCACGTCCTGAGCATACAGCCCTCTCCCCCACCTTGGGACTCATTCACTGCAACACCGTTGTGGTGATTTCTACCTTAGTGAGGTCACTGAAATGTCATGTGAGAGTATTTCTTATGCTTAGATTTTGACACCATAGATGAGGGATATCTGCTTTGGATATCAGAGGTGGAAGTTTCTGAGCAACTAGGCTTATTCAGGAGCTCTCCAAAGGAGTCCTCTTTTTGACATGTATTCTTTAACTCAGCAGCTATTTTTTTCAGCACCAGATGGTGTGCTAGGCACTGGAGATACAATGATAAAAAGGCACAGAATGATTTCAGGAAGAAAGTAATGAGATCTTCCAGCTTGACATCTCTCAAGGGCTCCTTCCAGCCTCAAGAAGCTTTGCTGGAAGTCAGTGCCTTGGCTGGCTTGTTCCATGACAGGGATCTCAATGGGAACTTCTGTCTCAGAAAAAGGCTTGGAGGTATCTCTTGGTCAGAATAATCACATAAGTGAGTCATAGTCTTTAGTTTATTAGGCCAGCGCAAAGGCCATTTTTCCAGATTAGAGAAGCCTAATTAGGGAACCTCTCTGCCCCATAACTGTTAGGTTTATGGGCTCATATAGCTGTAAATGCTGCAGAAGAGGAACTGTGACAAATCGTACTTTGTTCACTGAAGAATGATGCGTCTCTGTGGGTTGGGGGTGGTGTTAATAATGCCGCAGAGAAGGGACTACTGAGTTTGTCCAGGACAAGAGAAGCCAGGGGAAATGTGATGGTTGTCCTCCAGTGTCAAAAGAAACAGTCTGAGACTGAGGAAGCAGGTATATCTGTAGATCTTGAGGGCAGAATGGTGGGAGGGCAACTGAGATGACAAGTTTTGGCTTCATAAAGGTCAGAGTTGCCCTCCACTGGGCTGATTCACTTATCCATTCATTTTGAACTTATTCATCATGAGTTTTGCACACTAGGGTGTTAAGCCCTATATCTGGAGGAACAAAAATAAAATAAGACAGGGTTCTTATTTTGATGGCATAGCCTGTTGACTCAGTCTAAGACTTAGAGGCTTAGACTGTTCTTAAGTTAATAGTCTGGGAAGTTGATTGGGAGGTGATGAGTGGCCCTCACTGGGTGTGTTGAAGCAGAAGCTGCACAAAACATGTGAAAGGGGCAAAGTGGGACATAAAGGTAGAGATTAGATGGGAGGGTGGATTGGAGGCCTTGAAGGACCTTTCTAACTCCTGTAGCAGAGCTAGTGTTCTGGTGGGGAAAAGGGGAGGTTTGAAGTTTACAGTCATGGGGCTGGCCAGGGATGCTCAGGAGGAGGGGCTGTACTGGGAGAAAGGGCAAGCCGGGCCTGATTCCCCAAACCTCACTCAGTGCTGACGATAATGGCAGACCTTGCAGAACTAGATAAGACAGAAGTGGTCAGAAATGACTTCTCTGGCAGGAAGAATCAAAGCTGAAAGAGACCACAGTCAGAGCCCTGGGGTCAGAAGGCTAGAGGTTTCTCCCTAGCCCACGGAATAGGTTGTATTAGCCTTGGATTAGTAGCACCCTAGTGTCTCTCCCCTTCCTGCCATTCCTGCTTTATCTCAGGGTCTCCAGGATGAGTGTCAGTACCTCCTTCAGCCACAGCTGATTGTCCGTCGTATGCTGGATGTGGCTGTGCTGGTTCCTGGCCGTCCCTCAGAGCAAACCCTCTCTCCTCACAATCGTTCAGTCCTGTACAAGTAAGTCAAATACCCACCAAACGTGGTCCTTCCCTCTTCCTTTCCTTGTCATAAACAGATGGCAGTGTTCTCTTTTGACTTTTTAGCCACTTATCTGGTCCTGTCTCCTTCCAGCAAAACTGGACTACTCAGGGGGACCCAGAGCCCCCAGGGTGGGTTGGATTACTGCCTCCTCTCTCCTAGCATAGAGGAAAAGACCTGCAAAGGCCATCTGTTCCCACTGTCCCCTACCCTCTCCCTGCTCCCTTCTTCCTCATGTTTCCCTTCTTCTGGTGTCCCTCTCACCTCTTTGTCTGTCCTTTCTTGCCCCCAACCTCTCCTCTGCCCAGGGTCTTTGTGCCCAGCTTCACTTACAGGGTTTCAGCGCAGCTGGTGTGTGTGGGGGGCCGAGGGGTATCTGCCTGCCCCCTGACACTGCGCCTACGTCCCAAGGCCCCACCCCTGCACAACTCAAGCTCCGTGGCCTGCGGAGGTGCCTCGATATGCCAGGTGGAGCTGGCCCTGCCCCCCTGGGGGCACTGGGTCTACGTGCGAGTGGAGACACCATACCGGGGCCCTGGCAGGACCTTCCGCTTCCAGCTATGTGTGAGATTGCAAGGTCAGAACTCTCCCATCTGCCCCAGCCACCCAGCCTTTGCAGACATCTGTGGCTGGGAAGGGACCTGGGTGGCTGTGTTTGGTGACCCTCTGCCTTATTCCTACAATTTCCCCTATCCCACCCAGGCTCCTTTGTATACCCTGAAGGCTCCCACTCCAATTGGAGCTCCAAGTCTTTGGACAGTCTCCAGATCATTTTTTGCATCTGACTTGGAACAAATAAAGCCTCTCAGTGTCTTCCTTTATTTAATATCTCTTTCAGTTTCATGAGTTAGGCAGGGACAACCAAGACCTCTGGGACATTGTCCTTGCCCATGTAAGTCAGTGAGACAGCCTGTTACACTTAGTTATCTTAGTTTACACAGTTAGCAGTACTGACAGTTAACAGTTAAACACTTTAACAGTGTTTTCACTGCACTCTGGGAGGGACAGATGACCTTGATTCCTTCCAACCTGACATTGTATTAGCTAGGAAACCCCTGGGCCCTATCCTGTGTTCCTGGATATGGAACATTCCCTAGGAACATCATGTTCTAGTTCTCACCCTTTGCTAAAAACGGTCTGGCTCAGTTCTGGTTTGTGGTGGGGTTGCAGGGGTATGAGGGCTACAGGCCTCAGATCTGGTTTCCTTTCTTCACAGAATGCCCACAGCCCAGTCTGTCCCGTGCCCTGGTCCCTGGAGCTGCCATGAACATGCCCCAGTCACTGGGCAATCAGCCACTGCCCCCAGAGCCACCATCCTTGGGGACCTCTGTGGAGGCACCTGGGGGCACATCTCCACCTGAGCACTGCTGGCCAGTGCGCCCGACTCTGCGCAATGAACTGGACACCTTCTCTGTCCACTTCTACATCTTCTTTGGCCCAAGTGTGGTCCTTCCTCCTGAGCGCCCAGCTGTGTTTGCCCTGAGGCTGTTGCCAGTACTGGACAGTGGAGGAGTCCTCAGCCTGGAGCTCCAGCTCAACGCGGTACTCTTTGTTGAGAGCTGGGTGGTTGTCCTTCAGGGGAGCTCAAAGGAGTTTAAAGGTGTGTGGAGGCCTTACTTCAAGAAGCCTACCTAGGTTGCTTCTACATATCCTTCTGATTAGGGACCATGTCTTAGTCCAATTCTGGTCAACAGGCATACTCTGAATATCAACTGTTCTGTGAGTGGGCTTGGTCAGCCAGAGTGAGTCAGAGTGCTTGGGGTACCCCCAGCATTGTAGGCTGCCTTCCCACCCAAAGGGCCCCTCTCAGTGCAGCTCTTCACTCTTTCTTGCATGTCTTCTGAGTGAGTTCACCACCTCCTGAGGCCATGCAGTCATACATGGGATTCCTAACACCCCATCAAAATCTACTTCCATGAATTCCAACTCACTGACTTTTGTTTTGCTCAGAAGCCATATCCAGTAAATCTATCCCTGTCCCTTTGTCTTTAAATTTCTACTTTATTTTTTTGTGTAGTTTTAGATTTACAGAAAAATTGAACAGAAAGTAAAGAGTTCTCATAGACTACCTTTTTCTCTGCACAGTTTCCTGTTACTAACATCTGGCCTGAGCGTGGTATATTTGTTACATCTCTGTCCTATTGTAACAGCCCTTCAGGTGTTTCTCCCCAAACTCCCCAAAGCTGAAACAACCTGGGAGTCTTGGGACCCCCCAAAGTCATCAAGTCTGAAATAATGATCTGAGGTGGTCTTCCCAGGGTGGCAGGCAAGCCTTGCATTTGTACAGCCTGAGACCAAGTGACCTCTTTGAGTTGCTGCCTTACATTATGGGGTCATCTAGGGCTTATGGTAAACTAAGATCCCTGGGTCTTTTTCCTTCATTTTTATTTTCTTTAGAACACTTGTATACATTTCTTAAATCATAAAAGCAACAGGATACCTACTGTTCCGCCAATGAGATAGGATTGAAAAACAGTGTTTTCTGAATCAACAATTGAGAATTTGGCCTTGCCTGCTCATCAGTCTTTAGGAGGTTCTTGCTGTGGGGGACCTGGTGCCTTTCAGTTTTGGGGTTCTAAGAATGGAGATGAGACAGCAGCACTGGCTGCAGAGTACCTGGAGGAATGGGCTATCTAGTGAGGCTGGAGGGATTGACAGGCATGGGAGTCTGGGGTTGGTGCGGTGAGCCCACCTGAAGGATCTGACAACCTCGTCTCCACACCTGTCCTCCCCAGAGCTCCCTGCTCCAAGAAAATGTGACAGTGTTTGGATGCCTGACTCACGAGGTGCCCTTGAGCCTAGGGGATGCAGCAGTGACCTGTTCCAAAGGTGGGGTGAGGAGTGAGGAGGGAGAGGAGGCTGGGATCTGGGCAGGGCCGAGGGGGATGGCATGGAGAAGGACAGCCAGGGTCCAGGCCTCGGGAGCAGGTGGCTGAAGGTTCCTGGTTCCTGACCGCTGCTGACTGCACCTCCTTACCTCTCATTGCTCCCGCCCTTTTGCCTTCTCCCTTCAGAGTCGCTGGCTGGCTTCCTTCTCTCAGTCAGCGCCACCTCCAGAGTGTCGAGGCTGCGAATTCCCTTCCCGCAGACGGGGACCTGGTTCCTGACTCTCCGTTCCCTGTGCGGGGTGGGGCCTCGGTGAGCAGAGCCGGTCGGGTTGGGGTTGGGGTCAGGGCAAGGCCCAAGCCCCGGATGACAACCGATGTGTATCTAGGTTCGTGAGGTGCCGCAACACAACGGCCGAAGTGCGGCTGCGCACATTCCTGTCCCCAT
The DNA here is from genome assembly GCA_028451465.1 of Erethizon dorsatum. NCBI lineage: Eukaryota > Metazoa > Chordata > Mammalia > Rodentia > Erethizontidae > Erethizon > Erethizon dorsatum. The sequence continues at coordinate 38,710,286 of CM051822.1, read as the reverse complement.
GCGTGGACGACTGCGGGCCCTATGGCCAGTGCAAGCTCCTGCGCACGCACAACTACCTGTACGCAGCCTGCGAGTGCAAGGCTGGTGAGTGGGCTGGCTAGGGAGCTGGCGCATGCGATTCCAGGGCTGTAGGTGGTTTGGAGGGGTGGGTGTGCTGGACACTGCGGGGTGGGGCAGAATTGTCTGCCTTCTGACCTCCACCCTATGCCTTCCTGACCCGTAGGGTGGCGGGGCTGGGGCTGCACCGACAGTGCCGATGCGCTCACCTATGGCTTCCAGCTGCTGTCCACACTCCTGCTCTGCCTGAGCAACCTCATGTTTTTGCCACCCGTGGTCCTGGCCATTCGGAGCCGCTATGTGCTGGAAGCTGCTGTCTACACCTTCACCATGTTCTTCTCCACGGTATGGGGTGGCATCTCTGTCTTCACCTCTTTGCCATGTCCTTCCTTATTCGTGGTGGTGGTGGTGGTGGGGGCTTCATTTCTACCACGTTCTCCACTGCTTCGGGGATGTCTCTACCTTCACCGTGTCTGATGCAGCAGTGCCTCCCAACCTACCATGGTGTCATAGAAAGTGGTAATTCAGGCAAGGCACCTTGGGGCAAATGACCCAAGCTGTTTGCAATTTAATATAATGAGTGTGGGGCTCCAGGTGCCCCACACTGTGAGGAGACCTTTACTCAGCAGGTCAGCTGAGAAACTGCCCTACACCTTCACTGTGTTCTCTGTGCGGCGGGCAGGAGTCCACGCTAATGCCCACATCTCTGCACAGTCTTCACCTTCAACTCTTTCTGGATGTGAGGGCGAGCTACTCTGTGTTCATGTTCTGCCTTGGACTGAGGATGTCTGTGTCGTTAGCATGCTCATTTCTATGCTCTGAAAGCATGTTTCTCCATTCAGTCCCCATGGCCCTCCTTGATTTCTTGTGGGAACTTTTGGAAGACAAAGGGGATCTCTATATTGGGCAGTTAAGACAGTCTGGCTGTCAGAGTCCTCAGAAACTTTATCCTGAGGCATGGGAAGTGGCAATGTGATATAAAATCCCAGTTCCAGGAATACATTTTGATGTAGATTTCAAGTTTTTTTGTTTTTTTTTTTAATGTGGGTACTGGGAGTCGACCTCAGGACCTTGCGCTTGGCAGCAAGCCCTTGTGCCACTGAGCAATATCACTGGCCCTTTTATTCCTTTATGTGGGTATTGGGAGTCAAACTCAGGACCTCGCATTTGCCAGGCAGGCACTTATGCCACTGAGCTACCTCACCGGCCCTTTTTTTTTTTTGAGACAGGGTCTCACTGTGTAGTTCAGGCAGGCCTTGAACTCATTGTGTAGCCCATGCTGGCCCTGAACTTGTGGCGATCCTCCTGCCTCAGACTCCTGAGTGCTGGAATTATAGGTGTGTGCCACCATTAGATTTAATAGTTTTAAATCCCTCCATGCCAATTTCACAATTTCCACAATTTCTTCTCTGAATTTTCTTACTCCTCCACAGCTAAAAAAATCCACATTACAAGTAAGCATTTGAGATATGAGGAAGGGTAGAGAAGTGGGTTTGCTGATGTATCCTAACCCCCAGTTAGACTTTTCCTCCACCAGATGCTGCACCTAAGAATCTTGCTATCCCATTTGTTCTTGGCATTTGTGACATACAGTGCCTATCTATGAGCACTGCAAAAAAAAATCTTAGATGAATCAAGACTCTCCTAACGTCTTAGCAACAGGAAAATCACAAAAACAAATATGTGCTTCCCTGGTATTCAGGATTACTAGATCAGACATGTGTCCAGAGTACAAAAAATTCTGCTTATTATCCAGGATAAAGTAGGGGGCAAATGTGCTGAATTAGGGTCACAGGGTGAGGAGGAAGAGTAGGCTGTAGCCATACTGTGCAGAGAGACCTTGGCCCTTTAAGCAGCCTAAGAAGAGCATACCTCAGTTTTGCATGACTGGGCCCCTTTTTAGGCCCCTCTGATAGTGCCTCATTCTGTTTTTATTTTAGATGCTGTTTCTTATTGTCAGATGCCCTTCATGCTGTTGCTTTACCATATCTTCTAGCAACAGCTGTTCCACCCACCCACGCTCGACTTCATGCAGATCTAATGTGATTCATAATTAGTAAGAGTACCTTGATGTATCAGGAACCTAGAGCATGTGGGGAGAGCATATTCATTCCTCTGGGTTTGGCACAAGCATCCTGGGTATTGGCTCCAGTGTGTTCAGTGCTAGGTGACTCTTCATTATCTGGATACAATGGCGTTGCAGTCTGAAGAGAAAGACTTTTCCTCTAGTAGGAACACTGGGGGAGCCTCAAATGCCTAGTACTAAGTAAATTATTCCATCTTTCTTGAATAAGGCAGTAAGCAAGAGAATAAAGATCTGTCAGCTTTGAGGCATTGACTGAAGTCCTGCTCTAACTCCAATTCTTTTTCCACATGGGCAAAAATGTAGAGCTATTGGTCATTCAGTTTTCCAGAGGCAGTTTTTCTATTGTCACTCCCTTCCCGTTCTTTACTTAGTTTGGACTTATTTCATTCCATAGTAAGGTTGATTTAGGGATCCACTGGTCTTATTGCAGTTGACTGGGACAGTAGACAACAGTCATCTTCCCTGTCTTGAAATCTAGGACACCTGAGTAGCCACATGGGTTCCTTTCCAGGGTATAGGAGCAAAAGCAGGTTTAAAATTTAGGCATTTGTGATTAAAAAAAAGATAAAAATGTAAAAACAGGCCACAAACCTAGCACTTGATTTTTGTATGTAGCCAGACAGTTCACATAATGATAACAGCAAAATGAATGAATGCATGGTGTGCAAGACACTGCTAATTTAATCTTCACAATAGCACTAGAATAATAGGTAGGCATTTTTATTATATATATATATATTTTTTTTATAAGTGAAAGAAGGTTAAACATTTTGGCTAAGGGAGAAGGTGAATGGTGGAACTTGGATTCTCATTTATCCTGACTCTGGACCCCTCACATGTAATCACTGAGCTGTGTTGCTCTGCTTGCATCAGGGCAGTGAGCGTAAATTGATAAAGTTCTTACCCAACTTTAGTTTCCAGAAGTCCTGGAGTATGATGAGAAACACATGGCTCCAGTTTAGTAGCTCTCCCCAAATTCTTGTGATAGTTTTTTATTTTTATTTTTTGTGGTGCCTGTGATCGAACTTAGGGCTTTGCACATGGTAGGCAAGTACTCTATCAGTGAGCCACATCCCCAGACTGCCCCAAATTCTTAAGAGCCAATCAGGAGTGTTGTAGTCAGGTTTTACAAGGGAAAGGATTTAATACAGGACAAATAATTTATAGGATTATTTTGTACTAGTTACCCAAAGAGTCAAATACAAAAGACTGCAGGAAATCTGTCCACATACTAGAGACCCAAGGAATCCAGCTGACCTGCATGAGTCCAACTGAAGACTTAGAGCCCATGACAGTGCCCCCATGAGTCCAACTGGAGGCCTAGAGCCCACGACAATGTCTCGTGCAAGTCTGTTTCATGGATCTGCACTGGGAAGGCCCAAAGGTCGGTTGTGGAAGCTAGAAAGTCTGTGCCAGTGGGATGAAGGGTCTGTGCCAGCAGGCTGAGGGATCTGCACTGGAGACAGGAAGCAATGCTCAAAGTAAGGACCAGAGCTCCCCTGAAAATTACCACAGCCATCCTCAGTGACATTGAGGTCCCATGCTCCTCCGACAATGAGAACAGCCAAGTTCATATCAGGAAAGCCAGCGTGACAAGCTTCTCCAGGAGACTGAACAGTGTACCATCTTCCCCTCTGGAGCCAGGAAGTGATGCTCAAAGTAAGGACCAGCGCTCCCCCAAAGTGAACTGCAGCCATTGTCAGTGACAACAAGGTCCCAAGCTCCTCTGACGATGAGAACAGCCGAGTTCATATCAGGAAAGCCAGTATGACAAACTCCTCCAGGAGAACCAATAGCACCACCTCTTCCTCTCCAGTTTGCCTTTTTATGTTGTTGGCAACAATCTTCAGGTGGGCCCTCCACACCCAGAACCACGCTGATTCAGTTCAGCTGGGTGTTACAAATTGACCACCAGTTGTCAATCCACCACAATCCATCCCTGGTCAACTTGATAATCAGACACATTTCCTTAAACCATAGGCTCCACTGGCAGATTTGTGAAAAGTTAACATGTCTTGGTCTATTCAGGCTTACATTAGTATAACAATTACATATATACAATTCTTATTGCACTCATTTCTGCACCAAAAGCAAAATATTCAAAGGGTGATCAAAATTCAAGGTTAAAACCACATTACTTTGACTAATTAACCTGATTACAAACGTATATCTAAAAACTACATTAAAATCATATTTAAGAGAGTTATTTCAGTCACAATCCTTGCTTCCCATTAAGTGTTTTTTTTTATATGTGGGTACCGGGAGTTGAACTCAGGGTCTCATGCTTGCCAGGCAGGTGCTTATGCTGCTGAGCTATATCACCGGCCCCCCATTAAGTTTTTTTTTTTTTTTTTTTTGGGTACCGGGGGGTCGACCTCAGGACCTCGCGCGCCAACAGGCACCCGTGCCGCTGAGCGATATCACCGGCCCCTTTTTCGTATGTGGGATCCGGGAGTCGAACTCGGGCCCTCGCGCTTGCAAGGCAGGCGCGTACGCCACTGAGCCATCTCACCGGCCCCCCCATTAAGTTTTAGCAACAGGGCATGGCAAGACTAAAAAAACAGGGATCTCCTGCAATTCAAATACACTCTTCAGGTGAAAGGCTTCAGTTCATTTTTCCATTGTCATGTTCTTCCCAACAACCGTGCTCTCCTCTGTTTCATCCTTGCAATCCAAAGCTCCACTGGAGCCTTTCTTCTGGCCAAATGCTTCAAATCATCTTGTGGGCTCTTTGCTCTTAATTTCAAAGATAGATCTGGCCAAAAACTCTCAACAATAACCATGCCACCATCCTAACAGTAGACTGCACTAAAGTTTTTCTGCCACCCAGGTAATATCTCTAAACACAAGCAAAATGCAGACTAACTTTCTGCTAAAGCACAACATATGCTCCCTGGGATCCAGCAGCCAATGCAGTTCTTCTCAATAGAAGCCTCCTGAGCTTCATCTTAACCAGCAGCATATCCATCAGCACTCTGACTTTCCATGCTCTGACCAGAGTCCCCCATATAGTTTACAGCATACAGGGGCTGCTTCTTTAGCCAGTCTCCCAAAACCTTTTCAAATTAATTCCAAAGGCTCTTAAGCCATATGGCCAGGTAATGTCACAGCAATGGCCCTGCTCCTGGTACCGAATTCTGTGTTGGTTACTTTTCTCTCATTGCTGAGACAAAATACCTGACACCCAAAGTTAAAGGAAGAAAGATTTATTTAGCTCACAGTTTGTAGAGGTTTCAGTCCATATCAGCTGGCTTCAAGACAGGGTGGCATGGCAGAGGGGCAATAGTTCATGATGGCAGAAGACAGCAAAAGCAGCAAGAGCAAAAAGGGGCAAAAGGGGGCCAGTGAGATAGCTCAGCAGTATAAGCGCCTGCCTGGCAAGCACGAGGTCCTGAGTTCAACTCCCGGTACCCACATAAAGGAATAAAAGGGCTGGTGATGTTGCTCAGTGGCACAAGTGCTTGCTGGCAAGCACGAGGTCCTGAGGTCAACTCCCAGTACCCACATTAAAAAAAAGAAAAAAAAAAAAAAAAGCAAAAGGGGAGGGGAGAGAGAGCAAGCCTCTTTTCCTCCCTTATATTGTATGCAGGCTACCCACCCCAGGGCGAGTGTAGCACTCACAGCCATAATCCCAGCATTGGACCATGAATTGAGCACAAACTCTAGAAGCCTGCCCCCATGACTACATGAAGCTTTGGGGGGACATCTGGACAGAAACTATAACAAGGAGATTAGAAAATATAACCAAACAATATAAATATCCATCAGAATGAATATATAAAACATTGTGGTTGTGTGCCTTTAACCCAGATAGTCCAACCCACATGCTACTTGAGTCCTTATAATCAGATCCCCAAAGGCCTACATAGAGCCCATACCATGTGGCTGTCCTTGCCTTTTGCTGGCATCATGGCTGCAAGCCCACTGTCTCATTACCTCTTCTGCTCCTCAGACCATCACAAGTAATTCTCAGTGGCCCTTAGCAAAATCCATAACTGCTTCCAAGAGAAAATGGAATTAGGAAACAGTAAGAGAGGAACACTTAAGTTCCATTATATCCTGTGTGCAAATATCCCAATCTTTGGATGATTTAAATATGTTTGCATTTCCAGTTTGACATTCTGTGATGCCTGGGCACCCCATTTTGGAGCACTGGATGGACTGTATAGTTATAAAAATACAAAATTCCATAGAAAAAATTCAGGATAATTTTCTCCAAATTACCTCATATATAGGGTTCAAAGCTGAGGATGTGATCAATGTGGATTAGAACTATATTAATAGAATCTAGTTAGTATAAATTTCTTCTCTTAAATTCACCAAGTTTTCTGTCATTTCTACCACTATTTTTATTTCTGTTGACAAAAGGAGTACCAGTCTAAAATTTAGCCCACAAGTTTCAGTGGGACAATTCCCTCACAAATTTTAATTAACTCTATCGGTACAGATATTTCACAACCTTAAACAATCCCTTAGTCTTTTTAGAATACTTGGAGAATTATTAGCCATAGAATAGTACTCATGGTGACCCTCCTGCCTCAGCCTTTGAAGTGCTGGGATTATAGGTATTCACCACCATGCTTGGCTGGCATACTTATTTCTGGTCTTGAAGCAGAGAGTAACCAGTGTGTTATAGCTAAAGTAGAAAAAGACTAAACTAGTAATATGTTTAGGAACCAAATTAACTCTCAATCAGTATATATAAGAGAAAGTGTTGAAAAATTTCTTAGGCAAATTTAAACATTAATTCTCCACGATGTGGGAGAGGTGGTGGACACTATGCTTTTCCAGTTGTTCTTCCTGGTGTGAAATGCTATGCTTAGCGACTGCCTTAGGGACTACCTTTTTGCTGGGTTCCTTAGCCCCTGGGCACTGAGTAGGAGGGGATGGAGAGAGCCCATTAGTGGAGGTCCTGAGAGTGAAGCCCCATTCAGAGACTGAGATATCAGGAGAAATTCGGACATGTGGGGGAGTTTTGAGGGTCTAAATGGGCTATGAGACCAGAGGCAGGCCCAAAGCTTAGGCTGGGGATAGGGGCTATTGTGGGACCCATAGTGAGCATATGGAGATAGGGAAGAGAATAGCCTCATTTTGAGAGATCTGAGTCCCCTGGCCTGGCTTCTCCACTACACATTCCAGAAACGAGAAGCTCAGAGCTGCCAGATACATATGGCTTATGAAGCAAACCAGGCCTTCCTACCATATTTTTCTCAGGAGTGGAGGAGTCAGGCATTTCCTAGTTCTGCTCACCTGTGACCTCTGACCTCTTTCTCCGACAGCGGTGCACCATCCCTGTGGCTTCTTTCTCTTCTTTCATACACCCAGGCCTCCACCCCAAGTCCATTCAACACCTGTCATTTCTTCTTCTAGTTCTATCATGCCTGTGACCAGCCAGGCATTGTGGTTTTCTGCATCATGGACTACGACGTTCTACAGTTCTGTGATTTCCTGGGCTCCTTAATGTCCGTGTGGGTCACTGTCATTGCCATGGCTCGTTTACAGCCCGTGGTCAAGCAGGTCAGTCCAGAGTGGGCCCTGGGGGACAACCAAAGCCAAGATCCACTTAAAATCCACTACTGTCCTCTCCCTGAGGGTTTTTCCAAGTGCTTCTTGCCATCCTGGCTCAGGCCCTGGAGTGCTGTCGTTGGTACTAGTCCAGGCCCTGGAGTCCTCTTTCCCTAGGTGCTGTATTTGCTGGGGGCTATGCTGCTGTCCATGGCTCTGCAGCTTGACCGGCATGGACTCTGGAACCTGCTTGGACCCAGTCTCTTTGCCCTGGGAATCTTGGCCACAGCGTGGGTAAGAGTGGGGAGGGCTGTGTGTGTGTATGTCTGGGTTGAGGGAGCAAGACTTGGGTGCAGGGCCCTGGCCATCTCAATTTAAGGTGGGCTTGGCTTGTCGCCATCACCTGCTCTCCACGGTGTCCATTCCACCCTTGGCAGGTGCCTTTAGGTCACAACCAGGCTTCAAGGGAAGCCTGAGACTGCCCAGCTCTGGCTTGGGTTCCAGGGTCTTACATTCCTAAACCCCACTTCTCTGCTTCCCCCAGACAGTACGCAGTGTCCGCCGTCGGCACTGCTATCCACCCACATGGCGCCGCTGGCTTTTCTACCTGTGTCCAGGCAGCCTTATTGCGGGCAGTGCCATCCTACTCTACGCTTTTGTGGAGACCCGGGACAACTACTTCTACATCCATAGCATTTGGCATATGCTCATTGCCGGCAGCGTGGGCTTCTTGCTTCCTCCTCGTGCCAAGACTGAGCACCGGGTCCCGTCTGCAGCCCGGGCCCGGGGCTGTGGTTACCAGCTATGCATCAATGAGCAGGAGGAGCTGGGCCTTGTGGGCCCAGGAGGAGCCACTGTCAGCAGCATCTGTGCCAGCTGAGAAGGGCTTTGGTGCAGGCCCCTTGGGAGGATAAACCCTTTAGGGTTCCTCCTGGGTGTGAGGAGCCTTTCTGGGGACAAGAGACAAGCTGTATTTCTTGAGGACTTGGAGTTTTTCTGAAGGACATTGAATTCTTCCAGGGACCGGGAGCCTTTCCCAGGGCATGGGAAACCTCTTGCATTCATGGAATCCTTCTTAGGGACTGGAACTATGCAGGGCACAGAGCCCCCGCAGGACCTTCTGGGGCATGAAGCCCTTCCCAGGGATGTGGAGCCGTCCTACAGACATGAATTACTTCCTAGGGAGGCAAAGTCCTGTCAGGAACATGGCATCATTCCAGAGGAAATGGAGTCCACCTTGGAGAAATTGAGTCTCCAGATTTTCCTAGAGACTCAGCAACTCTGGCCTCAGGCTTCCTTCCCAGAAGCAGGATCTGGGCTCTTCTGTGCTGGAAATGGGGATTTCAGGACAGATGGAGCTGGAACTGGGGCTTGGTGGCTGGTATCCTGAGCTGGTACAAGTGGAGTCTGGTGTATCTCCAATGAAATATGTGCTGGTTCTGTGCTGCTTTTTTCCACCCTGGGGTCAGGGTTTGGGGGAGGAAGGAAAGAAGAAGCCAAGGAAATAGCAAGGGTGATGGGAGCCCAGCCTGAAAGAGCCACTGGGAACTGCTATCTGAGGCTTCTGCCCCATTATGCACACACTCTCATCCCTCTCATCTGGTTGCCGTGTTCATTTCCAAACACTGCCTGATGCCTTTTTTCAATTTCTAAAGGGCCCAGCCTGCAATAGTTGAGGTTGTGTATGAGTGTATGTGTGTGTACTCGTGTGCGAGCACGCATGAGTATGTGTATACTGAGATGAATCAGTGAAACGTACCTCCCTCATCATGCCTACACACCCAGAGAAGGAAGCCAAGGTGCCAGGAAGTTCGAGTAACAGGTATATATTTCAGATTTACAGACACTATCACAAGTCCATAACTTCTATTTTGAGCCTCCATTTTTCCTGAATGCCAGAAATAATCTTCTGTAAACTGGGATTTCTTTTTCCATGAGGGTTATAGCTGAGTACTGAGGGTCTTACATAACCTAAGAAGTTGGGAGGACATTCTCTGTGGTCGCCAGTGTCCGGACTTCACCTGCCTCCTGAGATTTCCATCATCCCATCTGATTCCTATTCAGTGGCCCAGATAGGCCATCTGGATGCAGGGAGTGTTCTTGTTCCCGTGCATAACCCTTATAGTCCTGAAGTTCTGCCCACCACTTCTGTGCCACCTTTGGAGACCTGTGAGGTTGTCTAAGGCCTTGGCTGCTCAGACACACTGTGAAGCCATTTCCGTTCTGGGGTTCTGCTCTGGGTTTTACTTGAAAAAGTAGACATGAATTGCTCCATGTTTTTACCCTGCAGACCTGTCTAGAGGCTTGGCAGAGGACTCCTTCCTTTTGGGACCTTCTTGTGTCGGTGCTGTCACTACATTTCTTCCTCCTATCCCTTCCTTCCCCATTTGTTAATCTGGAGGTGAGGAAGCCTTACTGTTATTTTCTCTCAAATCTTTTATCTGTACCTAAGTCTTTTCTGTTTCCTTCAGGGCTGGGCTGCTGAAGCTCAAAAGCCAGCAAGCCATCCCTTCATTCTCTGCTTTCTACAGTCATGTCTCTTCCTTGGGGCACTGAGTAGAGAATGATGTGGCCTACTGAATGGTGAGAAGGAGTGAGGGTATGTGGACTAGGTGTCTGTTCCTATATCAAAAATGTTATTCCTTCATTCTAAGATAGATCTATGTCACTAAGAGGCTTGAACCCAAATAGCTGGAGTTCAAGGCTGGATCAGGAGAGTACAGAAGGCAATGAAGAGGGAACAGGGTTAGGACACAAGCTACCAAGCTGGGGGCTATTGGAAGGTGCTTTTGAAAAAGAAGGCCTTGTGAGAGGATTACACAAGTTCCCATAATGCCGAGATGCAGGGAGAGTGTTCTCTGTGGTTAAAAGTGTCCATGCTGCATCCCTACCCTGAGATTCCTGTTGTTCTACCTGGTCCTTACTCAGTAAAGCACTTAGAACACTCAGCACAGTGCCTAGCCTGGTGCATGATACGTGTCCAATATATGCCAGCTCAAGGTCACAGCATCTGGGCATGGGGAGAACAACAAGGGGAGACACAGGGGTGGGAAAGACTGGTTTTAACTCAGGGAAGTAAGCAGATTACAGGGGGCCTGATCTGGAGGGTGTGTGAACAGAGTTAGGTAGATGGGCTCTGTTCTTTACCATTTGGGAAATACAGAACTGGTAGAGTGATTTAAGCAGCAGGGTATCGTGGCCAGATTGGTATTTTGATGGCTGGTGTGGGGGGGATGCGTTTGGGGAGAATTGGAGGACAGGGTAGTGAGAGAGAAATGGTGTATACAGTTTCAGTGGGAAGGAGGGGACAGATTTAAGAGTTCTTGGGAGGTGGTTTCTACAGACTTAGCGATTGATGGGATAGTGAAGTATGAGAGAAAGTCTAGGATGACCACCTAGAAAGCCATGTTTCTGGCTTTGGGTGATGGTGCCTTTCCTTGAGATGGTGATGCCACTTGGAGTTGGGGATGATGAGTTCAGTTTTATATATTTTGAGTTAGAGGTGTTGGTGGGATTCCTGGAGGTGGTGGGGCACTAGCAATAAGACAATGCTGGGCATAGTAACTGAACCAGGCTGGAACCTTTGGTTCTTTTCTGTCTTGTCTCATTGCAGAGAGCCCAAGATCCAAACCAGCCCTGTCTGCCTGGGATACAGGGCTGTGGCAGCAAGTACTCCTGCCCCCTGTGTGTATCTGCACACACAGCCACACTAAGACCCCTGACCACTGCCTGGAGTGTGTTCAGCAATACAGCCTCAATCCACAGATGGTGATGGGAGAGCTTCCAAGTGACAACTCAGTTCAGCAAGTGTGCTGTAGGGAAAGCCCTGTGGGAGCTACAGAGATGAGTCAGACTATGACATCCTGCCCTGAAGAAGGTCTCATGCTGGTGAAATGTCAAGAATGCAGCTCAGAATGAGATAGGTGCCAAGTAAAAGGTCCTGACAAAGTACTGTAGGATGTAAAGAGAACAATTTCAAAGTGCATCAGGAAAAATTGCATGAAAGAGATGGTGTCTAAGCTGGCTTTGAAAACTCGTCCTCAGTATGATCCGCGAACAGCATGAGCAAAGACCTGGAGGTGCGGGCAGTACAGATGATGAGAGGGGCTGGCCTGTGTGAAGGACACAGTGGCAAGTCAGGCTGAAGAAGCAGGTGGGCCCAGATTCTGGAGGGCTTTGAAGATCAGTGGACTTGAAGCTATGGTAATAGGAAGCCATGCAAGATCTTTTATCAGAAGAGTGATAAATCAATTAGGGTTTGACCAAAGTGGCAGAACCACTGAGCCATATAAGGAATTTATTATAGAGATTACACCTATATGGCCTTGGGAGCAGTGAGAGAAACCTATACAAAGCTGGTACCTCTGTATTTGGTGTTGGCCTGAAGTTGCTGTAGGCCCACCAGGTTGGCAGTTGGGAAAGAAAGCTGGTTTGAATTAGGAGTGTAAGGGCAAAAATAGAGCCCAGGAGGCCAAGCTAGAAGCTGAGTGTAGTTCTCACTGTCTTCAAGTTCAGTGATAGAGTTATCCTGCAGGAGAAGTTGGGACCTTTTGCCACAGAGCTGCACTTGGAGCAGACTGACAACAGTGAGGGAGATGATCTGGCTGGAACTGAACAGGGTATACTGACAGATGAGTGTTCCTGTGGTACCTGGTGCCACTTAGGCCTGTGGCAAAGCAGAAACAATGTGGTAGAAGGGCATGGCAGGAGAAAGCTGCTCACCTTATGGCAGCTAGGAAGCAGAGAAAGACAGAGCCAGAGAGGAACAGGCTGGGACCTCATAGTCCTCAAGGTCATGCCTCCATGATGATGCATTCCCTTCAACAAGGGCCCACCTGTTTCTGTCACCTCCCAAGAATGTAATAAAATTATGATTTTTCTTTTTTTTTTTTTTGCAACTAGGTAGTTCAGGCTGACCTTGAACTCACTATGTAGCCCAGGCTGGCCTTGAACTCACAGTGATCCTCCTGCCTCAGCCTCCCAAGTGCTGGGATTACAGGTGTGTGCCACCACACCCGGCTATAATTTTTTTTTTTTTTTTTTTTTTTTTGAGACAGGATCTCACCATGAAGTTCAGACTGGCCTTAAACTCACTATTTAGCTCAGGCTGGCCTCGAACTCACACTTGTGGTGATCCTCCTACCTTAGCCTCCCAAATGCTGGGATTACAGGCATGTGCCAATATGCCTGGCTCTAAAATTGTGCTTTAATCAATGGATTGATTCAATGATGAAGTTAAATCCCTGTGATCCAATCGCCTTCCTGAAGTTCAACCTCTGAACACTTGAAAATTTTGGGGGACATTTAAAGATCCAGTTGGGTGTGGTGGCACACACTTGTAATCCTAGCACTTGGGAGGCTGAGGCATGAGGATCACTGTGAGTTCAAGACCAGCCTGGGGTACAAAGTGAGTTCAAGGCCACTCTGAACTACATAGCAAGACCCTGTCTCAAAAAACAAAAGAAAACAAAAGATCCAAACCATAGCATCTTCTAAGCTCGTGGACATGTCTCTTGTGGGCAACCCTAAGCAGTCCCAGACAGAGAAATTCTGGGAAGCACACTTTCAACCTTGTTTAGTTGAACTAGTGCAAAGCTGCCACAAATGAACTAACCAGAGCTTTGCTGAGATGATTAACCTGGCACAGTCCAAGAAGAATGGATGGTCAGGGCAGGGGAAGCAAAATCTCTGGTGGCTCTTGGGTTGATTTGGCAGAATGACATGTGGTCATTAAGTATTCATAAATCTCCCAGGCCTCTCTTTCCTTCCAAATATAGTAGCTGGGCTTCTCCTCCACCTTGATGTTAGATGTGGCCGTGTGCCTCCTGATGGACAATGAACTGTTAGTGGAAGAAAGCATGAGTACTTGTGAGTGGAAGCTATGAGTTTGTGCAGACTTTGTTACCTTCCCTTTTCCTTTTGTCATACTGAGATCTTCCGGATGGTAACTGCTTTGTCCTCCTAAGTCCCAGAGGGTGAGGAAAAAGACACAGAGCAGAACCCCAGCCTAGTTCTAATGGACCTGAAGCATCAGTGAGAAATAAACCTTAATGGTTTTAAGCCACTGATAATTTGAGGTCATCACCACAATATAACCTAGCCTAGGCTGGCTGATAGAGATGAAGAACAGCAGCAAAACTGGGACATTTTCCTGGAGAGCAGACCTCCCCCTAGCAGAGCTGTGATAGCAGCTTTCACCTCCATGTTCCTCAGGCTATAGATGATGGGGTTTAGTGAGGGTATCACAGCCCCATAGAACAATGTGATGATTTTGTCCACATTGGGGTCCTTGGCCTTGGGCTTGAAGTACATGAAGGAAATGGTCCCATAGAAAACCACCACCACCATGAGGTGGGCAGAGCAGGTTGAGAATGCTTTGCGCCGGCCTGTAGCAGAGGGCACCCTGAGAATGGCAACTAAGATGAAAATGTAGGACAGGAAGATGAGTAGGAGTGGGGTCAGTGTCAGAACAGCTGTGGCCACCGTTAATGTCACTACATTGAGAGAGACATCCCCACAGGCCAGTTTAAGCACTGCCAAGATCTCACAGAAGAAGTGATTAATGACATTATGGCCACACAAGGGGAGGCGCCAGACAAGGATGGACTGCAGCAGCGAGTTGGCAAAGCCTGTTCCCCAGCTCAGCCCTGCCATCCACAGGCACGTCTGCCCTCTCATGAGCTCTGGGTACCTAAGTGGCTGGCAGATAGCCGCATAACGGTCATACGCCATCACAGCCAGGAGCAGGCATTCTGTAGCACCCAGCGCTAGGGTCAGGTACATCTGAAGGGCACAGCCCGAGAAGGAGATGGTCCTTTGGGTTTTCAGGAAATTAGCTAGCATGAAAGGCACGAAAGAGGAGGTGCCACAGATGTCTATGAGCGAGAGGTTGCTGAGAAAGAAGTACATGGGATTGTGCAGGTGGGGGTCCAGTGTGATCAGCCCTAGGAGGAGGGAGTTCCCCAGTACAGTCACACAGTAGATGCTCAGGCAAAACCCAAACAGGACCACCTCTAGGTTATGATGCTCCTGGAGCCCCAGCAGGACATATTCCATCACAGCTGTCCAGTTCGCCCCATCCATCTCATTCTCTTTCCTTTTCCATCTGGACCACACTCCTTTTTGGAAAAAGCTCTGACTGGCAGGGACATGTAACCTGCAGCAGCTCAGGCTCACTCTGTGGCATTAGCTTCACCGTCTGTAGAAGGAGAGACTTGGATTTCAGGTCTGGGGCTAGCCCTCTCAGCTCTGCAGTTCTTCTGACATAACTTGGGCAAGGATGTTTCACATGCTGGCCCCTTGGGCTCTTTGCTGTCCTCCCCAGGGTTTGCTTAGAGGAGACAATAGAGTAGGATTCATATTTGACTTGCTCCCTTGGAATTGCAAATGTTATGACTATTCAGAGGAAGCATCTTTTTTAGTTATGACTTCATACGACTGAATTATGCCCATAATATTTCAGATGCATTCATTCACTGACTATTTATTGAGTCTCTCCTCTGTGCTAGGCATTGTTTCAGGTGCTGGGGCTCCAGCAGTAAGAAAAAAAATAAGTGAACCAAAAGATTCCACACCTATCACAGTTGCTGCCCCCCTTCCTTGACGGAGGTGAGATGGGTTCCGGAAGGCAGCGTGTGAGCATAGATAATTCTGCCCCATATCCTTTGGGCCATGAAGATGGAACATTGGTGCCACAGGATGTGTAAGTGTGATTTCAGGTCCTCTCTCCTAAAGGAATCATAGACCATTACTATTATTATTATTATTATTATTATTATTTTTGAGACAGGGTCTCACTGTGTAGCCCAGGTTGGCCTCCTGCCTCAGCCTCCTGAGTGCTGGGATTACAGGCGTGTGCCACCATGCCCGGCTTAGACCATTAATTTTTAACATGACATACAAGTACATACACATCCCAGTAGAGCTACTTGTCACAAGATTTAACACTGGCCATTAAAGCCAGTGACTTACTTCTTGGCTTCCATATTGCTTTGTAGGATAAGTGCAGTTGGCAGGGATGCCATACAAGGGAATCAGGTACTAATCTGGCAGAAGTATAATCAGTCACTGACTAACTTTAGAAAAGGAGGAGTGGGAAGGGCTTCAGTTTCCTCCCAGGCAGCCGCCACTGCTCTGCTGAGCTGGTCTCACTGCCTCCTTGGGTAAGGCCAGTATCAAGTATTCACGGGAGGGAGCCTAGGTGCCTCCGAGGCACAAGGGTCTTAGGACAGGAAAGCTATCTTATGGCCCATGTGGTCCCTGGTCTAAAGGAGAAATAGGAGCTGAGCATGAACTTTTATCCTTCATCCTGGGACAGTAATGAAGCCCTGTCTTTTCTCCCGGGCTGAAGTTTTCCCCGTGATCCCTTAATTGTATCCACCATTTGTAGGGACGGAATACTCATCCTTACCTGAATAAACCATGTCTGTTTCCACCTTAAGACATGGGCATGTCCTTCCTTCCCAGTGAGCAAGTTCCTGCTCATTTTTCAGATCTAAACTCCATGTCCCCTCTTTTTTCTGCCTCTGTCCCGTGTAGAGTTACCTCTTAATTCTTGTGCTCTCATAGTCCTTGCCTGTCCCTCCAAGTAACTGTGTAGTATGTTGTGCACCTGTCTTCTCTACTACACTTTGAAAGTAGAGCTCCATCTCCTTCCTTTCAGCACCACATAAAACAATATGTGTGATACTGACCAGATCATTTGGGCTCTCTGAAATTCAGTTTTCCCCTTAAAAATTGGGTTACTGTGCAGCACAGAGGAGACACACATGAAGCTGCTTGTGAACTACCCAGGGTGATATAAAAGCATGTTGTTACTGAGGCTCCTCATGGAAGGCCACATCTTCTGCCACAGGCACCTGCTGGGCCTGTACTTGCCACACCCCAGACAAGGGTTCCTGTGTCTTTCATGACATCCTTTACCCCCAGAGCCTGTGGGAGCTTTTCATTCTCTACCCTGAATTAAGCTGATAGTTAAAGAATAGTTTCTGGAACATACCAGGGCAGTTGCTTCATCTGGGTCAGTAACTCACCTTAACACTTATCCATCTGAAGATTTTAAGGCAGGGGTCTCTTGTTAAAGTTGGCAAAAAGATGAAGAACTGCCCAAGTGTGATGGCGCATTCATTTACTCACTCAGCTGATAGTTACTGAGCACGTCCCCTGTGCCAGAGCCTGTGCTGGGTGTGGACAATACGGCAGAGACACGTGACTTCGGCCATCTCAGAGTTTGTAGTCACTTATGCATTTGGTCTCAGTGTCCTTGGATGTATCCCTTCCTGTCTTTGAGCTTTAGACCTCTGGGATTCTCTTAGAATCTGGGGTATAAAGATAGAGTCAAACTTGAAAACTGAAAAGAAGATTTGACAAGCCTTTCAAAGGGCTTTGTCTTTGCTGGGCATGTGGTTACAAAAAGACCTATATTCATTTCAAATTCTGATACCTGTTTCTAAGCAGGTGAAGGGTGGGAACCCACCGACTTTGCATTTCTCTTTCTCATCTTTGCCTCTCAGAAAAAAGCCCCAAGTGGGAATGGCAGAGGCTTTTATGAGCAGGCTCTGGTCTGCTCTTTCTTTTTACTCCCACTACATCCCTCATGTGCACTCACTCCAGCCTCACCAGACCACTTCCATGATTTGGACAAAGCTTGCACATTCCAGTCTTGTCTGCTTTCCCATGAGCCCTCTTTAGGCTGGACTGACCTTTCCTGTCCCCTGGCCGCTCAAGGTTCAGCTCATACCCATCTTTTCTGTGCTGCCTTCTCAGATGCCTCAGTAGGACTGACCACCCCTGCGACAGGATGGCCCTCCCAGCTATTAGCACAGATTAATTTCATTCTGCCTGCGTTATGGTTACTTTGCTGTTTCTGACTAGTCTGTGAAACAAGTCTGTGCTATTGAAGTGAAAGGGTCATGTCCCAGTCATCACTGTCACCCTGCAGTGCCCTGCACCCACGAGTGTCAGTGATCATCATTCAAATTGAACTGACTGTTAATTCAGATTCAGTGCTGCTGTTCTGTCAAAAATCCTGATCCCCATGTCCCACTTTGAGATCAACAGCCCCTCCCCACGTCAACACACACCCCAACAGAATGTTGCAGCCTATGTAATTGCCAGGGGAGCTTTGGGGGTCAGTCTCCTACCTGTGGGAACAGCTGCTCTTGCTGGAGGGCTGCATCAGGAGCATGTGGGCTGCCTTGCAATTGAAGAGTCTGATCATAACATATTCATGGAAATTAGAACTAGCCCAAAGAAGTCTGAGTCTAGCAAACACCATGCTTCCAGGCTACTAGGAGCTTTAGCTCTGCAATGTGGGCACAAGATGGGACACCAGGGAGTGCCAGGATGGGCTGGGTTATGCTGCAGTAACACACAACCTCGTAATTTTAGTGACTTAACATGAGAAAGGTTTCTTTCTTTTTCATGCTACATGTACGTGGTGGGCTTCGGGGGCTCTACTCAAAGACGTTGGCTGATGAAGGTTCCACCTATGGATGGGAAGGACAAACTGGAGAATCTCCTAGAAGCAGTGAAATGCTTAGTCCCAGAAGTGACATTCTTCATATCTGCCTACAAGCCGCTAGCTCCTTGTAGTTCTAACACATGCCCAGAAGGAAGGGAACCAGAAATATTGTTGAGCAGACTCTACATTTGGATACCATGGTGTTTCACAACACACTCAGAAAGCTATTCTACCATCTGTCTGCCATGCCACATACTCTGTCATGTTCCAGAAAACCAGATTCATAGAATGAAAGGAAATTGAGCAGATGGGGAGGAAGAGGACCTGGGTTTGATTCTTTGTTCCTGTTCTGCTGTGTGACTTTGGCCCAGAGTCTCTTTCTGGGAAATAGAGCCATTCAATTCAGTGATTATTCCATAATCTCCAAAACGTTTCCTCACATCTTTCTAGAAACTTCCATTGCTAAGATCTGACAGACCAGGTTTAGTTTGCAAGGTAAATATCACATTAATCTCATTGGCAGGAAATTTAACTTTTGCTATTTAGTACTTTAGGATTCATAAATTACCTTGAAAGAAAGGAAGGGGAATAGGAAGAGGAGAGCTTCAGGTACAGCTTCCCTGAAATGCTTGGATCAGGGATTCCTGTGTCACTGCTTCCTCCCTGTGTGGCAGAGGAGAAGTTGAGGGTGGGCTTTGGAGTTAGATTGACCAGGGCCCAAGCCCAGCCCTACCATTTGCTCGCATTTCCTCAGCATCCTTACCTGCAATGGGAAAGACTAGTATTTCTTTGGAGCAGGGGTTTCTTTTGAGGATCCAGCGAGATGAAATAAAGTTCTTAACACAGAGCCTGGCATGTAGTAAATAGTGAGTGGTGGATGATATTATAATCATTATTGTTATGAACCATTCCCCTTATTGTGACTTTTAAATTTTAGAAAGATTTCATGAGAATAACATGCCAGATGAATGCACCATACCTCCTAATACTGGCCCAGTCGCTGAAGTGTATGCAGGGAGCTGGAGCCAGGCGAGTTGACCCGAGGCTTGGGGGAACCAAGGGGATATGCTGAGTTCATTACCAGCAGTACATGGTGCTAGAGTGGGCCAGGTTGAGGGGCCCCAAGGACCAGCCTCCTGGTCCCCTGTCACATAGACAACCTGCTTGTTCCCTGCTCTTGGGGACCTCACAGTCCCAGCCCAATTTAAAGTTCAAACTCTGCAACTACTCAAAGTAGCAGGCTTGGCAGCTGAGGGACATGGGTATCAGAGACTCAAGGTTCCTTGTCCTGCTCCAGGGGAACCTTGCTGGAGTGAGGAGGGCACAAGAGAGATGCAGGACAGGAAAAGTGAAGACTGGGCCTGTTGTAGCCTTGCACCCGAGATGCCACACTGGGCCCAGCACTGCCCCTCACTAGGCCTGGGGATTTGGCCTGTGAAATGGGTTATCTCCTTGCTAGGAGGACCTGGATTCATCCAAGTTTATGGAAATTTAATTGCTTTTAAGATGTGACACCTTCAATATGTGAGAGAGACCTTCCAAGTCACAGATCTGTTCAAGCACATGAGTTTTTACAGGCTTCTTTATTCCTTTTCCCTTTCCTTCCTGTCCTTTCACAATACAGAATAATAACGACACAGTTTAGACACTAAAAAACTCAATAAAGCAGCAGAAGTTGCAGATTATCGTAGTACACTATGATTTGTCTTCTGGAATTTTATCAGGAACACAGACCAAAGTAAAAATTGGGAGATTATTAGTACTTATTTTCTATCTTCTCATACAACAGTGCCTCTTTGCGTCCCTGGGGAAACCTGAACTCAACAGGTCAGAGGCATATTCATTGTCTCCACTCTGCCCCCATCCTCTGTGCTCTCCCTATATATTTTCCTACATATTATATATATATATATATTTTGTGTGTGTGTGTGTGTGTGTGTGTGTGGATACTGGGGGTCGACCTCAGGACCTTGTGCGCCAGCAGGCACCCATGCCGCTGAGCGATATCACCGGCCCTTTTTTCGTATGTGGATTCCGGGAGTCGAACTCAGGACCTTGCGCTTGCCAGGCAGGCACTTATGCTGCTGACCCATCTCACCAGCCCCCTACATATTATAGTTTAATCTCCCAAATATTGTGTATATGTACCTGTCAGTATCTCCTGAATATTTCTCATCTCTGTCTTCTCTGCTTCACTGCCCACCTCAAGTGCCTGACTGCTGCAGAAGCCTCCTTATTTCCCACCCCCAAGCTGTGCCTTTTCCTCTGACATCTACTCTCTCCCCTATTTTTTTTTTTTTTTTTGGTGGGTACCGGGGGGTCGACCTCAGGACCTTGCGCGCCAGCAGGCGCCCGTGCCACTGAGCGATATCACCGGCCCCTTTTTCGTATGTGGGTTCCGGGAGTCGAACTCGGGCCCTCGCGCTTGCCGGGCAGGCGCTTAAGCCGCTGAGCCATCTCACCGGCCCTCTCTCCCCTATTTCTTAAAATGAATAACTTTTTTAAAAAGTTCAAAGTCATGTTCATTTTAGAAATATTGGACAATACTGAAAATAAGAGAAGAATACTTATCTGCAATCCCATCTTCCAGAGAAAACAACTGTTAGTTAATATTTTGTCATAGCTTCCCAGAATTTCCTACACACACACACACACACACATATATATATATATATATATATATATATATATATATATATATATGAAAATATGCTTTAAAAGTAAAATTAGGAAGATATTGAGTACAATGTTATGTGTTCATATATTTTCTATTAGTTTTATTGTGAACATTTTCTATCATCAAATTCTTAAAAAAATTTCTAATGGTTGCATCACATTCAGTTATTGACTCCACCAGGATTTACTTAAACATTCTTCTATGGTTGAATATGAAGATTATTATAAGTTTTTGTTACTATAAACAACTAACTCTGAGATTAATATCTTTCTATATAAATCTTTGTACTACTTAGATTAGAATCCTATAAACAGCAGTGTGGGGTTAAAACAACCCAGGCGTTTTTAAGGCTCTTAATTCATATTCCCTACTTCCTTTGCAGGAAGATCATTGATTCCCATCTCCCCCAGAAGTGTATAACACTGTACCTTACCTAACAATAGATGTGATAGTGAAAAAATTCTTCACCGAATGTGTAGAGGAAGATGGTGTCCAACCAGTGACTCTTCTGAAAGTAAATCTGACTGTGACAGTGCCACAGGATGAAGTCCACACTCCTGTTAGGGGCACCCAGAACCCAGAAGAATGGCTGATCCTTGGCCAGCCTTGGCCAGCTTTCGCTCGGGCATGGTCAGAAAGGTTTGAGAGTCTGACAGTGACTGGGAGCCACTGAGAATGATGATGCCTTCTCCTTTGGCTCTGTTCTGACCCACACAGGGAGTAGACAGAAGGCCTGGGAGGGAAGCCGTGGGCTCATGCTGAGCTGTGTTGATCTGCAGGCAGTGGGCAGGAGGGCTGGACTCTTGCTGAGAAGCCAAACAAGCCCAGATCTTCCACAGTACAGAGGCCACTGAGGCCAGAGCAGGCAAGGGAGTGAAGTGCTTTGGGAGTCCAGGTCTGTTTCTGCTGTGTGCTCACTGAGTTCTCAGCAAGGGAAGCTGCAAAGAGGCTGAGTACCAGGCAGGAGCAGCTATGGAAGCCTCCCAGAGATGGGGTGAGGAGGGGCACAGCAGCCCCCAAAGCCAGGTGAGGCCTGGGCAGGCAGCACTGGAATTTATAGATGTTCCTGCTACTAAAGGGGGAATGGGGACCTGTAGGCTCTGGGCTGCTCTGGGTAGTTGGTGTCCCAGGGCCAGATAGGTCTGAGGATCTTGAACTCTGGGCCTCATTGCTGCCTCTACTGTGACCTCCCAGAGGGGAGAGGCTTTGCCTGTCATCTGCAGACTCCATCCCAGCTCTGCTTAGATTTGGGGATGACTCCAGGCTCTGCCATTACCATCCTTAAATTGCCATGTTCATGTATTTCTGAAACTTGTGCAGGACCTGAGATTGAGTAATTCTGGAGGCCAGGACAAAAGCGGAATGGGACGCTCTGTGCTCTTGGAATGGCATTGGAAACCAAGATCTCGGGAGGGGCACAGTGAGAGGAGCAAAGTGGGGTGGCTCCCTGCAGGTGGCATGGGGCTGAGCCTGAAGGGTTAGGTGGTTCTTTTGCACGTGGAGTGTGTGTTGGGAGGAGCTACTTTGTGTGGAGAATTCACGAAGAGTTCAGAGCTGGGCAGTGCAGGGAAGGGCGAGGCTGTGGGGCAGAAGACTGGGGAGCTGGTCAAGCAGGGCCAGCTGTAAGAGGCTCAAGTGCCCCTGCAGAAGAGAGCCACTTTGTACTGGGGCAGTGGGGAGCTGTTTGTGAGTTTCAGTGCAAAGAGTGATGCAATCTTATGTGCTTTTCAAAATAATTCCTCTGAATGCTGCCTGGAGCATAAATTGGAAGGAGGAACAAGACTGAAGTCTTGAGAGCAGCCAGGAGGATGCTGTGGAGGCCCAGGGAGGGAGGCTGTGTTTGGGCCTGGGGCCACAGCTGGACAAAGAGCAGAGGGGAATTTGTGAGCTCTTCTGTGGCAGAATTAGTGGAACATGGTGCTGCCTTTCTGGGATAAAGTCACCTGTAGCCCTATGCCCTGCACCACATTGACAGTGGCAGTGATGGCCTCACTTCCTTTGCAGAGCCCTGCCCTCCCTCACCTGCAGGCTTGTCTGCTGCCACACACCTTCTTGGCAGCTTCCCTCACCTCCTTGTTCCTCAGGCTGTAAATGACAGGGTTCAGCATGGGTGTGACCATGGCATAGAGGACTGTGAAAACCTCATCAGAGATGTGGACCTCCTTGCTCTTGGGTTTCATGTACATGAAGATGACGGTGCTATAGAAAAGCAGCACCACAGCCAGGTGTGCTAAACAGGTAGAGAAAGCTTTGCGACACCCTGCGGCTGAGGGCATCCTCAAGATGGTGGCTAGAATGAGTGTGTAGGACAGGCAGATGAGAGCCAGGGGCACAGGCAGCAGCAGGATGGCACCCACCAGCAGGAAGTCTTCACTGACTGACGTGTCACCGCAGGCCAGTTTCAGCACTGCTAGGATCTCACAGGTAAAGTGACTGACTACACGATGGCCACAGAAGGGCAGCTTCATGGTGATGACCGTCTCAGTCACTGACTTGATGAGGCAGAATACCCAGGCGGCTCCCACCAGCAGCACGCAGAGCCGGGGGCTCATGAGCACGGGGTATCTGAGTGGCCGGCAAATGGCTAGGTAGCGGTCATAGGCCATGATGGTGAGCAGCAGGCACTCTGTGGAGCCCGTGGACAGGCTCAGACACATCTGGATGGCACAGCCAATAAAAGAGATGGTCTTCTGGGATGACAAGAGGTGGACCAGCATCAGGGGCACAAAAGTAGATGTGTAGCAGATGTCCAAGATGGAAAGGTTGCCCAGGAAGAAGTACATGGGTGTGTGCAGGTGGGCATCTACCATGCTCACTGCCACAATGGCCATGTTCCCCAGCAGGGTAACCAGGTACATGGCTGAGCACAGAGGGAAGAGCAGGCACTCCAGAGCGGGGTAGCCTGAGAATCCCTTCAGGAAGAACTCAGAGACCACTGTCCTGTTGACAGGCTCCATGCTGCAAGCTCTGCAGGGATGCACAGCTTGGATGGAAGGCGAGAGGGTGCAGGGTGGCAGCAGCTCACAGAGCCTCTTCTGAGACCTGAGGGATTGCTAGGGTCTTCGCCAGCTCAGACATACACTCTCTCTTTGTGACTTTGGGCCATGCCCATCACCCTCTCTAGGCCTCAGTTTATCCATGTGAAAAATGAGGATTGATGTAGATCATTTCCCTAAGAGAATGTTAATGGAAGTGTGAAAAGACAATCTGAAAATCACTTTGAGGCAATGCTAGATTAATAATTAACAGTCCTCTTTACTGCAGGACTTCCCAGAACTTTTAGTATGCTAATATGATTTGTGATTTTTTAAAAAAGTAGTGTAGGGCATGTGCTCCCATATTTATTTGACCCTGGATCTCCATTTCACAGAATACCACTTAACCTACTGCAGATAAGTGATCTATGGACATAGTTTGGGAACCAATGGTTTGGATTAGAAATCCTCAAACTTGCACATGTACCAGAATCGCCTGGAAAGTATTACAACACAGATTGCTGCCTCCACTCCCAAAGCTTCTGACTCAGTAGATCTGAGTGATGCTATTGCTGGCCCAGGTACCATGCTTTGAGAACCCCTGGCTAGAGTCTCAGGATCCTCCTGGCTTTGAGGCAGCCGTTGACTCATTGCTTAAACTGTTCCCACTGTCTGGAAAGTCCTTCTCCAATGTCCCTCAGCTGCAGAAGTCTTGTGTCTTTTTAGGCCAGCTCTGGCCTCCATGTGGAAAGTATACATCGAGCCTGCACCAGATAGGCTGCGGGCCTCCAAGCCTGCCTGTGGGTGCGTCTCCCTGTCCTCACAGAGCCCTATTCATCAACTACTTGTGGGGGTTGGACCTTCAGATCCTGCCTTTGCTGTGGGCTTTCCAGCTAAAGTTGATGGATCTTTTGACCCAGCCTTAGTTCTTAGTTTCTCTGGGGCAGAGGCAGGGCTGCTTTGACTTTATGAACTTTAGCATAAAAAATGCTCTGAGAGGTCAACTTGTTGGATCTTCCATGATTTGTGGGTTGGGAAACTGAGGTCACACAATGGGTCTGTGGGAAGTGAACCTTGAATTCAGTCTTCCTGGCATTGTGACATCTACACACACCATGCTCAGGATGGATGTTTACTTCCATCAAGCCCCACTCTGCCTGCTCCTGTCACTCTAGATAGATGTCCTTCTCCCAATTCCTCCCCACAGTCCTCTCACCAGCTAAGGAACAGAATTCAACCTCTCCTTAGTGTTTCTGGGTACCTGGCATGATGTCATTGATCATGTTGTATACATTTCCATGGCCTGGGCCCAGCTGAGCACTAGTTCCCCTTAGTGTTCATTTGCGTGAGCCTGTTTCCTTCTTTTATTCCTCCCTCTTTTATTTATTCCAAAATCAAGAAGGAACTGAAGACCTACTACAGACATTGTGCTAGGCCTTGGGGAGCAAGTGAGGACAAGTGTGCTCCCAGGCCACTTACTCCAAGTCCTTCCCAGGAAAAAATCCTCTCCACTCTTCAACACCTGGTCTCGTTCTGCTTCTGTTTGCACCTCTCTGGTGACAGGAAGCTCATTAATAACATGCCATCTCCTCTTCTCTTCTCTTCTCTTCTCTTCTCTTCTCTTCCCTTCTTTTCTCTTCCCTTCCCTTCTCTTCCATTCTCTCTTTTCCCTTCTCTCCTCTCCCCTGCCCTCCCCTCCTCTCCTCTCCCCTCCTCTCCTTTCCCCTCTCCTCCCCTCCCTTCCTCTACCCTATCTTTTCCTCCGCTCCCCTCCCTTCCTCTCCCCTCCCCTTGCCTCTCCTCTCTTTTCCTCCCCTCTGCTGTTCTTTCCTCTCCTCTCCCCTCTTCTCCTCTCCTTCTCCCCCACCTCTCTTTCTTCTGGGAATTGATCCCAGGACCTTTGCATTGGGCTACATCCCTAGCCCCTTTTTGGGTCTTGCTAAGTGGCTAAGTTGCCCAGGCTGGGCTTGAACTTGCAATCTGCCTGCTTTAGCCTCCCAGACTGCTGGGATTACTTGTGTACGCCAACATGCCTAGCTACGTTTCTTCCTTTCTTTTTGTTGACAGGCCACTTCAAGGGTCACACTGGGGCTGTACCACCCCTAAGAGTCCAGGCAGGGTGGTCTCTGTAGATACTGTTTCCTTTCACACAGTAGAAACGCAGGGCTCAGTGCTTAGCCCTACACACTGAGCCTTACCTCAGGGAATCAAGGGTTGCTTCTGCAACATGATCTAGTCTTGGGGTTCAGATAGAAGCACTCAACTTGGCTGTCCAAAGTCTCTATGGGATCAGGGGTAGTGTGAGCTGTGAGCTCCCTCCAAGACTGAGTGGGGAAACTCTGAGGCTGATTTCCTGGGGGCGGAGGATACCCTCATCCAACAGAGTGCCGACAGACAGGCACTGTGTCAGGCTGGGGGCAGGAGTGAGACACAGAGATGGCACGGTGTTTTCCCTGTAGCCCCAGTGACTGGGTTAGGCCACACCCTCCTTGCATGGTTCCACATACTACAATTTATCACCTGAAGTCACTAAGCAATGTCTACATCTGAGCCATTGTCTATCCGTCAGAACATTACATACACCCACGTGGTACCCACCTACATGTGAATACACAAACACCTGTTTGACATGTAGGTATGTAAATACATGCTTGGGTGTGAATATGCCACACATAGGTTCATGTGTGAACATTTACATGAGTGTAAGTGCTTAGGTCCCCCTTCCCCCACCCCCCCCCCCCCCACAGAACAGGGCAGACCCTTGGCCCTGTGGCCAGGGTGCTTCACAGGGCTAGGCAGGATGCCTTAATTCCGGGGAGGAGGTGCATGGAAATGACAACCAGACAGGGGGTTCAGAAGAATCATCAGGGAAGGAGCAGGCTTGAGGCTGGGGAGCAAACTCTGCTGAGGATGAACCATCAGGACAAAAGAGCCCCGGGACAGGGACTACATCACCAAACCAGCTTAGAGTCTTGTGAGCTTCCCAGCCTGCATGCCAAGGATGTGTTTCTGGCTCTGCCTTCTTTCCTTCAGCCAAGGGAAGGGGACTAGGGGAAGAGAGGAGAAGGGAAGCAGGGCCAGAGAGCTTTGTCCACAGTCTACTGTGTTCTTTCTGCCTTCCCCTGTCTCTGGGCCAAACTCTATGTACAAACCACTTCAAATGGCCCCTCCCTTGGGGAGCCTTGCTTTGTCCTCTCCAAGCCAGTCTGAGCCTCCCTCTTTTGCACTCTGTGGCCCTATGTTTGCAGCTCTGGGGTGATGCATGCCTCTTACTTCTGCCTGTTGCCCATTGCTGCCAGCCCACAGGGATGTTGTCTCCTTTCCCCAGCTCTCTTAGGTTCTGAAAGCCAAGATGAGGTCCCACCCTGGGTAAAGTCAAGTTCCTCTTATCTAATTGTGACACCCTGGGGCTAAGGTAAACTAAATGTAGAGCTTGTTGCCAAAACATGGGCTACTCCCAGCCTAGGTGACACCCTGGCAGAACTGGGCAGGGTCTTACAGTTCAGCTGGACCACTCCCTTGTTGTACATGGGGAGTCTGAGGCCTGAAGAGGGGAAGAGCCTTGCCCAGTGAAGTATAGTGAGTTAGAGGGGAAGCCAAGGCCCTCGTAATTCTTCAGGGTTCTTGACTCTTACCTGTGTCTCCATATCCCCATTTCTCACTTACCTTCTGGTTCGTCTGGATATGAATCTTTGGCTTCCTAGACGTTCCGAGCATTTGAGACAAGTGACCTCCTTTGGATGGAGCTGAGGCACACAGGTCAAAGATGACCTAGCCACCTCTGTGCAGGGCATCCTTGTGGGCAGGACCCAAGGCTTCACTCCAGCCCAGCTTTCCAAGCTATAAAAATATGCCTAGACTTTCATTGGATTCAATGAAGTGTTTGCAACTTGATAGGATAAAGTCGAGCTTCTAAAACTTGGCAGAATCAAGTGCTTAGAATTCAGTAGGGTTCCATTAAGCGTGTCAGATTTGGTAGACCTAGGACATTCTGCTGGGCTCAAGGCCGAAGAAAGCCTCCAATAGTTTATGTGGGCAGCGTGGAGCCCCTGGCCTGGGCAGCTCCCAGTTCCATCCCGGCTGACAGCCTCTAGGAGAGCAGGCAGGCCAAACAGGTGGTATCTTTCAAAGCTCCCGTGCATTAAAGGACTGTATAATCCCAATGCAATTTAAGAGGAGGAGAGGCAATGTGCCCAACTTAGAAACTTTTGGGTTCTTCAGGGATGATGTCCCAAAGACCCAATTACACAGAGTCTGTTTAGAGATCTTAATTGGTGTGGAAAAGTTGGAGAAAGTGACTGTGGGCCAGGGATCCATCCTCATATCTATCCCCAACTAGTGCTGGTCCAGGAATACTTATGGAAAGGAAAAGGAATGGGTGGATGATCAAGCAAATGAATGAGTAATGAGAAATTTTCTTTCTTTTTTTTTTTTGTTTTTTGTTTTTTAGTTTGGGCCAAGAAGTAGGAAAGGCTGAAAAATTTTTAAAAATACACCCTACAAAGAGGCACTGTAGCTCCATTTCCTACTTTTAAACTCCCTTCTAAATCCATGCTAAGCTATGAACTAGGTATGTTCAATGGACAGATTTAAAAATAAATGAAAGTGTGAGAGAATAAATGATAGGCAGAGTTGCTTTCCTAGTGGCAAGTTACAGGTCTTGGTACAACTCCCATAGAGATCTTACAAAAGTGCAAAAGCTGGAAAGAGTGCAATAGAGGAGTGACCAGGATTAAAAGACCCAAAGAAAATTCTAGAATATCAGAGCAGGACAGTCCTTAAAGGCCATCTCGACCAGTACTCATTGTACAGACAGAAGATTGCCCTGGAGGGGAACAAGTTCAGTGCCAATTAGTGAGGCAGAAGCGCAGCCCTTGTGCACCCTAACCCGCTAATTTCACCTTCGAGCTGTACTTCCCTCAGCCGATGCAGAGCTGATTGCCCAGGATAGCCAGTGACTGGTTTCCTCCATCTTCACCTGGCCCCTCTTCCTGCACTCAGAACATCCATCCTGGTGGTTCCTCCTCGACGTTTCTTCTAGTTTTCAGAGTCCATTCCTCTCCAGGATTAAGGCCCTCTTTAAAATAGTATCATGGGTCTGGCTCAGTGATAGAGCATTTGGTTGGCATATGTCATACCCATCACCTGGGTTTGATGTCCATCACTGCAAAAAAAGAGAAAAAATCATAATGTCATTTTATTTTGGAACTAGGTATTGTCATTAGATTTTATTTATTTTATTTTTCATTGGTACATATATGCACTAATATTTACATTCCTTGTACGGAGTTGGTACATGTACATAACACATCTTAATTCCTCTTATCATTCTCTTCCCCTTTCCTTCTTCTCCCTCTTGATCTTGCACCTCTTGATCTCCTTTCCATTTACCAAAGATCTATCTCCCTACTTCCTATTATCTATCTTTTATTTTGCTGTTTATTTATAATTTGGGTTTCTCGTATAAGAGAAATCATGCAACGTTTAAGCTTGTGTGTCTGATTTATTTCACTTAACATTAGGGTCTCAGAGTGCATCCATTTCCCTGCAAATGACTCATTTATCTTTCTTTATGGCATAGTAGTACTCCATTGTGTGTAAATACTACATTTTCTTCATCCGTTGATCTGTTGATAGACATAGGCTGCTTCCAAGATTTAGTTACTATGAATTGTGCTTCTATAAACATGGGTATGCATGTATCACTGTAATATGATGTCTTCAACACTTTTGGGAAGATACCTACAAGGGGAATAGCTGGGTCAGATGAAATTTCCAGTTTCAGTTTTTTGAGGAATCTCCATACTGATTTTCATAGTAGTTGAATCAGTTTAGAGTCCCACCAACAATGAAGAAGTGTTCCTTTTTCCCCACAGCCTCATTTGTCACTGCTCAATTTCTTAATGATAGCCATTTTTTCTAGAGTGAGATGAAATCTCAGTGTTGTTTTAATTTGCATTTCTCAAATGGTCAGCAATGTTGAACATGTTTTTATGTATTTATTGGCCATTTGTATTTCTTCATCTGAGAAATATCTATTCATTTCAGATGCCCATTTTTTGCTTAGGTCCTTAAATTTGGGGGGAATCTAACCTTTTTGAGTTGTTCATTTATTCTAGATATTATTCCTTTGTCTGAGGAGTAGCTGGCAAACTTTTTCTCCCATTCTGTAGATTATCTTTTCTCTCTGTTGGTGGTTTCCTTTGGAGTGCAGAAGCTTTTAAATTTGATGGGATCTCATTTGTCAATTTTTTTTTTTGTGTGTGGGTACCGGGGGTCGACCTCAGGACCCCGCGTGCCAGCAGGCGCCCGTGCCATTGAGCGATACCACCGGCCCTTTTTTTGTATGTGGGTACCGGGAGTCGAACTCAGGACCTCGTGCTTGCCAGGCAGGCGCTTATGCTGCTGAGCTATCGCACCGGCCCTCATTTGTTGATTCTTCGTATTATTTCTTATACAACTGTGGTTTTCTTTTTTTTTTTTTTTTTTTTTTTTTTTTTGTGGGTACCGGGGGGACGACCTCAGGACCTCACGCGCCAACAGGCACCCGTGCCTCTGAGCGATATCACCGGCCCCTTTTTCGTATGTGGGTTCCGGGAGTCGAACTCGGGCCTTCGCACTTGCAAGGCAGGCGCTTAAGCCGCTGAGCCGTCTCACCGGCCCTTCAACTGTGGTTTTCTTCAGAAAGTCTTTGCCTACACCTATGTCTTCAAGTGTCTTACCTATTTTGTCTTCCAGTAGATTAAGCATTTCTATTCTAATGTTCAGATCTTTGATCCATTTTGATTTTAGTTTAGTGTATGGTGAGAGATAAAGGTTTTAGGTTCAATCTTCAGCATGTGGAAAGCCAGTTTTCCCAACACCGTTTATTAAAGAGGCTATCTTTCCTCCAGTGAAAGAATTTGGCCCCTTATAACATAGCTTACTGTGCCTGGAATTGTTTCTGCATTTTCCATTCTGTTCCATTGATCCACAAGTCTGGTTTTTTTTTTTTTTTTTCTTTGCCGATACTATGTTATTTTTATCACTGTAGCTTTGTAGCATAACTTGAAGTCTGGGATCATGATGCCCCTTGCTTTGCCCTTGTTGCCCAGAATTGTTTTTGCATTCTAGGTTTCTTCTGGTTCTATATGAATTTTAGGATTGCTTTCTCTAATTCTTTAAGGAATACTATTTATTTTTTGATTGGGATTGCATTAAGTTTACATAACAGTTTTGGAAGTATGGCCATTTTTTTTTTTTTTTTTACTATATTGGTTCTGTCTATCCAGGAACAGAGGATATCTTTCCATTCTCTGATATTCTCTTCAATCTCCTTTCTCAGAGTACTATAGTTTTCATTATAGAGGTATTTTACTTCCTTTGTCAGGTTAATTCCTAAGTATTTCATTTTTCTTGATGCTGTTGTGAAAGGTATTGTTTCCCTCATTTCCCTCTCGGTGAGTTTATTATGGTGTACATTATTGTATACCAATCAACGCTACTGATTTTTGAGTGTTAGTTAACATTGTATCCTGCTACACTACTGAATTTGGTTAATTAGTTCTAGGAGTCTTTTGGTGGAATTTTTGGGGTTTTCTATATAGAAGATCATGTCTTCTGCAAATAATAATTTAATTTTTTCCTTTCTTGTCCATGTCCCTTTTATTTCTTTCATCTTATTGCTCTAGATAATGTATTGAGAACTATATTGAACAGAAGTGGTGATAGCAGGCATCCTGGTTTTAGAGGTAAAGATTTCAGCTTCTCTCTGTCTAGTATGATGTTAGTCATTGGTTTGTCATAGATGGCTTTTATCAGATTGAGATAAAGCCTTTCTATTATTATTTTCTTCAGGATTTTTTATCATAAATGGATGTTGGATTTTGTCAAATGCTTTTTCTGCATCTATTGAGATTATCATGTGATTTTTTCTTGTCCTTGCTTCTGTTTATGTGGTGTTTATTGATTTGTGTATGTTCATTTCATGGAATGAATCCTATTTGGTCATGATGTATGATCTTTTTGATGATTTGCTGGACTCTGTTTGCCAGTATCTTATTGAGAATATTTTTCATCTAGGTTCATTAAAGTGATTGGGCTGTAGTTCTCTTTTTTGGTTGGGTCTTCTCTGGTTTTAGAATCAGAGTGATGCTTGCTTCCAGGAATGGTTTTGGGAGTAATGCTTCCCTTTTGACTTCATTAAATATTTTGAGGAGTATTGGCATTAGATCTTCCTAAATCCTTGTAGAATTTGACAGTGAATTTGTTCAGACCTGGGCTTTTAGTTGGTAGTTTGTTTATTACTTCTTCAATTTCACTGACTGATATTGGATTATTCAGATCTTTATATTTTCCAGTATGCTGTACTGGCATCATTGTTTGATTGGGGAAACTGTCTAATTTCTTCTTTAATTTTTTTTTTTTTTTGTGGGTACCGGGGGTCGACCTCAGGACCTCACGCGCCAGCAGGCGCCCATGCTGCTGAGCAATATCACCGGCCCTTTTTTCGTATGTGGGTTCCAGGAGTTGAACTTGGGCCCTCGTGCTTGCCAGGCAGGCACTTATGCCACTGAGCCATCGCACCGGCCCCTCTTCTTTAATTTTATCTGTGATTATTCAAGAGGGTATTATTTAATTTACATGTGTTGGCACAGTTTTTGTGGTGTCTTTTGCCACTGGATTTCTAGTTTCATTACACTATGACCCAGTAATATGCATGGGATAATTCTGATTCTTTTGGATTTACTTAAGCATGCTTTATGGGCTGGTATGTGGTCTATTTTGGAGAAGTCTCATGTGCTGCTGAGAAGAATGTGTATTCTGTTATACATTTTTTTATAGCTATCTATTAAGTCCATTTGTTCAAAGGTTTGGTTCAACTCTGATATTTGTTGAATTTTTTTGTTTACTTGATCTGTCCACTTGTGACAGTGGGATATTGAGGCCCCCCATTACAATTGTATTGGTGTTTATCTGATTTTTCATGACCATTACCGTTTGTATTTTGAAGTTGGGTGTGCTGTATTTGGTGCATATATGTTTATAATTATTAACTCTTCCTGTTGAATTGTTCACTTAACCAATATGTAGTGAAGTTTTTGTCTCTTTGGGTCAGTCTTGCTTTGAAATCCACTTCATCTGAAATTAGGACTGCAACTCCTCATTTTTTCTGGGTTCCTGTTGCATGGGATATTGCTTTCCATCCTTTGATTTTTAATCTGTGAGTTTCTTTTTGAATTAAACGTGTTTCTTGTATACTGCACATTGTTGGGTTTTGTTTCTTGATCCATTCTGCCAATCTGTGTCTTTTGATTTGGGAATTAAGACTTTCTTAGTTACTTTTCTCATTGCTGAGACAAAATACCCAACATCCAAAGTTAAAGGGGGAAAGGCTTATTTAGCTCACAATTTGTAGCAGTTTTAGTCCATAATCTGCTGGCTCCAAAGCAGGGTGGCACATGGCAGAGGGGCAATTATATTGTATGCAGGCTACCTGCCCTAGGGCGGGTGTGATGCTCACATCCTTAATCCCAGCATTGGACCATGAATCAATCACAAACTCTAGAAGCCCGCCCCATGACTTCATGAGGCTTTGGGGGGATATCTAGACACAAGCCATATCAGAGACCATTCATATTGGGAGTTATTACTGAGAGGTATTGACTTATTTCTGTCATTGCATTGTTTTCCTTTTGCTGACTTCCTTATTATTTCCCTCTTTGCTTAGCTGCTCATCCCACCAGATGTATTGATTATTTTTGACTTATCATTGTAGGCTTCATTGTGTCTTTCTAGGATGTCCTTGAGAGTTTTTTGTAATGCTGGTTTAGTGGTCATGAATTTTTTTGAGGTGCTCCTTCTTGAAATACCTTATTTCTCCATCGACTTTAAAGGAAAGTTTTGCAGGATACCTAAGTCAGGCATAGAAGTTATCTATTGGGGTGTGAAACACTTCACTTCAAGCCTTCCCCACCTTTAAGATTTGTATAAAGAAGTCTGCTGTGATTCTAATGCCTTTGCCTTTGTATGTGATTCATTATCCTTCTCTAACAGCTTTTAGGATTTTGTCCCTGTGATGAGCTTCTGGTACTTTGAGTATAATGTAATGTGGAGAGGTTCTCTTTTGGTCATGGCTATTTGGGGTTCTATATGCCTCACTTATCTGTATGTTTATTTTTTCCCCTATACTTGGGAAGTTATCATCATTATTTCTGTGAACAGATTTTTTTTTATGCCATTTGTGCTGTCTTCTGATTTTTCACTTATTTCAATTATTCTTAGGGTTTTTTTTTTTGGCATTATCTAGTAGTTATTTGATCCATTTTTCATGTTCTCTTGTTTTTAAGGTGTCTTTGAGTAGTTCGTCTTTGAAGGTATCATCTTCTAGTTCTGAAATTCTGTCCTCACATTGGTTAGTTCTGCTGCCCGTAATTTCAAATGATTTTTTTTTTTTTTTTTGCTTTTTGAGATAGGGTTTCACTATGCAGTTCAGATTGGCCTTGAACTCACTTTGTAGCCCAGGCTGGCCTCAAACTCATTGTGATCCTCCTGCCTCAGCCTTCCAAGTGCTGGGATTACAGGTGTGCACCATCACGCCTGGCTCAGTATGATTTTTTACTGGAGACCCCTGCAGTAAGCCTGAATCTCCTGCTAGGTGTTATGGTGCACAGCGGAAAGAAAGAAAGAGCAAGAGACAAAATGGTAGTACAGCGGGGATACAGGATGACCAGTTGTTCACAAGGAACAAAAGGCCACGAGACAGCCAGAACCTCAGCATTTACTGATTGAGGAGGGGATTATCAGATGACTCAGAAGGCAGTGATGACCTTAAACTAATGAGGATCTCGTCCTGGAGCATCTTGGCCTTACTGATCTTAGTTTTAATCTTAGTAGGTGGGAGAGGATGGCCCACTCCTAATGGGATAATGGGAAATCTCAAAAGGGTGATACCAAAAATCCCAAGACTCCGTTCATCCCTTAGGGAAGAATGTAAAACTAGCCATTGTGTATTTGTGGTCGCCAACAAATTTTAATTTCTTGGATTTCTGATTGAAACCTTTTCATGGACTTTAGTTCTTTAGTAAACTGATTCATGTTTTGTGTCATTTTGTTTAGCTCATCTAGCTTTTAGTTAGTGACTTCTGAAAGCTCCTCCATCTTTTTGGTTATCATTTCCATTATTTGTTTAGTTATATCTTCTCTAATCTTGCTGAGAACCTCTTTGAGCTGTTTTCTAACCTCCTCTGCTATTCTTATGAGTAATTTGGGTGTGTGGTTTATGCTATTCTGCCCCCCTGTGACCCATAGCTTGGCTTTGGGGGAGTTGGGAGGCATTTTATTGCCCTTTCTTCTCATGTTTCTATTGTTTTTGTTTGTTTTGTTTTGTGCTGAGGTTTGTAGGTGCTTATAGTCTAAAGACTTTGTTGTTAGCATAGAGATCTCTTTAGTTGCTTTCCAGTAATGTACTTTGGGCATGGCTAACTATAATCCTTTTAGCTCTATGATCCAGTTGCCCTGGTTAATTTGGAAGGGAAGGAGACAGTGTAGCTAGCCCAGCAACCAAGTTCTCTGGAAATGTATTCTAGAATAGTTAATGTCAGAAAGCTAATCTGAGTATTGACAGAGAAATAGTGACAATTATGTGACCCTATTAATATCAAGTAAATCAGCTACAGTAGTATGGTACAAGAAAATTAGATATTAACATGTGCCATAAGAACCAATTACAGGGCCGGTGAGATGGCTCAGCGGCATAAGCGCCTGCCTTGCAAGCGCGAGGGCCCGAGTTCGACTCCCGGATCCCACATACGAAAAAGGGGCCGGTGATATCGCTCAGCGGCTCGGGTGCCTGTTGGCGTGCGAGGTCCTGAGGTCGACCCCCCGGTACCCACAAAAAAAAAAAAAAAAAAAAAAAAAGAACCAATTACATACCACCCTTAATCCTAGAGAAATAATCAGCAATTATTAACAACCCAGGTATTGACTTACAGGTAATATGTGCTGAATGTTATAGCTACATCTGTCAATGGTAGAAAAGAATTCAACAGTAATTTTACAGAGTTAACTACCAAAAGATTAAGAAAGCTTTATGGTTATACTATTAAAGATAAAGGGTTTGGGAATGGGCAATGAAAGAAGAAAACTTTGAAACCTTAAACTCTGATATAAGAAAGAGAGAGAAGTGGTATAAAGGATCTTATCACGGAGTAGAAGGATGTTTATAGAATTAAGTAAAGGTAAGAGAAAAAACAGGTCCAGTGTTTTTCTTTTGCCCTGCAAACAATGTTGCAAAAAATATCATTTTATACAACTCTTTGGTATATGCCCAAATAATTCCCTAGGATAAACATCTTGATAAAAAATTATTGGATTAAAGGTGTTTAAATATTTGGAAGATGCCATGAAATCACCTTAAGAAATGTCTTAATTTAAATTTCCATGAACAGTACAATAGTACTCACTTCTCCACACTGTGACTGTGCTGGGTATTATCAGTCTTTTAAGTTTTGTATGGCTGAAAAGGGGTATATTTTTAAATTTTTTATGATTACTAGGAATAGTGAGCACAATTTCATTTGTCATGTTTTGCTATATATTTTTAAAATTATCACTTAATATTTTATGCCTATTTTTCTGGTTTTGAAAATATTTCTAGGAGTTCATATATTGTTTATACTATTATTTTTCTATTATCTTTGTGGTAAACATTTTATGACACTCATCTTTTTTGTATGTTTATGGTATCTTTTGTTAAGTAGAAGTTCAATTATTTGAAGTAGTCACTTTTTCTTTTTTGTCTCTTACTTCGTGTCCCCAAGGTTTTAATACATTTCCTTTCTTATCTTTTTCCTGATACTTTTAAAGTTTTTAAAAAATTTTGACCCTTATTTTATCTAGAATTTATTTATTTATGAGTAAGGTAGGGTAAGCTTATTTATTTGCCACAACTGAATTTATTATAAAGGTCATCCTTTTCTTACTGATTTAAAAATGCCAACTTTATCATATACTAATTTTTCATATATTTATTTATGAGTCTCTTTCTGGACTCATTGCTATATTCTAAAGAAATTTTATTGTCTCTTTATGTCCTCATACTACACTTTTTTTTATTAACAAAATCACTTTATAGTGATTTATTAACAAAATCACTTTATATTGATATTTGCTAGGCCAAATCCCCTCTTACAAGTCTTTTTTCAATAATTTCTTGGCTATTCTTGCACATTTTCTGTTCCAGAAAAATTTTGCAATCAACTCGTCATATTTCTTAAAAATTCTTCTGAGATTTTGCCTTTAATTTATTGGCTAATTTGGGGAAAAATTTACTTTTTTTGTTTTGGTGACAGAGTCTTGCTATGTAGTTCAGGCTGTCTTTGAACTCACAGTGATGCTCCTGCCTCAGCCTCCCACGTGCTGGGAATACAGCTGTGCACACCATGCTGGGCTAGAATTGACATTGTTTTATTTATTTATTTATTTTTTTTTTGTGGGTACCGGGGGGTCGACCTCAGAACCTCGTGCGCCAACAGGTGCCCGTGCCGCTGAGCGATATCACCGGTCCCTTTTTCGTATGTGGGATCCGGGAGTCGAACTCGGGCCCTCGCGCTTGCAAGGCAGGCGCTTATGCCACTGAGCCATCTCACCGGCCCTAGAATTGACATTGTTACACAGTCAAATTTTCTCATCCAAGAACATTGTTTACCTCTCCATTAATCCAGGTTTTTTACTGTATTCTTGTTCTGTATTTTCTGTGACTTCTCCTGGTAATATTGTAATGAAGTTATTCATGTCAACATATTTTTTCCCCCTAAAATTGAATTTTCTTTGTATTTCTGTAGTAAACTCTTCCGTGTGTTTTATTCTTGTTTTGCCGGCAGGATTGCTTTGAGGCAAGCTGAGCAGATCCTGGGCTCCCCCTGGTGACCATTGGGCAGTTCTCAACGACTTTCTGGGATGTGGTTTGGAGCTGCTGTGAAATCCTGCTCAGGCCCAGGCAGATCACTATGACAGCAGGATCAAGAATCTGGCAGACAAAAAAACTTGGGTGCCCCAGTTATGTGGTTATTCTGTCTCCTTAGGCTCCACTAGTTTCTTATTGCTAGGAGACCCTAAGAGAAGAGATCTTATCCATGATCTACTAAAGAGAACCTACTCTAATCAGCCAGGCATGGTGGCACATGCCTGCAATCCCAGCACTCGGGAGGCTGATGCAGGAGGATTGCTGTAAATTCAAGGCCAGTCTGGGCTACAAAGTGAGTTCAAGTCCAGCCTGAACTACATAGCGAAACCTTGTCTCAAACAAACAAACAAACAAAAAGAACATACTCTTTCGAGAATCTGGCAGTCCATTCACAGATAGGTCCTCTTCTCTAAGCGTTATTATGATCTTTATGTCATTTTTAGGGAGGGTACACCCTCAGATGTGGTTTTACTTTTATAAATCTGGACAGGTTTTTCTATCAGCAAACTTACAAATCAGAAAACTATGTCCTAGCTCTGGTCCAGAAAGTAAGCCCTTGGGTCTGTGTCTTGAGTCTTTGGCACTGGCTCACTTTGGAGGTTTCACAGTTGTTTGGAGATCTTTGTGAGAAGCTAGAACTTGTACACGTTTAGATAAAATAGATTCTTAACAGCACTGATAAACAAGGGAAAGTGCCATCAGCCAACCAAAAATGTTGAGGAATTCCTAAAAAATGGTAAACAGATGAGATTGGATTGTTGGAAGAAACCACAGCCAAAGGAAGGAGAGGATTACTGCAATCAGGAAGTGGTTCTGGAGGCATTCTTAGCTCAGGGCAGCTGTTACAAGGACAAAAATGGAACTGAGGCAACCATCAGGGTGACTGATCAGGGACTTTAGTTTCCGGCAAGTGCGCAGGCGCAGCAGCAGGCATCAGAGACATTTGCCCTGAAACAGAGTCATTGTCGATGCTTCCTAAGGCTCAGAGAAGTCTCTGGAGGAATGGGAAGCTCAGATGATGGCGCAGCAACTCCCCCGGGCCTCCACTGTCATTCCTGGAGTAGAGGATGGAAAGCACTGTCACAGACAGGCCAATAGGCAATCTTAGCTAGGAAGATGAACCTTCCCGTAAGAGTAAGCACACGTTTAGGGGAAACCACCATAAGAGAGAAAAGCCAAACCCAATAAAGAGGAACTGAAATTGAAGGGAAAAATAAAAAGACTATTTTGAAAGATGTGATTGATACCATCAAGGGAAAAAGAATGGATTTTTTCATCCATGAAACAAATTAATAAGAAAGTAAAAATCAATCAAAATACTATTTATTGTTGAAATAAAAACAAACAAAATAAAATAAATAAGCAAATAAAAAACCTCAGTGGATTAGCTGATATGAATGGATACACTGTGAAGAGCATGTTATTTATTAGGACTGAGGCCAAATTGAGACACACTCCCAAATGCAGGCCAAAAAGCAAATGTGTGGAAAGAAATATGAAAGGGTCTGAAAGACAGATCCTTCATTTCCAACCCACACAATAGGAATTTCAGTTGGATAGAGTGGCAAGAATAAGGGTGAGGGGAAAAATTCATCCTGTCTGTGGAAGGAAATCAGGATTAAAGGACTATATTACTCTTCAGACTGAAAGAGCCTGTCAAACAGGTTAAAGGGCAAGGGAACACAAAGAAAACTACTCACTGAGAGAGCTCCATTGATAGAAAATTCCCACAGGATGCTAGAGAGAGAAAAACACAAACAAATATCTTACAAAAGATCAAGAACTGAAGGAGTTTGGACTTTTCATCACAAATCTACTTGGATATCTACTAGGATTGAAACTTAACTTGGCTGAAAGTAAACTACTGGTTCTCCCCCATTCATCACCTCATCTCTCTGTTTTTTCAGCTACAATCCTAGTAGTTATACTGACCTCTTTTTCCCTTACTAATCTAGTTACTTGGTTGACAGGTCTGATTGTCTCCACTAGCAATTCATAGGCTAAATCTGCCTGCTTTCCTTCTTTTTAAAATTATTACTACCTAGTCTCATTCAGTGTCATCCATCGCAGGTCACTTACAGGTGGCGATCATGTCCTTCACTCTTTCTCTTGTTTACTACCTGCCTGCTCTTTTCTGACAATGTAGCCTTTCTTTTCTGTCCCCAAACAAGCCAAAGTCATTCTTATCTGAGCTTTTTGTTCCTTCTTGGGGAACTCCTCCACCCCAACCCTGACTCCAGATATTTACCTAGCTGACTCTTTAGGTTTCAGCCCAAAAGTCATTACATCAGAAAAGACTTTAGCAGTGTCATTTTTCTATATGCATAACTGACTTTCCCAGTAAGTTCGTTATATAGCCCATCTCTTCCCCACCAAGTGGCAATGCCAGCTCTATCATGCATTAAATTTGCTTGAGCGTGTGGGTCTTTTTTGACTTTTTTATAGTGGCCCATTTCTCTATCACTACAGCAACATTGCACTGTCTTGATTATGACAGCTTTAGAGTAATTCTTGTTATCTGGTACAACAAGCACCTTGGCTTTGTTATTCTCTTTCATGAGTGACCTTACTATTTCATACACATTTTAGATTCAGCTTGACAAATTCCAAACAAAAGATTTTTTAGAATTTTGATTGGAATTGCCTTGAATCTATAGATCAGTTTGAGGCTATCTGATATCTTTATGATATTGTCTTCCAGTCTTTGAACATGGTATATTGGTCCATTTATTTTCATTTTCTTTATATATATTTCAGTGAATTAATTTTCTTGATAAAGGCTTTGGAGTAAAACCTAGCTATTTTATATACTTAATGTTATTGTAGATTGGATCATTTTTAGACTTTTGTCATCTATTGTTCTTATATTGGAATATAATTAATTTTTGTTTATTGATTTTAAGGCAAGGAGTATTGCTACAGTGTTTTGTTAATTGTAAATCTCTGTTTATATATTTATATATATTTTGAATTTTTGTTTCTCATTTTGTACCATCTGCAGGTAATGATAATTTTTGTTTCTTTTTTTTTTTTTTTTTGGTGGGTACCGGGGGGTCGACCTCAGGACCTCGCGCGCCAACAGGCGCCCGTGCCGCTGAGCGATATCACCGGCCCCTTTTTCGTATGTGGGATCCGGGAGTCGAACTCGGGCCCTCGCGCTTGCAAGGCAGGCGCTTATGCCGCTGAGCCATCTCACCGGCCCTTCTTTTTTTAAAAAATCCCTATTCATTTTTATATATTTTATCTTGTTTCTTGAACTGGTTAAGATCTTTGAGAATAATGCTGGAAAGAAGTGGCAAGAGTAGCATCCTTGTCTTGCTCTTGATCTTAAAGTTACAGAAAGCTTTCAAATATCAATATTAAGAATGATGTTTGATTTTAGATAGTCTTTATTGAGTCAAGTAAGGTTCTTTCTGTTCCTAGCTGGCTAAGAGTTTTTACAAATATAATTTAATTATTAAATTAAAACATATTTTTAAGATTTTGAGGCAAAGTCTTGCTAAGTCATGAGGTTGCTCAGTCTGGGCTTAACCTTGTGATCCTCCTGCCTCAGCCTCTGAGAGTGTTGGGATTACAGGTGTGTGACATCATGCCTGGGTAATTTAAAATTTATTTTTTAATAGGCAGTTAATTTTGTGGTATAGTATTAAAAAGGTAGAAAAGCATATGCAGACAAAATCTCCCTCCCATTTATGTCACCGCATACCTAGTTCCTCTTCTTGGACACCCTAATGATAAGTTATCTGATATTCTATGCAGATATACACTCAGACACATGCAGATATACCCCCCATACAATTCTCTTTGTTTTTCATTCAAATGGAGACAATATATTACTATTTAATTGTTTTTTTCTCAGTTTTTAAAATTATGAATAGATGTTGAATTTCATCTATAGTTTTTATACATCTGTTAATATGATAATATGTTTTTAATGTTAAGATGATAATTTTTTTTTCTTTATTATGTTAATATTACGCTAATATGATGAACTGATTTTCTTGTGAATCGCCCTTGCATTACTGGAAGAAACAGCTTTGCCATAATTTATAAAGTTTCCCATATGGTTCTGGATTTAAATTGCTAATGTGTTTTTAGGATTTTTATAGATATATTTGTTAGGTCTGGTGCCAGTAAAGACAAAGAAAATGTTGAGAGAAGACTGCAGGGGCGCGGGAAGGCTGCAAGTAAGATGCAAGGACCCTCAAAGGGGCTGGCTGTGAAACAAACTATTTATGGGGCTTGTTTAAAGGCGGAGCGTGGAGGGGCGGCAAAGTGACGTTACAAAGAGAGATTGACGGATGTTCTGAGCTGAGGTGAGGGGAGGTACTTCCTGCTGGAGCAAGAAGAAGGAGCGAGTGATATGTTTTTGTTTTAAGCTCTCCTCCATGTTGGACCATCGCCATGATGACTAAGCAGCCTCCATATGGGCTAGAACCCATCATTCCCATCAATATTCATAAATGATGTTGCCCCATAATTTTC
This sequence comes from Erethizon dorsatum, assembly GCA_028451465.1. NCBI lineage: Eukaryota > Metazoa > Chordata > Mammalia > Rodentia > Erethizontidae > Erethizon > Erethizon dorsatum. The sequence goes on along the minus strand of CM051822.1, from coordinate 38,668,094 downwards.
CTTTTACATAGGCTCTTGTCAGGTTTTAATTTCAGTGTTATGCTAGCTTATATTTTTCTATACTGAAATAGTTTGTGGAAGTTGGAGTTCACTTTGTGTGAAGATTTTAACTAAAGGTTTAGTTTTTTCAATGTTATTAAGTTTTCTAATGTATTGGAAGTCAGTTTAGGTGAATTACATATTTTGGGGAATTTTTCAATTTCATTTAGATTTTCAAGTTTATTTGTCATAATATATTTTGTTTTTCATTTTTTGGGAACAACTTTATTGAGATACAGTTCCCATAACAATTCAAACATTTAAGGTATATAATTCAGTTGTTTTTAATATACTCACAGAATTGTGCAACCATCATCACAATCAACTTTAGAATATTTTCATTACCTGAAAAAGAAATCCGGTACCCTTTCACGATCCTCCTGTGCCTCCATCCTTCAATCCCGAAGCAACCAGTATTCTACATTTGTCTCTATAGATTTGTTTATTTACATTTCACATAAATAGAATTATGTAGTATGTCATCTTTTGTAACTGAATATTTTTACTTCGAATAATGTTTTTAAGGTTCATCCATGTTGTACCATGCATCAGCACTTCATTCCTCTTTATGGCCAAATAATATTCCATTCTATGGATATACTTTATGTTATTTGTTCATTCACCACTTAATAGATATTTGAGTTTCCACTTTTTAGCTGTTATGAGTGCTGCTGCTATGAACACTTGCATTCAAGTTGCTGCATGAACATGTTTTCATTCTCCTTGGGTTTATACCTAGAAGTGGAATCCTGCATTAGATTGTAACTCTGTGTTTAACCTTTTGAGGAACTGCCAGACTTCATTCCTACCAGGAGTGAATGAGGCTTCTCCACTCTCTTTAATACTTGCTATTATGTGACTTTTTAATTTTAGCTATGCTAATGGGTGTGAGGTGGTATCTCATTATGGTTTTGATTTACATCTTAATGAATAATTACATTGAACATCTATGCATATGCTTATTGATAATTTTGTCTTCTTTGAAGAAATGTCATGTCCCTCTCTCTTGAGGATATAGAGCTCAATCTTCCCCCACCTTTAAAATAAAATCTTTGACATAAGTTCTTCCTTCCCCTGCTGCCTCGTCTCCCTCCTCCCCTTCACTGACAGGTTCCTCAAAAAGTTATTTTTGCTTGTTTTACCCCTCAGTTGCTCTAGATACATAGGAGTTGCCTTTGGCTCTCCCTGATCCTTAATTCTCAGATCAGGTGACTCAGAGTCCTCTGAATTTCATCTCAAAAATCTATTTTAAATCTGTCCCTCCTGTTTCTCTCCCTGCCACGGCTGTGACGAGGGCACGCATCATCTCTTGCCTGGGCCTCTGTACCTTCTGGGAAGGGAGTTCTGATCCTTTTGAAAGCTGGCAGTGACCCTCTGCTCCTCTGAGTCCCCACACCCTTACCTTATCCTCAACCAAGTTTTCTGAATCTGCTGAGTTTTGGGAACTTCATGTCCATCAACCTGAGTTACATAGGCCTTCACCCACATTCCTTGCTCCATAGCTCCTACCTCTGAACGTGGACCAGAGTGATGACTCATTTCCACTGGGCACTACGCTGAGAAATGCTCCATCACTGTTGAATTTCAGCCCCTGATGCTGAACACTGCTATTGGCATTCTTCATAGTCAGACAGGTTTCCAGCTGGGATCCCACATGTTTTTCATATCCATAAGGAGGCATGCAATTAGACTGTGGGACTCAGCATCCCAGGGAGCTCCTTGTTCTTACCTCCATAAATAATGGTGTTGCCCTATGGTGGTGTGGGGTGGAGAACAGAACTCAGAGTCCTCAGCCGGCGGACAGAAACAGGTGTGTTAGCTGTCCTCTACTTTTAGGTTTCTCAACAGGCGCACTGCTGGTGTTTTGAACAGGACCAGTGTTCTTCCTGCAGGGCTGTCTTGCTCACGGCAGGGTATTTAATACCCTTGCTCCTGCACACTAAGGGCTCAGTGATCCTGACAATGCCAAATGCCCCCACATAGTTCCAAATGTTGTCTAGAACGGTTATGCCTCACACCTGATCCAAAGGTACTAGGCAGACACCAGCAAGCAAGGAGGTCAAGGAGATTCTGAGATGCTGAAATCATCTGATGTTTTCAAGTCTGTCTTGGTTTGTCCCCAGGAGCCAGGCTTTTAGCTCTGTGAGGTCAGTGACTATTTTGGATTCATGTTTGTTTTCCCCAGCACAGGGCTTTGTCCAGAGCACCAGGTGCGAGGTGAGGCATTGTCTATGTGTATGTAGTTTAAAATTTTCTAGTAGTCACATTTATTTATTTATTTATTTAATTTTTTTTTGTGTGTGTGTGTGTGGGTACTGGGGGGTCGACCTCAGGACCTCGCGCGCCAGCAGGCGCCCGTGCCGCTGAGCGATATCACCGGCCCTTTTTTCGTATGTGGGTTCCGGGAGTCAAACTTGGGCCCTCGCGCTTGCTGGGCAGGCGCTTACGTCACTAAGCCATCTCACCTGCCTAGTAGTCACATTTAAAAAAGTAAAAAGAGAGAGTTGAAATGAATTTCAGCAATATATATATATATATAAATTTTTTTTTTTTTTTATGCAGGTACTGGGAGTTGAACTCAGGACCTTGTGCTTGCCAGGCAGGTGCTTATGCCACTGAGCTATACCACTGGCCCAGCAATATATTTTGCTTAACCCAATATATTAAAAACACTATCACACAATGTTCTGACTGATATATTTTACATTCTTTTGTGGACTAAGTCTTTGAAATTTGGTACACAAAACATCCCAACTTAGACTAACCATGTTCTAAGGGCTCAATAGCTTTTAGGCAAGTGTTGGCCACATTTGACAGCACTAGAAGATTCTATTTACCTACTTCTCCCCTCTCCCTTGCAACCATTGCTCATTTTTTTCTCCCAACTTTTGTATATGTGTGAAAAATTTCAAATAGATAGGTTGAAAGAATTGTACAGTAAATAGTCACATACTTAACACCTATTCTCTGCAATTATTAAACACTTAAGACTTTTGTTTTAGGATATATATCTATCCACCCATCTATCCATAGATCATATTGTTTTTTAATTATTGCATATTTGTAGAAGACTTATTTTACTTTTTGGTTTGTGGAAGGTAGTTTAGAAAACCACTCAGGAAGTTATTATCTCTTTGAATATTGTTCTACAAAAGCCCAATGAGGAGATTTTCAAATTTTAGTGCAAAAGTCCCTCAAAGATTCATTCCTTTTCCTCTTCATTACCGTCTCATGCTCCTGATGCCCCGGCCTTATTTTTCTCCTCTGGATTCTCGGAGACATGGCTTCTCTTTCCCAGTGGAAGCAAGTTTTCTGAGAGAGGTATCGTGCCTTGCTCTGTGTTTCTGCTGTCATGGTGCTGTGCTGGGTAGAGGTAGTCTGTGAGGTCAGTAGGCCTGAGCTTGATTCTGTTTTGCTCATTTACTACTGTGCAACTCAGAGCAACTGTTTTAATTCCCCAAGCTCATGTGTAATGTGAGGGTAATTGATTTGCTGTGAGGTTTGAATGAGTAAGTTTGTAAAGTGTAACCATTGTTACAATTATTAAGTAATTGTTGAGGAAGAGAAAAGAAGTTTATTGCTTATGAATTACCCTCTCCTTTGTGCGTTCCTTGTGAACACTTAAGTCCTACAATCTACATGGTAATAATTTATATTTCTGTCTCTTGTCTTAGGTAAAGAGCTCCTGGAGGGCAAGGACTGTGTCTTTTTTCTCCCCAATGTCAGCACCAAACACAGTATGTAGTTTAAAAGATATTAGTAAAATAAATGAATATAATTCTAAGTTATATAATTATTTTTAGATGACAGTTTCAGAAAACTGAATGACTTGGAAAGTCAAAGAGCAAGGAAACTTAGAGTCCACGAATTCAATTCCTCTTCAGTCTTTCCTTCGCTAGGGAAACTGAAGCTCAAGAAAGTTTACTATGTTTATCACCTGTTCATGTTCTAGAAGCCCATGGACTCTCCTTTTAGGGGACAGGGGAGAAAGCAGTCCTCTTGGATTAACCAGCTCCCACACATCCTGGTGGACAGCTAATTTGGAACGCTTCTTCCACTTGGCATCTTAAAATGACACTAACCAAGTTTATGATTCTGGGTCCGGCTCCTCTCATCTTTGGTGAAAGAAGTGGACCACAGATTACTCTGTTTGGGTGGGCATGGTTTCTGAATATTTTCCTAAAGATGCTTTTATTATTACACAAGAAATTTCACCATTGTAAGTTTTAGAAATACGGGAATACCAGAATAAAAATCAATCCCCTGTAACTGCACTGCTCAGAGAGAAGCACTGTTAGCATTGTATCGTGTAGTGTTCCAGGATTTTGTCTATGTGTGTATATACTTGTGACAGGAACAATCACAGTTTCATGAATACCCAGGTTTTGTAGGCCATACTCCCCATCCAAATAACATCAGCATCTCAGTTTATTCGTTTCAACTCCCATTCTCCTGCAATCTCTCCGTCTATTCTTGGAGTTCTCCAGGGGCTGCCTCATACATCTTGCACTTCCTTTCTCCTTCTCTGTCTTTCCATCATGCCTTGTTGCCAGAAGGATATCATAGCCTCTGCCTACCTTAGCACTCCAGCCTCTGCCACCTGTCTGTCGCGGTGGAATGAGATGGCTTTCGGCAGTATGGGAGAACTTCATGGGCTGAGTCCTCAACTTGGTTCTTCATTCAGCACATTGAAAAGCAGAGAAAAAAATTTAGAAAATCATGTAAGGGTTACAAGGCAAAGGGCTATTTTGAAGGTCAAAGAGAACTCCACTTTGCATTCTTTTTTTTTTTTTGGTGGGTACCGGGGCTCGACCTCAGGACCTCGTGTGCCAGCAGGTGCCCGTGCTGCTGAGCAACATCACCGGCCCTTTTTTCGTATGTGGGTTCTGGGAGTTGAACTCAGGACCTCACGCTTGCCAGGCAGGCGCTTGTGCTGCTGAGCCATCTCACCGGCCCCTGCATTCTTTTTGTAATAATTCAAACCTCTTTCCAGACGGATGCCCCAGATCAGTGATGGTGAACCTTTTAGGGACCAAGTGCCAAACTGGAACCCAAAACCCACTTATTTATTGAAAGTGCCAACACTGCAATTAAACCTGAATACTGAGGTTTTAGTTTAGGAAAAAAAAAAAAAAAAAAAACTTCATATATTAACATCTTTTATCTTAAAAGAAAAACAAATAACATATGTACCGTAGATTTGTCACCACTGTCCTAGACCAACTAAATAGGAAGAAATGATATGACATATCTGGAAAGGCAAAATTTAAAAATCACATTAATTCTTTTCAAAATATTACTTCTATTGCATAAAACAACTCATTCAACAGATGTTCGCTAGCTTCACACAATCAACACTCACTGAAGTGTGGCCTGGATGTATAATATGGGTGCTTCACATTCAGACACACGGTGTGTCATTTCAGTTATTTAGATCTTCTTCAAGCCCTCAGCAAATAGAATCCTTTTCTTCATATTGGTCTTTCATATCTCTGGATAAGTTTATCCTTACAAACTATATTTCTTATTGTAAATTTCAATGTTTTTTATGTTCTAAAATTACTTATATGTTACCTATTATGTAAATACTAAAATACTTATTGTTATATAAGAAAATAACTGATTATTGTATTTCTACTTTTAAGTTACTTAACTTTTATTAATGCTAATTGTTTTCCAGCATATTTTTTAAGTTTTCTAGGTATGTAAATCCAATCATTTCCAATATTTCTCTTATTTAATTGTACTAAGTCAAATAAGAATGGTGAGAGTAAGCATTCTATGTTCTTCTTGGTTATAATGGAAATACCTATTATAAAAAATCATTAGTAATAATGTTGGCTACTTATTTGAGATATTTTTCCTTTTAAACATGTTAAGAGAGTACAGTGCCTTTTTTTGTTCATTTGTAATTTTTATCAGGAATGCATAGTGAATTTTATCAAATGTCTTTTGCCATCTGTTAAAATGATTATATGGTTTTATTTTTTCCTATATATAAGATTAATAACGGGGCCGGTGAGATGGCTCAGCGGTGTAAGCGCCTGCCTGGCAAGCGCGAGGGCCCGAGTTCGACTCCTGGAACCCACATACGAAAAAGGGGCCGGTGATATCGCTCAGCGGCACGGGTGCCTGTTGGCACACGAGGTCCTGAGGTCGACCCCCCGGTACCCACAAAAAAAAAAAAAAAAAAAGATTAATAACAACAGCTGGGCGTGGTGGCACACACCCGTAATCCCAGCATTTGGGAGGCTGAGGCAGTAGGATCAACACAAGTTTGAGGCCAGCCTAAACTACATAGCCAGACTTCATCTTAAAAAAAAGAAAAGATTAATTACAACAATAGATTTTTAAAAATATCAAACTACCCTCACATTCCTAGAATAAACCTTACTTGTTTATGGAGTTTTAGTCTCTCAATATTCTGCTAGGCATATAAATAAGATATTTATTAGTAAGAATTTGAGGTTTGTCTGTACTGTTCTGTGCTAAGGCTGTCAGGTTTGGTATCAGGACTTTGATAGTTTTATAAAGTAAATTATATAATTAAAAATAAAAAAGTCTCTTTCTTTATTCTTTGCAACAGTTTAAACACCTCCTATTTACAGTTTTCTTTATCCTTTTTCTTTGTTAGGAAAAAAAGACTTTATTCGGAGACTGAATGACAAAACAACAGTTTCATTTTAATGAGGGAGGGACAATACCTCCTATTCTTTGCTCCTCAGCCTCAGGGATGATGATTCACTCCCTCCCCCAGTCTCTGGGGTCCCCCTTATACTTGTAGGATGTCAGTACCCCATATGGGAGGCCCTCCTATGTAGCAGTGATGGGTCCTCCTCCTCTGGGATGACGCTGCTGGGACCTCCCCAGAATGGCTGCATGCCAGTGATGCCTGGGCCTCCAGCAATGAGACCTTCGGCTTGCGCCAGAATGGTACCCACAAGGCCAGGCATGACTTGACCAGAAACATAAGGACGATGGGAGGCTTCTTTCCATGAGTTTTATATCACTTGTTTTACTTCACCAGGAGATCATGGTGCGGTGATGGCCGTGATTTCTAACAGCACAAGGAAGATTACTCCCCTTTCCCATAAAAAAAAAAAAATTCTAGAGGAGAGAAGTGGGACAACAAAAGCATGCAGTTTTCATTTGTTTGTGAAATGTAAAAATAAAATTGTCAGCTCTTTTAGTTAAATAGGTTTTATTTTTTAGAGCAGTATTATGTTTACAGCAAAACAGAGTAGAAGCTACAAAGATTTTCCATATCCCCCCGATGCTGTACACTCACAACCTTCCCCTCACCAACAGGGGTACATTTTGTTACAATTGATGAACCTATATTCACATATCATTACCACTCAAAGTCCATAGTTGCATAATGGTTCACTGTTGGTGGTGTATATTCTTTGATTTTGACAAATGTGCAATGGCACTACCCACCATAATAATACCTCACGGAATAATTTCACTACCTCAGAAACCCTCTAGTTCTGCCTATTCATCCTTCCCTCTTCCAGCTCCTGGCAACCACTGATCCTCTCTTTTATGGCCTCCAGAGTTTTGTCTTTTTCCAGAATGTTATATGGTTGGAAAGTCATACAGTAGTCTTTTCACATTGTCATCTTTATCTTAGTAAAATACACTCAAGTTTTGGCCATGTTTCTTTTTTTTGTGGGTACTGGGGGGTTGATCTCAGGACCTCACGCACCAGCAGGCGCCCGTGCCGCTGAGCGATATCACCGGCCCCTTTTTCGTATGTGGGTTCCAGGAGTCAAACTCGGGCCCTCGCGCTTGCTGGGCAGGCGCTTAAGCCACTGAGCCATCTCACCGGCCCTCTGCCATGTTTCTTATGAGTTGATAGCTCATTTACTTTTAGCATTCCATTGTCTAGATATACCACCGTTTATTCATCCACTCACCTAGTGAGGAACATCTTGATTACTTCCAGGTATTGGCAATTATGAAAAAAGCTGCTGCCAGCCTCTGTGGACAGGTTTTTTTATGTGGATATAAATTTTCAACTCATTTGGGTAAATTCCAAGGAGAGTAATTTCTGTATTAGGTGATAGGGTGTGTTTAGTTTTGTAAGAAACCATCAAGCAGTTTTCCATGGTGGCTATACCATGTTGATTTTCTTTCTTCCTTCCTTCCTTCCTTCCTTCCTTCCTTCCTTCCTTCCTTCCTTTCTTTCTTTCTTTCTTTTTCTTTCTTTCTTTCATTCTTTCTTTCCTTCCTTCCTTCCTTTCTTCTTTCTTTCTTTTTGTTTTTTTTTTTTTGAGACAATGTCTTGCTATGTAGTCCAGGCTGGCCTTGAACTCTCTTATGTAGCCCAGGCTGGCCTCAAACTCATGGTGATCCTCCTGCCTTAGCCTCCTAAGTGCTGGGATTACAGGCATGCACCACCACACCTGGCTTCTTTATTCTTATATTGTTAAAATTTCACCAGGTTATACAGAGATAATCTGGCCTCTTTAAACAGTTTGCCCTGTACTCAGTGCAACTTTTGATCTGAAGACTTACTTCAGGTGAGGATATTTTCTTGTACTTCTTTAATGATTGTATTTCTCTGTGAGCTCTCTTTTCTACTTCTAGAATGTTTATCATAGGGGGCCAGTGAGATAGCTCAGCGGCACAAGCACCTGCCCGGCAAGCGCAAGGTCCTGAGTTTGACTCCCGGAACCCACATAAAGGAAAAAAAAGGCCAGTGATATCGTTCAGCAGCATAAGCACTTGCCCGGGAAGTGTGAGGTCCTGAGGTTGACTCCTGGTACCCACATTTAAAAAAAAAAAAAAAAAAAGAATGTTTATCATAAAAGCATGTTTGTAGCTGGGCATAATGGTGCATGCCTGTCATAGCACTCTGGGAGGCTGGCAAGTTCAAGCCCAGCCTGGGCAATTTAATGCCGCAGTGAGGCCCTGTTTCAAAATAAAACATGATCTGGCCTGCGGATCAACTCGTGGGTCCCACCTGGAGGAGAAACGGGATGGGGGGACAGGGCAAGAGGAGAGAGAAATGGAGACAAGTTGAAGGGTTCCAATCAAGTCTCGTTTATTGAGGAAGTGTCTAAGGCACTTATAGAAACAGGGGCGGAAGCTCTCATCTCACGGGGAATGTAGTGAGTGCGGATAGGTCATCGTCATTTCCGGATTAGGCTGGAGAGGATCATGGGAGATGTAGGCTGGCGCACCGGATGCCCTCAGGAGGGGGAGGCAACTGTGAAATTGTCTCATCACTCCCTACATCTCCTCCCTTATTATTTTATAAGATCAGGAGTATGGCAGGCCCTGTGAGGACAGCACCTGTCTTAGGTCAAGGACTCTCCATATGAACCCAATCATGCCTTACCCGTCATGGGCATACAGGACAGCAATTGGTCCTATGCCTGTCTTAGGTGGCCGATGGCGTAACATATGTGTCCTAGTTGCCCGTCTCTGGCTGCCTGTCTGGTGCCTCAGGGCAGTTGGCCTCTATCATCATATGGGCCATTTGTGGAGATTGTCTCTCGATAAGTTTGTTGATCTGCCATCTCCAACTGGTGATAATGTACCTGAATGGACTTGGCCAGGAGCGTGTCAACCCTGTTGTTAAGGAGCATCTTTAAATCAGAAATCCTCATTGTCTTGTTGACAATGACCAATGTAAACATATTACAATAATATATTTTGTCTAACAATTTTTGATGACCTATGAAAACCAGATCATTTAACACATTACTTTGAACAACAAGAAACTCTCAAATTACAATACAACAATAAACAATAAACAAAACATGTATTACATTTATAGAACCAATTTTAACATCATTTTGGCCAGCTGGCAACTTTTGATGGAGGCATACCAGACAAACGTTTTAAAAATCCAAAAATGCAAAAAGAAAATTTGTTGAGCTCAAATAGAACAGCTGTTTACAGGTTGGGCATGCAGAAAAACAAAACATACAGACAAATTTATTTAAAAATCAGAGTGCACTCATATATATATATTGGCCAAATTAAATTATAGTAACACTTTTATAATTTTAGAAGTTTGTAATTACAAATAGACTAGTCAGAATTATTTGTAGGTCAATAGCAGAGATCTCTTACAAGAATTTGGAAGAAACAAAAATAAATTTTTTTATAAAAATACTGACAACTTTTATGTTTTTTCTTTATGTAGCTTTCAGCTCAGTCATCTCCATACTCTGTCACACACTCAAACCTTTTTTTTTACTCTATCAGTATTTTTTCTGTAAGAATATCATTTGTATAAATTTCCTTTGATATATCTTTGTCAAAGCTTATTTCAACCCCTTGGTTCCTGGGTTGTTACAATTACGCCCAGTTTCCACTAGCTGCAAATGTTGCAGCCATTGGCGGAATGATGTATTTACCTTTGTCAAAGGATTGATGAAACCAGGCACATGGCATTGATAATCTGTGTCAATAACCTCACAAGGTTTAAAAGAGACGTGAGGTGTCCCTTGTTCTATCCAGGTTGTGCTGTTGACCTCCTTTTGATCACTCCAGTGAATTATTGACCATTTCCACGGTTAGTGGGGATCGCCATTTGTCGGGAGTAATTGTGTCAAGAGTCCAGTGATGACGGATAGTATCATCTGTAACACTGGAGATTGTGCCTCAGGAGAGGATGTCATTCCTGGGCATTACACTGAGTATTTGGTGAAGGGTTGTCTATTTGTTTTATGAGGCGTTCAGGTAGCCATCTAGCCTCTTTTTCTTGTTTGGAATAAACACAAACTGAGCCTCGTCCCCAGATGAGAACAGGGTTGGGGCCATGCCATATGTTGGTCATTGGATCTTTCCACAGTACAGATGCAAACTGTGTTTGAATTTGTGTATGCCAGAAACGAGATGCCGCAGAGTTGCCTGAGGCATCCAAGGACAAAAAGTTTAAGATGAAGAGGGCATGTAAAAGGATATTTCTGGGAGATCCCCGGGTAGGGTACCATGTTCCCTTTTTTATTTTATCTATAGTAGACTTGAGAGAGCGGTGTGCACATTCAACAATGCCCTGTCCTTGAGGATTGTAGGGTATACTTGTAGTATGGAGAATATTAAGGCACTTGCAAAATTGTGCTAAAGAGGTGCTGGTATAGCCAGGGCCATTGTCAGTTTTTAGTTGTTGAGGACATCCTAGAACAGAAAAGGCTGACAGCATGTGGGCTATAATATGTTTGGTAGCTTCTCCAGTCTGGAGAGTGGCAAAGATGAAGCCACTGTATGTATCGATGATTACATGAATATATTTTAGGTTGCCAAAGTCATTGAAATGGGTAACATCCATTTGCCACAATGCATTAGGGATTAGGCCTTTTGGATTGACTCCTAGGTGTTGGATAGGTAAATGAATAGCACAAGAGGGGCAATTTTTTATAATTTGTCGAGCTTGCTCTCGGGTAATTTTATGGAGAAGGTGGAGGGTTTGGGCATTGAGGTGATGTAACTGATGAGTTTGTTGGGCCTCGAGTATCTTGGGGTTATCTGTGGGCTCCGAGCTGGTCATGAAGACCTGTACGCGTGTGGCAGCATCAGCCAAATGATTTCCTCGGGCGAGGGGCCCAGGGAGGCTGGAATGGGCTCGCAGATGACCAATGAAGAACTTATGATAACGGAGCCGTATAATATCTTGTAGCTGTTTAAACAAAGTTGCAGTTGGGGAAACATGATGGATAGTAGCAACTGTTTCTAGCAGCGGAACAGATTGAGCAAGGTAGGCACTATCAGTGAATAAGTTAAAGGGTTGGTTGAGGTAAGCAGTAAAAACTGCAATAATAGCCCGTAATTCCGCCAGCTGGGCAGAAGAGGTGTCTGTTTGGAAGGAAAAAACATTGTCCTGAGCTACATAAGCGGCCTTGCTGGAGGAGGAGCCGTCAGTGAATATCACTGGGGCGTCAGGGAGGGGCTGTGAAGCTGTGATCTTGGGGAATATAAATGGGTGATGGTTGGCAAAATCGATGAATTTATTTTGGGGGTAATGATTGTCAATGGTCCCTGAAAAGGAGGCTAAGGCGATGGGCCATGTCTCTGTGGTCTGGAGTAGCCAATCTACTTGATTTTTTGTAAAGGGCTGAATGATAACATCTGGTTCTTTGCCAAAATAACATTTTGCTTGTTTTCTGCCTAGTATTATTAGGTCAGAGACTGCTTGGTAATAGGGCAGAAGTACTCTTTTTGGGGAAACCGAGAGATGGATCCACATAAGGGGAGCTCGTTGCCAGAACACTGCCGTGGGGCAGAGCTTTGTGTTAAAGGAGTTGTAAAGGTTTATTATAGTCCATGAAGGAAACAGTCTGTTGAGCAATAGCCTTTTCTACTATATTGAGTGCCTTTCTAGCATTGGGAATGAGCTCATGGGGGGAGGTTGGGTAGATGTTTCCTTGGAGGATCTCATAGAGGGGTTGTAAATCATGTTTGGTTAATTTTAAATAAGGTAAAAGCCAATTGATATCACCTTTAAGTTTTTGGAAATCATTTAACATCCGGAGGTTATCAAGTCTTAATTGAGGCCTTGGAGAAAGTATTTGAGTACCCTGCAACTGAAAACCCAAATATGTATATGGGTCTGTGAGCTGGACCTTAGCAGGTGCTATTTGGAGTCCAGCTTTTTGTAAGACAGCTTGTAGTTCTTGATAACATTGTAAGGTTTGGTTTTTATCATTTCCTGCCAAAAGGATGTCATCCATATAATGAAGAATATATATTTTTGGCCAATGGTCCCTAACTGGTTGTATAGCAGCAGCCACAAAAGCCTGACATAATGTAGGGGAGTTGGCCATCCCCTGAGGGAGGACGCGCCATTGGAATCTTTGCATAGGAGCCTTGAAATTAACAGCTGGGAGGCTAAAGGCAAAGCGTTTTTGATCTTGTGGATGTAAGGGAATTGAGAAGAAACAATCTTTGAGGTCTATGACAATTTTAAAAAATCCTAGGGGGATGGCACTAGGTGAAGGGAGCCCTGGCTGTAACGGTCCCATTATGACCATGGTCTTGTTTATTGCCCTGAGATCTTGTAGTAACCTCCATTTTCCTGATTTTTTTCGTATTACAAAAATGGGCGTGTTCCAGGGGGAATCACTTGGGATAATATGGCCTGCATGCAGCTGCTCCTGCACCAGCTGTTGAGCGACTGTAAGTTTTTCGGAGGTAAGGGGCCATTGATCGACCCAGACAGGAGTGTCTGATAACCATGTGATCTCTTTTGCATGGGTCGCAGGAGTATCAATGACCCCTATTGAAAATGGCCTAGGCCAGCTCTTGAAAAGTTTGGAGTTGGGGAAATAGGAACTCTAATGCCCGAACTTTGTTTACCTAAGCCTTAACTGGGAAGAAAACCATGACTGAGCATTTGTTTAGTGACTATAGCATTAGGGCTGCCCATTAACATTCCCATTTGAGTTAATAAATCTCTGCCCCACAAATTAAGGGGTAGTCCTGTAACAACATAAGGTTGTATATGACCCTGATTATTTTCTTGATCTTTCCAGGTAAGAAGATTGGCACTACGTTGTGGATTTTTTGATTGTCCAATTCCCTGTAGATGAGTCATAGTGGTCTCTAGGGGCCATGTAGAGGGCCAGTCTTCTTGTCTAATAATAGTTACATCAGTGCCCGTATCTATAAGCCCTGAGAAATTTTTACCGTTAAGCTGCAATGTCATAAGGGGTTTTTCTTTGGAAATAAATTGAGCCCAATATATATCTGAAGACCCAAATGAGGAGTCTCCTCTATAGGAAGTCATGGTTGCATTAGGGGTTTGAACTAGGGGTAGTAATATTAATTGAGCAATACGTTGTCCTTGACTAATGGAAACCAGGCTAGAATTGCAGGATGCCATAACAGTGATTTCACCAGTATAATCATTATCTATGACTCCTGGGACAATGTGTAGTCCTTTTAAGATTGTACTGCCGCGTCCAAGTATTAGCCCATATGTCTCATTAGGAAGGGGGCCAAAAATCCCAGTAGGGATGGCTTGTACCCCTATGTCAGGAGTTAATACCGTGTTGGAGGCGGAACAGAGGTCCAATCCTGCGCTTCCTGGTGTGGCGCGGAAGAGGTCTGAAATGGATTGTTTTGAGTTAGATTGCTTTGTGTTGGGACAAACCTTATAGCCCCTGAGGCTTGTCTTTGGTTGGGGGTCTGGGGCTGACCCCGAATCTCGTTTCCCTGCTGGGGAATGGGGTTGCCATATATGTTTGTTTTTGATTTGCACTCATTGGCCCAATGATATCCTTTTTTACATTTTGGGCATAAGTTTGCAGGCCGTGGTTTTGATTTGGTGGCGTTGGGACAATTTTTGGCAAAATGGCCTGTTTGATCACACTTAAAACATTTGCCATTATTGGTTTTTCTTTCTTGTTTGTGTGCGAGGAGAACCTCCTTTACGGCTGCAGCCATAGCTAGGCCTTGATGATAGGCAGGGCCTATGTCGGCGCACAGGCGAATATAGCCAGAGAGGTCCTCTTTCTTTTTATGTGGCCTGATTGTGGCCTGGCAGGCGGATGTTGCATTTTCGTAAGCCAATTGTTTGATTAAAGTGGTATTATTTTCTGAGGAGCCAAAGAGGCGCTCAGCTGCTTGTAAGAGGCGATTGACAAAATCAGAGAAAGGCTCTTCCGGTTTTTGTTTAATTTTAGTAAGAGAAGAGGCACTTTCTCCAGCTGAAGGGAGTTTTCTCCAAGCCCTGCAAGCGGCTGTATTGATTTGTGCAAGAAGGCCAGGATCATATTGCATTTGAGCTTCTTTTGTATTAAAATCTCCAGTTCCCACAAGCATGGGAAGGGTCCAAGGGTTTTGCCTAGCAGCATTGTCTCTAGCTATGATTTCACATTGGTCTAGAAATTCAGATTTCCAAAGTAAATAATTGCCCCCAGAAAGAGTGGCTTTAGCTAAGTCCTTCCACTCATTAGGGATAATCCAACCTTGAGTCATAGAGTCTAAAACAGCAAGGGTGAAAGTGGCGGTAGGGCCATATTGAGTGACTGCAGTTTTTAATTCTTTTAGGGCAGTCACTGTAAATGGCGTATGAGTCCTGACTACCTGTGGGGCCGCTGGCGGGGCAGCGCCATCTTGAGCGGCACCATTTTGTGGGGGCAAGGTGGTCTCTGTTACAGGGAACGCCATTTTGAGAACATTAGGCAGCAAACCGGGTGTGGGCACCATTGTGGGGGCTGAATGAGAGGGACCCATTTGCAAGGTTTGAAGTTGTAAAAGGAGCCTCTGCTTTTCCTGTTCAAGGTGGACTTGTTCTTTTAGATCATTAATTTTTGCCTTTAAGGTTAGAAGAGTAGAGGATGGGCCAGGCGGCTTTTGGGTGTCAGACTGGGGCTTAGTTGTTAAGGCGGGAGCCACAAAAGGAGGGTTATGATAGGTAGTAGCCTCCTCTGCCACCTGAGACCAATCAATCTCTTGGAAGTCAGAAAGGTCAGGGTATATAGATAGGTATTGAGGAGGAGGCATGGCGGTGCCAAGTTCCAGGGAGCCATTTTGAGAGGGGTCGCCATTTTGAGGGTCTTCGTGAGCCTCAGAAAGAGGAAGTGGCGGCGGGTCGCCATTTTGAGGGGGCTCCGGAATATCAAGAATCACAGCCAGGGGAATTGGGCTTAGGGGTAGGACTACAGGAGGAGCACAATGCAGCTTCACCTTGAGAAAGCATCTCAGCGACTTGGGGATCTGAATAGCGTTGAGTTAGCAGTTCCGAAATTAAAGTTCAATAGGCAAAAGCGGTCACCGGAACCTTTTCGGGACCAAAGACCCTATAAAAATCTTTGAGGGCATCTCCTACCCTATTCCATCGATTAATGTCAATGGAACCCTCTAGAGGGAACCAAGGGCAGACTTTATGTATGAATTGAAAATATAGAAATAAATCTTTAGTTGTAACCTTAATTCCTCTCACCTTGAGGGCCTTACTGAGGCCGCTAATGAACAACTCATGTTCACTTAATGCTTGACCCATGTCGAGGGGGAAAAGGAAGTGGATGCCGTTCACTTACCATGATTCAGGTGAGACGTAAGGCGGCCGTCTGCACAGATCACAGGGACGGAGTCCCGGAATGAGTACCTTGGCCAAGGCTTTAATGACGAACGGTCCCATTGGAAGACGTCCTCTCTGGGTGGGCCCCATGTTGGGCGCCACTTGATCCGGCCCACGGATCAACTCGTGGGTCCCACCTGGAGGAGAAACGGGATGGGGGGACAGGGCAAGAGGAGAGAGAAACGAAGACAAGTTGAAGGGTTCCAATCAAGTCTCGTTTATTGAGGAAGTGTCTAAGGCACTTATAGAAACGGGGGCGGAAGCTCTCATCTCACGGGGAATGTAGTGAGCGCGGATAGGTCATCGTCATTTCTGGATTAGGCTGGAGAGGATCATGGGACATGTAGGCTGGCGCACTGGATGCCCTCAGGAGGGGGAGGCAACCGTGAAATTGTCTCATTGCTCCCTACAAAAACATATAAGAAAAGACCTAAGGTTGTGAAGGCCCTGTTTCATGGATTGCATTTCTTTCCTATGTTGGGCATTCATGGTTTCCATCATTTTCCTAAGCTGCTCTATTTTTAAAAAAATCTGTATCTGCTCTAGAGTTATTAGGCATGTCTTTCATTATGGTCACCATCTCTGTAGCTATCTGAGAAATTATTTCTGATTTGATTTTTTTCTAGAGCCTTGTTTATCTGCTTTGTTACTTCTGCTGTTACTACTTCAGAGAGTCCAGTTGAGTGGCTTTCAGATTGTTCTACCTCATTGCCCCTTGGGTTTGCCTACAGTGAGCTGGAAGTCTAGGGTTGCATCTTGTTTAAGTGTCTTCTTATTTTCTATTTTTTTTTTTTTAGTTTAATTCCTAGGTTGATGCTTGTAAATTGCTTATGGCAAGTAGCTTTATTGTTAGTACTTAGAACCTTTAGGAAATGACTACTTCTCAGAGTTGTCTTCCAGGTATAGCTGGCTTTTGGGTTTTGAGTCTGTTGCAAGATCCTACCTCTTCTATTTATTGGGGATGAGAAGTTGCTGCCTACTTAGCCCAGCCTTTGTTTCTTTGGCATTGACCCATAGTATTTTTTATGACCCTTAGGCAATCTCAGTCTTGGTATAACAGGAAGAATAACTGATTAAAACAATTATGTCATGTTGGCTAAAGTAGTACAATTAGCAATAACAATAGCACCAAACACAGCCTAGAAAATGACAAACCGTTGTAGCTATTAATTTGCCACCTTTAGCCATATGAACTAGATTTGTGATTATATAACAAAATCTAAAATGAACCATGGGCCAGTGAGATAGCTCAGCGGCTTAAGCGCCTGCCTGGCAAGTGCGAGGGCCTGAGTTCGACTCCTGGAACCCACATACGAAAAAAGGGCCGGTGATATCACTCAGCGGCACGGGCGCCTGCTGGCGCGCGAGGTCCTGAGGTCGACCCCCGCTACCCACCAAAAAAAAAAAAAAAAAAAAAAGAACCACAAGATTGTATACAATAAGTAAGCACTTGATGTGGCAATTTTACCCTCAGAGGAGAAAATTTAAAAGGCATTAGGGGGTAAAATAGAGAAATAAAAGAAGAGGAAGAGATTATACTCAAGGTTGGAGGACAAAGGAAAATTATGCAAACTTTTGGAAACTGGTGAAGAAGACAGGAGGGAAAGAGAGGAGGAAGAAATAAAAACAAGAACAGAGCAGAACAACAACATAAAAACTAGAAACTATGTTCACACTCATATAAAAACAAGAACAAACAAGAAAAAACAAAAGAAAACCAAAAACAGGAAAAGAAAGAAAAAAAGAAAAGAAAAAAATCTCTACTTTGAGGCATATCTCTGCTGTCACTGGTAGCCAACGTGGGCAGACAGAGTCCAGATCTGAGTTGATTAATCCCAGCAAGCCAGCTGTAGTTTTACAGCAGGGTAGTGGATAATCCCAGCAAGCCTGCACCTTCAGTTCCACTGAAGTTCAGGCTGGTTACTGGCTGTGAGGCTGGAACCTGATTTGTTCAGGCTTTAACACTCTGTGTGCCTCCTGCCGGCTTCACTCAGCTTCTTGACCACCTGCTGACTTGACCTCGGCAGCCTAACTTTATACTGGCTAGCCCTCCTGCAGTTGTTCTGAGTTCTGAGCTCAGCTGGCCCCTCTCCAAGATGGCTACTGTGCAATCACCCTGTCTTGTGGGACATCTGAACCCAAATAACTCACCACCCACTGCAGTCTGCTGCATCCACTGCTTTGTTACACTGATGCATTTCTCCTTGGAGGCCTCTGAGGTCGCCAGTAGTCACCATGCATCTGCAGGTTCAAGCTGCCCCTCTCATGCAGTGAGTCTGGGCTCAGGGAGTAAGCACCACCTGCCACCTCCTTCTTCTTCCTTGAAGTTTCTCTCTTCACTCTCTCCATGGGCTTCAGTTCTTGCCTCAGAACCTTCCTTGGGTCCTGGGAACTCACTTCCCTCCTTCTTCTCTTTCTCATGTTACTATATTCCAGTGTCTGACCATCAAATCTCAGAGAGGCTCTTTCTCTGCTGCTCACCACTCCGTCATCTTCCTGAAAGTCTTGGGGCACGTTCCAAATTCAAACCATAACAGTCACTCAATGTGTGTTTCCTGCATTAGCCCATCCCTCCCTTGTTCCAAGTCCTGGCTGTCTACTGTAGGGCTTTAGGGAGGCTCACAATGCCCTTCCTTAGCCAGTGCATCCTTCAACCTTGTTCCCAGGCACAATGGCTTGTAGAAATTCCTTAATGTTTCTGGGCCAGTAATGTGACTCTACTGATTTCCAGTGTGGAAGAGTATTTCCCCTCTTTTAATTCTTTGGACATTTTTATAATAATTTGGAATGGAGGGAAGTTAAATACAAGGATTCAAATGATGATCGAAATACCAGAACTCTTGGCATATCAGAACACAAAAATGATTTATCTAGAGTGTCACCACTAGGTGGTGCCACTAATTAGTGAAAACAATGTGGTTGCTACTGCCAGCCAATCAAGAATCACCGCAGTTAGTAGTACAAACACAGGTTTGTGAGCTTGTTTGGAATGTGTATGCCTGTGTGCATATGTACATAAGTGTGGGCACACACAATTATTGGTGCACAAGTGCCCACAGAGAGATGCTGGCTCACAAATATACACAGGCATGCACATACATGCATGCTTAGGGACACCCTGGAAAATATGGGTTTGAATGAATTAATGAACTTCAAACGCTCCCTATCAGCCATGCGGCCTGGAGCCCCTAACCCTAAGTGAAGAAGGCTGCTTATGGAGTGTGGAGAAGACACACCCAACCCTGGTTGAAAAATATGACAATAAAGCCATAGGACAGTTTTCTGAGGCAGAAACTTCCTAGGCATAGCCACAGTTCCTCTAAAGTCATCAGTCCTGCAAGTCTTTCTGTCCAGTCAGTACTTCAAGAGAGTCTCAGTCACTTCAGGAGTTCTGGGGACTGTAGCCTTCCACCCCCAGGTGCTCAAAGCATCTAATAAAATGTCCACCTTGGTGTCCTCTCTTCTGTCCAGATGGGCAGTGGACCTGCACTGTCGTGTGTGTGTGTATGAAAACCCCCTATTAATCTCTGCCCCTTCCAGCTCACCCACTTCTACACATCATCTTCCCATTCTCTATATGGAACATTGCTAGTGGACATCGCAATGGACAGCCCCTCATAATTCAGATAGTGCTCTACTGATTTCCTGCTGTAGAGGCTAATCCATAAAGCTGAGGGACCAAGGCAAGTCCTTTCCCTTCTTTGGCCACAGTGCAGGCTGTGTCTGGTGATTTCCAGGTGTCCTGGGTGCTGGCTGAAGTGCTTCAAGTATGCAGCTTGCAGGGCTCTTCTCCACTCAGTGGCTGGTGAGGAATGGGAGTCTCTCTGGAGAGGTTCTAAAGAGGGAGGTTTGATGCCCCAGGGAAGCCAGCTGGCTCCCAGGGCCCCAGAAGTCTGCAGGAGGAGTTGTTACTCCAGCATCCTTAAAAGTTCAAGTGGCTTCTCCTGAGGGCCAGAGAAGCCCTGGGATTCATTAGACCCTGATGTTCCCTGAGCCCAATTTGGCTGAAGGAAATGCTTAGCCTTTTCATCTGGTGAGAGTTTTCACTCAGGGTATGAGGCCTCCCTGAGAGAAACCAGCTCAAACTGAGCGCAGAGGAGGATGGGTCCCTGGAGATCACCTCTTGCCTTGGGACCTTTACAGAGGAGGAAACAGGCTGGGTCGGGGAAGGGCTTTGCCCTATGTCACAGGGTGGAGTTGCTGCACAGCTCGGAGTGCCAGGTTTGTGGCTTCTGTAAACATTCCTCCAGGTGGCAGAGAGATGAGCACTCACTGGGAGAACTCTGAGGAAGGGACTGGGGATCCTTGAGGGCCTCTGGGGATCCAGATGTAGACCTGGGACTCTGGGGAGGCCCCAGAGTGTATAAGCAAGAGCTTCAAGAACAGCCCAATAAGCACACAGCGTAAAGGGCTGCCCAGGGAGACAGCGAGCACCTGTCCCTAGCCTGTGAGCAGGACAGGACCAGTGCTCATCTGTGATGAGGAGAGGAATTTGGTATTAGGAGGGAGAGAGTTGGGGACTGCTCATATCTTGTCTGCTGTCTAAATCCTCTACCAGGCAGGAATGGCGTTCACAGTGACGTGGCAGGGAGGCTGGGACGGAACAAGGAGCCTGCCACTTATGGCCTGTTAGACTGGGAACCAGGAGGCTGGACGGGGACTTGGCCTGACTGAGCTCAAGGGGTCTCTCTCCTGCCTCCCAGCAATCATGGGCTGACACCAGCCCTTCTGCCTCCTAGAAGCAGCAGGAAAAATAAGGGCCTCCTGGGGTGATGAAGATCTGCCCACAGGCCTCACAGAGCTCCTGAAGTTCACCAGGCCTGAGATAACTCATTGACTGAACCCCACTCTTAGCTCTGGAGGACTTTGTGAGCTGTAGGACAGGGAGTCACAGATTCTCAGACGACAGTCTTCCAAGAATTTCATCTGTACTCCATTGCAGCATTACCAATGGCAGATGTGTCAGGAACTGTTTAAGTTCTTTATATATTTTAACTCCTTTGATCCTCAGAAGACCCTCTGAGGTAGGTGAAACTATTATCTATTTTACAGATAAGAAACTGAGATGTAGAGAGGTTAAGTTATTTGTGCACTGTCACAGAGCTAGCAAGTTGTGTGCAGTTCTGAAGTTCATGTTCCTAATTTCTGTGCTATGTCTCTACAAGAGGAAACTGAAGCCCAGAGAGAGAGAGAGAGGGAGAGAGAGAGAGAAGTTCCCCCCCCTTTGCCATCACTCAGCCAGGTGGCAGGAGTGGAGGGGACCCTGACCTATTACCCCTACACTCAGGGCTCCCCCCTCAAGGAAGCCCAGCCAGACAGCTTCTCTGTCTCCACCCTTCTTCCCTGCCTGACCTTCACTGTCAATGGCCCCCTGGCCTCACCCTTGGCTGGCTGCTCCAATCCAAAAAGTTCTCGCCTACATTCCCTGGCCACTCTCCAGCCCACAAGAGCTGAGACAACAAAGTTCAGTGACTGTGAGGGCTGAGCAGAGGCTGCTGAAGGGGAGGAAGCAGTTTGGAGCCACTGAGTAGTGGGGAAGGACTGTTCCAGCGCCCAGATGCTAGGCTTCCTGGGGAGCACGGCCTTGGTGGGCTGGATCATAGGCACTGTGGTGGCTGTCATGCTGCTGCTGCTGCTACTGGCCACCTGCCTTTTCCACAGACCACAGGATGATGATGTAGAGAGGAACCATCTGGCTGTAGGGGAAAACCGAGTCCAGCGACTCTCACCTCGGCCCTTCCATCGCCGTCATCCTGGCCATGTGTCTCCTGTGCTTGGTGCGGGTCACCATCACCTCCAGCTCCACCACCAGCTCCACCTTCAGCACCACCACCTTGCCCTCCAGCACCACTACCAGGCCCTCAACCACCACCTTCAGCACCATCACCTTGCCCTCCAGCACCACCACCAGGCCCTCAACCACCACCTTCAGCACCACCACCTTCACCATGCTCATGGAGGCCTCCACTGATGCCTGCCCTGCCCTCCCATCCATCACCAAGATGAGTGGACCCTGATGTTTTCATGTTGAGAATGTGTCTGTGGGGTGAATGAGGGGTACTGTAACCAGGTTCCTGCTTGGGTTTTATTTGTATGCTATGTCCCTCCACAGTGCATCAGAGAACTGAGGACCACGTGGGGTGGACCTGTCAACACTGTAGAGCTTGATAGTGGACAGCAGGGTTGGCTGGACACCCAAATTTGTGACTTTAACTCCTGGTGGCTCCAGAAGTAACAAGAGTATTTGGCAGAGCCAGTGCTTGTCAAAATACAAAGTGCTCAAGTGATTTTCATTAGGTGTCTGCAGGCCTCTGGCAAGTGGGTAGCTGGGAGAGGCCCTGAGAATGTCCTTCCTGTGTGGAGAAGGCAGTGTGGGGCTGTACAGTCAATTTGTTGTGCCTTACCACAGGAAGTAAAAGCCACCAAGAAGCTTTTGTGAAAAGGCTCTTCATTGCAGCGTGGTGGGAGGGAGGGAGTCATGACAGCGGAATCTGCATTGTCCTTGGACCCCCCTCTTGGAGGAAGCTGGGGTCCCAGGGACAGGTGTGGAGTGGGAGAAGCATGCGGGTCCTGCCTGAGCTAAATAGGAGGATTTAATGTTTGGATGAAGTCCTGTCCAAAGAGGGAACTCCGCCTTCGCTGAGGCTCTGGAGAGCTCTGGACAGTCAAGGAGCCGGGAGAGAAGGAGGGCTGAGGGCACCTAGGCTGCCCCCCTGGGGCTCTAC
Organism: Erethizon dorsatum; assembly: GCA_028451465.1. Classification (NCBI taxonomy): domain Eukaryota; kingdom Metazoa; phylum Chordata; class Mammalia; order Rodentia; family Erethizontidae; genus Erethizon; species Erethizon dorsatum. The sequence continues at coordinate 38,645,291 of CM051822.1, read as the reverse complement.
TTGCAGTGCCATTTCCAATCTGTCTTTAGGGCAGACTGGGCTCTGGGACCCTCAGAAGCCCCACTCCACAGACTGTGTTTCCTGGTAACTTGGTCAGGCTTTCTTAGCCCAGCTTTGAGTCTCTAGCCAGCTTGTCTCTAGGTGCCTTTGTGTGGCAGAGGGGCTGGCAGGGAAAGAGTGGAGCTATTTAAACTGCTGGAGTGCTGGGTGGGCTCTAGGAGGGCGCTTGCATTCTCTGGGCCTCAGTTTCCTCTTGGCTAAAATGAGATGAGTAAAAGGGACACTCTTCTGTCAAAGCTGGGATCTGGCTGCCACATGCTCTATGAACTGTCCTGGTACAGGAGAGGCAGGAAATCTCCTGAGGCCTTAGCCTGTGCCTGGGGAGCTGAGGAGGAAGCAGAGGCGAGCAAAGCTGGGGTGGGGTGGGGGGCTGGCCAGGCAAGGGGGAGGGGCTGGAGAACAGGCCAGAAAGTCAGGGGCCTGGTGACTCATTGGAATAGTATGTCCTCTTTCCTTTCTATTTCCCAGCTGGTTCTCTGTGAGGGCTGTGGGAGGCGTGACAGAGTGAGGGAAAAGGAGATAAACTCACAGTGACAGCCATGGGAAAGTGGACCATAGGTTCCAAGTACTGTTGATGTTCTTTCTGCAGTGTCCTTCGAATTCACCTCCCCTTCTGTACCCATTGCCATGCTCTGTCCCAGCCCAGACCTCCGTCTCAGCCTGGTTCCCCCCACAGCCACCTCCTGGTCTACCCACCTCAGCCCCTGCTCCTTTTTGCAGCATCTCTACACAGATTTTACAGAGAAATCAAAGAAGGCGAAGAGCTTTCCTGCAAGTCTCAGAGACAGAGACAGAAGAGGAAATCTAGAGTCATGGCTGAGCAATCGTCCTTTATAACAGATTAAAAATGCTGAACTACTCTCAGCTGCCACAGGTGAACCACACCTATGTGTACCCACAAAGAACAGGCAAACAGGAAGTCAAAGAAAGAAATAATCAGCCTTGGAATGCAGCCCCTTACGCTCCCATCACCCAGATTAACGAGATGATGTTGGGATTCAGTGGGAAACCACCACACTGTGGATTGGTGCATCCTGTTCCCTCCTCTCTGCTTCTGGTAGTCCCAGTTAGTACAAATAGTCTGAGCTGTCTGGCTTCCTGTGTCCATGTGGAGGAGCAGCCCAGAGCCCAGATTGTCCAATCATTTAGAAAAAGCACAGAGTGAGAATATCACAGTGTGTTGCTCCCACTCTGCGTAGGAAGTTTCCTAACACTGGTACTTGGTCTTTGGAGAAATTAGAAAGGTTCTAGGCTGTGTGACCTTGAACCGGTCCTCTGCCCTCTCTATGCCTTGGCATCCTGATGAATAAAACCGCACAATCAGGTGATGGTTCTGTGGTCGTGTGCTACTTAGAGCACTGAGCTAGGAGTGGACGGAAGGAAGCCCCAACTTTGCTGTAGTTACCGCTGTGAACTAGCAGCTGTTCACAGGCAGGACTTTCCAGCTCTGTGACAGTATCAGCATCTGTATCTGTAGAATGGAGACAATATCACTGCACAGGGCTGCTGGGAAGAGACCACGTGACAGTGCTTGGCTGTGTCCAGTAGCTGGAATTATTATTTCTCTCTACTTCATTTCAGTATGGGTAAAGGAGGTCTGAAGACCCAGATTCCTTTCTGGAAGTTGTTGGGGGTCTCAGGCAGTGTTGAGTGTGAGGGGCCAGGATGGAGTCCCTCTGCCTGACTTACTCTTACTGGTGGGCTTGGCCTGGTTCATTCCCCTGGCCCTTCCATCAGGGGACAGGGTGTGTGTGGGGGGCAGGGTAAGTGCTGTCACTGAGTGGGGAGGGTGGCAGCTGTGGGTCACTCACAATTGGAGGAAGGGATTCAGGAAGTACTCACAGCTGCTCAGACATCCTGGAGCCAAGTTCTAGGCGGGGCCAACATTGCAGCATCCAGGGAGAAGCATCCTGGACCCCAAGGACAGCCACCAGGCAAGGAGGCCACAGCACTAGGTACCACCAGAGCTGGCCCTCAGGGGTCCAGGGTAAGTCTTCACAGCACCTGGGTTAGCAGCAGGCCTGGGCTGGCACTGAAGAGAGTTTCTTCTGGAACTCAGGGTGAGGAAGCCCCCAGTGCATCACCAAAGGGCTGAGATTCCCTGGCTTTCGGAGCAAACCCTCCCCCATCTAGACTGCACTCTCCCAAACTCACTCAGAAAAAGAGGCCAAATGCAGCACATCTTCCTCCCACAGACCCTGTGCAGGCCTCCTGGCTCCCTTGGTGACCTGCGGGTGCTCTCACCCCCCACTTTGCTCAGAGCACCACTTGCCCAAGGTCCCTCAGGGGAGGAGCCGACTCCTCCTTCATCCACTGGAGGGGGAAACGAGCGTACAATTGCTCTTGAAATTTGTAGGCGTTGCCAGAGGGTCAAGGCTGCCTGGCTCACTCTGTTTTCTGCCCCCTCCTCCTCCCCACCTTCCCCGGCCGGAGTCATGTGCTCAGATCTTCCTGGGCGGCACTTGTCAGTGGAGTTGACCACAGCCCTAGGAGGACCAGGGAGGTTTAGAAAATAGAGATTCTCTGAGATCCCAGCCAAAGAGCCTGATGGGGGCACCCAACGGCCTGGGGCAGCGCCACCCAGGGCCTTAGCTTTAGAAGACCAAGGAGAACAGCCTGTGGAATACAGGGCATCTGTGATCACCAAGAGCGCCCCTGTTTCGGATAGGGAGCTAAGGCTCTGAGACCCACGCTGCTAATTGTGCAACTGGTCCCCTGTGCAGGACATGGAAATAATGGTGATTGGGGTGGTGGCAGTACTCCTCGTGGTCACTGTGGTCATCACGTGTATTCTCTGCTGCTTCAGCTATGACTCGAAGACACAGGATCCTCAGGGAGGCCCTGGCCGGAGCTTCACCGTAGCCACATTTCGCCAAGAGTCTTCTCTCTTCACCAGGCCTGATAAACAAGCCCAGCCAGTGCCGAGTGCCCAGGACTTCTGGACCATCATGTGAGGCCCAGTGGTCCTTCAGGATTTGTTTCTCAGTGGATCAGACCCACCAACCGCCTCATCAAGCCTTCCCTGGGGTCTCCATCTTCCCAGGCCTGCCTCCCTGTCCTCCTCCTGTACCTCATGAGTTTTGAGTCTCCTCCCTTCCTGGGTTGCTGTGCCCTTAGGCCTGGGGAATCTGAGGGGTTAGGAGCAAGTGGGAGTCAGCTCCTAACCCAGAGAACTTGGCTAAGCCCTACCACAGGATGGGCTCCGGAGGAATCTGAGGAGGCGTGAACGTTCACCACATGGGATACTGCGGAGGGCCAGCTCTGCAGAAATATCACCGGAATTTGTTGTCAACATGGTGGTTCTATTGCCACGGAGGAAGCAGTGTTTTCAGGTGAACATTTTTAGAAACCACTTCTTATGGACTCAAGCTTCCTTAAGAGTATTTTTGCACACTGCACAGGGCCCAACCCTAAGGCCTCCCTGCTCTGCCAGGTGCCTGAAATCAGCTCTGAAATTCTGAAACAAAAGATCCGCTTCCTGGGAACAAGTGATTTATTTTGTAATTGAAGATGTATATCCTTTTACGGGTCTTTCGAAATCTGGTTTGGAAAACTACAAGAGGAAACGAGAAAGTGAGAACTACAGAAAGTACAAGATGTTTTATTAATAGGAAAGCCAGAAAGAAGACTTTTAAGCATATTTTCAATGAGATTTTACTGCTATAGTCTAACAGGTCACTTCTATTCTTAGAGAATGAGAGGGAATTGTGTCACTTAGGAATGATAGAAAAATCATGAACTGAAAGCTAATTCCAAAATATATATATATATATTTTTTTTGTGGGTACCGGGGGGTCGACCTCAGGACCTCACGCGCCAACAGGCACCCGTGCCGCTGAGCAATATCACCGGCCCCTTTTTCGTATGTGGGATCCGGGAGTCGAACTCGGGCCCTCACGCTTGCAAGGCAGGCGCTTACGCCGCTGAGCCATCTCACCGGCCCTAATTCCAAAATATTAAAATGTCACGTTTCATTCACAGCATGTAACGAAGCTTTTGTTTTCATCACAAATAAAGAAAAGGTTTTTTTATTAGTAGAAAATCTCTTCTTTCTGTATACATGGAATAAGCTGTGCCATATTTAAAGAGGATGGTTTGAAGGTACAAAATTTTGAGCCTTCTGGCTCATGTATCTGCAACTACCTGTGAATGGGTGCTTCTCCCAGGGCCTGCCTGTTGAGGGGGCGCGACTGAGCCTGAGGTGGCCTTTGGTCTGTAAGAGGGTCCAGACAGACTGCTCTTGCCATGTGGCTACCACAGGAAGGACTCAGAGAGAGAGGCTTGAGGCTAGAGAGGTGTTAGGGGCAGAGGAGGGAGGGAGTCAGGCTGATGGAGAGGGGTACGGTGAGATGACCCTGGGGAGGAGAGGGCTCAGCCTGGGGAAGGGAGCTCCTGGGACCTGTCCAAGTCTGGACACTGCAGCCCCTCTGTGGGGCCTTCGCAGATGCATATGGAAGGGAGCTGGCTAAAGGGAACCCCGGAGAATGGGTAAATAAACTATTGCAGGTGTGTTCTTCACAAGAGAGCACCGAAACAGCTCACTGAATCTTACTTCCTCTCTTACCCACCCATTTGTTCATTCATTTCATCACTCAAGCACCTATTCACGCATTTACTTCTGCATTCAGTGAACACCGAACACTGGCTGTGCACCAGTCCCTGCCTAGAGAAGGTGGGAGTCAGCAGATTGGCTTCCTGGCTTCCAGGACATGAGCAGCTTTCCTCCTCCAGGGCTCTTCTACCATGCTGTTCCGCCTTGGAGCGCCTTGGAGCCTGCTGACCACAGGCTGTCACCATGAGCCCAAATAAACCTGTCCTTCAAGAGTGGGTGTCAGTTATTGTGTCCTGGTGAAAAGAAGGTGGTTAAGACAGACATGGTCCCAGCACTCTGAATTCCTGGATAAGGCATCTGGGGAAGGGGAGCTGAGAGACCCAGGAAAGCCTCAGAGGAGGAACCCCATGAACTGAACCGGAAGGAGAGAAAGGAATTCAACAAGTGGAATTAGGGGAAAGTGCTGGTTCAGAAAACAGGCAAGGGCAGGGAATCAGCAGCTCAGCCTGGCCAGCACGTGATGAGGTTGGGCAACAGCCAGTACCCTAGGGAAGCACTATTTGCTGCATTTGGCCAGCGTGTTTCTGGGCAATGGGTTATGCAGGCTACATGGAAGTGGCCTTACTTGTTGGGCTGGAAAGGTGTGGTGTCCAGGCACACACGAGAGCATTACTGCCATATGCTGCTGCTGCGGAGGGGTCTTGCAACGGGAGCTGGAGATGAGGTCCTTGGAGGACACTTGCGAGGACAGGCCCATGTAAAGATGGGCCGAGGGGCAGGAGGCGCAGCCCCAGGAGAGCTGGGGCTTTGAGAAGAGAAGGTGGTCAAGATCAACACAAGGGAGGGGCAAGAGGAGAAGCTAGAGAAGTAACAGGAAGGCAGGAGCACGTGGGACAGAGAACTAGAGGACGAAGCTGCCAGACCTAGCAAATAAAGTGTAGGATATCCAGTTAAACTGGAATCTCAGTCAGATGACGGATAATTTTTAGTGCAAATATACCCCATGTAGTATTTGGGACATATACTGAAACATTATTTAGAGTCTGTCTGAAATTGAAGTTTCATTTGACATCCTGCATTTTATCTGGCAACTCCAGGGGGAGAAAGTGCTTCTGAGAGGCTGGGTCAAGTGGCTGATGGGCGCAGCGGCTGGCAAGGGTGAACATACAGAAGAGGTCCCTTGATTTTGGCAGCTTGAGGGTTGTGACCTCAGCGAGTGGAATGCAGTAAGCAGGCACATGTGGCTGTGTATATGTGATGCATGTGTGGTGTGATGTGTGTAATATTTATTGTGTGGCGTGTGTGGCATGTGCAATGTTTCTGTGTACATGGAGTGGTTTGTGTGGCGTATGAGTGCATGTTGCATGTGCAGTGTGTGTGGCCTGTGGTAAGTGTGGTATATGATTGTGTGAGGTGTGTGTGGTTTATGTTTGGTCTATGAGTGTGTAGTGTGTGATGTATCTGTGTGTGTGGGGTGGTGAGTGTGTGTTGTGTGTAGATGGTGTGTGATGTGTATTGTGGTGTCTACTATATGACTGTATTGTGTACGTGTAATGTGTGATGTGTCTGTGAGGTGGTGTGTGTGGTACATGAGTGTGTGCAGTGTAAGTATGCGTGGTGTGTGTGTGTACTGGGTGTAGTGTGTGTGATGTGGCTGTGCATGTAGTGTGGTGTGAGCATAAGGTGTGTGTTGTGTATGTTGTCATGTGTGATGTGTCTGTGCACGTGGGGTAGTGTGTGGGTTGTGTGGGTTGTGTGCTATGTGTGTTGTGCATGTGTGGTGTATGAGTCTGTGGAGAACCATTCTCCCCAGTGCAGCCCCCTGTGTAAGAAGCTGGGGGCCCACTAGCTGGCCAGCAGGGAGCCCTGCTCTGCAGGAGAGGCCTCCGCTCCCACCCCCAAAGGAGGGAGGTGGCAGTGCAAGGACAAGACAGGCTGGCACCAAAATACTGGCAAAGCCAGCAGTGTTTACCTGGAGGCAGTGAGGGAAGCAGTTGCTGAAGGTCACCCTGGAAATCAAGCTGCTCTTGAACCCAGTTACCAAATCTAGCGTTCTCTGCATTTGTTCTCCCATGCTTGCTAGTTTCCGCTGGACTCTTACGATGTGGCAGCCACTGTGCTTTCTATGTGTATCATCTCAGTACTCACAGCAACCACATAATCTCCATTAACAGGGGAGAGAACCGATCCATCACACAGGGAGCCCCTTTGGGCCAATGCGGAATCTGCTGGAGCGAAGCTGAGCTGGCGTTTTACTCCGTGCTGGGGTGTGAGCCCAGCAAACTCCCAGTAGAACCCATTTCACATCTACAGGAGGAAGGGAAGCCAGGGCTCTGACTGCCCTAGGTTCACCTGAGCAAAACTCCTGCTGACACTTACTTAGCCCTCTTAGGTCTCTGACTTTGAAGAAGGGGTCTTTGCCATCTGCGGTTCCCAGGCAGCCTAAGAAGCCTCCCCTGAAGAGGAAAGTTCGGCGGAGAACAGACAGACCTCAGTCCCCAGTCTTCATGTTGAAGTGCACTAAGAATTTGCCCCTTCAGAGGCCAGCCTGTGCCTCTCCTGCCACAGACCTTGGTTCCCTTCACCCCTGGGGCTTCCCCCTCACCTCCACCCTTGGGAAAAGGGCAGGGAGACCCACTCGATTCCATCCCAGCCCCACTGGCAAATGGAGAGGGCAGGTCCTCCCCCTGCATCAAGCTCTGACTTGCTGCACCTCATTTTCTGGTCTTTCAGTAGAGACGAGAATCCCATCTTGTCTTGGATGTGTGAGAGAGAGTATCCTTGAACCCCAGCTCCCTGGAGGGCCGGGGAAGAGGCGGCCTCCACCTTGCTCTTTGTCCACATTCCTTGGTTCTGAAACCAGGGTGGTATTTCTGTCTGGGACGGGCTGGATTCTGGAATCAGCAGGCCTTGGAATAACATGTTTTCCGGAAAAGTACCTTCCTAAAAGGAAACCGCTTGTTCCAAGGAGTAGAAAAGGGTCATTGTGCTTTGCCAGGTTCCCATTCCTGAGGACATGATGCTTGAGGCAGGCACAGTCGGAGACACAGAGACCTTCAGCCCCACCACATACTCCCACCAGATGCATTCCTCCAGCGCATCTGTCAGATTGAGAAGTTAGAGACGGCCTGAACACCACCAAGAGGGGGCTGTCTGGCACATCCTAGCACAGCTAAAAAATCCAGTGCTAGCGGGCTTCGAAGGAATGAGGTAAACTGACACAAAAGGCAATTCATCATGTATGGAACTAGAGACCTATGAATGTGGCCATATGATGAAATCCCATTTCTTGTTAAATACACTTCTATGCATAGAAAAAGATGTAGAAACTATAGGCCAGGTGTTAATAAGCAGATGTCTCTGGATGGGTAAGATTATTTATGTATTTTAAATGTATCCCCTTAAACTGGGCATGACGTGCACTCCTATGGGAGTGCACTCTGGGAGGCTGAGGCAGCAGGGTTGCAAGTTTGAGACCAGGCTGTGCAACTTAGAATTTTTTTTTTTTTTTGGTGGCACAGGTTATTGAACCCCAGGCCTTGTCTCGTATGAGGCAGGTATTCTACCACTGGGCTACATATCCAGCTGTGCAACTTAGGGACTTAGTGAGAACCTGTCTCAAAAAAAAAAAAAAAAGTAAAGGGCGGGACTTGTAGCTCAGTGCAAAGGTCCTGGATTCAAGCCACCGTAACGACACACGCACACACACACACACAATGGCTAATTCACAAGGGTGGAGATAGTTGCTAACTTTCCAGGAGACATTGGGCTCTCTGGGGGTTGAAGGTGGCTGCTGGACCATCTGGGCTGGATGGAGTGTGTTTGGGTGGGTTGAGGAAGGTAGAGGCTGCTCTGGGACTCACTGGTCTGTGGGAGAGGCCTGGCTGTACCTGCATTCACACTGTCCCTCTAGGGACCAGGCATGGATCCTAATCCCAGATTAGTGAGGCAATGCTGAGGAATCTGCCAAAGTAATTCACTGACTCCAGTTTTAGAGGGAGATAACAGGGTCCTCAGCTAAGGGTGTGTGGGGGGTCTTATTTGCAATGACTTCTGACTTCCATGCTGAGGTCTTTTCACAGACTCCACTTAGGAAGAGGGCTGTGGTGGCCCAGAGGTCTCTTGTCTTGTTCTTCTGAGATACAGACACTGTGACAGCCCACTGTCCCTGTACAGGGCCCTACACAAGGAGTGGCTGCCTCTTACTTACAGTGCCAGTCAGCCGAACTCCCTGTGCCTCTCCCATTGGTCACTGTCCTTGCACAGACCTTGCCATTGTGTTTTTCTGATGTTCTCCCCAGCCTTCCTCCTCACTGCCTGGCTAGTCAGGTGATCTTTCTCAGATTCCAACCTAGAGTCCTTAAAGGCTGCAGGGAGGGCCTCTATCCTTACCTTCAGACTCTTGATGTATTAGGCAGATTCTCATTATTGTGATAAAATACCTGACATAAACAACTTAAGGAGGAAAGGTGTATTTTGGTTCATGGTTCCAGAGGTTTCAGTCCATGGTTGGCTGGCTCCAAGGCAGAAATATCACGGTGGAAGGGCATGGCAGGGGAAAGCTCCTCACCTCATGGCAGACATATAAATGTAAATAGAAGCAGGGAGGGGCAAGGGGGAAAGAATTGGAGTAGGGGGAGGGAGGGAGGGAGAGGGAGAGAGGGAGAGAGAGAGGCTAGGGACAAGATACACCCGTTAAAAGGCATGCCCCCAGTGATCTACTTCCTCCAACTGGGCCCCATCTCTTAATAGCCCATTCAGCTCATCAGTGAATTAATCCATTGATGAAGATAGTGCTCTTGTGACCCATTACTGCCCTAAATCCCAACTCTGAACATTGCTGCATTGGCAATCAAGCCCTCAATACATGAGTCCTCATATTTAAACCACAACACTTTGACAGCTGTGGTAGACAAATAATGTTTTCCCAAGATGTCCATGTCCTAATCCCTAGAAGCTGTGAATATGTTATATTCGCAAAGGGGAATTAAGGTTGCAGACAGAAAGATAGTTGCTCATCAGTTCACCTTGAAATAAGAATATTTTCCTGGATAATGTGAGTGAGCTCAATGCAATCAAAAAGCTTCTTTAATGTGGAAGAGGCAGGTGAGAGGGTGTCATGTGAGAAAGCTAGAAGAGGGCTTCTAGGCAAGGAGGGTGGGCAGTCTCTAGCAGTTGTAGAGGAAGAGTTAAGTACACAGGTTTCTCTGGAGCTTCCAGCTAGGGACACATCCTATCAACATCTTGATCTTAGCCCAGGGACTCCCACTTGAATGCTGATCTCCAAAACTATGAGATATACATTTATGTTGTTAGGCCGCTAAATTTGTTGAAGCAGGAAAGTATCTTTAGTTCAACATTTGAACTAAGCAAGAGCTAGTCTTGAGTTGGCAACTCTAGTTAAGCCAATCCTGGTTGCCAACAAAGTGGTAAAGTGGCCTCTGAGGGTCCCAGGTCTAATAGCTGTAGGCTTGGGGATAAGGATGGGGAGACAGAAATTACACTTCTCAGTGAGCAGGGTGAGAGTAATAATGTCACAATGGTCAGGTCCTGGTCTAGGTGGTGGGCAATATGCACACCCAGCAATCCCAGTCTTATCCCATGAAAACACCCACACAAGAGTGCAACCATGCTGGCTGTGGTGGTGCACACCTGTAATCCCAGCACTCTGGGAGGCTGAGGCAGGAGACTTGGAAGTTCAAGCTCAGCCTGAGCAACTTAGTGACTTAGTGAGATCCTGTCTCAAAATTAAAAAATAAAAAATAAAAAAAGGGCTGTGGATGTAGCTTAGTGCAAAGGCCCTGGGTTAATACCTAGTACTGAAAATAAAAAAGTGCAAACACATACAGTGGTACCTTGGTTCACGAGCACTTTTGTTTGTGAACAATTTGGTTTGCAAACAGAAGCATTGGGCAAAATTTTATTTTTGTTTGCAAACTCTGCACTGGGGGACAAACACAATTGTGGCCATTTTCCACATGAACGTGGCCATCTTTTCCAGAATCGTGAAACAAATTAAGTTCATTAACCAAGGTACCACTGTGCGTCTAAAAGGATGCTCAAGTAATATTATTTTTAATAGCTAACATTATAAAGATGCAAGATGCATCAATAGGGAAACATGAACAAATTGTGGTGCATTCATGAAGTAGAATAAGAGACCGTGATGAAAATGTATTGACTTGGTAGCTGTTGCTTATAAATAGATAAGTAGGGAAAAAAACAAGTTACAGAATGTTTTCATTAAAAAAGCAAATAAACACCCCTCTTCTCCAAGGAAACAGAAAGAAGAACAAAACTGCTACATCCTTTCTGATGCATTAAGAGGAATCATATTATCAAATTTGTATTATGTCATGTTTCTTTACAGTGCATTATTTTAGTTACTGAAGGTGTGCAGGATACACTGAAGCAGAATTTAAGGTAAAATTTTATTTCATCTAGATTTCATTGTGTACACACGTATTTATACAAACATAGAATAAAATACCAGAAGGATATGACAGCCTCAGGAGGACAGGTTTGGATGAAGAAGACTTGCATTTGACTTTCTTGCCTTCTATACTGTCAGACCTTATTGAACAAGCACGTGCTGCTTTTTATCACATGCCATATTTTTTAAAAAGATGGTACAAAGGTTAAAAAAAGCAAACTTGACTATTACCATTCTGGGATGAACAGTTGTGATTTGCACCAGAGGACTGCTGGGCTGTAGGGTATAAGAGTTTCACTTAGCAAGGATACTCAGGACACAGGTAGACAAATTCGAGTCCTTTTCCTTGTGAGCTCATTCAGGAAATGAAGTGTCACGGATCCTCCCAGCGGAAAAGCGGAGTCATCCAAGGCCACCTGATGATTTACAGAAGTGGTGCTCAGGCCATTGTCAGGAATGGGTGGACTGCTGAGTTTTATGGCACTTTCAGACTATAATGTAACTTTCTGGCCCCCATCTAGTGAACTTTGAACCTCTTTATAATTTGCATTCCCCTTTTTATAGTCCATAACTCTCACCAGAAGGATAAAATTTCCTGATTTGTTGCCTGATGCAGATTGGTTATATGTTATGGTCTGCAGCAAAAATGTCTCCCAAAAGTCTCATGTGTTCAGAGGTGGGGCTTTTGCAAAAGCGACTGGGTCCTGGGAGTGTCAGAGTCATCAGTGGATTAATCCAGCACTGTGGATTCCTTTCCATACCCCTGGAAAGCACAGAATGTATCTTTCAGCTTTGCCAACTGAAGGCTTAAATATTGGCTGAAGGAAATGGAGGATTCAGTGTAGAAAAGAAATTATGGGATGTGGGGGTTAGGTCTGAGAGCTGCTTTTATAGTGAAAATGAAAAAGGCCTTAGGCTTCTTCAAGGAGGAGGGTTGTGAGCCAAAACCAGGGCCAATGGGTGGAGGCTGCCAACTTTATCCAAAATTAAAGAGGAACTTGTTACCCATCAGGGCTGCGTGGAAGTACCTGAGCGTAGCATACAGCTACTTTTTGATAGCACCTCTCTATTGCTCAAGGTGTTTAAACAGGGGATGCGGTTGGAGGGACTTCTCGCCCAGGAAACAGTTTCCAAATACCAGTCTACGTATTGGTGCTTGTCCATAAAATTTTCAATATCTAGTTTTCCAAATGAGGAAAGCAAAAGCAAAGTGACACAGTTTTTATAAAGTGAAGTATTTGCAATTTGAAGTACATTTCTTTCATTCTGATAATGTTCTCTTTTGTTAGTAGGTAGTATCAGGTTACTGTTGTTGTTTAACTCCCTGACAAAATAAAATCTCTAAGTCTACTTTGAAACAAAAAAGGACACCAGCTATGAAATCTGTAAATATGGTAATGACTGGCAATATGGACAAAATGGCCCAATCGCCTCTCTGAAGTGGCCACTCAAGGATCTGTAGTTTATTTGAGTGTCCACTAGATGCCATTCTTGTGTACTTACAGCAGCTAGGTCATTTCATGGTGTACATTAGAGAAGCCAGAAATGTGGTCCACTTGCTTGTAGTAAATTAAACTATACTGACAAAGATAGCTACTTCTTGATAAGTTTTCTTTCAGTGTTTGACAACAAAACAAAATTTTAAAGTTCTTTTCTTCCTTTCCTAACTGTTCTCTTTAGTAAATGAGCCTGCAGTAGTCTCAGAAATTTAGTGTACAGTACTTTCAACAAACATTCTGCTTGGCCAAAATCTTCTGTGAGCATTTGTGGCTGTTCTTATCTGCAAGAGCAGGAACTACGTCCTGTCCATAGCTACAGAGTACACAGCATCGAGCACGACCTCATGCTGATAGAATGATAATTTCCTCTTGTCTGGAGGCCTGTGCTTTAGAAGGCCCTTACTGTTTACTTTCCCTCAATGGTAGTTCATGTTGCAGGGAATGACTTTTCCTTTGATCCTCTCTGTAATATGCCAAAGAACATCTAAGGGACACTGTTCACGGTGAAGGCTTTCCATCTCATCCATTCATTCAAAAATATTTGTTGAGCTCAGGTCTGTGCTGGGCACTGTGTTAGCAAGAAACCTGACAGATGGAGCCCCTTTCCTCAGGGAGTGGATGTTCTAATGGGAAATAGTCAATAACAAACAGAAAACAAGGAGATTATTTGTCCAGTGGTAATAAGTGTTCTGGGGGAGAATGATGAGTGGGGGGAGGCAAAGCCATGGGCAGGGTCCACTGCAGGTACAGGCGAAAGTGCTTTTCATGGAGAGATCCAAGTGATGGGAAAGAGATGAGTGTGGTGATCCAGAGGAAACACTCTCCAGGTCTTGTGGCAGAAAGGAGCTTGGCCATTTGAGAGCCAGCAAGGATGTCAGTGTGGCTGGAGGGAAAAGGGGTAGGGGTGAACAGGGCGAGATGAAGTTGAACAGAGGGGCAGGATGTGGATCATCATTTGCATTGAAACAATGAAAAAGAAATAGGAATATGGGAAGAATGAGCTTTGGCCTGGGAATCACGTGGACAGAGGTTTTGACCAGGGTCCTGGGTGCCTGCCCTCATTCTCTGAGCACAGGGAACTCCATTCTTTTTGAGCCTTGGATCTTTCACCCATAAAATGTGAGTAAGTAGGAATCCCAGCCTGGATTCCTGTTGGAGTTGGTGAGAAGACTGAGCAGGTACCAACCAAAGGGCTAATAGAAGAAGCAATTTGGTTTGGAGTGTGAAGTGTCCTCTCCAAGGCTTCAGGGAAAACGTCCTGCCTTCCAATAAGTGCAGTGCTACTATACTAGTGGGAGGTGAAGTGGTAGCAAAGTTCTCAGGTACAGCTCTTGTGGGTGCCTGCTCTGTGGCTATAAGGAAGTGGGCCTTCCAGTGCCTACTGGATGAGGGCTCAGTCCTGACACCTTCATGCATCAGAGCTTGGTAGTTAGATTGAAGAGACCACAGAGATCATCTGATAATACTTATTTTATAGTTATATTTAAAATCCACCCTGGGTCAGGATTGATGCCTTTTATTCTTTCTGTTCTTCATTTTGTTTGTGGGTTCCACCCAATGAATATTTATTCTGCACATACTATGTGTCCTGCCTGTGTAGGTGCTGTTAGTAAATCCATTTTTGTGTGGCAGTATTTCCCCACATCTTACTCTTTTGTAGGACCTGACACATACCAACTTCCCCTTGGAAGGTTCATATCAAGTTGAGGTAATAGAAGTTCACCTTCTGAATGCAACTTGCAACACAGTAGGAGACAGACATTTGCAGCATAAAAATCTCTACATTAAATATTAACAGGCAGTTATGTGGGCTGTGTTAAGTCCCAGTGTCTCATGGATGTTGACCTAGAGACTGCATTTCATGGGTATTTTCCTTTATCTTCTTTATATTTGCTCATTTGAAATCTGGCTCCATGCAGGAGAAAATACAGTGGTACTCAAGGCTGGCATCCAGGGCCAGTTATAAGGGAGAAGGGGAAGGCCTCAGTGGGAGGATGTAGGGCATTGAGGAGGCCCAGGGCTTGGGGTTGGAGGACGACGGGAGAGAAATCTGGAGAAAAGAGGCTCCCAGGCAGATCTAGTGAGGGGCAACTGCTCAGGCAGCAGCAAGCACTAGGAACAAAGGCCACCATGGTCTTAAGGAACAGGAAGGCAACCTGAGTGGGGAAGGGGTCCACGTCTGATCCCTCCTCTATTGCAGACACTGTGGAGATTGCAACAGGCAATTTGAATTGAAAGCAAAGGACTGCACGTAAACCTTTTTGAACTCTGTGCTGGTGATGACCTTGACCCTCAGACAGCTGTTCTTTTTCCAGTATGGTCTTTACTGCCTCGCCTTCTGAAATTAAGAGGACAGGAAGAGGATTACTCTCAGATGAAAAAATTGAGGCTTAATGAAGCAAACTACAACACAAAAAGAGGGCCTGATTTAGATCCTTATTCAAAATGGAAACCATAAAAGAAAAAACAGAAAAGATTAGGACATTATGCAATAATTTGAAAATTCTGTATTTATGATATTAGGACATTAGCATTAAAATTTTACACATGGCAATAACACTGGGTGATACTGTATAATATGTTAAAAGAAGTCATCTTTTTGAGACACAATTTCTATGAGCATAATAAAGTATTTATGGATATAATAATATAGTGAGATCTGCCTTGAAATAATGATGGAGTCAGAGAAGTAGAATAAAAACATAAAAGAAAGAAGACTCGTCATGAGTTAGTTATTGCTGAGGCTGAATGATGAATGGGACATTGTTATTCTTAAACAATTCTACTTTTGCATGTTTAAAATTGTGATCTTGAGGTCAAGCGAGTTGTTAAATGTCTTTGGATAGTATTGATGAAGCTGGAAAAGAACTGAACACAGTTTGTCCTCAAAGGCTGTGCTCTTTTGTGTCAAATCCTAGACATTGTATCATTATACTCGTATGTATTTTATTATGCCCACAAAATTTCCTTTAAAGACATTTGATTGCGTTGTACAATACTGTTACTATGTGTAAAATTTTATCAATAAAGTCTTATGACTATGCAACTCTAACTCTTCCCAACCTATCCAGGGCAGAGCCTGTTCTCCCCAGCAGCCCCATGTGTGCTGCGTCCTGCTTGGATAAGCCTGAGTTGGGGCGTTTCATTGGGTGGTTCTTTCCCAGGGTGGTGGGTAACTAAGGAATACTTCATCCTTAACCCGTGGTGTTTACTTTGGTTCGAGACATACACAGTGGATGGATACATAGGGAACACTGCAAGAATTAGCTTATCTCTATGTGGTTTGACATTTTAGAAGTAACAGCACTGTCAGTTATCTTTCAAAGCAATAGGAAATGAAAAACAGTAACTGTAAGCAGGAGAAGTTTAATGCTTGTGAACAAACTTGACACTTTGAGTTTACAGTGGGAATTTCTTAGAATTTCTGAACGGTGTCTGCTTTATTATTTCATCTGCTTTCTGGATTTGTTTTCCCTGGGAAAGTGCTTGGAATTGGGCCAAAGAGGCTGGAATTGCAGCTATCCCTTGGGATACACAGGGAATTGGTCCCAAGACTCCAGAGGATACTGAAATTTGCAGATGAGCTTGGTGTGATGGCGCACACCTGTAATCCAACACTCTGGGAGGCTGGGGCAGGAGGATCACAAGTTTGAGCTTAGCCTGGGCAATTTAATGAGACCCTCTCTCAAAATAAAAATAAAAAAGGGCTGGGGGTGTAGCTCAGTGTGAAGGCCCTGGGTTCAATCTCCGGTACTGTAAAAACAAAATAAAAGTCTACAGATGTTTAAGTCCCTTAATATAAAATGGTATCATTTTTGCTTGTAGCCTATGTATCTTAATTCTTCCATATATTTTGAATCATACTTAGATTTATTCTTATAATACCTAACACAATGTAAATGCTATGCAGATAGTTGTTATATTGTCAGGGAATGATGACATAAAAAAAGTCTGGAGATGCTCAGTACAGATGCAACTTTTTCTGAATACTTTCCATCCATGGTTGTTCAGGCTGAGGTGTGGACATATCTGTAGGGCTACCAGGCCATGCACTGGATGCAAGGCGAACGTGGCAAAGGAACCGGGATACGCAGTGGCGCAGGCTCAGTGCCCGGTGCAGGGATTTCAGCTCCATCTGAGATCACAATTGATTTGTGCAATCTGGTTCTTAGGGACAGTGAGGACACATGGGCTTTCAGAAACCATCACACTTGAACTGCTCAGGTAAAATTTGTCTGATAGCAATGCTTGCGGTGTTTTCTATGATAGTATTTGTTTTTATTTTTTCCTTTTTATCTAGTAAATTCAAAGATAAAGCACATTTGAAAGGTAACATATGGTTCAGTGTTGACCTTATGGGGAAATGTGATTGGTTTTCATCCAGTTCTCCAGAATCATGGAGAGAATTGAGTTGGTAAACTGAGGCACCACTGTATTTGCCATCAGGGAAGACTAAGATTTTTTTCTCTTGAAAAGATTATGTATTCTTCAAATATAAAAGCTGTTTTCTAAACCCTCTGTTACTCATATTTTATTGCTATTTTCCATTTTTATTTATGTTGTCCATAACAATAGTATACATAGCAATTTTTACTTATAAAACTAAATTTATATCTTTTTTATTGTGCTAAAAAAATATAACACAACATTTGCTGTTCTAACCATTTTTTAACAGTGCTGGGGATCAGGGCCTTAGAGGAGCTAAGCAGGGGCTCTACCACTGAGCTATATCCCCTGCCCACATTTTAACCATTTAAATGTGCAGTTTAGTGGTATTAAGGACATTCACATTGTTGTATCAACCTTCAGCAGTACCCTTCTCCAGAACTTTTTCATCTGGCCAAACTTAAACTCTCTGCCAATTAATCAATAATTCTACCTATTCCCTGACAATCACCATTCTCCTTTCTGTCTCTCAGAATGTGAATACTTCAGGTACCTCATATAAGTGTATCCTTGCAATATTTGTCCTTTTTGGGGTACTAGAATTGAACCCAGGGCATTCACATTGAGCTACATCCTCAGCCCTTTTTTATTTTTTATTTTGAGACAGGGTCTCACTCAGTTGCTCGGTTGCCTAGGCTAAGCTGTCTCAGTGCCTCCCAGAATGCTGGGATCACGGGGGTGCATTGCCATGTCTGGCTAATATTTGGCCTTTTGTGGCTGGCTTATTTCACTTAGCATAACATCTTTAAGGTTCAACCATGTTGTAGCAAGTGTCAAAATATCTTCCTCTTTAAGGCTGAAAAATATTCCGCTGTAAGTATACAGTAATTTATTTTTAAACTCTTATTATGGCAAAATTCAAAGATACTTAAAAACTTACGCTGTGTGTGGTGGCATACACCTGTAATCCTAGCACTCGGGAGGCTGCGGCAGGAGGGTTTCTTCAAATTCGAAGCCAGCCTGGGCTACAAAGTGAGTTCAAGGCCAGCCTGAACTGCATAGCGAAACCCTGTCTTAGACAAAAACAAAAACAAAAACAAAAGCAAAAAACATTAAAAAATTTTAAAAAGATACTTAAAATCTCAAAAATAGTGTAGTATAATGCACTCATAGATGCATATAGTATAATTCACCCCTTATCCATCTTCAAAAAATTTGTTTCATCTATACTTTCACCTATTCTATCTCCTACCTTATTAAGCTAATTCCAAATTATTTAATTTGCAAATATTTCAGTATACATCTAAAAATAAGGGCTCCTATTAAAAATATAATCACAATATCATTATTGTATCCCAAGACAGTTAATGATTCCTTCGTATGATTAACTATCAAGTAAATGTCTAAATTTCTATATAAATTTTAATGTTTGATTTGATTATATTTTTTTATGTTTGTAATAGGCCATTTTAAACTTTCAAAGATCTGATCATGGTAGAGGCGGGCGGCTCAAAACCAAGATAACTGGCTTTTGAACTAATCGGACTCCAGTAGAAGCTTCCTGGACTTGGAAGAATCTTTTATTTTCCTGACTTTTGTAGGCTGTTTGCTTAAAAGCAAGAAGAGTAGAGTAGTGAAATAACTGTTGCTTGGGAGTTGACAGCTTTCAGGATTTCACCTGTTATTGGTCTTCTCTGTTGTACATTTGGCTCCTTACATGCTTCCCCAGGAAAGTTTAGTAGTTCTAGTTTTGAGATAGGTGAGAAGAGCAAGTCTTGAATATGCCTGGAGCTGATAATTGCAACCCGAGAATGAACAGGCATAGGAATGAAAGAGAAAGAGAACAGCGAGATATTGGAAGACATTGCATGACAGATCTAATGGTGAGGATAAAGGGATTAGCTGGGGAATTCATGAGACAGAAGGTTAGAAAACTATGGCCTGGGTAAGGGACAACATGAAAGAGGTGATTCATGGTAGGATTTTTAGCAAAAATCTAAGGCAAAATGTTCTTCTTTTGTTATTATTATTGTATTACATTAAATTAAGATTGCCAGATAACACACAGGATGCGCAGTATTTTAAGTATTAATTGTTTATCTGAAATTCAAATTTAAGTGAGCATCCTATATTCTTATTTTCTGAATCTGTCAATCTTCCACTAAATGCCTGGGGACTTTTGTCCTTTAGACCCCTTAGTTTCCTTTCATGGAAGACAGTTGGATCCTCGTCAGTTTGCTTGTTTCATGTCTACCCTATGTTATAGCATTATACAAGGTGTGATCAAAATACAGTAAATATTTAAATTAAAAATTGTACTACAGTAAATGACACTTGGCCTTAATCCACCTCAAAATACTCCTTGTCACTTTGAACACACATATCCCGCCATTCCTGCCACTTTCTGAAGCCATTTTGGAAGTCTCTTTCATGAGTGTTTTTAGTTGCCCTGTTGTAGTTGCCTTGATGTTCTGAATCAATTCAAAACATTTACTTTCATGATCATTTTGGCTTTGGGAAAGAGCCAGAAGTCACATGGTGCTAGAGCTGGTGCATAAGGGTGATGACAACGCACAGTAATGGTTTTATGAGCCTGCCTTTTTGTTGGATGGCACTCAACAGCAGCATTCACCATATTTTTTTATCACAACTTTTAAAGACACACAAGAGGCCTTCTAGAATCGCTTCAGAATGGCAATAATGACGGGATAAGTATGTTCAAATTTAGGAGCAATATTTTGAAGGGGATTATTGGCAATGTTTTCTTTACTGTAATAATTTTTATTTAAATATTTAGCATATATTTTCATCACATCACATATATACACATACCCCCCCACACACATTACATGGCACCAAATGTAAGAAAACTTGTTTCCCTCTGCCTTCAGTAATATCACATATTTATGTCTTTATTTTTGCTAATATTCTGGGCCAAATGTTTGAAAACAGGTAGTTTAGATCATTTCTTAAATGAAGTCAACTTTTCCTTTGTGATGTCTAGTATCAAGATTTTGTTTAAAAATAATTTAAAATTTTATTCTATATAACAAACATTTGTAGAATGAAGTGTAATGATTTATAATGTTTGCTGCTTTTAAATTCCCACTGTGGATTTCACAGATGTTGCTAACAAAGCTGATCTTTTCTGTGCATGCTCAAGTCAACACTCAAGAATTTCAACTTAGCTGTAGCAAAAGTAAATATTTGTATTGAAAAAGAAAACATTTAAATTCAGAATCTTTTAAGATAAAAAGTTAACAAACTAATGATGCCTTGTTAGTATCTGCCACCTAAAGGCAACATCTAAGTCACATAACCTATATTGACTTAAAACAGGATTTCCATTGGCTTTGCACAGTTATATTTGTAATTAGTGCAATAAGGAATTTTTGAAAAACCTAGTCTCTTTAATCTACATTTCCACAAAAAGCTGTTGAAAGAGCAAATTTCTGCTCAGTTGTTTTTTCCTTTGCTTAAAAAAAAAAAAGTGCCAGGAATCCTACCCTGCTGCTGGGTAACAGTCAATCATTTGTTATTCCTGGATCAAACACAGGAATTCATGCTGAGGAAAATGTTTTGCAATGAATGGGATCTTGGTCTCTACTAAAAACAAAAAATGGCTAAAAAGAGATTTCAATTTATTTTCAAATTCTATGGCTAAATTCCTATAATTCCTAACTGGTGAAAATATTGGCAAGCTAGTAGATTTTGCTTAGAGTCACATTTACTTCTTTGGTATGTGCTATTGAGAGCTATTTGTGACTAGGTTTCAGGTGGTGACCAAATGGAACTCAAATGAAATGAATACTGACACTGAAATAGAACACACAAGGGGAAGCAGGGGAGAGATTTGAATACTTTAATTTAAAAAAAATTACCAAGTATAACCAATTTCTACTTAAAAGTTTTGGTATTTGGCAAACCAAAAAGTCACTTCTCAAACTGGCCAAATTTACAGATGAACTCTTTCTATTGTAATTTGATATTAAACATATCCTATCAAAATTAAAACTTGCATAATATAACCATTATCAATCCATACTCAACAATCTTCCCTTCCTTGAACCTAAACAACCCTAAACCTAATTAATGCCCTGGAAACCAATATACCCTCCAAAGTAATCAAGTCCCCTGTAACACTTCCCATTCCCCAGTTAACCACTAGCTATATCCAGCAATCATCTATGAAATGAATGTCACTGTGGCAGAGGCCACTACTCTTTTCATATCCATTTTTCATTTCCTTTTTCATGAAGAGAATCCCCTAAATTTTAGCTGAACATATAGATTCTCAGCAAGACACAGTATTTCCCAGTCCTTTGCATTGGACATCGGCATATAATTAAGTTCTGGCCAGTGGGATGTTTGGAAATAATGTCTTCAACTTCCAGATCAAATCCTTCAGGAGAAAACTTTTCATGTACTTTCTTCTCCGTTTCTTTGGGCTATAAAAAAAAAATTTTTTTTTTTTTTGGTAATACTGGGAATTGAATCCAGGGCCTTCGCACTGAGCTACATCCTGTCGTTTTTAAAGTGTTTTTTTGAGACAGGGTCTCATTAAATCACTATGTGGCTCAGACTGGGGTTGAATTTGCCATCCTCCTCAGTCCCCCCCAGCCAGTCCCGTGATTACAGGCATGTGGCACCCTCCCAGCTTAGCTGCAGCATTTGAAATAAAGTGGTGAACTATCTTTGATCATATGAGTGAGGACAACAGCCTAATGGAGGGTGGAGCAGAAAGAAAAGACTAGATTCCTGGCTCACCTTGTGTGAAAACATGACCTCCATGCCCTGGACTGTCTATTTGGTCTGATAATTCCATGTAGCAAGAAACTACCAAATCAAAATTCTTTCACAGAATTTGAAAGTTTAGCCAGAAGAAAAGAAGCTAAAAGGAATTTAAGCTGTTGTGAAACAGATGTGCAGGAAGGAAAAGGTTGGAAATCTCAGTGTAAACACAAACAAATAAGACAACTTGAAGACCTAATAATCTCTGCCTCGGTTTCCAGTGTAACTAACCCACAAATTAAAGGTGTTCCTTTCACTTGTCTGAAAATTTCAGCTAGAAAATAATTTTCGTATTATGTATCTGAAATCCTGGTTGTTATCTTTTAAAAAAACACTGTGAAGCAGAAAAAAGCAAAACAAAACACTCTGAGACATGACCTTCTCAGCTTAAAAAAATCCTATCAAACACAAACCTACTTCCTTAAAGTAATTTAAGAAAAAATAATTGCGGCTACCAAAAAACTTCTAAAATTCCATTCAGTTCACAATGGTTAAAAGCAAAAACCACGAGCACGATGTGCCAACAGCTGTGATAAAACAAACAAAACAAAACAAAAACAATAAAAACAGCAACGAGAGTGCTGCAAAGTGGTGATGGCTGTGGTCATCTAGCCCAGATGCAAGTAGGTTTTTGGATGGCATTTTCCAGGGCCCGTTACTTGTACATTGTTATAGTTTGGATTTTTTTCCCTTTGGTACTAGGGATTGAATCCAGGGCCTCATGTATGCTAGGAAAGTACTCTACCATTGAGCTATACCCCCAGGCCTTTTTCATTTTTTATTTTGAGAAAGGGTCTTGCTAAATTGCCCAGGCTGGCAAGTTAGTATCCTTCAGCCTCAGCCTTTTGAGTAGCTGGGATTACAGGCGTGCACCACCACATCCAACATAGTTCAGATCTTAAACATTCCCTAAAAGCTTGTATGTCGAAGGCTTGATTCTCAATGCAGCAATGTTAAGAGGTGGGACCTTTGGGAAGTGATGGAATCCTGAGGGCTCCAACCTAATGAATGGACTAATCCACTTACAGATTCATAATTTAGTAGGCTATTGACAGGTGATGGAAACTATAGGAGGTAGGGCCTAGTCAAGGAAGCAGATCATTGGGAGTGTGCCCTCAAAGGGTATATTTTGTTGTTGACCCCTTCTTCTCTCTCTTTGCTTCCTGTCTGCCACAAAGTGAGCAGTTCTCTTCTATCACGTGTTACCTGCCATGATGATTTGCTTCACCACAAGTGTAAAACAATGGGGGTCATGTGACCATAGACTGAACCTTCTGAAACTGTGAGCCCAAATAAGTCTTTCCTCCTTTTAAGTTGTTTATCTCAGGTATTTTGTCACAGTGCCAGAGAGCTGAAACAGACATTATAATCTATGATCACCCCACAGCAACAGAGGTGGACCCCAAGTATTCCTGTTACAGACCAGGAAAGTGAATTCACCTGAAACTTTTGGTGAAAACTTTGTGTTCCCTTCAAAGTCAGAGACCTTTGACATGCTTTGAGGTTATGGACTTTTAAAACTAACTCTCAATTGTAAATCTGGATACAGTAGGAGCAAAGCCTGTGAACAATAACTATAGACATTCAATACCTCTGGGATGAGTCAAAATGCTATCAATCCTCTATATTTTCAAATGGATGGTGTCGTTTACACCACTGTATGTATTGTGTAGGCTGCAGCTGTCTGGTCCAATGGTACAGGGCTCCAGATTAATGGAGTAATACTGCTCAAGATCACTGTCACAGTGATTAAAGAAACATGGCAGTGGCTCATGCACATGACAGTGTGTGAGCCAAACCTGCCACTTGGTTCCTGCAGGGCCTTGCTGTCCAGTTTGGTGGAGTGGGGCTAATTAAAGCACCAGGCCCAGCTGTCTCTTATAACTTGAAATTTTCTGTGGGAAGATTCAGTTAAGCCAGTTTGTACTTGGGAAGTGCTTTTGAGAATTGTGAATGTGGGAGAATGCAAGGGTTTCACTACTGGGGAAATCCATTCTGCTCTGAAGTGGTTTTTATGCTATTACCATAGTAATACTATTAGAAAGACTTTTGGAGCATCATGGAAGTTTTCCCTAATTACAGAGAAGACAAATTTTGCATAGATTGTCTCACTGGGCAAAGAAAAAGGCAGGATGTATGACCAAAACCTGCAGATGGTCTTTGTCGTTGGGAACACTGGTTGGCTGCCAGGACATGGTCAGTCCTTGAAGGGGCTGACAGGAGGCAA
Organism: Erethizon dorsatum; assembly: GCA_028451465.1. NCBI lineage: Eukaryota > Metazoa > Chordata > Mammalia > Rodentia > Erethizontidae > Erethizon > Erethizon dorsatum. Next base: position 38,621,343 of record CM051822.1, on the reverse strand, counting down.
GGCCATTCTTAGTTGAGAATCCTGGTGATTTTGGCTATAGTGTTGGTCCACAGGTCCCTGGCGGTGACATGGTGGCCAGTCTTCTTCCATTGGTATCTGTAGTATTTCTCTCATTGGAATTTCTTACCTGTTTAGATGTTGGGGAGTTGATAATGTGTGAATTCTGCTAGGTCATTTTTGGACCCAAACTAAAACATTGACTAAAACATTGTCAAACATATGGATGTCATAGCTGTTGATCTCCAGCCTGCAGAAAGGGACGAAGCCAGCACACTGCCTTCATCATAAGGCCATGAACCACCTGGCTATGTGTTTGATGTGGTACAAGGCACAGTGATATAGTAGGAAGCCTACTTGCTAGTGTAGAGAACTGTGATGGCTATTGTGATAACTATTAAAATACAGCTCAGCTTCAATGAGAGACATAGAAGTAAAGATGTTGTCACATTTTTTGGGGGAGCTTATCTCAAAGAAAGAAAGACAGTGTTTTCATCTGGAAACAAAGAATTCTATTACACGTATCCACATTTTTTAAAGCATTTTATATGTATACAGTAAAGTAGTACCTATAATACAAGTTACGATTATGTTGCCCACTTCATCAGAAACTCAGGGAGAATTAAGGGCAAAGACTGTGTTTCTCACTTTACCATGAGCTAGCAGTTTTATCATGAGCTAGGAGTTGTTTGAGAAGATTGTCCCAGCTATTGTGACCTAGGCTAGGAAACAGATGCATATGGAGATAAAAAGTGTAAATATCTATTTTCTTGACTTTCATTTTCTTCCAGTGTAGCTGGTGAGTTTCCACAGGCAATGGGGCTTTCCAGAAGTGGAAGTTGTTACATAAAACCAATATAGTGCAGGATTAGAATTATGGGGACCTTGCAGGAGAAATTGCTGATTGTCTCCCAGTACCTGGTCTCATTGTCTTCAACAAAAAATCTCTAATTTTCAAGCAGGTCATATGGTGCTATGGGAGCTGAAAGTTTATGTTCCTCCTAGGTTCATATATTGGAGCCCTGACTCCCAGTGTGATGGTATTTGGAGGTGAGGCCTTTTGAGAACTAATTAGGTTCAGATTAGATCCTAAGGGTGGGCTTATTGCCCTTACAAAAAGAGGAAGTTGAGTTCCTCTCCTCTCCTCTCTTGTCCTCCCCGTCCTCTTATCCCCTCCCCTCCTCTCATCTCTCCTCTCCTCTTTACCCTTCAACACATACATGCAGGAAGGGCCAATGTGAGCACGCAACAAGAAGGCCACATCTAAAACCCAGAAAGAGAGCCTCACCAGGAATGGAAAGAGCTGGCGCTTGGATCTTGGACCTCCCCATCTGCAGAACTATCAGAAATAAGTATCTGTTGTTTAAGCTTATGATATTTTGTTTCTGCACTCATACTGACTAAGAAACACGCTCTCCCAGAATCAAGGCTGTATTTCTTAGCATTGTTTTGAAATTCTAAGCTAGAAGCAGTGACCTTGAGGATTTTGAGAAATAGAGCTCCTGTGACAGCTCTGGATTGTCTACTCTTCAGATCTTTATGCAGAGAAATAAGCTGCCATCTTGTTTATTATTGTGAAATTTTGTTATTTTCAGTTAAACCCAATCCTTGCTGATACACACCCTTCCCTTTATGTTTACTTGACTTTCAGTGTTCCTTAATGGGTCTCTTGGTCATGTACTCTTCATGATGAGAGGCCAAAACTTGGTCCCTCAGATTGCATATGTAATGAACATGTTGAGAATGCTGGCTTCCCATCTGCAGCAAAGAACAGGGGTAGGTCCAATGAATTCCAAGGGCTTAAATTCTTTGGCTGCTTGAAATAGTTCCCAAACAATTTCCCTGAGCCCCACAGGGGCCATAGGACTTAATTTTTATTTTGCAGGGAGCAATGCTAATCCAAATAATACACCTATCCTTTGTGTAAAGATGTTCATTCTTTCCTGAAAATCTTGCTATGGTGTGTGCGTACATGCAGTGGGGAATCAGTTGAGAAAAAAATTCCATTTATTTTAATTTATTTATTTTAATAAGAAAACTTAACATATTCATTTTGATCTATGATACCCTAAAATACTCAAATATATAGAAAAATATATTGACTGAACTATAAAAAGTTTATGTAAGAAACAACTATAAGTAAACAGAGTTGTATTAAAAAGGCAATATAATGAAGTTTATTCTACTTATCAAAGGAGAAAGACAGACCTCACAGTGAGTAGACTGGTGGGGAAAAGATTTGAGGGGCTCATTCTTTGAAAATTTCAGTCTTCTTTCTGCAATATTTTCCCAATAATTTTTCAACATTAGGCGCTATTGTGATCATCTTGTGCTCAAAATATACACCTTATAAAATTGTATCATAGAAAAGACAGCATAGCATGGGAACTATCCCAAAGAATCAATAACTGGGATCTCATCTTATTAAAAAGCTTTTGCACAGCAAGAGAAACCACCAACAGAGTGAAGAGACAACCCACAATGTGGGAAAAAATGTTTGCCAGCTGTTCCTCAGACAAAGGATTACTATCGAGAACATATAAAGAACTCAAAAAAATCAGACCTCCCAAATTTAAAGACCCACTCCAAAAATGGGCATCTGAGATGAATACACATTTCTCAGATGAAGAAATACTAATGGCAAATAAATATACAAAAAAATGTGCAACATCACTAGTCATTCGAGAGATGCAAATTAAAACAACACTGAGATACCATCTCACCCCAGAAAGAATGGCTACTATAAAGAAATCAACTAATAACAAATGCTGGAGGGGCTGTGGGGAAAAAGGAACCCTTCTCCACTGTTGGTGGGAGTGTCGACTGGTACAGCCACTGTGGAAGTCAGTGTGGAGATTCCTCAAAAAACTAGGGTTGGAGGTCCCATTTGACCCAGCTATTCCCCTTCTGGGCATCTTCCCAGAAGAATTAAAAACTTCGTACCACAGCGATATATGTGCACCCATGTTTATAGCAGCACAATTTGTAATAGCCAGATCTTGAAAACAACCCAAATGCCCATCAACTGAGGAATGGATAAGAAAGATGTGGTATTTTTATACAATGGAGTACTAATCAGCCATAAAGAAGGATAAACTGGAGACTTTTATAGGTAAATGGATGCAACTCGAGAAAATACTCATAAGTGAAATAAACCAGAAGCACATGTGTAAGCATCGTATTGTCTCTCTAGTATGAGAAACTGAAAGAGTAAATAAGATCCAAAATGTACAATAGATATGGTGAATCAAAAAGAAACTGGTAAAAAGGAAAGAGAGACTGGAATAGGGAAAAGAAAGAAGGGAAAGGGAAAAAAAATTGTATATATATATAAGATGGTTAAGATAGATACACTACCAATTTTGCTTAGTTCATTGAAGAGTAAGGTTTGTGCCAATAATGTTTGGACAATTGAATGCTAATGTCTGGTATCCTGAATAACTAACTTAAAGATAGTAATACGTAATGTATTAACCATTGTTACCCTCCTATTATGTTGTTTTGAAAATTTGTTCTTCTTTTGATTTGTTTTGTTTTTTCTTCTCTTTAAAATAAAAAAAAAGAAAAGACAGGATAAAACATAAACTAAATACATGAGCACATCAAAATGTAAAAATAATGTCTGTACAGGAGCCCACTGAAATGTCCCAGAAGATGCTTCTAATCTTTTCATCTCTCTGGCTTGGCAATGTGTTTTATATTCTTCCTATCTGGTAAGCAATTCATATTTGTTCCATATGATATTCTCTGAGTAGAAACTGTTGTACCAAAAATAAGCTCATGAATATATCTTAGCCTGGGTCTTTAGTCAGCTGCCATCCTGAGAGCTGGACAGGCACTGTGGGGACTGGAGCGTGAGTCCCTGGACAACTGGGAATCCCTAATGAGCTCCGAGCTGCAAAGGCTGGTGACACCTGGGGCATCCCATGTGTGGGGACAGAGAGTTCCCAGCTCCTCCTTGAGGACAGCGAGACCTCCCACCCCTACAGCTCCAGCCTTGCCCCTTGCCGGCAGAATTACTTAACCTGACTCCAAGATGCCGTTATATTCCTTCTTTTTCTCGCCCCAGTCTCTTTGGTGCTTATCACCAGAATGTCCTCTGGAATGAGGAGAGAAATTCCTTCACCAGCTGGTGTGCAGGCCCCTGGCAGAGCCAGGCATTGCCCACACCATTTGAGCTGCTACAGCTGTTGGGCTTCAGAGAGCAGAGTGGCTGGATTGGAGTTGGGTGGTGAAGCATTGTGGATGTTACAGAACGAACGGCCATTTTCTCGAGTCCTCCTCACACCTCCCTGTCATCTAGAACCCCTGAGATGTTAATTTCACAGCTTTTAATCTTTGATCTCTCTGGTATTTAAATTGGTGCTTCAGAAAAGGTGCTTTGGAACTGAGATCCAGAACAACAAGCCTAGTTCTGAAATTGTGGGGTCATTGGAACCAGCTGAGGTAGTGGGGGCATGGGGACCACTGGTGTACTGCAGGCGGAAGGGCGTTGCTGGGCCAGGCCTCACAGGAACTGGACACAAACCAGAAAGAGCATGAACCCTTCTCCTGTTCAGCCTTCTACTTGCCCTGTGGTGCCCCAGTGGGCAGTGTGTTTAAAGGAAGACAAGCTGGCAAAAGAAAGGTGGTTTCCAGAGTACCAGTCCATCATCGCAGAGCCACATGTACAAGTTTTGAAGCTGAGAGACAATAGCTCAACATTTAGCTCATTAACTTTATCCTATGTTATGGGGTATGTCAGTCTACTTCTGGACTTTATTCTGTTCCAATGATTTGTCTATTTTGCCACAGTACCAAACTTTTTATTATTATTCCTTTTGTACATTTTATTTTATTTTAAAGAGAAAAAAACAAACAATAGAAACAATGATACAGAATTTCAAGACAATAGGAAATTAACAATGGTTAATACATTGCATATTGTTATCTTGAAAGTAGGTGCTCAGGTTACAATATATAGGAATGAAAAATTTATCAAACAATATAAGCACAAACTATTCTTTTCAATGAACTAATAAAAATTAGTAGTATAACTATCATATATGCATTTATTTATTTTTCCTTTTTCCTTCCTCTTTTCTCCTTTCCCCCATCCCAGTCTCTCTTTCCTTTTGAACAGTTTCTTCCCATTTCACAAAATCTATTGTACATTTTGGAACTTATTTACTCTTTCAGCTTCTTACACTAGAGAGACAGTACTATGTTTACACATGCAAGTCTGATTTATTTCATTTATGAGTATGGTCTCAAGTTGCATCAATTTACCTATAAAATCCTTGAGTTTATCCTTCTTTATAGCTGAGTAGTACTCCATTGTATAAAAATACCACATCTTTGGGGCTGGTGAGATGGCTCAGCGGCATAAGCACCTGCTTGGCACGCATGAGGTCTTGAGGCTGACTCTCGATACCTACATTTTAAAAAAAAAATCTTTTTTATCCATTCCACAGTTGATGGGCATTTGGGTTGTTTCCAAGGTTAGCTATTACAAATTGTACTGCTATAAACATGGGTGCACATATACCACTGTGGTATGAGGCTTTTAGTTCTTTTGGGAAGATACCAAGAAGGGGAATAGATGGGTCAAATGGAACCTTTAGTCTTAGATTTTGAGGAATCTCCACACTGATTTCCACAGCAGTTGCACCAGTCTACACTCCTACCAACACTGGAGAAGGGTGCCTATTTCCCCACAGCCCCTCCAGCATTTGTTATTCGTTAATTTCTTGATGATAGCTGTTCTTTCTGGGGTGAGGTGGAATCTCAGTGTTGTTTTAATTTGCATCTCTCGAATGACTAGTGATGTTGCACATTTTTTTGTATATTTATTTGCCATTTGTATTTCTTCATCTGAGAAGTGTGTATTCAACTCAGATGCCCATTTTTGGAGTGGGTCTTTAAATTTGGGAGGTCTGATTTTTTTGAGTTCTTTGTATGTTCTCGATAGTAATCCTTTGTCTGAGGAATAGCTGGCAAACATTTTTTCCCACGTTGTGGGTTGTCTCTTCACTCGGTGGTTTCTCTTTCTGTGCAAAAGCTTTTTAATAAGATGAGATCCCAGTTGTTGATTCTTTGTGATAGTTCCTGTGCCATTGGGGTTTTATCCATAAAATCTTTGCCTATACAATGTCTTCAAGAGTTTTACCTATCCTACCTTCCAGCAGATTTAATGTTTCTGTTTTAATATTTAGATCTTTGATCCTTTCTGAATTTAGTTTAGTGCATGGTGAAACATATGGGTCTAGTTTTAATCTTTGGCATATGCATAGCCAGTTTTTCCAGCACCGTTTATTAAAGGGGCTATCTTTCTTCCAGTGAATATGTTTGGCACCTTTGTCAAAGATAAGGTGGCTTAGTATGTCTGGAGTTGTTTCAGCATCTTCTAATCTGTTCCATTGATCTTCAGGTCTGTTTTTTTGCCAATACCACACTGTTTTTATCACACTGACTTTATAGTATAATTTCAAGTAAGGGATTGTGATGCCCCCTGCCTTGCCTTTGTTGCCCAGAATTGCCTTTGCTATTCTAGGTCTCTTCTGATTCCAAATGAATTTTAGGATTGTTTTCTCTAATTCTGTGAGATATGCTGTTGGAATTTTGATCAAAATTGTATTAAAACTGTATAACAATTTTGGAAGTGTGGCCATTTTCACTATATTGGTTCTTCCTATCCAGGAGCAAGGGATATCTTTCCATTTTCTGATATCCTCTTCAATCTCCTTTTTCAGAGTACTGTAGTTTTCAGTGTAGAAGTCTTTTGCATCCTTTGTGAGATCGATTCCTAGGTATTTCATTTTTTTGGATGTTATTGTGAAAGGTGTTGTTTCCCTAATTTCTCTTTCAGTAAGTTTGTTATTCATGTACAGGAAGGCTATTGATTTTTGAGTGTTGACTTTGTATCCAGCTACACTACTGAATTTGCTTATTAAATCTAACAATTTTTTAGTGGAGTTTTTGGGGTCTTCTATGTAGAGTATCATGTCATCTGCAAACAATGATAATTTAACTTCTTCCTTTCCAATCATTATTCCTTTTACTTCTTGCTCTTTCAATTCTTTATATGTTCTAGATAGAAGTCCTTTGTCTGAGGGACAATTGGCTAATATTTTTTCCCACTCTGTGGGTTGCCTTTTCACTCTGTTGGTGATTTCTTTTGATGTGCAAAACTTTTTAATAAGATGGGATCCCAGTTGTTGATTCTTTGAGGTACTTCCTGTGCAGTTTAATTTTTGTTCATGAACTCTCTGTCTACCCCTATGTCTTCAAGATTTCTACTTACTTTCTCTTCCAGTAGATTCAGTGTTTCTGTTTTAATATTTAGATCTCTGATCCACTTTGACTTTAGTTTAGTGCATGGTGATTGACATGGCTCTAGCTTTAGTCTTTGGCATGTGGAAAGCCAGTTTTTCCAGCACCATTTATTAAAGAGGCTTTCTTCCAGTGAACATGTTTGGCCCCCTTGTCAAAGATAAGGTGGCCGAGTGTGTTTGTAGTTGTGTCTACATCTTCTAATCTGTTCCACTGATCCTCAGGTCTGTTTTTTTGCCAGTACCATGCTGATTTTTATCACAGTAGCTTTGTAGTATAATTTCAAGTCAGGGATTGTGATGCCTCTTACCTTGCCTTTGTTGCCCAGGATTGCTTTTGCTATTCTAGGTCTCTTCTGTTTCCAAATGAATTTTAGGAATGTTTTATCTAGATCTGTGAGGTATGCTAATTGTATTTTGATCAGCATTGCCTTAAATCTGTATAACAGTTTTGGGAGAATGGCCATTTTCACAATGTTTGTTCTTCCTATCCATGAGCAAGGGATTTCTTTCCATTTTCTGGTATCCTCTTTGATCTGTTTTTTTCAGAGTGCTGTAATTTTTAGTGTATAGATCTTTTATTTCCTTTGTTAGATTGATTCCTAGGTATTTCATTTTTTTGCATGCTATTTTGAAGGGTGTTGTTTCCCTAATTTCTCTCTCAGTGAGTTTGTTGTTTGTGTACAGTAATGCTATTGATTTTTGAGTGTTGAATTTGTATTCATCTACACTACTGAATTTGGTTATTAAGTCAAGAAGTCTTTTGGTGGAGTTTTTTGGGTCTTCTATGTAGAGTAGCATGTCATCTGCGAGTAATGATAATTTAACTTCTTCCTTCCTATCATTATTCCTTTTATTTCTTTCTCTTATCTAATTGTTCTGGCTAATGTTTCCAGAACTATATTGAGTAGGAGTGGTGATAGTGGACATCCTTGTCTTGTTCTTGATTTTAGATTGAAAGCTTTCAGTTTCTGACCATTTAGTATGATGTTGGCTGTTGCCTTGTCATAGATGGCTTTTATCAGATTGAGGTAAAGACCATCAATTTTGATTTTCTGTAGGACTTTTATTTTGAATGAGTGTTAGACTTTGTCAAAAGCTTTTTCTGCATCTATTGAGATGATCATGTGATTTTTATCTTTGGCTCTGTTGATATGGTGTATTACATGTATTGATTTGCATATATTGAACCATCCCTGCATTCCTGGGATGAATCCCACTTGGTTGTGGTGTATAATCTCCTTGATGATTTGCTGCATTCTGTGTGCTAGTATTTTACTAAGGATTTTTGCATCTATGTTCATTAGGGAGATTGGCCTGTAGTTCTCTGTTTTGGTTGAGTCTTTCTGTGATTTTGGTATCAGAATAATACTTGCCTCCAGGAATGAGTTAGGGAGTATTGTTTCCATTTCAATTTCATTAAAGAATTTGAGGAGTAAGGTTGTTAAGTCTTCTCTAAATTTCTTGTAAATTTCTTCTAAATTTCTAAATTTCAGCCATGAATCCATCAGGACCTGGGCTTTTCTTTGTTGGTAAGTTTTTAATTATGTTTTCAATTTCATTAACTGATATTGGGTTATTCAGAATTTTACTATGTTCTTGATTCAGCTTCAGTAATTCATATGTATCTAGGAATCTGTCCATTTCTTCTGTGATTTCCATCCTATGCAAGTAAAGATTTTCAAAGTAGGTATTGATGATCTTCTGAATTTCCACAGGATCTGTAGTGATTTCACCCTTTTCATTCCTCAATGAATTAATTTGAATCTTTTCTTTCCTTTTTTTGATAAGGTTAGCTAGGTGTTTATCAATTTTATTTATTCTTTCAAATAACCAACTCTTTGATTCTTTAATTCTTTGTATTGTTTTCTTAGTCTCAGTTGCCTTAATTTCTGCTCTGTTCTTTATAATTTTCTCCCTCAAAAGAGCTTTGGGCTTGACTTGCTCTTCTTTTTCTAGAAGCTTGAGGTGCAACATTAGGTTGTTTATTTGTGCTCATTCTATTTTCCTGATGTGAGAAATTAATTTCCTTCTTAGGACTGCTTTCGTTGCATCCCACAGGTCCCAGTAAGTTGTATTTGCATTTTAGTTTGATTGTACACATTGTTTAATTTCTTCTTTAATTTTGTCTGTGACTCATTGGTTGTTCAGGAGGGTGTTATTTAATTTCCATGTGTTTATGGAGTTTGTTCGGTTTCTTTTGTTATTAATTTCCAATTATTGCACTATGTTCATACAATATGCATGGGATAATTTCAATTCCTTTGTAGTTACTTAAGCATGTTCTGTGGGCTAGTATATGGTCCATTTTAGAGAACGTCCCATGTGCATCTGAGAAGAATGTGTATTCTGATGTTGTTGGGTGGAACACTCTGTAAATGTCTACTAAGTCCATTTGTTCACAGGTTTGGTTCAGTTCTGTTATTTCTTTGCTGATTTTTTGTCTAGGTGATCTATCTCTTTGTGACAATGGCGTATTGAGGTCCCCTGTTATAACTGTGTTAGTGCTTATTTGATTTTTCATGTCTATTAATATTTGTCTTATATAGTTGGGTGCTCTCATATTTGGTACATATATATATTTATGATTGTTATCTCTTCCTCTTGAATTTTTCCCCTAACAAGCATGTAGTGACCATTATCTCTTTTGATCATTCTTGGTTTGAAGTTCACATTATCTGCAAACAGAATAGCTACCCCTGCTTTTTTCTGGGTTCCTGTTGCATGGAGTAATGTTTTCCATCCTTTGAGTTTTAGTCAGTGAATTTCTTTTTGAATTAAATGTGTTTGTTGTATACAGTATATTGTTGGATCTTGTTTCTTGATCCATTCTGCCAGTTTTTTTGATTGGGGAATTGAGGCCATTTGCACTGATGGTTATGACTAATATGTATTGGCTTGTCTTTGTCATGTTATTTTCCTGCTGTTGGTTCCCTACTTTTCCCCTCTGTTTAACTGCTTGCCTTGCTTAGTGGTTTCTTTCTGTTGTTGTTCTTGGAATTGTGGTAATTTTTGTCTGTCTAGAATATCTTTCAGTACCTTTTGTAGGGTTGGTTTGGTGGTCTTGAATTTCTTCAGTTGTTCTTTCTCATGGAAGTATCTTATTTCTCCATTAATTTTGAAAGATAATTTTGCAGGGCACATCAATCTGGGTTGGAAGTTGTTTTCTTTCAGAGCTTGAAATTCTTCACTCCACTTGACTTGAGGGTTGTGTTGAGAAGTCTGCCATGATTCTGATGGGTTTTCCTTTATAGGTGATTTGTTTCTTTTCTCTTACAGGTTTTAATGTTCTGTTCTTGTGCTGAATTTCTGGGATCTTGATTATTATATGTCTGGGTGTAGATTTATTTTGTTTATGGCTAATTGGAGTTCTATATGCCTCACTTATCTGTGTGTCAGATTCTTTTCCCATGCTTGGGAAATTTTCTGCTATTACTTCTTTTTTTTTTTTTTTTTTTTTTTTTTGTGGGTACCGGGGGGTCGACCTCAGGACCTCGTGCGCCAGCAGGCACCCGTGCCACTGAGCGATATCACCGGCCCCTTTTTCGTATGTGGGATCCGGGAGTCGAACTCGGGCCCTTGCGCTTGCAAGGCAGGCGCTTACGCCACTGAGCCATCTCACCGGCCCTCTGCTATTACTTCTGCAAATAGTTTTTTTAATGTCATTTGTGTTGACTCCTGCTTTTTCATTGACACCAATTATTCTTATATCATTTTTCTTTGCATTGTCTTGCAGTTGTTGAATTGTTATTTCCTGATCTTTTGTTATTTTCAAAAGATCTTTCCTTTCATGATCGCTAACCATGATCCTATCTTCAAAGTCTGAAAGTCTGTCTTCAGTTTCATTCAAGTGGTTTTGCCAGCTTTCAATGGAATTTTTAATTTCCTGTATATCTGTTTGAATCCATTCCATGCATTCTGTTTCTTTGCTTATATTATCATTCACGTTTTCCACCCTCTTCCTTTCATCATCTTTTTTTTAATCTATCTCAACTGTAGATTTGCTGAGCAATTCCTTTATAAATGTTGACATTTCTTTTTTTACCTGAGAGATTATTTCTGATGTGATTTCCTCTATAGCCTCATGGAGTTGTTTCTTTACTTTGATTGCTATTATTTCAGAAATTTCAGGTGTGTGTTTTCCAATTTCTTCTATGTCGATGTCTCCTGGACTTGTTCTGGGTGGGCTGAAGGTCTGAGATTGTAGCTATATCACTAGTATCAAGGTCTCTCTAGGAAAAGTCTGTTCTTCAGGGATGTCTTCTGTGTGTAGGAGTTTCTTGGTTTGTGTCTGTCCCAAGGTCCTACCTTCCTAATTAGTTAAAAATAGGATATTGGTATCTATTTGGCTCAGTCCCCAGTCCTTTGATGTAGGGCTGTGGTGAGGCTATTACCCCAGAGCTTCCCAGTATTATTACAGAAGGTAGAACATTTGATTAAAATAGATATTTCATACTAGCTAAAGAAGCAAAATTAGCAATAAATATAGCATCAAGTACAATTTAGAAACTGACAAACTGTGGTAACTATTGATTTTACACTTTAAACCATAGGAGCAAAGTCTATAGTTATATAACAGAACCAATCATAAATTAGGAGTTTGTGGGCCGGTGAGATAGCTCAGCAGCATAAGCGCCTGCCTGGCAAGCACGAGGTCCTGAGTTCAACTCCCAGTACCCACATAAAGGAAAAAAAGGGCCGGTGATATTGCTCAGCGGCACAAGCGCTTGCTGGCAAGCGCAAGGTCCTGAGGTCAACTCCTGGTACCCACATTAAAAAAAAAATTAGGAGTTTGTATGCAAAGTGTTTCCCCTTAGTGGAGTTGTTTTACTCTGTGGTGGGGAGATTTAGGGAGGATAGTGTATAAAACAAAGATAACTGGAAAGAAAGTAGAAGCAAGACTGGAGGACAAAGGGTGATTGTGCAAGGTTTGGGAAACTAGAGAAGTGGGTAGAAAAGGAAGAATGAAGGAGTATTCGAGGGATTATCTGAACTTGATCTCTGGGGGATGAGATTAGTTTTTCATGGATGGAGTTCTCCCCAGCCATTTAGAAAAGAAAGAGAGAGAAAAAGAAAAGATGAAGAAGAAGGAGAAGAAGAAGAAGAAGAGGAAGAAGAAGGAAACAAAAGAGGAAAAAAATTGTGAGAAAAGGGCCAGTTACTGAGTCCTGGGTTCTTCCCACGCTGGCTGCTGGTCCCCTCCTTTTGTACATTTTAGTATCTAGTTGGATTAGTTTCCTCTTCTTAGCCTTTTCACAAAAAAAAATCCTGGTTGTTTTGATAAGTTTGTTATATAAATTACATATTATATATAGTTATATGTCTTTATATAGATATAATTATATATAGTATAAGAGGGGTAGTGGGATTCAAACCCAGGACCTTTGCACTGAATTACACCCCTATCTTTTTTGTTTTTTATTTAGAGACAGGGTCTGGTTAAGTCACTAAGTTGCCAAGACTGGGCTCCAACTTTCAATCTTCCTGCCTCAGTCTCCCAGAGGCACCATTGGTCCCCACACCCTCACTACCTCAGTTGGTTCCAACGATACCACAGTTTCAGAACTAGGTTTGTTGCTCTGGATCTCAGTTCCAAAGCACCTTTCCTTAAGCACCAATTTAAATACCAGAGAGATCAAAGATTAAAAGCTAAGAAATGAATGGGTGTACCACCCTACTATAGTTATATTTCCATGCGAATTAGAATGATCAGTGATTGGGATTGCATTGAATTTTTGTATTGTTGTAGAGGTCTAGAGAAGTTTACATTATTATTTTTAATCCAAGTTTTATCTTTCAATTTGTTAAAGTATTCTGCAGAGTTCTCTTAATAAATTATTACAGCCTTATTTTTTTGGGTGGTGTTTTTTTTTTTTTTTTTTTTTTTTTTTTTTGTGGGTACCGGGGGTCGACCTCAGGACCTCGCGCGCCAGCAGGCGCCCGTGCCGCTGAGCGATATCACCGGCCCCTTTTTCGTATGTGGGTTCCGGGAGTCGAACTCGGGCCCTCGCGCTTGCAGGGCAGGCGCTTAAGCCACTGAGCCATCTCACCGGCCCTTGGGTGGTGTTTTTGAGACAGGGTCTCACTACATAGTTCAGGCTGGCCTTGAATTCACTATATAGCCCAAGCTGACCTTGAACTCACAGCAGTCCTCCTGCCTCAGCCTCCTGAGTTCTGGGATTACAAGCATGCACCACCATGCCTGGCTATAGTCTTATTCTTTTGGGTACTGTGGAGTTTTAATTTTATTCCTAGGTGTCCTATCCCTGTTTTAACTAGGTATAAATATATTAGTATGTCAAATATCAATAAAATTATTCCTTACTCTTTTATTTTCATCTTTTATTCAACTAAGAAGCTAATTATAAAATTAATATACAGGGTGCATTTCATCTACGGGCACAAAACTGAATTAGGACTGGAAGAGAGAAGTTACTAGAGAGTGTATGTTAGCACAATTTCAGGAAGAATTCACTAGCAGGGCTGAATGAACAGCTAGAATCTAGAGTATTGAATTTTCTGTTACTAGAGGAGTTCAAGCAGGTGCAGGATGAGTGAGTCAAGGATATTGGAGAATGCTATGCATTATGTAGTTCTGAACATGTTGCACGGGTTTGTAAATGCCTGAAGTTGGTGTGAATGGCAGCTAGATGTCACTCTTGTGTACAAGCATTTACAGTAGCAAGATTGTTTCCTAGCACAATATGAGAAATCAGGAACTTAACAGACTAGCACATGAAAGTAAAATTTTATTTAAAAAATAAACATCCTTGTTGTATGCAATTCATAATTAATGCATATAAGAAAATAACACTTGAAGTGAAATTCTCCAAGATCTATTCTCGAAACCAGATTAACTTCTAAATTTTCTTTTTAAGTGTCTTCTGCTATTCTCAAAATTCAATATAACTCACTTCTGTCCACCCACAGCCATCTGTGGAGCTCTCATCTGTCTTCTCTGCCTGCTGTAAGAGATAGGTTCTCTGTCTTGCTCTGTTTTTGGCACTATACAGCCTTTATAACAGTACCATTATAATATCTTACACTTCTATCGTGCTTACCATTTATGAGCACTTATTTATAGTATCTTAATTATTCTCTTTGTAGCATGCCTCTCGTGGAGCATGTTTGTCGCATTTTTTTTTTTTTTGAGACAGGGTCTTGCTATGTAGTCCAGGCTGGCCTTGAACTCACTATGTAGCCCAGGCTGGCCTCGAACTCACAGCCATCCTCCTGCCTCAGCTCCCCTTGTGCTGGGATTGCAGGTGTGTGCCACCATGCCCAGCTTGTCACATTCTTTCAAAATTATTTCTTACAGTTTGTTGTAAGAACTTCCTAAAGCATTTTTTTTTTTCAGAAGGAGACTCTAGGCATGTGGGCTTTCATGTGACAGCAACTGTTATTTCAACACTGATACCTGTGCAGCAGTTGGCTATGTATAGAATTTTGAATTCAAGACTTGCTTCCTTCAGAAGTCTGTAAACATTGTTCCCAGACAACGACATTTAGGGCTGCAGGGGAGAAGACTAATGTTAGTCAGATTCTTTAAAATAATTAACTTAATTATCAACTTTATCAACTCAATAAATATTAACATTTTTCTTCTGTTGAAGAGTCAATAGAATATTTTGATATACATGGCAACCAAAATTTATACTTGGATGTAGGTAAAATATATCTTTTCCCACAATTCTTACTTAGAAGCTAATGAGCTCTTTTGATAAAGAACCAAAAAGTACTTCAGAGACAATTTTGTTTTTTCTTTTTGATCAATATTTGTCTCCCATATCATCTAGTCTCATTTTATAGAATTCTGTGATGGATTTATCATAGAATATAGCCCCCATGTCTGTCTTTTATGTCTCTTATTTTTTTCTCAAATAATTTTAACTTTTTTTTTTTACTCTGGCATACAGGCAAACATTTTAATTTGGTTTTGGATTTAAAATTTATTTTTAGTGTTGTCTTCTCTATTTTGCTATTGATTGCTTTTGACTTTCATTTGATGAATAATGTTTTCTTTCTATTTCCCAAAAATGTTCTTGTCTTCCGCTCATATTTTCTTTTAGGCTCTTTTCATAGACTACCCTGGACTCAAAGACCTCTCAATTCTACTGAAAATATTACTAAGATTTAAAACAAAAACAGACAAAGCAAACAAAAAAATTTTCTTCTTCTGTGTGCATTAACTCCTTTTCAGTAAATACCAATTCTCTTGATTGTTAGTTTTGTTCTCTTTTGGGTTGATATCAGTGATTTTCTGATTATCTCGGTTTCCACATTACTCTGATGCCTCTTGGGAAACCACTGCTCTCTAGGGACAAATCCATGGATGAAAAAAATCTTCGAAAAGAGAAAAGAGGGCTGGTGATACAGCTCCGTGGCATAAACGCCTGCCTGGCAAGCGTGAGGTCCTGAGTTCAAATCCTGGTACCCACGTATTAAAAAAAAAAGAGAGAGAGAAAAGATTGGAGCCTTTGATCTTTGCATAAATTTTGCCACACCTTCCACATTCTACTGTCTTCATCTAGAGAATGAATGATTTTCTGGTAAGGACCTTGATTGGGGAGAGAAAGAGACTAATGGAAATACAGGGAGAAAACAATTCAAAAACATGTATTAAGAATTTATGCTACAGTGAATATATCAGGAGAAAGATAAGTATTACCAAATGTTATTATTTACTCTCAAGGTATAATTTAATATGGAGTACATAGTACTATAAAAGTAAGGACCCATTCCAAATATGTTCAAAGAAAGTAGCCAATGAGCAGTTGAACAGAAGACCTGAAGACTAGGGATTTTTATTTGCTAAAAAATAAAAATTGGAAGAGTCACTTTTCTGTGTCCTCAGTTTGGTTAGTATTTATGACAAAGAGTGAGAGCTAGGAGGCTAGACAAATGGCTATATGCAATGTGGAATTGCTTCTAGAATGAGGTGGGAGGAGTTCTATGAAAAAGCCCCTATTCACATAAAGCCCTTAGCGTAATGGGATTTACCTATGTAATCTTTGATGAAGTTGGCCCTGGTGGTGATTTCATTCTCTGGGACCCTCAGGTGGAAGTCACAGAGTACAGAACCATTGGGAATCCCCTTGTTTTTGACTGACCAAGCTCCACACAGCAGTCTTCACATCTTTGTTCCTTAGACTGTAGATGACGGGGTTCAGCATGGGAGTCACCACCCCATAGAAGAGGGAGATGAGCTTGTCTGTGAGGTCCTGCTTGTCTGCCTGCAATGAGTCTTTGGACTTGGGCTTCCCATACATGAAGAGGATGGTCCCGTAGAAGATGACCACAACTGTGAGGTGGGCAGAGCAGGTGGAAAAGGCCTTTTTCCTGCCCTCAGCTGAGGGGATCCTCAGGATGGTGGCAAGGATGAAGACATAGGAGAAAAAGATGGACAGAACTGGGACTCCTAAAAAGATCATGTTGGCCACTGCCATGCTGATCACATTGATGGAGATGTCAGCACAGGCCAACTTCAGGACAGCCAGGATCTCACAGGTGAAGTGGTTGATGACATTGTCCCCACAGAAGGGAAGTTGCATTGCTAAGGATGTCTGTACAGTGGCAGTGATACTTCCAGCTGCCCAAGAGCTGATGGTCATGGGCACATAAGCAGCCTTGTTCATGATCACAGGGTACCTAAGGGGCTTGCAGATGGCCACATAGCGATCAAATGCCATCATGCTCAGGAGCACACACTCTGTGGCTCCCATGGCAAAGGACAGAAACATCTGCCCAAAGCACGCTGAGAAGGAGATGGTTTTCCTGGGGGTCAGGAAGCTGTCAAGAATGAGGGGGACTGAGGAGGTCGTGTAGCAGATGTCCAGGAAGGAGAGGTTCCCCAGGAAGAAGTACATGGGTGTGTGCAGGTGGGGGTCAAGGATGGTCACCAGGATAAGGACCCCGTTGCCCAGGAGGACCACCAGGTACATTGACAGGTTGAGCACAAAGAACGTTTTCTCTAGCTTTGGGTGGCCTGTGAGGCCCAAGAGAATGAATCCCGCTGCAGAGGAGGTCTCATTGGACCTAACCATTGTGTTTCCTATGTTACTTACAGGAACTCAGAAGGTAGATTTCATGATTCTCTGATGTCTGAAGTGCCCAGAGAGCCAGTGAGAAAACCCCTTCTTGCCAAGCAATTGGAGGACAACTCTGACAATCTGTGGAAGCAAGTTCTCTGTGTTCTAAATAAAATGCAGGGGTTTGATCAGCATTTATTTGATGATGTCTAGCCACCCCATAATGAGATGTGAAATATCACTTGACTAGATTTCATTATCCTGATCATACTCAGGACAGACATCACAAATTTAGTCCACTTTCTACTGTATATGGATGATTCATTTTATTCAACTTTGGTAAGAAACATTAAACTTTGTTTTTGAAAAATTCCCCCCTTAGAGCCTAAAAAAACCTAGTGTTCTTTGTCTTCAATTTCTGACTATTTCCCTCTGTAAGCACCATTAGAGAGTGCCTCTCTCCTCTTTTCTGGTTCTTTCTCACAACCTACAGGACCTTGATCCATCTACTCATTCATTCATTCCTTCATTCACTCACTCGCCAGACTCTTGAGGAACGGTTATTAAAGAAATGGCATTCACCAATCACTGGTATTTCCCCATACATAGGGATCATTATATCCGCCTTCCTCGCTGGGCCTCTTCTCTTAACGTTCATTTGGATAGGTTATTATTAGAGATATTCCACCTCAAGGACTGAATGACCTCATGAATTTCTCCTTCTTGGACTTTCTGTTGCACCACTGTCATATTCTTTCCTCTCACTCTAAAGATCCTCCCACCCCAATGCCCTTAGTCACCAGGTACGAAGCCAGGGATGGAGTGGGCTTGCAAGAGTCTCTACATTCTTTTAAAAGTGCTCTCTTACCTCCCCATAAATATGATGATAAAGAAAACCACTTCTCTGAAGTCTGGAATAATCCTCAAGGCCAAAATAGCCAATTTAGTCAAAGAGCAGCAGGCAAAGGAGTAAGTACCTGAAATGAGTGGAAGTTAATTCTTGTCTTTGTTCCGTGTTTGGGTAAAATCTGTGAAGGACCATTCACTGCACATACAAAGTCATTTATTTATTTATTTTTTTTTTTGTGGGTACCGGGGGTCGACCTCAGGACCTCGCGCGCCAACAGGCACCCGTGCCTCTGAGCGATATCACCGGCCCCTTTTTCGTATGTGGGATCCGGGAGTCGAACTCGGGCCCTCGCGCTTGCAAGGCAGGCGCTTACGCCGCTGAGCCATCTCACCGGCCCATACAAAGTCATTTAAATCCCACACTGCTATTGGGATTCTCCAGTCCCTGAAGTGATTTAAAGTTTTGAAACCTAAGTGATAAAGTTAAACCTTCTATACATCCGGGATTAAGTCCCCAAGATCCAATTATTCTGAAGTTTTTCTAGAAATACTTTTTCTTCTGTCTTTCCCTCCCTTCCTACCCATTCGGCTAAACTGTTGGGAAACATTAGAGAATAAATATCATCATGTTCCTATTAGAATAAACCCCCAGTCAATGAGAACTCTCACTAGAGCACATAAAAAACATGGGACAATGTAAAACCTATCGAGCAGGACAAATCCTTGTAGCTCAGTGTCCTTTGCCATTTCTAAATTCAAGATCTCAGGGCCAGATAGAAGCAAGCCACTTCAAAGGTTTCATCTTACTTGGTTTCCACCAAATACATCGTAAGCTTTTCCCACTACCTGGGCCTTTAAAGGGTATTAAATAGTCATAAATAAATGTGGCCATGGGTTTTGCCGTGAGAGTTTCACATAAATAGCAGCCATGGGTTTAAAAAGCTGACCACAGGGCCGGGCCAGTGACATCGCTCAGTGGCATGGGTGCCTGCTGGCGTGCGAGGTCCTGAGGTCAACTCCCAATACCCACACACACAAAAATAAAATAAAATAAAATAAAATAAAATAAATAAATAAAAAGCTGACCACAGAAATGATATCCTGCTGTTTGAAGTCTTCACCTGTGTGTGTGTGTGCATGAGTATCCTGTATTTATCCCTTGGTTAGAGTATGGCTAGATTACTACTAAAATCTGGAAACTTTAATTCTAAGCTCCAAAGCTAAGAGCTGTAATCACTCAGGCAGCAGCCAGAAGCATTTTCGACTTGGTCCATTGTTTTCTGCGATGCTATGGTTTCTTAACCACATTCTTGTTTCCTCTTTTTCATATAATTCCAATATTAGGAATGGTGGGTGGCATACGTGTTGAGCTCTCAGTCCACAGATGCCCTTGGTGTACAAGAGAAGTTTGTCTAGCAGCAGGAACAAATAAAACACCCCACCTCACCCCATAATTTCCACCCTCTCATAATCAAATACTACCTAGGCACTGCTTTGAAGGGATTTATCAGTGTAATTAAAGTCTCAAGTCAGTTGACCATAAGATTAGAAGATTATCCAGGTGGATCTGATCCTATCAAGTAAGAAGTCAGACTCAAAGCATGGGAAAGACTCCACATGTCATTTATGAATTTAAAGCTGGAAGAGACTACAAGGCAAAACCAAAGAGCCACCACAAGGAGCTAAGAACAACCTTTTGGAAAAGTCACCAGAGACACTGGGACCTTAGTCTGCCATCCACAAGGAACTGAAATCTGCCGATGACCTGAATAAGCATGGAAGATAATTTTTTTTCTCAGCACCCAGCCTAGCTCACCCAGACTTCTCACTTACAGAACTATGAGATGATAATTGGGTGTTGCTTTAAACTGCTAGTTTTGGGTCATTTTTATGCAATGATAGGAAACTAATAAGCATTTTTAAGTTTCTTTCATAATTTTACCCTCTATAAACATATCAATATACAGTGAATTGTTCCATTTAGAAAAATGAAATAACAGTTGCAAACATAGTTTTTTTTTTTTTTTTTTGTGGGTACCGGGGCCGACCTCAGGACCTCGCACACCAGCAGGCGCCCGTGCCGCTGAGCGATATCACCGGCCCTTTTTTCGTATGTGGGATCCGGGAGTCGAACTCAGGCCCTCACACTTGCCAGGCAGGCGCTTACACCACTGAGCCATCTCATCAGCCCTGCAAACATAGTTTTTAAGGAAATTGCTACTATGTGAGGGAAGACTCACATGAAAATAAAAGTTCTTGGTTTTAATCATCCCTTTTCTGTATCAGTTAGGACTGTAGTGTGGCCAAGTACCAGATATTTGGTATCAAATATCATCAGATAGAGTGGGTCATTTGATGTTTTCTCCTGCTAAGCTCTTACTTTGGTCTCCTTCTTACTCTTAGGAACAGGTCAAAACAGGATGCTGTGTGGGGTGGAATGAGTGCCCTTAACTAACCCCAGCAGCAAGGCAAAGAGAGAGAAAAGGGAATTTTATCCATGCACAATCAAGCTAAGGAAAGTACAGGAAAGAATTTGGGCCTGGCTGTCTGAGGCCTTGTATCCTCAAGCTAATCACCATAGGCAGCAGCGGTCTACAAAAGAGAGCCCGTACGAGGCCTGTCTCTAGACTTCCAGGGTTCCCTCCGTGGGCTGCCTTCTCTGGTGGGAGGATAGCTGTCATGCTGGGATCTCCTTTCACCGTGCTGGGGACTCCATACACCTCTGCTATAGGTTGGAGCATCTCTTTTCTTTTCTTTTCTTTTTTTTCTTTTCTTTTCTTTTCTTGGTTTACTTTCTTATTTTGGTGGAGCACTTTCTTGATAGCTTCTTGAGAAGAGTATATAGTATACACATTTTTCAGACCTTATTCATTTGAATATTGAATATTTTTATTCAACTCATAAATGACTGATGTTTTATGGGTGTATGTGTTTGTTAGGGTCCTGAATAACAGAGTCAATAGAAAACACACACACACACACACACACACACACATATATATATATATATATATATATATATATATATATATATATTTATTTATTTATTAGGTAGGTTTGCAAGATCAAAGGCAGGAGAGTCCACAATGGCTCTCTGGGAGATCAGAAGCCAGAGTCCATGATGGCCTTCTGTGTGCTGGAGAAATTGATGATCCAGTAGTTTCTCAGCCCAAGAAGATGGAAGGTACAGAGCAAGAGGGATCAAGGATGCAGCACCAGTTGGAGGTTGAAGGTAGGGTTGCTGATGTGAGTCTCTTTTGGAAGACTAAGGAAACTGAAGTCAGATGTCCAAAGGCGTGGGAAAGACTGAAACTCTTCCAAAACAGGAACACACACCTGGAACTGTTCTCCACTAAACTGCTTGGTATTTCTTAACCATTCGAGCTGACGTACCACAATTAGTGGTCACAGTGTATTAGTCAGGGTTCTCCACAAAACAGAACCAAATAGGATGTGTGTGTGTGTGTGTGTGTGTGTGTGTGTGTGTGTGTATAACTGGCTTATGTAATTGTGTAGGCTGAAAGTCCCTGAAAATGCAGCCAGCAGGGTGGAAGTCCAGGAGAGCCAATGGGGTAGTTCCGGTCTGAAGGCAGGAGAAAAATCTAATATCCCAACTCAAAGGCCGGAGGACTTCCCTCTTACTCATCCTTTTTATTCATTCGAGCCTTCAACTAATCAGAGGAGACTCACCCAGATCATGGTGGGCAGCTTGCTTTGCTTGTTCTACTGACTCAAATGTTTATCTAACCCAGAAACACCTTTCCAGACAGATCCAGAATAATGTTTGCTCAATATCCAGACACCCCATGGCTTAGTTGAGTTGACATATAAAATTAATCCTTATAGTGGAGTATGGAATTCTAGGAGTTTATTGGAGATCACCGCCCATCTGAATTAGAAGGTACTGCTGGTTCGTAGTGAGAAGCCAGCCATTCTGATTCTTGATTATTTGCTTTACTCTTTGAAAAAACATAGTACCCATGCTGTGCCTGTTGTCGCTCATTCTAGAGAGCCATGGTTTCCCTTTCCTGAGAATAAGCCTTTTATCGGGGTGAACAAGATATAGTAGACTAATGTCATGGGATGAGCAAGGTGGTGTACGGACTCTGACCCATGTATTTTCCAACGAGTCCTCCTTATTTTAGCAGCACCATCTTCACCCCTGGTCCTGGATGTACCTGCTACGTGAGTTCCTCTGTGCTGTCAATCTAGTTGTTGCCCAGCTTTCCCAGTTTCTGGCCTGGGACTTAGCTCTATCAGACTTGCTACGGCAATTGCCACTATCCATCTTCTTTCCAGCTTTCAAAGTGTTATAACTGTTGCTATCTTCCTTCTCCTTAGCATGTATTACAACTGTACTGAGTGCATAAGTGCATGGATTTTATTAGGAGAGAGGAAGGAAGAAAAATGTACTATAGTTTATATGGGTTTCAGAAAAATTAGATGTGTATGTTCAGTTGCCCTTTATGTTCAGTCCTAATTCCATGAATTTTCTAACATTCTATGTTACGTTCTTATGCATTTTAGTCATTGTTTGTTGCCTGTTCCCGTTCTGCTAGGATATTAGTTTCAGAGAGGTAGGATTTTCTTCTGAATTATTCATGCATGCGTCCTTAATATAAAAACAGGGCCTGGCTTGTAGTAAGCACACAATCCATGGCTGCTGAATGAATTATGAATGAGTTTGTGATTTACCCTTGTTTTCCTTTAATTTTGTCCTGTCAGTTTGATTTTAAATCCTATTTCATTTTTATCCCATCTTTCTGATTTTTTTAGAAATGTTGTAAATGTGTATAACATATTAGTACAGAATATATATATATATATATATATATATATATATATATATACACACACACACACACAAACAGTTTAGGTTGTAAAGAAGAAGCATGATTTTAAAATCTTGGAGCCATGGGCCCCAGATATGTAAATCCTGGATGTGGCTGCACTCCTTCAAATACTCAGTGAACCTCTCTTTTCTAAGCGGCTTGTAAATACTAGAACATCTATTTGGAATAGAGCAGGGATGCAGAATTTAGATCTTCTGGCAGTGTTCAGAGGAGATCTGCCAGCTTGCTTCTAGTCTGTATCACATGAGCTTTTTTGCCAAAGGCTGCTCTTTGGTAAGCAGAGCTCCATGGCAGCTCTCACCAAGGTTTAGGAAAGTTACTGCTAAGCTGTGTGATGCTCCAAAATTTCAGCTTGGAGTCCTTCTCTCCTTGCTTCAGTCTCTCTTGCAACTCTTCCCCAGCCCTCTGCTCCACAGCACCCCATTCCTGAAATCATCTGCTGTGGGGAGCTCAAGTAGAGGAGAAGGGCACACACGGTCACTCAGGCCCTGGTACTCCTGATACTCTTGGTGGGCCACTCACCTCCAGACAGTGACCCACTCAGATCAGTTGTGCCCTGTCAGCTCTTGACATCTCATTATGTTTGTGTAATTTTAAGCTGTCTGAACTTTTCTAGAATAAGAGGTAGTACATGGAAGAAGGAGATACACATATGAAGTGAACAAGGTTAGGTCAAAAGTCTATAGCTTTTAATTTGAATCTTATGGATGTATGATGCATTTGATCTAAATCTAAATATATTTTACTTACACATAAATACTTATACAGTCCTGTTTTGCTTAGCAAAAGGGAGACTTTCTGAGAAATGCATTGTTAGATGGTTTTGTCCTTGCGTGATCGTCACAGGGAGTACTCAGATGAGCCTGAATGCACAGCTGCTGCACATCTGGCCTGTATGGTAGAGCCTGCTGTTTTGCCAGATTACTCTGATTTCCTCTGCTAGTTCTCTTGCTCTAGCAAGTTATTTTCTCTCACAATTAGCTTGGGTAGAGTTTCAAAAAATTCTTCAGTTGCCTTCACATCAGCACTCACAGATTCTCCACTCCCTTTCACATCATGTAATAAATAACAATTCTTTTTTTTTTTTTTTAATGTGGGTACCAGGAGTCGACCTCAGGACCTTGCGCTTGCCAGCAGGTGCTAGTGCTGCTGAGCGATATTACCGGTCCTTTTTTCCTTTATGTGGATTCCGGGAGTTGAACTCAGGACCTCACACTTGCCAGGCAGGCACTTATGCTGCTGAGCTACCTCACCGGCCCCATAAATAACTATTCTTGAATGGTTTAAGCCATCCATTACTAGTGGTAATGGGTGTTACCTTTTCTTTCAACATCACTAACAATTTTTTGCTGTGGCTGTGCTTGTCACAGTGCTGACAGGATCACACTTCTGTGTCTGATCTCTCATCCTGGTCACTAAAAGTTTCTCTACATGTGAGAAGTCCTTCTTGGAGTTTTGTTAGTTGCCTTCAGTGAAGGAGATCCTTTAACTGCTTCTGTAAGCTTGTTCTTGTTTTTCAAGACCACAGCTGTGATGGAATGGGACATGCTTGACTGGTAAGCGATAACCGTCACCGGTTTTTCATCCTTCTAGTCCTTCTCACTTTTAGTTTTGTTTCCAGGACAATCACTTGACATGGCCACTTGCTGGGAACACTAACAGTGGGTTTTGTACGATGAAGGACCATGCATGATGATGAACAAAACAACATGAAATTAAATGAAGCACAAGAACAAATGATGTGGCTGGGCGTGGTGGCGCACAGCTATAATCCCAGCACTTGGGAGGCTGAGGCAGGAGGATTGCCATGAGTTCAAGGCCAGCCTGGGCTACATAATGAGTTTGAGGCTAGCCTGGACTCACATGGTGAGACCCTACCCACCCCAAAAACAGAACAAATGATGCAGACAAGAGCATGGTAAATACAAGATGTCTGAGGCTGCTATCACTGTAATATGGTGTACTACTGTAAACATTTCATAAGTAGAATGAGCACACCCTAAAATAACACTAAATAGTATAGTGTAGTAAATACATAAACCAGTAATATAGTCATTCATTATCATAATCAAGTTATATGTACTGTACATAATTGTACATACTATACTTTTATATGACTGGCAGTGCAGTGGGTTTTTTATACCAGCATCACCACAAACACATGAATAATGCATTGAACTATGACGTTTCAACTGCTACAGTGTCACTAGGCAATAGAAATTGTTCAGTTCCATTGTAATCTTATGGGGCCACCGTCATATATGTGATGTGGTGTATCATTGATTGAAATGTTAGGCAGCACATGACTAGATAGATGATAGATAGATAGATACATACATACAAAGATTTAGATCAAATACAGAATATAAATACAGACTATAAAAATTATATTCCCTACTTTTTTTTTTCCTCTGAAAGGGCCTAAAAACCATAACAAACTCAATAGCACCTCTAGCAACCAGATTATGATCTTTAAATACCATTTCTCACTAAAGGAAATGAGAGCTTCTTAGAGAAAATGATTGCTTCCAGGTCTACAGAGGAATTGTGAATGTTGAGGCTGCAAACATCTTGACCTGCTGGAAAGCAGGGAAGTGATCAAAGATGATAGAGTCATGCAGTGGTCTAGGAGCCATGGATTTGTGACTGCGTTAAAATGAAACTGCCGAGGTTTTAGATGTGATAATCAGTTCAGAGGAAATTCAGACAGACACCACAGAAGGGCAGTCAGCAAAATGCAGACCGTGGTAAACTTTACAGTGTCCCACAGTGGGAAACTGTCCTTCAAAAAAATCAAGACAGGCCAGCCAGTGGTGGGAGGAGCAAAGAGAGGGGGAAAGAGGAAAAAGAGGAGAGGGAGAGAAAGGAGAGAGAAATATAGATTAAAGGAGGTAAATAACAGATAGTTTTATTTGGATCCTGGTTCAGTAAAATGAAATAAAGCATTTATGAGAAATTTTGGGCTACATGAATTCTGGATAATTGATGATATCAAGGAATCATTGTTGGGTTTTAGATGTAATAATGGTAATTTATTTCTATTTTTACAAGCATATCAATAATTTTTAGAGATAAATACAGAAATATTTAAACATGGAATGTATGATTATCTGGAACTTCTTTCAAAATAATTCAGGAGAGGGAAAAATAACCCAAAGGGGGTTTGGATGAAAAAGATTGGCTATGAGAATATTATTGTTGGATCTGGGAGATGAATACCTAAGGATTACTCCCTCTACTTTTCTATAAGTTTCAGTATTACCACAAAATAAAAGTGAAAAGATCTCCTCAAGATTTAGCTCTTTCCCAGCACTCGGGAGGCTGAGGCAGTAGTATGGCTGTGAGTTCAAGGCCAGCCTGGGCTACAAAGTGAGTTCAAGGACAGCCTGAAATGCATAGTGAAACTCGGTCTCAAAAAAAAAAAAAAAAAAAAAAAAAAGATTTAGCTCTCGTGTTGCAATCATTATTTCCATTTTCATGTGGATGTGTTTCTCTCTGAGCATGTCATCTATCTCTGTAGACCAGTTTTCTCTTCCTCAATAGGCACATGACTTCATTAGTCCTGGATTTACATGGTCTCTTAGTTCAAGAACTCTATGCCAACTAAGAGGTATCTCTATATTCAAATTCCAAATTCTTTGGAGAGAAAAATCACTGTATGAGTCAAGTCTGAAGTTCTCTGTGGCCAGAGAAAAGGGTAGGACTGTCCCACCAACAGGTTCTAAGGGAGGAGACATTGTACAATAGGCAGAATTTTTTAGGCAGTTGCTGCAGTCTACAAATATGCCAAGCCTAACTCACCAATCCTAACTTACTGTGATGTAAGCCTAACTTACTGTGATGTAAGCCTCCAGGTGAATTCCCTTCAGCCGGGAGTAGACTTATTCCAGGATGCTATACCCACCCCATTGTTCTCTGTGTTTCATGGCAAGAAAGAGATGGAGAAAGAGGTGGGCAAGGTGTGAATAGAAGGTGGATTTCAGAGACGTTATCTACAATATAAAATAAATTTCAAGATTACAACTAAGGGGCGTCACAAAAGCTTCTGGTGCTAAAACAACACTGTACTGCATCATCCAACTCTTCTCTATGGTTTCTGTTAAATATTGTCAGCATCCTTAGATTTGGGAGAGAAAAGATCCATTTTAGCTTAGCGTTGGAATTTGTGTGGTGTTACAGTTCAGGTTACCCAGGATCTGAGACAGATTAGGCGGAGGGGATCAATACAGATAGAAGGGAAAGGAAGGGGAAGGGAGGAGGCAGCATTGGGCAGGGAGAAGGTGGGCAGCGATGCAGTCTCAACAAAAGCCTCAGCCAAGCCCACGGGGAGCCATGGCACTGGGATGGCCCTGCAAATTCTTCTTGAGTGGAGGGCAGGACATCTGTATCCCTTTGTAATTATCTGTGGGCTGAACCCATGAAGGAGATATGATCTTGGGTGAGTCACTCATTTCAGCTAAGCCTCCTCATAGCTAATTTCCCCAAATAACTGACAACTAAAGGGTCCTCAACAGCAGCAGTTCCAGCAGCTGGGGAAACATGTCCCTTAGTCCTATAGAAGCATCTAGATGGAGAGCTAAGCATAATTCTCAAAACTTGTACGATAAAATATGTTGAAAAGAAATTTGGTTTTTCAAAGGTGTTTCATTTTCAAGTCAATTCTTGGCTTATGGAAGTTGGAATTTATCCAGAGTTAATGCCACGCTCTCCACAGCAGGCTGTGAAGGGTGTGAGTGGGCTTTGCGAACAGAGGCAAGCTCACACCAGGGCGAGACACGTCACAGTGGGTTTGACATGACTAAACAAGCTGCAGTCTGGGAGATGATTTCAGGGGTTACATAGGTAATGACTCAATGCTCACGTTCTCTCTACTCCGGGCAGGCGAGCACTGTGAGCTGAAGAGAGTGACTGGCCACATCCCAGGAGGAGGCTGGGGTGCCCAAGGAAGGCAGGCACAGATGCTTCCTTCAAACTTTTGATTCTGGGGCAAAAATGATCATCTAATTGCCTCAAGGATAAAAGAGACACTAAAAGTTCTCTACCTCATGATATCTTGGCCCTTTCATATGTCTCTGGTAGCTGAGATACTCACTTTATCCTGGACCTCTTCTGAGCTGCGTGGTGCACTGGCTCATGTCAATTTCCCCATTCCCTTCAGTCAGTCATCTGCGCTCTAGGCTATGGGTTCCATCTCCTGCTGGTCCCATTTTGCCAGCTTCCCCCACACGACAGTAGTGCCCTGCTCTGTTCTTCTCCAGCAGCCTGTCACTCAGCTCTCCAGACCACAGGCCCAGACTATGTACTTAAATGACTTGCTAAGGGCAGGAAATTCAAGCTTAAAACTGGATACTAGCTGTGAGTGTCCTAGGCTAGGATTATCCACATGAGTGTTTTAGGATCTGGCTTACTTGCTCTTGGAAGAAATGCCCTGCATGGGTTCTACCTGGTCCCAACTCCTCTGAGGCCTAGGGAAAGGAAACAAAACAAAACAAAATGAAACAAAACAAAACAAAACAAAACAAAGCAACTTCTTTCTCATCTCCAATCTCAGCCCTGCCTCCAAGAAAAATAAAATTTGAAGGGATATAATTACATCTACAATGAAGATATTTTCATACTATATTGTGAGCACAGTATATGACTCAAAGCAATGTCGTGAAGTTTGGTCCTACGCTGTCTTCAGAGGCTCTTTTCAAGGAAATTGATATTGACTTTACTTTTTAATAACACAAAGATATGGAGAACAGGCTTTTTACTTCCTGAAAAAGGGACAAATCTACTCACAGAGATGAATTCAGACTTGTACACTGGAATCAGAAAAATTGCCCATTTTTCAGCAGCACCTACTCTCATCACTCAACACATTCCCAAGGGGCTTTAGATGTCATTGTTTTCATTGTGTTCAGTAACAGCCAAAGCTCCCCAACACATGTGTAATTTGATTTTCTGGTAATCATTCTTCACGTGTATCTTGTCTGGAGAAAACATCCTTCTGAGATTTGTGGATAAAGCAGCCAAGAGCATAAAATTATGGGAACAGCTATTATCTGAACATCACTGGGTGAAATACTTCTGAAATACCACCAAGTTCCTCACAGCAGCCTTCACGTCCTTGTTTCTCAGGCTGTAGATGATGGGGTTCAGCATGGGGGTCACCACCCCATAGAAAAGGGAGACGAGCTTGTCTGTGAGGTCCTGCTTGTCTGCTCCCCATGGGTCCTTGGATTTGGGCTTCCCATACATGAAGAGGATGGTCCCGTAGAAGATGACCACAACTGTGAGGTGGGCTGAGCAGGTGGAGAAGGCCTTTTTCCTGCCCTCAGCTGAGGGGATCCTCAGGATGGTAGCAAGGATGAAGACATAGGAGAAAGAGATGAACAGGACTGGGACCCCAAGGAAGATCACATTTGTCACTCCCATGCTGATCACATTGATGGAGATGTCAGCACAGGCCAATTTAAGGACAGCCAGGATCTCACAAGTGAAGTGGTTGATGACATTGTCCCCACAGAAGGGCAGTCTCATAGCAAGGGATGTTTGAACCATGGAGGCAGCACTGCCAGCTGCCCAGGAGCTGATGGCCATGGACACATAAGCAGCCTTGCTCATGATCACAGGGTACCTAAGGGGGTTGCAGATGGCCACATAGCGATCAAATGCCATCATGCTCAGGAGCACACATTCTGTGGCTCCCATGGCAAAAGACAGAAACATCTGCCCAAAGCACGCTGAGAAGGAGATGGTTTTCCTGGGGGTCAGGAAGCTGTCAAGAATGAGGGGGACTGAGGAGGTCGTGTAGCAGATGTCCAGGAAGGAGAGGTTCCCCAGGAAGAAGTACATGGGCGTGTGCAGGTGGGGGTCAAGGATGGTCACCAGGATAAGGACCCCGTTGCCCAGCAGGACCACCAGGTACATTGACAGGATGAGCACAAAGAACGTTTTCTCCAGTTTTGGGTGGGCGGAGAGGCCCAAGAGAACAAACTGTGCTGCTGAGGCTGTCTGGTTGGCACTGTCCATGTTATGTTTCCTTTGTCACCTGAAGAAAATAGAGGTGCAAACTCAGCATTAGAGCAGAGGTCCAAACTCAACATTCTTTGACTTGCATAGGTCCAGGACATCTGGTCTGGAATCCCAGTGTGGCTGAGTTATTCAAAAACAATTCTGAAAGCCCATAGTATCTGTTTCTTTCCAAGAAAAAGAGCAGCAAATAAAAAATTATTTTGGAGCCATAAGATACTGCATTTACAAGGTTTAAAATGATGCCTGATAATTTAATGCATTTGACCCATGACAAAGACATACAACACATTCATTTTAGTGATGCTATATCCTATATGGAAATTCATCTCTTTGATCAGAAAAGTGACTTTGTTTCATGTCCCTCCATACACACTTTTTGCCAGATATTATTCACATTAGTTGTGAATCCTTACCTTGTAACTATTTCTTCTCTCTAGATCATTTTCACAGAATGATCCCAAGATCTTTTTCATGGGCAATGGTAACTCCAGGGCTTTCTACTCATTGATCCATTCTGCTTCCTTTCTTCCATCCATCCATTTATCCATGCATCTATTAATTTATCCACCATGTTTGAGCACCCACTCACCAAAACTCTGCTTGATCAGCCAGTATGTGGGTAAGACAATTTCTGTGAGGACTGGAGGTGACCTGTGGCCCAGGTTTAAATGGGTTCATGACCTGGCATGGAGGAGAGGCATAAGGGTTTGCTAGAGGCCAGAGTATTCTAAAGGGCACTCTCAGTACTGATGGGACCAAGGGTTATAGAAGGATGTCTTGGTGATATAAAATACAACTTGGTCTTCAAGGGAAAGAGAAGGTTGGAAATGGAGAGACACAAAGCAAAGGGGAGTGGTTTCCAAGGTGACCTCAGGTTCTAGAAATTCTGATGCCTCCCTACTAGTTTGAATTTGGTATTTTATGAAGATGAACAGAGGGCTGGATCCAGAAATCCACAGTGGCTCACAATTTCTAGAAATGCAGTTCTTTTAGGCAACTAAAACAGAGCTTCATTGAAACAAAAACCACTCTACTAGGTTTCCTTCTCTTCCTTCTCGCTGGATGAGTGTCCACAGGAATCAGTGGACATATAGTCCTTGAGCCTTTTGACTCATCTGTAACTATGCCACTCAGACTTAGATTATGACACTGATGATGCTCCCCAAAAATCTAATCCAACTTTCTCCCCCATTCTAGACTCTCTTCTTCACAACACTGATGCGCGGCTTTTCAATTTCAGCTTCATCTCTCCTGAGAAGGGAGAGCTCACCTCATTCCCAAACAGCCTAGTCCATATTTTTAGAGCTCTGCAGTGTCAGAAAATTTGTCATACTGAATGCACCTAAAAGTTTCTGAGTTTCTGTCACTTATATGATGGTGGTCCAGCCTCCTTCTGGAATTGCCAGAGTTTGTGTAAGGATATCAAGTGATCATCTCACTTCTGGGTAAATCTCTGAAGTTACAAGAGTGAACTAAGCCTGAAAAGTTTCACAGGCTTCTTGCCATCTAGAATTACTTCATTGTGTCCCTTCTTCCCTGACCCCTTCGTAAAATCAAGTCACACGTTAGGAATGTCACAGTGCCAATAAAAGGCTGAGATTACTTTTATAAGAAGATATACTTACTGTAATCAGGAAACTACTGAGAAATGGTCCCCATGGCTTAGGAGGCGTTCATGGGCCAAAAATAGCAACATTAGTTTGAAAAAATTATGCAGAGATGACACTTGAGATTTTAAGAGAAGAGGGAAAATTAGTTCTTCCCACTCAGTCTTGGTTATGTTTTAGGCAAAATCTTCAAATGGACAAATAATACCTGTACAAAGCAATTTAAAGTCAGTACAGTGATTGGGACCATTGTGCTCCCTGAAGTGATTAAAAGTTTGGCAATGGAATCATACAGTCGGGAAACTTTTTATACTTCTGAGACAACGTCCCCAAGATCCAATTATGTTGAAGCACTCCAGGAAGACTTTTTTCCCTCCTTCTTTTTTTCCTGTTGAAACTTTCCACATTTAGGGCCACTGAAGAACATCAACGAAAGCATTTCTTTGCCTGTTTACATTTTTGGAAATTTCAAAATGACACAAATTCTTGAAGCTGGGGAGACACTCTAGGAGAGCCCTGATCTGGAAAGAAGTTAGGTTTAAGTGTGTTAGTCAGGTGTGACATAGATGAGGAAGCCCAACAAAACATGTGAAAGAACACAGGCAGTACATTACTTACAGACCTCTTCTTACAGAAGAGGGTAGCAGTCCTCACAGGGTCAACAGGAAGAAAGGGGGCCGCCCAGGTCGTGTGTGCTCAACCAGTGAGTGGGAAGGAAGAGAGGGAGCCAGGGACCTATAAACCAAGGCTTTCGCTGGGGTTCAGATCATTCCCAAGCAGGTTTCCTACAGAGACTTCTAATTGGCAGGTTTGTAGCAAGCAGGCACAAGTTCTATGGGGTAGCAGTGTGATGCAGAGGTGGTTGCCGTGCACAGCCCATGCAGTGGGGTGAGACGGGTAGGCTGTGTCTATGTGTCCCACAAGGAGCCTGTCACCAAGATGCAGTTATATAAGACTAAGCACAGCCTCTAATATAAGAAGTGTGTCTTAGTTATTTTCTCCTTGCTGAGACAAAATGCCCAACACCTAAATTTAAAAGGGGAAAGGTTTATTTAGCTCATAGTTTGTAGAGATTTTGGGTTATAATCAGCTGGCTCCAAGGTAGGGTGGCATGGCAGACAGGCATCACAGAGGAGAAACAGTTCATGGTGGGCAGAAGACAGCAAAGCAAGCAAGGGACCTTAGCAGCTTCTTTCTGCCCCTTTTATACTCTATCTAGGCTACCAGGATTAGGGTGGTGCCAAACCAATCAGTGGGCTGATTTAGTAATCACACACCCTTAATCCCAGCATCACACACTCTAGATTCAGTCACCTCTAAAAAAGCCCCACCTATGACCACATGAGGCTTTGGGAGGACATCTAGACACAAGCCATAGCAAAGTCAAACCTCTATTCAAAATGGATGCTCAAGTTATATAAAATTGTAAGAATTTACTAAATCCTTGTTATTACCGAGTAGCATTCTATCGTATGAGCATCCCAGTTAGTCCATTTTCCTTGCTGATGGATATTTTGGCTCATATTTTGGAAGTTTCAGTCCTTGCAAGGTCAGCTGCATGGTGGAAAGAACTGCATGGGAGAAGAAAGCTGCTCACATTATGGCAGCCAGGAAGCAGAGAGAGTAGCAAGGAGCCAGGGATGAAGATACACCCTACCAGGTCACACCCCCAATGATCCCCCTCCTCTGACCAGGCTCCACCTCCTAACATCACATGCAGCTGTAGTGCCCCCACAATTCAATCATTTTTTAAAAGACCCACTTCTGAGCACATGAGACTTTTTGGGGGGGGTCATCTAGATATAAATCATAACAGTGATTATATATTTTTTACAATATAACATGATTTCTACAATTACATATAATATATAGGTATATGTATATAGAGATCCCTTTAAAATACTGATAAATTTCATTTATTATATTTTGTTAAGGAGTTGTGACAGGGAATATTCTCTCCTCTTTTCATCTCTATTTTTTCCTAGGATTTGTATGAGTTCTTCCTTAACTGTTTGATATAACTCTTCAGAAAAGCCATCTGGGCCTGAAGCTCTATTTATGGCTTTGTTTTTAATAATATATTCAATTTCTTTAATAGATATGGGATTCTTCAGATTTTCTACTTCATATTTTGATATTTTGATAAATTATATTATTCAGGGCATTTGTGTAATTTTACTTAACTTGTCAAATTTGTTGTCCTAAAGTAATTCGTAATATTATCTTATTATCTTTTTAATGTCTGTAAGATCTGTAGTTGGTTACTTTTTTCTTTCATTTTTGATTTTGATAATATACTCAGTCTCTCTTGTTCATTCCTGATTTTGATAATATTATCTCTTCTGTCTTTTTCTCTCTGTCTCTCTCTGTCTGTCTCTGTCTCCGTCTCTGTCTCTCTTATTTTCTTGCCCTTCTCTGTCATTCTTACTAGGTTTGTAAGCTTTGTTGTTCTTTTATAATATAAATTTGGATTTGTTAATATTTTCTAGGGTCTCTTTTCTATTTCATTATTTTTGTTCTTATCATTTTCTTTTTAAGAAATCTTTTTCAGATTTATTTTTTCTTTTTATTCTAGCATCTTAGAGTAAAAACTTAGATTATAAATTTTTGGCATAGGGGCCAGTGAGATGGCTCAGTGGCGTAAGCGCCTGCCTGGCAAGCGCGAGGGCCCAAGTTCGACTCCCGGAACCCACATACAAGAAAAGGGCTAGTGATATCGCTCAGCGGCACGGGTGCCTGCTGGCGCGCAAGGTCCTGAGGTTGACCCCCGGTACCCACAAAAAAAAAAAAATTTTTTTTTTGGACATACATGTAAAGCTAATTGTTAACATTTCCTCTAAGCACCACTTTAGATGTATAGACAAATTTTGATATGTTTAGTTTTCATTATCATTTAGTTCAAAATATTTTCTAATCTCTTCTATGCTCTCTTCTTTGATTAAAGTGTTATTTAGAAGAGTTTTAGTTTGTAAATATTTGTGGACTTTTTCTTATTTTACTGTTAGTAATTTCTAATACAATTACATTGTGGTAAGAGAGCATACTGTTTAGGGTTTCAAAATTTATCGAGACTTGTTTTATGGCTCAGCAATAATTTATGATTATGACTGTGCCATGTGATTTGAGCAGAATGTTTTTTTCTGTGGTTGTAAATATAGTGTTTTATGGTTGATGATGTTCTTCATCTCCTTCATGTCCTTTTTTCCTAACTTTTCTACCAATTTCTGAGAAAAGTGTGTGAAAATTTCCAATTCTGATGGTGGATCTATCTCTTTTTTTTTTACTTATGTCAACTTCTGCTTCATGTATTTCAAGGCTCAGTTATTAAGTGAATATACATTTGTGACTTTCATGTCTCCCTGGTTGACACTTCATCACTATGAAATGTCCATCTTTATCTCTGGTATTACTTTTTGTCTTCAAGTCTACTTCATCTGATATTAATATAACTCTCCACCTATCTGCTTATTATATATTTTCCATCTTTTACTTTCAAAATTCATGCCTTTATATTTAAAATGCTTTTTTGTCATTGAAGAAACCATGGAGAAAATTAAAAAATTTCTAGACTCAAATGGAAATGGAAATACAACATACGAGACTCTCTGGGATACAGCAAAGATAGCTCTAAGAGGAAAGTTTATAGCTATGAGGGCTTACATAAAAGAATCAGAGGGCCAGTGAGATGGCTCAGCGGCATACACACCTGCCTGGCAAGCGTGAGGGCCCGAGTTTGATTCCCAGAACCCACATACGAAAAAAGGGCCGGTGACATCGCTCAGCGGCATGGGTGCCTGCTGGCGCGCGAGGTCCTGAGGTCGACCCCCGGTACCCACAAAAAGAAAAAAAAAAAAAGAATCGGAGAGATACCCAACAAATAACCTGATGATTCATCTCAAGGTTCTGGAAAAACAAGGACCAAACATAACAGGAGGAAAGAAGTAATAAAAATCGGACTTGAAATTAATGAGGTGGAGACTAAAGTAAGAATACACAGGATCAATGAAACAAAGAGTTGGTTCTTTGAAAAGATAAACAAGGTTGATAAAACCTTATCCAAACTAATGAAAGGAAAGAGAGAGAAGATCCAAATCAGTACAATTAGAGATGAAGGGGGGGATGTTACAATAGATACCACTAAAAGCCAAAGGATTTTGGGAGACTACTTGGAAAACCTGAATTCTCATATATTGAAGAATCTAGAAGAAAAGAATAAATATCTAGACACATACCATCTACCAAAAATTAAACAAGAATATATATACTATTTTGTTTTATTTATACTACTAGTTTATCTTAGTTCATGGAAAAAAGTTTTGTGTTATTGTCTGTTTATTTCTTCTTAAGAATCTTTTTTTCTATGTCTTGTGCTATGACTGGGAAAAAAAATCAAGGCTATCTGTTTGGAGCAAACCACTCTTCTAGTTCTCTGTCTTACTCCCCTGTGACAGGTGTTACCTTTGTCATATTGCTGAACCACAGTGCTTCTGTTTGGAGAAAAACTTGATTTCTAGATCCTTAGCCACAGAGAGAAATGTAGGTGCAAAGTACAGGCTGCTGTCAGGAAGAGGACAGCAGATGGAGACATCAAGCACAAGGAAGACAGACAACCTGTGCCCTGTTACACACATTCATGTGTGCACCCAAGAACCCATGACTAGCTTCTATTCAGTCCCTCTGCTGGGTCCCCATCATGCTGCCAGCTCATAACATAGCAGGCCATAGAACCCAAAGAAGAACCCCAGCATGACTTCCAGTCTGACTCTCAAAACAGAGTCACTGCCCGTTCCCTAGGAAACAGGCTCCCACTGAACCTCAGTTCTGGAAGGAGTTCCTTTTTCCTGTCTTATTTAGAATTCTCTGGTGGGAAGGGTCTGATGGGTGTCCAAAGATAAGAAGCTCAACTTTCCAGCCTGGGCTATGCCAGGAGAAATAAGAATTTGTTATTAAGATTTTTCTTTGGGATAGAATCTCCTACATGAGGACTTTCCTATATACATAAATAGTGTTTTCCATGGTTAAAAAAAGGCAAAGAAATTAAACAGACACCTCTTAAAAGAAGAAGTACAAATGATCAATAAGCATATGAAAAAACGTTCAACATTTTTTGCCATTAGGGAAATATCAGTCAAAACTACACAAAGATTCCATCTTACCCCAGTCAGAATGACTATCATTAAGAATACAAAAAAACAATGAATGCTGGCAAGGATGTGGGGAAAAAGAACCCTTCTACACTGCTGGTGGAGATGTAAATTAGTACATCCACAATGGAAATCAATATGGAGGATCCTCAGAAAACTAGAACTACCACTTGATACAGCTGTACCACTCCTTGGTATATATCTTAAGGAAATAAAGTATACCATAGAGCTTCCTGCATACCCATGTTTATTGCAGCACAATATACAATAGCCAAGATATAGAACCATCAACAGATGAATGGATAAAGAAATGTGGTACACATACACAAGGGAGTATTATTCATCCATTAAAAAGAATAAAATTTTGTCATTTACAGAAAAATGAGTGAATCTGAAGATCATCATGTTGAGCAAAATAAACCAGACTCAGACATATATCACATGCTCTCTCAAATCTAATGAATCTAAAAAAGATGACGAGAAAGTAGAAGGGACACTTATTAGACAAGAGGAAGGGAAGAACAAGGATGAAGAGATGGATAAGTCAATACATATCAGTTATAACCATCAATGTTAACAGTCTCAATTCACCAATCAAAAGAAACAGGCAAGCAGAATGAATTAAGAAGAAAGATCCAACGATATGCTATATACAAGAAACACTTTTTTTTTTTTTTTTTTTGCGGGTACCGGGGGTCGACCTCAGGATCTCACACGCCAGCAGGCACCCGTGCTGCTGAGCTATATCACCAGCCCTTTTTTGTATGTGGGCTACGGGAGTCGAACTCAGGCCCTCGCGCTTGCCAGGCAGGTGCTTACACCACTGAGCCATCTCACCGGCAGAAGAAGCACATTTAATTCAAAAAGAAATTCATAGTCTGAAAGTCAAAGGATGGAAAATAATACTCCATGTGACAGGAACCTGGAAAAAAGCAGGGATAGATATTCTATTTAAAGACAAAGTGGATTTCAAGCCAAGACTGATTAAGAGAGACAAAGAAGGTCACTACATCCTTGTAAAGGGAACAATT
This sequence comes from Erethizon dorsatum, assembly GCA_028451465.1. Classification (NCBI taxonomy): domain Eukaryota; kingdom Metazoa; phylum Chordata; class Mammalia; order Rodentia; family Erethizontidae; genus Erethizon; species Erethizon dorsatum. The sequence continues at coordinate 38,583,504 of CM051822.1, read as the reverse complement.
CAAGAGGAAGAGATAACAGTCACAAATATATATGCACCAAGGACCAGTGCACCCAACTATATAAAACAAATACTAACAGATATGAAAAATCAAATAAGCACTAATATAATTGTAATGGGGGACCTCAATACACCAGTCACAAATACATAGATCAACTACACAAAAAAGTAACAATGAACTATTAGAACTGAACCAAACTTTTGAACAAATGGACTTAGGTGTCTACAGAGTGTTCCACCCCACAACATCAGAATACACGTTCTTCTCAGCTGCACACAGGATGTTCTCCAAAATAGACAACATATTAGTTCATAGAACATGCTTAAGTAAATGCAAAGGGATTGAACCTATCACATGCATATTATCAGACCATAGTGCAATGAAACTGGAAAGCAATGGAAAAAGAAAACACAACAAATTTATAAACACATGGAAATTAAATAACAATCTCTTGAACAATCAATGGGTTACAGATGAAATTAAAGAAGAAATTAGACAGTTTCTACAATTAAACAACAATGTCAAAACAACATACTGGAACTTATGGGACACAATGAAAGCAGTCCTATGAATGAAATTTGTAGTGGTGAATTCCCATATCAGGAAAACAGAGTGAGCTAAACTAAACAACTTAATGTTGAACCTCAAGCTTCTAGAAAAAGAAGAGCAAGTCAAGCCCAAAGCTCCTTTTTTTTTTTTTTTTTTTTTTGTGGGTACTGGGGGGTTGACCTCGCGCGCCAGCAGGCGCCCGTGCCACTGAGCGATATCACTGGCCCCTTTTTTGTATGTGGGTTCCGGGAGTCGAACTCAGGCCCTCACGCTTGCCGGGCAGGCGCTTAAGCTGCTGAGCCATCTCACCGGCCCCCAAAGCTCCTTTGAGGGAGGAAATTGTAAAGATCAGAGCAGAAATTAATGCAGTGGAGACTAAGAAACAATACAAAGAATCAATGAATCAAAGAGTTGGTTCTCTGAAAGATTAAATAAAGTTGACAAACCCTTAGCCAACCTTATCAAAAAAAGAAAAGACTCAAATCCACTCAATTAGGAATGAAAAGGGTGAAATCACAGCAGATCCTGCAGAAGCCCAGAAGATCATCAAAACATACTTCAAGTACCTGTATTCTAATAAGATGGAAAATGAAGAAGAAATGGACAGATTCCTAGATATATGTGAACTACCAAGAAGATATAATGAATCAAGAAGATATAAAAATTCTAAATAAACCAATATCAGTCAATGAAATTGAAGATGTAGTTAAAACACTACCAACAAAAAAAAACCCAGGTCCTGGTGGATTCACTGCTGAATTCTACAAGAAATTTAAAGAAGACTTAATGCCGCTACTTCTCAAACTCTTTAATGAAATCGAAAGGGAAGCAATACTCCCAAATTCATTCCTGGAAGCAAGCATTACCCTGATACCAAAACCAGAGGAGGATGCAACCAAAAAGAGAACTACAGGCCAATTTCCCTGATAAACATAGATGCAAAAATCCTCATAAGAGGGAGCCAGTGAGATAGCTCAGCGGCATAAGTGCCTGCCTGGCAAGCGCGAGGTCCTGAGTTCGACTCCCAGTACCCACATACAAAGGAAAAAAGGGCCAGTGATATCGCTCAGTGGCATAAAGCACGTGCTTGCAGGCGCAAGGTCCTGAGTTTGACCCCCGGTACCCAAAAAAAAAAAAAAAGAATGCAGCAAATCATCAAGAAGATTATACACTGTGACCAAGTAGAATGCATCCCAGGGATGGTTCAACATATGCAAATCAATAAAAGTAGTATACTATATTAACAAAGCCAAGGACAAAAACCATATGATCATCTCAATAGATGCAGAAAAAACGTTAGACCAAGCCCAACACACATTCATGATAAAAATCCTACGGAAAATTGGAATACATGGTCTTTATCTTAATCTGATAAAAGCCATCTATGACAAACCAACGGGGAACATCATACCAAATGAACAAAAACTGAAAGCTTTCACTCTAAAATCAGGAACAAGACAACAACATCCGCTGTCACCACTCTCATACAATATAGTTCTGGAAACATTAGTCAGAACAATTAGACAAGAGAAAGAAATAAAAGAAATAAGGATAGGAAGGAAGAAGTTAAATTATCATTTTTGCAGATGACATGATACTCTACATAGAAGACCCCAAATGCTCCACCAAAAGACTTCTAGATTTAATAACCGAGTTCAGTAGTGTAGCTGGATACAAAGTCAGCACTCAAAAATCAATAGCCTTTCTGTACACAAATACCAAATAATAGACCTAAGACAGAGATTTCTGTGCAGGCCATTTATGGTGAAGTATTCCCAGGAACATTTATAAAGGAGTGAAGAGATCATGATCGAATAGAAGGAAAAGCAGAACTTCAACATAATCACAACAGAGGACTCAGGTGATTTAGTGGGGACTTACGGAGCTAGAATAGCCCAGCCTTTCATTGTTAAGACTACGGTTGTCATTCTCCTTACAGGCTGTAGTTGTTGCATTATTCATCATCAACACAATTGGGCAGGGCAGGGCCAAGAGATGGCCTAGGAGATCACCTGGAGGTTAGATATAGTGTAAAATCTGTCTTATCTCCTAATGGCTGGAGTCATTTGGCCCCACTAGGAGAATGACTCCTTTCTTTACCTGGTATCTTGGCATAAAAAGTCCAACATGACTGGAGGATAGTCATAGTGTAGAGTCCAATATGTATAAAGTAATAGCCCAGAAATTAGTCCTTACATTTATGGTCAATTGACTTTCATCAAAGGTGTCACGGCACTTTCATGGGGAAATGATTGTCTGTTCAATAAATAGTGCTGAAATAATTGGATAGTAACATGTTAAAATGACCCTATCCTACCTTCCCCTGCCCCAACAAACTAATTCAATATTAATCATGGACCTAAATGTAAAATCTTAAATCATACGACTTCTAGAAGAAAACCTAAATAAAATGTTTGTGACCTCGGGTTGACTAAAGATTTCTCAGATAAAGCACCAAAAGCAGAATTCATAAAAGAAAGTACTGACAAACTGAGCTACAAAATTTAAACATTTTGTTCTTCGAATGACACCACAATAAGGTGAAAAGACAAACAAGTAGGAGAAAATATTTGCAAATTAGGTATAGATATAGATGTAGATGTAGATATAGATGTAGATATAAACATGTATCCAGGGCATACAAAGAACTCTAGTATATAGCTCAATATAAAAGGGAAAACAAGTCTGTTGAAATATCATCATCAAAAAAGATATATGAATGGCTCATGAGTACTTGAAGAGATGCTCAATATTAGCAGCCATCATGGAAATGCCAATTAAAACTGCAATGAGATGCTACTACACATTTACTAGAAGAACTATATGAAAAAAGCTAATTATAATGAATATTGGGGAAAATGTGAAAAGGCTGGTAGACATTGTTCCTGGGAATTTAAAATGATACAACCACTTTGAAAACTAATTCAGCAATTTCTTTTTTTTTTTTTTTGTGGGTACTGGGGGTCGACCTCAGGACCTCGCACACCAGCAGGTGCCCATGCCACTGAGCGATATCACTGGCCCTTTTTTCGTATGTGGGTACCAGGAGTTGAACTCAGGACCTTGCGCTTGCCAGGCAGGTGCTTATGCCACTGAGCTATCTCACTGGCCCAGCAATTTCTTAGAGTTAAACACATTCTTAACAATTTGACCCACCAATTCCACATGAAGTTGTGTACGTGAATGTTCACTGCAGCATTATTCGTATACTACCCCCAAACTGGGAGCAATTCGAATGTCCTTTAAGGGATGAAGAGATGAACACAAGGTGGTATGTCTGTACAATGAAATATTATTCCACAATAAAAGGAGCAAATTAAAGATACATGTTATCACTAGATGAGCCTCAAAAATGTCAAGTGAGAAAAAGCCAGACATAACAACTATGTATTCTGTAATTCCATTTATTTGAAATTTTTAGAAAAAGCAAATCTTTCTAGAAATAAGTAAATTAGTAGTTGTTTGAGGTTGGAGGTAGGAATCGATTGCAAATGGCCATGAGGGAATTTTTGAAGTGATATTCTAAATTGGTTGTTGGTGATGATCACATAACTATACAGATTTACTAAAAATCATTGAACTGTACCTTACAATGAGTAAATTTTGTGGTATTCAAGTTATACCTCAATAAAAAGATATTTAATGTGACTCTAAAGGAATCATCTCTCTGAGAACTAGGCCCTTTAGACCTACGGTTGCTGGGATGAGAAGTTCAAATTTACCAAGTAGGTCCCTGGAAGGGATGGAGGCCCTGGAAACCCAAGTCCTGATGTTGTGAAGAACCAACTCTCACTCCTGGTGGGCAGGACACGTAGGTGGGCATGCAGTATAGGTAGAGTTTATTGTAAAGAAAAGATACAGAGGGCCGGTGAGTTAGCTCAGCTGCATAAGCGCCTGCCTGGCAAGCGTGAGGTCCTGAGTTCGACTCCCGGTACCCACATATGAAAAAATGGCCGATGATATCGCTCAGCAGCATGGGCACCTGCTGGTGCGCGAGGTCCTGAGTTCGACCTCCGGTACCCACAAAAGAAAAAAGAAAAGAAAAGAAAAGAAAAGATACAGAGAGAACATGACTTCAAGCAACAAGGCAGGCAGCACCATGCGGGCATCTGCTCCAAGTGGGAGTTTTGATGTCTTTATATGCACAGGTGAGTCACTCCTGGGGTTCGGGAACTAAGACGATTATCATTGTTTTATTTATATGATGTATATGCTCGCTGACATTTTTCTTAGAAGCTACTTTGAAAATTTCACTGTTGCAACAACTCTTGTTCTTTTGAGATGGTCAGTGTTCCCTCATGGGCAATCATGTAAGAAATGTATGAAAGAAATATATGAAAGAGAACGATCTAACCTAAATCAGGTCTCAGACAAAGGCAGGAAGTTCTTTAAAGAATGAACCCCTTTCTCTCTCTCTCTCTCTTTTTTTTTTTTTTTTTGAGTTTTTTTTTCTTTATTCTTTCTTTTCTTGTTTGTTTTCTTCTTTGTTGGTTTAGGGGTTTTGCTTGTTTTTGTTTATTTCATCCATAGTTCTACCACTTCTGAATTCTGTACCTGCTTGCTGATTCACTGTATGTTTTCCTGTTTTTATTTTTTATTAGTACATGTTTGCATTACACAATGATTACATTCCTTGTGGGGAGGTGGCAGATGTACATAACACTTCTAATTCCTTTTTCATCCCCTTTCCCTCCCTTCCCTTCCTCCTCCCTCCATCTCTTGATTCCCCCCTCCATTTGAAAAAGATCTATCTCCCTACTTCCTATTGTTTGTCTTTTATTTTGCTCTTTATTTATGTTTGGACTTTCCATATAAGAGAAATCATGTGATATCTTGATGTTATCAGGCTGTAGGCCATAGCAACCAGGAATGCTTTTTGCCTTGTTCTGGAAATGGATAACCCAGCGAATGTGCACAATATATAACCTTAAAATGTCATTGTGTTCTGTGGGATCATATTGGTTCTGACACCTAATAAATGGTTTAAAATGTATTATACACTGTGATCCTGGTTTCTTCATTTAACTATAATGGTCAAATCATGCTGTTTTGGACCCTATTTGTCTCTCAGGCCTGATAATGTTTAACTACCTGCCTAACAATAATAATCAGTGTTGATTTTGCTAGCACCCTGAACCCACTTGTTTTAGCTGCAGGAAAAACAGCATCATAGTATGGTCATAAATTTAGAGTACATACTGCATTCTGGAGGAAGGTGCCTCATTCTCACAGGGTATTATCTTTAAGCATGTACCCTACCTATGCTTTCAAAAGGCCATCAAGTGGCTCTCCTGGGCCAGCTACTTCTGGATGATGAATATATGGAAGGATGAATGGATGCCATCATCATGAGCTCACAGCTATACCTATAATAGCTGATGAGCTATTATGCAGGATCCCATGTCATGGAATCAAATCCCCTTATGAGCTTCCAGGTAGTAGGTTGGGTAAAGCTCTGCGGAGGAAAGTCAACCCATATTCTGAAGACTGTCGATTTCAGTCAAGATGGATCACGGCCCCTTTCAGAATGGAAAAAGTATAAAGCAATCAACTTAATACCAAGTGCTAATCAATCTCTTCAAATGAGGATTGGTTTCTGGGACTGGCAGTTTAGATATTCAGCAGCTGAAGCAGCTATATGTAGTTGGCGAATGAGAGCCTGCTATTTAGTCCATAGATAATCTCCTGCAACCATGGATACTCTGTTCACTGTACCAGTGGTCAGTATTGAATGACATCAACTGACTCTGCCATTCTATTTGGTTACTGAGCCCGGCAGGGGCCAAGGAGGCTCAGAATACGCACTTGACAAATAGCTAAAGAAATGGAAGAAAACAGACTCAGCTTCAAGTACTAAAATACTGCTTAAGACAAAGCATAGCTCTGTTCTCTTCAAGGGACTCTCCCACTGGAGAAAGGAACCATTGAGTTGGTGGAATTAACAAGTAGATGAAAGTGACCTGAAATATCTAGTACTACCTCAGGATGAATCTGCTTGATACTTTTCAAGAAAGGAGGTCACATCCATAGTCATGCAGCTTTATGTTGGGAGGGCAAGGATTTGAAAGTAGACTCTGGATACACTCCAAATTTACTGGTGATAGAATCCATGGAAGATAAAGCTATGGTAGCAGGAAGGAATTGATTACAAGAAGTACTATATATTGAGTTCAGAATAATTGTTTCAGGACTAACTTCAAGATTTCAACATGCATGATAGCTTGGCACTCTGAATGTGGCAAATGAAAGAGATTCTCTATTTCAGGTAAGTTAGTATCACTAACTCACCAATATTAAATAGTTGGCCACCCCCTTAAAAAGCAAACTAATCTGGATCAGTGAAAAATAAAATCTGGTTATTTAAGACAAGAAGCAAAAGTTCAGGAATGTGAATGTGGCCATGTCTTAGGAATAACCGAAATGAGGAACTGGGAACATGTAGAATGCCCTCATTATCTCTTCATTTTGCTCCTCTCTCTATTTTGCTTCACTTTCTTTTCTCTCTGCCATCCACATAGTCAAACACGATTCTCCCATATCTCTAAGTTTACGTGTTAAGGATCCAGGGACTCAGTCCCTGAGGACTAAAGAAAATCCCCCGAACCTGGCAAAAAGAATCATTTTGGTCAAGAGAGGGTTGGTGTTACCCAGCACACACACGAGTGACTCGTGCTGCGGATGAAGAAGAGGGATGGCTAGAGAAAGTGCTCAGAAAAACAGGGTTGTTGGCTTATAAGCAAGAAAGTCACCCTAAAAGGTACTGCAATAATATATATGAATGATTCAGTTAAGTGCAGTGTAGAACTCTGTCCTCAAGTGTCGTAAGACTTCCTTAGAAGAGTTACTTAACATTAATAATGTTATTTTCGTTAATAATAAAAATGTTCACTTATAAATTGAGATATTACTCTTTGGCAGCTACTATGAATTTTTTATATATACACATGCTAATCCCCCCAACAACTTCACAGGGTTGATTTAATTATTGCCATTTCACAAATTAGGAATTCAAAGATCTGCAAGATTTAGTAATTCCTCTAATATGCCTGAAGTTACACAAGCAGAGGCGCTCCATGTTAGTCTGGTTCCGACGTCCATGCTCTTAACCACAAATATAATTATAAGTATATTTCAGCAATTGTCAATCTAAGATCCTGAAGAGACAGAGAGAACTGTTTTACCATGGGGGCAGCAATGGCAGCAAAGATTAATTGTAGGGAAACAAAGGGACTCTGGATACAAACTTTGCATGATAGTATCCGGATTTATCTAAAGTAATGATTTATCTAAAGTACTTAGTAATGATTTATCTAAACAGAGACCACTTGAGAGTCTCTTCTTAGCCTGTGTCATCTAGAGTTTAACTGGTATTGGCACAAACTCCTCAGCAAATTTGGGTAAGAACAGATGTGCTCTGTGTATAGGAGGAGTTACCCCAAATCGGCTCTAGGATATCAAGCAGGAAATAATTTAACAGAAAACCCTCTGAGTTCCTACAGTTAAACAGGGATTAAATGATGTCATTCGGGATATGCCCTGGTGGCTCTAAGTTTTCAAAGAGAGTTTGGACATCAATTAAGAAGTGGCTTTTCCTCACTGTCAAGCTTGCTGTTGTACAATGGAACAGAAAACATAATTGGTATATACACATCCCAACTAGCATGCACATGAGCAAAGACACAAGCATATTTTTCACAAAGGTTTTTATTGCTTATCTTGTCAAAATAAAAATGAATTTTAGCAGTCATTTATCCTTGCTGCTGGATGGTTTAGCACAATCACCCTCCTCATTCTGGAGTTGGTACTTGATCCTCAGTCACCCAATGAAGCCCCGTCCCAGTGCATATCAGTTTGGAAACTGTCATGTGGGATCATTGGGCAAATCTGCTTACCAAGTGGCCATTTACTAGGCAAGCCCTTGTGTGCACAGAACCACAAGATGTCGCATTTCCTCTCTATGGCTGTGTGAAACATTTATCACTCACCAGGTTCTTCACAGCAACTTTCACATCCTTGTTTCTGAGGCTGTAGATGATGGGGTTGAGCATGGGGGTCAGTACTCCATAAAACAGGGAGATGAGTTTGTCTGATAGGTCCTGCTTGTCTGCCCCCAAGGGATCCTTTGATTTGGGCTTAGCGTACATGAAAAGAATAGTCCCATAGAAAATGATCACCACAGTGAGGTGGGCAGAGCAGGTGGAGAAGGCTTTTTTCCTGCCCTCAGCTGAGGGGATCCTCAGGATGGTGGTGAGGATGAAGACATAGGAGACAAAGATGAACAGGACTGGCAGCCCCAGGAAGATCACATTGGCCACCCCCATGCTGATCACATTGGTGGAGATGTCAGCACAGGCCAACTTTAGAACTGCCAAGATCTCACAGGTAAAATGATTGATGACATTGTCCCCACAGAAGGGCAATTGTACTGCAAGGGAGATCTGCACCAAGGAGTTGGCTCCTCCAGCCACCCAGGAGCTGATGGCCATGGGCGTGTAGGCAGCCTTGCTCATGACCACAGGGTACCTAAGGGGATTGCAGATGGCCACATAGCGATCAAACGCCATCATGCCCAGGAGCACACACTCTGTGGCTCCCATGGCAAAGGACAGAAACATCTGCACAACACAACCTGAGAAGGAGATGATTTTCTTAGGAGTGAGGAAACCATCCAGGACCAGAGGAATGGAAGAGGTCGTGTAGCAGATGTCCAGAAAAGAGAGGTTCCCTAGGAAGAAGTACATGGGCGTGTGCAGGTGGGAGTCAAGGATGGTCACCAGGACGAGGATGCCATTGCCCAGCAAGATCACCAGGTACATTGACAGGATGAGCACAAAGAACATTTTCTCCAGCATTGGCTGATCTGACAGCCCCAGCAAGACAAATTCAGATACAATGGATTGGTTTGCCACTTCCATTTTAAATGCTGTCTTCCAGTCTCAGGAGAACTGAGGATAGCAAACACATTTATAGGGAACAGTGCATGGATATTACAGTGAAATTCTTCCAGAACTTAAATTAAATTTATCTGTTGAGATGCCAACTTATATTAGCATTCAATGGATAATATTCACTGTCTGCTGAAGTTACCTTGAAAGTCAGGATATATCAGATCAAAGTAGGAAAAGCATCGCCTAGAACTCTAATCAGCCATGATCTATGAAAGAATTATAGTCAGCTTAATAGAGTTAACATACTTGAAGAAGCCAGGCATTGTGGCAGACACCTGTAATCCCAGCACATGGGAGACTGAGGCAAGGGGATCACCATGAGTTCGAGGCCAGCCTGGACTGCATGTAAGTTCAAGGCCAGCCTGAACTGCATAGTGAGACCCTGTCTCAAAAAACAAATGAAAAAACTGAAGGAAGGTATGCACGTAGGTGTACATGAAAACCATAAAAGAGGAACTCTGAGGATGCTGAATGGTTCCAGAGCTGACTGGGGGAATGGGCTTCTCTGGCAAAGCCTGCCTTTGAATTGTCCTAGCAGCATCCTTGAAGATGTCAGCCTATCACTCTCAGTGATGCTGGCCACTGACATCATCTGACTCATTCCTCTTGCTCTAATTCTGTGCTTACATAACAATTTCCAATGATAATTCAGCTCACCTTAAGTCTTACATGGGGAGAATATGATGAGCAGAAGCCAGGAAGATTGGGGTTTATCTAGAATTTATGTTTGTTATGTGGTGCCTGATTTATACTGCATTTCTTGTGAGTTTGGTGATTCCCCCTTAAATGTACTGCCAGGAAGGAGGTTCTGATCAACAGGGCAAGGAGACCCTTACAGAAGCTCTTCCATATTCTCTCTCCCTAACTACAGCTTTGGTCTATATTAGAAAGTTCAACTGCATTTTCCCCAGTTGGCTTCAAACCCCTTAAGGAGTGGAAATAAAATCCAAGGACAAGTGTCCTTCATGACTCCTGTGTGACTTTTGTGACTGGACTCTTTTATCTGAGTTGGTCATTAATGCTACTGCAATGCCTGGCAATGCTGTCTCCACAGCAAAGCAGACTCTACCCAGCCTCATGGGAAGCTTGCCCAAAGGAGGCACTGCGCAAGGAGCGTACCTCCGTCACTGTGACAGTAGACCTAGGACATTAGAGACAATCTCAAGCCTTGGTTTCTTAGGTTAAAGATGAGGAAACTGAAGCCCAGAGTGGACCACAGGCAGTCAGGATAGGCCAGTTGGTTCCTTGCCTTCTTTCTAGGGCTCTTTCCGTCATCACTGATTATGTTCCCATTCTTGCAGAGCAGGTCTACTGAGAACTAGAGGACCAATTATGGAGACTTGGTCATCCTCACTCTTTCTAGGACACTCATGAAAAATAGAGACATCACAGCATTCTCTGAGATTCCGCCTCACAGCAGGGCTTGAGCAGTGTCAAGGAGAGGGCCCTTAGCTCTTTAAGGGGTTTGCAACTGTGACCCGTTCACCGCTGCTGGCTGGGGAAGATTGCTAAAAGAACTAGACCCATTGTGAAGCTATCCTCATGCAATTATCAGAGGAGATTAATTGCAGGCATCAGGAATATTTGGGGGAAAATAGATCTGTTTTAAGAGAAATTACTAGTAACTGGAGAATCTAAGACTTGGTGGGAATGTTACAAAGTAACTCGTCTTCCCTCCTTCTCCACTGTATGACTAGATTCCATGAAACACAGTTTTCCCCTTTTGCTTTGAACACTCTAAGGTATGTGGAACTCATGCCTTGGAAAGTTTGCCCTTACACTGAGTGGAAACTTCCTTTTTTTTTTTTTTTTTGTGGGTACCGGGGGTCGACCTCAGGACCTCACGTGCCAGCAGGCGCCTGTGCCGCTGAGCGATATCACCGGCCCTTTTTTCTCATGTGGGTTCCGGGAGTCGAACTTGGGCCCTCGCGCTTGCCCTTGCCATGGCTGCTGAGCCATCTCACCGGCCCAAAACTTCCTTCTTTTAGTGTCCTTCCTGTACGCCCTCACATACACTCTACCCCATCCTCTGCTGGCCTTGACAGCCAGCACATGCCTGATCCCTGTCTCCTACAAAGACCTTCAGAGACATGGAAACTGGGACCAAGTTCCCACTTTGGATTCCACTTTTCCTTGGATTCTCATCTTTGCTTTCCTCCTCACCTACCTGAGGAAGGCTTGGCACAGAAAGAGTTTGTTCCGGATCCGCCGTGGAGATAAATGTAGGGTGGGGACAGAAGCTCCCCCAGATAGAAGGTCTCGTGGCAGGGAGGGTGCTGCAAGGCTCTGGGCTTGAGAAGTGGTCGTCTTAACTGTCTAACTGGAGTATCCCCGGGCTAGCCCTGACGGGGCTGGAAGTATGTAGCAAATTCTGTGTGGAACTAAATCGTCTCTTCAAATTGCACAGCAAGGTAAAGGAAATTTAGCTCTAGCTGAGCATTTTCCTGGTCTTCTCCATGCCCAATGAAAGAGTTAATGCAAGGACAATTTGAGAAGCCACTTCCCAGCTGCTCCCGGGTTATTCCTGGCCCACATGTTCAGCTGCCTTCTGCTCTTTGCCCCTTACACTGCCCTCCAGGGCTTCTATCAAGTAGCCCTCAAGCAATTTAGAGCTCTTTGTTCAGGGGCTGGTTTTAATCCCAGAAGCAATTTAAAGTTTGCTGAAAAGCCTCCCAGGAGTTTAGGGCCTGTATCCCATAAATCCAATTAGAAAAGTTACAGACAGCTCTTTGTAAATCTTAACTTCCACTCTAAAGGAATGTTCCATGGATGAGAAAGTTCCCTTCCTGTGCTCGGTGACCTTCCAGGAAGTACAGGTGATAGCTATGGTCTCACTGTGCTTTGAATACGACGATGCTATGTCTGTCTGAGGGGATTCTACCACTTGTCTTTGCAAAGCAAAGTGTCAAAAAAGAGGACAAAGTTTTGCTGTGGCTGAGACAGACACACTGGTGACTCAAATGTCCCCCAAGTGGCCGGCCTTCCCTGCGGTCCCTCCGCACACCTTCACAGCTGACCAGGCCTGGCCCTGCCCTTGGAAACAGGAAGTGAGAGAAGTGTGCTGTGGCCAGTAGCAGGCACTGAAAAGAGTAAAAATGACACTAAAAGGGCCTAGTGACAGCCACACTGTGAGGTGATTGCCAAGTGCCCTTAACTTTTATGGGAGACCAGGATGAGGGAAGAGTCAGGAGGAAAATCAGAGGGAAGAGTGTGAAGGGAGCCAATGTGAGAGGCCCGTCGGGAAAAGACCATATGGGCTTTGTGTGACAGATCAGAAATAAGGAGAAAGGATGGCTAGGGATGGTGGCTCAGTTATTTGGTGCACCGGAGTGGGAGGATCACTTGAGCCCGTGATTTTGAGATGAGCCTTGGCCCAGCTTCCATATGTCTGAAGGTCTTTTGCACACGACAGGGATCAGGCGTGTACTGGAAGTTGAGGCTGAACCAAGGACAGAATTTTAAAACTAAGAGAAACAAAACAAAAATGAGGGCCGGTGAGATGGCTCAGCGGCTGAAGCGCCTGCCTGGCAAGCGCAAGGGCCTGAGTTCGACTCCCGGAACCCACATACGAAAAAGGGGCCAGTGATATCGCTCAGTGGCACGGGCGCCTGCTGGCGCGCGAGGTCCTGAGGTCGACCCCCCGGTACCCACAAAAAAAAAAAAAAATGAAAGAAGACAGAAAGTATCTAAATTAGCATAGGGAACCAAGGACTAAAGGGTTATTTTGTTAAAAACAACCTCCAAATATTCCCTTATTCTCTGCCAGGCCTGGGGTGGCTACTTAGAGTAAGGAGATAGATAAGAAATCTTTCGCTGGATATGATGGCATGTCCCTGTTATTACAGCACCCCAGGAAGCTGAGGCAGGAGGATTGAAAGTTTGAGCCTGGGCCAGGCATTTTCGTAACTTCTGTGAGACCCTCTCTCAAGATAAAAAAGGGCTGGGGATATGGATCAATGTGAAGGGCCTGGGTTCAATCCCCAGTACTGCAAACCAAACCAAAACAAAACAAAATAAAAACTTTCTTTCTGGTAATTGAGGAATGTGTGGATTAATAAACATGAGGGCTTAGTGGTTGCTATGTTTTTAGAACAGTAGAAGTACTTTTTTGTTGTTTGTTTGTTTGAGACAGGGGCTTGCTGTGTAGCCCAGGCTGGCCTCAAACTAGTGGCAATTCTCCTGCCTCAGCCTCCCAAGTGCTGGGATTATAGGCGTGCACCACCATGCCCAGTAGAAATACTTTTAACCAATCTCTCTTTAACTGGCTCCCTCTGCAAAACATGAAGACCTACAACCATGTCAGGTTGCCAGCTGCTCAACCTGGGAGAAACACTAGGCGGCTCTTACATTTTCTTCTCTAACTTGCTCAAGCCAATTGATAATCTTGTAGTTATATCAATTTAATTTAATTTAATTTAATTTAATTTAATTTAATTTAATTTATATAAACTGAGCCAGAAAGAGGGTGGAAAGAGCTAGTTTCTTAAAAACTAAGGTTGAATCTTTTGATAGAATTATTAAAGGCAAGTTATTAAATTGTTGTCATAGAAGATGTGAGGGAGACAGATTCTGCACTCTGGTCCTTTTGAAAAAGTCTTTAAATTCTTACTGCACTTAAAGAAAAGTAAGAGCTGGGTGTGGTGGCGCACACCTGTAATCCCAGCACTCGAGAGGTTGAGGCAGGCGAATTGCCACCAGTTCGAGACCAGCCTGGGCTACATAGTGAGTTCAAGGCCAGCCTGAACTGCATAGCAGACCCTGTCTCAAAAAAAAAAAAAAAAAAAAAAATTGGCAAGCATGGAGGTGCACATCTGTAATCCCAACACTAGAGAGGCTGAGGCAGGAGGATCATGAGTTTGAGACCAGACTGGGCTACATAGCAAGACGCTGTTTATAAACAAATAAATAACTTTTAAAAAGGAAATAAAATTTAAAGCTGCAGACAATGTGCCATGTGTTGTGGTTTACTTTATACTGGAATTAGTGAACTCATAGGTAAGAAAAGGCTTTATCTCTGTATAAAACATATTGACAAGTCAGGTTTATATTTTAGCTTAATAGAAAATATTTAAGGCAGCAGTTCTCAAAAAATGTTTTATTTTTACATCTCAGGACCCTTTTACAGTCTTCACATATTTCTTTTATTCCAATTTCTTCTCCTTCTGATATTCCTATTATGCATAGGTTATACCTTTCATAGTTGTCTCATAGTTCTTGCATATTTATTTTTCTCTAGCTTTAGCAGTCTTTTTTTGCTTTTCAGCTTTTGTTTGTTTGTTTTCATTTCTGGGCATTGAACCCAGGATCTCCTGCATGCTAGACAAGTCCTCTGCCACTGAGCTACATCCCAAGCTGCTTTTCAATTTTGGAAGTTTTTATTGTGATATCTTCTAGTTGGGAAATTCTTTCTCCAGTCATGGCCAACCTACTAATGAGCCCATCAAAGGCAGTTTTCACTTGTTATATTTTGGTGTCTAGCATTTCCTTTTAAGTCTTAGGATTTTTGTCTCTCTGCTTAGATTACCCATCTTTTTTTGCTTATTGTCAGTTTTTTCCATTAGAACCCTTAGCACATTAATCACAGTTTTTAAAAATTCCTGGTCTGATAATTCCAACATCTCTGCTATCTCTGAGTCTAATTCTGTCTTCAAATGTGCTTCTCCCCTTTTAGTGTTTCTGTCTTTGTTGAAAGCCTGACCTAGCGTATTCTGCAATAGAAACTGCGTCCGTAAGTGATGTGATGGTAAGACATAGGGGTAAGGAAAATATTTTATAAACCTGAAAGTAAATTTTAGTCTTTTAGGGATCTGTGTGCCTGGGTCATGATCTTCTCAGTGCTTCTCAGTACTTTTCTCCCCCTTAGGTGGGACAGGATCTTCACAGTGCTTCTCAGTACTTTTCTCCCCCTTAGGTGGGACAGGATGTCTAGAACTGGCTAGATCTGGATCTCTAGTATAATAGAAATAAGCTAGAAGCTATAAGAAACAAAACTAGCACAGAAATCATGTGCCCGGGGAGAGTCAAATCAGAAAGGATGAAGAGTTAGGAGAGTCTCACGGAATGACCAGTCTGTATACATTATAAATTAAATGTCCTTACAAGCATCATGCCTTCTACCCAACACTAATAATAATAACAATAATAATATTAAGAGTAGGTATTATTTATTGGTTACCTACTATACATTCTTTCATTTTAATTTAATCTTTGCAAGAACCCAATGAATTAGGTATTTTAATTCACATTATACAAATCAGGAAATAGTTTTCAAATGCTTAAGTAAACTTTTGAAGTTCACATGGACAGGCAATTTCAGAAGTGAGAGTCATATTCTGATTATCTAATGCTAACTGCTGTGAGTTTTACTTCTATAACATACATTACCTTCTCTAAGTGCTACAATTGAAGTAAGTATTATTAGTGCCCAAGCCCAGAATCTAGAGAGAAGTAGTCCTGTTGTTTGACCACTAGGTCTGGATGTGGCCAAGGTAAGTCCCATTAAAATCAAATCGATAGAAAGACTCAAATAAAGCTACAAACTGTATGATTTCATTTCTGTTGCATTTTGGAAAAGAGAAAACTCTGGGGATGGGAATCAGATCACATGGAACATTTGGGGTGATGGAAATATTTTATTTCTTGATTATGGTTGTTACATGACTGTATCTATTTATCAAAATTCATCAAAGTCATCCTAGTCTGATTGAAGCACTTAAAAAAGGTCATTATTTTTTATATTCCAAGGATGTGTGTGAATTATATGTTAATAAAGCTAACTTAAAAAAAATAAGTCCATTAAGTAAAAGATCTCTACATTGAAAACTACAGTACTCTGAAAACAGGAGATCTAAGAGGATATCAGAAAATGAAAAGATGGGGCCAGTGAGATGGCTCAGGGGCATAAGCGCCTGCCTGGCAAGCGCAACGGCCCGAGTTCGACTCCTGGAACCCACATACGAAAGAAGAGCTGGTGATATCGCTCAGTGGCATGGGCGCTTGCTGCGCTCAAGGTCCTGAGGTCGACCCCCGGTACCCACACACAAAAAAAAGAAAATGGAAAGATATCCCTTTCTTTTGGGTAGGAAGAACCAACATTGTGAAAATGGCCATACTCCCAAAATTGTTATACAGGTTTAATGCAATCCCAATCAAAATTCCAGTAGCATATCTCTCAGAACTAGAGAAAACATTCCTAAAATTCATTTGCAAACAGAAGAGACCTAGAATAGCAAAAGCAATCCTGGGCAACAAAGGCAAGGCAGGAGGCATCACAATCCCTGACTTGAAATTATACTACAAAGCTACTGTGATAAAATCAACATAGCACTGGCAAAAAAACAGACCTGAGGATCAGTGGAACAGATTAGAAGATGCAGACAAAACTACAAACACACTCAGTCACCTTATCCTTGACAAAGGGACCAAACATGTTCACTGGAAGAAAAGTAACCTCTTTAATAAATGGTGCTGGAAAAACTGGCTCTCCACTTGCCAAGATTAAAATTAGACCCATGTCTATCACCATGCACTAAACTAAAGTCAAAATGGATCAGAGATCTAAATATTAAAACAGAAACACTCAATCTGCTGAAAGAGAAAGTAAGTAGAAATCTTGAAGACACAGGAGTAGGCAGAGAGTTCATGAACAAAACCCAAACTGTATGAGAAGTACTTGAAAGAATCAACAACTGGGATCTCATCTTATTAAAAAGTTTCTGCACATCAAAAGAAATCACTAACAAAGTGAAAAGACAACCCACAGAGTGGTAAAAAATTTTAGGCAATTGTCCCTCAGACAAGGGACTTCTATCTAGAACATACAAACAATTGAAAAAAATCAGACTCCCCCCCAGTTCAAAGACCCAATCCAAAACTGGGCATCTGAGATAAGTACACAATTCTCAGATGAAGAAACATGAGTGGCAAATAAATATATGAAAAAATGTTCAACATCATTGGTCATTTGAGAAATACGAATTAAAACAGCATTGAGATTCCATCTCACCCCAGAAAGAATGGCTATCATCAGGAAATCAAGCAATAACAAATGCTGGTGGGGCTGTGGGGAAAAAGGAACATTTCTGCACTGTTGGTGGGAGTGTAGACTGGTGCAACCACTGTGGAAATCAGTGTGGAGATTCCTCAAAAAACCAGGATAGGAGGTTCCATTTCACCCAGGCATTCCCCTTCTGGGTATCTTCCCAGAAGAATTAAAAACATCATACCACAGCAATATATGTGCACCCATGTTTATAGCAGCACCATTTATAATAGCTAATCTTGGAAACAACCCAAATGCCCATCAACTGTGGAATGGATAAAAAAGATGTGATATTTTTATACCATGGAGTACTACTCAGATACAAAGAAGGATAAACTTGAGGATTTTATAGGTAAATGGATGCAACTTGAGACCATACTCATAAGTGAAATAAATCAGACTCGCATGTATAAACATATTGTCTCCCTAGTGTAAGAAGCTGAAAGAGTAAATAAGATCCAAAATGTACAATAGATATTGTGAAATGGGAAGAAACTGTTCAAAAGGAAAGAGAAACTGGGATGGGGGAAAGGAGGAAAGAAGGAAGGAAAAAGGAAAAATAAATAAATAAATATATGATAGTTAAGATAGTTATACTACTAATTTCTATTAGTTCATTGAAAAGAAAGGTGGGCCGGTGAGATGGCTCAGCGGCATAAGCACCTGCCTGGCAAGCGCGAGGTCCTGAGTTTGACTCCTGGTACCCACATACGAAAAAAGGGCCGGTGATATTGCTCAGCGGCGCGGGTGCCTGCTGGCGCACGAGGTCCTGAGTTGGACCCCCAGTACCCACAAAAAAAAAAAAGAAAGAAAGTAAAGAAAGGTTTGTGCTAATATTGTTTGATCAATACTTCATGCCTATATATTGTAATCTGAGCACCTACTTTGAAGATAACAATATGAAATGTGTTAACCATTGTTAATCTCCTACTATCTTGTTTTGAAATTTTGTATCTTTTTTATTGTTTTTTCTCTTTAAAATAAAAAAAAAATGGTGTTGGAAAAACTGGCTGTCCCCATGCCCAAGACTAAAGCTTGACCCATGTCTATCACCATGCACTAAAGTCAAAAAGAATCAAAGATCTAAATATTAAAACAGAAACACTGAATCTACTGGAAGATGGAAGAGGTAAAATTCTTGAAGACATAGACGTAGGCAAAGATGTTGTGAACTAACCCCAATCACACAGGAATTATTACAAAGAATCAACAACTGGGATCTCATCTTATTAAAAAGCTTTTCACAGCAAAAGAAATCAACAAAGAGAAAAGACAACCCACAGAGTGGTAAAAAATTTTGCCAGCCATTCCTCAGACAAAGAACTAATATCTAAAACATATAAAAACCAAAAAAAAATCAGGCCCCTCAAATTCAAAGACCCAATCCAAAAATGGGCATCTGAGATGCATACACGCTTCTCAGATGAAGAAATACAAATGGCAAATAAATATATGGAAAAATGTTCGACATCACTGATCATTCGGGAAGTGCAAATTAAAACAACACAGAGATTCCATCTCACTCCAGAAAGAATGGCTATTATCAAGAAATCAACCAAAAACAAATGCTGGCAGGCTGTGGGGAAATAGGAACCCTTTTCCACTGTTGGTGGGAGTGTAGACTGGTGCAACCACTGTGGAAATCAGTGTGGAGATTCCTCAAAAAACTAGGATTGGAGGTTCCATTTGACCCAGCTATTCCCCTTCTGGGTATCTTCCTGAAAGAATTGAAAACATCACACTGCAGTGATATATGTGCACCCATGTTTATAGCAGCACAGTTTGTAATAGCTAAATCTTGGAAACAACACAAATACCCACCAACTGATGAATGGATAAAAAAGATGTGCTTTTTAAGTAATGGAATATTACTCAGCCATAAAAGATAAAATTGAGACATTTATAGCTAAGTGGATGGACCCTGAGACCGTAATCATAAGTAAAATAAATTGGACACACATATGTAAATATTGAATTATCTCTTTGGTGTGAGAAACTGAAAGTGTAAATAAGAAACAAAATGTACAACAGATATTGTGAAATGGGAAGAAACTGTTTAAAAGGAAAAGGGAACTAGGGAGGGGAGCGGGGAAAGGAAGGGAGAGAAAAAGAAATGAGAAAAGAAGGATAAAATGGAAACAGAGCTTTGTGAATGGGGAGGGGAAGGAGGTTTGAAGGGAAGAGAATGGGAAAAAAAGAAAGAGGAATCAAGATATATCATGTACAGGTACAAGTTCCCTATAATGAATGTGATCATGATGTACACCTGTTGAAGTCAGGGTTTATAAGAGAATGGATTTAATACAGGACACAAAATTCATAGGATTATTTTATAATATTCACCCAAAAAGTCAAATGCAAAAGCATGTGGGAGATCTGCCAACACACTAGAGACCCAAAGAATCCAGCTGAGGGCCTGGATCCTGCGGCACCTGGAGAATCTACAGCACCCTCTTCCCCTCTAGTTCTCTTTTTATGTTGTTGGCAACAATCCTCAGGTGGGCCCTCCACACCCAGCACCATGCTGATTCAGTTCAGCTGGGTGTTACAAGCTAAACATTAGTTCATCCACCACGATATCTAAATTGTACAAATAAATTCAATTAAATAAAAAAGAAAGAAAAAATAAGTCCGTTATAATTTTTTGAATTTCAAGAAATAAAGATTTATGCCAGGTACGGTGGTGCATGCCTGTAATTGCACCTAATTGGGAAGCTGAGGGAGAAGGATTGCAAGTTAAGGTCAGCCTCAGCAATTTAGCAAGACCCTGTCTCAAATTAAAAAGGGCTGGGCACGAAGCTCAGGACTCCCTGGGTTCAATCCCCAGTATGGCAAAAAAGAAAAAAATTTACATACAATAAATTCCACACTTTTAAAATATGCAATTTAGTAGTTTTTAGTACATTCACATGCAACTGTTACCACCATCAAATTTCAGCACATTTTCAATGCACCCAAAGAAACCGTATATCTGCTAGCAATTGCCCCCTTTTACCCCTCCCTCCAGTCCCTGGCAACCACTAATCTACTTTTCTGTCTGTGGATTTACCTATTTGGGACATTTCATACAAATAAAATCATACAATAGAAGGTCTTTTGTGTGACTTCTTCCACTTAGCATGATGCTTTCAAGGGCTCTCCATGCTTTAACATGCATTAATACTTCATTTTTGTTACTGAATAATATACCATTATACCACATTTTTTAATCAGTTGATGGACATATAGGTGGTTTCCATTCTTCTTTGTTATTATAATGCTAATATTAACATTTGTGTACACATTTTTGGGTGACTGTGTTTGTGTGTGTGTGTGTGTGTGTGTTTGAAGTTACTGGATCATATGGTTAACTTTATGTTTAACTTTTGTAAGGAATTTCCAAAGTGACTGAGTCATTTTTTAATCCTAGCAGGAGTTTAGGAGGGTTCCAGTCCCTTCATATCTCTGCCAATGCTTGTTACCTAAATCTAGTTCCAAAACATTTCCATGACTGCAAAATAAAATAAGTATGCAAGGTAATGCATATGTTAAATAGCTTGATTTAGCTCATCCACAACTTACGTATATCAAAACATCATCTTATACAACATAAATATATACAATATTTGCTTCTCAATTAAAAATTTTTTAAATTGCTAACTGTAATGTCTCCTTTTGGAGTATGTAGATAAATCATTTCTTCTGTTTTTAAAAAGGGAAGATGAGCTGTAGGAAATGTCTGGGCAGGTGTGGCACATTGCTTCTCCCACCTTCTGCCATTTGCTCATATAAATCAGTAAATTCAGTCCTTTGTCTAAGCTCATTCAACTTTGGGTTTCTAATGATTAGAACTAAAAATTGTTAATTAAATTGATTCAACTGGACCAGGCTCTGTGTATGGCCAGAGAGGACATTAAATGCTATCAAACAATAAGTACCATGATATTCATACTTTCAGCCAGTGGGGAATCTATTTGCAGCTCAGAACCAAATAAGAAAGAAACACTTCCTGCCAGAGCTATTGAACACTATCCTCCTTGTTGCTACGAGGATTATAGAGTGAAGTAGTGGATTGGGGGCAGAAGAAAGCTCAGGGGGTGGCAAGGGAGTAGAAAGATCAAGCCTTAGAAGTAGCTCTGGCATCAGAAGATGGACGGTAACTAGCATTTTGCTAAGACTGGCTTATCAGAGACCGTTGATAGCACAGAACAGAGAATCTTTCACGTAATCCTCAACTGGGGCCAGAAAGGGGAGAACCACTTAGTATAGAATATGGTTATGCCTACTCAGCAGGGCCAGGGAATTAGAAGTTCCTCTCAGAAGAGGAAGAAGGAGGAGGCAGGGAAAAGGTAAGCTCTGAATTGGAGCCTAATCTCTAACAAAAGAAACCAATAAAGATTGATCTTAAAGGGAAATATGATGCTTTGCTAGCAAATAGACCCTGGATACTAATTATTCCTTGATGAGGGTATGAAAGTTGGCATCAGAGTTCTTGTACTTCAGAATCTTCCTTATAGACACCATTGCCCATGTTGCCATAGTGGAAACGCACTGAGATCTCGCTACAGTGTGTGGGTTTGGGCAGCTCTACCGACACTTTCGTCATTTCTGTAAAGACTGTGGAATTGAAGTCTTCTGATGGGGGACCCCTAGCCTACAGATGACCCATCTGAGCCCTCACTTAAACCCTCCGCAGAACTCCATCAACCACACGGGTCGGAACACTGAGCACAGGTGGGGGCAAAAGAAAGTTGAAAGGTAATTGGGGAAAGATACCTGTGTATTTTATTGAGCACCTGTATGCTAATTACCTTTGTAGGTGTTGCAGACACATATTATCTGGAACTATCAGGTCCCTCCTAAGACTGTCCCCAGTCTGGACACACTTACTTTTGGAGGTCCTGGCCCACATCATGTGAACCTATATACCACTTTAATTTTATGCTAAGCTTGAAAATTTTTTCTACTTCTATTATTACAAGTGACTCCATTAATTTATAACTCTATGATTTTTCAACAGTAATTAACATGAAAATTCTTGCAAACTGGGAGTACGCAGTCTACAGGTTGTTTTAAAATTATGCTGCATGAACATAAAAATTTATCCATTATTGAGGTTGACATAATGTCCCCTTTTGTAGGTATGAAGATAAACACAAGGTTTTGTTCAGGTTTTTTTGTTTGTTGTTTTGTAGTCAAGGAGCCAACATATTTTCCAGATCGCAAACATCTTTGTCCCCAAAGAAAATGCCATAGACCAGACTACTGAGCCCTCATCCCCAGTAGGTAAAACAACCCTGCTTACTCTCTTGCTAGGAATAAAAACACTCATAAATATGAATCAAAATCCTTTTATAGAAGTAAAAACTAAAAGAATTTAATTTAACAAACACTTGTTAGCAATTTTTTATTTGAACAAAAGGAGTTCATTGAGTTTGTTTCCTTGGGAGTCCGGGCACAGCGGCCTCTGCGAAGGATGTGTCCCGAACACGCCGCTCACATCTCCGAGCTGAGACTGCTGTTCTCAACTGCCGGCCGCGCCCACGGAAGCTGACTGCCTGGGAGACTTTCCTGTCGAGTGTTTACTGGGATGCACACTTCAGATAAATACCCGCAGGGGCCGGTGAAGGCCGCAGGGCTGTGCAGAGGGAGAAAGTGAACTGCCATGGGGAAGCTGGGATGGCTCTTTAGAGGTCTCCCCATTTGAGGCAAGGGGGACTAGGCTTTGATATTGACATTGATGAATCACTGCATGTGGGTTTCCCCTTGAGAAGGGAATAGGACTTTTCAAGAATCGAGGACCCTGCAAAGACTCACCTGAATGCTGTCAGCTGCCAACACGCTCAGCAGCTGGGGTGATGAGTGTTTCAGTTCTAGGTGGGGAAGGGCATCAGGGCAGCACCACTGCAACATTCTCTACACAGTCTTAACCAATACTTTTCAGTTTAATGTGCACACAAATCACCCAAGGGATCTTGTTAAAATGAAGATTCAAACTTAGTAAGTCTGCAGTGGGCCCTAAGAGTTTGTTTGTCAATAAGCCTCTCAGGCGAGGCTGGTATTACCAATCCATGGACCACACTGGGAGAAGCATGCCTCTAAATGCAACTTATTCCTCACCTTGGATTGCTGAGTTATAACCTTCAGAGTGTGGGGGTCGGGGATATATCCCGCCATCACTGGGGGAAGCATTTCTGAGCCACCAGGTCCTTCACAGCAGTCTTCACATCCTTGTTTCTTAGACTATAGATGATGGGGTTCAGCATGGGGGTCAGAAGGCCATAGAAGAGGGAGATGAGTTTGTCTGTGAGGTCCTGCTTGTCTGCTCCCAGTGGGTCCTTGGACTTGGGCTTCCCATACATGAAGAGGATGGTCCCGTAGAAGATGATCACCACAGTGAGGTGGGCAGAGCAGGTGGAGAAGGCTTTTTTCCTGCCCTCAGCTGAGGGCATCCTCAGGATGGTGGTGAGGATGAAGACATAGGAGACAAAGATGAACAGGACTGGCAGCCCCAGGAAGATCACATTGGCCACCCCCATGCTGATCACATTGGTGGAGATGTCAGCACAGGCCAACTTTAGAACTGCTAAGATCTCACAGATGAAATGGTTGATGACGTTGTCCCCACAGAAGGGCAATTGTACTGCAAGGGAGATCTGCACCAAGGAGTTGGCTCCACCAGCCACCCAGGAGCTGATGGCCATGGGCGTGTAGGCAGCCTTGCTCATGACCACAGGGTACCTAAGGGGATTGCAGATGGCCACATAGCGATCAAACGCCATCATGCCCAGGAGCACACACTCTGTGGCTCCCATGGCAAAGGACAGAAACATTTGCACAGCACAGCTAGAAAAAGAAATGGTTTTCCTAGGAGTGAGGAAACCATCCAGGACCAGAGGGACAGAGGAGGTCGTGTAGCAGATGTCCAGGAAGGAGAGGTTCCCCAGGAAGAAGTACATGGGCGTGTGCAGGTGGGGGTCAAGGATGGTCACCAGGATGAGGACCCCATTGCCCAGGAGGATCACCAGGTACATTGACAGGATGAGCACAAAGAACGTTTTCTCCAGTTTTGGGTGGGCTGAGAGGCCCAGCAAGACAAATTCCGTCACAGTAGACTGGTTGGAGGCTTCCATTTCAAACTTTCTCTTTCATCCCTAGCAAAACTGAAGGCAGAGAATACATGTTCACTGTTTGACTTGCTTGAGTCAGTACATGATAATCACAGTATAGTCCTTAAAATGGTAGATAAACCTACGCTCTGAAATTCAACTTTAAACCAAGTTATCTAAAAGACAGGGTGTGTAGCCTATAACCTTGGAAGAGTAGACTCAGGAAATCTGATGATATTTAATAAAATGAAGGGCATTTCTGTCTAATCAATGATATTAATATACCTAAAGCAATGTCATATACTTACATATGCCATTTCCAGCACTTTGTAGGGAAGCCAGGACCTCTGACTCACTCCATCTCTACCATGAAATTAGAGATCTCGCCCATTGAGGTCATGTGGCCCATTCCTCTCACCTGGTTCCTCCTCACCCAGCAAGTTTCTATTATAATTCGACTTCCCATACAGACAAACTTTTAGGGAGAGAATGTACTGGCTTGAAAATACAAAGTTTCTTACCTCTTTAACAGTTTTATTTCTTACAGTGTCTGCTTTATACTTCAGTCTCTTATGAGTTCAGTGTAAATCAGTTCATCCGATCTTGACCCCCTTCTCTGCAAAATCTGACCAAACTGAATTTCTGGAATCTATAAGATGGAGCCCCCACCAAAGTCTCCAGAAATCTCATCTAGGAAGGACTTGTGTATTTCTTCCTGTAACCACACCTGACTGCCGCATATTCCCTCTTCTGGGACTTGGCTGGAGGAATAGAATCTTACCTGATTGTTGGAGTCCACTCAAAACTCACATTTCCCCATTTGGGTTGGGTAGGAACTTTAGTCACACCTATATCAAATTTGCAGACATGTTCACATTCAAATCTACTCAACCTCCCAGAACCCCTTGGCACTGTAGATGATTACAATTTTACTGACAATGAGTCCAAACACCAGGTGTCATCAGACCCTACTACAGGGTCCCTAAAATGACATGGAACTGACTCCCTTTGATTTCTAGCCGGGTGTGGTGGCCTGTAATCCCAACACTCTGGGAGGCTAAGGTAGGAGGATCACAAATTGCAGCCCAAGCTGGGCATTGTGGCTCATGCCTGTAATCCCAGCACTCAGGAGGCTGAGGTAGGATGATTGCTGTGAGTTCAAGGCCAGCCTGGGTTACGTAGTGAGTTCAAAGCCAGCCCGAATTACAGAGGGAGATCCTGTCTCAAAACAAAACAAAAAAATTTTTAAAGACTGGGAATGTAGCAAACGCGAGGTCCTGAGTTTGATTCCCAGTACCCCCCTACCACAAAAAGAGACTAGGAATGTAGTTTAATGTGAAGGCCCTGGGTTCAATCCCCAGTAACCACCCCCCATTCAGATCTGATTTCTGGGTCCTTCTTTGCAGATTGCTTTGGCAACCTGTTTTTATTTTGTGTGCTTGTTTTGTCTTTTAAATAAAAGTTCCCACATGCTTCTGAGGTCTACCAGTCTTGGGACTCATCGGCCTATTTCAACCCCTCCTTGTTTAAAGATGGAGAAATAGAGGTCAGGAGAAAGGTATGCGAGTTGCACATGGTCCTGAAGAAGGAGGGCCTTTTTCTAATTGATAATGGTAGAATATCCAAAAGGAATTATCCCAGGATAGCAGAGATTAACAGATGAGAAAATATTTTTAGAGAAAAGCTCCTTTTAGGGCCGGTGAGATGGCTCAGCGGTGTAAACGCCTGCCCGGCAAGCGCGAGGACCTGAGTTCAACTCCCGGAACCCACATACGATAAAAGGGCCGATGATATCGCTCAGCAGCACGGGCGCCTGCTGGCGCACGAGGTCCTGAGTTCGACCCATGGTACACACCGAAAAAAAAAAAAAGCTCCTTTTAGTGTCATGGAGAGAGAATCTGAGGCTTGGCAGAATCTTGGGATATAAAACAAATCCAGGCCTCACCTTGCAGCCCTTTTCACAGGATCCTCTCTTCAGTGGGTGATTTCTCAGCCTCTGTTTGAATGTTTTGAACAGCAGGAGCTCAAAATGTCATGGTCAGGACACCTGGGTTGTTAGAATTCTTCCAGGATCTGAAACTTCTCTCTTCCTCCTCTGGACCTAAATCTGCCTCCTGAGCTCATGCAAAACATGCTTGCTCTCTTGCCACAGCTGCAGCCTTCAGAAACAGTTGCCTTGTTGCCCAATCCAACCCCCTGCCAGCCTACTCCCTGAGTTCTTTGCACACTGCCTCTTTTCTTCCTCCCAAGGGGTATAAAGCTGGCCACAGAGGTCGCCCAGCACTTACCCAGTTTGGGGTCCAGTCCAGGCTGCATTGAGCCCTTGCAGGAAGGCAGACTAGGGCAGTGGGGAAGTTGCCAGGTTACTGGTGTCAGGACAAGTGACTGGTTCTCGTGTCACCTGCCCATCTGGGTGCTACCTAGCCATGACCACAGAGCAGATCTTTTGGAACTACAACAGCAGCACCTGGGTACACACTTTTTTCATGGCGTATACTCTTTGACTGTTGTTTCCTGCTGCACTGAGATGACCCTGAGTGTAGAGAAATCCAAAGTGCAAGGTCCAAGCCACCAGCCCTAAAAGCCCTTGCCTGACCTTGGGGCTCAGTGAGACAAGGAGACAAAGAGTGGCTTTCAAGCTCGGGGCTCGGCGAGGTGCCTCAGCCTGGGTGGGCTGGCTGGCAGGCCATGCCCAGCCACGGCCCAGCACTCTCTCTCCGCCATGCTCCATGCTACTCTCCAGGGGGGCCGAAATAGACTCTCTCAGGAACTTCGGGCTGGGCTGCTGTGGGGCCGGGTCCTATCCCAGAAGCAATTAAAGTTTGGTGAGAGGCTCAGAGATTAGACTTCATTCCATAGACCCAATTAGGCCATGCTGTGGAAATCTACCCAGAGCTCTCCCCTCACTACAAGGAAACTTCAGCTCAGAAAGTTTTCTGGTGCCAGATATTCAGAATGCTGCTGGCTTTGATCACAATGATTGATTCAAAGTGGTTCTATTGCTGACCCTCAGAGAGTTTTGAAGGGAAGAAGAGCTGGGGCTCAGTGATCCAAACACTACCAGGAACTGTGAGGCAGACAGATTCTCTAACTACCCAGTGTCTGTCTCTGTCTGTGCCTTTCTGCCTCTGTCTCTGTCTCTCCGTCTGTCTGTCTGTCTCTCTCTGTCTTTCCAGACTTCTCATCACTCTAAACAATCTCTATGTTACCAACACATTCTATGTGCCCAGCACCAGAGCTAGGATGGACTAGGGACATAATGACCAGCATGGGTCTTTGTCTTCAGAGAACGCCCCGCAGAATGGAACTAGTGTATCTATAGTGCGGCATGCCTGAGAGTAGCACAAAGCAGCAGGAGCGTGTGGAACTAGCCCAGGAAAAAGATAACAGAGATGGAGGACACAGTGGCCCAGGAAGACATTTAAAAGTAAGAAACTGTATGCCTGCTGCATTTGGGACAGGCTACCCCAAATATAGCATCATGGCATGTAGAATTTTTTTTTTTTGGTATTTTTTGAGACGAGGTCCTTACTATGTAGCTCAGGCTAGCCTCAATCTCTTGGTGATCCTCCTGCCGGAGCCTCCTAAGTGCTGGGAATACAGGCATGCATGACCACACCTGGCTAGAATATTTTAAGATGAAGGGATCTGAGAAACGGTGCTGTGATTTGGATCTGAAGTCTCCCAGAGACCTATATGTTAAAGACTTTTGTCCCCAACTTAATGCTATTGGGAACTGGTAGAAACTTTTAAGAGATTAGGCCTTGCTGGGTGTGTTGGTGCCTATCTGTAATACCAGCACCCAGGAGGCTGAGGTGCAGGAGGATCACAAATTCAGTGCCAGCCTGGGCTACATAGTGAGACCCTATCAAAACAAAAATAAACAAAGCAAACAACAAAAAAGAAAGAGGTAAGACCTCATGGGAGGTCTTCAGATCATTGGTGGTATGCTCTTGAGGAAGATAGTGGGGCCCCACCCTTTCCTCTTAGTATCTTTCACATCCTGGCCACAAGGTGAACAGTTTTGCTCCCCCACTAACTCCTACCATGATGTGCTGCCTCACCACAGGCCCAAAATCAACAGGGCCAACTGACCTTGGACTGAAACCTCTAAAACTGTGAGCCAAAATATACCTTTCCTCTTGATATGTTGATTATCTTGGATATGTTGTTGTAGTAATGGAGAGCTGACTATCACAACATATGGAGGAAGGTTTCTCTGACCTCGTGCTCCTCTCTCCTGACACAGGTAATAAAACCTAGGAAGGATTTTCTGACCTCCTCAGAAGCAGATCATAAGAACTGCATGTGAGAGGTGCTTTGTACACCTAAAGCAAAGGGTCATGCTTATCTCCCAAGATACGGAGAGAAATCTAAACAAGTAGGCCTGACTCTTTCCCCCAGTGTACTACACTTAGCTCACTCTTTTATACTGTATGGGATATCTCTACTACTTTTCATTTTTCATCAATCTCACTATAAATAATACTCAGGTTTAACTATTTCTTAGGGTCTTCATTTTTTAATCAAAGCTTCTATATGATGGAAAATGTGTACTAAATATATTTGTATGTTTTTCTCTTATTAATTTGTCTTTTGTTCTAAGGACCCCAGCCAGTGAACCTAAGATGAGTAGAAGAAAAAGATGGGCCGGTGAGATGGCTCAGCGGTGTAAGCGCCTGCCTGGCAAGCGCGAGGGCCCGCGTTCGACTTCCAGAACCCACATACGAAAAAGGGGCCGGTGATATCGCTCAGCGGCACAGGCGCCTGCTGGCGCGTGAGGTCCTGAGGTCGACCCCCGGTATCCACAAAAAAAAAGAAAAAAAAAAGAAAAGAAAAAGATATCTTATTTCCCCCTACACACAAGATGTTTTTTTTTTTTTTTTTTTTTTTCCCCCTTGTCGTACTGGGGATTGAACCCAAGGCTTTTCACTGACCTACTTCACACACTTTCCCGCCCCCCTTTGGAGACAGTATCTCACTAAATTCCTAAAGCTAGGCTGGGCTCAAACTTGTGATCCTCCTGTCTCAGCTTCCCAGATTGCTGGGATTACAGGCATGTGCTACCAGACCCAGCTACACACCAGATTTTGAGAACTGGAAGAGAGCCAGGAGGGAAGTAAGGAAGGGAGCCTGTCTCGGCTGGGGTAGTCGTGGGGTTATTTCTGACATTTCGATAGCAGTTTCTGAATATCTCTTGTATTGTATCCAACTGTGGATTGGTTTCTGAAAATAAAGATATGATTAAGAAATAGTTTCTGTGCTTGAAGACTTTATACCCGATTGGACTTATTACATTTGACATTATTATTACATATTGGTAAGGCATCAATAGTAATAAGATGCCATTAATTTATAACTGTTTTCCAAATCTTATGCTTATTTATCTAATGCTCTCAACAACTGTATGAAGTAAGTATGAGGGTGTGATATTATATATATCTTCTGAATCCCCAGTTTGTGGCAGAGAGCTTTTAAAATACTTGTCATTTCCTGAGTAACAGAGGTAAGAGAAATGTCTTTTGTTATTCATTATCTTTATAAGCCTCTTTCAACTACAGCTGAATTTGTGTAATGAGGTGACACTTATGGGTCCCTAGATAGCGTCAAGATGGGGGTGGGTGCCAAAGGAATGATCACGTGATTGGAGGGTTAGAATATTCAGCCCCATCCCTGATTCCAGGGAAGAGAGGGGGAGCTGGAGACTGAGTTCAGTCACCAATGGCCAATGATTTAATCACATCTACATAAAGGAGCTGCCCCAGAAAGCCCCAAACCGGAGAGCTTCCAGTTTGGTGAACGTGTGGAGGTGACACACTCAGAGAGGGCACAGAAGCTCCCTGCCCCTTGCCACACCTTGTCCTGTGCAGCTCTTCCAATTGTCTGTTTCCAAGTTGTATCCTTCATAAACTGGTAAATGACAGTACAGTGTTTCCCTGAGTTTTGTAAGCCATTTCTAGCAAAGTATTGAACCCAAGGAGGGGTTGTAGGAACACCCTGCTTTTATAGCTGGTTGGTAGAAGTATGGGTGGTCTTGACTTGTGATTGGCATTTGAAGGGGGGACAATCTTATGGGTCTGAGGCCTTAATTTGTGTGATCTGCATTAACTACAAGTAGTGTCAAAATTAAATTGTAGGATAACCCAGTTGGTGTCTGGAGAGCTGGAGTATTGCTTTATGTGCAGGAGAAAACCTCACACATTTGGTGTCAGAATTGGCATGAGCAAAACAGAGCCTAGTAGGAGGAGGATATTTGGATTATAAGCATGTGGAGGGACCTTCCCACACTGGGCTATAGCCTCGCATTCATGACATCTACCACCTTTGACCTCTGCCCTCTGGATGCCAGGAGCCTCCACCTCTATCATCCTTTATTTCCTAAAAGGCCGGGAGGTGTGAGGTTCATGGGAGGACAGTGGTGCAATTGGACAGACTTTGCAATGTCAATCAGAATCCAAGTGGCTCCTGTCGGCCCCTCCGTGGCAGGACTTGATATCCCCCAGCTCTAGGAGCTTGCCATTTACAGACTCAACCACTCTGGCCTTGCTCCTCTTGCTCCAGCTGGGACTAACTACCCTTTCCTCTCTTTCCTATCCCCCAGCTTCAGCTACGACAGATCACCTCCCTGCCCTCTGTCTTTGTGTCATCTGCTTCTTCCTTCCGCCCCTCATGGTACAGAGCATGGAAACAATGTAAGGAACCTTCCCAGAAGGAGAAGATGGGTATTATCAGGTAAATGAGGCTTCCTAGCATGGAAGCTGCAAGTCAGGCAAATATTGTTTAATAACCAAGCAGTCACACATCCCATGCTACACACTTACCCCTCTGCTGATGCTGGCCTACAGGAGAGGTCTCTCCACCACAAAAAGCCCCTTTCCTCTCCAGGGGACAACTGCCCTCCCTTTTCTTCCTTCCTGCTTCACTCTTCGGGGAAGTTCTGTGCCTCTGGCTTTAAAGTACTTCATTCCAGCTCTTGTTTCCCTCAAAATGGTGGTGGTTCTTTCCCCTTCCTCAGAGGATGTGCTGCTGCTCAAGATTCCTGACAGACTAAGTCCTTTGGGCAGGGTAGAAACCTTTACACCAGGGATCCTGTAGAAAGTGTATGAATTCTGAGGGGTGTGATATCCACATTTGCCCTTCAGGAAGCCATAGTAGACACAGCTGTGTCCCTGAGAAATGCTGGGGTTGCTGGGATCAGGCTACCTCTGTGGTCAGCTCCACTTGTCCTCTGGCAAATCATGTTTACACAAGCACAAACATTCACACACGGAATGAGATTTCTGACACACGAGGCTTTGTACTAAAATATCAAACCCCAACTATCCCTTGGACGTTCTGTAACCTTGGAGTTGGGAGACTGCACCATAGGTGAGCGGGTGAGGAGAGCCTGCTTCCCACAATAGGACTGCTGGCCACTGCCTCCTCTGGGTTTACACCACAGTGGGCCTTTCTCCCCCTTGGTTGGTAACTTTCTTTCCACGTGCCTCTCTCTTGCCTCTAGAGGGCGCGCTACCTGCAAGTAGAGAACTCGGTTCCTCCGCACCTCTCTGCCTTCTCTGCAGTACACACTCAATAAACATTGCTGAACAAAGGGATGGGCGCGTTCTCTGGCCATCCCTGTTCTGACTCAGCTCTCGTTAGTGACTTTCCCAAGGTCAAGGAGCGCATGAGCGGATGGTAGAAAGCTGAACGTCACTGAGTTGGGTGCCAGTGAGGATTGAGGGAGAACACAGCAGGTTGCTGCAAGGCACCTAATCCAACAGAACGAAAATTTAGAGTATAACGCTTTCATTCGCACTGACCACTGAATAGACACAGGCTTGGGGGGGATGAGGCTCGGATGTAGCAAGGGAGAAAATGTTGGGAGTCTGAATGAATCACATAATCATTGACCAACCAGTTGTTGGACTCTGTTGATGGGATTGTAATGTTCAGAGAGAAAGAATGGGGACAAGAAATGAAGGAAGGGGGAGGGGAAGGGAGGAAGGGGGAAAGGAAAAGAGGGAGGGAGAAAAGGAGGAAAAGAAGTAGATAACAAACTTCCTCTAGTGCCTTCAGCATAATTGGATCTTGGGGATGCCATCCCAGAAGGATACAAAGTTTCTATACTGAGTACAACTCACTTTCTAAACTTTAAATGACTTCAGGGACTAAAATGGTCCCAAAGAACAAACTGGAATTTAAAATGACATCTAAGGGTGATGGCCAGTCCTTTAGAGATTGTGCCCCAAGCACAGGAGACAGGGGAGGGGAGGCCGGCCGGACCTTTCGCCTGTCGCCCCATCCAAGATCTCATGCTGGCAATTCAGAGCCAGGCTGCTGTTTCTGACATGCTGCCTCTTTCCAGTCCTTGGGAAATGGGTCATTCTTGCTCGCCATGTTTCTGATAAAGGTAAGTAGAAGTTCTGACAAAAGCAATACGGAAAATTTTAATTAGCGCAGCAACAGTTCTATCATCGGCCTTGATGCTAATGGAATGGGGGCTCGAGGAGAGGAGAGATAAAGAACTTTCACTGATTTGGCATTATTCTCACAGAATCAGAAAGACCCATCAATCTTCAAACATCTCTAAGATCCTCTGGCTTCATCCCATCACTGAACACAAGAAGGTTTGCCAGGGACCCCACAGCTAGTAGCCTTTTTCTCACAATCAGCTGTCCCTTTTTTATTAAAACTGTTAGGCTCTTACTTCATGAATCCAAAGTCTGACAGTAGTAATGAGCCATGTCTCTAGACCTGGCAGAGGCTGTGGAAGGAATGTTTTCCTCATGTGACCCAGTTCCTGGGAGAGGCATGAGAGCTGGCCAACATAGAATGAAAAACCCAGATTGGGACTACTTACTGTCCCTGCCCATACATCACAGGGGTAGTCTATCTTGAGCACACAGGCCATCTTCAAACTTGAAGACCATTCTCAGTATCAGCCTTTGTAGTCAATTCCTGAGTAATACATTTTCCTCTAAGAGATATTCCTATTTTTAAGGGCCTAGGAAGAAAGGGAGATTGATTCTCTTGTATCTTCATGCTGAAGTCAAACTATTCCTCGATATTTAGAAGGCTACTACGTGGAAGGAGGATTAACTGCCTTTGGGAGCTGCAGATGATAGGGCCAGGTAGAAGTTGCAAGGTAGCAGATTCCAGCTCAATATCAAAGGATAACTTCAAAATGAATTGAGCCTCTCTGGGAGACAAAGCGCCGTACCGCTCAGTCAAGCCTACACTCCACACCTACAAAGCAAGGAGCTTTACCGCGGGCAAAGGAGCAGATTGCTAAATAGACTCAAGGTCTGTTGTTGTGAGAATTGGGTGACTATTATGGTTGATAGTCACATTAATGATGTTGACACCGTAATTAGTTGTTTACAGACTACTTCCCCATTAGATTTTGTGCTCATTGAGTCCAGGGGCTGTGCATTTTGTTGCTGTGCCCCCAGCACCAAAAGCCTACCTAGGGCACCCTAGTAGATGCCCAATAAATACCTGTTAACCTGGATTGAATTTTTTTTTTTTTAATGTGGGTACTGGGAGTCGACCTCAGGACCTTGCACTTGCCAGCAAGCGCTGTGCGCGCTGAGCAATATCACCGGCCCTTTTTTTCCTTTACGTGGGTACTGAGAGTCGAACTCAGGACCTCGCATTTCCCAGGCAGGCACTTATGCCGCTGAGCTATCTCACTGGCCCCTGGATTGAATTTTTAAGGCACTGACTTGGTCACAGCTCTTATGTGCTAAATACCAACAATGGATTGTCTCAGATTTTCCCAGACACGAAATGTCCCTGTAACAACTGAGGAAGGTACCAGAACACTGACAACTCTTGGAGAAATAACTATCTGGGAAGCTCGAATAACCATATTTTAGGTACAGTGCAAATAAAACCAAATTCCCAGCACCTTCAAAGTTGCAAACAAATTTTTTACTGGTCCTGAGAAAAAAAATCCTAGTTTGGGGACAACTTAGAATTTCAAGAAAAAAGTTAATCTTTGCAGAAAAAGATCTACCAGAGCAGGACCAGGACTTTGTGAACTAAGCAGAGCCTCTAGTTCAGGCAGACCAAGAATGAAGACAAGAGAGAAGATTCTATCAGAACGCTCATGTAACTTGACCACAGTGCACAAACGATCCCTTCGCTTACCTGAGGGTACAAACGCGTCAACAGGCTGCTAGGACCTTGGCACTGTGGTAGCAAGGTGGTCTAGGCAGATTGTCAAAGTAGGTCACCAGAGCTGTCCTCCTGGTTCCCATGTGCACCAAGGAAAGGGATACTTTGTTTTCTGTTTGCTTTATATATGTTGTTTCCATGTATGCCTTATTCTTTTTAAATGTGTGCCAGCAGTTATATTTGCAGAATTATTTGTAGAAATGATTTAGTTACAGGGGTGATGTTACCTTTCTTCCCAGTGGACTTGTGTTTGCTTCTGTTAGGTATTTGGAAACATTGAAAACTGGGACCGGCTCAGTCCAATTTCAGGGCTTGAGAAGACATGAAGTACAGCGCTCACCACTTTCTGTTTCCTTCTGGTTTTCTCTGATTCCTGTGATTCTGCCCCTTCGGTCCCATCCCAAAGGGAGGAAGTTTAGGTAGAGTCCCAGCATGGTGAACCTTGAACTTCAAAACCTGCTCCTCATCCCCATGAGGCTGTTTGTGGACCTTTGTGGCCTCTCTGTGGCCTCTGCCAGCACTGCATGTGCTGCAGTTCAAACACAACCTCAAGTCTCTGACCACCTTCTCCAGGTCTGTTTTTCCCAGAATCATGACCCTGTGGTGCCCCATTGTCTTATTACCTCTCCAGTGCTTCACACAGATGTTTCAGATATTTTGCCCAGCTTTTCCAATTACCATCTGCAGAAAAGTTACTGCAAATTAACCTGTTAGTTCTCACTGGACATTGAAGCTAAACATGGATCTCTACTCTATTGCTCCTAGAACCCCGCAGAGATGAATGGATTGTCAAGGTTACTCTCTAGTTGCTAAGCAGGGCGAGGTTTTTTGTCTGGCTGCCTAGGTACTTGTGGAGTGACAGAATATGGGCCTTGACCCTCCAAGTTCCTGTAGGTTTCAGAACTGATGCACCATGGATAGATTCAATGAGACCTCCTCTGCACTTGGGTTCATTCTCCTGGGCCTCTCCGCCCACCCAAAACTGGAGAAAACGTTCTTTGTGCTCATCCTGTCAATGTACCTGGTGGTCCTCCTGGGCAACGGGGTCCTTATCCTGGTGACTATCCTTGACCCCCACCTGCACACGCCCATGTACTTCTTCCTGGGGAACCTCTCCTTCCTGGACATCTGCTACACGACCTCCTCAGTCCCCCTCATTCTTGACAGCTTCCTGACCCCCAGGAAAACCATCTCCTTCTCAGCGTGCTTTGGGCAGATGTTTCTGTCCTTTGCCATGGGAGCCACAGAGTGTGTGCTCCTGGGCATGATGGCATTTGATCGCTATGTGGCCATCTGCAACCCCCTTAGGTACTCTGTGGTCATGAGCAAGGCTGCTTATGTGCCCATGGCTGCTGGCTCCTGGGCAGCTGGTATCATCAACTCTGTAGTACAGACATCTCAGGCAATGAGACTGCCCTTCTGTGGGGACAATGTCATCAACCAATTCACCTGTGAGATCCTGGCTGTGCTGAAGTTGGCCTGTGCTGACATCTCCATCAATGTGATCAGCATGGTTGTGGCCAACGTGATCTTCCTGGCAATCCCAGTCCTGTTCATTTTTGTCTCCTATGTCTTCATCCTTGCCACCATCCTGAGGATCCCTTCAGCTGAGGGCAGGAAAAAAGCCTTCTCCACTTGCTGTGCCCACCTCACAGTTGTGATCATCTTCTACGGGACCATCCTCTTCATGTATGGGAAGCCCAAGTCCAAGGACCCACTGGGGGCAGACAGGAAGGACCTTGCAGACAAACTCATCTCCCTCTTCTATGGGGTGGTGACCCCCATGCTGAATCCCATCATCTACAGCCTAAGGAACAAAGATGTGAAGGCTGCTGTGAGGAACCTGGTGGCTCAAAAACACCTAACTGAGTGATGCCATCAAACTAAGACTGACAGAATGCATGACCTCCAGATTCCTCCTACTTACGAGAAAAGGTAATGCAGAGTAAAAAAGAAACTTTTCTCAGGCCTATGGCATGGACCTTGAGACCAGAACTAAAAGATAAACTATTTTCCCCTATCTTTTCATAAACAAAGGAAGCTTCCTTCTAAGAACTGAGCAGGAAAGAGCCTTCACATTTCTGGAGATGCTGGCTAGTTACTGGCTTGTACTCATACCATAACTATTTTATGCTAGAAAAAATCTTAGGTCCTCTACCACCAAAGCTGGTACATATCTGTAAGGAGCCATAGATGTATGCAAAATTAAGAGACAAATGCAAAACCTGGTTTTAGCAGCACTGGATTCTTTCTGTGTATCATTTACCCTTGTGTAGAATTGCTGGATGTAGTGTATCCTTTGGTGTTATCCCAGAGGCCCGTGTTTAGTAAGAAAAACATGAAAAATATCATTCACACTATCACAAGTGTTGGCAATTGGACGATTATAGGGATTCTTCTCCACTCTTAGCTCCAAGAAAAGAGAAGTCTTACTCTGGCCTTATCTGTGAGGGAACACAGAAATGTTTGCAGCCTTCTCTCCTGACCCCCACTCCGATCTCACAGTGGTGCGGGACTGCATATCTTGGAGGCAGTAGCCCTAGTCTTTTCTTACCCACACAACCCAAACCATTCACAGCATTAACACCTACCAATGTGCCTATGGTTGTGCCCAGACTGTAGAGCAATAAAAGCTGGACATGGTGGCACATGCCTGTAAATCCCAGCACTTTTGAGAGGCTGAGGAGGGAGGATCACAAGTTTGAACACAGCCTGGGCAACTTAGTGACTCAGTGAGACTCTGTCTCAAAATTGTAAAATGATGCTGGGCGTGGTGGTGTAATCCCAGCACTTGGGAGGCTGAGGCAAGAGGATTGCAGCAAGTTTGAGGCCAGCCTAGGCAACAAAGTGAGTTCAAGGCCAGCCTGAACTGCATAGTGAAACCCTATCTCAGAAAGACAAAAAAACAAAACAAAACAAAAAAAAAAAAAAAAAAAAAAAAGAAAGAAAGAAAGAAACATGAAAGGGCTTTGGTGTAGCTTGATGCAAAGGCCCTAGATTCAATCCCTAGTACTGGTAAAAAAAATGAGGGGGAAAGCAAAGAGTTATAATGAACCTTAATTGCACACCCATCATTAGTCATTGGACTTGCTCCCCACCGACTTGCTCTGGTGCAGGTCTGATAGGCTGTGGGTTTGGACACTTGCATGGTCAGCAACAGCCCTGATAGTGTGAGAGATTGGATGCTACACCCGGCAGAAGATCTTTGGTAGCAAAAAAAAGAGATAACTCAAAATCATTTAAAAATAATGTAGGTTTATTAAAAGTAGGCCCAGCTTCAAGCCTGATAGCCAGGCTGCAGCTCCTTTGCTCTGAGACTCCTCTTGTCACTCT
Source organism: Erethizon dorsatum (assembly GCA_028451465.1). Taxonomy (NCBI): domain Eukaryota; kingdom Metazoa; phylum Chordata; class Mammalia; order Rodentia; family Erethizontidae; genus Erethizon; species Erethizon dorsatum. The sequence goes on along the minus strand of CM051822.1, from coordinate 38,545,384 downwards.
TCCGTGCTATAGGCTTGCTCTCGGGCTGACTTTTCTCATGGCCACCAGACTGCTGCTGTAAGCCATGGGGCACCAGCATCCTGATTCGCTTACAGGGTAGAAACCATTGAGCTCCACAAGCAGAGAACATGTGCCCTGGGGTTGGCTCTGATTGCAGTGATGCAAACCACAAGCCCAGCAGGGGCAGAGGGGGAAGAGTGTGAAGACAGAGTTAGACTACAGGAGGGCCTTCCCGGTGCAAGAGGCAGGGCCATCTCACCCCAGCCTGCCAGCAGCAATACCAAGGGAGATCTGCAGTTGTTGAGAACAAGGTAGAGAGTACTGGATCCTAGGAGAGCAACCAACAAATGTGTACCATGTTCTGGGCCCTGGAAAAGGCTTTCTAATTTCCCAGGGGAAATCCCCTGGAAGTTGGAATGCTCCTTACTGCTTAAAAAGATTGAAGATTCTCCATCAACCCAGTCAGATGGGGACTTGGTGTCATACTTAATTTGATTAAAGCAAAGAAATAAATGGATATTTCTTGTACAACTGAGTTTTTGTCATGAGATTCAAACCTGCTGCCAACATATTTCACATCTCACCTCCACAGCTACAAATGGCCCTTGTGATGGTCTGTTTTGAAGTATCTTTGAGACAGGGTCTTGCTATGTAGTTCAGGCTGGTCTCGAGCTCTCAGTGATCCTCCTGCCTCAGCCTACCAAGTGCTGGGATTATGGCATGAGCCACAAAGCCTGGACTCTCAAATGTAGTTTTCGGTTACTTAAATTCTTTGAGAGAAGATGCTAGGCATAAATTGAAACAAGGAAAACCAAACCAAAACAAAACACTAGTGACAAAACATGGCAGTGGGAGTGGGAGTGGGTGGACTGTTGGAGCTCCTTTTCTGGCCTTTGGCTGTCCCTGTCCTCTGCTGCAAGTTAGTTTTAGGTTGGATGGTCTGAGGTCCCACGCCTGGTGCTATGGTTTGGGTATTCTTTGAGTATGTGCCCCAAAGGTTCACATGTTACGTGGGCATGGGGATGTCGAGACACGGTGGAACCTTTAAGAAGTCAGACCTAGTGAGGGTTAAGTCATTGGGAGCATCACACTCGGAAGCGATTACTGTAGTTTTGGGGGGACACCAGTTAGAGTGGGCAAAAAGGGTAAGACTAGCCTCTGAATCTCCTTGGCTTCCTGTCTTACTCAGTGATCTCTTCCACATGCACTTCCACTATTACAGTGCCCTCTGCCATGAGGCTTTCACTAGAGCCCAAACAGATGGGGCTGCCCAATCTTGAATTTTCAGCCTTCAAGAGTGTGAGCTAAGTAGACCTCTTTTATTTATAAAGTACTCAGCTTTGAGTATTTTGTTACAGCAATGGAAAATGGATTAAGACAGTAGGTATGAGTGTACGCATGGGGAAATGGGATGATGGAAAAGTCACCTTCCAGTATTGCTGTCCCCAGGGCATTCCTGTGCTGCATTGCCTGCACCACTCCCAGTCCCCTGGATTTATGACATGTGTTATGGGTATGTACAGGAGACAGTGATTATAATTATTTCCATATGTACTTGGATTTATCTAACTACAAACCTCTGTGTGTGGATCTCAGGTCCTGTGTCACAGACATCTCCAAAGGTTATATCTATGTTATCTGGCCACCGCATTTCCAAGAATCTGCTCTAGTCTACATTCTGGGTGGTGGCAGAGGTTCTTTTCATGTAGAATTGCTTATAAAATACCAACCTACATGCCAAGATGAGGCTTCTTGTGGACTTTCTAGAAGAAGGAAAAGAGAAAGCCAAACTCCATCAAACTGCTGTTTGGCCACGTGAACAGTGTGAGGCAATCTGTTAGCACCTCCTTCCCTGGAATCTTTAAAATGAGGGCCCTGCTCTTTGGAGTCACTGAACTGGCCACAGTCCTGTCAGCCTGACCACCCTGAGGAGGTATTACTAATGGTCATTTTTTCCAGCTGTAAGGTATAATTGTCAAATAAAAATAGTTGACACTTAAGGTATAAAATGTGATGTTGTATACATATACATGGTGAAATGATTACCACAGTCAAGGTAACTGCCATATCCATCACTGCACAGAATTGCCATTTGTTTATGTGGTGAGTGCACTTCAACATCGACTCTTAGCAAATTTCAAGTACATAATTCAGTATTATTAACTACAGACCCTATGATATACATTAGATCCACAGAACTTATTCATCCTGCTCAACTGAGACTTTGTAACCTTTGACCAACCTCTCCCAACCCTCCTTCCACTTCCCCACCCCACAACAACTGTTCTAGTCTCTGCTTCTGTGAGATGTACTTTTTAAGATTTCCTGCATTAGTAAGATCATTCAGTATTTTTCTGTGCCTGTCTTATTTCAGTTAGCACAATGTCCTCTAGATTTATCTACTTCATTGCAAATGACTGGATCCCCCACGCTTTAAAGGCTCCATAGTGACCCACTGTTTATATGCACCACATTTGCTTTATCCATTCATCTATTCACAGACACTTAGGTTGATCCCATATCTTGGCTATTATGAAAATGCTGCAACGAGAGACCTCAAGATGGTGGATGAGTAAGAAGCAGGCAGTAAAACTCTCTCTAAAAGTTACCATTGGAACACGGGAATATAGCGACCCGGAAAGCGCAGGAGGGGGGGAGATGCCTCCCCGAAACCCAGAGAAGTTCTGAAGCGCAATCTGGGACCCCCGGCACCAGTGACGGGTGACTTCCAACAAAGAAGAAGGAAAGAAGGAGCAGACCGCGCGCGTGCACCTTCTACTATCCCGGGAGTTGCAGCGCCGCGGAAGCTCAAATCTACGGACACACGGTGGCAGCTGGTGCCCAGGGAGCCCCCACGGAGGATCCTGAGACAGCGGCGGGGCAGGGGAGCGGCGGAGAACGGCGCAGACCGGCGGTGAGTGTCTCTCAGCCACAGCTGCCCCGCGCTAGAGAGCGACCGGCCGGGCGCCATTGTGGGGGGTGTGGCGAAACTCAGAGCGGCTCGAAAACTGCTCTGGGAACTTGTGCTCTGGACAGGGCAGCACGGGGCCTCTCAGGCCCACGAAAGTGTGTTGAGGTCAGCAGGCGAACGAGACTGGACTCTCAGCCACACCTGTCCCGCGCCAGAGAGTGACTGGCCCGGCGCCATTGTGGGGGGCGTGGCGAAAAACCAGAGCGGCGGGAACCAGTGCAGGGAACCCGCGCTCCAGACAGCGCGCTGAGCCTCTCAGGCCCAGGGATCGTGAAAGGGCGCTGAGAGCGGAGGCGAGCTAGACTGGTCTCTGCCTGAAAGTACGCGCATCTGCTCACCGCCCGCCAGAGGGCGCTCCTGGCTTACTGGGACGGACCTGCACAGAACAGGACTCTCTCACCACAGGGTAACTGCCTACAGCAGAGTCAACACCTGGAACTGATTCTTTTTATTTTTTTTATTTTTATTTTTATTTTTATTTTTTATTATTATTTTTTTTTTCTCACTGATTCGTTTTTTGTTCTGGCGAAGGGTTTTTTTGTTTTTGTTTTGTTTAGTTTTGTTTTTTGGTGGGGTTTTATTTTTGATCTGTCTGTTTTATTGTTTTTATCTTCGTTTTTGTTTCTGTATGTGTATTTGCTCTTTCCTTCATTATTCTCTCTGGTTTTTTATATGAGTGTAAACAGCACCTCTAACTTCTTTGTGATTGTGGTTGTGATCTGTTCTTCCTTTTATCCCTTCCTTCTCTTTCTACCACCTGTCCTCTGCACTAGTGTCCCAATTTTAGTGGGATCCCTCTTGGTCCTCTAACCTTACATCTAATTCCTTCCTCTTCTCCCAATACTCTATTTCCTCCTTAACTCATTTTAAATTTAAACTCCTCAGGGGAAAAATTGACATACACAGGACTTGTATACTGCATATAATTTTTCTGGTGTGTTTTAGATTTTGTTATATAACCGCAACTCTATACAGCTAAAAGTGGTAAATAACTGGTTAGCTCAGTCTGTCATTTTCTAGGCTGTGTTTGATGCTTTAGTTAACATTATAGCCAAATGTGAAATAATTGTTCTAAACATCTTTCCTTCCTGATATTTCATGATTGAGATTGACTAAGGGACACAGAAAATACAGTGGCACACTACCAAAGAATCAAGGACTGGGCCAAACAGGTAGCAACTTCGCATATCCAACGAATTGAAGAGGTAGGATCTGGCAGAAAGCTCAAAACCTAAAAGCAAGCTCCACTTGGAAGATACTGCAGAGAAGTAGTCATCTTCTAAAGATCTTAAACACTAGCAATAAAGTAACCTACTATAGGTAATTTGCAAACATCACCCCAGGAATTAAAGAAAGAAAAAATGAGACGACACTTAAACAAGATGCAACCCCACACATCCAATTCACCAAAGGCAAACCTAGGGAGCAACGAGATGGGACAATCCGAAAGCCACCCACCTGGCCTATCTGAAGTGGTAACAACAAAGCAACTGAATGAGGTTCTGGAAAAAATTAAAACAGAAATAATCTCACAGATAACTGCAGAGATAATGTCTACAATGAAGACCATGCTTAAGGACACTATAGCTGATACAGACAAAAAAATAGATGAACTTAAGAAAACTATAGAAACCATGAATGCTCAGCATAGGAAAGAAATGGAATCCATAAGGCAGATTCAAGCAGATACCCAAGAGATAAAAAATTCCATTGAAAGTATTTGTAGCAGAATAAGCCAATGCGAGGACAGGATCTCAGATATAGAAGACAGGCTTGCAATTAGTGATCATGAAATGGAAAAATTCTTAAAAATAGCAAGGGACCATGAAAAATCAATTCAGCAGCTGCTAGATGACTCAAAGATAAACAACTTAAGAATAATTGGAATAAATGAAAAAGCAGGAGATAGCATCAACGACATTAAAACCTTGTTCAAAGACATAATCAGGGAGAACTTTCCTGGAAGAGAAAAGGAATTTGACACCCCTATAAGTGAAGCTTTTAGAACACCAACTAGACATGATCAAAAATAAACTTCAGCCAGACATATTATAATCAAGATCCCAGAAATTCAACAGAAGGGCAGAATCTTAAAAGCTGTTAGGGAGAAGAGACAAATCACTTATGAAGGAAAACCCATCAGAATCACAGCTGACTTTTCAGCACAAACCCTCAATTCAAGAAGAGCTTGGAATGATGTATTGCAAGCTCTAAAGGAAAATAATTTTCAGCCCAGATTGATGTACCCTGCAAAACTATCTTTCAAAATTGATGGAGAAATAAAATACTTTCATGACAAAGAACATCTGAGAAAATTTATGACCACCAAACCAGCACTCCAAAACGTTCTGAAGGACATTCTAGAAAGAGATAGGAACCCCAACAGAAGGAATCCACCAGGCAGGGCAAATAATTAAATAGCCGGAAAGCAGAAAAACAAAGAGTGGGAACCAACAACAGGAAAATATCATGACAAGTCAATACATATCAGTTTTAACCATCAATGTTAACGGTCTCAATTCACCAATCAAAAGGCACAGACTGGCGAAATGGATCAAGAAGCAAGATCCAACAATATGCTGTATACAAGAAACACATTTAATTCAGAAAGAAATTCATAGACTGAAAGTCAAAGGATGGAAAACAATACTCCATGCCACAGGAACCCAGAAAAAAGCAGGGGTAGCTATTCTTTTTGCAGACAAAGTGAACTTCAAGCCAAGAAGGATTCAGAGAGATAAAGACGGTCATTACATCCTTGTAAAGGGAACAATCCAAGAGGAAGAGATAACGATCATAAATATATATGCGTCAAATACCAATGCACCCAGCTATATAAAACAAGTACTAAAGGACATGAAAAATCAAATAAGCACTAATACAATTATATTGGGAGATCTCAATACTCCACTGTCACAAAAAGATAGATCAACTGGACAGAAAATCAATAATGAAATAGTAGAACTGAACCAAACTTTTGAACAAATGGACTTAGTAGATGTCTACAGAGTGTTCCATCCCACAACATCAGAATACACATTTTTCTCAGCTGCACATGGGACGTTCTCCAAAATAGACCACATACTAGCTCATAAAACCTGTTTAAATAAATGCAAAGGAATTGAAATTATCCCATGTATATTATCAGACCATAGTGCAATGAAATTGGAAATCAATGGCGAAAGATCCCACAAAAACTCCCTAAACACATGGAAATTAAACAGCATCCTCCTGAACAACCAATGGGTCACAGATGAAATTAAAGAAGAAATTAGTCACTTTCTACAACTGAATGATAATGACAGTACAACATACCGGAACTTATGGGATACAATGAAAGCAGTCCTAAGAGGGAAATTTATAGCATTAAATACTTATATCAAGAAAATAGAGCAAGCGCAAATAAACAACTTAAGGGTGAACCTCGAGCTTCTAGAAAAAGAAGAGCAGGTTAAGCCAAAAGCCCGTACAAGGGAGGAAATTATAAAGATCAGAGCAGAAATTAACGTATTGGAGAATAAAAAAAACAATACAAAGAATCAATGAAGCAAAAAGTTGGTTCTTTGAAAGAATAAATAAGATTGACAAACCCTTATCCAACCTTATTAAAAAAAGAAAAGAAAAGACTCAAATCCATGCAATTGAAAATGAAAAGGGTGATATCACGACGGACCCTGCAGAAATCCAGAAGATCATCTATACCTATTTTGAAAATTTATATTCTACTAAGATGGAAAATGCAGAAGAAATGGACAGATTCCTAGATTCGTATGAATTACCAAAGCTAAATCAAGAAGATTTAAAAATCCTAAATAAACCAATATCAACCAATGAAATTGAAGATGTAATTAAAAACCTCCCAACAAAGAAAAGTCCAGGCCCTGATGGATTCACTGCCGAATTCTACAAGAAATTTAGAGAAGACCTAACGCCCCTACTTCTCAAACTTTTCAATGAAATTGAAAGGGAAGCAATACTCCCAAATTCATTCCTGGAAGCAAGCATTACCCTGATACCAAAACCAGAGAAGGACCCAACTAAGAAAGAGAACTACAGGCCAATCTCCCTAATGAACATAGATGCAAAAATCCTTAATAAGATACTGGCAAACAGAATCCAACAAATCATCAAGAAGATTATACACCATGACCAAGTTGGATTCATCCCTGGGATGCAGGGATGGTTCAACATACGTAAATCAATAAATGTAATACAGCATATTAACAGAACCAAAGACAAAAATCACATGATCATCTCAATAGATGCAGAAAAAGCTTTTGACAAAGTCCAGCACCTTTTCATGATAAAAACCCTACAGAAAATTGGAATAGAGGGTCTTTATCTCAATCTGGTAAAAGCTATCTATGACAAACCAACAGCCAATATTATACTAAATGGCCAAAAACTGAAAGCCTTCCCTCTAAAATCAGGAACAAGACAAGGATGTCCACTGTCCCCACTCTTATTCAACATAGTTCTGGAAACTTTAGCCAGAGCGATTAGACAAGAGAAAGAAATAAAAGGAATAATGATTGGAAAGGAAGAAGTTAAATTATCATTATTTGCAGATGACATGATACTCTACACAGAAGACCCCAAAAACTCCACTAAAAAACTGCTAGATTTAATAAGCAAATTCAGTAGTGTAGCTGGATACAAAGTCAATACTCAAAAGTCAATAGCCTTCCTGTACACAAATAACAAACTTACTGAAAGAGAAATTAGGGAAACAATACCTTTCACAATAACATCCAAAAAAATGAAATACCTAGGAATCAACCTCACGAAGGATGTAAAAGACCTCTATACTGAAAACTACAGTACTCTGAAAAAGGAGATTGAAGAGGATATCAGAAAATGGAAAGATATCCCTTGCTCCTGGATAGGAAGAACCAATATAGTGAAAATGGCCATACTTCCAAAATTGTTATACAGATTTAATGCAATTCCAATCAAAATTCCAACAGCATATCTCACAGAATTAGAGAAAACAATCCTAAAATTCATTTGGAATCAGAAGAGACCTAGAATAGCAAAGGCAATTCTGGGCAACAAAGGCAAGGCAGGGGGCATCACAATCCCCGACTTGAAATTATACTATAAAGCTACTGTGATAAAAACAGTGTGGTACTGGCAAAAAAACAGACCTGAAGATCAATGGAACAGATTAGAAGATGCTGAAACAACCCCAGACATACTAAGCCACCTTATCTTTGACAAAGGTGCCAAACACATTCGCTGGAAAAAAGATAGCCTCTTTAATAAATGGTGCTGGAAAAACTGGCTCTACACATGCCGAAGATTAAAACTAGATCCATATCTTTCACCATGCACTAAACTAAATTCAAAATGGATCAGAGATCTAAATATTAAAACAGAAACATTAAATCTGCTGGAAGGTAGGATAGGTAAAACCCTTGGAGACATTGGTGTAGGCAAAGACTTTATGAATAAAAACTCAACCGCACGGGAACTATCCCAAAGAATCAATAACTGGGATCTCATCTTATTAAAAAGCTTTTGCACAGCAAGAGAAACCACCAACAGAGTGAAGAGACAACCCACAATGTGGGAAAAAATGTTTGCCAGCTGTTCCTCAGACAAAGGATTACTATCGAGAACATATAAAGAACTCAAAAAAATCAGACCTCCCAAATTTAAAGACCCACTCCAAAAATGGGCATCTGAGATGAATACACATTTCTCAGATGAAGAAATACTAATGGCAAACAAATATACAAAAAAATGTGCAACATCACTAGTCATTCGAGAGATGCAAATTAAAACAACACTGAGATACCATCTCACCCCAGAAAGAATGGCTACTATTAAGAAATCAACTAATAACAAATGCTGGAGGGGCTGTGGGGAAAAAGGAACCCTTCTTCACTGTTGGTGGGAGTGTCGACTGGTACAGCCACTGTGGAAGTCAGTGTGGAGATTCCTCAGAAAACTAGGGTTGGAGGTCCCATTTGACCCAGCTATTCCCCTTCTGGGCATCTTCCCAGAAGAATTAAAAACATCGTACCACAGCGATATATGTGCACCCATGTTTATAGCAGCACAATTTGTAATAGCCAGATCTTGGAAACAACCCAAATGCCCATCAACTGAGGAATGGATAAGAAAGATGTGGTATTTTTATACAATGGAGTACTATTCAGCCATAAAGAAGGATAAACTGGAGACTTTTATAGGTAAATGGATGCAACTCGAGAAAATACTCATAAGTGAAATAAACCAGAAGCACATGTGTAAGCATCGTATTATCTCTCTAGTATGAGAAACTGAAAGAGTAAATAAGATCCAAAATGTACAATAGATATGGTGAATCAAAAGAAACTGGTCAAAAGGAAAGAGAGACTGGAATAGGGAAAAGAAAGAAGGGAAAGGGAAAAAAATTGTATATATATATATATAATAGATGGTTAAGATAGATACACTACCATTTTTACTTAGTTCATTGAAGAGTAAGGTTTGTGCCAATAATGTTTGGACAATTGAATGCTAATGTCTGGTGTCCTGAATAACTAACTTAAAGATAGTAATACGTAATGTATTAACCATTGTTACCCTCCTATTATGTTGTTTTGAAAATTTGTTCTTCTTTTGATTTGTTTTGTTTTTTTCTTCTCTTTAAAAAAAAAAAATAAAAAAAAAAAAATAAAAAAAATAAAAAATAAAAAAAAAAAAAAAAAAAAGAAAATGCTGCAACGAGAGACCTCAAGATGGCGGATGAGTAAGAAGCAGGCAGCGAAACTCTCTCTAAAAGTTACCATTGGAACACGGGAATATAGCGACCCGGAAAGCGCAGGAGGGGGGAGATGCCTCCCCGAACCCAGAAAAGTTCTGAAGCGCAATCTGGGACCCCCGGCACCAGTGACGGGTGACTTCCAACAAAGAAGAAGGAAAGAAGGAGCAGACCGCAGCGCGAGCACCTTCTACTATCCCGGGAGTTGCATGCGCCGCGGAGGCTCAATTCTACGGACACACGGTGGCAGCTGAGCGCCCAGGGAGCCCCCACGGAGGATCCTGAGACAGCGGCGGGGCAGGGGGAGCGGCGGAGGAGAACGGCGCTGACGCGCGGTGAGTGTCTCTCAGCCACAGCTGCCCCGCGCCAGAGAGCAAACCGGCCGGGCGCCATTGTGGGGGGTGTGGCGAAACTCAGAGCGGCTCGGAAAAACTGCTCTGGGAACTTGTGCTCCGGACAGGCAGCACGGGGCCTCTCAGGCCCACGAAAGTGTGCTTGAGGTCAGCAGGCGAACGAGACTGGACTCTCAGCCACACCTGTCCCGCGCCAGAGAGTGACTGGCCCGGCGCCATTGTGGGGGGCGTGGCGAAAAACCAGAGCGGGCGGGAACCAGTGCAGGGAACCCGCGCTCCAGGACAGCGCGCTGAGCCTCTCAGGCCCAGGGATCGTGAAAGGGCGCTGAGAGCGGAGGCGAGCTAGACTGGTCTCTGCCTGAAAGTACGCGCCTCTGCTCACCGCCCCGCCAGAGGGCGCTCCTGGCTTACTGGGACGGACCTGCACAGAACAGGACTCTCTCACCACAGGGTAACTGCCTACAGCAGAGTCAACACCTGGAACTGATTCTTTTTATTTTTTTTATTTTTATTTTTATTTTTATTTTTATTATTATTTTTTTTCTCACTGATTCGTTTTTTGTTCTGGCGAAGGGTTTTTTGTTTTTGTTTTGTTTAGTTTTGTTTTTTGGTGGGGTTTTATTTTTGATCTGTCTGTTTTATTGTTTTTATCTTCGTTTTGTGTTTCTGTATGTGTATTTGCTCTTTCCTTCATTATTCTCTCTGGTTTTTTATATGAGTGTAAACAGCGCCTCTAACTTCTTTGTGATTGTGGTTGTGATCTGTTCTTCCTTTTATCCCTTCCTTCTCTTTCTACCACCTGTCCTCTGCACTAGTGTCCCAATTTTAGTGGGATCCCTCTTGGTCCTCTAACCTTACATCTAATTCCTTCCTCTTCTCCCAATACTCTATTTCCTCCTTAACTCATTTTAAATTTAAACTCCTCAGGGGAAAAATTGACATACACAGGACTTGTATACTGCATATAATTTTTTCTGGTGTGTTTTAGATTTTGTTATATAACCGCAACTCTATACAGCTAAAAGTGGTAAATAACTGGTTAGCTCAGTCTGTCATTTTCTAGGCTGTGTTTGATGCTTAGTTAACATTATAGCCAAATGTGAAATAATTGTTCTAAACATCTTTCCTTCCTGATATTTCATGATTGAGATTGACTAAGGGACACAGAAAATACAGTGGCACAGTACCAAAGAATCAAGGACTGGGCCAAACAGGTAGCAACTTCGCATACCCAACGAATTGAAGAGGTAGGATCTGGCAGAAAGCTCAAAACCTAAAAGCAAGCTCCACTTGGAAGATACTGCAGAGAAGTAGTCATCTTCTAAAGATCTTAAACACTAGCAATAAAGTAACCTACTATAGGTAATTTGCAAACATCACCCCAGGAATTAAAGAAAGAAAAAATGAGACGACACTTAAACAAGATGCAACCCACACACATCCAATTCACCAAAGGCAAACCTAGGGAGCAACGAGGTGGGACAATCCGAAAGCCACCCACCTGGCCTATCTGAAGTGGTAACAACAAAGCAACTGAATGAGGTTCTGGAAAAAATTAAAACAGAAATAATCTCACAGATAACTGCAGAGATAATGTCTACAATGAAGACCCATGCTTAAGGACACTATAGCTGATACAGACAAAAAAATAGATGAACTTAAGAAAACTATAGAAACCATGAATGCTCAGCATAGGAAAGAAATGGAATCCATAAGGCAGATTCAAGCAGATACCCAAGAGATAAAAATTCCATTGAAAGTATTTGTAGCAGAATAAGCCAATGCGAGGACAGGATCTCAGATATAGAAGACAGGCTTGCAATTAGTGATCATGAAATGGAAAATTCTTAAAAATAGCAAGGGACCATGAAAAAATCAATTCAGCAGCTGCTAGATGACTCAAAGATAAACAACTTAAGAATAATTGGAATAAATGAAAAAGCAGGAGATAGCATCAACGACATTAAAACCTTGTTCAAAGACATAATCAGGGAGAACTTTCCTGGAAGAGAAAAGGAATTTGACACCCCTATAAGTGAAGCTTTTAGAACACCAACTAGACATGATCAAAAATAAACTTCAGCCAGACATATTATAATCAAGATCCCAGAAATTCAACAGAAGGGCAGAATCTTAAAAGCTGTTAGGGAGAAGAGACAAATCACTTATGAAGGAAAACCCATCAGAATCACAGCTGACTTTTCAGCACAAACCCTCAATTCAAGAAGAGCTTGGAATGATGTATTGCAAGCTCTAAAGGAAAATAATTTTCAGCCCAGATTGATGTACCCTGCAAAACTATCTTTCAAAATTGATGGAGAAATAAAATACTTTCATGACAAAGAACATCTGAGAAAATTTATGACCACCAAACCAGCACTCCAAAACGTTCTGAAGGACATTCTAGAAAGAGATAGGAACCCCAACAGAAGGAATCCACCAGGCAGGGCAAATAATTAAATAGCCGGAAAGCAGAAAAACAAAGAGTGGGAACCAACAACAGGAAAATATCATGACAAGTCAATACATATCAGTTTTAACCATCAATGTTAACGGTCTCAATTCACCAATCAAAAGGCACAGACTGGCGAAATGGATCAAGAAGCAAGATCCAACAATATGCTGTATACAAGAAACACATTTAATTCAGAAAGAAATTCATAGACTGAAAGTCAAAGGATGGAAAACAATACTCCATGCCACAGGAACCCAGAAAAAAGCAGGGGTAGCTATTCTTTTTGCAGACAAAGTGAACTTCAAGCCAAGAAGGATTCAGAGAGATAAAGACGGTCATTACATCCTGGTAAAGGGAACAATCCAAGAGGAAGAGATAACGATCATAAATATATATGCGTCAAATACCAATGCACCCAGCTATATAAAACAAGTACTAAAGGACATGAAAAATCAAATAAGCACTAATACAATTATATTGGGAGATCTCAATACTCCACTGTCACAAAAAGATAGATCAACTGGACAGAAAATCAATAATGAAATAGTAGAACTGAACCAAACTTTTGAACAAATGGACTTAGTAGATGTCTACAGAGTGTTCCATCCCACAACATCAGAATACACATTTTTCTCAGCTGCACATGGGACGTTCTCCAAAATAGACCACATACTAGCTCATAAAACCTGTTTAAATAAATGCAAAGGAATTGAAATTATCCCATGTATATTATCAGACCATAGTGCAATGAAATTGGAAATCAATGGCGAAAGATCCCACAAAAACTCCCTAAACACATGGAAATTAAACAGCATCCTCCTGAACAACCAATGGGTCACAGATGAAATTAAAGAAGAAATTAGTCACTTTCTACAACTGAATGATAATGACAGTACAACATACCGGAACTTATGGGATACAATGAAAGCAGTCCTAAGAGGGAAATTTATAGCATTAAATACTTATATCAAGAAAATAGAGCAAGCGCAAATAAACAACTTAAGGGTGAACCTCGAGCTTCTAGAAAAAGAAGAGCAGGTTAAGCCAAAAGCCCGTACAAGGGAGGAAATTATAAAGATCAGAGCAGAAATTAACGTATTGGAGAATAAAAAAACAATACAAAGAATCAATGAAGCAAAAAGTTGGTTCTTTGAAAGAATAAATAAGATTGACAAACCCTTATCCAACCTTATTAAAAAAAGAAAAGAAAAGACTCAAATCCATGCAATTGAAAATGAAAAGGGTGATATCACGACGGACCCTGCAGAAATCCAGAAGATCATCTATACCTATTTTGAAAATTTATATTCTACTAAGATGGAAAATGCAGAAGAAATGGACAGATTCCTAGATTCGTATGAATTACCAAAGCTAAATCAAGAAGATTTAAAAATCCTAAATAAACCAATATCAACCAATGAAATTGAAGATGTAATTAAAAACCTCCCAACAAAGAAAAGTCCAGGCCCTGATGGATTCACTGCCGAATTCTACAAGAAATTTAGAGAAGACCTAACGCCCCTACTTCTCAAACTTTTCAATGAAATTGAAAGGGAAGCAATACTCCCAAATTCATTCCTGGAAGCAAGCATTACCCTGATACCAAAACCAGAGAAGGACCCAACTAAGAAAGAGAACTACAGGCCAATCTCCCTAATGAACATAGATGCAAAAATCCTTAATAAGATACTGGCAAACAGAATCCAACAAATCATCAAGAAGATTATACACCATGACCAAGTTGGATTCATCCCTGGGATGCAGGGATGGTTCAACATACGTAAATCAATAAATGTAATACAGCATATTAACAGAACCAAAGACAAAAATCACATGATCATCTCAATAGATGCAGAAAAAGCTTTTGACAAAGTCCAGCACCTTTTCATGATAAAAACCCTACAGAAAATTGGAATAGAGGGTCTTTATCTCAATCTGGTAAAAGCTATCTATGACAAACCAACAGCCAATATTATACTAAATGGCCAAAAACTGAAAGCCTTCCCTCTAAAATCAGGAACAAGACAAGGATGTCCACTGTCCCCACTCTTATTCAACATAGTTCTGGAAACTTTAGCCAGAGCGATTAGACAAGAGAAAGAAATAAAAGGAATAATGATTGGAAAGGAAGAAGTTAAATTATCATTATTTGCAGATGACATGATACTCTACACAGAAGACCCCAAAAACTCCACTAAAAAACTGCTAGATTTAATAAGCAAATTCAGTAGTGTAGCTGGATACAAAGTCAATACTCAAAAGTCAATAGCCTTCCTGTACACAAATAACAAACTTACTGAAAGAGAAATTAGGGAAACAATACCTTTCACAATAACATCCAAAAAAATGAAATACCTAGGAATCAACCTCACGAAGGATGTAAAAGACCTCTATACTGAAAACTACAGTACTATGAAAAAGGAGATTGAAGAGGATATCAGAAAATGGAAAGATATCCCTTGCTCCTGGATAGGAAGAACCAATATAGTGAAAATGGCCATACTTCCAAAATTGTTATACAGATTTAATGCAATTCCAATCAAAATTCCAACAGCATATCTCACAGAATTAGAGAAAACAATCCTAAAATTCATTTGGAATCAGAAGAGACCTAGAATAGCAAAGGCAATTCTGGGCAACAAAGGCAAGGCAGGGGGCATCACAATCCCCGACTTGAAATTATACTATAAAGCTACTGTGATAAAAACAGTGTGGTACTGGCAAAAAAACAGACCTGAAGATCAATGGAACAGATTAGAAGATGCTGAAACAACCCCAGACATACTAAGCCACCTTATCTTTGACAAAGGTGCCAAACACATTCGCTGGAAGAAAGATAGCCTCTTTAATAAATGGTGCTGGAAAAACTGGCTCTACACATGCCGAAGATTAAAACTAGATCCATATCTTTCACCATGCACTAAACTAAATTCAAAATGGATCAGAGATCTAAATATTAAAACAGAAACATTAAATCTGCTGGAAGGTAGGATAGGTAAAACCCTTGGAGACATTGGTGTAGGCAAAGACTTTATGAATAAAAACTCAACCGCACGGGAACTATCCCAAAGAATCAATAACTGGGATCTCATCTTATTAAAAAGCTTTTGCACAGCAAGAGAAACCACCAACAGAGTGAAGAGACAACCCACAATGTGGGAAAAAATGTTTGCCAGCTGTTCCTCAGACAAAGGATTACTATCGAGAACATATAAAGAACTCAAAAAAATCAGACCTCCCAAATTTAAAGACCCACTCCAAAAATGGGCATCTGAGATGAATACACATTTCTCAGATGAAGAAATACTAATGGCAAATAAATATACAAAAAAATGTGCAACATCACTAGTCATTCGAGAGATGCAAATTAAAACAACACTGAGATACCATCTCACCCCAGAAAGAATGGCTACTATTAAGAAATCAACTAATAACAAATGCTGGAGGGGCTGTGGGGAAAAAGGAACCCTTCTTCACTGTTGGTGGGAGTGTCGACTGGTACAGCCACTGTGGAAGTCAGTGTGGAGATTCCTCAGAAAACTAGGGTTGGAGGTCCCATTTGACCCAGCTATTCCCCTTCTGGGCATCTTCCCAGAAGAATTAAAAACATCGTACCACAGCGATATATGTGCACCCATGTTTATAGCAGCACAATTTGTAATAGCCAGATCTTGGAAACAACCCAAATGCCCATCAACTGAGGAATGGATAAGAAAGATGTGGTATTTTTATACAATGGAGTACTATTCAGCCATAAAGAAGGATAAACTGGAGACTTTTATAGGTAAATGGATGCAACTCGAGAAAATACTCATAAGTGAAATAAACCAGAAGCACATGTGTAAGCATCGTATTATCTCTCTAGTATGAGAAACTGAAAGAGTAAATAAGATCCAAAATGTACAATAGATATGGTGAATCAAAAAGAAACTGGTCAAAAGGAAAGAGAGACTGGAATAGGGAAAAGAAAGAAGGGAAAGGGAAAAAAATTGTATATATATATATAAGATGGTTAAGATAGATACACTACCAATTTTACTTAGTTCATTGAAGAGTAAGGTTTGTGCCAATAATGTTTGGACAATTGAATGCTAATGTCTGGTATCCTGAATAACTAACTTAAAGATAGTAATACGTAATGTATTGACCATTGTTACCCTCCTATTATGTTGTTTTGAAAATTTGTTCTTCTTTTGATTTGTTTTGTTTTTTTTCTTCTCTTTAAAAAATAAAAAATAAAAAAAAAAAAATAAAAAAAATAAAAAATAAAAAAAAAAAAAAAAAAAAGAAAATGCTGCAACGAGCATGGGAGTGCAGATGCCTCTTTGAGATACTGCTTTCCTTTCCTTTGGATATGTACTCAGAAGCAGGATTGCTGCTGGGTGCACTGGCCCATGCCTGTACATCCAGCCTTAAGAGGAATTCCAGCCTTGGGAGGCTGAGACAGGAGGATCACAAATTCCAGGCCAGCCTGGGCAACTTAGCAAGATCCTGTCTCAGAGTAAAAAATAAAAAGGGCTGAGTCCGTAGCTCAGCATTAGAATGCTTGCCTAGTAGGTGCAAGGCCCTGGATTCAACCTTAGTACCCCGCACCATACACACAAAGGGCTGATAGACCATGTGGTAATTCTCTTTTTAATCTATTTGAGGAACTTCCTTATTGTTTTCCATAATGGTTGTACTAATTTAACATTCTTACTAATAATTAATAATAGACTGGAAATGAGGATCTTTCCTTTGCTTCTCCCCCAATTTTTCTGAATTTTCTTATACTCTGGCACACATTGTTCAAGCTCAAATGGCCTCAACTCTATCAAGACCTCTATGTTTTAATTCGATGTGATTTCCCTAATCAATTTAACTGTATCTAAAAAATGAGAAAAATGAACTGGATCTTGCTCAAGTGAATCTTTGTTCTTATAACTGAAAGAGCAAAACTAAAGAGATTGGGAAGAAAGTTCCTTAGAGAGTCACTGGCTGACAGCCAGTGCTTCTCCAAGACTCAGGAACCATCAAGATTCCCAGAGGACCTGCTGGGGTCCAGAAGTGGTCCTGTTTTGTCCCCATTAAAACTGATGTTTTGTTCCCTTAGGGATTAAGTCAGGACCCTGAGTATTGTGGAAAACACCCCCTCATTAATAATCCAAATTGGGTTATCACAACAGCAACTTCTAGCACTCTCAGAGGAAACAAGAGGAAGGCTCAAAGAGCAACTAGGAGGAAGAAGAGGGTGGATAGGCTGTGCTGGGCTGACTGATCCATCTTGTCCCGCCCCTACAGAGGTGCTCCGGAGCCAGTTCCGACAGCCAGACACCAGCCTTCCAACTCTGGTTCCAACAGGATTTGCCATTGCTGAGCTCTTGTCTAAGTGTTTTTCCCTCTCTGGGGCTCAATTTTTTTTGCCGGTAAAATGAAAGTGGAGCAATTCCTCTCCTCTGACAATGCAGACAAACTGGGGAATGCCCCCCTAGGAGGGATTCATGATTCACAGTGACAACCTGCGTCCTCTGCGTGGAGTTGTCCTGCGGGCCCTCCACGGCCCCCCGCCCCACTCTCACCAGGCTCTTGCGCAAAGGCCCCGCACTCTAACGCACTTAGAGGATGATTACACAGGGCTGTGGCTCCAGCTCCCTGTGCCTGCTACAGACCTGCCATCTGGTGGGCGTTTCTGAAGCCGCCACTTGGAAATTCTTCGAGCTCCTCAGGTCAGTGCTTCGCAGACCTTGGGGATCTTATAAAAAAGGCAGATCTGGATTCAGTGCCTCTGAAGTGGGGTCCCAAATTCTACATCTCTGACAAGTGTCCCGCCAACGCCCACGCTGCTCTGCAGGCCAGGCTTGGAGGACCGTAACAGAGAAGAAACTTCCCCACGAAGGTCTCCTATCTTGTGCCAGTCGCTCAGGCATCGGCAAGCTTGCCAAGGCGGCCACCCAGCCTGGCAAATGCCGTGAAAACGAAAGCCTAAAACTTGAATGTTTTTAAATCCCTAGATTCCAGATTTCACCTTTTTTTTTTTTTTTTTTTTTTTAATCTTTGATTATCCCTTACTTCCTGGAAAGTTCATCAATACATTTAAAAAAGATATTGTTCCTCCTTTTATTCAGAATATACAATTGCTTTCCACACTCCCTGGAGGGTTGCTCAAGGGATCTAACTGTCCAGTTCTTGAGTAGTGTAGTTTATATATTTCCCCACATCGGGCTGCTCAGTAACTCCCCCTGTTCAATCAACAGATTTCCCTAATTCAGGGGATGGGCAGATCTTCCCTAGAACAACACGTGCGTTTTTCTTTTACAGTGTTCAATTAGACGCTAATCTTACATACTAAGCTTTCTGAAATAAAAAGGAATTTTTAAAAATCCAGAATTTTCCTTTTATAAATTTAGAGCAAAGTCTGGGTTTATCAGCAAAAGACTTTACTAAAAGCCCTTGGAGAGAAAATTCAGGATATGATAATAATGGAGGTTTCCCACCTCCTTGTAGGAAAATGGAGAGCTTTTCTGACTGGGGGGCTATTCAATGAAAGAGAAAATAGAACTAGAGTAAGACTCCACTGAATCGGAAGAAATCTAGCATTCTCCCTGGGCTGCAGCCCAAACTGAAGGTTGTAGGTGATGTTGAGCCAATAAAACTTCTGGTAGAAATTCCAGATAGGTTAAGGGAGAAATTCACGAGTATCAGCTGGTTTGCTACTTCTCTGGAGTGGCCAACATATTATAGAAGCTTCAAGGTCAGAGGGACTGGACAACTGCAGAGGACCATCCTAGAGATACCTTCGGCCCCCATGAGACGTCAGAGGGGTCCAGGGGGTGTCATTGAGTGGTAGAACACTTGCCTAACATGGTAAAGGTCCTGGGTTGCCTGGATGCTGGGAAAGAGTAAGCGAGAAAGAAAGAAAGAGAAAGAAAGAAAGAAAGAAAGAAAGAAAGAAAGAAAGAAAGAAAGAAAGAAAGAAAATTAAGAAAATAAATGGGCAAGCAGCAGATTGAGAGAAGATACTGATAATGCATATATCTGATAAAAAAGACTTGTATCCATATATATATATAAAATTTACAATAAGAAGTAGACAACTGCCCAAACTGTTGAAAAGATTTAAACAGATGCTTCACAAAAGAGTTTCACAAAAGATTTATGAATGACCAATAATCTGGGCCAGTGAGATGGCTCAGCGGCGTAAGTGCCTGCCTGGCAAGCGCGAGGGCCCGAGTTCGACTCCCAGACCCCACATACGAAAAAAGGGCCGGTGATATCGCTCAGCGGCACAGGCGCCTGCTGGCGCATGAGGTCCTGAGGTCAACCCCCGGTACCCACAAAAAAAAAAAAAAAAGAATGAATGACCAATAATCTTATGAAACATGTTCATCATTAGTTGTTATGGAAATTCAAATTAAAAGCACAATGAGATTCCACTATGTATGTATTAGAGAATCTAAAATTTAAGACTGAAAATCCTCAGTTAGGGCAAATAGGTAGCAACCAAAACTCACACATTGTTGATAGGCAAGTAAAATGATGCAACCTTTTGGAAAACACCTACTAATTTCTTATGAAGTTCATTATGGCTCAATCAGTCTAGTCCCGAGCTATGTGTTTTCTCAGTTTCTGTATTTGTCTTTTGACATCTGTTAATGACAGAGCCAAGCTAACAGGCACAGTTGTTTACATTGCTCCCAAGATCAGACCTCTTACTGTGAACCACCTCCTTATCTAACTCTCCCAATGGCCCTAAACCACCTCTAGTTTATAGAGACCACCTCTGTAACCCAAAACTCACCAACGGTCAGACCTGCCAGTCCTACACTGCTACTCGGCCCTGCCTTCACTTTTCCATAGAAACCTTAATAAAGGTTGTAGTTTAGGCTTTCCCCTTGTAATAGAAATTTTAAAAACTAACAGTCTGATGCCATGCTAAGACAAGACATGCTCACCCAGCCCACCACATAGTTAGACCATGAGACTCAGCCTTGAATGACCACGCCAGTCGCAACTCAGAGACAGACTGACCTGGTTTTGTGTGACCGTGTCCAGCCATGCTGCCTGCACTCCCAAGCTCATAAACATATCCTGTTTTACTAACCTGTTTCAGGGACTTTCTGCTCGAGACAGACTAGCCCAGCCAAGGACATGCTTGATTTTACTCATCCACTCAGCCCCAGCACCCTCCCTAGACTTTTCTACCTTATGATAAACAACTCCCCCTAACAAAATCTGTCCAGGACAAATCTGCCTAATAACAGGTGACAAAACATATGTAACCAACTGTAAAATAACCCACTATCAGCTTTGTACTTCCTGCTTACAAAATGTGTATAAGTTGCTGTGTTACTCTAAGTCGGCACTGGTGATTTGGAACTGACTCCACTAGCCCACCCACGTTAAAAAAAAGTTGCCTTCCACTTCCTTGGTGCAGAGCACTTTTCATTCTGTTCAGTATCGGTTCTCCAACAGCCTTACTACTACTCTGGCCTCCTGACCAAACCTTGGTGCTTGGTCATGTAGTGTGCCCCTCCTCTTGAGAAATATAAGAAATAAAAATTGTCTTTCAATGGCATTGGCTCCCAGTTACCCCCATAAATTAAATTGCTGAAGTACATTTCAAGCAGTGTTTATCCCATGGAAATGAAAATATACATCCTCTCAATGACTTGTATACAAATGTTCCTGATATCTTTATTTATAATAGCCACAAACTGAAATAACTCAATTGTTCATTAGTAAATCAAAAGATATAAAAATTGCAGTATATTCATATAGTGGAGCACTACACAGCAATACAATGGAAAAAATTACTAAAAATGCTAGATAACGTGAGATTATTTCAAAAACATTATACTAAATGAAAGAAGACGAACTGTAGAAAAGTCAAAATTAATGTGTAGCTACAGGAAACATCAATTGTTGCCAATACCAGAGGAAAAATAGGGTTGATTCCAAGGGCAGGAGGACGCTTTGGTTTGGGAGTGGTGGGAATGTTTTATATCTATTTTGGGGGGAAGGTTTTTTTCTTTCTTTCTTTCTTTTTCTTTTTTCAGTACTAGTAATTGAACCTAGGGCCTTCACACTAAGTGACATCCTCAGCCCTTTTTTATTTTTGAAAGAAGGTCTGGCTAAATCCCTAAACTGCCTAGGTTGGGCTAGACTCAAACTTGTGATCTTCCTGCCTCAGCCTCCCATGTGCTAGGATTACAGGTGTGTATGTACCACCAATTCTGCCAGGAATGCTTTCTATTTTAATTTTGTGATGGTAATTATACAAGTGTTTACTTTTCTTATGAGCCATAGAACTAAAGCTTAGAATGAGTAATTTTATTGCATGCAAATAATAGTCAATAAAATTGATTTTTAAAATAAAACAAAATAAGTAACATCTTTCTCAGTTCTCATTTCTTACATGAATCATTATATACAATATTTTATCTGATTGGACTAGTTGATTTCCTTTAAAAAAACTACCTTTTACCCTACTCAAACCCTAATTCACATCTCAAATAGTTCTAAATGCAGCCAAGTGCAAATAGACGTAAACATGTGGTCAAGAGCAAAGTAAGAGGCATAAATATACTGGAGAAAGAAATACATGTCAAGTTTTGCAAAAAACACAATTATAGTATTTCTAAAAAATAGCTAGAAAACCAGTAGCACTAATGTGAGTTTAGAAAAGTTAGGAGATAAAAAATACCTTCCCCCAAATCAATTGTATTCCTCTATACCTACACAGACATGACAGATCAAATCAAATAAAAGTTCTAAGGCCGGGCGTGACGGCACACGCCTGTAATCCCAGCACTCGGAAGACTGAAGCAAGAGGATCCCCTCAACTTCGCAGCCAGCCTGGGCTACATGGTGAGTTCAAATCCAGCCTGAACTACATACTTGTCTCAAAAAACAAGACAAACAAATAAACAACAGCAACAAATTCTAAGATAATCGTGGGAGTATACAGGAAGGGAGTGTTATTGGCCGGGGTTTGGAAGAAGGAGCTACTGTAATTTCTCTAGTTCCTAAGGTGGAGCTCTCGAACTGTAACAAACAAACAAACAAACGAAACAAGAAAATCTTCTTAACCATACATACTCTTTGGTTTTACCCCCAAAGTTTCAAATTTAATCATGTCTGAGATAGGGCTGATAGGAAATCTGGCCTTATTAACATAGTTATTTGCTTTGTTTTGATTTGGTTTTGCTTGGTTTTTTGAGACAGGATCTTGCTAGGTAGTTCAGGCTGGCCTTGAACTAGTGGCAATCCTCCTGCCTCAGCCTCCTGAGTGCTGGGATTACAGGTGTGTGCCACCACACCTGGCAAATATAGTTGTTTGGTATTTTAAATCCCCAAAAGACTCCTCTGAACTACGTAATTTGTTAGTGAACTATAACTGAACATACAAGGATCTTTTGAAGGTAATGTTATCCCTACCTATTCCTACCAGGTTTGAATTTATTTACAAAGTAACAATTACTGAACCATTGGTATTTGAAAGTTTTGTAAAATTAAAGATGTGGTGACTCAAGCCTATAATCCCAGCACTGTGGGAGGCTGAAACAGGAAGATTGCAAGTTCAAGCCTTGGCAATTTAGCAAAACCTTGTCTCAAAAAATAAAAAGAGATGGGAATATAGTTCAGTGCAAAGGCGCTGGCTTCAGTCTTTACTATCATTGATTTTTAAAAATCAGTAGTATCAGCAGTACCAGAAAATGAATTCAAACTATAAGAATTAAAGGGCCGGGGGGCCGGTGAGATGGCTCAGCGGCGTACAGGTCTGCCTGGCAAGCGCGAGGGCCAGAGTTCGACTCCCGGAACCCACATATGAAAAAAGGGCCAATGATATCGCTCACCGGCACGGATGCCTGCTGGTGCGTGAGGTACTGAGGTCGACCCCTGGTACCCACAGAAAAAAAAAAAAGAATTTAAGGGCTGGTGATATAGCTCAGCTGCATAAAGCACCTGCCTGGCAAGCGCAAGGTCCTGAGTTCGACTCCCAGTATCTGCATATAAAAAAAAGAATTTAATACATATATGGCAGATCAAATTAATAGCATAAAGAGGAATAACTTTTTAATAAATAGTGGAACAGCTACAACATACAGTTGAATGAAAGTTTGTGTTTGATCTATACGTCACACCATGTGCTGCCATAAACCTCAGCTGGAGCTAAACATAAAATGCCATCATGATTACAAAAAGCTAAAAAAGAACAGAATGTCATATTTATGCCAGCTGTTCAAGATAGTGTTATTCATTATTTTGAAGGAGACAGAGGATATCAGAATTAAAATAGATATGTTAAGTATACATTGTATAAAACTCTTAAATAACATAGTCTAATTTAGAATCAAACCTCTCAAATGGGTATTTGTTGGGTTCCATTAACATTTAACTATGTTTATAAATAGGGATTTAATTATATAATCTAAATTTTTTTTTTGCAGTCTAAGGATTGATCCCAATGCCTTTGCACTGAGCTATATTCTCCAGCCATTTTTTTTTTTTTTTTTTTTTGAGACAGGTTCTTGCCAAGTTGCTAAATTGCCCACATTGGGCTTGAACTTGAGATCCTCCTGCCTTGGCCTCCCAGAGTGCTAGGGATTATAGGTATTTGCCACTGCATCTGGTCATTTAATGTGTATTAAGACAATGGACACATACAAGCTTGCTGTGTTTTAAGTTTTTACATACTAAAGGTCACCATCACATGAGTGGGTATGCTGTCAAATTGACTTGCTTTTGTGGGGACCGTGGAATAAATCTTTTCCTGTCATTTCTGGGCATTTATTTTATCTTGAGTGCGTCTTCACTAGAAAATCCAAGCCCATGCATATTAGTCACATTAAATTACACAAGGAAACTTGTGCACTGTTCTCAATTAAGTGTTGAGTAAAGCTCAAAACCAACTGCTTGGGGCTGGGGATGTAGCTCAGTGGCACAGCGCCTGCCTGGCAAGTGCAAGGTCCTGAGTTTGATTCTCAGTACAAAAAAAGAAAAAAAAAAGCAACTGATTGGAGCATATTCTCACTATGGTGTCCCAGGCAACTGCACCATAACAAGTGAACACATCATGCAGAAATAATGTCATTATAAATAGTATCAGCATGAACCGTAAGTTTTGATCACTACTTCTCTGACTTTACATCTACTAGGAATGTAAGCACTTATCAAATCTCCTTGGTGAATCAATTTTTTCTGATTTGTAATGTTTAATCGATTTAAAAAATTCATGCAGTTTATTCTTTAAGAGCAGTTTTAGGTTTACAGCAAAACTGAGCAGAAAGTACAGATATATCTCCAGTCCCCACATATGTACATCTCCCTCACTATTAGCATCTTACACTAGCATGGTACATTTGTGCTAAACTGATGAACTACACTGACACATCCTTAATACCCAACACCAATAGTTTACAGTAGGCTTCACTCTGTTGTTGTGTATTCTGTGGTCTTTGACAAATGTATAGCCACATGTATCCATCCATTGTTATACATGTATAAGGACATGCATTTGCCATTATAATATCCTACAGAATAGTTTCAATACCCTAAAAACCCTCCATTCTCTGTTTATTTATCCCTTCCTCCCCCTAGACCCTGGCAACCACTAATCTCGTTACTGTCTTTAAGGTTTTTCTTTTCCAGAATGTCTCATAATTGAAATCATACAGTATGAAGCCTTTTTGATTGACTTCTGTTATGGCTTATATCTAGATATCCCCCAAAGCCCCATGTGCTCATAGGTGGGGCTTTTGGGAGGTGACTGGATCATGGGTGTGTGATACTGGTTTAGTCCACTGATTAGTTTAGCACAGTTCTGGGTGTAGATGATGGACTTAATGAAGAGGGAAGACCCATCCTGTGTGTGGGTAGCACCAACCAATAGTCTTGTAGTCTGGATGGAATAAAAAAGGAAAGAAGGAAGGTTTGTTGCTTCCTGCCTGCCATGTCATGATCTGTTTCTCCTCTGAGATGCCTCTTTGCCATGCAGCCCTGCCTTGGTGCCACCTGACTATAAACTGGAAACTCTACAAACTGTGAGCTAACATAAACCTTTCCTCCTTTAACTTGTGGCTGTCAGGTGTTTTGTCCCAGCAATAAGAAAGTAACCAAAACAACTTCTTACACTTAGTAATATGCATTAAAGTTTCCTCCATGTTTTTTCGTGGTTTGATAGCTCCTTTCTTTTTAGTGCTAAATAATATTTCATAGTTTGGGTATGGAGCAGTTTATCCACTCATCTACTGAATGACATCTCGGTTGGCTCCAAGTTTTGGCAATTATAAATACATTTGTCATAAACCTCTCTGTGCATGCCAGCTTTTGTGTGGACATAGTTTTCATGAACCAATCTTTTTTTTTTTTTGTGGGTACCGGGGGGTCGACCTCAGGACCTCGAGCGCCAGCAGGCGCCCCTGCCGCTGAGCGATATCACCGGCCCCTTTTTCGTATGTGGGATCCGGGAGTCGAACTCGGGCCCTCGTGCTTGCCGGGCAGGCGCTTAAGCCGCTGAGCCATCTCACCGGCCCTCATGAACCAATCTTGAAACAAAAATTTCTCAGTACTTTTTTTCACAATACTGTAATCTTAATTTAAATAAAACATTTTTTCAGATTGCAAAGTAAACTATTATAAAACCAGTGACCCTTTGCATCTGTATGAATCAAGATTTTCTTTACAGCATGCAACCAAAACAAAATACATAAATAAATTGGAAGCTAATACTTGTGTGACTGCAATTATCATCAATTAATCCAGATTTCAAGTTCTGTATTCATCAAAACCTCACTCATTGTCTTTGAATTCTTCTTTGTTTTCTTTGAACCAAGTAACTGTTATAAATTTGAATTTGTAAAATAAATATAGCAATAAAACACAGCTTTTCCACTCTGTTTTATGTAGCAGGACTATGTAAGATTTTGTTGGAAAAAAGATCTCATTGCTAAAAAATAATTTTTTTTCCTTTATGTGGGTACTGGGAATGGAACTCAGGACCTCACGCTTGCCAGGCAGGTGCTTATGCTGCTGAGCTATATCACCAACCCCTAAAAAATAATTTTTTAAGTTTGAAAATTAATAAAACAAGCAAACAGAGTAGCCAATCGGGGGCAATTTCATACAGGTTCATAACTTTAGAAGGCTCACTGGAGACTTGCAGGATGTTGTACTGCAGCTCTCAGGCAGAGGATCACAACGCTGAATTTCATAACATGTTAGTGTAGGGTGCTTTGGGGTAGGGCTCTTCTTCCTCCTTTGAGAGGTCACTCTGGGGGTCAATAGGAATGTCAGATCTGCCAATTCTGCTCCAAGGCACAGGGATGCTTTGATCTCCAAGGCCATATTCCCAGGTACTAAGTTAACAGTAAATGTGAAACACAACTGGAACTTATTGTCTCTTGGTGGGCAGCAGCTTTCAAGCAACAACTTCTAGAAGGTGTGCTCAGATCTTTAATGGATATTTGACTCTGCATATCCCTTTCCTGCTGATTGACTAAAACTTAATTTCAGTTCAGTGGCATCTTAGTTTAGTCAAGGTCACCCTTAAACTCCCTCCCTAGCTTAGAGGAATATAGAGGCAAAGCCAATATACAGGAGTGGGGAAGATGGCAGGACATCTAGTCCTCAGTTGTCATCATCAATCCCTCTTGACACCCTCCTCCTCATCTGCTGTCCAGTCATATAGGCCGTAGAGGAGCCTCACTCTCATCAATCCTGCGGCCTCTTCAGGATCCGTTCTCTCAACTTTTCCCTTGTCTCTCTTGGTATAGAAAGCATGAAGCTACTCCCCTTGGGGAACAGGGAGCAGAACATTCTTGCAGCCATTTCTAGTGTACACCTGCACCATGCTAAATGCATGGGGAATTTTATAAGGTCTGTCATTTCCCTGAGCTCATGAGAAGAGAAAGTCAGACCCCCTCTTAACTCATATTCTCAAGCCTTCCTGGGGGTTTATCTCTCATCCTGCTCCATTCCCTAGAAGCGACCCCTTCTTCTCTAGTGGTTCTCCTCCTCTGTCATCAGAATGAATCAAATTGTTGGGGACTGGTAAGAGTGGAGAAGCTTCATGTGACTAATCATAATTTTATTCCATGTCTGTTGTTCATGCACATGTTTTATGCCCTCAGCCTTTCAAGTCAGGTTCTGATATTTTTAAACATTTTTTTCTTGAAACTACTGTGCCTGGAATTTCAAAGTTCTAATTTTTCAATACTAAAGCTAGGAATCGTCCTCTTTGTCTACTTTTCAACTCTAATGATAATCCCTAGTGAAACAAATGTTCTTGCCCCCATGAAATAGTGAGACAAATAATAAACAACCAACATATTGGGACAGTAAACAGTATATTTTATAATATATATTATCATAATACACACATATATAATAACGTATCTATTGTGTTATAAAATAGAGTAGCTTTTGAAAAAATAAAGTGTGAAAGGGGAAAAGAACTGCAGGGGTGGGGCTCAATTGCAGTTTTAAGGAGGGCAGTGAAGGAAGTCCATTTGAGTTAGGACCTAAAAAGAAGAGGGAGAATTGTGAAATAATCTGGATACACGTATAAGGATCCTGAGGCGGGAGATACAAGGAGCAATTAAACAAAGGTACAGAGCAAGATCGACTAGAACTCATGGATGAATGAGACAAGAATACTAAGAAATGAAGTCAGAGAGGATGAAAGAGGCAAGAGCATAAGACCTTGAGAACCATTTTAATAAATTTGACTTTTTCTCTAAATGAGATGGGAAGACTTTGGAGAGTTCTGAAGAGAACAACATAAACTGTGTTACTTAAAGGGATCACTGTAATTGCTTTACTGAAAATGGATTTAAAAAAAGGATAAAGGCAAAACAAAAGCGATCAGTGAGGAAGCTAATGCAATATTCTAGGCAAGACATGATGGTGTTTGGAGCTAGGTAGCTAAAAGTTATCTTCATTATTTCTGTGAAATGTTAGCCCTCACCTGTATTATTGTATGCAGTTAGTCAGTTTTCTGTGGTTAATTTCAAGATTTTCTGTTTTTGTCCAACTACAATGTGTCTAGGTTGAGTGTTTTTTTTTTTTTTTTTTTAATTTGTCCTTCTTGGAGTGCATTAACTTTTTTGAGTGTGAAAGTTAATGTCATCCACCAACTATTAGTCTTTTGATTTTTTTCTACCCTATTAATTCTCTTGTCCCTCTAGGACTGTAATTATGCATAACAAAAACTTCTTAACATGAAGACATGCTTTTTTTCCCTAATCTTTTCCCCCTGTTCTTCAGATCAAATAATATTTGTTGATTTAGGTTCAAGTTCAATTATCCTTTCTTTTGACATTTCCAATGTGGTGAATGTTTAATTCACATGTTGTACTTTACAGGTCTAGAATTTCCATTTGGTTCTATTTCCATAGTTTCCATTTTTTTTTCTGCTGTGGTGAGAACCATGGCTTAAGGCTGAGGACCATCTTCTTATGTAAACAGCTTGTCCAAATTCCAGCAAAAAATAAAACTTTTATCAGTAATGTGAAGAAATTGGAAAATATTATCAAGATTAAAAGCAGTCAACAGAAATCATTGCCCAGATTACCCAGATGTTAGAATTAGTAGACACAGACTTTAAATCTCTTGTCCTACACATATTTAAGGATACAAAGGAAAATATGGTCACAATGAAGAAACAGATGAGTGATCTCAGCAGATCCACAAGTAACTGTATGCCTTTTCAAAAAAATTAATATTCTTCGAAGAAATACACACAAAAATTTTAGTATTCAGAATATAAAATTAACAATGTATGTCATGCAATCATAATTCTTTCAGTATGTAAAGAAGCAGGAAAATATAATCAGGCGAGACATATCAATATAAACAAATACAGAGATGACAGAATTATCAGATAAACATCAAAATAGCTCTAATATATTATAAATATGTTCCAAGGTTGTAAAAGAAATATGAATATAATGAGGAGAGGAATGAACATATAAAAAGACAAAGTAAACTTCAATAGATGAAAAAAATATAATACCTGAAATGAAAATACACTAGATATGGTTAATAGCAGATCGAATGCAACAGTGAACTTGAAGACATAGCAACAAAAACTAACATTTGGAAAACAAGAAGAAAAAAGGCTGAAAGAAAAGAACAGACTCAGTGACCAATATAACTACATTTAATTGGAATCTCAAAAGAAGAGACCAGAGAAAAGGAAGAGATCAAGGGATGAAGAAAAAATTAATGAAAATAAGAGCTGAAAGTTTTCCAAATTTAATAGAAGCACAAATCTATAAGGCCCACAATCTCAACATAAACCAAGCAAGGCAATCAAAAAAAGGATTACACCAAAACATATTGCAACCAAATTGCTGAAAGCTTGTTTATGAGCAACAACATCCCAGCACTGCAAAAACAAAAACAAGAAGAAACTTTAAGACAGAGGGAAAAAATAATTTGTATTACCCAGAAGAGTGACGATGAGAATGACAGAAAGCTTTTTGTCTGAATTTTACACAACCCAGAAGACAGTTGGATGACATTTTTAACATTTGCTGTTTAGAGAAATAAAAGTGAAGCTCACTGCCAGTGTTCATTTAATGTTCGGCAATTGAGAATTACTATATTTTGTAAATGGAAGGACCATTACTAAAAGCAGAATGCTATAAACAGAATGATGTCTTACGTTTCCAAAGACTATTGGTATATTAGAGCAATGCAAAATAACATAATAAAAGCAAGATATTTTGTTGCAAACTTTGGGGGTAAGTTAGAAGTGCAATTCTTGTTATTTCAAGATAAAGGCTGCAGCCACAGGTAACGCTAGCAAATATTCATGGGGAAAATGAGAAATGAAGTGTTGAATGGGCAAAGTAACATCAAACTCCCCACCCTCCCCATCTTTAAAAAAATGAAGACAAAACAAAGTTTTTTTTAAAAACAAACAAAAGCTGAGATAATTTATTGCCAATATATCTGCATTTTTAACAGAGCATAACACGTTTTTTGTCATAAAGAGGCATAACCATGGGTGTGTGAAACCCACATTTATTCTTTAGAATATTTATTAATTAATTATTAATTTTAATTTTATGGGATTTACTATATTAAACAATGAGTGCTTAACAGGAAAATATATCAAAAAAGTATTGCATTTTAATATATATTGAGTATTTATAAAAAAGCATCAAAATTTTCAACATCAACTGGTTTTTGGTGTACAAAGTCTAAAAGAGAACAACAGAAATGAATTCTTATATGAACTACAATGAAAATGCCAATAGCACTCTACAAAAAAATAATCTTTACTTCAATTTTCACATCTAAGGCAGTCTTCACACATGACAATAGCATGCTCCATACACACGTATTGCTTACAGTGACAGCATATGTGTTTTGCTTTCCTGGACTTTTTGTAGGACATACTTGACATCTCACTGGTCTTGCTGTTTTTTCAGGAGGTTCTCATTATATTATGAAATGTATAGTTAATAAAAACATAAAATATCAATAAAATAAAGTATTAAATTATTAACATGTATTGCACACTTAGAATAAACATCAACGTTTTTACATCAGCCGTGTACTTGCTTAAAAAACCTAAGAGATGGGCCGGTGAGACGGCTCAGCGGCTTAAGCGCCTGCCTTGCAAGCGCGAAGGCCCGAGTTCGACTCCCGGAACCCACATACGAAAAAGGGGCCGGTGATATCGCTCAGCGGCACGGGTGCCTGTTGGCGCGCGAGGTCCTGAGGTCGTCCCCCCGGTACCCACCAAAAAAAAAAAAAAAAAAAAAAAAAAAAAAAAAACCTAAGAGATGATATCAGAAATAAATTCCTGTATGAACTATAATGAAAATACCAACAGCATTCTACCAAAAAAACTGCACTTCAATTATCTCACCTAAATAATAAGAAAATAAGATGTTAATATAATAAAATATCAGATGCATGAGTGCTTAGAATAGACATCAACATTTTCACATCAGTTGTTACTTGCTTATAAAACCTAAGAGATATCATCAAAAATAAATTTTTATATGAACTACAATGAAAATACCAACAGCATTCTACAAAAAAAACCTTTACTTCAATTATAACACCTGAGTAATAATAAAATAGAAGTCAATAAAATAGCAAATGTGTAATGAGTGCTTAGAATAGACATCAATATTTTCACATCAGCTGTGTACCTGCTTACAAACCTAAGAGATAACATCAGAAATAAAAACTTAAGTGAACTACGATGTAAACACAAACAAAAGTCTACCACAGAAATAATCTTTGCTTCAATTGTCACACCCAAGGCAGTCTTCACACACGACAACTGCATGTTCCATGCACACATCTCACTTACACTGACGGCACATGTGCTTAGCTTTCCTTTCCTATGTGGCAGACCATTCTTTTCACATCTCTTTCTGTTTCATCAGGAGCTTCCTACTATGTTCTACAGTGTGCACTTAGCAGGAAAATAAAATGTCAATAAAATGAGTATAATGAGTGTAACTATCAAATGTGTAATAGACATCAACATTTTCACATTGGCTCTGTACTTGTTTACAAAACCTGAGAGATAACATCAGAAATAAAAAAAACCTATGTGAACTTACAATGAATATACAAACAAAAGTCTATCACAGAAATAATCTGTGCTTCAATTGTCACACCCAAGGCAGTCTTTACACATGAAAATTGCATGTTCCATACACGAGTATCGCTTACACTAATAGCACAGATGTTTTGTTTTCCTCTTCTTCCTTGGAGGGCACAGTTGACATCTTTTTGGTTTTCCTGTTGTCTTAGTAGGTCTTTGGGATGCTGTGCTTGCCTATTCACCTGTCAGCTCACCAGTGTGGTCCACAGTTTTTTTTTGCATACTTCCCTGGCCAGAAACATTGTGTTTTTCCTCTGCTATAAATAATTTCTCATGAGTTTCAGTCCCAATCCCCTAAGAAAATCTCTCCATGGTATTTTGCACTTGTTTTCTTCCTTGTAAACTATCAAACTATTTATGGCGCACATGTTTAGGATTGAGTAAGCCACAATCATTTGGCCAGTGCTTTGGGGTTCAAGTGACATCATAGTTGCTGCATAACTCATTAACAATATCTACTCTGCCTTTGGTTTTGTCTAGCAAGTTTCCACCTCAGGCTTCCGTTTTGTCCAGGTTTCCCTATCAATATGTCCGTCATGGTGCAGTGTTGACATCAGCCAGTTTGTTTTTCTTTGCCATATATGAGGCCAATGTAACTCTTTCTGAAATCCAAAGATTGTACTATACAATTCTCTCTTTTGAAATTGCAACATTTCATTTGAAATTTCTGCTTTGTTCCTGTGTACAGTTCCTTCACTTGTCAACTTGTGCTCTGTTAGCAAATGTAACATCAGTTGGAAATTTGTAAACCAATTGTCAAATGTCACATTTCAATTAGTTGGGCATGGGAGCAACAAGTCTGTTCACAACATTTGTCAAAGCCCACAGCATGCATAATACCAAGAGTGAACCCTGTGTAAGATATGGACTTTGGACTTTGGTTGACAATGTGTCAATGTAGGATCATCAATTGTTAACATATGTGTCCCTCTGGTGTGAGGGGTGGACATGGGGGGTATATGACTTATCTACCCTTTATCCAATTTTACTGTAAACCTAAAACTGTTCTAAAAAATACAGGCTTTTTTTTTAAAAAAAAAAAAAGTAAAACAAAACAGGTGAATTGATTTTAATATATTTTACATTCTTGTTATTAAACTGTCTTGAAGGGATTCAGCACATTTCAGTTTGGACTAGTCACCTTCCAGGTAAGAGCCATGCATACTGTTTTCATAATGTACAGTTTAGATTTTTTGACTTTCTTTCTTGAGGAGGAGGGGAAGCAAGGTGGGAAGTGAGTCCAGCCAGTGAGTCCTGTGGCCCAAGTGGAAGGAAGATCTCTTGAGAGTGTTAACATTATTCATGCTGTCAAGTACTGTGTTAGATATTTTAAGTACAGTACGTTCTTTAATCTTCTCAAGAAGGCCAACATAAAAGTAAGGAAAGAACAAAGACTTAAATGTCTTTGCCCACAGTCACGGAGCTAGTTAGGGTGAGAAGAATTTGGATTTGGATATGTTAAGCCCCTGCACTTTCCACTACATTATATTGCTGCTCTCTGTCCCATGGGAAAGCTAACAGCTTCTAGTGGTCTAAACGGAGGAAACCAGAAATAAGGATGGGTTTTACCACTGAACAGGAAGGTAATTCCAAAATGGATGTGCTATTTGTTGGGGTGGAGGTGGGGATATCAAGAGAAAAATACACACCCACATAATGAATTAGTTTTGATTGTTAGTGGACCCTCTCATTTTCCACAGTAGCTTCTGTGGTAGTGGGAAGGGACACTTTCAAACTGTGTCCCCCTCATCCCCCAACCCCGGGGCTGGGCCATGCTAGGCAAAGCCAAGGCCATGCTAGGCAAAGGCTCCCTCCGGCCAATCAAATTGTCTCTCTCTCTTTTTTTTTTTTTTTTTTTTGTGGGTACGCGGGGGGGGGGGGGTCGACCTCAGGACCTCGCGCGCCAGCAGGTGCCGGTGCCGCTGAGCGATATCACCGGCCCCTTTTTCGTATGTGGGTTCCGGGAGTCGAACTCGGGCCCTCGCGCTTGCCGGGCAGGCGCTTAAGCCGCTGAGCCATCTCACCGGTCCTCAAATTGTCTCTTGAACTCAGTCTGAACTCAGTCTGACGGTCAAGGCTCTCCGTGTCTAGTTACACAAGCACCCTCAACCCTTTTCCTGAGAACAGATGTTAAGAGTATAGGAAAGGCACCTACTGTACACGCGAATCTGCACCTTTGGCCCTGGTCTGAGGTCGAGTCAAAGGCAGAGCCCTTCAGCTTTTAGGGGAGGCCAGGTGAGCCCACCTCTTTGGGTTTAAGACAGCACTCGGGCAGAAAGGAGACTGAACTATCACTGAGGAACCAGAAGCGGGAAAGCCCCTAGAGTTCAGCCTTGACTTAGCCCTTGGGTCTCAGCCGAACTTCAGTGTGGTCTTCGCAGGTCAGTCCCCTGTCTGCTCCTCAGTGGCCCCACATGTAAACCTCAGGAGGAGCAGAGGCGTGTTGAGGGCCCCTCCGGCTCTGACAGACCAGAGGCCGTCTCGCGTCCCGGAGAACGCTGCCTGAAGCCAACACACAGCTGGGCCAAAACAAAGAACCGGGGTCCCCGGCGCGTTGCCGCCCCCCAGGAGGTTTTGGAAACTTTGTGCGGCCGGGGGCGGGGCGTGAGCGAGCCGCAGCCAATCACCACAGACCTGGGGCGCGAGGGGCGGGGCCTGGCCCGAGGGGCTTTGGCGGCCAAGCTGGGTCCGAGCATCCCGCAGCTCAGGATCCGCCCGGCCCGGACATGGCGACCGTCCGGGCCTCGCTGAGAGGCGCGCTGCTGTTTCTGGCCTTGGCGGGGGTCGCGGAGGTAGCCGGGGGCCTAGCTCCGGGCAGTGCGGGTGAGTAACCGCTGGAGCGGCGGTTCGGGGCGGTCCGGAGTGGCCGTCTCAGCGCTCCAAGATGGCGCGGGGCAGGGGGCGGGGGTGCGCGCGACCCCAGACCCGGCCCACGCCTGTTGACCCTGGGTCCAGAGGTCCGGGCCGTCCTGGGAGAGGTGTGCCAGGGCGGGGCCGGCGAGGGCCCCTCCCCACTCTAGCGGTCTCCCGCGAAGATCTGCTGAACCCCTGGTGGCAGCGACCCAGGTTGGAGGCCTTTCTCTGTCACCTTCCGGACGTGGACCTGCTGATCGGCCCTCACCCCCTTGCATGCAGTCCGAATGCCTTCGCCAAGTACTGTCACGAGGGTCACCACCGCTCCGGCCAGTTACTGTTACTTGTTGCTTGACCCTCACTGGGTTCCAGCGTCGGAGCGTTGGAGGGTCCCGCAAACTGCCTGGCGGGGGTCCTGTGTGACAGACAAGTCGGGGCGCTAGACGGTAAAGATCAGCAAGCTCTGCTGTCTCGGGCTGGCGGGCTTGAGGGATGTGTTCTTGTCCTAGATTTAGGAATAAAGCCAAGAATGGATAGGAAACTGTTCGTGCTTATGACTGTCTCCTGTTTGCTAGGCTTTCGGATTCAAGGCTAACTCCTGCCCTCTAGGAGAGCTCAGGCTGAGTTGGGATAGGACCGAATCTCGAACTCAAGGCAGAAGTGTCCAGAGGAGATGCAGAGCTCTGGGTGCACAGAGGGAGAGAGATGGCATCTACCTAGGATGGGGGCAAAATTGAGCGATGCCTCCTAACTCTACTAGCCATCAAAAGATAGCTGGGATTAGTGCTACAAAAGTGGTGAAGTACACTGCTTACAGGGAAATACATCTAGAAAAAGCAGAGTCAATCCTAGTAAAGTTTAAAGATAGCCTACAATGTTAAGAAACCAGAGAAATAAGAGCTGGGGATGTAGCTTAGTGGTAGAGCACTTGCCTAGTATGTGCAAGGCCCTAGGTTCAATCCCAGCACCACACACCAAAAAAAGAAAAAAAAAAGGGAATGCTGTGTGTTACTGGCTAACTCAGCTTACCTTTCTGGGCCCCATTTTTCTCATTGAGTTAAAAGAGATTGAAATAGAGCACTTATAAAGATATGGCCCATAACCTTCTAGTTGTGCATTCTCATCCCACAGCTAATCCGTCCTGTGGGAGTTAACACTGCAGTAGATTGGTGTGGTTAAGAGCCCTTGAGCAAATTTATGGCCTTAATTTTTTTGTGCTTTAATATCCATATTTATTATATATGGTATCGCCTAGATTTTATTATGAGAATTAATTGAGGAAATATACATACAGCATTTAGCATAGTACAGTAAACACTGAAATGTTAGCTATTAAATGTCTTTGGGAGACATGGTACATTGTATCCCATTTTGTAAATTCACAAAACACATTAGATTCCCAACAAAGGGCCAAAGGATTCCTGTGGTAAAGAAACTCATTGGCTTGGGGGAGTGGGGGAAGAGAATGGCTGCTAAGTAGTGTAGGGTTTCTTTAGAACATGGAAATGTGCTAAAATTAATAGTGGTGACAGTTGGAAAACTCTGAATAAACTAAAAAATCACTGAATTATGCACTTTAATGAATTTTATGATATGTGAATTATATCTCAATAAAATAGTTACAGAAAAAAGACTTGTTTGCTTATAAAACTCTTTCTTTGTTACACCTTAAATGCACTTTAGAAAATGCTGGGCTGGCCCGGTGAGATGGCTCAGTGGCATAAGCGCCTCCCTGGCAAGCGTAAGGTCCTGAGTTCGACTCCCAGTACCCGCATATTAAAAAAAAAAAAAATGCTAGGCTAGTTGATTTCTAGCTGTCCTTCCTACCGTAAAAGTCCATGACCTCATACGGTTTGTGTTTGATAAAAAGAAAAATTCCAAGTTTGATCTTAAATTGAGTCTGTTCCTTGTACTAAATTCTAGGAAGTGTATATTGCCTGGTTATTTACATAAAGGACATTGAGTAATATAATGGACAAAGGCCTCCACTGTGGACTAAACAGAAATTGAGAACACAATTATTAAATTGTATTTCAGTGAAGGCCTGGCTTGTATTGCTGCCCAGATGGTCTTCTTTTCCCTTCCATTCCCCCCGTCCAAGGTTGGGTATGCCTGCCTTCTCTGGTACAAAGCTTTACAGGTCACGGACTCCTGCTGAGTATTCTTATAGTTGGGGAATGGAGGTAAGGAAGTAATAAGACCTACTCCGTAATTATTTCTTTGGAGGATCGAATGGAAACCTATGCCTCGGTCTCAAGAACTGTGTCTCGTGGCACCTGACAGTAGGTCTGTTTCTATTTAAGATGTTTTGTAATAGTACAAAGGAGCCAGAAAGATGTAACGTTAAAGGCCAAATTTCATCAAGTTGACATTTAAGGAATTATATAATAGCCTAGAATCCTGAAAAAGAATGTAATGAATTTTAAGTTAGAAAAAGAAAATGCCAATCTGGAGGAAAGTAATAAGAAGCAGATTCTCTTCACAACGAACTACCTCCATCCACACTGTAGAAAGAGCTACGACTAGTGATAAACCACACATGACAGTGTGTCCTGGTATACTGCTAAAAGTTCCCACTTTTCACTATACATCACTTCTCGAAGAAAGTGGGAATATGTTAAGGAGGTAGATTTTACGAATTGTAAATGTTGCTTTTAAAAGAGCAAAACATACTATGAGCTTTGTTTATCCAAAAATACTGATTATTCAGTGTACTGAGTGAACAGTATGTCAGGAACCGTTCTAGGTGCTGAGCTGCTGGTCTTGAGCTTACATTCTGGGAAAGGAAAATAGACAGTAAATAGATTAATAAAAGTATTTCTGGTTGTGATAAGTGTGCTATGGAGAAACTATACCAGATGGTGACAGTTGTGTGAGTGTTACCAGGTTTTGGGGTAATGGAGTCTCCTTCCAGAGTGGGTTTCTAGGGTCTTCTTGTCTTAACAAAGAGTTGGACAAAATAAGCACAAAAGCTAGAGAGATTTTATGTTTATTAAAGGTAGGAAAAGAAACAGGCTCTGCAGACCAAGTTTGGGCCAAGTAAAAGTAGGAAAAGAAGTACACCCTGTAGCATGAGAGTGGAGTACAGTGAGAGAACACAGTAGTAGAGGGTTCAAGGGTGACTGTCCATTTTGCATCTCCCACGCCTCACGCTGACCTCAGGTCTAGTCTGTCCTATCCAGAACTGCTCAAGCTCTCACGGGCAGGGCTTTGGGAACTGTTCTGTGCATACATTTTGGAACTTTGCGATTAACAGGTCGTGCCTATTTCCTTAGCCAGTCTGCCACACCCTAATCTGCCTCCTGAGTAGAGTGGAAATGGTTTCTTAAATAGAGTTGATAAGAACAGCCTCTTTGAGAAGGTGAAATTTAGAGTTAAGATCTGAAGGCTGAGAACCAGGCAAGGTGGTTCAAGTCTGTAATTGCAGTTGCCTGTAATCTCAAAAATATAAAAGATGTAGCTCATTGCTGCCTGTCTTCAATCCCTACTTGGGGGTGGATGAGAGGGGGTTAGATCTGAAAGCTAA
Source organism: Erethizon dorsatum (assembly GCA_028451465.1). Taxonomy (NCBI): domain Eukaryota; kingdom Metazoa; phylum Chordata; class Mammalia; order Rodentia; family Erethizontidae; genus Erethizon; species Erethizon dorsatum. The sequence continues at coordinate 38,506,860 of CM051822.1, read as the reverse complement.
GAAGGTGCTATCCTTATGACAGACAAGGGTGGAGTCCAGGAAGAGCAAAGGCCTTAAAGCATAGGGACTAGAAGGTCATGTAGTAGGGACATACCACATTTCCCCCAAAATAAGACATAGCTAGAAAATAATCAGCTTTGAAAACTAGAGATCAAAAATGCCAGCCCCAGTCAGCCTATCTGTGCCTTACCTCCCTTACAGAGTAACCACCAAGCAAGAGAATGCTGATGGCAGGTAAGGCAAGGATAGGCTGAATGGGGCTGGCATTTTCGATCTCCAGTTTTCAAGGGTGATTTTTTTCTGGCTAGGTCTTACTTTCAGGGAAAGAGGACAGTGAGCAAGAAAGCAAGCTAGGGGCTAGATGATACTGTGCTTTGCAAGAAGCCACATGAGGATTGAGGATTTTATTGTGTGTGCAGATAGAAACTAATAGTTTTAAATAAGAGAGATATGGTTTGATGTATATTTTAGGTCACTCTTGCTGCTAAATGAAAAAAAATTATAGTGGGTAAGATTACTACTGTAACTATAAGGCCATTGGAGTAGTCAAAGCAGAAGTTAATAGTGACTCAGAGGAGAGTGGTGATGGAGATAGAAGAGGAAAGATTTAAGAGATATTGTTGATGGATTGGCTGTAGAAAGTGAGAGAAAGAAAAAGGGTTACACGTGGTGGGGGGTTGTTTTGTTTTTACTTTTAGCAGCTTAAAATTGATGCCATATATTGAGGTAGTAAAGACAGGAAAGTTTAAGAATGGTGAGGCAGGAAGAGAATAAAAAATTCCATTTTGGGGTTAGGAGATTGTCTTAGTTACTTTTCTCTTGTTGCTGGGACAAAATACCTGACACCCAAAGTTAAAAGGGGGAAAGGTTTATTTAGCTCACAGTCTGTGGAGGTTTCAGTCCGTAATCAGCTGGCTCCAAGGCAGAGTGGCAGATGGCAGAGGGGCAACAGTTCATGGTGGCAGAACACAGCAAAAGCAACAAAAAGTAGGAGGAGACAATTCTCTTTCTGTTCCTTGTAGTGTATCCAGTCTACTGGGATTAGAGTGGTGCCAATCCAATCAGTGTACTGATCCAGCAGTCACCCACCCTTAATCTCACCACCCTTAGTCCCAGCATTGCACCACCAGTCAATCACACACTTTAGATTCAGCCACCTCCAAAAAAGCCCTATGACCACATGAGGCTTTAGGAGGACATCTAGACACGAACCATAACAGAGATGTAGTTCAGTGGCAGAGTAACTGTCTAGCATGCAGTCTTGGGTTTAGTCCCTAGCACTGAGAAGGAAAAGTTAGATTTTTGTGTATGTTTAAGATGGGTGTTAAGTATAATTGCCTCTTGTCCATTGCTTATTAGGCTAAATTTCATATCTGTCAGTAATTCATTCAGCAAATATTTGTTAAGCTGCTAATAGTGCCAGACCCCGTGATAGCCACAAGCTATAAAATGGTAAGCAAAAACAGACATGATCTCTACTTTCATGGGGCTTACATTTTAAGGGAAATTCAGACATTAAATATCACCAAAAAATGTATAATATGTATGTTGCTAATATGTGACTATATTAGCATATAGCTATTTATATCCTAAAATGAGAATATACTAGATGAAAAAAATCATAGGATTTTATCAAATACATAGCACATAATATGATGGATATATAAAACAAACACAGATAACATGAAGACTACAAGAAAAATGTAGTACTAGGGGACACATTCTGATCAAGGGATACACTATTGGGAGCCAGATTTCATATTTTTAGATCCTTTGTTTATAAATAGGAACCTTGTAGCAGAGTGGGGAAGGGAGTTATCCAAGAATACTGGCTATTAGCATATACAGGAAGATTTCAGAAGCGTTATTGGCTTTAGTCGTTTCCTAATTATGAACAACTTGGTTACAGTACTTTTGACCCTAAGAACAGACCGAGATAGACGAAGATAGCTCAGATTACCAGGCTAGTTATGTAGCCTCTAACAGAAAATCACAGGGAAAACCAAGGGTGGGAAACTCAGCTCACCTGTATCTCAGGGAGTGCTGGGGAAACAGGAAAGTTGTCAGAAACAAGACTGTTTTCAGAGGCAGCATCTCTGTTTCTTTCATCACTTCTGTGTGCCTCTTGCATTTCCTTTCTCCACCAGCCAGGTTCCTTTATATTCAGTTTCTGTACTCCCATAAAACTTCAATTTCCCCAGTTGCAATTCTTTTTGACCTTATATTCAATTGGCTGCTTATCGCTTGTCTGAGTACTTGATTGGCTCCAATTTATGTTTTGACCTAGGCCAAAAAACATGATACTTGCTAAAGTATGAGTGAATTACCAAATGGCACGTGGTACTAAGATGATACAGTGAGAGAAAACTTCTTGTACTTTTTTTCTGTTAAAAAGGTATCATATGACAAAGATGTTACAACTTTTTAACCAATGTACACTTTTTTTTTTTTTAAGTGAGCACTGTGTTCAGTATACCAAGAGGCTTACAATCTGAGGCTACCAAAAGCACCCATATGACATGATTAGAGTTCCAGTTTTGTCTAGAATAGTAGGGTCTTAGTTAACCAAATGGTCTGAAGTTATTGGAGAAGAAACTTGTTACTAAGAGTTGAGGTGGGATTTAAGCTTTGAAAGGTATTATGTATGGAATTTAGATCAGCAAGAAAGGGACACCGAACATCTCAGTCTGAGGTAAATGTAGATTTTCCTGGTTCAAAGGAATCTGAAGTTCAGGCAAGAAAAGGCTAGAAAAAAAAGACTTCAAAGATTTAGAGTTAGATAGCAAGAAGACTTGGTAGGCCCTTGATTAAGAGTGATATCATGAAAGTTCTGTTAAAAAAATTAACCTGGCAGTTATTTTGATACTACACTTGAAGGAATATAGTTGGTGAAGCTACAGTGAGTGCAGTATGAGACAAGCACTGGAGGATTTCTGTAACTTGCACATGATTCAGAAAAAAATGAAAATGTGTATCTGTTTACACATAAGCTGTTTATACATATACATAGACAGCTAGGTTATATGACTAGATGTTAGCAGTATGGGTAGTCATTTTACTATTTGTCTCTTCCTTGGCTGACAATATATTTTATACAGGGCCGGTGAGATGGCTCAGCGGCATAAGCGCCTGCCTGGCAAGCGCGAGGTCCTGAGTTCGACTCCTGGAACCCACATACGAAAAAAGGGCTGGTGACATCGCTCAGCGGCACGGGTGCCTGGTGGCACGCGAGGTCCTGAGTTCGACCCCCAGTACCCACAAAAAAAAAGAAAAATATATATATATATTTTATACAGCTACACACACATACATATATTTTTACAGGGTAAATGTGACAGTTGCATGAATGTATAAGATTGAAGTTGTCATTCAAACATTTTTAGCTGGGCGTGGTGGTGCACACCTATAATCCCAGCATTCAGGAGGCTGAAGCAGGAGGATTGTAAATTTGAAGTTAGTCTGGGCTACATAGCAAGACTCTCAAAAAATCAGAAAATAATAGTGAACATTTTTGGAGAGGTTGTCATTTCCCAAGTTGTTCTGAAAACAAAAATGTGATCAAAAATAGGGTTTCACATAAATACTAATAACACCAAATTCTGAGTTAGTCATGGTGGTACACACCTGTAATCCCCACACTCAGGAGGCTAAGGCAGGAGGATCACCATGAGTTTGAGGCCAGCCTGGGCTACATAGTGAGTTCAAGGCCAGCCTGAGCTACATAGTAAGACCCTGTCTCAAAAAACAAACAGGGCTGGTGATATGGCTCAGCAGCATAAGTGCCTACCTGGCAAGCACGAGATCCTGAGTTCAACTCCCGGTACCCACATAAAGGAAAAAAAGGGCCGGTGATATCATTCAGTGGCACAAGTGCTTGCTGGCAAGCACAAGGTACTGAGTTCAACTCCCGGTACCCACATAAAAACAGACAAACAAACAAACAAAAATGGAGACTGAGTCAGGAGAATCCCAAGTTCAAGGACAGTGTGGGCTACATAGTGAATTCAAGGCTGGTCTGGACTACACAGTGAGACCTTGTCTCAATCTTCACCCCTTCCCCTGCAAAAAAGATCACATTTTTAAAACAATTTATCTTTTTTATTTAGAATGACTTTTTACCAGAATTTGCCCTGATTTAGTTTTTTGCCCCTCAATAGTGTGGGAATGAGATATCTGTCTATCTTATCTATCATTTATACACCTATCAGTGTGTGTGTATGTATATGTATATTTATATGTGTATATAAATATATATATATATATATTTATATGTGTATATATGTATGTATACACTGTGTTTTAATAATTCTATAGGAAAATTTTAATGAGAGGGAATTTTTATTTCCTACAGACAAGAAAACTAGAATGGCTTCACATTAACCAGGTTGAAGTACATCTTTTGGGGAAGCTTCTGTGGCAAAATCCCTTTTAATTTCAAAATCTTGTAATTCTGTGAATATTTCTTAATTTTATTTTATTTATTTATTTATTTACTTATTTTTATATGTGGGTATGTGGAGTCTAACTCAGGATGTCACGCTTGCCAGGCAGGTGCTTATGCCGCTGAGCTATATCACCAGCCCTCTTAATTTTAGATTAGGGCATATATTTGCTTTTTAAATGCTAGTCAGTCTTAGAAGTTGAATTTTTCTGCCTGTGGTGGGAGCATGTGTTTTCTGCTTACTTGCCTATCTTTTGTATATGCGTGGCCTAAACCAGCAGCCAGACCTTGATGTTTCAAATTATTGGATAATTCTGCTCACATATTTCTAGACTACACTAATTCCTTCTTAAAGTCAACACACATGGCCTTTAGTAATCAGTTTTTTATTTTTACTAATTTTATAATCACAGACTCTTGGAATAAGATGCAAGATATGACATCTTTTTATTTACTTATTTATTTTTTGGTACTGGAGATTGAACTCAAGGGTACTGTACCTCTGAGCTACATCCACAGTGCCCCGCCCTGCGAATTTTTTTTTTTAGGCCGAGTCTTGATAAATTGCCCTTGCTGGCCTCAAACTTGCCATCCTCCTGCCTTAGCCTCCATAGTAGCTGGGATTATAAACTTGCCATACTCCTGCCTTAGCCTCCACGGTAGCTGGGATTATAAGTGTACGCCACTGTGCCTGGCTTCTATGTCTTTAATGAGGATAACATCTGCTTTTTATCATCTCAATGTTAGGTTTGAGCTATTTTACCTTTATTTAATTACATTTTATTTTATTTTATTTTATTTATTTATTTATTTTTTAAATGTGGGTACCGGGAGTTGAACTCAGGACCTCATGCTTGCCAGGCAGGCGCTTATGCCGCTGAGCCATCTCACCGGCCCTTTAATTCCATTTTAAAGCAGCTTTAAATTATTTTTCTTGAAGAACAATTTCGAATCAAATTATAAAAACAAAACATAGCGGGGCATGGTGGCGCACACCTGTAATCCCAGCACTGGGCGGCTGTGGAAGGAGGATCGTTGCAAATTCGAGATCAGGCTGGGCTACAAAATGAGCTCAAGGCCAGCCTGAACTGCATAGTGAGACCCTGTCTCAAAAATACAAAAAAAGATAAATAAATAAATAAATAAATAAAAACATTTCATGAATTCATTGACTTATAGAAAGCAGTGGACCTTAGAAAGCCAACTCCCCATAATAGTTGAATGAGCTGACTCAGTTAATCCATTTTAATTACTCTAAAAAAAAGATGAAGACCTTTAATTGCTGCAGTAATTGCATTTGAGTTCCTCCCCTCATACTTAGAGGAAGCATATGAGTTGATATTTATTTATAGGCATTTATTTCTTGAAAAAATATAGTGATTATAGATCCTAATACATTTTTATTGTTTCAAAGGAAGAAAAGCTGTACTAATCCAGTGATGGCCGAGGTTGAGAATACAGTGTGGAAAATGTGACTACACTGAGGCTCCGCAGCTTGTTCATGCAGGGTGGCAGTGTTCTCGGGGGAGGAAATGTACTATTACAGAGGAATGTTTGGTCGAGGGGGGAAAGGGATTATTACCAGAAGACTTCAGGCTGCCTTCTTTCATCTTATTTTGTCAGAAACACCAGAAAAGGCTTTTGGAAAGACTAGAAGGAAATATGCCAGAATGTCAACAGAAATTGTGGCAGGACAGTGGGAGTATAGATCAATTTTCTTTTCCTTTTTATTTTCTAAATTTTGTAATTTTTTTAATGATTAAAAAAACTAACATTGGTGGTCACTCTGTAATAAATTTAACCTTCATCATTAAATAGGAAAAAGGGTTTTTATATGTATATTTTAAATAAAACCATTGGTTGTTATTAGAGTTTTAATTATGACACATTTTGTGTTTCTATTTTAGATAGACTTTTGCTCCAAGAAACTTTTTCAAAATTCCCTAGGCCCAAATCAGACTCCTGTCTGCCTGATTGTTTACTTTTTACAAGCCTGTGTTTATTGGGACCATATGTTATTCTGAGTTATCTTTGCTTAAGATCATCTGGATTTTCTGCCCTCATATGACTTTTGTGTTAGAGGATAGTAGAAAGTGCCAACTTCTAAAGCACTTCAAAAGAGCACATCAATATTGTGCAGAGGAGCCTTTTTTTCTGCCTGCCTCCCATTCTAATGAGGCTGGGGCTATAACAGTCTTAGGAGATGGGGGTAGTTTGGTGTGGCATTGCAGGGGGTGCAGGGCTATCGTGAGGAAGTCTCCTGAGTGCTTGGGTCCTCCTTCAAATTAGAGCTTCTTAGAAAATAAAAACAATACAAGGCACTTTCAATACTTAAGTTGAGACACTTTTTGTTCTTTTGAAACATAGGCTTTTTTTTTAGTACTAGAGATTGAATTCAGGATTTCCACACTGAGCTACTTCACCAGCCTTTTTCAAAACATTTTTAAGACAAGGTCTCATTAAGTTGCTAAATTGGCCAGGCTGGGTTTGCACTTCTGATCCTCCTAGCTCAGCCTCCCAGGTGAAATTTTTATATGTTCTTTAGAGTTCTGTATGTCAAAAGTTTAGAATTTCAAAAAACCTTTCCCCACAGAATTAATATTACAAAGTTAATTCCTCAGTAGTCTTTTATGAAACCAAACTATAGTAATATGCCAATAATATCATAGACTCTGTCATTGTTTTGTGGAGAAACAATTACCAGTTTCAAGTATAGAAGCCTTGTTTTGTAAGATTTTGAAAGGATGTCTTTTATTCATTTGTTTATTCATTTCTGTTCTATACTATCAATCAAAAACTCTGTTTCTGTTTCATTTGTATACTGAAATTGTTTAGATTTTATTTGGATAGATTGTGTTGCATTTATTAGTATATATATGCATATGCGTATAGATTCACATATATATTAAAGCCATATATATATATGTGTATATTTAAGCCATTGTTCCAGATCTACTTGCCTGGAATATAATATTCTCACTGTACTCTTGCCAGTCCTAGGTAGCCCCTAATCATTTATATCCTTTTTCCAGTCTTTTGCACTGTAGAACAGGTATGTGCCCTTTCCATTTACAGCTGACTCGGCCCAAAATAGTCCAGGTTCTTGAATACAAGGAAAAAATTGCCAAGCATACACCCTGTAGTATGTAGTAAGTAGGTACATTCGTTGAAGATCATGGAGCGGTAGCAGGAACAGGAAGAAGGGAAGAAGGGACTTGAGGGCGAAGGGGGAAAAAAGGGGCCTAGATAACTCAGGCTTCCAGTATTTATAGGGTCAGACACCACTGATCCAAGGTGCCTCCCACTTCTCCCACTCTGATGTCAGCAATCTGTGAGACCTCCTGTTTAAGCCTGGATAATCATTAGGGTGGTGTTTGGTTTGTGGTTGGATGGAGAGAAGGGAAGTGGCTCACACAACTTCCCTGTTTTAGGATTATGGAAGCACAGATAGTCATTAGGCTTGTGTGGCGTTTATAGTTGAATAAAGGGAAGGGAGTGACTCAGCTCCTTTGTTTCTCACTGTAGTACTGTTATCTCTATAGTTAATTTATGAATTCCTTGGACCCTGTAATGCCGCTTGGCAACCTTTTTTCTATTTGATATTTCTCATATTGGCATTCTAAGATGTTAATAAGTAGCATGAAAAAAGTGTTCTATTATTTGAAAAATCTATGTACTAATTCTGTTTTTTTTTTGAGACAGGGTCTCAGTATGTAGTTCAGGCTAGCTTAAAACTCACTGTGTAGCCCAGGCTGGCCTCGAACTTGTGGTGATCCTCCTGCCTCAGCCTCCTGAGTGCTGGGGTTACAGGCATGTGCCACCATGCCTGACTACTAATTCCTTCTTTAGCAGATTCATAATATACCTTAATGTATGAAAGGTTTCATGAGGTCCTATAGTAAAGAAATCTGTTTAATTTTGTTTATCCTTTATTTCCCAATTTATTTGAACATGAAACATTTTTTTCTTGAGACATAGATATTAACTCATGCAGTAGTGCTCCTTTAAACACAAGTTTGAAAAACACATCTCTATAGTACTTGCCTTCTTTTTCAGACCTCCAAAATGCCTGTTTCAGACCTTGACAGTTTCAGGTCAAGCCCCTAACGCTATCTCAACTCTATTTGTTTTTCTAATGTAGGGACTCACAGCTATAAACTTCCCTCTTATAAGTGCTTTCACTGTGTCTCACAGATTCTGATATGTTGTAATACCATTGTCATTTGACTCTAGGGATTTTAAAATTTCTCCCCTTATTTTTTTCAGTGACCCATTGATTGTTCAAGAGTGTATTATTCAACATATATGTTTGTGTAGTTTCTGAGATTTCTTTTGCTGTTGATTTCTAGTTTCATTCCATTATGATCTGATAGGTTGCAAGAGATTATTTCATTTCTTTCGTATTTGTGGAGATGTGCTTTATGGCCTAAAATATGGTCTGTTTTGTTTTTGAGATGGGGTCTTTCTATATTGCCAGGCTACGCTCAAACTCACAATCCTGCTTCAGCCTCCTCAGTAGCTGGGATTACTGTAAGCTACTACACCCAGCTCAATTCGGTTTTCAGATCCAATCTGTTAGCCTGAGAAAGTGGGTGCTGTCGACTTTCCTCTTTGCTTGCATGCTTAAATCTTTTCCTCTTGTCTAGATTTTGTCCTGCTACCAGGCTGTAACCTGGACGAAGCCAAAGAACATAACTTTAGTTCACTGTTGTCTCCCTACCTCCAAACAGAACACCTCTTCTTGAACCCACATCCCCTTTCAGGAATCATGTCATTTCTCTGCATTCTGTTTGACCTTCAACTGGGTGTACTGCAATTCAGTTCTGCCACTGGCTATCCAGGGTCAGCACAGACCCCACAAGTTAAAGGACATGGTCCCTACCAAAGCCACCCTTTGTATAGACACCAGCCTCACTTCATGGGTTCCCAGGCCACCTAGATTTCTGACCTGGGTTTAAATCTGTGGTTCCCATGACCCTTTCAGGTTCAATAATTCACTAGAATAACTTATAGAACTAGAAAAGCACTCTACTTAAAATCAGTTTGGGGCTGGGATGCTAAATTAGGTAAAATATAGGCAGCCAGACAGGGTGAAGCCCTCAAGGCAGTCAATGCAGAGGATGAGAAACACATTACAACTGTGGCTGGAGGTGCATCTGTTGAAGGCCAGGCCTCAAGATAAAGATGGAATGACCTGGCCTACATACCTCCCCAGGGGATAAGATAATTGGTATCACGTGGCCCAATAAAGTCTAGCTAGAACTCAGTTACCCTGGTGGGTGACCAAGACCCCCTCATCCATCCCTTCCTAGAGAAGGTCTTTGTTCTTTCCATGTACACTTGCAATGTGACCTGCTTCCCCATTGGATCAATATTACCTAAGTGACTGTACTTATAATCTTACTGGTTGGTCATAGTTTTGATCCACGTTGTACCCACCTTGTGATTTTGCTCTATAAAACTTCCTTCGAGAAGTGGGCTAGTTGGCAACCCACTTTTGGGTCCCCTCCTGTCTCTCAGGAGCTCTCTCTCTCAATAAATGTTTCCTACTCTTGGCCTCTGTTGTTCCTCAGAATTCATTCTTTGATTTTGGGGAACACAAACTCGGTGTATCTGACATCCAGCAAGTTGGGAGTTACATTTATTTTCCTTATATCAGAGTGGGACACATTTTATGACTTGGGGCTGAGTATATTTATGTTTTCGGGGAGGTGGAAATCTGGAATTTGTCAATCTGTAGAAAATGGCTCGATTTACAGGTGAAAGGTCCATTTTACAGGAGAAAGGCACGGGCTCAATCTATTGTATTTTTTAAGACTTAGGAATTTAGGAGTAAGTGGCCTAGAAGGGGAAGAAATGTAATCTTGGATAGCTTTCTATCCTGGAGCTGCAATATTTTAAAAGCGCAATTTTAAAATTATGGTTTTGCTTTGCCTCCTTTTGTACCTATCTTTATTTCTTCTACTGTACCCTTCTGTTTCACTACCAGCTTAGTCCAAGATGCTATAATGTCTTGTGAGCACTACTGCAACAGCCTATTGATGTTTCTTCCCTTGATCCTCTGTAGTATATTTCCTGACATGGGAACCAGAATTATCCCTTTAAAATGTTATTTAGATTATGGCCTGCTCAAAACCCTGCAGTATTTTTCCGTCCTTCTCAGAGTAAAAGGGAAAGTCCTTGCAATGACTTGTAGAAGCCCATATGATCTAGCCCCCTGCTACTGGTACTTCTCTAATCACATCATCTACTACTCTCCCTTTCATTGCTTTCTAGCCACACTTGATTTTTGAACATACCAGAAACTTTGCACTTGCTCTTTGGAAAACTCATGATGGCTTGTTCTTGCACTTCCTTTAAGGTCTGTGCTCATGTCATTGTTTCAGTGGAGCTTTCCTAGCCTGCCCTATAAAATACCCACCCATTCTCACATACATCCTCCTCATCTCTCGTTTACTCCTAATATCATCCACGTCTACTGGCTTCACAGAAATTACCTATGATGTTTACTAGGTGACCTTCTAATCAGTAAATTCATTTCTTTTTTTCAGTCTTCAGTCTACCTTGATTCTTGTGGTGCATAACACTACCTCCCCTGTAATGCCACTCTACGACTGACCCACTCTGACTATTCCATCTTGGTCTCTTTCTGTTTCTTCCCATGTCTCAAATGTTGCTTTTCTTTAGAATCTAGTGCTACATTTATTTCCCAGTAGAAACTCTCCTTAGGCAGTGTCATTTCTATATACTTCCTTTGTAGTGATGACCTCTAATTTTGGATCTTTAGGCTTGGCCTTTTTTTGCACTTTAAGATTCAATATCTGACTTTACTGGCATTTCCATCAGAATATCCCATAAGAACCTCAAATTCAACATGTCTGAAACAAAATTCACTATTTTTAAAAAATCATTTGACTTTGTATTGTAGGATAATAATAGAATCTAGTCCCTAGGGTAATTGAAAGGATTGAGTAAGATAATGCATAAAACAAGCTTCAAATTCTGGCAGATAGAAAGCACATAATAAATAGTAATTACTATTATTACATGGTAGTTTCCCCTGTTATATTACAAGATACTTGAGGGCAAGGACCAAGTCCTCAAACCTACCACTTCCTTAATTTGTAATAGATGTTCTTTAAAGGTTGAGTTAAAGTGAATAATAATAATCTATTGAGTATATGGTTTATGTAATCCTCTTATTAGCTTATAAGCTTATTATCTTCTTTATTTAACATTAGATATTTTTTTTCTCTCTAGGTGCATTATGTTGTAATCATTCAAAGGATAACCAAATGTGCCGTGATGTGTGTGAGCAGGTAAGCTTGATGATACTTGTAGATGCTATCAGTTATGTAACTGTTTTTTAAGTTAGTTATGGAGAGATCTGTTGGACAGCACCTTAGCCATGTGATCAGAGTTCAGTCCCATTAATGGAACAAATGTCTGCTGATATGATGCACTGAGAAAGAACACAGTATCTTACAAAGGTTCCTGCCAAAAATGCATAATGCGAATCATGAGAAAACAATCAGGCAAACCTACATTGAGAGGTATTACTCAAAATAACAGCCTAAAGCCTTGAAAATATCAGTTATATTAAAATAATGATATCAGTTATTATAAAAACAAAGAAAGTCTAAGAAACTGTTCCAGATTAAAGGAAACTAAAACCAGGTATGGTGGTATACCCCTATTGTTGCAGCACTTGGGAGGCTGAGGCAGGAGGATAGTGAGTTTGAGGATAGCCTGTCCTACATAAAAAAAGAGAGAGAAGAGGGAGAGGAGAAAGTGAGAGAGAGAATGGGAAGGAGAAAGCCAAAGAGATAAGGCAACTAAGTGCAATCCATTATTCTGGGTGGATCCTGAAATGAAAAGAAAAAAAAGTTCATAAGGGACTTTATTGAGATAAATTGGTAAAATTTGAGTATGGACTGGATTTGCATTAATAATATTATATTGGTTTTGTGATCCTGAATTTGGTCATTTTTGTGGCTATATGCGACAGTGTACACGTTCCAGAGATACATACGTGCTAAGATTTAGGAGTGAATGATCATAATGTCTATAATTAATTCTAAGATGTCTCATCAGTTCATAATAATGATAACTGTATGTTATAGAGAGAGTTAAAACAAATTTTGTGAGACGTTAATAATGGGTGAATCTTAGTGAATACTATGTAGAGGTTGATTGTATTAGTCTTAAAACTTTTTAGATAGAATTTTTCTAGTTGAGCCTTTTTGTGTAAGTTCCACTGTTTATAAAGTCCTACCTTTATTCTGTCATATTAATTGTTTTGTCTAGCCTTAGCACTTGAAAAAGAATAATCTCAGTATTTCTTGAAGTTTTCTACTAAATTGCTGTTAGGAGGTGGAGGCTGGTTGGAGGTATGTCACTGGGGGCATGCCCCAGAAGGGTCTATCTCCTTCTCTGGCTCTTCTCTTTGCTCTCTGCTTCCTGGCTGCCATGAGTTGAGCACCTTTCTTCATCCATACCCCTCTGCCCTCCCATTTCTGCATTGGAGCCAGTCAGCCATGGACTGACACTGGGAACCAAATAAATCTTTCCTCCTTTAAGTTGTGTGTGCCAAGTATCATGTCTCAGTGATGGGACCATGGCTAAGACACTAGTACAGTAATTTCTGGATTTTGTCACTTTCTAAAACTGAGAGAGATACTTACCTGGGACTATACCTTCTATCAAACAGTACTGTGGATTTAGGAAGATTTTGCAGGATACTCTCAGATTGTAAGACATGACAGTTTGTTACCTCATCTAAATAGCTAATAAAGAATTTGGTGATTGTGTTCGTGTCTGTTTGCTCTTTTATTTCCTGCAGTATTTGTTTTATGAAGTTAGGTGCTCCAGTGTTTGGTGCATGTATATTTACAAGTGTTATATTTTCCTGTTAGATTGTTCCCTTAACTAGCATGTATTGACCTTCTTTACCTCTTCTGATCAGTTTTAGCTTGAAGTTTACTTTTGTCTGAGAGTAAAATTGCTACCCCTGCTTACTTCTGGGGCCTTGGTGCATGAAATACTGTTTTCTGTTGTTTGATTTTTAATCTGTGAATGTCTTTTTGGGTTAGATTAGTTTCTTGAATGTAACAGATTGTTGGATTTTGTTTTTTGACCCAGTCTGTGAATCTGCATCTTTTAATTGGGGAGTTGATGTGATTAATGTTGACAGATATTGTTGGAAGGTATTGATTTATTCCTGTCACTACATTCTTTTTCTTGTCTTTTTGAGACAGGGTCTCACTATGCAGTTCAGGCTGGCCTTGAGCTCACTTTGTAGCCCAGGCTGATCTCGAACTTGCAGCGATCCTCCTGCCCTGCCTCAGCCTCCCGAGAGTGCTACTCTAGACTAGTAGGGAGTATTCGAAAAGGGAATATTCTGCATTCTTTTTCTTTTGATGACTCCTTTCTCTCTTTCTTCTTCTCCTTCTTCTTCTTTTTTTTTTTTTTTTTGGGGGGGTTGTTGTTTGTTTATCTATTTGCCTTGTGTTAATTCTATCTGAGTTTTTGGCTTTGTTGTCTCTGTCTAGGATATTATTGAGTATTCTTTTCAGTGCTAGTTTGGTGTATCTCTTTAATTTTTGTTTTTCATGGAATATCCTTAATTCTTTTCTATTTTGAAAGAAAATTTTGTAGGCTGTATTAGTCTGCATTGAAAGTTTGCTTTTAGGGCTTGAAATACTTCACTCCAGGCTCTCCTGGCCTTTAAAGTTTGGTTGAGAAATCCGCTATAATTCTAATGGGCTTTCATTTATTCATGACTTTTTGCTTTTCTCTCACAGCTTTTAAGATTCTGTCTTTTAGTTGGACATCTGGGATTTTGACTAAGATGTATTGTGGGGAGCTTCTTTTTTCATATAATTAGTTGGTATTCTGTAAGCCTCACTTATCTGTATGTTGAAATAGTTCCTCATACTTGGAATATTTTTTATTATGATTTCTATGAACAGATTTTTTATTATATATGTGCTGTCTTCTAGTTTCTGTAACTCAAATTAGCCTTGGATTGGTCTTTTTAGAATCATCTAGTAGCTGTTAGGTAACTTTTTCTTGTTCTCTTACTATTTTTGAAGCTTCTCTGAATAATTTGTTGTAATTTACCATTTTGACTTTTATTTTAGAAACCTTGTCTTCACATTGGTCATTTCTGCAATTTAGAATTCTGTGCCATTTGTTGTTTCCTGAATTTCTATCTGACACCTTTTCACTGAATCTATGTTTTTGTTAAATGTGTCATTCATGTTTTGAACTGTTTAAGTTAGCACTTCCATTTCTTATTTGTTTCTCCCATATCCATACCAGTTTGTATGATAGTTCCATGAACTTTTGGGTCATGTCCTCTTTGAACTCACCAAGTTTCTTCACTTCTTCTTTAATCAATTTGTGAAGCTCTGCTACCTAATACTTCCTTTCCTCTCCATTGGTGCTTCCTGGATCTGCCTTGGGAGAGTGGGGAAACCTTGTGGGCCTTTTGTTGCCTTGTTTCCCCATGTCCGTGGTGTGTGTGTGTGTGTGTGTGTGTGTGTGTGTGTGTGGATACTGGGGGTTGAGATCAAGTAGAGTGAGGAAAGACTGTAGTTGATATGAAGATCTTTTTAGTTATATTCTGCCTTCCAGTGATTTGTTTGTGGCTTCATTTGTCCAAAGGTAGTGCTCATCCTTCAGCTATTCAGATGGTTTGGACACTGTCACTTTGTTGTGAGCAGAAAATTACTACTGGTTATAACAGCATCAACAGACCTGATCATGCATCACTTATGTATGTTAAACCTTACATTTACACTTTCACTCTTTAATCAGTACCCTTTACAACCTATGCTATGTTGTTAGTAGCAGTTAGTCTGTAATATAGAAGGAGAAGGGATGGGAAGAAATGGAGGGATGGTTGAAATGGGTATAAGTTAGTAGGAGGAGAGGTAGATAGGAGAAATAATAATAGGTAAAAAAAGATAGGGATCAGTTTCTGTTGGAAGTCTTTCATACTTAAAGGGTTAGTGTTGAGGGTTTTAAAAAGATATTTCTGGGGGCGGGGTGGGATGTAGGAGGAGGGAGGTATAAATATGGGATTGAGGAAAGCTGCAAGGTTGTCAGAATCTGTTGATATATTTGTGCACCTGTAAGATAGAAAAGAGGCAGGGGAAGACAAGGGGCTAAGTGAAATAAGGAAGAACAAAAAGAATGGAATTTAGTGGACAGATAGTTAATATGAGAGAAGATAGAAAAGACAGAAAGCAGAATATGGGGGGGAACTTGAAAAGAATTTAAAAAGTGGGAGAAACAAGCAAAGAAATTTAAAGAATACTATTGATACAGAAACTAGAATTGAAGAAAAAGGATAGGGAGTAGAAAAGAAAGAAAATAAGAGCTATGTCAAAGCAAAAGAAAAAGAAGAAACAACAGGGCCGGTGAGATAGCTCAGCGGCGTAAGTGCCTGCCTGGCAAGCACGAGGTCCTGAGTTCGACCCCCGGTACCCACAAAGGTACCCACAAAAAAAAAGAAGTAACAACAACAACGAATCTGGAAGGAACCCAGATCACTCAACAGGAGAAGGTACATGGAATTTTCATGTGTCCACTATGCCACAAAGCCTGAGTGTCCACATAATTCCCTTCTTGCCTTAGTCATGGTCAGTCTTCACGCAGCCACACCATTCCCCCTCTTTCCGTGTGCTTTGGGCATGGTTAACTACAGTCTTCTGTCTCTGTCCCACTGCCCGATCATGTCAATTTGAAAGGAGGAAGATGTAAAATAATTTTTCTAATACAGCTCTCCTTTACCTTCTGCCAGTGTCCTTTGACTCCCAGTAGCCTTTGTGCTAGGCAAACCTCTGTGTTCTTGCTTTAGATATTTTCCAACTATTTTGTTGCCAGCAGTTTCCTGTCCCAGCCTGTCCCATTTTCTTTGCGCTCAAATCTCAAACTGACACTGTCTCTCAAGAATTCACCTTTGCAGCCAGCAAGCAGAATCTGCCGTGGTTCCTGGGCTTGGTTTAGAGACTCTTCCCCCAAAGCATGATGATGATAGCAGTTCAGGATTTCCTGCTGACTTGGATTTTCTTTCTTTCTTTTTTTTTTTTCTGTGGGTACTGGGGGTCGACCTCAGGACCTCGCGCGCCAGCAGGTGCCCGTGCCAATGAGCGATATCACCGGCCCTTTTTTCCTATGTGGGTTCCGGGAGTCGAACTTGGGCCCTCGCACTTGCCGGGCAGGCGCTTACGCCGCTGAGCCATCTCACCGGCCCCTGACTCAGGATTTTCTAGTCTTTGTGGAAACAACAGGGAAGAGCTCCTTCTGGACCAACTGATCAGTCCTGTTCCCTCCCCTCTCCAGGGATGCTGCCCATGGTAGAGCCCTGCTAAGGCCAGTGGACTCAGCGAGTGCTGTTTGCTGTGTTTATCCTTTCTGTCTGGGGTGGGCAGGACTTTCCTCCCCCAAGATGAGCACTGGAGAGGATGCCACAGGGATGCAGCTTTCCCCAGTGTTGGGGTGAGGGGATGATGGGGAGAAGAAATGGATATATGCAGTTTGTCCCAGGCGTCTAGCCTCTGCGGCGCTCGTTAGTTCCCTTGGGTTATTTGTACACTTTCAAAGTAGCTCCTCACCAGAGGAGCAAGGGTGGGGGCACTGCTTCCTCTGTTCAGTGATCCAGATACTTGGTTTGATCTACATGTATCGTCTTTCAGATTAATTTTCCTTTTGAGGGTGTATCTCCTCTGCTTCAGATCACTGTATTTTCGGTGAGTCTTCTCTGTATCTCTGGTATGACTCCTCTAGTCAACCATGTTGACTCTCTCCCCCTACCCCCAGCCCTTTTTTGTTTTTCATTTTGAGACAGGGTCTTCATAAAATTTGCTCAGGCAGCCCTTGATTTTGGAATCCTCCTGCCTTAGCCTGTTGAGTGATTGGTATTACAGGCCTGCACACAGTACTTAGCATTAAGTTTTTTTATATAAAAAAATTCTCAAACTTATAAAAATGTATTCAGTTTTTACGTACATTGTAGGTTCCTGACTGTTATAAAGTCTTTGAATATAAGGATATTATGTCTTATTCATGTGTTGTACTTATGACCTGGCTCATGGAAGTTGATCAGTGAATATTTGCAAGTTGACTAGTGAAGAAATGAGTGCAAAAAAAGAAAAAATTGGAGAAGTTAGTGAAGAAAATGAAGATTTGTCTCGAAATGAATGGTTTGCTTCCTTGACAATAGGGGAAATAAATTATGAAAGAGAGAGAAGATACATATGAGTAAAAGGAAAATCAAATTTAGGATTTTGAGCTCTGTGATCTGATTATTTCTGGCTTGAGTGGCTAGAAGCTGGGTTATGGATTTTTTTGTTCTTAAGGGATTTGTATAATGATAGTATATATTCATCCTTTTTTAAAGATATGATTACCAGTAGTTCAGTCTGAAAAGGAATCACTTATAATCAAGTCTACATTATTATCTGAAAATATATATATGCTGATTTTTTAAACTAAATGTATTCTTGATAAGTATGTTTCTCCGTTTAATTCATTCTACTTTATAGAATCATAATTTAGAGACAGAAGAGACCTGCTAGATTATCTGAATTCTTAATTTTTCTCATTAGCTCTTCAGAAAACTGGAACTTAGGAACTAAATTCTATTTTATTTCCTCTATGTGCCAAGCCCTGTGCTGTACTTCTTTATATGCTTTATTTCATTTGATTTCACACCAAGCCCTTGAAGGAGGTAATGTCCTCTGCATTTTATAGTTAAGGAAATTGAGATAGAGAAAAGTTACATGGATCCCCAGGCCAGTGATTTGAAGTGTAAGGACTCAGCCAAAAGTGTCTGATTACACAGTCTGCACTCTTAGCCACAAGGACATAACCACCTCCTGTAAGGCCAAGTTGGTTGTCCAGTTACTGAAAATACATTATTTGTGATCTCAGTTTCATGTGTTTTCTATTGTTCTAACCTGTTTCAAGTGCTTAAAAGGTTTTGGTTTTTTGTTGATTTTGAGGAGAGATAGAACTGAGGGATGCTGGGATAAATTTGAAAGCATATCTTTATGTTCTCATTCTACTACCATTGTCATATATATTTCTTTCTTGCTTTTATTCTTTTTTGTCTTTCATTGTTATCTTTCTTTTACCCATTTATTACTCTTTATCCATTTATAATAGAAAATTTCAAATACATACAAAGGTAGGAAAAAAAGAATAGTGAACCCTACTATTCAGCTTAAATATTGAACTGTGTATCACTCATACCCTCCTGTTTTCTTTTCATTCCCTTTCCTCTATTTGCCCCCATTATATCGAGGGAAATCTCAATTGTCATATCACTTGATCTGTAAACTTTCAGTTTGTATCTGTAAATTCTGAGGACTCATTTAAAAAAGAGACCAAAAAAACAAAATAGGGCTGAGGGTATAGCTTGGTGGTGGAGAAGAGACCATGCCTAGCATGCATAAGGGCTCTGGGTTTGATACCCCTAGAAACACACACACACACACACACACACACAAACTCCATACCATTATCACTTCTTTGGAAATGTAGTAATATCTAGTTACTATTCAAATTTATTTATTATTTCATAAGGCTTGCTTTTAGTTTGGATCAGGATCTGGGTGAGTTTGTATTTATCTCAATCAACGAGTTAAGCAATTTGCAATTGAGTATCTTTTCATTTGTAAGTTTCTCTATTTGGTCAATAAATTTGATTGTTTATACTGTAGAGTTTCGCTGTCCAAACTTTGCTGTTCAGGTCTCTTTCGTGTGTTGGTTTGGTTTGGTTTATTGTAGTACTGGGGGTTGAATCCAGGGCCTTGCACATGCTAAGCAAGCTGTACCACTGACCTACATCACCAGCCCTTTTTTATTTTGTGACAGGGTCTAACTAAATTGCTGTGCCAATTATTCTTAATTGTCAAAGAGACTCGGAGAGGTGATTGGATCATAGGGGAATATATACATCCGTGGATTAATCCATTGATGTTCATACCTGAATGTGCTGTTATAAGGGGGGGCCCAATTGGAGGTGGGTCACTGTGTCGTGCCTTTGAAGGGTATATCTTTCTTTCTGGCTCTTTCCCTGTGCTCTGCTTCCTGGCTGAAATGGGTTGAACAGTGTTCCTGCACCAGGTTTTTCTGCCATGCTGTTTCTGCCTTGCAGCCAGCTGATAATGGACTGAACCCTCAGAAGCCCAAAGTCAAAATAAATTCCTTTAAGTTGCAGGTGTGAGATATTTTTTCCCAGCAACAGAAAAGCTGACTCAAACAGTTGCCCATTCTGACCTTGAACTTGTAGTCCTCCTCTTGCCTCAGCCTCCTATGCAGTTGAGATTATAGGCATACACCACTGTTCCTAGCTCTGTGGTATCATTTAATGTATCCCTCTTTCTTCTATATTCCTTAATAATTGGTAGTTAGATTTAGAGCAGAGTTGTCCAAGAATACTTTCTACAATTGTGAAAATAGTCTTTATGTATGTGTTAGCCTCTAGCCACTTGTGCCAAGTGAACATTTGAAATGTGACTAAGGAGATCAAGGAGTGAAGTTTTCACTTTATTTAATATTAATTGATTTAAGTTTAAATTTAAAAGTTACACATAACTCGGCAGCTTCTACCTTATGAGACAGATCTAGAGACTGCATCAGAGTGAAGTAAGGTTTCATTTTTGTTTTGTGTATTAGGCAAGTCTTTCCCATAAAGAGTCTTGTATCTAATTGTCTCTTTTTGTGATGTTAACAGTCACTGTTGATAATTGCCTAAATGCATCAGTTCACTAGAGCTTGAAAAATGGTAATATTCTAACTCTTTTTACTTCCTGAGTATATTTGGTAGTTTTGGTAAAAAATGGCTACTAAATAAGTTAACTAGAGATAAATCCTTTGTTGTTGTCCTTAGCATTCATGGATTTTAGTCTCTCAACTATTTATAGATAACCATGAAGATCAGTTTGATATATGTACTGATTTATAATTTACTGACCCACTAATTAATTGCATTAGTTAAATTCTTTTACAGCAGTGATGCATTTAGCCAGATGAGTTCCTTGTCAGTTCTTCAGCATCTGTATTAAAAGATGGCTTTGTTTCTATTTTATGTCATTTTATGGAGAGCTTAATAATAATGCTATTCACCAGTTTCATCTTTACCAATATCAAGGGTATGACATAGTTTATTTTTAAATTGTCATCATTTCAATGTATAGAACAGGTTACATAAATTAAAGATTTTTTCTCCTTTTTCTTTCTCTCTTTGTCCAGCCCCAGCTTCAGTAGATTGGTAGTCTTGTTTTTTCCACCTTTGGGTGATAGAAAAAGATGTGATTGCTATATTTGGACTTTCTTGATTATTTGCCAAACTAACCAACCTTTTAAGAAACATTACCTCAGCTTAATTTAGATCCTTCTGAGAAGTTTCCATTTATAAAAGAAGTTGGAATATACTCTATATAACTGATAAATCTTGAGGATAATAAATTTTACCTCTTCTTATTTGAAAAAAAAAACCACAAAATCTTTTTTTTTGTCCAATAGATTTTCTCCTCAAAAAGTGAATCCCGACTGAAACATCTGTTACAACGAGCCCCAGATTATTGCCCAGAAACAATGGTAAGTCTTACTTAACTAGGGAAGCTTTTGTCTAAATGAAACCATCTAATGATTTTTTTTAAGATTTAGCCAATTATTTAATGTGTTTGGGATTTGTGGTCCATGTAAAATGTTAGATTTAGCAACATACAGTATTTTTAAACAATCTTCACACAGATAGATAGGCTATTATCATCTTTTTATCTATTTTAGGATGTAGGTCAAAAAATAATCTTAAATATAAATGTATTCCAATGTTTAGATTTTACTGTAATATTTTATCTGGAATTTGGAATTTTATTATTGTGTTTTTACTAATTTTATGAAAACTATAATAACTAAATCTGTATGTGTCTTTATTTTGAAGAGTTGAATTGAGGACAAGGGAAAATGTATGACATATTATTCCTATCCCCACTTTCTGGCATACCATACATATATTGCTTCCCTATCAGAATCAAGTAATTTAACATGTTTCCAGGGCTTGGGCTGACCTCAGTGTTTGGGTGGTCATGGACCAGGCCAAGAAAGCCTGAGCTTGCATGAAAGCTGTGGAAGGGAAAAAAGTTGACAGCTAAACAGGTCTGACTGACATATTTTCCTTAAGTCATTCAGCAGGATACTTTTGTCTCTGATTGGAGCCAGTATCCTGGGTAACCAGATTGGTCCTCAGTACCTTTAGAGAGAAAGTAGGAAAAGAATAAGCAATGTTTTTGTATCTCGGTTTTTTAATTTTTATTTTTCCTGAATGATGTGCATTTAGCCTAGAACATGGATTGTAGGGACCCAGCCATAACCAAATTACAGTAACTGTACTATAGAGATAAATTATCATCTGTAGAAACTGATTATCTACATAAGAGATTTTTGGTGATTATACTTTCAGGTTGAAATATGGAATTGTATGAATTCATCTTTGCCAGGTAAGCAATAGCAATGTAACATTTTAATTTGAAAAACTTATTTTATGGATGTAAAATCTGTGTCATAGTCCTGCAAGCTAATTTATACTCTGGAATTTTTTTTCTCTCCTCTTCCAACACTCAAATTTTTACGTATATAATTTATTCTCACTAAGTTCATTCCTTAACTTTGCACTCTGGTATCCATTTCACCCATTCTCCTGAATCTAGTCTTTGCAAGACCGCTAGCATCTGATTCCTATATCTTATGGCTTTTTCTCAGTATTTACTCTTGGATTTTATTAACTTTTTTTTTTTTTTTTTTGAAACCAGGAATTGAACCCAGTTCCTTGCGTTTGCCAGGCAGGCGCTGTGCCACTGAGCTATATCCCAGGCCCTGATTTTATTGACTTGTATTGACCTTCTTTATGACTTCACCTTGGCCTTAGGATCTTATTCTCTCTTACCTTTCCCCTCTTACCTGCCACAGGACTACAGCTATTCTTATGTGTGGTATTCTTCCCTTCTTTCTCTACCCTCACCCTCATAATCTCATTTCTTTAAGAATGGTTATCAGCTCTAGAAAGGGAACTCTTAAATCTTATTTGTTGTTTGTGACTTACAGACATCTCTACCTGCATTTCTGCATCCAGGTGGCATCCGAAGTGCAAATCCAAAATCAAACACATAACTGCCCTTGCTGAGAATGACGCTAGATTTGAAATTCGCAAGTTATCTTTGATTCCTTTTTCTTCTAGTCCTGTTGACTGTCCTCTTGCAAAACCTTGCATCTGTCTTTATTCCTAATTCAAGTCTTTGTAGAATAGAATAAAAGGATTACTGTTTCAACATGTAGATTCTATTCACAATTCTGTCTAACGTGAGAGATTCTGAAAAGCAACAAAGATTCAGAGGAAACTTTGCTACGCAGTAGAGCTAGATGGGAGTCTGTTGGTCTTTGTACTCTTAAAACATGGAGGTAGGGCCGGTGAGATAGCTCAGCGGCATAAGCGCCTGCCTGGCAAACATGAGGTCCTGAGTTCGACTCCCGGAACCCACATACGAAAAAAGGGCCGGTGATATCGCTCAGCGGCACTGGCGCCTGTTGGCGCGCGAGGTCCTGAGTTCGACCCCCAGTACCCACAAAAAACAAACAAACAAACATGGAGGTAAGGAAGCTTATATGCAATCTTCTTAGTCAATTTTTATAGCTGAAGTGGTTTTGAGGACAATTTTGAGAAATTTGTAGGTCTATAAACCATTTTTTGCTTTCATTCATTTTGCTGTTTTTTAGTAGAATGCTTCTGTTTGTCATATTAAGCCCTAGCTCCATTTAGAGAACTATATTACCTATTGCCTTGAATCCTTGCCATTTTTTCCAAACATAAATAACAATCTAATGCAGATGTGGATTTGCAGAATCTGTGTATTACATGGAAGTAGCATAAAGCATTTTTTAAAGCAAGGAATTTGCACATCCTTTCAAGCTTGTCTTCTCTTTTCATGATTATTTCGTCTCCTTTTATAGTAATGTCTTCTATCTCCTAATTTTATACTCGGAGTCATTTGTTGACATTGATAGTTGCAGAAGGGATGTAAAAACATATTAAAAGGGTTTTTTTATGTATTATCTTTTGATTTCACAGTAATTTGGTTAAATCACTGCTGTGCATAAATTGAACCAAAATAGTGCATAGTAATTTTGCTCAGTGATTAAGTGTGCCCATCAAAGCAAGGCTTGGCTCACAAAATTTATTCCTGCATGTTTTTTGAGCACTGGGGGTGCTTTTCTGGGGTTGTTTTGTTGGTGGGGATCAAATGTAGGGCCTTGCACATGCTGGGCAAGCACTCTACCACTGAGCTATGCCCCCAGTTCCTAAGTATGTTTTAAAACAGAGTCATGGTTTTTATGCTCTTAATGTGTAATATTTTGAACAGAATAATACTTGTGCTCCTTTTTTGTTTGCTTGTCAATAAGTTAAATTAGAAATTTTGCCTCTGATTCATAGTCTGAAAATAAAGGAGCAGCCTTTCCCGTAATTTTTTTATTCTGTATGTCCTCTGATAGAGATACTAACCTACATAAAAGTTAAAATTACTTAAAGAGAGTTAAGGGGGAGCAAAAAAGAGAAAAATACAAAGGACCTGGTAAGTATGCTGTGGAGGACCCTAAAGACTAGGGGTGATAGCATTGGGAGTAAGGATGAAGAGGTCTAAATAATTTTGAGGTCCTGCTGTCACTACTTATGACCAAAATTTTGAACATTTTTAAGGTGTGTTTAAGAAGTCTGACGGCTGGGTTGGCTTAGGCTGCTGTGAGCTGGCGATTGCCTTGGAGTGTCGACAGGCATGCAAGCAGGTAACAGTGGGCAGTTGGGCTTTTTAAGCATCATGGAATACAGCTTGGATTTTAGATGTGCATATCTTTTAGGCCTTGCCTACTTCATAGCTTTGGAGAGACGACCCACAGAAACTGCAAATTTAGCATTTCTTGCATAGACCATTTCCTTTTAGATTGCTGCTTTTTCAGTTATGGCTGCTGGATGTAAGACCCTCAGCTATCTCTTATATACTTTCTTACCTTTCCCTCTCTCTACTATGCAAATAAAGAATTTTATAAGAATCAAGACCTTCCATACTTTGTTCCAAGGTCATGCTGAGTCATTGCTGACCGACTCCAAGTGTTCATATGAACATTGAATATGCTTGGATGAGAGCACACAGTTGGTTTATTTCATTTTCATCTTCCCTTCTCCCTGCAGCTTTCTCCTGAGCACATTCTCATATCTCCTATCTGTTCCTAAGGGGAGTGTGACTCCTATAGTGAGTTTGGCTTCTCTTCTCTAGTCCAGTTGTAGTTAGGCCCCTGAGTTCTCCTTCACTGCGTGTATTCATAGTGGTACCTCAGAATGGGAAAACCGACCTCCTAGCTTTCCACTTCAAGTGGCAGAAGTACTTACCTGGGAAACTAGTTGTTCAGATGATTGTTTAAATGGATCTGAAACCACAACAACTGAGAAGCCTTCTCTTAAATTTTTTTTCTAGGGACTGGTCTTTGACAGGAGTATTGGAGACATGGTATTACACAGACCAGTGTATTGCAGCCTGTGCAACACTCTTTGGGCAGTACATGGCCTAGAGCTAGCTGCTGCTGTCTCTATATACTGAAGTGGAACTGAGTGGTAGAAAATTTGGACTATAACAGGTCTAGTGAGACATACAGCATCTGCCAGCCCATTCTGCTTCTTGCCTTCCCCATCCTCACCAGCTGGCTTCTTCTAAACTGCATGGGCCTAGGTGATAGACTAGGAAGAAAGAAAACAAGGGACCCAGAGCCCATGTCCCTGGAACTGTATCTGTAAGTGAAGGTTGATGTCATGTGAAAGAATAACCACCTATCAGCAGATTTGTTTTGGCTTGTTTTATTTAAAAGTATGTACTTTAAGTATAGTAAATAACTTTCTGTTTCTTTGAGCATCAGTTTCCTAATCTGTAGAGGGGATAATATCTTCTTTATAAACTTGTTAAGAAAAGTACATAAAAATAACCTTTGTTGTTGGGCCGGTGAGATGGCTCAGCGGCGTAAGCACCTGCCCGGCAAGCGCGAGGTCCTGAGTTCGACTCCTGGTACCCACCCAAAAAAAAAAAAAGTAACCTTTGTTAAATGCCTGGCATAGTACTCATCACTTCTTTAGTCACCCTCTCCATTATAAATGGTACTTTTCTGAGGGAATTGGGCCAGTACATTCACTATAAAAGCTTTGAATATGAAGGGTTAAAGAAAAAGCAAAATAAAAGTGTCCTGGCAGAGCTTCACAAGAAAATTTGCTGTGGCAAAGCTTCACAAGAAAATTTGCTAGATCAGAATTCAGTTTAAAAAAAAAAGTCCTCTGATTTACATTGCCTTCAAAGTCATCTAGTTTCCTAAATAACAAAAGAACCATGTTATTATTATGTAAGATTAAAACCATAAAAGTTAGAGTGACGCTCTAGCATATTGAATAGTTCCTATTGCTTGTTTTAAAGATATTGCATGAAATTTGTTACATTTTGAGAACTTCTAAGTATTTGAGTGTAAGGTTTTCCTTAATGAAATAAAGAATATTACACCAGCAATCAACATATACTAATTTCTATTCTTTTTGTCCTGTGCCAAATAGCGTGTATAATAAATTAATGGAGAAATTTGTTGGTTTTTAGGCATCTTCAAAGAGTGATATCTCCAAAGTTTGCAGAAAAGAGTATGAGGTACGGATTTTATTTAACAAATTTGGATAGACTATTCAGATGTTATCAGAATTGACAAAATCGGTTAAATTTTTAAAATGGATTCATTTTTTAACCAAATCTATTTTATCTTGCAAACAATTTAGCCTTGACAAAAATGTCATTTACTTTGTTTAAAAATATTATAACTTTAATTTATTTTTGTTGAACCTAAGTATTCATTTTTTAAGTGCCTAAATTTCATAGACAAAGGACTTACAATGTTTTCATAACAAAAAAACTGGTGCTGTGGATTGTGTAATAGTTTTTCTCAGGTTCTGTATCCTCTTTTGCCCCTTTTCCTATCTCTTAACCCATCAAGGTGTCCATTTTTAAAAAACTATTTCTATCTTGAAGAAATGTAAACCAAGAAACAAAATCACACTGCCAGTCTGAGTAACTTCAAACTTCACAAACATCCTGTATTTTGGGGAAAAAATACTGAGTTACAAAGGCTGCATTAAATCTGAAACTCTTGTCTCCAAAAATGGGATTTCAAGCATTGTGGTATCTAGATTTGAGAGATATTAGAGCAAGAGTAGAGAGGGTAGAGGAGGAATACACCATGCATGTATGTGCAGATAATTGTCCTTCATGTGAAAGGGCTTCTTTGGGGGGCTACCTTGTTTATTTTCTAGAACTTGTTAAATGAGACAATTTTATTGTTTTTCGTAGTGTAAGGCCAGCGCCTTGTAATTAAGGAGACTTGAGTGCACATGCCTCATTCATCATTTTTATAACTAAACATTGGGATTTCTATTGCTTTTAATAGTGTGTGTTCTCTAGGACAAGAAAGAATAACTCTCATAACTGCTTCTAGATTATAGTTCTAATTTTTTTCTTTTCTCAAAGCCTATAATTATATCTCTTGATTAACATTTTTCAACTGGAGAGTCTTATATATCTTTTGTCCCTTTGTAGCATTTGCTAAGTTATATTTGTTCCTCTGAAGCAGATTTCCAAATTAACTACAGCTCTCCTCTGTGCTTATTGAAAGGAACCTTGTTACAAAGAACTAAAAGGTCCATCCTTCCCTCCTTTCTCCCTCCCTCTCTCCTTCCCTTCCTTTCCTTTCCTTTCCCTCTCTCCCTCTCCCTTTTCTTCTCTTCTCTTTTTTCTTTCTTTCTTTCTTTCTTTCTTTCTTTCTTTCTTTCTTTCTTTCTTTCTTTCTTTCTTTCTTTTCTTTCTTTCTTTCCTTCCTTCCTTCCTTCCTTCCTTCTTTCTTTTCTTTTCTTTCTTTTCTTTCTTTCTTCTCTCTCTCCTTTTCTTTTCTTCTTTCCCCTTATCTTTCTACCTTTGAAATGACCCTGTTTTGGTTTCTCTTGAACAAAGTGGCTAACTGAAAATTCCTTCTTTTCTCCCACATGATGTCTGACACTGTCCATCTCCTGTAGCCTGTCCTCCATTATTTTAGTGTGCTTCCTTCTCTTGTCTGGATTTCTGCATTGCCCTAGGAAGTCTGCCAGTTTGTGTTGATGAAGGACGGGACAGGAAAGGTAAGAGAGACAAACACTGTCCTATGATAGAAATCCTAGGAATGGCTTGATTTTCCCAGCCTATCCTCTCTTACTTACCTAGAATTAAGCAACCATTAAAGAGTTTACATAACAAGAGCATTCTTTATTTTTATATTAAAAGCTGACCCCTCTGGGAGGCTGAGGCAGAAGGATTGCAAGTTTGAGCCCAGCCCAATCTTGGCAATTTAGTGGCTTAGGGAGACCCTGTCTCAAAATAAATAATAAAAAAAAGGGCTGGGGAAGTAGCCCAGTGGAAAGGCCCTGGGTTCAATCCTCAGTACTGAAAAAAACAACAAAAAAAAACTGTTCTCACAAATATTCAGGGTAATTCAATACTCGATTTCATTTCTTACAGTATATGTTATTTAAAAATAAAAAGAGAGGCAAGAGCACTTTAATGCAAGAAGAAGATTCTACATTATAAACCCCAAGAAACTGTGTCTGTCATGATTGTTGAAGTCTAGTCTGGAGATAGTGTATTTTTTATAAATTGTGTAAATTTGATGTGACACAGCCTATTTTAATGCAGAACAATATCAGAGTAATGTATAAACCTGGGCTTTTAGTATCTTTTTCCTGGAATAGTCCTTGGGGTGAACTTCTAGATGTTGAATCCATACTGTAGGCTTACAATTTTAGGAATAGCATTTACCCTGAAGGATGATTTTGTGTAGTTTGATTAGAGATGCAGAGACTGGGTAATTACATTGGGAGGAACTAATAATTATCCTTACTGGAAAATGGCTGTAAGTTCATATTGAGGGGATTTTCTAAGAAATTTGTTTAAATGAATAAAGTTTTAAAAATTTGGGCCGGTGAGATGGCTCAGCGGCTTAAGCGCCTGCCCGGCAAGCGTGAGGGCCCTAGTTCGACTCCCGGAACCCACATACGAAAAGGGGGCCGGTGATATCGCTCAGTGGCACGGGCGCCTGCTGGCGCGCAAGGTCCTGAGGTCGACCCCCCGGTACCCACAAAAAAAAAAAAAAAAAAAAATTTGATGCCATTTAAGATTCTATTTTGTCATAACCTAAGGTAAATCAATTAAATGTGAAGCACTGCTCTGATTTTATGGAGTCTAGTGTCCTTATGTGAATCAGCGGTCTTTATTGAATACTGAGAGACAGTTTTATATATTAGAGTAAGCCTTTAGAGTAAAGTACACTTTAGAGTAAGCCTTAGGTTAGAATTCTGGTTAAGCAAGTTAAAATCCCTGAACATCAAATACTAAAGAATTATCTTTAATTGAATAAATTAATTAAAATACATACTGCACACACAAGGGCTCAGGGAAATTAAAAGCAGAGCAAGTGTGTTGGGAGTTATCAGGAAAAACTTTGCAAAACAGAGGGGCCTGAAAAGATGGGTATGATTTAGTTAAGAAGGCTGCGGATCAGAGGCACACTAGCAGAAGTACTCATGGCTTACACAGAGGACAAAAACAAAATAGGCCTATTTTGGGCTGAGAGTCTGTGCTTGAATAGGTAAAGCAGACTAGATCTGGAATGTTGACATTTTGGAGCTCAACCTATTAAATGATGATGAAGATTTTGTAAAAGAAGACTAATGTAACAAAGCCAGTATTTTAGAAAGCTTAAAGTCTCAGCTGTGTGCAGGCTGTTTAGACGTTCCAAATCCTTCTTAGAAGCTTAGCTAAAAAGAGGTAAGACCCAGAACTAGGATGATAGCAATAGAGTTCTGTATTCAAAAATAAATCAGAGATTTGAAGGCAGAATCTATCAACAGGGTTTGTTATGATGGATTGACTATAATGGATGATGTTCAAGGAGACAGAATAATTCTTTGAAGCCTAGTTTACTGGCATACATTCACTATTCTGTGCTTGAAGGCACTATATTGTATATAGAGCTTCCTTTCTGGAAATAGGGGCTGACTCAATGCCTACACCAGTCCTCCAGGATGAATAATGTTAAATGGCAGCTTAATTTCCTAGAAAGGAAATATGCAATACCCAGGCCAAAAACTTAAGTGAAGCCGGAATAGTGCCGCAAACCTATAACTCCAGCTAATTGGGAGGCTGAGGTAGGAGAATCACAAAATCAAGCCCAACTCAGGCAACTTAGCAAAACCCTGTCTGAAAATAAAATAAAATAATACGGTTGGGAAGAACCAACAGCCCTGGCTTCCACCACCAGTATGGGAGTGAAGGGTTTGGGGGAGGGCACTTACATGAAGATAGGAATCCAGAAAAGTAAAGACACTGAAGAAGATATTAGCCTTAAGGACATTTGCTGAATCAGTTTTCACAGCTTTGTAGCTTTATGGAGGTCAGAAGTCAAGAGATAAATCTTGGTTCTGATTGATAGTAGAAAATGTAATTGAAGTCCCCTTCCCTTCCCACCAGTAAGTTTGGAATCCCAAAGTATGCTCATCTCCCCTACAAGGAAAATTGTTTCTCTCAAACCGTAATATTGTCTCCTTTGAAAACTGATAACTGTATATAAGCTGGCCTTCACTTGAGTTTGTGGCCCAAATCATACTGTTTCTAAAACCTCACACCGAGAATTTATTTAAAGTGACTCTAAAATGGTAGTGTCTCTTTAGTGCCTGGGACAAGCTAACACAGATCCTCTATGGAAGACCTAATCATTATTTCATACTCCTTGGGATTTCTCCAGATAATGTTGTAAGGAAAATAAGCAATTACAATAAATACATCACAAAGTGCATCAGCAGAAAACAAGACTCATCAAACAAGAGCAGTCAGAAATAGTGTTGAACAGAACAGGACCTGAAGTTATCAGGTGCAGGCCAGAAAATGTTTAAGAAATAAAAATAGTCTTGGAAATGCGAAGAACAAGCATTATTAAAAACAGATTTCCAAAAAAAATAGAATTGAAATAAAAGCACAGTGGATAAGTGTTGTACTTAATTAGATAAGTGAACTGGAAGCTAGAACTAGGAAAATTACATAGAAAAGCGGCACAAAGGGATATGAGGCTAAAGGGTAAGAGAAAGGATAGTGAGGAAGTATTCTAATTGGAGTACAAGAAGAAAAAGTATGGGCAGAGACATTGTTTCAAAAACCTAACAAATCCCCAACAAGTTAAAAAAAAAATCTACAAATTATAAACACACAACATGGCTATATTAATTAGGATTCTCTAGAGGAATGGAAAATATAATTATGCAAAGAGATTTATTAGGTAGGCTTCAGGGATCAGAGGTGGAAGACACCACAGTGGTCATCTGCAGGATCAGAGGTGGAAGAATCCACCGTGACTGTCAACACACTGAAGAGCCCAGAGGATTCAGCAGCTGCTCAGCCCAAGGAGATGGAAGCTGCAGAACAAGAGAGATTAAGGATGCAGCACCAGTCCAAGGCCAAGGGCCTAGTAGCTCACTTGCTGGTGCAAGTCTGCGTTGGAAGACTGAGGAAACTGGAGGCTGATGTCCAGAGATGATGGCAAAGACTTAGAGCTCTTCCAAAACAGGGACACTTCCTTCTTTTCTCTTTTGTCCAGTCCGGGCTACAAGCCTGTTGGTTGATGCCACCCACGTGTTGGGTGAGTCTCCCTCAGTTTGCTGGCCTACCTTCCATCATCCACAGACACAAAGAACTGTGCTTTGTAATTTGCTAGACATTCCTTAATCCATTCAAGTTGACAGACGTATCATAATTAATGGTCACAGTAGCCAAAAATCTTGAAAGCAGTCAGAAGGAAAGGCATCCCTTCAAGAGACCAATAGCTGATTCCCCAGTGGCAAGAGAGAAAGCCAGAAGACAGCAGAATGATACCTAAATAGTACTGAAAGAAAATAACTATCAGTCTAGAATTCTGTATCTACCAAAAACATTTGTCAAGACGACAGTAAGATATTTCTAGACAACAAAAACAGAATTGCCATTACTAGACCCTTTCTAGAAGTTTTCCTCTGAAGGAAGATCTGAAAGATCCACTTCAAATGGAAAATTATTTGAAATGCAAAGGGAATGTGAAAATAGAAAGTGTATAAATTAAAGAACACAGATTAAAACAGTAATGAACTATTGAATTTTTAAAAAATTATAGCAACAATAGCATGTGCACTGGGAAGGGGCTAAATAAGAAACACTGAATTTTAGGTATTTTTAATGTAAAGACTGTATCTCAGAGGTGACTAGGAATACAAGATTAGAGATGAGAGATGTTATTTTTATGGCTACAGTCAATCTTGAAGTAACCCTTGAACCTTGAAAGTAAATGAAAACTCCGTGAAATATAGAGAACTGGTTTTGCCTGGGTTGTCAAGATCGCTTTTTTTTTTTGGTGTGTGTGTGCGTGGTACAGGGGATTGAATCCAAGGCCTCCATATGGAGTTACTTCCCCAGACCTTTGGGACTCAAACTTGCTATCCTCCTGCCTCAGCCTCTCAGAATGTTGGGATTATAGGAGTACACCGCCACACCTAGACAAGATTGCTTCTTTAAGGAATTGAAAGAGTAAGACTCTGATACTGACATTTCATATCAGTGCCCAGAATAGAATGAGATGTTACCAAAAAAAGATCATCCTATCAATAGAAATATTCAAGCAACAGCTTACTGTTTTTACATATTGTGGAGTGGATTTCAGCAATGGACAGGAAATTTTACTAATGATCTCTCTTCCAATTCTTCAGTTCACTTATTTTGACTAACAACTGAGAAAGAATACTTCCTTCAGTAATTAAGAATTACACCTATTTGATTGGGATTCACCAGCTTTGGTCTATAAAAGCTACCAAAATCAACCATTAGCCTAATAATTCCTACGTAAACATGTTCAGCTATCATGGACCTGCTCATTTTCACAAGCATGGACCTTGGCTCACCTAAAAGTATTGGTTAGGCAACATGAAATTCATGCTCTGCTAGAACCTGAGGTCGTATTCAAAATGTTCAACAGCTGGAGTGAAATGGACACCAACAATCAGAACAGACGCTGGCTGTAAACCACAGGTACAACCGTATTAGTGCACATTGGCTGATTAGGACGAAAGTAAACACAAACTCATGTTTTCCATGAGGTTTGAGACATAAAGTGTAGATATTTTTTGCATAGCTTTTGTCCACACCTTAGTTGTGCTCCTTTCTTCTGACCACCAAGATGGTGTTTTTATTTTTATTTTTTTTATTTTTATTTATTTATTTAGTTATTGTGGGTACCGAGGGTCGAACTCAGGACCTCACGTGCCAGCAGGTGCCCGTGCCGCTGAGCGATATCACCAGCCTTTTTTTCACATGTGGGTTCCGGGAGTCGAACTCAGGCCCTCGCACTTGCCAGGCAGGTGCTTATGCCGCTGAGCTATCTCACCGGCCCTATTTTTTTAATTTTGATTATTGATAGTTACTCTATTTCTTGGGATATCAGAATGAACATCATTAAGATTGCGTGGGGCTAGTGAATTTCCGGAGACCTGACAATGGCCGTAAAGTGAGAAGATAAACTTTTCATTTAAGATTCATAATTCTATTTCATACCTTTAATGTCAGACATTATCTGTCAGTCTCTTAACATAATGACTGTAACTATAAATAACTTTCCAATTGCTGCAGGATCCATTGAAATACAGTGCTACAAATTTGCCATCAGACTTCTCTGGGTTTTTAGTTATATTCTTTTCAGAAATTCATTTTTATTTCTCTTCGTTATTTCCTGGCTTCCTTCAGTCTAATTATTTGCTGTTATTTCGTTAAGGAAGGTGAGAAACTATGAAGGAAAACCACTAGAAGGTATTTCTGTGAGAACTTTTTTTTT
This sequence comes from Erethizon dorsatum, assembly GCA_028451465.1. Classification (NCBI taxonomy): domain Eukaryota; kingdom Metazoa; phylum Chordata; class Mammalia; order Rodentia; family Erethizontidae; genus Erethizon; species Erethizon dorsatum. The sequence continues at coordinate 38,473,403 of CM051822.1, read as the reverse complement.
TTAATCTTAAAGCAGTTAAATATTAAGATTATTTAAAATAAATAGTTGCTAGCCAATATCATACTAAATGGCCAAAAACTGAAAGCCTTCCCTCTAAAATCAGGAACAAGACAAGGATGTCCACTGTCCCCACTCTTATTCAACATAGTTCTGGAAACTTTAGCCAGAGCGATTAGACAAGAGAAAGAAATAAAAGGAATAATGATTGGAAAGGAAGAAGTTAAATTATCATTATTTGCAGATGACATGATACTCTACACAGAAGACCCCAAAAACTCCACTAAAAAACTGCTAGATTTGATAAGCAAATTCAGTAGTGTAGCTGGATACAAAGTCAATACTCAAAAGTCAATAGCCTTCCTGTACACAAATAACAAACTTACTGAAAGAGAAATTAGGGAAACAATACCTTTCACAATAACATCCAAAAAAATGAAATACCTAGGAATCAACCTCACGAAGGATGTAAAAGACCTCTATACTGAAAACTACAGTACTCTGAAAAAGGAGATTGAAGAGGATATCAGAAAATGGAAAGATATCCCTTGCTCCTGGATAGGAAGAACCAATATAGTGAAAATGGCCATACTTCCAAAATTGTTATACAGATTTAATGCAATTCCAATCAAAATTCCAACAGCATATCTCACAGAATTAGAGAAAACAATCCTAAAATTCATTTGGAATCAGAAGAGACCTAGAATAGCAAAGGCAATTCTGGGCAACAAAGGCAAGGCAGGGGGCATCACAATCCCCGACTTGAAATTATACTATAAAGCTACTGTGATAAAAACAGTGTGGTACTGGCAAAAAAACAGACCTGAAGATCAATGGAACAGATTAGAAGATGCTGAAACAACCCCAGACATACTAAGCCACCTTATCTTTGACAAAGGTGCCAAACACATTCGCTGGAAGAAAGATAGCCTCTTTAATAAATGGTGCTGGAAAAACTGGCTCTACACATGCCGAAGATTAAAACTAGATCCATATCTTTCACCATGCACTAAACTAAATTCAAAATGGATCAGAGATCTAAATATTAAAACAGAAACATTAAATCTGCTGGAAGGTAGGATAGGTAAAACCCTTGGAGACATTGGTGTAGGCAAAGACTTTATGAATAAAAACTCAACCGCACGGGAACTATCCCAAAGAATCAATAACTGGGATCTCATCTTATTAAAAAGCTTTTGCACAGCAAGAGAAACCACCAACAGAGTGAAGAGACAACCCACAATGTGGGAAAAAATGTTTGCCAGCTGTTCCTCAGACAAAGGATTACTATCGAGAACATATAAAGAACTCAGAAAAATCAGACCTCCCAAATTTAAAGACCCACTCCAAAAATGGGCATCTGAGATGAATACACATTTCTCAGATGAAGAAATACTAATGGCAAATAAATATACAAAAAAATGTGCAACATCACTAGTCATTCGAGAGATGCAAATTAAAACAACACTGAGATACCATCTCACCCCAGAAAGAATGGCTACTATAAAGAAATCAACTAATAACAAATGCTGGAGGGGCTGTGGGGAAAAAGGAACCCTTCTCCACTGTTGGTGGGAGTGTCGACTGGTACAGCCACTGTGGAAGTCAGTGTGGAGATTCCTCAAAAAGCTAGGGTTGGAGGTCCCATTTGACCCAGCTATTCCCCTTCTGGGCATCTTCCCAGAAGAATTAAAAACATCATACCACAGCAATATATGTGCACCCATGTTTATAGCAGCACAATTTGTAATAGCCAGATCTTGGAAACAACCCAAATGCCCATCAACTGAGGAATGGATAAGAAAGATGTGGTATTTTTATACAATGGAGTACTATTCAGCCATTAAGAAGGATAAACTGGAGACTTTTATAGGTAAATGGATGCAACTCGAGAAAATACTCATAAGTGAAATAAACCAGAAGCACATGTGTAAGCATCGTATTATCTCTCTAGTATGAGAAACTGAAAGAGTAAATAAGATCCAAAATGTACAATAGACATGGTGAATCAAAAAGAAACTGGTCAAAAGGAAAGAGAGACTGGAATAGGGAAAAGAAAGAAGGGAAAGGGAAAAAAATTGTATATATATATATAAGATGGTTAAGATAGATATACTACGATTTTTACTTAGTTCATTGAAGAGTAAGGTTTGTGCCAATAATGTTTGGATAATTAAATGCTAATGTCTGGTGTCCTGAATAACTAACTTAAAGATAGTAATACGCAATGTATTAACCATTGTTACCATCCTATTATGTTGTTCTGAAAATTTGTTCTTCTTTTGATTTGTTTTGTTTTTTCTTCTCTTTAAAATAAAATTAAAAAAAAAAAAATAAATAAATAAATAAATAGTTGCTAATACAGGTAAAATATTGTTCTGCCACTGGTTTCTGGTTCATTGAGAAAGCTAAGATAAAGTTGAGCTGGGTGTGGTGGTGGATAACTGTAATTCCAGCACTTAGGAGGATAAGGCAGGGGGAAGGAGGATCAGAGGTTTGAGGCCAGCCTGGGCTATGCAGTGAGTTCAAAACCAGCCTCAACTATATAACAATACCCTGTCTCAAAAAAAAAAAAAAAAAGAAAGAAAGAACGAACCAAAGACAACAAAAAAAAAAAGAGAAAGAGACTGAAGATATTTCTAGGAGGCTTTCAGAACCACAAAAGCAAAACCACTCAGCCTTGTGAGTTCCAGGCACAGTTTGTCATTGTCACCTGTCATTGTTGTGCAGGTATGAGTTGTATTTTATTTTTTGGATACTCACATGGTTTGAAATTCAGAATGGTATATATCTCTTTCCCACCTATGCCAAAGCCACCACGTTCCTAAAGTTATCAGAAATAGCCTTTTCTGCCTCTTTTTACTACAAATGGTAGATCACCATATACTTTGTTCTGCCTTTGGAAGCCTGTATTTGGCATATATTTATGTATGCTTACTCAGACTGTCAGGATATAGTAAATAGGAGAATGAATGGACAGCTTTGTAAATGGTAAAATGCTATACAGGTATACCATATCAGAGTAGATGTGAGCCGTTACCTGCAGCTGATGAGCTCCAAAAAGAGCGAAACCTATTAGGTCCTGCAGTACTGGCTTAAGAAAGTATAATACCTTGATTATATTCCACTTGTATGTTATTTTTTCATACTTGTAGTTTGGGGATGGGAGTAACTCCTATTTAGTATCCTTGCTGCTAGTGTATTTCCTTTTCAATTCATTCTTCTCTGAAGTTACCTGAACGAGATCATCCCCGAAGGGAAATCTGGTTAAATCAGTGTAGAGTGTGGCCTGTTCTAATCTTAAAGGCCAAGGTTTTCTCACTAGGCAATCTCACCTACTCCCATAGTCTTTTGGGGTTTTGTGGGGGGGGCGTATCCGGTGCTAAGGATCAAATCCATACCAGGCAAACACTCTACCATGGAGCTGTGTCTCCAGCCCAACTCCTATGGCTTTAAATTGCTCCTATGTCAGGTGAATCAAGATTGATTTCAAATCAGCCAAATTAATTATTTCCCTACATTCTCTACCTCCTCTGGGCTGTGCCTTTCCCTTATATAACACCATATACAAACATGCACATGCGCGTGCGCGCACATACACAGAGACTCCACTACAGAAACCATTTTTAATACTTTTCTTTTGGTTGTACCAGTACAGTCCTCCCAGAAATAACTAAAAACGTAACAGATACTATCTGCTCTTTCTTCTTTTTCATCATTTACCATAAATTACTGGCTATTACGCCCTAAAGATTTGCCTCCTAAATAATCTTAAATCAGTCTCTTTTCCAGATCCTCAGTTATTGCCTTAGTTCAGGCCTTTACACCACTTTACTGGACTGCTACAATAGCTGCCAAACCAGCTTTCATAAGTCTAATTTCTCCTCTTAACTATTCTCACCACTTTCTTCTAGAGTGACTTCCTTAAAGACTAATTTGACTTTGTCGCTCCCCTCCTTAAAACCTTTTAATAGCTACCCTAAGTATAATTCATGCTCCTCAGCCCGGAATACCAAGCTTTTCTCAATTTAGTTCCTGACTTTTCCCTCCCTTACACTTCAGCAGCATGTTACCTGTAACTTCCCAGACTGACTGTGTTGTTTTGTTAGTTGTAGCTGAGCAGCCTGTTTGTCTTACCTAAAATTCCTTCTTCCCAAATCCATCCTCATATACCCTCATCCAGTAATGTACTAGAGCTGGCTCTTACCAGCTAGGGAAAACTGGTTGTTAAATACTTAGAATTCTTCAGGTCAGTTTATAACTTGAAATCAGCCATGGGTGGGGGTATTTATATCATGCACATCAGCAAATACTACCAGTCAGAACTTTCTCCCTCTTCTGACCCACTCCATTCCCTCCAAGAAAACTGATCCCAACACACCACTACCCCTATTCTCTAGGCCACCTTTGCCTCAAATTCTAGCTTTGATGATACCTCTTTGAAACCTGCCCTGCCCGTCTGTCATCTCTCTACCCACATAAGATTGACTGCTACCTCTAAACCTTTTATATGCTTTATCATAGCATTTCTCACCCTCTAGTGCAGTGGTAGCGAACCGATGGCACATGTGCTGCAGCAGACTATTTATGTCCTTGAAAGCTCTAAAAGGTTCACCACCACTACTGTAGTGTAACTGTGTTTACATGTCCCCTTTTAATAGTAAACTCTTGAGCTCCTGGAGGAGAGTCCCTATGTCTGTCTTTGTATGTTTCTTTCACTCGCTCAGCATTCATTGAACTGATACACACTGAACTGATAATATGCATCAGGCACTGTTCTTGATACAGAGATGAAAGGGTTTAGCCATTCTCTATAAGAAACTCATAGTCTAGTCCCATGTTGGTGAATCTTTTAGAGCTTTCAATGATACAAACAGCCTGCTGCGTGCCATAGGTTCGCCATCATTGGTCTAGTCCACAGGAAGAGAGAAATTCAAATAGACCATTATAATACAGTGAACCAAGTACATTGCTGTAAGTCTATACAAGACACATTCAGACCTGGAGGAAGAACCTCTGCCCAGGGTAATGGGGAAATCTTCACAGAGCAGGTAAGACTTAAAGGCTGAGCAAAAAGTTGTCAGTAAGTAGGCAGTACTTTTACAAAACAAATTTTTTTATAGTATTTCTTTCCACTCTGGACAACTGAATTATACAAGGTTAGTTTTATGTAAAAATCTTGTATAAATATCTCTAAATTAGAACTCCTTTGAATGAGTATAGAATATTCTGAGTATTGTATTTGTTATCACAATAGTGTTGTATATTAAACTATCCCAAACCTCTATAGCTTAAAAGAGTAACAGTTTATTATTTCTGGAGAGTCTAAGGGCTATCTAGGCAGTTCTGGTCTAGCCGGGTTTTATCAGTTCCAACTGGACTCACTCACACATCTGTAATCAGTTGGCAGGGCAGCCTTGTTTTAGGGTGCCATTGGCTAAGTCATCTCAGTTCTGGAGTTGACGTGTCTCTCCCATCCCTCTAGGAGGCTAGTCCAAGCAAGGAAGTGGAAACATGGAAATGAGTATTAATGCCTCTGCTTGCTTCACGTTTGCTAATGTCCCCTAACCCAAAGCAAATCACATGGCCAATCCAGAGTTAATGTGTTAGAAATAGATACAAAGATATGTGAAAAATTGGGACCACCACTGCAATCAGTCTACCACCCCAAGCACGTATGTGCTAGGATGTCTTCTAGCCCTTGTGCTTCTCTGCAGCAAATTTGCTTACAGCTGATTGAATGCCATGTGGTGATAATGAGCAAATTTCTCTGAGCAGTCTAATTTCTTGATGGTTTGCTGCATTCTGTTTGCCAGTATCTTATTGAGGATTTTTGCATCTATGTTCATTAGGGAGATTGGCCTGTAATTCTCTTTCTTAGTTGGGTCCTTTGCCAGTTTCGGTATCAGGGTAATGCTTGCTTCCAGGAATAAATTTGGGAATATTGCTTCTCTTTCAATTTCATTAAAGAGTTTGAGAAGTAGTGGTGTTAGGTCTTCTCTAAATTTCTTTTGAAATTCAGCAGTGAATCCATCAGGGCCTGGGCTTTTCTTTGTTGGTAGGTTTTTAATTACATCTTCAATTTCATTGATTGATATTGGTTTATTTAGGATTTTTATATCTTCTTGATTCAGCTTTGGTAATTCATATGTGTCTAGGAATCTGTCCATTTCTTCTGCATTTTCCATCTTATTAGAATACAAGTTTTCAAAGTAGGTAATAGATGATCTTCTGGATTTCTTCAGGGTCTGTTGTGATTTCACCCTTTTCATTCCTAATTGCATGTATTTGAGTCTTTTCTTTCCTTTTTTTTTTTTTTTTTTTTTGTGTGGGTACCGGGGGGTCGACCTCAGGACCTCGCGCGCCAGCAGGCGCCCGTGCCGCTGAGCGATATCACCGGCCCCTTTTTCGTATGTGGGATCCGGGAGTCGAACTCGGGCCCTCGCGCTTGCAAGGCAGGCGCTTATGCCGCTGAGCCATCTCACCGGCCCTTCTTTCCTTTTTTTGATAAGGTTGGATAAAGGTTTGTTGATTTTATTTAATCTTTCGAAGAACCAACTCTTGGATTCATTGATTCTTTGTATTGTTTTTTCAGTCTCCAGTGTGCTAATTTATGCTCTGATCTTTACAATTTCCTTCCTTATCCAAGCTTTTGGCTTAGCCTGCTCTTCTTTTTCTAGAAGTTTAAGGTTCAATTTAAGGTTAAATTGTTTATTTGCACTTGCTCTGTTTTCCTGATATGGGTATTCACTGCTATAAATTTCCCTCTTAGGACTGCTTTCATTGTGTCCCATAAGTTCTGGTATGTTGTACTGTCATTATCATTTAATTGTAGAAACTGTCTAATTTCTTCTTTAATTTCATCTGTGACCCATTGTTTGTTCAGGAGGGTGCTATTTAATTTTCATGTGTTTAGAAAGTTCTTGTGGTTTTTTTTGCCATTGATTTCCAATTTCATTGCATTATGGTCTGATAATATGCATGGGATAATTTCAGTTCCTTTGTGTTTACTTAAGCATGTTCTATGAGCTAGTATGTGGTCTGTTTTGGAGAGCATCCCATGTGCAGCTGAGAAGAATGTGTATTCTGATGTTGTGGGGTGGAGTACTCTGTAGACATCTACTAAGTCCATTTGTTCACAGGTTTGGTTCAGTTCTGATATTTGTTGGTTGATTTTTTTGTCTAGTTGATCTATCTATTTGTGACAATGGGGTATTAAAGTCCCTCATTACAGTTGTGTTAGTGCTTATTTGATATTTCATGTCCATTAATGTTTGTTTTATGGGCCGGTGAGATGGCTCAGTGGCTTAAGCGCCTGCCCAGCAAGCGCGAGGGCCCGAGTTCGACTCCCGGATCCCACATATGAAAAAGGGGCCGGTGATATCGCTCAGCGGCACGGGCGCCTGCTGGCGCACGAGGTCCTGAGGTCGACCCCCCGGTACCCACAAAAAAAAAAAAAAAAAAAAATTTGTTTTATATGGTTGGGTGTATTGGTATTTGTTGCATATATATTTATGATTGTTATCTCTTCCTCTTGGATTGTTCCCTTTACAAGGATGTACTGACCTTCTTTATCTCTCTGAATCATTCTTGGCTTGAAATTCACTTTGTCTCAAATAGAATGGCTACCCCTGCTTTTTTCCAGGTTCCTGTCACATGGAGTATTGTTTTCCATCCTTTGACTTGCAGTCTGTGAATTTCTTTTTGAATTAAATGTGTTTCTTGCATGCAGCGTATTGTTGGATCTTGCTTCTTGATCCATTCTGCCAGTCTGTGTCTTTTGATTGGTGAATTGAGACCATTAACATTGATGGTTATAACTGATATGTATTGACTTATCCTTGTCATGTTATTTTCCTGTTGTTGGCTCCCTCCCTCCCATTTTTTTCCCTCTGTTTAATTGTTTGCCTTGCCTGGTGAATTCCTTCTGTTGGGGTTCATGGAGTTGTAGTCCTTGTTATCTCTTTCTAGAATGTCCTTCAAAACATTTTGGAGTGCTGGTTTGGTGGTCATAAATTTCCTTAGATGTTCTTTTTCATGGAAGTATCTTATTTCTCCATCAGATTTGAAAGATAGTTTTGTGGGGTACATCAATCTGGATTGAAGGTTGTTTTCCTTTAGAACTTGAAATACTTCACTCCAAGCTCTCCTTGACTTGAAGGTTTGTGCTGAGAAGTCAGCTGTGATTCTGATGGGCTTTCCTTTATAGGTGATTTGTTTCTTTTCCCTAACAGCTTTTAAGATTCTGTTCTTGTGTTGAATTTCTAGAATCTTGACTGTGATATGCCTGGCTGTAGATTTTTTTTTGATCGTGGCTAATTGGAGTTCTATATACCTCACTTATTGTATGTCAAATTCTTTTTCTATACCAGTGAAGTTTTCTATCATGATGTCTATGAACAGTTTTTTTTTTATATCATTTGTGCTATCTCCTGCTTTTTCACTGACTCCAATCAGTCTTAAGTTATTCTTCTTTGCCTCATCTAGCAGCTGCTGGATTGATTTCTCATGGTCCCTTGCCATTTTTAAGAAATCTTTTCATGATCAGTAACTGCGAGCCTGTCTTCTATGTCTGAGATCCTGTCCTCACACTGGCTTAATCTGCTGTGGATACTTACAATGGAATTTTTATTCTCCTGGATGTCTGCTTGAATCTGCCTTACAGATTCCATTTCTTTCCTATGCTGAGCATTTATGGCTTCCATAATTTTCTTAAGATCCTCTATTTTTATGTCTATAACTGCTCTAGAGTCCCTAAGCATGGTTTTCACTGTGGACACCATCTCTGCAGTTACCTTGAGAAATTATTTCTGATTTGATTTTTTCCAAAGCGTCATCCAATTGCTTTGTTGTTACCACTTCAGAGAGGCCAGGTGGGTGGCTTTCAGATTGTCCCACCTCATTGCCCCTGGGTTTGCCTTTGGTGAACTGGATGTCTGGGATTGCATCTTGTTTAAGTGTCTTCTCATTTTCTTTTCTTTTTTTAGTTTAATTCCTGGAGTGATGCTTGTAAATTGCCTATGGTGGGTTGCTTTATTGCTATTTAGAACCCTTAAGAACTGACTACTTCTCTGAGGTATCTTCCGGTGTAGCTGGTGTTTGGGTTTTGAGTCTGTTGCAAGATCCTACCTCTTTGATTTCTTGGGGATGAGAAGTTGCTATCTGTTTGGCCCAGCCCCTGGTTCTTTGGCTCTGTGCCACAGTATTTTCTGTGACCCTTAGTCAATCTCAGTCTTGGAATACCAGGAAGAACAACTGTTTAGAACAATTATGTCACTTTTGGCTATAGTGGTACCATAGGCAATGACAATAGCATCAAACAGCCTAGAAAATGACAAACTGAGCTAACCATTAATTTGCCACCTTTAACTGTGTGAACTAGATTTGTGGTTATATAACAAAATCTAAAACAAACCAGAAAATTATGTGCAGTATATAAGTCCTTAATATGTCAATTTTGCCTTCAGGGGTTAAAATTTAAAATGGGTTAGGGACAAAATAGAGAAGCAGAAGAAGAGGAAGAGATTAGAAGTAAGGCTGGATGGGCCAGTGATATAGCTCAGCGGCATAAGCACCTGCCTGTCAAGTGCGAGGTCCTGAGTTTGACTGCCGGTACCCGCGTATAAAAAAAAAAAAAAAAGAAAAAGAAGTAAGGCTGGAGGACAGAGGGGGATCAGGCTAACTTTGGGAAACTGGTGCAGAAGACTAGAGGGAAAAAGATAAGGAAGAGATAAAAAGAAGAACAGAACAGAACCATGACCACAGAGAGGTTAGAAACCACATTCACACTCAAATAAAAACAAGATCAAACAATGAAGGAGAAAAAAACAAAAAAACTAAAACAAAACCATAACCAGAACAACAACAAAAACAGACGACAGAGGGAAAAAAAAAGTTCACTTCCAGGTTTGTCTCTGCTGTCACTGGTAGACAATGTGTGGAGACAGAGTCCTGATCTGTGTTGATTTACCCCAGCCAGCCAGCAGCAGCTTTTTGGTAGGGCAGTGGATAATCTCAGCAAGCCTGCACCTTCTGACCGAGACAAGACTCATTCGGCCTGCTGCTGTGAGCGCACCTTCCGCGGGCCTGAGCCCAGCTGGGAGCCGCTAGATGGAGCCTGTAGCCTCTCTGAGTTCTGAGCTCAGCTGGCCCCGCTCTAAGATGGCTCCTGGCCAATTGCTCTCTTCTGCAGGACGATTGAGCCCTCAGCACTCACTGCCAGGCAGTGCAGTCCTTCACGTCCGCTGCTCCCTTCCACCCTCTCGTCTCTCTGTGGAGGCCCCTGGGGTCGCCGGCAGTCGCGTGTCCGCAGGTTTGAACCGCTCCTCTCGCGCAGTGAGTCCCGTCTCAGGGAGAAGGCGCTGCCGGGTACCTCCTCCTTCTTTGTAGGAATTTCTCTCTTACTCTCTCTGTGGGCTTCAAATCATGCTTCAGATCCTTCCTGGGTCCAGGGGACCCACTTCCCTCCTTCTTGTCTTCCTCATGTTGCTATATTCCAGCAGCTGGACAGCGACTCCCAGGCTCTTTCTCTGCTGCTCACCACTCCGCGATCTTGGTGCTCCCCTCCCCTCTGAGCAGTCTAGACCCGTTAACCTCATTTCAGTTTTGGGTGCTCATTTTTATGTAACTATTGAAATGACATCATTTTGGGAGGCTGAAAAAAGTAAAGAATTAATTGTTTATTGATATCTAGGACCTGACAGTAAGCTCCTTTAGATATTTTAGCCATCTATCCTTTTTGGGGGGTTGTTTTGTTTTGTTTTTGAGACAGGGTTTTGCTATATAGTTCAGGCTGGCCTTGAATTCATATCAATTCATATCAATGTTTAGTTTTCATCATTGTCACCTTTGGTGAGAATGAGGGAGGGAGCTGGAGTGGCCAGTCATAGAAGGGCAGTGAACAGAAAAAGAACGGGAACAAGTGGACAAATGGGGAAGTGTTACAAAGGCGTTACTGAGCTGGAAGAATAGGTACCTGGGACTGAACGTAAACCTGCAGAACCAAGCTGTGGAGTGGAAGCTGGACCAGCAGAGTCTGCCTCCCAGGTGTAGCCACAGGGTCTTCACCTAGAAGGAAGGTCAGAGTGGTGAGTTTCTTCACTTTGATTCCACTCCGTCTCTCCCTCCCTCTCTCTGTCTCTCTGGCAAGGTTGCCTATGGGTCCCCTGCTTCCCGCTCTAGACAGAAGGGCTTCTGCTACTTCTCTAAAACCAGTAGGAATAGGGAAGGGAACTGGTTATTGAAAGAGGCTGAGGAAAGACTTCAGGATCAAAAATATTTTAGGGAAAATAACATTAACCTCAAGAACTTTTTTTCCCACTATCTAAGGTGCTGGTGTAAAGAGTAGGAGACTGCTTAGATTGATTACTCTGTGAACGTACTTCATACAAGCACTGCAGTCAGAAAAATAATCCAGTAGAGTGTCATGGAAGAGCATTGGAGGAGCAATGTGGGATGTGGCTCTGGCTCTACCCCTGCTTACTTTTATACCTGGCTCTCCCTCTAGATAGTGAATGCTTTGGGATTTTACTTTCTCTTGGGATCCTGTCATCCTCCAGCATGCTGACATGTCTTTGGGTCTCTGAAGTGTGGTACATCCTCACCTCGATAGCACTGTAGTTGTAACCTATTTCAAGTAAGATGACTGGATGTGATACTAGTAAGCAGGTCAAAAGAGGCTCCAAACAAATGAATATAAACCCTCAGTGACTTCCTGCTTTTGCCACCAGGTGGCACTCAGATATTTGAAAGGCTTAGAACTGCTGTCTAAGACAACCCCTGCAGGGTTGGTGATTTAGCAAAGAAATACAGGTAATGCAGCTGGGCATGGTGCACACCTGTAATACCAGCACTCAGGAGGCAGAGGCAGGAGGATCACTACGAGTTGGAGGCTAGCCTAGGCTACATAGTGAACTCAAGTCCAGACTAAACTGCAGAGCAAGACCCTGTCTAAAAAACAAAAAACAAAAAAAAGAAACAAAGTTAATACTATAACTCATTATATATAACTCATTACAGATACAAACTCATTCAGATATAACTGAATATACATATATCTTAAACCCTGTCAGCTAATCAACAGTAGTTTAAACAGTGAAAAGATAAGAGTTTCTTATAATAAATTTAGGAATTTTTCATCAAAGCAGGGGATATGATCAGTCTGTAAAATCAAGACAAGACAAATCATGACGGGTGTAACAGAAATGATTAATTCATCGATTACTGGTATACTAGTGTGAACATTCTTTTAAACCTTAAAGTGGGTAAAAATGGTCTTTATTAACACTGAAGGTACTGACAAGTAAAAATGTAAAAACTTTTTAGTTTAACAAATTGAGGTACACTTGTGCAAGAAAGGTTTATCAGTAAACATTAAAACAAATGGGAGATGCTTGGGGGACATCTCTGAACTCTGGATGTGACATCAAAGGAAGCAGCTATTTCCATTTTCTTCTGCAACTGACAGATTTTCTGCAAAGGGACAGATAGGAAATATATTTAGGCTTGCAGATTATATAATCTCTGTCTACTAGACTGTGTTACAGCATGTATAGTGTGAAGTAGATGTACATGAACAAATGGGTATGGCAGTGTTCAATAAAGTTTTATTTACAAGAAGAGGTGTTAGGCAAGATTTGGTTTATGTGCCACAGCTTATCAACCCCTAGTTATGAGTGGATGCTAGAGTCCATAGATATTTCCCTTTCTAGGCCTTAGTCTCTGACTTGTCAAATAAAGAAGTTGGGCTAGATGATCTCTCATATTTCTCAAGTTTTGTTTCATTTACTATCTCTCCTAAGCTAATTGATCCAGCAGAGTGACTTTTTTTTTTTCTATTTGTAAGTTCAAATTTTTAAAATTTCAGCTTGAATAAATTTGTAAATCTGTAGGGCAGAGGTTCTTAGACTTGGTGCTCTTGACATTTTGGTCTGGATACTCCTTTGTTTGGGAGGCTAGGGGAGCTGTTGTGTATATTATAGGATGCTAATCACAAACATACTACAGTTTGCATAACCAACAGTGTCTCTAGGCATTGCCAAATGTCCCCTGGGAAGCAAAATCACCCATGGTTGAGACTTTCAGAATGTCTAGAAGAATCACGAAAATGCAAATCAAACCATGCACCCCAGGACAGCCAGTAAAATAATAGACATACTCCTTCAGGCACAAAGTCAAAAAAATCAAAAGCCAAGAGGAACAGCTTGGGTATCAGAAAAAGAAAGTGAATTAGAATCACATTCATTCATTCAAAGTGGGACTAGAGAGTTGGTAAGAGGTTGTTATTTAATATTAATTCAGATGAACTATAAATGTTTCTGGATCCAGTGAATCCCAGTAGAAGCTATCTATAAATGGGCCACTGAAAAGTCAAACTAAAACAAGGAAACATGGGTGAAGAGTGATATAAACAAGACCAATATTAAATAACACTATTTACTTTTTTACTTCTATTGTACGAGACCTCTAGCAGAAAGGAGTTCAGTCTAGATGAGTTCATTAGTCTTTATTTATGAGGCTCAGAAGTTTTTGTTTTTTTTTAGATTTTGTTTTTCTCTAAGTGAATAAATCATGTGTAGCTTATTTCTATAGTGGAATATTATTTAGTAGAGAAAATGAATTCAGTACAGCTCTTCCAGCTACACAGATGGATCTTTGAAGTTAGGTTCTCAGTGTTAGTAAAGTTGGTCCTTTAAAGTACAGATCACTTAGCTGCCTTGGGATTGAGCTACAATTAAAAGCCAAAATCATCTTGATTCAACTAAAATAAATGTCCGTTTGATTTCCATACACCTTTTTATGCCTATGTTATCTGTTTTAAAGACCCATCCTCTTTCAATTATTAATGGTATCAATTATTAATAGCTGAAAAACCCTGAATATCCAGGTGGCTTTGGACAAAAGTTTTTTTCACTTTCAGATTGTTTTCCTTCTTATTTTCTGAGTAGTCTGATTCTAGAAACTAATTCCAGTCTCAGGCTATGCCTTTGGCTTGTTCAGTGATCAGGGGTGGGTCTCTGCCCTGTTGAGGAAATGGTTTCTTCATTTGTACAATGGTAGGGAGATTCCCAAACTCTGGTCTCAGGAAGCCTGAAAAAGAACTATGTTTGAAGCCTTGTTTGAGCTTTAGGTTTCTGGGTCCAAACCTCAGATTCTGACACTTTTTAGTCTAGGAAGGCTGGGAAGGTCAGGTGACTCCAATGCACAGCCGTGTTTCAGAACCATTAGAGATGAACTCTGAGGTCCTTTCAGCTCTAAAATACAGTGGTTGTATATATATATTTCCTTAAATGTTCTTGATTAGAATGCTTTCTGGAAAATGTTTTATATCTTACAAGAAAGGGTGGAGAGTAATACATTGTTACACACACACACACACATTGATAAAGCTTATGTAAATTTGGTTTGCTTTACGATGGTCAGCTTATAGCTTGTGATAATCATCATGATCCCCAATGTGTTAGAAGATACTTTCCCTTTTTTGCCAGGTGGTCATTTTATAGCTTCTGTGTTTTCAGCCTTCAACTTAGAGAAAAACTGTAGTTTGATATCCTGATTTCCATGTAACCATAAAATGGAATAAAATTAGAAATTCTGTCTGGTTGTTAATTTCTGTTTATTTGTTTTTTCTTTAATTTGCAGAATGCTCTTTTCAGTTGCATTAGCAGAAATGAAAGTAAGTATATTGTCGGTGGTTATACAAAGATCAACACAGTTTACAGAACCTGATTAGCTGTTACAAATACTGCCAAGATCTGGCATTGTAACTTAGGCTGTTAATAAGCCATCTGAAAGAATGTGCACAGCAGGATGCAGTGGAGCTCTTTCCTCTGAGGTGTTCAAGTCATTCATGTATTATTACAGTTCCTACTTCTAATTGCAGATTTACAGAGCAGACACAAGAGCTAGATGTGCTCGAGGAAGATACTAACACAGTAATGATAGGATCACTTTCAGAGGTTAAGCACATTATATAATGTGCACTTGCCAAGGGCTGCCTCTCAGTTCATTTAAAAGACGTTTATTGAGTATTTGTTTGTTGTGGGGCAGACACACAGCTGTGGGGAACATGACCCGTACTCTTAAGAACTCTAGGACATGGTAGATTATGAGATAGCACACCGGAACAGTTCAGAAGAAGGAGGGATCACTTTCTGCAAGGGTGCAGGGAGGTGACTTCCTGGAGCTGGTGGCTCAGCTGGACCTTGAAGGGTAGACTATATGTGAACAGTGGAGATTGGAGGAGGGGCACTCCAAGTGAAAGGAATAGTGAGAACATTTAGAGATGGGAAAATACAGCTGAGGAACAAATAGTTGCTTAAGTTAGTTTGGCCTGAGGCTTATATCAAAGGACAATAAGAAGCATTGGCCATCTATACTTTATCTTTTATCCTTTTAAACTGGAATGTAGTTCAAGATTTTCAGGTAGTCTCTGGTAAGTAATCTTAGGTCCTGCTACACTGCTGAGGCAGCCACCTAATGAGGTAATGAGAAGAGAGGTGTCATGTCCTTTTCTACTTTCTCTTCTGTCTTCGCCGTACCCCACTACCACTACTAGTTTTCCTCATTGAGGTTTGCAGTAATAAATATAGTCACAAATAATTGTTCTTAATGGGACAGGAGATACAGCTTAGTGGTAGACTGCTTGCTTAGCATGTGCAGGGTACTGGATTTGTTTCCTGGCACCACACGAAAAATAATAAATAACTATTTTGCAATTAAACTCCTTGGAAGTGGGCACAAGTTTGGTAGTTCTTGGAAGATAAAACAAGTGGCATGGGCCGGTGAGATGGCTCAGTGTCATAAGCACCTGCCTGGCAAGTGCAAGGGCCTGAGTACGACTCCTGGAACCCACATACGAAAAAAGGGCCGGTGATATCGCTCAGCGGCACGGGCACCTGCTGGCGCGCGAGGTCCTGAGGTCGACCCCCGGTACCCGCAAAAAAAAAAGAAAAAAAAAAAATGTGGCACAATAGGGATGGAACACTTTCCTGGTCCTGGAAGCTCAGGCTTATCCTACATCCATTAATTTACATACGATTTTGTCATTGTCATTATTTCCAGAAGTCACCAAAAACCTAATTCTAGTTCCCCAGTATCCATCTGTAATAATCCTCCAGGAACTCTTACCTGCTTTTCTCTAAACCGCTTCTGCTGTGCATCTGTTGTGTCTTCCTTCAGCCTCCCGCAGACCCCTGTAGACTTCTGTGAGAAACTCTTGGTCTTCTTCACTGTAATTTCCACATTGCCCTCCCAACTGCTTATTGCCCTCTCCTTGTATACTTTAAGTGGCAGCCCATTGGTGGTCTTTTTAATACATAAATCCTGTCATATTTATTTCAAGTGAGTTTTACTTTTCAGTATGGGAGGAGATCATATCCATTGTTAAAGGTAGAGTATCCCAATTTAGGCATATTCTTGCAGATGTTCAAACCGTATGGAAGTTTCAGGGTTTTGTTTCAAAATATACAGTTATATAATTGTCAAACTTATTATGTGTCTGATGTATCTTAGTTTTTACTAGTCCTCATTTATAAATGTGAGGCATTTGGAGTTTTATTTTATTTCGGTATTGTTTGTTTTCTTAGTTTATAGACCTCCACAAATCTAATGTGGAAGGAAGCTGTTTCAGTGTTTCTCAGTGGGGCACTCTTAGCATTTTGGGAGACAGTCTGGTTGCATAAGACTGTCCTGGATAGGACAGGAAGGATATTTAGCAGCCATGACACCCATGCATTAAATGACGGACATAGTCCCCAAATCATCGCAGCAACCAGAAATACTTCCATATTCTTCCAGGGGTGGTGCTGTTCCTGTGGAGAATCACTGAACTCTAAAGTTGATGGATAATGATTTTCTTCTACCAGTGACCGCTTGACTATCCCCACAACTGTACCTACAGTAGTGCTGATTTTAAGTGTTTGTCTTCTGTAGCATGATTTTATTTCTCAAATTCAGAAAGACACACTGTTCCATCTTTATGATGACGATTTATTATTAACAAAAGGCTGTTATTACTTGAGTGTTGTCTCTTTTTCCCCTCATAGTGGGTTCGGTGTGCTGCAGTTACGCAGGTCATCACACAAATTGCCGTGAATACTGTCAAGCCATTTTCCGAACAGACTCTTCTCCTGGTCCATCTCAGATCAAAGCAGTGGAAAATTATTGTGCCTCTATTAGTCCACAATTAATACACTGTGTGAACAATTATACCCAGTCTTATCCAATGAGGAACCCAACAGATAGTAAGTAAAGGAGACATATTCATCTCATTTCAATCTTTTGTTAAAGAACTTATAAGAAGAAAGTGATACATTCTTACAGATACCTGTAGTCTGAGTCACTTGGGAAACACCAGACTTCCTTCCGTGTTTAGATTTGGCAGATTAGACATTTTTGTCACAATAGGTGCCAAGAAAGATGGGAATGTCAAGACTGTGAGGAAATGGGAATTCTCTAGTTTAAGGGTGAGAGAGTTCTTTGATATAGATATTTTGGGAGAAGTTGAATAATGAGCATTAGAATTCCAAATTATTATGTCTTTTGATTTAACAAGTGCATTTCTCAGAATTTATCCAGCAAGAAAACTTACTCAAATTTGCAGAAATATGTTGTCAATATTCATATGAAGATGTACAGCATTCATGTAATGGAGAAAAATTAGAAATAACTCAAACATTCATTAGTAGGATATTGATTAAAATTGATTAAGTAAATTATAACATATCTATATAATAATGACACTTTAGAAATAACAAAAAGGGAATACATTTATATAAAAGAAGTCCAAGATATGTTAAGCAAAAAAAGAAAGTTATAGAACCAAAGTTATGGTGTGATACATTTTTAGTCATATACCTAATTTTTCTTTGTTATGTATTTCTATAATGCTTGGATTTTTACCAAGGGCACTTATTACTTTCATAATTTAAAAAATGAAAAGAAACCTTCATTTTTAAAAAAATCAGGGCCTCATAGTGAGCCTGTACCTTGCAGGAATCTTTAAAGCCTTGGCTTTGTACATCTGTTTCCTTCATCTATTCTAGAGGTAGTCAGATTTTAAAGAACTGAGTGATTAATCAAATTGACAAAAGACTGATTTACAAGCCAGGTGCCTGTAAAATTGAGAAATTTTACTGTACTGAGAAATTGAGACACTTGTTTTTATAAACTCAAAAGCAGTGTGCCTTATTTGGCCATGATTGAAATCAGAACCCTAAGGCTTTTGACATTTGGTAATATGGCTGTGTGGTGAAAATCAGTGGATAGATGAAGCATTTGCCACAAGTATCCTTTATTTGTTTAAAAGGAAAATCTGTGTTCCCTGACAGAGGTGCTCTGGAGCTAAGAAATTAATAGCTGGGGAAGGGGAGTGTTGTTCTAAGAATAGAGCAACAAGGATCTCTAATGTCTGTGCTAATACAGAAGAATCTGGAAAAGAAGGCTACAACCTGAAAAGGTTTCTTCAAAAATCAAAGATACCTGGGCCGGTGAGATGGCTCAGCGGCTTAAGCGCCTGCCCGGCAAGCGCGAGGGCCCAAGTTCAACTCCCGGAACCCACATACGAAAAAGGGGCCGGTGATATCTCTCAGTGGCACGGGTGCCTGCTGGCGCACGAGGTCCTGAGGTCGACCCCCCGGTACCCACCAAAAAAAAAAAAAAAAAAAATCAAAGATACCTGAGAATACGTTCAAGGACCCCTTCTGAACTGTATAGTCTGGTTGAAAGTATTCTTTTCATTTTTTTGCTTCTTTGAAGAAATTAAAGGCAGAGGGCTGGGGTTTTAGCTCAGTGTTCGAGCATGTGCTTATTAGCATGTACGAGGCCCTAAATTCAGTCCCCAGCAGCAAAATGAAAAGAAAATTAAAGGCAGAAGCAAACCAATATCTTGTCAGTTTGCTATTGTATTATTTAAATTATAACATAGATTAGTTAATTTACACAGGTATATAAAAAGCTTTACTCTGTCTTGGAATATGATAGAATACAGTGTTTTTGTTTGCTATAAAAATTAATTGTTTTTCCCATATCAAGAACATAATCCCTTTTAGACGTTTGTCACTAGCAGAAAATAAGTCCACTTTGATCTATACAGTAATACCTTTTCCGAGAACGTAGATAGGACTTCTTAGATGTAGGATGACTTTGCACTTTTGTAAGTATAATGCTAGAGGGCCCATGACTGGGGACAGGGGTCAGTTCTGGTGATAGATACTTTGTCCACCTTAGCTCCTCACCTGTTTGTTGCATGCAGGGTAATGAAGGGGGTATTTAATAGACCCATATACTGCAGCCAGGGGTATAGAGTGGCAGTGATTTCCACTGTGCTGCCAGGTTCTTTTCTGATCAATGTATGATATAAAACTGCCACTTATATTCTGAATATGTAGGTTTATATTGCTGTGACAGAGCTGAAGATCATGCGTGCCAAAATGCCTGCAAGAGAATTCTGATGTCTAAGAAAACAGAAATGGAGATTGTTGACGGTCTCATCGAGGGTTGTAAGACCCAACCCTTGCCTCAGGATCCTCTTTGGCAGTGCTTTCTTGAAAGCTCACAATCTGTTCACCCTGGAGTCACTGTGCACCCTCCTCCCTCTACTGGCCTCGATGGGGCTAAATTGCATTGTTGTTCTAAAGCAAACACTTCAACATGTAGGTCAGTATCTCATTTTCCTTTATGAAAATCAGTAGA
This sequence comes from Erethizon dorsatum, assembly GCA_028451465.1. NCBI lineage: Eukaryota > Metazoa > Chordata > Mammalia > Rodentia > Erethizontidae > Erethizon > Erethizon dorsatum. The sequence goes on along the minus strand of CM051822.1, from coordinate 38,453,714 downwards.
AAAATAGCATTTTAATTAATCATTTTAAGGCTTAGCAAATATGTGGTATATTCTTGCATTATGTAGGCTTAGTTGTTTAGAAGATACAAAATCTTTAATTCTTTAAAGATGAGGGGATGAGATGAGCTTACCTAATGAACACAAATCCCCGGAATCTTTTTTTTTTTTTTTTTTTTGGTACTGGGAATAGAACTCAGGACCTCGCACTTGCTGGGCAGGTGCTGTGCCATTGAGCTATATCCCCTGCCCCTAGAACTATTTTTAAAAAGGTATTGTTAAAATTTCTAATTATTTTATACAGTGAATATTTACTGAGTATGATATATATACACAAAACATTGTTTTGTACATTAAGTACTAAAAACACTGTTTCGGGAAGTGAAGAGTAACATTGGCAGGACAATAAATATTTAAAGATAATATTCTACCTTCAAAGACATCATTAGGTAAGCTTATAATTTAGAAGATTTTTTATCTGATATCTCAAGGGTATTCTGTTCATGAAATTACAAAACTTCAAACTTAACCAACATTTTGTTATATTGGCAGGTAACTTGGGTTGGCTCTTACATATAAAGTTAGATGTTGGTATATTGTCATTCATTTGTCTGTTACGCTTAAGGGTTAAAAAATTAACCATAAAAATATGTAGGATAGAGGGTCCAGGCATCATGGCATCCACCTATAATCCTAGCACTCAGGAGGCTGCAGCAGGAGGATCGCCATGCTTTTGAAGCCAATGTAGGCTACATAGTGAGTTCAAGGCCAGCCTGAACTACATAATGAGACCCTGTCTCAGAAAATAATACAGAACAAAATATATGATACATACACACATATCTGATAGAGAAAACACAGTCTAGAGATAATAAGTAGAGATAACTAAGGTCATGCTAGAAAATGGAGAAAATAGAAGTTTGCTTTATTAGAGACATTTGGCTTGAAAAGGGTCCACATTTTAATAGAATATCCTGAAATAAATATAAGATACTAGGAGTGAACAACCTTTCCTGTATTTTTAAATTAGATGGACCTTTAGCAAACAAACAAACAAACAAAAATCGTGCCTAGAATAGTTCATCAGACTTTGTCAAGGATATAGAAAAAATCTGAAGAAAATTAGTAGATGGACGTAAAGGGAAATTAAGTTGGCCCTGTAATTATAGAAATTGGGTTGCTTATAGAAGTTAATAAATCCATTAATGAATTGGCTGCTGAGTAGTTCTTTGCCCGTTGTAGAATTTATGCCTGCTTGAGAGTTGCTAGAGATTGAAATGGCTGTGTTGTCCCAGAGGTGCTTCAGTGAGAAAACAGTGTTTTCTCACCATTACCTTGAAATAAGGTTTCATGGTTTGGTAAGTGCTTTCACTTTAATCAGATATAATCATCACGGAACCTTATGTGATAATTTGGGAAATTTGTGTCATTTCAGTTTTACATGTAAGAAACTAACTCAGAGATGTTAAATAACCTGTTCAAGGTAAATATAGAAAGGATCACAGAAAGCACTGGTTTCCAGATCAAGGTACCTGACGTAGCCTAAGCCGAGCTTACCCTCATACATTCTACACTTCGTTGAGAACAGGAACCTTATCTATTTTATTCACCACTGCATTTCTGTGCCCTCAACGAGCACTCATAAAATAGACACTCAGGAAACACTGGTAGAGTGAATGAATAAACATAAAAATAAAGATACCCTCTTTGTAGGAGCAGTTATGAGAGTCAAATAAAATGTGAGGAGAGTGGACAATTTTTACTTGTGACTTTATATATTCCAATAATATTAAAATTGTCTGTACAGTGAACATCTATTACCTTTATAAAGGAAAATAAATAATGAATATTAAGTATGAAAACATTTTGGAAGTGGTATATTGTTTTGGCTATATACACACACTTAAGTTGCTTTGTAATCATTAATGAAAATAAAAATATCATGTCTCAACTACAATAGTATATAGAGGCTTTGGAATTTCTTAAGGAATATAAGTGGCTTGGGGATAGTTTTATAGGGAGAAACTAGTTGGTAAACTTGAACTCTACAGTTCTTCACCCCTCTTCCTCACCTTCCCACCCGCTCCCCTTCCATGTCCCCCTCCCTTCCCTCCATCTCCTCCACCTTTGCTGGAGATTGAACCCAAGGCCTTGCACATCCGAAGCACACGCTGCCATGAGCTGCACCCCCTGCCTCTCCAGGGCTTCTCAAAAGTAATCTGACGACTGTGTGCAGTTTTGCCTCCTGTGATTGAACATAATTGTAGGGGAATATAGCTTTGTGGAGGCAAAGCCGTGTCCTTTAAGATGAAAAAGAGATCAGAAGGATATGGGGGAAATAATTGTGCCAAGAACTAAGGGTGTACAAATACCATAATTGAACATTAAATTTAACAGTGAACATTTTATCAGCCATGGCAAAAATGGAAAAAAGATGGGTGATAAAGAAGGTCATTTTTTCATGGAAGAGATCACATTTTCTGGTTCCAAATTCTAGGAGATGGTCATTTATTTTTTGTACTTTATGTTCTAAAGTATATATTTAACAGAATGTGAGTTTTATTCATTTGGCTTATCTGCATGCTTCTGCTTTTGTTTCAGAGAACTGTGCACTAAACTTTATAGCATGAGCTGGGGCAATACACAGAGTTGGCAAGAGTTTGACCGCTTTTGTGAATATAATCCAGCGGAAGTATCCATGTTGACCTGTCTAGCAGATGTCCGGGAACCTTGCCAGCTGGGCTGTAGAAATCTTACTTATTGTACTAATTTTAATAACAGGTAGGAATAAATTATTGTACATGGAATAGAAATATTTTATCATTAATTACTGGTTATTAAATAAATGAAAATGCCATTTCACTCTGATTTTGTTCCTATTGGGTTAAAAGAAAAGTGTAGCTAGGCAGGGTGGTACGATGCCCGTAATCCCAGAACTCTGGGAGGCTGAGGCAGGATTGAAAGCCCAAGCCCAGCCTGGACAATTTAGCAACTTAGTGAAACACTGTCCCAAAATAAGAAAGAAAAAAGGTCTGGGGACAAAGTTCAGTGTGAAGGCCCCAAATCCAATCTCCAGTACTGCCCCCCCAAGAAACCTTCTTTGGGGGGGGGCGATTTCATCTTTAAATGCTGTCTTCCATCTGATAAATCATCTGGGAAAGGAAGCACTGTTACAAAGTTCCCTGTAATCCAGAGATGCCTCAAGCTCTAGAATTCCGAGAATCTTCTCTGCATTCAGTCCCTTCTTCCTGCTACTCCACCATTCGGGGAAACAATTCATTGCAGAACAAATAATTGTAAACTGTCCAACCATCCAGATGTCCTCCTGGGGACAGGATGCTTTGAAAGACCTTCAGACTGGTGGAGATTCCTGCTCAGTGATTCCCATTTCGTACAAAAATATTTCTTTACAGAAGCAATTCAAATGGGTGTTTTCCTAAAGTAACTAGTAAGAAAAATAAGGACCCAAGAACTAAGTCTTGAGCATATCTCGAGTTCATGGCTGAGGAAAATGCAAACAGAAGAGACATTCAGGACACAGACTGGAACTCTGTATGAGAGAAGCCAGAGAGGCCTGGTTTCTGAAGAAGTGGCTGGTTTTCGGAATGGCCACCCGGAGATCCGGAGGGCAGAAAGGAAGAGAATCATTCAGTTGGGCCAGAGGGACGGTTTCAATACTTTCGTTGTGTGGTGTTTACTTCAAGTTAATACAGTGTCCATTTTAAAGTATTCAAATTATTAGAGTAAGAAAATTGAGAAATCAAAATAAAATATATAGAAATGCTTCAAAATATTTGGTAATTAAACAAAACGCTTCTGAATAATCTGTGAGTCAAAGAAGAAATCATAAAAGAAACTGGAAAATACTTCCAGCTGCATGATAATGAAAAGACAATATATCAGAAATTGTGGGGCACGACTAAACAGTGCTTAGAGGGAGAATTATGGGTTTACCTATGTATATTAAAAAAAGAAGGGGCCGGTGAGATGGCTCAGCGGCGTAAGCGCCTGCCTTGCAAGCGCGAGGGCCCGAGTTCGACTCCCGGAACCCACATACGAAAAAGGGGCCGGTGATATCGCTCAGTGGCAAGGGTGCCTGTTGGCGCGCGAGGTCCTGAGGTCGTCCCCCTGGTACCCACAAAAAAAAAAAAAAAAAAAAAAGAAGGGCCGGTGAGATGGCTCAGCGGCGTAAGCACCTGCCTTGCAAGCGTGAGGGCCCGAGTTCGACTCCTGGAACCCACATACGAAAAAGGGGCTGGTGATATCGCTCAGCGGCACGGGTGCCTGTTGGTACGCGAGGTCCTGAGGTCGACCCCCCGGTACCCACAAAAAAAAAAAGAATAGGGGTTTTTTGGTTGTTTTATTTATTTTTGTTGTTGTTTTTTCTTGCTGTATTGAAGATTGAACCCAGGGCCTTTGCACTGAGCTACATCTCCAGCCCTTTTTTATTTTTTACTTTGAGACACGGTTTCACTTCATCAACTTGTTCAAGCTAGGCTTGAACTTGTAGTTGTCCTGCCTCGGCCTCCCAGAATTCTGGGATTACAGGTGTGTGCCACCAACACCAGCAAGAGCCCATTAATTTTAAGAAGGTAAATGAGTCTTGAGATCAAAAAGTTTGAGAACCCCTAGAATAAACAAATGGCCTGTTTTTTTGAGACAGGATCTCTTGCTCTGTAATTCAGGCTGGTCTTGAACTCACTATGTAGCCCAGGCTAACCTCGAACTCATGGCCATCCTACTGCCTCAGCCTCCTGAGTGTTGGAGTTACAGATGTGTGCCACCATACCCAGCACTTTGTGAAGTTTTAAATTGCTTCACGAAAATCTCTGTTAAAAAGGAAACGTGCATTACTTCTCTCTAGAAAATAATTGCTGATTGCCTCTTGGTTCCTTTATTTATTTATTTATTTTTTTAAGGCCAACAGAACTTTTCAGGAGTTGTAATGCTCAGTCAGATCAAGGAGCCATGAATGACATGAAGCTGTGGGAGAAAGGAAGTATAAAGATGCCATTTATCAACATACCTGTTCTTGATATTAAAAAGTGCCAGCCGGAAATGTGGAAAGCAATAGCTTGTTCACTGCAGATTAAACCTTGTCACAGTAAATCTCGAGGAAGTATTATTTGCAAGTGAGTTTCTTTCATTATATACTTTGCAAGTAAGACTCTCCAGGTTTGGTTCTCTACCGGAAGCCTGTCTTTACAGTTTTTTCTGCCCACTTCCCTTTTCCTGTCACCTCCGCTTGTCAAATGCTTTCCCACTTTTCGCTCCTCTGCTTGACTTACTGTTTCCTCCCTATCCGCTTGCTGGCTGCCTGCTCCTTTTAGTTGCTCTCAAATACCAAACATATCTATGGAGTCTTCTCAGATTTCCCCAGCGCACAATAATTTATCCTTAGTACAAATTCCTATAGACCTTTAAAATGTACTTTCTTTTGGAGTTTACTAAAGAAGCATTTACTAAATGTCTTCATTGTGCAACTCTATGCAGTTTTTGGTTTTGATTTTTCTGTTTCTGTTTTGTGGTACATAGGATTGAACCCAAAGTCTTCACAGTGAACTACATCTCCAGCTCTTTTTATTTTTTATTTTGAAACAGAGTCTTGCTAAGTCACTAAATTGCCCAGACTGGGCTCAAATTTGCAGTCCTCCTGCTCAGCTTCCCAGAGTGCTGTGATTCCAGGCGTGCATCACCACACCCTGTTTATTTTTGTATCTTAATGTGTGTACTTGTTTTATATTCTGTTAGATTTTGCTGTCTTTAAGGAGTTTATTCTTCTTTGTGTCCTTTTATCATCTTTCCTCTTTTTCTCCTCTTCAAATATTAGCATAATCCTGTTATGCAATAGATATCCGATAAATATTTGCTGAGTGAGCTCATGCATGCATCCTTACAGCCTGTTTCTAGTAAGAATGGTTTGCTTAGGAAATCTAGGATAAGGTCAAGATGGGAGCCCTCTGGTGGGTGAAACCAAAAGTATTTAACTGCATAGTAATCTGTGTCAGCTGTTACTCAAGCATCCTTTTTTTTTTTTTTTTTCCAAGAGCTTTTCTAAGACCAAGTTAATATTTAGCTCCTAAATTGCTGGTATCTGGTTTAAATACTGCTGGGTACTTGATGACTCATTTCAGATTATTTCAACCTTAAACAAGGTCTAGGCCTATTTTCTGACATGCTATAGTAGGGGAGATACCAAGATATAACTATTGGGTGACAAGCAGGAGGCAACAAGCAGGAAATAGATAGACTCAGCACAGAAAAAAGTCCCTATTCAAGGATAGAAAACTTAAAGTAGTGGACTTTACAGTTGTTATAAGCCAACACCTTAGTGTTAATAACTAAAAAGATAATTTAAAAAGAGAAAAGGAGAAAGGCGGGGGAAAGGAAGCAGTTAAGCAAGGAAGCATAAGGTTTTGAAAGTAAGGATATATGATTTTGCAAAGGTCAAATCAGACTAGTCTAATTTCCTTTCAAAGATGGTGAAAAGCCACGTTGATGGTAGGAACGGTAAGTATAAGTATAAAATTTGAGCAAGGCCTTTGATCTCAGATAAGAAAAAGCATGGGCTGCTTTGAATTTCCTGTTAGCCGGGTTCATCATGAGTTCTTTTCTCTTTCACCGTACTTAGACCTAACCAATTGCAAAACATAACTAACTTATGAGAACACGTTCTAGCCAGCCACAGTGGTGCATGCCTATAAATCCCAGTACACAGGAGGCTGGAACAGGAAGACTGATACAAATTCAAGGCCAGCCTGGGCTACATAGCAAAACCCTAAAACACAAAGATGGGGTGAGGGAAGAAACTCACTTTTTGGAAAGCTTTAAAAACAGAAGTGATTTTAACTAGACAACATGAGGCAGTTCCTTGAACCCTAAACCTGTGTGCATTTTTATTTTTAAGATCAGATTGTGTGGAGATTCTTGAAAAATGTGGAGACCAGAACAAATTTCCTGAAGACCACACAGCTGAAAGTATTTGTGAGCTTCTGTCACCTACAGATGACCTGGAGAATTGTATACCCTTAGATACATACCTCAGTAAGTACTGCTTTTGTTTATTTGATTTTAAATTTCAAATACTTCTCTCATAATCTCTATCCTTGCTCTCTATCTGTTGAGAACATGTGGTTCAATGAAACCATCTCACTCACTTTTTTTTTTTTTTTTTGGTACTGGAGGTTGAACCCAAGGCCTTTGCACTGAGCTACATCCCAGCCCTTCTTTTTAGTGTTTTATCTGGAGACAGGGTCTTGCTAAGTCACTAAAATGCCCAGGCTGGACTCTGCACCTCAGGTCCCCAGACTGCTGGGATTCCAGGTGTGCGCCACAACACCCAGAATCAGTCACAGACTCTTACTTGTTTGGCTTTTTTGGCCCAAGAAAGTGTTGTCATCCTAAAATTTGTAAGCAGAAGTGATTAGTCTGAGGGAGGTGTGAACTGTTAGCAATCAGGAATTCCAAGCAGTGAATCAGGGGCCAGCATTCTCATATATCATGCTGTCTCCTTGCCATGATGTGACCAGAAACTGGAATTCCCCCCAGGGAGTATTCAGCTTTTTGTCATCAGAATATCAGTGTACCTGAGCCAGGCTTGGTTTGCACTTACCTACCCAAAAGATGGTAAAGAGTGATCGTCAGGGTTAGTACAAGGAAATGGAATTTATGCCACTACTTCAGCTTCTCTGCCACATACACCTGCCAAGAGCTACAGAGTAAGTTGGTATCTCACTGAGGGATCTGGGAGCTGAGCTCCTTGGCAGCAATATGATGATGTAGTGGAGGCCAGGGGGTAACACGTAGAACTAAAACTATATACGCAATAGTTAAGAGATGGGAAGTGTTTAGACTGCCAGTAGGGGGCACTAGTGCAGTGAGCGGGCCAGAAAGGGGCTGGTAAAGTCAACTCCTATGGTATTTGTTTTCTTTTCCTGTGTCAGATAAGATTAAATTCGACTGCAAATTGCAGAATGGCAGATAAAACTAAAATAAAGCCCAGAAACAAGTAGTCCAGGGCCGTTATGGTGGCTCCATCATGAGGAATCCGGGCTCCCTTTTTCTTTCTCCAGTCTCCTTCATCAAAATTACTTGGAGTTCTGTCTGCCATATTATAGTTCCAGATGCAAAACGGATGGAGGAAAGTAAACAACTTCTCCTTAATCTCATTGGCCACTCCTGATTATGTGGAAAACTGGGAAAGATTATCTTTAGCTATGGGTCCATTGCCACCCTAAGTAAAACTGAGAATTTGTTAGATGCTGAATTTGTAGCTGGCAGTATCTGTCTTTTTCTTCAAACCAAAAAACTGTGTCCCTTAACCTTGTGACCAGTGTAGCAAAAAGGAGAGCATTAGACTAGAATTTAGACCTCTGCGACTTTGAGCAGATCATGTCTTTGAGCCTCAGATTTTCCATGTGTGGATTGAGTGGGCTGGATGAGATAACTCCAAGAGCCCTTCTGCCTCTGCTAGAGTCTCAGTGTGGCCTAAAATTAAATAAGCAGAATGAATATATTCACAATCCTACACTCTATTTCAGCAGTCAAATACATGTATAGAAGGAAACTTTCTTTTTTTAAAATTAACTCACCATACTTGGTTTATTTTTATTATTTATTAGGAGGAAACTTTCAATAAGAGGAAAATTAAAGAATTTTATTTGAATTTCAGTTCTATTTAAATATCACCCATACTTTATCTTAAGTGAGATTCTTCCTTAGTCATAATTTCAGAAGTTAAATATAATCATGGTATGGTATTACCATAGTAAATTTTCATTTATAATAAAGCATGCAAAATTATCCCTCTTAGATATAAACAACTATTTGTCACCATATCCAAAATATACCTATCACTTTCCATCCTATAATACTACTTACAGTTACCTTCATTTTTTTTATTTGTACACAGTGTATTTGTTGTCTATTTCTTTACCAGATATAAACTCTTATGTTAGAGACTTCTCTGTTTTGTTCATCAACATATCTCTAGTGCCTAGAATCTTGCCTGCCATGTTGTAGGTACCCAATAAATAAATGAATGCATGTATTTTTATACTAAATTCACAAATTAGGAGATAATCTAGTTTTAATAGCTTATTAGAATCAGGCCTTGCTTTATGCCCATGAGCGCTTCATTTATTGCAGCTATAATTATTTCAGATAATTTACAGACATTTATTACTCTTTCGAGTTGGTTAAACCGATCTGTTTTTTTTCCCCAGGGCCCAGTACTTTAGGTAACATTGTGGAAGAAGTGACTCATCCCTGTAATCCAAATCCTTGTCCAGCTAACGAGCTCTGTGAAGTGAACCGAAAAGGGTGTCTGTCTGGAGAGCCCTGCCTTCCATACTCTTGTGTTCAAGGTGGGTGTGGGTGTGTCTTGGTTACTTTCTTGTCCCTGAGACAAAATACGTGACACCCACAATTTAAAAGAGGAAAGATTTATTTTTGCTCACAGTTTGTAGACGTTTCAGTCCATAGGTGGTTTCAAGGCAGGGTAGCATGACAGAGGGGCATGGCAGACAAGAATTGTTCATGGCAGTGGGAAGTAGAGAGAAAGAAGAGAGGAACAGGAAGAGGTAAACACTTCTGGCCCATGCTTCCAGTCACCCTCCTCTTCTGACCAGATCCCACCTTCTAAACTCATCAGTGAACTAATCTACTGATAAGTATCACACCCCCATGATCCAGTCACCTCCCAGAAGCCCTACCTGTGAGTGCACGAGGCTTTGGGGTGACATCCAGATATGCCCTATAACGGTGTGGGATGAACATGGATAGGTGGTGCTGGTGTTTATAGGAGTTATCTTTGGCATGTGGTTACAAGGGAGTTTGTTTTGTTTTGTGTTTTTTGAAGTGCTGGGGACTGAACCCCAGGGTCTCATGCATGGTAGGCAAGTGTTCCACAATGAGCTATATCCCCAACCCTACATAATCTTTTTTTTTTTTCAGTTTTTTTATTAGTACATATTTGTGTTACATAATGATTACATTCATTGTGAAGAGCTGGAACGTGTACATAACAAATATCAATTCTTTTTTCATCCCCTTCCCCTCTCCTTCTATCTCTTAATCCCCTTCCCATTTGTAAAAGATCTCCCTACTTCCTATTATCTATCTTTTATTTTGCTCTTTATTTATATTTTGGTTTTCTCATATAAGAGAAACCATGCGATGTATAAGTGTGCCTCCATAATCTTTAATAGCTGCACAGGACCTATAGACTTTTTGTCAAGTATATCTAATGTCGTAGAACAATACCATCGGCTTTTTTTTTTTTTTTTTTTTTTTGGGTACAGGTTGCAAATTGGGAGAAGCTTCTGATTTCATTGTCCGTCAAGGGACACTAATCCAGGTGCCATCATCTGCAGGAGAAGTTGGTTGTTATAAAATCTGCTCATGTGGACAAAGTGGACTCTTGGAAAACTGTATGGAGATGCATTGTATAGACCTCCAAAAGTCTTGTATTGTTGGAGGAAAAAGAAAAAGTGAGTGCTGAAGTATATTTATTTGTTTCCAATGTGAGATTAGTTATCTTGACTTTGTTGAAAGTGGCACACATCTATAATCCCAGCTACTTGACAAGCGCAGGCAGGAAGATGGCAAGTTAAAAACCAGCCTGGGCAAGCCCTCTCTCAAAGTAAAAATTAAAAAATAGCTGGGGATGTAGGACAGTGGTAGAGTGCTTGCCTAGCATGGGCAAAGCTCTGGGTTCAACCCCCAGTACTGACAGGAAAAAAAGCCACCTCTTGTTCACCTTTGCTAACAAGCTTGGTGTCCTGCTTTCCCAGGTTCCTTAACCATTTTTGTTTATAGCCCTACCGACTGCTCGTGTCAACACATGCTTTCAAAAACTGTGAAAAAAAATACCACTTTTGGGGTCTTTTTGGATTTGGTTTGATTTGGTTTGGTTTTTCTGAGACAGGATCTCATTATGTAGTTCAGGTTGGCCTTGAACTCACTCTGTAGCCCCGGCCAGCCTCCAACTCACAGTGATCCTCCTGCCTCAGCCTCTCAAGTACTGGGATTATAGGCATGCACCACCATGCCCAGCTGTTTTGTTTTATTTTGTTTTGATTTTGAGATAGTGTCTCTATATAGTCTAGGCTGGCTGGAACTCTGGGTCTTCCTGCCTCAGCCTCCTGAGGGCTAGGATTATAGATGTTCACCACTACACCTGGCAAAAATACCACTTTTGAAGATTCACTTCCATCCAACCTGTGTGTTTTGTTTCCCCACCTCTGCTCCCATTCTTCATATTAGTTCAGCTTTTTATGCTTTTAGGTTTACGCTTATTGAAAAGAAGCATGCTCTTGGCTAAAAAGAGCTTGAAATTTTTCTGTTCTAGGGCAAGTCAGGTATTTGTTTCTTAGTTCATAGTCTACTTGTCTAAGACAGGAAAAGCTAGGTGTGATGGCACACGACTGTAGTCCCAGCACTCGGGAGGTGAGGCAGGAGGATCACTGTGAGTTTGAGGCCAGCCTGGGCTACATAGTGAATTCAAGGCCAGCCTGAACTACATAGCGAGACCCTGTCTCAAAATAAAGTAAAATAAAGGAAATTATGTTCCTTCATTACAGGAAATATCTGAGGACAGATAAGTTTATTCCTTATACATTTATTGACTAAATGCCTATTCCGTACAGAAGAACATACTAGTGCCTTCTTGAGCTGAAGCCGAAGGGGTGAGATCGTGCTTTATTTTATATGGCAAATAGGAGAGAATTTGAGCCATAGAAAGTTGCAGTGCACTGTGGGAGCTCGTCATTTCTGCCAGGGCATCAGGAAGGTCTCCAACCCAAGATGCCACTGGGCCTGGCCCTGGAAAGATGAGCAAAGGTCCAGAGGAGGAAAGGAACATTTGAGGCAGTGGAACAACCAGAAACATTCTTAGAGAATACACAGTGGCGTGCTGTGACTAACATATTATAGGCCTGGAAGAATGTGGTGGGAGGTGAATACAAAAATATAAATATCTCAGATTTAACTCCCCAGTTTGTATATTCAGAAGTCATCTTTCAAAAATTTTCATTTTAAACTGTGCATAGTGGCATGGGCCTGTAATCCTAGCACTCTGGGAGGCTGAGACAGGAATATTGCCTAGGTTTGAGGATTACCTAGGTCTGAGCCCAACTTAAATGACTTAGCAAGACTCTGTCTCAAAGTAATAATAATAACAGTAATATCATTATCATTATTATTATTATAATGCTGGGGATATAACTCAGTGCAAAGGTCCTGGGTTCAATCCTCAGTATTGCCAAAAAAAAAAAAAATATATATATATATATATATATGTATGTATAATATACACACACACACACACACACATATGCCATTTTAAGACTTTGAGCTGGGTGTGGTGTCATAGGCCTGTAATTCCAGCACTCAAGAGATTGAGGTAGTAGACTTGCCAAGTTCAAGGCCAGCCTGGACTATATAGTGAGATCCTGTCTCAAAAACCAAATAAATAAATAAAACTTTTTGTTTAGTTTATGTTTTATTTAAATATTTATTTATTTAAATAAAACTTTTTTTTAAGTTTATGTTTTATTTTTTAACACATAATATAGCTTGCTGTTTTCTTCCTTTTTCTCTGAGGCCATGGAACATTCTTCAGCATCGACTGCAATGTCTGTTCCTGTTTTGCTGGCAATTTGGTGTGTTCTACCCGCGTCTGCCTCAGTGAGCACAGTTCAGAAGATGACCGTCGCACCTTCACAGGTGACCACGGGCACCCAGAGGCTGTCGTTGGGGGCCCATTGTTGGGCCCAACTCTGCACATCAATTTTCCCTTCAAGGCAGCTCCTCTGGTCTTTCTTTAACTGCAGATTTACACAGTAAGATCGATGTAGAATTGGAGCACAGGATCCTTTCCCTCTCTGGATTTCAGTTTCATCCTGTATGAATTGAAGACCTTAAGCTAAATGGTTTCTTAGGGCCCTTCCAACACCAGAAGTGTGGGATTCCACGAGTCAAAAAAAACAGAGCTGGTGATTGGCATGGTTTCAGTTAAATGAGACTTTCCCACCTGGTAAACACCACTTACCCCTATTGTTATAGTCTCAAGTGTCCATGTATTCTCTAAGTTTGTTCTCACCACCATCTTTCTCAATCTGCCTTAGTTTCCTGGTTCACTTAGGCTTCCACAAATGCTAACGCCCAGAATATTATGTTCCTGACTTTACTGTGCTCTGCACTGGTGTTAAGCACATTCCAGCCCCAGCAGGTATAAAACCTGGTGAGATGGGATGTTTCGACCTGCAGAGCTGCAGTTGCCAACAGCAGCAGCCCAGCTGACTGATGTCTCTTGGTATTTGCTTTCTTCCAGATTGGAAATACCTTTTGTTCATCAGGTAAAGAGGCACTAGGTAGCTGCCTTGTCCCCTATTTCTTGCTTCTGCATTGGCAACTTAATTCTTCTTTCCTTGGAGTTAGTAGTGTACGTGAAGAGTGGTGGGGTTGGGTGAGGACAGAAAAAGGATTTACCAACCTGTACCTTCATCCTATTAGAAGTAAAAAGGAAACCAGAAATGAGAAGCCAACAGCAGACTGACGGGGAAGTAGAAGCAGGACCGACTCTATCCCATTCTCTAGTGAATGAGGACCAGCCTTCACTGCTTTAGTCACACCACCACCGTCATCATGTACAACTCTAACATGAGATCTCTACATTTTTCAAAAAGTTTTTTTGGAAGTTTTATTAGACAGAATTGAAGGAAGTATACATTCAGAGAAAATAGAGTGTGGACCTAGAGGGAGAGAGACCTTTACATATGATCGGTAACGGTTGCCTTCGTAAGAGCCAGTGAGGAGAAGAGGAGCACACGCATACGTAGTTTTCAGTGTGTTTCCTCCCTTCAGGTCTGCCTTGTAACTGTGCGGATGAGTTTGTCCCTGTGTGTGCGCAGAATGGACGCACTTACCCCAGTGTCTGCATTGCTCGCTGTGTGGGCCTCCAGGACCGTCAGTTTGAGTTTGGGTCATGCATTTCAAAGGATCCTTGTAATCCTAACCCCTGCCAAAAGAATCAAAGGTAAGTCGAATCGCTATTTATGTTTTTTTCAACCAAAGACCAGCACTTATAAGGCATATGCCATGCGTGTACCGGACGGTGAAAAAACAAAGGTGAGTTCAGAAGCGGTTGCTGCCCCAAAGCCTGTAGAATCTGGAGAGAAAGAGAGCCATGTAAGCTGCTTGACTGTGTGATGGGGAACCCAGACGTGGGCAGTTAAAGCAGCCTTGGAAGGAAGGATCTCTGGAGGGTGCGACACTCGGCTGGATCTGAGAAGATGAGCAGGAGACTGCAGGCAGGGTTATGGGAGGAAAGCTGGCCTAGGGGAAGGCGGACAGCAACAGCTGGAGTCGTGGGTGCTAGAAAAGAGGAGACTGCGGGGACTGCTGGGAGCTCCGCAGCTGTGTGAGACTGAAACAGAAAGAATAATGTAGGAGAGGTAGCAGGTAAGACAAGAGAAATGGGTGCAGTCTTACTAGCTATTTATGTCTGCTAGTCAAGGGAAATTTTCTCTTTCTTATATGCCTCCACTTTAGGAACAGGACAAGAGAAACCTCAGGAAATGCAACTTCTGTATTATTTGAAGCTATCTGGTTTTGGGCTCCCTTCTCTGCAGTTTCCTCAGAGGACAGTTGCCCTGGCCTTGGTGGATTTCTGCATGTGGTGACTAAGGACAAGAGTGTGGCTGACTGACATTTCAGTTTTCTGGAACTAGAGTTTCCACTGGCTGCCTGAGAGACCTGAGCAGGCCACATCCCAGTGCCACAGTCCTTTCCTTATGAGGGATTTTGTGAACACAAATAGGCAGTTGCTTCTTAAATTTGAAAACCATGGTGCAGGCCGGGTGTGGCGGCCACGCCTATAATCCCAGCACTCTGGAAGCTGAGGCAGGAGGATTGCTGCGAGTTTGAGGCCAGCCTGCGCTACAAAGTGAGTTCAAGGCCAGCCTGCACTGTATAGTGAGCTTCTGTCTCAAAAAGACAAAACAAACAAACAAACAAACAAACTGAAAACTTTGGTGCAGTGTGGAGGGAGGAAAGGATTTTCTCACATGTAAATGAAATGGCAAAGACTTGGTCACCCATCTGTCAAAGTTTATACAATGAAAACTAAGCTGAGAAAGCTACTATGAAAAGAAGGCAGGATGTCATGCAGAAGAAATAAGCAGAAGGATAATATACACTGTGTTGGTAGTAGAATTGGGCTATTTTGGTGTGTGTTTGTTTTTCTCTACTGGCTAAACTTTCCAAGTAGTTCATTGCTTTTATAATAAAGCAATGAAAAGAAATCTCAAAGTAGAAAGACTTTTCTAGATATAATACCAAGCCAACATAAAAGAAAAGACTGGAAAATTCAGCTAAATGAAAATTAAAATTTTCTGTGTGGTAACAGACAAATAAACTGGGAAGAACATCACAAGGGCTGTTGTCCTCATAAAGAACCCCTAGAAATCAATATGAAAACCATGAACCTAAGTAAAAAGAGGCAAAGATCAATAACCTAATAGAAAAATGGGCTTGGAAGCAAATACTTGAAAGATGGTCTTGGTTCTTAAACACTTGAAGACAATGCTTTTGTTTGTTAGGGTAAGTAACTCTAGATATTTTATACAAATCCTAATACGTCATTACTTTCACATAGAAAATAAAATGAAATCCATTTTATTTGACCACAACCACAACCAACTGCCGGGAAGACTGAGAAATATGATCTAGATGTATGCCCCAGAAGAAAGCTAAATGAATTTGCCTGTGTGGTGGTGCATGCTTGTAACCCCAGCACTTGGGAGGGTGAGACAGGAGGTTCTTGAGTTCAAGGTGAGCCTGGGCTACAGGGTGAGACCTTGTCTTAGAACAGAAAAGAAAAAAAAAAAGTAATGAACATATGACCAGACTGCTCTAATGCTTAGCTTTCTTCATATTAAGAACAAAACTTAATATAAATTAAAACTACAGTTGTGTGCCATTTTCCATCATTCAGATTGGTAAACACAAAAAGGTTGATAACACAACATAGGGAAGCAGGTGCTGTCATACCCAAGAGGCTTGGGGAGGATTGGTGCGTCCTGTCTATTTTAAATGCACATGCCCTTTGGATCAGCACATAGGAATGCTCACGAGATATCTCTGGGAGGATAAATAATAAACCGGTAAGAGTGGTTGCCACTAATAAAGGGAACCTAGGTGGCTGGAACGTAAGAGTAGGAGGGAGACTTACTTTTCACTGTCTGCCATTTTGTACCTTTTCAATTTCACCATAGACTTGCATTATCTGTTCAAAAAGTAATTGTTTAAAAAAGAAAGATTGTCAGGTATGATGGCATATGCCTGTAATCCCAGCACTAGGGAGGCCAAGGCAGGAGAATTGCCGTGAGTTTGAGGCCAGCCTGGGCTACATAGTGAGTTCAAGACCAGCCTGAACTGCATAGTGAGACCCTATCTCAAAAAGACAAACAAAAATGAAATTGTATTCACTCATCAAGTCTGTGCCGATGTACCAGGCATTTTCCCAGTGATAGGACACAACAAGCAAGACAGACCATACCTGCCTTGATCAAATCTGCATTTGCCCCGCAGATTCTCAGCGTTTTCCCGTGATCCTCCTGTTTCCATATACTCCAGTTGACCGTTTTTCCTCCCCACATTACCAAATTTCTCCTGATATTTTCACACCTTCCCTGTTAATGGATAATGAAGTTCTAAATACTCTTTTCCATCATTCCTCATCAGACACCTTAAATTTCCATGCAACCGCAAGTGCATTCCAACTTCAAGTCACATGAACAAAGGCAGGCACACATAGTGGTGGTGACGTCAGTACAGGCTTATCCCTAAAAAAATTCCCTGTGAGATTGACATAACACTAGCTACTGTATTCCTCCTCTTTGTTTTATAGACCACTATTTGTATGTTATTTCAAATACCCAGTAAAAGCTAAACATTTTCATAGGTCTTCTTACAGAAAGTTATATATGCCCCTTATAAAACTTAGGAGGGCAGAAAAAGTCTAGAGCAGAGAGCCATCACCTTAAACTCTCTGAAGGAGTCAGGGACTGAGAAGGAAGCAAGACCTAGACCTTACTAGGGAGGACCGCGTGGGTGACATTCTCTTAGTGGGTGCACCCAGCCAGTCTTGTTGCCACAGAAACGGGTATTCTATGACAGAATGAAGGCTTTTCTTAAGATGCTCACATTAGCCAAACTGAAACTTGGCCCCTGAAAATGTGGCATTTGTGACTAGGAGACCTTCAGGTTCAGACCCCAACCCACGTGTTGGCCTTAGCACAGGACAGCTGTCCTTGGCTCCTACTCTCAGGGTCACCTGCTGTTTCCCCAAAACCGCACCCCCGGGCACACCCCGTGTTCATGGCTGCTCTTTCAGCCTGGCCTGCTAGGCAGCCCTCTGCTGTCAGGCTCCCGTTAGGACACCTGCCTCCGGTGCTTTCCCCGTTCCCAGCCAGCATCATTTCCTGCCTCATGACCTACCATGTAGGCATGCTTGACTTCTTGCTCAGCATGAGCTCCTTGGGGACAGGATTGTTTCAGTATATCTCCTCTTTGTCCTCAAGCCCCTGACCTCATCCAGGGCTTTGCCAGCCCCGCCACAGTCTCACCCTACATCTGGCTTATGGTGCTGCATTCTTGTTTTTCAGATGTGTGTCCAAATCCCAAGTCTGCCTGACGACTTTTGATAAATTTGGTTGTAGCCAATATGAGTGTGTGCCAAGACAGCTCTCCTGTGACCAGGTCCGAGATCCTGTTTGTGACACAGACCACATGGAGCACAACAATCTCTGCACTTTATACCAGAGAGGAAAAAGCCTCTCTTACAAAGGCCCATGCCAGGTACGTTGTTTGCATGGCAAAACAAAGTGCACGAGGCACAGAACTGGTGACCTCTGACAGATGAGTCAGCAGTAGACCACCCAAGGGTCTTCTGTGAATCCTTTCTAATCTACAAAAGCCAGTCCTTCAATAAAAAAGAGGAGTGACCCTTAACTCTGGAAGGCTCTCTGGCTAGAGTCCAAGCAGCCCACTGTTAGCAAAAGAGCTAACACCATTTTCCCCTCCCATCATTCTGTGGGTCCCCACTAGAAAACAAACCAGGCACATTAGAGGAGGATGGATTAAAAAAAGCAAAGAAAGTTTTCTCACTCTTCCCACCACTATCCATCCGGCTTCTACAGTACTGAAAAGTGATTGAACTTTTTGTTCTTTATATTTTAAGTCAACTTCCCTCTCAATCTTTTAGGATTGTGAACTCCACATTCCTGTTAAATAAATACACCTAAGGACAACCCCTTAGACCTTTCTATGTGCACTGCTGATTTCATGCTGGCCTCTCTCCTAGGGGATTCCCACCTTTGGGCCCCTCATGCCCTGCCCACAAGCCCCTAACACCTGTCATGATTGCATCTCATCCCCAGATCTTCATGGTTAGAAAGTTCCCATCAGCTTGTCTACTAAGCCTGTTTTCTTTCAAAGTTGTGTTCCATTTGCACCAAAACCATCAACTCTAAATTTTCAGTCTTCTCTTCTTACTTGTTCCCTCTTTCTGCCTATGACTTAGTTCTCTCTGCTGTGTTCCTAGCCCCCCGGAGGAGGCCAGGATTGGTCTGCCCGCTGATCCCTTCACTCTTCCTCTTCTTCCATATCCAGCCTGGAAGGATAAAGCCTCTGCATCTGGAGGAAGATCAGGCTTGTTTTCTTCAAGCAGATGTTCCAAGATATTAAGAAATCTGGGCAGAGGGAAGAGATGATAAGAGGGGATATTCTTATTTTGTAGTAGTTCATGTGGAATGAGCACCTACAGCAAGAGAGGTTAAGAAAAGTACTGTAATCTTTTCAGGTCATTTCAAGACAACCCTGTTGCCTCCCACTCCCCACTTAGCCTACCTCAAGAGCTTACAAGGGTCCCCACACTTTATACCTGTGTCTTTTCCTTTCTAAAAGGAGGGAAGTGTGCTCTTTACTCTTGGTTAGGAAGGGTTTACCAGAGTTTTCCAGCCTGAATGTGGTTTGTTTCCCTCAGCCTTTCTGCACAGCTGCAGAGCCCGTCTGTGGGCACAATGGCGAGACCTATAGGAGCGTGTGTGCTGCCTACTCGGACCGCGTGGCAGTTGACTATTACGGGCCCTGCCAGGCTATTGGGGTCCTCTCGGAATACAGCTCTGTTGCTGAGTGCGCTGCTGTGAAGTGTCCTTCGCTCTTGGCCGCTGGGTGCAAACCCATCATCCCACCCGGTAGGCTGCCCATATTTGGGGTGGGCAGGGATGCAGTTGTAAAAATTTGCTTACCCACCGCCAGAGACTGAGTCATTAAGAAGAGAGTTGACTAGTTTATCTAAACTTCAAAACCTCTTGAAGAGACCCTTACGCTGATTAGACATATCACACTGGCTGGACCTGAGAGAGCTGTGGTACCATCTGGGCTGTGGTTTGGTTTGGTTTGGTTTGGTTTTGCTTTGCTTTGAGACAGGGTCTCGCCATATAGCTCAGGCTGGTCTTGAGCTCACCATGGAGCCCAGGCTGCCCTTGAACTTGTAGTGATCCTCCTGCCTCAGCCTCCTGCGTGCCGGGATTACAGGCATGCACCACCATGCCCAGCTTTGGTCTGGTTTTTTAAACAATATGGCAACTCTCCCGTAAGCAAAATCGTACACCAAACACCAATATATTAACAGATAAAGTAGTATTTAATTACTAAAATTAAATAATTATTAAATAATTATTAAAAATTAAATAATTAAAATTAAATTAAATTTTAATTAAATAATTAAAAATTATTTAAATTATTAAATAATTATTAAAACCCGCAAATTAGGGTTTTGCATTTAAATGCATAATATTTATTTTTTCATAATGTCTACTTTTAAAGTTAGTAACAATAAACTAGTAATTTATGAATAATCAAAACAGTTTGATGAACACATTTGAAATTAAGAAAAACGGAAGAAAGTTAGTGTCTTAGATTGGTCTTGGCATTTAATTTAATTGGTTCAGTTACATAGAATCAGGAAAGTCCTGTTTCATACAGATGGTTGAAAGCATTGTTTTGCTAAACAGCTTACCTTACAGTCCCACACTCTTCAGTTAAGCAGACTGTTCCAGGTCTGCACAGAACAGGCTAATCTGGAGTCTCTGGGTTCCTTCCTCCATCCATCAATTCAGCAAGTGTTCCCTGAGCTTCCCCTAAGGGCCAGACAGTCTTCCAGGCACTGGGGCCACAGCCGTGAGCCTTTTTCTTCTTCAAGGCCGCGAGAGGTGACACAAGCTACTGTGCAAACGCACACTGTATAGTGGCAACAGACACGATGAAGCAAAATCACGGCAGATAGTGAGGGCCCATGGTGGAGAGGTCACTGGTAATGGATTGGTGAACGATCTCTGTTGTGTTAAAATATGGTACAATAGCTAGGCAAGGGGCGCATTCCTGTAATTGCAGCATTTGTCAGAAGGCTGAGGCAGGAGAATTTGCCATGAGTTTGAAGCCAGCCTGGACTATATCGTGAGACCCTCTCCCAAAATAACCCCCCTCAAAAATATGGTATAATACTATATTTGATTATGCCATATCTTGTTATGGTTTTTTAAACAGTATAAGATAATTTTGAAAATTAAAGGTGAAGCAAATACTCATGGAATCCCTAAAGCACCAGTTCCCTTATATTGCAGACAGAAAAACAAAGACCCAGTGAAAGCATTTGGCCAGGATCCCACGGTGAGTTTGGAGGCCGGCGAGGTCGGGCCCAATACTCCCGAAGGGCCGCTGCCTCTGTGCACTGTTATTCCACAGCCCCCCCCCCCCCCCACGCTGTGCTGAAGGATGCTGGCAGGGATGAAGGAAGGACTTTGTAGATGCAGAGATTATAAGATCCCAGGTTGGCCAGGGAACAGCCCTGGAGGTGCAGACATCAGGAGAACAGCTGCGGCCCAGAATGATGGGTTGATCACCAGCCATTTTGAATTCCTTGTTTAATTCTGAACACACCCAAAATGGTTTCTGTTACAGGTGCTTGTTGCCCATTATGTGCTGGG
Source organism: Erethizon dorsatum (assembly GCA_028451465.1). Classification (NCBI taxonomy): domain Eukaryota; kingdom Metazoa; phylum Chordata; class Mammalia; order Rodentia; family Erethizontidae; genus Erethizon; species Erethizon dorsatum. The sequence continues at coordinate 38,432,664 of CM051822.1, read as the reverse complement.
ATGTTAAGAGTTTTATTTGACAGAGAAAAACTGGACACTATTGCTAAGGTAAATTACCTGATGTCCCTAGCTATTGAAACCCTATTGCTAAATCTCTCAAGAATCCTGGAAAGCAGAGTGTGTTGTCCCCATTTATAGATGAAGAAATTAATCCTCAGAAAAGCAGTTTGCTAGCGAGGTGTGATGACACATGCCTGTAATCCTAGCTACTTGGGAGGCTGAGGCAGGAGGGTCACAAGTTGAAGGCCAGCCTGGGCAACTTAGCAAGATCTTATCTCAAAATAAAATGAAAAGAGTTGAGCACAGTGCTTCTTGGGTTCCATCCCCAGTAGAAGGCTGGGTGGGGGCAGACTACTTGCCCAAGCCCCTATAGCTCCTAGTCAGTAGAACTAGGTTCACACACCAGTGGCTGGCTGACTCCCAATTTGTGCTCCCTCCTGCCACACCTGGCTGTGCAGTCAGCCAGCCTGAGGCTGGCGGCTGAGAGTAGCAGATGCCCAGATGTTTGCAAGGACCCCTCTCCTCACCCCGGCCCCACTTTCTCCAAGGGGACCTTCTAGAGCCGTCTTCCCCGTGCAGTTTTACCCCTTTCCCTTCTGCCCCATCACTTTTTGCTGTTCCCATTTGTGGAGACAGAGCTCCAGGGTTGTAGCAGCCAACATTTGCCACTACCTAGAGGATTCCTCCCATTTTGGTTAAAACAGCTTTACAGAAAGATTTTATGTCCCTGTGGCCTCTAACTCAGAACAGTCACTTTTATAAAAAGCTCTTCTAGTGAGTGTTTATCTTGGCTGCAAAGTCCCATGGGCTGGCAGAACCGCCTGTATGGAGCCTGCAGACTTAGGACTTGGCCCAGCAGAGCCTAGTCGGGACCGGTGCAGCAAGGTAGCAAAGGCCGTAAAAGGGAATTCTCCTTTTCAGGTAACAGAAATGTTCTCTCTCTCTCTCTCTCTCTCTCTCTCTCTAGGTAACAAACAAAAAGCCAATAACAGTTCTGGAAATACTTGAGAAAATCCGCATGCATGTGTCTGTCCCGCAGTGTGATGTGTTTGGTTACTTCAGCATTGAGTCTGAAATTGTGATCCTGATAATTCCTGTCGATCATAACCCAAAAGCTTTGCAGGTGGGACACAGCATACACTGTGCAACCATCAAGTTTGGTGGACTTGAGAGAGAGACACAAACCTGGGCTGGGGGAGGGTCAGGGGGCTGGGTGAGAAGGGGGGCGTTTGGGAAGGCTGGAAGGATGCGGGAGAAAAGCAAGGCAGTCTCTGAAGGACTGAGCATTTTCCGGGCAGCTGAGGCCTAGGACACATTTGATGGCAGAATACAAAAGAGCCAGGGGAAGGGAGAGGTTAAGTTCCAGTGACTTGGTGTGCAGAGGTGAAAGGGACCTAAGAAATTGTTGGATCCAATCCACCCATTGCGCAGACAAGGCTGCCGAGGCCTAGGGAAGACGGGACTGGAACAGGTCATGCAAAGCCAGTTACAAAGCCAGAGTGGACTCTGATCTCCTTAGGGCCATGCTCCCGCTGTGGAGGAAGATCCCATCAGATTGGTCTTGTGGCTCCAGCTTTTCTTCCTCACAGTGAGGAGCTTGCGGAACCTCATTCAAGTAGGGCCAAGTCTTAGCATCAAAGTAGTGAGAGCTCAAGGGAAGGGGATGAATGAATGTAGGCAGTTTGTGATTCACACTCATGTTTGCAGAGGCAGTGGAAGTACATTCCCTAGGGCTATAGTTAACCATTGGAAAGATGATGTCTCAGTGTGGGCAAACAGCTGGGCGCGGTGGCACATGCCTATAATCCCATCTATCTGGGAGGCTGAGGCAGGAAACCGTTGGGTGTGAGACCACATAGACCCTAGGCCATCACAAAAAAAAGACATTTTTGGTTGTAGTATATAGTCCAGTGATTGAATGCATGCCTAACATGTGTAAGGCCTTGGGTTTGATCTCCAGCACCACAAAAAATAAGTAAATAAATAAATAAATAAATGTAAATAAGCACTGGACAATATTGTAGAAAAATGAAAGCAGTTGACTGATTACGGCAGTGGCATTGTAGATCATTTCTTTTCTGATTTCCATTAATGCTACTATATGTATGTAGTAAATTAAGAATATAATAAAATGTTACTCTGCATAAGAAAAAGAGAAAGCAGACTTCCTCTGGGGCTACACTATTTTGGGGATATAGGTAGAATTTGTCTGACTTGACTTGTTTATAGGTTTATGGCTTTGTAATTAAAGGACCTTATTTTTTCCTCCCAGATTGAGGCCTGCAATAAGGAAGCAGAGAAGATTGAATCCCTGATCAACTCAGACAGCCCCACCCTGGCGTCCCACGTCCCCCTCTCTGCCCTCATCATTTCCCAAGTGCAGGTCTCCAGCAGCCTGCCATCCACGGTCATCGGGCTCAGGCCTCCCTGCTGCCCCCTGCTCCTTCTCCTCAGCCTGGGCCTCGCCTCGCACTTGCTCCAGATACAGCCCTGATGCCCGCACAGGGTGCCGAGTGTTCCTCGACCTGACTCTTCTACCTTGTGAGCGACATTCAGGGCTGCTGGTTGGTAGTCGGATCGTGGCCAAGCAAAAGCACATGTCACCTCTTTTCACTACACAGTATTTTTTTTAATTGCCAATATTGGTAAGGTTTCTTTCTCATTTTTACAAATGTCAGTGTTCTCTCAAGTGCTGAGGAAAGAGGGTGCCTCTTTGTGGCGATCACTGCCTCATGATTTACATTTTGCCCCGTGGGTAGGTCCCCCACTCTAAAACAAATTTAATATCACTAATGAATGACCTCTGTTTAGAAAGAGAGCTCACTCTGCTGTTGGGTTCATATCACAAAAACTTCATTTCACAACCTCTTGAGTATTAAGTTTGCCCTTATGTTTGTTTTTGTATCCAGATACCTTCTGTGTCTAGAGGTGGAGTCTGGTGACAGCCACTGCTATTAGATAGCATGAAGTAAAAATAAAGCTTCTTTGAAATTACCATGTAAATCATCAGGCAGATCTAAGTTAATTTACAGAAATTTAATTCAGGACCCCATCTACTGTGTTAAGAGTAAACTGACACTCGTATGAGATGTCGTAAGTGACAGCCTCAGCATCACTGATCTGGGCCTGTGTTTTCTGTAAAAGGGAAAGGTTACATTGCATCAAAGCATTTTGCATCATGCAATTTTATGTTAAAACCAGATATATATTCTTTGGTATTCATGGAGTTAGAGTTTTTAAACATCAATCTTTTAAACCAATTGCTGCTACTTTATATAATTGCCAAAAAGTTAAATAATTAGTAGTTTGTGTAAATAATACATGATTTTTCTATTTTATTATGAAGGAGGGGAATAGCCATATTTGTAAAATGACAATCATGTGTTAACCCAGTACTTTCCGTTCACAAAGACACATTTGCTTTTTGTGATGTGCACAATGTAGATAAATGTTCTTTCTATTTTGATATAGAAGTATAAAGAATTGCGGTTTATATATTTAAAAATATCAAGCTGAGTATTAAAATGTTTGCATGTTGTCTAAGAACTTGGATACTTTGAATGTGTTTCACAGTTTGAAATAAGCTATTCAGTGTAATACTTCTTGTTTGTATGCACCTAAACTTAGTTTTTACGTGAAGTATTTTTTCAGTATTATATGTACTCTCTGAAATACATAGGGAAATGCTTTTATACCAAAATGTTTTGAAAAGTGGGCACTTAAAGCTTTCAGAGTATTACAGTATTTCTGATGTAGCATGTCTGTTGCAATTACTTATTTCTGTATAAATGTCTTCAATGCAATATACTAGAAAGCTTTCCTATTTGAATAGAAATAATTCATATATGATCAAGTGTACTTCCAAGCAATGTGAACAGTAAAATGAAACAATTGGTCACCCTTGGTTTGAGCTGTGTCCTTTGCTCTCTGATAATCTCTGAAGTCACGGAGTGTTATTATCCCAAGCCAAGGGCCCTGGGGGAACAGGGCAGCTAGAAGAGAGCAAAGCCGGGCAGTGGCACAGAGTCAGGTACACGGGCCCCAGCTTCAGTCAGGCGTTCAGGACAGAAAGAGCGCCAGGCTGTGTCTCTGAGACCCAGGAACAGACTAGGTCAGTGGTGGCGAGCCTATGGCATGCGTGCCACAGCGGGCTGTTTGTATCACTGAAAGCTCTAAAAGGTTTCGCCGTCCCTGGACTAGTGAGTTCTGCTTCCCTCTCCCCTGGCCTCCCGCTCCAGGGCGCGTGCCAGGCAGAGCGGACACAGCAGTGTGAGGATGAAGGCTATAACAGAAGAGGTCATGTCAGTCAGCTTAGCCTGCGTCCCCAAAATCAGAGAGGCTTCTGTCCTGTCCCCTCACTGCGTGCAGCATGGGTCAGCCGCAGCTCCTCACGCCATCTTCACTCCAGGACACAGTCCAGTGTCCTCGCAGAAGAGACGGGGAACCACAAGCTGGCTCTGAAGGCTCTGCTCAGAAGTGACATTGTCACTTCTGCCTTCATTTACTGCCAAACCAAGTCATGAGGCTGCTCCAAAGTTCAAAGGGTGGGGATGTAAGATCTTCCGTGGTGTTGCGTGCGTTATGGGTGGGGGCGGTGGTAGTTTGAACAGCACAGTCTACCCCAGAAGGGCTTCTTCATCAGACTCTGACAGCCAGGACTGACTCGATCTATAACAAAGGCGGGAGACAAGCGTACGCCAGGGGAGAGTGAGATCTAAAGGTTGGTCCTGCTCTGGGCACACAATCATGAAAATTCCAAAAATGGTAACAGGAGAAAGCAGCTCAGGCCAGTTCAGGGAGATAATGCTCCTGGAGTGCCGGCTGCCTCGGTGGACACCGGGGGCTCCTTCGTGGACGGTCTGTGAGTGGTTTCCCGGCACCCAGGCAGGCGGATGCTCTCCAGCAGGGAGTAACTGGGAAGCAGGAAAGAGCAGCTCTTCAGGAAGAAGACAGTTTAGAAGAGGAAGTTATTGCATGAAAGTAAGTTCTAGGGATTCAGTCTTCTACAGACATGATTAATGAAACCAAGATACTCGAAAAATACTTGCAGCCAGGCATGGTGGCACACACCTGTAATCTCAGCACAATGGGAGGTTGAAGCAGGAGGATCACAAGTTCAAGCCCAGTCTGGGCAACTTAGTGAGTTAGTGAGACCCTATCTCAAAAATAAAAAAGACCTGGGAATGTAGCTTAGTGTGAAATGGCTGCCTGTCCACTGTACACAGAATAATTGGGAATGGACCCCAAGAGGCTCACAGGGTTGACCTGGATCCATAACCACCTCTGTGGCAGAGGAGGAAATCAGAGGAAGTTCACTGCTCTCTAAACCAGATGGAGCCATGTGTGGTGGTGCACACCTGTAATCCCAGCACTCGGGAGGCTGAGGCAGGAGGATTGCCATGAGTTGAAGGCTAGCCTGGACTATGTAGCAAGACCTTATCTCAAAAAAAAAGAAAAGAAAAGAAAAATCAAAAAACAGATGGAATGGGTTTCCTACGAGAAAGAATTCTGTTCCTAGAAGACACCTTCTGTTAGGTGTGTCCTCCAGGGCCTATGCATCTCCCTACCAGGCCATTATTCCCTGAACCACTTCAACCTGTGACCCTCAGCAGTCTCCCCGTTGGGCCAGGCACACACCTAGAGTTGCGGAACACAAAGGCCAGCATGGCCCACTAACAACCAGGCAGGTGGAAATTCAGAAAGACTTACAGAAAAGTGAAATATCAAAAGTGACTGATATGCCAGGTATGGTGGTGCACGCCTGTAATCCCAACACTCCAGAGGCTGAGGCAGGAAGATTGCTGTGAGTTCCAGGCCAGCCTAAACTAATAGTGAGAACCTGTCTCAAAAAAAAAAAAAAGCGACCCATACTAGAAGAATTCGTATACCCAGAGGGAAAATGGCAACAAAGCTCAGGAGCGATCATGGGTGAGGAACAGGCAACTTGGGGAAGACTGTGCTGGCTTCCTGCATACACAGTTCCAGGTCTGCTGTGGCGTGGGTGTTTGTGTCCACCCCAAAATTCCTACGTTGAAATCCTGACCACTGCTGTTGAATAACGGCCAACATGTTGTGAGCAGAGGTGTACCACCAATCAGATGTGCTGGGCTTGAATGCCATGCTAGAGGGACATCCAAAGCCTCCAGCCTTGCTGTTGCAGCTACACGGAGCAGGCTGGATGCCCTGCTGCGCACAGGACTGTGGGCCTGCCGTCGGGTAGTGCTTCCTTCCCTACTGTCCTGAGAGCGTCCTGAGCTCACTGAGGAAACACAAATTGAGCTCTAGGTTTCAGCTCCACTGTGGGGAAGTTAACCCACCAGGACACAAAACCCACAGAAGAGATATTATTTTCCTTGATTTGATTTAATGCTTCTCCTCCAGCACTGAGCTAATGGGAATGAAGACCAAACATTCCCACAGGGGTGCTCCGTTTCTCAAAGGGACAGGAGACCCTGCTCCTGGACCCTTCCCCTCCTCTCCCTCCCTCCTTGCTGGCTGCAAGAGGCCTGAGTTATGAGCTTTGCCAGCTGAGGGGAAGGGAAGGCAGAGGACTTGTTCCTGGGGAATTCTTTTCCCAGTCCAGCATTTTGAGACTGGAGGGCGGACTCCACTGCGTGTAGAGGGTCACACCCTGTGTCAGGGCAAGGCCACAGCTGGAGGCCAGGTCTAGGCTTACCCTGGCACAAGGGGCCTCTCAGGATGGAGCCAGTCACACAGGAGAGTGCCACGGTGATGGGCACCAGGGGGTGGGTAGAGTGAGATAGGGTCACCCGAGGCCAGCCTGACAAGGGTGGGTCTGAGCGGACAGGTCCAAGGAGACAGGAATCGTAAAAATAACAGCCACAGCTGGCCAGCGAACTTTCTAGTTTACATAGTGCTTGATGTGCACAGGCGGCGAATGTCAACTCCAAGTCTGAGTCACATTCTGGAGCTGCGCCTGGGGAGCTAAGCTGATGGGGGGAAGGGAGGCAGGAGGCCCCCCTCTGGGGGCACGCTAACGCCCTGCCCCGGCCCGCCCACTCCTCCAGTTGTCCCAAATGAAGGCTACTGTGCCGGTTTCTCTATAAAAGTTATATACGCACTCCCCCCCCAAGCACCTGGAAACACAAAGGAAAAATCCTCACACCTTCTTCTCTCAGCCTCTACCAAACTAACAGCCATCTGTCTCTACATGTGTCTCTGAGTATAACTGGGACAGGGTCCCTCTGCTGTGCACCATGCCTGGGGTTACCTCACCGCCCTGTGAGCGGAGGTTCAGGGAAACGTGGTTTTGAGTTTGGGATGTTGCCTGCTGCTGGGTCCTTTCCTGCCTAACAGTTCACAGGTGGAAGCCCCACCTTGGGCAGGGCCCAGCAGGTAATCAGGTGGTTCGCACTTCTTATCCTGAGGACCACCGCCCCTGTCTTCCCCAGACCAATGAGCTCTGCTGCAGATGCAGGCAGTCGCTTTACTGAAGAGTCAGGTAAGCATTTATGTTGGTCAGGGTCCCTGCAGGAAAACAGATGACCGACATTAATTAGAATTAATTTGAGGAGGGTTTAATAAAGGGACTGTTACACAGGCAGGCGGGGGTAGGGAGCCCACAGGGGATGGACAGTACATTGGGCTGTAACAGTGGGGCTGGGAGTTTCTGGAGCCCAGTGGATGATGCAGTTAGAATCCAAGGAGACTCCGCCATGGGGAAGGCCGCTCCTCCCTCCCTGGGCCTCCTGTAGCTCATTGGGAATCCAGTGGGAAGCTGAGGGAGGACGAGGCAGCCTTTTGAGGTGGCTGTACAGCTCAGCTTTCCAGTAGAGAACAGGACAGAGTCAATTTATGGAAAGAAATGGAGGAAAAAGAAGAAGAGGAAGAGGAAGATATGCAGCACAACAGTCTAGGACAATGCCAAGCAGAGGACCAGAAGGTGTGACTTTATTCATTCCACTGCACCGCCACGATGAGGAGAGGCCACCAAATACCCCTTCCTTCCTGACCTCACTGTCTCCTGAGTTCCCCATCTTCCTCCCTTACCCGTTCTTCACATGTCCCAGGGGCTCCACCCAGCTCCCTGAGAATCCCCCATCCCTCTGCAGCCTAGCAAAGGAGTCCTGGCCCTCTGCCCCTCTGAGTCACACAAACGCTGGCACCGAGGCCACAACACTCAAGACTAGACTGGAAGTACCATCTACACTCATTCAGACAGCTGCAGAAACTTCCCTCTGCCCAGGTTCGCTGGCTCTGAAGTGGGGGGCTGGGGGTGGCTGCAGGAGTAGAGGGAAGGCAGCTGCCCAAGAGAGCACCCCTCATCACAGTGAGTGTTCATTTTCTCCCTACAACAGCTCAGTCTGCGAGGAAGGAAAAGTCATAATGAAATGAATTTTGTTGTGAGTCCAATGAAGTCTAGATTGGGTGATTTTAAAAGGTATTGTTGGGGCCGGTGAGATGGCTCAGCGGCGTAAGCGCCTGCCTGGCAAGCGCGAGGGCCCGAGTTCGACTCCCGGATCCCACATACGAAAAAAGTGCCGGTGATATCGCTCAGCGGCATGGGCATCTAATGGAGCGCGAGGTCCTGAGGTCGACCCCCCACTACCCACACACACAAAAATAAATAAATAAAAATAAAAGGTATTGTTGCTATTGTCAGTGTTTCCCTTATGACCTACTTCAACTGATTAGTGATGCTATGTAAAAAATCTATTGATTTTTTTTGCCGAGTGTGGTGTTGCATGCCTGTAATGCCAGCATTTGGAGGCTGAGTCAGGAGGATCACTGCAAGTTCGAGGCCAGCCTGGCCTACATAGTGGGTTCAAGGCCAGCCTGAATGCCATAGTGAGACACTATCTCAAAAACAACAACAACAACAAAGCTATTGATTTTTTAAAATATTTTTCTTGGATTTGGCTGTCCTTTTAAAATTTTCCATTAGTTTACTGGATTGTCTTAGATTTTTCCAGGGAGAAGCCATAATGAAAGTGTTGCTCGTCCTTCTCTAGTATCTTCTAGCTCGTCCTCTTTGTTCAAATACCTGCTAGAACTTCCAGAAAATTATTAAATAATAGCGCGACAGCAAGAGACATCTGGATTTTAATGAGTATCTCTCTGGGTTTGATTTTTTTTTACCGTTAAACATAACATATTTGAATTAAGCATAGCATTAACATTAGTATTATTATTAGTATCATTATTTACCCCTAGTTTCAAGGGTAAATGGGCTTTATCCTGCTGAAAGGAAATCAGAGTTTTTAGTTTGTTCTGTTTTTTGCAGTGCTGGATATTGAACCCAGGGCCTCCCGCATGGTAGGCAAACACTGCTGAGCTATACCCTCAGCCCTAGGGTTTTATTTAAACTCAGGAATAGATACTGAACTATACCAAATATGCTTTTGGCATTATTTACATTATATTTTCCCTCTGACATTAATTTTATAAGTTATCAATATATTTCCTGATATTAAACCATCCTTCTTACTTGAAACAAATTTTATTTGGTCATGATGCATTATTTTATTAATACACTGCTCAATTAAAGTTGCTGACTTTAGGGCCAGTGAGATGGCTCAGCGGTGTAAGCACCTGCCTGGCAAGCGCGAGGGCCTGAGTTCGACTCCCGGTACCCACATATGAAAAAAGGGCCGGTGATATCACTCAGCGGCACAGGCACCTGCTGGTGCACGAGGTCCTGAGGTCGACCCCCGGTACCCACAAAAAAAAAAAAGTTGCTGACTTTAGAATTTTGGTGTTAATTCTCATAAATGATGTTACACACTGGCTTTTTTTTTTTTTTTTTTTTTTAATCTTTTTGAGACAGGGTTTCACTATGCAGTTCAGGCTGGCCTTGAGCTCACTTTGTAGCCCAGGCTGGCCCCAAACTTGCAGCAATCCTCCTGCCTCGGCATCCAGAGTGCTGGGATTACAGGCATGCGCCACCATGCCCGGCTCACACTGGTTTTTTTTATTTGCTATACTTTTGAGGTTTTGCAGTCAGGATCCATGTAGCCTCATTAAATGAACAAAGTAGACTTTCTATGCCTTAGAACATGTAAATGCAGTTGGCCCTCCACATCCACAGATTCAGTTAATTGTGGATCAAAATATTCAGAAAAAACTGCCACTATACTAAACATAACAGATTTTTTCCTTGTCATTATTCTCTAAACGATACAACATAACAACTATATGTCTTTTACTTTGCACTATTACACAAAGTATAAGTAATTCAGAAACAGTTTAATGGATATGGGAGGATATGCATAAATTATAGGGAAATACTGTGTCATTTTCATTAAGGGACTTGAGCATCTGCAGATGGTGGCATAAGGGAGAGGCTTCCTGGAACCAGTGTCCTACAGACACCAAAAGACAAGTGTAAGACCTCGTAAGCACCTTTCTATCAAAGGCCTGGTGGAACTTGCCTGTGAACCCATCTGGGCCTGGCTCTATTTCCGCAAGCAATCTTTTTCTTTCTTCCTTTCTTCTTTTCTCTTTCGTTCTTTCTTTCTTTCTTTTTTATGTCTTTCTTTTCTTCTCTCCTCTCCTCTCCTCTCCTCCCCTCTCTCCCCTCCCTTCCCCTCCTCTCCCTCTCCTTCTCCCTGTTCCTCTCTCTCTCCCTCTCTCTCTCTGCCATATTGGTTAATTTAAGGTTTTTTTCTCTTTTTAAGTATGAGTAATTTTTATTTTTCTAAAAAGTATCTAATTAAGAAAAACTAGGGAACATTGTTGGTATTATCTTTCTGAAAATGTCTGAAAAGAGATTGCATCTTTTTTTTTATTACTGATGTGGTACATTTGAATTTTTTCTCCTTTTAGATTTTTTAGCTGATTTGCTTTTGTAAAGATTTATCTATTTAATATGCCTTCTAACTCTAGGATATCTTTTACAATTTTTTTGATTTTTTGAGACAGGGTCTGTGTAGTTGGAGCTGGCCTCAAACTCAAGATCCTCCTGTCTCAGCTTCCTAAGTGCTAGGATTGTACCTGGATGTGTGCCACCACTCCTAGATTTCTCTGTTTTCTAGCATATAATTTTCTTTTTTTTTTTCTATATCAACTTAGTCAATCAACTTTTAAACATTGTATTATGGAAATTTCCTAACCTGTAGAAAATTTGAAGATGAAAATCCGTGTACTCATCATCTAGATTCTGCAAATAACATTCTGCTATACTTGCTTCTATTTATCCATTTGTTATGTTTGCTTCTATCCATTCTTATTTTTTATGTTTCACAATAAGTTGAATTTGTTTTTTTATACATCTCAAAGTGGATACATTTTACTCCTAAATACTTCATCATTCCTTCAATATTTCTTTATGGTTTTCCATTTACTTTTTGTTATTTGTCCAATTCCTTGAGTTCGATTCTTTATTTTTAAAACAATTATATAATATGTGAGATTTGCTGACCATCTGTCACATTTTGTGCCATTTTTTGGAATTTTTTTTGTCAAAGATCAGGGAGACTCTTTTTCCTTTCTCAAACATAACAGAATGGAGTATCTTCATGAATCAATGAATGTAGTGTTTAGAATTCTAAGATACAGGTATCAGTAATAGGGATCTTTCATTAATTTTTCTTCTTTTCAAAACAAGGAAATATAAAGGAGTAAGAAGTCATTATAGGAAGTATGGTGGCGCACACCTGTAATCCCAGCACTCGGGAGGCTGAGGCAGGGGGATCGCCATGAGTTTGAGGCCAGCCTGGGTTACATAAGCGAGTTCAAGGCCAGCCTGCACTATATAGTGAGACCCTGTCTCAAAAAAAAAAGAAAAAGAAAAAGAAGTGATTATACTTTTTCCTCCGCCCTTTGATGGTGAATCTTCTTACTGGTTTCAGCACTGCACAGACTCATGAGAGTCTCGGGAAGGGGACACATCTATAGTTAGCTCCGTAGACATAACCTGGTCCTACTTCTCCCTCTTCTACCTTCCTTCTTTCCACTCATATATTTAAGATCACCAGAGATGTCATCTAACACCAGTTTTTCTCTCTCATTTGGAGCACTGGAGGTGAATTTGCTCTGTACATCAACAGGAATATCACTACAAATAATACTACTCATCAGCAAAATGTAAAATCTAGCAAACACTCATGCTTTTTCTCTTTTTTTTTACACCTTACACCTATGATCTCCTGGAACTAGAACAGCTTGAGCCTTGTGTGTTAAGCTCCTATTGACGCTTCCACTGGTAGAATTGTTATGGGACAAATGACCAAGGAACCAAGAGAGGTTCCTGGTTACTTCCTCAAGGTTGTCCAAGGATTCCTGTCCTATGCACATAGTACCAGATGCTTTAAATAAATTATATCATGGAATCCTCACAACCATAACCTTTCTATAAGCCAAATATATTATTGACACCATTTATCACTGATGCAACTGTCTTAATTACTTTCCGCATTGCTGAGACAAAACACCCAACACCCAAAGTTAGAAGAAGAAAAGTTTATTTAGCTTACAGTTTGTAGAGGTTTCAGTTCATAGTTGACTGATTCCAAGGCAGGGTGGCGTGGCAGAGGGGCATCGCAGAGGAGAAACAGTTCATGGCAGGCAGAGGGCAGCAAAGTAGTGTTACAGTAAGTGACAAGATACCACACTAGACCTCTTTCTGTCCCTTATATTTTATCCAGGCTACCCAGCCTTAGGGCAAGTAGCACTCACACCCAGGATGGGGCACCCTTAATCCTACCCAGAACTATGCCAAACCAATCAGTGGACTAATTTAGTAACCACACGCCCTTGATCCCGGCATCATACACTTAATCCCAGCATCACACACTAGATCCAGCCACCTCTGAAAAGCTCCACCTATGACCGCATGGGGCTTTTCGGGGGAAATCTAGAAACAAGCCATAACAACAACTGAAATTTGACCTTAGCTGTACTGACTGATTGGTGAAAAGATGTAACCAGAGGCTCACTCAAACCTAACCCTGTATTTCTTATAGGAGCAACAGTTCCTCAAGTTTACACTAATAGCAAAGCTTTGAACCCAAATCTAACAAAAAGCCTAAGATCACATGTATCATACTATATATTTTGATATATATAGTTTGGCTTCATCCCATGTATTTTCTAACAACAATAATAAAGAGAGCATAATAGGATAAAATCAGGAGATTTGGGCCAGTGATATAGCTCAGCAGCGTAAGTGCTTGCCTGGCAAGCGCGAGGTCCTGAGTTTGATTCCCGGTACCCACATATTAAAAAAAAAAAAAATCAGGAGATTTTCTGCAGAGGTTTTTCTTTTCTTACCTTTCTGCCACCAGAAAAGTAAAGCCACCATGAAAGCCACCTTCTTTAATTCACTGTATATTACAGTGATTTTCTTCTCCACAAAGCCAAAGCCTGGTGGGCCAAAGCTTAGTTTACATCATAAACCATAGTTTGGGAACAAATTCATAATGACATAAAGCACTGCAACATATTCTGGGGAAACAATTTAGAGTAGAAACAAAAATCCCCTTCCTGAAAAAGGAGAAATGGTAGACATTGCTGGTTTGGGACCGTTTACCATGTAGAGAAATCATTATCAGTGCCTCACTGTGAAACCCGGGGAGGGGAGCAGGCAGGCCCTTCCTCTGCTCTCTTCCGGAGACTTCTGTGAGAAAAGTGACCCAGGCTCAGCCAAACTGATTCTGTTGCCCAAGAACCTGAGTCTGAAGGCGTTGACTCAAAGGTGCAGAAAGGAGTCAGGAAAGACACTGAGTTGCTTGAATATTTATCCCAAACACACTAAAGTAGATGTGACTGTGTTTCTTTGAATGTGCAAACTCAAGTTTTTCACCAGCCACAGAACTTGGGTTTGAGCCAAGCATGGTGGCACACACTTGTAATCCCAGCACTCGGGAGGCTGAGGCAAGAGGATCATCATGAGTTCAAGGCCAGCCTCAGCTACATAGTGAATTCAAGGCCAGCCTGAAGTACACAGTGAGACCCTGTCTCAAAACAAAACAAAACAAAACAAAACAAAACAAAATTTGGGTTTGTTCTATCTAGAGACACAAAGTTACCTTTCACAAAAATCAAGATTGTGACCGTAGTATACTGCACACATAAAAATACATGACACTGAAAGAGCACTTTTTAACTGCATCTCATTTAATCTTAAAAAATTCTCTAAGATAAGTATTGCTGCCTTCATTTTATAAGAGAGACTCTGGAGCATAGCCACAGCAGGGACAGCAGAGGCAGAGGGGGACTTGGGTCCCATGAAATCAAGCCCCTGCTCTGCGCTCTTCATTGTTACCGAACATCCCAATTGTCCTTCATTCCTCGCGTCTGCTTTGATTTGCATCTCAGGGTTCTAGGAGGGTTTTTATTTTATTTTATTTTATTAATTAAGTTTATTGGTACATTTTAGGCATACATAATGATCACATTCATCATAGGGAATTTGTACCTGTACATGATATATCTTGATTTTTTTTTCCCCATTCCCCTCCCCTCCCTTCAACCTCTCTTCTCCTTATTTCCAAAAGCTTGGTTTCCATTTTTCCTTTTCTTGCTTTTTTTTTCCCCTCACACCTCCCTTTGTCTTCTCATTTGAACATTTTCCTCCCATTTCCCAATGGCTATTACACATTTTGGTCCTTATTTATACTTTTGGTTTCTCATACCAGAGAAACAATGCAATATTTACATGCGTGTCTGACTTATTTAAGAGCATGATCTCAAGGTGCATCCATTTAGCTAGAAATATCTCAAGTCTATCCTTCTTTATGACTGAGTAATACTTGTAAGAGGGATTTTAAAAATGTTTTTCTAGATGATTTTAAAATTTTGAGGTAGCTTGGCCTGGTGGTGCACACTTGTAATCCCAGCACTCAGGAGGCTGATGCAGGAAGATCTCCACGAGTTCAAGGCCAGCCTGGGCTACATAGCAAGCAAGACCCTATCTCAAAAGAAAAACCAAACCCAGGTGTGACAGTGCACACCTGTAATCCCAGCACTAGGGAGGCTGAGGCAGGAGGATCGCCACAAGTTCAAGGCCAGTCTGGGCTACACAGTGAGTTCAAGGCCAGCAAGACTTTGTCTCAAAACAAACAACCCAAAAAAACAAAAACAAAAAAATTTTTCCAGGTAACCTTTTGTTATAAAGTTTTAGTTTATTACACTGTGTTCAGAAAAATAGACTAAATTTTTTCTACTTTAAAGCATTTAGGGGCCGGTGAGATGGCTCAGCGGTGTAAGCGCCTGCCTGGCAAGCGCGAGGGCCCGAGTTCGACTCCCGAAACCCACATACGAAAAAAGGGGCCGGTGATATCGCTCAGCGGCACGGGCGCCTGCTGGCGCGCGAGGTCCTGAGGTCGACCCCCCGGTACCCACAAAAAAAAAAAAAAAAAAAAAAGCATTTAGGGCTGGTGAGATGGCTCAGCGGCATAAGCGCCTGCCTGGCAAGCGCGAGGTCCTGAGTTTGACTCCCGGTACCCACAAAAAAAAAAAAAAAAGAATTTATTGTAGTTCACATTAAGGACTCATGTTTGTTCTATTTCTGCATTTGTTCCATATAACTTCTAAAATAATGTTATCAACAATAAACAATCTGAGCCAGGTAGGTATATCGGTGTACACCTATAATCTCAGCACTATGGGAGGCTGAGGCAGGGGGATCATAAAATTAAACCCAGCCTGGGTAATTCTGCAAATTAGGGAGACATTGTCCCAAAATATAAAATGGCTGGGAATGTAGCTGACTGTGAAGGCCTTGGGTTCAATCCCCAGTACCACACAAAAAAAAAAAAAAAATAAATAAATAAATAAATAAATAAAAAGCTATATTTTTTAAAACATAAAGTTATATTTTTATAAAGTTATATTTAGTATATAAAGTTATATTTTTTAAAAGATGGGATCAGACGTGGTAGCTCATGCTTATAATTCCAGCTACTCAGGGGATTGAGGCAAGAGGATCACAAATTTGAGCCCAGCCTGAGTAACTTAGCAATTTAGGGAGACTCTGTCTCAAAATAAAAAAATTTTAAAAGGGCTGGGGATATAGCTAAATGCAAAGGCCCTGGGTTTAATCTCCAGTACCACCAAAAGAAAAGCAACAACAACAATAACAATAAAACTGTTCTAAGTACTACAGGAAGCCCTTCCCGAACCTCATCGCGGTCTGGTGGAGTTGATATTTTAATCTCATGGAAAAGTTATTGGAATTCCAATAAATAATTCCAATCTACCACTTCCAGTGCAATCCACAGCGAGAATAAAGACATTAAGGCATATTTATAGTTGTGAGGAGCCAAGTGGGTCCTAAGTCCAGTTGGAACAAGGGCCACGATCCAAGGCCGAACCGGGGTCTTATTAATTGGTGAAGAGGGGAGTGGCTCGAGGATGAGTGACTGTGAGAATGGCGGGAAGTATGTGAGTGCCCTGAGCTGGGCTAGGTGGGAGGCGAGATAGCACCTCTGCAATATGCAGAGAAAGAGAGATATGCAGAAAGAGTAATCTGCATGACAGTTTGAGGGAGTATCTTACGTTTTGGGGTTGGTGCTTCAGCTTTGTCTTAGCCCACAGTTCTGCATCACCTGGCCTAGCTCACGCATACTACTTGGGCTGTAGGCAGGGCTTCACTGACTTGTTGCATTGCTTTGAAGACTGCACATCAGCACCTCGGCTAGACCCACTTGCACTGCTTAAAGCCAGTTGAGGGGATAGAGAAATATCCTAGCCAGCTCTGCATGTTTCCATACATGGAAATAGGGCCAGATTTAGTCAAAATGGAGTCAGATGCTTTTCTTTCAAGGAGAGCCGTCCTGGCGGTCCTCCACAAGTACCTCACACAACTCATTTATATTCTTACAACTACCCCACGAGAGGGTTGCTTTACTATTCCCTTTTTGCAGAGGAAGAAACTGAGTCAAGTAGTTTGTCTAAATTCACACACTGGTCACATGGAGTTTGTATTTTTATTTTTTACAAAGCATTGTTACAAGGGATTTTGTGTAAACAATAGAGCAATAAAGCAAAAAGTATACATTTTTGCCTTATTGTGCAAATTTTTCTTATATACTTCACATATACTGCTCACTGTATCTGGCCTCCAAAATACATCAAAACCAACTTTTCTGCCAAGGAACCTAGAATTCTACAAAATATAAAAACAAAATTGTATTTTGCTATGTAAAACAGTAGTCTTCTGAGTTTGCTGAAAAAAGAAGTTAAAGGATAGAATTAGATGAACCTATTGGGCCTGGTGATGCATGCCTGAGTGCCTGTAATCCAGCACTCAGGAGGCTGAGGCAGGAGGATTGTTTCAAATTGGAGGCCAGACTGGACTACACGGCAACCTGTACCTGTCTCAAAACACAAAACAAACAAACAAACAAAAAGAAAACAAAAAAACCACCTAAAAAAATTAGAAGAACTTAATAACCTGAATTGAAAGAAAGATAGAATGGCTATAGTAGTATCAGACAAAATAGATTTCACAGGAAGGAATATTACCAGCAGCTGACTCCTTCCATAATGATAAAAGAGAGAATTTACCAGGGGAGGGGTGTAGCTGGGTGGCAAAGTACTTGTGTGACATTTCTGAGGCCCTAGGTTTCACCTACTACAAAAAAAAGATTTAATTTATCAAGATGATATAAGAATCATAACTGTTTATGCTCTGAATACAAATGTCCAAAGAACATGAAGCAAAACTGATAGAACCTGAAAGAAAAAAAGACAAACCCATAGTTACAGCTGAAGAGGTCAACATCCCTCTCAACATTTGATAGAACAGACAGAAAATTAATTAAGAATATAAAAGACTTGAACAATGCTACCAATCAACTTTATCTAATTGACATTTAAGAACATTGTACCCAAATAAAAACAGAATGCACAGCTTTTTCAAGAGTATAGAGAATATTTACCAACATGGGCCACATCACGGGCCATAAAACAATTTTTAGAAACTGTTAGAGAAGTAAAGTCACACCAAGTATATTCTCTGTCTCCCAAAGAATTAGGTGGGGCTGGGCATGGTTGTGCATGCCTGTAATCCCAGCACTCAGGAGGCTGAGGCAGGAAGATTAGTGTGAGGAGGCCAGCCTGGACTACAAAGTGAGTTCAAGGCCAGACTGAACTACATAGTGAAATCCTGTTTCCAAAAGACAATAAAACAAAACAAACAAACAAACAAAAAAGTGGGAATCAATGACACAAAGATACCTGGAAAGGTCCCAAATATTTGTAAACTAACATTTTAAAAAATAACTCATAAATCAAAAAATAAATCATAAAGAAAATTAGCAAGTACTTTTAAATGAATGAAAATTAAAACAGAGTATATCAAATTTGATGCCAAATTTGATGCCATTACAGGGAAATTCACAGCACTAAATGCCTATATTAGAGAAGAAGAAATGTTTGAAATCAATAACCTCAACTCCACCTGAAGAAACTGAAGAAAGAAGAAATTAGCTAAGTGTGGTGGCACAGGACTGTAATCCCAGATACTCTGGAGGCCAAGACACAAGGATCAAAGTTCAAGGCCACCCTGCACAATCTAGTGAGATCCTGTGTCAAAATAAGAGTAAGGGCTGTGTATAGCTTGGTGGTAGAGTGTTTGCCTAGCATGTGTGAGGCCCTGGGTTCAATCCCCAGTACTGCCAAAAGAAAAAAATAATAAAATAAAATTTAAAAATCAGTAAAATAACAATTGGGAAAACAATAGAGAAAAATCAATGAAACCAAAAGCCAGTTGTTGGTGAAGTTCAATAGTACAGTTTATTCTCATCATTAGTTGCTGGGAACACTAAATTAGCTAACACTTAACAATTTCCAAGTTAATGTGAGCCTCTGAGCACAACATTTTGTTTGTTTTTGTTTTTTTGAGACAGGTTTTTGCTATGTAGCCCAGGCTGGCCTTGAACTCATGTCGATTCTCCTGGCTCAGCTTTCCAGGTGCTGGGATTACAGGAATGCGCCACCACACCTGGCCTCTGGCCACAATTTTTTAGCAACCAATCAGCACATAATTTTGTTTAATGTGGGCTTCTATTTAAAGACATTTAATTTATATTGTTGATTCATTAAAATTGGACAGATGGTCAACAGCATTATAACTCATGCTTAAATGAAGTTTATCTAATTAAAACACATTCTCTAAGGCACGTCACAATCTTCTTACATTGATAAATATTAAATGACATTTTAAGACCATGCTTTTGAGCCATATTAAACAGCAAAATCACCAAGAAAAGCACAGAAATTCTATGAGCGTGTCACTGAATTGACTGCAGGAGAACACTTAGAGTGGGACAGCTGAAACAAAAAGAGCATCACCTGTCCAGTCTCAGCTGGGGACTTGGATGTTGGGCAGCTGAAATGCTCTGCCACTCTGTACGCGTCTGCAGATGATAACACAAGCACGCATGTATTAATTTAGGAGAGTCCATAAGTCCTAGCGAGTAAACAAATTTATAAAACTGTACAAATAATAAAGATCAACTGTATTGGTAAACCTCTGGAAATCACCAATATTAGAAATGATAAGGAGCTACCACCACAGACCAAACAGACAATAAAAGGATAATAAAATATGAACAATTTTATACCTATAAATTTGACCACTTAGATTAAGGACATGGACAAATTCCATAAAAGATCCAAATTACCACTGCTCACTTACAAAGCTGAATCTGTAGTTTAAACCTACATCCTCCCTCCGAAAAACCAAAACCACCCCCAGATAGATGGCTTCATTGTTGATTTATAGTAAATATTTAAGAAGAAAATAATATTAATTCTAAACAAATTATTCCAGGAAATAGGAGAGAACCCTTTTCAAACTTATTTATAATGCAGCATTACTCTGATTCCCAAATCTGAAAAAAAAATTACAAGAATAAAAAATGAAGTACTTTTTATTACAAGAATAAAAAATAGGGCTGGTGAGATAGCTCCTGCCTGGCAAGCATGAGGTCCTGAGTTCGACTCCTGGTACCCACATAAAGGAAAAAAAAGGGCCAATGATATTGCTCAGTGGCACAAGCGCCTGCTGGCAAGCATGAGGTCCTGAGTTTGACTCCCGGTATCCACATAAAAAAAAAAATGAATAAAAATATTCTACTACAAAGTTTAGAGAAATTAAAGAAAATATAAACACGAACATATACTATCTTGCTAGATTGACAAATTCAATATTGTTGAGATCAATTCTCCACAAATTTAAATATGAATTTGATGCAATCCCAATAAAAAGCCTAGCAGCCTTTTGTTTTGTTTCCCCGTAATTGACAAGCTGACTTTAAAATTTATGTGGAAATGCAAAGGACCTAACTTGAATAGAACAATTTTGGAAAGAAAAAGAACACAAGGTTTATACTACCTGATTTAAAAACATAAAACTACAGTGCCAGGCATGGTGACACACACCTGTATTCCAGCACTCTGGGAAGCTGAGGCAGGAAGATTGAAACTTTAAGCCCAACCTGTGGAATTTAGCAACTTAGTGAAGATTCTGTCTCAAAATGAATTTTTTTTTAAAAAAGGTCTGGGGATGTAGCTCAGTGTGAAGGCCCTGGGTTTAACCCTTGGCACCACACACACACACACACACATGCACACGTATACACTGCAGTAATCTAGACAGTATGGTATTAGTATAAAAAAATGCATATATAGCCAGGCATGGTGGCACACATCTGTAATTCTAGCACTAGAGGGGCCGGTGAGATGGCTCAGTGGCTTAAGCGCCTGCCCGGCAAGCGCGAGGGCCTGAGTTCGACTCCCAGATCCCACATACGAAAAAGGGGCCGGTGATATCGCTCAGCGGCACGGGCGCCTGCTGGCGCGCGAGGTCCTGAGATCGACCCCCCGGTACCCACAAAAAAAAAAAAAAAAAAATTCTAGCACTAGAGAGGCTGAGGCAAGAGGATTGCTGCAGGTTCAAGGCCAGCCTGGGCTACATAATGAGTTCAAGGCCAGCCCAGGCTACATAGTGAGACCTTGTCTCAATAAACAAAAAATAAACAAACAAACAAAAAAATAATAATGCATACGTAGACAAGTGGAACAGAATAGACAGAATATATATATATATATATATATATATATATATATATATATATATGGAAAGGAATATTCTTTTCAAGAAATGGTACTAGAACCTCAGTAGATGATAAAGGACAAGTAAACGACAGGAAACTGTGAGGCAAGGATAGAGAAAGCAGATAGCAAGGAGGACTATGCCAAAACATTAGGAAACCAACAAATAAAGGTCACCCTGTCCCCCCAAGATCCCCAGGTATGCACAAAACCAAACGTATACAACCCTCACCTCTATCCAACCTCATTTGCTTTGTGGTTTTGACCCCCTCATTTGCTTTGGACATCATGACACTTCCTCTGAAAATCTCATATAGTCAAAACTCTCTCCCAACTGGGGGGCTGAGTCAGGCTCCCCACTGGCCACAGTTCCTATCACTTTCAGCCTGTGGATCCTCCCATAATCTCAGGACCTTAAGAGACCTAGTGCCTGCCCCCAGAGGGACTGTGAGCGCTTCTCATTGGCCTGCTCCCACCCTGGGGAGTGCACTTTCGTTCCTCTCGCTTTTAATATATCTTACTCTTGGTACTCCTTCTAAGTGTCCTGCTCAAGTCTTTGTTGGGATACCAAGAACCTGGAAACAATTTCCCAGGACAGGGAATAAAACAACTGGATATTTATATTCCAAAAAAGAAAAAAAGAAGCAGCCCTTACTTCATACCCTACACAATAATCAAAATGAATGAAAGAGCTAAAATTAAATGTTACAGTGAAAACCACCAAACATTCAGAAAAAAAGACAAAGTTTTCATGATTCTTTTTTCCCCCTGAAGGGCTGGAAATTGAACCCAGGGCTTTCCCAATGCCAGCTACATGTTCTACCACTGAGCCCCAACCCCAGCCCAAGAGTACTGAAAGAAGACATAAATCCAATCCCCCCAAATAATAAATTGGAACAACCGCTCTTCTTTGCGTCAGTCCTTTGCTACTGTGTCTGCTGGCCTGGGCAGTGTCTCCCTCTCTCAGCACCCATGGTCCTTGCTAGGGGTCAGCTTTGGTGCCACCCTAACTCCATCTGGCACACTGTCCATGTGCCTGCTGCTAAGGTCATCTGGGAGAGCCAGTAGCACCCACCCACATGGCCTCACAGATGCCATTGGGTTAGGAATGTGACCCTTCCCACTGGGAGGTGGGTCCCAGATGGATTTCCCTCTGGGCTCAGCTGTCTCCTAGTTTAAATGCCTTTCTACAGACTCAAGGTCAATGTGGAATTCTGTGTTTGTTTGCTCATTTCAATGTTGATTTGTTAGTAAAATGGAAGAGAGAATTGAACAGAGTGGGTTTAGATCCCCACCCGCCATCACGAGTCCCTTTGAGTCAGAGTGGGTACCACTTGGACCCACTCTCACACTGTTGAAAAGTCCTGAAATACAGTAAGTGTATTTGTCTGACACAGGAGAAGGAATAGAGAAGACAGTACCCAGTCCAGCTGTGGTTCTAGGGCCAGCTGTGGTTCTATGGGCCATTGGTATTACAATTTCTGCCTTCATAGTCAGTGAATCTATTCAATTCAGAGCCCACTAATTGGAGTCTTCAATAAGGCATTCAGAGTCCCTTCCCTAGTAAGGAGTTACCTTGGGGGGTCTGGCACAGGTGACTCGGGCTATGCCTTTATCAAGGTGTCTCACACAGGGCTCTGCTAGTACCAGGTGTGATGGTCAAACTTGATTGTGTCAACTTGACTGGCTTGGGAGCTACCCAGGGGATCGGTGGAGCACACTTCTGGGTGTGTCTGGGTGGGTCATGGAGGCATCTTTGCTCCACAGTTCTCTGCTGCCATGATGCTCCTGCCTTGGAGCCAGCTGACCATGAACTGAATCCCCTGAAACTGTGAACTGAATTAAATCTCTCCTCCTTTGAAGTGTGAGTGTCCAGTATTGTGTCCCAGCCAGAGAAAACTAACACACCAGGTGTCTACTGCCACCAAGATGAGGAAAGGTCAGGGCCTCTGGAAGCTGGAAAGGCTCACAGGCCCAGACAGATGGGCAGCGCGTGAATGGGAAGAGAAAGGCCAGCAGCACTCTTGGCTGAGGACACAGTCCAAACAAAGTCAAGAGGGGGAAATCCAGGAACGTGTTGGGAGTGATGAAGAAATAATGCTAAGCAAAGTAAATGAGACACAGAAGGTTAAATATCACATGGTTTCTCATATATGAGAAACCCAAAGTATAATTTAAAGAGCAAAATAAAAGTTAGATGATAGGAAACAAGGAGGTAGACTTTTTGTAGACAGGAAGGGGATCCAGGGGGAAAAGAAGGGGGGCGGGGAGGGAAGAAGAAGGAAAAATACAAAGGACTAAGATGCGAGGTGTGGGGCCAGTGACATAGCTCAGCGGCACGGGCGCCTGCTGGCGCGCGAGGTCCTGAGTTCGACCCTCGGTACCCACAAAAAGAAAAAAAAAAAAAAAGATGCGAAGTGTGCGTATCAACTTAACATGATGAATGTATTCATTATGTGTGGCAAATACGTATTAATAAAAAAAGAAAAAGAAATCTACTTTGACGGGGCTATGCTGGGGCCGGGTGGGGATCTGGCTAGACCTGAGAGGCACGGAGGGTCAAGCGCACAGGTCAGAGCCGGGCTGTAGGAAGCCCCCGGGGCGGCTGGCGCTGGCGGGGTAGCGGGTGCCTTTCCAACCCCGGCTCGCGTCCTGGGGAGAAAAGCGTTCAGCTCCCTGGGCAGACACCCCCTTCGGAGCCCAGTGTCACTGGGAAGGGGAGGGGCACACTGGGAGCCTGACTGTCGGGCACCGACCCCTGGTGGCCCCAGCCGGAACCGTCCACCACGGTCCTCCCGGCGCGCCTGCCGCAGCCGAGCCGCTCCCGGGAGCCCCGTGGAAGGCGCGGCTCCTCCACGCGCCCTCGGTCCGGTCCGCAGCGGGACCGCTCGGGGCGTGATCCGGGAGGCCCAGGCTCCAGGTCGCCCGCACCCCGGGAGCCCCGGGCGGTGGCCGAGTTTCCCCGCTAGGCGAGTGCTCTAGCCCGCCCAAGGCTGCCCTAGGAGCCTCCGCCGCAGGCGGCGCTGCCGTATAAGGCGGGGGGCGGCGCCGCACCCCTCCTCGGGCCCCCGCCCCGCGCCGGTCCCGAGCGGCCCGGCCGGCCACAGGCGCAGCGCAGCGCAGGCAGCGGGAGCGGAGGAGCGCGGAGCCGGCCATGGGCAAGTCAGGTGAGCCGCCCGGCCGGGAGCGAGCATGCTCCCGGGCCCTCGCCCTCGCCCTGCCCTCCGCGGTCCCCAAGAGCTGAGCGACCTGGTCCTCCGCGCGCGAGACGGGGCTCGGGCTTCGATGCGGGACCCCGGGGTGCAGGATGGAGGGCGCGCTGGGCTAAGCGCCCAGACGGGCCGTGCAAGGCAGTTTCTGCGGCAACCAGGGAGCCAAGGTGGCTGTGGCCACCGGGAGAGAGGGAGGGAAGGCGAGACCGGGGGAGGGTCACGCTTGGCTGTGAGCCTAAGATTGAGTCTGGGAGGGTTTCCAGGGGCTAAAGGAATCAGCGCTCCGCGTCCGGCCAAGGCGTGGCTTTTGCTTTGTTTCAGAAGAAAGACAAAGTTATGGTTAGAAAAAGACCCTAAACTGTGGCAGCATCTCTCCCTGCTAAAGCAGTTTCCCCTTTCCGACCTTCTTAAGAACAGCCCTGAGCCACCTTTTCATTCTTTCTTGGCTCCTCCTCTCCTGAGCCCCTCTGTGCCAGGCCAGGTGCCAGGTGCAGTCTAGCTTCTTGTTTGTCTCTGACCTGTTGCTGCCCATCTTCACCATGGTGGCTGTCATGGCGAAGTTTCTGAAAGGAAGAACTCCTGTCACTTCCTGTCTGCTTCCACGCCAACTTCTGCAGGGTGAGAGAGCACACTGTCAGCACCACCATCAGGCCCTCTGGGCATCGGTCATCACCTTTTGCCGGCACCGTGCTCTGTAGCTGGCACCTGGTCCCTTCCTTGGGTGCCCCTGTCCAGACCTCACCATCCCCGGCCCTTAGCCCAACAGTTCTCCCCACCCCTGTGAGCTCAATCCTCTACGGGGAACCCATCATCCTTCATTCCCTGACAGGGACAGACAGCCTCATGTTCTTTGCTGCATGCCCTCTTGCATGGGCCTGGGCCCAGTGTTCATAGATAGACCTGGTTTCCCCAGACTCCTTGCTCCTGGCCGACAGGGGTGTCTGTGTTTATCTCAGCATAGTTCCTGCCTCAAAGGACACTGAAGGAACAGCTGGCTATCAGAGCTCAGATGTCCTGCTTTACAGGCATTGTCAGGTTCAGATGACTAAGGCTTGGTCCTTTCTTGGATCTGTCCTCCACAACCTGGGCTCATGAGATGCCAGCACTGGGAGGAAGTGGCTTCCCCTGCCGTTGGTCCTAACCTGCTTTACCTCAGGCTGCAGTGGCAGGCCTGGCTTGAGAGCCCTGTCCCTGCTGATCACTTGCTATATGAAATTAAGCCCTGCCCTTTACCCCTCCATGCCTCAGTTTTCCCATCTGTACAGTGAGGGCAGCCCATATGATTCCCAAGGTCCTTCGCAGAATGGAAAGGCGACAGAAGAGGTTGTCATGTAATTCAAAGAACACAATGGTAGATGCTGATGGGGCAAATTATGGCTGATGTGAAAGAGCATGCTGAGATCTCAAGAAATCAACTCCTCCTGTAGATTTAGGAGAAAATCCACAAATTCTCTAAAACTACTTTTTTTGTGTGTGTGAGTACCGGGGGTTGACCTCAGGACCTCGCGCGCCAGCAGGCGCCTGTGCCACTGAGCGATATCACCAGCCCTTTTATCGTATGTGGGTACCGGGAGTCGAACTCAGGACCTCGCGCTTGCCAGGCAGGCGCTTATGCCGCTGAGCTATCTCACCGGCCCTCTAAAACTACATTTTAATCAGTTTTATTTCTGGCTTTTTACCCAAGATAGTTTTCAAGAACTGTTTGCCCATTCTTCTACCTGTTCATCCCTCTCTCTCTTCTTGTCATCCCTCCTCCCATCCTTTCTTCCTTTCTTCCTTTTGTTTTCTTTTTTTCTTTCTTGTGGTGCTAGGGATGGAACCTAAGGTCTCATACATGCTAGGCCAGTGCTCTAGCACTGAGGTACAACTCAGGCTCTCCCATCTGTCATTTCTGTGCTAAGCTGTGGGCTTAGTGCTGTGGAGCCATGGCCCCGTCCTCTGGAGTGTTCATTTGAATTGTAAAATGAATAAATAAAGCTGGTAGAGCACTTGCCTAGCACCACCCTGGCACCACAAAAAATAAATTGAGGCCGGGTGTGGTGGTATACACCTGTAATCCCAGCATTTGGGAGGCTGAGGCAGGAGAATTGCTGAGAGTTTGAGGCCAGCCAGGGCTCCATAGGGTAGGAAGAGATCTCTTGTCAGAGGCTTACCAAAGGCTCCTGGAGAAAGTAGTCAGTCCCATAGAGTCATGGGAATTTGGGCTTTATCTTATGGGACCTGGGGCTCCATTGAACATGGCAGGACCAGAGTTGTGTTAGGATGGAGGGAGGATCAGAAGGGGAGAAGATGGAGGTGGGAGATGGGGGAGACATCTGCAGTTACAGACAAGAGTGACACAGGCATCTGGGGCAGAGGCGAAGGCTGGAGAGAAGGAGGAGATGGATTTGCAAGATGGTGGCCTTGAGCAGTCTTGGTGACACCTTACTGGGATCAGAGGTGTGAATCTGGGTACAAGCTGGCAGTGGTCTAGGACTAGAGATCAAGGGTTGGGCAGGTTTCAGGGGAGGATGACTCCACACTCAGAAGGAAGGGGCTGGTGGCAGAAGAGAAGTTAGAGCCGGTAAGGGTAGGTGCCCCCCATGTGCTCGGGAATCTCCCAGAATCCTAGTCCAGGCCTAGCTCCCTTATAGTCCAGTGCATTTTATTTGTTTTTCCTCTATAAGACTGGGGACCCACAGCTTAGTATCTAGCTCTTCTAAGGGTCCTTATAAAGTGACTTCTGAGTGACCCAAGTGAGTCTTCAGCACAAGCCCAACCTCGAAGTTCCAGGCTACCAGCTGGGGTTTCTGTCTGCGCCCACAGGGAAGGTAGCACTCATGCGCGTGACCCCTCGTAGGAGTCTATGTGGCTCAAAAATGACCGCCATAAAGGATCAGGGCCTGCCTCTTCTGGGTCTCAGTTTCCTCATCACTGTTCAAGAGCCAGTCTCTTTTCACCCCTGGCTTCAAATATGGCCCAGAGCTGCTGGAGTGATGGGCGCCCTGTAAAGTCTTCACAGCAGACGCGGCTGCAATCCCAGAAGCTGCTCAGTGCAGTGTGGGGAGACTCGAGGTCCCGCTCCCAGCTCTGCTCTCTCTGTGGGGCTCAGTGTGCAGCAAACCTGCTGGGCAGTGGAAGGCAATGGCCTTGAGCTCAGTGGAAGCCTCTCGCCCCTGATAATAATGATTACCAATCATTAAGCTCCTACTGCATGCCAGGAATGGAGCTAGGTGTTTCACATTACCAAGCTTTGTAACCGCACACCAAGGCTGCTATTGTCAACTCATTTATAGACTTACAAAGCTTCAGTCCCTTGCCCTAACTCACACCCTGACCAGTAAGAGAACAAACGGATTTGAACCGAGCTCTGTCCTCCTAGCTGGACTCTTGCCAGTGGGGACCCCTCCCCAGGGGTCTCTGAGAATCACGGTGTCTCTGAACACACGTCTCCCAGCACCAGAGGGCGTCAGAGCAGAAGGCCTTTGAGGACGAACTAGCCCAGGAATTTTCCACTGTGTGGCCCCTCTGCAGGGAGAAGTTGTGAGGGCCACGTCAACCCCAGAAGTTCCCCTTTCATCTGTTGATTTTCTTGCTGGTTTCATTCAAAGAAAGGGTATCCCTGCTTTGAAGACATTTTGAAAACCACAACTGTCAGTCCTTCCTCTGCACACAGATGGGGAAACCTGGGGCCTGGGGTTCAGGGACTTGCCACTAGGCAGGGCTGAGTGGCACAGGCAGGGCTGGAGGTTGGACCTCCAAGCAGGCCCGGTCCCCGACCCTGGCTCCTTCAAACCTCCCTCAAGCGTGTCTATCTGGTCATCTATTCGAGAGGGGCACCCTGGAGGAGGTATTGCTCCAGGAAATGTTCCTTGTTCCATAAGCACTTCAGCAAGGCTTCACTGCCTCTTTTTGCATTAGGAAAAGACATAACTATATAGAGCGTGGACTCACTGGATGACCTCGAGCAGTTCACACACTGCCCCAGACCCTGACTTCCACATCCGTCTTGATACTTTCACTGTACAGGTGTGATAACTTCATTCATTTGCTCACTCGCCCATTCACATGGCAGACATCCAGGCTTGGACATACGGAAAGATCCCTTCAAGAATCTTTTTTGTTTGCTTTGAAATGAGGTCTTGCTGTGTTTCCCAGGCTGGCCTCAAATTCCTGGGCTTACGCTACCCTCTTACACCAGCCTCCTAAGTAGCTGGACTACAGGTGCTCTGCTTAAAATCGACATGAATACAGTCAAACTTGGATTGTGAGTAACTTGGTTTGTGAGTGTTCAGCAAGATGAGCAAACATTTCTAAGAAGTTTTAACTTGATAAATGAGCAGTGTCTTGCAGTATGGGCAGTATGTCACACCAAATGTCACATGATCACAACTGGATCCCTCTCTGCTTTGATATACAGATGCCTCGGATTATGAGTGGAATAAATTATTCTTGCAAGCCAAGGTTTTACTGGACTAGCATCCCTGCTTGCATTAAAGACAGGGAAGAGATCAGATGAGGGCAGGTTCTCCCAAAGCCAGAGCTGAAGGGTTTCCAAGCAGTAGTAAGAAGTGTAGTTAACATTTTAATAGCTGTTCATTATGTTCAGGAACCGTCCTAAAGCATTCACATAGATGAATTCACTTAATTCTCACAACTATCCTGTGGGGTAGCTACTGGTACCCCCATTTTATATATGGGGAAATGCAGCTCAGAGGGGTTAAACAACAGGAGCCAGATCACACAGTAGGTAAAGGCAGAGCGGGGATTCACCTTGAATTGTCAGGAACCCAGGCTTTAGGGGCAGGAGCTACCCGCTGGGAATTCTTTCTTATTGTTTTCCCTAGTTATCAATTTTTTTACTCCTTCTTCCTGATAAACAGGCAAAACCACCTTTGCCCTAAAGGTGGGACCACGTTGGTGTCCAGCCTCTGGCCAAAGTGACAGAAGGGGCCTGTTTACATTTCCTACCCTGTCCCCTGTCATGGCCTCCTTTGTAAGGAGTCTGGAGAGGGCAGAGGAGTCAGAGAGACCCCCCAGGAGAAGACGGTGCTAAGGAAGAAACCTGTCCCTGCCAAAAGGACTCCTTCAGAATCTTTATTCAGCCTCCAGAGGCTGTGCCCTCAAAGGACTGTAAAGGCCAGGAAGAGCCCCATCTGGATTCCTGCACTTTGCACCCCAGCATATGGCTGCCCTTCCTGTCCCTCAGTTCCAGGCAGTCCCTGCCATCCCCAGCAGCTCCGGTCACAGCAGCCTCATGGTCCCTAGCTTGCTGGGGCCTCTCAGGCACTTGACATAAAGGAAGCTCTTGAGAAATCATAGTTCTTTTCTCCTCTTCCTTCCTTCCTCTTCTTTCCTTTAAGAAATCAAAAGGCAGCTGCCAACCTGGGATCACTTTCCTTCTGTTGCTCTCCTCAGCTGGCCCCATTCAGCTGGATCCATTTCCTAGGTGACCCATCTGTCATTCCCTTGGTCTTGTGACCCGTGGGCTGTGGGGTTGGAGCTCAGGACAGGGCCTTGTGTCCCCACAATGGACCCATCCCTGGACTTGGGGATTTATGTGGCTTACTTCCCTTCTCAAGCTTCAGTTTCTTATTCATAAAAATGGATGCAGTACTGGAAGCTCCCACAAAGGTAGTGAGAAGTTGAGGGCATACACAGGCCCAGCACCCAGAAACAGTTGGCCAGTAAGCAGGAGATAGCCTGGGCATGGGATGGATGGGCCTGGCTCTCCCTACTTCTGGGCTGGCATTCTGAGTCTGTGTGACCTTTCTGAGTCTCAGTTTACTCTCCTACAAAATGAGGGTGGAATCCCTGCACTTTCCCCATCATGAGGTGGCTGAGGGTTCTCCCTGCCTAGCTGGGGATGGGTGGCTTTTCTTTGACTTTTCCCTCTGTTTATCTGCGATTTTGGGTTTCTGTACAGAAGGGGATGTGGCTCTTACAGGGCGTGGTCACATTGATAACTTGCCTTCCTGGGCCCACACCCTGCTCAGAGGAGCCACCTGGACTAGGACTGTTTGCTGGGGTAGGAGGGAGCTCTTGGGACTGCACAAGGGGTGGTTGTGGGACCCCATGCTCCCAGCCAGGATGGGAGCGGACTCTTTGCTGATGAGACCTCCTGGCCCAGGAACCCTTGCTCTACTGGGAACAACTTCTGGGCACTGAGCTTGGATTGGGCACTGGAGCTTTTACTTTCGTTTCTTCTAACTTCCCTCATTCTGGGAGTACAGTGACATAGTTTTTTTCTTTTCTTTTTTTTTTTTTTTTTTTTTTTTTTGTTTTTTGAACCAGGAATTGAACTCAGGACCTTGCACTTGCCAGGCAGGCACCATCAGTGACCTAGTTTTGAGCAGCCTCTGCCAAGGAGGCTGCAGAACCTACAGCACATGGGAACAGGAAGGGATAGTAGGCAGCTGTACTTGTACTTGTTTTGATCACTCTGGCTCCTTAAAGAAGCTCAGGAAGCTCCTGGAAATCTGAATTCATGTTGTCTCCTCTCACCTCCACCCCAATGGGACCTCAGCTCTGGAAGGGACTTGAGTGTCATCTGAGTCTCCACTGAGGCCCTGAATCCCTCTGAGAGGGGCTCACCTGCTTGCATGCCCTCAATGCTAGAGAGCTCAGCACCTTGTAAGGTAGCTCTTTCCTGGCTTCAGAAAGCCTTTTTTGGGAGAAAGGTCTTAGTCTAAGCCGAAATCTTTCATCCTTCCCTTTCTACCATTGGCCCTAGCTTTGCCCTATTGGGGTCCCAGAATTTACCAGGAGCCCCCACCATGTCTCCTGAAGTCTAGCTCTCCAGGGTGGACATACCCAGCACTGACAACCAATACTCACAAGACCAGCCTCTGAACACGTATCAGGTGGTTGCCTCTTACCAGACAAGGTCAGGGCCTGGTTGGGTGAAGCCGCCCATCATGCAGGAACCCATGGTTTCTGGCCGCCACACCACCCTGCTGGCTCCTCCACCTACTGTCCACGAGCCCCCAACTCCCATGAGTTGCTCTGGCTCCCCCATTTCCCCAGAAACACGTGGCACAAAATGTACCATCTTAGCAGTGGTCTTAGCAGTGGTTTCACATTGCTGTGAAACAGCTCCAGGACTTTCTTAATCTTGCAAAGCTGAAACTCTATACTCATTAAATATCACCTCCTTTTCCTGTTGCCCTAGGTGACCTGAAATCCTTGTCTTTCCTGTCAACAAGGGTGAGGCTCTCCTCTGGCCCCAAAGACCTGAGGGCTTCAGGTTGTGGCTCCACCTCCTGCTTATGCCTAGTCACTGGTTACCGTGGTCTTTACTTCACGCCGCTCCTCCTGTCCCCCATCTCTACCTGTCAGCTAAACCTTGCAGATCGTGAGTCAGAGCACCTCCCTGTCATACCTGCCCTACACACATTCCACGTGGCCACCCTAAGCCCCAGAGTCTGCTCAGGCTGCTTCCTCTGATTAATTGGAAAGTCTTTGGGCACCTACAGGCAGGAGCTGTAGCTCTTCACCTCCACACGTCTGTAGCCAGCCCCAAGTTCCTGAGGGCCAGCCCTGGGTCTCCTTCCCTCAGAGGCCCCATGATGTTTGCCTCGAAGGTCCATCTCTGGCCAAGGGATAGAGGAGGAGAACTCCCTTTGGACCATCTCCTCAGCCTTGGGTAAAAAGGTAGCAGAGAAGAGCACTCGCAGATGTGACCTAGGGCAGAGGAGGGAGTGTGGCACTTCCTCCAAGTTCTGGTTGACACCCTTCCTGCTGCCACCCACAGCCAGACCTCAGAGAGGGACCAGCCCTCTGTGGCCCTTACAATCCACCCCACTCACTCCTTTTTCCACAGAGGGGACTCCTGAGTAGTACTTAATGCATGATACCTAGTGCCTTCATGATCTTAGCCTGGTTGGCTCTGGTTCAGACATCTTTGGGGCCTCAAATCAGGGGTCACCTCCTTCATGATCTTCCAGACCTTTTAGGTAGCTCTTCAAGTTCTTCTTACACCAGTAGTTACTGGTGCACCTATCGTAAGAAATAAAAGGAGAAAGAAAAACGTGCAGCAAGGACAGGATTTATTTAAGATAAAGACCTGAGAGGGGCCATTGGCTCTGAAATGCCAAAAACATCTCTCTTACAGAGTAAGGGTTTATACGGTGTTAAAGGGAATGAGGAACTTAGGTCTTGCTGTTCTCAGGATCAAGTCTTTGACTCTGGTCACTGGTCCAACTTGTCTTTGTGCAAGGTTTTTTGATCTGGAGTGTTTTGTACAGTAGACAGATTCAATGTGCTTCATAATTACGGGGCACAGAAGAATGTAAGGGTCGAAACACAGGGAAAATGTCCACTGGCTTTTCCTTTCACCTGTCACACTTCTATCATATGTTTACAAGGTCATCTTCCTTCTGTAAGGGTATCTGAGGGCAAGACGTGGCTGATTTGTCTCTGACCCCTAGCACACAGTGTGAGACCTGGCACGTGGGAGGTACTCTGAGAACAGAAGAACAGATAAATGGGCTGGGATTGAATGGATGGTGGATGGATAGATGCTGCAGCTGAACAAAGGAGAATCAATGGATGAATGAGTATGGGATGAATGGTGGAGGTTTGGGTGGATGGATGGGTGGATGGGTGGATGGTTTGGTATAGATGTTCGATGGATATGTAGAAGCTGTTGGTTGGTTGGGGTTCCATTTTAGATCCAAATTTTTTGGCTGTCCACTGTTGATGTTGCCTGCCCTTGGCTTCACCCACTTATTTTATCTTTAACCCCAGCCCCCTAGACCTTAGCTTTTCTGATGTTGTCACCCAACTGGGCACAGGCTCCAGCTCTTTCTGCAGCCCCAGGCCCAGCCAGTCACATCCTCTCCTTCATATGCATCACCACTGCTTTCTTTTCTACACTGTCCCCTATTCCATTTCCCAAATGCTGCCTTCTCTCATCGTCTTTTCTTCTTTTCTGAGATGGGGTCTCGCCATATTACCCAGTCTGGCTTCAAACTCCTGGGCTCAAGTGACCCTCTAGCCACAGCCTCCCACGTAAATAGGACCACGGTTGTGTACCACTGCGCCCGGCTTCATTCTCTTTTCCTTATCCTTCTCTCTTGATTTCAAGACGCCTTCCATTCCAGCTAGGCTGCTTCTCTCTGGGCTCCCAACTTCAGCCTCTACGAGCCCCCAACACATCCAGCCTGTGGTTTCCAGGCTCCTTCTGACTTTCTCTTTCAGCAGCTCTGGTGCTGACTGTCCAGCCCTTCAACATCTGCTCTGCACCTCCCATCCACTCCCCACTCAGCAGCCATCAGGGTCTTTCAGAAACACAACTCCAGTCAGCTCCCTCCCCTGCTCTTGCCCCAGTGCCTTCCTGTTGCCTTGGATAAAGACCCACACCCCTAACATGGCCCAGAGGCCACACAGAGTCCATTGGTTTAGATATGCAGGGACAGGGAGGGAAGGCGATAGGATGAGCAGTGGTGAGGAGCAGGGCCATTTGGCTTAGATTCCCAGGGTCAGAAGGGACAGCAGTCTGTCCATGTGACCTGAGGACAGAGCTAAGTGTTGCTCTGAAGTATGCCTTGTACTTTTGGTGGGGTTCTTTTCTCCGCACTGAGCCATTCTCCATTTTGTCTTCATTCCAGCTTCCAAACAGTTTAATAATGAGGTCCTGAAGGCTCACAATGAGTACCGAAAGCAGCACGGCGTCCCCCCGCTGAAGCTCTGCCAGAAGCTCAACCGAGAGGCCCAGCAGTGAGTCCCCAGCATCCAGGGGCTCAGGCCCTTCACGGGACTGCTGCTTCAGTCTCTGAGGGGCCCAGGTGGTTGGAGGGATGTGGGTTTGGGATTCAGATAGAACCAGGCTTGAATACCACTCTGCCACTTACCCGGGCAAGTCCCTCTGCTCCTCTGAGCCTCAGTTTGCTGCTCCGTAAAATAGGACTCTTGGGAAGTCCAGAGGCTGTGTGTGTGCAGTGCTCCTCGTGCCCCCTGCAAGCTCTGGCGGGGGAAAAGGAAGGAAGCTCGGTCACACCAGCCCGGGGCACAGACACTGTGTGGGGGGTGTCCCCCAGCTGCGCCTCCTCTGAGGAGACACCGTGGATTCCGGCAGGTATTCCAAAGCCTTGGCCAGCACGAAGATCCTCAAGCACAGCCCAGAGTCCAGTCGTGGCCAGTACGGGGAGAACCTCGCATGGGCATCGTACGATCAGACAGGTGGGTCACTTCCTCGGGCCCCCTCAGGATGCATGAGCTGGGCCTAAGCCAGGGCCTCCTCAGCACTTTTCGTGGTTTAGGAGTTGTATAGCTGCAGACCCGGGAAGGGAAAGGAAACCCAGGGTCCTCGCATCTGCTCCGAGGCTGACTCAGGTATCCGCAGCATCCCCGAGGGACGGCCCAGGGCCACGGCGGTGCTAGGAGACAGGGACAGAGATGAGTCACACTGAGCAGCCTTCCCAGCCGAAGCGCCCAGGCTGAGGAGTGGGGGCAGGAGAGGACTGTTTCTGGACAGTGTTTCAGCCTGATTCTGAGGATGCCAAAGCATTCCCAGCTATTGAGAAATACTACTTTCTTCAGTTTTCTAAATTATTTTTTACAGAGCTGTTGTATTACTTTTATAATCAGAGAAAAGTGATAGAACTTTTTTCCATTTTGGGGAAAAAAAAAAAAAAAAACAATGGGAAAGACAGTTCCCCCATTAGTCTCAGTCTGGAAAGATCCCACCACACTGACCATACTTTCTTGATCTTTTCTGTTCCTCCAGTCCAGAAATGGCTTTTTAGGAAAAATATCAGAGAAGGCTGTCTGATCCCTGAGGTTTTCTCCAAACCCTGTCTGGAGGATGACTCACTCCCTTCCCAGCCTCACATTCCTGGGATATCCCAGGGGAGCCCCTGGGGCCTCTTGGCCTCTTGGTTTTCCCAGCACAGCTGGGCCAGGCCTCCCCTGGGGGGGAGCTGTGTGCCTGCTCCTGGGGAAGCAGGAGCCCGCTCTGAGGCTCCAACTGCACACTCAGGTTCTGGCCAGCCTGGGAGAAGGGCCGGGATGGAAAGAGCCTTAAGCAGGCAGTCAGGAGATGCAGTTCCTTCCCGGCCTTGTGCTGAATCCCTCGGGTACTTTGATCAAGTCACTGCCCTCTATGGCCACGGGTTCCCCACCTCTGTAGAGAAGGGGTTGCCTTAGGTGGTCTGTAAGACAGTGGTCCCCACCTGGCTGTACAGTGGAATGTTATTCAGAGCTTTTAGAAAATACCAGTGCCTGAGTGTCTCCTCCAGAGAGACTGCGACAACCAGTCTGAGGAAAGACCCAGGCCCCAGTTTTTAAAAATGGTCCTAAGGTGAAGTTGATGTGTGCTTTGTGAACCAGCAGCAGCATCAGTTATTTATTAGAAAAGCAGAAGCATGGGCTACTCAAATCAGATCTACTGAAATTGGACTCTACGGTTCAACAAGATCCCCACATGATTCCTGGCCACAATAAAGCTTAAGACTTCCTGCCCTGCCCTTAAGCTCCTCACTGTGCCTTGCAATCCTGCAAGTGCCTCCTCCTGCCACCACCTGCAGGACGGTGGATACCCCAGGCGAGCACTCTCCAATGCAGTGGAGACCTCAGGCTACCAGCCCAGTCGTCTTTCTTCCAGTGGGTATTTCAGGAACCATACATGGGGTAGGATGAGGGGTCTCCCAGAAACTCTGAGCGTGATTAGAAGGTCTTTGGAGCACACTGCATGTGTCAACCTTCTTGTTGACTGCACAGAAGGCAGGGACCCTGCTGCAGGCTCCCTGCTCCCAGACCTTTTGAGCCCAGGCCAGAGCTCTTCCGAGCTTCCACTGGGACTCTCTTCAGCCCAGACATGGGCTGAGTCTTCAGGAAGGGCTCTGTCAGGCCTCTAATTGTGGGGCAGGTGGTGTGGGGTCTGTGGCGAAGATGGAAGACTACGGAGTGGGTGGATTTTGTTGCTGAGTGATTTTTCCTTACAGGAAAGGAGGTGGCTGACAGATGGTACAGTGAGATCAAGGACTACAACTTCCAGCAGCCTGGCTTCACCTCAGGGACTGGTGAGTGGCAGGGCGGCCAGTAGCCTGGGCAGGTTGCAGGTTGGGTGTCTGTCTTTGGTGGGGGCAAAGTTCTCCTTTCCACAACCTCTCCCTTGTCCAAGGGAGATGGTCACAGTGGTGGTTTCTAAGGGGCATTCTCAGACTAGTGATTCAGATGTGGGGAGGAGCCTTCACGGGGACAGTTGCCTTTCCAACAGGCCTCTTCCAGGGTGAGTGATAAACATTAGCTTATTAAAGCCCTGGGCAAGTCAGGTGTTATAGCACATACCTGTAATCCCATTACACTGGGAGGCTGAGGCAGGAGGATCCCAAGTTTGAGCTTAGCCTGGGCAACTTTGTGACTTAGCAAGACTGTCTCAAAATAAAAAAGGGCTGGTGATCAGATCATGTGAAGGCCCAGAGTTCAATCCCCAGGACCATAAATCAGTCAATAAAAATAAAGCCCAGGCAGCTGCTC
The DNA here is from genome assembly GCA_028451465.1 of Erethizon dorsatum. Taxonomy (NCBI): domain Eukaryota; kingdom Metazoa; phylum Chordata; class Mammalia; order Rodentia; family Erethizontidae; genus Erethizon; species Erethizon dorsatum. Next base: position 38,395,972 of record CM051822.1, on the reverse strand, counting down.
TGTGCTCTGGGCTTCCTCTTGCCCTTTGCTGACCTCACCAGGTGCTTGTCTTTCCTCAGAACTGACTTAGACTCTGCCTGGTCCCGATATGGGGTCAGAGGGAGTGTGAATCTGGTTGGAAAGCATCAGGGAACTGTTGGCCTTCTCCATTCCCTCTGCCCGCCTCCCCACCCACTGGTAGAGCCACTTTGGGCCTCCTACCCTTAGAAGGGTTTCTTCAGAAGCAGGGAGTGACATTTTCAGAGCCAGTCACAGTTTCCTGTGGCTCGCTGCTCACTCTTTCAGGGTAGGGGTTCTTGCAACATGTGGCTGGGGCTCCAGAGCGTGCTCCTCCCAGTTAGCTCCACAGGCCTTGAGTGAGAGCTGACACTGCCGCAGAAGGATGGAGGAGGGAGCTGTGGCTGATGTGCAGGCAGAGCCTTGTCTTCTTTTAACACAGACCCAGAGGGGTTTTATTTCATAGCTTCTGGAATTACTTTTCCTACGAACAAGATTCTTGAGCAATCAGACGTGAGTGGGAGCGAGTTCTTGGCGCTGTGCCTGCTGCATGCCACCAGGGAGTAATGAAGCCTCCACAGCCACCAGCGCGCCGGCCTCACGCAACACCATTCAGAGCAGGGCTTTATTCTGCCATTTTGCAGAAGAGGACACTGAGGCCCACAGAGGGCAAGAGGCTTTTCTTATGCCTTCTGTCCTTGATTGGATTCCTCTTCTGTGGCCCATTTCAAGGCAGGAATTTCACAAGAGTCAGAGCTGGGAATGGGGCTCAAATCCCCATGATCACTGACCGACTGCCCATCATCCCTCATCTCTCCTCCCTAAAGGGGAAAGCCCCAGAAAGCCAGCCCGGTGCCACCCCAGGTACCAGCAGACAGTGCTGGGAATGGACAGAGCCTGAGCCCAAGACACAGGCTTGTAAGACTCTTGAAGAGCCTCAGGCCCATCCTGTCTTAGCCTAATGCTGCACCATCATTTAGGGTTTTCTTCCCTGAGTCCATTTCGTAGATGAAAGGGCCTTTGAGATACCCTAAAATATATCTGCACCCTCAGCCCACTTGCCCAGTGTCTTGTGATGAAGGACTCTGAGCCTTGCTCTGTGTAGCGTGAAGAAAAACATTTCTTATGCTTACTTTGTCATATTCTGTTTAAATGAGCAGGTTTGTTATTTATTCTGAATGAGTAATCCTTTTAAATGATATAGAATTTGAAAGCAATACAGAATAAGCTGTATAAATTCTGTCCTCTTGACACTTTCCTTCCAGTGAGGGCAGTTTTCTTTTTTTGTTGTTGTTTTTGTTTTTGTTTTGTTTTTTTGAGACTGGGTCTCACTATGTAGTTCAGGCTGGCCTTCAACTCACTGCGTAGCTCAGACTGGCCGTGAACTCCCGGTGATCCTCCTGCCACAGCCACCCGAGTGCTGGAATTACAGGTGTGCACCACCACGCCCGGCCTGGCAGTTTCTTGTATATCTTTTTTTTTTTTTTTCTTTTTTGGTTTTTTGAGACAGTGTCTTGCTATGTAACACAGAGTGGCCTCAAACTTGCGATCCTCTTACCTCAGCCTTCTGAGTGCTAGGATTACATTCGTGGCTCATGCCTAGCTTTTTATTCTAGTTATCTGAGCTTATGTCAGCATGGTTGTGTGTGTGTGTGTGTGTGTGTGTGTGTGTGTGTCTTTTTCCCTCTTTTATACTCTGGTGTCAGAGTATGTGACCTGCTTCACACTTGTCAGAAATTGTTCCATATCAGTAAAAGAGTTTTGACAATCAGTGCACATTATTCCTTTGCAAAGATGTACTGTAATTTATACGGTGTGCTTTTCAAAGGCATATTCTGGGAATTTGGGTTCACATCAGGAAAGAGGATGTGATCCTTCAAGAAAAGAAAAAGGAACTGTTAGTAAACTAGAGTTAGAAACCAGTGTGTATCTGATGGTTGCCAAGGAAGCTGTATCCTTTAATTAATCTCTAAATGGCCCTAATTTAATTATCTCTGTGCAGATAGAAACTTCCCCAGCAAGAGGAAAGATTAGTCACATCTGTTTGGAAAAAGCTGCCACCAGCATTTATGCTGCTGACATGCGCCTGTATTCTAATCATTTTCTTGGCAACTGTTGTATAAATGGAGGCTCCATGTTTCTCTGATAGACCAAGAGAGGGGGTGGTTAATGGTCAAACATGTGGGCTCCCTCTCGAGAAGGCTTGTAGGAGAAAGGGCTTGAGCCCTGGCCAAGAGGCAGCCCAGAGAAGCAGTCACACCAGGCAAAGCTGCCAAATGCCTGCAGCTGTGGTCAGCAGCCTTAAGGACCGAGGGTGAACGGGCAAGAAGGAGTTTTCTTCTGTTCCGAGTGGGAAGCCAGAGTTTATTGAACAGAGGTCGATCCAAGTTTAGTGATAACAATGTATAATTGTACTTAGGGTTTATTTTCATTCTTGCTTCAATTGTATCATATTGTCGATATGAATTAGCATTTCTGTTTGGCTGTTTTGTTTTTGTTTTTGTTTTGCAGTACTGGGGATTGAACCCTGGGCCTACGTAGTGAGCTACAGCTCCTGCCCCACCCCCCTTTAATTTTGAGACAGGTTCTCACTAAGTTACACAGGCTGGACTCGAACTTTCAATCTTAAAGGAGGAAAGATTTGTTTTGGCTCATAGATTCAGAGGTTTCAGTCCATGGTCAGCTGACGCTGTCGCTGTTAGGCTTGTGGCAAGGCAGAAACATCATGGGAAAGGGGCGTGACAGAGGAAAGCTGATCTTTTCATGGCAACCAGAAAACAGAAAGAGAGAAAGAGACTGTGTCCGCTGGCTTCCTCCTCCTCCTTTCCTCCTCCTCCTGATTTTTTCTGTCTGAGCCCCGCCCTTTTGGATGGTGCCTCCCACATTCAGGGCTGGTCTCCCTGCTCACTTTGCCTCTCAAACATCTCTGGAAATGCCCTCACACACACACCCAGAAGCGTGCTTTACTGATTTCCTAGACGTCTCTTGATCCAGTTAACTTGCCAATCAAGACAACCTCCACATTGCTCTTTAATTTTATAGTGAGACACACATAACATAAAACTTATCATTTTAACCATTTTTAAGTGTACAGTTCAATGATATTAAGTAGATTCACATATTATGCAACCATTTATCTCCAGAACCTTTTCCAAAAAATTTTTTAAACTGGAGATTAAACCCAGGTACTTTCCACCAAGCTATATCCTCAGCCCTTTTTTATTTTTTATTTTTAGACAGGGTCTCACTAAGTTGCTAAATTGCTGAGGTTGAGCTCAGATTTGCTGTCGCTTGCCTTACCCTCCCAGAGTGCTAGGATTACAGTGTGTACCACTGTGCCAGCTCTTTTTTACAAACTGAAACTGTGTACCTCTTAAACAATAACTGTTTCTCTCCTAACACTGGTACCCACTATTCTGCTTTTATACCTAGAAGCAGAATTACTGAATCCTAAGGTAAATCTATGTTTAACTTTTTGAGGATCTGCCATTGTGTCTTCTCTAGTAGCTGGACCACTTTACGTGCCCATAAATAATACAAAGAATTATCCAAGTGCAAGAGGTGTTCAGTAAATAAAAGGATGATTAAAAGTGCTTCTTTGAACAAGTGCCATTTTTAGCCTGAGTCCTAAGGAACGAGAAACAGTTGGTCATCATAAGAGCTTTCCACAGTGGCCAGTGTATTGCTTCTGTGGGAAACAGCCTAGTGTTTTGTTTGGGGTTTTTTGGTCTTGTTTTGTTTTTGTTTTTGAGAGAGGTCTTACTATATAAGACGTGGCTGGCCCAGGCTGGCCTCAAATTCACTCCTGCCCCAGCCTCTTGTGTGCTGGAATTATAGGTGTGCATCACCGTGTTTAATGAATGGAAAGGAGGCCACCAGGCCAAAGCATTAATTTTCATTCACGGTGCAGTTGGAAATGTGTGAAGGATTTTTATACAGGAAAGTCAATGGATATGATTCATGTTCTCAAAATGATAACTCTGGCTACTTAAGTGAAAAATGAATTGGAGGGGGCCAAGGTGGGCATTGAGTACTAGTCAGGCAGTTCTTACAGTGGTCCCAGAAAAGAAACCTTTAGGGGCCGGTGATACAGCTCAGCGGCATAAGCGCCTGCCTGGCAAGTGCGAGGTCTTGAGTTTGGTTCCCGGTACCCACATAAAGAAAAAAAAAAAGAAACCTTTGTGGTTGGGACCAAGGATTTAGGAGGAGAAAGATTTGAGATGTCCTTTAAAGTTGAATTATTCAGGGCTGAGTGATGGGTTGCTGAGGGGAATATCAGGGAAAGGGAGGATGCAGCCTGCCCCAGGAATGAGTGCGCCAAGGTGATGCTGACGCAAGAGGGAGGGTTGGAAGAGGAGTTAATCTGGGGGGACCAAAGTTGAGTGTCAGTCTTAGATGGATTACATCTGAGGTACATGTGAGTCATCCAAGTGGAAGTATCCAGTAAGCCATTGTGCCTGGAACACAGAACAGATTTGAGTTGGAGAAATAAATTTGGGAGCCAGGGAAAAATAAACTCTCCTAAACAAGAGTGTAGAGAGAAGTGAGACCAGGACTGAGTCCTGGGAAATGGAGGTTCTCCAACATTATAAGGAAGACAGAGGAGGAGGAAGAGGAGGAGGAGGGGGAGGGGAGGAGGCGGGAGAGGAGTCGGCAAGGAGGCAGCAGTGAGACAGGAGGAATGTCAACAGCCCATGGCAGAGTGCTTTGAAAAGGGATGGGGGTGGGTGTCAGCTGTAGTAAATGTTCCTGTGTCAAGTAAGATGAAGACAAAAAATGACCACTGGGCTGGGTATGGCATTGCACATCAGTAATCCTGGCAGTCTGGGAGGCCAACATAGGAGAATTGCAAGTTTGAGCCTCCACTAGGTAGTTTAGCAAGACTCTTAAAATTTAAAAATTTAAAAAGGGCTGGGGATGTAGCTCAGTGTTCAATCCCTGGCACTGGAAGGAAAAAAATGTGACCATTGAAGAGTAACGTGGAGATTATTGCGCAGACTGCAGTTTAGGGGTGGGGTTAGAAGCAGGTACCGGGTAGAGTAGCATCCTAATTGTTGGGGTCAGTAAGCTTTGCAATGATTTCTGGGAGACCACTGGAAAGGTCTCCCAGAGGTGGCTGTGGCTGATTCAAAGGGCCTGCTTTAAAAATCTCACTGTTGATGCCAGGTGTGGTGATGCATGCATATAATCCCAACACTCTGGGGTGCAAAGGAAGGAGGATCAAAAGTTTGAGCCCAGCCTGGGTAATTTAGTGACTTAGCAAGACCCTGTCTCAAAATTTAAAAAGGGCTGAGGATGTAGCTCAGTGCAAAGACCCTGGGTTGCATCCCTAGTACCATACACACGTGCACAAAATCTGATAGTTGAGCCATCTGTGGTGGCACATACCTGTAATCCCAGCACTTTAGGGACTGAGACAGGAAGACCCCTGAGAGTTTGAGGCCAGCCTGGGCTACATCATGAATTCAAGGCCAGCTAACCTGGAGTACATAGTGAGAGCCTGTTTCAAAAAACAACAAAGCAGTTGATGTGTTTGCCTCTGCTTCCTCTGATTGGTATCTGCTAAGAACAAGCTGCTAAGCCTGGCAGGATGGGGCAAGAGTTCAAGAATCGCTCACAACATCTCTCTCAAGTCTCTGCTAACTCATCCACCCTCTCACTCTGCCTGTTTCTTACAGGACACTTCACAGCCATGGTGTGGAAGAATACAAAGAAGATGGGGGTGGGGAAGGCATCCGCAAGTGATGGGTCCTCCTTTGTGGTGGCCAGATACTTCCCAGCAGGGAATGTTGTCAACCAGGGCTTCTTTGAAGAAAATGTTCTGCCTCCAAAGAAGTAACTTGTCCAACATAACAGGAAGGTGCGAAACTAAGAACATGGATCTGAAGTGCCCTAGAACAATGAGAGCCCAGCTACCCCTGTGGATGTTATGTGCCTGTGTGTGTATGAGGCATGTGGGCATCTCCTGTACACATGCTTGGATATACAGCTCGTTGATATTAAAGGAATGACCAGCATCTGAAGCCTCTACCCAGAGGGTTACGCAGACCACAGTTATTTGGATTTGGGGAGGGTATCAGTTTTTAATTTTTTTTTGTTATTTTTTAAAGCATACTTCTTTTGTACCTTTCTTACTTCTAATATTCATCCTTGGACATTTTGTATTCCAAATTTTTGTGATCCCAAGATGCGGTTTGTTTATGTGATCTTCATGCATTGTATCTACTTTTGGTAGATATTTGAATATTAAACCCTCATTTCGATGTAACATAGCTTTAAGCACATAGTATAAAACTGCTGGCATCGGGCTCCATTTCACAGAATCAGGGAATCGAGCTTTCTCAGTTGTAAGACATGATGTCATCCTGCATGCCTCCTGGGATCCTCTAATGGGGTTGCCAAAGAACACATGGAGAAAATAGCTTTACTTTCTTGTATTTTTCTACCTTTAAATACCAAACTACAGTACCACCACCACCCCTGCCACCCACACACACCTTTTTTCTTGAACTCTTCTGCATTTCAGAGCTCAGTATGCTGCTGGGGAGTTCAGCTAGGCCTGGAATGCCCTTCCCACCCTTGCTAAGTGGCCGGCCTGATCTGGGAGAGAGCCCCTCGCAATGCCTGGGCTCTGGGCCAAGTGGCCTTGGGTGGATAAAATCAGTAGTATGGGGATGGAGTGAGCTCACTCAGGGGCTCTGGAGGAAGCCCAGCAGCCTCTGCCTCCCCCCACACAGGGCAAAACCCAAGCCAGTTCCTGGCAGCTGTAGCTGCAGCTGTGCTGCGGCTCCCTCCAGGAATGTGTGACAAGCCCAAATGTTCCAGGGATGTGTCCCAGGCAGGGGGCTTAGAAGCCCTAATTTGGCTCTGGGTTTTGCCTCAAACTGAAAAGTTCCCCTGAATAGCAATTTTACAAGGTCGGTATGGGAGGGGGCACTCATGCTGCAGCTGAGAGTCCTTGAAACTATGGTATCTGTATCTGCCAAGGTAGCAAGGGCCCAAGGTGAAGGGTCGCTGGCCTGAAGTCTGGGCCATCCAGTCTTTGAAACAACTTTTGAAGGTCTACGGTGCAATGTGAACACAGTCTTATGCTGTACCCCTCATTTCATCCAGGGCATATTAATAATAAAATCTTTCTCTTTTGTGTAATATCTTCCTCCAATGTGATTCATCCCCAATTCTTAGTTAGTGGCTGAGGCAATTCATGACTCTGAATTCCTGTCATGAGTAACTCCAGCCCCCACAATATCTCCAACCCCTCCACTGTGGACTGTCCTGCTTAAGCAGCCAAGATTGGAATCATGTGACCCATAAATTCACAGCTGATTGGGCTACAGTGGACACCTGATCCAAGGGCAGCCGGTCCCTAGGCTGGTCATTTACTGGGAGTTGACCTAAAACACAGGGAGAGAATTTACTGGTAGAACTGAAAAAAATAAGGACACCATGAATTCAAAATAGGGCTGTGGCAAACCAAAGCCATATGCAGGCCAGTTATGAGTGGGAAAGGCAGAAGTGAAACGCCGGTTATTAGGGGTACAGGAGGAGAGGATATGGAAGGGGAATGTTTGTGAGGGTTCTGGTTCCAGCCAATTCTGTGTGTCTTCAAAGCATGGCCCTCATTTTCTTCACAGCTTCAGGATACACTGACCTATTACACTGGTGTTCTCTGAAGATTCAAATATTAGAGTACCCTCCCCTAGGGTCTCCATAAACAGAAAATGTTGAGTTGGGCTGGAACCTGAGGGTGGGTAAAGTGATCTGGCCCTTGTCCTTTACTGGCCAGCGAACTCCCTGGTGACTCCTAGGGACACCAATACACAACAAACAGCTGGGTGGTAGAAGCTGGCATGCAGCCAGCCTCTGTAGGCTGGAGGGTTTCATTTCAATGAAAATGAAATCAGTGCTTTCCAGGACTGAATAAAAGCCAGAGAGTGAAGCCAGCTGAGCAGGTGTGTGTTCTCACTTCTTAAATGGATTTTTTGAGACAGAGTCTCATTATGTTACACACCCAGACTGGCCTTGAACTTCTGGGCTCAAGTAACCTTCCTGCATCAGACCCAAAGTAGCAGGAACTACAGGAGTGTGCGTGTGCATGCTCTTCAGTGGTTTCTTGAAGATGGCAACCCCATAATCCAACAGGACAGCACAGCTAGATGGCCCACTCGCTCTTGCAGCCAGAGGCAGAGCAGCAGACACAGCCCTGAGTCTAAGCCCTAGCTCTGTGAGCTGAGTTCCCCACTCTGGGCCACTGTGTGTCAAGCCGGAGGAGGCCTGGCACACAGAACTCGGCCTGTCAGGTGCTCTCCAGTCCCCATCACACCCCCCGGTCATCTCTGGCTAGAAGTCCCTGATGAGAGGCCTCCTCCCTGCTCTGGTGCTCCGGGATGCACAGGCCCCTGCTCCAGAGTAGAGACATCCCAAAAGTAAGGTCTGCCCACTGGATGCCACTGGCATCAGAGGATGTTGGCCGTCGGCGCCAGGAGGCACCATCCTTCAGCCAAGCGGCCTCTGCTTCTCAGATCAGAGCTGGAGAAGCATTGGTGCTCAACTGTTCTCTAAGGAAGAGAACAGACAGTGGAATTGAGCTGAGCCACACAGCTCAGAGATCTCAGTGATCTCTGGCAGAGAGGCCGAACTCCGAGCCTTCCTCCAACGTGGAAACAGAAGTCCTGAGACTTGTGCAGAAGCCATACAGGCATCTGGTGAACAAAGTCAATGGTAGAGTGATGACCACATATATATACTTTTTTGGGGACGGGGTCTTACATAGTCCCAGTTGGCCTTGAACTGGCAATCCTCTTATCTCTGCCTCCTGACTGCTGAGATTAGAGGCCTGTGCCACCATGCCAGACTAGAGCAATGATTTTCATAATAATTTTCAAATTGCCAAACCCTAAAACAACTAAAAGACTCGGTCTGAAACGAGAGGGATGGGGAGGAAACCATAAGCAAGTGTGAGAGCCTAAGCCAGGGAGGGCAGAGCCTGAGAGGCTCACTACCCAGGCTGCCACAGTCGCCCTGGAGGGTGCTCAGGATCCCTGAAGGTCTGGAGTGGGGCTTGAGGCGAGAATGCAGGAGACCAGGGACAGACCCTGAGCTGGGTACTGGGCAACAATCTTGCCAGTACAATAACCTGGGTGCTGAGGCCTTTCCTGAGAATCCCCAAACACGGGTCACATAGGGTCAATGGGCTCTGCCCCTCCGCGGGAGCTTCGGAGGCCTTTACCCCATCCTTGCACAGGCAGCAGCCCACAGATGCTCCCTAGGAGCTCCAGGAGCCACGAGGCGGCCAGGAGGGAGAACAGAGCCCACAGGAGCCCAGCTGCCAGTCTGCAGACCCCCACCTAGCTGGGCTCCCAGGGATCAGAAACCTGGCACCCTAACGCCACCACTGGAGGCAGCTCCTCTCTGGCGGCCATGCACAACAGGCTGGCATCCAGGGGCGCCATCGTGAAGTGAGAACTGTTGTGTGCCTGCCTGGCTGTAAGCCCCGATCCTGCCATTTGAATTCCAGAATCACTCTACACCTGGGAGCCCAGAGCACCAGGAGGCACGGGGGAAAGGGAACCCGCAGTCCAGGAGGAGGCAGCAGGCTCCGGGGCTGGAGGTGGCCCTGAAGCCCCACCATGCTGCCCGAGGAAGCTCAGGAAGCCGGTCCGCAGGGGACACGGGGCCCAGTGCCCTCCGCTCCATCAGGGCACCCCAACAACTGCCCTAATAGGAAGAAGGGAACAGCAGCCACATTTATCAAACACTTGCTAAGAGCCAAACAACATGCTTACCACTCTAGGCATTATCTCATTTGATTTTTTTATATATATAAAAGTAAACCACTCAGATGGCTTTCTCTCCATTTACCTTGCTCAAAAGAAGGCTCTTCAATGGCTAGTGTTAGTCACAACAGAGCGACACAACGAGGAGGATTCGTGCTCAGGAGACAACGCTGCGCTGGGTCCTCCTGGTGGTTTCCACTACTCTGCAAGCTCAGAGAAGCTTCTCCAGCACCAACTGTAGCGATGATCCCTGAGACTGGTCTTTCATTTGAACTGAGAATCCCTGCCGTGGGTCCCACTCTTACGCCCATGTCACAGATGAGAAAGCAGGTGTAGATCTGGAAATGAGGAAGGACTGTTCAGTTGCTGCAGACCTGAGATATTCAGAGCTTTAGAGGCCCTCCCATCCCCAGGCCTGGCTAGCCCCTGCACCCCTGCTCCAGGGAGTGGGCTCCACCCTGTTCTGAAGGAGACTGTTATCCTTGGCCTCGGGGGTCAGATGCCAAAGGGCAGCTTTTCTTCTCAGACGCCCAGGTGTCTTGCAGAGAAAGGGACTCCGGCGCCTGAGAATCAAAGGCCTTGGGAAGCTGAGTGATTAGGAGCTTCCTAGCAGGATGGAGAGAGTACTAAGTTACAGGTGACCTGGGCTGCAGGTCCTACTCCTCTTCCCACTGGCTCTGTGACCTTGGTCAAGTCCTCTTGTTGTGGAATTTCCAAGAAACTCGAGAGAGCAGGAGGGATTTTTCAGGAGGACTTTTAACAGTGCACTGTCCCAGCCATTAGAAATGCTCAAATATGTCTGGGCCCCGAACCAAGGAGAGGTCCCCTTTAATACAATTTGTGATGTCACACAAGTAGAGATACAGAAGTGAAACAGAGGCAGTCATCCTAGCAGCTAACCCTATCTTAGCCTTGAAAGAAAACCCATCCTGGGCATCTCTGGATGTTAGGACACTGTGAAGCTTGTTTCTAACCCCACTTGTTAGTTTTATCTGTGTTGGTACCCAGTATCAGCCCCCTAAGGGAGGAGATTCTCATAAGAGAACTGCCTGAAATGTCTCTCTTATCAATGACAAAAGCATAAGACCTCAGTGAGAAAGCTGCGAGTCCCCATTCCTCAGGGAGGGGTTGCCCAAGGAGTTGCTTGCCTGGGCTGAGAACATTTTACAGAGGGGCACAGAGGCTAAATTTCTCTCTGCGTTCTGCTTTACATTCTCAGGGTCTAGGGCTCCCTCCTGTGAAATGGGAGGACTCTTCTAGATAATCTGATGACATCCACACCCCATCCCATTATCTCTCCTGCACACTCCTTTCCCCACCGCCCCACCCAGACAGGCTCTGACATTCCAGCAAAGCCTTGAACTCAGCTTTCAAAGGAGCTTCTTCCAGAGGTCTGGGCCCTAGGCCCTAGGTCAGTGCTGTTGAACCCATGGCACCCAACTGCAGCGGGCTCTTGGTTATCATCAAAAGCTCTAAGAGGTTCACCATCACTGCCCTTGGCCTTGGCCATTGGAGCCATCTGAGGGAGGAGAGGCCCTGGGTCTCTGAGAAAGGCCTCTGGGGCCCTGCATTGTGATGACCTCATCCACTTTATGACATCATCCTCTCTCCCACCCCACTCCTCTCTGGTCAACTACTCTCTGCAAGCAACCATCCGTCCGAATCCCAAAGGCCCCAGAAATTCTGTTCTCCAGCAGCTGCTGCTGATCTTCTGCCTCAGCCAGCCAGAAGCACCATGAAATTGGAATTCACTGAGAAAAACTACAACAGCTTTGTGCTACAGAGCCTGAACAGACAGAGGAAACGAAGAGAGCACTGGGACATGGCCCTAACCGTGCACCACCAGGTCTTCTTTGCACATCGCAGCGTGCTGGCTGCCGTCTCCCCGCTGGTGAGGAGCCTCCTGCCCAGCAACGACATGAAGACCACCGATGAGCTCTTCATCACCATTGACCCCAACTACCTGAGTCCGGCCACAGTGGAGCAGCTCCTGGACTACTTCTACAGCGGCAAGGTGGTGATATCTGAGCAGAATGTGGAGGAGCTGCTTCGGGGCGCCCAGTATTTCAACACACCACACCTTCGCGTGCACTGCAACGACTTCCTTATCAAGTCCATCCGCCGGGCCAACTGCTTGCGCTACCTCTTCCTGGCCGAGCTGTTTGAGCTCAAAGAGGTGTCAGACCTGGCCTACTCCAGCATTCGGGACAACTTCCACTACTGGGCCGGTCCCGAGGGCTCCACGCACTTCATGCACTGCCCGCCTGTCATCTTCGGTCGCCTCCTCCGCGACGAGAACCTCCACGTGCTCAACGAGGACCAGGCGCTCAGCGCCCTCATCCACTGGGTGTCCTTCCGGAAGGGGGAGCGGGAGAAGTACTTCAAGAAGTTCTTCAGTTACATCAACCTCAATGCGGTCACCAATAAGACGCTGCTGTTTGCCAGGAACAAGCTCATGGGCATGGAGAGCAGCTCATGCCACGTCACCCTGATCGAGAGCGTCCTGGTGGACCGCAAGCAGGAGCGGCCGTGCAGCCTGCTGGGCTACCAGCGGAAAGGCTCGCTGCTCGACTCCGTGGTCATCCTCGGCGGCCAGAAGGCTCAAGGCAAGTTCAACGATGGGGTGTTCGCCTATATCATCCAGGAGAACCTGTGGTTGAAGCTCTCAGAGATGCCCTATCGGGCGGCAGCACTCAGCGCCACCTCTGCGGGTCGCTACATCTACGTCTCCGGTGGCACCACCGAACAGATTTCAGGGCTGAAGACGGCGTGGCGGTATGACATTGATGACAACTCCTGGACCAACCTGCCTGACCTGCCCATCGGGCTTGTCTTCCACACCATGGTGACCTGCGGGGGCACGGTGTACTCGGTGGGCGGGAGCATCGCCCCGAGGCACTATGTCTCCAACATCTATCGCTATGACGAGTGCAAGGAGGCCTGGTGCCTGGCGGGGAAGATGAGCATCCCCATGGACGGCACGGCTGTGATCACCAAGGGCGACCGGAACCTGTACATTGTCACGGGCCGCTGCTTGGTGAAGGGCTACATCTCGCGGGTGGGGGTAGTGGACTGCTTCGACACCAGCACGGGGGAGGTGGTCCAGTGCGTCACCTTCCCCATCGAGTTCAACCACCGGCCCTTGCTCTCCTTCCGCCAGGAAAACATCCTCTGCGTGCACAGCCACCGGCAGAGCGTGGAAATCAACCTGCAGAAGGTAAAGGCCAACAAGACCACCGCCTCGGTGCCTCTCTTGCCCAACAACTGTCCCTTGGATGTGTCCCATGCTATATGTTCCATTGGAGACAACAAGGTGTTCGTATGTGGAGGTGTCACCACAGCCAGCAACGTTCAGACAAAGGACTACACCATCAACCCAAATGCCTACCTGCTGGACCAAAAGACAGGCGAGTGGCAGACCCTGGCCTCCCCGCCCGAGGCACTGGACTGTCCCGCCTGCTGTCTAGCCAAGCTGCCTTGCAAGATTCTTCAAAGGATTTAAACAACTTTTTAAGTGGGAGAATAAGTAAATGCATTATTGTTCACAATTTCATGAGAGAAAGAGGAAGGTGGCCTTTTGCTTCCTTCCTAACCTTCCAGGCTCTGCTTGGCCCTGCAGGTGCACTTCTTAGGCCAGGGCTGCTGCGCGTGGGTGGAGAGTCAGGGCCGTGTGTCACTGGAGGTATCCAGCAGAGGCTGGACTGGAGTCTCTGGCGGGTGGGCCTCAGGCGTCTCCTGGGCACTGCTGCCGGTGGCTGGAAATCACGGCTGCTCTGACAGTGCGGAGAGATATGCAGACTGAGGCTGGGAAGAAGGGTCCCTGAGAGGGTGGGATGGAGGCACCTCCCCGTCACCGGCCGAGGTGACGTCCGCCAAGTCCCCTGTCCTGTAGAGGTGTAGACTCGGGCCTGGTGGCCAGTTGAATTCCATTCTGTCCCTTACTGGGTGATCCTCCACAAGTCATTCAACGTCTCTGTGCTTCAGCTTCCTTTCCTTTACGAAAGAGATAATCAGTGTGCCTCCTTCACAGTGGAAGTGCCAAGTTTAAATGAGTTAATCCACGCGAAATGCTTAGGACAGTCCCTGGCATGTTCCCAAGTGCCGTAGAAGCACTTTTTTTTTTAAGATTAGAAAAAGAGGGTGAGGCAAGGGTCTGATTCTTAGGGCCGTACATTGAGCAAGTCCCCATAAAATGCTCTTTGAGACTCTCTCTGTCAAAGTGTTGGTGAGCTTTCCTCAATTATAACTATTTCTGTTTCCCTTTCATTTGCTGTGTACTCACATAAAAATCCTCAACAATATAGAAGAAATTGAAATTTCAGCTCCTTGAAAACTATATATATATACCTCACTCATGGATACCCTTATTCATTCATGAATTTACTTACTCATGCACTCATTCGTCACTTCACATGCACACACCATTCACTGAGGCCCCTCTGTGCCAGTTCCCTGTTTAAGTGCTCTGGTCACAGTATGACACAGAAAATCCATGTGCCAAGGAAGGGAGTAGCCACCCCCATGCCATGCAGCAGGAATGTAACATGAGCCACATATATAATTTACATTTTTCTATTAGGCATGCTAAAAAGCTGCTAAAGTTGATTTTAATACATATATTATTTAATCCGTTATATAAAAAACATTATGACTTACATATGTACTCAGTGTAAACAGATATATTCAACATCTTTTGGAACCCAGTGTACATTTTACATTACAGCACAGCTCAGTTCAGTGTAACTACACAAACTGTATATAGCCCTAGGAGATTAGTGGTACTGTACTAGATCACGCAGGACAATTCAGATATTTTCAGGATTCAAATCTTCTCATTCCCCTTCTTCCCACTCTGTCCTGCTCAACCTGCTCAGCATTACCTTGCTGACCTCTGTTGACTGGGTCGCCTTTCTCTCCAAATGCTGCCCTCTGCCAGAGCTCACTTCCCTCTCTGCAGCCAGGACCTTGGATCTCACAGCTGACCTTCTCTCCCCTCCCCTGAGACTTCTCCCCCGTTTGCCACTTCTGCAACCCTGAAAGCCCCCAGCTCTCTTCACATCCCTGCTACCACACAGCTAGAACAAACAGGGTCTTACCCATCTGTGGCCTAAGCTCAACTGCCCTGTCCCCAGTTTAGCTGCCCATTGGGTCACTTATCAGCCCTCAGAGCTGATTCTCCTACCCTTTCTGGTGTCAGGGGACCCCACACTTCCCCTCTCCCCATTCTCACCCACTTACCTTTCATTCTGCCACTAGCTCTGCAAGGGAAGAGAAGCCATGTGACCTGAGCTCCGTAAACAATCTCACGTCCACCAAAATCTCACCAGAGCTTCTGCTCCTTCTCCTCGGCACAGAGGAAGGTGTGCTTCCATGAGTCGAAGCTGATCCCTCCACCTATCTCTCAGTTCTGTCACCTACCGCCTCTGAGCCTCCTCAGTTCTCTTCTGTCTCCATGCTCCGCCTCGTTCCTTCTCTTCATTCATGCTCTCAAATTTCTCCTACTCTGAACCACACACCTCCTTCAGCTCTGTGGTCTACCTCTTGCTGTCTGCTGTGTTTTCCCCAGTGGAGCTTCCTGCATGTCGTCTGTGCTCTCTGGCTGCATCTTTCACTTCCAAATCAATCTCTCGCTCGCTGCGTCAGGCTTCTGTTCCCACCATGCCACCAAACTGTCTTGACAGCATCCCCCTCTTGGTCCTTTTCTCAGTCACGTATCTTTTCCTTGAAGAATGGGCAAAGTTGACGTCTTGCCTCAGAATCACTAGGGTGCTTGTTCTACAATGGCAGATCCCTGGCATGGTAGGGTTGTAATTTGGTATACTGACTAGTGTGGTAACCTTCCTAAGCCCACCCCACACTAAAAGTAGACCACCAGGGCTAAACCTCATCAGATAGCAAGGCCTTATCACCTTGAAGAACTAGCACAGTTGAGTGCAAGACTCAGTCATTTTTGGCTTTTGTGGCTTTGTCAATTCATTGCATTTGAATTACAACCCAGGTCTTCAAACAAGGGAAATTCAGACATGCATGCGTGATTTTAAGGGTACCAGTTTTGAGATCCTCAACTGCTTTCCAATATGGACCTGAGAATGCACCTCTGCTGAAGGTTTCATTCTACAGGAGAGAGAGAGAGAGAACATGCAAACTTCACTCCTTCCAGGTATTCCTAGGATGCACTGCTCCAGGATGCAACCTAACGTTAAAACTGGTGTCAGCAAAGCCCTGTTTCATCAAGATACCAATTAAGTTGCCTTTCTTTTTCTCTACTGTTTTACAGTGTTTCTGTTAAGGTGCGAAGGCTGGTGTTAAAAACTGGGATATTTTCTTCCTCACTGGGTTGTTCAGAAATGCAGTAATACCATAGAATGATGATATATTTTTAAGAGCTTTTGGAGAAATAATTCACACACCATACTTCACTCATGTGAAGCATGTAACTCAATCGCTTTTGGTATGTTCTTTCACTGAGCTGTGCAATCACTATCACAATCAATTTTAGCATATTGTCATTACATCAAAAAGAAACCTTCACCCCTGAATTGTCACTGTGTGAACTTCTCAGTCCTATGCAGCCACTAACCTACTTTCTGTGACTATGGATTTCCCAGTTTTGGACATTTCATGGAAATGGAATCATATGGATTCTTTCACCTAGTAAAATGTTTTTAAGGTTCATCTATTAAAAAGATACACCGGGGCTGGTGAGATGGCTCAGCGGCATAAGAGCCTGCCTGGCAAGCGCAAGGGCCTGAGTTCAACTCCCGGAACCCACATACAAAAAAAGGGCCGATGATATCGCTCAGCGGCATGGGTGCCTGCTGGCACGCGAGGTCCTGAGGTCGACCCCCAGTACCCACAAAAAAAAAAAAAAAAAGGATATGCTACATTTTGTTTACCCATGCAATAGCTGATAGATATTTGGGTTACTTACACCTTTTGGCTATTATAAAGAATGGTGCTATGCAAATTAAAACAACACTGAGATTCCATCTCACCCCAGAAAGAATGGCTATTATCAAGAAATCAACTAATAACAAATGCTGGAGGGGCTGTGGGGAAAAAGGAACCCTTCTCCACTGTTGGTGGGAATGTAGACTGGTGCGACCACTGTGGGAATCAGTGTGGAGATTCTTCAAAACACTGGGATTGGAGGTCCCATTTGACCCAGCTATTCCCCTTCTGGGTATCTTCTCAGAAGAATTAAAAACATTGTACCGCAGCGATATATGTGCACTCATGTTTATAGCAGCACAATTTGTAATAACCAGATATCGGAAACAACCCAAATGCCCATCAACTGAGGAATGGATAAAAAAGATGTGGTATTTTTATACAATGGAGTACTACTCAGCTATAAAGAAAGATAAACTGGAGACTTTTATAGGTAAATGGATGCAACTTGAGACCATACTCATAGGTGAAATAAACCAGACGCACATATGTAAACATCATATTGTCTCCCTAGTGTGAGAAGTTGAAAGAGTAAATAAGATCCAAAATGTACAATAGATATTGTAAAATAAGAAGAAACTGTTCAAAAGGAAAGTGAAACTGGGATGGGGGAATGGAGAAAAGGGAAAGAAAAAAGATATATATACAAGATAGTTAAGATAGATATACTACTAATTTCGCTTAGTTCATTGAAAAGAAAGGTTTGTGCTAATATTATTTGGACAATTGAATGCCTACATCTTGTACCCTAAGTAACTAACTTAAAGATAACAATACGCAATGTATTAACCATTGTTACACTCCTATTATGCTGTTTTGAAATTTTGTCCTATTTTTTTCTCTTTAAAATAAAAAAAAAGGGTGGTGCTATGAATATTAATGTACAAGTTTCTTGTGGATATATGGCTTCATTTCTCTTGGATAGTGTACATAAGAACGGAATTGCTGGATCGTATAGTAATTCTTATGTTTAATACTTGAGAAACTCCCAGACTTGTTTTCCAAAGCAATTGCATCATTTTGCATTCCTACCAGCAATGTATGAGGGTTCCAATGTCTCCACATCCTTGTTGGCATTTAGTATCTTTTTTTTTTTTTTTTTTGTGGGTACCGGGGGGACGACCTCAGGACCTCACGCGCCAACAGGCACCCGTGCCGCTGAGCGATATCACCGGCCCCTTTTTCATATGTGGGTTCCGGGAGTCGAACTCGGGCCTTCGCGCTTGCAAGGCAGGCGCTTAAGCCGCTGAGCCGTCTCACCGGCCCTGGCATTTAGTATCTTTCTGAATACAGCTGTCCTGGGGCTGCAAAGTGGCATCTCACTGTAGTCTTGATTTGCACTTCCCTGATGGCTAATGGTGATGAGCATTTTTTGTGAGCTTTTTGGATGACAGCTGTTTAATAATGCTGTCTGTTCCATGCTTTGGTATTACTGGAGAAATCATTATTTCTGAAGAAGTGTTCTGCAAAAACAAAAAAGACAGCATGACTTATAATAATACAATGCTATGATGCTTTATCAGAGTACAGAATGGTGGCAAATCTCCCAGATGTCCTTCCCTATCTATTGATCTCTCTTAGAATATTCCTGATTTGTTGAGAATATGCTAGAAAATACCCACTATCAATCGTGTCTTTGTCTGCATTTTCACCATTCTCAGTCATGAGAAAGGGCTCCCCTTCTCTTCTGTGTAGTTGCATATTTTGCATTATTTAAAGGGTGACATAAAAAGCTCCACATTTACTTGCAAAAGATCAGTGTTACATCTTTGCAATGGAAGAAATATATTGCATGAAAGTAGAATGCTTATTCAGACACATAAGAAATATTTGAAGCCTTTTTATTATTAATATAATACACACAGAAAATTGCAAGATATATAACTGTACAACTTAACAAACTATTATAAATATCCTGTCACCACTTTTCAGTTTAAGAAATAGAGAATTGGGCCGGTGAGATGGCTCAGCGGCGTAAGCGCCTGCCTGGCAAGTGCGAGGGCCCGAGTTCGACTCCCAGAACCCACATACGAAAAAAGGGCCAGTGATATCGCTCAGCGGCACGGGCACCTGCTGGTGTGCGAGGTCCTGAGGTCGACCCCCAGTACCCACAAAAAAAAAAAAAAAAAAAAAGAAATAGAGAATTGTCGCTAGTCCCAAAAGCCTCCTTCCTGGTCCTCTTTCTGATTTGAACCCTTCTTTCCCATCTGAGCTTTATGCTGTCTTACTTTCTTTACAGTATCGTTTTACCATCAAGTAGGCATTCTAACAGGACAGTTTGGTTTGGTCTGCTTTGAATTTGACATAAGAAGATTGTACAGCAGAAATCATTTTGTGCCTGGCTTTCATCAAATTTAGATTTTAGTAATTTATCCATGTTTTTTCCATTTACTTCTTTATAGTATCCTGTCATATGAGTGTATTATTTTATTCATTCTCCTTCTGGTGGACACTTCTGTTATATCCAGCTTGAGCAATTACAAACAATGTGATTTTTGTGAAGGTATCTTGGTGCACATGTACTCCTGTTTATCTAAGTTGTGCACCAGAAGTAGAACTGCTATCGTTTTTTGCTAGATAATGCCAAACTAAGTTGCAAATTGAAAATCCAATTTATGTTGCCATTGGCAGTACAGAATTCTTAATATAAACTAGATATGAAACCTTTATCAGTTACACAGTGTAAATATCTTCTCCAACCATGGCTTTCCATCACACTTTTAGTGACATATTTTAATCTTTTTTTGTTACTGCTCTTTGATCCTTGAAGACTCCATTCTACTCAGATGTTGTCACCAGGAAGACAAACCCTAATGCCTCCAAGTTCTGACACTGTCAGGAACTGGTGACACACATCGGTTCTTTGTATGTTTGATGAAAGATTTCCGACAAGACACATAGGCCATCCTACAGAGTACAGGTAGTTTACTGCAAAATAATAGATTTTCAGAGAGGAAAAGAGAATATACCTTCAAGCACGAAAGTAGGCAAAGGCTAAGATGGCAACTGCACTGAACGAGGCCTCAGTTGCATTTCTATGATTACCTGGGTCTGTTGAGGAACATCCTTTCCTTCCGCCAAGGTCCTTGCTCTTTTACAGGGAAAATGGGCTGTGTTGAGCTATTAGGTCCTTGTTTACTCCCTCCACGGGTGGTTTCCCTTTAGTTTGTTTCGAGACCTTCGTGTTTTTCCAATCCCTCAGCTACAGTCTGGACTTTGTGCGGCCCCGGACCTTACCAGCGGCTCAGAGGTTATATTCTCCAAGCTAAACTTTGAAACCACAAGTTTGCGTGGATTTTGTCTATAGGTAATGATTAAGAAAGTGAAGGAAAAAGGCAAAAAACACCACGTCTTCTTTGCTTTTCAAGTAGCCCCCAGCCTCCTGTCTCCAGTCCTGCTAGGTCCTGGAGTATTTCTTCATATTATCTTCCAAAACTGTTGCTGTTTTTCCTTTTATATTTAGGTCCACAATCTGCATGGAATTGATTTTTGTCTATGGCACAAAGTAGGATCCAATTTCTTTGTTTATCCTCATAGCTATTCAGTCCTCCCAGTCCTCACTTCTCTGCAGTGCCGCCCACGTTGCAGATCGTTTGTCCACGCATGCGTGGAGGCGCTGGTGAGCTCTCTCACTCCACAGGCTTGACCCTCCCCCAATATCGCAGGCTCCGTAACTACAGTTATCATAGCCTATGTACTTTACAGTTAGGTTGTCAAACACCTAATTCTAAAAATTATCCACAAAAATACTGTTGGTTTATGATTTTGGTTTGAATGTGTAGAATTTATAGATCAATTCAAGGAAACCTGATATGTTTACAATATCACAATAAATATTGAATGTTCTCACATATTTTTTTACATCAAGAGAAATGAGCACATTTTCTCTTTTATTTATTAATAGGACAAGTTACTTTTATTCATTTGCTAAAGAAAACCATCCCTATGAAAATCTGACTTTGTCATGATGTATATAAAATTTATTTTTCAGTAGTAGGGATCAAATTCAGGGCATTTTCACTGAGCTAAAGTTCCCAGCCCTTTTTTTAATTTTTTAATGTTTAATGTTTTTGAGACACGGTCTCACTGAGTTGCTAAGTTGCCCGGCCGAGCTCAAACTTGCGATCCTCCTACCCTAGCCTCCCAGAGCGCTGGGGTTACAGGCATGGTCACCACGCCCAGCTCACACACAGGTTTTGTGTGAACATCTTTTTCCTTCCCTTAGTGTAAAACTCCATGAGTGGGCTATATGGTAAGTATACATTTACTTTTATAAGTATACATTTACCTTTATAAGAAACTGCCAGACTATATTTCAGAGTGGCTGCATCGTTTTTTAGTTCCCACTAGCAACATTCCAGTTGTTTCACATCCTTGTCAACACATGATTTTTCAGCATTTTTTATTTTGGCCGTTCTAGTAAGTGTGTATTGGTAGCTTATTGTGATTTTAATTTGCATTACTGTAATTGTAATGATGTTGGAGATTATATATATATATATATATATATATGGAGAACCATATAAAATCTGATTTAAAAAGTCAAAGATTTCAATGGAGAGAGACATAATGTACTCGTGGATTTGAAAATTTAGAGTTAAAATGCTAGCTCTGCTCAAGTTGATCTATAGATTTAGTTCTACAGATCTATAGATTTAGTTCAATTTGATTAGTATACCAGCAGGAACTTTTTGGTGAACACATACAAGCTAATTCTAAAATTTATGCAGGAAGAAAAAAAAGAACAGCCAATCAATTTTGAAAAAATAATAAAGTTGGAGAGATCACATTACCCTACTTTAGAAATCATTATAAAACAACCATAATCAAAACTCTCCCTCCCTTTTCTTCCCCCTCCATTCATCTCTTATTCCCCTTCCCAGGTGAAAAAGATCTCCCTATTTCCTACTGTCTTTTATTTTGCTCTTTATTTATATTTTGCATTTCTCATATAAGAGAAACCATGTGATATTTGAGCTTGTGTGTCTGATTTATTTCACTTAATACTATGGTCTCAAGTTATATCCGTGTACTTACAAATGACTCAAATTTATCCTTCTTTATGGCAGAGTAGTACTCCATTGTGTATAAATAGCATATTTTCTTTATCTGTCAATAGATATCTGGGCCATTTCCACGATTTAGCTAATATAAATTGTGCTACTATAAATATGGGTATGCATGTATCACTGTAATATGTTTTGAACTCTTTTGGGAAGATACCTAGAAGGGGGATTGCTGGATCAAGTGGAATTTCTAGTTTTGATTTTTTAATGAATCTTCATACTGATTCCTATAGTGGTTATACCAGAATTCCCACCAACAATGTAGAAGGGTTCCTTTCACCCCGCAGCCTCCCCAGCATTTATTATTTGATTTTTTTGATGATGTCCATTCTTTCTGGGTAAGATGGAATCTCAGTGTTGTTTTAATTAGCATTTCTCTGATGGCCAGTGATGTCGAATATTTTTTCATGTATTTATTGGCCATTTGTCCTTCCAAGAAGTGTCTATTCATTTCAGTTGCCCATTTTTTTTTTTTTATCACTGTAGCTTTGTAATATAACTTCAAATCTGGGATTATGATGCCTCCTGCTTTGCTTTTGTTACCCAGGATTGCTTTTACTTTTGGGTCTTATCAGGTTCTATATGAATTTTAGGATCATTTTTTCTGTGAGGAATGCTATTGATATTTTGATTGAGATTGTGTTAAGTCTATATATCAGTTTTTATCTCACAATTTTTGTGTATTGACCATGTATCTTGCAACTTTGCCAAACTTACTTATTAATCCTAAAAAAAAAATCTTTTTTAAAGAGCCTTTGAAAATTTCCATGTAGACAATCATGTAAATAGGAACACTTTTATTTCTTCCTTCCACTCTATGCCTTTTATTTCCCTTTCTTGCTTTGTTGCCCTGGCTAGGAACTTCAGTACAATGCTGAACAGGTGTGGTAAGAGTTAACATCCTTGACCATTCCTGATCTTAGAAGAAGAGCATTCAGTCATTCACAATTAATTATGATTTTAGGTTTTTCACAGATTCCTGTATCAGGCTCAGGAAGTTCTGTTCCTAGTTTGCTGAGATACTATCATAAACAAATGCTGGATTTTGTCAAATATGTTTTCTGTGTGAAGTGATATAATTATGTAGTTCTTCTTTATAAGTCTGTGGATTACATTGTTTGATTTTTCAAATATTGAACCAGCCTTACATCTTGAGATATAAATCCCATTTGGTCATAGCATGCTATTTGTTTTTTAATATGCTGCTAGATTCAGTTTACTGATATTTTGCCTTTGTTTTCAAGATCATATTTTTAAAAAATCGTTGTCCAGATCAATGTCATGAAGTACTTCCACTATATTTCTTTCCAGTGGTTGGATAAGTTGGGGTCTGACATTTAAGGCTTTAATCCATTTTGAGTTTTTTTTATATTATGAGGAATAAGTTTCTAATTTCATTCTTCTGCACTGTATACGTAACACCATCTGCTGAAAAGATGGCCCCTTCCCAAATATGTGTTATTGGTGTTTTTGTCAAAAATCTCTTGGCTATAAATATGTGTATTTATTTCTGGGTTCTCTATTTTGATCCATTGGCCTATATGTCTGTTTTTATGACAATATCATATTATTTTGGTTACTATAGCTTTGTAGTGCAGTCATATCTTGGTATAAAGTACTTGGAAATTCATCAAATTTGATATTCAACACATTCCTAAGTGAAAATTTTGTCCCAGAGCTCATGTACACAACATGTAAGCTAGAACTTGTCAGTCAATTGGCTTCTGACTCATGACATTTTCCAGCCAAAAGGATGGATTTGATACTCATCATGCCTCCCAGAACAAATTAACAATGACTACCAAAGTACCACTATATTTTTGAAGTCAAGTAGTGTGATGTCTCCAGCTTTGTTCTTTTTACTACAGAATACATTGGCTATTCAAGGTCTTTTGTAGATCTGTATGAATTTTAGAATTTTCTTTCTTTTGTGGTCCTGGGAATTGAAGCCAGGGTCTTGCACATGCTAGGTGAGCACTCTACCACTGAGCTGCTTTGCCAGCCCCTTTCATTTTTGAGACAGGGTCTTGTTAAATTGCCCAGGCTGGCCTCCAGCTTGTGTTTATCCTGCCTGAGCCTCCCAAGTATTGAATCAATACATATATATACATATATAGTATATATTATATTTTAATGTATATGAAGAACGTCATTGGTGTTGTGATAAGGATTGTATTGGATCTATAGATTGCTTTGGGTGGTATGGACATTTTAACATCATTAATTCTTTTAATCCATGAACACAGGATATCTTTCCAATTGTTTGGGTTTTCTTCAATTTTTTTCATCAGTGTGTCTTAGAGTTCTCCTTTGTAGAAATCTTTCACTTTGGTTAAAGTTTTCATAGGTATTTTTTGGTAGCCATTTAAATAGGATTGTTTCCTTGATATTTTCAGATAGTTCACTATCTGCACATAGAAATGCTACTGACTTTTTGTATGTTAGTTACTAAGTTTGTTCATTCTAACAGTTTTTTGGTGGATTTTTCTCTGTATGAGACTACGTCATCTAAAAACAGGGACAGGCAGTTTGGGGCCCACGGAGAAAGTGAAGAGAGAAACTCCAACAAAGAAGAAGGAGGTGGCCACTGGTGCCTTTCCCTGTGTTGGGAATCCTGACACGACTGAAGAGGTTCAAATCTACAGACATGCGGTGACTGCCGGAGCCCCCCGGGGGCCTCCACGGAGGAACGCGAGAAGCGGCAGTGCAGAGAAGCAGCGGCGGTGAAGGACACACTGACTGGCGGTGAGTGCTGACGCCCAACCGTCCCACGCGAGAGAGCAACTAGCCCGGCGCCATTGCGGGGGGGGCAGCAGCTGACTTGAAACTCAGGGCAGTGCCGATCCAGCCACGGCTCCAGCGGGGACCTCCACGGAGGAATGCGAGACTCCTCAGTACAGAGAAGCAGCAGCCCTGAAGGACACACTGACTGGCAGTGAGTGCTCATGCCCAGCCGTCAGGTGTGCGTGAGAGCGACTAGCCAGGTGCCATTGTGGGGGGGGCAGCAGCTGAGTTCAGAACTCAGGGCAGCCGCCACTCCATCCATGGCTCCAGCGGAGACCTCTGCAGAGGAACATGAGACACCGTGGTACAGAGAAGCACAAGCCGAGAAGGACACATTGACTGGCGCTTTTCTTCCTGGTATTCCAAGACTGAGATTGTCTAAGGATCATAGAAAATACTGTGGCACAGTACCAAAAAACCAAGGACTGGGCCAAACAGGCAGCAACTTCTTCTCTCCAACAAATTGAAGAGGTAGGATCTTGCAGCAGGTTCAGAACCCAAAAATAAGCTACACGTGGAAGATACCTCAGAGAAGTAGCCATCTCCCAAGAGTTTGAAATACTAGCAATAAAGCAACCTACCATAGGCAATTTACAAACAGCACCCCAGGAATTAAACTAAAGAAAGAAAAGAAAATGAGACGACACTTAAACAAGATGCAACCCCACACATCCAGTTCACTAAAGGCAAACCCAGGGGGCAGTGAGGTGGGACAAACCGAAAGCCACCCACCTGACGTCTCTGAAGTGGTAACAACAAAGCAGTTGAAGGAGGCTCTGGAAAAATTTAAATCACAAATAATTTCTCAGATAACTGCAGAGATAATGTCCACAATGAAGACCATGCTTAAGGACGCTAGAGCAGACACAGACAAAAAACTGGACGAACTTAAGACAATGATGGAAGCCATGAATGCTCAGCATAGGAAAGAAATGGACTCCATAAAGCAGATTCAAGCAGATATCCAGGAGAACAAAAATTCCATTGAAAGTATTTGTAGCAGATTAAGCCAATGTGAGGACAGGATCTCAGATATAGAAGATAGGCTTGCAATTAGTGATCATGAAAAGAAAGAATTCTTAAAAATAGCAAGGGACAATGAAAAATCAATCCAGCAGCTGCTAGATGATGCAAAGAAGAACAAGTTAAGATTGACTGGAGTCAATGATAAAGCAGGAGATAGCATAAATGACATCAGAACACTGTTCACAGACATTATCACAGAAAATTTCCCTGGTAGAGAAAAAGAATTTGGCATTCAGATAAGTGAGGCTTATAGAACTCCAATTAGCCATGACCAAATAAAATCTTCAGCCAGGCATATCATAGTGAAGTTTCCAGAAATTCAACATAAGAGTAGAATCTTAAAAGCTGTTAGAGAAAAGAAACAAATCACCTATAAAGGAAAGCCCATCAGAATCACAGCGGACTTTTCAGCACAAACCCTCAAGTCAAGAAGAGCTTGGAATGATGTATTTCAAGTTCTAAAGGAAAATAATCTTCAACCTAGATTGATGTACCCCGCAAAACTATCATTCAAAACTGATGGGGAAGTAAAATACTTCCATGACAAAGAACATATGAGAAAATTTATAACCACCAAACCAGCACTCCAAAATGTTTTGAAGGACATTCTAGAAAGGGATAACAAGGACTACAACTCCAGAAACCCCAACAGAAGGAGTCCACCAGGCAGAGCAAATGATTAAAGAGAGGGAGGGAAAACAAAAATTAAAAGAGGGAGAGCCAACAAGAAAATAACACGACAAGGATAAGTCAATACATATCAGTTTTAACCATTAATGTTAATGGTCTCAATTCACCAATCAAAAGGCACAGACTGGCGAATTGGATCAAGAAGCAAGATCCAACAATATGCTGTATACAAGAAACACATTTAATTCAAAAAGAAATTCATAGACTCAAAGTCAAAGGATGGAAAACAATACTCCATGCAACAGGAACCCAGAAAAAAGCAGGGGTAGCTATTCTTTCTGCAGACAAAGTGAATTTCAAGCCAAGAATGATTCAGAGAGATAAAGAAGGTCACTACATCCTTGTAAAGGGAACAATCCAAGAGGAAGAGATAACAATCATAAATATATATGCAACAAATACCAGTGCACCCAACTATATAAAACAAATATTAATGGACATGAAAAATCAAATAACCACTAATACAATTATATTGGGGGATGTCAATACCCCACTGTCACAAAAAGACAGATCAACTACACAAAAAATCAACAATGAAATATTACACCTGAACCAAACTTTGGAAAAAATGGACTTAATAGATGTCTACAGAGTGTTCCACCCCACAACATCAGAATACACATACTTCTCAGCTGCACATGGGACATTCTCCAAAATAGACCACATACTAGCTCATAGAACCTACTTAAATAAATGCAAAGGAATTGAAATTATCCCATGTATATTATCAGACCATAGTGCAATGAAATTGGAAATCAATGGCAAAAGAAATGACAAGAATTTGCTAAACACATGGAAATTAAATAGCACCCTACTGAGCAACCAATGGGTCACAGATGAAATTAAAGAAGCAATTAGAGAGTTTCTGCAACTGAATGATAACGACAGTACAACATACTGGAACTTATGGGATACAATGAAAGCAATCCTAAGAGGGAAATTTATAGCATTAAATTCCTATATCAGGAAAACAGAGCAAGCACAAATAAACAACCTAATGGTGAACCTCAAACTTATAGAAAAAGAAGAGCAGGCTAAGCCAAAAGCTTGTACAAGAGAGGAAATTAACGTATTGGAGACTAAAAAAAATATTACAAAGAATCAACGAATCAAAGAGTTGGTTCTTTGAAAGATTAAATAAAATGGACAAACCCTTATCCAACCTTATTAAAAAAAGGAAAGAAAGTACTCAAATCCATGCAATTAAGAATGAAAAGGGTGGGCCGGTGAGATGGCTCAGTGGCATAAGCGCCTGCCTTGCAAGCGCGAGGGCCCGAGTTCGACTCCCAGATCCCACATACGGAAAAGGGGCCGGTGATATCGCTCAGCGGCACGGGCGCCTGTTGGCGCGCGAGGTCCTGTGGTCGACCCCCCGGTACCCACAAAAAAAAAAAAAAAAAAGAATGAAAAGGGTGATATCACAATGGACCCTGCAGAAATCCAGAAGATCATCTATACCTACTTTGAAAACTTGTATTCTAATAAGATGGAAAATGCAGAAGAAATGGACAGATTCCTAGATACATATGAATTACCAAAGCTCAACCAAGAAGATATAAAAATCATAAATAAACCAATAACAATCAATGAAATCAAAGATGTAATTAAATCCTCCCAACAAACAAAAGCCCAGGCCCCGATGCATTCACTGCCGAATTCTACAAGAAATTTAGAGAAGACCTAACACCACTACTTCTCAAACTCTTTAATGAAATTGAAAGGGAAGCAATACTCCCAAATTCATTCCTGGAAGCAAGCATTACCCTGATACCAAAACCGGAGAAGGACCCAACTAGGAAAGAGAACTACAGACCAATCTCCCTACTGAACATAGATGCAAAAATCCTCAATAAGATACTGGCAAACATGGGCCGGTGAGATGGCTCAGCGGCATAAGCACCTGCCTTGCAAGCGCAAGGGCCCAAGTTCGACTCCCGGATCCCACATACGAAAAAGGGGCCGGTGATATTGCTAAGCGGCATGGGTGCCTGTTGGCATGCAAGGTCCTGAGGTCGACCCCCTGGTACACACACACACACAAAAAAAGATACTGGCAAACAGAATGCAGCAAATCATCAAGAAGATTATACACCATGACCAAGTTGGATTCATCCCAGGGATGCAGGGATGGTTCAACATATGTAAATCAATAAATGTAATACACCATATTAACAGAACCAAGGACAAAAATCATATGATCATCTCAATAGATGCAGAAAAAGCTTTTGACAAAGTCCAGCACCCATTCATGATAAAAACCCTACAGAAAATAGGAATAGATGGTCTTTATCTCAATCTGATAAAAGCTATCTATGACAAACCAGCAGCCAGTATCATACTAAATGGACAAAAACTGAAAGCCTTCTCTCTAAAATCAGGAACAAGACAAGGATGTCCACTGTCCCCACTCTTATTCAACATAGTCCTGGAAACTTTAGCCAGAGCAATTAGACAAGAGAAAGAAATAAAAGGAATTATGATTGGAAAGGAAGAAGTTAAATTATCATTATTTGCAGACAACATGATACTCTACATAGACCCCAAAAACTCCACTAAAAAATTGCTAGATTTAATAAGCAAATTCAGTAGTGTAGCTGGATACAAAGTCAACACTCAAAAATCAATAGCCTTTCTGTACACCAATAACAAACTCACTGAGAGAGAAATTAGGAAAACAACACCTTTCACAATCACATCTTAAAAAATGAAATACCTAGGAATCAATCTCACAAAGGAAGTAAAAGACCTCTACACTGAAAACTACAGTACTCTGAAAAAGGAGATTGAAGAGGATATCAGAAAATGGAAAGATATCCCTTGCTCTTGCGTCGGAAGAACCAATATAGTGAAAATGGCCACACTTCCAAAACTGTTATACAGATTTAATGCAATTCCGATCAAAATTCCAACAACATATCTCACAGAATTAGAGAAAACAATCCTAAAATTCATCTGGAACCAGAAGAGACCTAGAATAGCAAAGGCAATTCTGGGCAACAAAAGCAAGGCAGGGGGCATCACAATCCCTGATTTGAAATTATACTATAAAGCTACTGTGATAAAAACAGCATGGTATTGGCAAAAAAAAAAAAAAAAACAGACCTAAAGATCAATGGAATAGAATAGAAGATGCAGAAACAACTCCAGACATACTATGCCACCTTATCTTTGACAAAGGTGCCAAACACATTCACTGGAAGAAAGATAGCCTCTTTAATAAATGGTGCTGGAAAAATTGGCTCTACACATGCCAAAGATTAAAATTAGACCCATATCTTTCACTATACACTAAACTAAATTCAAAATGGATCAAAGATCTAAATATTAAAACAGAAACATTAAATCTGCTGGAAAATAGAATAGGTAAAACTCTTGAAGACATTGGTGTAGGCAAAGACTTTATGAATAAAACCCCAGTGGCACAGGAACTATCACAAAGAATCAACAACTGGGATCTCATCTTATTAAAAAGCTTTTGCACAGCAAGAGAAACCACCAACAGAGTGAAGAGACAACCCACGATGTGGGAAAAAATGTTTGCCAGCTGTTCCTCAGACAAAGGATTACTATCAAGAACATGCAAAGAACGCAAAAAAATCAGACCTCCCAAATTTAAAGACCCAATCCAAAAATGGGCATCTGAGATGAATAAACACTTCTCAGATGAAGAAATACAAATGGCAAATAAATATATGAAAAAATGTTCAACATCACTAGTCATCCGAGAGATGCAAATTAAAACAACACTGAGATTCCATCTCACCCCAGAAAGAATGGCTGTTATCAAGAAGTCAACTAATAACAAATGCTGGAGGGGCTGTGGGGAAAAAGGAACACTTCTACACTGTTGGTGGGAGTGTTGACTGGTAGAGCCACTGTGGAAATCCATGTGGAGACTCCTCAAAAAAACTAGGATTGGAGGTCCCATTTGACCCAGCTATTCCCCTTCTGGGTATCTTCCCAGAAGAATTAAAAACATCGTACCATAGCGATATATGTGCACCCATGTTTATAGCAACACAATTTGTAATAGCTAAATCGTGGAAACAACCCAAATGCCCATTAACCGAGGAATGGATGAAAAAGATGTGGTATTTCTATACAATGGAGTACTACTCAGCCATAAAGAAAGATAAACTGGAGACTTTTATAGGTAAATGGATGCAACTCGAGAAAATACTCACAAGCGAAATAAACCGGATGCACATTTGTAAACACGGTATTGTCTCCCTAGTATGAAAATGCGGTTTCACTGTGACTATTCCATTCCTTAGTCTTCTATTTTTACCTAGCTTTTACATGGCTTAATCTTATACTGAGTAATATTTTTCTCCAAAAGATATTTGTATATTCTCTAATGCTTGAGTTTGTTAATACATGAGAATGTTTACTTGTTGTCTTTAAAAATAAATAAATAAATAAAGTTTGGAAAATGCAAAAAAAATAAAAAATAAAAACAGGGACAATATAACTTCCTCTTTTCCAGATTGGATGCCTTTTACTTCTTTCACTGTGGTTTTTTCATACATATTTAGAATGGTAATGTCTTCTTGGTGAATTGATTCTCTACCATTATGTAATGCTTGTTCATCCTCGGATTTTTCTTTGCTTTGAGTATACTTTATTTTATATCAGTATTTGCATGATATATGTTTTTCCATCATTTTACTTTTTTCCCTCATCCTTTTATTTTTAACCTATATGTATCATTGTATAAATTGAGGTACATGTTAAAAATATGGTTGGTTCATACTTATTATTCATTCTAACAATCTCTGATTTTTTTAAAAACTGGTATAGTTAAAGCAGTTAACTTTAATGTAATTATTGATATGTTTGAATTTAAGCCTACTATTTTGTTTTCTATTTTCTCTTTTTTCATTCCTTTACTTTCTTTCCTGCCCTCTTTTTTGTTATTTAAATATTCTTTAGTATTCAATTTTAATTTAGTGTGCTTTGACTATATCTCTGCATAAAGTTTTGGTTCTTGCTCTAGACACACACACACACACACATATATATATATATAT
Organism: Erethizon dorsatum; assembly: GCA_028451465.1. NCBI lineage: Eukaryota > Metazoa > Chordata > Mammalia > Rodentia > Erethizontidae > Erethizon > Erethizon dorsatum. The sequence goes on along the minus strand of CM051822.1, from coordinate 38,364,652 downwards.
TCCTTTTATATATATTTATAGATATATATTTATATATATTCCTTTTATATATGTATTCTTTTTATATATTCCTTTTATATATATATAACTTTTCATAGTCTATTTATAATTAATATTCCACTAAATGAAATATAAAAGCCTTAATCCATTTATATGGAGTGATCAAAATATATGGTACATGTTTAAATTTAAATATTTTTATTACAGTAAAAGATACATTACCTTTAATCCCCCCCAAAATACTCCCCGCCTTGCTTCAAACAAACATCATTCTTGCCAATTTCTTTCCTTCTTTGTTTCTTTCTTTTTTTTTTTTTTTTTTTTTTTGAGAATGGGTCTCTCTATGTAGTTCCAGCTGACTTTGAACTCACTATATAGCCCAGGCTGGCCTCCTGACTAAGCCTCCCAAGTGCTGGAATTACAGGTGTGCATCACCATGCCTGGCAATTCTTGCCGATTTCTGAAGCAGTTCTGGAAGTCCTCTTTCATGTCTTTAGATATGGTGAATGCTGCTGCCCAGTGCCATTCAAAGGAAAGGCAGGCTCATAAAAATATTATAGTGCCTCCTCATCAACCTATTCACCTGGCCTGGCACCATGTGACCTTTGGCTCCTCCCAAAAGTCAAAATGACCATAAAAAGCAAACATTTTGAATCAATTCAGGACATCAAGGCAGCCACAATAGCACAACTAAAGATACTCATGAAAGAGGACTTCCAGAACTGTTTCAGAAAGTGGCAAAAGTGGGATAAGTGTGTTTGAAGCAACAACACAATTAAAGGAAACTTCTAGAACTTCTCCAGAAGTGTCAAGAATGATGGGGTGTTTTGAGGGGGATTAATGGCAATGTGACTTTTACATTAATCATTAAAATTTAAACATTCACTATATTTTTGGATCATACCTTGTAGATCACTTTACCTTCTCCCTTTCAGAGTATAGTTGTTTTATATATTATATCTAATACAATTGAAAACCCCATCAACCTGGGTGTGGTGGCACAGGAATGTACTTACTCCCAGCATCCTGGGAGGCTGAGGCAGGTGGATCACAAGTTCAAGCCCACCCTGGGCAATTAAGCAACTTAGTGAGACCCAGACTCAAAAGTTTCAAAAATGAAAAGGGCTGAAGATGTAGCTCAATGTAAAGGCCCTGGGTTCAATCTCCAGTACAAGAAAGAAAGAAAGAAGAGAGAGAGAGAGACAGAGAGACAGAGAGACAGAGAGGAGAAAAGAAAAAAGAAATCAGGCACACACACACACACTCACACATGCAGACACACACACGCACACTGCTACCAACCATCAGGCATATTCTAGCATGCTCAGGAGGGAAAGACTGGTGTCGTATATTACTCAAATATCTCCCATTTCCCATTGCTGTTGTTCTTCCTTCACTCCTGATGTTTCAGGTTTCCTTTTGGTGTCATTTCCTTTCTCTCTAAAAAACTTCCTTGTGCAACTCTTTTTGAGTATGTCAGTTGGCTATGAATTCTTTTATTTGTCCTTCCTAAGAGAATGTCTTTATTTTATCTTTACTTCTAAATGATATTTTCACTGGATACAAAATTCTGGGTTGATAAGTTCTTTAAAAATGTGTCACCTCTTTCTGAACTTCATGGATTCCGACGAAAATTCAGCAGTCAAAATCATTGTTCTTCTGTCAGTAAATATTCTTTTCTTCTGGTTACTTTGGAAATTTTTCCTTTTCTAGTTTTAAGCAGTTTTATGACTGATGTGGGGTACAGATTTGTCTTGACCTGTTTGGGGTTCACCAAGGGTTCTGAGTCTGTACATTTATGTCTCAATGTTTTGATGCTTGTGATTCCAAATATTTTTTCAGTTCTGCACTCCTCCTCTCCTGAAGTCTGATGAAACCAGTGTTGGGCTTAGTGTTTCACAGAACCTTGGTGTTCTTTCCAGTGTATTTTTCTTCAGCCTTTCCCCGCAACTCTCGTTAAGACTAATTTCTATGGATCTAGCTTCACATTCATTGACTTTGTTGACTCTATTCTTCTTACGAGTCTACTCATGAATTATTTTTTTCAGCTCTTACATTTTTACTTGGTGATTCTTTGTATTTTTCCATTTCTTTACTGAAACTTTCAAGTTTCCATTTATTCCAAAGGTGTTTGCAATTATTGTTAGAGAAGTTTTGTTTTTGTTTTTTTTTTTTTTTTTTTTTGGTACTGTGAATTGAACTCAGGGCCTCATGCTTGCCAGGAGGGCACTGCGCCCCTAAGCTACATCCCCAGGCCTTAGAGAAGTTTTATAATAGCTGCTTTAAAGTCTTTGCCAGATAATTCTGATATTTGAATCATCTCAGCATTGACATGCATTTACTCTCTTTTTACCCATGAGCTGAGACTTTCTTGGTTCTTCATATGCCAATTAATTTGAGGATTTACTTACCCATTTACCCTATGAGATACCAAGTCTTGTTTAAATCCTATAAAGAATGTTACTATTCTTGTATTAGAATGTAATTCACCAAATTAGGTTCAGACTGTAGGATGCAACCTATCTTTGGTGGGCTGTAGTTAGAATTGCACTGCGCTTTTTAGACTTTACAATATAGTACTATTGGGATCTGGTCCATGTGTGTCACCTAGTGGCCGGCCTGGGACCTGAATAAGGGCAAACTCAGTTCTCAGTCTTTAATATGCTGATAGGCCCACAGCAACAAACTCACAATCATTTGTAAACAGTTTTACGGGGTTACTCTCCCAACTTCCTTCCTCCTCATAGCCTATAGTTCTACTCAGCTCCCTGGGGTTCTTTTTGGTTCCTCCACTAGAAAGATAGAGGTTTATGTAAGGCTCCCTGCCATGCACTTCCACGGTCATGTCCATGTCAGGCCAAGTGGCAGGAGATGAGTGGATAAAAAATGGTAAACTCAGTGCCAGTTCAGTGCTTTATAGGATGGCGTTCTTCCTCAGCTCCTCCGTCACTTTTTACTCCACTCATTCTGTGCAGGTTTTATGGCTACGTTGAGTGGGAGAACACAGGGGCTGTGTGCTTAAGTCATCTTCCCCCTCAATATGGTTTTTCCAGCAATATTTTGAGTCTTGTAAATTTCCTAGCCCTAAGCACAAAGTCCTGAGTTTGATTCCCAGTACAAAAAAAAAAAAAAAAAACACCTTCCTTTCCTTGAGTGTCTTTGTAATTTTTTTTTTTTTTTTTTTTTTGTGGGTACCGGGGGTCGACCTCAGGACCTCGCATGCCAGGCAGGTGCTTATGCCACTGAGCTGTCTCACCGGCCCTGTAATTTTTATCAAGATTATGCTAATCTCATTAAATGGGTTGAGAAATGTATGCTCTTTTTAAAAAATCTCTGGAAGAATTTGTGAAGGTTAGAATTTTCACTAATAAATCCAATTGGCATTTTCTTTGTGAGAACGTCTTTATTAGATTGCTTTTGCTGCATTTGGGAATATTCAATTATGCTTCTCCTTGTGTTATTTTTAAATTGTATTTTCCCAGGATTTTCTGTTTTGCTTAAATTTTCAAAGATAATAAGATACATTATGTATCTTACAATCTTTTCAATGTCTTTACAATCCTCAGTTATGCTCCCATTTCTCTGATTTTAAATGTTTATAAAACTTCTATCAGTCTCACATAGATGTAAATCTGCCTGACTTTGGATAGGAAAGGGTTTCTTAGATGTGACTCCAAAAGCCAAAGGGAAAATAGATAAGAAACAGTCAAAATTTTAAAACTTTTATATTTCAAAGGATGGTATAAAAGAAGGGAAAAGACAACTCAAGAAAGTAAAAAGAATTGAGAAAATACTTGAAAAGCATGTATCTGACAAGGGACTTGTGTTAGAATATTTAAAGAATTCATACAAGTCCACGATAAAAGGGCAGACAACCCAATTAAAAGATGGGAAGAGGATTTGAATAAAAATTTCTTCAAAAATACACAAAGTGTATGGGGTGGAGGTGCTCAACATCATTGGTTCTCAGGAAAATGCAAATCAAACCCACAAGGTAGTTATACTTTAAAAAGTCATAATAAGTGTTGGTGAGGTTATGGAAAACTTGGAATCCTTATATAATGTTGGTGAGCATGTAAAATGGTACAACCACCTTGGAAAACAGTATAAAGATTTCTCTAATGGTTAAACACAGAGGTGCTATATGGCTATATTACTACAGTGGCACTCAGTTCACACTTAATTCTTTTTCCACGGTTCTGGTCACAAACTGAGCTGGGTGAGAACCAACATTGAACCTAACTACTGAATTTGATTTGGTTCTTGTCTGGTTTGGTTTGCAACCAGAATCACAGGAAGAATTAAGTTCATGAATCGAGGTACCACCCTAATTTCACTGCTAGGTATACATATCCAAAAGACATAAAAACACACATCCACACAAAAACTTGTACAGAATGTTCATAGCAGTATTATCCCTAGCAGCCCAAAAGTGGAAACAATACAAATGTACATCAGCTGATAAATGGTCAGAGTGTGGCATGTCCATACAATGGAGTAATATTTAGCCATTAAAAGGAATGAAGTACTGATTCATACTACAACATGGGTGAGCCTTAAAACATACTAGGTGAAAGAAGCCAGTCATAAAGAACTATATATTATATAGCTCCATTTATATTAATATAAATATTCACATTTCAATGTCCAGAATACTTATAGAGAGATAAGAAAGTAGAGACAGAAAGTAAATCCTTCTAGAGACAGAAAGTAGAATGTGGTTTCCTAAGCTGAAGGGTTTGAGGAGGTAACTACTCATGGGTATGGGCTTCTTTTGGGGGTAACAGAATGTTCTAAAATGGATTGTGATTAACTATCACTGATAAGACACACTTCATGTGTATACAGTGGTACCTCAGTTTACAAATGCTTTTGTTTGCGAACAATCTGGTTTGCAAACAAAAGCATTTGGCAAATTTTTGGTTTTGTTTGCAAACTCTAGGTCAGGTGACAAACACGATGGAGGCCATCTTTCCTGCATAAACACAAACGTGGCCATCTTTTCAAAAATCGTGGAATAAATTAAGTTTGTGAAGCAAGGTACCACTGTACTTGAATGGGTGACTTGTGTGGAATATGCATTACATCTCAACAAAGTTGCTAGGAAGAGACTGTGACTCAGTCATTCCCCCTCTCAGATTACTCACTCTCCGGAATGTCAGACTCTGTGTTGTCAGCAGCCTGCAGTGAGAGAGGCCCACGAGGCAGAGCATTGAGCCTCTTGCCAACAGCCATGTGAAAGACTTTGGAAGTGGGTTCCCTAACCCCTCATTTCCAATCAAATTGTCAATGGCTGCATCTCTGGATAACAGCTTGACTGCAACCTCAGGAGAGATACTAGGTCAGAACCACCCAGAAAACACTCCCAGAGTCCAGGTCCCTAAGAACCATGTGAAATAATAAATGTTTGTTATTTTGAGGTGCTAAGCTTTAAGATTATTTTTTATATAACAATAGATAACATAAGTGCATCTGTCTCTTTAAGACAATATTTTCTAGTGGTACATGCCTGTAATCCCAGCAGGAAGATAGAAAGTTCAAGCCCAGTCTGGAAAATTTAGTGGCTTAGTGAGATCTTTCTCAAAATTTTAATCTCCTGAATATCTGTTTGAATCTGTTTCATGGATTCCATTTCTTTCCTATGTTGGATGTTTGTGGTTTCCATCATTTTCCTAAGCTCCACTATTTTTTTTACCTGTATCTACTCTAGAATCACTAAGCATGTCTCTCTCTCTTTTTTTTTTTTGACACAGGGTCTTGCTGTGTAGTTCAGGCTAGACTTGAGTTTACTATGTAGCCCAGGCTGGTCTCAAACTCACAGTGATCCTCCTGCCTCAAGCATATCTTTCATTATGGTCACCAACTCTGTAGTTATCTGAGAGATTATTTCTGATTTGATTTTTTCTAGAGTTTCATTCATCTGCTTTGTTACTTTGCTGTTACACCTCAGAGAGGCCAGGTGGGTGTCTTTTGAACAACATTCCACCTCATTGCCTCCTGCGTTTGCCTTTGGTGAGCTGGAAGTCTGGGGTTGCATATTGCTTAAGTGTCTTCTCATTTTCTATTTTTTTTTAAGTTTAATTCCTAGGTTGATGCTTATAAATTGCTTATGGGAAGTAGCTTTATTGCTAATATTTAGAACCTTTAAGAAATGACTACTTCTCAGAGTTGTCTTCCAGCTGTAGCTGGCTTTTGGGTTTTAAGTCTGTTGCAAGATCCTACCTCTTCAATTTATTGGTAATGAGAAGCTGCTGAATAATTGGCCTAGCCCCTGGTTCTTTGGCACTGGCCTATAGTATTGTTTATAGGCAATCTCAATGTTGGCATACCAGGAAGAACAATTGATTAGAACAATTATACCACATCGGCTAAAGTAGTACAGTCAGCAATAACAATAGCATCAAACACAGCCTAGAAAATGACAAACTGTGGTAACTGTTTATTTGCCACCTTCAATCACATGAACTAGATTTGTGGTTATATAACAAAATCTAAAACAAACCAGAAAATTATTTACAGTAAATACGCCCTCAGTATGGTAATTTTACCCTGGGGGGAGAAAATTTAAAAGGGGATGGGGGAAAAAATAGAGAAACAGAAGAAGAGGAAGAGATTAGAAACAACGCTGGAGGACAAAGGAAGATTATGCAAACTTTGGGAAACTGGTGAAGAGGGAGGGAAAGAGAGAAGGAAGAAATAAAAAGAACAGAACAGAACAACAACAACAAAACTAGAAACAATGTTCACACTAATATAAAAACAAGAACAAATAATCAAGAAAAGAAGAAAAAATATGTCCACTTGAGGGTGTATCTCTGCTTCACTGGTAGACAGAATAGGCAGATGGAGCCCAGATCCATGTCGATCAATCCCAGCAACCAGCGGTAGATGTACAGTGGGGTCGTGGGTAATCCCAGCAAGCCTGCACCTTTAGTTCCACTGAAGTTCAGGCTGGTCTCTGGCTGTGAGGCTGGAACCCAACTTGCCTACAACAATCTGTGTGCCTCCTGTCAGCTTAAACTCAGCTCCCTGCTGGCTTAAACTTAGTTCAGCCTCACCCTGACACTGGGAACTGCTAGACGGAGCTAGCCCATACCTGCTCTAAATTCTGAGCCAGCTGGCCTCTCTCCAAGATGGTACCGGCCAATCACCCTCTCCTGGGGGACATCCAAACCCAAATAACTCACCACCCACTGCAGCCCACTGTGTCCACTGCTCCGCTCCACTGGTGTGTTTTCTCTGTGGAGACCTTTAGGGTCACAAGTAGTCACTGTGCATCTGCAGGTTGGAGCTCCCCCCGCAATGCATGCAGCGAGCCAGGGCTCAGGGAGAAAGTGCAGCTTGCCATTTCCTTCTGCATTGAGGTGTCCCTCTTCACTCTCCCCGTGGGGTTTCTTACTTCACATCCTTCCTGGGTCTCCTGGGGACCTGCTTCCCTCCTTCTTCTCTTCCTCACGTTGCTATATTCCAGTGTCTGGACACCAAATCTCAGAGAGGCTGTTTCTCTTCTGTTCACCACTCCAACATCTTCCCCCCTTCTCAAAATTTTAAATAAGACTGGGGCAGTAGCTCAGTGCAAAGTTGCTGGGTTCAGTCCCCAGTACCAACTAAGCAACCAAACAAGCAAGCAAAATTAAAAAAGAAAAAAAGAATTTCTCATAAAGTTTACGTTTTATACTATTTATGAAAATTTCTGGTATATTTTGTTCCTTTGATTAAATGTATTACTACAAATAATCATAATAAAGTCAACCCAGAACAAAATTTTCAACATTCAGAGCTTATGGTGATGGGATATGTTTTAAAATCTATTATATTTACTTTACATATTTTTATTACAAAGAAATATCAATAAGAGTCTCCATACCAGGTACAGTGACACATGCCCATAATTCCAACAATTCAGGAGGCTGAGGCAGGAGGACTGCAAGTTCCAGGCCAGCCTGGGCAACTTAGTCTCTGTCTCAAAATAGAAAATAAAAAGGTCTGGGAATGTAGCTCAGTGGTAGAAAACCCCTGGATTTGATTCTCCAGTGAAAAGAGGGAGGAAGAGGTACAGAATGAGGAGGAGAAGGAGGGGAAAAGGGAGGAAGAGGAAAAAGGAGAAGAAAGAAAAAGAAAAGGAAAAAAAGAAGAGGAAGAGGAAGAAGAAAAGAAAGAAGGCGGAGGTACAAGATAAGCACAAAAAAATTCTCACAGGATAAACTTCAGAGGGCAGATGCCATGGCAGTAAATGTACAAAGAAAAAAGGGTATAAAATTTCTTTTTGTTGATAAGCTTTTTCATCTCTTTGGGTGAAGGTGGGTACCAAATTGCTATGGTATTTAATTTCCACTGTATAATTTAAAAGAACAATGCAGCTATTTTATTCAAAAAATTTAATATTTACAATATGCTGGAAAATATATCTGCTGCAATTAATTAAGATAGTATGAAGAAATTTAAATGTCAGTTAAAAATGTACAGGAGCATGTTGATTTTTAAAACTTAGAGAATCTTTACTGAGGATATGCAAAAATTAAATAGTATGAGAAATACTGAAGGCTAGCACAGTGACCCACATCTGTAATTCCAGTGTTTATGGAGGCTGAGGCAGGAAGATCACAAGTTCAAGTCCCACCTGGGCAATTTAGCAAAATTCTGTCTCAAAATTAGAAAAAAAAAGGAATGGAGATACAGCTAAGTGTTATAGCAGCCCTGGTTTCTATCCCCAGAAACACACATACACACACACAGAGAAAGAGAGAGACAGACAGACAGACAGAGAGACTGACTGACTAAATCACAAGAGTATTTAAAACAAAGTCTTTTTCCAGGCATTTTATGAATATCAGAGCAAAACCTGGAAGACTCAAGGATATAATTTATGCTAAGTAACAAAGTGGAAAGAGTACATAAAGACTAGACCACCTTCTCCACGTAAGAGTTGCCTCCGGCTGCAAAAGGAGGGCCACTGGAGAAGAGAGATAGAGAATTAGGGTTTGCTGGGTGTGATGGCACATGCCTCTAATCTCAGCACCTGGGAGGCTGAGGCAGGAGTATCATTGCGAGTTCAAGGTCAGCATGGGCTACAAAGTGAGTTCAAGGCCAGCTTGAACTGCATAGTGAAACCTTGTCTCAAAAAGATAAAAAAATAAAAAAGAGAGAGAGAGAAACAGAGAGAGAGAGAGAGAGGGAGAGAGAGAAAATTAGGGTTTGGTGAAAGTCTCAGCACCCTGCTCTCATCCCTAGACTGGGTGAAGGGATGACCCACGGTGAAGCTGTGGTTGACCATCAAAGTCTGAGCTGGCTTTCTGTCTGGAATTCTGGAAAGCAAGGATGTAGAACTGAAGGTAAGATAACATTTGGGATTACTGAGAGCAGACAGGCTCTGAGCAGCATCAATTCGCCTCCCACGGTCCTGGAGTGGCTCTGGTGAGGTCAATTTTTCTTTGTCCTCGAGGTGGACCCAAACATTAGCAGAGGGGAAAGCAAGAGGATCCATAGGAGGACACTTAGGACTCAACACAATTCAGCAAGTGCCAGCATGGAAAGGGGACTTTGATTAAATATCAAATGAACTGAGTTACATCTCAGTGGATGTGATGCAGGGCTACTGAGATCACATCCAAAATGCATTTAGATCCCTCCTACTCCTGAGACAGGTAGGGTGTGGTAAAAACTGGCTGGGAAAGGAGGCCTGACAAGATCCTAGGACACATGCGCAGAACTGTTCCCAAAGCTCTGCGTGTGGACTTGCGAGAATTCCAGCAGGTTTTCAATAGGGTGGCCTAGACTTAATGTCAGCCTGAGGAGTGGGTGATACAAAAAGGACTGTTCACACTGAATTTTTGCCACTGTGTTCTGTCTTGCATGGTAGCCTGCCCTCACACTGTAGGGTGTACTTCTTTTCCTAGTTTTACTGGCCCAAACTCGCTCTGCAGAGCCTGTTTCTTCTCCTACCTTTAATAAAACTTCTCTACTATTTGAGCGTGTCTTGACCAATTCTTTGCTCAGAACAGAAAAAAACTAGAAACCACCTCCAGGAGACTTCAGCACCACAGAATCTGATAACACTCCCACCTCCAAAGCCATGCCATTGTAGGTCGTAGATGGCAGCTGGAAAGACAGGAAAAGGTAAGATCTAGAATTACTTGTTTAACCTGATTGATTTGAACTATAATCAATTTAAATTTAATTCTGCTATAAGATAGAATGGAGCTCAAGATAGAAATTGTGTGGGTTTTCTTTTTCTTTTTTTAAGGTACTTTATTTGTACTCAGGTTTGTAGATTGAAAATCTGTGCCTGCTATTTTAGGACAAGTTCCACCTCAGAACCTATGGGAGCATTGACTCTATGGGGTAGAGCTCAGGAAATTATCATTTTAAACAAATACCCTAGATGACAATTCAGCGCCATCAACTTTAGGATTTTCCTGCTTGACTCGTGACATCATTCGTCCTATTTTGATGAATTTTTGCTTACCATTTATTCTCTCCTGCATAGCTCCTTTTCCTTTGCCTTCTCCTTATATTTTGATGTTACCAAGACTTATTTTCAGTTCATGAGGCAGGCTTACTGTTACATCTCTGGAAAGTAGATTTTTATCTAGGGTCTTTAAGAAAATCTATATCGGGCCGGTGAGATGGCTCAGTGGCTTAAGCGCCTGCCCTGCAAGCGCGAGGGCCCGAGTTCGACTCCCGGAACCCACATACAAAAAAGGGGCCGGTGATATCGCTCAGCGGCACGGGCGCCTGCTGGCGCGCGAGGTCCTGAGGTCGTCCCCCCGGTACCCACAAAAAAAAAAAAAAAAAAAAAAAAAAAGAAAATCTATATCAATAAAAGAATTAGAGATATACATTTAGAAGGAGAAACAAAATCATTTTATTAGAAAGGGAAGAGAAAAGGTGAAGCAAAATCATTTTATTGGGAAAAGGAGAGAAAACAAGTAGATAAGGTAGGTGAGTCTGGAGCAAGAACTCAGGGTAGGGGGGGGGTCTTTGTTCTAAGCCTCTTTTATTGCATAATGAGAAAGAAACTCTCCCCCTTGAGAGTTGCTATAACTTGATTGGCTATTTTGGGCTCTGAGACCCATTTTGGCCATTGTGCCTCCCATTGACTATGTGTACATTCTTTTTTTGTGTGTGTGTGGGTACCGAGGGTCGACCTCAGGACCTCGCGTGCCAGCAGGTGCCTGTGTCGCTGAGCAATATCACCGGCTCTTTTTTCGTATGTGGGTACTGGGAGTTGAACTCAGGACCTCGCGCTTGCCAGGCGGGCGCTTATGCCGCTGAGCCATCTCACCGGCCCTACGTGCACATTCTTGTATAAGCACTTCTGTGGTCTCTCTGTGCTGTCCAGGTGCTTATCTTGTGAGATTTACAGCAGAGCCCCACATTCAAGGATGAGTTAAAAAAAAAAAAAAAGGATGAGTTAGCAAAAAGAGATACACGTACATTTTAGCATATTAATATAGTAAGAGAATAATAAAATATATGTATATATATGTGTGTGTGTGTGTGAGTGTCTAGGTGTTGGTGCGTATTTTATACAAGGAGTTTTTATAACATAGTCCCCTCTCCCCACTTTGTTTCTCTTGTGCTTAATTGGATACGGAGGGAGGAGGGAATCATGTTTGGTGTGAAGTGAGTCAGGCCTTCTTAACAGCTCTCTCTGTTCTTAGCTACCCTCTCCAGCAGGGGTTTAACTCTATTTTCCAGAAACCTCACTGAGGCCCTTTAACTTTCCCTGCCTGTCCCCCACTTTCTCTAGGTGTCCCTCTGAGATGTCTATCCAACTACTGTTGGGGAAACAGGTGACGACCAACCTGGCTTCTTCATGCTGAGTGAGGTCATTGTTGCAGGGCAGCGGATGGAAGTCCTCAGCAGGGAGGGTTGTCCAGTGGGCCTTGGTAGAAGGAGGAAGTCTCCAACTGAGGTTTCACCTGAACCACCATGTGAAGTTTTATGGCATTTATTTTTTTTCTATAATAAAGTGAGAGACAAAGTTGAGAATACATGGCCCAAATAAGCATAACAGGAAAACGGCTGCCACAGTGCCTAGCAAGGGTAATAACCGAGTGGACACAGATGGACGCCATCCTTTAACTTGTATAACTTGGGAGGCCAGAGAGTCCATAACCCCAGTCATGTAACCTTTTTTTTTTTTTTTGTAAAATAAACTGCATCCTGGTCCCCACCTGTTTGGAGTTGTTAATGTATGTGCAGCAGGTATAGTTTAGCACTGCACAGCGCCTCCTTGATGGGTCAGCATCCAATCCAGAATTTGACAGTGTTTTAGCACCATTCCTGCAAGTGAATTGAAAGAAACCTCAAGGTCCCTGAATTTGCTTCCTGATTCTTGGGCCACCTCAGCTATTAGCAGTGAGGTTGGATATTTGAGCTGAATTGGCAAGCACTGCATAGCTGATTCCTCCCAGTGCAGCTAGGAGGGCTGTATTCCTAGAACAATGAGGGTGACAGGCTCTCTCATACAGACAAAGAGATGTCAGTGTCCCACATAGGAACCTGTTTTAATTGCTCTAGATCAGAATGATAAAGGCAGTTACAACATCAGGATTGGGGCTTAGCTAAACAACTCAGCTTTTTCTACATTTATAGGGATCTAAACATTGTACTCCCCAGGACTGAAATTCATCTTGGACTTGTCATCTCCCATAGAACAAGTACCCAAGGGGGAGTCATAGGAGAGCTGAAGTTCCATTTGGGTTTTTTTTGTTTGTTTGTTTGTCTTTTTTGTGGGTGCCGGAGGTCAAACTCAGGACCTCGCCCTTTCGAGCAAGCGTTTGTGCCACTGAGCGATATCACCGGCCCCTGAAGTTCCATTTGTGAGATTAGCTGGAAGTAGATTTTTGGGTATAACTTGAATTGTCTTTTTTCGTTTTTCATTTTTAAATGGCCATTTACTCAAGAGAACAGTTTCAAAACTTTATAAAATTAAGCCTATGTTCACATAAGAAATATACTTCAGGACCAGTGAGATAGCTCAGCGGCATAAGCACCTGCCTGGCAAGCGCGAGGTCCTGAGTTCGACTCCTGGAACCCACATTAAAAAAAAATACATTTCAACTCACCCATGGATCCAAACCCTTCAAAACGTAAATCTAAAATTTGTAGGACTGGCAATATACCTCAGTGGTAGAGCAGTTGCCTAGTATGTGCAAGGCCCTAGGTTCTACCTAAGAACAAGAAAACGAACAAAACACAAACATACACACACTCACACACCTTGATTTAACAGAAAAACACTACCCTATTAAACCTCACAGTATAGAATTCTTACCTCTAGGTCTTTGAGAAAGTATTAAGTAGAAATACATAGTCTAGAGATGAACTTTAAGAACAAGTCACTAATAAAAGCAATATAATTTTTATAACATGTTTTGTGCGAGATTTCTAAAGCATTATACATGGATTAATTTGCTTTGGACTTTTCATATTTCCTATATTTATATGATTTCTCTTCAGTGGGAACTTTTACAGTGGAAACTTATTATCTGTAGTACTGAGGACTAAATCTAGGGGCTCACACATTCTAGGCAAAGTGCTGTCCCACTGAGCTGCATCCTATCTTCTTTGAAATTATTGTCAAAATTAAAAATCTTGCATTTTTTACATTTACATGGTTTCTATTTAGTACACAGTCTTACCTTTTTTTTTTTTTTAAGGATGTGGATAACTAGAAGCCCTTCCCACATATGTAAGTAATGCCTTCATTCATTGAATTTGAATGAAATACAGTACTGGAGACATTTACTACATTGGCTATATTCATAGGGTTTCTCTCCAGTATTCCTTTTTCCCATATATTTGAAATTCCCTGCAAAAAATGAATGCTTTTCTACATTCCCTACATTTATAAAAAGTTCATTTACAGTGTGTATGATCACCTCTTTGAACATTCTCAAGAGAAAATAAGGCACTTACATATTCTTTTTTTTTTTTTATGGGTACCGGGGGTCGACCTCAGGACCTTGCACGCCAGCAGGAGCCTGTGCCGCTGAGCGATATCACCGGACCTTTTTTCATATGTGGGATCTGGGAGTTGAACTCAGGCCCTTGCATTTGCCAGGCAGGCACTTATGCTGCTGAGCCATCTCACTGGCCCCATATTCTTTACATTCATAAGATTTTTCTCTATTGTGGTCTTTTATATACTGCAAATCTAGAGGAAAAATAAAGATTTTCCCCATTTTTTATATTCATAGGTTTCTTCTCCAGGACAAGTCCTTTCTTGCCTTTGAAAGGGCCTGGGACAAATAAAGTGTTTCCCACACTCTTTATATTTGTAGGGTTTCTCTCCAGCATATATTCTCAGGGGTGCATGAAATATTGAGGGATCCCTGAAGCTTTACCACACTGCTTACATTTATAGGCCTTCTCTCCAGTGCGTTTTTTGTATTTGGAATCAGCTGGGAGGCATGAATGCTTTCCCATTTTCTTTACATTTCTAAGGCATATCTCCATTGTGCTTTATCAGGAGAACTGAAACCACTGTATAAAAATGAAGACTTTCTGGAATTCCTTACATTTGTAACCTTTTCTCCTTTGTGAGCTCTTTCATGTCTTCAAAGGGAAGTGGGCCAGCAAAAGAACTGACTACATTGTTTTTTATATTCACAAATCTCTCCACTCACTTCTTTTCTGAATTTTAAGGAAAAGACACAAATGAGAACCTTACCACATGCTTACATTTTTAGTGTCCAGTGAAAGAGTTATTTTTATGTGTTTGAAATTACCTGTGATACATGGTTATTTCACATTACTTATATTCACAGTGTTTCTCATGAGGGTGAGTCATGACTTGAAGATGAATGAAGTTTTTCCCATGTTTGTTACATTTGTGGATATTTTTCCCAGTGAATCTTTTCATGCATTCAAAAAGAATTGGGACGACTGAAGGCTTTCCCACATTTCTTACAGTCATAGGGCTTCTCTCCTGTGTGAGAATTTTTTTGAGCTCAAAAGGTAGTAGAACACGTGAAGGCTTTACCACACCGTTTACAAGCAAAAGGCCTCTCACCAGTGTATAGTACTTCATGTCTTCTTAACGTAATGGGAGAAATGAATATTTTCCCACATTCCTTACATTTGTAGGGCTTCTCTCCAGTGTGCATTCTCAGGTGTACTTGAAATTCTGAGTGATAGCAGAAGGCTTTTCCACATTCCTTACATTCACAGGTCTTCTCTCCAGTGTGTCTTTTTATGAACTCAAAAGGTACTAGAACATTTGAAGGTTTTACCACACTGTTTACATTCAAAAGACCTCTCTTGGGCCGGTGAGATGGCTTAGCGGCTTAAGCGCCTGCCCAGCAAGCGCGAGGGCCCGAGTTCGACTCCCGGAACCCACATACGAAAAAGGGGCTGGTGATATCGCTCAGCGGCACGGGCGCCTGCTGGCGCGCGAGGTCCTGAGGTCGACCCCCCGGTACCCACAAAAAAAAAAAAAAAAAAAAAAAAAAAAAGACCTCTCTTGAGTGTGTGTTACTTCATGTCTTCTTTATGTACTGGAAGAAATTAATGCTTTCCCACATACTTTACATTTATAAGACGTATCTCCATTATGTGCTATCATGTGTCTTTGAAAGCACTGTAGATAAATGAAGGCTTTCCCACAGTCTTTACATGAATAGGGTTTTCCTCTAGAATGAGTTCTTTCATATATTCAAAGTGATTTGGGCCAGTGGAAAGCTTTATCACAGTTTTAACATTCATAGCCTTTTCTCCAGTGTGAGTGCTTTCATGTACCTGAAATAATTTATGTGATATATTGTTTACATTCATAGTGCTTCTCACAGGTGTCAGTCCTTTCATGTCTAAAAGAGGACTGGAGAAAATTGGAGCCACTTCCTCGATCCTTACATTCATATGACTCCCAGCAGTCACAGGATTTGTTTTTGTGTGAGATCTGATGTGCCGAATGAAAGTGGAATGGGGTATGAAGACTATCCCACACAAACAACATTCACGTGGTTTTCTTCTAGTAGTTTTCTTGTTCAGATTAACATTTGGAATCTGGCTAAATGTTTCTCTACCTGGATTACTTTCTCTACTCTCACAGTCTTTTTCTACCATATAAGTGCTATAGAAGCCAGGTTCCAGAATGTGTCCAGCATCACATCTCTGTAGAGTGTCTTCTGGGAGGGCTCCGGCAAAGTCCCCTCCTCCAGGGTGAAGTCCACAGACACATCCTCAAGGGTCATTGAGTCCATTTCCCAGCTTCTAGGTGTCACATCATCCTCTCCCATGACTGCAGCAGAGCCACCAGAGGCGAGGTGGTGACAGGCAGTTAGCCCAAAGCCCGGAGTGGTGCTGCGCCTCCAAAGATCCACACGCCTCAGGGCCTATATCATCTGTTTTTTTGAAGGACGGTGCTAAAAATGTTATTAGGTGAATTGTTTTTTCCTCTCTTTTCCCACCATTCTCTGTGGAGGACATAGGATAGCTTGGTGAGTGTGTCTTGGCCCTCTGAATTGCAGGGTAGAGGGAAATCTGACCTTATATCTGTGTGCCATATCCAGTCAAATATATCAATGCCTCTTTATCATACCTCTGGTAAGGACTCCTCTTAAGACAATTAAGGGATTTGGAGACCTCAGGGCCATCTTTCATATTTAAAATCTTCTGGGTGTTGTACAAGTTCAATCATTACCTAAAGAATGCGGTGACTCCCTTGGGGTCTGTAAAAGCCAACAATTGGGATACCCCAAGTTCAGGGTCCTTGCCATCGGGATGAGTAAATTTTTATGCCATCCTATTGATCTTAGTGGGAGTCTCTGTCCTATTGAAAATGGACAGAGGGCAGTGCCAGCTAGGGCAAACATGAGCATGAGAAATGATCCCATCCCTGAGGCAAAAGACAACTGAATTGGAGCCATAACAAGATTATTAGTAAAATCCACAGGAAAATACATAGCAGAAACACAGGGTGGTTAGGACCCTCCTTATCAATCATCAATATCTTCTTCCTCTAACAGATGGCACAGAAGCAAAAGAATTCTATTTGTGTTGGGATAAAGTCAGAAAAAGAGCCCTGAAACCAGAGATCATGTATGGCATCAATGACGTCCTGTCTTGTGGCTATAGAATAAAACTGAACTTCTTGACATAGAATGTACAGGAAATACTGAGACTGGGGTAAGAAAATGGACATTACCTATATCCATAGTAAACAGATTTTTAGCATCACTTATCTTTGTTTTGTCTTTTGAAGAGGAACTTGAGATCTTTTACAGATTCACAGGCATAGGTGGGCTCCAGTGTGGCCTGGGGTGGATCCAGAGGTGTGTTGTTGTGGCTTTCCTAGGCAGTCCACAGCTTTACTCAGGTGTGATGAATCCAGGAGTTGTGTCCCGTCGCCTTAACTTCAGGTGTAGAAAGAACTACTGTGTAGGGACTTTCCCACCAATGTCTGTTTATGTCCTGTGTGTCTAAGGCCGTGACCAGCACCAGGTTCCCAGGGAAGAAGAGAGGCTCACTAGATGGAGTGGGTCTGGCACCTGTCTGTCTTTTTATTTTAATGTGGGTACTGGGGGTCCAACTCAGGACCTCGTGCTTGCTAGCAGGTGCCTGTGCTGCTGAGCGATATCACTGGCCCCTTTTTCCTTTTTTATGTGGGTACTGGGAGTCGACCTCAGGACCTCGTGCTTGCCAGCAGGTGCTTGTGCCACTGAGCGATATCACCAGCCCATTTTTTTCCTTTATGTGGGCACCGGGAGTTGAACTCAGGACCTTGAGCTTGCCAGGCAGGCGCTTATGCCGCTGAGCTATCTCACCGGCCCCACCTGTCTGTCTTAAAGCTGACAGAATTTGCTGGAACTGGGCTAAGAACCTTACTAGTCTCAAGGGTCCATCAATTTCTTTAACAACTAGGATGTCATTTTTGAGGAAGAGTCTCTCATTCAGAAGCTCAAAGGGAGAAAGCCCCTGAAACCTGGGTGTGTTTCTGGCCCATATAAGGGCTATAGGTAGGAGATGTTTCCAAGGGGCCTTCCTGTGCCAGTTTAAGCAAGTGTCTTTTAAGTATCCCATTAGCCCATTCTACCTGTCTGGATGGTTGGGACTGCCAAGCACAATGGAGCAGATACTTGATGCTCAGGGCTCCCTGGGTGACTTCAGAGCAAAAGGCAGTCCCATTGTCACTCTGGAGACTCCATGACACCCTAAACCTTGAGATGATCTCATAAACAAGGACCCTCACTACTTCTCAAGCCTTTTCAGTCTGAGTAGGAAAAGTTTTTATCCAACCCATGTGAAAATCAACCAGGACTAAGAGGAACTGGCTATGTTGGCATCCTGGCATGTGAATGAAATCAATTTGCCAGTCTTCCCCAGGATAACTGCCTCAATACTGTACTCTTGGAGGTTTTAATCAGGCATTTTGAGCATTAGTTCTCACATATATCTCACATTTAACTGCCTCTTGCATCACTTCATCTAGTCCTTCCCCCAGAAAGGACTTGGTAACCAAAGCTAGGGTTTTTTTTTTTTTTTACCTAAATGACAAGTGTCATGGATACTTTAATTACCTTCCATGCCAAGCCTCTTGGTAGAAAGAAGTGACCTTCAGGGGTGGCCCACCATCCCTCAGAATTAAAGGTCCATCCCTGGCCCTTGGCATGCAGAATATTTTTATCAGAATAAATAGGTAGGCTAGTAGGTAACAGACTAGCTGACCACAGAGTGGGCACTCTAGCTGCCAAGAAGGTGCTGCCTTTACCTCCTCATCTGCCCTTCTATTGCCTACAGCAATAGGATCTGTTCCTCTCTGATGTCCTGGGTAGTGAATGACTGCCACTTCTCAAGGCAGGTGAACAGCCTCAATGAGTTGTAGAATTTCTGGGGCATGTTTAGTAGGAGATCCTTTAGAAGTCAGAAGACCTCTTTCTCTCTAAATTGCGGCATGCTCATGAATCACATGGAATGCGTACTTAGAATCAGTAAAAATGTTTATTCTCTTATCTCTTCTCAATGTCAGTGCTTTGGTGAGAGCAATCAGGTTTGCCTTTTGAGCACTTGTATTGTGAGGCAACAGGCCTGACTCTAACACTCCCGTACGGCCAATCACTGCATTTTCTGACTTCCTGAGACTGTCCTGTACGAAGAAGCTGCTGTCAGTGCACAGCTCATCCTCAGGGTCACTGAGAGGCTGATTGCTTAGCCCTTTCCTTGACTGTGGTGTGGATTAGAACCTCTGTGCCATTGTGTTCACTTTTTCTCAGCTCTCTGGGATCAGGCAGGAAGGTGACAGAGTTAAGGCTTTGATAAGTTTTAATATTTACATCTGGTCCTTCTAACAAGAGAATCTGATATTTTAAAATCCATGCATCACTAATTCAGGGGTGTAGTGGGGGATTAAGAAGTCTCCTGATGTTGTGGGGGGACTTGATTATAAGAGTTCTCTCCTGGGTGAGCTTATGAGCCTCTGGAACTAATATACCTGTGTCTCCCGAAGCCCATAAACAGCCTGGACATCCTCTGGCCACAGTATCCAGTTCTTTGCTTAAATAGGCTATTGGCTGGTGGCTAGGTCCCAGAGACTGGGTGAGAACCCCTAATGCCACTCCCTGTCTCTCAGTTAAGAAGAGAATATATTTCTCTTGAGTTGGGAGCCCTAATGCAGGAAGGTTTTGTAGAGCTCCCTTGAGAACTTGGAAAGCCTGTTGCCCTTCTGGGCTCCAGATAAGGTGATGGGTCTTTGCATCTTGGGTCTCTTTAAGAAGCTAGTGAAGGGGTCTACCCTTTTCAGCATATCCTGGAATCCAACTTCTGCAAAACCCAGTCACTCCTAAGAAGGCTGTCAGATGTTTTATATGTTTTGGCTAAGGGAAGTCCAGGATGGGTCAGATTCTCTCTGGAATTAGTGCCCTTCTGCCCTGAGAAATGAGCAGCCCTAAATAGGTGACCTAGGATTGACAGATTTGGGCCTTTTCTTGGGACACTTTATAACCTCGGGAGGCCAAGAAGTCAAGGAGGAACTCAGTTCTGTCTCATATTTGGGTCTCTGTGTCACCACAGAGCATCAAATCACCTACATACTGTAAGAGGGTGATGCCCTCCTTTTTCCATTCTAGCAGGTCTTGTGCTAAGACTAGGCCAAAAAGATGGGGGGCTATCTCAAAACCCTTGGGATAGGACAGTCCAGATCAATTGTCAAAGAGATTTTGATTCTCAGGTGCCAAGGGAGTGCAAAAGAAAGTATCCTTAAGATCTAAGACAGAAAAGCAACTGGCTGAGGCTGGAATCTCTGTCAGCAAAGATAAGCTTAGGCATGACCAGATGCAGAGGTACTACAGCCTCATTAATGAGGTGCAGGTCTTAAACCAATCTCTACTTATTAGGCCCCTTCCTAACTCCAATGACAGCAGTATTATAAGGGCTGACAGCCTCTCTTAAGAGTCCCTGTTTAAGCCTGGAGTGGTGGTACATGTTTGTAATCCCAGCACTTGGGAGACTGAGGCAGGAGGATCACTGTGAGTTCAAGGCCAGCCTGGGCTACAAAGTGAGTTCAAGGCCAACCTGAAACCCTGTCTCAAAAGGGACCCCTCCCCAGAAAAGTCCCTGTTTAAGTAGTCTTTGGACTATAAGCTTTAGCCCCTCTCTTACTTCAGGACAAAGTGGGTATTTTCTTTGAGGGGGAAAGTGAGTGGGGTCTTTGAAATGGATCTGAACTGGTGTAGCTGTTTTTGCTCTCTCCATCATGTGTCCATCTGTCCACACAGCTGGGTCTGCATGTCATTCTTGGAGAGGGGAAAATTCCCATGGGGCTGTGCCCTGGAGGAAGCAGGAGTTTGCTCCCTACAATTATGTCAACCCAAGGTTCAGATGTTTGAACAGGAGTGAGGGAAGCCTGAATATGAAGCCTGAATATGAAGGCCCTAGGGACATTCATTGGGAGTTTTCTTGGTTTAGAAGGGGGAATTGTTTTTTTTAGTGATCTCCCTGGCAGGAGGGACAGGGGCTGGGAAGCTTATGTGAGCCTTTGCAGAGCTCCCTTGAGAACTCTACAAGCTTCTGCTGGGTTTGAAGGGAGGCTTGGTTGGGCTTCCTCCTGTTGGGGGCAATCCTTTTTAAAATGTTCTGTATTAGACCCTTTCCACAGCATTAGTTATTAGGGACCCCTGCAGTGAGTCCCCAGTCTCTTGCCAAATGTTATAGAGCATGACGGGAAGAAAAAGCAAGAGACAAAATAGGGGTGCAGGCAGGGATCTAGGATGACCAGTTGTTCTTGGGGAACAAAAGGCCACAAGGTACCCAGAATCTTGGTATTTGTTACATTTGAGTCAAAGACAATGGGTGAAGGGCAGTGGGTGTTTCCAGGAACAGTAATGGTGACTACAGTGGACAAGTAAGAACAACAAAGCATTCTTGCAAGGACAAGGACAAGGACTATACAGATGGGCAATGAGGAAACTGTAGTTTCTCTAGATGCTATCATCTTCAGCAGGTCTTATCTTACACTGTGAGCACCACAGCAGTCATTATCCCTAGGGCTTCCAGCTGTGACCAGAAAAGTGTGGGGAGTTTCCACATTCCAGTATGGCTCAAGGGCAGGACAAGAACACACTTTGGATGTCCTCTAGACTTAATTTATAATTCGTGGTCCTCAACAGTCCTGGCTTTTTACAGTGATAGCAAAGTTTGGACTTGTTAATGGGCAGGCCTGGAGAGCAGCAACTAACTCCCAATGTCTCTTTATTCCTATTTACTGAATTTCCCGGTCCCTGTTGTAAAGGACCTTTGTAGCCTCTCGGAGACAATCGCACAGCCGTACATTTTCCATCAGGATCAGATATCAGTTCAAAGAGTTTGCGGTGAATGTCAGAAGCAGACTAGGGGATAAATCTGTCCTTGAGGATGACTTTTTCTTCACTATTATTGGGGTTTATGAGTGTGCATTTGGTCATAGCAGCTTTGAGCCTTTGTAAAAATACTGACAGAGCTCTTTTTTTCTCCTAATAAACTTGGCTTAGCACAGCATAGCTTATTGGCTTGACTTTTACTGATTTCAGCCCTTCCTTGATGCAGTAAAGAAAGTGTAAATGGGGGCCGGTGATATAGCTCAGCAGCATAAGCACCTGCCTGGCAAGCACGAGGTCCTGAGTTTGACTCCCAGTACCCGCATATAAAAAAAAAAAAAGAAAGAAAAAGTGTAAATGGACCCTTTCTCCTTGGGATGTGTGACAAGCCCAGCAGGGCTTGGCAGAGAGACAGGCTTCCTTTTCTACTGGAGCATATACTCCTCATCATCATCTTCATTTGCCTCATTTATGGCACGTTTATTGGCATCATGATAGCCACTTTCTGTCCTCACTGCAGCTCTCAGAATCTTTTGGGTTTGTTGTTTCACTGAAGATGAACATCACACCATCCCAAGTGAGTCTGAAGAGAGAAGTGACTCTCTTAAAGGCTTGGACATATCTGTCATGATCATCTGTGAAACTTCCCAAATCTCGTTTAATATCTCCTAGCTCAGCCTAAGTGAACGGGATGGGTTCAGCCTGTCTTCTGTGATTGGAATGCAGTGGCATCAGATTAGCATCTGGGGCATGGGGCCTGACTCCAGGATATGGGGGTGCAGATCCCCTGCCCAGGAGACTTTCTGGGTTTTGGCTTTTTCCTGTTGGGGCCTTAAAGTTGGGTCTCTCCCCACTGGAACCAAGGGAGGGGATTGGTCCCAAAGCGCTAACAGAGGAGGGTCAATGGAATACTGAGACATCTATTCAGGATGATTTCTAAGGCAAAAAAATAATTGGACATAAGCCACTTCTCCACACTTTCCTTCGTTTTTACAAACTACATCTAATTGGTGTATGATATTGTAATCGATAGCCCCCTACTTGGCCACCTTTCTTTGTTTCCTGGCCAAGCCCTAGTACAGAAAAAAAAAAAGGGTCTTTTTTTCTTAAACTTTGGGGATCTAAATTTTTCTACTGTTTAAGAAGACATTCACTGGGTGAACATGGCGGAATAGCTGATTGTCCAGTCCCCATTTAAAGAAAGAAAAAGATTGAGTGTGAGGGTCTCTCTACCTTTGGGTGCCTCCCTGGCAAAGTTTCCCCTAATTCCAGGGCTAAAATGAGGAAGAAAGCCTGTCTAGGCCCCAACCTGCTCTGCTGCAGGTTTCTACTTAGACATCTCTCTTCCTGCCTTGCAAAGCTGTGATAGGACATCTCCCACCTCATCAGGAAGTTCAAGGGCTGCCTTGATTTCCTTCTTACCTGGCCCCATACCATTGTAGGGATTTATCTGCAATTAACCAGGCATGGGTTTAGGCCAGTGTCGTTTATGGGTCACTCTCTTTGGGGAATTAGACCAGGACCTTTGTAACTCCTTTTATGTTGGGGAATTAGACCAGGACCTTTGTAACTCCTTTTATGTCCCCGGTAAAGGTGATTGTGCCATGCCTCAAATGCAGAGTGCCCAGAAGGCTTTCTTTAAGGGAGCTAAGATGCCTGTTAAAGCCAGATTCCAAAATGAATGGGGGCTTTCTTTGGCTTATATCCGTTGATAAATTGTGGCCTGCCATGGCCAGCTAAGGGTGGCCTAGGTTTTTGACCCTGTTTTTTAGTTTTATCCCAAGATCCTGAATCAAGGAGCTCTAAAATATAGACCAAGAATAGGGGCCCCCTGACACACTGTTCTTTATATAGACCTAATTCTCTCTCTTTTTTTTTTGATACCAGGAATCGAACTCAGGGCCTCATGCTTGCCAGCCAGGCACTGCGCCCCTGAGCTATATCCCCAGCCCCCTAATTCTCTCTTGAGGTCATAAATCAGTTTGTTAAGGATAGTGGGTTGGTGACAGAACAAATGGAAGGTGAGAGGGAGGAGATGGGAGGGATCTAGCTAGGGCCTCGTTTTAATGGGCCAGTTACTTCTGAGGGAACAGTGGCAAAAGGGGCAAGCTGTCCTAGAAAATCCTAGCCTTCTGAGGAGATCTATCACCTCTGGGGATAGAGACAGGTAATAGTCCAGAAAAATTCTCAGCCCTGGGCCCTAAGACAAGGAGGACTCCAGGACATTTTATGCTATTTAGTCACCTAGGCAATTTCCCTCCGTAGCAGTACTGGCTAGGCTTTACTTAAACCCGCTGTGAAGATGCTTATGCCCTGGTATCTGTAACACTTTTAAGAAACTCACGGACTAAACCTGGTGTGGTGGCACATGCCCGTAATCCCAGCACTGGGGAGGCTGAGGCTGGAGGATCCAAGAGTTCGAGGCCAGCCTGGGCTACATAGCGAGAACTGGTCTCAAAAAACAAAACAAAACAAAATCCTCACTCTACCCATTGTCTAACCATCACAAATTATACACTAGTAAAGGCACATTTATCAGTTTCCCCCCATGTATACATGAGAACCAGAGCCAGGAGAGAGAGGGGAAAACAAGGAGATTGGGGCCTTCTCTGAGAGTAGGAGAGTGAGGAAGTGAGAAAGAGTGAACAATTTGTTATGGTTTGTGTCTAGATGTCCTACGAAAACTTCATGCACTTTTAGATGGGGCTTTCTTGAGGTAGCTGAATCTAGGTTTTGTGACTGATTCATGGTTCAATCCTAGGATTAAGGATGCTCAGATTAAGGGTGAGTGATTGCTGGATCAGTCCATTGATTGGATTGGCACAGCCCTAATCCCAGTAGACCGGATACAATATAAGGGACAGAAAAAGCTTGTCTCTTCTCTCTCGCTTGTTGCTTTTGCTGTCTTCCCCCACCATGAACGTTGCCCCTCTGCTAAGCCACCCTGCCTTGGAGCCAGCCGATTATTGACTGAAACTTCTACAAACTGTGAGCTAAATAAACCTTTCCTCCTTTAACTTTGGAAGTTAGATATTTTGTCTCAGGAACAAGGGAAGAGTAAGACACCATTGGACTCCTTCTAGGCATAAGTCCACAGACTTCACCAAGTCACAGGGGTATCTGCATGGCTTAGAATATGATCTCAGCCGTGGCTTCTAAGCTGACTGAGTTTACGTCCTTTGGTTCAGAAAGGGAGATGAAAGAGCAGTTCAGAAATCCTTCCTGGGCCGGTGAGACAGCTCAGCAGCATAAGTGCCTGCCTGGCAAGCGTGAGGTTCTGAGTTCAACTCCCGGTACCCACATACGAAAAAAGGGCCGGTGATATCGCTCAGCGGCACAGGTGCTTGTTCGTACATGAGGTCCTGAGTTCGACCCCCGATACCCACAAAAAAAAAAAAAAAGAAAGAAATGCTTCCTTTAAATAGCATGCATTTTGGCCCGTATGTGTACCGCTTATTTGGAAACAGTGTCTCAGGTTCAATCTCTCGTACCCGCTGGATGAAGAGATTGTGCTTTTGGATACTGGACTGAGCAGCCCTGGGACCATAAAACTTGTCCCAATAAAAAATTAGAGAGACCAAGTCTTACCTTCCCAATTGGCGCACCAAGAGATGTTATATCTCATGAGGGTAGATTTTTATCTAGGGTCTATAAGAAAACCATATCAATAAAAGAATTAGAGATATATGTTTAGAAGGAGAAACAAGACCATTTGATTAGAAAGGGAAGAGAAATGGGGAAGCAAAATCATTTTAATGGGAAAAGGAGGGAAAATAAGTAGGTAGCTATCTTGCTGGAATAAGGTAGGGGAGTGGAACTGAAACTCAGGGGGGCTCTTTGCTCTAAGACTCTTTTTTTACATGGTGAGAAAGGCACTATTCCCCTTGAAAGTTATTATAAATTTTTTTTGTTTTTTGTTTCTTGTTTTAGTACGAGGAATCGAAGTCAGGACCTCGTGCTTGCCAGGCAGGCGCTGTGCCACTAAGCTATATCCCTGGCCCAAGAGTTGTTACAACTTGATTGGCTATTTTGGGCTCTTAGACCCATTTTGGCCATTGTGCCTTCCACTGACTACGTGCACATTCTTGGATAAGCACTTCTGTGGTCTCTCCGTGCTGTCCAGTTGCTTATCTTGTGAGATTTACGGCAGAACCCCACATTCAAGGATGAGTTAAAAAAAAAAAAAGGATGAGTTAGCAAAAAGACATTCACGTACAATTTAGTGTATTAATATGGGAGAGAAAATAATAAAATATATGTACTTATAGGTGTGTGAGTGTCTAGGTGTTGGTGCGTATTTTATACACTGAGTGAGTTTTTATAACATAGTCCCCTCTCCCCACTTTGTTTCTCTTGCGCTTAATTGGATACAGAGGGAGGAAGGAATCATGTTTGGTGTGAAGTGAGTCAGGCCTTCTTATCAGCTCTCTCTGTTCTTAGCTACCCTCTCCAGCAGGGGTTTAACTCTATTTTTGAGAAACCTCACTGAGGCCCTTTAACTTTCCCTGCCTGTCCCCCACTTTCCCTACGTTACCTTCTCCCATAGTTTTATATGTCCCATAGGTTAGATTATCTGGGGACAAATAGACAACTATCATATTGCTATGTTCAATCCATATCTTTCATCTACTCATCAGTTGAAAAGTCACTTGTCTTATTATTGCTCCTTTGAAGTTATAAGGCCTTCTTTTTTTCACTTTTAAGAATTTTCTTATTGTTTTCGTGTTTTAACAAAATTTCTAAAATTGAATGTATTTTTATCCTGCTTGGAGTTCATGGTGATTTCTGAATCTGTGACTAAATTTCTTTCATCAGTTTTGGAAAATGCTTAGCCATTTTCTCTTAAAACATTGCTCTGTTTCATTCTTCTCTGCTTCTAGCTAAAAATGACATGTGTACAACACCTATCCTTCATATCCCATATGGTTTTTATGCCCTTTAACTGGTTTTTATCCTTTTGATGCTGTTTCAGCTTCAATTTGTTTCTTTGCTACCTTTTTGTCTATTTAATTATTGGTATCAGATATTCTAAATTTTAGTTTCCACATTTTCAAACTGCCAAAATTCTCAATATTTTAATTCCTTGAACTCATTAATCCGGGTTGTTTTAAAGTTGAGGTCTGAGCATGGTGGCACACACTTAGCACTACGGGAGGTGAAGGCAGGAGGATCACAAGCTCAAGCTCAACCTGGTCAACTTAGTGACTTAGCAAGACACTGTCTCGAAATGTCTTTTCAAAATTATTTTTAAATTTTGGGAATGTCGTTCAGTGTGAAAGTCCTGGGTTCAATTCCCAGCACAAAACAAAACAAAACAAAGCAAGGTCTGATAATTCTATTACATGAGACCCCTGGGATCTCTTTCTATTGTCTGTTCTTTCCTTGTCCCTGAAAAAGTTGGCTTTTCAGTCATACTTCGAAATTGTTCTCTCATAATTTATTTATTTTCTTTTTTGTTAAGAGTAACCACTAACCCTTATGTCTGTTCATAATTTATTTGGTCCTGCTTTTGGCAGGCAGCTAGACTAAGGCTGATAGGAAACCTGAGTCATTTTCATTCCATCCAGGTTTTGTATGATTGAAAGCCTGGCTTCACGCTATTTTCACTTTATTCCTCATGTGCAACCCTTCAGGATCCCAACAAGAAGCCAGGCAGGGCTGGTGAGATGGCTCAGCAGCATAAGTGCCTGCCTGGCAAGTGCGAGGTCCTGAGTTCGACCACTGGTACCCACAAAAAAAAAAAAAAAAAAAAGCCAGGCATGTTTATCAGGGTCCTCTTTCCTGGTAGGCCCTCAACTATTGCCTACTCCCCAGCTCTACTCGTCTTCTCACCCCCGCTTTCAGAGCTCTCAAGGCCCTTGAGGGGACAAGCGGCCCCAAATGTTAGGCTCACTTCATCTTCCCTCCTCCCCTGGAACACGATCCCATGATTCCTCACTGCCTCGTGGAGCTCTGATGCCTTCAGACAGGTCTCAAAACTCTTTTTCCAACACTTCTAATTTTTCTCAGTAGAACAGTTAGCCATAAAACTGCCCGCTTTACTGGAAGCAGAACCTTCTCCTGAGGCTCAGACTCAGCTCCAAAATCCTACTGAAGGTCTCCTCTGTGTCTCAGAGGCTCTGGGTGCTCACGTGTTCACATTAAACTCCATCTGCCTCATCCACTGCCCAAACCACCCAGCTTGCTTTTCCTGTTGTGGCTATTTCTGGTCATGGTTTTCAAAACTTACACATTTTACCTGTGAATTCTCTCTCTCTCTCTCTGCCTCTGTCTCTCTGTCTCTCTCTCTCTGCATCCTATATGGTACGACTTACCAAGTATTGTGTATACTGCCTCCATTATTTCCTACCACCTGAGCCCACTACTCTGTCCCCTAGAATATAATTCTTGGCCCCCCTCACCTCCTCCTCCTCCTCCGACACGGCAGCTGTCTCTCCTGATTCTTCCATCACCTATCCAAACCACTTCCCAGAGCACAGTACACCACTTCCCAGAGCGTCCTCTTCCCCCTCTGTCTTGGTCCATTTTCTGTGCCTTAACAGAATACCTGATGTGGAGTCATATAGAAGGAAAACAGCCCCAAGAGGTAAGGTCTGCCCACTGGATGCCACTGGCATCAGAGGATGTTGGCCATCGGCGCCAGGAGGCACCATCCTTCAGCCAAGCGGCCTCTGCTTCTCAGATCAGAGCTGGAGAAGCATTTGGTGCTCAACTGTTCTCTAAGGAAGAGAACAGACAGTGGAATTGAGCTGAGCCACACAGCTCAGAGATCTCAGTGATCTCTGGCAGAGAGGCCGAACTCCGAGCCTTCCTCCAACGTGGAAACAGAAGTCCTGAGACTTGTGCAGAAGCCATACAGGCATCTGGTGAACAAAGTCAATGGTAGAGTGATGACCACATATATATACTTTTTTGGGGACGATGAAATTGAGATGTTGGTGGATGACCCCAGGGACCTGGAGCCGATGCGTGACCACTCTCTGGAAGTCAGCCCAGACACGTGCATCTACATCACGGAGGACATGCTCCTGTCCAGGAAGCTGAATGGACACTCCGGGTTGATTGTGAAAGAAATCGGTTCTTCCACCTCCAGCTCTTCAGAAATGGTGGTCAATCTCCGCGGCCAGAGTACTGATTCCCTTCCACAGACTATACGTTGAAAACCAAAGACCTCCACCGACCGACACAGCTTGAGTCTTGATGACATCAGACTTTACCAGAGAGACTTCCTGCACATTGCAGGCCTGTGTCAGGACACCGCTCAGAGTTACACCTTCGGGTGCAGCCATGAACTGGACGCCGAAGGGCTCTACTGCAACTGCTGCCTGGCACAGCAGTGCGTCAACATCCAAGATGCTTTTCCAGTCAAAAGAACCAGCAAATACTTTTCTCTGGATCTCACATGCGATGAGGTTCCAGTTTGATGTATAAAGTCCACCTGCGCGCAGCCTCAAGGGGAGCCTGCTGTTTGCCGGAGGCTGCAGGAGCCCTGGGTTCTTTGCAGATTACTTGTGCCATGTTGTCTTTACCCCAAACGTAGCTCGCTCTTTATAATATTTGTGACGGAAACAAAAGCCTTGGGACAATTGCACTTTAAGTATTATGCAAAGGTAAAAAGAACTAGAGAATGTTCAGCAAGACAAGTGCCTGTGTATTGACTCTGGAAGAAAACACACTTTACTGGTTTGAAGCCTTTAGACTGTTAGAGTGTGGTCTTTGTTGCTCATTTGTTGTTTCTTACTTCAGTTAAGCGTAACTTCTTTATCATGTTAGGCTTATCCGTTTGCTTGAACATTTTTTTACCCCTCCCTCATGAAATGTTCATGGTTTGAGGGAGGAGAGAGGGAAGGGTGTCTCTTCTCTGAGTGGAGAGACCGTTGCTTGGTGTATAGCCATTGCTGCCTCCCTGAGGCTGTCCCAAAGTGAACACTAGCGAAACGATCAAACTGCATTATTGTAGCAAGCCAAAGATATGTACAGAGCAGGAGCACCCGTGCAGAGCAAAGCTGATGCAACTTAAGCAGTAACCAGGAGACTCTGTGTGCTGTGATGTCTCATGATCCCTCATGTCCTCTTCCGGAAAGCTCTCGGGTTCAGTTGAGTTCCTCATTGTGTGACAGATCAGTTATGCTCTGGACATAATTCATTTTGTGGAGTTTACAAACTGGTGTCTGTTGAAACAAAAGAGCTCTCAGAAAAATATTTGGATTTTTTTGTTGTTTATTAATTAACAAAATCAAGTTATGGTAATGCTAGTTTCTGTTTAACCAAAATACCCTAATTCTACGTATATGTTATACATATAAAATACATGGATCGTGTGTGTCTGAAAAACAAAACAAAACAAACAAACAAAAAAAACAAAGTCAATGGTAGAGTGATGACCACATATATATACTTTTTTGGGGACAGGGTCTTACATAGTCCCAGTTGGCCTTGAACTGGCAATCCTCTTATCTCTGCCTCCTGACTGCTGAGATTAGAGGCCTGTGCCACCATGCCAGACTAGAGCAATGATTTTCATAATAATTTTCAAATTAACAAACCCTAAAACAATTAAAAGACTCGGTCTGAAATGAGAGGGATGGGGAGGAAACCATAAGCAAGTATGAGAGCCTAAGCCAGGGAGGGCAGAGCCTGAGAGGCTCACTACCCAGGCTGCCACAGTCACCCTGGGGGGTGCTCAGGATCCCTGAAGGTCTGGAGTGGGGCTTGAGGCGAGAATGCAGGAGACCAGGGACAGACCCTGAGCTGGGTACGGGGCAACAATCTTGCCAGTACAATAGCCTGGGTGCTGAGGCCTTTCCTGCGAATCCCCAAACACGGGTCACATAGGGTCAATGGGCTCTGCCCCTCCGCGGGAGCTTCGGAGGCCTTTACCCCATCCTTGCACAGGCAGCAGCCCACAGATGCTCCCCAGGAGCTCCAGGAGCCGCGAGGCGGCCAGGAGGGAGGACAGAGCTCTCAGGAGCCCAGCTGCCAGTCTGCAGACACCCACCTAGCTGGGCTCCCAGGGATCAGAAATCTGGCTCCCTAACGCCACCACTGGCGGCCACGCACCCCAGGCTGGGGTCCAGGGGTGCCATCCGTGAAGTGGGAACTGTTGTGTGCCTGCCTGGCTGTGAGCCTGGATCCTGCCATTTGAATTCCAGAATCACTCTACACCTGGAAGCCCAGAGCACCAGGAGGCACGGGGGAAAGGGAACCCGCAGTCCAGGAGGAGGCAGCAGGTTACGGGGCTGGAGGTGGCCCTGAAGCCCCACCATGCTGCCCGAGGAAGCTCAGGAGGCCGGCCCTCAGGGGACACAGGGCCCAGTGGCCTCTGCTCCACCAGGGCGCCCTGAACAACTGCCCTAATAGGAAGAAGGGAACAGCAGCCACATTTATCAAACATTTGCTAAGAGCCAAACACCATGCTTACTTTGACATTTTTTTTTTTTTTTGGTGGGTACCAGGGGTCGACCTCAGGACCTCGTGCGCCAGCAGGCGCCCGTGCCACTGAGCGATATCACTGGCCCTTTTTTCGTATGTGGGTTCTGGGAGTCGAACTCGGGCCCTCACGCTTGCCAGGCAGGAGCTGACGCCACTGAGCCATCTCACCAGCCCTGACTTTTTTTTTAATAACAGAAACCACTCAGATGGCTTTCTCTCCATTTACCTTGCTCAAAAGAAGGCTCTTCAATGGCTAGTGATAGTCACAACAGAGCGACACAACGAGGAGGATTCGTGCTCAGGAGAGAACGCTGCGCTGGGTCCTGGTGGTTCCCACTACTCTGCAAGCTCAGAGAAGCTTCTCCAGCACCAACTGTAGCGATGATCCCTGAGACTGGTCTTTCATTTGAACTGAGAATCCCTGCCGTGGGTCCCACTCTTACGCCCATGTCACAGATGAGAAAGCAGGTGTAGATCTGGAAATGAGGAAGGACTGTTCAGTTGCTGCAGACCTGAGATATTCAGAGCTTTAGAGGCCCTCCCATCCAGGCCAGGCTAGCCCCTGCACCCCTGCTCCAGGGAGTGGGCTCCACCCTGTTCTGAAGGAGAATGTTGTCCTTGGCCTCGGGGGTCAGATGCCAAAGGGCAGCTTTTCTTCTCAGATGCCCAGGTGTCTTGCAGAGAAAGGGACTCCGGTGCCTGAGAATCAAAGGCCTTGGGAAGCTGAGTGATTAGGAGCTTCCTAGCAGGATGGAGAGAGTACTAAGTTACAGGTGACCTGGGCTGCAGGTCCTACTCCTCTTCCCACTGGCTCTGTGACCTTGGTCAAGTCCTCTTGTTGTGGAATTTCCAAGAAACTCGAGAGAGCAGGAGGGATTTTTCAGGAGGACTTTAACAGTGCACTGTCCCAGCCATTAGAAATGCTCAAATATGTCTGGGCCCCGAACCAAGGAGAGGTCCCCTTTAATACAATTTGTGATGTCACACAAGTAGAGATACAGAAGTGAAACAGAGGCAGTCATCCTAGCAGCTAACCCTATCTTAGCCTTGAAAGAAAACCCATCCTGGGCATCTCTGGATGTTAGGACACTGTGAAGCTTGTTTCTAACTCCATTTGTTAGTTTAACTGTGTTGGTACCCAGTATCGACCCCCTAGGGAGGAGATTCTCATGAGAGAACTGCCTGAAGTGTCTCCCTTATCAATGAGAAAAGCATAAGACCTCAGTGAGAAAGCTGCGAGTCCCCATTCCTCAGGGAGGGGTTGCCCAAGGAGTTGCTTGCCTGGGCTGAGAACGTTTTACAGAGGGAGACAGAAGCTAAGTTTCTGAGTTCTGCTTTACATTCTCAGGGTCTAGGGCTCCCTCCTGTGAAATGGGAGGACTCTTCTAGGTAATCTGATGACATCCACACCTCATCCCCTTACCTCTCCTGCATACACTTTTCCCCAGTGCCCCACCCAGACAGGCTCTGACATTCCAGCAAAGCCTTGAACTCAGCTTTCAAAGGAGCTTCTTCCAGAGGTCTGGGCTCTAGGCCCTAAGTCAGTGGTGTCGAACCTTTGGCACCCTGTGGGGAGCGGCTGAAGCTGGAAATTGATCACACCTGCGTTCCTGCTCCACCTCCCTGGTGTCCCAGGGGAGATGGGCCAGCAGAAAACCAAGAGCAATAAAGAAGCAACAAAGAGCAGCGGAGGTGGGCTCCATAAGCTGCTCCCGCCCAGAAAACACCCAGCCCCAAGGCAATCCAAGCAGTGGGTTACTAGGCAAAGGGGTGTCACGTGACACCAACTTGCTCAATGTATAAATAAACACACTGCTTTGGTTGAGCAGTTCCTTTCCTCCTATCAGGAGACAGGGCTCCTCCTGACCTCAGCTTTTTGTCTCTTATCTTTATTTCTCCATCCTCTCGTGGTCCTTCCCCCGGGAACTTTGAGAGCTGCGCGGACACGGCAGCACCCAACTGCAGCGGGCTCTTGGTTATCATTGAAAGTTTTAAGAGGTTCACCATCACTGCCCTTGGCCTTGGTGATTGGAGCCATCTGAGGGAGGAGAGGCCCTGGGTCTCTGAGAAAGGCCTCTGGGGCCCTGCATTGTGATGACCTCATCCACTTTATGACATCATCCTCTCTCCCACCCCACTCCTCTCTGGTCAACTACTCTCTGCAAGCAACCATCCATCCGAATCCCAAAGGCCCCAGATATTCTGTTGTCCAGCAGCTGCTGCTGATCTTCTGCCTCAGCCAGCCAGAAGCACCATGAAATTGGAATTCACTGAGAAAAACTACAACAGCTTTGTGCTACAGAGCCTGAACAGACAGAGGAAACGAAGAGAGTACTGGGACATGGCCCTAACCGTGCACCACCAGGTCTTCTTTGCGCATCGCAGCGTGCTGGCTGCCGTCTCCCCGCTGGTGAGGAGCCTCCTGCCCAGCAACGACATGAAGACCACCGATGAGCTCTTCATCACCATTGACCCCAACTACCTGAGTCCGGCCACAGTGGAGCAGCTCCTGGACTACTTCTACAGCGGCAAGGTGGTGATCTCTGAGCAGAATGTGGAGGAGCTGCTTCGGGGCGCCCAGTATTTCAACACACCACACCTTCGCGTGCACTGCAACGACTTCCTTATCAAGTCCATCCGCCGGGCCAACTGCTTGCGCTACCTCTTCCTGGCCGAGCTGTTTGAGCTCAAAGAGGTGTCAGACCTGGCCTACTCCGGCATTCGGGACAACTTCCACTACTGGGCCGGTCCCGAGGGCTCCACGCACTTCATGCACTGCCCGCCTGTCATCTTCGGCCGCCTCCTCCGCGACGAGAACCTCCACGTGCTCAACGAGGACCAGGCGCTCAGCGCCCTCATCCACTGGGTGTCCTTCCGGAAGGGGGAGCGGGAGAAGTACTTCAAGAAGTTCTTCAGTTACATCAACCTCAATGCGGTCACCAATAAGACGCTGCTGTTTGCCAGGAACAAGCTCATGGGCATGGAGAGCAGCTCATGCCACGTCACCCTGATCGAGAGCGTCCTGGTGGACCGCAAGCAGGAGCGGCCGTGCAGCCTGCTGGGCTACCAGCGGAAAGGCTCGCTGCTCGACTCCGTGGTCATCCTCGGCGGCCAGAAGGCTCAAGGCAAGTTCAACGATGGGGTGTTCGCCTATATCATCCAGGAGAACCTGTGGTTGAAGCTCTCAGAGATGCCCTATCGGGCGGCAGCACTCAGCGCCACCTCTGCGGGTCGCTACATCTACGTCTCCGGTGGCACCACCGAACAGATTTCAGGGCTGAAGACGGCGTGGCGGTATGACATGGATGACAACTCCTGGACCAACCTGCCTGACCTGCCCATCGGGCTTGTCTTCCACACCATGGTGACCTGCGGGGGCACGGTGTACTCGGTGGGCGGGAGCATCGCCCCGAGGCACTATGTCTCCAACATCTATCGCTATGACGAGCGCAAGGAGGCCTGGTGCCTGGCGGGGAAGATGAGCATCCCCATGGACGGCACGGCTGTGATCACCAAGGGCGACCGGAACCTGTACATTGTCACGGGCCGCTGCTTGGTGAAGGGCTACATCTCGCGGGTGGGGGTAGTGGACTGCTTCGACACCAGCACGGGGGAGGTGGTCCAGTGCGTCACCTTCCCCATCGAGTTCAACCACCGGCCCTTGCTCTCCTTCCGCCAGGAAAACATCCTCTGCGTGCACAGCCACCGGCAGAGCGTGGAAATCAACCTGCAGAAGGTAAAGGCCAACAAGACCACCGCCTCGCTGCCTCTCTTGCCCAACAACTGTCCCTTGGATGTGTCCCATGCTATATGTTCCATTGGAGACGACAAGGTGTTCGTATGTGGAGGTGTCACCACAGCCAGCAACGTTCAGACAAAGGACTACACCATCAACCCAAACGCCTACCTGCTGGACCAAAAGACAGGCGAGTGGCAGACCCTGGCCTCCCCGCCCGAGGCACTGGACTGTCCCGCCTGCTGTCTAGCCAAGCTGCCTTGCAAGATTCTTCAAAGGATTTAAACAACTTTTTAAGTGGGAGAATAAGTAAATGCATTATTGTTCACAATTTCATGAGAGAAAGAGGAAGGTGGCCTTTTGCTTCCTTCTTAACCTTCCAGGCTCTGCTTGGCCCTGCAGGTGCACTTCTTAGGCCAGGGCTGCTGCGCGTGGGTGGAGAGTCAGGGCCGTGTG
This sequence comes from Erethizon dorsatum, assembly GCA_028451465.1. Classification (NCBI taxonomy): domain Eukaryota; kingdom Metazoa; phylum Chordata; class Mammalia; order Rodentia; family Erethizontidae; genus Erethizon; species Erethizon dorsatum. The sequence goes on along the minus strand of CM051822.1, from coordinate 38,329,231 downwards.
TCACTGGAGGTATCCAGCAGAGGCTGGACTGGAGTCTCTGGCGGGTGGGCCTCAGGCGTCTCCTGGGCACTGCTGCCGGTGGCTGGAAATCACGGCTGCTCTGACAATGCGGAGAGATATGCAGACTGAGGCTGGGAAGAAGGGTCCCTGAGAGGGTGGGATGGAGGCACCTCCCCATCACCGGCCGAGATGACGTCCGCCAAGTCCCCTGTCCTGTAGAGGTGTAGACTCGGGCCTGGTGGCCAGTTGAATACCATTCTGTCCCTTACTGGGTGATCCTCCACAAGTCATTCAACGTCTCTGTGCTTCAGCTTCCTTTCCTTTACGAAAGAGATAATCAGTGTGCCTCCTTCACAGTGGAAGTGCCAAGTTTAAATGAGTTAATCCACGCGAAATGCTTAGGACTGTCCCTGGCATGTTCCCAAGTGCCGTAGAAGCACTTTTTTTTTTAAGATTAGAAAAAGAGGGTGAGGCAAGGGTCTGATTCTTAGGGCCGTACATTGAGCAAGTCCCCATAAAATGCTCTTTGAGACTCTCTCTGTCAAAGTGTTGGTGAGCTTTCCTCAATTATAACTATTTCTGTTTCCCTTTCATTTGCTGTGTACTCACATAAAAATCCTCAACAATATAGAAGAAACTGAAATTTCAGCTCCTTGAAAACTATGTATATACCTCACTCATGGATACCCTTATTCATTCATGAATTTACTTACTCATGCACTCATTCATCACTTCACATGCACACACCATTCACTGAGCCCCCTCTGTGCCAGTTCCCTGTTTAAGTGCATGACACAGCATGACACAGAAAATCCATGTGCCAAGGAAAAGGAGTAGCCTTCATGCCCATGGCATGAAGCAGGAATGTAACATGAGCCATATACGTCATTTACATTTTTCTAGTGGCCACATTAAAAGATAAAAAAAAGGGTAAAATTATTATTATTTTTTTTGTGTGTGGGTACCGGGGGTCGACCTCAGGACCTCACGTGCCAACAGGCACCCATGCCGCTGAGCGATATCACTGGCCCCTTTTTCGTATGTGGGATCTGGGAGTCGAACTCGGGCCCTCGCACTTGCAAGGCAGGCGCTTATGCCACTGAGCCATCTCACCGGCCCTGGTAAAATTATTTTTAATACATATGCTTAAACAATTATATCAAAATCAGTATCATTTAAATATGTAGTATAAAAATTCAGTGAGACATTCAACATTCTTTTTTCTTTTTTAAAAAAATTTTATTTTTATTAGTACATGTTTGCAGTACTTAATGTTTTACATTCAATGTGGGTTATTAGTACCTATATATGTAACACCTCTCGATTCTTTTTCCCCTCCCCCTCCAACACCCCCTTTTTGCCAGCATCAGATTCATTTATTTTTAAGTCCTTATAAAGTTAATTATCATACATACATATTAACAGTCAGACTAAAAGGTCAAAAAAATGTAAAAAACATAAGACAATTACACTGAATCAAGGTATGGTTTTAGATAGATTGTCCATACTGGATTACAATAACTTTTTCTCTGTTTTTATCCCTCTGGTCTTATATTTTGCACTTTATTTATATGGTGAGTTCCTCATATAAGAGAAACCATATGTTTGTTAAACTCGTGTATCTGATTTACTTCATGTAATATTGTTTCAATGTGCATCCATTTTCCTACAAATGACTGAAGTTTATCCTTCTTTATGGCAGAGTAGTACTCCATAGTATATAAATACCACATATTCTTAAGTCGTTAATCTGTTGATGGACATATAGTCTGCTTCCAAGATTTAGCTATTATGAACTGTGCTGCTATAAATATGGGTATGCATACATCACTGTGGTGTGATGTCTTTGATTTCTTGATGATAGCTATTATTTCTGGAGTGAGATGCATTTTTCTGGAGTAATTTGCATTTCTTGAATGGCCAGTGATCTTGAACATTTTTTCACATATTTATTGACAATTTGTGCTTCATCTAAGAAATATTTATTCATTCTAGATGTCAGTTTTTATTGGGTCTTTAAATTTGTTGGGTCTAATTCTTTTGAGTGCTTTATATATTCTAGATATTAGTCCTTAGAGGAACAGCTGGCAAATTTTTTTTTCCATTCTGTAGGTTGTCTCTTCACTGAATTGCTGGCTTCCCTTGCTGTGCAGAAGGTTTTTTAACTTGCTGTGATCCCATTTGTTGATTCTTGGTATTATTTCTTGTGCAACTGGGGTTTTGTTCAGAAAGTTTTTGCCTAAATCTATGTCCTCAAGAGTTTTACCTATTTTTGTCTTCCAGCAGATTGTTTCTGTTTTAATATTTAGATGTTTAGTCCATTTTTATTTTAGTTTACCGCATGGTGAGAGATGTGGGTCTAGGTTCAGTCTTCAGCATGTGGATAGTTTCCCAGCACCATTTGTTAAAGAGGCTATCTTTCTTCCAGCAAAAGTTTTTTACTCCTTGGTCAAATATAAGTTAGCTGAGTGTGCCTGGAGTTGTTTCTGTATCCTCCACTCTGTTCCATGGATTAACAAATCTGCTTTTTCCCAATACCATGCTGTTTTTATTACTGTGGCTTTGTAATATAACTTGAAGTCTGGGATTGTGGTGCCCCCTACCTTGCCCTTGTTGTCCAAAATTGCTTTTGCTAGGTCTCTTCTGGTTCCATATAAATTTTAGCATTGTTTTCTTTAGTTCCGTGAGGATGCTATTGGTATTTTGATTGGGTTGCCATTAAATTTGTATAACAGTTTTGGAAGTAGGGCTATTTTGACTATGTTGGTTCTGCATACCCAGACATAGGGGATATCTTTCCATTTTCTGATATCTAATTTGATCTCTTTTTTCAGAGTACTATAGTTTTCATTGCAAAGGTCTTTCACTTCCTTGGTTGGGCTAATTTCTAAGTATTTCATTTTTCCTGATGCTATTGTGAAAGGTATTATTTCCCTAATCTCTCTCTCTCTCTCACTCTCCCTCTCTCTCTGTCTCTTGCTATGTAGTGCAGGCTGGCCTTCAATCCATTGTGTAGCCCAGGCTGACCTCAAATTTGTGGCAATCCTCCTGCCTCATCCTCCTATGTGCTGGAATTACAGGTATGTGCCACCACACCAAGCCCTAATTTCTCTCTCTCTCTCTTTTTTTTTTTTTGTGGGTACCAGGGTCGAACTCAGGACCTCACGTGCCAGCAGGCGCCCATGCCACTGAGCAATATCACCGGCCCTTTTTTGTATGTGGGTACCGGGAGTCAAACTCAGGACCTCACGCTTGCCAGGCAGGCACTTATGTCGCTGAGCTATCTCACCAGCCCCCCCCATTTCTCTCTTGATGAGTTTATTATTGGTGTACAGGAATGCTATTGATATTTGAGCACTGACTTTGTATCCTGCTATGCTACTGAATTTGGTTATTAATTCTAGGAGCATGTTGGTGGATTTTGGGGGTTTCTACATAGAAGATTGTGTCATTTGCAAATAATAATTTAACTTCTTCCTTTCCTGTCCATATCTTTTTTTTTTTTTTTTTTTTAACGTGGGTACTGGGAGTCCACCTCAGGACCTCGTGCTTGCCAGCAAGCGCTTGTGCTGCTGAGCGATATCACTGGCCCTTTTTTTCCTTTATGTGGGTTCCAGGAGTCGAACTCAGGACCTCGCACTTGCCAGGCAGGCGCTTGTGCCGCTGAGCCATATCACCAGCCCTCCATATCCTTTTTATTTCTTTCTCTTGTCTCATTGCTCTGGCTAATGTTTCAAGAACCATATTGAACAGGAGTGGTGATAGTGGAGATTCTTGTCTTTCCCTGGATTTTTTTTTTTTTGAAACAAAGTTTTGCTATACAGGTCAGCCTTCCTTGCACTCACTACAGCCCAGCTGGCCTCAAAATTGCTATGATCCTCCTGCCTCAGCCTCCTGAGTGCTGGGATTACAGGCATGCACCATCACAATCTTGTTCCTGTTTTAGAGGGAAAGTTCTTAGCTTCCCTCCATTTACTATTACGTTGGCCATTGGTTTGTCATACTTATTTTCTTCATGGGTTTGTCATGGATGGATGTTGGATTTTGTCAAATGCTGTTTATGTGTCTATTGAAATGATCATGTGATTTTTGTCTCTGCTTTATGTGGTGTATTACATTTATTGATTTGGATATGTTGAACCATCCCTGCATCCCTGGAATGAATCCCTCTTGATTGTGGTGTATAATTTTTTGATGATTTGCTGCATTCTGTTTCCCAGTATCTTATTGAGGATTTTTGCATTTATGTTCATTAAAAAGATTTGCCCATAGTTCTATTTTTGATTGGGTTCTTTTCTGGTTTTGGAATGAGGGTAATGTTTCCTTCCAAGAATTACTTTGGGAGTGCTGCTTCTCTTTCAATTTCATTGAGGAGTTTGAGGAGTATTGGCATTAGATTGTCTCTAAAGTTCTTGTAGAATTTGGGAGTGAATCCATCAGGACCTGGGCTTTTCTTAATTGGTAGTATTTTTTATTACTTCTAAAATTTCATTTACTGACATTAGATTACTCAGGATTTTTATATCTTCTTGGTTCAGCTTTGGTAGTTCATATGTATCTAGGAATTTATCCATTTCTTCTGAACTTTCCATTTGATTAGAGTACAGGTTCTCAAAGTTACTAATGATCTTCTGGATTTGGGCAGATCCATTGTGATTTTACCTTTTTCCTTTCTAATTGCATGTATTTAGGTCTTTTCTTTCCTTATTTTGCTAAGACTGTCTAAGGGTTTGTTTATTTTGTTTATTCTTTCAGAGAACCAACTCTTCAAGTCATTGATTCTTTTTTTTTCCAGTTTTTTTTAAATTATTTATTTATTTATGTATTTATTTTTAAAGACAACAAGTAAACATTTTCATGTATTAACAAACTCAAGCATTAGAGAATGTACAAATACCTTTTGGAGAAAAACATTACTCAGTATAAGATTAAGTCATGTAAAAGCTAGGTAAAAATAGAAGACTAAGGAATGGAATAGTCACAGTGAAATTGCATTTTCATACTAGGGAGACAATACGATGCTTACAAATGTGCGTCCGGTTTATTTCGCTTGTGAGTATTTTCTCGAGTTGCATCCATTTACCTATAAAAGTTTCCAATTTATCTTTCTTTATGGCTGAGTAGTACTCCATTGTATAGAAATACCACATCTCTTTTATCCATTCCTCGGTTAATGGGCATTTGGGTTGTTTCCAAGATCTAGCTATTACAAATTGTGTTGCTATAAACATGGGTGCACATATATCGCTGTGGTACAATGTTTTTAATTCTTCTGGGAAGATACCCAGAAGGGGAATAGCTGGGTCAAATGGGACCTCCAATCCTAGTCTTTTTGAGGAGTCTCCACACTGATTTCCACAGTGGCTGTACCATCGACACTCCCACCAACAGTGGAGAAGGGTTCCTTTTTCCCCACAGCCCCTCCAGCATTTGTTATTAGTTGACTTCTTGATAATAGCCATTCTTTCTGGGGTGAGATGGAATCTCAGTGTTGTTTTAATTTGCATCTCTCGAATGACCAGTGATGTTGAACATTTTTTCATATATTTATTTGCCATTTGTATTTCTTCATCTGAGAAGTGTTTATTCATCTCAGATGCCCATTTTTGGATTGGGTCTTTAAATTTGGGAGGTCTGATTTTTTTGCATTCTTTGCATGTTCTTGATAGTAATCCTTTGTCTGAGGAACAGCTGGCAAACATTTTTTCCCACATCGTGGGTTGTCTCTTCACTCTGTTGGTGGTTTCTCTTGCTGTGCAAAAGCTTCTTAATAAGATAAGATCCCAGTTGTTGATTCTTTGTGATAGTTCCTGTGCCATCGGGGTTTTATTCATAAAGTCTTTGCCTACACCAATGTCTTCAAGAGTTTTACCTATTCTATTTCCCAGCAGATTTAATGTTTGTGTTTTAATATTTAGATCTTTGATCCATTTTGAATTTAGTTTAGTGCACAGTGAAAGATATGGGTCTAATTTTAATCTTCAGCATGTGTAGAGCCAATATTTCCAGCACCATTTATTAAAGAGGCTTTCTTCCAGTGAATATGTTTGGCACCTTTGTCAAAGATAAGGTGGCATAGTATGTCTGGAGTTGTTTCAGCATATTCTAATCTGTTCCATTGATCTTTGGTACTATTTTTTTTTTGCCAATACCATGCTGTTTTTATCACAGTAGCTTTATAGTATAATTTCAAATCAGGGATTGTGATGCCCCCTGCCTTGCTTTTGTTGCCCAGAATTGCCTTTGCTATTCTAGGTCTCTTCTGGTTCCAGATGAATTTTAGGATTGTTTTCTCTAATTCTGTGAGATATGTTGTTGGAATTTTGATCGGAATTGCATTAAATCTGTATAACAATTTTGGAAGTGTGGCCATTTTCACTATATTGGTTCTTCCAACCCAGGAGCAAGGGATATCTTTCCATTTTCTGATATCCTCTTCAATCTCCTTTTTCAGAGTACTGTAGTTTTCAGTGTAGAGGTCTTTTACTTCCTTTGTGAGATTGATTCCTAGGTATTTCATTTCTTTGGATGTTATTGTGAAAGGTATTGTTTCCCTAATTTCTCTCTTAGTGAGTTTGTTATTCATGTACAGGAAGGCTATTGATTTTTGAGTGTTGACTTTGTATCCAGCTGCAATATTGAATTTGCTTATTAAATCTACCAATTTTTTAGTGGAGTTTTTGGGGTCTATGTAGAGTATCATGTCATCTGCAAATAATGATAATTTAACTTCTTCCTTTCCAATCATTATTCCTTTTATTTCTTTCTCTTGTCTAATTGCTCTGGCTAAAGTTTCCAGGACTATGTTGAATAAGAGTGGGGACAGTGGACATCCTTGTGTTTTTCCTGATTTTAGAGAGAAGGCTTTCAGTTTTTGCCCATTTAGCATGATATTGGCTGTTAGTTTGTCATAGGTTGCTTTTATCAGATTGAGATTAAGACCATCTATTCCTATTTTCTGTAGGGTTTTTATCATGAATGGGTGCTGGACTTTGTCAAAAGCTTTTTCTGCATCTATTGAGATGATCATATGATTTTTGTCCTTGGTTCTGTTAATATGGTGTATTACATTTATTGATTTACGTATGTTGAACCATCCCTGCATCCCTGGGATGAATCCAACTTGGTCATGGTGTATAATCTTCTTGATGATTTGCTGCATTCTGTTTGCCAGTATCTTATTGAGGATTTTTGCATCTATGTTCATTAGGGAGATTGGTCTGTAGTTCTCTTTCTTAGTTGGGTCCTTCCTCGGTTTTGGTATCAGGGTAATGCTTGCTTCCAGGAATGAATTTGGGAGTATTGCTTCCCTTTCAATTTCATTAAAGAGTTTGAGAAGTAGTGGTGTTAGGTCTTCTCTAAATTTCTTGTAGAATTCAGCAGTGAATCCATCAGGGCCTGGGCTTTTGTTTGTTGGGAGGTTTTTAATTACATCTTCAATTTCATTGATTGTTATTGGTTTATTTATGATTTTTATATCTTCCTGGTTGACCTTTGGTAATTCATATGTATCTAGGAATCTGTCCATTTCTTCTGCATTTTCCATCGTATTAGAATACAAGTTTTCAAAGTAGGTATAGATGATCTTCTGGATTTCTTCAGGGTCCATTGTGATATCACCCTTTTCATTCTTAATTGCATGGATTTGAGTACTTTCTTTCCTTTTAATAAGGTTGGATAAGGGTTTGTTGATTTTATTTAATCTTTCAAAGAACCACCTCTTTGATTCGTTGATTCTTTGTATTTTTTTTTAGTCTCCAACACATTAATTTCTGCTCGATATTTATAATTTCCTCCCTTGTACGAGCTTTTGGCTTAGCCTGCTCTTCTTTTCCTAGAAGTTTGAGGTCCACCATTAGGTTATTTATTTGTGCTTGCTCTGTTTTCCTGATATAGGTATTTAATGCTATAAATGTCCCTCTTAGGACTGCTTTCATTGTATCCATAAGTTCCAGTATGTTGTACTGTCATTATCATTCAGTTGCAGAAACTTTCTAATTGCTTCTTTAATTTCATCTGTGACCCATTGGTTGCTCAGTAGGGTGCTATTTAATTTCCATGTGTTTAGCAAATTCTTGTGGTTTCTTTTGCCATTGATTTCCAATTTCATTGCACTATGGTCTGATAATATACATGGGATAATTTCAATTCCTTTGCATTTATTTAAGTAGGTTCTATGAGCTAGTATGTGGTCTATTTTGGAGAATGTCCCATGTGCAGCTGAGAAGTATGTGTATTCTGATGTTGTGGTGTAGAACAGTCTGTAGACATCTACTAAGCACATATGTTCCAAAGTTTGGTTCAGTTGTAATATTTCATTGTTGATTTTTTGTCTAGTTGATCTGTCTTTTTGTGACAGTGGGGTATTAACATCCCCCAATACAATTGTATTAGTGGTTATTTGATTTTTCATGTCCATTAATATTTGTTTTATATAGTTGGGTGCACTGGTATTTGTTGCATATATATTTATGATTGTTGTCTCTTCCTCTTGGATTGTTCCCTTTACAAGGATGTAGTGACCTTCTTTATCTCTCTGAATCATTCTTGGCTTGAAATTTACTTTGTCTGCAGAAAGAATAGCTACCACTGCTTTTTTCTGGGTTCCTGTTGCATGGAGTATTGTTTTCCTTTGACTTTGAGTCTATGAATTTCTTTTTGAATTAAATGTGTTTCTTGTATACAGCATATTGTTGGATCTTGTTTCTTGATCCAATTTGCCAGTCTGTGCTTTTTGATTGGTGAATTGAGACCATTAACATTGATGGTTAAAACTGATGTGGATTGACTTATCTTTGTCATGTTATTTTCTTGTTGTTGGCTCTCCCTCTTTTTATTTTTTTTTCCCTCCCTCTCTTTAATTATTTGCTCTGCCTGGTGGATTCCTTCTGTTGGGATTTCTGGAGTTGTAGTCCTTCTTATCTCTTTCTAGAATGTCCTTCAAAACATTTTGGAGTGCTGGTTTGGTGGTTATAAATTTTCTCAGATGTTCTTTGTCACGGAAGTATTTTATCTCTCTGTCAGTTTTGAAAGATAGTTTTGTGGGGTACATCAGTCTGGGTTGAAGGTTATTTTCCTTTAGAACTTGAAATACATCATTCCAAGCTCTCCTTGACTTGAGGGTTTATGCTGAAAAGTCCACTGTGATTCTGGTGGGCTTTCCTTTATAGGTGATTTGTTTCTTTTCTCTAACAGCTTTTAAGAGTCTACTCTTATGTTGAATTTCTGGAATCTTCACTATGATATGCCTGGCTGAAGATTTTTTTTTTTTTTTTGATTGTGGCTAATTGGAGTTCTATAAGCCTCACTTATCTGAATGTCAAATTCTTTTTCTCTACCAGGGAAATTTTCTGTGATAATGTCTGTGAACAGTGTTCTGATGTCATTTATGCTATCTCCTGCTTTATCATTGACTCCAATCAATCTTAATTTGTTCTTCTTTGCATCATCTAGCAGCTGCTGGATTGATTTTTCATTGTCCCTTGCTATTTTTAAGAATTCTTTCTTTTCATGATCACTAATTGCAAGCCTGTCTTCTATATCTGAGATCCTGTCCTCACATTGGCTTAATCTGCTACAAATACTCTCAATGGAATTTTTGTTCTCCTGGATATCTGCTTGAATCTGCTTTATGGAGTCCATTTCTTTCCTATGCTGAGCATTCATGGCTTCCATCATTCTCTCAAGCTCGTCTATTTTTTTGTCTGTGTCTGCTCTAGCGTCCTTAAGCATGGTCTTCATTGTGGACATTATCTCTGTAGTTATCTGGGAAATTATTTGTGATTTAAATTTTTCCAGAGCCTCCTTCAACTGCTTTGTTGTTACCACTTCAGAGATGTCAGGTGGGTGGCTTTCGGTTTGTCCCACCTCACTGCCCCCTGGGTTTGCCTTTAGTGAACTGGATGTGTGGGGTTGCATCTTGTTTAAGTGTTGTCTCATTTTCTTTTCTTTCTTTAGTTTAATTCCTGGGGTGCTGTTTGTAAATTGCCTATGGTAGGTTGCTTTTTTTTTTTTTTGTGGGTACCGGGGTGAACATCAGGACCTCGCATGCCAGTAGGCGCCCGTGCCACTGAGTGATATCACCGGCCCTTTTTTCATATGTGGGTTCCGGAAGTCAAACTCAGGCCCTCGCGCTTGCCAGGCAGGCACTTACGCCGCTGAGCCATCTCACCGGCCCTATGGTAGGTTGCTTTATTGCTAGTATTTCAAACTCTTAAGAGATGGCTACTTCTCTGAGGTATCTTCCTGTTGTAGCTTATTTTTGGGTTTTGAGCCTGCTGCAAGATCCTACCGCTTCAATTTGTTGCAGATAAGAAGTTGCTGCCTGTTTGGCCCAGTCCTTGGTTCTTTGATACTGTGCCACAGTATTTTCTGTGATCCTTAGACAATCTCAGTCTGGGAATACCAGGAAGAAAAGTGCCAGTCAGTGTGTCCTTGGCTGGTGCTTCTCTGTACCGCAGAGTCTCACGTTCCTCCGCAGAGGTCCCCACTGGAGCCATGGATGGAGTGGCAGCCACCCTGAATTCTGAGCTCAGCTGCTGGCCCCCCACAGTGGCGCCTGGCTAGTCGCTCTCTTGGGCGCCTCACGGCTGGGCATCAGCACTCACCACCAGTTAGTGTGTCCTTCAGGGCCGCTGCTTCTCTGTACTACAGCACCTCTTGTTCCTTTGCAGAGGTCCCTTCTGGAGCCATGGATGGAGTGGCAGCTGCCCTAAGTTTCAAGTTCAGCTGCTCTCCCCCCCCCACAGTGGCGCCCAGCTAGTCACGCTCTCACACGGGACAGCTGGGTGTCAGCACTCACTGCCAGCCAGTGTGTCCTTCACAGCCGCTGCTTCTCTGCACCGCTGCTTCTCACATTCCTCCGCAGAGGCCCCCGGGGGCACCGGCAGTTACCGCATGTCCGCAGATTTGAACCACTTCTGTCGCATTGGGATTCCCGACACAGGGAAAAGGTGCCGGTGGCCACCTTGTTCTTCTTTGTTGGGGTTTCTCTCTTCACTTTCTCCGTGGGCCCCAAACTGCACTTCAGATCTTTCCTGAGACCATGGGAGCCACTTCCCTCTTTCTTGTCCTCCTCCAGTCACTATATTCCAGTGTCCAAATGGCGACTTTTGGAGAGGTTTACTGCCTGCTTCTTACAGACCCGCCATCTTTTTCCGGAAGTTCAAGTCATTGATTCTTTATATTTTTTTAGTCTCAATTTTATGAATTTCTGCTCTGATTTTTGTAATTTCCTTCTTTGCACTAGCTTTGGATTTGGATTGTTCTCATTTTTCTAGAAACTTGAGATGCATAATTAGGTTGTCTATCTGAGCTCTTTCTGTTTTTGTGATGTAGAAATTCACCACTATAAACTTCCCTCTTAAGACTACTTTCGGGCTGGTGAGACGGCTCAGCAGCGTAAGCGCCTGCCTGGCAAGCGCGAGGGCCCAAGTTTGACTCCTGGAACCCACATACAATAAAAGGGCCAGTGATATCGCTCAGTGGCACGGGTGCCTGCTGGTGCGCGAGGTCCTGAGGTTGACCACCGGTACCCACAAAAAAAAAAAAAAAAAAACCTTCATCCATTTTTTACCTAGCTTTTACATGGCTTAATCTTATACTGAGTAATATTTTTCTCCAAAAGGTATTTGTACATTCTCTAATGCTTGAGTTTGTTAATACATGAGAATGTTTACTTGTTGTCTTTAAAAAAAATAAAATAAAATAAAATAATTTAAAAAAAAGACTACTTTCATTGTGCCCCATAGGTTCTTGTATGTTGTAGTGGCATTATTGCTTGATTATAGGAACTGTCTAATTTCTTCCTTGGTTTCTTCTTGAATCATTGATTATTCAAGTGGGTATTATTCATTTCCATGAGTTTGCATAATTTCTGTGGTTTCTTTTGCCACTGAGTTCTAGTTTCATTGGACTGTGATCTAATAATATGCATGGAATTATCTCAATTCTTTTGCATTTACTTAAGCATGCTTTATGGGCTAGTATGTGATCTATTTTGGAGAAAGTCCCATGTGCTGCTGAAAAGAATGTATATTCTGTTTCTTTTGCATGAAACAATTTATGGATAGCTACTAAGTCCATTTATTCAAAGGTTTCATTAAACTCTGATTTTCTTTGTTGACTTTTTGTCTAGTTGATCTGTCCATTTGCGGTAGTGAGGTATTGAGGTCCCTCATTGCAATAGTATTGGTGTTTATCTGATTTTTCAAGTCCATAATTGTTTTTTATGTAATTGGGTGCACCACTATGTGGTGCATATATGTTTATAATTGCTATCTTTTTCTGTTGAACTCTTATGTAGTGACCTTCTTTGTCTTGTCTGATCAGTCTTGGTTTGAAATCTGATTCTGAAATTAGAATAGCTACTCCTGCTTTATATGGGTTCTTGTTGCATGGAATATTATTTCCTATCCTTTGATTTTTAATCTGTGACTTTCTTTTTCAATTAAATGTGTTTCTTGTAACACTGCATACCATTGAGTTTTGTTTTGTGATCCATTCTGCCAATCTGTGTCTTTTTTTTTTTTTTTTTTTTGTGGGTACCAGGGGTTGACCTCAGGACCTCGCATGCCAGCAGACGCCCAAGCTGCTGAGCGATATCACCAGCCCTTTTTTCTTATGTGGGTTCCGGGAGTCAAATTCGGGCCCTTGTGCTTGCCAGGCAGGTGCGTACGCCACTGAGCCATCTCACCGGCCCAATCTGTGTCTTTTGATTGGGGAATTGAGACCATTCACACTGAGAGGTATTGACTTATTTCTGTCGTTGCATATTTTCCTGTTGCTGATTTCTTCAGTGTTTTTCCACTTTTGCTTACCTGCTCATCCTGCCAGGTGTATTCATTCTTTTTGACTAGTTGTCATTGTTTGTTTCATTGTGTCTTGCTAGGATATCCTTGAGAATTTTTTGTTATGCTAGTTTGGTGGTCATAAATTACTTGAGGTGCTTCCTGTCATGGAAAGACCTTATTTTTCTGTTGATATTAAAGGAAAGTTTTGCAGGATAGATAAATTGGGATTGGAAGTTTTTATCTTTTAGGACTTGAAACATTTTGCTGCAAGGTTTGTGCAGAAAAGTCTGCTGTAGTTCCAATGGGTTTAGCTTTATATGTGATTCATTCCATTTCTCTAACAGCTTTTAAGAATTTGTCCCTGTGATTGACTTCTGCTACCTTGAATATAAGATGGTACAGGGAGATTATCTTTTGGCTGTGGCTATTTGGGGCTCCCTACACCTTACTTATCTGTCTATTTCTTTCCCTATACTTGGGAAGATTTCTGTCATTATTTCTGTGGATAGGTTTTATATGCCATTTGTGTTGTCTTCTGATTTTTCATGTATTCCAATTATTCTTAGTCTTTTTCACATCATTTAGCAGTTGCTGGATCCATTTATCATATTCTCTTGTTGCTTTTAAGGTGTCTTTGAGTAGCTAGACTTTGAAGGCATCATCATCTTCTAATTCTGAAATTCTGTCCTCATACTGGTCACTTCTGTTGCCCATACTTTAAATATAGTTTTCTGGTTTTTGTTTTTGTCTTTTTGAACAGAGTTTTGCTATGCATTCCAGACTGGCCTTGAACTCACTTTGTAGCCCAGGATGGTCTCCAATTCACAGTGATCCTCCTGCCTCAGCCTCCTGAGAGCTGGGATTACAGGCGTGTGCCACCACACCTGGCTTGATATAGTTTTTAATCTCCTGGATTTCTGACTGAAACCTTTTCATGGACTCTTTCTTTGCTAAAATTGTCATGTTTTGTATTGTTTTATTTAGCTCATCTGGCTTTTTATTTGTGTCTTCTGAAAGCCCCTGGATCATTTTGGTTATTACTTCCATTATCTGTTTAATTATATCATCTCTGATGCTACAGAGTACCTCCTTGATTTCTTTTCTAATCTCCTCTGTTATTCTGTAGGGTAATTTGAACATGTGGCTTATGCTATTCTGCCCCTCAGTGAACACTGGATTGGCTTCAGGGGAGTCTGGAGTTTTAGGGGGCATTTTGTTGCCCTGTCTTCTCATGTTTCTATAGTTTTTTGTTTGTTTTGTTTTGTTTTATTCTGTTTTATGCTGAGCTTTGTGAATACTTATAGTGTAAGACTATTGTTAGTATAGAGATCTCTTTAATTGCTTTTCAGTGATGTACTTTGGGCATGGCTAACTATTGTCTTTTGCCTCAGCCCCAAATTCTGACCACCTTGGTTAATTTGCAAGGGGAGAAGACAGTGTAATTAGCCCAACACTGAGTTCTCTGGGAATGCACTCTGGTATTGTTAATGTCACAAATGTAATCTGAGTGTTGGCTTGCAGGGAAATAGCAACAATTGTGCAACCATGCTAATATCAAATGAATCAACTACAGTAATATTATCCAAGACAAACTGGATATTAACATACCATAAGAACCAATGATGTACCACCCTTAACCCTGGAAAGAAATCCACAATTATGGTATAAACATTAAGACAACCCAGATATTGACTTACAACTAATATGTACCATTCCACTAATGGTAGAAAAGAATTCAACAGTAATTTTATAGAGTTAACAATCAAAAGATTAATAAAGCTTTATGGTTATACAGTGGTACCTCAGTACATGAACTTAATTTGTTTAACAATGTTGGGTAAGATGGCCACATTTGTGTTTGTGTGGGGAAGATGCCTGTGTTGTGTTTGTCAACTGACGTGGCATTTATGAACAGAAGCAAAATTTTGTTGAATGCTTTTGTTTGAGAACCAAATTTGTTTGTGAACAGAAGCAAACATGAACTGAGGTATTGCTGTGCTATTAAAGATATAGGGTTTGGAAATGGAGGGATGCAAGAGGAAAATTTTGGAACCTTAAGCTAGGTGATATGAGGAGAGAGAAGTGGTACAAAGAATTCTATTGGGGAGTAGAAGGATGTTTATAAAATTAGGTAAAGCTAAGAGAAAAAACTGATGAGAAATAAAAAAGAAAAGAAAAAGAGGGAGAAGAAAAATTATGTGGAGTAAAAATAAGAGAAAAACTAACAGGAGAAAACAAAAGAGAGAATAGGAAGAAATAAAGAAAGAAAAGAAGCAAGGAAGAGGGACAAAGAAAAATTCCCTACAACCCAATAAACTGGTGAAGAAAGGAGGAAAAGAGAGAAATATAAAAAAAAATACAAAAAAACCCTCCACAAAACCTAAAAACAACACACACAAAAATACAAAAACCAAACACTAACAAAAAGCAAACAAGGGGGCTGGTGAGATGGCTCAGTGGCATAAGTGCCTACCTGGCAAGCACAAGGGCCCGAGTTTGACTCCCGGAACCCACATACAAAAAAAGGGCTGGTGATATCGCTCAGTGGCATGGGCGCCTGCTGGCACACGAGGTCCTGAGGTCAACACCCGGTATCCCCCCCAAAAAAATAATAATAAGTTTCTCTGTAATTTCATATGTGTGGTTTTCTTCCAAGATCTACAATTTTAGGGCAGTGTCCAAGTCAAGACATGTCCTTGCTCACACTGGTCAATAAAGAAGGCAGTCAGTGTTAGGTAAACAGTGGTGGTGCAGTAAAGAACACAGCCAGCCCGAATTTGGAGTTCTGGGCGGGACTTCCTGGAATAGCTCTAAAGGACAGTCTGAGTCCAGTTTGTTGCTGTTATGTTTGTTTTGTTTTTGTTTTTGTTTTTTGATACAGGGTTCCACTATGTAGTTGAAGCTGGCCTGGAACTCACTATGTGCTAAGTTTGGCCTGGAACTCATGGAAATTCTCCTGCCTCAGCCTTTCAAGGCTGGGATTACAGGCATGTGCCACCACGCCCGGCTCTGAGTCCAGTTTATCGGGGTAGGTCTTTTATGGATAAAGTGAGGGGGGTTAATGGGACGGGCTTAGGTAGAATGAGGTGAAGCAGGGTGTGAGAATGGGAAGGAGGAATAGCTGGGTAAGTGGCCACAGTAACAGCTAATGATCTGTTGTGGGAGCACTGTGACCTAGCAGGTGGAGCAGGTGTGCTGTGTCCTAGCACAGCAGGCATTGTTCCCTGGGCTCAGGTGGCTAGGAATCAGCCATTCCAGGAACTTGGGTGGCTGAGGGGGTGCAGACAGGGGTCAAATCTATCAGTCAGACCCCACATTTGTGATGAATGCAGGCACCAGCAGGCAGTAGAATTAGGATGAGGGAGCCAATTCTGCGACTTTCAAATCCAGATCAATTCAGGCTGAGCTTGGCCTCTGGCCATAGGAATGGGGCCCATGTCCTTTAGCTTAAACTGAAGGGGCCTCTTTCCAGCATGACCTCAGCTCCCTGACCATGGCTGTCTCTCATGGCTATCCCTCCCCAGTCACTATGGGAATATAACACTGGGAGCCCTGAACTGAGGCCATCCTGTGGCTACTCTGAGTCCCCATTTCAATCAACCCATCCGTGCAAGCACCCTCCAGGGGCTATGGTGTACACTTGAACTGGAGTCACTCACCAGCAGCTCATAGCACCCGCCCATCTGTTCCTCTGCCTAGTTTCTCCCTGAAGCCCTCTGGAGTTTCTCCCTTTCACTTTGTCTCCCTAGATTTGATCTTCCTTTCTTGCAAGCCAAGAGCTGGGAGCCAGGAAGAAAGTGCAAATTGTCCCTTCCCTTTTCTGTGTTGTGTTCTGTCTCTTCAGTTTCTCTGAAGGTTTTAATTTTCAGGTCCTTCCTAGTTCCTAGGTATCTACTTCCCTCTTTTTTTCTTCCCCAGTTTGTTACTTTCCAGTGTCTGGATTCCAAATCTTGGAGAGGTGGAGTTGTTGCTTACCACTACCTCATTTTCCTAAAAGTTTCTTAACATTCTTTTTAATATCCATACTAAATCTTTGGAATTAGTATGCATTGTGCATTTTACATTACAGCACAGCTCAGTTCAGTGTAACTACACAAACTGTATATAGCCCTAGGAGATTAGTGGTACTGTACTAGATCACGCAGGACAATTCAGATATTTTCAGGGTTCAAATCTTCTCATTCCCCTTCTTCCCGCTCCGTCCTGCTCAACCTGCTCGGCATCACCTTGCTGACCTATTTTGACTGGGTCACCTTTCTCTCCAAATGCTGCCCTCTGCCAGAGCTCACTTCCCTCTCTGCAGCCAGGACCTTGGATCTCACAGCTGACCTTCTCTCCCCTCCCCTGAGACTTCTCCCCCGTTTGCCACTTCTGCAACCCTGAAAGCCCCCAGCTCTCTTCACATCCCTGCTACCACACAGCTAGAACAAACAGGGTCTTACCCATCTGTGGCCTAAGCTCAACTGCCCTATCCCCAGTTTAGCTGCCCATTGGGTCACTTATCAGCCCTCAGAGCTGATTCTCCTACCCTTTCTGGTGTCAGGGGACCCCACACTTCCCCTCTCCCCATTCTCACCCACTTACCTTTCATTCTGCCAATAGCTCTGCAAGGGAAGAGAAGCCATGTGACCTGAGCTCCGTAAACAATCTCACGTCCACCAAAATCTCACCAGAGCTTCTGCTCCTTCTCCTCGGCACAGAGGAAGGTGTGCTTCCATGAGTCGAAGCTGATCCCTCCACCTATCTCTCAGTTCTGTCACCTACCGCCTCTGAGCCTCCTCAGTTCTCTTCTGTCTCCATGCTCCGCCTCGTTCCTTCTCTTCATTCATGCTCTCAAATTTCTCCTACTCTGAACCACACACCTCCTTCAGCTCTGTCTGTGGTCTACCTCTTGCTGTCTGCTGTGTTTTCCCCAGTGGAGCTTCCTGCATGTCGTCTGTGCTCTCTGGCTGCATCTTTCACTTCCAAATCAATCTCTCGCTCGCTGCGTCAGGCTTCTGTTCCCACCACGCCACCAAACTGTCTTGACAGCATCCCCCTCTTGGTCCTTTTCTCAGTCACGTATCTTTTCCTTGAAGAATGGGCAAAGTTGACGTCTTGCCTCAGAATCACTAGGGTGCTTGTTCTACAATGGCAGATCCCTGGCATGGTAGGGTTGTAATTTGGTATACTGACTAGTGTGGTAACCTTCCTAAGCCCACCCCACACTAAAAGTAGACCACCAGGGCTAAACCTCATCAGATAGCAAGGCCTTATCACCTTGAAGAACTAGCACAGTTAAATGCAAGACTCAGTCATTTTTGGCTTTTGTGGCTAGGAGAGCTTTGTCAATTCATTGCATTTGAATTACAACAGGACTTCAAACAAGGGAAATTCAGACATGCATGCATGATTTTAAGGGTACCCGTTTTGAGATCCTCAACTTCTTTCCAATATGAACCTAAGAATACACTTGTGTTGAAGGTTTCATTCTTTCCCAACTTTACGAGAGAGAGAGAGAGAGAGCAAACTTTACTCTTTGCAGATATTCCTAGGATGCATTGCTCCAGGATGTTACATAAGAGTAAAACTGGTGTCAGTAAAGCCCTGTTTCATCAAGATACCAATCACTTAAGGAAGAGTTTCCTTAAGTTATTACCTTACAGTGTTTCTGTTAAGGTGCGAAGGCTGGTGTTAAAAACTGGGATATTTTCTTCCTAACTGGGTTGTTCAGAAATGCAGTAATACCATAGAATGATGATATATTTTTAAGAGCTTTTGGAGAAAGAATTCACACACCATACAATTCACTCATGTGAAGCAAGCAACTCAATGGCTTTTGGTATATTCATTCACTGAGCTGTGCAATCATTATCACAATCAATTTTAGCATATTGTCATTACGTCAAAAAGAAACCTTCATCCCTGGCCTGTCACTGTGTGAACTTCTCAGTCCTACGCAGCCACTAAGCTACTTTTTGTCATTATGGATTTCCCTATTTTGGACATTTCATGAAAATGGAATCATATTGCTTCTTTCACCTAGTATAATGCTTTTAAGCATTATGATAGATATTTGGGTTACTTATACCGTTTGGTCATTATAAATAATGGTGCTATGAACATTAATGTACAAGTTTCTTGTGGATATATGGCTTCATTTCTCTTGGATAATGTACATAGGAGTGGAATTGCTGGATCGTATAGTAATTCTTATGTTTAATACTTCAGGAACTGCCAGACTTGTTTTCCAAAGCAACTGCATCATTTTACATTCCTACCAGCAATGTATGAGGGTTCCAATGTCTCCACATCGTCACTGACATTTAGTATCTGTCTTTCTAAATACAGCCGTCCTGGGGCTGCGAAATGGCATCTCACTGTGGCCTTGATTTGCACTTCCCTGATGGCTAATGGTGATGAGCATCTTTTTCTGGGCTTATTGGATGATAGTTTTTTTAATAATGCTGCATCTTCCATGCTCTGGTATTACCAGAGAAAGCATTATTTCTGAGAAAGTGTTCTGCAAAAACAAAAACAAAGACAGCACAACATGAAAACACAATGCTATGATGCTTTATCAGAGTACAGAATGGTGGCAAATCTCCCAGGCCTTCCCTATCTATTGATCTCTCGAATATTCCTGATTTGAGAATATGCTAGAAAATATCTATGTTGTTGCATCTAGATATTCCTTCCATTTAATTTCTTTATACTATTCTGTCATATAAATATATCATTTTATTAATTATGCTCCTTCTGATGGACATGTTGGTTATATCCAGCTTGGGCAATTACAAACAATGTGACTTTTTGTTTTGTTTTGTTTTGTTTTATTTGAGACAGGGTCTTCCTATGTAATTCATGCTGGCCTTGAACTCACTTATGTAGCCCAGGCTGGCCTCGAACTCACAGCAATCCTCCTGCCTCAGCCTCCAGAGTGCTGGGATTACAGGCATGCACCACCATGCCTTGCTTAACAATGTGATTTTTTAAAGTAGCTGAGTGCACATGTACTCCTATTTATCTAAGTTATACACCATAAGTTGAATTGCTGTGTTGTTGCTACAATGCTGAACTATTTTGCAAAGTGAGTGTTCCAATTTATATGGTCATTAGCAGTATATGAAAATTCCTTTTGCTCTGATGCTTGCCAAAACTTGGTATTGTCTGACATTTCAACTATTTCTTTTTTTTTTTTTTTGTAGGTACCGGGGGTCATCCTCAGGACCTCGCACGCCAGCAGGCGCCCATGCCGCTGAGCGATATCACCGGCCCTTTTTTCGTATGTGGGTTCTGGGAGTCAAACTCAGGACCTTGCACTTGCCAGGCAGGCGCTTATGCTGCTGAGTCATCTCACCGGCCCAACATTTCAACTATTTCTAATATAATTTAAAGTAATATGTCAATGTGGTTTTCATTTGCATTGTTTGCTAATTAAAGTAAGCTCCTTATCATGTTTATTAGTCATCAGAATTTTTTTTGGAAGTCTGTTTCGTCACTCCAATTGGTTGTCTCTTTTTTCCTTTTTTGTTTGTAGGATTTAATATAGTCTGGATGTGAAGTCTTTATCAGTTACACATTGTAGGTATCTTCTCTTGCTATGGCTTCCTCTTTACTTTTAGTGGCATATTCTAATCTGATTTGTTGTTGTTGTTGTTATTGTTATTACTGCTTTTTTGATGCTTGAAGACATCCTTGTCTATTCTGAGTCTGTCATCAGGAATCCAGGTCCTAACACTGAAAGAAACTGGTGACACAGATCAATTCTTTGTGTGTTTGATGAAAGATTTCAGACAAGACACGTAGGCCATCCTACAGAGTACAGGTAGAGTTAACTGCAAAATAATAGATTTTCAGAGAAGGAAAGAGAATATACCTTCAAGCACGAAGGTAGGCAAAGGCTAAGATGGCAACTGCACTGAACGAGGCCTCAGTTGCATTTCTATGATTAACTGGGTCTGTCCAGGAACATCCTTTCCTTCTGCCAAGGTCCTTGCTCCTTTACAGGGAAAATGGGCTGTGTTGAGCTATTAGGTCCTTGTTTACTCCCTAGACGGGTGGTTTCCCTTTAGTTTGTTTCGAGACCTTCGTGTTTTTCCAATCCCTCAGCTACAGTCTGGACTTTGTGCGGCCCCGGACCTTACCAGTGGCTCAGAGGTTATATTCTCCGAGCTAAACTTTGAAACCACAAGTTTGCGTGGATTTTGTCTATAGGTAATGATTAAGAAAGTGAAGGAAAAAGGCAAAAAACACCACATCTTCTTTGCTTTTCAAGTAGCCCCCAGCCTCCTGTCTCCAGTCCTGCTAGGTCCTGGAGTATTTCTTCATATTATCTTCAAAACTTTTGCTGTTTTTCCTTTTATATTTAGGTCCACAATCTGCATGGAATTGATTTTTGTCTATGGCACAAAGTAGGATCCAATTTCTTTGTTTATCCTCATAGCTATTCAGTCCTCCCAGTCCTCACTTCTCTGCAGTGCCGCCCACGTTGCAGATCGTTTGTCCACGCATGCGTGGAGGCGCTCGTGAGCTCTCTCACTCCACAGGCTTGACCCTCCCCCAATATCGCAGGCTCCGTAACTACAGTTATCATAGTCTATGTACTTTACAGTTAGGGTAACACCTAGTTCTAAAAATTATCCACAAAAATACTGTTGGTTTATGATTTTGGTTGTGATTATGAATTTATAGATCAATTCAGGGAAAATTGATATGTTTACAATATCGTGATATGTATTGAATGTTATCAAAACACTATAGCTTTGTGCTATATAGTCATACTTTGGTACTTGACTGCTTTGAAATCTATTAAGTTTGGTACAGTACTTGAGTCGTTTTTACAAAAAAATTAAGTCCTGGTATTCACCTTTGTTTGATACTGGACACACCGCTAGGATTTGTCAGTCATTTGTACCTTTTCCAGCCAAAAGTATGTGTTGGGTATTTATCATGCCTCCCAGAACCAATTAACAATGAGTATCAAGGTATCACTGTATTTTGAAGTCAGGTAGTTTGATGCCTCCAACTTTGTTCTTTTTACTCCTGATTCACTCCAGGTGGCTTTAACTAGTAAATGTCTTTTGCTGATCTGTATGAATTTTAGAACTTTCTTTCTTTTGTGGTAGTGGGAATTGAAGCCAGGATCTTGCACATGCTAGGTAAGCACTCTGCCACTGAGCTATTTCACCAGTCCTTTTTTTGAACCAGGGTCTTAAATTGCCCAGACTGACCTTAAACTTGTGTTTCTCCTGCTTCAGCCTCTCAAGTATATATATTCCATATGTATTTCTGTGGAGAGTATCATTTCTATTGTAATAGGGATTGTATTGTATCTATAGATTGCTTTGGATAGTGTGGACATTTTAACATTGTTAATTTTTTCAATTCATGAATACAGGATATCTTTCCAATCCTTTGAGTTTTCCTCAGTTTTTTCATCAGTGTTTTATAGCTTTCATTTGTAGAGATCTCTCCCTTTTGTTAAATTTTTTCCCAATTTTTGGGAGGCTGAGGCAGGAGAATTGCCACGAGTTCAAGGCCAGCCTGGGCTACACTGTGAGTTCAAGGCCAGCCTGAACTACATAGTAAAACCCTGTCTCAAAAAACCAAAAACAAACAAACAAACAAACAAATAAATAAATAATTCTTAGGTATTTTTGGTAGATAATTTAAACAGGATTGTTTCCATGATTTTTTTTGCATGTTGAATTTTTTTTTTTTTTTTAATGTGGGTACTGGGAGTCGACCTCAGGACCTTGCACTTGCCAGCAAGTGCTTGCGCCGCTGAGTGATATCACCGGCCTTTTTTTTCCTTTATGTGGGTTCCAGGAGTCGAACTTAGGACCTTGCGCTTTCTGAGCAGGTGCTTATGCCACTGAGCTACCTCACCGGCCCTGCATGTTGGTTTTATATCCTGCAGCTTTATTGAATTTGTTCATTCTGACAGGTTTTTTTTGTTTTTTTTTTTTTTTTTTTGGTAGAATTTTCTCTGTCTGAGCTAATACATCTAAAAACAGGGACAGTATAACTTCCTCTTTTCCAGGTTGGGTGCCTTTACTTTTCATTGTGGTTTTTAAAATATTTAGAATGGTAATATCTTCTCTATTATTACATAATGCTTGTTCATCCTTGGATTTTGCTTGGAGTCCACTTTGTCTGATTTAGTGTTTGCATGACATATCTTTTTCTATCCTTTCACTTTTAACCTACAATGAGGTATATGAAAAAATACATTTGTCCCATCCTTGTTATTCCTAACAGGCTCTGTTTTTTTTTTAACTGTTGTATTTAAAGAAGTTAAATTTAATGTAATTATTATTTTTGTATTTAAATCTACCATTTTGTTTTCTATTTTCTTCTTTTTCATTCCTCTACCTCCTTTATTGCCTTTCTTTGAGTTATTTAAATATTCTTTAGTATTCAATTTTAATTTAGTGTGCTTTGACTATATCTCTGCATAAAGTTTTGGTTGTTGCTCTAGGAATTACAATATATGTACTGAACTTTTCTTAGTCTATTTAGAATTAAAATCCCACTGAAGTGGAATATAAAAGCCTAAGCCATCTACACGGGGTTGATCAAACTATACTGTGAATACTTAAATTAAAATTTTTATTACAGTAAAAGACATGTTACCGTTGATCCTCCTCAAAACACACCCCCCTTGGGTCAGTGATATGGCTCAGCGGCATAAGCGCCTGCCTGGCAAGTGCGAGGTCCCAAGTTCGACTCCCGGAACCCACATAAAGGAAAAAAGGGTCAGTGATATCGCTCAGCGGCACAAGTGCCTGCTGGCAAGCGTGAGGTCCTGAGTTCGACTCCTGGTACCCACATTAAAAAAAAAAAACCTTGCTTCAAATATACTTATCATTCTTGTCACATTCTGAAGCAGTCCAGGCAGTTCTCTTTTTTGTCTTTGGGAGATATGATCAAAAATACACTGCTGCTGAGTGCCCTCCAGTGTAGAGGCAGATCCATAAAAGATTATAGTGTCTCCCCTCCACTTTATTCACCTGACCTGGCAGTGTGCAACCTAGCGCTCTTCCCAAACTCAAAATGACCATGAAAGGTAAACATTTTGAACCAATTCAGGATATCAAGGCAGCCACAGCACAATTAAAGGAGACTTCTAAAAAGGAGACTTCCCCAGAAAGTGGCAAGAATGGTGGGATAAGTGTTTGAAGCAAGAGGGGTGTTTTGAGGGGGAGTAATGGCAACTTGTCTTTTACTGTAATAATTTTTAAAAATTTAAACATTCACTGTATTTGTGGATCACACCTCGTAGATCACTTTCCCCTCTCCCTTTCATATTATAGTTGTTTTATATATTTACATCTACATATATTGAAAACCACATCAAGCTGAGCATAGTGGCACATGGCTGTACTCCCAGCACCCTAGAGGCTGAGACAGGCAGATCACAAGTTCGAGCCCACCCCGGGTAACTGAGCAACTTAGTAAGACTTTATCTCAAAATTTTAAAGAATGAAAAAGGCTAGGTATGTAACTCAGTGCAAAGACCCTAGGTTCAATCCCCAGTACTGTAAAAAAGAAAAAACATCAGGCACTACACATGCACACGCACACACACACACACATACACACACATTGCCTCCAAGCATCAGGCATATTCTAACACACTCAAGAGGAAAACACTAGTGTCATGTATTACTCATACTTCCCATATCCTGTTTCTGCTGTTTTTCCTTCACTCCTGATGTTTCAGGTTTCCTTTTGGTGTCATTTCCTTTGTCTCTGAAAAACTTCCTTTGGTAATTCTTCTAGAGGATGCCTGCCATGAATTTTCTTATTTTTCCTTCCTCAGAGAATGTCTTTATTTCATCTTTATTTCTGAAAGATATTTTCACTGGATATAAAATTCTGGGTTTATAGTTCTTTTTCCCAACATCTTAAAAATATGTCACCTCTTTTTGGACTTCATGGTTTCTGCTGAGAATTCAACAATCAAAATCATTGTTCTTCTGTCAGTAAATATTCTTTTATCCTGGTTGCTTTGAAGATTTTTTTTTTCTAGTTTTTGGCAAGGGTGTATGTGTGTGTGTGTACACACACATTTAGTTATATTTTAACAAAGCAACATGTACACTTGTACACTTTTAAGCTTTAAAACTGAGTATTATCTTTCCTTTCCAGTGTGAAGACAATAAAAATTTTTTTTAAATAAATGAACAAAATTACAATAGAAAATGTCAATTCCAAATAAGATCCTACCGGTTCTGCTAATTCTCCCATCAAGTGGCAGGGCTCACGAGAATTTTATTTTTAAAGTATCATCTTAAACTGCAAGTCAGCAATTTTATTAATGATGGGTCTGGATACAGACATATCTTGATCTTGTTTGGGGTTCACCGAGCTTTTTGAGTCTGTAGGTTTATGTCTAAGTGTTCACATGATATTATTCCAAATATTTTTTCAGTTCTGCACTCCTCTCCTTCTGAAGTCTGATGAAACAAGTGTTGGGCTTATTGTTTCACAGAACTTTGGGGATTTTTTCAGGGTGTTTTTTTTCTTCAATCTTTCACCCCTACTCTTGTTCAGACTAATTTCTATTGGTCTAGCTTCATGTTCGTTGACTTCGTTGATGCCATTCTTCTTTTGTGTCTACCCATTTCTCTCTTTCTCAGTTCTAATATTTCCATTTTGTGATTCTTTATATTTTCTATTTCTTTACTGAAATTTTCTAGTTTCCATTTGTTCCAAAGGTGCTTGTAGCCGGGCAGGATGGCGCACACCCGAAATCCCAGCACTTGGGAGGCTGGGCAGGAGGATCTCTGTGAGTTCAAAGCCAGCCTGGGATACATAGTGAGTACAAGGCCAGCCTGAACAACATAGCAAGACCCTTTCTCAAAAAAAAAGCAAAAAAACTGCTTGCAATTAGAGGAGGGTTTTGTTTTGTTTTGTTTTGTTTTTTGCTACGTGTTCTCTTTAATTGAGGGATTATTTGGTGAATTTTAAGTACGTGAAATGTGCATTTTAAAATATATGTTTCTACAGTATATAGGTTTACAGCAGTAAAGCTACCATCCACATCAAGATACTGAACACTGACCTTACATATGAATGCCATGTTACTTACCACATGTCTCTTAAATGTGAAATATCTTGTAATATCCTTATTTCTGTCCATTAAAATTTTGCTGTTAGAGAAGTTTTACGATAGCTGCTTTAATGACTTTGCTGGTAATTCTGATATCTGAATCGTTTCAGCATTGACATGTGTTTCCAGTCTTTTTACTGGTGAGTTGAGATTCTCCTGGTTCTTCACAAGCCAATAATTTGCAGGTTTTATCTTAAACATTTATGCTATAAGTTACTGAGTCTTGCTTAAACCGTATAAAGAATGTTGCTGTTCTTGTTTTAGAACGCAGTTGACCAAATCAGGTTTCAGGCTGTAAGATCCTTCTGTGGGCCTTGGTTAGAATTGCATTTCAGTTTTCCAAGACGGATAGTACACGCTGGGATCTGGTCCCTGTTCGCCACCCAGTGGCCAGTCTTGTACCTGGATGAGGGTAAATTCAGTTCTGTCTTTTATATGCTGATAGGTGCACAGCAACTTCAGCACAACTCAGAGCTGAGCCTAGGAGTTTGTGAACAATTTCATAGGGTTACTTTCTCAACTTCCTCCTCTCCATGATCTCTCATACTATTTAATTTCCTAGGATACTTTCTGGTTCTTCAGCTAGAAAGCTAGAGCTTTACTTAAGCCACTCTCCCAAGCACTTCCATGGTCATGTCCATGTCAGGCCAAGTGGAGATGAATGGATAAAAGTAGTAACCTCAGTGCCAGTTCAGTGCTACATAGTATGGTCTTCTTCCCCAACTCCTCTGCCACTATTTACTTTTCAGTCCTCAAATAGATCTGTTCCATTCCTTCTGCGTAGGTTTTGTAGCTGCATTAAGTGAGAAAACACAAGAGGCGTGTACTTGCGTCATCTTACTCCCTCATGGTTTTTCTGACAATATTTTGAGCTTGCAAATTTTCTTTCTTTGAGTATCTTTGTGATTTTTATCAAGATGATGCTAATCTTATGAGCTGAGGAATGTATGTCCTTTAAAAAATTCCCTGGGCTGGGCGTGGTGGTTTACACCTGTGAGTTTGAGGCCAGCATGGGCTACAAAGTGAGTTCAAGGCCAGCCTGAACTGCATAGTGAGACCCTGTCTCAAAAAGACAAACAAACAAAATTCTCTGGAAGAGTTTTTGAAAGGTGGAAATTTAACTAATAAATCCAACTGGGATTTTCTTTGTGAGAGGGTTTTTAATTAAGTTGCTTATACTAGTTCTAGGAATATTCAATTTCTCTTCTTGTGTTTTTTTTAAATTGCATTTTCCCAGGAATTTCTGCCACTTAAATTTTCAAAGTTACTAACATATATTGTATAATTTATGATCTTTCTAATGTCTTTCTGATCTTTAGTTATGCTCCCACTTTCCTGATTTTAAATGTCTAAAAAAACTTTTGCCGGCTGTGCACGCCTATAATCCCAGCACTCAGGAGGCTAGAGCAGGAGGACTGAGGCAAGTTCAAGGTCAGCCTGGGTTACATAGAGAGTTCAAGGCCAACCTGAACTATATAATGAGACTCTCTCAAAAAAAAAAAAAAAACAATAACCCCCCCAAAAAAAACCTTTTATCAGTCTCACATAGATATAAATCTGCATGTTCTTGGAGAGGGGCAATGGTTTCTTAGACATGACTCCAAAAGCATAAATAGGGAAAGAAAGCCAGGTGTAGTAGCCCACACCTGTAATACCAGCACTCAGGAAGCGAGCCTGGAGGATTATTGTGAGTTCAAGGCCACTCTGGGATACACAATGAGTTCTTTTTTTTTTTTTTTTTTTTGTGGGTACCGGGGGGTCGACCTCAGGACCTCGTGCGCCAGCAGGCGCCCGTGCCGCTGAGCGATATCACCGGCCCCTTTTTCGTATGTGGGTTCCGGGAGTCGAACTCGGGCCCTTGCGCTTGCCTGGCAGGCGCTTAAGCCGCTGAGCCATCTCACCGGCCCACACAATGAGTTCAAGGCCACCCTGGAATACATAGAGAGACCTTGTCTCAAAAAAAAAAAAAAAAAAAAAAGCCAAAGAAAAAACTAGATAAGCTAGACATCATCAAAATTAAAAACTTCAAAGGACAGTACCAAGGAAGTGAAAAGGCAAGTCAAGAAGGTGAACAGAGAAGAATTGAGAAAATACTTGAAAAGCATGTATCTGACAAAGGACTTGTGTCATAATATTTTAAAAATTCATACAAGTCAACAATAAAAAGGCAAACAACTAAATTAAAAGATGAGCAGAAGTTCTGAATAGACATTTCTTCAAAAATATACAAATGGTTACCACAACCATGAAAAGAAATGTTCAATATCATTGATTCTCAATGAATACCAAATCAAACCCACAAGACATAGTAAGTGTTGGTAAGGATATGGAAAAACTGGAATCCTCATTTAATGTTAGTGGGAATGTAAAATGGTACAACCACTTTGGAAAACAGTATGAAGATTTCTCAAATGGTTAAATATAGAGTTACTATATAACCCAGTAATTTCACTACTAGGTATATACATTCAAAAGAAACGAATACAAATATTCATGAAAAAACTTATACAAAATGTTCATAGCAGCATTATCCATAACAGCCAAAAAGTGGAAACAACCCAAATGTCCATCAGCTGATAAATGGTTAGAGCATGGCACAGCCACACAATGGAGTAATCTTTAGTCATTAAAAGGAATGAAATACTGATCATGCTACAACACAGATGAGCCTTAAAACATACTAAGTGAAAGAAGCCAGTCATAAAGGACTACATATTGTATAATTCCATTTATATGAAATGTCCAAAATACATAAATCTTTATAGAGACAAAAAGTAGACTGGTTTTTTGTGACTGAGGGGTTTGAGAAAATAACTACTAATGAGTATGGGCTTCTTCTGAGGGTAACAAAATGTTCTAAAATGAATTGGATTGTACTGTCACTGATAGAAGCACATTCCATGCATACACTTGAATGGGTGAGTTGTATGGACTGTACATTAAATCTCAGTAAAGTTGCTAAGAAGAGACCGGACTCAGTCATTCTCTGTCAGATTACTCACTCTTGGGAATGTCGAACTCTGTTGTGAGCAGCCTGTGATGAGACAGGGCCATGAAGCAGAGCACTGAGCCTCTTGCCAACAGCCATGTGGAAGACTTCGAAAGGTGGGTTCTCTACCCCTCTCCTAGTCAAACTGTCAATGTCTGCATCTCTGGATAACTCAGGAACACAAGTTTTAGTCCTACCTGGGTAACTAAGCAATAAGTTATCTATAAAATAAAGTATAAATAAAAAATTAAAATAACACTGGAGACAGAGCTAAGTGGTATGGTGCCACCCCCCACCACACCCCCAAAAGCCCGAATTATAAGATTAAAGTATTTTTCCAAGCATCGTGTGAAGCATTTTCTGAGTATTAGAACAAAGCCTGGAAAAGATTAAGGTCATATAGTTCATGCTAAAATAATAGAGTGAAAAGACTATACCAACCACCTTCTCCACATAAGAGTTGCCTCTGGCTGCAAAAGGAGGGCAGCTGGAGAAGAGAGCTAGAGAATTAGGGTTTGGTGAAAGTCTCAGCACCCTGCTCTCATCGCTAGACTGGGTGAAGGGATGACCCACGGTGGAGCTGTGGTTGACCATCAAAGTCTGAGCTGGCTTTCTGTCTGGAATTGTGGAAAGCAAGGATGTAGAACTGAAGGTAAGATAACTTTTGGGATTACTGAGAGCAGAGAGGCTCTGAGCAGCATTGATTCACCTCCCATGGTCCTGGAGTGGCTCTGGCGAAAAGGTCAATTTTTCTGTCCTCAAGGTGGACCCAAACATTAGCAGAGGGGAAAGCCAGAGGTTCCACAGGAGGACACTGGGTGAAGACTGACAACCAAGGACTCTTAGGACTCAACACAATTCAGTAAGTGCAAGCATGGAAAGGTGACATTGATTAAATATCAAATGAACTGAGTTACATCTCAGTGGATGTGATGCAGGGCTATTGAGATCACATCCAAAATGCATTTGGATCCCCCCTCCTCCCAACTCCAATGCCATAGCAGTATGTAAGTCTTTGGGTCATAGATGCCAGCCTGGGAAAATAGGAAGGATAAGATCTGGAATTGACTCTGGTTTTATTTAACCTGATTGATTTGAACTGTAATTAACTCAGATAAATCTTCTGCTGTAAGATGGAATTGGGACTCAAGATAGAAATTGTATTATGGAAAAAAGATCCTTTCTTTGTACTCAAGTTTGTACACTGAACTATTGTATACCTACAGTATAAGGCCAAGTCTTACCCCAGAACGTATGGGAGCACTGAATCTATGGGGTGGAGCTCAGGAACCTATCATTTTAGACAAATTCCCCGGATAAAGTCTGAGTACCAGTCAGAATCTTCATTGTTAACCTTATCCTATTTCTTACTTTGCTAAATTCTTTCTGATCATTTTGCTGCTACCTGAGCTCCTTTTCTTTTTTCATTTATTTTCTTTTCTTTTTCCAGGCTCCTTTTCATCTGCCTTCTCCTTATATTTTGGTGTTACCAAGGCTTATAATCAGTTCATTAGGCAGTCTTACCTTCTCCCATAGTTTCATATATCCCATAGATTCAGGTATCTGGGAACAAATAGACAACTATCATATTGCTATGCACAGTCCAAATCTTTCATCTACTTATTCAGTTGAGAAGTCAGCTGTCAGTTTTACCATTGCTCCTTTGAAGGTTATAAGGCCTTTATTTCCTTATAAAATTTTCTCATTGTTTTTGTGTTTTAACAAAATTTGTAAAGTTGAATTTATTTTTATCTTTCTTGGAGTTCATGGTGATTCATGAATCTGTGACTAGATTTTTTTCATCAATTTTTGGAAATTCTTAGCCATTTTAACACATTGCTCTACTTCATCTCTCCTCTGCTTCTAACTAAAATTACATGTGTATAAACTCTGTTCCTTATATCCCATACATTTTTCATGCCCTTTGTCAGTTTTTTCATCCTTTTCATACAGTTTCAGCTTCAATACTTTTCTGTGCTGTCTTTTGGTTCATTAATTCTCATTCAGCTACATTAACACACTTATCTATTGAATTCTTAATATCAGGTATTATAAATATAAATTTTATTTTTCACACTTTTTTTTGTGTGTGTGTGGGTACCAGGGGGTCGACCTCAGGACCTCGCGCGCCAACAGGCACCCGTGCCGCTGAGCGATATCACCGGCCCCTTTTTCGTATGTGGGATCCGGGAGTCGAACTCAGGCCCTCGCGCTTGCAAGGCAGGTGCTTACGCCGCTGAGCCATCTCACCGGCCCCTTTTCACACTTTTAAACTGCCAAATTCTCAATATTTTAATTCCCTGAACTCATTAATCCTAGTTGTTTTAAAGTCCAGGTCTGAGCTGGGTATGGTGGCACACGCCTCTAATCCTAGTACTATGGGAGGCTGAGGCAGGAGGATCACAAGTTCAAACCAAGCCTGGACAATTTAGAAATACAGACCCTGTCTTAAAATTTAAAAATAATTTTTTTTTTTTTTTTTTTTTTTGTGGGTACCGGGGGTCAACCTCAGGACCTCGCATGCCAACAGGCACCCGTGCCGCTGAGCGATATCACCGGCCCCTTTTTCGTATGTGGGATCCGGGAGTCGAACTCGGGCCCTCGCGCTTGCAAGGCAGGCGCTTATGCCGCTGAGCCATCTCACCTGCCCTAAAAATAATTTTTTTAATGGTTGGGAATGTAGCTCAGTGTGAAGGCTCTGGGTTTAATCTCCAATACCAAAAAAAAAAAAAAAAAAAAAAAAATCAGGGATTGATAACTCTATTTTATGAAACCCCTGGAAACTCTCTCTATTGTCTATTCTTTCCCAGTCCCTGAAAATATTTGCTTTTCACATTTTGCATTTGCATCCTTAGTTATTTTTGGATGAAACTGTCCTCTCATAAATTATTTGGCCTTGCTTGTGGCAGGTAGCTAGACTAAGGGTGATAGGAAAACTGAATCATTTTTGTTCCATCCAGGCTTTGTATGACTGAAAGCCTGGCTTCACTCTATTTTCACTTTATTCCTCGTGTGCAACCCTTCAGGGTCCCAACAAGAAGACAGGCATGTTTATCAGGGTCCTCTTTCCTGGTAGGCCCTCAACTATTGCCTACTCCCCAGCCTCTTTTGTTGAAAGCTCTACTCGTCTTCTCACCCCCGCTTTCAGAGCTCTCAACGCCCTTGAGGGGACAAGCAGCCCCAAATGTTAGGCTCACTTCATCTCCCCTCCTCCCCTGGAACACGATCCCATGATTCCTCACTGCCTCGTGGAGCTCTGATGCCTTCAGACAGGTCTCAAAACTCTTTTTCCAACACTTCTAATTTTTTTTTTGTGGGTACCAGGGGTCGAACTCAGGACCTCATGCTTGCCAGGCAGGTGCTTATGCCGCTGAGCCATCTCGCCAGTCCTTTTTTTTTTTTTAATGTGGGTTCCGGGAGTCGAACTCAGGACCTCGCGCTTGCCAGGCAGGCACTTTTGCCACTGAGCTATCTCACTGGCCCTCTAATTTTTCTCAGTAGAACAGTTAGTCATAAAACTGCCCATTTTACTGGAAGCAGAACCTTCTTCTCCTGAGGCTCAGACTCACCTCCAAAATCCTACTGAAGGTCTCCTCTGTGTCTCAGAGGCTCTGGGTGCTCACGTGTTCACATTAAACTCCATCTGCCTCATCCACTGCCCAAACCACCCAACTTGCTTTTCCTGTTGTGGCTATTTCTGGTCATGATTTTCAAAGCTATAAATCTTATCTGTGAATCTCTCTCTTCCCTCCCTCCCTTCCTCCTATATTCTATCATTTATCAAGTACTGAATACTGCCTCAATTTTTGTTTGTTTGTTTTTGTTTTGTTTTGTTATTTAGTTTTTTGAGATGGGGTCTATTAGTTCAGGCTGGCCTTGAACTCACTATGTAGTCCAGGGTCAAGGCAATCCTCCTGCCTCAGCCTCCTGAGTGCTGGGATTATAGGCATGTGCCAACATGCCCATCTTGCCTCCATTATTTTCCTGTCACCCGAGCCCACTACTCTGTTCCCTAGAATATCATCTGTGACCCCTGTCACCTTCTGCCTGACACTGCAGCTGCCTTTTCTGCTTTCAGAGCCCTCCCCTATGCTTATACTGCTGAACTACAGGTAACTTCCAAAATAGGGCTCTGGCCAAATTGTTGCCCGGCCCTTCGAGGGCTCCTTAAAGCCTCTGTAAATGAGGACTAATCCTCACCTCGGTAGTCAGACCCTACACAATTTGGGCTCCAGCACCGTTCCTTGAGCTGTATCCATCTGCTCTCCTGATTCTTCCATCATCTACCCAAACTACTTCCCAGAGCACTGTATACTTGCCGCCCAGACTGTCCTCTTTCCCCTCTGTCTTAGTTCATTTTCTGTGACTATAACAGAATATCTGATGTTGAGTAATGTAAAAGAGAATTAGTTGGCTCATAATTCTGGTGGCTGGGAAGTCCAAACAGCACGTTGCTGGAGTCTGGCAAGGGCCTCCTACCTGTGTCACAACATGACAGATGGTGTCACATAGTGGGAGTACATCCAAAGCAAGTGGCTACATGTTGTGAGAGTAAGCAAGAAAGGAGAAGGCAAGCTCCCTCTTTTAAAACAACTTGCTCCCAATGGAAATTATCCAATCCAGCCAGTCCTAAACCGCTCCTATTGACCACCATTAATCTCACAGCACAGGTGGCCATGGCCCAGTCACCTCCCATAGGCCCCACCTCTTCACATCCCACCATCTTTCAATACCATTACATCAAGGACCAAGCTTCCAATAGATGAGCCCCTGAGTTATGAATCACATCCAAACCATAGTACACTGTCCCACAACTTTCAGTCCTCCTCCACTGAGATCCATCTCAAATGCAACGTCATTCATTCCACTAATAAATGTTCACCGAGCACCTGCTGCACGCCAGGCATAATGCTAGATCCTGAGAATGCAAAGGTGACCAGGCTACGATGCCTGCCCTGGCCTACAAGTCTTGTGGGAGAAACAGACACTGAGAAACTGCTTATCTCCTATATGAAACTTTTTCGGGGCTTCTCAACCAACCATGACTGCCTCCCTTTGTGTTTTGAATTCTTGCTCTCCGCTGCCTTGCCACTCCTCCCAACTCCCCACTACCACTAACTCCTATCTTGTGGTCATTTCT
Source organism: Erethizon dorsatum (assembly GCA_028451465.1). Classification (NCBI taxonomy): domain Eukaryota; kingdom Metazoa; phylum Chordata; class Mammalia; order Rodentia; family Erethizontidae; genus Erethizon; species Erethizon dorsatum. Next base: position 38,295,212 of record CM051822.1, on the reverse strand, counting down.
ATCCATTTCTTACTGCCCTTCTCAGACCCTCTTACTGGCTAAAATCAGTTTTTGCTTGAAGGGGTGGGAACTGTGTCTCAGTCTCTCACCTAAGACTTTTCAGAAACAACTGTGGCCTTTGGTCTGGCCTCAGAAGAGTACTGAGAAGGAAGGATCTAATAACTAACGTAGTCTAATATCTGCCTCTATCCAGAAGTTGGTGCTCTTCCAATATGCTGCCCAGTACCTTCCGGCCCCCTGTACTCCAATCCCAGCAGGCCAGGAGCTCTCCTTACCACACTTTCAGCTTTCCCTGCCCCCCAAATTCTGGCTAGGACTCAGTATCACACTTCACCCCTATTCTTTTTCTGCTCTCAGAGTCTCACTGGCTCCTGGCTGGGCTCACTCTGCACCCAGATCAGAAATGAAATTCTTTGTACTGGTTAATTTTATGCATCCATAAAGTTAACCTGGCTAGGCTGTACGGTTGATCAAACATTATTCTAGATATTCCTGTGAAAGTATATGTTTAAGATAATATTAACATTTAAATAAGTAGACTGAGTACATTACCCTCCATAGTGGAGGATGGACCTTATACAATAAGTCAAAGTTATTATTATTTTATTTATTTATTTATTTATTTATTTGGAGACAGGGTCTCACTACATAGCCCAGGCTGGCCTTCAACTCACAGTGAATCCTCCTGCCTCAGCCTCCTGAGTGCTGGGATTACAGGGGTGCACCACCATGGCCAACCGAGTCAAAATTATTAACAGTAGAATGACCTCTCCTGCCAGTTGATTGCCCTTGGACTTGAACTGCAACATCGACTAATCCCTCAGTCTTGCCTGCTGGCCTAGTCTGCGGATTTTAGACTCGCCAGGCTCACGGTCATGTGAATCAGTTCCTTATGACACCGCTCTCTGTGCTTTTTATTTTGGTCTTGATCTTTTTCTCTCTCTACATACACATGCACTATCATAGCCTGAACATTTGTATCCTCCCCTCAATCCCTATGTTGAAACTCTAAGCCCTCAACGTGGCTATATTTAGAGTTAAGGACTCTAAAGAAATAATTAAGGTTAAGTGCGTTCACAGGGTGGGACCCTGATCCGATAGGTTTACCCACTGTCCTCCCAACATGTCAAGCATTTTCCCACCCCTGAACTTTCTTTGGGGGGAGTGAGTACTGGGGATTCAACCCAAAGCCTTCACACTGATCAACGCCCCAGCTCCTTTCTGTTCTATTTTGAGACAGGATCTCACTAAATCACCCAGCTGGGCTTGAATATGTGATTCTCCTGCCTCAGACTCCTGGAGTACAGGGATTACAGACCCGCACCACAGGCCCAGCTCCACCTCTTAACTTTTACACAACATTAGACCCTCATCATGGACTCTTCCCTCTAAATTTTACCCCTATTTCAAATCTGAGCTCCAAGTCACCTCTGTGAAGTCATCCCTAAACACATAAGCTAATTCCTCCAGCTGGGACTGCAAGTGCTGTTGATTCTTCTTGATGAGACTAGCAAGGGAATCACAGGACAGTTCCCCCCCAGTCATGCAGGTGTCCACCCACTACTACTATTTTGAGCAACTGAAATCTGTTTTCCTTGGACCCTCTCATGGTTGTCCCTGTCCTTATCCTTCCCAGAGAGATATTTCAAAGACAATAAATGTTAATGCTTCATATATTATTGCCAATTTATGTTAGGGATGAGCATTAGAAGAGGAAGGGGAAAAATGAATCAGTTATAAACCCTTGTTTTTTTGAAATAATGTCTCACTCAAAATCTTGGTCCTCCAGCCTCAGTCTCTCAAGAGCTGGGATTACAGGTGTGTATCATGCCCAGCTGACCCTAAACCTTTAAATTTCTTGGAAGTTTTTCTTTAAAACTTTCCTACAGTCCATACTTAAGATCACTTTAAAGGAAAATGTTTTATGCTAGGCGTGACGGCGCATGCCTGTAATTCCAGCACTCAGGAGGCTGAGGCAGGAGGATCATGGTGAGTTCAAGGCCAGCCTGAACTATATAGAGAGACTCTATCTCGAAAAACCAAAACAAACAAATGAATATCAAAAGTGTTTTAAGTAAATAATTACCATTTTTTCATCAAAAATACATGTATTTTTTAAAAGTCCATTTTCTTGTCTCTTGCTGACTATCTCTGGAGGCATCTTTGACTTCTGGTTGATTTTCTTTTTGTTGTTTCTGGTTTGGTTTTTTTCTTTTTCCCCATAGTTCTTATCTTTACTATTGACCAATTCTAAAACCTAAGGACAAGATGTCCATAGAGTGTGCTAAGCCAGCAGCTTCTTTTGGGCCCAAGATGAACTGTTGTACAAGCCAGTGTGGCCATCCTGTCCATGAAGGAAAGATCCATGTAGGCCAAACTTCTTGCTCTGGCCTGACCTGGTGGCCCAGCCTGAGCACCACAAGTAGTTACTTCCACTCTTTCAGTCAGTCATTTGAGCGTCCAGATTGAGGCTGAAGCAGCCTTTCTCCTGGAGTCTTCGCTGATGTCCACAGGGAGAAAATATTAGTCCCACAAGTACCAAGCTCTTCCTGAGACTTGCCATCAGGCCTCTGGCAAGGGAAGGCCAGCAGAAGAGGAGTACACTACTCCCATAATTCATACCAAGGCAGCTAGGAGTAGCTAGGAGTGTAAACAAAGCCTGATACCCAGGACAGAGGAGAGGATACAGCCTGGCATGGGTTTTTGAGAAAAGAAAATAACTACTTCCAGCACCAGGGTGGGCTTGCTTGGGTTTGCACAGCAGTCCCTCACACCTGCCCTTACAGAGAGGAACAAATATTTGATGACTTGGGTCAGTGAGATGTCCTTCAACTCACTGACAGCTGATAAACTGCAGGTGATCCACCTGAATTCCAGAACATTACAGCATAGCAGAAACCCAGAGATTTACTTTCTATCACCTAACATCTCAAAAAATACAGGATTATCCTTCAAAATAGTATTACCAGACTTCTGACTCATAAATTTGTTCATCTGACCTTGTTGGACCCGAGTCAGGTGCTAGTAACACGTTACTCTATATACTAATGATGTAACAGGTACGTGATTTTTAAAAATCCTTAAAGTTCACCTTTGCAGGTAACTCAGTAGAAGACTGTGTGAAATTCAGCATAAAATCTGTTGTCAGAATCATGTCTGGAGGCAGAAAGACTCAGTTTTGGATACTTTGAATTTTTAAACATAGGGTACTGTAATCAAGTGAACACTAATGTTTTGCAGAATTGGTGTTCTGGATTAACAAATAATGGAATACAGGAGTTCGAATCTGGTGGCAGCCATATCATGTCCACTTAGTTGCTGAGCTGCTTCTCAGCTGAAGCAGCGAGGTTTTTCCCAGCTTGTTTCAGGACCATGGCCTCCACTGAGGCACCAGGGTTCCAGCTAGAAAGGGTGCAATTGGACAGCCAAAACCAACTTGTTATGGAGCCAGAAGCTTTCCTTCTTTCGTAAAGACTTTAAGTACAAATACAATCCAAGCAAATTCAGTCAGGCAGGAGGCAGGACCTCAACAAGATGGATAATCCTCCAGAAATGGATGATCAGTACACAATGAGATCCTGCGCCTCTCTAAGCACATGAACCCACAAACGAGAGGTCAACCTGGACAAGAGGGACCTTCGGTGGGCACTGTGGAAACCCTGAAGGTTTCTTCCCATTGTGCATACTGTCGGAGTGTGAAGTTCAAAGACAGGTATTCCTCTTGCAGAATTCAGGAAATAGGAAAAACTGTTCATATTGGTTAAATCGAGCTTTGCTGTCCATCCTCCCAAAAAAACAAAGACGTACAACCCTCTCTCCAGGGAAGAATTTTGAGCCAGTGAAAGAAACAGTAGCATTGTAAGTTAGGTGGCTGGACCTAATCAGAGGAAAACTTCCCAAAAAGTAGCCCCTGTATAGACTCCTGGTTCAAACTTCAAACTGCTGTGAACTACCAGCCCTAGTGATCAGCCTAGCATTCCCTCTTCCCCCACTGCAACTTACCAAATGTTTGTCAGGATTGACCTTATCCACCAGGAGGAAAACTAACATTCCCCTGCTTCCCAACTTCCCCTCCATCCTGAGGTCCCAACCTTCACGCTGGCCCCAGCCCTGCGTATCCTCCCATAGCTTACCAATGAGTGAGCACTGGCCCTGAGCACCCTTACGGAACGTGAGTCAAAAAGCTCCTTTAATTCAGATGTCTGTGGCCACAAGTGGCCAGCCTTCTGAATCTTGGATGTCACCTCTGGCCTCTAGTCAGTTTTCTTTCAACCCTTCTCTCTTTGGCTATATCTAGCTCAGTCTGGACGCAAAAGCAAAGCTGTTGGGTGACTCTGGTGATAGTAGCCAGGACTTTCCGAACAAAGCGTGGTCTCTGGGACTCTGGCAGGTAAACATTCATGAAATAAACCCCGGAGAAAGCGATTCCAATACCAGTGAGGGAACTGATGGTATTGCTGGAGAAAGGCACAATCACCAGAAACACGGAGCATATGCAGAACACCATGGGAAAAAGGAGGCTCAGTTTGAGAGGCCAGGACCATTCAGGCTCCTTCCAGTGAAGGTAGAGCTGTCTGACAAGAGAGGCCCACAGACAACCAGTAGCTGAAGCTGAAGTAGTTGACGAGCAGGAAAAAATCCTCTACAATGAGGTACGTGAAGGTCATAGTGCAACTGAATAATAAAGTAGGGATGGGTGTATAACGCTCAACATGGATCGTGGACAGAAGGGTCTGGGAGATGGCCCTCTGGGAGCCCACAAAGAACCACCTTGATGAAGCAAAGATAGACACCCAAAAGGTCAGGGCATCCGAAATGCTCAGCACTGTGTAATAGACCACATTGGTCAGGATGTAGATCAGCGTCACAACTGGCATAGAGATCCCATTAGCCAAGGGCAAATTTCTTTCTGGGTTTTTTATTTCTTCTGTTACAAAATCAAGGATGTCCCAACCTGAGTATGAGAAGAGGGCAGAGTACAGGGCAAGAGAGAGGTCTCCCACATTCCAAAAGGAACCCTCAAAGGCATCTTGAAAGTGCTCAGAGTGCCCCTGGCACGATTTAACAAGGCCATGGTAATGATGGCAATGAGTGCTAGGACCTCGGCATAAGTGAGCATGTTCTGTACTCGTGTGCCCCGCTTGACATAGGCACAGTTCACAAATGTCAGCAGACATATATAAGCAGCAGTGAGGAGATGGCAGGCCAGGTATGGGGGATCACAGGTGGGGAAGGAGGGCTGCATGACATAGTTGGTGAAGGTGATGGTGATGGCGGCCTGACTGGTAGGCTCAACAATTAGCAGTGAGGCCCACAGGAAGATGAAAGCAATGAAGCCCCCAAAGCCCTCCAAAATATAAGCACAGCCAGCCCTGACTTGGTGATGGTGGTCCCCAGATCCATATAACAGAGGGCACCCACAATGGAGGAGAGTCCACCAATGGCTCACATGACCAGTGACAACCCATAGGAGGCAGTGTGTTGCAGCACCCCCATGGGAGAGACAAAAATCCCTGAGCAGATCACGTTGCCCACCACCAGGCTAACCCAATTCAGCAGGGAGATCTCCTTCTTCAGCTGCATAGCTTCCGGGGACCCTTTAGGTGGTGAGTTGACATCTTCTTCCACCTTGGGCTGGCTGGCACCAAGGAGAAGATGGTAGGTGGGCGTGGGGCTCTCAAACTCCTTGGCTTCCATGGCAAATAGTTCCTGTGCACCTGTGTTTACAGTGGCCTCCGATTACCAGGCACACCCAGGATACTCTGTCACTCTACGGCCAAGGCCTCTAAGCCCCACAATCGTTTCTCATTTTACCATTTTTTTCCCCCTTGAAATAGAAAGTGATGCATCCTCCTGGCTCAACCCCCAAGCAGCTGGGACTAGACTGGTGCCACCTGGCATGGCCTTTTTTCTTTTTTACTTTTTAAGGTGGTGAAGGAGAAAGGTTCTGTTGCCACTGCATAAGCATCCCACACTCTCTCCTCAAAAAGAAAATCCTCCTCAACATGAGCATGATTAACCAGGATTATTCTTATTTGTCCTATGGTGTAGACAAAATTAATCATGTTATTAACATGTCCCTGATTTAAAAGAAATACTGAAGAACTTAAATCTTGCTATGTAGTTCAGGCTAGACCTGAGCTCACTATGTAACCCTGGCTGGTCTCCAACATGTGGTGATCTTCCTGCCTCAGCCTCCCCAATGCTCGGATTATAGGCCAGTGCCACCAGGCCCAGCTAGTGAAGAATTCTGTATATGAAGAAAGTTTCTGCTGTCCTTTGCTGGGAACGGTTTGTACACAGAAAGGGCTGTGACTAGAACTATCACGGAAGTCCCAAGAAATCTGGTTTTCCTCTTGGTCACTGACTCCCTGAGCAACTGAATCCCCTGAAACACCAGGGTGTTTCCTATGAAGCAGGCGATCCCCATGGAATTTTCCACTCCTAGAAACTACTCAGAACTACTCTAGCTCTGAAACGTCATACTGTATTGGCTTCAAAAGCGCTTAGCCAAGAAGATATATTCTTCTTTGCCTCACTGGGCCAGCCTGAGCTACATACCAAGACCCTGTCTCAGACAAAAAAAAAAAAAAAAATTTCTTCAGTGTCTGCCCTTTTTTTTGTAAAAATGATGTTTTTATTGTTTTTGAGACCAGGTCTCGCTAGGTAGACCAGGCCAGCCTTGAACTCGCCAAGTCACACAGGCTGGCGGCGTGGAACTCGCACTCCTCTCGTCTCAGCTGGAATTACAGGTGAGAAAATTCAGAGTGGATCGGAATCAATTATATTTAAATCAGCCGGCCCCAAAGGAGCAAATAACCCAGGCTAGGTGAGTTAACAAATATTTTTAAAACACAGAAATAAACCCAGTCCATGTCCATAAAAGGATGTCTTCTAATAATCCCTGGAAGGAGGCAGTGCAGGGCTTTTACCCATTTTAAAAATCAGGGAACTAAGGTTCAAAAAGCCTAAGTGGCTTGCTTCTGTAGCTGGCCAGCCGTTGCCACCCCAACTTCGCCTCACCTCCTCGCACCACCTGAAGTCCCTCAGAAGGGGCCAAGCCGCCACAGCCCAGCGCCTGGAGCCGCAGCTTTAAGGTTGCTTTCAAGGGACCAGCACTTCCGCCTGCCTGGCCGCAGCAGCTCCACGCGCTCTCCTCACAGTCAGGAGTTTTCCCTCGGGGCCCGCCCCTCCGCCTGCTGATTGGGCAGCTGCTCACTTCGGATTGGCTGTTCCCTTTCCGGCTCTCCAGCGCGGCCTAGACCCACCGGATATACTGGCAGGACTTCCGTTTCTACCTTCTCCCCCACTCCGCCCCTCCGGCTCGTCCTCAGACTGTAGTCGCCACCACAGCGGCCGCTGCCGGGCGTTGTGTACGTGTGTCGGTCAGTAGGACTCTCAGCGTTGCTGTCGTCGGTGCCGTTGACTTGCCCGCCATGGCTGAGCTAGATCCGCTCGGCGCCCCGGCCAGCCCCGCGCTGGGGAACGGAGTGGCCGGCGAGGAAGACCCGGCCGCGGCCTTCTTAGCGCAGCAGGAGAGCGAGATTGCGGGCATCGAGAACGACGAGGCCTTCGCTATCCTAGACGGCGGCGCCCCCGGGCCTCAGCCGCACGGCGAGCCGCCGGGGATTCCGGGTGAGGGTGCGGGCGCGCGTGGGGCGGGAGGAGTTGTGGGGAAACTCGGCCCAGAGTGGCTCCGAGAGTTTCTGTTTGGCCCGTGCTCTTTGCTGAGCCGCAGGCTAGGGGGGACCGCAAAAAGAGGAAACGAGCCCCCGGCCCAGTCATGCAGAAGCCTAGGCTCGGGAAGCCTGCCCCGTTCTGAGTGTAGCTGGGCGCGGCGGAGCGAGAAAGCAAATATAGTAGGGTGGCGATGAGGCTCAGGAGCCGGAGGAAGCGCCTTCAGTTCAACTTTTCATCAAGCACTTGCTGTGCTTCAAGCCAGGTCTCTGAAGCAGCCGCATTGGCGCAGTTCGGTCAGATTTAAAGGCAACTCTGAGCCTAGAAAGAACCAGTTATTGGGACGGGAGGGCAGAAAGAATAAGAATAGTATTGTTTTTGAAACAAAAACAAAAACGGCAATGTAATTCAGTATTTAACATGTACAGTGCTGGGTTATAGGGAGGAACGGAGGAGTAAGGAACTCAAGAAAGATGCTCAAGCCGTGCAGAAAGAAACTCCGGACAAGAGGGCTAGTTTACCATTGTTGAGTTACTGGAGGAGCTCTTCTTCCTCTGGGAACAGCTTTGGTAAGCAGAATTGCCAAAGAAGAACCCAAGATTATCCTGGGCCAATCAGCGAGGGAAGAAAAGAATGCAGTGTGGCCTTTCCCCAGCCGAACTCGAGAGAGGTGGAGGGTGGGGGTGGGTAGGATGACAGTTTGACCTTTTAATGCCTTACCTTTGTGTGATGCTTAGGGCTGGGGGCGGTTGAGTGGAAAATATATTCAGTAGTATAGAGTAGAAAATTAGCTAGAAGAAAGGAGACGTGACTTTTAATTTACTTAATAAAACATTTCAACTAAAGGAAAAAGGGACACTATTAAGGCAGATGAGAGGGTTTGTACTACCCTAAACTCAAACCTTGAGGGGCCAGATGAGAGTAAGAGATGGGGCTTGAGGCAATAAGGAATGTTGGAGACTTGGACTTCGGTGAAGTGGAGTCGTGTTCTGTGTATATTTGAGACACAGAAATCTTGAATTTCTATGGCAGCCACGCAGAACCTTTTTGCAGGGAGTAAGAATAGTTTGCAGTCTCTTGAGTTTTTATACTACAGTATGCCACCTCTTAAGCAGATCAGCTCCCCAGAAGAACATGTAGTAAACCTCAATATGCAATTTACAGAAAGCAGGTTGGACAGAACTGGGTGAGAAACTGGAAGTTGAAGTTGGCTTTAAGTGATTAGGAGCTTTTTTTGTTGTTGGATAGTCTCTGACATTTACCAGAGAAACATTCTTACTTTTTAGATCCTTAGTTTACCCTCTTCATTTAGTAGAAGAGAAAACTGAATCCTAAAGAGGGGACTTGCTTCAGAAAAAAGGATATATTAATAGACAAGCCCCAAGTCTCCCCACTTTTAAAAAAATTTTTCTATTGTTTATTTCTTATCTTCTTTTTACAAACACTTGTGTCCAGGGCTGACTTTCAACAGATGGCAGAGTGCCAGGCTTCCCACAAGCATGTATTATGTGATGGGCAAGAAGGTACCCCCCGTCCGGCTTCCCAACTTTAGACTGTACCACATTTTGTTGCAGGTGTTTTAGACAAGGTATGGCGGGATAAAAGAATAGCATTGCGACAGTTCTGGCTAGGACAGAATTGGGAGAAGCAGGACCAGGAGTTAGAAGGCTGTCGTGATTCAGTGATAATGTTGTTATTACTCACTGTTGTATCTGCCAGGGTGTCTGGCACATAGCAGATTTACTTGACAGAGAAATGCCCCAAAAGAGTCCCGTATGTATAGAACATGTGGATCTTGATGGTAGGCAGTTTGGGAAGGTAAAAGGAAGGAAATAGAGTGGGGCCCTTTGTGTGTCAATCCTTCAGTATGGTAAAGGGAAGGAAAGGAATGATTGCTGACTGAGTTCCTGGGAAAGGCATTCTTAATGAACTAAGCATTCAGTGACTTAATGCCAGATGCCTGACAGTGTGGCTGAGGTTGGTAATAGTACAGTGGTCAGCACTTCCTTTTGGGATTAGAGAACTTGTTGCCTCTGCCTGCCCCCCCCCCATTGTCACCCTAGTGGTAGGATTCTGTGCAACCCCGTGCTGCTTGAGTGTTTGTTTGTTTCGGGTTTGTTTTGTTTTGTTTTTGTCTTTTTGAGACAAGGTTTTATTATGCAGTTCAGGCTGGCCTCGAACTCACTATGTAGCCCAGGCTGGCCTCGAACTCATGGCAATCCTCCTGCCTCAGCCTCCCAAGTGCTGGGATTACAGGTGTTTGCCACCATGTCCGGCCATTTGAATGTGAGTGCAGCTTTGTGGTCTTAGGTAATTTATATAACTACCACAACTGCCACAGTTTTCTTCTCTATAAAAGGGCGCATAATATATGCCATATGGTGTTTTTAGGATCACATTAAAGAGTATTGTAAAGTGCTTACTGGTGTATGGTAAGCAAACAGTGAATCCTAGATGCTGTTATTTTTGGAGGGCAGAGCAAAGGAGTTTATTAGCTTTGAGGTGTACTGAGTAAATTGAGATTTTACATCTGGCCTGTGTTTCACTCAGAGAGATACCAGTAGTAGGCTATAACAGATAGAGGAGAGAGGTAAAGACTAAAACTCCTCCCAGCCTTGGGGTAATTCCCAAAGAGAATGGGCACAGGCAGAAACAACTGAGCCTTGGATGACTCGCTCAGTTGTTAGGTGGTCCAGAGAAGAGACTTAAGTTTAGGGGCAGGAGTTAGTCAGCTGGGTGCAGTGGCTTGGGGAATACTGAGAAAGACAAAGTGGTCAAGAAGGAGTCAGGGCAAGTAGAGCAGAGCTGACCCTCAATCATGAGGGCTGGGGAGGGGCGTAGGGGGGAATGGGAGAAGTGATAAAGGAGCAGGGAGAGAGGATAGCAACAAGGCATTAGCTACTGCATTTCTGACAAGTCCTTTCTTGGAGGAGAAAGGTGGGTGAATTAAAGGGAAATTCTCTGGAGGGAGAGTAATTTTATTGGTAGCAGTGGTAGAAATTTAGGGAAGTCTCATACATAGTATTTAAGTATACTGTACATTTATGTAAGTTGAGTGGTAACACCATCATATCTCAGGTGAGAATGGGTCACTGCTGAAGTTAAACAGTGTTTCTAAGGTAGTAAGCTAATTAGTGCCTCAGTTGGGATTCAGACCTAGATCTGCTTGACTTCAAATGTTTGGGGAACGTGGGAAGTTGAAGACGGGTTTAAGTCTTTCCCCTTTGGAAACTCACTCTGGCCCTTGTTTCTTTCTGGAGTTTCTAAGATGTCCTAGAAAGTTTGCTTCTAGATAATTAAGTTGCTTAGCTTAGCTGTCCTAATAGTTAAGGGCCCTAGATGTTTCTGTACCAATGGACTATCCTTTGACTTGGGTCAGTTGTTGATTCATATAAGTATGTCAGTATAAATTGGGCTTTGTGGCACAAGCTGTAATCCCAGCACTCAGGAGGCTGAGGGAGGAGGATTGCCACGAGTTCGAGGTCAGCTTGGGCTACATAGTGAGTTCAGGACTAGCCTGAGCTACACAGCAAGACCCTGTCTCAAAAAACAAACAAAAAAATGAATGTCAGTGTAATACTGCAGTAATAAAGATCTCAAAGCACATCCCAAACAATGGATGTAGATGAGTCTTTAGAGACCTAAAGGGCAGGCAGTATGTACTTTAGGAGATACTAGATGAGGGTTGTTTCTAGTTTTGTGTATGAAGTAGCGATCAATGTTTATCCTTCTGAAAGTGGCCCTGGGCTGGAATATATTAACTGAGTAGTTGGTATGTTAGCTGTAATATACTAACCATAATGTAGACATGGTCGAAGTAGCCGTTGTAGGTCCTAGGATTTAAAACTTACATAAAAATAAATTCTAGATGGATTAAAGAGAGGCATTTTAAAAAGTACCAGAGGAAAAATGAATATTTACCTTACAGTAGGAAAGCCCTTCAGCATAAAAGCAGATGCACAAATCATAAAGGAAAAATTGAAAGTGTCTACATACAAATTAGGTAGTTCTTAGGTGTTAAATGCCATAAACCAAATTAAAAGACAAGAGGGAGGTGATATTTGCACTATGAGGGAACTACTCATGGAGAGTACTTAGAGATCAAATAATAGCAAAAAGAATGAGCAAAATTCAGTTCAGTAAAGAAGAAAAATCATGTCAGATATGGTATTATCTTTGTTGTGACTGGTACAACCAAGCCTCTTATTTTTCTATCAATTTAGCAAAAATTGAAAAACATGATCCAGCAGTCTAGTATCAGTGAAGGTCTGAGAAATGGGACACTCATGTGTTAGTAACATAAACTAGCAAGCTAATCAGGGCAAGTAGATGGTGTTTAAGAAGTCTTTAGGATATATATCCTGTGACCTAGCAATGCTTCATCAATTTATTCTAGAGCAGTTGATGTGCCACCAGAGTACTTTCGTTCACTTTTTGGTGAACTTTGTATTTCTAAAACTTGGTGGAGGGCCGGTGATATAGCTCAGCGGCATAAGCGCCTGCCTGGCAAGTGCGAGGTCCTGAGTTCGACTCCCAGTACCCGCATACAAAAAAAATAAAACTCGGTGGAATGTTCAATAATTTTTTTTGTTGCACCCTAAACAGCATGAAGTAATAAAAGGTAACTGGCAAAAATCTATAAAAATTCATTTTTGTTAAGAGGCTGAGACAAGAGGATCATGAATTTGAGGCCAGCCTGGGCTACATAGCAAAGCCATGTCTCAAACAATTTGAAAAAGGGTAGCTGAGCATGGTGATGCGCACGTATAATCCCAGCACTTGGGAGGCTGAGGCAGGAGGCTCACCACAAGTTCAAGGCCAACCTGGGCTACATAATGAGTTCAAGGCTAGCCTGAACTACACGCGAGACCCTGTCTCAAAAAAACAAAAGAAGGTGGGGGAAGAAATTCATTTTTGTACTCTCATAAAGCGCAGGAGTGTTGTTAGCATGTGTGAAGCCCTGGCTTCGATCCCCAACACCAGAAAAAACAAGCAAAACACAAACGTTAGAGAAATTAGGTCAGGAAAAATGGGGGGGGTTATGTCGACATAAGATATATAAAAACCAGCATTTAAAACAGATCAGTGCTGAGGTGGGGTGCTCTGTGCTTAGAAGGTTTTGTAATCATGTATCAAATTAATAGGTGCTCTGGCATCCTGGCTTGCTCAGGTTTAGTGTCACTTTTTTGCGGGGGGGTGGCTTTGCTAGGGACTGGACCTCTGGCCTCACATTTGCTAGGCAAGCACTCTGCTACTGAGCTACAGCCCACTCTTTTTTTTTTTTTTTTTTTTTTTTTTTTTTGTGCGTACCGGGGGTCGACCTCAGGACCTCGCGCGCCAGTAGGCACCCGTGCCGCTGAGCAGTATCACCGGCCCGTTTTTCGTATGTGGGTTCCGGGAGTCGAACTCGGGCCCTCGCGCTTGCCAGGCAGGCGCTTACGCCGCTGAGCCATCTCACCGGCCCCATACAGCCCACTCTTACCACCACTTTTTAAAGGCTGATTATCTCATATGCATTTAATGTTTTTCTTTATATTATCAAACAAAAAAATAGAAAGTAAGAGTCGTTAAATACCTGTTGTTTCATTGGGCATGGTGGTGCACGCCTGTAATCCCAGAACTCTGACAGGCTAAGGCCAGAGGATCCCAAGTTTGAGCCCAGCCTGGGCAACTTAGTGAGACCCTGACTCAAAATAAAAATGCGATTCTTTTTTTTTTTTTTTTTTTTTTTTTTTTTTTTTTTTAAGGCTGGAGATGTAGCTCAGTGTAAAGGCCCTGAGTTCAATCCCCAGGATTGCAAGGAAAAAAAAAAATGATACAAATCAATGGGCTGAATGATGAGATTATGTGGTATTTTCTTCTGTCTCCATTTTTCTTTTTTAAAAAAGCATGTTTTGGTATCAAGAAGAGCATGGTGGGGAAATAATCTATAAAAATTTTCAATAGCCTCAAAGCCAAAGGAGGAATCGGGGAAAGTAAAAGAATAAATAAAATGTTAAAATTGATGAGGTATTAGGCAGTTCAACTTGGGTTTAATTAGTTGGGAATCAAGAAAGCTAGAGAAGTGGTTTGATGGAATCTTTTCCTTGGAAGGAAAAACCAAGGCTGAGAGTCCCCTGCCCCAGACCTTTAGAAAAATGTGGTATTTCCATGTACCATCATCCTATGAGAGCCTCATAATGGTGGCCCATGCTGTTTGGTGTTTCTGTTGTTACCTGGGCTCTTGCATCTTTTAGGTTCATCTCTTTTCTCGTCTTTCTTCTTCTCCCTCACACAATAAGACAGTCGCAATAAGACTGAAGTTTGAAAAAATTGAGGATAAGATAATATAGAGGTCCTGCACAGTAGGGAGTAAATTGGCAAAATCAGTAGACCATAGAGTATGTTGTTAGAATTTTACATTGAGACTTTAAAGAGGAGGCAGGGTAGCTCCTCCAGAGGGACAGGAGAAGGTCTGCAGCCCTCTCCAGACCTGTCATGGGAATCCTGGTTTTTAAAAATTTTTACTTCGTACTATGCATTTTAAATTGTTTGGTCTGTGGGACCATTTTGTGTTAAATGGGTAAAAGATGTATAGGTCTTACTTAAAGGAAAAATATTTTTGAGGTGGACTTTCTCATTTAGCTCATGAAGCAATGTGCAAAAAAGGATTGCACATCATACTTTGAGTAGATGTATCTTAGATCCTTAAAAACACTGACTTAATTTGGCATGCTCAAATCATTATTGCTTTGGGCTAATGGCAGTAGTGGCCAACCTATGGCACACATGCCGTAGTGGGCTATTTGTTATCATTGAAAGCTCTAAAAGGTTAGCTATCACTGGACTAGAGGAATTAACAAGAATTCTCACCTGTAGACCCTTAGGTACCAAACTTGGGCCAGCCATAGCATAAAGAGTCCTAACTCTCGGGAAAGCACCTTGATTTGAAAATGAAGCTGATGCCTTTGCTCACTGTTGATGATTCTGGGCCAGACTTTGCTTTCTCCAGATCTTTCCCAGAGAAACACTTGCTCTATGTGGCTCTTCTGCCAGGCTTCCATTTGTCATCTCTCTAAGCCAAAAAACAGAATCTTAAAAGGTTTTGAACTTGGGAGGTTAGGGACAGCTTGTCCACATTTGGATGAAGTTACACTAGTTGTCTGTATTTAAGTGCATCTTAGTTTCATTCAATAAAAAGTGGTTATGTCTAGTACTGATGATAGGGCTAGCATTTAGTAGCTCACAGTATGTACAACATACAGTAATTCCACTATATAATCCTTTGGCCCAGCATTTGACCAGTCTTGATTGACAGAATGAAATCTCCTATCTTGCAGATGCTGTTGATGGAGTGATGAATGGAGAATACTACCAGGTATAAAGTACATTATGTTTAATCATAATGGTTGAGAGCTTTCCTTTCCTATAATTTCAGTTGACTGAGTTATAAAGAAAAGCCAGTCCTTTGACTTTCCTGCATATATTAGTTGCTGGTGTATTAACTATCAAAGTGGAAGAATTTAAAGAGAGGTGCCATTAATAGGAAGGGAACTCTTAAGATGTTACTGACCTGGCCCTAGTGTTAATCACATTTATTCTCAAGAAGTGACCCTTGCCAATGATGTCAGTGGCCAATTTAAACACTGCGTGCCATGTACTGTGTCAAACACTGCAGTAAGTGAATTACCAAATAATTCTCTTTTCATCTTTGTTTATAGCCTGGTAAGGTTAAGCTGATAATATTCTCTAGTTCAACAAATGGAATAAGGCTCCAAAGATTAACATCAGTTTGGCTCTTTATCAATTTATCCGTTAATTCCCTAATCATACCTACTATAAAGAGTCTGTCCTCCCCCCATATTTGCCTGCCTTTTTTTTGTTTTTTTGTTTTTTTTTTTTGCCTGCCTTTTTATCTTTCTCTCCCTGGTGTGACTGTGGTAATGATACATTTTCTTTTGGACTCTTTCTTAGAATTTTCTGTATTGTGATTAGAAGGTATTAAATGACCTTTTTACTAAATGGTATAATAGCATTTAGAATTCTTAGGCTCTAGGCCTTGCTTTGCTGTGTACTTTGCTAACTTTGAAGATACCACATAATCTTTGTCAGATGAGGAAGCAAACTGATAACAATTTCCTAATATATCTGTTACCTACTCACCCCCAACTTTCCCACTTATGTCCCACATGTTAACAGGTAAGATAACAGCTACTCCTCCTCCAGAGATTGTAAGGATTCAGTGCAATAATGTTGAAAGTGCTCTGTTGGCACATAAGGTTGTATTGTTGCTGTTAAGGTAATCTTTTAATGTTTTACAACAGCCACCAGTGCTGTATGTAACCAGAGGTTCTAGTTTTTATGAAGCACGTTTCAAGAAGGAGTTTTGGGCACTGTTAAAGCACAGTTGTGTTTTGTGTTAAGGAGAGTAATGGTCCAACAGACAGTTATGCAGCTATTTCACAAGTGGATCGATTGCAGTCAGAACCTGAAAGTATCCGTAAATGGAGAGAAGAGCAAACTGAACGTTTGGAAGCCCTCGGTAAGGAATCCCTTTCTATCTTTGAGTGTCTATTTTCAGTAGAATGGTCGACCTGAATTCTACCTTTATCCCTTTTTAAGTTGAATTAGTCAGAGTGTATGTGTCTGGGTTTTTCTTTGTGTGGTGCTGGGGATGGAACCCTGGCCTCATGTATGGTAAGCAAGTACTCTACACTCAGCTACACTCCCAGCTCCTTTTTCTTTTCTTTTTTTTTTTTTTCTTTTAAGTATGGGGATTATTGAACTCAGGGCCTTAACATGGCCCTATATTCTAGCCCCTTTTTTTATTTTGAGAAAGGGTCTCACTAAGTTGCCCAGGCCAGACTCAGACTTGCAATCCTCCTGTTTTATCCCCCTAGAGTGCTAGTATTATAGGCATATACCATCACACCTGGCTACGTGGACTTTTTATTGGCTGACCTGCTTTAAGATACATACTTCAAGCTGGGTATGGTGGCATTTGGGAGGCTGAGGCAGGAGGATCACTGCGAGTTCGAGGCCAGCCTGGGCTACTACATAGTGAGACCCTATCTCAAAAAAAAAAAAAAGATACATACTTCATGTCTAAACATTTCACCCCCTATTCTCTGTAATAGTAATGTGAGCGGTATCATTCCTTCTTGATAACCACTGACCTAGTGAAAACATGATTCCTCTTCAGGTGGGGTAGCTGACACCCAGAAATAGGAAAGGACTTAACAGATGATACAGCCACTTGATGACACATCTCTTGTATCTAGTTTATGTAGCTTTCAAAACAAAGACATACTTAAGTTTGAACCTGAACAGTAATACAATGCAATAGTCTTTGATGATGGAAATAATATCTGCGCTGTCCAGTATGGTAGCCACTGACCACATGTAGTTCTTAAATACTTGAAATGTGGTTAATATGATTGAGAAATTTAATTTTAAAGTTTCTTCAACTTTAAAAAATTTATGAAGAGACAACCCACAACGTGGGAAAAAATGTTTGCCAGCTGTTCCTCAGACAAAGGATTACTATCGAGAATATACAAAGAACTCAAAAAAATCAGATCTCGGGGCCGGTGAGACGGCTCAGCGGCTTAAGCGCCTGCCTTGCAAGCGCGAAGGCCCGAGTTCGACTCCCGGAACCCACATACGAAAAAGGGGCCGGTGATATCGCTCAGCGGCACGGGTGCCTGTTGGCGCGTGAGGTCCTGAGGTCGTCCCCCCGGTACCCACAAAAAAAAAAAAAAAAAAAAAAAAAAAATCAGATCTCCCAAATTTTTTTTTTTTCTTTTTTTGGTGGATACCGGGGGTCGACCTCAGGATGTCGCACGCCAGCAGGCGCCTGTGCCACTGAGCGATATCACCGGCCCTTTTTTCGTATGTGGGTTCCGGGAGTCGAACTCGAGCCCTTGCGCTTGGCAGGCAGGCGCTTACACCGCTGAGCCATCTCACCGGCAGACCTCCCAAATTTAAAGACCCAATCCAAAAATGGGCATCTGAGATGAATACACATTTCTCAGATGAAGAAATACAAATGGCAAATAAATATACAAAAAAATGTGCAACATCACTAGTCATGCGAGAGATGCAAATTAAAACAACACTGAGATTCCATCTCACCCCAGAAAGAATGGCTATTATCAAGAAATCAGCTAATAACAAATGCTGGAGGGGCTGTGGGTAAAAAGGAACCCTTCTTCACTGTTGGTGGGAGTGTCAACTGGTGCAGCCACTGTGGAAATCAGTGTGGAGATTCCTCAAAAAGACTAGGATTGGAGGTCCCATTTGACCCAGCTATTCCCCTTCTGGGTATCTTCCCAGAAGCATTAAAAACATCGTACCACAGCGATATATGTGCACCCATGTTTATAGCAGCACAATTTGTAATAGCCAGATCTTGGAAGCAACCCAAATGCCCATCAACCAAGGAATGGATAAAAAAGATGTGGTATTTTTATACAATGGAGTACTACTCAGCCATAAAGAAGGATAAACTGGAGACTTTTATAGGTAAATGGATGCAACTCGAGAAAATACTCATAAGTGAAATTAACCGGATGCACATGTGCAAACATCGTATTGTCTCCCTAGTGTGAGAAACTGAAAGAGTAAATAATATCCAAAATATACAATAGATATGATGAATCAGAAAGAAACTGGTCAAAAGGAAAGAGAGTCTGAGATGGGGGAATGGGGAAAAGAAAGAAGGGAAAAGAAAAAAATTGTATTTATATTTAAGATGGTTAAGATAGATACACTACTAATTTTGCTTAGTTCATTGAAGAGAAAGGTTTATGCCAGTAACGTTTAGACAATTGAATGCTGATATCTTGTACCCTAACTAATTTAAAGATAACAACACATAATGTATTAACCATTGTTACCCTCCTATTGTTGTTTTGAAATTTTGTTCTTTTTTGTTTTATTTATTTATTTATTTATTTATTTATTTTTCTTCTCTTTAAAAAAAATATTTAAGTAGCTGCATAGGGCTAGTAGCTGCTGTATTGGATAGTGCAGCTTTTAGGAAGATGAAAATAGGTCTTGAAGTGCTAGCAACTGTGGTCCTTGCTTGTTCTTTTGTGTATCTTTTGATCTTTTAGTTAGGCTTAAAGACAGGACTTAGCTGGTATTCATACTGCTGGGGTATTTTTAGTGTTACTGAACCTAGCTTTATGTTTTCTCTTTTCCTAACATTAACAAAATTTGTCCTCTTCATAGAGAGAGTATACTTTGGTGGTGGAAACTTTCTTTCGTTCTTTTGTTCTTTCTTTCGTTCTTTCTTGAGCCAGTGTCTCCCTGTGTCATCCAGGTCAGCCTTGAACTCAATATGTATCCCAGCTGACTCCAACTTTTGATTCTCCTACCTTAGTCTTGCAAATACTGGGATTATAGATGTGTACCAGCTTGGCTGAGAGTTGTTCTCTTAGTTTAAGACCTTCTTGAGGAAAGTTGGACATTTGGCCTTACATTCCAGTTGAATTGGTTCACAAATAAGGTGTTTCTTCAGTTACCACCTTTTTCTCTGCAAGTACTGTGAGAAAGCACAAGATGCTAAAAGAGAATCAGTGTCAGTGGTTTTCAGCTTGGTTGCTGACTGTTCTAAAATAATTGTCTTTTCTGCACACAATAATGAAGGTAGTCAGAAGAGGCACCTGTCAATGTGCCTTGCTCTCTAAGGGGACATTTCATCTTTTCCACCCTTCTTTATCTTGTCAAGCTAAGCATCGAAGAATTCTAAATTGTTACTGCCAGTGGCACTTTTTAAATCTGTCAAAGCCAGAAAACAATTAAATGTACTGTTTTATGCAGTAACTACACTGTTACAAATGATTCATTTTTTTATGTAAATTAGACTACTTTCTCAAAAATTATTTTTGAAAAATTCCATGATATTTTAGTCCCAATACATAGTAAAAGTTTTAATGGTCAGTGGACTACAATGAAAGTAAGTAACTGCCCAGTCAAAACGTACTCTTTTGGAATTAATTTCCCCCACTGTCAAAGGAGATCTTACATTTAAAAATGTTTGGTATTTTTCAATTCCTTGCTCACAGGACACCACCAACCCATAGCACCTCTTTGCAGCATAGCATCCTCTATTGCACATTCACACTTCATGCCATGCTTAGGCACATATCAGAAGTTCACTGGATCTACTTTAAAGCCATCAGTAAAAAGTCCTAGTAAGATAATTTCTGAAAAGTTCTTTGTGATGTGAAACTTTGAGTGGATTTCCAGCTTTTACTAGGCTATTTCTTATAGTTGCAGACACAGCTTTCTACAAGTTGCTACTATAAGACATTTTTTTCAAAGGCTCTAAAAATACCCAAGAATGCCTCAAGTGTTTTTGTGTGTTTTCCCTTCAAGTAGTTTCTTGACCCTGCCACTATTTTGTTATTCTCCTCAAAAATACTAATTATAGGTTGGGCTCTTGCTCTGCATTTTTAGAACTTTGTCTAAATCACTGGTAGCCCGTTGAAGTATTAGTAACTTCAGTGTCAACTACACCAGCAACTGTGTTGTGTATTGATTTATTTTGCAATATACTGACATGTGTCTTAACTATATGTCTTAGGGAAAGCCTTGTTTAGGCCTAAGAAACTTTGTTTGAGACTGCATTCCGGCAAACCTGCTTGGTGTGCATTTTCTTATTGCCATTTCTAGAACCTTTGGTGAACTGATAACTGGAAGCCCTGCAGTTCTTTCCAGTGTAATTTTCTTTTTTTTTTTTTTTTTTTTTTTTTTTTTTTTTGTGGGTACCAGGGGGACGACCTCAGGACCTCGTGCGCCAACAGGCACCCGTGCCACTGAGCGATATCACCGGCCCCTTTTTCGTATGTGGGTTCCGGGAGTCGAACTCAGGCCCTCGCGCTTGCAAGGCAGGCGCTTACGCCGCTGAGCCATCTCACCGGCCCTCCAGTGTAATTTTCTTTCGTTAAGTCTGCCCTGGCTCTGCCATGAAGTCTCTCTGCAGTCTGATTAGCTGGTTCTCTCTAACTCTAATGTTCTGTAATCTGCCATTCTTGGATTCCTGAATCATCTCTGTCTCTGGTAATTTTCCTCACAGCCCCCTTGGTTCATGGAACCACTTCTCCCGTATTTAGTTACAAGAGTGACATCTTGTGTTTTATAAAACCATTAATTTCAAACCTGGGATGTAGACTGTAGTTGTATGAAGAGTAAAAGATCATCTAATATGAATACCCCAATCCAAACTAATACTGACACCATTATTAAAGAATCATCTCTAATTGCCTTTTCCCCAGTTGGTGCACCAAAAGTCTCCCCTCCACCCCATTAAGAGTTAGTATTTCCACATTCCTCCCCTCTTCTCACTTCCTGAATTGAATTCAGTTGGTTCACAAATAAGTTCCAATTAATGACTCATCAAGGTGTCAGTGGACTGGGATAAGATGTATTGAAAGACCAGGAATAGGACTGCTGAGATTAGGAGTTGCAACGTTGTACAAAGTGGGAAAATAGAACCGGGTGTGGTGGCACATAGCTGTAATTCCAACACTCTGGGAAGCTCAGGCAAGAGGATCACAGGTTTGAGCCCATCCTGGGTGACTTGGTGACACCCTGTATCAAAATAAAAAATAAGCAGCTGTGGATATAGCTTAGTTGCAGAGGGCCTGGGTTTAATCCCTAAAAAAGAGGAAAAATAGAATTTTATCTTCCCTCCCTGCTATTCTTCCCCAAACACACATAGGCACCCATACCCACACCCACCATAAATTTAGTGAGATTAAAATAAACTGATGAAAACTTAAATTTGTGCTTTGCTTCATGTATACTATCTTTCCCTTCAAAGATGCCAATTCTCGGAAGCAAGAAGCAGAGTGGAAAGAAAAAGCAATAAAGGAGCTGGAAGAGTGGTATGCAAGGCAGGACGAGCAGCTACAAAAAACAAAAGCAAACAACAGGTGAGTCCATGTTAGTTCTAGCACTGCTTCTTTTCCAAGGCTGAATCAAATCCATTTTTCAGCATTCACTCTAGGTTCTTGACTGCTGCCTTGTTTAGTGTGATGTGTCTTTGCAGGTTTTCAAGAAAATACTTGAAACACAATGGTTGCAAGTCTACTGGGTTTTACGAACACAATTTCAGCCTCCTCGAGCCATCACAAACTGTAGAGAGTTTAGCTCTTTAAGACTTTGGTTCGCATCAGCTACAATGGTGTGATTCAGGAAAAGGAAAATTATTTCATAAGTCTTTATGGAGGAAATGGAACCTTCAAATGGTCATTTTCATGAATGGACAAGGATCTCATTACTTTGGAGGTGATTATAGACTTGGTCAGGTTGTATCCCCTAAATACAACCTGCCCTCTAAAAGATATTTTGTGAAGGGGTCCATTAGCATGGAAATGTGCTTTGTAATTAGGTAGCCAAGGATAATCTAACACAGTGACTTCAAAATTTAGTTCACTGAATACTCAACTGTGCCTAGGAAGATCTTAAATTGACATCTTAAAAATATTTTTTTCAGAATGTCTTTTATTCACTTACTGATTGTTAAACAGTTGTGGGGAGAAAACATTCATTCTCTTATCTCTATCAAGCAGCAGCTGTGGTGTTTAATATGCTTCATCTCTTGAAGTCCTTCCTTCTTGCAAGTAGCTTAGAGAGGCGTGTGCAGCCCAGCTTCCCTCGGGGAAGGCAGATTGGCTCACTTTCTTCTGCTACGTTCAGCGCCCACTTTTCACTGAATAGTCATCACTCCACTCATCTCGTGTAAAAACAGGCCGGAGAGGCCTGGGGGTGTTTTTCGTTTTCTAGATAGAATCTTAGGTTTCAGTATTCGGGCAGAAAGTGGATTGTGTGACATGCCCTCGTCTCTGGCAGCTCCACTGGATGGAAGTCTGCTGGGAAAGCGGGCTCACCACCTCACCAGCCCGCTGACGCCATTATGCAGCAACTGTGACAGAACGGATGGGCTCTTTCTTTTATGTAGCAGCCCTTCCTTCCTTCTTTGTGTCCCTTTGGTCATTTTTATTCTGTCAGCTGCCTCTTAGATGTCGGGCTCATGCCTCTGTCCTGGTCACCATCCCCTAGGGGATGTATTTTTGAGGAGTGCCTATCAGGTTCTTTTTGATGTTTTAGGGCAAGTATGGTGGGGACTGTTCACTGGTGGGGTTCAGTTGCCAGAGGTGATGGCTCTCATCCAGCCACATGGGGCTTTTGTTGAGCTTGTGGTCAGCATGAAGGTAGGCTCCTGTACCAAGTGCTTGCTCAGAATGATTTCCTCAGGTGCAGTCCAGGTCTGTGAAGAAGGATGAGGGGTGCAGTGATGTTCCCAGCAAGTTACCTCAGCACTCACTGCTCCGAGGTACTCAGCAGAATGGGCTTACCCTCCCCATACAGGGTCCCCGAGCCTTCAGCACTTCAACATAGATTTTCCGACTTAAATAGTGAATATGTTGGAAACAGGCTTCCTGTTGCAGAGATGTTTTCAAGCCATGTTTGCTGCACTCCCGTTAAGAATAGGCTACCTCCCTGTGTACAGAATCAGTGTCTTTGGGAGAGTAAACACACTCAGCCTAAGAAGGTGACTCTCTCTGGGCATGGAGTTAGGTTGTAATAGCTTCTTTACTTGGAATTGTGTGTTTTGTTGTTGTTGTCATTGTTGCTTTTTTCTTTTTTCTTTTTTTTTTTTTTTTTTGTGGGTACCGGGGGTCGACCTCAGGACCTCGCGCGCCAGCAGGCGCCCGTGCCGCTGAGCGATATCACCGTCCCTTTTTTCGTATGTGGGTTCCGGGAGTCGAACTCGGGTTCTCGCGCTTGCCAGGCAGGTGCTTACGCCGCTGAGCCATCTCACCGGCCCTGCTTTTTTCTTTTTTGGTGGTGCTGGGGATTGAACCCAGGCCCCTGCACATGCTAGGTAAGCATGCTACCACTGAGCTACACCCCCAGTCCTACCTGGAATTGTAGAGTATCAGAGAGCTGGTCTCAGGTGAACCTCTCAAATTCCAGAGAGAAGAGACTTGTCCACCACACACTGCGAGCACAGAGCTGTTTAGAAACTGGGTCATTTGCCTTGTGGAAACTGCAGCACAGGCCTGAAACTGTATCCTTAAAGCTGTGACACATTAGCTGTGACCAATATCCTGGGACAGAAGAGATGGTCTTCACACTTTATTCCAATGGTTCTTCAGTGGGTGGAGGCAGTAACTAAGAATCATTTTGGAGAATTTCTTTCAATGGCATATGCCCTCCCATGGGGATTTTTTATATTGCTTATTACTGCCCCTCCTCCATCCATGTTTGGCTCTAAACTTTAGAGACTAAAGAACTAGGTGCCATAAATGTCTATAAAATGGTCATCTTCCCTGTTGTCTGTCTGTGTGTAGGTAAAGAGTATATATTTTTAGAAAAGAAAATGGGGTGCTCATTTGAAGTAAGTGTCGTTTTCCCTGGGTGACTTCTGCAGTAGACGGATGTTAAGGGGATCCCAGAGATAAGGCAAAAAAACAGAAAAGTTCAAAAGAGGAGGCTCAGAGATAGAAAGGGCCCGTAGTTAATTGTTTGTTCCCAGGCAACCTGCTTTCCAGATGCTCCACCTAGTCAGTCACCCAGGCATTGGTAGCACATCTGGGCCAGGCACTGTGGTGGTTCGAGGGCATGTAGCAGGTAGGTGGGTTCTTTGTCCCACATGCACAATCTGTAGTCTGTTATCAGTCCTCAGACTGCGTATCTCTCCTTTTAACCAAAGTCAGGACCTAAATGTCATTTCATAGTCATGAATTATTCAGTGAAAAAGCCTGTGAAAAAGAATTCCTTTTTCAGGAGTCAGAGCAGTAACCAGTTCCTGCATTTCACTCATGGAGAACAACCCCAGAACAGGTTCCTTTCCAAGCCAAAAGAGAAAAATTCCTTTGTTATGGGTGACTAGTGCTGACACTTTTGAGCTCTTTGAAAGTGTGGTAAAGTTTGGGGAATCCATGACTCTCAGCAGTGATGGACTTTTTTTTTTTTTTTTTTTTTTTTTTTTTTTTTTGCATGCCTGCTTTGGGGCTATTTATCAAATAAAGTTGTGCATTGTATTTAGGCCTCCAGAGCTTGTCCTTGGTCAGGCATTCTTTCTCCTTTCCCTCTCTTAAGGTTCCCTGAGCCCCATCCTGCCAGGCTGACAGTGACCACATTCAGGTCCCCCTTCTGCTGGGTGAAGAGCAGATAGGAGGTGCTGCCTGCATTTAGTGTGTATAATTTTCTGTTTGTTCTTCCAGAGCTGTGCTTGTCACTGACAAGCTCTTTTCAGTCTTGGGCTAGCCGCAAAGGAGCAGAGGCTGACACTTGAGCCTTTGTCATGGTCGTGATGCCTTGACAGGAGTCATTATACCTTTATTCTCTTCCAGTTAAGAGCCAGCTCCAGTTGAAATCGATTAGGTGTAGCCCTTTGTGTAAACTAAAAGGATTTTAGGTTTATAAGCTGGCCTGCCTTTCCTTTCCCTCCCACTCGGCCCACGAACAACTCTGTTTCCCCGCTGAGTCACTTTGACTTACAATCAGGCTGCTCTTTTTGCTTTCTCTAAATTTCTACAAAACACCTCCTGTGTATAAACCAAAATGGAAGAGAAAAGGGTATGTGTGAGTTTCAAAATAAACTGAAACTAAAATTACTAGAATTTGTCTTCAAATAAATATGCGTGTTTAAGATAATGACTAGGCATGATTATCCTTAAATCCCTGTTCCACTTGCTTCCACCCTAAACCAGCTGGGGAAAGGCCAGGCCAAGACTCCTTGAGGAGGGTTCCCTGCTTAGCCACAGTGGATGTGCGTGGCTGGGCTCAGGGTTCAGTCTGGGGCAACAGAGCCAAAGCCAGCCTGTCCCCTGCAGTGCAGAATTCTCCACACAGTAAGCCCCCGTCTTTCACAGCCTCCCAGCGCCCTGCCATGTTGGTCCACTTACCCCATCTGAGTGAGAGGGAGGGAGGGATGAAGCTCTGGATTCCAGGCTGTACTTCATCAAAGCCAGTCAAGTCTGGCATAGAGGTCTTCAGAAAGTGCCCCGCTTCTTGAGCAGACAGCCTTACTCAGGGACACACAGAAGCCAGGACTGAGTTTAGTGTTCCTTCCCTAGACTACTAGCCTCAGCTGCTTTTTTCTCTAAAGTAGGGTTTTTGAAATGACCATATATATTCTCCAGAGACAGAAGAGTTACCCCCCAGCCATTGTGCTAAAGCAAAGACATTTGGATATTCCAGGATCTGGGATTAAATCTTTAGGATCAAGGGCATCTGGTGGCTAGCAGTGTTCATGCTCAGTGAAATTTACCCCGAGGCTGGCAGAAAGATGGTTTGGCTTCCTGAGCGCACACCAGCTAGGAAACAGGTTTAATGTACAGTAAAATGAACCCTGCACTTATAGCCAGGCTGCCTCAGTTGTGGGTTCTACATGCTGCCACTGTGCTGTCAATGAGCAAGTTGCTTTATCTCAGTGTGGCCTCAGTTGCCACATCTGTAAAGTGGGCTGAGGGCACTCAGTGGCATAGATTATTTGAGGATTGAATCAACATAATGTATGTGAAGGGGCTTAGCCCACAATTGGGCGCTTTCTAAAATGTTGTGGGTAAGCCCCAGAGCCGAAGCTGTGCCTGTTTGCTGTCACGGAGGAGCCCTGTGCAGGAGGCCAGTGGGAAGCTTCGGCCTGCTGGCGTGTCCGGTGCTGGGAGCCTCCCAGGGATTAGGACAGAGCCCGGGAGCAGTTCCCCAGAGCCCAGTCACACCTCTGTTGTGGATTTTAGATGTTACTGCTTCTCAATGTTCTCTCTTTTTTCCTGCCTGCTTGCCTGCCTTTTGGACCTCTTGCTGTCTAGGGTGGCAGATGAAGCTTTCTACAAACAACCCTTCGCTGACGTGATTGGTTATGTGTATGTTGCAAAACAAATTCCTTGTTTTGATTCTTTCTACTTTTTGTTTAGAGTTAATGCTCCTTTTATGTCACAAGATGCTTTGCATTTTAAAATATTTCAAATTGGCACTGTGGGGGCTGCCTGAGAGTTGATAAACTGGGGTGTGATTCATTGCTGGTCTTGCAGAATTATCACTTCCTGCACCTTCTGATGGCCATTTTTCATATTTGGGGTTGTGGAGGGAAACAAGCTAACTCCCTTTCAAATTGTGTGGGTCCTTTGTGTTCGTGTCTGGGAAGGGTTAGGACTTGGGTGAACTCTGACTTCTTGCTGTTGCTGCCACTGCTACCTTGGCCCTATTGCCTTCCTGCCCCAGGTGGGAAGGAGAAGGTTCTCCACCTGGAAGCAGGTAAAAATCCCAGGAGGTTAGGAGCCAGTGAGCAGCAGCACCTTGCATTACCAAAGCCAACATACTCTGATGTTTCTATACTCAATCCTTCAAGAATGTGGGGCTGCTTGCCTCTCTTTCAAGTTCAGGCAGAGGAGTCCAGGGCAGAAGGGGTTGTCTCTGATGGGTGTCTGTCAGTTTCGCCATGATCTTACATGTCAGAAATTGCTTTCTAGTGGCCAGCTTCAGATGCCCAGTCCCCCAGCCTAGCATAAAAAGGTCTAGATACCCATAACTGTCTGAAATGGGTGACGTTAGCTTTCCCCTCAAACTGCATCCTCTTTGGAAAAATTTCCTATTGTCAGAGCAATATTGCTGAAGATTTGGAAACAGTCCTCATTATTTCCTCATTAAAAATTAGGTCCAACTTTTTACAAAAGGGAGATGAGGATGAATGGAGGGGGCAGGAACCTGTGGGTGGTGGGTGGCAGACTAAGTTCTGTAGAACCTTTTAGGGGCCTATGACCTTGATGTTCACCCCATTATAAGATAGTACTGGGTTACCTGGGCCTCCAGGTACATTTGCAATGAGACTTGTGAAATGTTGGACTTACAGGTGCTGTTTGATTTGACTTCTTACACATTCTCTCTGGAGTAGAAATGGAGACTGGAAAGGTCAAGTCTGGTTTTGCTGGGCAGCAGGGTGGCCCAGCAAAGCCAGCTGCACGTTCCCAAGCATAGATAGAGTGGCAAGGGCATGTCTAGCTTACTGACCATCTGCATTGAGCTCATTCTCATTTTCTGTATCTGACCTAAAGTTTCTCTCGTTTCTTTGTTCTCTTCACCTTTAAGCACAAACATAAACCATCCTTGCTACAGCCTAGAACAGTTAAGTAAACCTTTCTCACTGCCTCTAACTGTGTGTGCCATGAAGTCGCAGTGTTGTAGTGGCTCTGGGCTTCAGCGGTGTTCTCCACGGCCATCCCTGTGATAGTGCCACCCCTCTGTCCCCACAGACCGGTCATCTCCATTGCTTTTGCTTTGCCCGTGATGCTTGTTGGAGTAGATGAATATATTGTGTCTTCCCGCCTCTTAACCTCTCCTTTTGGGCTGTAGCTCCCACCAGTTAGTTTCCAACTGGGGGTGGGCTGAACTTGATGTGGAAGAATGTTGGAGCAGCATCCTGCTGAAAAGCAGCTCACATTGGCTCTCCTGCCAGAATGTGCCCTGAGTGGCCCCAGGCACCTGATTGGAGAGAAAAATGGCAAACTTTTGGCTGAACTTGAGAATGTCCTAACAGACCCCCTTCCAGAATGGCTTTAGTCTCAATGCCTGCTAGCATGGGAGCTTTGTCTTGAATTCCCTTTGATCTGCCCTATTTCTCTCCAGCCTTAGGAATAAATCTAGAGGCTATTGTGCAGTGACCTGTGGGCTTTTTAGAAGTCCTGAAATTTCCTTGAAACTCATTACAGCCCAGCATAAGCTACTGGCCAAGTCTTTGACCAGCTTACTGCTTTGTTGTTACTGAAAGCAGTACATAGCTGGTCAATGACTTGCGTTTGTAATGCTCCTTAGGAGCAGAGATAGCCAGACAGAGAGAGTGAGCCCTGAACCAAACACCTGTATTCCACCATTTTACACAGCAGCCTGGCACCCTGTGCCGAGGAGAACTGGCCATGTGTCTGCCCCTAAGTCTGACCTGGGCCAGGGACAGTTACTCTTGGGAAAGCCAGAATGACATTGAGCCAAACATAAAGAGCCAGTTACTTTTCTGCAGCAAGGCAGCCGGGAGGTTACTCAAAGAGGGTTCTACATTAAACCAACATATTTTGTCGTTGCTTCTAGGGCAGCAGAAGAAGCCTTTGTAAATGACATTGATGAGTCGTCCCCAGGCACAGAGTGGGAACGGGTGGCCCGGCTGTGTGACTTTAACCCTAAGTCCAGCAAGCAGGCCAAAGATGTCTCCCGCATGCGCTCGGTCCTCATCTCCCTCAAGCAGGCCCCCCTGGTGCACTGAAGAGCCACCCTTGGAAACACTACATCTGCAATATCTTAATCCTACTCAGTGAAGCTGTTCACAGTAATTGGATTAATTATGTTGAGTTCTTTTGGACCAAACCTTTTGTCTTTAGAGTTGATCATTGTTTGTGATTGCATGTTTCCTTCAACTGTGTTCTCCCTGGCGTTCAGAGAGGAGGGGGGAGGAGGAAGAGGAAGGGTGGAAGCTCCCAGCAGTAGCCTCAACCTGTGCTTTTGTGCATTATTCTGAGAATAAATTTGTTTCAAACAATATAAATGAAGCTTCTTTATTGACCTCAAGATTGGTGGTAGTTTGGAGTGAGGCTTTAACGAATGAGGAATTCTCTTTTTATCATTTCTAGGGCTGAGGAAGCACAGCCATTGGGCACCCACCCCTACCTTAAACTAAAAGAGTTCGAAGTCTCTTTCCTGAAGTAGAATTCTGTAGAAATTTTCCTTAAAAAACGGAGTTGCCTGCTAAAAGTTAGTTCCCTGTCACCTACCTCTAAGACACATCCCTGAGTCCTCCATCAACCTAGACATTTTATCCTTTGTCACCATCCCTTAGTTTAGGATCTTGGACAATATATTTCCACAGCAGTCTGTCTGGAGTATGTAGTCTACAGTAAGACCTTTAATTATCCTTTGGATCAGCCAGTAAAGCTGTCAGGATGGCACAAATATGTGGCTAACTCCACTCAATTCCTGTAACATGTTGAGGTTCTGTATCGCCCCAAATTCTTGGTTCATATTTCTCTTGTAAAAAGCTTCATCTAAACCTGGGCTGTCCATTATAGTACTCTATAAGCACAGTAGCTATTTAATTAAAAATACATTATTGGCACTGGTGACATTTCCTGTGCTCATTAGCCACATGTGGGTAGGTGGTACCTGAATCAGACTGCAAATTACGGAAAATTTCCTCCTCCCAGAAAGCTCTGTTGGACTATGCTGATGTACACAACAGGTGCATCTAAGAGATGGTGCCCCAACCCATTCATCACCTGCCCTCAGAACTTGAGGTAGTACACCATGTCTTAGTTGATGTTCCAAGCAAATAATAGAGCTGTCATTCAAAAACCTTTTGCATAGTTACCTGATACTATTTCCAAAGTGGAGATGGAGGCAAATGCCAGTAATACCACACTCAGAAAGGGGTTAGTCCATCATTCCTCCACTGCTAATTATGTGTGGAGCTTATGTTACTGCCCTGGCTTCTCGGGCTTTCCTTGATCTGGCTCACCTTCACTGTGTTCATTCTTTTTTTGTTGCTTTTGAGACAGGGTCTTGCTATGTAGTTCACGCTGGCCTTCAACTCACTGTGTAGCCCAGGCTGGGCTCAAACTTGTGAAGATCCTCTTGCCTCAGCCTCCCAGGTGCTGGGATTACAGGCATGTGGCACTACACCTGACACATTCTTGAGAGCTTATTTAGAGGTTCTAGCCGGGGAGCACAGCTACTTGTATACCCTTGACTGATGAAGGGTCCTTTATCAGGGGTGGTCGCCCTCTTCAACCAAGCACACAGTTTTGGGAGGGATGCACATGGAGCAGTGAGGGAGGAAGGGGACATACACCTAGCCAGCCACATCAGCTGAATCAACCCTGGCGATCAGTGGGTTGACAGATGTTCCAGCCAGATCACCCTCACAATCCCCGACACATTCTTAATTGCACTCAAGCAGTCAGTGTCGTTCACAGACCATTTGTTACTACAGAAACTACATGGTGCCATTCAAGATGTCAAAATCTAACTTAAGAACCACGCAAAAGGCCACCTCCACAATGCCTTCCCTTATTCCCTCCCCTTACAGCCCATGACCCTCTGCCTGGGACAGCCTACTTGTTAGTACTGCTTTGGTACTATAATCCCAACCAGTCTCATTTCTCATAACAGATGGACTTCTTGAAGGGGATGTGGCAGTTTTAAAAGGTAAACAAGGGCCAGTAATATGGCTCAGCGGCATAAGCGCCTGCCTGGCAAGCGCGAGGTCCTGAGTTCCACTCCTGGTACCCACATAAAGGAAGAAAAGGGCCGGTGATATCACTCAGCGGCACAAGCGCCTGCTGGCAAGCGCGAGGTCCTGAGTTCGACTCCCGGTACCCACAAAGAAAAAAAAAAGTAAACAAAATCTGACATTGTCTAGATCAAGAGGTAACTACATGTGACAAAAGTGATGCTGTGTGACTTCCAATAATGAGTCATAAAAGGGAATGCAGCTTATGGCTGATTTGTTGGAATGTACTAGCTGGTAGCCCTGAGCCATCATATAAAAAGCTCTAGCACAATGATGGCGAACCTTCTAGAACTTTCAATGACATAAACAGCCTGCTGTGGCATGAGTGCCATAGGTTCACCACCACTGCTGTAGCATGTGAAGCTGCTATACTGTGAGGCAACCAAAGTAGCCCACACAGAACACCTGAGAGAACCTGTAACTAGTTGCTGGGAGAAATGCCCAGGCAGTTCCTAGATATCCTACCTGCTATTCTAGCTCTAGCCACTAACAAGTGGAAGACCCTCTGAGCCAGAACTGCCAAGTGTAGATCTTTTCCCAAATTCTGGACCCACGGAAACTGAAAGAGAAAAAACAATTGTTTGCAGCGCTTTTTTTTTTTTTTTTTTTTTTTTTTTGTGGGTACCGGGGGGGTCGACCTCAGGACCTCGCGCGCCAACAGGCACCCGTGCCGCTGAGCGATATCACCGGCCCCTTTTTCGTATGTGGGATCCGGGAGTCGAACTCGGGCCCTCGCGCTTGCAAGGCAGGCGCTTAAGCCACTGAGCCATCTCACCGGCCCTGCAGCGCTTTCAAATGCTGCACAGTAGTCATAACTTGGGATTGTTTCAATGCCTGTTTTACCAACCTGGAGGCTGCATAAAAGGAGGGACCTAGCTGGTCTGGGGATTCAGTGGGTATTCAACATTTAG
Organism: Erethizon dorsatum; assembly: GCA_028451465.1. NCBI lineage: Eukaryota > Metazoa > Chordata > Mammalia > Rodentia > Erethizontidae > Erethizon > Erethizon dorsatum. Next base: position 38,263,352 of record CM051822.1, on the reverse strand, counting down.
TTTCAAACCTCTTTTGGAGCACTTTACTTTTTAGGTCAAATTTTAAATGTTATATAATTGCTTTCTATTAATAGGCTTTTGTTACTAAAAAAAACACTGATATTAGATGCCTTAAGTTATATAACCTTAAAAAAATACAACAATACCAATCTCTCTGGGAAGGGAAATGCTTAAGAACAAAACAATATGCAACAGTATTATGATTTCAGCAAGCAAATATATTTATTTTTTCTTTAGAATTTGGCTCAGAACAGTAACATAAAAATATTTACATTAAAATAAATTAGGGGTTGTGATTATTTAATGTAATAATTTATGTCAGAATAGTCTTTCTACAAATTTAATAAAACCTAAGACTTGGTTTTTGATTTAGTACCATCCATCCCTTCACCTATTTGGCATGACACTTGCTAGCAGCGCAGCTGTTTGGTGCACAGTGGTAACAGGTTTAACCAAGGACCGACTGATGTCCCTACATGGTGGACCACCTCACTCGAGACACTAGCACCTGAGCCACCCTAAAATGCTGAAACAAAACCAGGCCCTGGAGACTAAGGGCTGGCAGAGTTCTAGGAATCAGCTGTCATGTCCTTTTGACATTAACCCACCAGGAAGGAAGGCATTCAAATGCGATATTGATTGCTTTAATTTAATTCTATGTCAGCACTTGAAATAATACACTGTGGAAACCTTCAGGGTTTTCTAAAATAAAAAAAATTTTTCTTTGAAAAACATATGCATGTTTTAGATCACCTACAAATATTCATAAAAACTTGTCAGAAGACCAAATACTATACTGGCAAGATTTCAGTAGCATGGAAGAATACTTGATTAATATTAACCACTGAGAAATAGGGTCAAAAATAAATTGAGTCATTTGCAAATCAGACATTCTTACTAAAGCTTTTGTTAGCCTAAATTGAATTAGCATTTTGAATGTTTTTGAAATGAAATGTTGTGTGGCTTAGCAGAAAAAGGGACCTTGCATCAAACCCTCTCTTAGACTCATGACCCCATAGCTGTAGGTATGTCATTTAAACACACTTAAGTCTTGGGTTCTATACAATGAGAATTCAAATACCTATCTCAAGGGTCATGAGAATTTAAGAATGTATATGAAGCACCTAGTTCAGAGCCTGGTACACAGTAGGCACTTAATAAGTGGTTGCAGTTAGTATTTCTTCTAGGTTGCAATTAATAGAACAACTTTTATGTGTGTTTTGCCATTGGTTAAAACACTTCTTTAGTCAGAGTCCAGGTCCTCAGATCTGGGCTGTAGGTGTAACACATACAAGCACGGCCTTCACAGACACTCTGGGGTCACAGTCCACAGAGAGTGAGCAGCTGCTGAAGGGAGAAGTGTCTGCTGGTCAGGAGCAAAGCCCTTTGGGGGTAATCTTTCAGAGGCTCTTAAGTCCTAGTGGCTTCTTAGCTGTCTCTAAGAAGATAAGGACAAGGTCACTAAGGCCACTGTAATTCATATCCCTGGTCTAAAGTCTATTACAAGTTCTGCTAGAATAATAACATCTTTCCACAAAGACATTTGGGGGTGACAGATAATGTCTAATGTCTTGATTGCTGCGATGGTTATCAAGGTAAATACGTAAGTCAAAGCTTATTAAATTGTATGCTTTAAAAACAATTCAATAAAGCTGTTTTTAAAAAGTTTAAAAAGCCTTTCCTGGTAAGAGTTTCTTCGTTCCCTGACTGGATTTCCTTCTATGATGAGAGTTGGGGGGTTAGAGCAGGAAGGACTGTTGACCAAAATACACGCATGAAGCTCGCATCCAAGCAGGCCAACAGGTCTCAGTGGTACCTTGGCAAGCAGGGCCCTAAGGCTTCTGGGTCTACTCCTGTGGCTCCTTCTGGCATAGGAAGTTGTGACTGAATTTATAGGGTTTACACTAACATGATTCTTCTGAGGAAAACATCCGAAAGCAGCATCTATAAAAATGGGTGTGGGAAAAGGTAAATTTGGAAGAGGACACAAAAAAGCAAAAGCGCTCTCTGCCAACATCGCCTGCAGTTAAATACCAAATTTGCTTTTTAAGAAACGTTCACCTAAAAGAGATGTTGATTCCACTAAGGCGCTCTTGAGTCTTGGTCCATGTTCACCCCCGTGAGGCCTAGTGGATCCTGCGCGTCGTGTAGTCCAGAACCATGCTGGCGGCACCAAGCAGGGCGGGGTCCACCAGATCTGAGATCACCACGTCCACGTCCTGCACCGAGGACAAGGCTTGCTGGCGGATGACGTCTTTGACGACGTGGATATAGTGACTGGCCAGGACTCCAGACAGGATCACAAGTGAGGGGTTCATAGTGTGCAGGATGTTGACGACCCCAAGACCCAAAGCCGTTCCAGCTACAAGAAAAAAAAGTTTCCAGGACAGAGCTAAATCAAAAGAAAAGAACCAGTGGCCAGTAATGGTAAAATATTCATATTACCTAGTGGGAAGCAACATTTTATTTTTGCTAGGAATTGGTCCCAGGCCCTCACACATGCTAGGCAAATGCTCTACCAATGAACTGTATCCCTAGTCAAGAAGCATTATTTTAAAGGCTGCTCCTGATTTTTTTTTTTTTAAGAGATGAAGTCTATTACTCCAACTGGCCTTGAACTACTATGCTCAAGGCATCCTTCTACCTCAGCACCTTCTCAGTAGCTAGGACCTCCAGGCACATGCCATAATTCTTGATATGAGGAAACTATCATGTGATTTATTTTATTTTTTGAGACAAGGTCTCACTGTGTAACAAAGGCTGGCTTTGAACTTGCTAGGTAGTCAAAGCTGGCCTCCAATTTTTGATCCTCCTTCTGCCTTAGCCTCCCAAGTGCTGGGATTATGGGCATGCACCACCGTGCCTGGCTTATGTGATACCTTTAAGTGAAAAAAAAAAGTGGGGTATAAAATTGCCTATACTAGCCAGGTGTGGGTGGCACATACCTATAATCCCAGTACTGGGGAGGCTGAGGCAGGAGGATCACTGAGTTTGAGGCCAACCTGAGCTACATAGTAAGTTCAAGGCCAGCCTGAACTACCACATAGCGAGACCGCATCTCAAAAAACTAAAAAAAAAAAAAAAAATCACCTGTACTATACAGTACAATCTTAGCTAAGTAAAAAATGAATAAAATAGAAAGATTGGAAAAAAATTTTAATAGTTGATATTTCTGAATGACAAAACTCTTAAGTGATACTTTTTCTTACCACTCACCTACATTTCTATAAATATTCTATAAAGTAGAATAGAATAGTCTATAAAGTAGACTATTCTATAAATTATTTTCAATAGTTGTAAAACCAAATCAAGGACCTGTTTCAAAAGGCAATGCTAATCAGAGATGGTGGTGCACACCTGTCATCCCAGCACTTGGGAGGCTGAGGCAGAACTGCCACGAGTTTGAGATCAGCCTGGGCTCCATAGCAAGACCCTGTCTCAAAAAACCAAAAAAAGAAAAAAAAAAGGTATTGCTAACAAATACCTTAAAGTGCATTTCCATTGTCCTCTCTCAGTTCAGGGGAAAAATACCTCTGAACAGATGATAGAAAGCGCCATGCCCCAGGGTAACAAGCATGACCATGTCTGAGGTCACTCCCTGTGGCACACCCGCCAAAGCCACAGACTCACCTGTTCGTAAGATGCTCTGGGCCTTTGCATTGCCAAGTTTTGCAGCTTGGATGAGATGAAGTGCACTCACAGCTTCGTCTTTTGGCACTGACATCCCCTCCACCAAGAGCAGGTCCTCTGAGCCAAGTGAGGAGAAGCAGTCATTAGTGCCTACTGGCAGTGAGCCCCTAAGTGAGAAGGGGTTTTCTTTTCATAATCACAAAGCCACTTATCCATCAACATCCATGTGCATCGCCCCAAAGCCTTTGCTGCCCTCCTGTTACCTGGTTATATATACATAAGCCCCACTTTCTCTAGCTGGAGGATCCTCAGTCTCCCCATAGCCTCCTACCTCTCTGGCGCCTTCGCTTCTCAGTGGCAGTATCTGACAGAGTCCTTATGTGTCCTTCTCCCCCCTACCCCGCACCCCCAGATGATCAGACTCCTGCACTCAGCTCCTTGCTCAGCCATCCCGGATAAGATGCTACACTACTCCCCAGTGCCCATGTTCTATGGTAGCAAGGCATGGTGGCTAAGGGACAGACTGCAGTTCCAGCTCTGCCACTGCTAGCTCCATGGACCTGGCCATGTCACTTCACCTCTATACATTTCTCTTTTCTAGAAGAATAGGGCAGTAATACCTAGGATTATTCTGAAGACTAAACGAGGTAATGGACATAAAGTACTTACAGTGCTTGCCAAAGTAATGCTAAGTAAGTGGCAGGAGTTTCTATTAACCAGTCCTTGTCTGTCAGTTGCCAACCCATTTCAATCTGCCACCTAATCTGCTGCAGGGCTCTGAAGAAAGTTAAGTCTCCAACTGCTACCTAGATACCAACTGATGCTCTCCTCTTTCCTGGGCCTTGCAGCTTCCAGTTCTCTCCTGTTCTCCCTCACTACTCTCTTTGCCTTCGCCCTCCCGATTTCCACACTTCTTACCTCAGTTAAAAGACACTACCAGGCCAGGATTCCTGTACTTTTTTGCCCCATGTATAAACACACCAGTATCTGCACATCTTTGCTCTTCTGGTCCTCTCTTGGGCCCTCTTGCTTTGCAGCTCTCCTCTCCCCACCTCTTCAGGACCCCTACTGCAGGGACTGCACACCAGTCCTCTACTGCTTGCTCCACCTTCACTTCCATGCCCACTGTCTCCGTCCCATCAGCCTATGCTCACACATTGGTTTTTTTTTTTTTTTTTTTTTTTTTTTTTTTTGTGGGTACCAGTGGGTCGACCTCAGGACCTCACACGCCAATAGGCACCCGTGCTGCTGAGCGATATCACCGGCCCCTTTTTCGTATATGGGATCCGGGAGTCGAACTCGGGCCCTCGCGCTTGCAAGGCAGGCGCTTACGCCGCTGAGCCATCTCACCGGCCCAACACACACATTCGTTTTGAAAGCAAAAAACTCTTACTCGTTTTATGTAGAAAGCACAGATACACATATAGTCCACGAACACACAGATAAGCAATGGGTCCATGGTGTGAATGTTTCGTGGGAACAGAGTAATTAGAAAACTATCTAAAAGGGTCATTAGGTGGTAATAATGAAAACATGGTTCAGAAGTGAAGATTTTAGGGCACTAAATGATGTCCAGATGGCCAAAACCAGTGGACTTTTCCAGTGTTCTCATACTTGACATCTAACTACACCTTCTCTGAAACACCCTCATTTTCTGAGCTTCTGTGATATTTTCCTTTTGTAGCTTTTCTCCCAATTCTCCCTATTCCTCAACTGCCCGACTCCCTGGGTCTCATTCTTACCATCCTAATTGTTTGCTTGTTTGGAGACAGGGTCTCGCTATGTAGTTCAGGTTGAACTTGAACTCGACAGGTAGCCCAGGCTGGCCTCAAACTCCTGGTAAACCTCCTACCCTCAGCCTCCTGAATGCTAGGATTCAGGCATGCGCCACCACACCCAGCCTCACTACCACCTTCATACTGTACTGATGAATCCAAAGTCCCTCCCTCTAATCCAGTCACCTTTCCTGAGCTGCAGACCCATTTATTTCCACCTGGATATCCTACATGCACCCAACCATTATCCTCTTACATTCTCAACCCTGAGTTGTCCAACCCGGAAACTGGAAGTCACTCGAACTACCCTGCTTACAGTCATCCTCCATTCAACTACGATTTCCACCCCCGGAAACAAAAAATCAGTTTAATCTAAAATTCAGATCTACGTCTTTCCCTAAACTTTTTTTAATGTTTCCTCTGACCTGCTGGCTCTGGTTCCCTCCTGCCTCACCATACCTTATCTTGCCCTTCACACACCCACATCACTGTTCCCATGCCCAGAAGAACTCCACTGGCCACCCAAACTTGCCTGGCTAATCCATGAATCTGATGCTCAACTCCCAGGATGGCACCCTGGCATGCCCTTCCTTGGGGCGGGGGGACTTCCATGTCCTTATGTGCATCTGTGTTCGTTGGCCATCATTCTCAACACAATTGGCATGCTGTGTTATAATGATATTGGCTCTTTTGCATTAAATTAGAAACCATCCTGACTTTCATAATATGTCTATAAATGCCTTTAATTCAAATAATCTCTCAGTGTTCAACAACTGTAAGATGTTTATCCACTTATTTCTTCATTAAAATGTGTATTAAATACCCATTCTGTGCTGATGGCTGAGAAAACAAAAATGAAAATCTTCCTACTGTCTAGAAGCTCCAGGACCCTCACTGCCCCAGAGGCAACTGTGATAATGCATCGTTTAATGGACTTCCCCCTGCTCTACTCTTCCACTCCCTCCATCCTGCATCTCAGGGTCACCTCCAAAAGAAAATACCTGTAGGTTATGCCTGGCTCTGCTTTGAGGGAAAGCCAAGAGAAGACCTCTATCCTCAGAGAGGAAGAGTGTTAACCTGGGTCAGGACCAAGGCCACTGAAGGATCCATAGGAGGGAGCCCTGCTTCTCCTCTAGGAAGTGAAAAGGTTGAAAGTTCTGGCCTCAGTGTTTAGCTCTTTTTAGAACTTCTACTTTGAAGTACCTGTCTTTTATTTGGTCCCTTAATTACTAAGAAGATACCAACCATCATGTAGCTTTTTTGCCTCCCTCTGCAAGGCCATTCCAGAGGCATATGCTTCAATACACCCATGGCTCCCACAGGAACAATCAGGCCCATCCAGAGACACGACAAGGTGGCCAAGTTCTGCAGCACAGAAGGAGCTTCCGTGGATCAGTTCATGCTGATGGATGATTCCACCACCAATTCCTGTAGTGAGACCCGATAATCACTGATAGGCACTTTGCATGGAACAAAACTATGATATGGATTGCCTCACCTGTCTCAAAGCTTTGGGTGTCTATATGATGCCTACTTTGCTAATCTTACTGAGCACCAAAACTTTATTTGGCAGCATTTTATTTATTTTTTTTTTTGTGGGTACCGAGGGTCGACCTCAGGACCTCGCGCGCCAGCAGGCACCCGTGCCGCTGAGCGATATCACCGGCCCTTTTTTCGTATGTGGGTTCCGGGAGTCGAACTCGGGCCCTTGCACTTGCCAGGCAGGCACATACGCCGCTGAGCCATCTCACCGGCCCCTTGGCAGCATTTTTTTTTTTTGTGGGTACCGGGGGGACGACCTCAGGACCTCGCGCGCCAGAAGGCGCCCGTGCCACTGAGCGATATCACCGGCCCCTTTTTCGTATGTGGGTTCCGGGAGTCGAACTCGGGCCTTCGCGCTTGCAAGGCAGGCGCTTAAGCCGCTGAGCCGTCTCACCGGCCCCCCTTGGCAGCATTTTAAAAGGAAATATTATTAGCAGATCTTCTGACCCCCTGTGTCACATCTGCTTCGTTCACTATGATCTCAGACAAGGCTGTGGCAGCCAGTTCAGGGCATCTGACTCAGCCTCATTTGATGGGACACGCCTACAGGCACATACCAAGACCTTCTACACTCAAGCAAGAGTCTCATCAGCCACACAGGTCACCTGCAGCCAGGGTAGACAGGGCCAGCAGGTGCAAGCAGAAAGTTCTCGATGGTGCTCTATAGGCTTTTCCAGAGGTTCTAGGAGATTGCAGCCCTCACTGCCCTTATCAGCAACACTGATAATGCATCCTTTAATAGCTTTCCTCCTATTCTGCCTACCCCCTGCTTCTCAGGATCACCTCCAAAAGAAAATACCTGTACCTAAGTCCTTGTATTAGGCTCTGTTTTGAGGGAAAGCTACAGTAAGAAAATTTTTCTAAGCTGGGTGAAGTGGTACACATCTGTAATTCCAGTACTCTGGGAGACTGAAACAGGAGGACTGCCAAGTTAGAGCCCAGCCTGGAAAACTTAGTGAGACCCTGTTTCAAAATTAAAAAAAAAAAAAAAAAATTAATAATAATAATAATAATGGCTAGGGATGTAGCTCAGTGCAAAAGTACAATCTCCCGTACCCCCCAAAAAAACAAAAATGTTATCACACAGCACTTGCTTCTTTTTTTTTTTTTTTTTTTTTTTTTTTTGTGGGTACCGGGGGGACGACCTCAGGACCTCGCGCACCAACAGGCACCCGTGCCGCTGAGCGATATCACCGGCCCCTTTTTCGTATGTGGGTTCCGGGAGTCGAACTCGGGCCTTCGCGCTTGCAAGGCAGGCGCTTAAGCCGCTGAGCCGTCTCACCGGCCCAGCACTTGCTTCTTAAAGAGTATGAAATATGATTTTTGCCTCTTCTTGATGCTGCTGTGTCTAAAAATCTATGAATCAAACGTTACAAATTTAGCTCTTTGGTCTCGGCAGCATAAGTGAGATGATGAAGGGAATGTCATCCTTTGGAAAGCGTCGTAATAAGATGCACACGTTGTGCCGCCGCTGTGGCTCTAAGGCCAACACCTTCAGAAGTCGACCTGTGGCAAATGTGGCTACCCTGCCAAGCGCAAGAGAAAGTATAACTGAAGTGTAAAGGCTAAGAGGCGAAATACCACCGGAACTGGGTGAATGAGGTACCTAAAAATTGCATATCACAGATGCAGGCATGGATTCTGTGAAGGAACAACATCTAAACCCAAGAGAGCAGCTGCTGCAGCATCCACTTCATCTTGAGAATTTCACCAATTACTCAAAATAAATGCTTTGGTTTTAAAAGATTTTTTTGTGTGTGTGGGTACCAGGGGTCAAACTCAGGACCTCCTGCACCAGCAGGTGCCCGTGCCACTGAGCGATATCACCAGCCCATTTTTCATATGTGGGTACTGGGAGTCGAACTCAGGACCTCGCACTTGCCAGACAGGCACTTATGCCGCTAAGCTATCTCACCGGCCCCTAAAAGATTTTTTAAAATGTTACAAATTTAAATGATTGCTGTCTTTTATTATGGAGTTTAGGAGTTACTAAGGAGTAAAAGACATTCAGCCTTAGAAGGCTCTGCTTTTAAGAGCTGTCCAGCCACCCCCACCCATCTGATTTGCAGCTCATTAACTACTCTGACTAGGAAAAGGTGTCCAAGTGTGCTAAAACTGTGTCCAAGCTAAAGAGGAAGTGTATGAGTACATAAGCTTAAAGGGGAGTAGTATAATGTAGAGTTTACCCCTGAGTTTTAAAGTGAGGCATATCTGAGATGAAATGCTGGCTCAACCACTTACTAGCCAAGTCTGTGTCCTCATTTTAAAAATAAATTATACATCTTAAACATACACCATAATGGTTGATGCATTGTGTCAATCTGAGGAGTTCAGAAGCTTAACTAAGTAACTCAGCAGTTCTACATCCTAGGGTGTAGAGGACATGCCCTAGGGTGGCTGTTTAAGCTCCATGATGTTGTAATGGTTAATTCAATTTGTCAACTTGACAAGTATAGAAGTTTAACTAAGTGACTCAGCAGGGGGCCAGGGTTCTCACTTTGTAAACATCCTGAGCCTGTGCAAGAGGAGAGCACGGAGATGGTGTGAGTGCTATACCTGCCTTAGGGCAGGTAGCCTACTTACAATATTGCTCTCCCCTCTTTTGCCCCTGTTTCTTGTGCTATCTTCCGCTACCATGAACTGTTGCCCCTCTGCCATGCAACCCTGCTTTGTTTTGGTACTGGGGATTGAATCTGGGGCCTTTTGCATGCTAGGCAAGCGCTCTACCACTGAGCTACATCCCCAGCCCACCACCCTGCTTTGGAGCCAGCTGATTGTGGACTGAAACCTCTAGAAACTGTGATCTAAATAAACCTTTCTCCCTTTAATTTGGGCATCAGGTATTTTGTCTCAGCAATGAGATAAAAATAACTAAGACACATACCATAAAAATAAAATTGAAAACAAAACAAGCAAAACCAAATTAGGCTATTTATGAAAATGACAGAGTAGGGAACTCCGAAAGTTCATCCTGCCACTAAAACAATGAACAAACTGGCAAAACAGAATCAACTTTTTTGGAACCTAAAAAGAAACCAAAAGTTTGTAACACCCAGGGTGGGGGGAGGGGCAGGAGAAAAGAAAGAAAATACGCTGAATCCCAATAAGAGAGCTTTCTAGAGTTTTAATTTACCCTGGTCCCATCACCCATATCCCAGCTTGGCAGTCACCTTGAACAACAGCCGCATTCCCAGTACTGGTATACAAATATCAGTACTGTATACCAGTAGCTGAGTGAACAGAACTGACACGCTCGAAAATTGTGGGTAGTTGTTTTGACCTGCCTGGTTGCAAATGGAGGAGCAGTTTAAAGGCTTGCTTTTTTTTTTTTTTTTTTTTTTTTTTTTTTTTTTTTTTTGTGGGTACCAGGGGGACGACCTCAGGACCTCGCGCACCAACAGGCACCCGTGCCACTGAGCGATATCACCGGCCCCTTTTTCGTATGTGGGTTCCGGGAGTCGAACTCGGGCCCTCGCGCTTGCAAGGCAGGCGCTTACGCCGCTGAGCCATCTCACCGGCCCTAAAGGCTTGCTTTTACACTCACCTACTGCGAACTATCCCTCTGCTCAGGGGAGCCGCACAGGGAGGTTTGTAAAGAATATTTAAAGGTAAATGTATTAGTCTCTGCTGCCTAGAACACAGCATAACAGCTAAGACATACAACAGACTAACCAAAAACTGGAAGGAAAAGCTGAGGAATGAAAAGCTTTGGGAAATGAGAACTCTTGAATAGCTCTGAAAGTTCCTGGGAATTTAGAAGTCCACAGGTATGCCTAGGGCTGGGCAGCACATGCTCAAAAAGACCTAAGAAGGCCTTAAGATCTCATGCTTTAAGGCTCTATTCAAGCTGCAAGTGAAGCCTAAGGCAGAGCTGTAACAGCCTGAGTGAGGGATGCAGACTAGTCTGCACACATTCTAGCTCCTGAAGCAACCTTCCCTTCCCCCTCATACCTGTGCCGGTGATAAGTGTTACAAAGTTTTCCAGTCCCTTTCCTTGACCAAATTTCCTTTCTGCCATGGCGGCACAGTTGCCATCATTGTCTACCCACACGGGAAGATGCAAAGTGTCAGACAGGGGTGTCCTGAGGTCCACAGAGTTCCATTCTTGTATCAGTTTGGTTGAATGCAGGACAATTCCTTCCTGAGGATTTACACGGCCACCTGTGGAAATGCCTGAGAGCCACCACAAACACAAGGGAAATAATTCTGATTAGCAATCTTAGGAAAGTAATGCCAATTTCCCTTATCTCTGAACATAAATTATTGAGCCCAACACCTCCTAACACAAACACTACCAAGGACTATGAGAAAACACCAGACAGTTCTGATCTAAATTTATAACTCCCCAAACATGTACAGAACTATCAATGCTTCTCCCATGATGCCTGCTGCATTCCAGAAGTCCCCAAGCTTGTGGCCACAGACAGGACCTGGAACCATCTATACACAGGGCAGACGTGGATGTGATGTTCAGTAAAGCAACAGAACTTAGTAGACTGTGTACATTAAAATGAACATTTCTTGGATTTATAATTTACACTCTCACCTACTCCCAAAATTCTGCAGTTCAGTTTTACAGCCTCTGCTGCAGCTTCCACACACATCTGTAGGATTAAATTAATCCTCTCTTCGTAAGTTTTAGGATTGAATTGAGTATACTTCTTAACTATTTCACCCTAAAAGAGAAAAAAACAAAACTTCTCACTGACCTTAGTTAAGAAGCATACTGTGACTCTTTCAGTCTTTCTCACGATAAAGTAGATACTGCAATGGGATAGGTACTACAGACTGAGAGGACACCTGAGGAGGGAGCAGCTGGATAACCCGAGTAGTGTCGGGGACTCCATCCTGACAGAGGCTTGTGGCACCCTGACAACTCCACAGCCCAGAAGATGGGCCCCTCTCTTAAGCTTAATGTGAATGTTGAGTAATCTGAATCTAGTTTATGAAAAGGGCACAGTTCACACTTTTGGGCTGACAAAATTTTGTTTAAATACTGAGGCAAAGTATCCTAAGTAGCTAAATTTTACTATAATTGAAGCCAATAATGCTATGAATACTCTTGTTTACTCAAGATAAATTTCCATGCTGGCTAATTCAAACACTGCATCATTTAAATTACTATGCTTTAATACCAAATAGGTATAATCTCTCCTAATTATTGCTTTTACATTTTTTTCTTTGCTCATTTATTATTTTAACTAAGTTTCAGAAATGTCTTTAAACTTTTAAAACTCCCACTGTGATTTATGATAATTTTGTTATACTTTAAAAATCCAATGGAAATGCTAATGTTAAATTTATAATACAATTTGGGAAATGCTGAGATTTTAAAAATATTTAGCACTTTTAAATCTCTTATTTTAGAAGTTGGAATAGTTTGAGATTTTGTTTCTATAAGTCTTCTTGTATCTTCTTCCACCACATAAAGGCATTGCTTAACAATTACAAACCGCAATTTTTTAATGCTTTTGTGAAACTTGATTGAGAAATTGACTGACATGGTATATTATTTGTACTAAGAAATAACTTTACCCAAGACACCTTTTATATTTGTATGGGATTTTTTTGGTCTGTCTTTTATTATCTTAAAGTTAAAGGTGTTTCTGTCATAATTATAAACAAAATTAACCTGTGTTAAAACCTATTTTGGGGTACTCTATTCATGTATATTTCATGCTCTGAAATTTTGAAGGTTAATTCAAAATGGCATGTTATAGAATATACAAGAAAAGAAATAACTACTCTTAACAGCAGTTTTTTAAATTTCAGTGAAGTTTTGGTAAGGAATGATAGTATATACAATGAAAGAATTGATGAAACTCTGAAAGTTTCTTTCCATAAAATATAAATTACTCAATATCTAAATCCAATTAGGCATGGAAAATCAGTATTGACACTGGATTTTGTGTTTTATATTTGTTTCAATGTTCAAATGCAGATAAAACATTTAATATTCGTCAATGTGCTTTTATAAAAGTAAATCTTAAAGTACTAAGCTTTGTTCTGTTCTCATACTTCTTCAAATCACTACAAAAAATGACTTGTTGTATATTAAAGATTCCCTTAAAAACCCGAATCTATTTTATAATTTCTTCACAGACAAATATTCTGTAAAACAGCCTTGAAAATGTACACCTTTTATTCTTCTTATGTTTTAATTTGAATAAAAATGTTTAGTCTCCTGGACAGCTACCACATCAGTCCAACGTGATACCAGCACAGTCCCTTGTCATTAGACGCTGTCTGTAGTATGTTGTTGTACTGGCTATTTAAACCATGTGCTACATTGTTACGATTGGCTTAATAGTTGATTATGACATCATATCATGAGAATGCATGAAATCTTATACCACATTTGCAAAATGTGATTTTTTGGTTGTTTTCACCCTTCTAGGCTATACATCAAAAATAAGATGGTAGCTGTGTACTTGTACATAAAACCAAGATTACAGCTGGGAAAAAAACAGCATAAGTTCATGTAGGAAAACACCAAAATCATTTTAACAGTACTATTTCCAAATAAAATATAGAGCCTCATGAACAGTAAAAAAAATAATAAACAAGAAAAGTATTTAGCACTTTTATAGATGATACTTTTCCAAAACAGAATATTTTATAGTAAAGTTTTATAATTTTCTTTATATAGATCACATAGTTTTCTAGTTTTGATTATTCTTAGGAGTTTTTGTTGTTCTGAGTAGGATTTTCCCTTTCTTTATATTCGTTATTAATGAATTTTTAGATATCAAATACAAGGATGAAAGCTGTCTCCAATGACTGTCATTAAAAATAAACCTAGTGCTTCTCAACCTTCACTATACATTGGAATCAGCCTTTGACAAATATGTATCAGTGCCTGGCGCCCATTCCCAGAGATTCCAATTTAAGTAGTCAGAGATGGAAACCAGGCATCCATTTGTGTGTGTGTGTGTGTGTGTGTGTGTGTGTGTGTTCTGGGGACGGACCCCAAGGCCATAGGTAATGCTAATGTGCAAACATTCGCCTAGAGGAAAACTCAAATCTTGGCCTACAATTTCATGTAAATGGAAAATTACTGCGCCTTATATATTTCTCATACTATCCAACCATTTTACTAACTCTACAAGCTACTTGATTTATTGCATTGTCTATACATAATATTTTTTACTCTGTCTATACCTCCATTTTTGCTTTTCCTTATTTTCTTTATAACTTGCAGAATAATGCTAAATAACATTGCAAAAAACATTTTTTTCTTGATTTCAATACAAATGCCTCTAGAATTCCACCATTACAAAGGATATTGGCCACTGATGAGAAATAAGTCATCTTTACACTGACAAAATATTCTGTTAGCTTTTTAAGAATATAAGGGAAGCCTTTTGACTTGCGAAAATTATGTTTTATTCTCTTATTTGACCTAATGATATTAACAAACTTCCTACACTTTGTGTTTAAAATCTTTGCTATTTCTCGAGGACTCCTGAAACTTTACACATCTACGATATTTCAAACAAAGATTTTTCTGGTAGGTTTATTCTTCCTCATTAAATCATTAAAAGATCTTTTTAACAGTTTATTACTTGTATAAAGGCTCTCTCAAGCTGTCAATGCTATGGCAATAGTTTGGTTAATATATTGAAGTTACACTGTACTCAGAAAAGAGCAGACTTGTAAAAATGCAAAATGGAGAACCCATACCACGAACCATATCTTAGAGAAGAGGCAATTTCTTTAACCACCTGCAGATACTCTCACTTGGGTGGTGACAGTGATCAGCATGCTCCACACTCTACACTTACACTACAGTTCTTACAACTAGAGAATTTCAGGTCTCCTGGGTGACAAAAGCTCCCTGGGATGCCTAATGGGGGTCTCTCCATTGTCCATTCAAGTCTGCTACCTCAGAGTGTGTGAGAATTTGCTTCTTTGTAATGTAAATGATTAGTAAAAAGGTAAGATAAACATGTGATGGATCTAAATGTAAATTCTACAGGCAAATGATTACAAGGTCTTGAGTATGTTTCTAGTCATGAGGTGGGATAGAAGAAATAAAGATGGGTTAAAAAGAAAATATTAAAAAATTTAATATTGCAAGGAAAACTGTAATATTAAAATTGTACTTTTTAACAAAAACTGCAGCTTCAGAACACAAAAGTTATCAAGGTTTTATTCCAAATTTTTGGGTTGTTTTGTTTTGTTTCCCCCTTTGAGGAAAAATTCCGAAGAGCCTTAAAGAGAGTAAGCCTGAAAACTAGGCTCTGGGCCTATCTATGCCTTCCACCCCCGCCCCCTCCCAGAAAGCATACTATTAAGAACACAGCACATCTTAGCTTCAAACACATGCAGATGGTTTACATTTTAACACAGCTCACCAAATGGGCAAGACCTGGCACACTAGGATACACATTCTAGATAATCCATTTTAGGGACATCCTCAAATCCCTGTAAATATACCCAGCTCAAGGCCATAAGACTCCCTCTTGAGGGCCTGCAGTCTATTTCTTTGAGTATGTATTTTTAAAATTCTGCCAAATAAATCCTTTTATGCCTCCTACTGACACATCCTGAAAATTCTTTTTCTGTGATGGGAGTCAGTGAACCTCTAACCTGTCCTATGGATGAAGTGAGTCAGGGTTCCCCATTTCTACTTTGGGGACCTCCTTGGATTCCGTTGACAGTCCTACCTTCTAACTGTAAGTTTTAATAATCAATACTCACAAGAGCTTAGCAATGATTTTACCTTCATGCTGACTATTGCAACTCGGAGGTTTGTCCCTCCAAGATCAACAGCCAAGGCACTTAGAGTTTCAAGAATATGGTCAATATCTTGGGAGATATTCTCTTTCACAGGGGGAAAGCAGAACTTCTTTTGTAGTGGCTCTTGAAGATCAATGGATTTGAGAAATTTCAAAATCCTTGGAACAGCATTTCCATCCCCATATATCTTTGAACTGCAATATCCAAAACAGACAATTAAATGCTTCTGCCATGCATGTTAAGTTATATTACAGACACAATTCAATGAAATCTGAGAGCTCATATAAAGTGTTCATGCTCTGCTTTTTAAAATACCATCTTAGCCAGGGATAGCAGTGCACACCTGTAATCCTAGCGCACAAGAGGACTGCAAATTCAAGTCTACCACAGACAACTTAGTGAGACCTTGTCTCAAAAAATAAAAAGGGCTGGGGATGTAGCTCAGTGAGAAGGACCTGGGCTCAATTCCCAGTATCACCACCAAAAAAAAAAGAAGTATACAAAGTATCATCTCTGGGCTGGGGATGTAGCTCAGTTGTAGAGCACTTTCCTAGCATCCTCAAGTCCCTGGATTCAATCCCCAGAACTTCAAAAAACAAAAGTAACATCTCTATAATGCATATAAAAAAATGTAATGTACCATTCTACACACTTATAGAAAGTCAAATTAGGCTAGAGAAGTATTTCCTAGACAAAGTACTATATTACTTAAATGAGACAAATTTAAAAAATAAAAAAAAAATTGGAACTGTGGCAGAGTACTAAGGGGAATGGTATCTGCCACCCCAGTCTCACCAGCAGCTAGGGAGCCCTAAGCATAGAAGAAAGTTCTCTTAAGATGATTCAACGTGATCTAGGGAGCTTTGAAATAGTTCCTGAGGCACTGCCCTTTTCAATCACTCCAAAAAAGAGGTCTTATACTTACCAAGGGTACTGTTTACCGAACTGAAGGTGCAGCGCTTGCAATATTTTGTCTTGCGTGTCAGCATCTCGGACGTGAAGAACATTCTCCCCTAGGTAAATCCAGTGACACATTTGAATGATTTGGAAGTAGGAATATCCAAAGAACAAAGAAGTTAGCAGTGTGTTATGTTTATAATTTAGTCCTGAAACCCAGCAGACTGCCAAGCACTTTTGGTAAAATTTTCGAACATTTAAAGGCAAATTCCCAAAGGAATAAACCATGGTTTTACTTGCTTAATGACATAAATAAAGTGGCTGAATCTAGATCCATGTACAACTTACCTAGTCACCTATCAATTCCACCTCTCAACCTGCCCTGCCTTCCATCTGCGCAGCCAGCTATCCATTCAGCTGGGAAGGCAGGACTGGCCAACCAGCTGCCCAAGCAGTCACTTTTCCATGCACGTTTGCTGACCAACATGAGACAGTGAGTGCAGCAAGGACAGCCATGATTGTCAATAGGCTTGGCCGAGAAGAGAGGAAGAGTGGTGCTAGAGAGAGATGTAAGGTCAGAGGAAGGTTGTTTTGTACTATTTCTAAGACACAATAGGCCGAAGCATGTTTAAATGATGACAAGGTTAAACACACATGGAAGAGAAAGGATGACTGATGGGCAGGTCCCTGAGAAGGCAGATGGGATGGGGTTTAGAGCACAGGGAGGAGGAGGTTGAGCTGTGGCAGGCAGGAGACACACACACCTCTCCCCACCCCACTATAAAGAAGGTAAGAAGGAAAGGAATCCTGGATGGATACCCACATTTATGTAAGTGCAGGGACAGAAAGGACAGAGACCACATTGCCAAATCTAAGGTTCAATTCTCCTTTCATGTCTTTCTTGAACTCTCAGCAGCTTTCAACACTACTAGCTCAAAACACTTTATTTTCTTGGCTTTAATGATATCACACTCTTCTGGTTTTCCTCTGACCTCACTGGCAGCTCCTTTTCAATCTCCCTTGCCAGCCTTCCCTCTTCACCAGAACTCTAAATGTTAAGTATTCTAAGAATGAGAGAAGAATGCCTTTTGAAGAATGCCTTCGCCTTTTGAAGAATGGAAGAAAGACCAGAGCTAGAATTAGTCTTCTTGGTTCTAGTCCAGGTCTTTTTCCATTACAGCATGCATGTTTCCCTTAGCTACAGATATACATTTGCATGTAGACAGTATTAGAACATGATGAATGTCAGTAACAGGATCTAGCTGAACACATTAATCAATACTACTACTTATACTTTAATTAAGCAGCACTTTACTTAGAATTGCCATCTTCTCAAGTACTTGCTGAAAGTACTCTATACTAGGCCCAGAAAATGAAAAAGTAGTATTTATATACTCATGACACATTCAACCACATCCTTTCTCCCTCTATTTTTGTTTTTTAAGACATGGTCTTGCTATGTAGTTCAGGCTGGCCTTGAACTCACTGTGTAGCCCAGGCTGGCCTCAAACTCGAGACGATCCTCCCTCAGCCTCCCAGGTGCTGGGATTACAGGCGTTCATTACCATGCCCAGCTAGAGACCATAATTAACTAAGAATCACTTCGCTTTAATTGATATCAGAAATATAACAAAAACCTAAGTAGAGCTCTAAAAACTTTTGTAATCACTATGTGCTATTTATAGACTATTCATAGATTTTAGACTATTATTATTCGCCTCATTTGCTCACTTGTTCACAAAAATATACACCCTTCATGGCATATACATACCTTATAAAAATCATACAAATATAAAAAGCCTAGTCAGGTAAAATACAAGCAAAGGCAAATACCTGTTTCTCTTCCAATCTGACGTGTGCCCAGGTTGATCACAGGTGTTCCAAAAGCTCCAACCTCTCGTACCCCACAGCTGCTATTCCCAATCATACAACCAGCATGGGCAACCAGCTGTATAAACTGATCAAATGGTACATGTTTAACTGCACGAAAATTGGGGTGATGCTCAATGCCCTTCTTGCGCATCACTCGAACCATCTCTTTGCTCCCTGTAAAGATGGAAAGAAACAACTGTTAAACAGTTCATGAGACAAAGAAACCATTTTCACTGGCAAGTGTCCCCCCTAAAGAAATCTCCCTAAACACTCATTAGTTATTAGGGAATAGCAATTTTAATCAATAGTATTTTCATGAATGATGAGAATCTAAAACATGTGGCCAGCTCTCTGCTTCAATTCCTTTAGGAACTTAAAATAGGAGCAGCAGGGGCTTTTCAAACAGAACCCAGTAAAAACCTTTACCTTAAACAACAATGAAGAGGCTAAAGACAGGCACACAGTCTTCATCTCTAAACAGAAAGGTCTCAGACTCCAACCCCAAGCTGATCAGACACCTCTGCCCAATTCTGCTCACATTTACACTGATAACAGCTCAGCTGGATCGCACTCCTGTGCACGCAGACTAAACTCCAAGAAAAGACAGAGTCTGATATTGTGGATGACTATTTTATCTTATTTTTCTTTTTCATATTTTTTTTTCAGTGATGAGGACTGAACCCAGGGCCTCAAGCATGCTAGGCAAGTACTCTAGTACTAAGCTATACCCCTACATTGATATTTTATTTTAAATGCCTGACTTGAAATGTTTTAAAGATATATGAAGAGGAACTAATATTTAATGCCTCTCTGCTTGCAACTATTTATTTCTTCTAGCCAAGGGAGGAAAATTTGCTAATCTGAGTGGTTACAAGACAGAGAAATGCCCACAGTTGGCAGGAGCCATTGATTTAGCAGAAGCTGTGCATATAACTCTTCTAACTTTCTCTATGTGGCAAGGTGGTTACATGGGCTCAGGGTCTAATTCCTTCAATCACACCTGGCCATTTCTTTCTGTGTACAGTCTTGCCAGAGCATACCAGTCCTCATCTATAATAACTAAGCATGTGGGCACACCAGAGTACTTCTACTCCAAGATTTGGATTCAGTTCAAGGGTCCTCTTAGCAATAAGCCATGTGCACTAATGCAGTTTTCTAGAGAACTCTATATTGGGGAATAGGGCCCTAAGCCAGATAAGGATAAAGTGATGCTTTTGTACTTTCCGGTTGTTCCCTGTATACATTTTATCAAAAACCCCACCTAAGGTAAGTGGCATTCATGATTTAAATATTCACCTTTAAATGATGGGGCCCTTTATTTTCACAGAGGAAACAAGGCATATACAACCAGAAAAGCATATTACAAATCGAATGTATCATTGAAGGATACATAAATACACTATAAATATTTATACAGCATTTAAAGGATGAAAGAATATTACAGTTTTCTGAAATACTGATGCATCACCTGAACAAAATCTGGATTGAGTACAATGATGCTTCAGTTTACAAACTTAATTTGTTTTACAATTTGGGGGAAGATGGCTGCATTTGTGTTTGTATAGGGAAGACTGCGGTGGTTTGTCAACTGATGGTGGTTTGTCACCTGACACAGAGTTAACAATGGGAAGCAAAATTCTGCCAAACACTTTTGTTTGCAAACCATATTGTTTGCAAACAGAAGCATTTGTGAACTGAAGTATTACTGTCTTTTTTTTTTTCCAACTAATACCTTACCTTGTTTCCCTTAACATAAAAGATTATTCAAGGAACAATGAGAGGTTCATTCAGAGTAAGATGGTAACCATTTTGGCACTGCTGAGAAAAGGTCCTCCTTCCTTTATCAAAGAATGCCTAAGAGCGCAGTGATGAATAGTCTCAGCTAACAATAACCAGTAGCATTTGACAATTCCTGTGTCAGGCTCTGCTCTGGCATTTCTCATTTGTATCTCATATCCCCAGGAGTTTGTCTAAGCTCTCACTAGTACCAAGTCCTCAATACTATCATCCACCAGCAGACGACCAAGCAGGGCAGGCTGGAGGATCAACTGGCTGGAGACTCCAGATCCAAACTGCTTACGCTCAAGGTGACTTTAAGGTATAGCTAACATAAATAAGAAGAAAAACAAGAAATAGGGCCGGTGAGATGGCTCAGCGGCGTACGCGCCTGCCTGGCAAGTGCAAGGGCCCGAGTTTGACTCCCAGAACCCACATATGGAAAAGGGGCCGGTGATATCGCTCAGCGGCAACGGCACCTGCTGGTGCGCGAGGTCCTGAGGTCGACCCCCGGTACCCACAAAAAAAAAAAAAAAAAAGAAAGAAAAACAAGAAATAGTAAGTATGGCTATTTTACTGTGGTCAGCAGAATCACTTACCTCCCTAGAGACTTTTTTTTGGCACCGGGAATCAAACTCAGGGCCTTTTGCTTGCCAGGCAGGCCCTGTGCTGCTGAGCTACATCCCAGGCCCAAGACACTCTTTCTTTCTAAGACATCTTTGATTTCTAAGGTTTATGTCTCATGGCTCTTGGTGAAAACTTGAAAAGAAGGGCTGGTGAGATGGCTCAGCAGCATAAGCGCCTGCCTGGAAAGCGCGAGGTCCTGATTTTGACTCCCAGAACCCACATACAAAAAAAGGGCCGGTGATATCGCTCAGCGGCACAGGCGCCTGCTGGCGCGCGAGGTCCTGAGGTCGATCCCCGGTACCCACAAAAAAAAAAAAAAACTTGAAAAGAAGAGAATAAACACGAGCCTTAAAGTAGAGATTAGAGATTTTTTTAAAAATTCATTTATTTTTTATTAAGTTTCTACCAGACAACAAAAACACTGCAACTTTTTGATCTATGGCAAAACAAGTAATTCTTTGAAAACTGGAATGTGTTTCAGAGTAGAGTAGCCTTCAATTAAAGACAGCCAAGACAGGAAGGCAATCAAGAGGTTATAGAAACATGAAATTTGAAGAGGTAGGTGGCATGATTTTATTTTCAAATTCAATTACCTGCATCAATATTTGGAAACAGAACAAGGGTCCGCTTGTTAAATGAGATAAGTGCATCCAGTGTTAATTCAAACATTTTTATGGAATGCTTAATGTCAGTGGTCACAGGGTGCTGCAGTGCAACAATGTAATCTTTACATTTTACATCATCACCTGTTTAAAGAAAAACCAAACCACATTCCTTCATTAGTTAAGAATCTTAAAAAGCAGCAGCAAATTCTAAAAGCAAGACCCTGACGTCTGTGCTTTTTAAAATTTCTAAGGTAAAAACAGTTTGTCACGTTCTAAGCAGGGCATCCAAATTAGGAACAAATAATAAGAACTTAGAGCAAATGGTGAAGGAATCAGCAAACAGCTGACTTTACTAATTAATGCTATAAACAAAATATACCTTTAAGTAGCAGAAACTAGAAATTCATTGTTTTAAAATCCAAAATATTCCAAAACACTAAAAGTATTTCCAATTTCTAATGCTTCTAATGAATAATAAGCATTATTAATAATATGTTGCAAATCAAGGAATTTAGAGATTGAGCATTAAACATATTTCACATAATGCATAAGTACTGCATTTCCCTGTGTCATCACCTACCAGATTCAACAAATGCCAAGGTGTTTGTAACTCTGTCCAAAGGACTGGAAAGACTTCACTCATCCCTGGGATACCAAGACATTCCTTAGCAAATATTTAAAATGGAAACAGTTTGCATTCACGTTGCTATGCCAAACAATATAGAACATTTATCACAGGGCCTATATTATTCCATAAAACTAAAAATGAGCTCCACTCACTTTTTTCCCCCTGCAATGGGGACTGAACCCAGTATAATACATCCCCAACTCCCCCACCCCACCTTTTCTTTTTTTTTTTTTTTTTCTTATGTGGGTACCGGGAGTCGACCTCAGGACCTTGCGCTTGCCAGGCAGGTACTTATGCCGCTGAGCTATCTCACCAGCCCTCACCCTTGTTTTTGAGACAGGGTCTAAGTTACTAAACTGTCCAGGCTATATGCTCAACCTTGTAATCCTTTTTAACTTTGCTAGAGTTTTAATTAGGATTGTTATATATTAACTGGTTGGCCACTTATAACACGCGGCTTCGTAACGAAGCCGCGTGTTATAAGTGGCCAACCAAGCCCTGTTTTCCTTTAAGCAGAGTGATAATATGAGAAGCTGCTCATCAAGAAGTAGGTATAGGCTTTGTACAAAATGTATTACTGTCACGGATGGACAGCTCTGGCTCACAGTCTTGTTTTCTTTCTCATGATTTCAAAAACAAAACAAAATCCAGTTTTTGCTATTTTATCTCCTTCTTTTCATAAAGAACAGTTTAAATGACCCCAAATAAGACTGTAAGCTCTGTCAGTATAACCTTGCTTCAGTCTGTTTTCTAATGTTCTTTCCCTACTCATTTTTTCTGTAAAGCAAGGTTTTCCAGATACACAGAGAGCTAACAGTATGATCAGAACATTTACTTAGAAGCATATGAAAGAAAAGGAAACTAAAATGACAAAAATTTGTTTCACCAACATTATCTAGGCAGGTTCTTTGATGAGTATAAATCTGTCTAAGAAAATAGATAGAATGGGTTAATTTATCCAGTGAGAGAGCCCAATTCCTTTCCTGTTCTAACATGATGTGGATAAAAATATGCATAATTTCTTTGGTTACACAATCACTGAATCAATTTTCTATTCCATTATTCAATGCATTTACCTTTTAGAAAAAGGTCTTATCTACCTGGCAAGCGAGAAGCCCTGAGTTTGATTCCCAGTACCGAAAAGAAAAGAAAAGAAGGGCCGGTGAGATGGCTCAGCGGCGTAAGCGCCTGCCTTGCAAGCGCAAGGGCCCGAGTTCGACTCCCGGATCCCACATACGAAAAAGGGGCCGGTGATATCGCTCAGTGGCACGGGTGCCTGTTGGCGCGCGAGGTCCTGAGGTCGACCCCCCGGTACCCACAAAAAAAAAAAAAAAAAAAAAAAAAAAAAAAAAAAAAAAGAAAAGAAAAGAACAGAAAAGAACAGAAAACAGTGCTATCATAATCAGTCATTACTTCTCCCTTACATAGTACTCTCACTTAGCATTCTTTTTATAAACTTGTTTTCTTTACCTCTCAGTAGCAAAAGGTAATTTCCAGGAAGCTAGATCATTGATCACTGAAAAATTAAAGACTTCGACACTTTATTTACAAAGATAACAAACTCTGATGATACAACTATGACTTCTGCTTTTCTATAGTAGTCATCAAACTCTCTTATAGTGATAAGAACTTAAGACTTGTTAACTGCTTTTAGTGTCCATTATCTCATCTGAGTATTTCAATAATACCAGCAAAAAGGCACTAAAAATTAAAATAATAATTTTCCTTTGTAGTAAAGAATAAAATGCAGAAGACCAAAAAAAAAAAAAAAAAAAAAAAAAAAAAAAAAAAAAAAAAAACCACTCACACATATCCCACACCAGAAATTAATATAATGAATGACTTGGTGTACATACTTCCTAATGTTTTCATTGATTTAGCTTTTATAAAAATAAGCCAGGTGTGGTGGCACACACCTGTAATCCCAGCACTCTAGGAGGCTGAAGCAGAAGGATCCCAAGTTTAAACCTAGCCTGGGCAACTTAAGAGACTTAGCAGAGACCCTGTCTCAAAATTTAAAAAAAGGACTAGAAATGTAGCTCAGGGTGGAAGGCCCTGGGTTCATTCCCCAGTAGGCAGAAAAGGGGGGAGGTATCACATTACGCATATAATTTTGTAACTTTGGGGGGGGTTACTGGGGGATGAATCCAGGGCCTTATCTTAGCTATCATTGATTTTTTTGTTTGTGTTGTCTCTCTAACATGCTATGTTGTCCAGGCTGGGCTTGAACTCGCAATCCTGCCTCAGCCTCCCAGAGTGCTGGAATTACAGGTGTGCACAACCATGTCTGGCTAGGAACTGTCCTTGTAACTAAATATTCACCTATATTATATTTAATGGATTAAAAGCATTCCATTCTATAAATATAGATTAGATTTTTTAAAAGTTCAATCAGTAAGCCTATTTCACAGAAAAAGTGAATCTCAGAGATAAAGTAATATTACAGGGCAAGATACAGGAATTACGTATAAACTTAATCACTTACCAGCCCAATTATTTAAATACAGAATAACCAAAAATTGTTTTTAAAAATTTTTATAAGATAACAGGAAATATAAAAATGACAATTTTATCAAATTTATTCAATACAAGAATCAACAGGTTGAAATGACACCTGGCCCAGCGATGCTCGGATTAGTCAGTACATAAACGAACACACTGCCCAAATGAGGCTTGAGGTAAAACTGTTAAGTGGTTACTTTTCTGATTGCTGATGGAATATTCTATTCAAGAGTTTATAAAAGGGTTGAAGTATACCCAACATTTTCTGACAAAACAGCAAAAAGCTGATAAAGCCTGATGTACATACCTAACCACATCCGAATGATACTCATATAGTCTTTGTTCTTGGCTGACAGAAGTTTGTCGTAGGAAGGGCAGCCTGCCAACAGGATGCGATCGTGGTCCTCACACATGCTTATCAGGTGTTGCTCTGCACTTCGGGTGCAGCACACATGGTAATGAGCCAGCTTTGTTATAGCATGTCTGATGGAGTCATCAATAGTCCCACTGACTTCCCCTCCTTCAATGTGAAGGATGCGGATGTTCATCAAGGCAGCAGAGGTAGCCAGAGCCAGGGCATCAAACCTGTCCCCATGAACAATCATGATATCCGGCTTCAGGCGGTTGAGGACGTCTGGTAGCTTCACTAGAGCCAGGCCTACAGACTCTACCATGGCTGCTTCGTCCTCCCCCCTCACAATTGTGTGGAGCCTGGTGTTAATGTCAAAGTCATCTTGTTCAATCATGCGATATGTGTTTCTAGAGCAAGAGAGAAATAAGAATTGAGAACACGTTCACATCCTTAACATACAAAAATAGCAGTCTATCATTATCCATAAAGGGAGAAACATGCTTGAATTTTTGCTAGTTAAAGTAAATAGGGCCGGTGAGATAGCTCAGCGGCATAAGCATTTCCCACCTCGGAAGGGAAAACATCTGAGGAAAAATTTTTTTTATTAGGCAGAAAGAATCCAACCTTAAAAGTGGTCAAGACATTTTTCTTTTTTAATAGCAATTTTTACAAAGAAATACATACTTTGATAAGAAAAAAATGTTACTTATGAAAGCAAAGCTCACTTTTTTCTAGGGAAAAAAAAAAACAAAACAGGAAACCAGGATGCCCAAGATGTCACTGTGCTATCAGTTTCTGAATGATGGAAATCATCTTCTCAATTCTCTTTCTATGGTACCATTAATGCAAGCATAATTCTGTAAAGAATAAAAATGTAGCTTTTACAGAATTAAAATAACAGTGAAATGCAGCTTCAAGATTCCTTCATGCAAAAAAAAAAAAAAAAAAAAAAAAATCCAGGGCCGGTGAGATAGCTCAGTGGCATAAGCGCCTGCCTGGCAAGCGTGAGGTCCTGAGTTTGACTCCCGGTACCCACATATTAAAAAAAAAAAAGATTGCTTCCTGCTATAATAACAGCAATTCTCAATGCCTTAAAGTTCCTGTTATGACTAAATTTTAAGAGATATGATCTTTTCTTTATATGTTATCTTAAAAATACAAAATATGTAAATTATCCACAAATCTACCAATCAGCAGCAACTTTTCTTTCATTTTA
This sequence comes from Erethizon dorsatum, assembly GCA_028451465.1. NCBI lineage: Eukaryota > Metazoa > Chordata > Mammalia > Rodentia > Erethizontidae > Erethizon > Erethizon dorsatum. The sequence goes on along the minus strand of CM051822.1, from coordinate 38,237,188 downwards.
TGCAAATATTTTAACATAGTTAAAAACACACTGTACATACAATTTCATAATCTACTTGATCTATTTTATATTTTCTCAGATCATTAAGGATTCTTTATATACATCGTTGTAGTGCAGATAGCACTACTGGGGCTGTGTGACCATTTCTCCATTCACCTGAACTTGGGCAACACCTTAGGGCCAATCCTCCTTCCATTGTCCTAAGAGAAGCAGAAATAAAAATAACAAAGACCCAGGAAATCTCTAGAGCTCCAGTCCGGAGCACATGCATGTTAGATATAGTAGCCTGGCCTACAGTAACCTTTTCCTCACTTGAAATTAAAGGGGGCCGGGGATACAGCTCAGTGGCACAGCGTCTGCCTGGCAAGCAAGAGGCCCTGAGTTCAATTTCTGGTACCAAAAAAAAAAAAATCATTAAAGGGTCATACATAAGGACTGCATGTCACACCTATGATTATAACAGGGTAGATTATGGGAAACTCATGTGCAGTAGATTCCCTTGAGATGACTTAGTACCCTGTCAATCATTTTTGTCACTCATATCCAGAGAGAGCCAATGAAAGATGCTAGGTGAGACGCATATCTTTTAAATCCAAAAACCTGACTTAGCTATTTTTTTCCTATTCTCCCCACTACCCTGGCACTTCTTTCTCTGTTTGTGCCACCTTTTTGTTTCTGCTGGCACAAACCTGCTTGCTCTGAGCACAACTTCCCCCATTAACTTCAATAAATGTAGCAGCTTTTTCTTTTATCATCAGGTATATACTTGCAATTCTTTGCTCGAGGTACACCAGAATCTGGAATCTATCTTTCGGGTACCCATCACACACTGTATCAATTCTGCATCAAACAGATGAACTATTAGTTATTTTGTAGTTTTCTTTAGATTTTCCTATACAAATAATAATGCTCCCAGGAGTGGTGGCACATGCCTGTAATCCCAGGTGGGAGGCTGAAACAGGAGGACTGCTGCGAGTTTCAGGCCAGACTGAAATACATGGTGAGACAGTCTCAAAAAAAAAAAAAAAAAAAAAAAAAGACAAAAAACCCCCAAGTAATAATGTTATCTATAAATAAAGATGATCATATCTTTATTTATTTTTTTTGTCTTTTTGAGACAGGGTTTCACTATGCAGTTCAGGCTGGCCTTGAACTCATTATGTAGCCCAGGCTGACCTCGAACTCGCAGTGATACTCCTGCCTCAGCTTCCCAAGTGCTGGGATTATAGGCATGCACCACCATGCCTGGTGAATCATATCTTTATTTTTATTTCTTTCTTTACTTCACATCTAGTACAAGTTGAAGAGAAGTGAGGAAAGTGGAAATCTTTCCCTTGTTACCAATCTTAGGAGGAAACCATAAATGTTATGTTAGCTGTAGGCTTCTCACAGATGGCCTTTATCAGATTGAGGTTTCCCTTCTATTCCAAGTTAAGAGCTTTATCATAACTCATTGTTTATTTTTCCTGGTACTGGGAATTGAACCGAGGGTCTTCACACTGAGCTACATCCCTAGCCCTTTCTTATTCTGTTTTTTTAAATTTTGAGACAGGGTCTCAATATGTCACTAAATTGTCCAGGCTGTGTTCAAACTTGCAATCCTCCTGCCTCAGCTTCTCATAGTGTTAGGATCACAGGCATGCACCACAAAGCCTCGATGATTATTTAATTTTGTCAAAATTTAAATAGTCACATAGGTTCCCCCTTTATATCAATTACACTGATACATTTTAAGTCAATCTTGAATGCTTTAGATAAACTTGAAACAGGCTCTTGCTATGTAGTCCAGTCTGGCCTTGAATGCACAATGTAGTGGAGGCTGGCCCTGAACTGGCAAGCCTCCTGCTTCAGCCTCCATGTAATGGGATTACAGGCACGTACCACTGCACCAGTCTCAATTTCCTTAATAGATATTAGGCCACTGAGATTTCCTATTTCTTCAGCCTAAGTTTTGTAAGCGTGTTTTTCAAGGAATTTGTCCATTTCATCCAAATTGACTGTCATATTTATTGGCAGAGTACTCCCCTTTTATCCCATCAGTGACTGTAGTGATATTATCATTTTATATTAGTAAATTCTGTGTTCTATTGTTTCCTTATGGACTGCTAGAAGTTTGTCAATTTTATCAATGTTTTTAAAGAACTAACTTTTGGCTCTGTTAATTTTCTCTATTTATCTATCTTTACATACTATTAATTTCCACTCTTAGTTTCCTCCCTTCTACTTTGGGTTTAATATTTCTCAGCTTCTGGTTTATTGAAACAGAAACACATCACCGGCTCTGAAGTTCTTTTTTGCCAGGCATGGTGGCACACGCCTGTAATCCCAGCACACGGAAGGCTGCAAGGCCTGGGTTACATAGTGAGTTAAAGGGCAGCTGAACTACATAGCACGAACCTATCTCAACTGACAAACAAGCACACAAAAAATAAAGTTATTTTTTAACATAAACATTGAAAGCTATAAATTTCCCCCAAGCACTGCTCCACCACCCTCCACAAATTGTGATATGCTATAATAGTTCAAAATATTTTCTAATTTTCCTTATGACTTCTGGCTCGATCCATGGGGTACTGAGAAGTATGTTTAATTTCCAAATATTTTGACCTTTTCTAGTTATCTTTTTGTTATTAAATTCTAATTTAACCTTTGTGATCAGGGAACGCACTAAGTCTTCTGAAATTTACCGAGACACAGCTGAGCCCCACGACCTATCTTGGCGAATATTCATATGCATCTGAAAAGAACATGTATTTTGCAATAACTGGGTACACCTGTCTTCAAATGTCATTTAGGTTAAGTCATTAGCTATTTTGCTCCAGGTTTTTGTATCCTTGGGGATTTTCTCTTTACTTATTATGTCAGTTCCTAAGCAAGTTAAAATCCTCAACTCTAATTGCAGGTTTGTCTAGATCTCCTTTAGTTCGCTCAGATTTTGCTTCACAAATTTTAAAACTGTTACTAGATGCATATGGGTTGTTATAGCTTCCTAAGGAGTTGATCTTTTACCATTTTAATGTCTGTACGAGTAGCAGTTCCTCTGTCTCTAGTTGTATTCATTGTACAAAAGTCTTGATATAAATATAATCACACTAGCTCTTTTATGTTTACTGTTGGGCATGGTGTTATCTTTTTTCTTTTTTTATTTTAACTCTACATGTACCTCTATACTTACAGTGTGTCTAGTAGATAACACATGGCTTTTTCACCTACTCTGACAATCACTGCCTTTTATTTATTTTTTTTTTTTTTTTTGTGGGTACCGGGGGGACGACCTCAGGACCTCGCGCGCCAACAGGCACCCGTGCTGCTGAGCGATATCACCGGCCCCTTTTTCGTATGTGGGATCCGGGAGTCGAACTCGGGCCTTCGCGCTTGCAAGGCAGGCGCTTAAGCCGCTGAGCCGTCTCACCGGCCCAATCACTGCCTTTTAATTGAATAAATAAATTCATTTACACTGAATACAATTATTGATATGATTGGTTTTAGGTCTATAATTTTGTCATTTGTTTCCTTTTTGTTTCCTCTTTTGTCCCATACAGATCTTGTTGTTGTTCCTCTGTTCCTGTTATTAGGTTTAGACCTAAACTGTCCCCCCCGAAAGACTCACATTCACAGGTAGACCTGGTCAGACCAGGCAGGTCACTGGGGCACGGCGTAGAAAGGGGATATTCCTGTTTGTGGCTCCTCCTCTCTCTCCCCCATTCCCAGCCACCAGGAATAGAGCACCTTTTCCTCCACCACACCCTGTGTCCTCTTGTTCCTGCTTCAGAACCAGCCAACCATGGACTGAAGTTGAGCCAAAATAAACTCCTCCTTTAAGTTGTAGGTATCAGACACTGTGTACAGGGATGGGAAGAAGGTGGTCAAGACACCCACATTCTTTTGGATTATTTTTTTTAGCAGGCCATTTTAATTACTGTAATGGATTTTTTTTTTTTTTTTGAGACAGGCTCTCACTATGTAGCTCAAGCTGGCCTTGAACTCACCATGTATCCCAGGCTGTCCTCAAACTCACAGCAATCTTCCTGCCTCAGCCTCCTGAGTGCTGGGATTATGGCATATGTCACCATGCCTGGCCCTCTGCTGGACTTTAATCTGTACATCTCTGTATTATTTTTTGTGGGTTTTCTAGGGAAATGAACATCTTCCAGTTTACCTTAATTACTATTACATCACTTTATGTATAGTAAGATAATAAGATCCTCATAATAGTGAACATCCCTTCCTATCCTCTGTGCTACTGTTGTCACAATTTAAAATCTACTTACATTAGAAAACTCAATACGTTGAACTCAGGGCCTTTGGATTGAACTATATCCAGCCTGCCTGCCTCTCTCTCTCTCTCTCTCTCTCTCCCCTTCTGTGTGTGTTTGTGTATATCTATATAGATATCTATCTACATATGTATATATAGATATATATATATATTTTTTTTTTAATTAAAGACAGGGTCTTACTAAGTTGCTAAATTACCCAACCTAGCCTTGAACTTGCAATCCTCCTGCCTCAGCCTCCCAGAGTACTGGGATTACAGGCATGTGCCACCACACTCAGCCTACTTCCTCCTTATTTTTAAAGTATATTTTCTTTTCTTTTCTCTTTTTTTTTTAATGTTGGTACTAGGAGTTGACCTCAGGACTGCTAAGCCATATCACTGGCCCTTTTTTCCTTCATGTGGGTTCCGGAAGTTGAACTCAGGACCTCGTGCTTGCCAGGCAGGCACTTATGCTGCTGAGCTATCTCAATGGCCCTAAAGTATATTTTCTTTCTTTCTTTTTTTTTTATGTGGGTACCGGGAGTCGACCTCAGGACCTCGCGCTTGCCGGGCAGGCGCTTGTGCCGCTGAGCGATATCACCGGCCCTTTTTTCCCCTTTATGTGGGTTCCAGGAGTCGAACTCAGGACCTCGCACTTGCCGGGCAGGTGCTTATGCCGCTGAGCCATCTCACCAGCCCCCTAAAGTATATTTTCACTGGATAAATATTTCGTCGGGTGTTTTTTTCCCTTTGAGCATATTAAAGATGTTTCACTGTCTTTTGGTCTCTGTTGTTTTAGAGAAGAGTCAGTTATCTTTCATACCGTTGTTCCCCTATAAGAAATGTCATTTTTCTCTTGAGGCTGTCAAGACTTTTCTTAGCTTTCAGCAAGTTGACTATGTTGTGCCTTGGCGTTATTTTCTCTGTATTTGCCTTTTGGGGTTTGTTGACCTTCCTGGACCTACACATTGATTTTTTTCACCAAATTTGGAAAGCTCTGGCCACCACTTCTAAAATACTGCTGCCCCATTTTCTTCCTCTTTTCTGAAATATCAACTTTATTACATTACTTCGATAGTCCCAGAAGTCACTGAAGCTGTTTTTCACTTTATATAATTTTTGTTGTTGATCTGTTACCTAATTTTTATTTATCTGTCAAGTTCACTGATCCTATCTTCTCTTTGGCATCTACATCAATTGAATTTTTATTTTATATACAGTACTTTTCAGTCTTAGACTTAATAGGTTATTTTTTATAGTTTCCCTGACTCTGTTAACATAGCTGCTTGTTGAGAGTCTGCTAATTACAACAATTACAACAACCCTGGGTCTGTTTCTATTGATTACTTTTTCTCTTGATGTTGGACCAAATTTTCTAGATTCTGCTCATATCTAGTAATTTGTGACTATATACTGAACATTGTGGTTGATATATTGAAGAGCCTCTGGGTTCCATTATCCTCTTAAAACCTATTTTCATTTGAGCAGGCAGAAAATTAGTGGATGTGCAATTTGTAGAAGCTTGGTTTAAAATGTTATTAGGGCCAGGTGTGGTCGTGATTATCCCAGCACTTGGGAAGGTGAGGCCAGCGTGGGCTACAAAGTGAATTCAAGGCCAGCCTGAACTACACAGTGAGACCCTGTTTCAAAAGAATGAATGAATGTTATTAGGATGAATCTGGTTCAGTTTTCTTCCTAAGGAGCAAACTGGATACAATTTATACACTTAAGGTATAAGTTTCTGGGGTTTCAATGAAAAGCCTGAGGGATTTATGAAGGCCCTCTAACTTGGTAGGATTCAAACTCTAAACTGTCTCTACCAAAATGGACAACAGATGAAACTGCTGTCAGTTTCTTGAACCTCTAGCTATTGTTTTCTGATGAGTTTCTTAGAGTCTCATGCATTTGCAGTTCAGTAGTGAACCAAGAATTTGAAAATAATTAATATACAGATTCTGGGCTTCCCCTCCGTGATCCTTCATTTCTAGAATTTCTCCTCTCAATTTTCAGATGTTATAACCCCCCAAGTTCCATTTTCTAGTACCTCAGCCTAAACGACAGTGGCTTTCTGCTTGTGTTCTAGTCAGCGTGTATCACACGGGTTGCAGGATGCTCTGTGGAAGGACAAACATCCATCTCTACTGTAAGACAGCTGCCAGTTTTTGTAGATTAAATCTCCTTCAGTTTCTGCCTGCTGTTGGTTGCTTTCCAGTGCTTTTGAATATTTTAAAAAATATTTTCCAGAGTTTACAGGGGGTACCTGTGGGAATGAGTCAGATATAAACTGCTCTGCCATTACTACAGCCTGAGCTTTTTCTTAAAAAAGGGTATTTTACAAATTGAATATTTAGTTCAATTACTCCTAATTTTCTCCCTACTAATGAAAGCATTTAAGATCATAAATTTATTACAGGTTTTATCATTTTATCTCTACTATTTCATTACTTTTTCTTTTTTTTGTTTTTGACTTTTCTGTATATCATCCATCTCCCCCATCAGAATGTAAGTCCTATGAAAACAAGAACTTTGTTTCCATCATATTTGCCACTTGGCACATGCTAATTGCATAATAACTATTTGTTAAATGAAAAAATGAAGAAGTGAATTTCTAAGTATGCAGTTGTTACTTTTTTACTCACTTCTTAAGAACATACAAATGCTGATTTTTAAAAAAATGTCAAGGGCCAGTGAAATAGCTCAGCGGCATAAGCACCTGCCTGGCAAGCATGAGGTTCTGAGTTCAACTCCCGGTACCCACATAAAAAGGAAGAAAGGGCCGGTGATATCGCTCAGCGGTATAAGCGCCTGCTGGCAAGCGTGAAGTCCTGAGCTCAACCCCTGGTACCCACAAAAAAAAAAAAGTCCAAGTATCGATCCTCCTCAACTTATTACGGGATTATGTCCTGATAACCCAATTGTAAAATGAAAATAGTACAAGTTGAAAATGTATTCAATATAGCCAATGTACTAAACATCATAACTTAGAAACAGTACACTGTAGAATATCAGTTGATTTTTTTTTTCCCCCTTTGGTACTGAGGATTGAACCCAAGGCATTGGCACTGAGCTACATAGCGACTTCTTTTAAAATTTTTTGAGACAGTCTCACTGAGTCACTAAGTTGCCCAGGCTGGGCTCAAACTTGGGATCCTCTTGCCACAGCCTCCTAGAGCACTAGGATTACAACTCAGGTGTTGTTTATTCTCTTGATCTCATGATTAACAGGGAGCTGAGGCTGCTCTTGCTGCCCAGCATTCTGAACAAGTATGGTACTGTGTTTTACTAGCCCAGGAAAAGATCACAATTCAAAATGTGAAATGAATTCTGAATGTGAAATCCTGCTGACTGCGTATCACATATGACTCAACCATCATAAAGTTGGAAAATTAAGTTGAATCACTATAAATCTGGGACTGTCTGTAGTAGAAACAGAAGGTAGCTTACTTTAAATAAATACTACCAGCCCCATGCAGGCACATGCCTATAGTCCCAGCTCCTCAGGAGACCAAGGCAGGAGGATCATTTGAGCCCAGGAGTCTATGGCCAGCCTGGACAACATAGCAAGATCCCATCTCCTAAGAAGAAAAAAAATAATACATTCATATGGTTAAATTTCAAAAGAGGGCCAGGCGTGGTGGCACACGCCATAATCCCAGCACTCGGGAGGCTGAGGCAGAAGGATTGCTGCTAGTTCGAGGCCAGCCTGGGCTCATAGTGAGTTCAAAGCCAGCCTCAACTACATAGCGAGACACTGTCTCAAAAAAAAAAAAAAAAAAAAAGAAAGAAAAAAAAATTCAAAAGGTTATATAGTAAAGTCTCCCACTTTCGTCTTCTAGTCATTCAATTCCTCTCCCCAGAAGCAACCATTCTCATGAGTTAGAAAATATTTTAAATATACGTTTTCATTAAGTACTAGTAAAATTTCCTATTCATTAGTCTCACCAGACAAATACTACCTTTTCACCCTTAATTACTATGGTAGGAGATAAGAAACATACTACAGTTTTCCTGGAAATCTCTCTCCCACCAGTCTTTCTATCAAAGTTTCATTATAGAAGTAAAAGACTCAGCTCAGTGGCATAAGCGCCTGCCTGGCAAGCACGAGGTCCTGAGTTCGACTCCTGGTACCTACATACGAAAAGAAAAAGGGGCCGGTGATATCGCTCAGTGGCACGGGCACCTGCTGGCGCGCAAGGTCCTGAGGTCGACCCCCAGCACCCACAAAAAAAAAAAAAAAAAGAAGTAAAAGACTCAGACTTTTACATCTGGCTCCAGCAAAAACTTCTCTTCTGCTTTATCCTATCACCCACATGGATTTTCGTAGATACCCAGAATTCGTTTCATATTTTAAAAAATGGATCCCTGAGCTATCCATAACTTTCTTCTCTACTTTTTAAGTACTGTCTTAGAGCAAATTGTCAAATTGGCTTTTGAAGGTGAGTTTTTTATTTGTTTCCCTGTTGCTCTCTTGTACGTACGTGTTACATGTGTATGTATTCAGAGACAGGGTCTTGCCGTGTGAGCCATCTGGCCTTGAACTGACAATCCTCAGTCTTCAAGTGCTAGAATTACAGGCCTGCGCCCCATGCCCAGCTTGGTTATAAAGAATAGTCTGAAAATAACAATTCTGATATAAACTTCTTTCCTATATAATAAACCATTTCTTAACATATTTGGAGACCGCATGAACATCTTAATGCCACAGGGGTGCACTAAATCTCTCTTTATTACCTAAAGCAAAATTATCCAGGCATGGTGCTACACAGTGAGTTCAGGGCCAGCCTAAAATACATAAGACGACCTGCTCTCAAAATGAAAACCAAAAAAAAAAAGGTCATTTCTGTGTTATATATTTTGCTCCCACCAAGATTACTCAACCTTCTTTTTCCAAATACACCTTATGATCAATACAAACAATGCTACAAAAATAATGATCAATGATCTTGGTGACATTTTTACTTTCCACCTCATAAAACTGATCAGATTTTTTAAATTTTTGTTTCATACATATTAGTTTATATTCTTTTAACCTATAAGCAGTTTTGAAGAATGGCCACTAGAACCTGCAAAACAGGCTTGAGGGTGGCTAAGTAGGAGGAGATGTGCTTAGCATGCATAAGGTCCTGGGTTCAATCCCTAGCAAAAGAACAACAATAAAAAAAAAAAAACCTCACAGAACAGATTACATGGAATCATATCTTTATAGTCACAAAATCTATATTTACAAGTGGCATTTTTCCTAAATGTAATAACGATAGTATTTACAATTATCATTTATGAATACTTACTAATCAGTATCACTGTGATGGATGTTTTAACCATCTCTCTTCCTCACAATAACTTACAATATAGCTTTTTGCTTGTTTTGCAACTGAAGAAATGGAGGCTCAGAGACACCTCGCAACTTTTCCAAGGCCACATAAAAACTACTAAGTGATAAAACTGAGATTTTTTCTTTTTGTTTTGTCTTTGGAAACAGAGTCTTGCTAAGCTGTTCAGGCTGGCCTTGAACTGACGATGAATTCTCTTGCCTCAGCCTCCTGAGTGCTGGGATTACAGGTGAGCACCACCACATCTCGCTAGAACTAAGATATGAAGCTGGGTCCACATGGCTACAAAATCCAAGCTCTCTTCAGTACACTGCTGCAAAGAAGAATAAGAAAACATTTTCATCTTACCCATAGTCATCTATTAGGTGAGAGCCAAGTACCACCACATCAAGTTCAAAGAACTCAGGTTCCGTTTTAATGCCAAACATGATCGGGGCAAGTTTAGAATAATCCGCTCGGTTGCAAGTAGCAACACAAACCCGGAGCTTTCGGTTATTCCCATTCTTCTCCATGACTTGATTTTTTCGTTTTGAGAGTCTCTTAAAATAGAGCTCCTGAAGTTTCAAAAAATAAAAATTATTGTTTATAATCAGAGCAATTGCTCAATATAAAAACAGAACTTTTCAGTTTTAAATCCTACCATTTACTACAGTGATTCTCAAACTTTTTTCCTCCACTGCTGTGTGACACTCCCACTAGTACAGCTAGTTATGCAATTCCACCAGTCTAATTATAACTCCGCCCCTTTCTCTCACATTCAAGAAAACACAATGCAATGCAATTAATAAGGAATGACAAATCAACCCTCCCTTTCTTTTTTTTTTTTTTTTTTCCGTACTGGGGATTGAATTCAGGACCTTTGTACTGAGCTACATCACCTGCCCCTTTTTTTTTATTCATTGTGAGCCAAGGCCTTGCTAAATCACTAAGTTGCCCATGCTGGGTTCAAACTTGCAATCCAGCCTCCAAGAGTACTGGAATTACAAGCATGAACCAACTCAATGCCTGGCTTTAACTCTCATTTCAAAGGCAAGCAAATATTAGCTCCTTATTATTAAAAATTACCTGCCATATCTTATAATTGAGCCCAACACAAGAGACTATTACAGAACTTTGGTACAGAACCCCACTGATCTAGCTGAATTCCCTCACTTTACAGAAAGGGAAACACAAGTCCAGAGAAGGGAAATTACTTCCCCAAGATTCAAGGTCACATCTTATGAGGAACCCAATATATTCACCCTCACACTGTACACTCTTAAAGCAGCACTGTGATAGAAAGATAAGTAAGATAAAAACCCTACCTTTAATAACTCATTAGCATCTACACAGGGCCGGCAGGACTGACAACTCCAAATACACATACCAAGTATCTCTTGCTGTGTGTCCTATGAGCACTTGAAAGTCCGTGTCCCAAACTGAACTCTTTTCCAAACCTGTACCTCCTTAACTGTTCTCTCAGTTGTGCACTTCTATTCATCCAAATGCCTTGACATCCTTGTCTTTTCTGCTCCTCACCAGTACCACTACACCCTGTCAATTCACTCCTGAATATCACTCATCCCAACCAGAGCTTCCTTAGTCCAATCTCTCATCTTAGATCTGAACTACTGAAACAGCTAAGTGATTCACCTGTCTCCAGTCCTGCCCTGCCTCCCACAGGCTTTGAAAGTGATCCTTCCAAAGTTCATATATCTGATTATCACATTACATGACAATGTATCACACTACATCACTATAAAATCCAATGTGCTGGACCGGTGAGATGGCTCAGTGGCTTAAGCGCCTGCCCGGCAAGCGCAAGGGCCCGAGTTCGACTCCCAGATCCCACATACGAAAAAAGGGCCGGTGATACCGCTCAGCAGCACGGGCGCCTGCTGGCGCGCGAGGTCCTGAGGTCGACCCCCCGGTACCCACAAAAAAAATAAAAAATAAATAAAAAAATAAAATCCAACGTGCTGATCTAAACCCTGCCCTACCCTGTGCCAAAGCACCAGCCAAACCAGACTGCCTACAGTTCAACTTTCCTCGATCTCTATGCTTTTATAGATACAAGTACCTCTACCTAAAACCTTTCCCCCTATCTAAATGCCTACCCATCCTTCAAAACTCAGTGTAATTGTCACCTCTTATGGAAAGGATTCACACAAACTTCAGTTCCCTCTCGCCCAAACCTAGTAAGTTCCTACCTCCCCATGGGCATCAGGGACCTATCACACACAAATACACTATTGTTCAACTCCTCTGCCCACTCCTCTGCCCCATGCCATAACCCTCCACTCAAAAAGTAAAACTCAAGGCAAGAGATAAGAGATTTTATCAAACATTTTAAACATCTCTACATCGACATAAAATTTCACCTCAGGACTGTGATCTCAATGCTTAGTTTCAGAAAGTACATCAATATTTAGAATACGTAACCAGGAATTCAGAGAGCTTGCATAAGGATGTCAAACAAGGAGGGCTTCTCTCTGAAATTCACTGGAAAACCCATCAGTAGCCTTTTCCCCTTGGTCCTCCATCTTTTCACGGGTAGAATTCTGTGACCATGCCAATTGCTCCACCTTTGGGCCAACTGCCCCATTACTGGGCCGGTTCTGGTTTTAGTCCCTAGTAAAATCTAATTTCCCCAGTGGAAAGCATTTATTAGATAATAAAATGAGAATTCTGCCAAGAAAGTCATAGTCACAAGACCTAACCACCAGTCAAAAAGTGACAAAACTGTTCTTCCAAAATGGCTACCTTAAGTGTCTTTTTACATAATCCTTTTTTGTTTGGGTTTTTGTTGTTTTGTTTTTAGACAGGGTCTCCCTATGTAGTTCAGAGTGGCCTTGAACTCACTATGTAGCCCAGGCTGGCTCAAACTCGTGGCAATCCTCCTGCCTCAGCCTCAGGAGTGCTGGGATTACAGGCATGTGTCACCATGCCTGGTTATGTAATCCTTCTTGCACTGACCAACACTGTTTTTTAACTGAATACATTGTTGGTGATATTCAGTTTGGGAAGTGAGGTAAAGCAAACTATTCATGGTTGATTAATTTCTATTTGTTTTACAAAGGTCAGTAAACTTTCCACCTTGGAAAGTGCTTAGTATTTATCAGGTTACTGGATGATTATTCTACCTAAGTAGAAAAAGCCAGCCATTTAAATTAACTATTAAAAGTATAGGAACGTTATTTTTAACGCCAAGCCTTTTTTAAGGGAAGAAGTTAAACCTTAAAAAGACAATACTGTAACAATAAAGGAGATATATATAAAATTTGGTACTGGAGACAGAACCCAGGGCAGGGGAGGATTTTTTAAAAATTCAATTTAACTTATTTCTTGATTAGGTAGTATATTCACATGACTTAAAATTGAAAAGTCCTTAGGTGTGGTGCACATCTATAATCTCACCCACTCAGAAGGCTGAGGCAGGAGGATTGCCCACAAGTTCCAGGCCCGTCTGGGCTACATACTGAGTTCAAGGCCAACCTGAACTACATAGTTAAGACCCTGTCCCTGTTTCAAATAACTAATTAAATAAATAAGTAACTGAAAAGGCACAAGAGGCTATTTAGAAAAAGTCTTCTCATCTGTGTTCCTAAGCCATATGCTTTGCCTTGGGAGCTAAGTTACTGTTGTAACGGTTTCTCATCTATCCTGCTCTACATGGAGAGATGAAACTCACAGCAATGACAAAAGGGCTACATAAAGAGATCTGAAACCCAGAACCCTACTGCCGAGCAGTAACTCGGTCTGACTTCTTTCAGAGCTCCTACAGTTGGGTTAACCAGTTAACTGAACTGCTAAGCTGTACCTCACCCCTCCTATCAGAGGAGCAAAGCATACTTCCTCGTGTTCTGAACAATTTTAGAAGCGTGCTCAGGTTGGGTAGAGAACCCCCCATCAAACTTCAAGGAAGCCGAGAGTCCGGTAGAGCCGGGCGGGGTCTTCAAGACCATCCTTCAGTGCAACACTGACGCCCAGGGCCCCGCGCGCCACGCGGCTCTCCACTCTTCCCGCACGCCGCGGATCGCGACACTCACTGCCTTTCCTCGCCGGACAGCACTGCCAGTGGGCTGGAGCCTAGCCAGGCTCCCTCCGGCCCCACTCACACCGAGCCGGTCTGCTACATGGGCCACCTGCCGTGGCCCTGTGCAGTCCCGCGGGCCACAAGGCGAGGCCTGGCTCGGGATGCCAGGCTGCGGGCGCGGCGCAGAGCGGGGCTGCGGGCGGGGAACTGGGGTCCGAGGAGGAGGCCCCAGGGCCCGGCAGGATGCTCTCCGCGTCCCCAGCAGACGCGCGGCTCTCACCAAGTGCGGGCCAGAGGCTCTCTCCTGCACTGCCGCTGCCGCTGCCACTGTCGCCGCACTTAGTGGCCGAGAGCAGAATGGAGCGCCAGAAAGGCCGGGCGCAACTCCGCGCCCCGCGGCTTCCGCTCCCGGGCTCGCGGGCAGATGACTCGTCGCTCCACCCAGGCTCCCCACCTTGCACGCCCTCCGCACCCAGCCCGAGCGCCGAATCGGCGAACGCGCCGTGACGTTCCCGGCGAGGACGCTCCTGATTGGCTGATTTCCGTCCGCCCCCTTCCCAGGTTTTCTGGCTGCCTGATGCCCGGCGGGCGTAGTCTTCCGTCGTCGTGGCGCTGCCGCCCCTGCTTGGAGCTGCTCGCTGACTTTTGCCACACTAAGGCGGTCTGTCCGCCCCCATCACACGTTTTCCCAAGGGATAGTTGTTTTGGCCTTGAGCCCAAGTTGGGATTTCTTATGCTTTCCATTCCCTCAGTCATTTCCTAGACCAGCATCAAGCAATAGTGTCCTGCAGGCGGTCCGGCCCGGAGCTGTCCCTGGAGTTAAGCTTCGCCTCTCCTGGCCGCGTCTGCTGTGGTCGAGGGTCGAACCGAGACCAGGCAAGGAGGTAGCTGAACGTTGCAGTCGCTTCAGCGTCGACTTCCATTTCAGTAAACTCCTGCCTAGTTCCAAGGCCCGGGGAGGTCCAGAGAGGCACGGCAGGAAAGGGCTCGCAGGGCTCCTGATGAAGAATTTTGATGTTCTTTTCAAATGCCTGGATCACCATTAATGGAAATTTGAGTTGATGACCCAAGATATAAAAAGGTGGGTTTTTTGTTGTTTTTTTTTTTTAAACCATTGAAACAATTTACTACAGGTGGAACTAAACCCTCTAATAGCTCTTTGAGTTTTTTACCTTTCTTGCCATAAAACGAATTTAAAATCCCATTAAACGTTTGCAGCTCATGATGCATTTCAGTTAATAGGAAGCTCTAATCTGCAAAATACTTAAGGTCAGTTTCCACGCAGCTAGTTTGGAGTCACTAGACGGTCACATCAACTCAAAAGTACAGAAATTAAGGGGTTTTGTGCAAGGAAGCGCCATCAGATTTCTTTTTTAAGTATCATTTTGGCTGCTGGGTGGAAAATAGGTTGGTTGGGAGTCAAATTGGTGTCAGTGAAACTCAAGTGGATGGATTTTTTTGGGGGGTGTAAATATGATGAAACAATTGTGGATTAGAGATAAGGGAGTGACAGAAAAGGAAGGTATCAAGAATGACTCAGGTTTCTGTCATTACTGATGGATGGTTGGTTGTGTCATTTATTAAGGTGAGAAAAGTTAAGGAAATGACTGGGTTTGGAAAGGAAAAAGTGAAGTTTTAATTTGGAACAGAATATGATTGAAATCCTATAAAATAGCCTAACAGCATTTAATGTTTATTTTAAAGAATCTGGGTGCTGGTGACATAATCTGGGTGTTTAGTTCGTAAAAATTTAAATCGTAAACCAGGTGTGGTGGCACATGCTTGTAACACCAACATTCTGGGAGGCTGAGGCAGGAGGACTGCTGTGAGTTCTAGCCCAACCAGGGCAATTTAGTGACTTACTGATGTCAAAATTTAAGAAGGGGGGTAGATGGGTGGGCTGTGATGTAGCTCACTGCCAAAGCCCTGGGTTCAATCCTCAGTACCACACACACAAAAAAGCCTGGCGTGGCACACACTTGTAATCACAGCACTCAGGAGGCTGAGGCAAGAGGATTACCGTGAGTTCGAGGCCAGCCTGAACTTAATAGCAAGACTGTGTCTCAAAAAGAAAAGAAAACGAAAGAAATTCGAATAGTACACATAATATATGTGTACCTTTTTGTATGTATGTTATACTGCAATATATTTTCAAAATAATGCTTAAGATTGAATCTAGGAAAAAGGTAACTATAAACAGAAACACTTTTAACAGTAGGTAGGGCCAGTGAGATAGCTCAGTGGCATAAGCACCTGCCTGGCAAGCGCAAGGTCCTGAGTTTGACTCCTGGTAC
Source organism: Erethizon dorsatum (assembly GCA_028451465.1). Classification (NCBI taxonomy): domain Eukaryota; kingdom Metazoa; phylum Chordata; class Mammalia; order Rodentia; family Erethizontidae; genus Erethizon; species Erethizon dorsatum. Next base: position 38,221,291 of record CM051822.1, on the reverse strand, counting down.
CCACATATGAAAAAAGGGCCGGTGATACCGCTCAGTGGCACGGGCGCCTGCTGGCGCAGGAAGTCCTGAGTTCGACCCCCGGTACCCCCCCAAAAAATAAATAAACAGTAGGTAACACGTTTTGGGAATTTGTGCACACTTTTTAAGCCACTTGTAAATTTTATATTTGACCAATATTGAGAATTTCGTATTTCCATATATAGTTAGGTAGCTCTCATGCAGTCACTTAACCTTAAATCATTTCTTTTTCAAATTTTCTCCTGTGTCCTCTTGAGCTGAAGGTGTAGCAAGTTGCCTTAGGAGGCATCTTCTCTTGCTTTTTGAGATCACTTTTCTATGGGTAAATAACATTATATTTTTGGATCTGTTACCTTGCTATTTAAAAATGTTAATTTATATATCAAAAATCTTCCCAAGTGGTTTCGTTTGGTGTTACTTGGCTTTAGTATAAGGGTTCCACAAGAGGAAAAAAAGTACTTATGGATTTGCAGTATAACAAAAATCTTATTTTTCTACAGATTACTTCCTAAGCTGAAATATAACTTAAAGGATTCAGAATATAAGGAGACTACCAAAGAATCCTATATTTTATGAGAACATTTAATCAAATCTTCTCATCAAAGGAGATGTTTCTGCAGCACACCTGAGAGATACTCATCCGGTCACTTTGGGAACATTTTTTGGCTATTATCTGGTGATTTAATTATTATAAATCTCTGTAATCTCTGCCACTCTGTAAATTCTACCCATGTATTAGTTGTCTACTATTCTAAACACTTCATCTACATTCACTCATTACTCATAACAACCTCAAGATGTACATTTTGTCGCCCCCATTTTATAGATAAGGAGACCAAAGCACAGAAGGCAAAGATATCTACGGTCAGCCCTTACACTTTATGACAGAAAACTGCTCAAGTGGGTCTCAGTCATCACTTTTTGGTTAAGTGTTTCCATTAGTTAAGAATTCACTTGCCTCTTCTGTTGTGCACCTTACATCTCTAAATTACATCAAAGTTCTAAGACATTTTAAAATATAACTTCATTAAAATCAAAATATAAATGTGCATGGTATTCTCCTGATCTACTGTTTCATAAAGCTTTCAGAAAAATAAAATACGGGCTGGGCGTTTAGCTCAGAGGTAGAGTGCTTGCTGAACATGTGCAAGGCCCAGGGCATTGATCCCCAGCATTGAAAAGGGAAAAAGGAAATTATACTATCATTTTAAAAAGGTAATGAGGGGTCAGGCATTTAGCTCAGTGGCTCAGTGCCTGCCTGGCAAGTGTGAGGTCCTGTGTTCAATTACCCAAAAAAAGGAAGAAAGTACCCAAAAAAAGAAAGAAAGAAAAAAGAAAATGATACCAGTTTGCACAAGCTTTTTTAAAATAAATTTTTATTTGGAAACAAAGCTTTTGTAAATAAGGAGGGGAAGGGGGTTTAAAGGGAGGGTAGGGGATGGGGAAAAGAATCAAGTTGTGTCATGTACAGGTATAAATTCCCTATGATGAATGTGATCATTATGCATACCTAAAATGTACCAATAAATGTAATTACTTTTAAAAAATAAATGTTTACTGAAATGGCAAATACCTAAGCAGATGTTAAATTTTGCATTTTCACAAAGTAAAAAGCACTACGAGGCTAAAGGAAAACAAACAAAAACAAAAAAAGTTACCAGTGTCCATGGGCTGCCTACTCAAGAGCTGCCTATCTACGATCCAAGAAAATAAACTGGCACCAAAGCTATGGTTATTTAATTAACACAATGGTAATTAACTAAGTATGTTAAACTAGTTCTCTGGAGCATTTGGACAGGGGCAAATAGGGTTGGCCATTTGGATGTGAGAGGAAAAGGGAGCACATTAAAAACATAGACACAGGCCAGATGTGGTGGCACACACCTGTAATCCCAGCACTCTGGAGGCTGAGGCAGGAGGATCGCTGTGCGTTTGAGGCCAGCCTGGGCTACATAGTGAGTTCAAGGCCATCTGAACTGCATGGTGAAACCCTGTCTCAAATAGATTAAAAAAAAAAAAAAGAAAAAATAGACACGACTGTGCTGGAACAGGCTGGAACAGGCATGCTGCTGGGAATGAATCTAGTACCTGACTTGTCTTGAATCTGAACAACTTTCTAGTTTCAATTAATTTAAAATAAACCCTCTTGGTCTTAAGACACCCTGTTCCTTGCAATCAGAAGATACTAAAAACAAAGCTTTAAACTAGGAAGACTTTCCAGCCATTACTGTATTTTAATCCCAAACTCCAACTCATTGATAATGGTTGCCTAGAGCACCATGTCAAAAATGACTCTGAGGCAAGGAAGAGTTCAATGGGAAAGAGTACTTTACTGTCTGCCATGTGTTGATGACGGAAGGGAGGCAAAGATAGTGTCATTTATTTTCCATTTCTGCCCTGAGCCAGTATCATAAAGCAATCAATCAAGAGATGAAAAAAAAAAAAAAAGGAAGAAATGAGCAATGAATCGCCATACTAAGCTGGATAGTTCTGCTTAGTAAAAATCTCCTTTAGCTGCTCCCCTCGCCCTACTCTCTACCTCAGCCACAACCCTGTTTATTGTCAGCGTGTTTAGTGTATAGAGATCAGACACACCTTACAAACCAGATAGCACTGCATAGGTCAGATTGCACAGCCTCCTCACGACACACTTGCTCCTATTACACTGAGTAGCCTTATGAGGCTATAGCATATGGGGAAGCAGTTCTTTTCCCCTGGGGAAAAAAAATTTAAGAATTAAGGTTACATTGGCTGGGCCGGTGATATAGCTCAGTGGCATAAGCGCCTGCCTGGCAAGCACAAGGTCCTGAGTTTGACTTCCGATACCCGCATATTAAAAAAAAAAAAAGATTACATTGGCTGAAATAATTCAGCAGCATCCTAAACTGTAGTGTCAACTTCTGGTTTGCAAAAGCATGAGAATAAAAGATATGCTTACAAGTGTACTGATTAAAATATTCAAGACTGGAAGCGAGGCCTTTTGGAAATTCATATTTTAGAACCATTTAATCAGTATTCATAGTTCCAATTACTATCATTTTATCATGCTATCCAACTAGCTTGCTTGCTCTCTTTCTTTCTTTCTTTCTTTCTTTCTTTCTTTCTTTCTTTCTTTCTTTCTTTCTTTCTTCCTTCCTTCCTTCCTTCCTTCCTTTCTTTCTTTCCCAGTATTGGGGTTGAACCCAGAGCCTTCGCACTGAGCTACACCTGCAGCCCCCCGAAACCCTATTTTTTAGACTGAATCTTACTAAGTTGCCCAGGTGGAATTCGAACTTTTGATCCTCCTGCCTCAGCCTCCCAAAGTGCTAGGATTGTAGGCAGTGCCACCAAGCCCAGCCCCAATCAGCGTTTTAGAGCACCTGTGGAGGTGAGCTATCTTCATGTTAGCCTTTCCAAAGGTAGAATAGAGGTACAAATAAATACAACTTTGTGGTTGATTTTGTGAAATATTGGCCTTTATTTGGATTTTTAAATGTGTTATTTCTGTATGGACTATGAGATAAATTATTTTATTGTCGGCTGTTAGGGAAATAATGTAAGCCAGAGAGCACACAGTCATCCCTGAACTAATAGAAGTTCAGAAAGTTTAACTGGCACAACTATTCCAGAAGAACTGGAAAAGGTATTAAAAACTAGTTTGACTTTCACATTGATTCTCTTATAAAAAGTTGGATCCGCACAATTATGTTCTAAAATAGGTGCTTGTTAAAAGTTACATAGGAAGTATGTTCTCTTCAACTTTAAAGGATCAACAGCATCCAATACCAGCAACAGGCCTTTGGGGATATTTCTTGATCTCCCAACATAAGCTAAGGAAAAAACCAAGGTATGGGTCCAAAACTCCTGAAGCTGAGGAAAAGCCCATATTTGGTAGTCAGGAAACAGCTAATGATTGAGGGGTCCCACATGGACATTCGTCGGGAACACTCAAGTGGGCTTTTAATACCTGCATAAAGCAAGGTACACATACCTGTACATACCTGGTACCTGTACCTGTAGTCCCAGCTACTTGGGAGGCTGAAGCAGGAGGCTCTCTTAAGCCCAAGAGTTCAAAGACAACCTGAGTAACATAGCCAGATTCCATCACAAAACAACACCACCCTGCACAAATGCTTAAAACACCTCCAGATAGATATACATTTAACATCTACAAAGCATAATCATGAACATAAGGCCTCAACTCTCTATTCTCATGTCGTTCATGCCCCTATTCTTGAATGAATCTAATTCTACTTTTCAAATTATTTTTCTTCCCTATGCCTCTTCCTACCCTTGAATGTGAGCACTCATGATTATGCTTCTGCCCTTGGTTCTCCATCTGACAGAATTACATTCACTCTTTTTTGTTTGTTTGTATTGTTTTGGGTTTTTTTTTTTTTTTTTTTCCAAGACAGGGTCTCACTATGGAGTTCAGGCTGGCCTTGAACTCACTATGGAGTCCAGGCTGGCCTCGAACTCATACTCTCGGTGATCCTCCTGCCTCAGCCTCCCTAGCGCTGGAATTACAGGTGTGTGGCACCACACCTAACCAGGATCTCATGCATGCTGAAATCTTCCACTTTGATTTTTATGTAAGTAATTCCTTAGATACTTACACTGGCCTGACATTTCCTCCCAGCTCCAGGTCCATATCTTCAATTGCCTCAAACTCTATACATACGTGAAATTTATTTCCAAGTTTTCCTCTTGACTTCCCTATTGTTTTTACTGGTACTGTCCCATCACGCTTTCATTCACACTCAAAATCACAGAGTTGAATTTTAATCTCCACTCTCTGATTTTCTAACACCCAACCGGCCAAATTCAAAATATTTCTCGAATGTGTTTTTCCCTTTGCATTCCTAGAGTCTTTGTTCAAGTCCTCTGTATCATTTTATTTCCTTAATTCTGAGATGCCTATTTTCCCCATGATTTTATAGACCTAAAATCAAGATTAATTTTATAATCAATGTATATATTTGATGTATAGTTATTTATTACAAAAAATCAACTATATTAAAGTATCTCAAAACATATATAATGACCTAGATTACTGTGTTTCTACTTGCTCTTTACTCCCTACTTCCCCTGCTCTTCTAATCTATCCTGTTTACAAACTACCTTATTAATCTCCTTAAAAGACCACTTTCATCAAGCATTTCTTCACTTAAGAAAAACCAAGTCAGACGAGGTGGTGTGTCTCTCTGATCCTAGCACTCAGGAGGCTGAAACAAGAGGATTGCCGTGAGTTCAAGGCCGGCCTGAACTATATAATGAGATCCTACCTTAAAAAACCAAATGAAACAAGGAAACAAAAAGGAAAGAAAAGCTGGGTGTCCTGGAGGCTGAAGCAGCAGGATTGAGTTCAAGGCCAGCCTGGGCTACACAGTGAGTTCAAGGCCAGCCTGAACTACACAGCGAGACCCTGTCTCAAAAAAAAAAAAAAAAGAGGAAAGAAAGAAAAACCAGCAGTGGCTTATTCTCTGCTGGTTGAAGTACGCCTGAGTATCAAGTTTGCCATTTAAGAACCCTGATCCCTTGCTGATTTCACCAACATCATTCCCCGACCCACATCATTCTGTCTAGAGCATTGTCTCTCTGCCATTGTTTGCAGTTAGAAGGTTATTTCCTTTCTTTTTTTTTTAAATTAATTAAGTTTATTGGGGGGCTGGGGATATAGCTCAAGTGGCACAGTACCTGCCTGGCAAGCGCGAGGTCCTGAGTTTGATTCCCGGTTCCGAAAAAAAAAATTAAGTTTATTGGTACATTTTTAGATATACATAATGATCACATTCACCATAGGGAATTTGTGCCTGTACATGACACAATTTGATTCTTTTTTTTCCCATTCCCCTACCCTCCCTTTAACCCCGCTTCCCCTTATTTACAAAAGCTTTCTTTCCATTTTTTCCTTCTTTTCTCCTCATTTTTTTTTTCATTTCCCTTCCCTCCTTCCCTCCCCATCCCTAGTTCCCCTTCAGAAAGTTATTTCTTATCTCTGCTACTTATACCTTACTCAGGCTTCAATCCTCTATTCTGAAATATAATCTGAAAAATAACCCTTCCTCCTTTGAATTCCTATAGCACTTAGCTTAAGTATTTATTATCAATTATGTGGTGTCTTCAAATATATAGTCACATTAATCACCTCACTATATATAACCTATTTCTTAAATCATAAATTCCTTGAAGTTATCCCCATTAGGAATGCGTGTCTGACTGATCCTCCAGTCACATCTTATGTAAGACACAGTCCATAAACGTGGAGTTGAAAGAGGATTACATTATGTACCAAAGATTCTTTGCCATCTCTACACTTCTCTTTATGGCTAGCCCACATCCCTGTGTTCAGCTTCCTCATAGACCATTCCCCAACATCTAGAGCTTAGAACTACCAGAGTATTGTTTAGTCTGTAAACAAACCAAGCATAAAAGAGCACGGGGAGTTGAAGAGGAGGAGAAATGTGTGGCGTTACAACACAGATGCGTGGAAACAGAGTGACCAGAGATGTAGCTAAGCTATGGAGTAAGTGCCCTGCATGATGTCATGTTAAGATCAGACTTTCTCATTGTAACTGAGAGGATTTTTAATCAGGGAAGTGACAGGATTAAACTTGCTTCATTAGAATTACGGGTGCTGGATTGGGGCGAAGAGGAAGTAACACCAGTTAGGAATAATATTTCAGGACCTGCCGGTAGCAGTGGGAATTAAGAGAGCTCAAAGAGTGTGGAGAGAGAACGCGTAGAGCGCTGCCCAGATGACGGTGACAGGCTGATGAGAGAGAATGACTAAGGTTTCTGCTTCAAGCAACTGGCAGCGCTGTTATCTGAAGTAGAAGAGAAGTGGATTTGGGCGTAAGCTGGAATAGATGAGCAGATATGAGCTCTAATTTTGGATATGAATTTGCAGCACTAGATGTTTTCACAAGATTAAGGCCGGTGAGATGGCTCAGCGGCTTAAGCGCCTGCCCGGCAAGCGCGAGGGCCCGAGTTCGACTCCCGGAACCCACATACGAAAAAGGGGCCGGTGATATCGCTCAGCGGCACGGGCGCCTGCTGGCGCACGAGGTCCTGAGGTCGACCCCCCGGTACCCACAAAAAAAAAAAAAAAAAAAAACAAGATTAAGTATCTGGAGAACCCAGACATAGTGGAACAAGCCTGAAATCCCATCACTCTGGGAGGCTGAGGCAGGAGGATGAAACTTTGAACCCAGACCGGTCTCAAGATAAAAAATAATTAAAAAGCTGGGGAGGGAGCTGGGGATGTAGCTCAGTGTGAAGGTATTAGGTTAAATCCCCAGTTTAAAAACAACAAAAACAAAAAGAAAAATTGCACCGGAGGCACCCAACTACATTTCTTATCCTATCCATTTCCTTGGATTTTTTTGTACCTGATTACCAATTTGCAATACTCTTATTTTTAGTCAATTTAGAACTCTTCTATAGCATAGTCAGCCTACTATAACTGCAGCTTCTGCATCTGTGGATTCAAACAACCGAATCAAAATATTGAGGAAAAAAACCTGTATTCGTACTGAAATGTACAGGCTTTCTTCTTGTCTGTTATTCCCTAAATAATATAGTGTAACAACTATTTACATAGTGTTTACCTTGTATTAAGTGTTAGAAGTAATACAGGGATGATTTAAAGTACACAGGAGGGTGTGTGCAGGTTGTATGGCATTTTATATGATGGCATTTTATATAAGGAACTTGAGTATCCACCAAGTTCAGCACCCTTGGTGGGGCTGGGGAGACACAGGGACAGGTGTATTTCACACACAGTGATTGTCTAAGCTTTCAACAGTAAGACTCTCAGGCATTATTAAGTTTTATAAGGGGTAAGTTTCTGTGGAAGCCCAGGGACTGCAGTCTATTGTACGTTATGTTAAACGTTCAGCGATGCTTGTCTGGCTGTGTTTTCTCTTCCGCCTCACTTATTCCAGCTGCCCACACACACCTCTTTTCTGCCCCCTAGCTTCACTTAACCCATTCTTTACACTGTTGGTCACTCCTCATTCTTGAAACATTTTACTTCCTGGGTTCCCAAGACACATGATTTCCTGTCTCCCTCCAACCTCTCTGGCTGTTATATTTCCTCAAACCCCTATGTAAAATGCTATTATTTCCCAGAGTCTTATTTAGCTTTTCTCATACCTCATTTTAGTATTCCTCCAGCTTGACCTCATTCACTCTCATGGCTTAACGATCATTTAAAATTATTCCTAAATCTGAATCTCTAGCACAGTCTTCTCAGCTCAGACTCTGTAACCAACTGCTTATAGGACAACTTTATTTGGATGTGCCCTGCAGGCCCTTCAAGTCAACTTGTTCAAAGTTTTTGTCTTCCCATACCCCTGGGCTTTCTCCTCTACTCTGATCCTCAGTGAATAATACTATCGTCTGCCCAGTAACCTGGGAGACATCTTTGACTTCTCCCTATCCTTTACTTCTCACATTCAGTGTGCTCTGAAATCTATCCATTTCACAGTGTAAGAGAGAGCTTTCCTGCAAGAGAACACAGTGTAACTGAAGACAAAAAGAAAAATATGAGTGAGAATTGCATGAAGGGTAAACCCAGCTGACAGGAGAAATGTTTTGTTGAGGAATACTGGGAACTATAGCTGGATTATTAAATGACCAGACCACACAGAGAATTTCATAGTTGATGTGGTCATAGAAACCACCAAACATTAGGCAGTTGAATGAAATGGTATATTCAAGCCACAGTTTTAAAGTCAGTCATATGAAAAATAGGTGGAGAAATTATTTAGAGTAACTGGTACCTTTGTGACTAGAAACAACTATTTCTTAGTAAATTTCATTGAAGACATGTCCAGAAAAAAAAAAAAAGACTTAGAAGTTTCAGCTAGAAGCTTAGAAAATCTGACCTTGAATTTAAATTTAAGTAATACTTAAGAATAATATATTCTCATTGAAAAAAGCAAATTGAAATTTGTTCTGTTACTATATTAGTAGTATAGCTAGAAGTAAACCATATGGGAAATAACTTAGGAATGACATTGTCTGAGAAGTTCTTATAAGCCATTTCTTAACTGCAGATATCTTTAAACTACAGTATGCACTTGAAATGTGATGACGATTTCCTAAAACATCTGGATATCCATAAACCTCAACAAATACTTAGGTTAGATAAACTACATGTCACATTTATATACTGATATGGGGGAAATTTTCTTTCATTTTGGCTTACATACTAATTAACAGAGTCTTCTACCTCCTATCCATGTGGTCAGTTAAATAAGTGGGGGAAAAGGAGATATAAACTATGTAGCTCTATACGCCATGTTTCAAAAACAAAGAAAAATTAGTTATAGCAAACATTGTAGTACCTTTTGGAGATAAACTATTTTGGAAGCAGGGGATTCAAAAACTAAAAGCAAACCCATTTTATCTGATGAAAGCATCAAGAATCTGGAGGAAAGAGTTTACTTTCAGCTTTCAGTTTGAAAATGCACAACAACTGAGAAAAAAATAGCAACCATAGTATGACTAATCTGAGTTAGCAATTAAAAAAAAAAAATCTAAAAAGTATTGGATATGATAGATTTAAAAACAAAGCTTTTCTCTTCCTCGTAATCACCCCCCCTTTCTGATAGCAATGCCAATTACAAAGCTCTATGGAATTGCTGTACTACTCACATGAGGTCCTAGACAGCCTGACTCCTTGGAAAGACACATGTTGGTTTCCATCTCGTAGCACAAGCTTTGTGCCTGGTGTGGTTTGAATTCAAGGGCAGAGCGAGCAGCTGTTTGTCCTTTTGGTTTAGTTGCCACAGAGCGGTCATTAATAAGCATCTGAATTGTAGACAATCTTAAGCCCCGCCTCTATGAAAAGGAAGGAAAAAATGTGCCTCTGAAAGCTTCCTGTGTTCCTGGACAGTGCCTTGAAAGTATAACAGTTGGCACCTGAGTGTTACTTCCCTGTTTTTAATGTATCATTCTACCCAGTGACTTTTTTCTTTTGCTAGAAAATTTTCCTTCTGAGTTTCTGAATATAAAAGCAAAACTCTATAATCAAAATCTCAACAGTGCTTTTCACAGATCGGTACTGTGCATTCAAAACATTTATTGATATGTTATTTTAAGCAGAAAAATAAAATAAAGAGATTTAACTAGAGGATTTTTTTTAAAGCTTCCTTCATAACCACAGACCTCAAGACACAGTACTTTAGTTGTATTAAAGTAAATTAAAGGAAAATCAATATTGTTGCATTTTATCTAGGCTACATTAGGATAGAAAACATGCTACATTTTATAAAGGATACACCTTGGGGTTTTGGTGTGTAGGGACGCCCAAAGCCGGATGGGTGAAAGGAACACTGGCTGATGATCTGCTTGTTATCAGACACAGCCTCCACTCATCTGCACACTTACCTACCGTGTTCAGCCTTATCTGCCACACAGCTTTACACTCCACATAAGTACGGCTGTAATAGAAGTAACCCACTTCTAAGAGGAGGTGTTCTTCCATTTTTAAAAACCAATGACTGGGATGGGAAGCATACAGACAAGAACAAGCTAGCACATTTTACTGAACTAGCAGAGGCTGGCATGCACTGAAGTTGTATAAAATAGATTTAAAGAATCCCAAATAAAATATTAGTAACAGTGTATGGTAAGGATAATGCTTAATGACCAAATGATGTCTGTCTCTCGACTTTGAGGCTGGTTCAGTTTTAGAAAATCATTCTATACAAAAGGAAGAGCTATATAAATTAGATTCTAAAAAAGCATTTGTGACACACATTTCTGATTTTAAAAACACTTAAAAAACAAAAGCCCTTTCTGACTCCAGACAGGTGGCTCATGCCTGTAATGCCAGCACTTAGGTGGCTAAAGCAGGAGGATCACAACTTTGAGGCCATCCTGGGCCATATAGTGAGTTCAAAGCCAACCTGGAGGGCCAGGGATGTAGCTCAGTGGCACAGCACCTGCCTGGCAAGCAAGCGCAAGTCCTGAGTTCGATTCCCTGTACCAAAAAAAAAGAAAAGGCCAACCTGACTACAAAATCAAACCCTCGTCTCAGAAAACCTAAATAAATAAATATAAAAAATAAAAGCCCTTCCTGTCATGTAGGATATTAGGAATCTTAGCTCAATAAAGAAAAACTATCAATATCATTAGTAAATATTGTGTGTGATAGTGAAATAAAAATATTCTCATGTTATTGCCATGACTATTCACATTGCGCTGAAGATTCAAACCAATGTAATGAGACAAATATGTGATGTAAATAAATATTGGAAAGAATTAAAACCATACTATTTATAGATTGCATGATTATCTACCTAAATAATCCCAAGAGACTTCCTCCACTCCATACTGGGGATTGAACCCAAGGCCTCACACATGCTAGGAAAGCACTCCACCACTGAGCTACCTCCCAGCCCTGCCAGAAGATTCAATTTAAATAAACATTGCAATTAATGGTTGCTTAAAAAGGTAACTAGGTACAGAATTGCTAGTAATAACTAATAAAAAGCATGAGAAAAAAATCCCATTCATAGAAACACAGACAGTCAGGTGTGGTGGCACACGCCTTAAATACCAGCACTTGGGAGGCTGAGGCAGGAGGATCACCATGAGTTCAAGGCCAGCCTGGGCCACATAATGAGTTTAAAACCAGCCTGAATTACAGAGCAAGCACTTTTCTCAAAAAGCAAAAAACAAAAGAAAATGAGACAAAAACAATAGAGTGCCTAACAGTCTAATTCAGTATGTATAAAACTTATATGAAAAATAACTATAAAGCTTTACTAAAAGACTTAAGATATTAGTAAATGTACAGACATTCTACATCCTAGAAGGAAAAGATGTTGATTCTCACGAATAATCTATAAATCTAAGGCAGTCCTAGTATAAAATTTCATAAAAATTTTAACGGAATATGACAGTCTCACATTTTTCTGAAAGAGAAAGTGAACAAAAAAAAAAGGAAAGAAAAGTTTAAGGAAAAAAAAAAAAACAAGGTGAGAACTTGTCCCATCAGATACTTACTCTGTAAAACTACAGTAATTAAAACAATGCAGTATTGGAGTAGTAATAAAAAAATACAATATGAAACAGAATAGAGTCCCATAACTGAGCCATATACTCAAATGAGCTCAGCATACGATAAGGGTAAAATTTCTCACCAGGTGTGGTGGTTCACACCTCTAATCCCAGGATTTGGGAAACTGAGGCAGGAGGATCACTGGGAGTTTGAGGCCAGCTTTGGCTACATAGTGAGACACTGTCTCAAAAAAAAAAAGGAATTTCTCAAGAGGGAGAAAATAAAGGATTATTCAAAAAATAGTTATGAGACAATAAGAAATCCATAAGGAAAAAGAAATGTGAATGCACATTTCATATTATACTCAGAAATAAATTCCACAAGTAGGCGTAGTGGTACATACCTATAATCCCAGCACTCTAGGAGCCTGAGGAAGATAGATTGGAAGTTTGAGCCCAGCCTGGGCAAATTAGCTACTTAGTGAGATCCTGTCTCAAAGTAAAAAATAGGAAGGGGCTGGAGATGTAGCTTAGTGTGGAGGCCCTGTGTTCAATCCCCAATATTGCAGAAACAAATAACAAATTGATTCAAGATCTACACTATGAAGTATAATGTGTACATTATAGCATAGTAGTATTATAGCAGTATAAAGAAATATATACTTTATAATATGTAAAGAAGAAAATACAGGCCGGTGAGATGGCTCAGCAGCATAAGTGCCTGCCCGGCAAGCGCAAGGTCCTGAGTTCGAATCCCAGAACCCACCTAAAGGAAAAAAAAGGGCTGGTGATATCGCTCAGTGGCACAAGTGCTTGCCCGGCAAACGCGAGGTCCTGAGGTCGACTCCCAGTACCCACATACAAAAAAAAAAAAAAAAAGAAGAAGAAGAAAATACAGGGGAATATCTTTATAATCATGAGATGGGAAAGATGCAAAAGTCTTAAGAAAAAACAGATTCTATTAAATAGAAATTTTAAACTCCTGATGGTGAAACTTGGGAAAATATTTGCCAAATAAAGGAAGAAAGAATATTTGCACATATATAATAACTATAGGTTTAATAACTATAAAGAGTTACTACAAATATATGATACAAATAAATAAATTGCAAGGTGTTCCTATAATCCCAACTACTCAGGAGACTGAGGCAGGAGGGTCACAAGTTTAAGCCCAGCAGGGCAATTTAGATACTGTCTTAAAACAAAAAATAAAAAGGACTGGGGATGTAGCTCGGTAACAGAGTGCCCCTGAGTTCAACCCCCCATGTTGCAATAAATAAATAAGCTTGCAGGGTGAAAAAAGCAAAGAAAGAAGATAGATAATTTTTGGAAGAAGAAATACAAATATTCCAATAAATATTTAAAAAGACACTCAACCTCACTAGCACTTAGAGTGGTATAAAAGAAAACAAAGAAGGGTAAATTGTTTTTTGCCTATCAAATTTGCTAAAGCTATAAGGATTAATAGTACATAACACTGAGGATACAACAAGAACTTTCATACGGTGCTGATAAGAGCATAGTTACTTCCTTTTTAGAGAACTATTTGGCAACAACTATCAGGATTTTATTTATTTAATTGTTTTTTTGAGACCATGTCTTGCCATGTAGTTCAGGCAACTCACTATGTAGCCCAGGCTGGCCTCAAACTCTCAGTGATCCTCCTGCCTCAGCCTCCGGAGTGCTGGGATTACAGGCATGCACCACCATGTCTGGCTATCAGGATTTTAGTAGTTTAAATGTGCATACTCTTGGGTTTATGAATCCCACTTCAAGGTATCTGTCCTACGTATATACTGCATATGTAGACAAAGATATATATCTGTGTCACAATTACATGGCCACTACATCTTTTTTAAAAATTGGAAATAACCTGCAAAATTCTCAATAGAAGACTAGTTAAATAAATATAATTCAAGACATCTATACTGTAAAATACCATATAGCTGTTAAAAGGAATACATATAGGTCTATATATATCAGTCTGTAACACTTTGTAAGGTACATTATTAAATTAAAAAACAAGCATCCAAACTATATAAATAAAATGACCCCATGTATGTAAAATAAAAATATAAGCCATATTCTAATACTTTTTCTTTTTTGAGATAGGGTCTTGCTTTGTAGTCCAGGCTGAACTTGAACTCATTGTGTAATCCAAATTGGTCTCAAATTCATGGCGATCCTCCTGCCTCAGCTTCCTGAGTGCCGGAATTACAGGCGTGTGTCACCATGCCCAGCCTGGTATTCTATACATTTTATAGATATATAAATAACTCTAGTGAAGTAAAAATAACAATACTACTACTAATAATAATAACTCTACTGAAGTCATGAACTCTGTTTCACTCTGAAAGCAAGTTAGCATTCAATGAAGCAGAAGCAGGAATTCTCATCTTCACTTAGGCCTCTTAGGAACTTAAAGAGAATGTGTAGTCATAGATTCTTTCTGCTGTTTTCCCCCTATTCTTTGCTTTTCTACATAAAGTTTGGGATGAACTTAAAAATTCCATGAAAAACACCAACCAGAATTTTTATTGTATTAATTATTATTATTATTATTATTATTATTATTATTATTATTATTTACTCAGGGTCTCGCTTTGTAGTTCAGGCTGACCTTGAACTCACTATGTAGCCCAGGCTGGCCTCGAACTCACGGTGATCCCCCTCCTGCCTCAGCCTCTGGAGTGCTGGGATTACAGGCGTGTGCCGCTACACCTGGCTTTTTTAATTTTTTATTTTGCAGGCTTTTAAAATTTTATTTTCGCCAGACATGGTGGTACATGTCAGTGATCCCAGCACTTGAGAGGGTGGGGCAGGAGGATTGCCTCGAGTTCGAGGCCAGCCTGGGCTACATAGTGAGTTCAAGGTCAGCCTGTACTACATAGTGAGACCCTGTCTCAAAAATAAACAAAACAAAACAAAAATTTTTATTTTCAAGGTATAGTTAATTGTAGGAAAAGGTTCACAGCATATTAAGTAAAAAAAAAAAAACTTCAAAACTTTAAATAATGAGTGAGACCCTGTCTCAAAAAGAACACTTTAAATAATGAGCCTCATATTGTAAGACATATATATTCTTTGTGTATATTGTACATAGAAAGAACAAAAGAAAATAAAAGATAACAGTGATTGTCTCTGGGTTTTAAAGTTCAATTATTATTTTCTTGTTTAACTTTTCTAAATTTTCTGTAATTAACGGGTAGTGCTTTTAGAGTAAAATAATGCATGTAACTTAAATTAATTAAGTGAAATAAAATTGCAACTATTTAAAGTATTTAGGGGAGTATGGGAGGGCAGTGCTAATTACAGAAGTTTAGGTGATTAGGTTAATATCTTCTAGATACATTTGGAGATTTGTCAGTTGACTGAAGGCATTTTTTAAAACTTTAAACTTGAAGTATAACAAATATATAAAAGGGGGTGCAAATGATAAGGAGTACAGGCCAATGAATTATTACAAAAACACAAGGAAAACATTTCCCACTTTAAAAACATGGAACATTGCTAGCACCCCAGAAGGCCCTCGGATCACTGCGTCTTCCCTCCTCCAGGGAAATCACTCAAAGGTCCTGCGCCAGTCTCGGCCTGCCCTGCTGGCCTCTCCCGGGGAGAGGTGGAAGGAGAACTTACTGTCATCCCAGCTCACCTCCCAAACTGGAGGTGCCTGGGTAGCTCAGGCTGGCCTAGAACTCACAGCCTCCTGAGTGCTGGGATTACAGGAGAGAGGAGACCACCTCCCGGGTGACAGGGTGACAGTGGACAGCTCCGGGTCAGCGGCAGCTAAACTGCCTGGGGAAACTGGTGTAGCTGGGCTTCCCGAGATCGACGGGTTTGACTCTGGTCACGTATGGGTTCGGCTGTGAGTTCGTATCAGTGCGGTACAGCAGACAGGGAAAGGTCTGTCTGAAGTCCCTGCCTCCCTGATCACCGTTAGCTTCTCTTTACTCAGGGCCCTTTGCTTTTGTGACTTTTCTTCGTGCTGATTTCCAATGAGAAATTGCCCCATATAGGATAGAAACAATACAAAAGTGAAAACAGGGCTTTGGTCTCGGCTCTCAGGTGGACACTGGTCACCAAGGGACACCGGCTGTAAACCCGCCCTTTCGCCTACTCCGTGTCCGAGTGGCTGTGTTTGGGATCCCGTGCGGTCTCGGGCTTCACAGGTGTGCGTTGCCGCCCCCGGTTCCAAGATTTTCTAATGGTGGACTGCAGCAGCTCGGAACAGCTACAGACTCCTGCTCTCCACTTTCCCTCCGCTGCGGCCTCCAGTGTAACCCCAGGCAAGGGGACAGGCCAAGCGCTGTACCAGGAAGCAGAAGCCCAGGTTTTGCAGCTCCCTGGAGCTCCAGGGCAGCTCCTTTACCAACCGCTGGCCCGTCAAAACATTCCGGGTCCCTCTTGCCTCGAACAAAGAATTGAACGAGACAAGCCACAAGCAGCGCCAAACGTTTGTTTGAAAAGTGCGTTCAATGGATATGCGAGACACCCGCCCTGCAGAGCGAACTTGGGCTGAAAAAAAGAGAAAAAGAAGCTAATACCAAAAATAAAAGTACACGCCGCGTCTGAGAAATGGGGGCTACCGTGCGAACTCCCGCAGGATGGCGGCTCCCTGCGGCAGCCAGTCTTTTCTGCTGTCCGCGTCTCGTGGGAGCTGGCAAGAAGTTCTACACACGGGGTCCCGCATCGCCTTGGATCTTGTAATGGACAGGTCCCGTTCACCTCCCCCACCCGGCTTCGCCACGCCCTGTCTCCTATATCAGTGGGGTGGCAGGAGAAATAGGGAGCGGCTGGGGGTGCTGAGGAAGCATCATCAGATGAGCTTTCCCTGCGTGCCTTCCTCTCCAGGCAGAAATCTGGAACTTAGTCATTGGGATCGGATCGGTAGGTTGGAAGAGACGTCTTACTGCATTCTGGCTGCTGTAACAACTTGCCATTGACTGAGTGACCAGTAAACAACAGGAATTTCTCATAATTCTGGAGGCTTGGATCTCAAGGATCAAAGTGCCAGTAGATTTGCTGTCTTGTGAGGTCTATGGGACTCCTCACTGCAAGCCGACATGAGGGGAGGAGGGGACATCTGCCTTAGGCCTCTTTACTAAGAGCTGATACCATTCCGGGGCTCCAGGTTCAAGACTAAGAACCTTCTAAAGGCACCACATCCTAATACCTTCGCCTTGGGGGTTATAAATCTTGAGTGGATACAAACATCTAGACTATAACGCAAATGACCAGAACAGGCCATTTTACCCGATTTGACATTTGGGCATATAGTTGCCTCCCAAGATGAGTCCCTTGATCTTGCTTTTCATCTGATTCTTCCTTACAGGTGACTGAAAGAGAGGTAGACTTAAGTCTGCTCTGTGGCTTTGGCACTGTGTGTGTGTCTGTGTTCTTTTTCTCTCCCTTGAAGACAGCTGCAAGAATAAATTGGTTCAGAGATGCAAGGACTGGGAAGCCAGCCACGCTCACCCTTTCTCGGTTCCCTACAGGCCTCCGTCCTTTACACAACATTGTTTTGGGATCCAGTGTCATGCTCTGATAAGATCCCAAGATGCAGATTTGGGGGTAGGAGATCCCAGCTTTAAGGCTAAGCTGAGATTCCAGCCTGGTTTTATCAGGTTTTGCATCTGAGAGTGTCATACTCACTGTCAGGCTCTTCACCTCTTCTTGCCCTGAGTCTTGGGTGTATCAAGTGTTTCCTTTGTTTTTGTGTGATCAAGTCTCTTCCTTTCTCTTCAGGCCTTCTCTTTTGTGTACCAACATCTGCCTGTATGGCAAAACCAAAACCAACCAACCATACCAGTTCCCTCTACCACACTGTCCTTTACGTGTCCACAATGTCTCTTTCCTTCCTTTCAGACACTGAAATCATGAGAATCAACTGCCCAAGCTCTCTGATTCCTAGCCACCTACTGATTTGTCAATTTTTCCAGTCCACATTGAGGGCCCATCTCCCTCCGAAACTGCTCTCCTACCACTCACAGCCCTCATCATCTGCAGCCCATGATGTGCTGACCCTCCTTGGCTCTGGTGATTCTCCTTTTCAAGGTTTTTCCTGACTCATCCTCTCCTCTCCCCACTCCCAAGAAGGTACTGTGTGTAGGGCCATGTCCCCTGGCCTCTGTCCTCCCTCCCAGATCTGCCCCATCTGTGCCACCCTCACCCTACAAAACAGCTAATTTCAGCCCTCAAAGAGGAGGAGGGCTGCAGTATTGGGATTGATCTTCATTCCTCCTCTGAGCAGGGGACTAAAATAGGCAGGAGGAAATCCTCAGGACAAGGCCTCTTGGGAATCCCAGGGGCAACAAGGAAGGAAGCATGATCCATGGAGCCAGTCTGTGCAAAAGAACGAGATTTGTTAAGAATGAGACACCAGGGCCGGTGAGACGGCTCAGCGGCTTAAGCGCCTGCCTTGCAAGCGCGAAGGCCCGAGTTCGACTCCCGGAACCCACATATGAAAAAGGGGCCGGTGATATCGCTCAGCGGCACGGGTGCCTGTTGGTGCGCGAGGTCCTGAGGTCGTCCCCCCGGTACCCACAAAAAAAAAAAAAAAAAAAAAGAATGAGACACCAAACCAGTCGCATTGGCTTCCACTGACAGGAAACAAATGGAACTACCTAGTCAGGGAACTGCGTAGACACAGGTTCCTGAGTATCAGGCGGTGTCCACCAAAGGCTGTCCTGTTAGCCCTATGGACAAAAAGGAGGCCTGGGCCAGGTGAGAGTGATATAAAGCAGTTGGGAATGGGACTTAGGGGAAGGAAGGGCTCCATGGCTGTCAGAACGAGGGTTCTCCGCATGAGATGTTGAAGGGGAAAGAAGGGACCGGAAGTGCTCTATGACTCCAGTGGGCAGGCGCTGGTCCTCACTGCTATTTCAGGGCCACCCTGATGACTAGTGCTGCCTGTGGAGCTCCACGCAGATGCCCCTGTAAATCAGGCAGCAGCAGAATCTTTTTAAACACAGAAGGTTCTGCCTGCAGCCAATAAAATGTTCCGTGTTTTGCCATTCAGGTGCCCAGCAGAGGAGCACAGGGTGCTTTCCTAGGGAAGCACAGTGCTGCTGGGAGCCCCAGTTCCTTCAGGCTACGTGGCCAGGCCCACCAGAATGTCATAAGCCATCAAGCGAGCGGGCCACTCTGCAAAAGCCGGGCAAGAACCCTCAGGATCTTATTCAGAGAATCCTTAGTGAGCACGAGGCACCAGTCTGGGCAGTGTGTGTTGTGTGTATGTGGTGGGAAAAGGGGATGTTTATGGGAGTATTAAATAAAATATGTACACACAGAAAGGAGGGCTTTTTTTCTGTCAGCTTCTGGTCTCTGGGCCTGCTCTGACTGTGGTGTGCATGGCCCTGGAGAACCACAGTACTGAGTCTTGATATAGAGAGGCAGGCACGGAAGTAAATTCAAAACTTCCTCCCTAGCTCAGCGAGGGAGGGAGATGGTGCAGAGTGGGTGTGGGAAGGTCAGTTGTAACCAAGGCCTAAAGAAACAGGATAGCTAAAGACAACTTCAAGCTCTGCCCACGTAATTAAGAGCACCCGCCCAAGCATGGGTTTTCTTGTTTATGACTTTAATCTTGCTGTCCTTTCACTCACCTGTTCATTGAATTTTATAGCCTATTTACAGCATGCCCTTTTAACCACTGGGGTTCATGAACCATTTCTGTAACTTTCCACTTCTATTAAGACTTGATTTGCAAATGAGTGTTACCATACCTACTCAAATATTTCCTTACTCGCCTGCACAATTAGGACAATAATACTGTTTCAAAGATTTCCTGAGGATTAGGTAAGATTAATGTATGTAATTTTCTAGCATTGTAATTGACAATTACATAGTAAATGGTTTTTTCCCCCTTTTTTAGTTTCTCACAAAGTATCTATTTAGGACTCTATTTAGAATTCTTGAAGTTGCTGGGTGTGGTGGCACACGCCTGTAATCCCAGAACTTTGGAAGACTGAAGCAGCAAGGTTACAAGTTCAAGTCCAGCCAGGGCAATTTGGCAAGACCCTGTCTGAAAATAAAAGAATATAAAAGAGAAATGTAGCTCAGTGATAGAATGTCCCTAGGTTCAATCCTCAGTACCAAAGGAGAAACAAAACCAAAACCAAAAAAAAAAAATCTCAAACTTGCCAGCAAACACCACAGTTAGAGTTTCTGGAAGTTACTTTTTGTTCTTTTGTGAAAACTGTGACATTTGCTTTCTTCTGGTCAGCCTAGCTGTCAGAAGAACTTCAAGAATTAATACTGTTAAAGTATAATTTTTAAATTTTTCATTATTTATTTATCTTTTGTGTATATGAATGTGGTGCTGGGGATTGAACCCAAGGCCTCATACATGCTAGGCAAATGCTCTACCACTGAACTATACCTTAGCTCTATAATGTTTTTAAATATAAACTATAATTCTGTGCACATATAAAATTAATGAGAGCTAAAGATTTTATTCAACTCATTGATTAATGAGGGTACCAGTAAGATGTTAACACTGATTCAAAGGACAATTTGAGAAAAAGAGAGGCAATGAGAGAAGGCAAAATTGTTTTGCTAATATTCTTCGTCATTCACAGAATTTCGAAGATATTCCTCAGATCCCTGAAACCATGGATAGTATTGAACCCTGTATATTCCATGTTTTTTCCTGTATATGTGTACTTGTGACAAAATTTAATTGAAAAATTAGGCACAGAAAAAGATTAATAACTAATAATATAGTAGGGCAATTAGAATAATATGCCATAATAAAAATTATTTTAAATTTCTGGACTATTTCTGGCATTGAGCCTATCCAAGGATCTCAGCAAAGCTGACAGCAAGCCATTTATTGCAAGTAAGGGTTAGCTACACAGGTGCAGGGATACTTTCTTCTAACTTTTATTTTTATTAGTACATGTTTACAGTACGTAATGATTACACTCATCATGGGGAGTTGGTACATGGGCCTAACACACCTTAATTCTTCTTAAGTCCCCTTCCCCTCCTCTCCCACCATCTCTTGGTCCTCTTCCAGGAATAAATTGGGACTGAAAAATATAAAAATTACGGACAGCCTGCATCTGTGGATGAAGAAACTTCTACCACATTATTATTTACTATTATCATTATTATGATCATTATTATCCCTCCTTCTCTTCCTCCTTCTTCTCTTCCTACTCCTTAGGACTGGACCCAGGAGCACACCAAGCTACATCCTCACCCTTGTCCCTGCCTTTTTTTTTTCTTTCTGAGACACAGCTAAAGAAATTGCCCTGGCAGGACTCAAATTTTCAATCCTCCTGCCTCAGCTTCCCTTGGTTTTGGAATTATACCACATTTCTGAGTTGAAGAAATTGATTAAGGGGAAAAGATACCATCCAAAGCAAGTCTTCAACTAGTTATCAGTTACTGTGGCATAAATTGAACTTCAGGTATGTATGTATTAATAAAAAACTAGATATATACATATAGAAATACAAAACTACATATACACAAAATCTGTGGTTACAGGCATCACCTGGGGGCCTTGGGATGCATTCCCCATGGATAAGGAAGGAACTTCTGCTGTGGATACAGCTCTGTGGTAAAGAGCTCACCTAGCAAGTGTGAGGTCCTAGGTCTAAACCTTGGTATAGCAAAAAAAAAAAAAAAAAAAAAAAAAAAAAAAAAAAATATATATATATATATATATATATATAATTTTTTACCTTTTCACTACGGCCGTCTGTAATTTGTAGTCTGTGTTGCCCATTTCCATATCTTGGACACATTTTCCTGATAAAACTTCCACATGTGCAGTGTGGTCCAGGAGGAAGGCATGGAGTTTTCTCACTCCTGGGGACCATAGAATCAGCTTGGCGCTACCTAGATCTAGACACCCTGGCTCCTATCATAGCCAATTTCTCACTCTCAGTCACTGATTACAGGGATTCTCCTCTCACTGAGGCACTATGGGGATTATGGAGAGGTACTTGGGCAGCCAGTTTCAGCATTAACTATTTTATTCCTGTATGGGGCAGCCCAGGGTAGAGCCAGTAATTATTAGAGGCAGCCCTCCAAAAATTGCCCCAACTGGGTTTCCAGACTATTCTCCCCCTTACAAACCCTCAGCCTTCTACCCTTGCAAACCTCCAAAAACTCTCCCCCAAAAATGTTACTATAAACTTAAATTTGCAAAAACCTTTTTTTTTTTTTTTTTTTTTTGGTGATTCTAGGCAAGTGCTCTGCCACTGAGCCACATTCCCAGCTGTTTTTATTTTTTACCTGGAGACAGGATCTTGCTAAATCACCCAGGCTGACCTCCAACTTGCAGCCCTCATTAGCTGGATTACAGGCACGCTCCACCATGCCCAGCTTGGGCTATCTTTTGTATCATATTTTTAAACTTGTCTATGCTTATAAAAAGTGCCCATATTTCTTGTGTCTCTGATTAAGATACAAGAAAGACTTGTCTTTTGATTAAGTTGTTCTTTGGTAGCAGGAGCTGTTCCCCTCTACTACCACCAATATTTGGAAGTTAAATAAATATTTGTTGACTGAGGGGCTGGGTAGAAGGCAGTAGAATAGAGTTCTTTCCTGCTCTGAAAAATTCTTTGGCTTCCCCCTGCCTTCAAAATAGCATGCAAATAACTTATCAGAGCCCAAGATCTTCTTTGATATTGTCCACTTTCTCCTGCCAGACCAAAAGCTTATCCTCAAACATTTCTTCTTGCCTCTCTGTATCTAATTTTACAATCTGGAATGTTCTCTTACTTTACCTTCAGGGCGTAACTCTAATGCTACCTCTTCCATGAAGGCTTCCCTGATCTCTCTAGTTAGAAGTTACCATATTACTTGCCTTTTCCCCTAAAAAACTCCAATGACATCTCACTGATTGTCATCACGCAGGACGTGGGCTGTGCAGCCAGACTGTCTGTATTCACTTGGTTTTGTGATTTTCCGTGAGTTACTGTAGAATACCAGAATATGCCACTCCAAAACATTACTAGGAAATCAGATTAAACCACACCTTGGCATAAGAATCATTTGAGCTGATTTTATTTTTTTAACTACAGATGTAGGAGATACTCTGAGAACAGAGTACAAATTACCTTTTTATAAGGGAAATGTAATCTATATAGAAAATTTCTCTTTGTAAGGGTGTCTTCCTTTCTGTATCAGGAAGAGAAAGATAACTCTAAATTACTAGAAGCTCTTTTGAGCAGAGGCGGCACCAACTTAAGAATGTACAACAAACCTTCCTTTTATTTACTGTACTTTACTGAATACCTCTCCTTAGCAGGCTTCTCCAGACCCTTCTTTCTCTGTTCATCCAATGATGGTATTTAAGCCTAAATCTACTAATTTCTCTGGGTGTCTTCCACATATAACTTGAGGTATACATGTAATTAAACTTATTTTTCTCTGATTAGTGTATCTTTTGTTACAGGGGCCCCTCCTGACTAAGAACTAGGAAGGGTAGAGATAAAATTCTTTTTCTCTCCTATATTACTAAACCATCTGTGCCTGTATGTGCTAATATAAATTTGCAGAGAAAACTATTGCTCTCACCATAGGTTTTTTTTTTTTTTGGTGAAGATTAAATAAATTGATATATGTTAAGCACTCAGAAGATGCCTATAACACAGCGAGTACCCAGTAAGAGTTAGTTATTATTCCTTTTGCATGCTCCCATAATTCTTTACTCAGGCCTCTTTCCGAGTTCTTATTGCCTTACATATATTTACTTTGTTTTGTTTTCTTTTTTGAGGCAGGGTCTTGCTATGTAGTCCAGGCTGGCCTTGAACTGGTGACGATCCTCCTGCCTCAGCCTCCTGAGTGCTGGGATTACAGGCATGCTTCACTTTGCCCAGCACTGCCTTGCATATACTATATTTACTTTTTTACATTTCTGTCTCCATAATTGAAGCAAGCTCCCTAAGGGATGTTTACAGAACATTTGCTGAATAAATGAGCAAATTAAAGAGTTATGAATGGGTAATTGATGCTCTGGCTCTCAGTAAACAAATCCTAATAAAAATCACACTTTTGCTTGTGGTACATGGGATTTAAAAAAATCTACCAAACCTAGCTGGGTTTGGTGGTACAGGCCTGTAATCTCAAAAGAGTAAGGCCCCAATTTACAAATGAGCTCCATTCCAGGAGAACGTTCATTAAGTCAGATTTGTTCATAAGTCTGACAAAGTGAGTCCTACACACCTTGGACACAAATATACAATGTACATAGTTTGTGCTTCCTAGCAGTCCCCTCCACATCACCACTGCTTTTCCTCTTGCTTCTGGGCATCCTGGACACTGATTGCGCACTGCACAATGTACACTATCGCACTGTACAGTAAGCACACAGCAGCACAACTGTGACAATGTTCACCAGACGTGTAAGCTACTTGCACAATTTTTTCTCATCTATGTAATGCAAGGTCTGTTCGTATCTGTGAAAGTTTGCAAGTTGAATGTTCATAAGTTGGGGATTTACTGTACTTGGGAGGCTGAGGCAGGAGAATCATTGCGAGTTCAAGGCCAGCCTGGGCTACATAGTGAGTTCAAGACCAGTCTGAACTATACATAAGGAGACCTGTCTTAAACAAAACAAAACAAACAAACAAACAAACAAAAAACCCCAACCCCCCCCCACGCACACAAACCCCACTAGACTTATGAAATGAGCTTTTGTTTTGCAGTTTCAGGTGTCCGTTTGATCTGAAGTATGTTTGGATAGTCCTGACACCACCTATAGCACCAGGATCTTTACTACGTAAATCATCTTGGGTGTATTTGTTTTCTGGGTGTAACCTGACAGTTGGTCTTGCCTCCTAAAGCTCACACAGATGGTTATTTTTCCCAGTGCAAGCCCTAAGCTGTGGGCATGTTACCATGAGCTAAAGGTATATAATCTTGAGCAAGTCATTGCTACAATTCTGAGTCGTTTCCTCCTTTTTACAAGGAGGTCATTTCACTTCCTGTACTAGATTGTGTGGCTTCTTAGCGACATTCTTGCTTCCTTCGTGTCCTCCCTGTATTGCAGGAGCTGGACATCCATGAGACTGCAGTTCCTACCCCTCTCCCAGGCATGGCTCCAGGTTCCCAAGCTTCATGCCTAGGAACAGTGTCTGGAGATCCTTAAGGTGAAGGAGTGGAGACGACCACTGCTCCAGCAGCGGCGGTCAATGAGTAGTCTTTGGCCGCTATGGGAATAAGGCTGTACGTGCCACATGTTGTAGGTGTCTTCCTGCAGACCACCCACTTGAGTGCTGCAAGTAGCTGAGATCCTTGGCAATTCCCACATAGCCTGATTCCTTGAATGCTAGCAGCAGTTTTCTTGCGCTTCTAACAGGTTTCCAAAATAACAGATTTATTGAAATGTAATTCACATATCACACAATTCACCCACTTAAAGAATACATCTCAGTAGTTTTTAGTGTATTCAAAATGTTGCACAATCCTCGCCACAATGAATTTTAGAACATTTTATCACCCTGAAAAAAAACCCCATACACTCCAGTAGACGCTTCCCATTCACCCCCAGCTCTGACCATCTTCCCCTCCCACTACCTAGCTCTACACAAACATCAGTCCAATTTCTGTCTCTTTAGGTGTGTCTATTTTGAACACTTCACATACTGCATACCTGGTTATGCTGGGCTTTGCTTTATTGCATTTTATAGATATCATGGTTTTTGTTGTTGCTTTGTTTTGGTTTTGTTTTTGTTTTTTGAGACAGGGTCTCACTCTGTAATTCAGGCTGGCCTTGAACACACTTATGTAGCCCAAACTGGCCTCGAACTCACTGCCATCCTGCCTCAGTCTCCCAAGTGCTGGGATTACAGGCGGGCTCCACTATGCCCAGCTTGTTTCTTGTTTTTGAGACAGTCTTGTATGTAGTTTAGGCTATCTTTGAAATCACTATGTAGCCCAGACTGGCCTCAAAATCACATCCTGCCTCAGCCTCCCAAGTGCTGGGGTTACAGGTGTGTGTCACCATGCTCAACAGATATGCGCTACATAGCGAGGTCGACCCCCGGTACACACACACACACACACAAACCCAAATCACAATTGTCATTAGACCTACTGCTAGCACTTGTCATTTAATGCAGTAATAAAGTAACATTTGTTTTCCATATTGCCAATTTGTTTACATTTGGATAAGTGTTGCGATATTTTGATAACTGTGTTGCAATGTAATTGGCTTCATCTGTAGATCTATAATCCTTTCTGCTTATTTTAGGCAATGATTAGTAGGTTTCACCGGCCTGCGGAAGGAACTCAGCTCCTGGCACAGGAAAGGGTTAAGGACTGAGAAAAACAGCTGGTTTTTAGAGGTTCTGAAAACACAAAATAGATCCCAAGTTCCGCTTCAACATCCTTTTCCAAAGACACAAAGCCTTCTTTTGTTGCTCACATCTATTGCCCTGTAAAGTTGATCACCGGCCAGTTTAGAGAACAGGGTGGAGGTGTGGGAGAGGAACGGGCGGAGCCACGGAGAGGCCTGGGGACAGGCGGGTCACAGCTGTCGCCCCCAACACGCAGGCGGCTCCCTGACGGCTCTACTGGATTTTCTAAGTGAACGACGCAGACCTCAGCACTCAGCACCCTTGAACGTCGCACTTTCCGCGTTGCACTAAGAAGGATCAGGCCACGCAGCATCGACTCGTGGACTCTTGGGGCAACCCCGAGCCACGGGAGGTGTGGCCAGGAGCCAACAGGAAGGGGCGGGGAACAGAGGACCGAGGCTTGGTTCACAGCCCTGAGTCCTGGAGGGCGAGATTGCTTCCTCTGATTTACCTCACTCGCCTAGAGGAACCCCCAGCAGGTCAAGAAGTGGGGATTGTAGGAAGGTACCGTAATTGCACCGTGAACAGCGCCTCCGAGATTTTTATTTGGAAAATCGGGTGTTACATAGGGTATAGTAAGTAAGAAGTATGCTGTTCATGTTCCCTAGGAATCTAGTGCTGTTAAAAGGGGAAAAACTCAAAGAAATCTCCTTGTGCCCCAACACCCAGATGAATAACTATTCAAAGCAGCTCTTGAGAGGCTGAGGCAGGAGGATGACTGTGAGTTCAAGGCCAGCCTGGACTACATAGTGAGAACCTGTCTCAAAACAATATCAACAACAAAACAAGCAAGCAAACAAACAAACAAACAAAAAACCAACTCCTGAATGACTGGGGGACCGAGGGTGGCTGATTTTAAGAGACCCAACCACAGCTACCATGTATGAAGCACCTGCTGCATATTAGGTTTCATTAAATCCTCATAACTGTGCTGAGGTAGGAACAATTAAACACGATGAAAACAAGGCTTAGGGAAGTGAAGAGACTGGTTTCTGCTAGACATGCCCTATCTTTCATTTGATTTGGTGAGTTTTAAAAGCCTGTCTCTTTTCTGGTTTTTGGTCTGAGTGTGTCTGCACATTTTAATCTCTTTCTAATTAAGGAACACAGTGAGGGCGAGGCAGGGCACACCTAGCAGTTACGGTGTGATGTGTCATGGAAGGCACTTTGTACCAGCCCTGCTTGGCTGCGTGTGGCACTCTTTTCCCAATGTGCCTCAGTCTACACGTCGGTGAGTGAATCACAACTGAGAAGCCTGGTTGGGGGGCAGGCAGTAGCTGGAGTGTGAGGAGGCTGGAGCTTGGCAGAATCAGTGAATCCTAAGCAGGAGGCTGAGTCCTGGCCTGCACCAGCACTCGTGTTGACTGACGACCTGTCCTCACAGACTTGTGCCCTGGCCCGGCTGGAGGCCCCTCCTGGGTACAGGCAGCCAGAGGCAAGAAGATTTCTCCTGGCAAAGAGGGCTCATCCACAGCAGGGCAAGAACTTGCGGACTGTAGCCCTACTCAGGCTGTGTTTCAGTGAAGAGGGACAGAGGGGTTGCTAAGACTTGCAGTTTTGGAGGCTGAAAGCCCAAGAGCATAGCAGTGGCTTCTGCTCAGCATCTGGTGAGGGCCTCATGCTGCCTCATAACATGCAGAAAGCGGGGCCGTGAGATGGCTCAGCAGCATAAGCGCCTGCCTGGCAAGCGTGAGGGCCCAAGTTCGACTCCCGGAACCCACAAACGAGAAAAGGGCCGGTGATATCGCTCAGCGGCACGGGCGCCTGCTGGCACGCGAGGTCCTGAGGTCAACCCCCGGTACCCACAAAAAAAAAAAAAAAGTAACATGCTAAAGTGTCTCATGATAAGAGACAGCAAGAACACTAGCCCCCCCCCCCCCGCCTTCAATACAGAGGGCACTCTGCCACTGAGCTACATCCCCAGCACTTTTTATTTTGAGACAGGGTCTCAGTTGACCAGACAGGACGTGAACTTGCCATCCTCCTCCCTCAGCCTCCCTCAATTCTGGGATTATAGGTGTGTGCCCCTGGCTTCCCTTCCTCTTCATATAAAGCTACTAATGCCATTATAGGGTGAGGATCCCACCCTTATGGCTTCTTTTAAACTTAATTTCTTCCCAAAGGCCCCACCTGCAAATATCATTAACATGATATTTGACTTGGGGATTAAATTTCCAACACATAAATTCTGAGAGATACCAAACCATAGCAGATGTCACGCCACTGCCAAAATAAATTTACTAGATTATAAAAGACTTGAGATCCCCCCTTCTCCTAGGGATTGAACCCAACACCTTATCACTGAGCTACATTCTCAACTCTTTTTTCATTTCATATTTTGATATGGGGACTCAGTAAGTCACTGAGTTGCCCAGGCTAGTCTTGAACTTGCAATCCTCCTGCCTCAGCCTCCTCCAGTGCTGGGATTACAGCACGGGTGATCATGCTTGGCTCTCTTCTTTCTTGGATCATTTGCTTTGGGGGAGTCAAGCTGCATGCTTTGTAGCTCTGTGGAGAAGCCTGCAGGTGAAGAGCTGAGAACTGCTGACAGGTGAGTGACCTTCAAAGTAGATACTGCAGTCCCAGCTCACAGCTTGATTTGTACCTCAGAGCCAAAATTACCCATCTGAGACACTCCTGGAGTTCTCACTCTCAGACACTGTGTTACAAAATAAATGTTTATTATTTTAAACTGCCAAGTGTTGGGATAATTTATTACATAGTAAAAGATAATACCCTGCCTTATGGCATGGTTTCTTGTGTAAAACAAATATCCTGGCTGCCAATAGTCTTCCTCTTTGTCTCTTTCACTCTTTGGCTTTTTCCCTAGTAAAAAAGAAATTATGTTGAAGTGAACATGACAGCCCTTGGCCTCCATAGTGTCTACTCTGCAACTATCCCTACAACTAACAGTTATTAACAGAATGTATTCCTATGTGTTTTAACGTAAGGCCAGAAATTCATGACTACTGTTGTTAAGAAGGGCAACTTGAAAGGCTTAATTTCTGGGAAGATGACCTAATCACCTGCCGGGTCTGACCCTATGATTTTCATCCTTATCAATCCTTTGGCAAAGCGTCAGGAAGTACAGTGCCTCTTCCCTTTTAGTGATGCTCACACTGAGTGGGCAAGAGGGACGTGAACTTAGCAGTCCAAGCAGGTTTATTGCTAAACCTGAGAGGGACCCCTCCATGCAAGCAGAACTGAGATGGTGTCTCTTACAGGCTAAGAGGCTTTTTTATAGCGTTTGTTGTTGTTGTTGTTGTTGTTGTTTGTTTCTTGGCAGGCTTTAGAGAGGGTGAGCTGGAGAAACGGCAGGCTTGTGGCTTGCCGATGTGTCCTCCATGGCCTGCTGACATGTCCTCGGGGCACTGCTGGTGACCTGGTGTCCTGTTCTCCGTGACTTAAGTAAAATGAGACCTACGTTTCTCTAAGATGGTGGCTGGGCTGTCCCTGTCCGAGCTCTATCATTCCTGGCTTTAAAGGACTACAGGAAAATGGGTGATCATTCTTTTCTTGGCTACTTCCTGCTGAGAGGGGGCGATGAAGGTTTTTTTTGTGTGTTTTGGAGAAAGAAAGCTGTTTGGAGGTGTTCTTGAGTACTTGCCAGGGAGATGGCTATTGTTTGTTCCTGAAAAAGTCTTTGGAATAGATTAATTACACAGGGAAGAAAAAGAAGGAAAAAAGTAATAAGCATTAAAGGGATCAGGAGGGGTCAGACCCAATGAAGAGTAAGGGGAAACAGGTCATTGGAAGAGACTTCAAGGAGTTTGGAAGCCCATTCACAAAAGCATTTTACCCTGTCTGGACGAGACCGGATTTGTTGGTGTGAAAGCAGCATTGTTCTTGGAGTAGAGCACATTTGCTGCCCTGTGAAGCTGTCAGGAGACCAAGGCCTCTGCGGTTTGGGGGGACAGCTGAAGCCAGGGAGTCTATTTGATTTTGCAAGTGTCCCAGTTTGTTGGAGACTTGAGTCTCTCCATGAGTCCTTTTGACAGCCTGGTGAACTCATTAAGGGGACCAGCTGTATGGTACATTGTGCCCTGCCATGGATTGTGGAGGAAATAGGGATGGGTAAATTGCATGTTGCTAAGGAAAGGGCGGGAGTGAGGAGGCCTAATGTACAGGTTCCGGTCCAGTTGGTAGATAGGCAAACGTATGCCTGGTCTCCACACACCAAGAAGATGCCCATCTCTAGGAAAAGGCATCCCATGAGATCAAATCGAGACAGGAGGAGGAGGTCTGGGGGTGGTTAGGAAGTAAATTTGGACTGCCTCGAATCTGTGCCATATAAGGAAGAAGGAGCTAAAAGTTGCAGTGTCAAAGGGAAAAGGGTGAGGCTGGTCATAATAGCGCAGGACCCCCTTGCCTAAGAGCAGCAAATTTTTGGTTTAGGAAGGCTCTGCAGTCAGGCACACTGAGGTTTGCATTTTTGGGCACCTCCATGGGCTAGGGGAGTGTCTTTCAGGGGGTCCTTTCCCCTGCCTTGGCAACATTCAGATGTGGGAGCATTCAGACTGCCCTGGAAGGAAGTAGACCCAGGTGCCAGCAAAGGAGTAAAAGATGGTTAAAGTTGTGATAATCAGAAGGTGGGAGGAGCTGGATAATAGCTTTGCAGAGGGAGGGGTCTACAGAGCAGAATGGGTTAAGTGATCTCGTTTGGTTTGAGAAATGCTCAGAGGAGCAGGCTTGGTTAGATGGCATCTGCTTTGGGAGAGACCACTGTGGCCTGCGGCAGCAGTTGATGAAACTTTAAGCCCTGTCTGATACCCTTTAGTGCCCCTGGGAGTCTGATGTCATATCCTTCAGCTAGGGCTGTGCCCCTGGGACTGGCAGGCCCTGTAGAAGTGTTTATCCATGTTCCAAGGGGAACAGGGATTACTGAGTCTGCTCTCTGGGAAAGATGGAGGCTGACCCAGCAGAGTGGTTGGATGTTTCCATTAAAGGTTTGGATGATTCTAGCCATGTGACTGAATGTCTGATTGAGGTATCTAGGAAGAGTCTGCACTGTGGGGTTAGGGGTTAAGAGGATAATATTAAGAGGTTAATATTGCAAAAAGATTGGAACAGAACACAGGAAGTAAAGGCAGTGATTTGTTCTAGGGGAAGTCTGAGAGAATTCCCTATAGCCATAGGTCTTGGATTATGGTGTCTAGGGAGGAAGAGGGCAAATAATGGGGGAATTCTTCTCTTAGTATCATCAAGAAATTATGAAGGGAGAGACTCATGGTGATGTCTACCTATGTCTTCAATCTCTTCAGTCACAGGAGGCAGCTTGGTGATCAGGGACATGGGTCCAGTTGGTATGCGCTGGAAAAGGGGAGCTTTTTTAGAGAGGAGAAGTGCACCCAGGAGGAATGACATTGTAATTTTGCCATTGTTGGGGTGGTCAGGAATACTTGAAAGGGCCCTGTCCATTTGGTGTTAATCCCTGAGGAGGGCTGTGGGTCTTTATATATATCCAGTCTCAGGTTGTAGGGATGGAGGGGTGAGGGTGTCCAGGCTGTTGGAGGGTTTTGGGAGGGTGGAGTCAGCATAGTTCCAAACGAGATGCCTAAGAGTGTTAAGTAAGGCATCTGAAAGAGGGTAGGTTTGAAATGGAGGTAGGGAATGTGAAGGCAATGAGAGGCCTTCCATATAGAATCTCAAAGGGGCTGAGCATAAGAGCTTTGCGGGGAAGAGAGCTGAGTTTGAAAAGGGTTAAGGGTAGGAGTTTAGTCCAATCTAAGTGGACCTGGAGGGAAAACTTGGTTAGGCCCTGTTTAAGAAGGTGATTAGCCTTTTTGATGTTACCTGAGGATTGGGATTGATATAGGATGTGGAATTTCCAGGTTATATTTAGGGAGGAGGCTACCTGTTGCATGATCTGTGAGGTAAATTCAGGTCCATTACTGATTTGGAACGAGGTTGGGAGTCCAAAGTGGGGATGGTTTCAGTGAGTAGGATATATACTACTGTGGAGGATCTTTTTTAGATGTATGAAAGGCCTCTATTCGTCCTGAGAAGGTGTCAACTAGGACAAGAAGGTATCTTTATATTTTTTACCGGAGGCATGTGAGTAAAGTCTATTCGCCAGCCAGTGCTGGGGAATGATGCTTGAAATTGATGGTGGGGAAGGGAGGAGGCCTGAGGCTGCTCTGGGGCTTGGTGGTTTGGCATGTGGAGCATTGGTTGATAATCTTTTGCAGAGAGGTCCTAAAACTAGGGGTGAGATGTCTGTGAGTCTATAGTAATTGGAGCAGAGGGAATGATTTGACATAGAACTGGTCATGGAAAGATGAAAGGAATTTGTATTGCAAGTTTTCAGGAAGGCATTTTTCAAGGAGAAATCACCGCTGTTCCTCTTGTTGTGCCCCTTGTTCTTTGAGGAGTTATTTCTTGGGGTGAGTAGGAAGGTATTAAAGGGAACAGGAAGCAGGAAACAGAGAAAGCGTTGGTAGCTGCCTGATTTGCTACTCTGTCAGCCTCATTATTTCCACAAATGATATGTCTGAGATGTTTATCCTGCAAGTTAGGTCTTTGATGACCCTTGCAATGAATAACAGTGGCTCTGTGGGGTAGAAGAGACACCTCTAGAATTTTGTGTAGGCGTATTTTTTGCAGTTAGGAATCCCCTTTCATGCCAGATTTGGGCATTTGAGTGTAGGATATTATATGCATATTTGAAGTCTCTGTAAAAATTGATGTAAAATTTTTATCTTTTGTGAGCATGAGAACTCTGAGAGTACTATGAGTTCTGCCTGCTGTGAAGTTGTCACTGTGGGGAAGGCTGCCACCTCAGTTACTTCCCCGAGAGGGTTAGAGGATTGGCTATCATGATAGCCTTTAATGATGGCGTACCCTGCCTGGGGGTGTGGCCTTTGAAGCACTTCCATCAGTAAAGCAGTCTGGGGACCCTGGAATATAATATAATCATGTAGATAATATAGTCCTATAGTATAACCATAAAGATTTATTAATCTTTTGATAGTTAACTCTATAAAATTACTGTTGAATTATTTTCTACCATTAGTGGAGATAGAGCTATTGCATTTAGCACATATTAGTGGTAAGTCAGTACCTGGGTTGTCTTAATGTTTACATCATAATTGTGGATTTCTTCTCTAAGGTGAAGGGCAGTACGTAGTTGGTTCTTATGGTATGTTAATATCCAACTTGTCTTGGACAATACTACTGTAGCTGATTTGCTTGATAGCAGGGTTGCATAATTGTCACTGTTTCTCTGAAAGCCAACATTCAGATTACCCTTGTGACATTAACAATACTAGAGTACATGCTCAGAAAATTTGGTTGTTGGGCTAATTACACTGCACTGTGCCCTCCCGAATTAACCCAGGTGGTCCAATCTAAGGGCTGAGGCAAAGGATTGTAGTCAGCCATGCCCAAAGTACTGAAAAGCAACTAAAGAGTAACAAAGTTTTACATTATAAGTGTCCACAAACCTCAGCACAAAACAAACAAACAAACACTATGGAAACATGAGAAGACAAGGCAACAAAGTGCCTCCGCACACTCCCAACTCCCCCAAGCCAACCCAGGGATCATCAAGAGGCAGAATAATATAAGCCACACACCTGAATTACTCTAAAAAATAACAGATGAGGTTAGAAAACAGATCAAAGAGGTACTCAATGGGATCACAGAAGATAACTAAACAGATAATGGAAGTAACCAAAATGATCCAGAAGCTTTCAGAAGACATTAACAAAAAGCTAGATGAACTAAACAAAATGATACAAAACATGAATGACCAGTTTAGCAAAGAATTAGCTGTTAGAGAAAGGCAATGAATCACATACAAAGGTAAACCCATTAGAATTACAGCAGATTTATTTATAGCAAAACTTAAAGGCCAGGAAGGCTTGGAGAGAAATATTTCAAACCCTAAAAGATTACAACTTCCAACCCTGACTTATGTGTCCTGCAAAACTTTCCTTCAAAGTTGTCAGAGAAGGTATTTCCATGATAAGGAACACCTCAAGAAAGTCATGCCCACCAAACCAGCTTTCCAAAAAATTCTCCAAGATATCCTAGAAAGAGACAATGAAGCCAACAATGACAATAAGTCAAAAAGAATGAATATACCTTGCAGGCTGAGTAGCTATGCAAAAGGGTAAAAAAAAAAAAAAAAAAAAAAAGGGAATCAGCAACAGGAAAATAATGTAATGACAGGAAAAAGCCAGTACCTCTCAATGTGAATGGTCTCAATTCCCCAATCAAAAGACACAGATTGGCAGGATGGATCAAGAAACAAAACCCCTGGGCTGGTGATATAGCTCAGCGGCATAAGTGCCTGCCTGGCAGGCGCGAGGTCCTGAGTTCGACTCCTGGTACCCGCATATATAAAAAAAAAAAAAAAAAAAAAAAGAAACAAAACCCAACAATATGCAGTATACAAGAAACATTTAATTCAAAAAGAAATTCATGGACTAAAAATCAGAGGATGGAAAACAATACTCTGCTCAATAGGAAGCCAGAGAAAAAGCAGGAGTAGCTATTCTAATTTCAAACACAGTGGATTTCAAGCCAAAACTGATCAGAAGAGACAAAGAAGATCACTACATATTGACTAAAGGAACAATTCTACAGGAAGAGACAATTATAAACATATATGCACCCAATACTGGTGCACCAAACTTCATAAAACAAACAGTAATGGAGATAAAAAAAAAATCAGATAAACACCAATACGATTGTAATAGGAGACCTTAATACCCCACTGTCACAAGTGGACAGATCAACTAGACAAAAAGTCAACAAAGAAAAATCATTTGAACCAAACCTTCAAACAAATGGACTTAATAACTGTCTCCAGAGTGTTCCATCCAACAACAGAATACACATTCTTCTCATCAGCACATGGGACTTTCTCCAAAATAGACCACATGCTAGCTCATAAAGCATGCTTAAGTAAATGCAAAAGAACTGAGATAATTCCGTGCACATTATCAGATCATAATGCAATGAAACTAGAAATCAGTGGCAAAAGAAACCACAGAAACTATGCAAACACATGGAAATGAATAATACCCTCTTGGATAATCAATGATTCACAGAAAAAATCAAGGAAGAAATTAGAAAGTTCCTACAATCAAGCAATAATGCCACTACAACATACCAGAACTTATGGGACATGATGAAAGTAGTCCTAAGAGGGAAGTTTATAGTGGTGAATTTCCACATTACAAAAACAGAGAGAGCTGAAATAGATGACCTAATTATGCACCTCAAGTTTCTAGAGAAACAAGAACAATCCAAATTCGAAGCTAGTGCAAGGAGGGAAATTATAAAGATCAGAGCAGAAATTAATAAAATTGAGACTAAAAAAAAAATACAAAGAATCAATGAATTGAAGAGTTGGTTCTCTGAAAGAATAAACAAAACAGAAAAACTCTTAGACAGTCTTATCAAAATAAGGAAAGAAAAGACCCACATCCATGCAATTAGAAAGGAAAAAGGCAAAAATCACAATGGATCTGCCTAAATCCAGATCATTGGTAACTACTCTGAGAACTTTTACTCTAATAAAATGGAAAATACAAAAGAAATAGACTCTTAGATATATACAAAATACCAAAGTTGAACCAAGAAGATATAAAAATCCTGAGTAATCCAATAACAGTCAATGAAACTGAAGAAGTAATAATAATAACTTAAAAAACTACCAACTAAGAAAAGCTCAGGTCCCAGTGGATTCACTGCCAAATTCTACAAGAACTTTAGAGAAGATTTAATGCCAATACTCCTCAAATTCTTTAATGAAAATGAATGGGAAGCAGCACTCTCCAATTCATTCCTTGAAGTAAGCATTAGTCTGAAACCAAAACCAGAAAAGGATCTAACCAAAAAAGAGAACTATAGGCCAGTCTCTTTAATGAATGTAGATGCAAAAATCCTCACTAAGGTACTGGCAAACAGAATGCAACAAATCATCAAAAGATCATACATCATGACCAAGTAGTATGCATTCCACGAATAGTTCAACATACACAAATCAATAAATATGATACACCACATAAACAGAAGCAAGGACAAGAATCATATCATCATCTTAATAGACACAGGAAAAGCACTGACAAAATCCAGCATATGTTCCTGAAGACAACAGGTACAGAAGGTCTTTATCTCAATCTGATAAAATCCATCCATGACAAATGAATGGCCAACATCCTACTAAATGGAGAGAAGCTGAAAGCTTCCCCTCTAAAATCAGGAACAAGATGAGGATGTCCACTACCACCACTCCTGTTTAAAGTAGTTCTCAAAACTCTAGCTAGAGCAATTAGACAAGAGAAAGAAATAAAAGAAATATGGAAAAGAAAGGAAGGAAGGAGTTAAATTATCACTATTTGCAGATGACATGATCCTTATATAGAAGACCCCCAAATGACTCCAAGAATAAATAACCAAATTCAGTTGCATAGCAGGATTACTCAAAAATCAGTTGTTTTCCTGTACATCAATAATAAACTCGGGACTTCCGGAAAAAGATGGTGGATCTGTAAGAAGCAGGCAGTGAACTTCTCTAAAAGTCGCCCTCCGGACACTGGAATATAGTGACTGGAGGAGGACAAGAAAGAGGGAAGTGGCTCCCATGGACCCAGGAAAGATCTGAAGTGCAGTTCGGGTCCCACAGAGAAAGTGAAGAGAGAAACCCCAACAAAGAAGAAGGAGGTGGCCACTGGCGACTTTTCCCTGTGTTGGGAATCCCCACGCGACTGAAGCGGTTCAAATCTGCGGACACACGGTGACTGCCGGCGCCCCTGGGTACCTCTGCTGAGGAACGCCAGAAGCGGCGGTGCAGAGAAGCAGGGGCCGTGAAGGACACACTGACTGTTGGTGAGTGCTGATGCTGAGCTGTCCCGCGCGGGAGAGAGCAACTAGACGGGCACTATTGTGGGGGGGGCAGCAGCTGAACTTGAAACTCAGGGTGGCCGCCACTCCATCCACGGCTCCAGCGGGGACCTCCACAGAGGAACGCGAGACTCCTCAGTACAGAGAAGCAGCGGCCATGAAGGACACACTGACTGGCAGTGAGTGCTCATGCCCAGCCATCAGGTGTGCATGAGAGTGACTAGCCAGGTGCCATTGGGGGGGGCAGCAGCTGAGTTCAGAACTCAGGACAGCCGCCACTCCATCCACGGCTCCAGCGGAGACCTCGGCGGAGGAACGTGAGACACCGCGGTACA
The DNA here is from genome assembly GCA_028451465.1 of Erethizon dorsatum. Taxonomy (NCBI): domain Eukaryota; kingdom Metazoa; phylum Chordata; class Mammalia; order Rodentia; family Erethizontidae; genus Erethizon; species Erethizon dorsatum. Next base: position 38,183,775 of record CM051822.1, on the reverse strand, counting down.
GAGAAGCACAAGCCGAGAAGGACACACTGATTGGTGCTTTTCTTCCTGGTATTCCAAGACTGAGATTGTCTAAGGATCACAGAAAATACTGTGGCATAGTACCAAAGAACCAAGGACTGGGCCAAACAGGCAGCAACTTCTTATCTCCAACAAATTGAAGAGGTAGGATCTTGCAGCAGGTTCAGAACCCAAAAATAAGCTACACCTGGAAGATACCTCAGAGAAGTAGCCATCTCCTAAGAGTTTGAAATACTAGCAATAAAGCAACCTACCATAGACAATTTACAAACAGCACCCCAGGAATTAAACTAAAGAAAGAAAAGAAAATGAGACGACACTTAAACAAGATGCAACCCCACACATCCAGTTCACTAAAGGCAAACCCAGGGGGCAGTGAGGTGGGACAAACCGAAAGCCACCCACCTGACATCTCTGAAGTGGTAACAACAAAGCAGTTGAAGGAGGCTCTGGAAAAATTTAAATCAGAAATAATTTCTCAGATAACTACAGAGATAATGTCCACAATGAAGACCATGTTTAAGGATGCTAGAGCAGACACAGACAAAAAAATGGACGAGCTTAAGACAATGATGGAAGCCATGAATGCTCAGCATAGGAAAGAAATGGACTCCATAAAGCAGATTCAAGCAGATATCCAGAAGAACAAAAATTCCATTGAAAGTATTTGTAGCAGATTAAGCCAATGTGAGGACAGGATCTCAGATATAGAAGACAGGCTTGCAATTAGTGATCATGAAAAGAAAGAATTCTTAAAAATAGCAAGGGACAATGAAAAATCAATCCAGCAGCTGCTGGATGATGCAAAGAAGAATAACTTAAGATTGACTGGAGTCAATGATAAAGCAGGAGATAGCATAAATGACATCAGAACACTGTTCACAGACATTATCACAGAAAATTTCCCTGGTAGAGAAAAAGAATTTGACATTCAGATAAGTGAGGCTTATAGAACTCCAATTAGCCACGATCAAATAAAATCTTCAGCCAGGCATATCATAGTGAAGATTCCAGAAATTCAACATAAGAGTAGAATCTTAAAAGCTGTTAGAGAAAAGAAACAAATCACCTATAAAGGAAAGCCCATCAGAATCACAGTGGACTCTTCAGCACAAACCCTCAAGTCAAGAAGAGCTTGGAATGATGTATTTCAAGTTCTAAAGGAAAATAACCTTCAAACCAGATTGATGTACCTCGCAAAACTATCTTTCAAAAGTGACAGAGAAATAAAATACTTCCATGACAAAGAACATCTGAGAAAATTTATAACCACCAAACCAGCACTCCAAACTGTTTTGAAGGACATTCTAGAAAGAGATAACAAGGACTACAACTCCAGAAACCCCAACAGAAGGAATCCACCAGGCAGGGCAAACAATTAAAGAGAGGGAGGGAAAAAAAATAAAAAGAGGGGGAGCCAACAACAGGAAAATAACATGACAAGGATAAGTCAATACATATCAGTTTTAACCATCAATGTTAATGGTCTCAATTCACCAACCAAAAGGCACAGACTGGCAAATTGGATCAAGAAGCAAGATCCAACAATATGCTGTATACAAGAAACACATTTAATTCAAAAAGAAATTCATAGACTGAAAGTCAAAGGATGGAAAACAATACTCCATGCAACAGGAACCCAGAAAAAAGCAGTGGTAGCTATTCTTTCTGCAGACAAAGTAAATTTCAAGCCAAGAATGATTCAGAGAGATAAAGAAGGTCACTACATCCTTGTAAAGGGAACAATCCAAGAGGAAGAGATAACAATCATAAATATATATGCAACAAATACCAGTGCACCCAACTATATAAAACAAATATTAATGGACATGAAAAATCAAATAAGCACTAATACAATTGTATTGGGGAATGTCAATACCCCAATGTCACAAAAAGACAGATCAACTACACAAAAAATCAACAATGAAATATTACAACTGAACCAAACTTTGGAACAAATGGACTTACTAGATGTCTACAGAGTGTTCCACCCCACATCATCAGAATACACATTCTTCTCAGCTGCACATGGGACGTTCTCCAAAATAGACCACATACTAGCTCATAGAACCTGCTTAAATAAATGCAAAGGAATTGAAATTATCCCATGTATATTATCAGACCGTAGTGCATTGAAATTGGAAATCAATGGCAAAAGAAACCACAAGAACTTCCTAAACACATGGAAATTAAATGGCACCCTACTGAACAACCAATGGGTCACAGATGAAATTAAAGAAGAAATTAGACAGTTTCTGCAACTGAATGATGACAGTACAACATACTGGAACTTATAGGATACAATGAAAGCCGTCCTAAGAGGGAAATTGATAGCATTAAATACCTATATCAGGAAAACAGAGCAAGCACAAATAAACAACCTAATGGTGAACCTCAAACTTCTAGAAAAAGAAGAGCAGGCTAAGCCAAAAGCTCGTACAAGGGAGGAAATTATAAAGATCAGAGCAGAAATTAATGTATTGGAGACTAAAAAAAAACAAGGCAAAGAATCAACGAATCAAAGAGTTGGTTCTTGGAAAGATTAAATAAAATGGACAAACCCTTATCCAACCTTATTAAAAAAAGGAAAGAAAGTACTCAAATCCACGCAATTAAGAATGAAAAGGGTGATATCACAATGGACCCTGCAGAAATCCAGAAGATCATCTACACCTACTTTGAAAACTTGTATTCTAGGGCCGGTGAGATGGCTCAGCGGCGTAAGCGCCTGCCTTGCAAGCGCAAGGGCCCGAGTTCGACTCCCGGATCCCACATACTAAAAAAGGGGCCAGTGATATCGCTCAGTGGCACGGGTGCCTGTTGGCGCACGAGGTCCTGAGGTCGACCCCCCGGTACCCACAAAAAAAAAAAACAAAAAACAAAAAACTTGTATTCTAATAAGATGGAAAATGCAGAAGAAATAGACAGATTCCTAGATACATATGAATTACCAAAGCTCAATCAGGAAGATATAAAAATCCTAAATAAACCAATAACAATCAATGAAATTGAAGATGTAATTAAAAACCTCCCAACAAACAAAAGCCCAGGCCCTGATGGATTCACTACCGCATTCTACAAGAAATTTAGAGAAAACCTAACAACACTACTTCTCAAACTCTTTAATGAAATTGAAAGGGAAGCAATACTCCCAAATTCATTCCTGGATGCAAGCATTACCCTGATATTAAAACCAGAGAAGGACCCAACTAAGAAAGAGAACTATAGACCAATCTCCCTACTGAACACAGATGCAAAAATCCTCAATAAGATACTGGCAAACAGAATGCAGCAAATCATCAAGAAGATTATACACCATGACCAAGTTGGATTCATCCCAGGGATGCAGGGATGGTTCAACATACATAAATCAATAAATGTAATACACCATATTAACAGAACCAAGGACAAAAATCACATGATCATCTCAATCGATGCAGAAAAAGCTTTTGACAAAGTCCAGCACCCATTCATGATAAAAACCCTACAGAAAATAGGAATAGATGGTCTTTATCTCAATCTGATAAAAGCTACCTATGACAAACCAACAGCCAATATCATACTAAATGGGCAAAAACTGAAAGCCTTCTCTCTAAAATCAGGAACAACACAAGGATGTCCACTGTCCCCACTCTTATTCAATACAGTCCTGGAAACTTTAGCCAGAGCAATTAGACAAGAGAAAGAAATAAAAGGAATAATGATGGGAAAGGAAGAAGTTAAATTATTATTTGCAGATGACGTGATACTCTACATAGAAGACCCCAAAAACTCCACTAAAAAAATGCTAGATTAAATAGGCAAAATCAGTAGTGTAGCTGGATGCAAAGGCAACACTCAAAAATTAATAGCCTTCCTGTACACAAATAACAAACTCACTGAGAGAGAAATTAGGGAAACAACACCTTTCACAATAACATCCAAAGAAATGAAATACCTAGGAATCAATCTCACAAAGGAGGTAAAAGACCTCTACACTGAAAACTACAGTACTCTGAAAAAGGAGATTGAAGAGGATATCAGAAAATGGAACAATACCCCTTGCTCTTGGGTCGGAAGAACCAACGTAGTGAAAATGGCCATACTTCCAAAATTGTTAGACAGATTTAATGCAATTCTGATCAAAATCCCAACATATCTCACAGAATTAGAGAAAACAATCCTAAAATTAATTTGGAACCAGAAGAGACCTAGAATAGCAAAGGCAATTCTGGATAACAAAAGCAAGGCAGGGGGCATCACAATCCCTGATTTGAAATTATACTATAAAGCTACTGTGATAAAAACCACATGGTATTGGCAAAAAAACAGACCCGAAGATCAATGGAACAGATTAGAAGATGCAGAAACAACTCCAGACATACTAAGCCACCTTATCTTTGACAAAGGTGCCAAACACATTCACTGGAAGAAAGATAGCCTCTTTAATAAATGGTGCTGGAAAAATTGGCTCTACACATGCCAAAGATTAAAATTAGACCCATATCTTTCACTATACACTAAACTAAATTCAAAATGGATCAAAGATCTAAATATTAAAACAGAAACATTAAATCTGCTGGAAAATAGAATAGGTAAAACTCTTGAAGACATTGGTGTAGGCAAAGACTTTATGAATAAAACCCCAATGGCACAGGAACTATCACAAAGAATCAACAACTGGGATTTCATCTTATTAAAAAGCTTTTGCACAGCAAGAGAAACCACCAACAGAGTGAAGAGACAACCCACGATGTGGGAAAAAATGTTTGCCAGCTGTTCCTCAGACAAAGGATTACTATTGAGAACATACAAAGAATGCAAAAAAAAAAAAAAAACAGGCCTCCCAAATTTAAAGACCCAATCCAAAAATGGGCATCTGAGATGAATAAACACTTCTCAGATGAAGAAATACAAATGGCAAATAAATATATGAAAAAATGTTCAACATCACTAGTCATTTGAGAGATGCAAATGAAAACAACACTGAGATTCCATCTCACCCCAGAAAGAATGGCTATCATCAAGAAGTCAACTAATAACAAATGCTGGAGGGGCTGTGGGGAAAAAGGAACCCTTCTCCACTGTTGGTGGGAGTGTCGATGGTACAGCCACTGTGGAAATCAGTGTGGAGACTCCTCAAAAAACTAGGATTGGAGGTCCCATTTGACCCAGCTATTCCCCTTCTGGGTATCTTCCCAGAAGAATTAAAAACATCGTACCACAGCGATATATGTGCATCCATATACAACACAATTCGTAATAGCTAGATTGTGGAAACAACCCAAATGCCCTTTAACCGAGGAACAGATAAAAAAGATGTGGTATTTCTATACAATGGAGTACTACTCAGCCATAAAGAAAGATAAACTGGAAACTTTTATAGGTAAATGGATGAAACTTGAGAAAATACTCACAAGCGAAATAAACTGGACGCACATTTGTAAACATCGTATTGTCTCCCTAGTATGAAAATGCAATTTCACTGTGACTATTCCATTCCTTAGTCTTCTATTTTTACCTAGCTTTTACATGGCTTAATCTTATACCGAGTAATGTTTCTCTCCAAAAGGTATTTGTACATTCTCTAATGCTTGAGTCTGTTAATACAGGAGAATGTTTACTTGCTGTCTTTAAAAAATAATTAATTAATAAAAATAATAATAATAAACTCATGAAGAGAGAAATTAGGGGAACAATACCTTTGACAATAGCATTAAGAAAAACAAAATACGTAGGAATTAACCTAACCAAGGAAGTGAAAGGCCTCTACAGTGAAATCTATTGTACTCTGTTAAAGGAGATCAAAGAGGACGTCAGAAAAAGGAAAGCTCTCCCCTTTTTCTGGATAGGCAGAACCAATATAGTGAAAATGGCCATACTTCCCAAACTGTTATACAGATTTAATGCAATCCCAATCAAAATACCAATAGCATTCTTCACAGAACTGGAAAAAGCAATCCTTAAATTCATATGGAACCAGCCAGGTGTGGTGGTGCACACCTGTATTCCCAGCACTCAGGAGACTGAGGCAGGAGGATCACCATGAGTTTGAGGCTAGCCTGGGCTACATAGTGAGTCCAGGCCAGTCTGAACTACATAGTGGAGACCCTGTCTCAAAAAAAAAGTTAAGGGGCCAGTGAGATGGCTCAGTGGCGTACGCGCCTGCCTGGCAAGCGTGAGGGCCCGAGTTCGACTCCCGGAACCCACATACGAAAAAAGGGCCGGTGATATCACTCAGCGGCACCGGTGCCTGCTGGCGCGCGAGGTCCTGAGGTCGACCCCTGGTAGCCACAAAAAAAAAAAAAAAAAAAAAAAATTCATATTAAACCGAAAGAACCAAGAATAGCAAAAGCAATTCTGGGCAACAAGGGCGAGACAGGGCATCATGATCCCAGACTTCAAGTTATACAATGTAGCTACAGTGATTAAAAATTGCATGCTTTGGGGAAAAAAAATGTGGATAAATGGAACAGAATAGAGGATGCAGAAACAACTCCAGGCCCACTCAGCCACTTTATCTTTGACAGTGGGGCAAATACTTTTGCTGGAGGAAAGAGAGCCTCTTCAACAAATGGTGCTGGGAAGACTGGCTTTCCACATGCTGAAGATTGAACCTAGACCCATATCTCTCACCATACAGTAAACTAAAATAAAAATGGATCGAAGATCTAAATATTAAAACAGAAACACTTAATCTGCCATAGGACAAAATAGGTAAAACTCTTGAAGACATAGGTGTAGGCAAAGACTTTCTGAACAGAACCCTGGTTGCACAAGAAATAATACCAAGAATCAATGAATGGGATCACATCAAATTAAAAAGCTTCTGCACAGCAAAGGAAGTCACCAAGGGAGTGAGGAGACAAACTACAAAATGGGAAAATGTTTTTTGCCAGCTACTCCTCAGGCAAAGGACTTATATCTAGAACATACAAAGAACTAAAAAAATTAGACCCCTCAAATTTAAAGACCTGATCATAAAATGGACATCTGAAAAGGAATAGACACTTCTCAGATGAAGAAGTACAAATGGCCAATAAATACATGAAAAAAATGTTCAACATCATTGGACATTCAAGAAATACAAATTAAAACAACACTGAGATTCCATTTCACCCCAGAAAGCATGGCTATCACCAAGAAATCAAACAGTACAAATGCTGTAGAGGCTGCAGGGGAAAAGAAACTCTTCATTGTTGATGGGAGTGTAAACTGGTAAAACTGTTGTAGCAGTGTTACAGCTCATAAAAAAAAAGTGTTTACAACTCTTAGAAGGTGTTTGCAGCTCCCAATAAGCATTGTAGCAGACTGGAGACCAACAAACTGAGTGGCACCCAGGGTTCTGGAGGCAAGTGTAGGGCTTTATTCATGCCAGTGGGCTTGGCTGGGATCCTTCATCGAAGAGCCAAGCCCCCAACTCTCAGGGAGCAGGATTTTTATAGGATTTACAACCAAGTAAGAGGTACAAAAACAGAGCATTTCCCATTAGTTGATTGGACAGAAGTTTACACTGAATTTCACCTTCTTTGCATATAACTAAGATAAGTTAGAGGTACATGATTGGCCAAGAAAATTACACTGAATTCCACCTTCTTTGCATACAGCAGAGACAGGGACAAGAGGTTATATCATTCCAGGGAAAAACAGAAATTTAACAGAGAACAAAATGCTTATCGAAGGCCAGGAAGAGAGATGCTGAAGGGTGGGGGGGCTCCTGTCTGGGAGCAAGTGTTTTTTCTGCTTTACAACCACTATGGAAATGAGCATGGAGATTCCTTAAAAAAACTGAAACTAGAAATTCCATTTGGGCCAATGAGATGGCTCAGCGGCGTAAGCGCCTGCCTGGCAGCGCAAAGTCCTGAGTTCAATTCCCGGTACCCACATAAAGGAAAAAAAAAGGGGCCAGTGATATCACTCAGTGGCACAAGTGCCTGCTGGCAAGCACGAGGTCCTGAGTTTGACCCCCGGTACCCACATTAAAAAAAAAAAAAAGAAAAAAGAAAAAAGAAATTCCATTTGACCCAGCTATTCCTTATCTAAGTATCTTCCCAAAAACGTTAAAAACATCATATTGTAGTGATATGTGCATACCCATGTTTATAGCAGCATTATTCATAATAGCTAAATCTTGGAATCAGATTATATATCTATCAACAGATAGATAAAGAAAATGTGGTATTTATACACAGTGGAGTACTATTCTGCCACAAAGAAGGATAAACTTGAGTCATTTGTAGGAAAATAGGGGCACCTTGAAACCATAATGTTAAATGAAGTAAATCAGACACACAAGCTTAAATATTGCATTGTTTCTCTTATATGAGAAACCCAATATATAAATAATGTGCAAAATAAACATATACCAAAGCTAGGTACAGTGGCACATACCTGTAATCCCAGCACTTGTGAATCTGAGGCAGGAGGATCGTGAATTTGAGGCTAAGGGTATAGAATGAGACACCATCTAAAAATTAAATAAATAAATAAATAAGCACATACTGTATGAATGGTGCTAGACAGTCAAAGATAATTAAGCTATTATCTTTGGCCTTAAAGAACCAACTTTTTTTCTTTTTTCTTTTTCTTTTTCTTTTTTGGTCTTTTTAAGACAGGGTCTTGCTATGCAGCTCAGGTTAGCCTAGAACTCACTTTGTAGCCCAGGCTGGCCTTGAACTCATGGCAATCCTCTTGCCTCAGCCTTCTGAGTGCTGGGATTACAGGCATGCACCACCACACCCAGCAAAGAACCAACTTATAATCAATGATAGAGAAAATATAATCAGAGATGGCAGCATTATTATATAGAAGTATCATGTTGGAGATGGGGTGCCCAGAGGTTAAGAAGAGCTTCCCGTGGACAAACACCCTTTGGCTGAGTCTCATGGGGATAAGAAGAAGTTCTCCAGTCAAAGAAGACCAGAAGGAGGCTTCAAAGAGAGGGAATACATGTGGGAAAAACTTGGAGTCTGAAGCAGCATGGAGTGTGGGTGAGGAATTGATAAATAGTTAACATTTCTAGAGTGTAAAATGTAAAACTGAGATGGGGAAGAAAGGAGACTAGAAAGTGTGAGGTATAGGGCTAGAAGTATAGCTCAGCGGTAGAGTGCTTGCTAGTGTGTGCAAGGCCCTGGGTTCAATCCCCAGCACTGAATAAGGAAAGAAAGAATGGAAGAGAGAAAAAAAGAAAAGAAGGGAAGGGGCCGGTCAGATAGCTCAGCGGCATAAGTGCCTGCCTGGCAAGTGTGAGGTCCTGAGGTCAACTCCCGGTACCCACAAAAAAAAAAAAAAAAGAAAAGAATGGAAGTCCTGGGTGCCATGTTAAGGATCTTGGTCTCTTCCTGCAGATGATGGGTAGCCATGAATGAAGCTTAAACTTCACATGTCAAGATTTGCTGTATAGAGAGAGTGGACTCAAGAGGGAAAATAATGGGATCATCGAGATTCTCATATGCCAGTATGGAGCAAATGAAATCTTCAATAGTAGGAGAATGATTTAAAAAATTCTGATGGCTCATACAATGATTATGCCAGTATTAAAAATTGTTTTAGCTTGGTATGGTAATACATGCCTGTAATCCCAGCCTTTGGGAGGCTGAGGCTAGAGGATCTCAAATTTTAGGCCAACCTAGGCTACAGAGCTAGACCCTGCCTTCACAACAACAAAAATTATTTCCCAAAGTCCATTTAATGAGAATGCTCATGTGCTCTGTGGTATTTCCCTCCCTTTTCAATATGCTGGGTATGCAGCAAAATTTTCTGTTAAAAAAAATCTCTCAGAAAAAGCAGTATCACATAATAGATCAGTAATTAGGAGAGAAAGAAGAGGGCCTAAACTGAGGCAATGATTAAAAGGGTAGAGAAAGGAGCTGAACGGAGAAACGTTTAGGAGGTAAAATTGTTAGACTAGGTGACTAAGGGCAAGGATGGGTGAGGAGGTGGGGGCACTGGGGGACTTGTTTGGCTTGGTCAGCTGGGTGGTTTGGATGACGATGGAGGAGGGAAGTCTAGAACACAGGAGGCTGAGAGACAGGCAGGAAAATGAGTGTAGGTCTGGACATGCTGAGCACCTTGGGATATCTAGTCTAAGGCTTCAGAAACAGGAAAATCTGGTCATTGTTGACCTAAAAGCCACATAGCTAAAACCAGATGACTGGAGGAGTTGCTTTGGAGGAAAGACTGGTTGAGAATTCCAGTGTTTACTGAAAGAAAGAGTTGTATGAACAGTCTTTCCTCTCTAATACTGGTGCTGCTCTGTTTAAACACATGGCATTGGGTTTTTTTCTACATATACCCGCCTTTATTGATATTTAACTGAAAGGTAGGTACACACAGCAATCACGTCACCACATTATAGATGAAAAACGAATAGCAAAAGCTGCTAGTTCCCTGCCCATATCTTTCCTCGGAATCATTTCTGTGCATCACATGGCAGTGTTTAACAGATGGTTGTTATTTATGAAATCACAAGGCTCAGAAGATGTTTTCACTGTGTCAGTTATGGAAAAACTAGATCAGCTATTAAGGAGCTTTTGCTGGTTCACATGGCCAGAGTAAAATGGAGTGTGGGCTTTGGGATTTCTCAGTGCAGGAGACCAACAATGCCATCGGGGGCCCTTTACTTTCCAGTTCTCCTGTGCCTTCAAGAGGTCTGCTTCATCTTGAGGCCATGACCCTCTCAAAAGATGGCTGTTGGTAGCCATCAAGAATGCATACATTCATGTTTACATCCAGGAAAACAGATGAATTCTGAGCCAATGTTCCAAGTAAGACTCAGAAGATTCATCTTAATTTGCTCCACTTAGAACACATAACCTTCTCAAAGCCCTGATTATGCCCAGGGGAATGGAATGTGCTCATTGCTCAAACACCAGGGGACCACTCTGATGCTAGGACTAGAGTCAATATCCTCTTGAACATGTGGTGCAAAGGGTGGGTGGTTAGGAATTTTTAGGAAGAGGGAGTGAGAGAAAATGTTTACCAAGACAAAATGTCTAGATCTGTAAACCTAAGAATTTAATACATAGAAAAATGTTGCATCAATTTTAGAAGAAACTGAATGCTTTAGTCCTCTTTTAGGAGGCAAAGGGATTGATTTTTCATTCAGTGTTGGGCTTAAACCATCTACCACCAATATACGAATGATTCCAGAATCATTTCTTCAGACCTTTAGGTGGAATCTTGGTTTCTTAGAGGTATAAACAGGACAAGCATCAGTTAGAGCCTTCCATGTGTGTGGTTCTATAGTTAGCACTCTCATTTGCACTTAATTTTTAAATTCAGCTCCTTTGATCCTGTGAACATCTTATTATCCCAACCTGATAGATGAAGAAATGATGCCCAAAGATGTTACACAAATTATGCACAGGCATGTAGCTAAATCATAGCATATTCCCACGATGGGATTCTGGGTGAGTTGGAGTTACATTAGCTAAGTCAAAACATGGGAACTGTGTGATAAGGATCCAAGGGAATTTGTGGAGCTTGGGCAAGGAGCTGCAGGTGAGATAGGAACCAGGGACTGAGGGGTATCAGAATTCTCTCCTTTTATCTCCATTCCTCTTTTTTCTGATTCATCCTTTTCTCTTCCCACAAACAGGTGTTTCTTCTTCTCCGGGCTTATGGCAGAAAAGAGTGGCTACTAAATTACTGTCCTTTTCTTTCTCCCTCAGTTTCAAAATCCTGAAGAAGACATGCTTATTGGTCCAGAGGAGAATCACATTACACAGAGCAGCTGCCAGCCTGGTCTCACTCTGTGTGAATTGAGGGTACAACCCTTGCTTGGCAGACCAGCAGCAAGGAGAAAACCTATGCAAGCTTAGCCAGGGATTTACAGCAAGTGGGCTGCTATGAAAAGCTGTGAGGCAGCAACTTCTGCTGGTAGCCTGCTCTTTCTTTGTCTGTGGATATTTGTCCAAGCAACCCCTGCAGTTCTGCACTTGCAGATCACAATGTGCATCAAGAGCCTTAATGAAATAGCTTCTTGGGATCTCAGAGTTGCCCTTTACATCTTAATAGGCATTTCTTGCAGCATGGTCTTTGGTTCCAGGTGGGCTTTGGGTGGTGGATTCCTAGGAAGTCATGACAAGCCAATCCCTGTGGGACAGGCAAGACCTCTTTGGACAATGGCCCCCAGTGGAAATTAAGTGGTCAAGTTGCTGATAGTATTCGTGCTCCACGCATGTCAGTCTTGTTCATTCTTGATTCAGCTTTGGTAATTCATATGTATCTAGAAAATTGTCCATTTTTTCTGTGTTTTCCATCTTTTTAGAATACAGGTTCTTGAAGTATTGATCTTGCTTTCTGCAGGATCTGTTGTGACTTCACCCTTTTCATTCCTAGTTGCATGGATTTAAGTCTTTCCTTTTTTTTGGCTAAGGGTTTGTCGATTTTATTTAATCTTTCTTTAATCTTTCAAAGAACCAACTCTTTGATTCATTGATTCTTTGTATTGTTCTCTTAGTCTCCATTGCATTAATTTCTGCTCTGATCTTGTATGAGCTTTGGGCTTGACTTGCTTTTCTTTTTCTAGAAGTTTGAGGTTCAACATTAGTTTATTTGAGCTTGCTGTTTTTCTGATATGAGAATTCATTGCTATAAATTTCCCTTGTAGGACTGCTTTCATAGCATCCTGTAAGTTCCGGCATGTTGTATTGGCATTATCATTTAATTGTAGAAACTGTCCAATTTCTTAATTTTGTCTGTGACCCATTGGTTGTTCAGGAGGGTGTTATTTAATTTCCATGTGTTTAGGAAGTTCTTGTGGTTTCTTTTACCATTGATTTTCAATTTCATTGTACTATGGTCTGATAATATGCATGGGATAATTTCAATTCCTTTGCATTTACTTAAGCACGTTCTATGAGCTAGTATGTGGTCTTTTTGGAGAACATCCCACGTGCAGCTGAGAAGAATGTGTATTCTGATGATGTGGGGTGGAACACTCTGTAGACATCTACTAAGTCCATTTGTTCAAAAGTTTGGTTCAATTCTGGTATTTCGTTGTTGATTCTTTTGTCTGGTTGATCTATTTGTGACAGTGGGGTATTGAGGTCCCTCATTACAATTGTATTAGTGCTTGACTTTTCATGTCCATTAATATTTGTTTTATATAGTTGGGTGTGCTGGTATTTGGTGCATATATATTTATGACTGTTTTTCTTCCTCTTGGATTATTCCCTTTGTCTACAAGGATATAGTGACCTTTGTCTCTCTTAATCAGTCTTGGCTTGAAATTCACTTTGTCTGCAAATAGAGTAGCTACTCCTGCTCTTTTCTGGGTTCCTGTCCCATGGAGTATTGTTTTCCATCCTTGGACTTTCAATCTATGAATTTCTTTTTGAATTAAATGTGTTTATTAATTGTGTTTCTTGTATGCAGCATATTGTTGCTATTTTTCTTTTTCTTTTTTTTTTTTTGAGACAGAGTCTCACTATGTAGCCCAGGCTGGCCTCGAACTCACAGTGATCCTCCAGCCTTGGCCTCCTGAGTGCTGAGATTACAGGTATGCACCACTACACCCAGCTGAGCATGTCGTTGGAATTTGCCACTTGTTCCATTCTGCCAGTCTGTTTCTTTGGTTGGTAAATTGAGGCCATTTACATTGATGGTCATAACTGATATGTATTGACTTATCCTTGTCATTTTATTTTCCTGTTGTTGGTCCCCCCCCCCTTTAATTACTTGCCTTGCCTGGTGGATTCATTCTGTTGGGGGTTCATGGAGTTGTAGTCCTTGTTATCTCTCCCTAGAATGTCTTTCAGAACATTTTGGAGTGCTGGTTTGGTGGTCATGAAGTATTTTATTTCTCCATCAATTTTGAAAGATAGCTTTGGAAGGTATATCAGTCTAGGTTGGAGGTCTTTTAGGGCTTGAAATATTTCATTCCAAGCTCTCCTCGACTTGAGGGTTTGTGTTGGTAAGTCAGCTGTGATTCTGATGGGCTTTCCTCTATAGGTAATTTGTTTCTTTTCTCTAATAGCTTTCAATATTCTTTTTTTTTTGGATTTCTGGAATCTTGACATTATATGCGTCAGTGTAATTTTTTTTTTTTTTTTTTTTAATCATGGCTAAATGGAGTTCTATATGCCTCACTTATCTGTATGTCAAATTCTTTTTCCCTGCTTGGGAAGTTTTCTGCCATTACTTCTGTGAACAGGTTTTTTTTACATCCTTTGCATTATCTCCTGCTTTTTCATTGACTCTGATCAATCTTATGTTATTCTTTGCATCACCTAGCAGCTGTCAGACTGATTTTTGATTTTTTATGGTTTCTTGCCTTTTTTTTTTTTTTGAGACAGGGCATCACTATGTAGCCCAGGCTGGCCTTGAGCTCACAGTGATCCTCCTGCCTCAGCCTCCCAAGTACTGGGATTACAGGCATCTACCACCATGCCCAGTAATGGTTCCTTGCTATTTTTAAGAAACCTTTCTTTTCATGACCACTAACCACAATCCTGTCTTTGTACCTAATATTCTGCCCTTATACTGGCTCATTCTGCTGTGTATACTTTCAATGGAATTTTAAATAACCTGGATATCCATTTGAATCCGTTTCATGGATTCCAGTTCCCTCCTATGTTGGGCATTCATGGTTTCTGTCATTTTCCTAAGCTCCTCTATTTTTTTAATCTGTAACTGCTCTAGTCACTAAGATGTCTGTCGTTATGGTCACTATCTCTGTAGTTATCTGAGAAATTATTTCTGATTTGATTTTCTTCTACAGCCTAAATCATCTGCTTTGTTACCTCACTGTTTCCATTTCAAAGAGTCCAAGAGGGTGGCTTTTGAAGTGTTCCACCTCATCGTCCCTTGGGTTTGACTTTGGTGTCTGGGGTTGCATTTTGCTTAAAAGTCTTCTCATTTTTTTTGTTTTGGTTTTGTTTTTTGTTTTGTTGTTGTTAGTTTAATTCCTGGGTTGGTGCTAGTAGATTGCTTATGACAGATAGCTCTATTGCTAATATTTAGAACCATTAGGAAATGACTACTTCTCAGAGATGTCTTCCAGGTATAGCTGGCTTTTGGGTTCTGAGTCTGTTGCAATATCCTACCTCTTCAATTTATTGGGGATGAGAAGTTGCTGCTTATTTGGCCTAGACCCTGGTTTTTTGGCACTGGCTTATAATATAGTTTATGACCCTTAGGCAGTCTCAATCTTGGCATACCTGGAAGAACAATTGATTAGAACAATTATGTCACCTTGGCTAAATTAGTACAATCAGCAACAACACTAGCTGCCTGGGGAAGAGAGGTGATGAGCTTAGCAAGGCCCTTTCAGGAAGAAGGGCTAGTGTGTCACACTGGCTGCCAGGCAGGGTTTAGCACAGGTTTCCTGGAAGAGGTGATAGAGGGTTGAGTCATGAGAAAAAAGAGAAGTAGTAGAAGGAAGCCCTTGGAGCAGAGGAGTATCTGTTTCCACATGGGGACTGTGATCAGGCTGGGCTGCTACAGTGTAACAGGCAGGGCAAAGGCATCTTGAGAGTTGAGGCCAGAGCCGTAGTCAGGTGCAGGTTAAGGAGGTTTTCTGGAGAAAGGGGAGCATCTAATATGACAAGACTTTGTCCTGCCAGCAGTGGAAAGCCATTTAAGGGCTCAGGGGTACGAGTAGGAGTGGGTGGTAAAGACAGCCACAGTCTGCTTTGCATTTGAATGACCCCTCTTGGAGGGGTTTGACTATGCAAGTGGGGGGAACAGCTGGAAGTGAGATCCTGAAAATGCAGATGATGGAACCTGAATTAGGGCAGTGGAGGAAGGAGAAAAAAAAAGAAACATTCACGAGGGGTAGATGACGAATAAGCCAAGAATGACTTGTCTGTTTCTGACTGGGGTACTGGAGGCATCATAGGCCTGCAATGAAACTAAAGAATGAGGAGGAGAAACAAATTTGTGTGTGTGTGTGATGAGTTCATATTTTAGAGTATTCAGTAGGGCAAGTTCAGGAATAGGCATTCAGCAAGAAGCATAAGACAGACTCTGAGACCAATCTGTGAGTCATGGCTGATAAAAGAGCTGAAGTAGGGGGCTGGGAGTGTAGCCCACTGTTGGAGCACTTACCTAACATGCACAAGGCCCTGGGTTCCATCCCTAGCGCCACAAACAAAATGAAACAAAACAAAAAGAGTTGAACCAGCAGATACTACAATCAGTCCAGGGATAAAATGTGGAATGCAAAAACAGGGTGGGGAAGATATCCACAGATTAGAGGAGCCTTAATCATAAACGGGCTTTTTTCCAAGAAAAAGAAATGTAGATGAGAGACAAAGAAAGTCTGAGAGATATAAGAAAGATAGTGAAAAAGTATCACGACAGCCAAAGGGATACAGCTTTTAAGAAATGAGCATTAAGGGAGAGGTAGGATCTTGTAACAGACTCAAACCCCAAAAGCCAGATATACCTGGAAGACATCTCTGAGAAGTATCATTTCCTAAGGGTTCTAAGAAATGAGCACGAAGGGACAAGGAGAAATGAGAAATGACACAGACCACAGACAAGTCCATCAAGATGACGACTGGAAAGCGTTCATTAGATTTAACATTTAGGGAGCCACTGATAACCTTTGATTGGTAGGGGGAGGTCTTGATGGTTATAGTACTGCCCATCTGCCTGAACATGTGTGTGTGTGAAAGGAACATGTGAGTTGAACTCATATGCAGAAATCAGTCTTATTCAATAGAGAGGGAACTTGATTTTTTTTTTTTTTTTTTTTGGTGCCGGGGATCGAAGTCACGACCTCATGCTTGCCAGGCAGGTGCCAAATGAGCTATATCCCCGGCCTGGGAGCTTGATTCTTAAAGCTAACAAAATTGCATTTGAGAATACAACTTTCTTTCTCCCTTCCTTTTTTCTTCCTTTTTTTCTCTTTCTTTTCTTTCTATTTTTATTGTCTTTTTGAGACAGGGTTTTGCTATGCAGTTCAGACTGGCTTTCAACTCACTTTGTAGCCCAGCCTGGCCTCGAACTCATGGCAATCCTCCTGCCTCAGCCTCTCAAGTGGTGGGATTACAGGTGTGCACCACTATGCCTGGCAAGAATACAACTTTTAAATGCAAAGAATTAAAATATTTTTTTAAAAAACACACCCACTTATACTTTTAGAAGTTCCCTTTTTTGGGAAATGAACAGCATACTCAGGAATGAGTCTGAGCTGTCGTGAGCCTGTGCTGTGCTGGTGCACAGATCTCTGATGTATACTCTGTAAATGGAAGCAACATTGAGCCATATGTTATTTATAAGCACATAGATCCTGACTGTGCAATCAGACTTGTTCTTGGCACTTGGTTTTGTACAATAGTGCCCTCTGGTGTAGATTTCATGCATAAGTACTTAGTACAGGAGCAATGCTAGAGACATATTTATTGCTACTGATACATTTTAAATAAGCAAGTTCAAAACACACGTTTTAAGCCAGGAGTGGTAATGCACGCCTGTAATTCCAGCATTCTGGGAGGCTGAGGTAGAAGGATCACTGTGAGTTTGAGGCCAGCCTGGGCTACATAGTAGGTTCAAGGCCAGCCTGAACTACATAGCAAGACCCTATCTCAACAACAAAAAAACTCCAGAAACAACAAAAAATACCAGTACCCCAGATGTTTTGGGATGAATGGATGTTTGATTTAGGGGGCTTGTTATGTCTTATTTATTTAGATAATACGGCAACCTACTTAGGAAAGAGAGGCAAGGCAGGGATTCTAATGCTGAAAGGAAAGCTAAGGAAGTTTGTTGACATGTCCTGTGAGCACTGCTGGTTACTGGCAGACTGCCAGATGTGAGGCTGTTATCCAGCCTCCATACCTTGTTTCCACATGTAGACCAAGAATCAGAGGTTTGAAATGAACATGGGTTCCTCCTTCCCTAACAATTCACTTCCTTTCTACAGTGGAAACACATCCATAATGATTATGCAGCACATTTCCAGGTTATAAGGTGACATGCAGCATTTCTAGCTGTCTCTGTTGATTTTTCTTTTTGGGCTTGTGTGTGTGTGTACATGTGTGCCTGTGCTAGGGATCAGACACAGAGGCACTTACAGGCATGTGTCCCATGCCTAGTTCCAGGTTTTTTTTATTCCTGCCAGTTTAGGAGGAAGTGAGCAGTATCAGGTAAAGTGCATTGCACTTGCAATCTTCCTGCTTCAGCCTCCTGAATGCTGGGATTACAGATGTACACCACCACCCCTGGCTCAACAAATTATCTTAAATAGCTGTGAATTCTAAAGGTGTTAAGTAAATGTATGACTTTGGGATTTACTGAAACAAGAAACCCTACTCGTGAATTTTATTTAGGGCAGCATAATGAAATTCACAGCAATTAAGTTTGCTCTTTGAGTATGTATCATTGAAACAAAAGTTACATTCAATAATACAGAGTAAAATTTTTTTAGTCATACTGTAGTTTAAGGCATAGAGTGATAAAATTGAGATGTCTCAGTGTATTAAGAGTAAAGTTCAGGGCCGGTGAGATGGCTCAGTGGCTTAAGCGCCTGCCCGGCAAGCGCGAGGGCCCGAGTTCGACTCCTGGAACCCATATACAAAAAAGGGGCCGGTGATATCACTCAGCGGCACGGGCGCCTGCTGGCACGCGAGGTCCTGAGGTCGACCCCCGGTACCCACACACAAAAAAAAAAAAAAAAAAGAGTAAAGTTCAGTTCTTTAGAAACCAGGTAACTTGGCCTGGTCTAGACCTGTGTCATCCAACATGGTGGCCACTATCCACATGGCTACACCAAACTGAGATGCGCTAGTAAGTGTAACACACACAGGCTGGGGATATAGCTCAGTGGCACAGCACCTGCCTGGCAAGTGCAAGGTCCCGAGTTCGAGTCCCAGTACCAAAGGAAAAAAGTGTAACACACACAATTTCAGTCCTTGTATTATCAATACTTTTAAAATTGATTACATATTGATGTTTTGGGTATGTTAAAATATATTAAATGATCTCAACTATTTATCTTTGGCTTTTTGAGACAGGATCTCACTATGTAGTTTAGGCTGGTATTGAACTACACAGCCCAGGCTGGCCTTAAATTTGCAGTGATTCTCCTGCATCAACCTCCTGAGTGCTGGAATTACAGGTGTACACCACGTCTGGCCACCAACTGTTTACTTTTTGATGTGGTTACTAGAAATTTTAAAATTATTTATACGGTTAATTCTATCAGCATTGTTTATCCAGTTCATTAGTCTGAAGTACACAAGACCTATAACACTTGGCTGTGATCTACCATAAGGATTTTATCCCTTAGTGCAAATAGGGGCTTGTAATATATTAGTAATTAGTGAAGTTTTTTTAAGCACATTTGCAATGCTTGTGGGTAGTATCAAAGCCTACCAAGAACAGTATCTTAAAAAATATGTAGAATGGGAAAATGAATCAGCAAGGATAAAGTCCTGATATACGGTGTTTATGCTTCACACGTTTAATAGACCTTCAGGACCACCATTACACAGCAGAAGGAAAGATTACTGACTTTTAAATGCTATCACATGGAAAGGTCACCTAGTCTAAGCTTATAGTCCTTTGGCCAAAATCAGCCACATGGCTCTCCCTGCCTTGTTAGAACAGTGCATGGGTATTAACTGAACAGTAAATGCCTCTGCATTAAGCCACCACAAGCTCAGGGTTTAGCGAAACACTCAAGAGATACTCCAAGTATGACACACATACTCTTAGAAGAGTGTTGGAAAAATGGGGGGGGGATCAGGATTTAAAGTCAGCTGTGATGGTACGTGTACGTACCCATAGGCCCAGCTACTGAGGAAGTGGAGGCAGAAAAACCTCAAGTTCAAGGCCAGCTTTGACAACTTTAGTAATGTAGTCGGCCTTAAGAAATAAATTAGGTCTTGGCCACTTTCCTGAATGCTTCTATTAATTAAGTGCTGGATCCAGTCATAAGTCACTGTCAGTTAACAGTATTGTATCAGTGATGGTGAAGCTTTTAGAGCATTCAATGATACAAACAGCCTACTACAGCACCCATGCCACAGGTTCGCCACCACTGGTCTGTATGTAGATGAGGCTATTTTTATTGTCTTCTTTTTCAAAAGAAGCTATTATACAAATAGGTGGGGAAAATGACAAGCAGAGGTACCCTCTTCTCCTGTTATGTTGACAGTAAAATGGATACAAACTATAGCTAATGTGGACAAATTTGTCCCGTTACCTATTATAATCTTGTTTCCTGCATCTTATGGTTAACACATATGAAAAGAAATCTAGCTACCTCATTATGTATTTCTGTTATTAAAAAAATACATACATATATACATTTTATATATCTATATCTATCTATATACATATATATATATATATATATATATATATATATATATATATATATATAAACACCACACATGTGGCTACACTCATGCTATCTTCTTGGCCTTTTAAAGACACAAATATGTATTGTACGTTACAATACTAGTTATTTTTGTTTCTAAGTTGTTTATACCAATGCTGAAAACATAAATCCGAAATACAGTTTAAAAATTAGATCCAGCAGCTAGCAGCTCAACCTAGCTCTTTCTGCTGGAATCCCACCCACCATGTACCCCTTTGCACACAACCCCACCCTTCCTCTTCCCTAACATAGTAATGTGAAACACAACAAATGTTTTAAGTGTACATCATACATTTATTACCAACAACCCTCTCAACTCCAAAATTGGGTACAGGGATTAAAAATAAAAATTCATTGCACTACTTAGTAAAGCATTACTAGTAACTTTCATAAAAAATGTACAAACTTTGTTAAAAATTTATCAAGCCTTCAAATGATTTGGTTACAGATATTTATAATACATACATTTAAAACTATATGTTAACTGATACCATGGAATATGATTTGAGGAACTGACTCAGCAAATGATTCCAACAAACACCCCTGTGAGCTTTCATAATCTGAAACAAATAACAAAATGAGGTAACCAAATGTACCAACAGGGGGGAAATAACTTTCTAATGAAGGCCTAAAGATATCTGTGAAAAATATTCTCATAAATTGGTAGATCACAAAATTATTACAAGAGGCCCAAATTTAAGAATCTTAACAAATCACTTTTCAGAGAATGTATAAAATCTAAACATGCTTTCACATTTTCCAGATTGTGCTCAAAAAAAAAAAAAAAAAAAAAAAATTCAGGACAGAAAAATTCTAATATGAGGTCTTGATATTTGGAGGCCTTGAGTTGTTTTGTGGGGGTGGGAGTCAAAAAAATACCAAATATG
Source organism: Erethizon dorsatum (assembly GCA_028451465.1). Classification (NCBI taxonomy): domain Eukaryota; kingdom Metazoa; phylum Chordata; class Mammalia; order Rodentia; family Erethizontidae; genus Erethizon; species Erethizon dorsatum. The sequence goes on along the minus strand of CM051822.1, from coordinate 38,162,556 downwards.
ACAATTCATGTCCAGAACCAAAAACCCACAAAAAACCCCAAAATATGAAAAACCCACAGCTGAGTTAAGATGGTAAAGCCAACAATGTTTTAGGAGGAAAAGACTAAGGCAACGAACCTACGTTTGCCTGCAATCTGGTGCATCACTTGAGATGACAACATCTGGGCATGAATCAACTGTTCTTTTCACTTGCTAGCCACACAGTTGCTCACTGTGGCCAGTCTGAACTGGTCATAACACATGCATATGTGCTCATAACAAACACTAACCACTTAGTAAACAAGTCTGGACACATCTGTTAAGAGCCCCATGCAAAGGTAAGACATTCCCAAAGAGAGATCAGTAATAACAGTGCAATAATTAAACTCTGGATTTTACCAAAACAGACCCTGCTGCCTCCTAAATTGCTGACTGCCTCTCAAAAATTTACTGGAAAAGGGACATTATGACAAGAATTTATAGTCAAGGGAAGAAAAAGCTACTTTTCCTAGTAATTAGTACAATGTGCCTTAATTAGGTATCTCTATAAATTAAAAAAAGTGCTTTACTTGCATGCTTCAATAAAATGAATACTGAGTGTAGTAGTGTTAGGTTAGATCTGTACAGATATAAATTTTTTGCAGCTATATAAAAGAGTATATATAAGAGGCTTTTGCCATTTTAAACGTGATTTTAATTAAAAAAAATAAAGATTAAACTATATGTGATCTGTATGTAGCTGATTATTATATGCCAGTAATTTTGGTCTTTAACACACTCTTATTCAACAGGAACAGGAAGGAGATTGTAATGATTTAAAAATAATACGTGCATTGTACCACTGTTTAGGTATACTTCTGAGACAAATCTAGGGGCAAAGAGAAAGAACGTAAAATCCTATTTGTATAATTTGATAGAGGCAACAGTGTAAGAGGACAAAATTGTGCTTCTGTGTGAATTGACTTTACTGAACTCTAGGCTGTGATGAGCTTATAGAGACTTCAAGGGAGGGCAAGCAGCATGGCAGTAACAAGGAGTTAACACTGTCTGAGTACAAAACTGATTCAGAGCCAACTGAGAACTGAGTGAGGCTGGCAGCAAGTTATCACAGTCCTGACTGGAATAATGCAGCATGTGCTACTCCCAACAAAGCAATGACATCAACTGCAGGAGAGAAGGACAATGCTGAATACACTAAAAGAATGAGAAAGGAATCTAAATGTTGTGGGGAAAAATGACTCTGAACAATCTGAATTATGCACAATGAACCTATTTTTTAAAAAACATGGCTATGTATTACTTTAGATCAACTAAATGAAGGTCAATTCCTGTTTGACGGCATTATTTTTCATACAAAAATCAAATCTTCATTTATACTGCAAGTATTCTGGACTCTTGTATTGAATTTTTCTCATTCAAACAAACAAACAAACAAAAAAAAAGGAGAAGAAGCAAGACATCAAAGCAAATCAGGTCTAAGGAACATGAACTGTCACAGCACTTGATCCACCCTGAAACAAGGGTTACAGTGAGAAGCACATTTACTGATGGAAGAACTAAACAACTTTCTGCATTGAAGTTTGGCAAATGAGTTCATATAAACAGAAATACAATGTTCTTAAAACAATTTAGTTGCCTACGTGAGCTTGAATAACACATATCAGAAATCAAGCTGAGTGAGTTAGTTCTGGTGGAAGTCAAGGAGGCAAGATTTCATGGGGCCAGTGGTATTTTCTTAGAAATATATTACTCAAATATCTTCAGAATAGACTACAAATCTAAACATTAAAAAACAAAATCACAGGTTCTTTCTGTAACAAGCTTACTGGAAATGTAAAGAAAAAAGTATCAACATTCATTGATTGAAATGCTAATATTGCTAACTGATTATGTATGATATTGCACCTTCTTTTTAGAAACAGCAAGTTGGAGATTTAAAAATTTCTTTTTCACAACAGAAATGTTCATGGATTGAGTTTCTGTTACACTTTTTTTCTTGGGTGACCCATTTAAGGACCACCAAGGAAGAGAAGGTGACAGCTGCCTGAAGCAAAGGAAGAAGGCTTTTCTCATTCCATTCATTGGGAGGGAAGGGGATGGAGTATTCAATGCTTATAATTGATGCACCTTTAGCAATCAGTGTGCAACAGCAAACACAAGGGGAAAAACCAGTGTACAGTACTAGTGCTGTTTAAATAACACACCAGATTATACATTGCAGCATAATTAAAACTACACACACATTCTTGGTACATGCTGGTATATAGGATCTCATACACACATTAGCTACCATGCCCTCACACAAGTAGTTGCACACTCTCTCACACGCATAGATACATTTATCACCAACAGTCATTCATTGCATTCATTTCCACTCACAGTTTCTGAAGGCTCTATATAAGGTAGATTGCTATATCCTCTGGAGCTACCACTTCTTATAAAAGCACATGCTAAAAGATCACGTCCACTGTAATCTTGCAGCAACACTCGGAATGATCACACAAAAACCAGGGAATGTTAGTGCACACACAAATTAAGCTAAAGAAAAAGTCTTTGGAGTTCCAATCACACGGTTAGTATAACGATCCCATAATTGTGAAGACTAATTGTAAGCTTTTATAGTTGATTTAAGTCACACAGTGCAAAGAAAGGTCCATTGACCCTTTTTGGTAAAGGGAAGGCTGGAAGCCACACAGATTAATTCAATGGATAGTCCGTATATACATGTGATAAGGAACACCCAAACTAAATTTGTGCTCTTAGGTTGGTCATTCTGAATCCCGATGCACCTCTGAAGCATCAGCTCGGCAAATTGGGCAGGTACGATTTGCCTAAAAAAGAAAAGAGGTAATTTGTCCAAAATGTAGCTCATACAATGAAATACATTAAGACAATAGAGAGCCAGGTGTAGTGGTGCATGTCTGTAATCCCAGCACTCAAGAAGCTGAGAGTTTGGGGCCAGCCTGGGCTACACAGTGACTTCAAGACAAGCTTCAACTACACAGTGAGACCCTGCCTCAAAAACAAAACAAAACAAAGAATTTTTATAGATTTTATCTATATTCATGGGTCTTCTCACTCTTTCCCTGGTTCTTAAACCTATTCCTTTTCTATTCCAACAAATAGTACTATTTGCCAAGTTGCTAAAGCCAGAAACACAAACATCATTTAACTTGCTGTCTTCTTTCAAACCATTATTCACCAAATATTCTCATTTATGTATTATGATAGCTCTCAGTCCTTTTTCTTTTCTTTCTTTTTTTTTTTTTTTAAATGTGGATACCAGGAGTCGACCTCAGGACCTCTTGCTTGCCAGCAAGCGTTTGTGCCGCTGAGCGATATCACTGGCTCTTTTTCCTTTATGTGGGTTCCGGGAGTTGAACTCAGGACCTCGTGCTTCCCAGGCAGGCGCTTATGCCGCTGAGCTATCTCAGCGGCCCTCTCAGTCCTTTTTCATCCAGTTGCCACTATATAATTTTTTTTGAAGTTACAGAAATTGATCTTTATTTTTTACACTAAAGCCTTTAATTTTGATACACAGTCACAGTTTAGTACAGAATACCCCAGGCTGTCAGATTCACACAGCTAGCAACTCACCCCATCCAGCTGACCAGAGAGTATATACAGGCACAGATGGAGAACGCAGTGCAGCCTCTCCCAACTAGGTGACCTAGAAAACTTGAACCACTCTGACCGGCTTACCCCATCCTTACTCCATTATCCCTGTCTCAGAAATTACCCCTGCTATTCCACTCTCCAAATAGCAGACAGTGATCTTTCTAAAACACAATCTCAGCTATATCCTTCCCCATTGCTTTCAGGATCAAGTCCACTTTACACTTCAGAATGACTTCCCCAAAGGTTAGTCTCCGGTTACACTTTTGAATCCTCTTCTTTTGCCACTCTCCTTCATACTCCAGCTATCAGCCACACGGAACATGTGGTTTTCTGATCATTCTCTTCACATGTCAAGGCTGTACATGTATATAATGCTTTCTTTTTCTGAAAAGTCTTTGTCTTCAGGATTCAGTCTGGACTAAGCTGGGTCCCCTCTGAAATGTGCTCACTCACAGAAATGACTTTAATTCTTTCCTTATTTATCTCTTCACCAAATTATGAAGTTACCTAAATCAGTATTATCTCTAAATCAGAATACTATTTTTTTTTTTTTTTTTTTTTGTGGGTACTGGGGGTTGACCTCAGGACCTCGCGCGCCAGCAGGCGCCTGTGCTGCTGAGCGATATCACCGGACCTTTTCTCATATATGGGTTCTGGGAGTTGAACTCGGGCCCTCGTGCTTGCCAGGCAGGCACATATGCCGCTGAGCCATCTCACCGGCCCCAGAATACTATTTTTAAAAATAACAAAGCTGATCATTTAAATGCTTTTATTGCATCATTTTTATTTCTATATTTAATTTCATCCTGATATAGTCATTGATGTTAATTGATCACATTGATTTGCAATCACTGGACTTTTAAAAAACATATATACAGAGGAGAACTAAAACAGTTTTCTTCCATGCAAATCTCTGGCAAAGGAATCCTAGTGAAGTGCCCTTTTAAACTCATAAAGGAAACTGTGGTATAATTTAAAAGTTCAGGTCTTGTCCCTATGCACCATGAGAAAATTAGGACATACCAATTAGTAAGGACAGAAATCTGTTTTCAGGTTTTATATGTTCACTCTCACAACAACTATAATCTTTTGTTTGTCTGTTTTCTGGTGCTGGGGATTAAAACTCAGGGCCTCACACATGCTAAACACATGTTCTACCACTAAACTATATCTCTAGTCCCTTCAGTTAATTTTTACTAATCTTTTCATCTGAAGACAGAACAGTCTGAAGCTGTGTTTCAATTTTGTCTCTTGTATTCACCCCCTCCACTAAACCATAAACTTACTTTAATGACAGAACAGAAACAGATATACATTACCTTAAGCCACTTGTCAACACACTTGGCATGGAACTCATGGTTACAGGGTAAGACTCTAAGTAGCTGCCTTGACTCAAAATCACACATGCATACTACACACCTGAAAAAAAGTAAAAATATCATTTAACCAAGGATGGCTATAATATAAAGACAGATGGTAACAAGTGTTGGCAAAAATGTAGAGAAGTCAAAACCTTTGTACATTGCTGGTAGGAATATAAAATTGTGTAGCCACTTTGGAAAAACTGGCTGCTCTTAAAATGTTAAACATATGGTTACTATATGATCCACCAAGTCACTTCCAAAGATACACCCAAGAGAAATGAAAACATGGAAAAAAAAAAAAAAAAAGTTCAAAGTAGCAGTATTCATAATAGCCAAAAAGCAGAAACATCCCAAATGTCCATCAACTGATGAAAGAATATCATGTGGTATATCCACACAACAGAATGTTATTTGGCCATAAAAAGGAATGCTTTATGGATACAAAAAGGCCTGTATCATATGATTCCATTTATGTGAACTCTATGGAGGCGCAAAGTTGATAAAGGGTTGCGGGTAGGTATCAAGGTAAAGGTTGAAGATACATGGAGAGTGGCTTCTATGGGTAGGGGTAAGCTTCTGGGGTGATGAAAAGGGTCTCAATTTGTGGTAATGGCTACACAACTCTACACTAAAAACCACTGAACTGTACATTTTAAAGGGGTGAACTCTATGATATAGATATATAGATATCTCATGTTCTACATTTATGCCTCCCAATAAAGCAGTAGCTAGCTAGTGTGACTAAGAAATTTAATTTTTAACTTTATTTCATAAATAAAGAAAAAGTAATTTAACAGTGATGTCAGAAAAATACACTTACAAAGTCTGTTCTGACTGGTGGTTGTTAGGATTGAACCGATAAGAAGGAAGTTGTTCAATATCTGCTTTTGTCAGTCCTCGAGGCTTAGCCTCTCCCAGTCGCTCTGCCAGGTTTAACAGGGCCTGTCAAGGGAAAAGGAAATATATTTTCATCTTTAAGTTTTCTATCCCAATAATATTTAGAAAGTTTACTTTACATAGGAAATTTTAAATACAGAAGTAAATAAACAGCGGAACGAACTCTTATATACCTATTACCCAGGCTCAGTAATTCACGGCTACTCATTTCATCTATCATATCCAGCCTAAACTCCGGGTTATTTGCAACAAAACAAAAAGACAGCATTATTTCACTAGTAAAACAGTTCTACGTGTATATGTAAAACTTAAGCACTTTTGACATTTTGGGCTGGATAATTCTTTGCTGTGAGGCTAGTCGATGAAGTACTCTTGGATGTTCAGCATCCTTTGCCTCTACCCACAAAATGCCAGTAACTCTCCCCAGTTTCAACAACCAAAAATGTCTCCAGTCACTGCGAAACATTCCAAGGATCAAAACTATCCCCAAGTTGAGAACCACTGCTCTAAAAGAATAGACTTTCACTTACACATCTGTACCAAGAAGCACACAATCTTTAAAATAAAATTTGTTATTATTTAGTACTAGAATCAAAGATGAATTTAGATTCTTCAGCTTTAGGGCATTTAGTAAAATGTCTGTGTAGTCAGGCAGAGGAAAGAAATTTAAAAGCAGTTTTTCTTCTGCCAATTCCTTTGCAGTAAGAGTCATCTTCTCATGAGAGAGACCACTGATAGAGAAGCACATCCCTATGTCTTATTCTTGACAACAATACAGAATGAGTAGAGTAGATCACCAGAAAAGTAACACTGCAGAACTGCTATCAGAGATAAATATCCATGGACACAGTCTCTCTCTGGAGTTCCAAACCAGGAGTTTCTCATATGATCAGAAGTGACTTTCTAACAGAAGTTACACTGGATGGTTTTCCAGCTTCATGACAGTAGCACCACACTGCTGCACACCTGTGATGAATTCTCCCTTAAGCCAGCTGTCATCTCTCACAGTTTCATAAATACCAACTTCCTTTCCTTGCAACTTCACCTTGGCATGGTTGACATCTGAATATTGAGCTCAAGATTAGTTTCTCCAGATGATAAGACTATCAGCAGCAGCACAAAAGCAATTTGAGATCCAAGTGAATCAAGCAATCAATCAAGTCAAATCAATCAAGCAAGTTCTCCTTGGGGACAGATGGATGGAGAACCACATCAGAAGCAGCCAGGCAATTGGTATTGGCTAGATTTTCCAGAATGATAACCTTAACTGATTTTCTTGGCATACCTGGCTTATTTCTCAAAGGCATATTTTGAAGATGGTCATATTTATTTTCAGTAAATCTTTCCTCTCCATGCTTTCCCTCACTGGTATGGAGAACAGTTACAGTCAGGTCTTCAAAAGCAATCTCTTCACTGTTACAATGACATCTTTCAGGAAAGGAAGGGCGCAGTCTTGCAGTTTCATCAGGACACCCATCTTGGGTATGATACCCAATAGCACAAGAGTTACAGATTGGTCTTTACTAAAGACACATCCATTTCCAATACTCTATAGATATGAATATGCAATATGATCAGTTGCTTCAGACACAAGTCACAAAGACTCTGGTTCTAACATGACTTGAAACTGCACAATTTTAGTGCCTACAAAATGACCCTCAAGGAAGTGGGTCACCTTTACTATAGAACCAACTCTTAAAAGAGAGACTTTCCAATGACATCATCACCCCTAAAAAATTAACATTAATTATTTAACATCAAATATCCAATTAATATTGAAATGTCACTAATTTGAAGAAACCTGGTCTGTTACCTGCAGAAATTCCCAGTGTGATTTTACTGACTGAACTTCCCCACCTCTAACCTGTGTTAACACAGGGGTCCACAAGTTGCAGGCCATGAACTGTTACCAGTCTGTGGCATGTTAGGAACTGGGCCACATGGCAGGTGAGCAGCAGGTAAGAGACAAAGCTTCAGCTGTATTTACACTACTCAAATTATGGCCTAAGCTCCACTTCCAGTGGCATTAGATTCTTACAGGAGTATGAACCCTACAATGAACTCCACACATATGGGACTTAGGTTGCATGCTTATGAGATCTAATGCCTGATGATCTGAGGTGGAGCTGGGGTGGTGATACTAGTGCTGGGGAGTGGCTGCAAATATAGATTGACATTAGCACAGAGGTTTGACTGCAGAGACCATAATAAATTGCTTGCAGACTTACTTCTGTCCAGTCTCTTTTCCACACTGCCCGTATGTCTCAGTCAGTTTTGGTAAGCCCACAAGCTAACCCTAGCTGAAATGAGTAAAAAATAATCACCACTGGAGAGCTTCTTCGAAAAGGGGAAAGATCCAAGGATGAGGCAGTGGAAGACTAAGACTGCCAACAAAAAGAAAGCTGCATTTAAAAGAAAATATCAAGATTCCTACTTAAATTATAGGTTCCTTGCAACAGATGATTCATATTCTCCAAGCCTGCTTTATGTAATGTGTGGCGACTGGTTTCCAACAAAGCCATGAATCCTTTAAAACTGCTTCACCACATGGATACCAAACATCCTGCATTAAAAGATAAACCTTTGGAGTTTTTCAAAAGAAGAGGAGAAAAAAACAAAAACAACAACAAAAAAACAACTCAACCCATAAACATGAAAAACAGAAGTAATTATTGAAGGCTACCACTTCATGAAATGTACCTTGCACTGGAGCATCATTCTTAGTGGCTAACTGCACTGCCAAGAAGCCCATCACTGTTGGTGAAGATGATCCTGCCTACTGCTGAGTACATTTATTGTGAGCTTTTAGGAAAGGATGCACTTCAAAAGGTGGCACATGTTCCTCTTTTGGCCAGCACTATAATTACACAAATGAAACAGCAGAGAATATTGAGGCACAACTGTTAGAGAGGATTAATGAGTCACCGAGGTACACAATCCAGGTTGACAAGTCCATTGATGCTGTCAACAAGGCAACAATGCTTGTCTTTGTATAATACAGTTTTCTGGAGGATGTGCATAATGATGTACTATGTGCACTTTGTTTTCCAACCAACACCACTGTTGCAGAATTATGTGTCTTTGAATGATTATATATAACTGAATTGGTCAGTTTGTGACAGTACTATATATGCATAGACAGAGCAGCTGCCTTGACTGGATGGCTTTTTGGTTTCACTACTTGGATTAAACAAGCCAGTATGAACTGGAGAAATGTTGCCTAGCTAAAAAATGTTACCTGAACTTAACATTTTGCAGGATGTGATTAAATTATGAATCACAGGGGCCAGGAGTATAGCTCAGTGGCACAGCACCTGCCTGGCAAGCGCAAGGTCCTGAGTTTGATTCCTGGTACCAAAAAAAAAAAAAAAAAAAAAAAAAAGAACCACATTGAAGTACATGCCCTTTACTCACATATGTTCACAAAGCTGTGAAGAGATGGGTACAGAGCACACACATCTTCTTTTATACGCAGAAACAAAATGGCTTTGTAAGGGTAAACCACAGGACAGAGTTTTTGAGTTATCAGAGCTGGTCCAGATATTTCTTTTACAAAAATAGTCATTACTGGCAGTACATTGCAGTGATACAGAATAGGTTGCAAAAGTGGCTTACTTGGGGCATATTCAACCTGATCAATGAACTGAAACTTCACTTTAGGGAAGAATGACAACTGTGTTTGGTAGGTAAAATGGCTGCATTCAAAGCCAAGCCAGTATTATGGGGGTAACTAGTGAATGCTAAGATTTTTAAAAGCTGGGCATGGTGGCACACACTTGTAATCCTAGCACTCCAGAGGCTGAGGCAGGAGGATTTCCCCAAGTTTGTGGTCAGCCTGGGCTACATGAGTTCAAGGCCAGCCTGAACTACATAAAAAAACCAAACCAAACCAAAACAACAACAAAAACAAAAATCAAAAACAAAAACAAACCAAAACAACACAAAGACATTATCAGAGATTTTGAAATAGACTCAGCCATGACCTTCTTTCTCCCAGCTGATACACGATCACCTATGTCAGGTTTCAAGAGTTTGAACGCTACTTCCCAACCACAAAGACCCCACCCCAATTGTGACCCATTTATAAATAAGGCAGGTGAATCAACTTTGTCCATGTTAGAAGAGGATCAACTGCTTGAGAATGCAAAGGATGACGACCTTAAAAGTATGCCTGAGAGAACTTCAAATCTCCATTTGTTCTGGATTAAAGTCAAGGTGGAATATCCTGAGATTGCCTGAAAAGCACTTGAAAAGTCTCATTCCATTTCCAGCATCCTATCTTTGTGAAGCAGGGTCTTCTGCAGTGACAACAACCAGAGTGAGAATATGGAGTAGACTAGACACAAACAATACACTTTGGGTCATCTGTCTCCCATGGGAACATCTAGTTGAAGGAAAAGTCAAGCCCAGGGCTGCTACTGATTCTGCGTTATGGTAAGTTGTGTAATTATTTCTTTATACTGTATATTACAATGTAATAACAATAGAAATAAAGAACACAGGGCTGGTGAGATGGCTCAGCGGCATATGCGCCTGCCTGGCAAGCACGAGGTCCTGAGTTTGACTCCCAGTACCCACATATGAAAAAAGGGTCCGTGATACTGCTCAGTGGCACGGGCACCTGCTGGCGTGCAAGGTCCTGAGGTCGACCCCCAGTACCCACAAAAAAAAAGAAGAAAAAGAAATAACACAGTAAATATACTTGAATCATCTAGAATATCTGTCTGGTTTGTGGAAAAACTGTCTTCTACAAAACCAGGCCCTGGTGCAAAAAAGGTTGGGGACCACTGGTTTAGTAATTCCTTGTCCCCTGTACTTCTATAGGTTGGTAGATCTGACTACTTCTGTAATAGGGCCCATCATATCTAGCTAGCTGTTACTTTAGCAGGCACTGATAGAACACTATTTAGGGTTTTCAAGATTCCATCAAGGATGGTAAATGGTAATAGTCTAGTCATTCCTCATTTTTTAGATGAAATATTTCTGTAAAGAGCAACTACCTCATACCAAACTGTACCCAGGAGTATAATTTATAAAGGGGGGATAATAAGACCAATGAGTTTCTTTTTTGAAGTATCCATTATGAACTCATGATTTTAGTACATACTTGAAGTATTTTAATATGTTCCATTATTATGCTTGATTTTATACTGTTATCTCTTTTTTCCCAGCTTTTAGTGACTACTTATATTTGGTTATTCTACAATTAGGCTGCCTCTAATGGACGGCTCTTCTCCAATTTTTAAGCTGCCACAGGTAACAGAATGGGTAGAAAAGAAATGGCAACAGGCAATAAGAACAGAATGAATTTTTCCAAATTTCAAAAACTAATGCTGTGGTAACTTTGTGTTTTCGTATGATGATTCCATAGCTTTGCTTTTTGACAGCTTTATTTGGAGAACTAGTCATCTAAATAAATTGCTCTCTTTTTGATTCCCCCACCCCAATCCTTCTAACTGCTAAAAGATGGCATTCAATTTAATTGATGCTGCTGGGCACAGTGGCACATACCTGTAATCCTAGCCTAAGAAAGACACAGGTAGGAGGATCGAAAGTTCAAGTCCAGCCTGGGCAACTTAGTGAGACCGTCTCAAAATTAATTAATTAGTTAATTAATTAATTTTTTGGAGACAAAGTTTCACTATGTAGTCCAGGCTGGCCTTGAACTCACTATGTATCCCAGGCTGGCCTCAAATTCAAAGCAATTCTCCTGCCTCAGCCTCCCGAGTGCTGGGATAACAGGTGTGCGCCACCACGCCCAGCCTCAAAATTTAAGGGGATTGTAACTTAAGGATACAGTGCCCTTGGACTTGATCCCCAATACATATATAAACAAAATTTTAAAAATATGCTGATTATAATTAGCACCTAAGTTAGATTAAACTCACAATATATTTCATATATATCTTTATATCTCCACTATATTGTTATAGGCCATGACAGTCAATGAATACAATTTCATGATAAAATATGCTCATTAAATGCTTACTGGATGGCAATTAAGCCTTCAATCAACTTATATGATGCTGCACACAAGACAATTAAAGGAAGGACATGATCAGTGTTTATGTACCATAAAAACAAAAGGGAGGAAGAGATTTATTGGCATACTAGAAATGCCGTTCATAACAGACCATTTTTATGCTACAATATCAAAACATGGAATAAAAGAATAAAGGAAGATCTTAGCAGAAGCACCATGGGGAATAAAGGCATTACAATAAGACAAGAATATATTAGGTGGACTGAAAAAAAGCAGTAAGTAATTTGGAGTAAGCCAGGACTAGGGAATGTTTAGGAGCTATACTATGAGAAAAAAACAGAAAAATAAGTAATATCTTTTAATTGGCTGAAAGTATGACGGTAGAGTATCAAAATATTCAAACTAAAAATACAGTTTAGAAAGGGATTACCAAGCCAAATTAAGATATTTTTCTTATACTGCAATTGCAACACTCTTTTTTCCACTGATATGTATATGATCAGCTGTCTTTTTCAGCACCATGACATGATAGATTACTTTTAGTAAAGAAAATAACTCCTATTGTTACTGTTGTATAGAATGTAGAAACAAAACCAGAAATTATTACAGCTCCTTTCTCTCTCAAAAAATGCAATCTAGGGCCAGGGGGATATAGCTCAGCGGCATAGCACCTGCCTGGCAAGCGTGAGGTCGTGAGTTCGATTCCCAGTACCAAAAAAAAAAAAAAAAAAAATGCAATCCAGTACTGAGGATATACTCAGTAGTAGAGAGCTTGCCTAGCATCCATAAGTCCCTCAATCCCCAGTACAGGAGTGGGGAGTGGTGGTGGCGGTTCAAGACTATGTTTCCTGTCCTGTCTCCAGGTTCAATTTGCCTAAAAAAACCAGTTCCAGTGTTCATACTGTGAAAATGGAGACAAAGACAGCTGACAAAATAAAATCACAATCAATTACACACAACACATTTAAATCCAAATTTGCTCTCCAACCCACAAACCACACATTTAACATTCCTAACTCAGGTAATGTAAGATCGACACCATTTAGGTTTGATGATATCATTTATTTGACCTATTGGCATCTATGACTCTGCCTTTTTCACAGGCTATTACAGTCCTTTTTACAGAGCACCTTCTTTTACAACCTTCCTACCTTTACCCGACACCACAATGACCATTCAATGATTAAACCCTCTGACTCTAGTGTTAGTGTTTCAGAGCTGTATTTTTTTATTGTACGTATTTATTAAGGTGTAAAATATGGGTGGATACACACACACTCAGTGAAATAACTGCTACAGTCAAGCAAATTATTCTGTCCATCACCTCCCATTGTTACATTTTTTTTTTTTGTGGTAAGAGTACTTAAAACTGTACTCTCAGCAAATTTTCAGTATATACGTTACTGCATTATTAACTGTATTTTTCATGATGTACATCTCTAGACTCAGTATGCAAAACAGCAAGTTTGTACACCATTTGACCTCCCTCTCCACACACCTTCTAACCAATGTTCTACACTGCATGTATCTGACTTTAAGATTCCACATGTAACTAAGATAATGCAGTATTTTTTCCCACCTCCCCTGTTCATCCATATTGTCACAAATAGTAACAGTCTCTTTTAAAGGCTGAATTATATTCCCTTGTATCTACTTTATCCATATACACTGCAATTTCTTTATCCATTCACCCATCAATGCTGCACACAAGACAACTGAGTATCTTGACTATTGTGAATAATGCTGCAATGAACAAAGGAGTGCAGATCTGCCTACAAGGCACTGATTTCATTTCCTTTGGGCACATATCCAGCAAGGGGTTACTGGGTAATACTGCTGGTAGTTCTTAAATTTTTATTTTTCATAATGGCTGTACCTATTTATATTCTCACCAAGAGTGCTGGAGGGATTCTTTTTCTCCACATCCTCACCAACATTTACCTCATTTGTTTGATAACAGCCACACTAACTGACAGGTTTGAGGGAATAACTGATTTTGATTTACATTTCCCTGATTATTTTGATTACATTTTCCCTGATTATGATTGATTATCCGTGATGTTGAGTGCCTTTCTGTCTGCACACTGGCCATTTTTATGTCTTCTTTTGAGAAATGTCTATATAGGTCCTTTGCCCATTTTCAATCATGTTATTTAATTTTTCCTATTGAGTTGTGTGAGTTCTTTATATATTTTGGATTTTGATCCCTTAATAGATATATGGCTTACCAGTATTTTCTCCTAATCTACAGGTTGCCTTTTCATTTTGTTGATATCGCTGTGGTGAACAACTGGTGGTCAACTTGTAACACCCAGCTGAACTGAGTCAGTGTGGTGCTGGGTGTGGAGGGCCCACCTGGAGGATTGTTGCCAACAGCATAAAAAGAGAACTGGAGGGGAAGAGGGTGCTGTTGATTCTCCGGGGAAAGCTTGTCATGCTGGCCTTCCTGATAGGAACTTGGCTATTTTCATAGTCGGAGGAGCTCAGGACCTTGCTGTCGCTGAGGATGGCTGTGGTACTTTTCAGGGGAGCTCTGATTCTTACTTTGAGCACAGCTTCCCGGCTCCAGTGCAGATCCCTCAGCCTGCTGGCACAGACTTTCTAGCTTCCACCACTGACCTTTGGGCCTTCCCAGTGCAGATGCTTGAAACAGACTTGTATGAGACATTGTCATGGGTTTAGGCCTCCAGTTGGACTCACAGAGGACATTGCCATGGGCTCTAGGTTTTCAGCTGGACTTGTGCAGGACATTGCCATGGGATCCAGGCCCTCAGCTGGATTCTCTGGGTCTCTAGTGTGTGGACAGATCTCTGGCACACTTCTGCATTTGACTCTTTGGGTGAATATTATAAAATAATCCTATAAATTATGTGTCCTGTATTAAATTTTTTCCCTTGTAAACTCTGACTACAACAACCACTCTCACCTATACCCCACATACTACCAGAGTTTTGACTCTTTAGAGAGTTTTGATACCATAAAAGCACCAAAACACTTAGGGCACTCAAGTGCATCTAACCGAACTTTTCAATCAAATCTCCATTTTTTCCCCCTTCACATTAGCTACAGACTACAAATTAGGTATATTCTATTCTTCAAGAATGTCCTACACCTTACCTGCCTCAATCTTAAACATGAGAAAACTTCCCCATTCTTCAAGATCCAGCTCAAATGCTATTTCCATAAAATATTTTCAGGAAAAAAAAAATACTTTTCAGAATACCTAACCAAAACTCACCATTTCCTCATTTGCATTCTCATTGGAATTGTGTGTAACTGTAATAGAGTATCAAAGTCTACCTACTTGTTACCATAGACATGTAATAGCTGTGACACATGTTCAAATAGCTGTTGAACACTTTTATGACATATCTGAATCCTGAAATGCAAGTGTTTACTTAATATTTAATCGGATGAAAGAGTTGAGTACAATACTTTCATGTACACAACACTCAGTTAATTTTCATTTACTAACCTCATAATTTTCTACTTCTCCATCTTCCACATCCAATTCAAAGCTGAAAGTTGGGCCCACTGCAGGTGGCACTGGAAGCATTGATCTGCAGTGAAAACAACCACATGAGCATTAGTATGTGAATACACTAATTCAATGAACAGGATAGAAAGGACAAAAGCCAGCACTACAAGGATGAAGAACAGTCAGAGTTAATCAGTGGCAACTCTTTTAAAGAGCTGACTTTATTAGAAATAAAAGCTGACAGTAAAAGCGCATCATACACTATAGCATTAAAAACAAATATAGGTTCGATCCCCCAGTACCAAAATAAAACAAATATAGGGATAAATTTCATAAAACATATGGAAGACTTGTATAATAAAAACTTCAAAAACAGTAAGATAAACAGTAATATACCAGTTAAGTAAATTATAAGACTCAATATTATTATCGATTCCCACAAAACTGATCTGTAGATCTGATGTAATTCCTACCAAAATCCTAGCACCTTAAAATAGAAATAAAAATAAGCTTTTTAAAAGCTCTAACTACTGACATACTGAATAAATGCATGTATTTATTTATGATTGACTGGTGATACTGGGGATCAAACTCTAGGCCTCAGGCTTTGAGCATGCAAAGGCAAGCATTTTATCACTGAGCAAGCTACAATCCCAGCCAATGATTTTGTTTGGATTTTTATTTTTAAAATTTTGAGATATAGCGATCCTCCTGCCTCAGCCTCCCAAGTGCTGAGATTACAGGCATGCACTATCATGCCTAGCTTGGCCAATGATTTTAAATTTCGTATGGAAATACAAAAGACAGCAAATACAAACATTTTATGAACAAAGTTGGGAGAATTATACTACAAGTTTAAGACAGACAAAAAGAAAGACAAGGGAAGAGAAGACAGGGGGCTAAAACTACCAGAACAATGGAATACAGGCACATGGCTTTCTGGTATTGACTACCTTTCCTATCTTTCTTAAAAAATAATTAGACATATGAATAAATTCTCACCAATGAAAGAGGCAGGAGTAATAAATGCTACTTCTATGAATACCCTCAAGAAAAGCAGGGAGGCAAAAGGACCCATTTTTGCTAGCTGAAATATGGAAGGGATGGCTAGATCCTGAGGAGCTGTATTAGATCATGGACAAGAAGCCCTAAGACTGGGCTGGTGAGATAGCTCAGAGGCATAAGCACCTGCCTGGCAAGCACGAGGTCCTGCGTTTGACTCCCGGAACGTACATAAAGGAAAAAAAGGGGCCAGTGATATCACTCAGCAGCACAAGCGCTTGCTGGCAAGTGCGAGGCCCTTAGGTTGACTTCCAGTACCCACATTAAAAAAAAAAAAAAAGAAGCCCTAAGACTGTGAAGATGGTAAAACTATTTCTCACTGTCACACGGCTAAACAATTGTTCTGGAATTGCCTTCTTTTAGATTTCATTATATGACAGAAATAAAGAACTACCATGTTTAAACCATGAGGGTTTGTTATAGTATCAAAAGTTAGATAGTCAAAAATGATTCCAAGTAACACTAGCTATAATATCTCTTCAGCCTCTTCATTTGTTAAAACTTATTTTCTGACTCACAGATTTCTTCCTCCCCCATTTCCCCTATGTCTTTGGTTCTCTTTTACCCTTATCTGGCTCTCCAACCCTAACTCCTTCAGATTAAGTAAAAGCAATACCTAACACACTCCTAAGTTGTAGATCACAGAGAAGGCATTCACAAAGCAAAACAATCTCAAGGTTTCTAAACGTCAGAATTCATTAAAATAAGAAGGAACTTACAACACATATGGTAGTAAGCTGGGATGATAAGGGGGAGGTGGTATTGGCTGTTGGGATCGATATCTACTACGTCCTGTGAGCCTCCGAGGCATAAATGGAGGATAAGGCTGTAGGTGGAAAATGTTAAAAGAATTTAGGATCATTTTATATTTATAAATAATTAATGTGTCAATAAAGCCTCTTGATTTTTAAAAGCCTAGAAAGCTGTTTATTGTTCAAGTGGTACTTAATATTTCTTAAATGTTAATGCAGATGCAACAAGCATCTACATGTAATTTTCCAACTGAAGGCTTTCAAGAATACATTTAAAATTCTAAATTCAGTTATACTGAAACAACTCAGAACAAATAAACTGTCAAAATAATAAGCAAACAATAATTATTATTTATAAATAATAATTGTCAAAATAAATAAATACATAATAAATAAATTTATATGTTTTATAAACATATAAAAACTTACTACTCCAAAGGACACCTCCTGATGCAAAGGATCATGTGTCAGGAACTGCAAAGGAGCTGATGGAGGTAATGTTGGAGGATGCGCTGATGGGGGATAAGTAAAACTTCCTACTTGAAGATGTTCTCCTAGGAGTTCCACTTCATTTTCTATCCTCTGCAGAGGCTGTGGGGGGGGATATATATATATATATATATACATATACACACACACACACATATATATGTGTATATATTTCCAGTATTTAGATCACTTTTGCTTTATTAATAAAAAATTAAGAATCCAAAATGTACCTTTAAGGCCATGCATCTCTTCATATTCACATCAATCCAAAATTCACACAGATGGGCCTAAGCTATAGTAAACTCTTTCTACCTGTAACTTCAGTAACTAAGTCTCTGAAACATGTTACTAAACATTGACATTGTCCATTATGGGATACAGTTTATTAAACTTCCTCTTAAAAGGACAGGGAAATAAATCATATAGTAAGCTAATTACATGAAAGTTAAAATTACTTTTACAGTCATGGCATCCCAACCTACTGAAAAGATATTCAGACACTTAACCTTCTACAGCTGAAATAGAACATAGTGTGTATTTACAAATCAGAAACATGGCTAAATGAGGTATGATGCAGTGGCATTATGCTGTTGTAGACAGATTTGACATTAGACAGAATCCTGAACTATCACCAATCAGTTATGTGAGTTTCAGATAAATAAAGCTGAATCCAGTTTTGTCATTTATAAAATTGACATGTGAATAGCCTACTTCAAAAGTGTATTGCAAGCTGGGAGTGGTGGTGCATGCCTGTAATCCCAGTACTTGGGAGGCTGAGGCAGGAGGATCACTGTGAGTTCAAGGCCAGCCTGAACTGCATAGCGAAACCCTATCTCAAAAAGAACAACAACAAAAAAAGTGTATTGCAAACGGTTCATGAAGTATATAGTGCTATGTGTTTTCTTAAAAAAAAAAAAAAGTTTAGGGCCGGTGAGATGGCTCAGCGGCTTAAGTGCCTGCCCGGCAAGCGCGAGGGCCCGAGTTCGACTCCCGGATCCCACATATGAAAAAGGGGCCGGTGATATCGCTCAGAGGCACGGGCGCCTCCTGGCGCACGAGGTCCTGAGGTCGACCCCCCGGTACCCACAAAAAAAAAAAAAAAAAAAAGTTTAGGGGCCGGTGAGATGGCTCAGTGCCGTCAGCGCCTGCCTGGCAAGCGTGAGGGCCCGAGTTCGACTCCCGGAACCCACATACGAAAAAAGGGCCGGTGATATCTCTCAGCAGCATGGGCACCTGCTGGCACGCTAGGTCCTGAGGTCGACCCCTGGTACCCACAAAAAAAAAAAAAAAAAAAGGTTAGAGGTAATTTACATACTATAAAAGGAGTACAGCTCATTGAGTTGTAGTATATTCAGTGTTATGCAACCATCATCAATTCCAGAATATTTTCATCAACCTATAAAATGAACTCATGCAGGTGGGTGTGGTGGTGTATGCCTATAATCCCAGCACTGAGGAGGCCAAGACAGGAAGATGGTTCTGAATTTGAGGCCAATCTGGGTGACATAATAAGTTCAAGACCAGCCTGGACTACACAGCAAAGCCATGTCTCAAAAAAACAAAATAAATAAATTAAAACAAAAAACCCATGCATATTAGCAGTCACTATCTATTCCTGCCCAAGTCACCTTTCTACTTCTAAGGATTTGCCTTTTCTAAACATTTCATATAAACAGAAGCCATAGATGGCTCTTGTATCTAGCTTCTTTTGCTTAGCATGTTTTCAAGGTTTATCTATTTTGTGGACTGCATCAATACTTCATGCCTTTTATGGTTGAGTATATCCACAGTATAGACACAACATTCTTTGTTCATCCACTCATCAGCTGATGGATGTTTGGACTGTTTTACTTTTTTAGCTACAGGAATAATGCTGCTATAAACTTGTGCACACATTTTTGTGTTGAGGCTTTCGACTTGGCACATCTAATTTTATTTATTTATTTTTATATGTGGGTACCGGGAGTCGAACTCAGGACCTCGCGCTTGCCAGGCAGGCGCTTATGCTGCTGAGCTATATCACTGGCCCGGCACATCTAATTTTACATGTTAGTGTGATTTCTTCCCTAAGTTACAGAATAACAACACTTCATCTGAATATAAGTAATAACTAATTTGGAAGTATATGCATGCTTGGGAGAAACCATAGGGCTGACAATATGACAATACCAGGGAATACAAGTTCTAATTTGACCATACAACTGGATCTTTCAAAGAATCCCAAACTCAGATATGTGTAACAGCTAACTTTTGTTTGAACTCTGAATTTGTAGATACAGGAAGCTAGGAAGAAAACACCTGGCACGATTCCTTCCTGATTTCAAGAAGAGATTTTCTTATAGAAGCGGTTTCAGATGAATCAAACTTCTATCATAATTGCTTCTATAGCTTTCCAAACAGTCAAGTAATGTCACCCTCTTTGGTAACCAGTTGTTATGGTTTGTGTCTAGATGTCCCCACAAAGGCTCATATGGTCATAGGGTTTTTTCGGAGATGGTTGAATCTAGAGTGTGTGATTGATTCGTAGTGTAATGCTGGAATTAAGGGTGCTGGGATTAAGGGTGTGGTTCAGTTCACTGACTGGATTGGCACTACCCTAATCCCAGTAGACTGGATACAATGTAAGGGACAGAAAAAGCGCCCCCCCCCCATTGCTTTTGCTGTCTTCTGCCACCACGAACTGTTGCCCCTCTGCCGCGTGCCATCCTGCATCGGAGCTACTAACTATGGACTGAAACCTCTGCAAACTGTGAGCTAAATAAACCTTTCCCCCTTCAACTTTGGGTGTTGGCTATTTTGTCTCAGCACTGAGAAAAGTAATGAAGACACCAGTACAGCACATAAAGCCCTAGTCAACAATTGTTAGGCTGTGCTATCACAGACGGTCAAGTTCCCTTCACGGAGCTGAAGTCTTCAGCTCTAACGATTTCCATAGACTAATTCTTCTGTTTTCCCTTATTCCCTGATGGTTCAGATGCTGAATCTGCCAGAGACACTTGGACCTTTTTCTTGTGGCCTCGCCTTTTATTTATACAATATTTACCTATACCAGCCCCCAAAATAATGTGCCTTTCAGGGCAGAATTAACTATGTTAATATACTACCTCATTTGTTTTCATTAGAACATAGTGGTAAAGCAGGCCTTAGAACTGAACCTCAGGGGGAGCCAACAACAGGAAAATAACATGACAAGGATAAGTCAATACATATCAGTTTTAACCATCAATGTTAATGGTCTCAATTCACCAACCAAAAGGCACAGACTGGCAAATTGGATCAAGAAGCAAGATCCAACAATATGCTGTATACAAGAAACACATTTAATTCAAAAAGAAATTCATAGACTGAAAGTCAAAGGATGGAAAACAATACTCCATGCAACAGGAACCCAGAAAAAAGCAGGGGTAGCTATTCTTTTTGCAGACAAAGTGAATTTCAAGCCAAGAATGATTCAGAGAGATAAAGAAGGTCACTACATCCTTGTAAAGGGAACAATCCAAGAGGAAGAGATAACAATCATAAATATATATGCAACAAATACCAGTGCACCCAACTATATAAAACAAAATTTTTTTTTTTTTTTTTTGGTACCAGGGGATCGACCTCAGGACCTTGTGTGCCAGCAGGCACCCGTGCCGCTGAGCGATATCACCGGCCCTTTTTTCGTATGTGGGTTCCGGGAGTCAAACTCAGGCCCTCGCACTTGCCAGGCAGGCGTGTATGCTGCTGAGCCATCTCACCGGCCCATAAAACAAATATTAATGGACATGAAAAATCAAATAAGCACTAATACAATTGTATTGGGGGATCTCAATACCCCACTGTCACAAAAAGACAGATCAACTAGACAAAAAAATCAACAATGAAATATTAGAACTGAACCAAACTTTGGAACAAATGGACTTACTAGATGTCTACAGAGTGTTCCACCCCACAACATCAGAATACACATTCTTCTCAGCTGCACATGGGACGTTCTCCAAAATAGACCACATACTAGCTCATAGAACCTGATTAAGTAAATGCAAAGGAATTGAAATTATCCCATGTATATTATCAGACCACAGTGCAATGAAATTGGAAATCAATGGCAAAAGAAACCACAAGAACTTCCTAAACACATGGAAATTAAATGGCACCCTACTGAACAACCAATGGGTCACAGATGAAATTAAAGAAGAAATTAGACAGTTTCTGCAACTGAATGATGACAGTACAACATACCGGAACTTATGGGATACAATGAAAGCAGTCCTAAGAGGGACATTTATAGCATTAAATACCTATATCAGGAAAACAGAGCAAGTACAAATAAACAACCTAATGGTGAACCTCGAACTTCTAGAAAAAGAAGAGCAGGCTAAGCCAAAAGCTCGTACAAGGGAGGAAATTATAAAGATCAGAGCAGAAATTAACATATTGGAGACTAAAGAAAACAATACAGGGGCTGGTGAGATGGCTCAGCGGCATAAGCGCCTGCCTTGCAAGCGCGAGGGCCCGAGTTCAACTCCCGGATCCCACATACGAAAAAGGGGCCAGTGATATCGCTCAGCGGCACGGGTGCCTGTTGGCGCACGAGGTCCTGAGGTCGACCCCCCGGTACCCACAAAAAAAAAAGAAAACAATACAAAGAATCCACGAATCAAAGAGTTGGTTCTTTGAAAGATTAAATAAAATGGACAAACCCTTATCCAACCTTATTAAAAAAAGGAAAGAAAGTACTCAAATTCACGCAATTAAGAATGAAAAGGGTGATATCACAATGGACCCTGCAGAAATCCAGAAGATCATCTACACCTACTTTGAAAACTTGTATTCTAATAAGATGGAAAATACAGAAGAAATAGACGGATTCCTAGATACATATGAATTACCAAAGCTCAACCAGGAAGATATAAAAATCCTAAATAAACCGATAACAATCAATGAAATCGAAGATGTAATTAAAAACCTCCCAACAAACAAAAGCCCAGGCCCTGATGGATTCACTGCCGAATTCTACAAGAAATTTAGAAAAGACCTAACACCACTACTTCTCAAACTCTTTAATGAAATTGAAAGGGAAGCAATACTCCCAAATTCATTCCTGGAAGCAAGCATTACCCTGATACCAAAACCAGAGAAGGACCCAACTAAGAAAGAGAACTATAGACCAATCTCCCTACTGAACACAGATGCAAAAATCCTCAATAAGATACTGGCAAACAGAATGCAGCAAATCATCAAGAAGATTATACACCATGACCAAGTTGGATTCATCCCAGGGATGCAGGGATGGTTCAACATACGTAAATCAATAAATGTAATACACCATATTAACAGAACCAAGGACAAAAATCATATGATCATCTCAATCGATGCAGAAAAAGCTTTTGACAAAGTCCAGCACCCATTCATGATAAAAACCCTACAGAAAATAGGAATAGATGGTCTTTATCTCAATCTGATAAAAGCTACCTATGACAAACCAACAGCCAATATCATACTAAATGGGCAAAAACTGAAAGCCTTCTCTCTAAAATCAGGAACAACACAAGGATGTCCACTGTCCCCACTCTTATTCAATACAGTCCTGGAAACTTTAGCCAGAGCAATTAGACAAGAGAAAGAAATAAAAGGAATAATGATGGGAAAGGAAGAAGTTAAATTATTATTTGCAGATGACGTGATACTCTACATAGAAGACCCCAAAAACTCCACTAAAAAAATGCTAGATTAAATAGGCAAAATCAGTAGTGCAGCTGGATGCAAAGTCAACACTCAAAAATCAATAGCCTTCCTGTACACAAATAACAAACTCACTGAGAGAGAAATTAGGGAAACAACACCTTTCACAATAACATCCAAAGAAATGAAATACCTAGGAATCAATCTCACAAAGGAGATAAAAGACCTCTACACTGAAAACTACAGTACTCTGAAAAAGGAGATTGAAGAGGATATCAGAAAATGGAACGATACCCCTTGCTCTTGGGTCAGAAGAACCAACGTAGTGAAAATGGCCATACTTCCAAAATTGTTAGACAGATTTAATGCAATTCTGATCAAAATCCCAACAACATATCTCACAGAATTAGAGAAAACAATCCTAAAATTCATTTAGAACCAGAAGAGACCCAGAATAGCAAAGACAATTTTGGGCAACAAAAGCAAGGCAGGGGGCATCACAATCCCCGATTTGAAATTATACTATAAAGCTACTGTGATAAAAACCATGTGGTATTGCCAAAAAAACAGATCTGAAGATCAATGGAACAGATTAGAAGATGCAGAAACAACTCCAGACATACTAAGCCACCTTATCTTTGACAAAGGTGCCAAACACATTCACTGGAAGAAAGATAGCCTCTTAAATAAATGGTGCTGGAAAAATTGGCTCTACACATGCCAAAGATTAAAATTAGACCCATATCTTTCACCATACACTAAACTAAACTCAAAATGGATCAAAGATCTAAATATTAAAACACAAACATTAAATCTGCTGGAAAATAGAATAGGTAAAACTCTTGAAGACACTGGTGTAGGCAAAGACTTTATGAATAAAACCCCAACGGCACAGGAATTATCACAAAGAATCAACAACTGGGATCTCATCTTATTAAAAAGCTTTTGCACAGCAAGAGAAACCACCAACAGAGTGAAGAGACAACCCACAATGTGGGAAAAACTGTTTGCCAGCTGTTCCTCAGACAAAGGATTACTATTGAGAACATTCAAAGAACGCCAAAAAAACAGACCTCCCAAATTTAAAGACCCAATCCAAAAATGGGCATCTGAGATGAATAAACAATTCTCAGATGAAGAAATACAAATGGCAAATAAATATATGAAAAAATGTTCAACATCACTAGTCATTTCAGAGATGCAAATTAAAACAACACTGAGATTCCATCTCACCCCAGAAAGAATGGCTATTATCAAGAAATCAACTAGTAACAAATGCTGGAAGGGCTGTGGGGAAAAACGAACCCTTCTCCACTGTTGGTGGGAGTGTCGAATGGTGCAGCCACTGTGGAAATCAGTGTGGAGATTCCTCAGAAAACTAGGATTGGAGGTCCCATTTGACCCAGCTATTCCCCTTCTGGGTATCTTCCCAGAAGAATTAAAAACATCGTACCACAGCGATATGTGTGCACCCATGTTTATAGCAACACAATTCGTAATAGCTAGATTGTGGAAACAACCCAAATGCCCATTAACCAAGGAACAGATAAAAAAGATGTGGTATTTTTATACAATGGAGTACTACTCAGCCATAAAGATAGATAAACTGGAAACTTTTATAGGTAAATGGAAGCAACTTGAGAAAATACTCACAAGCAAAATAAACCAGACACACATTTGTAAACATCATATTGTCTCCCCAGCATGAAAATGCAATTTCACTGTGACTATTCCATTCCTTAGTCTTCTATTTTTACCTAGCTTTTACATGGCTTAATCTTATACTGAGTAATGTTTCTCTCCAAAAGGTATTTGTACATTTTCTAATGCTTGAGTTTGTTAATACATGAGCATGTTTACTTGTCTTTAAAAAAAAAAAAAACAAACTGAACCTCAGAAGGATTAATTTACATGCCTAAATGAACAAAAAACATTCTAGTACTAAATATTAACAATTTTATAATACTTTCATTTTCCAATTTAGACATACATAAAAGGGAAAAAATAGTACAACTGCTTAAGAATTTTCTTCAAATGTACTTTGTAAAGGATTGCAGATAAGAAAAATACCACAGGGCCAGTGAGATAGCTCAGCGGCATAAGCGCCTGCCTGGCAAGCGCGAGGTCCTGAGTTCGACTCCCGGAACCCACATACGAAAAAAGGGCCAGTGATATCACTCAGTGGCACCGGCGCGTGCTGGCGCGCGAGGTCGTGAGTTCAACCCCTGGTACCCACAAAAAAAAAAAAAAAAAAAGAAAAATACCACAAATTCAAATTAGACAAGTGACATTAAGATAACTAGAAAAAAAATTAAGGAACTAAGTAAATTCAAGCTAACATGTTCATAACAGGGTCATAATTCATGGCGCTATAATCTGTATGTCTTGCTGCCGGGAGGCTTGAACCACCAGTGGTACATGCATGACTATCCCATATGGCGGGTTTTAATTAATTTTATTAATAAAAAGGCCAATAGAAGTGATTAGATCAGTTTGTACCACAAGTGGTATAAGCCTCCTGATGGGACAGCCAAGCAAGTATCACCGATGGTTCAAACGGGCGGAAATGTGTTAAACATGTTTATATTAATTTATATGTCTGGAGATTATTTAATTCTTTTAAAAACCACAGGAACACCTAAGTTATATGGTATTTAAATGGCAATAACTTACATTTACTAAACTGCCTGGTCTAAACATTCTGGGAAAATTAAAAGACATGAGAAAGAGATACTTACTGATCGTGATTGCTGTGTTTGGAAAGGAACAAACTGGCCTGGTGGCGGCAAATGAGGAGGATGATGGGGAGAAAGATGAGGAGGATGTATAAGAAATGGGTCACTAGAAATAAGGGGTGGGAATGCAGCATATGGTACTGGTAAGTGCTGAACTGAACATGCCTGAAGCATCTGTAAAAAGAAATCATTGTTTTTGGTTAAAAATATCAGAATACATATATTTAAAAAATACAATTACAAAAATACAAGATTAAAATCACTGCCATACTTTCCCTTTAAGCAACTTACATTCATAAAATACTACTATATTTTTGCATCTATTAGTAAGTGCTGGTAACTAGTTTAATGAACTTGATATAGTTCTTCCAAATCAGTCAAAACATCTTTTAGTCTTTTTAAAACGTGTGTGTGTGTGTGTGTGTGTGTGTGTGTGTGTGCACGTGTGCATATAGAAAAGTACATAGAGAGGGAACTTCTTCTAGTTGGTTGAAGATATAGTAGTTACTACTGCTTATTCTAAGAAATTCTGCTTTTCAATCTTAGAAATTTTTTTCCCCCAGGATTTTTTAAAAAATAAGAGCACAATTCATAATTAATTATGGTCTCTTACTACTTTAAGTTGGCAAATTTAGCACTATGGATGTTACTGAGAAACCTAGCTTGGGTACTCTTGTTAAATCATTACTGATGTGTTATGTTTGCTCTAATTTCACATCCAGACCAGGGTATTAGCATTATATTTAGATTTTTGCCAAAAGTTTTTCTTTGAACACCTTTAGTTAAATCACTTAGATCCTCCAGATTTCAGCACCTTCATTTGTGACAATAAGGAGGCTGAAATGTGGGTTGGCAGATAAAATAAAACACAAACTTCAGAGGCAAAAAGAAATGAATGTGAATCTGCTCTTCCCATACTGTCTCTCTGACATTAGCAAGTCATTTAACTTTTCAGACAGCACCTAAAAATGGGGATATCATTTTCATCACAGTCTTCCTATAGTGAGGAACAACACGAGGTCCTCCAAGTCCCATTAAAAATCCAGTAAGCGGTGAGACCATTAACTACTGAACACTACAGTTGGGTTTGTATGCCAACCTTCATCTGGCTTTAATTATAAAGTGTTGATACAGGAATAAACATATTTTGACATCACACATCCAAATATACATAAATTAATGTAAAAATATCACATTTTAAAGCTAATTTTATTAAATGGCCATTCAAATTATGCTAAATTCTGTTGCAACAAAATTCACCTTTTTACTTGAAGTAAAGCTACAAAAATAGTCTCTTATTGATTATATAAGGCACTTAAGCCATTCTGAAGAGGGATTTTTTTGAGTTATAAATTACAAAACCAAAGTCAAGTTGATGTCCTTAACAGTAAGATCTAATGAGAACAAAAGCACAGACTTACTGGAGGAGGCACACTACAGACAGGGAGGTGTTGTCCACTGAAAACCACAGAGCACCCTGGGACCTGTTGTGTACTGCAAGCAGGGATGTGCTGGCCTGTGCAGAGTGGAATCCCGTGTGGTGCCACTGTTGTTACTGTATAGGAAACAGGGACTGTTCCTTGATGGAGCTATCAGGAAAGAAAATTGTAATTTCAGTTGTTTGGATACAATGTTAACTATTAAAAATTAACATCTGGGCACTTACTGATACAACCCTCAGCTGCATAGACTTTTACAATGTACTTCCTCCAGTATTTTTCTGAGACAGGGCCTGGCTATACAGTTCAGGCTGGTCTTGAACTATGTAGCCCAGACTGGCGTTGAACTCATGATGATCCTCCTGCTTCAGCCTCCTGGACTGCTGGGATTATAGGCAGGTGCCACCATGCTTGGCTTCCTCCAGTATTTTTAACCAGAATATTCATTGTTAGTGTACAGGAAAGATGAGTATTTCTAGAGCATATAGATCTTGGCAGAACTGGCTAAACACTTCTCTTAGACTTGAAAAGTCCAAGAGAATAATCTACAAATATTTAACACTTACGGCCTGCTTTTCTGTAGTGCAGAAAACATCTAAAAAATGATTTTTATAAAAATGAAAGCTCGTATATTTGAATACCTACTAACATTCTATAAAAAATTTTTTTTGTTGAACAGCAACTAGTGAAATAATGGAAAGTGGTACTAAAAAAAATTAAATTTGGACTAAGGATACATAGCTCATTGGTAGAGGGCTTGTCTAGCATGTGCAGGCCCTAAGTTCAATACCCACCATCACCAAAACACATATACTGAATTATCACTGTCCCTTGTAGCCAATCTTTCTCTCATCCTCCCTCCTCTGAGACAGTATTAATAAAATCTTTCTACCTCTTTCTCTGTGAGCATATATAGATGAACATATATAGACATGATAACTGCATTTTTGTTTTCTTAACAGAAAGGAGATATTACCATACAACTTTTCTTTTTCACTTATTATTTTACTGTAGATGTGTCTTCAACTGTTGTTGCTATACAGGAAATAGCGACTGTTCTTATACAGTTCCTTTTGATACTAGCCAGGCATTTCAAGTCTGCTTCCTTAACAAAGTCCTGTCATAGTACAGACATTCGAGTTTTCACTCTTGTAAATACAAATACAACCATAAAAGTTTTATAATATTAGTAATTTTGTCTGAAAGACATTACTAGGTAAAGGGGTGAATGCATTTTATGCTTTTAAAAATAATGCCAAAGCACCCAGGAAGCTAAGGCAGGAAGATTGCTAGGAGTGACGCCAGCCTGGGCTATACAGTGAGTTCAAGGCCACCCTGAAATACATAGCAAGACCATGTCTCTCTCAATCAGTCAGTAAGTCAATCAATTAATCAAGAAAGATAATGCCAAATCACCTGCAAAAGGCTGGAGTAAGTCACACTCCCATGAGGGCACAATTTCCCAGTCTCCCTCTACTCAAAGATGACTTGATTACAAGCATGCTTACACATCTGAAGAGTGAAAAAACAGTATCGTCATGCTTGCTTTAATTTGCATTCTGTTAGGTTGAGTATCTTTCAACAGTTTGTTAGCGATTTAGATTTTATTTTCTGTAAATATATCCTTTGCTTATGACCCATTTTCTACTTTGTCAATCAGTTGTAGTTGTTTTTTGAAGATAGGAATCTATTGCTTGTCATATGTAACAAAAATATTTTCTCTGCCTGTTTTATTTTTTGATTAAACCCTTTACTTAATGGTATATTTTTGTCTTTTATATTGTAATCTTAAAAATGTAGTTAAGAGGGCCGGTGAGACGGCTCAGCGGCTTAAGCGCCTGCCTTGCAAGCGCGAAGGCCCGAGTTCGACTCCCGGAACCCACATACGAAAAAGGGGCCGGTGATATCGCTCAGCGGCACGGGTGCCTGTTGGCGCGTGAGGTCCTGAGGTCGTCCCCCCGGTACCCACAAAAAAAAAAAAAAAAAAAAATGTAGTTAAGAGTATAGCTTCTAGGTGAGGTTACACAAATACTGAACTGTATTAAACTTTATATTATTTCACAGAGAATTCAAAAGATTATGTCACTATAATCCTGCTCCCTTCAAGAATAAATTAGGTTTTCTTTTTTTTTTTTTTTGCTGTATTTGCAATGGTGGACCTTGAACCCAGGGCCTCCCATCCCCTAGGCATGTACTCTACCATAGAGCTATGCCCCCAAACCAGATACATAATTCTTTATTAAACTGTATCCCTCAGAGTTCTTTTATAAATTTGTAAGTTGTATTACATTGGTAATAGGTTATTTTCCTCTATTTGCATATCAAATCAGTGTTAATATTAAGATATTAATTTTTATTGATTAATCTGGAACCTAGTAACCTTATCAACTATTTTTTACAACTAGAATCTTGGGCTGGCGTGTAGCTCAGTAGAGCATTTGCCTAGAGTGCACAAGGCTCTACGTTTGATCCCCAGCACTGCACGAACACACAACCCAACGAACTAGATATCTTTCTTTCCTAGGTATACATTTATTATCTGCTAAGACTTAACTTCATTATTTATTTTCTTGGCCTTTTTATTAGAAAGACAGAACCTTCAAAAATAATGCTCATAGGCATCTCTCCTATATATGACTTTAAATGTATACTGAATTTTACCAATATAAGTTAACTACTGATGTCTCATAAAGTCTTTGTCATAAGTATTGTATTTTACCGAATCTAAAATGCCATCAATTGCATGACCATTTTTTACGTACTAAGAATGTTCTCAATTAAGTAAACACAATGCTTTGTCACTCAGAAAAAAAAATTTTTTTCCCCCCCTAACAGGGTCTCACTAAGTGACCCAGGCCGGGCTTGAACTTGAGATCCTACTGCTTCAGCCTCCCAGACTGCCAGGATTACAGGTATGCATCACCATGCCTGACTCATTTATAAATTTATTAAAGGCATTTTAATTAAGATCATATAATACTTGAGCATTCATAAGCAGGAAACTAAGTAAAATAAAGTGGTTAGTCCCAATACTTGTTCACTTTCAAAGTGATGAAGCATTTCTTAAAACAATCCATAAATGAAATTAAGTGAGGTTTGTAATTACAGAGAGTTAGTCTACTCTGGCTTCTGTTTGGAGAACGATGTTAACTCACTTCCCCTTCAAATACAATTACCTAGTCTCTATGGACTAACTACAAGAAGTCTGATGCTGGGAAATACACAAGGAATGACAACTGTGTTACAACTGCTGCTTGGCTAAGACCAAGATTAAAATGCTATTAACTGTGAGAAGCACTCCAACCTCAGAGATATGAAAATAGTACATTTTGTAATTAATGAAATATAGTAGTCTTTTTTTTTTTAATCTTTTTATCTTTTTTGGGGGGGGGTACCGGGGGTCAAACTCAGGACCTTGCACGCCAGCAGGCACCTGTGCCGCTGAGCGATATCACCGGCCCTTTTTTTGTATGTGGTACCAGAAGTCGAACTCAGGACCTCACGCCTGCCAGGCAGGTGCTTATGCCGCTGAGCTATCTCACCGGCCCTAATCTTTTTATCTTCAGACAGGATCTTGTTAAGTTAGTTGCCCAGGTTGGCCTTAAACTTGTGGTTCTCCTGTACCTTCACGTAACTATCATTTAGGTCAATAAGTAGAACACTGCCAAGATCCCCAAGGAGTTTGACAAGGGTTCCCTCCCTGGTGAAAGTGATTTCACAGCCACCCTCTAATCACCCTCACCAAAAGAACCACTATTCTGATCCTTGTGGCAATCTTTCTGTTTTTCTTTTGGCTGTACCATATGGGTAAGAATTCCGACCTAGTCTTCCGCTGGTTAAATGTTTTTTTCACTGTCTTCATGGTGCATGCCTATAATCCCAGCTGCTCGGGAAACAGAAGCAGGTGATCACAAGTTTGAGGCCAGCCTGGGAAATTTAGCAAAACCTTGTCTCTAAAAACAAAGCATAACAAAACTCCAAAAAACTGGGGGTGAAGCACAGTGTCAGTAGAAAAGCATCTGCCTAGCACGTGCAAGGTCCTTGGTTCAATCCCCAGTACTACCCTCCCCATAAAAAAAGAAATGGCCCTTGAGTTTTCCAAAGCAATTATATCATGCTTCACTCCATTGGCAATAAAATGTTGTCTTTTTAAGACTCTACCTCCCATGTTGATCTAAAATGGTATCACCACTTGATCTTAGCCAAAAGGCCAAGAAGCGATTAAAAAAGTATCTCATGATTTTAGTGCACATTTTCCTAATGACCACCTTTTTAATATGCTCAGTTGCCTTTTGTATATTTTATTTGTGAAGTAACTGTTAAAACTGGATTTTTTTTTTGTTAATAAAAAGTATAAGAGATCTTTATGTTCTAGATCTTTTTCCAACATGAATGAATACTTCCCTCCAGGAAGTGGCTTTTCTCTCTCTCTCTTTTTTTGTGCTACTGAGAATTGAACCCAGGGCCTTCCCACTGAGGTACATTCCTAGCCATTTTTTGTTTGTTTTTAAATTTTTGAGACAGGGTCACTAAGTTGCCCAGGCTGGGCTCTAATTTGGGATCCTCCTGCCTCAGTCTCTCAGCGTGTTGGGAATTGGACCTAGATCTTCAGCAGTGAGCTATATCCCCAGCCCTTTCAATTATTTATTTTATAACAGGGTCTCACTAAGTTGCCTAAACAGGGCTCAAACTTCACATCCTCCTGCCTCAGCCTCCCTGTTGGGATTACAGGTATGCTCCAACACACTAAGCTCTTTTTTTTTTTTAACTTTTTAAATACTGTTTTTTGGTTAGCAGAAGTTTTAAATTTTTATGAAATCTAGAAAGTTAGTATTTTATGAAGTGGCTAATGCTTCAGAAATCCTAATTTGAAAATCTTTGCCTATACCTCATAAAGATTTAATCTTTCTTCAATAGTTTTTATCTTTCACATTTAGGTCTAGAATCCAACTTGAATTAATTTATAAATGATAAGAAACATGAGCCAAGGTTCGAACTCATCAAAATGAATACCCAGTTGTTCTTTCATCATTATTAACACAGAACTTTCTCCTCCTTGAATTCCTTGGGATCCTTTGTCAAAAATTAAGTGATCAATAAATGCTTACTTCTGACAAAGACCACAATTTATTTTAATTAAGTATAATTTATCACTAGTTCTTCCCCAGCACCACAAAAACAAAATAAATAAATAAATAAATAAATATCACTAGTTCTCTGTATGGTGTTTTCCCTCTTAAGATTAAGTCTTCCCTACTGAATGCCATAAAACTAGAGTTTTGCCTTTCACACTTAAGTCTTCAATCTACCTGAGCTTGACTTTCTGTGAAGGATATGAAGTAAAGGGTCTAGTTTCATGGTTTTCTTTTTGGATACCCAACTGCCCCACCATCATTTATTAAAAATCCTGTTCTCTATCAACTCATTCACTATCATGTATCAAATACAAAGTATTCATAAATGTGTTGGTTTTTTTCTGGGCTTTACATTATTTCATTAGCATACATGACTATGGTATAAATGCCTTTATTAAAATAACTTTGATGGATGGGGCCGGTGAGATGGCTCAGCGGTGTAAGCGCCTGCCTGGCAAGCGCGAGGGCCCGAGTTCGACTCCCGGAACCCACATACGAAAAAGGGGCCGGTGATATCGCTCAGCGGCACGGGTGCCTGTTGGCACACGAGGTCCTGAGGTCGACCCCCCGGTACCCACAAAAAAAAAAAAAAAACTTTGATGGAGCCAGATGTGGTGGCTCTTGCCTATACTCCCAGCACTTGGGAGGCTGAGGCAGGAGGATCACAGAAGTTCAAGGCCAGTCTGGGATATATAACAAGACACTGTCTCAAAAAATAACAACAAAACCAAAAACAAACACACACACCATAATGTCTTAAAAACTGGAAACACTACTCTGTCCACTGTGTATCTTCCTTCAGGATTACACGACAGCGGCTAATTAAGTCTAGTAAATAGTCCAAGAATGTGAATCTCTAGCAAATGTTTTAAGTGTTGTTGCTGCTAGCCAGCTGATTCAGATCATAGTCTGAAAACCATTTGTTCTAGAGGCTAGACTCTTACTCTAGGTGTCAATTGGTAATTATTTCTTGAAGCTCAGAAAGTGAATTATTTTAGGTTTGTGGGCCACCCGGTTCCCGATACATACCCACAGACAGAAAGAAATAAGGGTGAGGTATTGCATTCCAATAACTTCATAAGAACAACTAGCAGTGGTTTGCTTTCTCCTTTCTCTATTAAAGATTTATTGATTATATCAATTCTATATATTCTATGTATCAATTCTAAGAACTGATGGCTTTTGCAAAATTGGATCTTCCACGTCAAATATTTATCATTTAAATAGTTTAAATTTCTTCAACAGTGTTTTATAGTCTTCTACAAATAGGTCTTAAACCACTTGTGTTAGACTGATTCTTGCCGA
Source organism: Erethizon dorsatum (assembly GCA_028451465.1). Lineage (NCBI taxonomy): Eukaryota > Metazoa > Chordata > Mammalia > Rodentia > Erethizontidae > Erethizon > Erethizon dorsatum. The sequence goes on along the minus strand of CM051822.1, from coordinate 38,128,653 downwards.
GCATGGTGGTGCATGCTTGTAATCCAGTACTTGCGAGGCTAAGGCAGAAAGATCGCAGTGAATTTGAGGCCAGCCTGAACTATAAATAGTGAGACCCTGTGTCAAAAAAAAAAAAAAGACTGATTCTTAATTTCCTTCGCATTAATTTTTCGGTGGTCCTTTTTTCTTTCAGTTTTTTAATGTGCAGAATGTAAATCTCAATTCTAAAAAGGAAGAAGGCAATTTCACATAAAATTTCATGTAAAAATCTACAACAAAGAATCAATCTCAATAAACTGCCACTGCCATCATTGTACCTGATCATGTATATCAACCATTACTGCATTCTGCTGGGGTGGATGAGCAGCAGGATGTAATAGACGGGGAGATACATTCGGAGGGTGGAAGGCTCGAGGTTCCTCTATTGCTTGCTGCTGTGCATAAGGGAGATGATGATAGTTTTCATCTTGACTAACAGAATTATGTCGAGACAGACGATCCCTTCTTCCTCTCTGGCGCCTGACAGGAGGACTGTAATACAATAAATGTCAAAAAGAAGGTCACTGCTATGTTTTTGTTATGATCCATCATGATTCTGTATTATCTCTTTGCTACTTATCTATAGTATAATGTTAAGTTTAGCTTAAATTACTGCATCAGCTCTAAAAATTTACAAATTTTAAATACAAGTTTCACCAGTAATTTTTAACGTGAATAATCTGAGTTTATATATTCCATTTTAAGGTGTGTATTTAACATCTGATAAAGACTTAATATTGATGTGGTATATATCATTGTTTAATAAGTAACTTTTTTCTTCTTATACATAGAACAGCCCTTTAAAATATTTGTATAAAGAAACGTTTACATGTGCCTATGTATGAGTTAGTATAGGTAGATGCATTATTTTTGTTTTGCTGTCTCAGCGATACTGGATACAGTGATTCCCTATGAACAGTGAGCACAGACAACACCTGATTTTGGCTTCTAAATACTATTCTGCAATAAAGGAACCAGGCTCTTTATAGAATTGGTTAATTTCAGGGCTGGAATAGGGAAAATTGCAAGATGAGCCTGGAGCAGACTATGGTGCTGGGTATTAAGGAAGTGATCAAAAATGGGGATATAGTGAAAGATGAAAGAGCAGGGGAGGCAAACTGAAAGTGTTCTTAGTACAGTTAGAATTAAAAGAGCTGAGTGAATCACTTCCTTCCCTTCATTCAACTGTGTCACACCACCCTCATGATTATCTGTGCTAGTACAGTTAGAAACAAGGAAATTATGTGAGCCACTCCCTTCAACCATGAACACACCATCACCCCAATGATTATCCAGGATTAAACTTAGAAGGTCATGATGCCAGGGACCACAGATTACTGACATCAGTGAGACAGTGGGAGGCACCTTGGATCAGTAGTGTCTGACCCTATAAATACCGGAAGCCTGAGTAATTGAGCCCTTTTTTCCTCCTGCTTTGCCCTTCTACCTGTTCCTGATGCCACTGTCCTGCAATCTTTAATAAACATAGCTATTTATTACATACTACAAGGTATATGCTTGAGAAGTCTTTCCTTGTACACAAGAACCTGGACTATTTTTGACCAACTCAACTGTCATATTCCCATTGAAAGAATTCAAACAATTACTCAAAAATAAACTCAGTAACTCTCAAAACTAATCACAAAATGTGAAAATATGTGCACCTTAAAATCAAAATGGATTATACACACTCAGATTATGCACATCCCTTAAAAAAACAAACCTGAGGGCCAGGGAGATAGCTCAGCGGCACAGTGCCTGCCTGGCAAGCACAAAGTCCTGAGTTTGATTCCCAGTACCAAACAAACAAACAAACAAACAAACAAACAAAAAACCCAAAACTGAGCTAGGCATGGTGGCCCAGGCAGCCTCAGTAACTGGGAGGCTGAAGGAGGATCACAAGTTCAGGCCAGGGTGGGCAACTTATCGAGATCCTGTCTCAAATAAAAAAGGGCTGCAGATGTAGCTCAGCATGAAGGCCCTGGTTTCAATCCTCAGTACCACAAGAGGCAAGCAAATACCAAAAAACAACTTGTCAACAAACCTGAAAAGCCTCCTTTAATACTGTTTTTTCCTCAAGATTGTTGCCACTTGCTGTTACTTCTCTACTCAAAAATAATTTCAATAGCTTTCAAACTAATCACAAAATAAGATCAAGTCTTTGTGCTGATATCTAAATTGCTTCATAAGGATTTTTTTTTTTTGTGGGTACCGGGGGGTCGACCTCAGGACCTCGCGCGCCATCAGGCACCCATGCCGCTGAGCGATATCACCGGCCCCTTTTTCGTATGTGGGTTCCGGGAGTCGAACTCGGGCCTCGCGCTTGCCGGGCAGGCGCTTAAGCCGCTGAGCCATCTCACCGGCCGCTTCATAAGGATTTTGATCCTTATCTTTCCTGCATTGCCTCATTAAATCTGTTGCATACATTTGAGAGCAGAACATTTAAGAAGCATAATTATTGAACCAGGTGTGCAAGTGCACACCTGTGATCCCAGCACTCTGGGAGGATGGGGTAGGAAGATTGTAAATTTAAGTCTAGCCTGGACATTTCGGCAAGAGCTTGTCTCAAAATAAAACTTTAGGGGCCGGTGAGATGGCTCAGCGGCTTAAGCACCTGCCCGGCAAGCGCGAGGGCCCGGGTTCAACTCCCGGATCCCACATACGAAAAAGGGGCCGGTGATATCGCTCAGCGGCACGGGCGCCTGCTGGCGTGCGAGGTCCTGAGGTCGACGCCCCGGTGCCCACAAAAAAAATAAATAAATAAATAAAACTTTAGAAAAAAGGGAGTTGGGGCTGAAAATGTAGTCAGTGTGAAGGTCCTGGGTTTAATCACAAGTACCACAAAAGGGAAAGGGGAAAAAAAAAAAGAGCAAAATTATTAGAAAATCTGAAATAAGTAGTAGATAAAAGAGCAAATTTCACCTGAAATTATTTCTTTCTAACAGTAATAGATGCATACTTTATTATTTTGTCTTGGATCTGACACTTGCAAACAACAGAAAGCTGGTCCTTCTGGCCTCACATTTTTGTCTTTTGTTGGACTAAGTTTTCCAGCTGTATCATCTATTTAAATGTGTGGAGATTATATATTCTGTTCTAGTGATTAGTCTTAATTTTCAAACAACACATCCATTTTTCTAAGACTATCTAATCAGCAATCCTGTACAACAGAGAATATAGACTTTTACTTTTCTCTGTTTATCCCCACCTCATGTTCAGACCTTCTCTGTATTTGTTCACAACAGACCCTTACACTCAGATTCAGCAGTACATCTTTTTTGTTTTCTCTGCTAACTAACGGTCTTGAACTGCACTTCCTACATTTATTATTCTGCTCTGTGGAGTATAATATTTAATAATACCTGCAGGGAGTATCTGAGTATCTGCATGTTTAGAAACACTTCATATTTTGATATACTTGAATTCAAAGTTAAAAAAAAAAAAGCTCTCTCATAACTTTGATGATTTAGTCCACTGTCTTCTTATGGGTAATGCTATTAACAAGAATCTTACAGTCAACTTGGTTCTCATTTCTTTATTTTTCACCTCCGGATGTTTGTGATTTTTTTTTTTTTTAAATCATTGGTGTATGTTCTGAAATTTCACCAAGATCCTGCTTAACACTCAAATCTTCCCCTAATTCTGAAAATAATGATTGTATATTATTGGTTTAAAAGATTTCCCCAAGTATTACCTCTTTCTGGGAATATTGCTTGACTTTTGTAACTGATAGCTGTCTCCATATTTAAATTTACTTTATCTTAGCTGGGAGTGGTGGTGCATGACTTTAATACCAGTCCTTGGGAGGGTGAGGCAGGAGGATCATTTTGAGTTGGAGGCCAGCCTGGGCTCCATAGTGAGCTCAAGCCCAACATGAACTACACAGTACAAGATTCTGTCTCAAAAATCATATATACATACATACATACAAAACAAACTAACACACTTTCCATTTGTCCATTTACACTACATTCTGGGAAAATTTCACTTTTCCTGCTCATGTACTCTGTTTTTAAAGTTATCAGTTAGCCAGGCATGGTGGCACACACCTATAATCCCAGCATTTGGGAGGCTAAGGCAGGAGGATTGCTGTAAATTCCAGGCCAGCCTGAACTACATGGCAAGACCCTGTCAAGACAGACAGACAGACAGACAGACAGACAGACAGACAGAAAGATAGAAAAAAAGAAAGACAGAAAGAAAGACAGACAGACAGAAAGACAGAAAGAAAGAATGAAAGAAAGACAGAAGACAGAGAAAGAGAGAGAGAGAGAGAAAGAGACAAAGAGACAAAGAAAGAAAGAAAGAAAAGAAAAAAGAGGAAGAAGAGAAGAGAAGAGGCATAAATTAGTTACCTGTTGAGATTTCTGGTTCATTTTTATGGATGAAACATATGCTTGCATTTCTCTCACATTATACTGTACTTATTCTGGTTTCGTGTTTACCCTTGTATTTGAAATCTTATTAGATTATCTTTAAAAAATTGCATCTGCTTGTAGCCAGGCATGATGGCACATACCTGTAATTACAGTATTATGGGAGGCTGAGCCAGGAGGAGCACAAGTTGGAGTCCAACTTCGGTAACTTAGGGAGGACAGGTATAAACAGACAGACACGTGCTGGGGATGTAGCTCAGTCCAAAGGCCCTAGATTCAACCCCCAGTGCAGCAAGCAAACAGTAAATAAATAAATAAATGGATAAATACCTACTCCTTTGTGTCACCATGAATGAAAAGCATGATGCTTCTCACCAATTCAAGAATTATATTTAGTTACTATTGTGATCTGGAAACATTTCTAACACTTTCTTGTGAGGCAGGGCATTTCCTACGATCTAGCAATTCTTTTTTTTTTTTTTTTGTGGGTACCGGGGGTCGACCTTAGGACCTCGTGCGCCAGCAGGCACCCGTGCCACTGAGCGATATCACCGGCCCTTTTTTTTGTATGTGGGTTCTGGGAGTCAAACTCGGGCCCTTGCGCTTGCTAGGCAGGCGTGTACGCCGCTGAGCCATCTCACCGGCCCTGATCTAGCAATTCTACTCCTAAGCGTATGTCATGGTGCAATTTTTGCATACCTACTTGAGGAGATTTGTATATAGTGTTACAGTTTAAATCTAAAATATCCTCCAAAAGTCTCATGTGTTCAAAAGTGGGGCTTTTGGAAGGTGACTGGATCATGAGGGCTCTTATTTCATCAGTGGATTAAACTGATGTTAAGATCATAATTTGATGACATTTTTGGGAGAAAATGGAAACTGAGAAGAAGGAGGGGCCTACTTGAAGGAAGTGGGTCATGCCTTTGGGGGCTTTATCTTGTCCTTGGCCCCCTCATCTCTGGCTCTTTCCCTGTCTCTTGCTTCCTGGCTGCCACTGAAGTAAGCCCTTCTGTCATGACATTGCTGCCTAACTATAGGCCTAGAAACAAGGGCTTCAGCCCACCATGAACTGAAAAATCTGGAACCATGAGCCAAAATATCTTTCTTCCTTGAAGTTGTTTTTCTCAGGTATTTGATTACGGTGATGAAAAGCTAACACCCATAAAGGTTTATAATAGTACTCTTCATAAATACTAAGAAACTGGTTATAGCTATTAACCAATAGTAGATGGACACATAAATTGACATCATAGTAAAACTAAATGAACTATTGCTACCCACATTAAAAACAATGTTTAATAAACAAAGTCCAAGAAGAATACACTTAAATGAAAATAAGACAAACCCCAAATCCTACTGTTTAAGAATATATTCATAGTTGGCCAGACATGGTGATGCATGCCTGTAATCCCAGCACTCAGGAGGCTGAGGCAGGATGACTGCTGAGTTCGAGGCCAACCTGGGCTACATAAGCAAGTTCAAGGCCAGCTTGCACTACATAGAGAGATCCTGTCTCAAAAAAGCAAAAAACAAACAAATAAAAAACAAGAATATATTCATAGTTATTAAAAAACTATAATGAACAAGCAACAATGACAAGTTCCTGGAGTTTGCAGTCTAGGAAGGAAGAAGCGGAATGGTAACAATGGGGGAAGGGAGAAGACTTTCAAGACAGATGAATGTTCTACCTTAACCTAGGTGTAAGGAACGGGTGTTTCTTAAAATTTTAACTAGTTTTACATGTTCTGAATGTATGACACAGTTTACCATAAAATATGAATAGTCAACAGCAGGTACCCAACATGCAAATTTACATACTACTGTTACCTTCCTCATGCTATTTAATAGCTATAAAATACTTCATATGGTACCCATATATTATTTTACTTAAGTATTTCCACATAATCATAGGTAACATGCAAGTCTCAATGTCATTACAGAATATGGCTCAGACATAGGCTTATTTAATCTCATATGGAATGCAGAATAATGATTTTAAGATCTCTTCTCTACTAATCTGCTCAGGATACCATATAACAAAACACTGTAAGCTGGATGGCTTAAACAGAAGCTTATTATTCTCTCAAGATTCTGGGGTTAAAATCTAAAATCAAGCTGCCACCATGACTGGTGTCTGAAGAACAGTTTCTTTCTGGCTTGCAGACAACCACCTTCTCACTGCATCTCTGCATGGTGGAGACTGAGCTCGCGGACACCTCCTCTTCTGAAGACCCCATCCTAATGTTCTCATTTGACCTTTATTATTTCCTCAGAGGTCACATCCCCAAATACAACGCTGAGGGTTTATGGCTCCACTGTATGGATTTGGGAGATTAACAGTAACACCTTCCTAATCCAAGATTATTACTATTCCTTTGATTACCAACATCCTAGACATGCAAACAGGTATCTCACACTAATGAGACACTATTTCCCTGGAATAAGAAATGTCTGATCTCAGGCAACAACTAAAGAGGAACACACTCAGGAAGAAACATATTCCTCTGAGAGGGCAAGTGCCAAGATCCATTGAGGACAGGCCTGGAAGTTGAAATAAACTTCAGTCATTCTTTCATAAGAGATATACAGATCTTATTTGCTTTACAGGATAAAGAAAGAATAGGAATGGAGTGGAGAAGAGGTATCTCATTTCTAAGATCTCCATATTTCTTTACAGTTATGAACTACAGAATGCATTTTCAGTAATCAGCATTGTAGACTAGTTCACAAAGTCTCAAACCATAAAGCAGTTGAGTTTCAGTAAATCACTTTAGTCTCTTTCAATTTCTTCATTTCTCAATTACAAGTTAAATGAACTATTAAAACCTACTGCAAGAGCCTGAATAAACTAGTGTTTTTTTGTGTGAATATACATGTATGCATGTATTGGTATATTTATGAAATGTCTGTATTTCTAATGTTAAAAAATACAAGTCTACCAATATAAGAAAATTTAAGTAGTACTGTAATCAACTAACCTTCTTCTGTTGCGTGCAGGTGTGTTGCATCGTTCCCCTGAGAAGTGATGTTGGCTTGGTCGAACTGAAGGGGGCTGCCTATTTGATGTCATCTCCCATGGTCGCATTGGTGGTGAGGGAGCTGGTGAGGCTGATGTATAATCAAAGACTGAATGAGAGAGGCGCTGTCTCTTAGGACTTGGACTATCTTCACTCTGCCAATGCAACAAAATACATCAACTGAGTAAGACCTTTTAAGGATTTCACATTACTGCATACCCATAGGTGCTTGTATTTACCCTAAAATTGTGAAGGAGGGTATAACATGCATTAACAATTGAAATTAAAAACCTTTTTAAAAATACTGGGGCTGGTGAGATAGCTCAGCAACATAAACGCCTACCTGGCAAGCGCGAGGTCCTGAGTTCGACTCCCAGTACCCACATACGAAAAAAAAGGGCCGGTGATATCGCTCAGCAGCACGGGCACCTGCTGGTGCACGAGGTCCTGAGTTTGACCCCCGGTACCCCCCCAAAAAAAAAAATACCGGAGCAGGGGCAGATAGGAGGAAGGGAGAGCCACAGTAAATATTATCAAATGAAAAATGAATTGTTTTTGAAAATCATCATAAAATGTCAGGTAATAACATATGAGGTATACAATAGTGCAATAAACTTTTATATAACACTTGACCTTCTCTTTAAAATCCTAATGTAACTAGCCATGAGATGATCAGCTCTACCAATGCTATTGGCCATGATGTGCTGCCCTGCCATAGGTCCAAAAGCAGGGAGACCAACCAACCATGAACTAAAACCTCTGAGGCAAACTAAACCTTCTCTCTTTATCAGAAAAACAAACACAAAATGAATCCTCCTGAGAAATTCCATTATGCTGTCTTACAGTTATCAGTCTTTCAAGGATTAATGGTCAATCAAGAGTTCAGTTTAGAAGGAGGATGTCCTCCTGAGTAGGTCCTCAACTTGATTCTATATCACACTCCCCTCCCACCTTATTCTTATTTAGGCTATTACACATATTCCTTAATGACAGTTACATGGCTAAATTAAGATTTACATAAAACAGATAAATTGTTAACTGATCTAGATCATCAGTCCCTAATTAGAATGTCACTGCATGTTAGGAGTACTGTCAAGTTTTCAAGGGCTTCAGTATGGTCTTACTAGTTATAAAACTGATATGATCATTTAATTGCATTAATAACCCTCCAGCATTCTCCACTCACCTGAATTTCCCAATTGAGTCTCACTGAAACTGTCAAAATGACAGAAAATCTGATAGGAATGTGTTTTCTAGTAGGCCTCTTCTATTTCTAATCTTCTCTTACAAACTCTATTTGGGCATTAGAGTATTTTTGATTGCCAAATAATTTATACCTGCTGTAAACACAAAAATAGTATCGCAACATTAGCAAAAGAACACATATGGAGCTACCTACTGTAATGTTAAATTTATAAGAGATAACCATATAGCCAGGCATGGTAGCTGTAATCCTACTACTTTGGGAAGCTGGGGTAGAAGGATCAAAAGTTCAAGCCCAGCCTGGGTAGTTACTAGAGTTAGAAAGATCTTATCCCAAAATTTTAAAAAGGGGGACGGTGCTAAGCATATAGTTTGACATGAAGGCCCTGGGTTCAATCTCCAGTACAACTACAATCACCAAGGTAGAGAGAGAGGGGGAAGGGAAATAGAATTTCTCTATTCATGCAATTTCACACATGACTAAGTGAGACCCTGTCTCAAAATAGAAAAGATTTAAAAAGGACTGGGGATACAGCTCGCTGTTAAGGCCCTGGGTTCAATCCCCAGTGCTGCAAAGAAGAATGAAGCAAACTCCTAAGTGGTTACATTTGTTCATTCCAAAAACCATGTCCTTTTCCTTCTATATGTAAGAAACACTATAATTTTTATAATTAAAATAGAAAATAGATTCAAAGCCACATATGAAAGCATGCTTTTTATAATTCTATCACCACACTAATCTATGTTCTCTTAATAATACTTAATAATACACTGTTTTTACCCCTTGATTTTAGTAAGAAAACAAGTTCTTATATTCTGGTAATCCCAAAATTTAAGAAAAAGGTACATAACCATTAAAATATAGACATTTTGATTTTTTTAAAAAGCAGAATATAAAGACCTGACAAACTCATACATAAACTATGCATGAGCACCAGAAACAGGCTATCTCATCAACTGATAAAACACATTTGACTAACGCTGACTCTTTAAAGTAAAAAACGTTATTAACCAATCATCATTAGCTTTCACTGGTGACCCACAATGCAGATACTATACTGTAAAGACTGATGCAAGCTACAATATGGAACTTTCAGTTCTAAAAATTCATAACTAGAATGGGGGCAAATAATACAGATTCACATGTTAAAGGTCAAATAAAATGAGAAAGCACACAAGCTATAAAGTTTTATATATTTTCAGTGATGTTTCCCTTGGTGCTGTGATGGTTTCACATGGGTGAAAAAGAAAAGGTTAAGAGGTAAAGGTGGGTAAGCTATTCATTAGTGCTTGAGTAGTCTTTCTTACTCAAAGTTACAGAAAACCAAGATGGATACTTAAAGACAGGAAAACATGAAAAAGTAATCTGCTATATGCAGTGTGGTTTCATCACATCCCTCATGTATTTTAGTACACTGTAAGGAACTCCAAAGAAATCCTAAGTTTCCAGAAAACAGAAGAGAAAACTACAAAGAATAACCTACAAAGAAACAAGATTAGCACCAGACTTTCCATGGAAACAAAGGATACTAAAAATGCTTGGAAGGAAAAATAAAACAATTAAATTTTTATTCTCCAATTAAACTCTTAACCTAGTGTGAGGCAAGAACAAAGACCCTGCCAGATGTACAAGTCTCATAAAAACTTATAATTGATTTTCACAATTCAGAAAACTTTATTCAATTAATTTTATTCATTTATTTAGGTATTTTGAGACAAGATCTCGCTATGTAGTTCAGGCTTGCCTTGAACTCACTATGTAGCCCCGGCTGGTCTTGAACTTGCAGATTCTCCTGCCTCTGCCTCCCGAGTGCTAGGATCAGAGGTACTTTGCTACACTCCACCTTAATTGGTTTTTATATGTATGCTTGCACACTCCTTCCCTCTCCTATTTGAAAGAGATACACATAATCTAATAAAGGTAAAAGTAACCCAAAAGCATAATGAAAATAAATCCCAGGAATGGCAGTACAGCAAGACTGAAGAGCAATAATTCCAAATTAGAAGTCGGAAAAATGACCTAAATAAAGTGGATAAGAACAGTATGACTGGGCCGGTGAGATGGCTCAGCGGCTTAAGCGCCTGTCCGGCAAGCGCGAGGGCCCAAGTTCGACTCCCGGAACCCACATACGAAAAAGGGGCCGGTGATATAGCTCAGCGGCACGGGCGCCTGCTGGCGCGCGAGGTCCTGAGGTCGAACCCCCGGTACCCACAAAAAAAAAAAAAAGAACAGTATGACTGTGAATTTGGATGATTTTAGTACAATTTAAGCGCACAGCTTTTTAGTCATAAAACATGTAAAAGCTGATCACAATCCAGGAAGATCAAAAAGTAAGGCAAACCCGTTTAACCTTCTGAAACGTTCTCTGACTGGAATGGATAGTCTCTGTGGGCCGAACATGCTCCTGGGTTCTGCAATGGATAACATACGGATATTTCTTATGCTATGAAGAATGTTCACTGGTTTTCAATAATTAAACTTAGGGCAAGGCAAGAAAGATCATTGTTGTAGTTACAGGACAGAGCATTAACTACTGTAAACTTTGATATACTGCAAGGAACTCTAAAAACTTATCTTGTGATAAAAATCAAACTCAATGTGAAAATCACTATACAAATATCTAGAAATAATGGCTTAAGTTTAATACACTGAACTCAGAAAACAAAAATCATCATCAAGGACCCAAAAACAAGAAGGAAAACTGAAAACCAGGTTGGTCCTTTTTTTCCCCCCCTTTCTTTTTTTTAGTGGTACTGGGGATTGAAGGGTCTTTGCATTGAGGTACTTCCTTCAGTCAGTCAGTCATATGGTACTAGGGATTGAACCCAGTCTTGCAAAGGCATCTAGCTGGGTTCAAACTTGTGATCCTCCTCTCTCACCCTCCAGAGAATGCTGGATTTATACACATGTACCACCACACCTGGTTCAGATTTATTTTTCAGATGTTCTTAAGAAGAACAAAACATAAGACATCACTTGAAACCCTTGCACAAAGTTGAAACTTCCAAAGTGCTGTTACTTACAATAAAAGGAAGACTCGAAAAAGCCATCCCACTGGTACAGAATCAACAAGAAGTTTGTATGGACTTGTAACGGAGAAGTATTTCTCCCATGACAATTCAAATAGAGGTTCACTCTTCACACCATGTTTGAGTCCGGATTGTCAGTACCTATGCTGTCTGTAACCCTCTAAGCTTAAAAATGAACTCATCCAAGAACTATGTTACCACTAGAACTTTTTTTTTTTTTTTTTGTCTTTTTGAGGCAGGCTTTCACTATGCAGTTCGGGCTGGCCTTGAACTCACTTTGTAGCCCAGGCTGGTCTCAGCAATCCTCTTGCCTCAGCCTCCGAGTGCTGGGATTGCAGGTATGTGCCACCACGCCCGGTTACTAGGACTTTTGATAGTAAACACAAAACTGAATTTGCAGGGATACTCCCATTACCTAGGCCATAGGTTCTTACACTTCTGCGTGACTCAGATAGCAGAATGCTGGCTTTACTCCCTAGTTTCTAACTCAGAAGAAAGTGTGTGAGACTGGGGCCCAAGATTTGGAGTTTCTAATATGATCCCTCCCAGTTGATGCTTGTCTGGGGTCAAACTCTAAGAACCAGTGAATTAAGAGATAAGGAACTCTCTTAGAAAAAATCCTAAGGATAAACTGCCATAAAAGAATGTACGTTTTGAATTCTCAGGAAGAAAATTCTTACCTTTCTCTCCTTGTTGATTCTGTCCCAGCGGGCTGAGTTTTCAAGTTGACAACTTAAATTCCTAAGATACTGATTCCAATCAGGTATAAGTACTTTCTCTACTGGTACAGTATATTGTGTAGGTATTATAGTACAGAACACTAGTACAAATTAGGAATCAAGGGACCAAGGGAAGGATGATATATAGGTTGCACACATAGCATTAAGCCTTAGTGAGTGTAGAGCCATACCTCTATTAATACCAAACCATTTTATAACTAAAACATCAATATTACAAGTGAAAATGACCTACAAGCAGGCATAAGAATGCACTCTATAATTCCAGAAGTATTACAATAAAAGACACACTGCCTGAAAATACTCCCCCCTCTTGGAACACACTTATCACATTTTTCTTGCCATTTTTTTGAAGCAGTTCTGGAAGTCCTCTTTCATGTCTTTATAAGGTGTGATCAAAAATACAGTGAATGCTGCTGCCAAGTGCCATCCATCAGAAAAGCAGGCTCATAAAAAGGTGATAGTGTGTCCTCATCTGTCTTATTCACCCCATCTGGCACTGTGCAACTTCTGGCTCTTCCCCCAAGCCAAAAGGACCATAAAAGGTAAACATTTTGAATTGATTTGGGACAACAAGACAGACATGACAGTGCAACTGAAGGCATTCAAGAAAGATAACTTCTAGGACTGCTTCAGAAAGTGCAGAATGATGGGATAAGAGTGTTCAAATAAAGGTGGAGTATTCTGAGGGGGATTAATGGCAGTCTCTTACCATAATAAAATTAAAAGAATATTCATAATTTTTCAATGAACTTCATACAACTAAGGAAAAGTTAACTGCCCATGTTATAAATGCTATAAATTCTTACTGAATTTTATCCATTTTAAATAAATGTGAAAGCACTTTAAAAACTAATACACTCTAAGCAATTGACTAATAAAGAATAAGCAAGACATTCTTTTTTGTTTTGCAACAGAAAGATGTAAGGATAATGAAGAAAATTTTATATTTGGATCAGACAATACAGTATACAGAATGATCTATATATAATACCTTAATTTCCACAACTGAAGTCTTTATTTTAAATTATATTCAGATATACACAAAAATGTGTCTCTCTTAGTGAAACTAACTAAAAGGCAATTCAGTGAACATATCGTCCTTAAACTACACAATTTATGTAGTTCTGCTTCACGTGGCTTTCATTTTGTTAAGTACAGCTCTGATACTTCTAAGTTCTAAAGATGTCACTATGTATAAGATCCAATCTCAGGCCGGTGAGATGGCTCAGTGGTGTAAGTGCCTGCCTGGCAAGTGCGAGGGCCTGAGTTCGACTCCCGGAACCCACATACGAAAAAGGGGCCGGTGATATCGCTCAGCGACACGGGCACCTGCTGGTGCGCAAGGTCCTGAGGTCAACCCCCTGGTACCCACAAAAAAAAAAAAAAAAGATCCAATCTCTTAAGCAGATAAAACAATACATCCTCTTAGAATGTTATTTTACTTATGTATATGGGGGAGAAAAGAGGCTTTAAATGTTCTGTTTTCAAAAGTTACCATGAGCAACCAGAAGCAAAATCAGAATTTTGCTTTTTGATATGATCCAAGTTTGTGTTTTTACATTAAAGCTCAAAGAAATTAAGTTTTATGTGGAGTGTGTGCTTGGAAAGGAAGTCTAGTGGTATATAATACCGCAATTCCATCACAATGAATAGGATCCAATACTGTGTAAAAATAACTGTCACTATCACTGGCTATCACTACTAGTCCACCAGAACATATAAGCTATAATAAAGTTGCCTCCTATGGGAGAGGGAGGTCTATATGGGTAGTTTTTGACCAGAACAGATTAGTGACGTTAATCTAGATTTTCCCTAATTTCCTTTTTTTTTTTAATGTGGGTACTGGGAGTAGACTTCAGGACCTCGTGCTTGCCAGAAAGTGTTTGTGCCGCTGAGCAATATTACCCCTTTAGCCCCTTTTTTTCCTTTATGTGGGTACCAAGAGTCCAACTCAGGACTTCGCGCTTGCCAGGCAGGCGCTTATGCTGCTGAGCTATCTCACTGGCCCCCCCAATTGTCTTAAAGTTTTTTTTGAGACAGTTTCACTATACAGGCATGCACTACCACACCTGGCTCCCCAATTTTTGATGCTACAATTAATTTCTCTCTCCTCCTCCCTCTCTTTTTCCTTTTCTTTCAGCACTGAGGACTGAATCCAGGGAACCCTGAGCTATAGGCTATAGCCCCAGCCTTTTTATTTTGAGATAGGATCTTGCTAGGCTGCCACACTGAGTTTGAACCTGTGATCCTCCTGCCTCAGCCTCCCAGGCAGCTGGATTAATGGCATGTGGTACCATTCCCAGTAACTGTACTGTTTTCAATCACTGTTTAGTTCCATCAGAGTACCGAACTAGATTCTATTCATCATGTACCTGTAACTATATTTTAAGGTGTAAACATGTATCAATAATTAAAATTAAAAATCTTAACTATAAACATGTAACCAGTGAGAAAAAGATACTGGGGCAACTTGAAATCAACAGATTCATAGAGATACCCACACGGAGGTGTTCTGTAGGCAGCTGAAACTGAAAGGCTAGAAATATATAAATTTGGCGAGTTTTTTTTTTTTTTTTTTTTTGGTGGGTACCGGGGGGTCGACCTCAGGACCTCGCGCGCCAACAGGCACCCGTGCTGCTGAGCGATATCACCGGCCCCCTTTTTTTTTTTCATATGTGGGTTCCGGGAGTCGAACTCGGGCCCTCGCGCTTGCAAGGTAGGCGCTTACACCTCTGAGCCATCTCACCAGCCCAAATTTGGCGAGTTTTTGCATACAAAAAGTTTACAGATTAATGAACCTGTACCATGCACCAAGTAATGATGGGACTATTGTAGTGTTCGTAGGTGATTTTATCATTGTACAAACATCAAAGAGTGTACTTATGTCGTCCTAGAGGAATAGGTCAATGTAGCCTCCTAAAGCAGTCAAAGAGACACAGTAAACACAAGATATGAGGCTGCTGCTGACATGGCACAAAACGTTTCACAGAATCTTTGTTTTTTATAAGCAGGAGTACCCTCTAAAATAATTAGTATATATAGTAAATGAATAAACCCATAGCATAATCATTTATTATCAGGTATTATGTACCATACATAACTGTGAGATGCTTTTATACAACTGGCAGTACAGTTAGGTTTACATCAGCATTACTACAAACACAGTAAAACACTGTGCTATGACATGAAGACAGTTCCATCACTAGGCCACAGAAACCTCCATCCATTATATTCTTTTTCTTAAAATATCAATTTCATTAGTGTTGTATATGCAGTCTATCCACTGTGGATCAAAATATGGTGATGCAGCCCTTTACAGCATAGGGAGAAGGTGGCTTAATACCGACCTGAGGAAATCCAACATTTAATGCTGGGCAACTGATGAGAAAACAGTAGAGTGTGATTAAAGCCAGTGGAGTTTCAAGGATCCAAATGATTAGTTATGTAAGATGAGGGCTGAAAAACATCCACTGGATTTACCAACTTGGAAGTCACTGACAAGAGCTGCTATTTACAAAATAATTTGGTGTCAATTATGGCATATCTCCCCTTACAATGTTTGGGAATGATTTTTTCCTCTAATTTCTTCAATAATCTTCCCTATAAATTTAATGATAATGGTAAAGTTCTAAAATAATATTTTTTGCCAGGTGTGGTGGCAAATGAATGTCTGTAATCTCAGCACTTGGGAGGCTGAGGCAGAAAGACTGCAGCAAATTCAAGGCCAGCTTGGGCTACACAGTGAGCTCAAGGCCAGCTTGAACTACACAGCAAGATCTTGTCTCAAAAAGCAAAACAAAAATAAATAAATAAAAAAAATTTAAAAAAAAATTTGCTGCTATTTTTGGCAAGAATATTTTATTAAGCCTACACATTTGTATTTTTATAACAGTCTTGTCTTTGAGGAACCAAGTGTTTTTCTCTATGTATATAAATCTTCAAAAATTTTAATCAATTAACTTAAGCAAACTTACAAATATAAGCCATTATGTCAGCTGTCATTAAGATACCACAAACATCTCTGAAATCAATAGTTGACCCAGACATGAAATTTGAAGTTCCCCACAGTGTACTTAATTACCTTATGAAAGCATATTATCTTTAACCACAATTACTGAATTGGTTCCATATCTGTAGGTGTTTGTCAAAACTCACTAAAAGGGTGACTTTTATTTTATGTTAATTAGGTCTTAATTTAAGAATTAGGTGGGTATGGTGCTGCATGCCTGTCATCCCAGCACTTGGGAGGCTGAGGCAAGAGTTCAATGACTTCAAGACCAGCCTGGGCTACATACATAGTGAGTCCAAGGCCAGCCTGAACTATATAGCAAGACTTTGTCTCAAAAAAACCAAAATCAAACACTGTAGTAAGCACTTAGATTCTAATTTTAAATATTTTCACTGAGATGCAAATGGGCTTACACCTATACTTCTGAGAGCACTTAATATACAAAAGCCATCACTTTTACAGAATCATTAAAATACCAACTAAAAATGCATCAAGAAACAGTGTCAATCAAAAACTACAGTATGTTTATCTAATGAATAGCAGTAAAATGAACCAACTACACAGCCACATGCAATAATATGGATGGATCTTGAAAAGCACACAAAGTACAATACATTTATATTAAGTTTAGAAATAAGCAAAATTAAACAGTATAGTAATAGATGGACACTGTATGTGGTAAAACCATACATTGAGATACTAAACATAACACAGGTTTTACCTGAGGCACAGGAATGAGACAACAAGTATATAGAAAATGTAATGCCATATGGGAACTTCAAAAATACTGGTAATAGTTTCTTAAATGGTTGCATCTGTTTTGTACTTAATAACTTGCATATATAAAATATTTCACAATTTTAGGAAATAAAGCATACAAAATTTAAAAGACGGGACGGTGAGATGGCTCAGCGGCATAAGTGCCTGCCTGGCAAGCGCGAGGGCCCGAGTTTGACTCCTGGAACCCACATAAGAAAAAAGGGCCGGTGATATCGCTCAGCGGCACGGGCGCCTGCTGGCGTGCGACATCCTGAGGTCGACCCCCGGTACCCACACACACACAAAAAAAAAATTAAAAGAAACACCAGCATTTTCCTACAATTGAAGTCCAGGAGTACTAGAATATAAAAAAAGCAAATAAAACAGAAACAAAATTTAAAAAATTTTAACAGACAAGGACAGTAACAAAACTGGCAAATAATAGGAAAAACAAAACAGAGCTCAATAGCATGAACTTTTTGTTCAGTAAGAATACTGGTGGTCAGAAATAATAAGGACCCAGGAAAAGATCAAGTCTTTCTCCTCTACAATCACGAGCCATACATCTAAACCTCATGACTGCGGCAGGAAGGAAAAAAAAAAAATCAGTAATTTATTTACCTATAGAAAAGGCTACAGGGGAAGTGATATTCTCAGAAGAAAGAGGAATTGTTATCTAAGATAAGGAAGTAAAGATGATACTTTAAGGGGGAAAAAAAAAATGAAAGAGGAAGGTAGGTGTTTAAGAAGGCTTATTCCAAAGGGAAGGAAAAGGACCAAGTTAAAAGGAAGGTGCATAGAAAAAAGCCAAGAACAAGAAAGCACAGAACATTAAAGGAGAAACTTTGTGTGGACAGGAGATAGCTGGGTAGGTTCTCCCTTTCAAGGTAACCAAGGTTTTAAGGATGAGAAGCACAGACAGAACAAACAACAATTCTGGTATTAAAATTAGTTGAGCTACCACTATTTCAAAGACTGTGAGAAAGATCTACTTTATGAAAAAGAGTGGTAGGGCAGTAATTAAGCAAAGAAAACCTCTACTCATCCTTAGGAGGGAAGTACCTTTTGGCCTTTTTCTCAGTTTAAAAAGGAATGACTTGTTAAATTAGCACTATAAATAAAAATTTAATAGTGTACTTTTCACTTTTCAGCAGAAGCTAGGGGGCTGAGGGAGTAAGCTTGGTGGTAGCATGTGTGAGGCCCTGCAGCACCAAAAACTCAAACCAAACCAATAAGCAAACAAAAAATCCAAATGTGACTTGCTCTAGCTTTGTTTTATTTTCAAAATATGGGTTTAAATCTAGTGAGTTTGGCAGCTACTGTTCAAAGTTCATGTTGAATCAATGTCTGAAAGGAAAGGAAATATGGAGAACATAGAAAATGTGAAATACCTTTACTGGTGGCAGCAATAAGGATATTACTATGGTCCATCTACTAAATATCAAACTATTGTAGATGATGCTGTAACCAAAATGGTAGTCAATATACCATTTGATTCAATGCAGATAACTATGTCTCAACACACGCTGAACTCTGTTTACATAAATATCTGTTGATATTTAAAGGTAGTATAACAGAGAAGACAACATATAGTAAAAGCTGGGTTTGAGTCTCTGCTCTGTCAATTAACTAGATGCAACTGGGCATCTCAGCTTTTTAAAGCCTATTTCCTCATCGACAACTAGATGAGTTTATTGTGAGAATTAAAAACAAAAAGACTTACTATATGCAAAGCAGAGAACCCAGCACAAATTACAGCAAGGAATATCAGACTGAAGGGCCTTGGATTACCTAAGTAGCTATCCCCAGAAATTCCACATCCCCAACTTATTGTGTGGCAAGCATTTCCCTTTCAAATTAGTTCCTGTCCCCAACCTGTCACTCCTACACAAAGAGAAAATAAGCTGCCTCTATCCAAATGTCTCAGACTTGGTTATCAACTATCTTACTATCTCAGGTTTATACATGTACAAATAACACACCTTAGCCCACAAACCTTCCTTCCAGAAGCAATTCTATAATTTAGTTTCTTTTGTGGTAATAATACTGACTTCTTTTACTAAAAACATGTTTCTCCATAAGTATGGATTGAAAGTCTAGTAGCCAATGATTTACATGAGCAAGTAGTAAAAATCCTACTAACAACCTAATGATAAATTTAATTTATTTATACCTCTTTTCTTGTTTTCATCTTATATATTTTAGAAAAATTAATCACATTTTCCTTACAGGTACCAAAAGACACAAAAGGCAAATAATCATGTTTTCTCAGAAATTCATATATGTATAATCATAAAACTTTGGGCACTAAGCAAGTAGTGATATCTTATACACATTTCATATATCTGTATCTTCTACCTTCCTAACAGACTTAGCTTATTAGGACAAGTGATTAAGACCAAAAAAGACAGAAAAACAAGAATATCAAGTGCTCAAATAATTAACAATAGCTCAAGAGAAGACAAACATTCTTCAGAAAAGCTGGCTGAAAGTTATATTGAAGATGTCTTCTAAGAAGAATACTTATTCCCATATACAATAGAAAACAAGAAGAAGATACCAAGAATTGTTTCAAGCCTTCCTAGAAACAACCTAGAATGTATCTGTGACTTTTAGCCCTGTGTAGGGAAAGGGTAAATATATAAGAACCTGTAAGAAAGCTTTGAAGTGAGCATCCTCTTGAACGGTAGTGTTCTGATCACTTGGGAGGAGAGGGAACAGGCTCTGAAGTCTCACCCTTTCACAAATCACCTTGTTAGGATGGCCAGGTAGAGGTGCTGAATTGGCCCCGGGAGATATCTGGGAAAAAGAGGGAGAAGAAAAGGATAGTTCATGGCTAGCTGCACCAATATGGAGATCACGCCTATGAAGGTCAGTCTGGATTTTCTAGTTTTTGGTGATTCTGACATCAGAGACTGGAAAGAAATTAAAAATTAACTGTTATCATCAAAACATACAGATGGCAAAGGTCGCTGCTGGCAATGGCTCTTACAAAAACTTTTTGAGGCAAAACAATACAGCTCAAGAATATCAAGTCCTTCTTTTTCCCAAATACCTACTGATACTTTTTCTACTGGTGTTAATTCTGAAATCCTAAAAGTGAGACTTTATACTAAGAAAACCTAAGATAAAATCACGTATCTTTTTTTTTTTTTTTTTTGGGTACCGGGGGTCGACCTCAGGACCTCGTGTGCCAGCAGGCGCCCATGCCACTGAGCGATATCACCAGCCCTTTTTTGGTATGTGGGTACTGGGAGTCGAACTCAGGACCTTGCCCTTGCCAGGCAGGCGCTTATGGCTGCTGAGCCATCTCACCGGACCAATATCACATATCTTAAGGACAGAATGATATGTGTTTGCCTGAACTAAAATTAACTTTTTTTCCTCATTCTACTTTTAGTTAACCTTCCAAATGGTCACGCAAAGGAAGATGAGAAATATGACAACATTCTTGGTAAAACTTGTATAACTAGCATAAGTATGACTGCTATACACATGATTGCTATCATGTGGCATATAGCAATCTTATGTTTAATGGTAGATCTCTTTACTCAATATAAACCTAGTGACCTAAAAAATAAAGGACAAGATCGTAAGCCCAAAAGCAAATGACTGCATCTTTAAATGTCTGACTTGACTGTGGGTTAATCCCGTTTATGCTCATAGATAAATATACTTAATTCAGTATTTAAAAACCATGCACACAGCTGGGCTTGGTGGCACATGCCTGTAATCCCAGCTGCTTGGAGGCTGAGGCAGGAGGATTACAAATTCAAGGCCAGCCTGGGCAATTTAAAGAGCCTGTCTCAAAAAACTAAAACGACTGGTAGAATCCCTGGGTCCTATCCCCAGCACAAAACAAAATCAATCTTGCATATCACCTGTTCCACTGCATTGCTAAAGAGAAATTCTCCTTAGGAACTGAGGTTTACTGACTTGCTTACTTCTACACTAAATATCATGTGATTTAACACAGTCTTGTTTTTAAGAGTTTCATTGCCTCTTTCATTCACTCAGTCTTTAAGTGTTTATTTGATGGCGACAGCAAGCACCAAACTGAAAAGGCATGGTTTCATACCTTCAAGAAGTATATGCTACCCCTCCATACACACACAAAAAGACTAAATCACTGTGCAGTGTAAGTACTTTAATAATAGCAGGCACTAGGTTCTATGGATGGGTAACTGACAAGAGAGAGTGGTACATTCAGGAAACAGCAAAATGTTTAGTATGGCTAGATGGTCAAAAAGAAGCCAGAGAAAAATGTAGTGCCATCTACCTACCTATGTAGAGGTACCAGGAGTTGAACCCAGGGCCTCCATACTAAGCTACCTCCCCATCCTTTCTGAAAATTTTGAAACAGGGTCTCAATAAGCCGTCAGATTGCCCAGGCTGGGCTCAGACCTGTGATCCTCCTACTTCAGTATCCCCGAGTGCTGCAACTATAGGCATGTGCTACCATGCCTAGTTGAATGCTAACTATATTAGCATCCTTGCTGTAGTAACTTTCCTTAAGCCCCTTTATGACTGTTTCTGGTTAGCCACGAGTCTGGTAAACAGATAATTATGCCCATTGGTTAGAATAAAATTACTTTCAAATATCCCCCTAGGAGTCATAGCAAAACACTTTGAAGGCAGAACTTTAGAAAGTGTTAGTTTTTTACACAAAATGTTTCAGATGTAAGCTAAAGCTTATCTTTATACTAAAAACATGAATGTGCTAATGTCTTTTGCCATTATGAAGTAGCATACATCGCTGAATCAAAGAATATTTATTTACTGATTACATCCCATAAGCCAAGAGTTATGAAAGGAAAGGAAATATAAAGATAAAACGTGGATTCCACCTTCCTCAAGCTTATTCTAAAAAGAAAAAACAGAAACCAGGCATAGTGTCACATGCCTACAATCTCAGCCACTCAAAAGGCTGAAGCAAAAGAATTGCAGATTAGAGACCAGACTGGTCAGACCCTGTCTCCAAATGAAATAAGACTGGGAATGTAGCAGTGCTAGAACATCTGCCTTGCATGAATATACCATGGATTCAACTCCATATATATATTATATGTAGTGTAATATTTAAATGTTATAACACAGGCAAAAATTAGCACACAGGAAGGAGCCCTGAGTGGATCTAAGGGTAAGGGTAGGATTTCATAGAAAGAGGTACATTTCACATTCCTCACTCCTCAATCTAAGGAATGCTTTTAACAACTTTACAGCAATTCTCTCGAAAGGGTATGGTCCTTTATGTAAGTTTAATGATCTTTCTGCAATCCTCTTATGCTTTTAATTTGCCCAATAACTTTTGTAGTCAGTTTTAATAAGGCCCTTTGCCTTCAATAATCATACCCGGTCTTACAAACCCCTAACCACAAATAGCTGCTTGGGAAAACAGATCTCAAGGGATCAGATGTCCTCTCAATAAAAACCTGGCAACTCTGGCCCTAGTGGCTGTAAGTTAATTTTCAAGCATATTCTCTTCTCACAATAGCTTCCTTTGGTCGGAAGCTCCATTTGTCTACACAAAGAGAAGACAAACTATATAGTGGAAGAAAGCTATATCCAAATCCTGCAGTGAAAGTCTAGGACAAAACCGTAAATGGGCTTTAAAAGCCAGGCCGCCCCACCCCACTATAAGATAAAAATCACATTTTATTTTGTGTACACACACACACACACACACACACAGTACACCCCAAAAAATGTGTACACACTTCAGGAAAAGAGTGTGATGTTTTTTCAACAGATGGTGTTACCCTTGTATGGGGGGGTGGACTAGAGGATGTCGTGTATTGCAGAAAATCCACTACACTGCCAGCCCTTAAGAGAAGAAACTGAAGATGCATATGCAGCAATCTCAATGACCAAGGCTACCCAAGAAGTAGTTTGCTGCACTAACAAATGTCTGGACGCTAATGGCCACCACAGAGCATCAACTGTAATTGTAGAGTCCAAGGGTAACTTGTATTAATCTCATGATGTCTCAGTAAATTTAGTATTAAAATATTTACACAAGTCTTTCTTTTCCTGAAGTGTGTACACATTTTTTTTTTTTTTTTTTTGGTGGACTCTGAATATGTGGTAGGCAGACTGCTTATGTAAGGATGTCCCCCAGAATTCTCATCTCTGGTATTATGCCCTGTGTAATCTCTCTTTTTCTGTGTGGGCAGGACTGTGAAGAGATTTTATTCTCAAGACTTTAGGTTAAAGCACATGTCAAAGTAGTAGATTTTTAGATGTAATCAATAGGGAGATTATGCTGGATGGACCTGACTTAATCAGATAAGGATCTTAAAGGAGGAATGAACTGTTCCTGAAGAGGTGGTCTCCCACCAACCTTTTAAACTAAGATGTTCCATTTTGAGAAGTCAAGAACAGGGCCATATGGCAGGAATTTGAGGGCACTGGCTAGGGGCTAGAGGAGTTACCAAGTGACAGCATGCAAGAAAGCAGAAGTCTTAAAAACATAAAAACCACTTTCTACCAACAACCAGTGGGCTTGGAAAAGGACACTAAGTCCAGAATTCACAGCTCCAACCAGGAAAGACACTGAGTAGAGGGCTCAGCACTAGCTAATTCATACCAGAATTCCTGATACATGGAAACTGTGAGATAACAGATTTTGTATTTTAAATATGTGGTAATTTGTAATACTGTATACAACACAAAATGAACACTATGTATGTACATACATACATTGTTATGGCTTATGTTTAGATGTTCCCCCCAAAGTCTCATGTAGTCCTAGGTGGGGCTTCTTCAGAAGTGGCTGAATCCAGAGTGTGTGACTTACTCATGGTGCAATGCCAAGATTAAGGGTGGGTGATTACTAAATCAGTCCACTGATTGGTTTGGTACTGCCCTAATTCTGGTAGCCTGGATACAATGTAAGGGACAGAAAGAGGCTTGTCTGCCCCCCTTGCTTGCTTGGCTGCCTGCTGCCCACCATGAACTGTTTTTCCTCTTCAGTGCCCGCCTGCCATGCCACTCTGCCTTAGAGCCAGCTGATTATGGTCTGAAACCTCCACAAACTGAGCAAAATAAACCTTTCCCCCTTTAACTTTGGGTGTCGGTATTTTGTCTCAGCATCGAGAGAAAACTAAGACATATATAACGTGTGTGTGTGTGTGTGTGTGTGTGTGTGTGTATGTGTAAAGAGAGAGAGGGAGAGACAAAAGATTACTGTCCCAAACTCTGGGGTAAGTGTCTCCAGAATTATAAAAACTATAAATTAAGACATTTCTATTTACACAGTACAGGTTTTAAAACTTCACTCCGGTAACAGCTAACATCATGCGAAGAAATGAACCAGGCTGTCTCATCTTTACACACCATACATCAGGTTTAACTTGACTTGATTAAAGCCACACACCTTAGGAAGGTCAAAACCATAATTTGAACCCAACTTTATCAGAGGCTAAAGTTCATATTCAATTCACTAAACCACCTGACAAATTATTTTATAGTATTATTCTTTATAATCTAGTACTATTCCACAACACATATTTAAAGCTATTTAAAATTATTTAAAAATAATAAACATGTTTCCTTATAAATTATTTTAGACATAACTTCATTAAATTTTCCCTCAGTTAAAAATACAGGGATATAGTCTATACCTGAAGGCTGATACAATTTTATTTTTCCTCTACACTGGCAACTGTTGCATATTACAGAGCACTACAAAGATTTGTTAACTTCAGCCTGCTTTCAGGATGTAACCTGTACTTGCAAAGTCCTGTCATGGAAACATTCCTAATGGTATTAAATGTGCAACTCTCAGAACTTCTCATTTCTAGTATTTATTTAGTTCATCCAGCATAACTGGAAAAAAAAAAAAAAACCTACTGTTTCATAAGACTTATGTTTACAGAAAACAGCTTAACCTTCTGTTAATATAGCCTTTCCATTTTGGTAACCATAATATAATCAACAATTTAACCTTCTTCTTGGAGAATGTTGTAATTATTACCAGTTATTGTGCTAAAAATAACAGAATTTAGAAGACACTGTCCAGAACTTGTTCCTTCTAAAACTGCTTCTGACGATAGTTTTCTTCCTTATTCATTTATGTTTTCCTCATAAAGGCGAAGTACAGGATTTGCAGGTACACTGCCTCCAGACTAGTATTAATAATGTACTTTCTACAAAATAAAGTTGCTCGAAGGTCTAAACACCTTTCTCCAAAAACAGCCATATTTCCCTGGGGGGTGGGGGTTTCTCATGGCAAATACTAACGTCTTAGAACACAATTAGGTAGATCTTATTAACAATTTAAAAGGCATACTTATTATTTTGGATCAGTAATCCTTAATCTGATACATTCTCAGGTCATACTCCAAACTAAGAGGAAAGCAATATGACCAAATATATTCACAGAATAATAGCAGCAATTAAAAAAAAAAAAAAAAACTATAAGTAACCTCAATGTTTAGTAAGATTTTACTAAATAAAATTATGCCACACCCACTTTGTGAACTATTATATAGCCATTAAAAAGTAGCAACAGGGGCCGGTGAGGTGGCTCAGCGACGTAAGCGCCTGCCTGGCAAGCACGAGGGCCCGAGTTCCACTCCCGGAACCCACATACGAAAAAGGGCCGGTGATATCGCTCAGTGGCACGGGTGCCTGCTGGACGCGAGGTCCTGAGGTCGACCCCCAATACCCACCCACACACACACAAAAAAAGTAGCAACAAAAATATATATGCTATTAAGGAAAGAGGGACAAAATTACGTAAATGCCACAGTCAAACTTAGGTTACATACACGAAACCTCATTAATTTGAGATAAAATTTATTTTAGAAGACTGGGAAGAAAAACTAAGCACTCTAAAGATTAGTCAAATATTCACTACACTGTCACATCTAGAAGAATATGCAGCATATAGCAGGCACTCAACTATGTGTTGAAAGGATAATCTTCCAAACTAATCAAACGATAGAATAAGACTGTCTTTGTAGTTTATGTCACAAGTTTCTTATGAACCTGATTAGAATGAGACAGACTAAAAACTTTCATCAGAGAATAGGAATGATCCGATCTGCTCACCTGCATCTCACCACTCAAAAGTCAGCGGTTGCCCACTACATTAAGATCATCACATCCCTTTCTCAGAAAAGAAAATCAGTGGAGATATTTACAGTATGTGTGCTTTCTGGTAGATTCTCCCCTCCGAGAATGACCCTAGACCTCAATGCTACCTTGTCTTTCAGGAGAGTTGTATCACTGTGCCTAAGACAAATCTGTTTCTTTAGCTTTTGTCTTCTGGAAGCAGAGTTTGCCAAGAGAATTTTGCTAGTGCAGAGTAGGGAGGAGGGCCTTGGAAGCAGGTATATGTACCTCTTGAAGCCATGTAAAAGTTAGACCTGCACGGGCATAGGAATCTTTGGGGGATGACAGAAATGTTACAAAATTGAACGGTGGTAATGTCTGCACAATCCTGGAAATTTAGCAAAAATTGTTGATTTGAATCCTCAAGTAAATCTTATGGTACGTAATTTATCACTCAATAAAGCTGCTTTTTGTTTTTTTGAGACAGGGTCATCCCATGTAGTCCAGGCTGGCTTCGAACTCACAGCAATCCTCCTGCCTCAGCCTTCAAGTGCTAGGATTACAGGCATGCACCACCATGACTGGCTTAAAACTGCTTTTTAAAAAGGCTTTGATCAACTTTGCACATACTTATGATTGAAAACAAAACAAAAAACCCCACAACAGATCAAGAACCTGATACTGGACTGCTATAATCTTTCCTCTCTAAGCTTCAACAATTTAAACATACAAAAGGCACATGATTGAAAGATGTGATAAAAGAGATTGTCATTCTACTACCTTTATAAAATTGTCACAATTTCTCTAAAGGATAATTTTTGAAAAGTTAACAAGGGAAGTGAGACCTAAGCAACTAAGGAACACGAAAAGATGTCAATGTCTGTCAAAAATAAGACTGTGTACATGACCCCTCTTCATCTGTTTTCTCCAAATTTCTTTCACATTAATTTACCACAAAGCTCTAGCATTGGCCTTACTTCTAGGTAAACTATGTCATATTAGGTATTTAGCATTTGCTGATGAATATACTAGGCCAGAATGGTCTAGACCGGAACCATTCAACTAAATGGTTCAAAATGCATGTTTACAATCAATTTGTTCTCTCTGTAGAGAAAAAGAAAAGCAAGCCATGAGCTAATCAGAGTACAAGAGAATCAAAACCTGCTATCATACTGATAAATATCTTTTTTTTTTTCAAATGGGAAAACAACCAGGAAAAGTAGATCCCAGACACCATTGAAGAATTAAGATTCAAGAACTACCTTCCCAGCAGAATGATTTTAAAAAATGGTAATGGCCTAAACTAGAGGCAGTACCAAAACAATAAAAATAAGTGAAATAAAATACAAGTAGAAAACAGATAATCTTGAGCAATAATCAAAGTTCCTAATCATTTCAAAGATTTTTATCTTCAGATTTCTCACTCCCAGTTTCCTCTTAGCCTAAGAAAGAGTACAAAATGAGCAGAAAAGGAAAAGTCTGGCTGGGTAACATAAGTTAACTGATTCAATGGGCCGGCAAAGACAGACAATAAATCTACGCCCTACAGTCCATACATTTTGATACTAAAAGATTCAGTTATTTCTGACTATGACATCTTGTTTATTACTCTTCTTTAAAAATGAGGTTGTTCTAGTAGAGAAAACTCTCAATACTTAACCTACCTGCATTAACGTGCCAATTTAGATTAGCTTAAAAAAAAAGAATACATATACAAATTTTAACAAATATAGAAACTACTTTTTCGAATCACAGAGGATATCAGAGGTGGAGGAGCATAGGTTATTAAAGTCCAATTATATCATACTTTACAAAGGAGGCTCAGAAGCTCACATGGTCAGTCTGTGGCAAAACTTAATTATAGCCTCTAAGGCCTCCAATTCTTTCAGGAGTACGTTTTATGGAAAATTAAAAATCAACTTTAAAGTAGACCTCTATAATGAGTAGACTTACTAGTAATAGGGTTTCAAAACATGAAATACATTACTGAAAGAAAGAGGTAGCTGACACACAATTTGCAGTAAAATTCAAGTTAGAAATTTCATCTTTTGATTTCAAAGTGCTTTACGTTCCCACACTCGATCTGATACCCACAATATACTTGATGTTGTATTGCTACTTCTACAGAAGTTCTGTTTCTTCCATAAGAACGTGTTCCCCAAAGACAATTTTACTTTGATCTCAACTATCCTTATAAAAATTGGATTTTTAAAAAGAGCCTAGATACAGGGATTGCTTGCTATTTAAAGGAACTTAAGATAAATGTGCTTACAACGACAGTACCTGCAATCAGGGCCAAATAGGATCCAAAAGGCTGGAATTCTAAGGTAAAAAACGATTGTGTATGAGCACTGAATACATTTAAATTTTCATGTTAGGTCCACCACTTAAAAACGAAATAGCAATTTATAGGATGAAGCAAAGGCTACATTTAGCATTCCCTTCTATTTATGGTAGAAAAGTTAACATATCCAACTTTTACTAAACATTAGGCATCATTTTTGCAACACAAAGAAAAGCACCTACAACTTACAAACCATATGCATAAAGATAAACAAAAAATTTATTCTCTTTGGTTTTCAATAATCTGAAAAACTCCCTTTCCAAAAACCAACCTCTCTCATTCTTCACTCCTGAAAGAAGAACAAAACGCAGCCGTCCAGAAAGCTGGGGCAGAGGGGGAAGAAGGCCGCGAGAGAGGACCCTTTCGACCCGGTTTTGCGTTCTCCTGGGTGACATCATTTCACCTGCGCCTCGGCAAAGAGGGAGGGAGCAAGAGGCCCGGGCCATCTGCCAGGCGGTGGCGGGTGGCTCTCCCGCTGGCTGCGGCCGCACCTCCTCGCTGCTGCCCCGCGAACAAAGAGCGTGGGGCTGCCGGGCCAAATCTCCGCCCGACCCGCAAGCTCCCAACTGCCACGGCCCGTCCCGCCCTCGCGTGGGAGCCGACCGCCGCAGCAGCCAGTACCTGCGAAGGGAGGCTCCGCCCTGCGGGGCTGCTCCCGCGGCTTCCCGCTGGGCCACCGCCTCCTATTGTGACCACTCGCTCAGCCAGCGGCCACCTCACCAGCTCATCCGCTCCCGGGCCTCCTCAACCCCGGAACCCAGGCTCCAACTGAGGCACTGTCACGGCGCTTCCTTCCTCCCGGCACCATCACACGGGCCACACCAGGAAACGACGGCTGCAAGCCCAGAACTGACAAAAATCAGCTAACGCCTCGGAGGCACCATCCTGTTCGGCCCAACCGCAGGACCGACCCACAACAGCTCGAGGGGTCCCGCCCCACAGCACCGGGCATCGGCGCTCGCTGACCCGGGCTCGCTGCGCGCCGGCGCGCTGCCTTCCGCTGCGCGCGCAAGCAACGCACCCTCACTGCTAGGCCGCAAGACGCGCGAGCTAGAGGACCTAACACGTCTGAGTTCGGGTCGCCCCCCCCACCCCCCGCCAGCACAAACCTAGGGTGTTCAGCGCCAGAGACCGCCTGAGCGCTCCGCCCCTTTCCCCTTCGGCTCGGGTCCACGAGCCCCCTTTGTTTCCACCCCGCGGGGGCGGGGCGAGGCTGCGCGCGTCCAGGCGCGCCCGGGACTAGTTCCGGCAACAGAGCGGCTCGCGCAGCTCCTCTGCGCAGCCCCGCCCCGGTCCACCTCCCGCGCCCAGCTGCTAGGCAGTCTCTTCGCTTGCGGGCGCCAGGGCTGTTTCCAAATTCTCATGAACTCAATTCCCAAAGTACAAGTGGCCCGAGAGGTAGAAATTTTTATTGATGTAGACAGAAGTGTTTCACAATGGGGCAAGCGGGTTCGAACTCAACTTGGAGTCTCAGGCTTCATAAACATTTACAATCAGATCTTGCTAGGGGGTGTAAAATAAACTGGAAGACTAAAGCCAACTTGCCTCATCACGCTCAGTATCGAACAGAGGAAGTAAGGTCATCCATGAAAACAAGAAATACAAGGAAAAGACGGTTAAATGGTACAGGAGTGGAGACAGACTGTGTGTGTGTGTGTGTGTGTGTGTGTGCGTGTAAGGGTGAATCACGGAAGAGGTGGGCTTTTCAAAACAGAAATTAGGTAAGTCCTACAAGGATGGTGATGTTTTAAGGGTGGCAGAGTAAATTAAGGACCAGTCAGCAGCAGAAAACCAAGTTTCTATTTCTTTGGGTATTACACCTGTCTCCTACCCCACTGAGCCTCAGCTACTTCAGGTAGGAAATGGGGACCCAAACTAAAATCATGTTTCAGGATCCTCTGAACCTTGTACACTCTATATATGAAAACACCATATGGTAATTATTTCTATACATTTGTCCCCCATATAGGACTGAACACCATGATTCCTGACTGTAACCCCAAGGTCCAACCCTAGTGCTTGAAAGAAAAGAGCAGGTGCTTAGCAACTGCTGTATCAAAATTCCAGCAATAATTCTAGAACCAGGGAAAGCTGGAATGAGATAATAGGCCCCTGTGAACATATTCTCACCCCAGGCCTACACCCCTAACATGTAGCCCAGTTACCTACTCTCCCCCCAAATCTTATGCCAAAATGGCCAGTTTGGAGGTATCCAAAATTTTAAGGTTTTCCCCGCCACATGCTTCAGTTATAGTCCCAATTACACCCATAAGTATATCCAATATAATCCATTTTTTAATTAATTTTTTGTATGGTATTGAGGATTGAGCTCAAGACCTTCACACTGTGCTATACATCCCCAATTTCTAACCTCTAGATCCCTCACAGTTCCCACTCTACTACTATGGATTTGCCTGGCATTACACAGCTTCCACTGGAATTTCAACAAAATGTTTCCTTATGTAATGCAGACCACCCTGAAATAGCTTTTCCTTCATGCTTGGGTATGGGCTATGCGATGAGAGAGAAACAGGGAGGGAAATTATTATTTGGGAGCTGTCCAATTAACATAAAGCAGACTCCTCAAATGCTAATCTCACCAGCAAAAATCTGTAACAGTCCTCACCCATAAATTTAAAAGAATCCCTCTGTATTCCAGCCAACCCTTTGTGAGGCAAACTCCCTGAAAACCTCTCGAATGGTTACAATCTTAGCTAACTGGGCTCTAAAGGCTTAATCTAAAAAGTCCATCAAGGGCCGGTGAGATGGCTCAGCGGTGTAAGCGCCTGCCTGGCAAGCGCGAGGGCCCCAGTTCGACTCCCAGAACCCACGTACGAAAAAAGGGCCGGTGATATCGCTCAGCGGCTCGGGCGCCTGCTGGTGCACGAGGTCCTGAGGTTGACCCCCGGTACCCACCAAAAAAAAAAAAAAAAAAAAAAAAAGTCCATCAAGATGTAAACAATGCTGCCACACCTCTAGGTTGGATAGTTTGTACTGCAATTCTTCTCTAATTGATATCTTAACCAGAAAATGTGGTGCTGGTAAAGGGCCAAAGAGTGACAGACTTGGGCTGGTGAGATAGTTCAGCGGCACAAGCGCCTGCCTGGCAAGCACGAGGTCCTGAGTTCGACTCCCGGTACCCACATAAAGGAAAAAAGGGTCGGTGATATCGCTCAGCAGCACAAGTGCTTGCTGGCAAGCACGTGGTCCTGAGGCCGACTCCTGGTACCCACATTAAAAAAAAAAAAAAAAAAAAAAGAGTGACAGACTTTTAAGATGAGTCACTTTTGGTGACCTAACGTGTCAAGGGTTAAATTATAGCAAGAGTAGTTGCTCTGTTTCAGTCAAGCTAAAATTTTATTTGATGTCTGTTCACAAAGCCAGAAAACCCTATTCAATAGTCATCTAATAAAACTTTCTACAATGATGGAAATGTTCTACATCTGGACCAGCCAAAAATTAGCCAGTAGCTAGTTCTATGTGGCTACTGACCACTTGGAATGTAGTTCCTAATTGGTTTAAAAACCCACATATGGCTAGGGGACAGCATAGCATTTGTATAAGAAGTAGCTGCTGTGGCAAGAACTTTTTAAGAATTCTGATTCCAAGGCTGCCTGCTCTTTGGTTTTCATGACATAAGAGAATAATACTGAAAAGTATATTTCACTAAAATTAAAATGTTAAAACATTGCTTACCAAACAAGAAAATAGGGCCGGTGATATAGTTCAGCGGCATAAGCACCTGCCTGGCAAGCACGAGGTCCTGAGTTTGACTCCCGGTACCCACATATAAAAAAAAAAAAAAAAAGACGGAAAATAGTGAAGTGCCTTCAAATGAGTCTGGTAGTTATTGTACCCCAGTGTCCAATCATTCTAATATATGGGAATAACAGCAGCCAGCACAAAACAATCTAGACAACCACCACCCTACAGAAGCTGTGTTAGAAGTGATAACCAAGTGAGCAAATTTGGCCTATTCTTCAACTCTAAATCTTCCCTTTCAAGAATGTTTCTCCAACAATTCTCCCTTTTCTTTTACACCATCATGTTTTTCTCTTCACTGGGTTATTCCTAGAGATCACACAAACATACTGTTAAGTTTTCCCACCACTAAAATCTGTAACGATGGTTAATGGTTTTGGGTTTGTCTGCTGTTACCCTGTTTAAGAAATCTGTTTGGAGACACAGCTGGGGTGGGGGGGTGTGTTGAAACACCTGCCTAGTGTGTATGAGGTTCTTGGTTTAACCCCTAGCACGGGGGGGGGTCTTCCCCGACATTTGAGTTATAAAGCTATTTTCCTGTATTATTTTCTTCAAACTTTTATAATTTCATTTTCATGTTTAGATCTACACATGACCTGGAATGTTTTTTATTTTAGTGAGTTGGTAAATAAGTTTTTTCCCCATACAGATATCTACCAGTATTTTACACAGCATAATATATTGAAAAGACTATTTTCAACTGCTTATCTATTAAAAACCAATCAATCTATGTATGAGTTTTTGGGTTCAGCAGTTTTTTTTTTTTTTGTGGGTACTGGGGGTCGACTTCAGGACCTCGCGCGCCAGCAGGCGCCTGTGCCGCTGAGCGATATCACCAGCCCCTTTTTCGTATGTACGTTCCGGGAGTCAAACTCAGGACCTCGTGCTTGCCAGGCAGGCGCTTATGCCGCTGAGCCATCTCACCAGCCCTTGTTTTGGTTTTTGAGGCAGGGTCTTGCTCTGTAGTTCAGGCTGGCCTTGAACTATGTAGCTCAGACTGGTCTCAAACCTGCAGCAATCCTCCTGTCTCAGCTTCTGTAGTGCTGGGATCACAGGCATGCGCCACCACGCCCAGCTCTCATTCTTGTGCTGATACTATGCTATTATAATTATTGCTACTTTTTAAGAGTTTCTTGTTTTTTTGATATGGGGTCTCACTACATAGCCCTGGCTGGCCTCAAACTCACAGTCCTCCTGTCTCAGCTTCCAGAGGGCTGGGATTATAGCATGAATCATGATGCCCAGCATTAAGACCTCTTTTTATCTGCTAAAGCAAGTGGTCTTTTGCTTCCCCTTTCAAAAGTACCTTAATTTCCACAGGAACTTTGGGCGGGGGGAGACAACTTGTTGGGACTGTAATTGGGGCTCCTGAGATGAATGAAGGGGTATCGATTCTTCAATCTATGAGCAAAATGCATCCTTCTATTTACTCACTTTTCAATAATGCTTCACAGTATTCTGTAGTGGTCTTACATGTTTTAATTCTAAGGTTTATTCTAGGTTTTTAAATATAATTCAAGTATTAATTACAAAGTTTATCTCAATACTTGTAAATTTTTTACATACACAATCCTGTTTAAACCCTATTTGGGCATAAAATAATGACTATTTGATTTCTTTCCAACATGTATTCATTGTCTTATCTTATTGCACTGCTAGGACCCCTAGTACTGTTCTAGGGCTAAACAGACATGGTGAACAGTTTTTTTGTTTTTATTTTATTTTATTTTATTTTTTCTGAGATAGGGTCTTGCTTGTAGTTCAGGCTGGCCTTGAGTTCACTATGTAGCGCAGGCTGGCCTCAAGCTTTCAGCAATCTTGTCTCAACTCCCAAGTGCTGGGATTACAGGCATGTGCCACCATGCCTGGGTTCTTTTTCTTATTCCAGATTTTAATTGGAAAAATTTTGACATTTAAGCATAAGATTTAGAGGATTTTTCATAGATCCTTTTAGTAAATTAAGGGAGTTCTATTTCTAATTTGTTAAAAGTTTTATTATATGCCAGCATGTGTGGTGGGGCATGCTTGTAATCCCAGCAGTTGTGAGGCTGAGGCAGGAAGATCGCTGTGAGTTTAAGGCCATCCTGGGCTACATGGTCAATTCAGGGCCAGCCTGAACTACACAGCGAGACCCAAAAAAGTTTTATTATAAATGGACATTTAATTTTATCAAAATTCTCTGCATCTAGGAGATAATATGTGATTTTCTGTTAATATGTGAATCAGACTGGTTTTTAAATATTAAGCCACTTTTACATTCCTAATCCATTTTGGTTTTATTGTGTTGCCCTTTTAACATATGGGTGGATGTGCTTTGCTAATATTTTGTTTAGAATTTTTACATGTGTTGACTGAAATTAGCAGTAATTTCCCATTTTTTAATGTCCTTGTCAATCATTTTTTTCCCTTTATGTGGGTACGGGGAGTCGAACTCAGGACCTCGCGCTTGCCAGGCAGGCACTTATGCCGCTGAGCTATCTCACCAGCCCCTGTCAATCATATTTTATTAAAAAGATTTTTGTTAATTTCAGAAAATGCCTCAGGGAACACACTCTTTTTTTCTACTGTAGATGTTGGCTAGCCACCTGTACCTGGAATTAAATTTCTTTAAGTGTCCTGTCAGATTTGCTGTGTTTTCTTTATTTCTGTGTTTTGCTTTGAGATGAGGTCTCACTGTGTTGCTCAGGCTGGCTTTGAAAATGAGATCCTCTTTCCTCAGCCTCCCAAGTTAGCTGGGATTACAGGTATGCACACCACACATGCCTCAATCTTTTTTTAAATTTCTGAGGAAAAACAACTACAACCTTAGAATGTATACAAGGAAGATGTCATTCTGAAATTAACAATCTGCTTCTAGAAAACCAGCTACCAATCATGCCTTTTTGAAAGGCACTGTTGCTGTAAATACATTTTCAAGCACACTGTAGAAACAATAATTACAAATAAATTTTATAAGTGCTAGTTAATATTTTGATAAGTGGAAAATACAAAATTTGTTTCTGAGATCAATTTTGCTTTTCTGAACATCAAGGAATATTGAAATGATTATCTGAAGGATTATTTTACAAAAAAGGCGACTTTGAGGCTCTGGCCTTTCTTGTCCCTTTACACACTTCTGTCATAACACACTGAAGCATTTATTAAACGTCTTAAAGTGTAAGTGCCTGTGGGCAGGTCCCATTTCTGCTTTGTCTATCATTGATATCCACCTAGGGGGAATGCTGGACGGCAGAGAGCGTACAAAGATGAAAAGAGAGTCATCACCTATTTTAGGACATTGGAAAGCATGACCAATGAGTTGCAGATAAAGAATCACTTGTCCAGATGCCGAAGAACTATTCACATGGAGAGAAAATGCCAAAGTAGGTGTTGGGTAGAGGGAATGGCCTTCCTACTGAAAGTCTGACCTTCACTAATTATAAAGCCAGTTTCCCATTGCTTTCCACTATGAGGAATAGGGCTGTCCTTCTAGCATGTACATTTCCAAGTGTCCCGACTATAACCTCACTCCACCAAGACCAAACACAATTCCTGAGTTAATGCCTCTCCTGTATGTTATAGTTATTAGTTACTCTGCTTTGCAATTGTGTATTTACTTGACTCTCCTGCACAACAGACTACAAACTCCTTGGCCACAAGGACTAAGTATCATTGAATCTGGCAAAGCATCAAGCGCATATCATGTATTCAATAAATTGATTTAATTAATTATATGTAAATATTTCACAGCACTGGTAATTCCAATTTTTCAATAGGTGAACTCCAAAGGAGAAATGAGGTGCAAAATCAGAGGAATGAGCAATGAGAAAGAAGGGAAAAAGGAGGCAAAAAAATTTTTTTTTAATTTCCCTAAAGCTGGCTCTGCTTACACCCCCGCCCCCAACATTCCCTTCCTTTCACCAAAGTCAGCTTCAAAAAAACCTAAAAGTTGGGGGCCGGTGAGATGGCTCAGCGGCTTAAGCGCTTGCCCGGCAAGCGCTAGGGCCCGAGTTCGACTCCCGGAACCCACATACGAAAAGGGCCGGTGATATCGCTCAGCAGCACGGGCGCCTGCTGGCGCGCGAGGTCCTGAGGTCGACCCCCCGGTACCCACAAAAAAAAAAAACTAAAAGTTGAAGCTGCACTGAGGAGTAATGGCTGAGAAGTATTTACCAGCATGCAAAAACTTGATCCACTGCCCCGAAGTGTCTGAAGTGGAAAAGGTAAATTAGTAGCATCTGCTACTTACAGCTACTCATGACCAGAAGGGGGCAGCAAAGGCTCACGTTTGAGCAAAAAGGCTCAAAAGGTTGCAAATACAACTACACTTAAAACCTCCTTTAACATACAACCAGTTATCCAGCCCTGGGGCAGGACAGTGTTTAGATGGCTGTTTCCATAGTGCCGGTGAGAGATGACAGGGACAGTACCATAGCAATTGAGATGCTGGAGGACAAGCTCTTATGACGGTGAAGGTATGAAGGGACCAAGCATATCCAGGGTGAAAAGCCACTGATCAAGGAAGAGTTCAAGAGGTTAAAAATGAATAAACCTAAATGCCCAGCGTAAGTGGAGTCAGAAAAATAGAAACCGACACCATAACAGAAGCAGAGAGCCAAGAATGCAAATAAAGCCCATATAAAACGAGAAGTGGAGTGCTAAGGGTGCAAATAAAACATGCACCATACATCATAGCATATTCAATCTTTACAGCAGTGTGTGGGCAGGAGGTGACCATCAGGTAGTAAGAGCTCCTCTATGTGGCCTGACTTTACATGTATATGTATATGTATATGTGTACGTGTACATGTATATGTATGTGTATGTGTGTACATATATCCTTTGAAGCAGAGCTTTCATTCATTCTGTGCTGATGGACAGCATCTTCGGAGCAGCTATAATTGCTAGAACTCTCACTGTAACATTTCTCTAGCAGCTTCATCTCAAGGAATATCATATTGTGATACTACGATTTACTGAATCCACTGGTTAGCCAGAGACACAGGAGAAAGTTAACCACATACAGATCTAGGTTATTATTTTGGGGCAGTACTGGGGAGTTAACCTAGGGCCTTTGCACTAAGCTACATCCCTAGCCCTCACTAGTTGCTAAATTGCCCAGACTGGGTTCAAATTTGTGATCCTACTGCTTCAACTTCCCAGAGTGCTGGAATTATAGGTATGCACTACCACACCTACCTATTTTAAGCATCTTTTTAAATTTTTCATTTGATTTTTAAAAATATCTATTTGCATTTTCATTCCTAATTGGGTTTCAACCAATTGTGTCGTGCCTCATGTTTTTCATAATAGACAAAAGCTGGATATGTTTACAACTGGAGCAATCTAAACGCCCATCAGTAGGAAGATTCCACATTATGGGAAAAGCCACACATATCAGGTAGATATGGGCTTATTGGCATGGAAAGATTAGTCTCAATAAATGTTTGACTTAAAAAAAAATGCTTTACAAAATATTATACATACAGCCTGGGCAACTTAGTGAGACCCTGTCTCAAAAAAAAAAGCAGGGTGGGCATCTGGGGACATACCTCAGGGCAAATGCGTTAGGTTCAATCTTCACCACTGCCACCAAAAAAAAAAAATAAATAAAAATAAAAAAATAAAGTTATATGTATGTAAGTATCATTCTACACAGAAAAAGGACTAGAAGAAAATCTAACAAAATATTAACAGTAGTTGTCATGGAGGGGAAATGGGTCTTTGAAGATTCTTTTGGCTTATTTGTATTTTAGGTGATCAAACACTAAAAGAAAAAGATCTAAGATTTTATTTTGTGGTACTGGGGACTGAATTCAAGGCCTCTGCACTGGGCTATATCTGCAGCCCACTTTCAATTTTTAGCCTCTCACTTAAGTCACTACATTGCCAGGCCTAGGCTCAAACTTGTGATCCTCCTGCTTGGCTTAGGTTGTTCTTTTCAACAAAACTTATTAGTTCATTGTTAGAGATAAAGTATTTTTAAAATCTTGTCTTACATTTAGGTTTTCAGTGTTTACTATTACAAAGATGTCATGAATATTCTTGTACATATGTTTAGTTTGCATGTATTTGAAAATACATCAATAAAAGTAAATTTCTAGCAGGAGAATTGCTGATTCAAAGAGGATATGCATTTAAAAAAAAATTTTTAAGCTATGTTCTAAATTGTCTCCTAAAAGGCTGCCCTAATTTTTACTCTAATTAAAAGTAAATCACACTACTTTAAAGTCAACTCTGAAAAGGGAAGCAGCAGTGTGTATTTAAGGGAACTCCCTACAGAAAGAAAGGATAACCCTACCAGCAGCAGCAAGGCAAGCCCTAGTGAGAGAAGCCCTGAAGCCAAAGTAGGCCAGTGTAATCTGAAAGCAGCCATATTTCATATCCAACTTTTATTTGTTGTAATGCTCATCTGTTAAGTCCCTGAGCCTTAACTATGGTTTATTAGATGAAATAATGTAGGAATGTGGCCCAAACTTGAGCTAAAAGGACACCAGTGAGAAGAGCTGGCAACTGGCTCAAAGGACAAAGCCTCAGAACAAACACCTAGGGAATCCCAGAGGTATCTGGGGAGGAAAGTCTTGACAAAATTGGTCAGTTGCAAGAAGAGGAACAGGGCTCAAATCTTTAAGAATGGAGCACTAAAAGAAAATGTAACCTGAAAAGCCAGTAAAAGATACTTAAAATATGTGCTTCAAGAAAATAAAGTATGGTACAAGCACTGATTAAGAACAGAGAAACAGATAATTAGTTCCTTCATTTTGGGGAAAATGATGAGCTGCTGAGACGGAATACATGGAAATAAGAGACAGACTTAAAAGTTTGAGATGTAAGAACCATTAGAATGTTCTCTTAGTGCACCAGACCACAGGAACATCTTGTAACTTCCACTACCTTTGATGAGGAACAGACTTTCCTCTAGGGAATCCTAGTGGATCTCATTTACCTGGATAGTCATTAACTTGCTCAGGATGACAAACGCTGCTACAGATTTCTAACATCTTACATTCGTGAAATGTGTAATCAGCTCATTGAAACTGCCAGTGTCCTCATAGCAGCTTTCATTGATGATACATCTTTTAGGTCTCTGCCTAAACTGAGTGGGTATGCACAGACATTTGTTTTATATATGGCACATCTCCCTAAACCTTGCACCTACCCACCTATGGCACAGACCTTTCTAGACTTCATATCTCAGGAAAAGAAAGATATGTATTGCCTGTACAGAATTCTAATATGAATTTTAAAAAATCACAACCTTCAATAAAAACTCTTACAGTAGTACAACTTTGTACAGTAAATATAAAATTTAAGCTATGCGAAGCTTATTTATTTCCCCTCTGCTTACTTGTTCCTGTTACAACAGTGCCTTGTAAATAAAAACAAATTAGTAGGCAATGACATTTTAAAGGCCAACAAAAATCTCAAGATATCTATCACTATACTGTATTTCTAACTGTGTACTTGTCAGATGTCAGATATGTCACGTATGTATGTCTACTTACCTTCTATGTCAAGAATATTCATGACACCTTTGTAACAATAAAGCAAAGTGAGAATCTATTTAAAAACACATTGGGTCACATAATACTGTATAGCAAATCCTAGGTAGATAAGAAATAATGACATATAAAGTGAACAAAACTTTAAGAAAATATAAGTAGATTTTTCTGCACATAAAAGCAATGAAGTTTGAGTCTAGCCCATGCAATTTAGTGACTTAGTAAGATGCTGTCTCAAAAGAGAATATAGGTAGGTAGGTAGGTAGATAGGTAGGTAGGTATGTAGGTAGGTGGGAAGGACTGGGGATATAGCTCAATGCAAAGACCCTGGGTTCGATCCCAGGTATCGCCCCTAAAAACAAAACAAAACAAAACAAAAACTGAATTTAAAAATTGTAAAAGACTTGACATTTCTATAAAGATGCATATAACAAATGGTCAAAAAACATTAGGGAACTGCAAATCAAAACCACAATAAGGGGCCGGTGAGATGGCTCAGCAGCATAAGCGCCTGCCTGGCAAGTGTGAGGTCCTGAGTTCGACTCCCAGTACCCACATAAAGGTGAAAAAGGGCCGGTGATATCGCTCAGTGCCACAAGCGCCTGCTGGCAAGTGCAAGGTCCTGAGTTTGACTCCTGGTACCCACATAAAAAAAACAAAAAAAAAAAAAACACACAATGAGATACTGCCTCACATCTCACAGCAGCATTCATTATTCACAACTGTCAAAAGGTGGAAACAACCTATGCCCATCTATGAATGAATGACAAAATGTGGTGCATCAAACAATGGACTATTCAGGCTTTAAAAGGGGAAGGAAATTTTGGTGTGCGTCACAATATGGATGAACCTTGAGGACATCGCGCTAAATGAAACTCACCAGTTACACAAAGATAAAGTGTATGCTTCTACTTATATAAGGTACCTAGAGTAGTTAAATTCATAGAGATAAAAAGTAGAATGGTGGTTGCCAGGGAATAAGAAGAGGGAAGAAAGAGGAGTTCTTCAATGAGTTTTATATGTGCTATATGAAAAGAGCTCAAGATTGTACAACAACATGATTGTACTTAACACTATGGACACTTAAAAATCCTTAAGAAGGTAAATTTTGTGTGTTTTCCTACAGTTTTAAAAAACTCTAATCAGAACAGCAAAAGAGATCTTTCAAAAATGTAAGTCAGATATGCTACTCCTTTGCTTAAAACCCTCCAAAAGTTCCTCATAATAGGCAGAATAAAATTAAAACATCTTTCCTTGGATTACAAATAGCCAGTTCACGCCTACTGAAAATTTCCCACCTCATTTCACACCACTTTCACCCACATCCACCTTGCTGTGCACATCAGTCTTTTGTTTCCCTAACCTTTTCAGCTCTAGGGCTTTTTAAAGCTACCTATATCCTCTTCCTGGAATATTTCCTCTATGGCCCTGATTGTCATATGACTATTCCTTGTTCAGATCTTGGGCAAAATGTTACATTACATTCTGAGAGGCCTTCCCTCAACACTTAATCTAGAGTAGCCAACTGCTCAATTATTTGCATAGCATTTATGAATATCTAATTTTTTACTGGCTTACATATGTGCCCCTTCCACAAAAAATAAGCACCCCAAGACTAAGGATCTTGTCAGTCTTTTCTCCACTGTTCCCTGCTGACTCGACAGGCCTAACACACAGTAAACACTTGATGAATGAATAAATGCATAACGGTTTCTTTTAAATGACTACACAATTAAAGATCAGTTAAATAAATGCCATGTATCCTTATGATAGAACATTATTTATCCATTTTAACTGAAGTTTCATACTATATTAGTGCACAGGCTATATTTTCCAAGATAGGCATAACAAGTTTTCACATCCTACATTCTCTCATTATGACATTCTGTTGACATGCCATCCCAGTGGTCTGATTGATGTTCTCTTCTCTGAATTTGGGCAGGCCTATGACTATGGTAGAAGTGGCGCTTTATGACTTCTTATCTCAGCCTGTGGTCCTCCTGGGACATTCACTCTTGGAATCAAGCTGCCATGCCATGAGGAAGCTTAGAGTACACATAGGTGCTTAGGCTGACAGCCCCAGGAAAGTCAACAACCATGAGCCACAGGAGTGAGGAGTCCTTGAAGATGATTCAACTCTGCCACCATGTGACTGAAACTGCAAGAGAGATTCCAAGCAAGAACTACCTAGCTGAACACAGGAGACCCTGGAACCATGAAAGATACTCAAAAGTACAGTAGCTTTACTCCATTGAGTTTTATGGTAATCCATTACCCAGCATTAGACAACCAAAACAATTTAGAGTTCAACCATGTAAAGAATGGAGACAATTACTGAAGAAAAAAATCTTACATTAAGAATAATTACCTCATGTAATCCTAGTACTCTAGGAAGATGAGACAGGAGGAATAAAGTTCAAGCCCAGCCTGGGTAGTCTAGTGAGAGCCTGTCTCAAAATAAAAAATTTCAAAAGGGTTGGGGATATAGCTCAGGACAAAGGCCCTAGATTCAATCCCCACTACAAAAAAAAAAAAAAAAAAAAGTCAGGTGTGATGGCACATGCCTGTAATCTCAGCTAACTGGGAGGCTGAGGCAGAAGACTGACAAGTTTAAGACCAGCCTGGGCAAATTGGCAAGACACTGTGTAAAAAAATAAAAACAAAACAGAAAACCCACCTGGCACCTCTAGTCATTACAGAAATGCAATAAAACCACAATGAGATGGTAATTCACAGTAGAATGGCTATAATCTAAAAAACAAATTTAAACATGTTGGTAAAATATGGAGAAATGGGATCATTCATACATTACTGGTGGGGATATAAAATGGTGCAGCCACTTAGAAAAATGGTTTGTTGGTTCTTCAAAATGTTAAACAAAAATCTATCATGTGACAAATAAAAACACACTTACAAATGTTCCTGCTGGGTGCAGGTGAAACCTTTAACTTACTTCTAACCAGAAGACTTTGACAAAGGTGATACAGAGATGTTATTTTTGCCATTATTCCATCTCAGCTGACAGGAGAAATTCTCCTACTGGTCTACAAGAAGCAAACGGCCATTCTGTGAACTGCTTACGGAAAAGATCATATGAGGCAAGCATGGATAGCATAAGACCTGTGATAGGCTGGAGGCCAGTGAGAAGCTAAGGTCCAGGAAATGAATTTTGCCAACAACCTCAATGAACTTGGAGGAAACTGATTCTTCTCTAGTCGAAACTCTAGATGAAAACACAGCACAGCTAATAACCTTGATTATAGCTTTGTAAAACCCCAAGCACATGACCGAGTTCAGAACTGGACTCCTGACCCACAGAAACTGTGTTGTAAACACCCATATTTGTGGTAATCTGTTATGTAGCGATATAAAACTAATATATCTCCTCTTGATACACTCACTAACCTCTTAAAAGATATTCCTTCTTCCACAACATCTCTAAATCTGTAGAGTTGTGACTGTCAATTTCTTCTTATATTTCTAATGACTTCTGGCTTAAATATTTGGAGCGCTGCTTTAACCATTTAACAGTTAACTGCAAGAGTCACTCGGCAGCACATCTGTTTACGTACTGACTATCCCGAGTATTGCTTAGGCAGGTGTCATTTCAACATTCTGTTTTTTTTTTCTTTTGTGGGTACTGGGGGTCGACCTCAGGACCTCGCACGCCAGCAGGCGCCCATGCCACTGAGCAATATCACCAGCCCCTTTTTCGTATGTGGGTTCCGGGAGTTAAACTCAGGACCTCGCGCTTGCCAGGCAGGCGCTTATGCCGCTGCGCCATCTCACCAGCCCTCAACATTCAATTCGTGTATTGAATAAACTTGATACGATTGTCGTTTTATATTTCCTGTTACATTATCTTATAAAAGTTAGCAAAAAATATGCAATTTTTGGTCATCCTGTATTTAAATAATCAGACTGGTAAATGGTTAATACCACAATAGCCAATATGGATTTCTCAAAAGTTGGTGCTTTCTCCCCACTAACAAGTAAACAATGCTGCTGCAGCAGACATCGGCTTATATGTCCTCTAATTTAATTCAACTCTGACACTATCTACCTGAGGTAATGTCAGATCCCACAGGTTGAGGACTTAGTCCTCAAGACTGTCCCTACTCCCACTTTAGTGTCCCTACTTCCACTTTACATGCCCCATTCACAAACCCCAGATTGCAACCTGTGCTTCTCAGCAACCAGATATAACACTAGCATTCTCACAGCCAGCTCAGGGAAATTATAAAACTCAGGGAAAAACTCATGATTACCTGATTATTATAAAAAAACACTACAAAGAACACAGGTGAAAAGATGGCTAGGGTGAAATATAACGGAAGGGGCACAAAGCTGCCACACCCTCTCTAGATGCAAAACCTTGTAAGAATCTCCATGTGTTCAGCTATTTGGAAGTCTCTGTACCCTGCCCTTTTCATTTTTACTGGAAACTTCATTGCAAAGGCAGACTGAAAAATGGGCAACTGTGTCTTAGTGTGACTGGACAAAAAGGGTATGATCTAATGCTAATAGACAGGTTGGAGAAACCCATCTGTTCAGATTCTTTAGCATTCCTTCCTCCTGGTAATGGCACAGGACACCTTCTAAAATGGGATCTTATCATATACTATCAGACAGGCAGGTCAAGGAATTCCTTTATGGCCAGCTCTAAGGCAGGAGAAAAAAATTAGTTTCTATGACCTGCCTTGGGGACTGAGTTAAGAGCCAGTAATCATGGACAAAAACCAAAAAATATTTATTATAATATCGAAGATATGTTGGCTTATGATTATTCACTGTGCATTATGCCTTTTGATTCTTTTGTCCAGATTAATA
The DNA here is from genome assembly GCA_028451465.1 of Erethizon dorsatum. NCBI lineage: Eukaryota > Metazoa > Chordata > Mammalia > Rodentia > Erethizontidae > Erethizon > Erethizon dorsatum. The sequence continues at coordinate 38,084,027 of CM051822.1, read as the reverse complement.
ACTTATCCCTTGAAATCTATTAAAAATATCGCCTCTGCTTTCTTCCTGCTGTGTATGCTTGGTATTTATTTTCACCTTTCTGTGTTATATCATTTTAGGTATACCTTATATAAAGCATATACATAGCTGAAATTTTGACTTTTAATCCAGCCTATCATTTAATAAAAAAACTTTGACACATTCACATATTTTATATTAACTCATCATTCTGTTATTTTTTTATTTTTATTTTTTATGTTTAGTCAGGCATGGTGGCACATGTCTGTTAATCCCAGCACTCAGAGGCTGAGGCAAGAGGATTGCCATGAGTTTGAGGCCAGCCTGGGCTACACAGTGAGCTCAACACCAGCCTGAACTACATAGCGAGACCCTGTCTGAAAAAAACAAACAAAAAACTTTGCACTAATAATTACATTCATCGTGGGGAACTGATACATGTACATAATACACCTCTATTCTTTATTCCCTCTTTCCCTCTACCCTCCCTTTTTAATTTTTTTTTTTTTGCTATATACTTGTTTTTAAAGGCTTCTAGAACTCTGATTGAATTTTTCATTATAAATTAAGTGTTCTATTCATTTTTCCTCCATTGGTTTGAAGTTATACAATTTAGTTGTATTCTACAGGTTGAACATACCTACTCCAAAACTTTGAAACCTGAAATGCTCTAAAATTGGAAACTTTTGGAAAGTGTGTTCAAAAGTTCAGAGCATTTCAAACTTCAGATTAGGGATGTTCAATGAATAAATATATGCAAATATTCCAAACTATGAAAAAATATGGAATCTGAACACTCTTGGTCCTAATCCACTCAGATAAGGAATAGCTAACCTGTAGTGAATTTTAATTTTTAATACTTAAACTATTTATTTAAAATTATGAATAGAACAAGTCTATGGATTTGCCCTACTCCTGTCACTTTATAAATGGACAAACATTGCTCAATTTTTAAAAAATATACTATCTTAAGCTTGCTCTACTAAGTTATAATCATGTCCATAAGAAGCTGCCTGTAAAACAATTTTCTGTGTTTAAATTGTTCCTTTACCAGTAGTCTTTTGGGTTGTTGTTAGAGGTCTCACAGTTTAATTACTATCAAAAGTATACTATCCCCTCAATTTAGAATCATACAGTAGTAGACCTGAAATGAACTTCACAGGCCATCTACTCCAAAAATAACAAATAAGTTTTCTCACATACAAACCTATTTATCATGACTACTTTACACCATTAAAAAGGGCTCTGAGCCAGGTGTGGTGGCATATGCCTGTAATCCCAACTACCTGAGAGGCTGAGGCAGGAAGACTGTGTTTGTTCAAGGCCAGCCTGCTCAACTTAAAAAGACTTTGTCTCTAAATTAAAAGTTAAAGGGGTTAGGGATGTATTAATTAGTGCTCCCTGGGTTCTATCCCCAATACCACCCTCCAAAATTAGGGAGATTATTTAAAAATAAACTATCTGAAGGCTTAGTTAACAGAATTTTTAGAGTCACATAGCCCATCTTAAAAGCTATCCAGGTATCTTTGAATGAGTCTTCACATATTTTGAATGAATTTTTACTATGCTTGGGTTCTTGCCTTTCAGGTTGTCACACTTATTTTTAAAAGCTGTTGCTTGTCTAACATAGTAGGAAACAAGGTCTGTGTAATCAAATGTGACCGACTGTTAATATAAGGTTTGTAGCTGTTTGGCAGAAGCCAGAAGTCTTTTTTGGTCCTGATAATTCTCTTTTGCATTTTGAGTATACTTACAGTGCACAGGTAGTAGGGGCTATGGGGCCAGAACAGGGTAGTAGATTTGTACATATGGCCTTAAGGCTTTTACTTCTCCCTCTCAGTACCTCTGGAAGATTATACTCATTTATTACTATATTCTTTCCTTCTTAGTAGGATGATGGAGGATTTAATGCAGAAAACTTGAAAGTGAATAGAACATAGAGAAGAACTCAGTAACATTACTGTAGTTTTACTGCTAATCATTTACAAACATGATAGAATGTGGCTATTATTCCTATTTAACAGATGAAGAAAACAGCATTTGGGAGGCTAATGCAGGAAGACTGCTGTAAGTTTGAGGCCAGCCTGGGCTACACAGTGAGTTCAAGACCAGTGTGAACTACAAAGTGAGATCCTGTCTCAAAAACAAACAAAAACAGGTAAAGAAAATGAAATTTAGAGCTGGATGTGGTGGCACACACCTGTAATCCCAGCACTTGGGAGGCTGAGCCAGAAGGGTCATCAGGAGTTCGAGTTCAACCTGGGCTACATAGTGAGCTCAAGGCCAGCCTGAACTACATAGCAAGACCCTGTCTCAAAAATCCAGAACAAGGAAGGGAGGGAGGGAGGGAGAACTTGCTTAAAATCATAGTTCAGTAGATGGTAGAGCTGGAATTAGAACTTGGCTCTCTGACTCCAAAGAACATACCTTTTCCTTCAGGTTTCTTCACAGGACAACAAGGCATTTGGTTGATACATATATTCTTCAACTTCAGCATGATTTTACATCTATAAGACTTAAATTATCCATTTTAGAGAATTTAAAGTGAAGTGTGTCTGCATATTTATGTTTTTTAAGTACATGTGTTTTGTACATATACATATGCACTCACAAAATACTGTTTGTAATAATGAAAAATATTTCAGTGAAATGTAACTTTAAAAACCCTTTTAGCAGGATAGTGAGATAGCTCAGCAGCATAAGCGCCTGCCTGGCAAGCGCGAGGTCCTGAGGTCAACTCCCGGTACACACATAAAAAAACAAAAACAAAAACAAAAAACAAAAAACAAAAAAAACCACCTTTTAGCTTGTAATCCCAGCACTTGGGAGGCTGAGGCAGGAGGATCGCTGCAAGTATGAGTCCAGCCTGGGCTACGAAGGGAGTTCAAGGCCAGCTTGAACTACATAGTGAAACCCTGTCTCGTAAAGACAAAAAACAAACAAACAAAAAATCTTTAGTACTGAAATTTCAATTGCTATTATTTCTGGGGACAGAAATTGAAGTGAGCACTGATTTTATCATCTTTTTAAAGAGCTAAAACATTTAAAAAGATCAAGGTAAACAAAGTATATGGTCATGGAAAGATAACCAATAATAAAATATCCAACCATCCCTGAAGGCAGTCTGCAGGGATACTTGCACACAAACTGGATCAGTGCCTTATTCTGAGGCAAATGGCCAAGCCTAGTACAATGAAAGTTTGCCCAGAAAAGATTTCTACTCAGAATCACCATTCACATATAAGCAGTTTAGAAAGAATTTTCCTATTCCCTGTCTCAAATGGCCAGCTTTCTTGGGGATGTGTTATCAGGGCACTCTGGCAAAGTGTACCACTGAGGCTACAAATTAATTCACCTCACATGACTGAATAATCTTTTTTCAAAGTATTCAATATTTTATCTCATGCTCAGGTCAGATCTATCGCCATGTGAAGCTTGTTCCCACTATAAAATGTGACTCTTTATTGGTTAGTTAGGTTAATTTCAGTATCTAGAAGAAACAGAAAGATGCTATCACAATCACATTTTTTGTGTTATACTTTACTTTTAAAGTGCTTCTAGGGGGCCGGTGAGATGGCTCAGCAGCATAAGCACCTGCCTGGCAAGCACGAGGGCCCGAGTTCGACTCCCGGAACCCACATACGAAAAAAGGGCCGGTGATATCACTCAGTGGCACGGGCGCCTGCTGGCGCACCAGGTCCTGAGGTCGACCCCCGGTACCCACCAAAAACAAATAAATAAATAAAAAGTAAAGTACTTCTATATGACCATCACATTTGAACAGTGCAGTATCACAAAATAAAGTGAGGTTTCTTACAAAGAGGTACAGGATTCTAAGCATGAAGCAGGGTAGGAATGTCATGGAAGAGGAGCCTTAAGTAACAAATAGTCATGAATCTGAATCCAGACCAAAAGGACCTGGGTCTGAAAAGACTAAAAACAGTTCCCACCAATCGACTCCAGTTCACTGAAAGTCTGCAAGCCTTCTGAACACTTGGCAACTATATTTCCTTGAGCATGTCAAAGTTGACCAGGTAAAGCTAAAACAGAAATGGTTCTCTGAAAATGGAAGAGTGCAGACTCAAACTAGGCCACGTAGGTTTGAATCCCAGTTATAGTACTCACTAATTGTGTGATCCTGGGCAAATTATTTAATGTCTCAAGATTTCTATTCTCTACTTGAAAGGGTGCTATGACTACACTGTTTTAAAAGGCAATCTTTTGCCAATACTTCTATTCCCTTTCCCTGCATTATGATCTTTATAACACAAGTAATCAATTAACAATATCTTTAAATTATTTACATTATTGTCTCACCTCTCCCACTGCAGAAAGCATGATCCATGATGGCAAAGACCTTTGTTTTGTTCAATGCACTGTTCCCAGTACATTGGAATAGTGCTTGGTATAAAGGAGGTATTCAAATATATAATGAATTAAAAAGTATTTATAACCTGGAAACTGTGGGGTATGGCTCTGTGAATGAATACAAAAATATATCTAGAGGGCTTGTATGAAATGTACCCAACATAAATTAATAATATGAAAGTCTACAACTCATCGGATTTAATAGTTAACCTCAAAGCTGGAGTCACCCCTTCTAGTGCTATCCATTATAAAGCAATATATATCAGTATTGAAACTTAAGTTAGAGAAAGGACAAGTCAAGGAATTTGGGATCTGCCACCAATTCCAAGGCTGTGAGATGAAATCCAACAAATGGATTTGCTCTTTTTTTTTCCTTGTTTGACCCTGACATCCATGAAAGTCACACACAAATGAATTAAAAGTGAAGAAACTTAAGGAAAATCATCTTTTGTTCCCCATATGAGAAAAGGACCAGGCTTGAAAAGTAAGTAAGGATAACAAACAAACCATCAACATGTGCTTTGATAATGTGACAGCTAAACAAATATTTTACATGATTTGCAATGGTGACTCCTGAACAAATCATTTCTCCCACTATGGCTTTAACTTCTAAGTATATTCAAAAGAAAAAAAATGGGAGGGGGTTGGATTAATGTGCTCTGTAGTGGGGTGGGGGCAGGGAATATGAATGAGGATATGGGCAGCAGTTTCATTTTTGTTTTTGGAAAACCAATATCCTTTTGTTTTAGAAAGAAAGAAAGAAGTCAGGAGCTTCTGCAAACAGAGATTTGATTTTTAAAGATGCTGTCCACAACTTTTCCTCAGAGAATGATGCCTGATGATCCTATTTAAAAGCTGCCCCCTAGCTGGGCCTGGTAGCATGTGTCTGTACTACCAGCTATTTAGGAAACTGAAGGCAGGAGAATCATGAGTTTGAGGCTCTGCCTAAATAAATAAATAAATGCTACAATCACTTTTTGTGGTCATCATCCCACTTGTCATGCTTTACTTTATCTTTTATCCATTTCACTTACTGTGATAAACTACATAATTGACTTGTGTTTGTTTTTGTCTGTCTCTACCAGTTAAAGTGTAAACTCAAGAAAAAACAGGAATTTTTATCTATTTTTGTATGTTAATGTATTCCCTAAAAGGTAGGCATAGCTATCAATCAAAAATATCATTTGAGGACTAAATCAGATGGATAAATAATAAATCCATAGCCAAGAGACCCTTATCTATTCTCTGGGAAATGATTACAGTATATACATGGCAGGAAGGAGAGAAGGAAGAACAGTCTGCTTTTCAATGTAACACTATCCCTTAAACTTCTTTTCTACTTTCCCCATGTGTTTCTGGAAAAAAAACAAAAAAAATCTCATCTCCCAGAAGCACAAAAATCAGTCTTATGAAGACTGAGTGATTGGGAGGAGAACCATTTTTGAAAGAGATGGGAAGAACCTGACAAAGGTGGACAGAAATTTTATCCCCAGACTCTAAGATCTGGAGCCAGCAAAGAGCTCAATTTGGCTTCTGTAATATAAATGCTTCTGTAGTATAAATGAAAGGTTAGAAGAATAATAAAAGAAAATTTAATCCAAAACATCTTTAAAATTATGAAACATAATCACTTGGTAATATTACTGACATAAAGTGATGGCTGCTTTTCCCTTAACATTCCTGTTTTCAAATGCTCATTTTAAAACTCTGTGGTACACTAAATTTTATGTAGCTGACATATCCTCTGGAAGTATCTTTAAATGGCTTGCCTCTGCCTCTGGAAGAAGTTAAAATGAAACCTATGCCTCTGGATTACAGTAATAGTAATAAAAGAGATTCTGGAATGCTATGAGCATATCATTCTTATAAACAGTGAAATCATTCTGAGCAAAGATCACAAAGAGAGAGAAATCAACAAACAGAACAAAGAAAGCCATTTGGAAAACCCAATGATCAACCACCTTCTTGAGCTATCGCCCAGCAGGATGGAGGAGGAGGATCTTGAGCAAAACAACAGAGCAAAAGACTGTTTGGGTTGGTCTGCACTGGAAACTACCGAGGGAGTGTTACATTCCTGCATAGAAGACACAGGAAATGGAAGGAAAGCCTCTGGAAACTGATGTTGGAAATGACTAAATTTAACCTCATGCAGATCAGCAGCCAGATGTTCCAAACATCCAGCCCACAGAAGTATCTACTGTAAGGGCTGGGCCATCAAGGTTGCTGATGAGTACTGGAAAGTTTCCAAGACCAGGTTTCTTTAGAGATGAAAAGAAAAAGAAGAAAACACACACATACACACACAGAGAGAAAGAGAGAGAGAGAGAGAGAATGAGACTGAATCACCAATAGTTTAGGCATTATTTAAGATAAAAGGAGAGTTCGACTCCTGGTACCTACATACGAAAAAAGGGCCGGTGATATCGCTCAGCGGCAAGGGCACCTGCTGGAGCACGAGGTCCTGATTTCGACCTCCGGTACCCACAAAAAAAAAAAAGATAAAAGGAAAACTCAGGCCCCAAAGCAGGCTCTTTTTCTTCCTCTTTTCCTTTCATGAATCTGACAGGTTCTATTCTGATCCCCAACAGCTAATTTAGGCTTTGGAAATAAAATTAAAACAAATTTTTAGAAGTACAAGAAGAAAACAATTTAATACCATTAATCAAAAGCAAAAGTGAGCCAAATTGAAGTATCCAAGATAGAAACAAACAGGAGTTGCTGAGATGGCTACCAGTTTGGAGAGCACATATTTATATGTTAAGAAAATCCATCCAGGCTATGCAGAAGAGGAAGCACGGACACTAAAATAGGGAAATGGGGGGGCTAATTATGAGTCTAGCCCCACCTCTTGCTTAAGAATTATCCTCAGGTTTCCTAGAGCAGTCTAATAATCTGACACACAAACTAGCAAGGTCCTCTGCTCTTCAACACTGTGCCCACCAAGTCACTGTCCTGGTTCTAGCTTCAGAGTTATGCAAGTGAATCCAGCAATATAATGGTGACATGCATCTTCCCCACGGTAGACACATCAACAGGGACCTCACCTTGTCACTGTCATCATGACAAATGTGGTCGTGATGGATGGACTGGCACTGAAAAGAAGCACCAACACTACCTACAAGAAAAAGGGAGGAAAAGTTAAAACATGGTAATTCCGTATATTTAAACTGTTTTACCAATTATAAGTACTTTTTCCTCCATCATCCCATCTAATCCTCAACAGTCTTTGTAAGTAAGGTAAGGTAGGGATTATTATTCATGCATTTTAACAGAAGAAAAAACAGAGAGGCTGATTCACACTAGCAATAAGTGAAGTAGCAGGTCTCAACTAAAACCCTGTCATTCAAACCCTTAATTCACCACTTTCTACCACACCAAGAAGTCTACTTTCAAGGTAAGGCCCTTAAGTAAATATGCCTCCTTAAGGCAAACTCCTAGTAATAAAGAAAATAATTATACTTTTCATAGTATATATACTTTGAAGACAAAATCTACTCTATAAATTCTCCCATATAAAAAGCATCTATAATCAAAATTTCAAATGTTTTTATTATTTTAAATCCATATTTAATATATACAACATTTGGGATTTTATTTGGGTTTTTTCAAGATAGGGTTTCGCTATGTATTCCAGGCTGGTCTTGAACTCACTATGTAGCCTTGGCTGGCCTTGAACTCACTATGTAGCTTTGGGTGGCCTTGAACTCAGCAATCCTCCTGCCTCAGCCTCCTGATAGGTGTGTGCCACCACGCCCAGCTAACATTTGTTAATTTAAATAACTATCCCCTAATAACAAATGCTATATGACAACTGTTACATTGTAATGGGAAAGCAAACCATTATTCAATAAATGAACAAAACAACTATCCATTTAAAAATTATTTGGATTCCTACCTCACTATACACAAAATGACAGCTCAAAGAGCTATGTAATATTAAAAAGAATTATTACAAGAAAATATAGGTTTTTAAAATATTCCTGGAGTAAGAAAAATCTTTTGAAAGATACTAAATCTGAAGTCAGAAATGAAAAGTCAGCACACATGACTCTGAACCAAGACTAATAAAACTCCTTTTCCTTATGTATGAGATTTTGACTTTGTTAACCTGATTAAGAGAGCATGCCAACTACCTTAGGTGAGACTAATGCTTACCATAGAAAGCATTGAATTGGTAATTTCTGGATGCAAAATTCTTGTCTGGAGAAGCACACTAAATACCTAGTAAGAAAGCCATGTTTCTGAGCTTCCCTGAGAGTGGTGACTTATAATAATTAAACATGTCCTACTAATCCTAATCCTCTTCCTTGCAGAAGATCCTGAAAACTAGGCTTATGGAGTTCTTGCAAGAGATACCTTCTCCTGTGGGAATTAGGCAGCTCTGTACTCAACCAACATGGATGACATCTTCATGAACCTGAGCCATCAGACGAGCACTTCAGAAAGTATGAAGCACTTACAGACTCTCATTGTCTTACTGATGAATTGTGGTTTCTGTCCTATTATACTTCTGAATAAAGTGGTGCCAAAAGAGACCCATGGTAGTTTTATTAGTCTAACTGCGCTAAAACTGATTATAAATGAAAGACACCATTAAAAAGAGAAAGCAAATTATCTTACTCATAAACACAGGAATATAAAATAAAGTTGCAGCACACAGAACGTATGTAGCATAGTTAATCATGTAACACAGTGGGGTCATCTTACCCATGGAAAGCCAACTGATTCAATAAAAGAAAAATTAAAGAGAGGTATAGTTCAGTGGCAGCACACTTGCATAGCTTACATAAATCCTGGGTTTGATCCCGAGTACTGTTTAAAAAAAGAAAGAAGGAAAAGTACAAAGATCAAGTATTAGAGTAAAAGTGATCTTAGAGGTTTAATCATAATATTTATTTATTTTCCATTTTTGTCTTTTTCAAAAATAAACTTGTCAATAAGCTTAACAAGTGTTTGCTACTGAATGTCAATTATAAGGAAAATGAAGTACAGTTGCCAAAACTGTACAATTATTGATAAGAATAATATAAACTATAGCATTCTTTCTGATACTGATTCTAGTTAACATATTCTAAATTCATAATTTGAGATAAATAATGATCCCAAACATTAAAATCTTCTGGGATCGTAAAATGACTAATCAAAACAAACTACTGCATAAAAAAACACAATACAAAGGGCTGGAGGTATAGCTCAGTGGTGGAGTGGAGTGCTTGCCTAGCATGTGGAAGGCTCTGGGTTCAAGTCCCAGTGCCATGCCATCATCAAAACCGTGGCCTCCAGAGGGCTGGAGAGATGAAGGTTGAAATTTATTATTTAGACATCATGGATAGGAAGGCAGTGCGTCTAGGCTTTGGGCAAAAAACTTAATAGTGGAGAAAGGTAGGGCCAGAAGAGTCCTGAGTTTGCCATAGAGGCAAATCTGACCAAGGTTCACTCTGGGCTTCACCTTCGTAAGTAATTATCTAAGCAAGAGAAAAGGGTTGGAAAATTGAGGTCTGGGAGCCTCTGAGTTGCCTCATATGTACAGGGGGACAGAGAGTGGTACCACCCTAAGTTGGGCAGCTGGTAGGCACTTAGCTGTGCTGGGCCGTGCAGTTCTTCCTCTTTGGAAACTCCTTTGCTGCCCAAACTTTTTAAATCTCCCAGGGCCTGGCAGGAGCCCACCTCCTCAAAGCCCTCACTACTGGCCAGAAAATGGGTCACACAGCCTGACTTTGTGCCTATTTGAATAAGAACCTGGCATTGGTCCACTTCACTGTGTGCCTGGAGAAAGCCACTTTTTGCTCCTTAGACTACAAGTTTTGGGCTTCCCTAGGATCAGGGTTAGAGAGGTGTGTGGGGGGTATATTTTCCCTTTGAGGCTGCTGGCCTCCTCCTCTCTCATCGTCCCTTCACAGCATCTCCCCAGAGCACAGCCAACTTGGCCAGCAGCTCCCATTTCCCCCTACTGGAAGCAGTCCAAGGGGCACCCTGCGACCGGTTCAGGATGCTTGGATCTTCCCAGTGCTTTGGGGTGGGGAGGATCAGGGAGGTGCACTACTAGATGCCAGGTTCTTTGCTGCCCCACAAGACTTTTGAGAAAAGTCTTCAAAGGCTCTCCATCTCCTCTCTTCTCCAGGGCATCAGTAAATCCTCTATCGCCCAGGAGCTGTAGAGAGCTGGTGAGACATGATTTATACATTAAAATTTAGGGGATTCTAGGCTCTTCCCCTTCCCTCCCTCTGTGGAGTTCTTTTTTATTTTTTTGCTTCTGCTTCACATCTTTCCTGGAAGATGCCTCTCAGCAGCACAGATCTAGGGCCCCCAGAGACTGGAAAGGGCACAAAGGCTTAACGCATTAACCCCCCCACCCCAACTGTTCCTAAAGAAGCCACCCTGCCTTGCGGACAGATGCAGGCTGTAGCAAGCAGAGCTGGCCACTGGAGTCCAGGGCTGCAGAGGGAGGTGACCCAAACTCTAATAACTTTGCAAAGCACAAGGCAGTCTGTTAGGGGTAGCAGCAAGATGCCAAGTACAGTACCAAGAGCTCTCCAAAAGCAGCTTCCTGCCTGACTGAGGCTACAGTTTCTGAAGCCTTCTCCAGCCAAGGAAAAGAAACACAGAAAGCGTAAATCTCTCACTGAACCATCCCTGACTACATACTGGTGAAGGGAACAATTCAACAGGAAGAGGTAACAATTATAAATATATATGCAGATAACACTGGCACATACAACTTCATAACAAACACTACTGGACATAAAAGATCAGACAAACACCGACACAATTATACTGGGGAAATTCAATAACCCACTATCACAAATAGATCAACTAGACAAAAAAATCAACAAAGAAATATGAGAGTTGAAACATACCTTGTAACAAATGAACATAATAGATATCCACAGACTGTTCCACCCAGCAAGAACCAGAATACATATTCTTCTAAGCAGCACATGGAACACTCTCAAAACAGACCACATACTATTCCATAAAGCATGCTTAAATAAATACAAAACCATCAAAATTCTCCTGTGTATATTACCAGATCACAGTTCAATAAAACTAGAAATCAATGACAAAGAAACCATAGAAATTACGCAAACACATGGAAATTAAACAATATACTCATGAATTATCAATGGGTCACAGAAGAAGTTTGTTCCAGGATCAAACAATAATGCCAGTACCACAAAAATCTATGAAAGTAGTCCTAAGAAGAAGTTCATAGCTATGAATGCCCACATCAGAAAAATACAGTGAGCCCAAATAACTAACCTAATGATGCACCTCAAGGTCCTAGAAAAACAAAAACAATCTAAATGCAAAGTGAGTACTAGTACAAGGAAGGAAATTATAAATATTAGAGCAGAAATTAATGAAACTGAGAAAAAATGTAAAGAATCAATGAATCAGGGCCGGTGAGATGGCTCAGCGGCATAAGCACCTGCCTTGCAAGTGCAAGGGCCCGAGTTCGACTCCCAGATCCTACATACGAAAAAGGGGCCGGTGATATCGCTCAGCGGCACGGGTGCCTGTTGGCGCACGAGGTCCTGAGGTCGACCCCCCGGTACCCACAAAAAAAAAAAAAGAATCAATGAATCAAAGGGCTGGTTCTTCAAAAGAATAAACAAAACAGACAAACCCTTAGCGAATCTTATCAAAAAAAAGAAAACAAAGGACCCAAATCCATGCAATTAGAAATGAAAAAAGCAAAATCACAACAGATACCACTGAAATCCAGAAGAGCATTAGTAAGTACTTAAAAAACCTGTACTCCAATAAACTGGAGACTCCAGAAGAAATGAACAGATTCCTAGATACATATGAATTACCAAAACTGAACCGAGAATACATAAAAACCCTGAATAATCTAATAACAGGCAATGAAACTGAAGCAGTAATGAAAACGTACCAACTAAGAAAAACCCAGGGCCCACTGCAGTCACCACTGAATTCTACAAGAACTTCAGGGAAGATCTAATACTACTACTCCTCAAACTCTTTAATGAAATTGAAAGGTAAAGAGTACTTTCAAACTCATTCCTGGAAGCTAGCATTACTCTGATTCCAAACCCACATAAGGACCCAACTAGAAAAGAAAACTAAAGGCCAATCTTTTGATTCTCAAAAAGACACTGGCAAACAAAATGCAACAAGTCATCAAAAACAACATACATCATGACCAAGCAGGCTTCATCTTAGGGATGCAAGGATGATTCAATATACACAAAATAATGAATTTGATATACCACATAAACAGAGGCAAGGACAAAAATCGTGTGATCATCTTAACAGATGCAGAAAAAAACTTTGACAAAATTCAACCCCCATTTGTGATAAAAATCTGAAGAATACAGATATAGAAGGACCATATCTCAATCTGATAAAATCCATTTATAACAGACCAATGGCCAATATCATATTAAATAGGGGGAAAGGTAAAAGCTGAAAGCTTTCCCTCTAAAATCAAGAACAAGGCAAGGGTGTCTACTATCACCACTCCTATTCAATACAGTACTGAACAGTTTAGCCAGAGCAGTCAGGCAAGAGAAAGAAAGAAAAGGGATAGGTATAGGAAAGGAAGAGGTCAAATTATTGTCTGCAAATGACATGATCCTCTATACACAAAACAAAAAATTCTACCAAAGGACTCCTAGAATTAATACCCAAATTCGGCAATGTAGGAGGATACAAAATCAACACACAAAAATCAATAGTGTTCCTGTACACCAACAATGAACCCACCAAGAAAAAAAAATTAGAAAAACAATATCATTCACAGTAGCTTCAAGAAAAATTAAATACTTAGGAATTAAGCTAATAAAGGAAGTGAGAGACCACTATAACGAAAACTATAGTACCCTGAAAAAGAAGACTGAAAAGGAGATCAAAAAATGGAAAGACATCCCCTATTTCTGCATAGGTAGAACCAATATTTTCAAAATGGCCAAAATGGGGAGGGGAGGGCAGCAGAGGGGAGCGCTTCTGCACAATAAAAGAAACAACCAACAGAGTGAAAAGAAAACCTACACAATGGGGAAAAAATTTTGCCATCTACTCAGACAGAGAACCAACATCTAGAATACATAAAGAATCTGAAAACTATTAGTTCCTCCTAAAAGTCTCAACTTAAAAATGGGCAACTGAAATGAAGACACTCCTCAGAAGTACAAATGATCGATAAATACATTAAAAAAACGTTCAATATCTCTGGCCATTAGAGAAACGCAAAAACAACACTGAGATTCCATCTTACTCCAGAAAGGTGGCTATTGTCAAGAAATCAAATAATAACAAATGCTGGTGAAGCTGCAGGGGGTGGAATGGGGTGAGGGGTGGGAATGTAAACTAGTACAGCCACCATGGAAATCAGTATGAAGGTTCCTCAAAAAACTAAAAATAGAAATTCCATTTGACCCAGATATTTCCCTTCTAGGTATCTTCCCCAAAAGTGTTAAAGACATCATATTTCAATGATACATGCATACCATGTTTACAGCAATACAACTCTAAATAGGTAAATTTTGGAAACAGACTGTATGTCCATCAACAGATGAATGGATAAAGAAAATGTGGTAGTTATACCCAATGAGTACTACTCTGCCCTATGGAAAGATAAATTTGAGTCATTAGTAGGAAAATGGATGCACTTTGAGACTGTAATTTTAAGTGAATAAACACACAAGCTTAAATATTATATGGTTTCTCATATGAGAAACACAAAATATAAATAATTTAAAGAGCAAAATAAATGATAGATAATAGGAAGGAAACAGACCTTTTCCAAGTGGGAAAGGGACCTAGAGATGGAGGGAGGAGGGGCGGGAAGAAAAAAGAAGTGGCAGTAAAAAGAATTAAGATGTATTATGTACACTTACCAATTTCCCACAATGAATGTAATCATTACGTACTACAAACGTACTAATAAAAATTAATGGAAAACGTAACAGGAAAATGAGCAAAGGATATAGTCTCAGAAAAATACAAATCATTTTAGAAACAAATAGTAAACTTTAAACGTAAAAATTACACTAAGATATCTTTCTTACTCATCAAAGTGGTAAAGATCAAAAAGCTTGATGGCTGGAGACACATCTCACTTGTAAAACATACACTTGACATGCAGAAACCCTGGGTTTGATCCCTAGCACACTGCCTGCTGCCCCTCCCCCCCAAATTGATCACAGTGTTGGAAAGGTATGAAAAAAAAGATATTCAAACAGTACTTATTGTAGGTATATGAACTAGTACATCCATCTATCTTTATTTCCCTTTTTCTGTCTCTTTCCATCTTTCTCTTTCGTAGTACTAGCAATTCAACTCAGGGCCTCATACATGCTAGGCAAGTGCTCTACCACTAAGCTATACCTAAACTAGCACATCATCTATCTATCTATCTATCTATCTAATCTATCTTTATCTATCTATCTATCTATCTATCTATCTATCTATCTATCTATCTATCTATCTATCTATCTATCGAGACCGATACATCACCATGTACATCACCATGTACATCACCATGCCAGGTAGAAGAACAATTTAGTAGTTAGCTACCACAATTAAAAATTCATGTATCCTGCTGGGCGTGGTGGTGCCCGCCTGTAATCCCAGCACTCAGGAGGCTGAGGCAGGAGGATCACTGCAAGTTTGAGGCTAGACTGGGCTACCTAGTGAGTTCAAGGCCAGCCTGGACTGTAGAGCGAGATCCTGTCTCAAAAAATGAACAAACAAAACATGTATCCTTTAAACCAGATACCCCAGTTCTAAGAGTTCATCTTACATATATACTAGACACTCAAACTGATACATGCACAAATTATGAACCACCGTTTACTGCACGTCTCCCAAGTGGCTCCATATGGGGAGGAAATTCCCTTGCTCTAGACATTAGACCCTAGTTACAGTAAAGTACCTAGCATACAACCACACTGTCAGATGACTGTGTTAGAGCCGGTGATACAGATCAGCAGCATAAGCGCCAGCCTGGCAAGTACGAGGTCCTGAGTTCAACTCCTGGTACCCACATATTAAAAAAAAAAAAAAAAAAAAAGTGTGCTAATGTCATCACATTTGGTTATCATAAATAGTGGTTAGTATATATGTACCTGGCATATTTCTACTGAATGTCTGAAATGATATCTGTTGAATATCACCTTTATCTCTTGAAAATGAGAGGTAATGAATGGATATAAAAAGTCAATACTCAAATTAATAGTAAGCTGTGGAAGAACACTGAGAAATCACTAGTTAGATTGCTTATTCCACAACTCAAGGAGTGGGCCACTGCGATATTGTGATACAATAAGAAATATATATGTAGGTCTTTATCCCTAGTTTTTGGCAGAGTTCCTAAAACCCTTGGACAGTCCTGTGCGATTGAAGAGGAATGACTTTTTTATATTCATGATAAGCTCCTTTCAACCACTCCTGAATTGTTTTTTGGGGTGCCTGGGCTTTTTTGTTTTGTATTTGTGATAGGAGTCTTGATAGGCCCTTAGATAACTCAGTCCTCCTCTTAGAATAAGGGAAGCTGGGGATGAAGTCACCAATGGCCAATGATTTAGTCAAAAAATGCCTAACAAAATGAATAAAAGCAAAGGTTTTCAAACTTTAATGTCCCCCATTAAGGGAACACTGTGCAACTATAAGGGGGGAAAAGAGGAAGTTCCATTTGTACTGATAAAAAATGAGCTCCTTTAAATACTGTTAGGGGAATAAAGCAATGTGTAAAAGAGCATACAGGATCAACATATAAAAAAGGCAAGGTGAGAGGAGATACAGATGTACAGAAACTAATCACACTGTCTCTAGGTCTACAGACAAGGAAGCTAGAGATGAGTGTCAAAGTCTTTTCACAGTATACTATTTTATACTGCTTTCAATTTTGAACCATATATGTATTGCCTTTTCAAAATAAATTTTATAGAAGAGATTGGTCCTATCCTAAATTACAGTGTGCCTGGCTTAAAGTTTATTTTCTGACTTGCTCTTTGGTTTTGTTTTGTTCTGTTTTTGGTCTGACTTGCTAGTTCTCAAAGAAGAGTTTTCTAGTTTTCTACTATCAGATAAGCAAAAGGGCAGATTCTTTTTCTCCTCTTTGCTATTCCTCTGCTGATAGCAGGTATAACAGCACAATCCTGTAATCCAAGCACTCTGGAGGCTGGGTAGGAGGATCCCAAGTTCAAGTCTATCCTGAGTAATTTAGCAAGGCCTTGCCTCGAGGGCTAGGAATGTAGCTCAGTGGTAGAACACCTCTGGGTTCAATCCCCAGTACTGGAAAGAAAAAAAATTTTTTTTTGAGGAAGCAAACAATAAAAGCAGCTGCTTAACAAAGAGACTCAGACTGCAGAGGCAGGTGGCTAGCTCTTTTTTCTCCCTCTCCTGGTACTATGGCTGAGCAGGGCAGAAACAGCAAAAGAATTCATGTGTCGAATTTACTATGCTATACACCACTCATCATCTAGCATTGGTTGGGTCATATTTATTTTATTTATTTATTTTTTTTTCTCAACGAATCTTACCATGAAAATATCAACTGTTGGTTCTCTAGGAAGATGATGCATGTGAGCCCAAATATAAACAACAGTGAGTAAACCAGGTATGGCAGGCAACTTAGCAAGACCTTACCTCAAAAGAAAAAGTTTAAAAGGGCTGAGGTTGTAGCTCAGTGGTAGAGAACCTGTCTAGCATACATGGAGAGGGAGAGAGGGAGAGAGAGAGAGAGAGAGAGAGAGAGAGAGAGAGAGAGAGAGAGAGAGAGAGAGAGAGTCAGAGAAAGAGAGGATTGTCAGACAGAAAGAGAGAAATGAGAGAATGACAGAGAGAGACAGAGAGACAGAGACACAGACAGACAAAATCAACCCAGAGGAAAATCTACTTAGTTTGATCAGCTACTGAGTATTCTCACCTAAAATTACTCAAACATCCTGAATTATAAAATATTTACCCCCTCTGGGGAACTAATTTTTTTCACCTGAATTCAAAACTTCCATAGGGTAACACTCTAAAAAATAAAGGAGAAAGGAGTCACCTGATAAATGATAAGCCAGTTGGACAGGTCAAATCAATGCTACTAGCTTGCAAACTGAGCCAGGTGCTAAAAGAACAAAAGTAGCAAAACATGGTCTCTACATTTGGACAGCTTTCAACCTAGGGAGGGAAATAAAACCTAAATAACAGAGCCACCCTAAAGTAACTTATTAAGATGGTTTACTTCAGACTATAAATGCAAAGGCAAAGGTAAAGGTGAGTATTCCTATTAAAGACAGGAGAAGCCAGGTGTGGTGGCATACACCTATAATCCCAGCACTCTGAAACCAAAGCAGGATCATCAGCAAGATTTTGAGGCCAGTCTGGGCTACAGAGTGAGCTCAGAGCCAGCCTGAACTACATAGCAAGACCATGCCTCAATCAATCAATCAATCAATCAATCAATCAATCAATCAATAAATGAAAGCCAAAAAAATGTAATGCAAAGATGTGGGGTGGGTATCTGGGCATATGGATGTGAATGTGTTAAGAGGATGTTAGTTTTTTTTTTTCTTTTGTGGGTACCGGGGGGTCGACCTCAGGACCTCGCATGCCAGCAGGCGCCTGTGCCGCTGAGCGATATCACCGGCCCTTTTTTCGTATGTGGGTTCCGGGAGTCGAACTCGGGCCCTCGCGCTTGCCAGGCAGGCGCGTACACCGCTGAGCCATCTCACCGGCCCAGGATGTTAGTTTTTATCAGAGCCTCAAAGTAGTCCAGGATTCTCAAAAGATTCACTCAAGTACTAAAAAGATTCTTCCCCCTCCACACCTTATTCCAATACCCACTTACAAGCAGATATATAATCTTACGAGATTACATTCAATGACTTAACATGTAAAGGTGGTAAACTGGAAGAAGAATGGAATCTAGCATGACTATGGCAGTTATACAGAAGGGCCACATCTTGAGCCTGCTCTAGGGAACATATAAAAATAATGGAGGAAAGGAGATGAACATTAGCAGAAAGTAATAACTTGATGCCCACTTATATAGAATATGAAGATGAATCAACAGGGACTGCTGACTCCAAATTTGCCAGTTTGGAATATTAAAAGAATAAAATCTTTCACAAAAATGAAAAAAAAAAGATTACATTCAAAACATTCAGGAAGCAGTTCAGTCCAGAGTAGTTGCAGAGCCTTCAGAGCTCTGAACAAAAGCCTAGAGAGAGGTAAGCACACTCATGCATTTACTCCTACAAAGCCAAAAAGTTTTGTGGGGCAAGAGATGTGACAATGCTATCCCTCTCGCAAACAGGTAAGAGGCCCAGCCCTCTGTGCTTAAGCAAAGATGCCTTCTGCCCTGTTCTCACTACGTTAGAGAGCCACTGGCTCGGAGGAGGGCAAGGCAATACAACACAGATATTAGAGCTTAAAAACTATTAGTTTTCTCACTCTTGAATACCACTACACATTTATATTAAACACTCTCTACCCTCACAAACTAGAAGAAATAGAAGGTAAAACAAGCCACACAGGACCACTTCATATCACATTTCAAATCTGGGTAGAATCAAGCTATGCATGAAAATCAGTGGGGAGGGTATAGAACTCAAAAATATAAGAAGTGATTCTTAAATTTTATTTATTTATTTATTTATTTACTTGGTGGTACTGGGAACTGAACCCAGCACTGAGCTATATCCCCAAACCCTTTTTAAGACAAGTTCTCACTAAATTGCCCAAACTGACTTGGAACTTGCAATCCTCCTCCTTCAGCCTCCCAAATAATTGGAATTAAGGGGTGCACTATCACACCTAGCAAAAAGTGATTAAAAAAAAAAACATAAAGATTATATCCAAGCTACTTCTTAACATCATCAATGCCCCCACAAAAATTTTTTTACTTGCTAATAAATATTTAGACCTACAGATAAGAAGTGGCAAAAAAGAGTCTGCTATGACAGGTTTAAATTTTAAATCATTCTTCCATTCATGAGCTATGAGGCCTTGAACAAAGGACTCATTTTCCTTACCAAAAAAAATGGTTAAGTGGTTATTCTTATATCAATTTTTAAAAAGCCAGCAGTACCAATTCCTTTCTCCAGCTCTCCAAAAATTGTTATAGTTTATAACTGAGAAAAAAATCTTAGTGATTATCTGTAAATAGAAGAGTGGGTCAATAAATTGTCTTTCCTGCTTATAGACTATTTATTATATAACTCTCCTAAAAATTACTGACATGGAAACGCCAGCGAAATAATAGCATTAAGTGGGGGCTGGTGAGATGGCTTAGCGGCTTAAGCGCCTGCCTGGCAAGCGCGAGGACCCGAGTTCGACTCCCGGAACCCACATACGAAAAAGGGGCCGGTGATATCGCTCAGCGGCACGGGCGCCTGCTGGCGCGCAAGGTCCTGAGGTCGACCCCCCGGTACCCACAAAAAAAAAAAAAAAAAAAAGAAAAAAAAAGAGAAATAATAGCATTAAGTGAAAAAAGTAAACTATAAAACAATAAATAAATACATTACATATCCTGTTCATCTAAACAGAGATTGAAAATATACAAACTATTTTTGTTTGATTTTGTTTTTGCAATGCTGGGGATGGAACCCAGGATCTTGTTCTTGCTAGCCAAGTGCTCTACCACTGAGCTATACCCCCAACCCAGTATATGCAAATTAACAGTAATTATCCTTGAAAACAATAATGGAACTAGGAACATGTTTATATATTTTGTATTACTTGCATCTCCTATAATTACAAACTCTACTTGTATAATTAGAACTGATAATAAGGGCCGGTGATACAGCTCAGCGGCATAAGCGCCTGCCTGGCAAGCGCGAGGTCCTGAGTTCAACTCCCGGTACCCGAAAGAACTGACAACAAAAGAAAGAAGTATTACTTGTGTAATTAAGATGAAAATTATTCATACAAGGCATTTACATTACCTCAGATATTAAATTTTTAACTATTTTCACCATTTTTTTCTTAATTAGTGCATATACCTCAGATACTGACTTAACCTTTTTATCCAGCTATTATTCCCCTTAAAGTAATGCATGATATGACTACCTTAAAAACCTCACAAGCAGACATACTTTGGATTCCATCTTCCGGCCAAGCTAACAAGCTAGAGCAAAAGTGGGCATGGCTTCTTTACACTAAATATAGGGCGCAGGGAATGAGGTGCTAGAAGGGGAACAGGAGTAGAAGAAAAAATAAGAAAGAAAAAGCTCAATGGAAAAAGGGCACCCCTTCTCTATTTTGTCATGTATTGCTGAGTTTATAAAACAGTCTTTGCCCAGTCTGGTAGATAACTGTTGTAACTTCAACTTTATGTGTGTAACATGGCCAAACTTTTCATAAATGTGAGCTGACCAGTAAAAGATCAAATTTATCTAATTTTATTTTGCAGGATTTTTACCTGCTTGGGGCCTTAAACTACCCTACTAAATCTATTTTAATATTGATTATATCCCCTAGGATGGGTCCCAAAACTATCTGTCATGCTGGGTGTAGTGGCACATGCCCATAATCCCAACACTTGAGAGCTGAGGCAAGGAGGAGTGTGAGGCCAGCCTGGGCTATAAAGTAGTATCAAGTCCAGTCTAGATTACACAGCAAGACCTTGGGAGGGGGCAACATAGTATTTGTCTTACTATTTTACTTCACCAGATACTACAAAAGGTCTGACATTCATGTTCATCATTCAGTAAAAACACTTGTACAGCCAAACATGGTGTCACATGCCTGTAATCCCAGCACTTGGGAAGCTGAGGCAGGAGGATCACTGTGAGTTTGAGGCTAGTCTGGGCTACATAGTGAGTTCAAGGCCAGCCTGAACTGCATAGTGAGACCCTGTCTCAAAAAGCCAAAAACAAAACAAAACAACACTTGTACACTGCCTTCTACAAGGTTTGCTTTGGGAAATTAATACTAATGTGCAATGACTTTAAGACCATCTAAATTAGCGTGGAAAGTGGCTTTCTGCTAAAAGAACAGAATTTAAGAAATGACTACCTCTAAGGAAGATTATTTCCTAGTATGTTAAACCATTTATACTTCCAAACTGATTTACAGTAAACATTAGAGTATAGGGCTATTAGCTATTACTACTGAATACTATCCTGTTCTTAGGCCTTAATAGTAACATGTATTCTTTATGTATACTATATTAAAACATCAATAAGTTTCTGAATAATTAGTTAGCCTTGCCATTCCCCTACCTAAGAATCACCAATAATTCCCTATTACTTATAGAATTTTAAAAAGTCAAATTTTCAGGCCGGTGAGATAGCTCAGCGGCATAAGCGCCTGCCTGGCAAGTGTGAGGTCCTGAGTTCGACTCCCAGAACCCACATAAAGGAAAAAAACAGCCGGTGATATCGCTCAGCGGCACAAGCGCTTGCTGACAAGTGTGAAGTCCTGAGGTCGACTCCCGGTACCCACATTAAAAAAAAAAAAAAAAAAAGTCAAATTTTCAATTGGGCATTCGAAGTTCTACACAATGTGCTCTGGCCAATCTTCAGTAGTAGTTACATTACTACCAACGTCTTATCAAAGCCTTTGCTGAGCCCAGCCATAAACTTCCTGTTCTCTGAACCTACCTTTATCTATCTTGAATTTTGGCACAGTATTCAAACCACCTTTAAAATTCTACCTGACCTTGGGCTTGGTGGCACATGCCTGTAATCCCAGCACTCAGGAGGCCAAGCCAGGACAATTGCTGCGGGGCTATGAGTTCGAGGCCAGCCTAGGCTACATAGCAAGTTTAAGGCCAGCCTGAACTACATAGTGAGACCATGTCTCAAAAAAAGAAAGGAAAAAAAAAAAAAAAAGAAAAAGAAAAAGGAATTCTACCTGACCTATTCCGCTATGGAAGCCCACATAGCTCTGCTGCAGCCTCTGTTGAACTCACTACGTAGTGCAAGCTGGCCTTGAACTCACCACATAGCCCTGCGAGCAGCAGGAGTAGGGGACCTAAAGGAGTACACTAGAAACCCTGGAAGCTGAAAATGAACCCTGCAATCTTCATGATAATAAGCCCACAATGGCTTCCTGGAGGGTAAGATATCACAGAGAGGAGAATCAAGGTGTCCTACTTTACAGCCAGCTCGCTGTCTGAAGCTGCCACCTGTCAACCATCAGAGATTCTGGCCTGTGTTCCTCCTGCAGCTTAGTCTGGCCCAGGGCTGCTCTCTTGGGGGATTGTAAAAGGAGAAGCTGGCATGAGAAAATGTTCCAGAAGGAAACGCAGGCTGTGACAACAAACTGAGGAGAAACTAAGCAGCCAGCAGTAGGAACAGGCCCCAGGAATAGCGTGGTGGTGGGGGCCCAAGTACAGGTACTGAGAGATACTTAGGAAGGACGCTGGACAACCCAGGAACCATGAAATGCTGTATTCTCAATACACCAAAGGATTTAATTTTCTTTCTTTCTTTTTTGGTTTTCTGAGACAGGGTCTCCCTAAGTAATTCAGGCTGGCCTTAAACTCACTACGTAGCCTAGCCTGGCCTCACAGTGATACTCCTGCCTCAGCCTCCTGCGTGCTGGAATTACAGGTATGCACCACCACACTCAGCTTCAATATACCAAACAATTTTCATCAAAGGAGGGGCATAAAGCATGTATTCCAAAATGTAATAAATCAAAAATATGAAAACTGTACCTTTAGCAATTTGCACTTATGGAAAAGACTGGGAAATCGTTGGTGGCCGTGAAGGGGAAAAAGCTTCTTTTTTTTTTTTTTTTTTTTGTGGGTACCGGGGGGTCGACCTCAGGACCTCGCACGCCAGCAGGCACCCATGCCGCTGAGCGATATCACCGGCCCCTTTTTCTTATGTGGGTTCCGGGAGTCGAACTCGGGCCCTCGCGCTTGCCAGGCAGGCGCTTAAGCCGCTGAGCCATCTCACCGGCCCAGGGGAAAAAGCTTCCAATGGACTAAAATAATGTGTGACAGCTAAAAATAAAAACATTGCAACCAACAGAGATCAAGAATATATAACATCTCAAAACATCAGAATTCATGTCACTTACTTGTAACGAGCCAAGTTTCTCTAATTAAACATTCATATCAAATTATTTTTTCTTTTTTTTCCAACAGGGTCTGACTATGCATTTCAGGTGGGCCTCAAACTCACAGTGATCCTCCAGCCTCAGCCCACGAGTGTGTGGGATTACAAGTGTGCACCACCACGGTCAACTGTCTACTGCATCAAATTATTAAATATACCTTTTCCCAAAAAAGAAATTTGGGGGCCGGTGAGATGGCTCAGTGGCATAAGCGCCTGCCTTGCAAGCGCGAGGGCCCGAGTTCGACTCCCGGATCCCACATACGGAAAAGGGGCCGGTGATATCGCTCAGCGGCACGGGCGCCTGCTGGCGCGCGAGGTCCTGAGGTCGACCCCCCGGTACCCACAAAAAAAAAAAAAAAAAAAAAATTTGGGAAAGGTAAAAATGGGTCTAGCACATGATTTGTAGCCATTGGGTCAAATTTTCATTCAAGCATTTCTGTAGAGTTGAGATTTTAAAAGGATGAACAATCTTCTAAATGTGATCATGATTTCCTTTTTAAAAGTTCGTTACTCTGCAATCAATGAATATGTATTTACTGTACCAAGATAGACAATTTAATATGAGAGGTTATTTAAATATCATTAATGCTTAATCAAAATTCAGATATACATACTTTGAAAACTTATGACACAAGTCATGAAAATGGGAAGGCAGTCAGTGAGGACTCTATCCTGCATAATTACTAAAACATTTATACTGGACAGAAAGCTTTTCAATATAATGAAATTCATAACAATTCTAGCCATAGTTCAAATCCTAGTAAACACCAGTGTTCTCATGTTCCAAAGAATATTTACAAATGTGATAAATCTGGGAGAATCTTTGATCATTGCTCAAAACTATCTATCAAAGTATCCACACTCTACACAATTTTTATAATTACATAAAATGTGGCAAACCTTTTGTTGATGAGTCTACTTTTAGCCAACACCAGACAGTTTGTACTAAGAGAGAAACCCTACAAATCTAAAGATTGTGGCAAAGTCTTTAAATATTGTTCAGCATTTGCTCAGAGAATCCATACTGGAGAGAAACCCTACAAATGTAAAGAATGTAGCAAAGCCTTTCAGCAAAGCTCAAATCTTACTCAACACCAGAGGATTCATACTAAAGGAAAACCCTACAAACATAAAGAATGTTATTAAGCCTTTAATCAAATTTCACATCTTGGGCTGGGGATATAGCTCAGTGGCACAGCACCTGCCTGGCAAGCGCGAGGTCCTGAGTTTGACTCCCGATACAAAAAAAAAATTTTTTTTTCGTATGTTATTCAGCAACAGAGAATACATACTAGAGAGAAACCCCACCAATGTACAGAATGTGGCAAACCCTTTACCCAGTATTCATGTCTTAGAAAACATCACAGAATTCAAGTTAGATGAAGATCCTATCAATGTGAAGATTTTGGAAAAGCTTATAACCATTTTTCACATCTTACTCAATGTTAGAGAATTCATAAGGCAGAGACACCCTACCAAAGTAAAGAACATGGAAAGAAATTTAATGGAAGTTCAGTCTCAACAAAAGAGAAGTCCTGTTGGATAGAAACCTTACATATTTATTCACTGCGCAATGACTTTTTTCAAAAATACTCACCTCTGCTGGGCATAGTGGTGCACGCCTGTAATCCCAGCACTCGGGAGGCAGAGGCAGGAGGATTGCTGTGAGTTTGAGGTCAGCCTGGGTTACATAAGCCAGCTCAAAGCCAGCCTGAACTACACAGTGAAACCCTGCCTCAAAAAAAAAAAAAAAAAAAAAAAAAAATCTCACCTCAGAAAATCAAAATATTTATATTGCAAAAATCCTGTACAAATGTAAAGGTAAAAGAAAGTCTTGGGGCCGGTGAGATGGCTCAGCGGCGTAAGCGCCTGCCTGGCAAGCGCGAGGGCCCGAGTTCGACTCCCAGAACCCACATATGAAAAAGGAGCCGGTGATATCGCTCAGCGGCACGGGCGCCTGCTGGCGCGCGAGGTCCTGAGGTCAACCCCTGGTACCCACCAAAAAAAAAAAAAAAAAAAAAAA
Source organism: Erethizon dorsatum (assembly GCA_028451465.1). Lineage (NCBI taxonomy): Eukaryota > Metazoa > Chordata > Mammalia > Rodentia > Erethizontidae > Erethizon > Erethizon dorsatum. Next base: position 38,058,608 of record CM051822.1, on the reverse strand, counting down.
AAAAGTCTTTACTTTTGTCTCAGATGGTAATATATGTAAAAGAATTGTTACTAGAGAGATATATAATTGTAATGTGGCAAATACAGTGGCATCTCAGTTTACAAACTTAATTTGTTTTAAGATTTGGGGGAAGATGGCTGTGTTTGTGTTTGTCTAGAGAAGATGGTCATGGTTGTGTTTGTCACCCAGTGTGTAGTTTACAAATGGAAGCAAAATTTTGCTGAATGCTTTTGTTTGCAAAGCGAATATCACTATACTGTAGTAACTTGCTTGAAATTTATTGGGCATCAATAGTTAATGTGATAGAAAAGAATAAAGCCTCAGAGATAACAGCGCACACTGAGAACTCACCTCTGAAGGGATATAAGCTTAGTATATAAATTCCTGTTTCTTAAATAGCTTCAGTTTTGAAAACTGGATAAAGCCAAACTCTCACGTTAGTCATTGTATAAGAAGAACAATACTGCTTCCTGAGTTTTTACACTTTGTTTTTTTCCCAGAGAATATATGGGAATTTTTAATTACTCTCTTGAGATTATGTGTAATCTTTAAGGATTTTTAGCAAATAAAAGTGAATGCTTCCAAAACTAAAACCAAACCAAACCAAACCAAAATAAAAACTGAATAAAACCCTACCTGGGGATATAGCTCAGAGTAGAAGTTTGTCTAGTATGTGCAAGGCCTGAGGCTCAATCCCCAGCACCATAAAAAAATAATTATTTTCTGGCCAGACTGGAAAAATGATGGAGCAGTGAGTACCAGCAATTCAGCTTCTCCAGGACAAAGTGTCTAGAGTTGGAAAAGACTAGCTTAGGGAAGAATCAAAATGAGAGGAGGTTGCCCAGGAACCAGGAGGGAACTGACAAAAGAGGAAAAAAAGGATTAAATGATACAGAAGAAACAGATCCCATCTCGGAGGAGGGGGGGACCCTGTGCAAACTGCGTGTGGCTCAGAGTGGCTGGCCAGCCACCATCTGAGAGACAAAGCAAAATTAAAAACTTTTTAATGGAGAACCACATTGGGACTGAGAGAATCAGCACCAGCTGCTTCCAGAGAGCCTTCCACAGACAACAGTTGGTAAGTGATCCCCATACAGCACCCGCTGCCACAATTGCAGAACGAGAGCTGGCAGGGACGCCATTGTAGGGAAGGGTTCAGAGTTTGAACCTGGGCCCCAGAGCAGCCCCTTGACTCCAAGCCAGGCTCCACACTGTCAAGCTCCCAGACTGGATGAGGGAAGGACAGCCACAGGAGACAGCTGGTGGTTAGAGAGTAGCCTGCCGGGAATCCTGCTGATGGACTGGAGCTGGTGAACACAGACATGGGTGCTGTGAGGCCAGGTTCGGACCAAGTTACACAGGATTAGAAGGTCACATGGCACTCTGCTCCCAACAGGGTTCTGGGGATGAACTGACTTCCAGCATGAACAAGAGACAAATCTTGGCTTAAGCTCTGCTCCTTAATACTAGGCTGTGGAAAAGAGCCATGAGTCCGAAACAACAGAAAACTTCCATTAATTAATTTGCGGATTCCTTCCTTCTGTTCATTTTCCTCCCCCATTTTTATTCCATTATTTTCCCCGTGTGTGTGTGTGTGTGTGAGCACACACACACACATGTGAACGCTTCTCTTCCTCTTGCCTTTTTCTTCCAATATAGTTTATACAGAGTGAGGGAATTCTCCTTTGTCCCTTACTATTCCTTCTACTTTTATCCATATTTTTCTCCTGACTTCCTTCTTCTGTTTCTTATTCTATTTTTCTTTTCCTTCTTTCCCTTTTCATTTGTCTCCCTTTAACTTTTTCTCTAATACAGTAGTCACAGACTCTCTTCTCGTTACCATTTCTCACTACCAATTTTGCACCCAGTTTTCCCTGCTATCCTCATCTAAATATATAACATACATTTGCCACCATCAAGATCCTTTGCTCCCTTCCTATTTCCTCCTTTCCACATAGCAGAAGACTTTAAACTAAAAACAAAAGCTTCCCCCTACTCCAGCATTACTCAGTCCCTAACCCCCTAGGCTTTAGATAACTGATTCTATGAAATTACTGCTGAATGCTTTTTTTCACAATTAGAGGAGACATAGCTATTGCATTTAGTGCATATTAGCTGTGGGTCAATACTGGAGCTGATACAGTGTTTACACTATAAACATGGACTTCCCTAGGCTAAAGGGAGATCCGAAATTAGGGCTCTTCGTTTGTTATTTGTCAACTTGCCCTGATAGATTACCACTGTAACTGATTAGCTTGTTACCACTGTAGCTGATTTGACTGCACAGAAATACTCCTGACTCAATGGACACTTCTGTGCCAGTAAATCAGTCTGGCAATTCCACCATCACACCCAGGGAGAGGGACAGCAAGAGCTTCTAACTCAAGAACTCAGACGAGATCAGACTCTGCAAGAATGCCTACAATCTGGCAGAAACAGGTCCTGAATCTTGAGTTAGTTTCAGTATGGTAGTGGAAGGATTAGAGGAGTTACTGGGGTGTAAGCACTCAGTCTTTCTGGCAAAGAAGCTATTTGGGAATCATATATGCACCATCTCATTGGAATATTTAATCTCTGTTACCATCAGATACCTTATAGGTTGGAGCATTTGTCTGTTTTATTTAGTTATGTTCTTTTACGGTTTCTTCTGTTTATTAGGTTTGTTTTTTGGGTTTTTGTTTGCTTGGTTTTTTTTTTTTTTTTTTTTTTAATGTGGGTACTGGCAGTCGAACTCAGGACCTCATGCTTGCCAGGCAGGCGCTTATGCCGCTAAGCTATCTCACTGGCCCTTGGTTTGGTTTTTGAGACAGGGTCTCACTATGTAGCTCAGGCTGGCCTTGAACTCACTATGTAGCCCAAGCTGGCCTTGAACTTGCGGAGATCCTCCTGCCTCAGCCTCCCAAATCCTGGGATTACAGGCTACACCACCATGCCCAGCTGAGTTTTTACTTTTGTGTATTTTTTCTTCCATTGGCTCTGATTTAATAGGTGTTCAGATTTTCTCCCTCATCTCAGCTATCTAGTTTCATCTCAAACCCCCAAAGCCATACAGTGATCATATTTCTTTATTCTTTTTCCAAACACATAAACTCCTTCTCCCAAGTTTTTTTTTTTTTTTTTTTTTTTTTTTTTTTTTGGGTACCGGGGGGTCGACCTCAGGACCTCGCGTGCCAGCAGGCGCCCGTGCCACTGAGCGATATCACTGGCCCCTTTTTCGTATGTGGGTTCCGGGAGTCGAACTCGGGCCCTCGCGCTTGCCGGGCAGGCGCTTAAGCCGCTGAGCCATCTCACCGGCCCTTCTCCCAAGTTTTTAATTTCCCATACTTAGGTCCCTCACAGTCACTCCTACCTTCTGTATTATTAATCCTCGATCCTCCCCATCCTAAACCTTTGGCTCTTCCATATTTTACCTAGGCTACTATCCTTATCAGCAGTTTCTGGCAACCACAACAGCTTTCCTCAATCACTAAGTAAACTTCCTTCCTCCCATATCACCCCATTGCCCCCACAAACATCCTCTGAAAACTCTCAACTCAACTAAAAGTTGTCCGATAGAATCAGACACCATATTAAACTTTTCCTCTCATCTATCACTATCCCCACCTTGAAACCTTCCCCTTAGTGTCTTAACACACCTCATCCAACACCCTTCCATTCTTCTCCCTCCACCTCACCTACCTCATTGCAAAACAGCTACAAATAATAAACTATCATAATGTGAATAGAGGACAGACAAAGGGGGTAAGTGTAACTCCAAGGACTATCACATAAAAGTGCTATTTGATTGAATCTGTTGATGCTATTCAACCAGAAGTAATTCTTTTGGGAAAACATAGGGACAGAGCCAGGCATGGTGGCACACACCTGTAATCATAAGAAGCAGAGGCAGGAGGATCACCATTTCTTTTTTTTGATACCGGGAATCGAACTCAGGACCTTGCACTTGCCAGGCAGGCGCTTGTGCCGCTGAGCTATATCCCTGGCCCCACCATGATTTCAAGGACAGCCTGGGCTACATAGTAAATTCAAGCCAGCTTGAAATACATAGCGAGACCCTGTCTCGAAAGAACAAAACAAAACAAATAGGGACAGAGTCCAACTCACTTAAAGTAAATAAAAGAGGAGTAAATACTAGCACTGGACATACAAAGCTGAATATTATTCATGGTGAGGCAACATCCCACTAAAAATCTCCACATAAGCCATAAACTCTCTTAACTTTTCAAGTTCTCAACCTGCAGTATCCCCCCAAAAAAGAAGAGAAAAAAAATATATATATATATACATACACACACATACATATCACATACTTAATTTGACTAGCAATTTTTCAAACATGGGTTTAGGTCACTTCCTCTATGGACGCCTTAAAATATTTTTTAAAGTCTTCTACTGTTTTTACTTAGTATGTCTGTTACCTCCACCCAGTAGGTGGAGTTACCTTAAGCTGCTACTGGCCCACAGGTATAGTGGTGGCAAGATATGGAATAGGGGCAAAAATGCTGAACCAGATGATAAAATGCCTGATTAACTGATAGACGGAGGATGAGAGACATGTTTGTGCCATGAGTTTCAGCAAATGACAGCAATGAAAGGTAAAGGGTGAAGTAGCACAAGCCTCACAGACAGTTTTACTTCCCAGGAAGGTGTTAAAGCAATGATAATAAAGTTGTTAAAAACCAGGGGGCCGGGCCAGTGAGATGGCTCAGCGGCGTAAGCGCCTGCCTGGCAAGCGCGAGGGCCTGAGTTCGACTCCCGGAACCCACATACGAAAAAGGGGCCGGTGATATCACTCAGCGGCACAGGCACCTGCTGGTGCACGAGGTCCTGAGGTCGACCCCCGGTAGCCACAAAAAAAAAAAAAAAAAAAAAAAAAAACGGGGCCATGGACCAGTGATATAGCTCAGCGGCATAAGTGCCTGCCTGGCAAGCGCAAGGTCCTGAGTTCGACTCCCAGTACCCGCATTAAAAAAAAAAAAAAAAACGGGGGGCGGGAGGGCTGTGTTTACATTAAAAGGAAAAACAAAGGAATTCTATCTTTTTATATACTTGATACACATAATACAATATCCATTCAGTGGAGACACAGAAGACACAAAACAAGAATTACAAGTAGATAGTCTCAGCATTTATTGCCATGAAATTATTTCAAATCATCAAAACAGATCAGAAAGCCACAAAAAGTGTGATTAAAACAAATTAAATGCAAACAATGAAAGTCAGATATATTATTAAAGTGGGGGCTCAAAACTCAAGATGGAAGACTTAACCATCTGTTTTCTGCAACTGAAGGGGGCAGAGGTGATTAGGAAGAACCGCTGAGAAGAAAAGGAGTCCCAGGTAAAAACCTGTTGAATGAAAGATGGAAAACAGGCGGTGCAAACTGAAATGTATAGAGACAAAATTAACCACAATTAACTTGTTTAACAAATGAGTGAAGTGCACTGGGTCCAAGCAAACTGGAGAGAGGATGTCTGTCTCTCAGAAGAGTCGCTATGATCATCAGCCCATACAGGCGGGTTATTTTTAAAAAGTAACAGAAAAAGGAAAACCCATGCACTCAGATATGTTATGTTTTATTACTGGCGACTACAATAAATATTTTCAAAACACTCTTGACAGCCAATAAAACATGTGCAAAAGAGATCTGACACACAGAATGTCAGTTTGCCACTGTTGGCTTAAGACATGAACAAAGAAAAAGCAACAAAAGCCCATGAAAATGAATACTAAAAAGGAAAAGCAAATAATCAGGACAAGAACTTCAAGAAAATAGTGATTAAGAAGTAGTTCAACTAAAAATGAAAAATGTCCAAAGGACCTTATTCATCAGAAATTCAATGATGAAAAGAGGTCTAAGAAGAGACAGTAAATTGGCAGCTATTTTGTAACGAAATACTTCAGTGAATGGCCATATTTGAGGATTTAGGAACCTGTAGTTCAGAAAACCTTGTTAAATTAACAAGAGTATTTATATATCCCTAATTAAAAACCAAGCTGATACTGGCTTTAGAAATGCTGGAGCCATAGTTTAAATTTTCAGAAGAAAAAAAGAAAAGTTTAAAAAACTGAAGAATAAAATCTGAATAAAGAAATTCCATAATCTCTCCCAAAATGCTGTTAGTGTTCTTTACTAACCTGAAAACTTGGCATAATGTCACAATACACCCTTGAGAATCATTCTCTTTTCTCTTCACAGCCATCTGTAGAGGTCACTGATGATATATTCTGGTTAAGCCATTATCCCCCTTGGTCCAAACAACTCCTGTATAGACTACAAAATCTCAAATTTCCTAGGCTAGAGCTGAGGATGTAGCTCAGCATGCAAGAGACCATGGGACTGATCTCCAGCACCAAAAACAAACAAAAACCCCAAAAACAAAACAAAAACAAAAAAACAAGCTGGGCATGGTAGCACATACTTGTAATCCCAGCTACTCAGGAGGCTAAGACAGGAGGATCAACAAGTCCAGCATGGGCCACTTAATGAGACCCCTTCTCAAAATAAAATATAAAAAAGGGCTGGAGATACAGCTCAGTGGTAAAGCCTCTGAGTTCAATCCCTAGTACCTCAAACAAACAACAAAAAAATCAAGGGTTCAGAATCTGTGGGCTGGGGATGTTGATTAGTGGTAAAACACTTGCCTACCATGCCCTAGGGCCTGGGTTCAATCCCAAGCAATGCAATGAATGAATGAATGAATGAATGCACAAGGATGGATAACCTCACTATTTCTTACCATGGGACAGCATGCTATAACATTATTCCACCATAAATGAGAGAGGTTACATGCTTAAAAGTAACCTATTATCAATAAACAGCAAATATTAGAACCAAAGAATAGAAAAAAATGCATGTGAGATGACGTTAATCATAAAATACATTTGGGGAAAAATTTTAAAAGGCAGAGAAAATGAACATGGCAGGGACACAGGTAATAGACTTATGAAGCACCTTTTGTGATCATGTGACCCCAATTTTGAGACTGACATAATTTTTTAATAATTTTATTATTTGCTAATTACATAATTAAATAGACTTAATTTTCGCTTATCTCATTCTTTTCCATTTATTTTCCATTTATTTAATAATATTCAAATAAATTTCATCATCAGACTTTCTATACAATTTGAGTTTTATTAAATGGTCACCCTATGTAGGAAGGCAATGGATACTTATTAATAAAATACAGAATTGTGAAGTGAGGTAGTGTAAACAGAGTCCATGCTAAGTCAAGGGAGTCAAACCACAGGCCAGAAAGACCTAGAAACAGTGAAGCCACTGGTGAAAGACTCTCATAAAGCAAGGAGGCACGTGGCCATCTGAAAGCCAGGCTACAACTCCTTAATCTAGCTTTTCAATTTAGTACTTCATACTTCAGACTGTCAGCTGATCTCAAGGAGTGTCATAAATAAAAAATATTATCAGTTAACACTTTTCTTTACAAAACACAAACACAACTACAGTGTGTCACCTGAAATGACAGCCAAGAGAATGTATATATTTAGATTCTTCTCCCTTTCAACTATGAGATATTTCACACTCAAGAGCAATGTGAGAGCCATTCTCACACAGTGCAGCACTTAGGACTTGAATTGTCTGGTTTTCCCAGTCATTCTACTTTTTTCTAGTCCTGTCTTCCCTTTCCTCTTCTCCTCCCTCCAACCAGAGTTTTGGCTCTTATGCAGGAATGCCCACCAAGCTTTGTGACATGCTAAGGACTCTCATGCTCTGTTTGGTCCATGTCCATAATTGAGCCTCCTCTCATGTCAGAGCATTTCTCAGTGGGTTAGCCTTGCCCAAGTGCTAAATACGGTAACAGACGCCATGCAGAACCTCTGTTGTAGTCAGGGTTTACAAGGAAATGGACTTCATACAGGACACAAAATTTATAGGATTATTTTATAATATTGACCCAAAGAGTCAAATGCAAAAGTGTGCCAGAAATCTGTCCACACACTAGAGACCCAAAGAATCCAACTTAGGGCCTGGATCCCATGGAAATGTCCTCCAAGAGTCCAACTGAAGACCTGGAGCCCATGGCAATGTCTCATGCAAATCTGTATCAAGCATCTACACTGGGAAGGCCCAAAGGTCAGTGGTGGAAGCTAGAAAGTCTGTGCCAGTGGGATGAAGGCTCTATGCCAGCAGACTGAGGGATCTGCACTGGAGCAAAGAAGCCATGCTCAAGGTAAAGACTAGAGCTCCCCGGAAGAGAACCGCAGCCATCCTCAGCAACAGCTAGGACCTAAGCTCCTCCTACGACCAGAACAGCTGAGTTCATATCAGAAAAACCAGCGTAACAAGCTTCTCCAGGAGAATCAACAGCACACCATCCAGTTCTGCTTTTATGCTGTTGGCAATAATCCTCACCCAGGACCACGATGATTCAGTTTAGCTGGTTGTTACAAGTTGACCATTAATTAATCCACCACAATCTCTGACTTTCCAAGTACAAACTCTGGAAATATTACACTGATGCGTGTCACACAGAAGGTTAATTTCTGTTCTTAAAGTTTGAGGAGAAGGAATTGGTAAAAGGAGTTCATATAATAAACAGGAAGGATTCTCCCAACAATCTCTGAAAGTTGGGAATATGAACTAAATACGGCAGTTTCCATGAAATGCTTTTCCCCTCCCTGTGGTTCTTGGAAAGAAAACTTTAGGAAAGGGAAAAGTTTGGGGGGAAAAGTATTTATCTGAATTAAAATAAAAATTAAATCTAAAAACTGACTACTTGTTAAATTTAAATACACATCAAGTTAAGACTGATTAAGTTCTTGTGATTAAGTGTGGCTAGCAATTTTGACTCCAGAGTCTCATCACTGACTAAAGTCCCCATATAGACCCTCTGTTGTGCTGCCACAGACCTCTGTGTCTACCTGTTACAATTTATCACATGGCTTTGCCTCTTCTTGACCAAGAGCTGCTAGAGAGCAAATGCCAAAACTTACATGTCCTCATACACCTAGACCACCATAGCACTGAGCACATAGTAATTGTTAAATACTTCCAAATGTAAAGCCACAGTATGCATTCATTTACTCTGAATTTAGAAGACAAAACTCTACTACCTATGAATATTTCAAATTGGCAGTAAATAGCTACACATATCAAGCCCTAGATGTATGGACATCTGGTAATATCTGACACTAGTAAACGTTCAGTAACAAACAACCTGCTAAAATAGGAAGGGAGGAAGGGAGGGAGGGAGAGAGTCCCCAAAGAAACTTAATGAAATAAGTTTTATTACATTATCTAAATTCTGTTTTGTTTTGTTTTTGTGGGTACCGGGGGTTGACCTCAGGACCTCGCGCACCAGCAGGCGCCTGTACCGCTGAGCGATATCACCGGCCCTTTTTTTGTATGTGGGATCCAGGAGTCGAACTCGGGCCCTTGCGGTTGCCAGGCAGGTGCTTACGCCGCTGAGCCATCTCACCGGCCCTTGTTTTGTTTTTGAGACAGAGTCTTGCTATGCAGGTCAGCCTGGCCTTGAACTCTCTACATAGCCCAGGCTGGTCTCGAACTCAAGGTGATCCTCCTGCCTCAGCCTCCCGAGTGCTGGGATTATAGGCATGTGCCACCACACCTGACTACATGATCTAAATTCTTGAGCTCTGTTAGCATATTTAGTATTCAAAATAACTACTGAAAAAAATAACAAAACAAAATCCATTAAACTGAAATTCCCAACTAGGTTTTGTTTTGCTATGTGCAGAACTACTATCATGGTCAACCAAGAGCAGCAGCTTCTACCTCGTGAGTTCTTCGTAACTAGAAGTACAGAAGAGGGTGACTCTTCACTGAAATACTAAAGCCTACACCCAGCTCAACAGCCCTGGATGACAGCACAGAAAGGAAACTTTAAAGCCCATCAAATCTAACTCTACCATTTTACACCAAGCCACCTACAACATAGGTCCACAAAGGGGAAGTAACATATCCAAGGCACACAGAAACTAGCAAGGTAAGGACAGAACCGACCTTAAGGCCTTAAGTAGCATCTACTACCCCAAACCATTTTCCTGCAATCTGTTCATTGTGATAAACTGTATCAAAGCATTGTGCAAGTGAACACTGAAGTGATCAAATACAGTAAAAGTTTAGACTTCTCAGAAAAACTACATATTCAAGTTGATTTAATATACTAGTCACCAAGCCAGGCGTGGTGGCACACAGGTGTAATCCCAGCACTTGGGAGGCTGAGGCAGGATCGCCGCAAGTTTGAATTCAGCCTGGGCTACATAGTGAGTTCAAGACCAGCCTAGACTACATAGCGAGACCCCGTCTCCCCCACCACACACCAAAAAAACGAATATCCTCATCACCAAAGGCCAACACTGAAAATAGAACCTCACAATTATAAGGAAAAAAGAAGGAAGGAAAAAAAAAGAACAAATACTATTCCTGTCCCTAAATCCAAAGAGTAAGCTATCCTCTTTTTGATAAGTCTTTCCTATAGTACTGTGGTACAAAAAGACTTGTAAGGCATTGTTCAAGTCAATCTCTCTGCAAATCAATTTTCATATCTTTAAAATAAAAAGGCTGAGCTTGACAACTAAGGTATTCTAAAACTCAGAACATCCAGGACACTGAGCATGCTTCCCTATACTTTGCAATGTTCTCCAGAAAGTGCCTAGTGTGACAGTTAAGTTGGACTGTCATCCTGATTGGGTTGAGAGACACCTAGGGGAGTGTGCCTGGGTGGGTCATGGAACAGGACTTTGGGTACTTTATCTGGTCCCTGGCCCCTTTCTCTCTAGCACTGTTCCCCTGTTCTGCTTCCCAGCTACCATCACTGAACTGAGCAGCTTTATTCCATCATGCTCTTCCACTCTGAAGTCAGCTAATTCCATGTTGAATTTTAGCTAGACTGAAATCTCTGAAACTATAAGCAAAATTAAACTACTTATTTTTTTCTTTTGTGGGTACCAGGGGTCAAACTCAGGACCTCGTGCACCAGCAGGCGCCCGTGCTGCTGAGCGATATCACCGGCCCTTTTTTTCATATGTGGGTACCAGGAGTCAAACTCAGGACCTCGCGCTTGCCAGGCAGGCGCTTATGCCGCTGAGCCATCTCACAGGCCCTAAACTTCTTTAAATTGCAGGTGTTGGGTACCATATTTTGTCTCAGCAACAGGCAAGCTGACTGACATGCCTACTCAGGTTGAAACAGACCTACAAAATAATCCAGTTAAAACACCCAAATGATACCCGAATGTCCTCTACAAATACTTGTAACTCTAATAATGGCTTTTTGTTGGAATTATTTTTTATATTACCATTATGAAGGATCTACTCAGAGACTAGCCATGGTTTAAAACATTTAAGGGCCCTACAATTGGGTGGAAAAGGTTGCTCAGTTAATGAAAGAAAGCTTTCCAGACTCCTACATACAGCCATCACTATAACAGAGGAATCTGAATGGCATAATGTTGTTTGTTTGTTTGTCTGTTTTTTGCTGGTTTGTTTTTGTCATTCAAGAGAATTTTGGAAGATCACTGACTTAAAGGATAGTCTGTCTAGTCAGTGATGGCGAACCTACGGCACACATGTCACAGCAGGCTGTTTGTTATCACTGAAAGTTCTAAAGGTTTGCCATCACTAGTCCAGGTCTTCCTCTACAGACAGTAGGTAAAGTGACAAACACATATTAGTTCTTTTCACAAGAACCATATTACTGAATCCTCTTAAGCTCTTATATGCTATCTTATGCTGTCATGAGGTTGTCCCTTTTATTATTTTTATTATGGTAAAACATAAGATAAACTTTACCATTTTAACTACTTTGTGAGTGTATAATTCAGGGGCATTCATTAATTTATATTAGCAATGTTATACAACCATCACCAGGATCTATTTCCAATTTTTTTTCATTATTCCAAACAGAAAACATGTAACCATTAAGCAGTAATTTCCTACTCCCCGTTGTCCTCCATTTTTCAAAATTATATTCTCAAAAGGGTTAATAACTTTCAAACTATGATAGGCTGCCACTAGAGGGCAAAAGACTACAATGGCTGCCCAAGATTGGAAAAGGAAAGCAAAGAACTACTTGTGCTTTCACTAAGAATGAGAATAGTAACTTCACCCACTAAAACCACCTAGATATATAATCATAAATTTCTATAACAACTATGGGGCTGGAGGTATAGCTCAGTGGTAAATGCTTCCCTACCATGCATAAGTCCATGGGTTCCATACTCAGCACTGCCAAACAAACAAAAAAACAATAATTAAACTTACATAGACTTAAATCACTTTAGGGAAAAATTTAAAAACTAAAATAAAACTCAATATGTAAACTAGTATTTATGTTCCAAATTAATAATCATCATTATACCTATATATAAGTTTCAAAATTAACCTCAAGTGGGCAACAAAATCACCTCTGAGAGTTTATAATAAAATCCGAAACTAATTATTTCCTTAGCAAGAAAACTGTCTAATTCTCTAACTGTATCAGTTTCATAAAGATTTTCCAAAAGTAGATCTTTAAAATTTCTTTGTGCTGGGTGTGGCAGACCATGCCTGAAGTCCCAGCTACTCTGAAGACTGAGGCAGAAGGAGCCCAAGCTTAAGACCAGCCTGGGTAACTCAGCAAGACCCTATCTCAAAATTTTAAAAGGAAGGAGGGAGGTTTGGGTGCAGTTCAGTGTGAGGCCCTGAATTTAATCATCAGTTTAAAAAAAAAAAAAGTTTTTCTTCTTCTTAAAAAGCAGCATGCCTAATTTCAGAAACAAAGAATTAGATGATCACACTTTAAAATACCTAATTAGCCGGGGGCAGTGATGCACGCCTGTAATCCTAGCATTTGGGAGGCTGAGGCAGGAGGATCGCTGCGAGTTTGAGGCCAGTCTGGGCTACATAGTGAGTTCAAGGCCAGCCTTAACTGCATAGTGAAACCCTGTCTCAAAAAGACACACCACACACACACCACACACTAATTAAATCCCTAATTAATCGACCTAGGCAAAAATTAATGCTTTCTACTATCACAAAAAATGTTGACAAAATCAATTTTATGGGTCTCATGAAAGAACATAAGCTATGATGTACTCTTACATTTCCCCACATCTAAATGAAACTACTGTTCTAGCAACCAATGTAGAACATAGAGAGCCTACAGGATTGCTTTAACAGACAACTTGGGAATGCAATCAGAAAACTCAGTAAGGAAAAAAAACAGATTTTTTTTTCAGTGTTAAGGATTGATCTCGTGGCCTTTGTACTGAGCTACACCCACAGTACCCACCGCTTTTTAAATTTTGAGACAGTGTCTCACTAACCTGCCCAACTTGTGATCCTCCTGCCTCAGACTCCCAGGCTGCTGGGACTACAGGTACATACCACCACACTCTTCAGCCTTAACTTTTAATAACAATTTACTGATAAAATTCACATATCATAAAATTTACCCTTTCATAATTTTATTAATGGTTTATATACCCAGAGTTGTGTATCACTCTCCACTAATTCCAGAGCATTTTCATCATCCTATAAAGAAATGCCATACCCACTAGCAGTCATTCCTTTTATGCTTCCTCTTTACTAGCTCTAAGTAACCACTATTTATTTTCAGTCATGATAGATTTGCCTGTTCTGGACATTTCTCATAAATGGAACCATATAATATATAGTCTGCATCTGACTTCTTTCAGCATGTTTAGCATGTTTTTAGAGTTCATCTATGTTGTACCATGTATTAAAACCTTTGCTTTTTATGAATTATATTTCTTTGTATAGATACACCACATTTTGTTTATCCAGTCACCAGCTAATAAGTGTTTGGATTAACTCCACATTTTCACTATTATGAATAACGAACAACCTTGCAAACATTTGGATATAGCTTTTATACAGTCTGCTTTCAATTTTTTTAGGTATATACCTAGAAGTGGAATTGCTGGGTCATATGCTATCTCTATGTTTAACCTCTTGAAGAAATGCCAAATTATCTTCCAAAGTGGCAGCAGCATTTTACATTCCCACCACTAGTCTGAATGTTCCAATTTCTCATCTTTGCTAATACCTGTGGTCTGGGTTTTATTAGTATAACCATCCTAATAGGTATGAGGAAATATTAATTTTTTTTTTGTTTTTGTGGGTACCGGGGGTCGACCTCAGGACCTCGCGCACCAGTAGGCGCCCATGCCTCTGAGCGATATCACCAGCCCTTTTTTCATATGTGGGTTCTGGGAGTCAAACTCGGGCCCTCGCGCTTGCCAGGCAGGTGCTTACACCGCTGAGCCATCTCACTGGCCCCCTAATTTTTTAAGTGTGATAATGATATGGTACTAGATACATACTGAGATATTTCTAGATAAATGATATGATGTATGGATTTGATTTTTTCGGGGGGGGTTTTTGGTACTGGGAATTGAACTCAGGATCTTGCGCATCAAGTGCTGTGCCGCTGAGCTATATCCCCAGCCCTGATGTATGGATTTGTTTCAAAATACAGTAATATAAAGTAGGGATAAGAGGAGTGGGTGGAGGTACATGAAATAAAATTGTCAGTCTGGTAACTGCTGAACCCAAGTGATGGATGCACATGAGTTTATTATACTACTCTCTCTACCCGTGAAATTTTCCATAACAAATACTAATATGTAACTATAATGTCACAAATATGTAGAATAATTTCATGGATTTTTAACTCTAGAAAACAGAGTATTATACCTGTTTCATTATTTCACACATTAAAATTGCAGAAATATTATATAACTCCAGGCATTTTTTGAAACATGAGAAAAATTTTTATACCTTATGGAAGTACCAATTAAACACTGATTTTAAATCCTATAGCAGACTTTCAAGGTTACATATTTATGATAGTTAATAAAAACTGTTTTATCCAACTAAAGCTCATTAGCTACGAATGTGAAAAAATCAAATTTATCAGTATTTAATTCCCACATGTATAAAGAAATTCTTATGAAGTAGAGAACTTACCTCAATTGACAGGCTTTGTTTAATAGTAAGCATACCTAGCATGTGTGAGACTTTGGGTTCAATTTCCACACAGGAAAGAAAGGGGAGGGGAGAGCAAAAGAGGAAGAAAAGGTGAGGAAAGAAGGAGAGGAAAGAGGGAGGGAGAGAGGACAAAAGAGAGGGAGGGAGGAAGCGAAGGGGAGGAGGGAGGGAGGGAGGATTCTCCAAGGATCTATCCTAGGTACTGGTTTGCCAGTGGACTGTCTCACCTGCCAGCGCTAGGATTTCTTTTTTCTGGGCCTCTTCCTGCAATTCACCTCTCAGCCTACTGAACACACTAAATCTAACTTCCACCACTTCTCCAGTCCTGGCTAGCCCAAATACTCAACCTTCTGTGTTCAACCATTGTTACATCTTGTATGGTACCAAGTATGAAGATCAACAACTTGAGCTGGACTGACCACTGTACTATTTAGTAGTTGGCTATGTCTCAGAATTATAACAATGAAAGTAAGAAGAGCTCAACCTCCATTTTTTTTTTTTTTGCCTCCATTTTTATAGATGAGTAAGACCCAGGAAGAATAACTGCTCCATCCAAGTCACAGGTCACAAGGTTGTTCACTGGCAAGCTGGGGGAAAGGTATTATCACAACTGCTGTTTTCTGGTCCAAGTATATTTTGCACTAGTTTTATCAACACTCACATCCTACAGGATAATCACAGAAAAAGCACGAACTAGTAACACCATTAAGAGAGCCAAACTCTATGCTACTTCTTTAAATTCATGGGTGCTGTTCCTTCAAGGAATAATAATTTTTTTAAAAAATCAACAAAGCTTTAAAATATGATTCGTTTTTTTTTTTTTTTTGGTGGGTACCGGGGGTTGACCTCAGGACCTCGCGCGCCAGCAGGCGCCTGTGCCGCTGAGCAATATCACCGGCCCTTTTTTTTTTGTATGTGGGTTCCAGGAGTCGAACTCGGGCCCTCGTGCTTGCCAGGCAGGCGCTTATGCCGCTGAGCCATCTCACCGGCCCCTAAAATATGATTCTTAATGGATGAAATTATATTAAATTAGGACTAGCTTTATCACAAGTAATGTGTTTAGTTTCCTCTTGAACATGGACGCACTGAACTTGGCCTACTTAAACCAAACATAAGATAAAACTATCTTGCAGAAACATACATATTTCACAAAAGGTAAGTTTAGGAAGAGCATGCTTTAAACAGACTCTGAGTGAATTTCAGCCATTTAATTAGCAATTAACCTATTAATTTCGACTTTTCTACTGCTAAGCTACAACAGAAGACATATATCTATCCTTTCAACTGTGTTCTGCTTACCACATAAGATACTGAATAGGCACATGGGCACAGACACCAATACAATGGTACCTGAATTCACAAACATTTTTGTTTCCAAACAATTTGGTTAGCGAGCAGAGCATCTGCAAAATTTTGCTTTTGTTTGCAAACTCTGTGTCATGTGACAAACACAACTGTTGCCATCTTTCCCACACAAACACAAACGTGGCCATCTTTTCCAAAATTAAGTTCGTGAATTGAGGTACCACCGTACTTAGTTAAACTCTTTGTTGGGACAAGTTTCAAGGCTTTTAAGTATAAATTTTATAATAAGCCTTTCTAATGTTAATGTTTAAGGCACAGGTTCTCCAATTCAAGTCCTCAGGCTTAAAAAAGCTCATCAGTGGACTTCAGGAGGCCTATGAACTCCCTAACACTGTGTCCAAAATTCAGAGTATACGTGTATATGTGCCTGTGTTAGAAGAGAAGATCTATAACTTTTTTTCACTTTTATTTGCATTTATTTTATACTTAATTTATTCCCGTGCCATAAGTTTTTGTTTCTTCAGTTTTTTCTGAGATATCTTTTTCTTCAGTGCAACTTCCTCCTCTGGTTTAGTAACAATTTGTTCCTTTACAGTAAGGATCATCTCAATGTGGGAGGGGGAGCTCATGTATTCGCTAATTAGACCATAAGCTCTGTAAGTACTGCAGCACATCTTGGGTGCTTTGCTTACTTGGATATGTTCAATGACTAGAGAATCTACTTCTAAACTCTTAAGTTCAGCATTACTTTCGCCATTTTTAAGCTCATGCAGTAAAAATTCAGCACTCTTTTTGGGCCACCAACTCTGTATCCAGCCCCACTGCTTGGCCTGAGCACACCTACCAACTCCACCACTGAAATGCTGGAATGGCACACACTGCTTCTTTAAAGTGACATCCTTCAGATACTTGGTGGCCTTTTGGATATGCATACCCTTGATGGCCTGGGCAGTTTCACAGGTGTTCTTAAAGTGAACACAAAGATTTGAGCCTCTTGATTGGCATGATCTGTGGGGTTTTCTGGGTCAAGAGAGTAGCAAACCATTTTCACAGGTCACCTCAGGCCACTTACAGGAAGAGGAAGATGTGTTAAGTTCTATGAGCTCTTTAAAAAGACCTTATGCCAAAAAGTTTAATGATCACAGTTTTAGTCAGGAGCAGTGGCACTACTTGGGAGCCTGAGGCAGAAGGATCACAAGCTGCAGGCCAGCCTGGGCAACTCAACAAGACTCTATCTCAAAATTAAAAGTGAAAAGGGGCTGGGGATGTACTTCAATGGCAAATGGGAGGCCTTCATTTTGATTCCACTAAAAAAAAAAAAAAAAAAAAAAAAAAAAATCACTGCTTTAAGAAAAACTAACATTATGAGTTTATCCTCTTCATACACACAATTCTTTTGGAATACAAAACTTCAATATGGTAGCTATACTAAGAGATCTGAAGTTCACTAGTCAAAAGGCAGGAAGATAAGTCCACTATATATCCTGACCAACATTTCACCACCTTTGCTCTTCTGACTACAGAGAATCAAGATATTTTCTAAGAAAAGAAAATTCCCCAGGTGGTACACGCTTGTAATCCCAGTACTTGGGAGCCTGAGGCAGAAGGATCACAAGTTAGAGTCTTGCCTGATCAATTTAGAGACCCTGTCTCAAAAAAAAAAAAAAAAAAAAAAATTAATTAATTAAATTAAATTAATAAAGGGGCTGGGGATACAGCTCAGGGTGAAGGCCCTAAGTTCAATCTTCTGTACTGCCAAAAAATAAAAAATAAGGAAGAGTGCCTTCCATGGCCACAAACTGAAAAGGGATAGAGATGTAATGAGTAAGTCCCATAGGTAAAGCATCTTCCAGCTCCCTAAAAATACTTTATCTCACCTAGTACTACCACTTTTTATCATTGCTTAAATTTAGTAACCTGTGTAAGAAGATGATTCGGAACAGGGGGAGAAAAGTTCAGTAACTCCTCTTAGGGTATTAACACCTTTCACTTGTCCAAAAGGCAAATCTCTCTGAAGAAAATCAGGGATGGGATATTGCTTCCATTTTGTTATACTGAGTAGTTTGTATTTTGAGACTAAATCCATTATCATGGTTTTATAAGCCTTAAGCACAAATCCTGTCAGTGTTTTCCAAGAGTGAAGAATTCTTTTACATTTAGTACCCTAGGTGTGTGAACGTATGTGTGTGTACATGCCCTACCACACACTGACTACCTAAAACATTAATTACCACATGGTGAGCGAGGTGTGATGGCGCACACCTGTAATCCCAGCACTGGGGAGGCTGAGGCAGGAGGATTACAAGTTCAACCACAGCCTGGACAATTTAGAGAATGAGTTAGACCCTGTAACAAAAAATAAAAACATCTAGGGATGTAGCTCACTGAGAAGTCCTCGGGGTTAATCTCCAGTATTGGAGGAAAAAAATTGTTGGTTTGCAAAACTGATGGTTTATTTCTCTACCATAAAATGATCACAGGAAGGCAAAGACTAACCTAATCCAAAATTTAAGCAACCAAACAAGAAATTCAGAGACAGAAATAAAAAGAGCTTTTATCTATACTGCTTCACTCATGCTTTCACATACATAAACATATTGGAATAAAAGTGACAACATTAAGTGTGTGTGTACAAGTGCCTGCCCACACCCCATCCCCAAGCACAGGGGCAATCTACAGCAGTGGTGACGAACCTATGGCACGCACGCCACATCGGGCTGTTTGTATCATTGAAAGCTCTAAAAGGTTTGCCATCACTCATGTAGAATGTGTGGTAAATCAAAAATACTTTATAGACTTTTCCGAGGCCCAAGAACACTTAAGGGACTAGAAGCAGCAACTAGCTTAATCTGTGTCATAAGCACATTATAAAACAAAGTGCCATTTGAAGGTAGCAATTAGCAACTAGAAACATATTCTTTTGAGACACAAACTTTGGTCATATCCAACTTCCGCCCAAAAAGAGACCGTGAAGGAGGAATGGGGTTGAGGATAAACATTCTGGATATTACAAACATTTGCTAAGAGGAAGCCCCACCATCACTTAGGTGAAATTCTCAGAAATGAGCTTTTATTCCAATTCTATCCCAGGCCTATGTACTAAGTGCCTGCCAGGCACTATGTAAATGTCAGGTACATCATGATAGTGAACAGAGGAAACAGATTATCTCCTCATGCTGTTTACAATGTAATACCAAAGACAATTTTTTACAAGTTTATTTTATTTTATTTTTTGGAATACTGGGGATTGATCCTAGGTCCTCTGCACTGAGCTACGTTCAAATGTCTGGCCCAGATAGGTAAACCTATGAATGAATAATGGTAAACTGTGGTTTAGAGCTATGAAGGAAAAAGAAAACAAAAACAAACAACGCAGACTACAATGAGAGAGCAGAAGTAGAACCTTCTTCAGACTGGGCAGTCAAGGAAGGGCCCAGAGGAGACCTGAGAGCTCATGGATGAGTAGAAGCTCAGATCTCAGGGGCAGAGTAAGAATATTTTTTGCAGTGAAAAGAGATAGAGGGAGAGACAAGAGAAACTAAATTCAAGTGCAATGGAAAGCCACTGAATACTTTTAAGCAGCCTGTAACTCATGCTTTTAAAAGTTCTCAGGCAGGGATATAGCTCAGCGGCACAGCGTCTCCCTGGCAAGTGTGAGGCCCTGAGTTCGATTCCTGGTTCCAAAAATAAATAAATAAAGGTTCTCTCTGGCTGCTGTGCAGAGAAAATGAGAAAGGCCAGAAGTGGTTATGAAGATTAGCTGAAAGGCTACTGTGGTAGTTCGGAAGAATAATAGAGAGCTTCAAAATAAAAAAGGGGAAAGATAAATGATACATGTCGGAGTTGGACTGGAAAAGACTTGGCAAAGGACGTAGCAGGGAGAGGTATGTGAGAAAAACGAAATTTTTCTTATCAAGCCAAGATACTGCCAAAAATCACTTCCAGTTTCCCTCGTTTAAGCAACTGGGGGCCATTTTCTGATGGAAGGAAGGCAGTATCTTGGCTTGATAATAACTTCAGCTTTGGACATGTAAAGTATGGTAGCCCAGGCTGCCTTGAACTCACAATCCTCCTGCCTCAGCCTTCCAGATGCTGGGATTACAAGCAAATACCACCCCACCCAGCTCAAGTATGAGTTTCTCATAAAATTTTTTAAAAAATATTTTCCCTCCAATACAACATGCACACTTTGCTTCTGGGCTTCTGCACTTGCATAGCTCCACTCTTCACTTCCTTTAGGTCTCTGCTCAAATGTTACAACACCAAAGAGGCTTTATTTGACTAACTGATTTAAACCACCTACTCCTTTCATTCTTTTCTTTCTTTCTTTTTTTTTTTTTTTTCTTTTTTTTTTTTTTTTTAACAGGCTATGAGATTCTTTATTCTATTTGTAGCAGCTTATGCAGGTGCAGCCAAACACAAAGCTTCTGGGCAAATTTTACAAACTTTACAGTGTGGGGTTTGAATTTAAAATAAGAAACATAAATCTACACAAAACTGATCAAAATCAAGCACAGATACCAGGACTGAAACTCATAACCCAGGTATGAAAGGGAGTCTTGTTTCCTTTCAAGTGCTTTATTCTGCTACAGAACAGTCAAAATGAAGATGTAAAGCTTTGTGGTTAGTTTAAATTATACACTCTGTAAGATACTATACCAACTTTAAAAGTTACACAGAGACCAACAGATGTCCATCAGTTCATCTGGATCGATCACACTCCAGCTGGATCGCTGAGAACAAATCGGGCAAATGTGGAAAGAAAATCCACCTGTGCAATTTGTCTGCAGTTTACTGATGGGCACACTGCACCCCAGGCCCATGATGGCTGCTGCTTTCTTCATCAGAGCTATCGTTACAGGCTTCCCGCCTCTGACCACCTCCCGAGCCTCGAGTGCTATCAAACTCCTGAAGCTCTACCTCCTCAGTTTCTCCAATTATGTTAGGAACCTCTGGTCTAGACGGCAGAAGATCTTCTAGTTCGGAAAGCTTATCTGGGTTGATCCAGTTGTTTTCAGGAAACTGCACATCAAACTTTATGTAAAGATCACCCTTTTCAAAGGGATTACGATACTGTGGCATTCCCTCACCTCGGACTATACGAACACATCCTGGTTCAATTACTTTGCCAGGTGGGTACTTCACCACAATCTGACGCCCATCAAGGTGCTTAAAAGTGAACTGAAATCCACACAGAGCTTCAACAAGTCCTATCTTATACATCATGTGCAAATCATTCCCGTCTCTCTGGAACACCTCATGTTCTTTCTCCTGCAGCAAGAGAACGATGTCTCCCGGTTCCACTCCTGGGGCCTGGTCTGCCTCCCCAGTGAACGTAATTCTCTGTCCATGTTTCATGCCTTTGTCTACGTGAACTTCAAGAATCTTGACTTCTTTAATCACCTTCTTCCCTTCACATTTTTTACAGCAGTCCTTTTCATTAATTACCTCTCCTTCTCCATTACAATCAGAGCACACGGACTATATCTGCTGCACCATTCCCGGAGCCAGCTGTCTGATCATGATGCGTACACCTCGGCCTCGACAAGCGCTACACTTCTGGACAGCTCCAGATTTTCCACCTTGACAACTGCATGCACTACAGAGTACATTCTTGCTAAGTTGTAGTTTCGTTGTTTTGCCATTATACAGATCTTCTAAGGATACTTTGAGGGGATGCATCATGTCTTCTCCTCTTCTTCTGCCATTTCGACTTCTACTCTGATTGCCCATGAAGCCGAATAATCCTCCACCAAAAATGTGAGAGAAAATATCATCCATGCCACCACCTCCGCCACTACCTTCCCGAAGACCTTGTTCTCCATATCTGTCATATAACTCGCGCTTCTCTGGATTTGATAATACTTCATACGCAAAACTTATTTCTTTAAATTTGTCTCCAGCATTTGGATTCTTATCAGGATGATATTCCTTGGCTAACTTTCTGTATGCCTTCTTCAGCTCGTTCTCGCTGGCGCCGGGCGGGACCCCCAGGATATCGTACAGCTTCGTGTCGGCCACGTTCGCCATGGCGGCCTGCGGGGCAGCGCTCGGAGAGGAAGGCGGCGGCGCACTGGGAGCAGAGCCGGCCACGAGTGGTGGCGGCGGCGGCGCAGGCCGAGGGAGACAGCGCTTCATTCTTTTCTTATCGTTCATTATTCTGCTCTATTTTTCTTCTTAGCAATTATCATTCTTGTGGCATACTTATTGATTATGTCTTCTGTTTTACTGCCAGAATGTAAGGTTTCTAATAGTAGCTGCTTTTGTTCTACTCTCTACCCAATATATAGGCCTGGTCCAATAGACATTCATATTTACTTGCTAAATATAAGTATTTAGAGAGGCCTTTTTATACTATAAATTAATAAACTGGCACTTTCAGTTTGGATACAAGCTTTCTACTATTTAGATGATGTGAGTACAATACTTTTAAGTATGCAGGGAAGGCCTTGTTACTGGGCCCATGCAATTGAACACTAGCCCCTAAACCTAGAATTTAGAAAAGTCACTACAATATCATCCTGCTTGCTATGTCTTACAGCCTACTCAAGAGGCACTTCCATTCAAATTTCAATATGAACTATTTACCTTTTGGAGAAAATGACACATAAACGAAAATCATTCCTAATAAAACAGACATGGTCATGGAAGGGCCATTGGTACTGCTGAATCACACAAATATGAAGATACAGACATAATACATTTGAACAAAAGCCAAGTATTACAGTGTCTGGGATTAGGTGATTCTTCCAACTAATGGAACCATACTCAGTCTTGCTCTATTTATCCCTCCAAACACCAAGAAACAGACTAAATCACTTCTCTCTGCAAACTATCTTACTCAGGCTGTTCTCTTTGAAAAGTTAACTGACCAAAAAATATCACCATGTAATTCCTGCCAAATCACAGGCAAAAAAGAGCTAGATAATGTCAAGAAATGCAAACTTTAATTGTAGCTTTGAAATCATGCTTGTATCAGATTATGAGTCATATAAATCATTTACTTGTGTTTTTCCAGATTCTGTGGAAACATGGGATCTTAGAAACCACAGTACTCACCCAATGAATTAACTTACATTCACTGTATAGCTAAGAATAGAAGGAAACCAGGCATGGTGGCACACACCTGTAATTCCAGCACTTGGGAGGCTGAGGCAGAAGGATCGCTGGGAGTTTGAGTTTGAGGCCAGCCTGGGCTACATAGTGGCTGAATTACATCGGGGGGAGGGGATTATGGCTTTCCTTTCAAAGATTAGGGCACAAAGGGTCTGTGGATTCTGTTTGCCGGGGCGTGGTGGTGCATGCCTGTATTCTCAGCACCTGGAAGGCTGAAGTAGGAGGATCACCACTAGTTTGAGGCCAATCTGGGCTACATAGTGAGTTCAAGCCCAGCCTGAACTACATAGAGACCCTGTCTCAAAACAAACCAAAATCTCTATAGACCAGTAACATGTGAACAGATGCTCAACATCATTAGCCATTACAGAACACAAATCAAAACCACAAGGAGATACCATCCTACACCCAAAAGGGCTATAATCAAAAAGATAATAACGTGTTGACAAGGATATGAAGAAATTAGAACCTTCATACACTGCTAGTGGGAGAGTAAAACTGTACAACCACACTG
This sequence comes from Erethizon dorsatum, assembly GCA_028451465.1. Classification (NCBI taxonomy): domain Eukaryota; kingdom Metazoa; phylum Chordata; class Mammalia; order Rodentia; family Erethizontidae; genus Erethizon; species Erethizon dorsatum. The sequence continues at coordinate 38,034,697 of CM051822.1, read as the reverse complement.
GAAAACAGTTTAGCAATTCCTCAAGAGGTTAACACAGTGTTACCGTCTGATCCAATAATTCCATTCCTAGGTAGACTGAGTGTGCACACAGAAAATGGAAATGTATACCCATTCAAAAACTTATACACAAATGTTTACAGCAGTATTATTCAGTCCAAAAGCAGAACAGATGCAAACTCTATCTCCATTAATTGATGAATGGATAAATAAAATACGGTATATGTAATGAATATTGTTTAGCCATAAAAGAGAATGATGCACCGATATACACTACAACATAGATGAACTGAAAACACTATGCTAAGTGAAGGCACCAATACTTTTTGTTATTTTTGCAATTGGAAGGTAATACATTATAAATTTTTTTTTTAATGTGGGTACTGGGAGCTGACCTCAGGACCTTGCGCTTGCCAGCAAGCGCTTGTGCCCGCTGAGCAATATCACTGGCCCTTTTTTTCCTTTATGTGGGTTCCAAGAGTCAAACTCAGGACCTTGCACTTGCCGGGCAGGCGCTTATGCCGCTGAGCCATCTCACTGGCCCTACATTATACATTTTTAAAACTCTTAAGGTATTTAACACAAATGAAAACATAAATACCTGTATATATTCAGTATACAAATGAGAACATAAGCTCCCATATAAATTCAGTATACAGAAATATAAAAATAAATCCCGAGGTCCTGAGTTCAACTCCTGGAACCCACATAAAGGAAAAAAAGGGCTGGTGATATCGCTCAGTGGCACAAGCGCCTGCTAGCAAGCGCGAGGTCCTGAGTTCGACTCTCAGTACCCACATAAAAAATAGTAATAATAATAATAAATCCAAGAATAGATTTTTTTTGTTTTGGTTTGGGTTTTCTTGGTTTTTTGAGACAGGGTCTCACTGTGTAATCCAGGCTGGCCTTGAACTCACTGTGCAGCCCAGGCTGGCCTCCAACTCACGCAATCCTCCTGCCTCAGCCTTCCGAGTGAGTGCTGGGATTACAGGCATGCACCATCACGCCTGGCCAAGAATAGATTATTTAAAAGGAAATAATTTAAAAAATAATAATAGCAAACAATTTGATTGCTTACTATATAAAACAGGCATATATATTAGCTGATTTTTAATTATACCTATTTTACAGATGAAGAAATGGACTACAACAAATTGTAACTTAATCAAAAAGAACAAAATACACAGTATTAGAACTAAGAAGTTTAATATCATATACAGGTACGAACTCTCTATGATGAATGTGATCGTTACATGTATCTAAAATGTACCAATAATATCTAATGTAAAAAAATAAATAAATAAAGTTAAAAAAAAACTAAGAAGGTTAGTAAAAACACTTATAGAGGAAATTTTAAAAAGTAAAAGAACACAATTATTTCAAGATTTAAAGCTAAAAAAGATTCCATTTTCTAGAAAAATCTGATTTACCATAATTGAGTTTAATCAACTCAAAGACAAAACAGAAATAGTTATCCATGTCTACTGCCAAATATATTTTCCCGTGCTACCAAAATCCTAAGATCAGAAATGGTATCAAGAACGGCACAAGGAAGAAAAAGGCATCTCTCTCTCTTGTGAATATACACGAAAGCCCTAAATAAAAAACCCACCATTGAGACTTATTCAACAAATTCAGAGGCAATACCATACTGAAAATGTATCAATATAATATACCATATAAATAGGCATAATGGAGTACACACCTCCAGTCCCAGCTTCTCAGGTAGATGAGGCAGAAGGATCACTTCAGCCCACAAGGTCAAGACCAGCATGGGTAATATAGCAAGACCTCTTCTCAAAAACAAACAAAAAAAAAAGTAATAAAAAGAAATGATCTATAATGATAATTAAGTTGAAATACACCTCAAGCAACCACAACAGACTAAATAAAGTTGAATTTATTTTTCTGCTGTATAGTCTAACCAATGCAATAAGAAAGAGGGAAAATAATGAAAAGGAATCTAAATTAGCACATTTGCCAATAATAAAATTGTTCAACTGGAAAACCCAAGCAAAATACAGAGCTCAAAGCAGTCAGGTTTTAAAATAAATACATGTACAAAAATAAACTTCCCCCAACATCAGCAAAATCCAAAGAAACATTACGAAAAACTTCTGTCAAAATTGAAAAGATACTATAAAGTTAATGAATATGAATAAAACTCCAACACTTCACTGAAACACACACTACGGCACATAGAAAAAGAACAGGTGGCTAGGTGCAGCGGTGCATGCCTGTAATCTCACCTACTCAGCAGGGTAAGACAGAGGAATTGAAGGATTTTGAGCTAGAGGCCAGACTGGGCAATTTAGAGAGATCTTGTCTCAAAATAAAATTTTAAAAGGATGGGGAAGCAGGGCGTTGTGGTACACATCTGTGATCCTAGCACTTGGGAGGCTGAGGCAAGAGGATCACCATGAGTTCGAGGCCAGCCTGAACTATACGAGACCCTATCTCAAAAAACCGACAAAGAAAAGAAAAAGAAAGAAGACTTCCTGAACTGCTTCAGAAAGTAACATGAATGGGCATGGTAGCACATACCTATAATCCCAGTACTCGGGAGGCTGAGGCAGGAGGATTGCCACGAGTTCGAGGCCAGCCTGGGCTACATAGTGAGACTTGGTCTCCAAAAAACAAGAGAAGAGAAGAGGAAAGGAGAGGAGAGGAGAAGAGAAGCAAGAATGACAGGATGTGTGTTCACAGCAAGGAGTACTTTGAGGATTAGTAGCAATATATCTTTTACTATTAATTTTTTAAATGTAAGTATTCAAAATACTTTTCAGTCACTCCTCATAAGTGGCTTCTGGGGATAAGAAGAGAGAGGCCAGCAGAAAGAACAGTAGTTTTTAATCTCCTTGAATATGAATTTATCACTCATCAGTCCAGTGGGAAAAACATCAGCACTGCATGTCCTAGTTAGACATAACACGCTAGCAGTATTATCCTTGTCTGTGACAGAACACAACCACCATGGAAATTTATTCCTCTTAGGCCTCAATGCTACACCATAAATCATTTTCCTTTTAAAACAAAAGAATTTGCCAGGCGTGGTGGCACATGCCTATAATCCCAGCACTCGGGAGGCTGAGGCAGGAGGATCGCTGTGAGTTCGAGGCCAGCATGTGCTATATAAGCAAGTTCAAGGCCAGCCTGCACTATATAATGAGACCCTGTCTCAAAAAATAAATTAATTAATTAAAATAAAATAAAAGAAAAGAAAAGAATTTTAAACCGGGACATGGTGGCACATGTCTATAATCCCAGCAGTCGGAGGCTAAGGCAGGAGGAACACCTCAAGTTCAAGGCCAGCCTGGGCTACACATTTGAGACCTGGTCTCAAACAAACAAAAAATAAAAACATAAAATAACAAAAAACTAAAGAATTTTTATTTTAACTCCAGGCATAATAATATTAACAAGTGTAGATAACTTTTGTGTTGCTAACATCATAGTAGAAATCCATCACTTAAACCTGAGGGAAAAAAAAAAAAAAAACCAGGGACAGCAGGGGGCGCCAGCACGGTACGGTGGTGCATGTAATTCCAGCACTGTAATTCCAGCACTCAGGAGGCTGAGGCAGGAGGATCACTTTGAGTTCAAGGCCAACCTGAACTATATAGCAAGACCGTGTCTCAAAAAACCAAAATAATAAATAAATAACTAAAATAAACCCTGGGGATAAACCTACCCCCAATTTCCATGCCATAATCCTCACCTCTATACAGCTTAAGGAGAGGAAGAAATGTTCCTAACATTCCACCTTTAACTTTCTGCTACCTCCCTCAAACGCTCAGAGATTTTACTTCAAAATCTGCACCCTGAGGCCACTGCCTCCACCATTCCCTTTGCCTCTCCTTTTCCTCCACTGAATTTCAGGTCTGTCCTACCAAAAGCACACTGACTCTCAAGAAAGCTATGGGTGAAACTACATAAACATTTATGCCTAAGAAACATTTGTACAATCTCTCTGAGCTTGACTCAGGCGTGTGACACAATGATCTGCTGTTTGCAGGCACTTCCAGTTTCACTTCTAACTCTTACTAGGCTTCTGCCCAGCCGCAATGCAACACAGTCACCCCTCTTCTCAGTCCCCAGGAAGTAGCATGATCTATTCTCTGGGGCCCATAACCAATTTAATTTGCCTCTCCGTTCTTAAAAAAAAAAATCTTAGAATTAAAAATTCTAAAGCCCCCTTTCAATTTGATAACTTCTCTTCCACAGAAACAAGGGGGTTTAATTAAGCCTTAAAATAAATTTGGGCCTTGGAGCCAGGCGTGGTGGTGCATGTCTGTAAGCCCAGCACTTGGGAGGCTAAGGCAGGAGGATTGCAGTGAGTTCAAGGCCTGCCTAGACTACATATTGAGACCCTGTCACACACAAAAAAAATGGGGGACCTTGGGCTTTTAATTATATAACATCAGTAAAGATTATATATAACTACTTCACTAAATAACTTTATTTCAAAAGGAAACATGTTTACATCTCAAATGTGCTATAGGCAGTTTTTTTTTTTTTTTGGTACTGGGAATCGAACTCAGGACCTTGCGCTTGCCAGGCAGTCACTGTGCCGCTGAGCTATATTCCCAGCCCTTCAAATGTGCTATAAAAAGATACTGGCATGATAAAATTAGTTTTATTTCAACCCCCACCCTACTTCTTCTTAAACTTCTCCCACACTGTTAAAATCACTTCTAAAGATGTAGCTCAGTGGTATAGTGCTTGCCTAGTATACATAAAGACTTAGGTTCAATCCAGATTACTGGGAAGAAAAAGAGAGACAGACAGACAGAATTCATTTTTAAAACAATTTTGTTCTACTAAAGGTTAGATTCAAAATATGTAGAATATTATCTAACATTCTAAAGTCAAATTCTGACCTCAGTTTTAATCAGAACACAGAGTTCATGGAGTTGTACAGAAATTCATTATAAGAAGTCAAATCTTGATTTGTTGCTGTGTTGCTTTGTTTTTTGGGTTTTGTGGGGGGGGTGGCTTTTTTTTTTAAAGCCCATAATAGTAGCTTTTACTTAAAGCTTAAAAATAACAGCATGAAATGGTACTAACTTCTAACTGTTCCTAGCCATATATATATAGGGCTGTTGTTTTTGTTTTGAAATACTGGGAATTAAATCCAAGGCCTTGGCATTAAACTATATCCCCACCCCTTTATTTTTTATTTTGAGACAGGGTCTCTGTTGTAGTCAGGGTTTGCAAGGGAAACAATACAATACAGGACACATAATTTATAGAGTTATTTTGTAATAGTCACCCAAAGAGTCATATACAAAAGAGTGCAGGAAATCTGTCCACACACTAAAGACCCAAAGAATCCAGCTGAAGGCCTGGATTCTACAGCAGTGTCCTGCATGAGTCCAGCTGAAGACCTAGAGCCCATGGCAATGACTCCACAAGTCCACTAGAGGCCCAGAGCCCACAACAATGTCTCATGCAAGGATATTTCACGGATCTGCACTGGGAAGGCCCAAAGGTCAGCGGTGGAAGCTAGAAAGTCTGCACCAGAGGGATGAAGGCTCTGTGCCAGCAGGCTGAGGGATCTATCCCGGAGCCAGGAAGCGACGCTCAGAGTAAGGACCAGAGCTCCCCCGAAAGTCACCACAGCCATCCTCAGCGACAATGAGGTCCCGAGCTCCTCCGACGATGAGAACAGCCAAGTTCCTATCAGGAAAGCCAGAGTGACAAGCTCCTCGAGGAGAACCGACAGCACCAACCTTTCCTCCCCAGTTCTCCTTTTTATGTTGTTGGCAATAGTCCTCAGGTGGGCCCTCCACACCAGGCACCACGCTGATTCAGTTCAGCTGGGTTTTACAAGTTGACCACCAGTTGTCAATCCACCACAGTCTCACCAAGTCAAGTTGTCCAGGCTGGGCTCAAACTTGCAATCCTCCTGCCTCAGCCTCCCAGGGTACTGGGGTTATAGGCATGCACAATCATGCCCAGCTTATATACAGTTTTAACAGAAACACTGGATAAGGTCACGAGAGTTCTTGACTCATATTCCTGCTATTAGCAAAAACAGTCAACAACTTTCTTAAGCGCCCCCAAGCATTAAGCTCTAGATAAATTCTGAGCTAAGGTTATTATGAAACTCACACCAGGAACTATGTGGAAATTCCTTCATTATCTGAATAAGTTTTTACTCTGCCTATATATAAAGAATTTCTTCCTCCTATGAATTAATTCCATATTGTTTAGTAATTTTGAAAGGCAGAAAGTTCATTCTTTTCTAGGTATCTATAAGCAACGTCAGAGAAAAACACTGAGATGGTAGTTCTCAAGTCAAAAACAAGCCATATTCCAAAATTCTGTAAGTATTGCTCCTACTTTTGACTTTAGAATCCTATTTTCCAACAGAATATTTTCTAAATGGTAGGTTCCCAGGATGACCCACCAATGCCCCAGTGCCTCTTAAACCCACGGTATAGGTAGCATTAGAAACACATCTAAACCAGGCATGGTGGCACACGCCTATAATTCCATCACTCAGGAATTGGAGGCAGGATGATTGCTATGAGTTCAAGGTCAGCCTGGGCCACATAGAGTTCAAGGCCATGAATACATGAGGAGGCCCTGTCTCCAAAAAACCCAAAATAAATAAATATACCTGATTTAAAGTAAACCTGCTCTGGGCTGGTGAGATAGCTCAACGGCATAAGCACCTGACTGGCAAGCACAAGGTCGTGAGTTCGACTCCCGGTACCCACATACGAGAAAAGGGCCAGTGATATCGCTCAGTGGCATGGGGGCCTGCTGGTGCACGAGGTCCTGAGTTAGACCCCCGGTACCCACAAAAAAATTAAAAAAAAAATAATAATAAAGTAAACCTGCTCTACTGCAGATACCCATTCTTTTTTTTTTTTTTTTTTTGTGGGTACCGGGGGGACGACCTCAGGACCTCGCGCGCCAGCAGGCGCCCGTGCCACTGAGCGATATCACCGGCCCCTTTTTCGTATGTGGGTTCTGGGAGTCGAACTCGGGCCTTCGCGCTTGCAAGGCAGGCGCTTAAGCCGCTGAGCCGTCTCACCGGCCCCAAGATACCCATTCTTGAAGTGAAAATGTAATGAATAAATACAAATTTCAACTTAATCTTCGATGGAATCTACATACCAACTCAACATGAGAGCACCAGGCAGACGATGTGGCACCTCAAGGCCCTCAAGATTGAGAGCTGGGTTAAACCAAGGGGAAAGTTGTAACCAGCACCACAAAACAGAACTTTAAAAGTCAAATTATTTTCTTTTAGAGATAAATAAGTGGCTTCTCCAAACTTCCTCAGGCCTAGGGTATACCTGGTACCACCCCCTCTCCTCGGCCCAGATGAATGGACAGAATATGCAGATGCTGGCACCAGGAGGTCAAGTCCAGTTTCACTTCTTTAAGCAAAAGAGGGAGAAGTCTGGGTCCGACAAAGGATGAAACAAGTCTGCACATGTCAACTGTCTCATTATATTCCCTCCCCCACTATTTGCTATAAAAGACCCCAACATACCTGTAGAGGGTAAGATGGTAATTTGAGGCAAATGAGCCCCTCCATCTCCTCAGAGATGGCTTTGAATAAATCCTTTCTCCTTTTTACTAAAAAAAACAAAAACAAAAACAAAAACAAAAACCTGGGCATGGTGGCACAAATTCCAACACTCTGCAGGCTGAGGAAGGAGATCACCCAAGTTCAAGGCCAGTGGGCTATTAAGTTCAAGGCCACCTACATAGCAATACCTTGTCTCAAAAAAATAAATAAATAAATAAATAAAAGACAGAGGTTTACTCCAGATCAATGGTTTGGTTGCCGAAGTCACAGTCTACTTTTTAATCTGTCTCGGAAATTGCCCACTGCCTGAAAATAAAGAGACTGGCTTAGATATTAGAAAAATAAATAAATAAAATAATTAATTTAAAAATCCTAACTGTAACTCAGAACTAAGGAAAACAGTGTATTTCTCAAGAAAGGCAAAGGTAAACTAAAGATTGCAAATTATTTTCATGGCTTACCTTCATGTTGATTTCTTTGCTACCAAAACTAACAGCTCAATAAACTAAGGCTATTTGTAAGCGAGATGCAGTAAAACATGATGGCTAAAAATACAGTCTGGAAGTAGACTGCTTGGGTCCATGTCCCAGATAACACTGTTAATATCTGCATCATCTCTAGGAAGTTATTTAACCTCTCTGTGCTCCAGTTCTTCATCTGTACAGTAAGTATAATATCTACCTTAGAGGGCTAAGTGAGGATAAAATTAATCTACATAAAGTATTTAGAATAGAGCCTCATATATAATAAGTACACAATAACTGGCCACTATATATTAAAAAAATAAGTAGGATTTGGAAAAACAACTGAAGGAAGATATACATTCTAAGCTGAAGTGACAAGGGAAAAGAGGTACAGAAGTCATACACGCATGGGTAACAAGGTGTTCTATTATACATCAGGAAGAAGAGTAGACTGGAATAATGAGGATCCAATTATGCTGGCCTTGAATCCCAAAACAAAAAATAACAGGTTTTACCCAAAAGATAAGAGACTTAAATTTTTGGACTGATTAGATCTGTGCTTTTTAGCAAGCTTAATGCAATTTTGATGTTCTTTGCCCTTTAACTAAAGGCTAGGAATCCCTTAGTTGGAGGACAGTATTAGTTCTGCTAACACTGTCAGAATCTATCATTAACTGTTGCTGCATGTCTGAACCATCTCTGAAACCTAACTGTGCCTAGTAGATAGTGGGCATCAGAGAAATGTTTACTAAATCATTACTTTTAGTGGCCACCAGAGGTGTTAGAATTCCCAGAAGTACATTATTATAAATAAACCAAATGAAATAGATAATATTTGACAATTAAGTTAAAATATGTTACTGCTAATCAACATACTTGACTAAAACTTGAAAAAGTCAACTTTATTCTTCATTAAAAACAGATAAGAGGTCCTTCCATATATATATATATATATATATATATATATATTTTTTTTTTTTTTTTTTTTTTTTTTTTTTTTTTTTGTGGGTACCGGGGGTCGACCTCAGGACCTCGCGCGCCAGCAGGCGCCCGTGCCGCTGAGCGATATCACCGGCCCTTTTTACATATGTGGGTTCCCGGGAGTCGAACTCGGGCCCTCGCGCTTGCCAGGCAGGCGCTTACGCCGCTGAGCCATCTCACCGGCCCCCTTGCATATTTTTAAAACTCTTAGAAAATGTAGCTGTCAAATTGGTACAGCCTTTTCTCTTTTTTTGGTACTGGGAACTGAACTCAGGACCTTGCGCTTGCCAGGTAGGCGCTGTGCTACTGAGCTATACCCCTGGAGGTACAGCCTTTTCATAGGTTATTTGGGCAAGATCTTTTTAATGGGCCACCCAGCAGTTTTTATTAAGGTAGATTTCCTCAAATCGGAATAAAAAGCATGCTAGACTGCAAAAATAAAGGTCCAACTTGTGGTGTGACTCAAAGAATTAGAGGAAGGACCAATTTGCAGAAGCTGTAGGTTTCCATGGGGTACACGCTATCAACCTGTATACCACAGATGCCACTGCTAATTACAGTAACAAAAAGGGTCATTTCCCCTCACCCTTAATAAGGACTACTGGAGTCCACTACTGTGTTCTAAACCCTACAGTCCTGTAACCAATTGACTTCTTTCTTCCTTTCTTTCAAGCAGTTTGAGACATTAGTAACAATACAGTAATGGTTAACTATTTTTCCCCTCCAATACTGGGGACTGAACCCACAGTTTTCACACTGAGCTACATCCTCAGCCCTTTCTAAGACAGAGTATCACAAAGTTGCACAGGCTGGGTTCAAACTTGTGATCCTCCAGTCTCAGCCTTCCCAACTGCTGGGATTGCAGCTACTGTGCCCCATGTAATGATTAACATATCAGGAAAAAAAGTAGTTTTCACTACAAGACTGCCAACAGAGCTTGAAAGTATGAGATACAGAATGCTTGATACAACAATTTATTAAGCACATATCCCCTATTAGTTGATTTTTTTTCTGATGGTAGTAGGGAAAAAAATCAATTCCCCAAAAATGTCAGTCATTCCTTACTTTAGAACAAAACAAACAAACAAACCACCAGATTAGTGGAAGCATGCCTTGGGGAGTAAGCAAGTTACGTATTTGGCTTTCTAGATTGATCAATCATTCTGGCAACACAAACATAAAGCAAAGCAGATCCAGATATCTACAAACCTCCTGAACTACTTTTAACTTACAATTTCAGAACAGAAAGAAAAAAGTCTCAAACTCAGTTTTGCACTTCAATAAGGCTTCAAATAGCTTGTAAGTACAATTTAAAACTCTGAAATGGGTATTCACTTAAAAGCGGTCTTAAAAAAAACAAAACAGTCTCGTCAGCATTACAAACAACTCTCCATTATCCACTTCTGGATAAATCTCAAAATGACTTTTAATCCCCACCTGATTTTTCCCTACCAACAAGTACTTGGATACCATCTTTACCATGACAGCCCCCATTACTTGGCTGTACTTAGGGAATTATAATTACAGTGATCCTGCCTTTTAGAACATCCTCAGAGCAAAAAGCCTCTTTGTACAATGCGGGGGGGGGGGGGCCTTCCAGGGGCCACAACAAAGGATGGGTGGCAGCAACAGAGGAAGAGGAGGTACAGCTGCCATGGTGGACCTCAGTTCCGGTTCAATATTGTTTGTGGGGTTTTCCTGATGGATGATCAGCAAGGCTTCTGCTCAGCCTCTGTACCCTCTCCCATGGGAAGGACAGGTGGAGCCTGTCCTGACAGATGCACATAATCACCACCAAGCCCAAAAGGCCATGGAGCAACAGGAAGCAAGAAATAAGGAAGAAAAGCAACAAACAGGTGTCCAAAGTACACCCTTCTGTACTGTTCTCAGGACCTCAGGTTTCTGAAAATGAACATTATTGCCCCAGTGAATCAGTGGTTAGTATTGGCAATATTGGGACTTGGTAGCTGCTCAAATATGTGTTGATGCAGCAATAAAAATCTATGTAGGAGGCAGGCATAGTGGCACACCCCTGTAATCCCAACTACTTGGGAGACTGAGGCAGGAGAATAAAAAGCTTAGTGTTCTGAGTTCATCAATACCAGGGGAGTTAAAAATACTCAAAGGGATGAAAATACCTGTAGAAAAATAACCTTATTTTTAAACAACACAAAAAACAAATGAAAAATACTTTTTGTAAATTATCAAAGTACCAACTCCTCTCTATCTGCAAAAGTGATAGGGCCCGGGAGACAGCTCAGTGGCACGGCGCCTGCCTGGCAAGCAGAAGGTCCTGAGTTCAATTCCCAGTACCAAAAAAAAAAAAAAAAAAAAACAAGTGATAGTAAAATACCTGTTTTACTTTCAGCTTACCCTTCAGTTTAGTCTGAGAAACTGGTCACTTTTTAGTTCTGCGACAGTAAAATAGGTTTTAACAGAAGTTCAGCAAGCACAGTCTGCAGATGCTAAAATCAAAGATACTACTGTACTCCCAACACTCAGGAAGGCTGAGGGAGGAGGACTGCTGTGAGTTCAAGGCCAGCCTGGGCTACCCTGTGAGTTCAGGACCAGCCTGAACTACACAGTGAGACCTTGTCTCAAAAAACCAATAAAATAAAAGATGCTAAGCAGAATGGATAGACAGGTAACTTTTTTTCAACTCAAGGGATGTCCCGAAAGCACTAAAGAATGTCCTTCAACTGCTAGCTACTCTTTCTTTGATGTATATATTTCTTCCTCTTACTGCTTCTTCCCTTTATTTTTATTCAACAAAGCCAAATGATTAAATATATCAACACTCAAAATCTGAGCCAGGCATAGTAACACACACTTGTAATCTCAGCATTCTGAAAGGCTGAAGCAGGAGGATGGAAAGTTCAACCCAGCCTGGCAATTTATTGACTTAGCAAGTCTCTTGTCTCAAAAAAATTTTTTTTATTTTTAACAGAAAAAAGTAAAAAAATAACAATAAAACAGAGTTTCAAAACAGGCTAGTAGGAAGAGTAACAATAATCAACACAGTGCACACTGTTATATTCACAGTAGTTGTTCAGAGTACAAGATATAGGCATGAAACACTGTCCAGAAAATTACTAGCACAAAACTTTCCCCTCAATGAACCACGAGAAACCAGCTATATAACTATCTTAACTGTCTTGTGTATATATATATATTTTTCCTTTTCCCTTCCTTCCTTTCCTCTTTCTCCCTCTGTCTCAAAATTAAAAAGTAAAAAGTGAGACCCTGGATTCAATCTCTGGTAACCGCCCCTCCCAAATACTTACAATCTCTCACTCTTATTTCTACTTTTTAACCACATGAGCAGAAAAATGTAGTGATAGCGTTCTCTATCATGACTTGAAGAAACTCATAAACTTTAGCATAATCTTATCATCCTCCACCTGCCCAACATTACTTCTGTTAACCATTTTACCCAAATACAGTACTAATATCCATTTAAGCAAACCAGGAAAAAAACTGAAACCACTTTGTATAAGGCCTACAGGTAAGATCTGTTTATTCTCCTTGTGTGGGCACAAAGCCATTTTTGTTAAACATTTTTATTTTTACTTTTATTTAATTTCTTCAAAAACTCCTTAAACACAGTAGCAAAAGCACAATGGAATCCTCTACCCACCACCCTCAATCAATTGAAAAACTAAAAAAAAGACAACAGAAACCACTTCAGATGTACCTCTCCCTTAAGCTCCCAGTGGACCATGACAACCATTCTGAAAAACACTCTGCCATTATTTGCAAAAGCAGTAGGAAGTCCAGTCCTGTCTTAGTCCACACTCCTCCCTCCTCTCCTCAAAGAAAAAAATGAAATAGCGGGAAGTACAAACAATCACTTACCAGAAAATACAAATGGGTAAATATTTTCAAAATTGGCTAAAAAAGCCTCAGGTCTTCAGAAATTCAGGAATACTAGTGTAGGGGGAAATCAGCAAAGAAAAAGTAATATTACATTTCCCCCTCAAAGTGAGCACTACTAGAATATGAGAAAATGTGGCATATAGCTATTTTTTCTCCTTCACTTAGCAGATACTTTTGTATTTTAAGTGATTTCCCTCATTCTGTGTTTCCACAAATAATGGGTTTTTGTTTTTTGTTTTTGTAGTGTTGGAAATCAAACCCAGGGCCTCTGGCACACAAGGCAAGCCCTCAACCACTGAGCTACACTCCCAGCCCAATACTGTTATTTTCTAAATAGTTTATTCTGTACATATTTTTCCAGCCTCATAACAAAGTTTTTACCATTTTAGGCCGAGCTCTTTGGTTCAGCTGTACATGGTGTTGAAAAGCTAGGGTTGAGTCCTTTCCATTGAAAAGTTCACATTGAGAACTCTTTTGGAGCCCAGGCCCAGTACAAACTCAGCCCTCATCACAGAGCCATGATTAATGTGGATGATTCAGCTAGATACAGGGGGACCTAGAGTCCCAAGCTGGTGGGGAGTGTTAGTTCATAGGATACCTTTGTGAAAAAGGGGAAAAGGCGCTCCTTCTGAGGGCACATAGTTCCAGACCAGGTGGTCATCTTGGTAATGGATTTCCACCCTTACTTCCCAACCCAAAAAGTGTCCTTGTGCTGGGAGCAATCTATACAGTCCTACACAGCAGACTGCTATAAAACACATAGCTGGGGCAATGCTGCACCTCTGAAGTGGGTTTCCAAAATAAAAACCTCAATAAAAAGACATTTCACAAGTTTCATTATCAAAAGGTCTCATGTTTAATATAAATACATTCCTAAGTACATTGGGACTACTGCAAAAAGTCTAACAAAGGAAAACAAGCAAATTTGAGAAAAAGGACACTACCAACTTGAGGGATAATCAGTTTCCTAAAGACACAAATTTTCCACCACAGGTTCAAACAGCTGAACTTCAAATGTGGGTGGGTCATAAGGTAAAACACTAAATCACTCTCATCTGCAGAGGAATGAACCACCTTTTTTTTTTGGTGGGTACCGGGGGTCGACCTCAGGACCTCGCGTCCCAGCGGGCGCCCGTGCTGCTGAGCGATATCACCAGCCCCTTTTTTCTTATGTGGGTTCCGGGAGATGGACTCAGGACCTCGCGCTTGCCAGGCAGGCGATTACGCCGCCAAGCTATCTCACCAGCCCTGAACAACCTATCTCTTAAGAAAAGCATGAAGGGTAGGGGTGCTCTAGAACACAGGCTTAGCATGCACAAGGGCTTAATCTTCAGCACTCAAAAACCAAAAAGGCGATATCACATATATTTACCTTTGTGTTTACTTTCTCGAAATCTGCTAATTTTCCTTCTCTGCTATAAAATCGTTAGCAGGTGTGGTAGAAATCTGTAAATCCTAAAAAACAGCCCCTGGAAACAGGCCAGGAAAAATAGCCCTGGTAAGTCGTAGGCCCCTTAGGTACCTGCCTGAAAGGAAGGGGGAATTGACAATCTGGATTACAATGGACATGGTGCTCCAAACGTATCATTCTTTTAGCTCCACAAAAAAGCTAAGTACCAAATGGATCCAAATCACATCCCAGTCATCCATGAGGGACAACAGAGCAGTCTGAGGAACAGCCTGAAGGCTACGCTGAGGCAAAGCTGAGATAGTGGTTCTCAAACTTCGGTGGCCCTCAGAATCTACTAGGGAGCGCTCTCTGAATTAAATGTCTGGATCCCTCCCTATACCTAATAAATCAGAATTTGCTAGAACAGTTATATTTTGACAAAGCTCAAACTGTTGATCTAAGTCCACTAAAAAGTTTAGAAAGACTAGGAAATTCTCCACGCCTATCAGTAGTTCCAAAATAAAAGTCATCCATGCCAAAATTAGGCTTAGCAGGTCAGAAAGGGGTGAAGAAGAATCACCAGCCTGCATGTTTAACAGGAGGCTGTGTGAGGCTAGAGCCTGTAGCTAGCGTTCTATTATTATGGGGCAAAAACTCTGTGTTCTATAAACAGGAAAATGTTTCGCATGTGAGAAATATTTCAAATATCTGAAAAATATTTAATATACTTAATATCTCTACACTCTACATTAGCAAATCTAAACTTGCAATTAAGTGATTCAAATTTCTTTATAGAATATTACAGGTTATACAGGGCTTTTATATATTAAAGCCCTCTGCATACCTTATCCAATCCCATGCCCCATCTTTTCTACCCAGAGATAAGCACTACTAGTGAATTTGTTAGCCATTCTTTGCAGGATTTACACTATTACTACATATGTACATAACTACAAGCAGTATTATTTTGCATGTTTCCCAATCCTACACAAGTGAGAAGATTCTGTAAGAATTCTTCTGGTGGGGCCGGTGAGATGGCTCAGCGGCGTAAGCGCCTGCCTTGCAAGCGCGAGGGCCCGAGTTCGACTCCCGGATCCCACATACGAAAAAGGGGCCGGTGATATCGCTCAGCGGCACGGGTGCCTGTTGGCACATGAGGTCCTGAGGTCGACCCCCCGGTACCCACAAAAAAAAAAAAAAAAAAAAAAAAAAAAAAGAATTCTTCTGGGACCTGCTCTCCCACCCTATATCATGTTTTTGAGAATCATCCATTTTAATGCACTGTCTATAACTTATTTTTGACAGTGCTATAATATACAATTGTGTGGATCTTTCTAGAAATTTATCCACTGCCCACTGGAACTGGAATGAACTTTTTTTTTGGTCTTTTTTACAGGGTCTCTATGTAGCTCAGGCTGACCTTGAACTATGCAGTTGTATTCAAATTTATGGCAAATTCAGGGGCCGGTGAGATAGCTCAGTGGCACAAGCACCTGCCTGGAAAGCGCGAGGTCCTGAGGTCAACTCCCAGTACCCACACTAAAAAAAAAAAAAAAAAAAAAAAAATGTATGGCAAATTCAAATTCGCAACAATCCTCCTGTCTCAGCCTTCCTTGCTGGGATTACAGCTGTGCACCATCATGCACAGCTCCGGAACAAAAATTCTTGTACTTCTTTTACACTTATTTTCTTGGACAAGTATACAAGGATTTCTTAGGGTATATAACCAAAAATGGACATTTTAAGTAGATGGGTATGTCACCCCACCTTCAACTAGACATCACTGTACTACTACGAGGTATTCTAGTTGTACCTATATCCATTCCCACTAGCGTATATAATTTATACTATCCTACAATCTTACTAATAATTATCACATTTAATTTTTCCCAATTTGATGGGTGTGAAATGACATCCACTGTTGTTTCAATTTGCATTTTTCTCATTATAAATCTTTCACAAGTAAATTTTCTTGTACACATGTGCATATACTTATCAGATATGTTTCTTAATAGTTTTTTAGAAAAAAACCTAACCCATCTTGTCTGAAGGGGGACAGTTCTTCCCAAAGCATCCTGCCAAAAGCCACCACAGCTGGAACGGTGAGGTACAGGATGAAAAGAAAGCAGCTAACTTAAGGAATCATCCTGGACAAAGGGCCTTAATTAACGCATTTACTAATTAGTCTTCCCTCTTTTGTCAAGCCTTACTTCCACAATACTACAGGCACTTTGGGCCTTCACCCTTAGAACTGGGTGGCGGTGGGGGTGCTAAAGCTAGAACGTTTCTATAAAAAGTATTACAACTGTCTTTACTCAAAGAAAATGAAGTGACTTCAGACCACTGCATAAACTCAACCTTGTAAGGTACCATCCACTTCTAACAGACTGCTTTCAAACTCATCACGTTTGGCTCCCTCTTTGAAACATCCCATCTTTCTCTCTAGACTAGACACCCTCCCCTTCCCTTCGGCAACCCTTTCATCTCCCTTCCCCCACAATGACTGAATAGTATCCTCTTCCCCCCATTCCACAGCGTCTATTTTCTAGCTCCATGGGACTCTCTTCCCTCCCTGTAATACGTTGCTCTCTCCCTCTCCTCTAGAACTGCACATCTTCTCCCCCTTCCTTTTCCAAAATGGCCCACATTAAAAACAAAAACAAAAACACCTAATCACTCACCCCAAATAAAAAATGGATTTCTCATGAATTACATGCCAGGCAAGAGTATGACTGGTTCCAACCCTCCCAACTTCCTTCCCCCTTCACGCCTGGTATAACTGTTCTTTCTCTGGGAGTTCTCCAAATGTGGTAGGTCCAGACCACCTGGAAAAAACTCATATGGCCTTCTGCGGCACAAATCCCTTTACCAAGGCCACGTATGCATTTCTGGTTTTAGCATGACCAAAACTTGAGCCATTTCGCGAAAAAGACACCTTACCGGCGTCTTCACAAAAGCGGGCAGGCCTCCCTCCCATTAATTCCAGCTGGACTGGCTTAGCCCGCGCAGTGGTGGGGAAGGTGGCCTGGCAGAGAGCAATCGATATCCACGATAAGATGTTACCGAAGCTCTCCCCCACTCTCAAGAAAGCCCTCTTCGAGCGCACGCCCCCACAGGAGTCTCTCCCCTGGGACTCCCCAGGGCACCAACAAGCACTCAAACCAGCTCCTGAATCTCTCAGTCCCACCCAAGAGATCTTTTCTCCAAAACCAGCCCCAAACGGTTTGGGTGGGTGTGCCAGGAACCAGGCCCCAGTCCTCTCCTCCCCGATCAATCTCCCTCGGTTTCTCAGTGGCCGGGGTCTCTGCCTCCTCCCAGCCCCATCTGCTCCGAGCCCTGGCCGGCCCCAGAGTGGCTCTGGGTCCCAGCCAGGTACGACTCTCGCCAGCTTTGTGACCTTGGGCAAGTCACTTCCCTTTCTCAGCCTCGGTTTCCTCCTCCGCGGAGCGGAGACCTACAGAGGTCCTGCCCTGGCTCCCAGGCTCCCCTTGGGGGAGGGGGCTACCCACCAGCTGGGAACGCTTTGTGAGCCGCTCGGCGCGGCGGAGGCGCAGGGTTCCGGCCGGACAAAGCTGAGCCGGGCTGCGCTCCTCCCCCTCCGCCAGCCGGGCGGGTGGACCTCACGCCTTTGGGCCCCTCACCCCGGGACCAGGACCAGCCCCCGCCCCTCCCCAGCCAATCCACTCCCGCACCCAGTACCTGCTCCTGGCGCTCGGCCGCAGGCGCCGCCACCCTGCGCGCCCGCCCGGAGAGGCCCGTGGCTCTGAGGGCTGAGGCGGTCGGCGGCGGCGGGCTCGGGCCGGGACGACGGCGGCGGCGGCGGCGGCGGCGGCGGGGGGCGCGGACGGCGCGGGGGCCCGAGCTCGGCGGGGCCCGGCCTGGGAGACGACGACTGAGGCTGGAAGTGCGCGGCGGCGGCGGCGGCTGCTGAGGCGGCGGCGGTGGTGACCGCGGCGGCGGCGCTTCCGCTCATGGCGGGGCCACAGACAGCAGCTCTGGCTGTGACTCGACTCCGGCGCGGCGGGCGCTGCCTGGGCCCGGGCCGGCGGCGGCGGCAGCGGTGGTGGCGACGGAGGCGGCTCCCGGAGGGGCAGGAGGCGGAGCCGGGAAGCGGCGGCGGCTGCGGAGGGGGCGGGGACGCGGAGGGGGCGGCGACGTCGAGCCGCTCCGCCAATGGGCGCCGGCTTCCTCGGCCGCGGCTCCGGGGCGGGCGGGCGTCGTTGAGGGGAATCCTCCGGCGCTGTCGCTCTCTGAGACGGGGAGGCGGCGGGCCAGCAGCCTGCCCCCGGCGCCCGGCTTGTAGGGGCGCCCCGCCCCCGGCCCGCCCAGGGGCGCGGCTGCGGGCCTCGGGGGCCAGGCCTCGCGCTCCTCGGGTCGGGCTCGCTTGGGCACCGCTGCCTTCCGCGCGAGTGTTTGCGCAAGCCGACGCGCCAGGGACCCGGCCGGGATAGCCGCAGCCCGCCCGCGGGCCTCGCGCTCCACGGGTCACGCCGCCTCGGCCTCCTTGCTCCCCCTCTCCCCGGCTCTGTAGCCGCGGTCTGCTCTCCCTCTCCTGGCTGTTTCCTCAAAGTTTTTCCCCTTCAGACACTTAGGAAAGGAACTCTCGCTTCTCTTCGTAGGCTGTTTCAATGACAGATCAGTCTCTGCGGGTCCTGAGAGAATAGCAGAGTCAAAAACGAAACAGATAGCGATGAACTGCCTTCCCTGAGTCCTGAAGACACAGTTTGAATTGTGAACAGAAGTCAGCCGGCCTCAGCGCTGGCCCCTAACCCTCTTCTCTGACTTTCTCTTCCTTTTTCTCACTTTCAATGTCATTGTTGTTAAAACATTGACAGGAAACCATCCAGCCCAGCTGGGCCTTGTCTCAGGAGAGGCTGTGAGGTGAGGAAAGGATTTGAGCGTTACTGATGGCTTTTCTACGAAGGGAGGAATTCGGATTCATGACCCCTTCACTGCCCTCTTTACTCTAGGCTGTTGGTCACTGAGCCCATTTCCTTCCCATCTTCTTCAGACTTTTATCTCAAAGCCGTAGAGGAGCAAAATAAGCTCAACCGTGCTAGAAGTGCCCTTAAGTACAGGGTGAGGGTGAAGCTTAGCTTCCTCATGTCAGAAAAGTGTTACCCAGCAGAGTCGGATGTGTTAGTGCATGCCTGTAATACCAGCACTAGGGAGGCTGAGGCGGGAGGATTGTAAATTCAAGGCCAGTCTGAGCTACATAGCAACACTCTGTCTTGAAAGAAAATAATAATTAAAAGAGAGAGATACAGTATTGTCTTCACCCTTTCCCCACATGCAGCCACCAACTAGAGACATCAGAGAGAGTAATAGAGCACACGAGTTCTACAAGTTGACAAAGCACAGTGCTGGATGGATCCTATGAAGATGTGTGACTGAACCTTGGGCAAGAGACATTTCATATTCCACCTTGACGCTTACTAGGTATGTGACTGTGTGATCCTTCATCCACAGAGTCATCAGCAATATTAGGCACTGGGGATACAGTGATACTAAAGATATAGTCCAGGCCTTCCAAGAGTTCACAGTCTCCTTGGAGGACAGTGAGATATTCTTAAAAATTAAGAATTTAATGATGAAGATGTGTTATGTACATGTACCAACTCTCCATAATGAATGTAGTCATTATGTACTGCAAACATGTAATAATAAAAATTTTTAAAAAGAATTTAAGAGTGAGTAGCAGTTCACAAAGTGGACTAAGAAAACATTATCTTTGGCCAATAGACCTAAGATTTCCTGAATTTCATCTTTGACTTTCTTGTCACAGAAGAGGTAGGCAATACCTTATTACCGGTTGGGGCTTCCATCCAGGTGCCCATTGAGGAACATTCATAAACTACTGTGTGTAAGTACCTTGTTTCCTTCTATAAGTCTCACCAACCTTGAGCAAAAACAGATATATTTCTGCCCCAAAGCCCAAATCTGTCTTAGCTCCTACAGCTCCAATTTGAGCATATGCTTTGACCACCCGCCATCCCTAAAGGAAAAGGGTCAGGCTATTGGTTTAATCCAGTAAGGAGCCCTCCCTAGGATGCCTTGAGGCCAGGAAGAAACATGAAGAAATAAAGGTGAAGCCAGGCAAAACCCTGGGTCATCTTGCCAACTAAGGGCTGGGAGAAAAAATACTGTTTACCGTGGTCTTTATTTCTCAAAATCTCCATCCTCCATGATGATCAGGAAGAGAGATGAACATTATGGCTTTAAGAAAACACAGGTTTCGGGCCGGTGAGACGGCTCAGCGGCTTAAGCGCCTGCCTTGCAAGCGCGAAGGCCCGAGTTCGACTCCCGGATCCCACATACGAAAAAGGGGGCCGGTGATATCGCTCAGCGGCACGGGTGCCTGTTGGCGCGCGAGGTCCTGAGGTCGTCCCCCCGGTACCCACAAAAAAAAAAAAAAAAAAAAAAAAAAAAAAAAAAGAAAACACAGGTTTCATAGGGTTGGTGCACCAAGTGTGGTGGTGCACACCTGTTATCCCAGCACTGGGGAAGCTGAGGCAGGAGAGTTGCTGTGAGTTAAAGGCCAGCCTGAACTGCATGGCAAGACCCTGTCTCAAAAAAAAAAAAAGGTATTGGAGCACAACTCGGGTGATGAATGGTAAGAAATAAGACTGGAAAGTTAAAATGTGAAATGTATATATATATATATATATATATATATATATATAGAGAGAGAGAGAGAGAGAGAGAGAGAGAGAAGGAGAGAGATAATAAAATTTGGCCATTAAAAAAAAAACCTAAAAGAATAGCGATTACTGGAAATTGGGAGGGGTAGGGGAGAAGAGTAGGAAAAGGATAATTGGATTTGATTGGTTCATGTTCTATGCATATATAGAAATATCACGCTAAACCCTCATTAATATGTATAATTAACATACTTTAATTTTTAAAAAGATGGGGCTCGGGATGTACCTCAGCAGTAGAGCAGTTGACTTAGTGTGTGCAAGGTCCTGGATTCAATCCCCAATACTGGAAAGAAGGAAAAAAAAACATTTAAAAAATGAGACCAGAGCCGGTGATATAGCTCAGCGGCATAAGTGCCTGCCTGGCAAGCACGAGGTCCTGAGTTCAACTCCCGGTACCTGCATATAAAAAAAAAAAAAAGATGAGACCAGATTATGAAAAGTCTTAAGTGCCTTATTGAGACATTTGAACTTAACCTAGCAACTAAAGAGGACTCAGTGAAAGAATAATGTGATTAGAATGCACTTTGGAAAGACTCAGGCTGCTGGAGGGAAACAAGACACAAAACCCTCTTAGGGCCGGTGAGATGGCTCAGCAGCATAAGTGCCTGCCTGGCAAGCGCGAGGGCCTGAGGTCGACCCCCGGTACCCACAAAAAAAAAAAAAAAACCAACAACTCTTAAACTGGACACAGGGCTGAGGATATAGCTCAGTGGCACAGTGCCTGTCTGGCAAGCACAAGGTCCTGAGTTCAATTCCTGGGCACAGTGTTATATGCGCAGAGTAGAGTCATTACTATATAATTACTATACAATACTATATTATACAGTACTATACATTATGGTACTATACAGTAGTGTATAGTACTACACAGTACATTACTATACAATTACTAATGTCTTTCTGAGATTGGGATCCAAAGATTTGCAAAGGAGAGGCAAAAATAGCAGAATATCCCATTTCATTTTGTCCCATTTTTTTAAATTGTGTGGTAAATATATATATATATATAAAATTTTTTTTTTTTGTGGGTACCGGGGGGTCGACCTCAGGACCTCGCGCGCCAACAGGCACCCGTGTCTCTGAGAGATATCACCGGCCCCTTTTTCGTATGTGGGTTCCGGGAGTCGAAGTCGGGCCCTCGCGCTTGCGAGGCAGGCGCTTACGCCGCTGAGCCATCTCACCGGCCCTATAAATTTATTATTTTAAACTAGGCACATGTCTGTAATCCTAGCACTCAGGGGGCTGAGATAGGAGGGTCAGGAATTCAAGGCCAGCTTGGGCTACATGGTGAGTTCAAAGGCAGCCTAGACTACACAGAAAGACCCTATCTTAATAAAAAATACAAATAAGCATTGATTGTTTTAATTATTTTCAAGCACATAACTGTAATGTGGTATTAACTAGATTCATAATACACAACCATTACCACTCTCCATTTCCATTTATATTATCCCAAACAGAAACTCTGTACCATTAAATAAAAAGTCCCAATTCCATCCTCCTTCTAACCTTTGATATATATGTTCTTTTTTTTTCATAAGTTCTATTTCTATGTCTATGAAATCATAATGCCTCCTCTATTTGTCCCCTTGGGGATCAAAGCCAGGGCCTTACACATGCTAGGCAATACTTTCTCTATGAATTTAGATATTCTGTGTTCCTCATACAAGTGGAATTATACTATATTTGTCTTTTTGTTTCTGTCTGAATCATTTCACTTAGCTAATATTTTCAGGTTTCATCCATGTAGCACATATCAGAATTTCCTTTTTAGAGTTTAATAATATTCTATTGTATGTACATATCACATTTGTTTATACATTCATCTGTCAGTGGACATTTAGGTTGCTTCCATCTTTTAGGTATTGTGAATAATGCTGCTAGAAGCACCAGTTTATGTAAGTATCTGTTTGAGTCCCTGCTTTTGATTCTTTCGAGTATATACCTAGGAATGGAATTGCTGTGTCACATGGATATTCTATGCTTAACTTTTTGAGGAACCACTAAACAGGGGCTACACCATTGTACATTTCTATGCTCAATGCACAAGGATTGCAATTTCTCTACATCATTATCAACACTTTTTAGTTTCCTTTTTTTTTTCCTGTTTTGTTTTGTTTTGTTTTGTTTTAATGTGGGTACTGGGAGACCAACTCAGGACCTCACACTTGCCAGCAGGTGCTTGTGCCGCTGAGCGATATCACCGGCCCTTTTTTTTCCTTTATGTGGGTACGGGGAGTCGAACTCAGGACCTCACGCTTGCCAGGCAGGCACTTACGCTGCTGAGCCATCTCGCCAGCCCATTTTTTCCTGTTTATAATAGCTATTCTAATGGGAGTGAAGTAGTTTCTCATGGTTTTGATTTACATCTCTTAGTTCACTTCCAAGCCCAGCACAAGGTCTGTTACTTGTATTTGTCTCCCAGAACAGCTTGCAAATTGCAAATTATTATTTTAGTTGGGGTTGTGAAGAATATATAGGGAAAATTATAAAGAAATGCTGAGAGTTTTTTTTGTGGTTTTTTGTTTTTTGTTTTTTTTTGGTACAGGGCCTTGTGCATGCTAAGCACACAGTCTACCACTGACCTACATGAAAGAGTTACTTCATGAAAAATATTAAGATTATAATAGGCTCCTAATAGTATGTAAAACCAAAAGAAGAGCAAGATAGTATTGTAAGTATTACAAAATAATATTTTGCAGCTTTAGCAATTAAAGGACCCCATGTAAGGTGGAACTGAATGGAAGTTGTTACCATACCTAGACAAGGCAATGGAAATAGCAACGTGAAATGAAAGAGCTAAACTGAACATGATGGTGCACATCTGTATTCCCAGCACTTAGGAGGGTGAGGCAGGAGGATTCCCTACCTGCCCCTGAGTTCAAGGTCAGACAGGGCTGCGTAGTGAGTTCAAGGCCAGCCTTAACTACATAGTGAGACCCTGTCTCAAAAAAAATAAAATATATATTAAAGGACTAGAAGCTGAAACAGATGATAAATTCAATCACCAATACCATATGAGTACACTTGTTCACAAGTACATCATGAATACATGTGAGACACCTCTAAAGTGTCTCTGAAATACTTAGGGATGAAAGTTGCAGGTGTAGGCAAGGAAGAAATAACACATATAAACCATTTTTTTCTCACTGTTACAACACTAATGAGCATGAGTTTCTGTTTCCTTAGCCTAGATTCCTACAAGTAGACTGGCTAACTCAATGTTTCTGAAGGTTTTACTTTCCAGAGTAAATGTAGCAATTTATGTTTACTCAGAAATAGGAGAGGGCCGGTGAGATGGCTCAGCGGTGTAAGCGCCTGCCCGGCAAGCACAAGGGCCCGAGTTCGACTCCCAGTACCCACATATGAAAACAGGGCCGGTGATATCACTCAGCAGCACGGGCACCTGCTGGCGCGTGAGGTCCAGAGGTCGACCCCTGGTACCCACCCAAAAAAAAAAAAAAAAAAGGAGATAAAATTAATTATATTCCTCACATGCAGGGCACCTCACATTTGTATTTATTTGTTTATTCTTTCTCCTTTTTTCTTGAGGTGCTAAGAATCAAACCCAGGTCCTCATACATTCTAGGCAAGTGCTCTATCACTGGGCCACATTCCCAGCCCTGTTCTTTCTCTTTGATCCACATTCTCCAATTCTATTTGTCTGTCTCACTGCAGGAAATCATTCCAGTGTGTTTCATGTACATTCTTGTTTGTAGGCATTTCTTTGCGGTACATATTTATTATTGCTTTAGATATATGTATTTTTTACTTATTTGAACACTACTATTTCTAATGGGAAGAGAAATCAGGGAGACGTGAAGGGGAAAGGAAGGAAAAAGAAAAAAAAAAGAGAAAAGAAGGAAAAAATGGAAACAAAGCTTTTGTAAATAAGAAGGGGGAGAGAGGTTGAAGGGAGGATAGGGGAATGGTTAAAAAAAAAGAATCATGATATATCATGTGCAAATACTCCCTATGATGAATGTGATCATTATGTATACCTAAAATGTACCAATAAACTTAGTTAATTTAAAACAAAAACAACAACAACAAAAAAGTAGTATAAGTTTTTTTCTTTTTTCTTTTTTCTTCCTTGCAGCAGCATATTTTTAAGATCTGGTTCATTTCTTCTAACCACTGCATAACATTTCATCTACCACATTTTGCCTAATGACTTCTTCAATTATGGATACCAAATTACTTCTAACTCTCCACAATCAAAAGCAAAGCTACCATGAATCTTTCTATGCCCCCTATAGGAACTGTGTGAGGATTTGTTTGTGTTATAAATACAGTGGTAGAATTCTATATTTTATGAGTTTTTTCTCCTTTATATAGTTTTTATTTTTACTTTTTTATTCCTGATAAGGATAAACATGTGTGTGCTTGTGTGTGTGTGTGTGTGTGTGTTATTTCTTTAACCACTATATTCTGCTAGGAATTTTCTGATCACATTCTTAGCCCTATATTCCACTGCTTCTTTAAAGACTAATTTATTCTGTAATTGATTGTAGTAGATTGAATAAATGTGCTACATGAGTCCACACATGAATCCATAATGAAACTCAAAGACAGAGAGAGAAAGGAGGAAAAAACTCATTTGCCACCATTGGAAATACTATGACACCAACTGCTTTGTCAGGAAATTGGTAATTAAAGGGAAAGAATGAAACATTTAACCTGCCATTTTAGGAAGAAATTAGATCGGTCCTCATTTGATGAGGGAAAACGTCTTTACAGAAGAATGTCAGCTAATAAATGTAGTAGGATTGATAGAATTAGAAAATAACCATTTTGCAATCTCAATGAGAAAATTGATTCAGTCCAGGATCAGCAGTGAATGTTAAACTATTAAAAAGGAAAGAAAAAAGACCAATCTACCATTGTATCTATTTCTCACCATTCACTTGCTCTACAAACACTTCCAATTTCCCTTCTGCTCTTGTCATTCTAGTGAAACTGCATGCTAGAGAGACAATGGTGACTTTTCAATTGCTAAATACAATGGCCTTTTCTCAGTTCTCATCTTCCACGATCCCTTCATGGTATTTGACATTAGATTCCAATTCCCTTTTCTTGTAACTCTCTCCTTTCATCTACAAAATACTGGTTATCTGCTCCTATATAACAAACCACTCTGATATTTAGTGGCTTAAAACAACAAATTTTCTTTATTGTTCATGGTTATGGTGGTAGACTAGACTCAGGTGGGTAGTTCTCACTGAGTTTGCAGTAAGATGGGGGGCTAGAGCTAGACCCATCTGAAAGCTCAAATAGACCAAACCTCAAAGATGGCTTCTTCATGCACTTTTCTGGTACCTCAGCCAGGATAACTGGAACAGCTAGAGATGAGTGAGGCATTTCTCTCCATATGGCTGGGTTTATGCTTCCTAATAGCATGGTGGATACAGGGTAGATAGATTCATACCATGCCTGGCTTCCCTCAGAGCAAGTGTCCCAGGGAGGAGCTGTAAGGCTTCTTATAAGAATATGTATCATGCAGTATTATGAGCATTGATTTCTTTAGAGGGGGGAAGAAGAACACAAAGTCTTTTCCAAAGCTAAGTGTAAAATCCATCCATGTAGCTGGCTGTGGTGGTGCATGTCTGTAATCCCAGCATGCGGGAAATTGAGGCAGAAGGATTGCAGCAAGTTCAAGGCCAACCTGGGCTCATAGTGAGTTCAAGGCCAGCCTGAACTACACAGTGAGACCCTGTCTCAAAAAAAAAAAAAAAAAAAGTCCATGTTTTTATTGTTCCATTTTTAATATGTATTCATCCATATCTAATACAAAAGCAATTTTAAAATGCTTTTGGGTTAACCTAGCTTTCATAGAACCAGGAATTATCTTTTCTCCTGCATTTGTGTTTCCACAGTTTACTTACCACTTAGTTAAATAATATAATTTCAGTAATAAATACAACTAACATAAATAGGTTTAGAGACAAATCTCTTTCAGCTGATGGGATCATTAAGTACCGGAAAGTACTCAGCTGGCTGTGAGTGTTCAGTATACATAAGCATAAATTAATATTTTTATATACAAATATACAGCATTGGTTAATCTGGTTAGATAGTTAATAATTTTTTTTTTTTTTGAGACAGGGTCTCACTATGTAGTCCAAGCTGGCCTCAAACTCAGAGTGATCCTCCTGCCTCAGCCACTTGAGTGCTGGGATTACAGGCATGTACCACCACTTCCAGCTATGAATTTCTAATGTGTCTTTTATTGAACCTTTTGATTGGGAGTAACATAAATCACTTTAAGAAACATACAACTTATTGATTCATATAATCCATAGTTGGGGTAGATCGGACGTGGGTTGAGTCAGGGCTTGAATGATGTCATCAGCTCCTAATCTTTCTCTCAGCCATGTTCAACTCTATTGTGGCCTCTCTTTCCCACCCCCCCAAGACCCCATATAATGGCAAGTAGTAATGGCAGCTCCTGACACAGAACAGGAACATGTATCCCTCTCCGAAATCCAAGTGAAAGTCTCACTCCTAAGATTGGCTAAGATTGAGTGTGTGCCCACCTCTGTGTTGAGCTGTCGCCAGGGCAATTTGATGAACTCATTGATGGAGGACTGAGAGTTCCATCCCTTCCTGAAGCTTGACATAAGAATTGCTTTGGAGGGCCGGTGATATAGCTCAGCAGCATAAGCACCTGCCTGGCACGCGTGAGGTCCTGATTTCGACTCCCGGTACCCACATATTAAAAAAAAAAAAAAAAAAAAGAATTGCTTTGGAGCTTTCAAGTATCCTATTGTAGAAGTCCATTCCTGAGGTAATAATTGGAGTGAAGGAAGAACATGAGTGTTTGAGGGCAAGTGTAGGTCATGTTCTTCTCCTTACCCCTAACCTACACACAGTTCGCAGCATGTTTCCTTGCATAGAACTGGCATTGAAATCACCTCCCTCTTGACTCACTGTGTACCTTACTGCATTTTATATAGACTAGCCCTGGCTGAGCACCATGTCAGTCCCCATTTGCTTCAATTTTGTCATCTTTTGATCTCATGTGCAATCAAAAGACCTCAAAGCATAGGTTTGAAAGGGATTTGGATTTAGGAACTCATAGAGGTGAGCTCTGTAATTTCCTAAGGAAAATCTTGCCCACTCTAGCTCAAGTCTTACATATTGCTGTGTAATACTGGTTATGATGAGGCTGTAGTTTTACTTTCACCTTTTGGGTTTGTACAAGAGCCACTTTTAAGGACTCTCCTTGGGTCTTTCTCCTCGTCCTCCTCCCTGACCCTGCTTCCCCTCAGCCCCTCTCTTCCCTGCAGCCACAGCTGCCTGGCTGGAGGGCACTCAGTCGGCACTGTCGCCTAGGCAACCCAGAAGGGGGCTTCAATCTACTGTCTCCCCAGAGGGGTTGGGCTGGCCGTGAGCCAGGAAGAGGCAGGGGGCCAGGGACCTGACTGGCCCTGCGCAGGGCATGTAGGGAAGTAAACAGATACTGGTGTGCTGCCTGCCATGAGATAGGGAGAATGTCATGGGTGTGATTGTGTGTTGAGCAAGCAAATGGCCAAGGATACCTCTGCAGGCTAAGAGAACAGGAATGGGGCAGGAGAAAAAAGGGCTTCCATGCATCTTGGGCTCAGACCTGCAAGGTTGGAGTTAAAGGGCTGAGCCTTGGTATTCATTTCTAGGGCTGCCACAAACTGGGTGTTTTAAAACAACAGAATTTTTTCTCTCATAATTATGGAGGCTAGACGTCTTAAAATCAAGCTATCAGCAGGGCCGTTCTCCCTCCAGAACCTGCGAGACAATCCCTCCTTGCCTCTTCCTAGCTCCTAATTGTTGGCTGGCAATCTTGACCTGTGGCTCCATAACCCTATCACTACTTTCATAGTCACATTATGTTCTCCCATTTGTTTTCATGTGGTTCTTTATGAGGACACTGGGAGCCATTTCAGATTAGGAGCCCACCCTTCCTCCAGTGTGACTTCATTTTCACTAGTCACATCTGCAATGACCATATATCCAAACAAGGTCACATTCTGAGATACGAGGGCTTTGAACTTCAACATATCTTTTTTTAGGGGACACAATTCGACCCATAAGAGGCTTCCAGATGGGTGTGAAATGGTGGGGAAGATGGCTTTAGAAGTTCATAGAGTATAAGACAAAGGAAAGGTAATTGACCAGACTAAGAGAATCCTGGAATACCAGGCTGAAAAATTCTGGATTTTATTTTGTAGAGAGAAACCATGAAGGGTCCTGGAGTAGGCAGCTATTTGACAACCTATGAGACTCAGTATTTTTGTCACATGTTGCTTTTTAATTTTTCAGTGCTTATGGAATGAGCCATTATGTTCTCAAAACATACTTCTCAGTTACCTCTTTAATTTACAGCACCCAACCATATAGTTAAAGCATGGCAAAAACCTCCAAAATGAACAGGACAGAGTTTGGAGTTGTTCGGAAGTAAACTGCTACTTACTAGCTACATCAGCTTTAGATGTTTCATCAGGTAAATAAGAATAGTAACAGAGTTGTTAGAGGGATTACTTGTGTGTGTTTTAGAAGACTGTGTGACAAAGTAAGAACTCAGTAGCTGGGTGTGGTGGGGCATATCTGTGATCCCAGCACTCAGAAGTCTGAGGCAGGAGGAGCTCTGTGAGTTTGAGTCCAGCCTGGACTATATAGTGAGTTCAAGGTCAGCCTGAACTACACAACCAGACCCTGTCTCAAAAAAAAAAAAGAAAGAAAGAAAGAAAGAAAGAAAGAAAGAAAGAAAGAAAGAAAGAAAGAAAGAAAGAAAGAAAGAAAGAAAAAACAATGTACAGTTTATTTTGCTAAGGAGGGCAGGAGAAGCAAATATTATTAAT
Source organism: Erethizon dorsatum (assembly GCA_028451465.1). Taxonomy (NCBI): domain Eukaryota; kingdom Metazoa; phylum Chordata; class Mammalia; order Rodentia; family Erethizontidae; genus Erethizon; species Erethizon dorsatum. Next base: position 38,004,902 of record CM051822.1, on the reverse strand, counting down.
GCTGTGGTTAGTATGTTAGACCTTGGAGCTACTGCCCCTCTCTTCTTCCTTCCAGGAATAACAGTCTCTCAGATTTGTGCTACACTTTTCAGTTTTCTAAATACTCTATCATCCATTCTCCTTCTCTCTGTGTACTCTCCATGACAATCTCATGAGGTAGTCAGGGCTGTGATTATTTTCTCCATTTTCCAGACAAGAAACTGAGACCCAGTTGGGTTAAATCAGCTGCTTTAAACATTTTTTTTCTTCTAGGACACATATGACAAATGGTACTTTCAGTTAGACACCCTCCCATGTGTAATTTCCTGCCATGTAGTCACCCTTTCTTCACAACTGGAAATTATTTAATGTAATGCAGCCAATAAGAGGAAAAAGAAGAGTTGTATGTAACTGATGTGGAAAGATGTCTTTGATATATTATGGGTTAAAAAAGTCAGGTTGCAAATTTACCATTTATAGTAATAGTTTTATTACTACATCTATCTAGTACATGTATGTTTACATGTACATGAAGTTGTCAGAAAGGCCACATATGAAACTGTTAGTGATAAACTCTGTAATAGAAGGGTGAAAGATAGTAGAGTAGGGAAATGGAGTTGCACTTTTACTTTATGTAATTTTTGGAAGGATGCATTATTTTTTTTTTTTTGTGGGTACCGGGGGGGTCGACCTCAGGACCTCGCGTGCCAACAGGCACCCGTGCCGCTGAGCGATATCACCGGCCCCTTTTTCGTATGTGGGATCCGGGAGTTGAACTCGGGCCCTCGCGCTTGCAAGGCAGGCGCTTACGCCGCTGAGCCATCTCACCGGCCCCAGAATGCATTATTTTTATAATGAAAACTTAATTCTATTTTGAAAAGAAATAAAGCATTCAGTATGCAAGCAACATTGTTATAGGCAGACCTTGAATCTACTCTTGATTCTCTTCAAGGAAATCATTCATGAATATGCATGAACTATCTCTGGAAAGACATTCAAGAAGCTGATGACAGTGGTTGCCTCTAGAGAGGAAGTCTGGGGGACTGCTGTTTGGCATCAGGGATGGGAGGAAAATGGACTTTTCACTATACACTCTTTCATAAGATTTAATTTGTTTCCAACCAAGTGAATGTAGTATGAATTTGAATAAATTAAAGGAATATTATTAAAAGCTTCAGTGATTTATAATTACCAATGAATAATTTGTAACTCAGCTTATGACTGATTATGACACACCATTTATTCCTCCTGGATTAGATAATAAGCACAGTACTGACATTCAAATTTAGGACTTCTGAGTCCAAGTCCATGGCTTTTATACTGTATTATTGCCAGTGTGATTGCTTTAAGGGCTACACCCTCACAAGTCCATTACCCCTAGGTCCAACCTCAGGCCTAACAAACCACGGCAGTAATATCACAATTGCCTTGGCAGAGAAGTCCGAACTGTGGAAGTAACTTGCCAACAATGTTCTATATTACTTTGCCGCCTTCTTTTTTTCCCTCTTGAAGTATAATTTACATGTGGTAAAGTGCACTAATATTAAAAGTTCAGCTCAATAAATTTTTATATGTATGTGTTCACCTGTATCCAACTCCAAGATCAAAATGTAGATAATATCATCTCTTCGTAAGTCTCCTTCATATAGCCTCCAGTCCATACTGCCCTGTAACTATTACCACTATTCTGACTCCTATCGTTATAAACTAATTTTGTCTGTGTAGGAACTTCATATAAATGGAATTATAAGGTATCTACTTCTTTTTGGTGTCAGATTTCTGTTGCTTGATATTATTTTGTGAGTTTTATCCATTTTTCGTGTGTAGCAATTGTTAGTTCATTTCAGGATTGGAAGTGCTGAGTCATAGGACGTACATATATTTAACTTTATGTATTCTGTCAAACAGTTGTCTAATTTATACTCCCACTGACAGTGTTAGAAAAGTCCAGCTGTTTCACATCCTCACACACACCTGGTACTGTCAGTCCTTTTAATTTTAGCCATTTTAGTAGGGATTGCCAACTCTGTTTTGACCTTCTTTTAGTTTGTGTTCCCCATCTACTCAATCCTGTGGTCTGACCACTCCTCAATGGACTCTTTGGGCTCCTGACCAACCCTTCCTTTCTCTTCTTTCCTGGAATAGAGCCCTATCCTTCTATGACTCCAGCCCCTGATGGAATCCTAGTGCTCATCACAAACATATCTGATCTCTGCCACAGGCTGAGACCTGATTCCAGCATAGACTAAGCCCTAATGCTAATCACAGACCAGTCTCAACCCTAATCACAGACTGTGCTCTTAGCCTACCACACACTGAGCCCTAATCACAGGTACAGGGTGAACCCCCATCCCAACCACTGTCTGAGCTGTGACCCCAGAAAAAGACTGAACTCTAATTTCAGAAGGTGTCGTGACCCGCGGAGGCTCCGACCAGCAGAGCTCCCAGGGGCAGGAACGCGTAGCCCGAGAGACAGTATGGGGATGAAGAAAAACACACACGCAGCTTGAAGGCGAGAGCGAGAGAGAGAGAGTTTATTGAGGAAGTGCCATGGCTTATATATCTTTGGGGGGAAGTGGGAGGGACCACTAACTGGCGCGGGATTGGCGCGGGCAGGGGTAGCGCATGCTCAGAAGCTGGGTCCTTCATGGCTCTCTACAAGAAGGAAGTTCAAACTGAGCAGATCCAAACTCAGGCTGGTAAAGACAAATGGGCAAAGCATAATACAAGAAATTACTAGAAAATGTGAAATTGCAATAATAAAGTGCATTTTTGCTAAGTTAGGGAAAGAGACTACAATTAACCCCACCCTGACATGTACTAAAGAATAGACTAGTGGGGGAGAGAGGGTGTGTGGCTCAGGGAAGCCTAAAGTTAAGCAAGCCCTGCAGATGGTGGCAGAGAGATGGTAACCTTCTTCTTGTCCTCACAAGATGACAGGTTTATTTTAAGGGTGTTTTAACAGCTTAAAAAATGGATTCAAAGAACACTGGGGGAAGCCTCTGATTTTTTGGGCTTCTGCCCATGGTGCTTTTTTTTTTTTTTTTTTAACACAATGGTATTTGACTCCCAGTGAGATTTGTTCCTTCATTACATTCTGATCATATTGCTGTTCACATCCCCCTCGCTGCAGTGGCTGAGGGGAAGGAAAAAGGAGCCAGAAGAGCCTTGAAGAACGAATGCTTAGAGGTTTTGTTTGTCATGTGTCTGCTAATCAGCAGCAAGCTGAGAACATAATTTCCACTTTTCCTTATGCCCTTGAGAAAAATCTTAATTTCCCCCTTATCACTGTGAACCAGTGCCCCTGAATGGACTATATCCTATGAAAGATGGGTGAGGAGTCCTCAGGACAAAGCAGATCTTCACAACATTTTTCTCCCCAGGACAGAAATCTTGATTAGTTTGAAATTCCTGAATTCCTAACCACTAACGGGGTAAGACATCTTGTGTGATGGAGCCACAAAGCATTGTAGAAAAGACAATGGGATATGAGTCAGGAGATCTAGACCGTTCTGCCACCATATGTGACCTGGTACAAATCCTCTTCTCTCTCTAGGCCTCCTCTCACCATCTAGAACAATAAAGTTAACTGTAGCTTTTTGTAAAACCTTCTACATACATTATCTCATTGGATCTTTATGATGATCTCAATCAGATGGGAACTCTTAATATTCCAGTTTTACAAAAGAGGTAGCAGGGATTTAGAGAGATTGAGACTGTTAAAGGTACATTTAGTCTGGTTGTAATTCAATGTAACCCTTAAGTTTTATTTGTCACTAACTAGTCTATTGACAAACATTTATTTTGCATCCTTATGTGCCAAACACTATCTTGGATTAAGAAACAGGGATTTTTCAGAAATAATCTTATTGGTTAACTTCTCTGAAAGGTCAGTGTGTCAGCTGAAGGGGATTTTCTCTTTTTCCTTCACTTAAGGCAAATTTGGGTTAACTTTCTAGCTGTGTCCCCCTGTGTATCTAATAAGGGGACAATGTCAAGTAAGGCATTAGGCAGCATTACTCATGCTAAAAAACAAAACAAAAAACTCCTGATTACCTCTGGTGGGAAGCCATGGTTTTGGTCATCCCTAATTGCAGTGACTCTTCTCTCTCTCTCTCTCTCTTTTTTTTTTTATTTAATCAGATTATATTGGTACATTTTTGATATACATAATGATCACATTCATCATAGAGAATTTGTACCTGTACATATGTAACTTGGTTTTTTTTCCCATTCCCCTACCCTCCCTTCAACCCCTCCTCCCCTCCCCATTTGCAAAAGCTTTGTTTACATGTTTTCCTTCTTTCCTCATTTTTTTTTTACTTTTTCCTTCTTTCCTTTCCCCTCCCCTCTCCCCTGTTCCTCTCCCCCTTTGAACATTCTTCCTATTTCACAATATCTATTATACATTTTGATCCTTATTTACACTTTTGGTTTCTCACACCAGAGAAACAATGTGGTATTTATACATGTGTGTCCGATTTATTTCACTTAAGAGTATGGACTCAAGGTGCATCCATTTTCCTAGAAATTTCTTGACTGTATCTTTCTTTATGGCAGAGTAGTACTCCATTGCATAAACAAATAAACAAACAAACAAGAAAACACATTGCAGTGACTCTTCTAAGTAGGCTTATCTTCTGTGAGAATCCTGAAAGCCGTGTCTATGAAATACAAGATTTTTTTTTTTTTTTTTGGAACACAAGATTTTAATTCTTATTTGGGACAGGGTACTTCTAAATTAGTTACCATACCCATGATGTGATCTTGTCTCCTTGTACCTGAACTGTCACCTGGTGTGGGGAGGGCAAAAGTAGACTAACCACTGGATAAGTACAAGAACTTCCACTGAAAGGAAGAGACAGAGACTGTCCTAATATCTTTTCTTCTCTTGGACTTTTCTGAGTTAATCTGATACCAAATGAGGCCTTTGGTAATTGGATGTAGCTAAATATCTAGTGGAACCCAAAGACTACTCAACAGTGGACATTTTAGGGGGCAAATATAAGTAGTTTTGAAGATAAGATTCTGACTCTGTTTTGTCTACCTGAGCCATGGTTCTTACTCTTGGTCACACTTTGGCCTTGCATTGAAATGTTGTGATGGAATTACTTGCCACAACAGATGCAGCAATGAAAAGGGACAAAATACTGCTACACATAACAGGGATGAGTCTCTTAGACATAATAGTGAAGGAAAGAAGCCAGACACAAGAGTACAAACTGGAAAATTCCACTGGTCTAAAGTTCAAACATATGCAAAACTAACCTGAATAATGGCTATCATGGAAGAGTATCTCCTAAAGGCAGAAAGAAGCCTTCCAGAGGGCTATAAATATTCTGTACCTTGATCTGTGTTGGTTACATGGGTGAATGAATATATTCATAAAATATCTGAAAGCAGACTTAATCAGGGACTCCAGAAGTAGAAAGAAAGATTGGACTCAAAGATGGGGGTGTTGCTTAATTGGTTTGAGGTCTTGGGCTGGGACTGCATCTTCACAAAAAGCTCCCACTGACCCCAAGGATAGAGAATGTGAGGCCTGTGGTAAGATGCGTGCGTACTTTGAAGAAAGGAGAAATAGAGACACAGGACCTGGGTGTTCGATTTCCAAGGGAAACAGAAGCAGAGCTTGGGGCTGCAACCAAAAGGCAAAACTCTGCTATGCAAGGGGCTATTCCTACAAAACACAGGGAAGATAATATTTGTAAATATCAAGTAACAGCTTTTGGAATAACATTTTACTCTTTCTCCCTCCACCTACAGTATTTTGGGAGAGGTTTAATTGCAGTTAAATTAATAAAAGAATGTGGGCCGGGGTTATAGCTCAGTGGCACAGCACCTGCCTGGCAAGCATGAGGTCCTGAGTTTGATTTCTGGTACCAAAAATAAAATAAAATAAAATAAAATAAAATAAAATAAATAAAATAATGTATAAGGCCTTATTTCAGTCAGTGTGGAGCACAGATGTCACCTGAAATTAGGCCCTGTCCTTGTTGAAATGGATTACTTCATTACTGGCTTTAGGCTAGGACAAAACTTCTGTCATATAACCAAATTTATTTTATTTTTTATTTTTTTGAGGGGGGGGTCCCAGGGGTCCACCTCAGGACCTCGTGCTTGCCAGCAAGTGCTTGTGCCCTGAGCAATATCACCGGCTTTTTTAATGTGGGTTCCAGGAGTCAAACTCAGGACCTCATGCTTGCCAGGCAGGCGCTTATGCCGCTGAGCTATGTCACTGGCCCTATATAACCAAATTTAGAGGGAAAATCAAGCAGTCTTGTCTTATGGGTAATGACTGAAAGGATGGAGGCCATTGTGCTAGAGAAGCAAAATCTGGGGAAGGGGACAGGGAACAAGAAGTATCCATACTAGACATAGTGGCACACACCTGTAATCCCAGCACTCAGGAGGCTGAGGCAAGGATTGCAAGTTTGAGCCTAGCCTAAGCAATTTAGCAATTTAGCAAGATCCACCAGGCCTGGTGATGCATGCCTGTAATCCCAGCACTCAGGAGGCTGAGGCAGGAGGATCGCCACGAATTAGAGGCCAGCCTGGCCTACATAAGCAAGTTCAAGGCCAGCCTACACTACATAGTGAGACTCTTGCCTCAAAAAAGCAAAAGCAAGATCCTGTCCCCTGTCTCCAAAGGCTGGGGTTGTAGTTCAGTGTGAAGGCCCTGAATTCAATTTCCAGTACTGGGGAGAGAGAGGGGAAGAGAGAGGATCTCCATATATTTGAAAGTTTGACATGAATGATAGATTTGTTCAAGGTGTCTGCAGAGGGGAACAAGGACTAGTGATGGAAGATATGAGACCCAAAATGCTGTTTATCCATTCATTTTCTGTGCTAGACTCTGGGAAACAAAGGGGAGCATGGCTCACAGGTCCCTCAAATAAGACTGAAAAGTGATGGCTGAAGTTTTAGTTGCCATCTTGGACCATGGGTTGTCATCCAGAAATGAAGCCATTGAAGATAGTGGAAGAAAAAGATCTGAGAATGTTGAGTCTCTAATGACTGTATAGTCTCCACACCAACTCTAGGTTGACTGCCTTTGGTCTTCTCTAACATGAAAAAAATAAATTTCTACTCTATTTTTTATTATTTATCTAGGTTTTCTGTTATGTGCAAACAATCCTAATCCTGATAAACTAAGCAAAAATTTTTTAACTAAGGTAAAAAGGTCTTATAAAACTAAAATTGAGAGAGCTACCATCACTATTATTGTCACTACCCCCATCAACAAAGTGTCCACCTTTTCCCTCCAAACAAATAATGCAGGGTCACTGATGTCACTCTCCCACTGGAGAATTTTTCTTTACCTTCTCTATGAATGTTGGGACAAGGTTCCCAAACTACAAGAGATTGCAAAGAATAAAAGACAGCTCATACACCTAGAAAAAAATTAAACTTTTATAAAATGACAACTGATATCATTTTTAGATCAAACCTGTATGTTTCTGACTTTGTATCATTCTCCCATGTTCCAGAATGTCATCTTCTTGTATGAAATTTCCCCAGATTCTTTAGAATGACGCTGGCTTCTTGGCTTTCCTACAGCACTTTGTTTATTCTAGTAGGATGAAACTTATCAAATTGAGTTTTATGACGGTTTCTGACACTCACATTTATGAATACTGTCCATTAGTGACTGCATAGACAAAGCACAAGGAGTGTGTTTCAATGGGGAGGGCGCGCGCGCTGCTGTCCAAGGTTCTGAACCTTCAGTGCACACTAAGACACAGCTGTTTTCATCTCTGAGACACTAATTACACCTGACTAACTCCTTAAACAATGCTGACTAAGCAAGGAAGAGGAAAAGGTGGGAGAAAACAGTGAGAATTGAAAGACCGAGAACAGAGATTGCTCAAAGCGTAGCCACCAAGAGGAGGCCAGCCGAGAAATAAGAAAAAAAGGGAAAAAATTATTTTGATATTTTTTAAACAATGTTATCACAGCTAACAAAGATAGACAGCTAAAGATGAGCCATAAGTGTGTGTTCTAGTGATGCAAAGCTGTGCAAGTATTGATATGAAGAACTACATTTGTGAAGATGGGGAAGCAGAACGTCATGTAGGCAGAGATGGCAGAAAGAACGATCTTCACTGGATTTATACCTTATGCTCATGCTTTTGCTTTTCAATCCTAATCAATAGTTTATGATTTTTTTTGAGACAGAGTCCTTCCATGTAGTTCACACTGGCCTCAAGCTCATGGTGATCCTCCGACATTAGCCTCCCAAGAACTGGGATTACAGGTGTGTGCCACCACACCCACATAGTTTATGATTTTTAAAAATAGTGTCACAGTTGCTTGGGATATAGCTCAGTGGAAAAGTGCCTGCCTAGCATGAGCAAGGCCCTGGGTTTGGGCCCCAGAACCACAAAAATATAGTATAATTAATAATAACCAAGCTAAGTGTGGTGGCGCAAGACTCTGGAATGCTGAGACAGGATGGTCACAAGCTCAGGCCCATCCTAAGCAATTTAGCTACTTAGTAAGACTCTGTCACAAAGGCCCTGGATTTAATCCTCAATACTGCCCATACATAGATAAATAAGTAAACAAATAGTGTCATGGAACTTATACAATGACTTATGTTTTAGAATTCTTACAACTAATTTCAGCTCTTTTAAAATGATTACCATATTTTTGGTTACAAGGAATGTTTTCCCTCCCACAAATTTGGAAAGTGGAATATTATTCCAATATCTCCTTCCTTCCGGTAACTCATTCCAGTTGCTCACCCTGTGTTTGGCTTGGTTAGCCAAGTGATTCCCTTTGAACAAGATTCTTACATTATTCTTGATTCAAATTCATGCTGGGTGTTTAAAAATGCATTATCTCAGTTAATCCTGAGATAACAGCCCACAATATCAGTATAATTATTCTCATCACAATTAAATTCATGCCCTGGATCTTTGAGGCTGTTTGTGAACAGCTGAAAAAATGAATAGTAATTCATAAATGTCAAGGGTCTATTCTAATTTACCTGTCTCTGAAAATAGGCTTTGAGGACTTCAAAGTCATGAAAAATATTTTATTCATCATTATATTCTCAACAATACCTACCCTGATTCCTGACACATAGTAGGGGCTCAAAAGTATCTTTGAATAAGTGAAATTAATTAATGTAAATATATTATAAGTAACATTGCATTTGTATTATTGAAATAGGGTGCATTTATGTATAATAGATAAAAGATACATGAGGGAAATCTCAAAATAGTCTCAACTAAGTGGAAAGGTTAGGAAAAGAGTTTATGGAGTATCTACTATATGAAATAATGCATTCTTAAAAATTAAGACAGGGAACAAAATAGTGAAATAATCTCTCTTTACATCTAGGTATTGCTCTTGTGATAGACCAAAATAATTTCATTTATTCTAAGGAATAAAATGGTAAGCCCTCTAGTCTCTCTCCTTCTCTTCTCCCTCATCTCCTTCCCTTTCTGATCTCAATTGCATTTACTGAGATCCTACTGCACTAATGCACTATGGAGATTTCAAACCCTGCCTTCAAAGAGTTTATGCTCTAGTCAAGAGGAAAAAGGTCACAAATAGCACTATCTTTAACCACAGGGCCATTTGACTTTATACAATAACATCAAATCCATGATTTTGCCTTGAGCTGCTCTTGCCCTCCATGAGCCCCATGGGAAGCCTTGGAAGGTATCGTCTTTCCTGAGCACAGGGGTAAAGAAAATTCTCTGCAAACAGGTGTGGTAGTGCACATTTTTGATCCCAGCACTCTGGGAAGCTGAGGCAGGAGAATCCCAAATTCAAGCCTAATCTGAGCAATTTAGCAACTTAGCAAGACCCTGCCTCTAAATAAAAAAAATAAAAAGGGCTGGGGATGTAGCTCAGTGAAAAGATCCTCAGTTCAATCCTCAGTTCTACCAAGATAATAATAATAATGAGAAGGAGAAGAAGAAGAAGAAAAAGAAGAGAAGGAAGGGGAAAGGGGAGGAGGAGGGAAAGGGAGAAGGAGAGGGAGAAGGAGAAGAAAAAGAAAGAGGAGGAAGAGGAAGAGGAGGAAAAGTAAAGGAGAAGTACAGCCCAGTGTGTAGGGCCTGGGTTCAATCCCCAGAACCATTAAAAAAAAATTCTCAAAACCAGGTGTGGTGGACTGACAGCTGGTGGTCAACTTATAACACCCAGGTGAACTAAATCAGCGTGGTGCTGGGTGTGGAAGGCCCACCTGAGGATTGTTGCCAACAATGTAAAAAGGAGAACTGGAGAGGAAGAGGTGGTGCTATTAGTTCTCCTGGAGGAGCTTGTCAAGCTGGCTTTCCTGATACAAACTCGGCTGTTCTCATTGTCAGGGGAGCTCGGGACATTGCTGTCACTGAGGATGGCTGCGGCTCTCTTCAGGGAAGCTCTGGTCCTTACCTTGAGCATCACTTCCTGGCTCCAGTGCAGATCCCTCAGCCTGCTGGCACAGATCTTTCATCCCACTGGCACAGACTTTTTAGCTCCCACCACTGACCTTTGGGCCTTCCCAGCACAGACCTGTGAAACAGACTTGCATGAGACATTGTCATGGGCTCTAGGTCTTTAGCTGGACTCTTGCAGGACATTGCTGTGGGATCCAGGCCCTCAGCTGGATCCTTTGGGTCTTTAGTGTGTGAACAGATTTCCTGCACTCCTTTGTATTTGATTCTTTGGGTGACTACTATAAAATAATCCTATAAATTATGTGTCCTGTATTAAATTGTTTCCTTTGCAAACCCTGACTAGAACACCAGGCATGGTGGTGCAGGCCTGTAATCCCAGCCCTTGAGAGGCTGAGGCAGGAGGCTTGCTGTGAGTTTGAGGCCAGTCTGGGCTACACAGTGAGTTGAATGCCAGCCTGAACTGCATAGCAAGACCCTGTCTCAAAAAAATCTCCTCAGTCTGTAAGTAGCTATTGTATCTGGCTGAACTACAACTACAATAACAATAGGACTTTACTCTGAAATTAAAAACTAGGAGAAGCCGGGGATATGGCTCAGTGCTCCTGGCAATTGCAAAGTCCTGAGTTCAATTCCCAGTACCAAAAAAGTAAAAACATAAAAAATAAATAAAAATAAAAACTAGAAGAAGCCCCAGAATGATATTCAAAATGACTAGAGCTACTCAGAAGAAAGACTTTAACACCTGGAAGGGGCTTTCTATATCCTCTTATGTAACCCCTTCATTTTCCAGAACTGGAATTTGGGGTCCGGAGAGGTGAAAGGATATGCTGTGGATATGCAGCAATCAGTGGCCATGCCAGGGCTAGAATACAGGTGTACAGGCTCCCCCTAAGTACTTTTCCTATTTTCTTCTGTTTCTTGAAGACCTCCAGGCTTATTTGGGGCTGACATGAGTAACCACAGGTGGGACCCTGCACCACTCTGATAGGCTGGTGGTGCACATTGTAGCCTCTGCATGCAGAGCTTTGCACACAGCAGCCCAGATTCCACTAGTGTGCTCTGAGACTATTCTAAGTAGGACAGGGCACACTTTTCACCATTTTTTGGTGGGGTGTGTGGTTTTTTTTTTTTTTTTTTTGAGACAGGGTCTTGCTATACAGTGCAGGCTGGCCTTGAACTCACTATGTTGCCCAGGCTGGCCTCAAACTTGCAGTGATCCTCCTACCTCAGCCTCCTGAGTGCTGAGATTACAGGTGTGCACCACCATGCCTGGCTTTTTTTTTTTTTTTTCTTTTTTTTCTTTTTCAGTACTGGGGATAGAACCCAGGGCCTTTGCACTGGGATATATTCCCAGTTCTTTTTATTTTGGGGGCTTTCTGGGCTTGTAGGGTCTTGCTGGGCTTGGCTCAAACTTGGCTCAGTCTCAGAATGCTGGGATTGCAGGTGTTCACCAGAACACCTGGCAATAAAATTTCAAAAATATTAATAACTTTGTATTTATTTTCATGTTTAAGAAACATACAAACAAATGTAGTGCCAGGCGTGGTGGTGCACACCTTTAATCCCAGCACTTCGGAGGCTAAGGCAGGAGGAATGCATGAGTTCAAGGCCAACCTGGGCTACATAGTGAGTTTGAGCTAACCTGGGCTACATGGCAAGACCCTATCTCAAAAAAACAAAACACACACAAAAAAATTGTAGTGGTGCATATCTGTACTCCTAGTACTTAAGTCTGGAGGATCTCAAGTTTGTGGCCAGCCTTGACAATATAGCGATTCTGTCCAAAATAAAAAAAATGGCGGGCCAGTGAGATGGCTCAGCAGCGTAAGCGCCTGCCTGGCAAGTGCGAGGGCCTGAGTTTGACTCCCAGAACCCACATATGAAAAAAGGGCCGGTGATATTGCTCAGCGGCATGGGCGCCTGCTGGCGCGCGAGGTCCTGAGGTCGACCCCCGGTACCCACAAAAAAAAAAAAAAAAAAAAAAAGGCAAGGCACAGTGGTGCATACCTGTAATCCCAGCACTTGGGAAGCTGCTTAGGCAGTTTAGCAAGACCCTCTTTTAAAATGAAAAGGACCAAGGATATAGCCCAGCGCAAAGGCCCTGGGTTTGCTCTTCAGTAGTGCAAGCGCGTGCACACGGGCACACGCACACACACAAAGACTAGCTAATACAAGAATAGAGTAAAAATCATGAAAGTGTGTGCCAGGCATGGTGGTGCACATCTATAATCCCAGTGCTCAGGAGACTGAGGCAGGAGGATTGCCGCAAGTTCGAGGCCAGCCTGGATTACACAGTGAATTCAAGGCCAGTCTGAACTACTACATAGTGAGAACCTTTCTCAAAAAAAAAAAAGAAAAAAAGAAAAAAGAAAAAAAAATCATAAAAGTGTCATGCAAAGCATTGAAGTTTAGGAAACATTATGTTTGTTATGTTACATTGGATCTCACCAAGCTAAGCTAACATAAAGGACTTTGATGTATTTACCTGCTTAGATCATTATGAGAAGATAACTTTTTAATTTAAAAGTGATGATTGAATAGTTGGACACATGCATAGTTAGCAGATGGGGTAAAATGCAGTTAGGAGTGGATGTCTTTTTTGGTATGAAAAGGCAACTAGATGGGAGAGTTAGGTCTACATTTTGGTATGTGATGGAAATAATTATATTTTCAAGTACACATCCTTAGATTAATGAAGGGTCGAATAGAAAGCCCTGGCATCTTTTTCTGTAGTCAAACATGACTATCAGAAGAGCTGGGTTTGAATTCTGCTTCTGCCACTTAGTTTGTGGCTTCTTCCAGGTCACTTAACCCCTCCACATTTGTGAAAAAGCCAAGTTTTAAGGGAAAACTGAGACTGTCAAAATGCTTTGAAAGGGAGAGTGAGAGAATGACTGAAAGAGAATGGAGAAAAGAGAAAGAGGACAAAAGAGAGAAGCCAGGTTGGAGGGACTGTAAGAAGAATGGGAGCTGGTGACATTATTTCAGACTTCATGTGCTGAAATAGTCATTCTTGTCACAAGCTGCTAGATTTTCTTCTTATGAAAACATTTCTAAGGTGGCAGATGAATATATTTTTAAATTTTTTCCTGAAACATAACACTCCAACAGGATGTGTTACAGAAATGCCAAGAAAAGAAGGCAGAAGGAGGTAAAGTCCTTGAATGAAGAGGAAGATAAAGGGGCTTATTGGATGGACGTATGGAGCAGAAGTCCCATCTCCTCCGTGAAGCTTTCCTGACCTCCTGGTAGAATTGACAGTCTTCCTGTTGGACCCCTGCTATATTTATACACCTTCTTCTGGAGCTGTTTGCCATTTCCGTCAGATGATAAAACCCTTGAGTGCTAGGACTGTGTCTCGCTTATTGCCTATGTTCCCAGTTCCTTCTATAGAACCTGGATGTGCGATATACTTGGTAAATGTTGAATGAATGATTCTGCTCTAGAGACTTGAAGCCATGACTTATGAGGAATGAGCAAAGCCCAGAGGACACTGAGCCTGCAAAAGAGACAACTCTGGGGAGACGACTCACTGTTTTCCAACATTTGAAGGACCATTCTGGGATGCGTACATGAAATGTGCTCTGTGGTCCCAGTGCATGGCTGAAACTAAGAAAGCAAGTCTTGGGCTGGGAATGTAGCTCAGCAAGAGAGCTTGCCTAGTGTTGCATGAGGCCCTGGGTTCAACCCCTAGTAGTGAGGAGGGGTGGGGAGAAAATAAATCTTAAGAGATCTATTGTACAACAGGTGACCATAACAGATTTTGAAATATACTGTATTCTTGAAAATTGCTAAGAGCAGATTTTTAAGTGTTCTCATCACACAAAGCAATGTGTGAAGCAATGCATATGTCAGTTAGCTTGATTTAGCTATTTTACCATGTATAACTATCTCATTTATCATATTTACATGATAAACATATATGTCAATTAAAATAAATAAAATAAAGCCAGGCATGGTGGTGCATGCCTGTAATCCCAGCACCTCAGAGGCTGAGGCAGGAGGATCACTGTGAGTCCAGCCTGAACTGCATAGTGAGACCCTGTCTCAAAAAGCCAAAAACCAAAAATAAATAAATAAATAAATAAAATAATATTTTTTAAAAAACAAAGCAAGGCCACAGTGAGCTTTTCTTACTCTCGCTCTGCAGAACATGTTCCTTTTTCACCTTCAATAAATGTAAATCCTTCCTACCTTCAAAAACAAACAAATAACAAAGCAAGTTTTAACTTACTATGAGGAATTCTACCTATCAGAATTGGCCAGTACTGTACTGCCATGGCCTGTCTTAAAAGGGTGCGATCTCATTTAAGTAGAGAGTAGATATCATTCTTTGGTGTTCCAGATACTAAATAGATGATCTCTGTAGTTTGGCTTTCTACTCTTCATATGTGTCTCTTTTGATGTTTGGGTTTCCGGTTAAGTCTAAAACATTTCCCCACTAGGGACCTCTATCCATTCTTGGAAAGCTGGACTTCACAGCTGGAAGGAACGAAGCTCAAAAATCACTTGACCCAAACAATGCCCCCTCCCCCTCATGCCGGAGAGTGAATCCAGAGCCCTGAATATGCTAAACAAGTGCTGTACCACTAGCTATATACCCCAAGCTATCCAATTCCTTCTTTGTGCCATCTACAGAGGAGAAAACCAAGATAGTGAGATTATGGTGGAGGCAGCCCCAGAACCCAGATCTCCAGGGTTCTCTCCCTTGATGACCAAAATATGGTGCTACTGTGTATGAGCAATATGACCTTCTTCCCTTTCCTGCATCTGGGTCTTGTTGTGTATCAGCAGGTAACTCTATTCCCTGTTTTTTCATTTCAGAATAAAAATTGAGAGAAAAAGACTGGAGGTATAGTTCAGAGGCACAGCACATAGTTAAAATGCTCAAGGTCCTGGGTTCCAATCCCAACACCCCCCCAAAAAACCCAACTGAAATCCCAGCACTCGGGAGGCTGAGGCTGGATGATTGCCACAAGTTCAAGGCCAGCCTGAATTGCATAGTGAGACCCTGCCTCAAAAAAAAAAAAAAAAGACCTACGTTCTAGTTCTGCTTTTCTAGAACTGTGACTTTGGACAAGTTGACTAGTTACCTAACCCCGTTTCCTCATTTCTAACATGAGAATATCTATACCTCCCTCCCAGTGGTATGATGAGGCTTAAATAAAAAAGCACATGAAACTCTTAGCCTGGTTTCCTAATAAGCACTTAGTATTCTTTTAGAGCCTGGTGGCATGGTACAGGTCTGTAATCCTAGTACTCAGGAGTCTGAGGAAGGAGTATCACTGAGTTCAAGGCCAGCCTGGGCTACACAGTGATTTCAAAACCAGCCTGGAATACATAGCAAGACCTTACCTCAAAACAAAACAAAAGAATTTTATTGTATTTATTTATTTCTTTTTTACAAAAAAAAAAATTTAGAAGATGGTCCTAGTCTTTTTATTTTTCTTCCCAATCTCTTCCCAGAAATAAAAATGGATAATTGAATAAACTTTCCAAACATTCTACCCTCTTCCCTTTGGAAACAATCCTGCTTAATCTCAGCGACTGCTTCTATGAACACTTCCCTATACTATCTTTTGTTGTTTTTGTGTCTTGCTATGTAGATCTTGAATTTGGTATGTAAGCTTAGGCTGGCCCAAACTTGTGATCCTCTTGCCTCAGCCTTCCAAATGCTGGGATTACAGTCACAGGCACTCACCACCACTCCAGATCTCTCTCTCTCTCTCTCTCTCTCCCTCTCTCACCAAGTACATCTTCTACTTCTGAGCTACAACCCCAGGCACCCCTGCACTCCTTAACTGGATGACATTGCGTAATCTGTTCTATGAACTTGCTTTTCTGTCTGTAAATGAAATTGGGAGAGAAAGAATGTCTACTTTCTTTTTATAGCAATTCGTTTCCACAAGTATGACTTAATTTTGTAATGTAAAGAAATAAGAGATTCTAAAAATTGGACTAGACTATCTAAGATCCCTCCTTGTTCTAACATTATCTGAGCAGAAGAATTTAAAACTCCCTCTTCTCCTACTCTCATTCCCTTCCTCCACCCCAAATCTCTCTCTGGCCTTTGCATGTGAAACTCCAGAAGCGTGCGATGTGCACATCCCAGGATTTTAAGAAATGTATTTCTCCTCTGGCTCCCTTGTAGGAATTGCTCCAGAAATGGCTCTACCTGGAAAAAGGAAGGAAAGCCCAGAACGGGTCTGGTTGCCTCACTGTGGTTGCCTCAGCCTATCTTTTCATTTCAGCACTTTTCTTTATAATTTTGCTATGTTTTCCCCACCCCATATCTTTGTGTGTGTGTGTGTGTGTGTGTGTGTGTGTGTGTGTGTGTGTGTGTGTGTAATCCAGCAGTTAAGAGAACTAGGTTTAAAAGTGTGTAAGCTGGGTAATAAAGAAATCAAGTTTCTATGAAAACTTTGCAGCCAATCCTATTCTCATTCTGGTCTCCCTCTTTTCTCAAGAGTCAGGTGTCTTAAACTTTTATGAACAAATGACCTTAATTTTATCTTTTTTTCTTTGGCCCATTGCAATAGAGGACACAAAATACTCATCCTGAAGATTTATATTCAAAATGTTTCAAAGAAAAGATAAAATTTAAAAATTAGAACTATATGAAAAGCCATTTCTGATTTCTCTGGGAAAAAGTACACATTTCCTCAGGGCAGGAACTGGCTGGGACTAAGTAGCAGCTTCCCCCTTGGGGCAGAGATGCTTCAGTAGGTCAGTATTTATCCCTTCCTTTTATACCTGACCCTCTACATCAGTTTTACCCTGTTAAACCCAAGCTGCTGCACTAGAGCCTGACCCCTGGATGTGAATGAGTTTATGACTCCAAGATTAGAGTGTAAATGCAATCATCTCCAAAATAACAATCATGCAAAATTATTTTATGCAAAATTGACTGTCAATTAGTAAATATTTAAATGCAATTAGTGAGATCACTTTACAAGAGTGTCTGGACCTGACATGTTATAGACACTCCACAAAGAGTAACTGCTATTAAAAGTAGTATTAAAATGATTATTTAGCTGGGCGCAGTGGTACATATCTATAGTCCCAGCTACAAGGAGGCTGAGGTAGGAGAATTGCTTGAGCCCAGGAGTTTAAAACCAGCCTGAAGAACATAACAAGACCTTGTCTCTTAAATGTGCGTGCATGTGTGCGTGTGTATGGGGCTTTGTTTTGTTTTGTTTTGTTATATTTTGTTACTTTAAGGACAATCTTAGTGTTGCATCCAAGACAAACCCAGACTGGGTGTGGTGGTGCATGCCTGTAATCCCAGCCCTTGGGAGGCTGAGGTAAGACGGTTGCTGTGGGTTCGAGTCCAGCCTGAACTACACACCGAGACTCTGTCTCAAAAACAAACAAACAAAAAAAACAAGCAATAACAAGAGAAACCCAGATGAGACTCTGCTTCTGGGAAGACGGGGGAGTATGAACAGCAGAGAAACAACCTCTCCGAGATTTGGTGTCCAGATGCTGAAATATAACAACGTGAGGAAAAGAAGGAGGGAAGTGGGTCTTGGGACCCAGGAAGGATCTGAAGCAAGACTTGTCCATGGAGAGAGCAAAGAGAGACCTTAACTAAGAAGAAGGAGGTGTCAGGCAGTGCTTTCTCCCTGAGCCCTGACTCACTGTGTGGGAGGGGGAGCTCCAACCTGCAGACACATGGTACTACTGGTGACCCCAGAGGCCTCCATGAAGAAACACACCAGTGGAACGGAGCCGTGGACTCAGTGGACTGCAGTGGCTGGTGAGTTATTTGGGTTCAGATGTCCCCCAGGAGAGGGTGATTGGCTGGTAGTCATCTTGAAGAGAGGCCAACTGAGCTCAGACCTCACAGCAGCTGCAGGCCAGCTCCATCTAGCAGCTCCCAGTGTCAGGGTGAGGTGGAACCAAGTTCCAGTTGGCAAGAGGTCAGGGAGCTGAGTGCAAGCTGGCAGGAGACACATGGAGTGTTGCAAGCTGAACAAATCAGGTTCCAGCCTCACAGCCAGAAACCAGTCTGAACTTCGGTGGAACTAAAGGTACAGGCTTGCTGGGATTACCCACTACCCCACTGTAAATCTACCACTCGTTTGTTGAGATTAATCAACTCAGATCTGGACTCTGTCTGCCACTCTGTCTACCAGTGACAGCAGAGACACGCCTTGAAGTGGACATTTTTTTTCTTCTTTTTCCCCCCTCTTTTCTTGTTTTTGTTTTCTTTTTTCTTGATTGTTTCTAGGTTTTTTGTTGTTGTTGTTGTTCTGTTCTGTTCTTGTTTTTATTATTTCTTCTCTTTTCCTCCTGTCTTCTTCACCAGTTTCCCAAAGTTTGCATAATCTTCCTTTGTTCTCCAGCCTTGCTTCTAATCTCTTCCTCTTCTTCTATTTCTCTTTTTTTGCCCCTAACCCCTTTTAAATTTTCTCCCCGGGGGTTAAATCACCATATTGAGGACTTACTTACTGTATACAATTTTCTGGTTTGTTTTAGATTTTGTTATATAACCACAAATCTAGTTCATACTGTTAAAGGTGGCAAATTAATAGTTACCTCAGTTTGTCATTTTCTAGGCTGTGTTTGATGCTACTGTTATTTTTTTTCTTTTTATTTATTTATTTATTTTTTAAGACAAGTAAACATTCTCATGTATTAACAAACTCAAACATTAGAGAATGTACAAATACCTTTTGGAGAAAAATATTACTCAGTATAAGATTAAACCATGTAAAAGCTAGGTAAAAATAGAAGACTAAGGAATGGAATAGTCACAGTGAAATTGCATTTTCATACTAGGGAGACAGTACGATGTTTACAAATGTGCATCCGGTTTATTTCGCTTGTGAGTATTTTCTCGAGTTGCATCCATTTACCTATAAAAGTTTCCAGTTTATCTTTCTTTATGGCAGAGTAGTACTCCATTGTATAGAAATACCACATCTTTTTTTATCCGTTCCTCGGTTAATGGGCATTTGGGTTGTTTCCACAATCTAGCTATTACAAATTGTGTTGCTATAAACATGGGTATACATATATCTCTGTGGTACGATGTTTTTAATTCTTCTGGGAAGATACCCAGAAGGGGAATAGCTGGGTCAAATGGGACCTCCAATCCTAGTTTTTTGAGGAGTCTCCCGATGCTACTGTTATTGCTGATTGTACTACTTTAGCCAAGGTAACATAATTGTTCTAACTAGTTGTTCTTCCTGGTATACCAAGACTGAGATTGCCTAAGGGTCATAAATAATAGTAGAGGCCAATGCCAAAGAACCAGGGTCTAGGCCAAATAGGCAGCAACTTCTCATCCCCCATAAATTGAAGAGGTAGGATCTTGCAATAGACTCAGAACCCGAAAGCCAGCTATGCCTGGAAGATATCTCTGAGAAGTAGTCATTTCCTAAATGTTCTAAATACTAGCAATAAAGCTACTTCCCATAAACAATTTACAAGCATCAACCCAGGAATTAAACCAAATAGGACTCCAAAATTGTTGAAAAATAGTATAAATTGTTATGTCCCTTGACAACAAGTGGGTAATTATACCACAATAAATGCAATTACCAAACAAACAAACCTCTCATTACAAAGCTCTCCAGACTTCCACTGTTGGGGGTCACAACTCATTTCATCCCTTCTGTCTCTTCCCACCACTAACCTGTACTGACTCACCTCTCCCCGTTCCTTGTGAAGCAGTCTCCCCTACTCACTCTCCTTATTCTCCTGGCTAGAAGGTGAAGCAGGGGCTAGTATTTAAAATGCTTACATCCAATGTTCTCTTCTTTTATCATTATCTTAATTATTAATATTTGCGGGGCCGGTGAGATGGCTCAGCGGCGTAAGCACCTGCCTTGCAAGCGCGAGGGCCCGAGTTCGACTCCCAGAACCCACATACGAAAAAGGGGCCGGTGATATCGCTCAGCGGCACGGGTGCCTGTTGGCGCGCGAGGTCCTGAGGTCGACCCCCCGGTACCCACAAAAAAAAAAAAAAAAAATTTGCGGAATAATTCCTGAGAAAGCACAGAAATTTTTCACGCATTGTCAACTATTCCAGAAGAGAGTTCATATAATTTGGGGTGGGTAGCTGGGCATGGTGCCACTTGCCTATAATCCCAGCATTTGGGAGGCTGAATCAGGATTGCCACAAGTTTGAGACCAGCCTGGGCTACATAGTGAGTTCAAGTTCAGTCTAAACTGCATAGCAAATAATAAGAATAAGAATAAGAATAAGAATAAGAATAAGAATAAGAATAATTTCGGGTGGGTTCGTATGAGCCATGGTAGAGGCCTGTATAAAGTGCATCAGGAATATAGAGGTGAATGTAAATTGGTGTAATCCAAACAATGTCCCTTTCTCCTGCTTATTTTCCCCACCCAACACACTATCCCCCAACTTTCACACCAAGCTCAGTTCAACAACTTCTGGCATTTTGGAGTGAGAGTTCCATGCTCCGTGGAGGTCATCCCTAGCTGTTGTATCAGGGGAAGGAGGGGCCCAAATGTCTTTTGGCAGAATTATTCAGTCCAGAAGATCAAGTTTTTTGATCTTTCTCCTCCTTTTTGTAAGTCCTGCTCCTCTCCCTTCTCCCTTGTAGAACCCTTTGCTGGAATCTTTTTGCAAATAGCCTGAAAGTTTCTCAGCAGGTGACCAACTACTCTTTTTACTTCATTTCTTCTGCCCAGGAGTCTTTGGTAGGTGCAGGCTTGGATAAGCCTCAGAAGAATTGCAAAATAGTCTCCCCAGAAGGCTCTTGGAGAGTCTTATGACAATCCTTAGGCTTGAAATCCAAGGAGTACTTCCTTCTCCTGTGTTCCTTTCTTCCTTGGGCTCATTCCTTCTTGCTTCTCAATTTTCTCTTCAAAAAAATGGGCCTATAATCCTATCTCTGAATGACTCACAAGACTGTTGGAAAGCATAATCTAAAAGTGAGGGGATCATGTTGAGTTGTCTCATTCCTTGCTCTTGTTTTGCTATCCACAATTGTCCAAGATAACACTCTTCTTTCTGTGACGCTCGAAGATGATGCCACCCAATCCTCCAGTTGTTTGAGGTTTTTGGCAGTCTTTTCTAGTCCTTGTGAAAATCAGTTTCTTCTTCGAATATTGCTATTGTGAGACTGAGGTCTGGTTTTTCAGAAGAACTCTTAGATGAAGTCTATGTCTCTTGATTTAAAAGATTCTGGAAATATCTACCACTCTTTCTACCACTTCTTCCTGCATTCACTCGTTCATTCATTTGGTTAGAGAACAACCATTATTCATTTAAAGCTCTTTGTTTGAGACCAAAGTTAGGTGAGCAAGCCCAAGGCTTGGGGTTCCAGGAACTCAGAGTTTAGTCAGGGAGGCAGCTGAGTAACCAGACAGCTTGCAAAGAATGAAATAAATTCAGTGGTAAAGGGTTTCTCATGAGATTGTATCAAAGTGTTGTCCTGGGGCTGAAAGGTCCACTTCCGGGATGGACTCACGTAGGTGCTGTCAGGAGGTTCCATTTATTTATTGTTTATCTCTCTTTTCTCTATTTATTTATTTCTGTCAGAAGGTTTTAGTTTTTCACCATGTGGATGTCTCCGTAGGGTTGCTTGAGTGTCCTTACAACATAACAACTGACTCCCCCAGAGTGAGTGTTCCAAGAATGAGCAAGACAGAAGCCACACAGTCTTTTATGACCTAACCTTGGAAGTCACCCTCCGTCATTACTATGGTTTCCTATTGGCTATGTTGGTCAACTCTCTTCATGTGAGAAGAATTAATGAACATCGGAAGAGAATTACTGGGAGCCATCTTGGAGGCTGGTTACCTTAGCTCCCCTTGGGGGAAAACAAAAACAAAAACAAAAAAAAACCCTCTTTTTTTCCTGGTATTGGGGATTGAACCCAGGGCTTTCATGCTGAGCAACATCTCATCCTGCTTCCCCCCCACACTTTAATTTTGAGACAGGTTTTGCTAAGTTGCTAAGTTACTCAGGCTGGGCTCAAACTTGTGAACCTTCTGCCTCAGCTTGCTTGTGAGGTTATAGGCATGTGCCACCATGCCCAGTGGAAAAAAATCTTTAGGTATCTAAATTTGTAGGTGCTCTTGGTCCTTTTATGGAAACTCTCAGCACTGGTGCACTGCCCCTATTCAGCCCCTTCTCAAACATGATTTTGGATTTCTAGCCTATCACTATTTTCACACATATAATAAAATTACAGACGCACTTATTATTGTGGAGTAAATAGAAATGGGATGACATCACACAGAATGTAACTTTCAGCTTCTCTGGCTCAGTCTCTGACACTGCACCAATTTTCTGACAATCTCTCACCTTATTCCCAGATGCTCTTCTGATGGAGAGCAGTCTCAACATATCCTTTTCTGGTCCTCCAGGAATTCTGCTGAAAAATGTTTTCTTATTGGGGGTGCAGAGGAGTTTATAATGTGGGAGCTCAGAAGAATTACAGACTCTATATGAGGATGAGTACAAGGCATTAAAGGGATTGTTGCTAATGATGGGTCCAAAGTTTCATGTGTTCATGTGGAGGGACCTCCTGGCATATACAGGGCTCACTACTTACCTCTTTCTCTTTTTCCTTAGTAGAAGTCCATGTGGATCTAGCACATACTCTATGTGTTTCTTTATACCTTAGGTGTTACAGGATTAGTTCTCATTTTCTTTTTATTGTAGTGCTGGGGATTGAACCCAAGAACTTTTACCCATGCTAGTCAGGTACTCTACCACTGAGCTACAGGCCCAGCTCTTCAGTGTTAAAGTAGATCAATGATTTTCTGGACCTGAGTTAGGGAAGGTCATAGAATATATTATGAAGAGCTATATGATACTTCTGGTGGAGAAAGCATTACAGAAAACAATAATGAATAAAGAGAAAGGAGCATAATCAAAGTTATGGAAATATTAAAGGTTCTGGTGCACCAGTGAAGTATATGGCTACAGTATTTAGGATGCATGTTGGAAAGCCATGGGAAAGGAGGCTTTGAGCCATATGCCTGGTCCAGATCAATGTTGGCATATATGTCTTGTTTAACATGTTTGCCACTGATTTCCTAGTTCTCAGGGAAAAGAATGAAGGACATTTTATACTATGCATATTCCCCTGTGGGTGATGGGGAATTTGAACTGATTCAGGGTCATGGTTCAGCCCTTCAATATCTCTTCCATGAAGAATATCAAAGACATCCCAAGTGCTTTCATTTGTGGTTCAGAAGTTCAGAAATCCCTGGTGTACAGCCACTGGCATTTAAACTAATAAACATGGCAAATCAAGAGAGTCCATATGTGTACTAGATGGAAGTCAAGTGTGTGTATTTAAGCCAAGTGTGTGTGACATATGAATGAGCAGAAACATTAAACATAATCTTTAGGAAAAGACAACAGGCAAGTGCAAACAAAAAGAAAGCAGAATATGCATTATTCATATTACAAAACAAATTCAAGGAAAGCAAATCTATTTAGATATTTACCAAAAGTATTGCATAACAAAGCTTATGAAAATGGGCCAAATCTTTACTTACAAAAAGATAACCAATCTAAAATGTTTCTTTTATAGAAATAGGAATGGAGGGAGGTGTGGTGCCACAAGCCTGTAATGCCAACACTCAGGAGGCTGAGGCAGGTGGATCAAGAGTTCAAAGTCAATGTGGGCTCACCAAGTTTCAAGCTATCCTGGGATGCATTGTGAGACCCTGTCTTAAAAAAGAAAAGAAAAGAAAAGAAAAGAAAAAGGTGGACCAAGCAGTCAATTTAAGAAATGTAATAGCTGGGCATGATAGCACACATCCATAATTTCAGAACTCTGGGAGTCTGAGGCAGGAGGGTCACAAGTTTGAGCTCAGCCTGGGCAATTTAGTGAGAAACTGTCTAAGTAAAATAAAATAAAATAAATGGCTGGGGATGTAGCCCAGGGCAAAAGTGGTAAGTTCAATCCCTAGTATCACAAAACCAAGCAAACAAACAAACTATTTATAAATAAAAATAAGAAAGATAAGGGAGAAGATAGAGTGGGGGGGAGTTGGCTGCATTATAGTGCATAACTGTAGGGCAGGGAATGGAAAATGGCTTTTCAAAGGTACAGATCCTCAAAGAGGTATAAAGACAACTAAGAGAGCTCAGTATTACAGAAGCAGAGGAAAGAAGAGTTTATCTGTTTTATTTTATTTTGTTTTTAGACAGGGTCTCCCTATGTAGCCCAGGATGACCTTGAACTCATGATCCTCCTGCCTCAACCTCCTGAGTACTGGGATCACAGGAGTATTCCAGCACTCAGGAAGCTAAGGCAGGAGAATCACAAGTTTGAAGCCAGCCTGGGCTACATAGTGAGACCCTGTCTCAAAAACAACCTCCCCCGCAAAATCCCTTAAATTTCTACAGAATTTGGCAATTACCAGTAAGAAGTTTCTCATTTCTTCTAACCCCAGAAAGAAAATATTTCTGCAAAATTAAAAGGAATGACATTACCGTAGGAGTTGCATCTGATGTTTTGCTACTCAGCATTTTGTTAACCTTCTAATAAGTGTCCTCCAATTTTATATGGAAGAGACATCCCTTCCTACTTTTGGTCACATGATTCAAGTGAGGACAATACATTTTCATGTCCAGGGGCTGATGTGGGCTGAGTAACCTAATTCCCATTCCCAACTCTTTCCTCCCTTGCCTGCCTCACCTGTGCCCACTTTTCCAACTTCCTTACAGCAAGCAGAGGCACGGTGGTGTATGGTACAAAAGAGACGTGATTCCAGAAAGATATGATATGTAGAACTGGGGCATTCATCTTGTGAGGAAGGTAGAAATCTCAAGAGAATCACAGCTCTACCAGACCTGAATCCTGGAGCCAGTGGACCAACACTCGGAGCTATGGGCTTCTAGGCTTTTTCTTTCTTTCTTTCTTTCTTTCTTTCTTTCTTTCTTTCTTTCTTTCTTTCTTTCTTTCTTTCTTTCTTTCTTTTTCTTTCTTTCTTTCTCTTTCTTTCTTTCTTTCTCTTTCTTTCTTTCTTTCTTTCTTTCTTTCTTTCTTTCTTTCTTTCTTTCTTTCTTTTTTAGACAGGATCTTGCTGTGTAGTTCAGGCTAGTCTTGAACTCACTATGTTGCCCAGGCTGGCCTCGAATTTGCTGCAATTCTCCTGCCTCAGCCTCCTGTGCTGGGATTACAGGGATTACAGGTGTGTACCATCACACCCAGCCTCTAAACTTTTCATGATGTGAGAAAAATAAACCCCCAATGTCAAATTGTGATGTAAATTCTGTCCTTACAGTTGAATTAATCTCTATTACAAAATACATGTAACTTATGGTGATGTTGACCTTGGCTCCAGAGGTGAGTGTGTGACTCAGTCCTAAGCCAATTCAACAGAACATTTCCTTGATGACAGTGAATTGTTCAGGGATGGGCACAAGAGCCAAGTCAAGACAATTAGAGCCAAAGAAACGCACTTTCCAAGACATTTGTGTGAACTATGTCCTGGAAAGAAAAACAGAGAAGCAGACATCTCTTTTCCTGCAGTAATTGAGCAAGAGAGGATATGTGGATGTAGTTTGGCAGCCTCTTGTCTCCATGAAAGGAAGAAACTGTCTGAGGCTTGAGTCAGCACAGAAAAAGCTAAACCTAGAAATGAAGAGAAACTGGGTTCTGGTGACATGAATCCGGGTTCGTGGCAACTTAAGAGTCATTCAACCTGTATTTGGAGTCAGCCTTACCCTTGGAATTTTCATCTATGTGAGTGAATACATTTCCTCTTTGTTTAAACCAGTTAGGCATGGGTTTTCTGTAATGTAAAATTGTAAGAAACTGTAGCAGAATGTATTATCTAAAGATGGCTTCATAAAAATAGTTATCCCATTCCACATGCTCTTCTTGTAATGGGACTGATACTCTGCCCACTGAGAAATGAGGTCTGAGTTCCCATCTCTTGAGTCTGGTAAGGCTCATTGCTGCCTAACCAATGGAGTAGCACCATGGTTCTATGTGACTTCTGAGGCTGAGGCATAAAAAGGTAAAAGTTCCCTCATGCAGTCTCCTTCACCATTTGCTTTGGAAACCCAGTCACTATATTGTGAGGAAAGCATAGACACTTGGAAAGGGCATATGTAGGTGTTTTACCCACCAGAATCAGCCAAGGTTTCAGTTGCGAGCCAGGATCAATTGCCAAATGTGAGTGAATGAGCTTTCAGGTGAGTCCAGCTCTCAGTCTTCAAGTCTTTCTGCTGAGACCCCAGGCATCATGGAGCAGACATAAGTCACTCTGTCTGTGTCCTGTCTGATATAGCGACCACAGAAATCATGAAAGATAATAAATGATTGTTGTTTTAATGCAACTAACTGTTGGGGTAATTCATTCCACAGCAATAGATAAACTAATACAAAGCCTTAATTAATAGAATTGTTTTTCCATGCCAGAATGTTTTAAAAATAGGGGAATGGAAATAAGATTGCAGAATACGAGGAGTGAATGAGAGATGAGAAAAGTGGAGCTGGAAAGTAATACTCTGGATTTTTTTTTTTTTTTTTTTTTTTGTGGGTACCGGGGGGTCGACCTCAGGACCTCGCATGCCAGCAGGCGCCCGTGCTGCTGAGCGATATCACTGGTCCTTTTTTCGTATGTGGGTTCCAGGAGTCAAACTCAGGCCCTCGTGCTTGCCAGGCAGGCGCTTACCATCTCACCAGCGCTGAGCCATCTCACCAGCCCAATACTCTGGAAATTTTCAATGGAAGTTTCTCCCTGGTATTAGAAAAGGATAAAAACAAAAAGCTTGAATCCAAAGCAAACAGGAGCATTCATGCTTCTGCTAAGCACTAAATGTTGTGAGTTTGATAGAATTCCCGAAGAGGGGGCCAGGGATATAGTTCAGTGGCACAAAGTCCTGAGTTCAATTCTTGGTACCAAAAAAAAAAAAAAAAAAAAAAAAGAATTCCAGAGGAGGAGCTAATAGGTTTTGTGAATTCCTCTGGATCTAAAAGTCTTTAAGGGGGCTGGGGATACAGATCAGCAGTGCAGTGCCTGCTGGCAAGCACGAGGTCCTGGGTTCGATTCCTGGTACCCACAAAAATAAATAAATAAAAAATAAAAGGCATTAAGAAGAAATCAAAGGTGAATCAGTGAAACCCTCAAGAAGGCTTTTATCTGAGAAGCATTCTCTGCTCAAACCCTTCTGTGACTCATTGTCTCTGATAAAGAGAAGGCTCTTTAGCCTGGCATTCAAGGGTCTCCTCGCCCTTTCTGTTGCCTGCTCCTCCCCTTTGTCCCATGTTCCAGCAAAACTGTACTTCTTGGTAACTGCTCTGCTTGGTAACTTCAGTGCTTGATGTTTTCTAAACTTTCCTTCGCTTTGCCAGCCCCGGGTCTTTGCCCTCATGGGGCAGAAGCTCTGCAACAGCAACAATGATCGGAGTGTTCTGCAGAGCCTGCGTGCTTTCTTACTCAGCCAAAGTAAAGAAGCTTCCTAGAGACAGTGGGTAATGACAAGTACTGCTAAGGGCTTGTGATGGTAAATCTTGCTTGTTAGTTTGACTGGATCATGGCACCTAGGAAACTGGTAGAGCGTACTTCTGGGTGTATCTGTGAGCTTCCAGAAATGATTGGCATGTTGATCAGCAAACTGTGAGGAAGACAAACCCTGAATGTGGGTGGCACTATGCAATACACTGGGGCCCAGATGAAATTAAAGCAGAAGAAGGGGAAACTCCCACATGCCTAGGCTTGGTTCTTCTTTAGCAGGTTTGCTTTTTGCTGTTACCATTGCCTGTGAATATCACATTCCAGGCTCTTCAACCTCTGAACATGAACTCACACAAGCAACTCTCCAGGGTGCTTCCAAGCCTTTGGCCTTACACTGGGGCTGTATCATTGGTTCCTCTTGTTCTGTGGTTTCCAGCTTCTAGGACTGAACAGCTACTAGTTTCTTCAACTCTGCCTTGCAGACAGTCACTGTGGGACCATCCAGACTCTGACTCTGATTATGTAAGCAAATCTAATAAATCCTCTCTCTCCCACCCACCTTCCCTTGCAGTACTGGGGATAGAACCTAGGGCTTCATGCTTTCATAAACTACATTCCCACCCTTTTTAGTTTTATTTTGAGACAGGTCTTGCTAAATTGCCCTTGCAGGCCTCCTTGTAGTTGTGATCCTTCTGCTACCCAAGTAGCCGAGATTACAGGTGTGCTCCACCATGCCTGGCTGTATTGGCTCTTATAATTATACATACGTTCCATTAGTTTTGGTCCTCAAGAGAACCCTGACTAATATAGGGCTGCAGTTTTCTTATATGATCTTTAAATAGAGGTTCAAGTTATATACAATATAATGCATAGAATTTAAATATGCCATTTGAGTTTTGGCAATTATATTCACCCAGGTAACTAACAATCCAATGTAGCTTTAGAATATTACTATCATTCCAGAAAGTTCCCTCATTCCTCTGCCCCTTTCTAGTTAATTTTTGTGTAATCACCCTTGCTACCCTCCACACAAATAATTGCTCTGGTTTTTATCACTATAGATGAGTTTTACCTCTCTTTGAATCTCATGTAAATGGGATCATACAGTATATATTCTATGTCATACTGCTTTTGCTCAGCATAATATTGTGACATTATCTGTGCTTTTGTGTGTGATAACTTCTTTTTATTACATAGCATTCCTTGTATGAATATAACACAATTTGTTTATACGTTCCCCAGTTGATGGACGTTGGATATTTGCTTTTGTTTGTTTTGAAACAGGGTCTCCCCATATAGTCCCTAGCCAGGAACTCACTACATAGCATGTGCTAGCCTCCAGCTTGCAATCCTCCTGCCTTAGCCTCTGAGTGCTGGGATTACAGGTGTGTACATCTGGCTATTGGACTTTGGATTTGTTCTAAGTTTTGAACTACTGTGAATAAAGCTACATGAACATTCTCGATCATTGCTAGTGGATATATGATTTTATTTCCTAAGAGTGAAGTAGCTGGGTCATTGGATGTGATTTTTTTGTTTGTTTGTTTGTTTGTTTTTTTGTGGTGTTATAGACAGCTAAATTGGGTAGAAATATAGTAGGCAGTAAGACAGGGGTGGGCCCTTGAGGGAGTCAGTGCAAAAGATGAGAATCCATCAGGGCTGTGGCTGGCGGCACATCTGAAGATTAAAGTCACAGTGGCTAGTTTTACATACTTCCTTAAGGGGTGAATGGAGGTTTGGGATTATTTGTATCACACTTTTGAGATTTCTCCTTGTCTCATTAGGGGTGGGCCATCCTCTCCCACCGACTAAGACTAAGACCGCTAAGACTAAGACCGCTAAGACTAAGACTAACACTAAGACTACTAAGACTAAAGACAAGACTAAGACTACAGATTATCGACCAAGGTTAATGATGTCACCACGTACCCTTACTACCATTAGATCAATATTACCTAAGCGACTATACTTGCAATCTTATTGGTTGATCACAATTTTGACCCATGTTGTACCTGTCTCATGATTTTGCTCTATAAAACTTCCTTTGAGAGGTGGGCTCATTGACAACACATTCGAGACCCCTTCTGTCTCTCAGGAGCTATTCTTATTACCTATTCCCCCATTCCTATTCCCCATTCCTTTTCTCTGATAAATTTTCCTACTCTTAACCTCTGTCGTTCCTTAGAATTCATTCTTTGACTTCAGGGGACACGAATTTGGTGTATTTGACATCTAGCATTTCCCCTGTATCAGTGGTACTGGGGATTAAACTCCAGGCCTTTGCACTGAGCTACATCCCCAGCCCTTTACTGAGACAGAGTCTCACTAAGTTGCCCCAGCTGGCCTCAAACTTGCAATCCTCCTGCCTCAGCCTCCCATAGTGCTGGGATTACAGGGAAGTGCCAACATGCCCAGCTGGATAAGTGAATGTTTAACTTTATAAAGAACTGTTGAACAGTTTATTATAGTAGTTGTGTCATTTTTTTGCTATCATCAACAGTGTATGAGAGTTCCAGTTGCTCTATCCTTGCCAATATTTGGTATTGTTAGTCTTTTGGTACCATCAGTGGGTGTGGAATTGTATCTCATTATGGTTTTCATATGCATTTCCTGATGACTAAAGATGTTGAGAATCTTTTCACATGTTTATTCATATGTCTATTTTTGAAGTATCTGTACATGTCTTTTGCTATTTTTTAAATTGATTTGCACCTGCAGCTTTCTTTGTTGCCAAGGTTACAGAAAGACTCCAAAACCCACCTGGAATTCACCTTGCCCTAACAAGTTGTTCAAGGCAAGAAGAAAGGCCAGGTGGCTATACTGTAATTCAAAGAATCTGAATTTAGGAGTTAGACTACACTGTATAATGCAAATATTGCAAATTATGTCCTTTAGGGTTGAACATCACACAGTACACTTAGATGAAAAGTCGAAATCCTGAATATCTTACTACAGTAGTGGTTGGTAACCTTGGAGGCAAAGAAATCACTTGGGGAGTTCGCCTTCTCAGATTCTGATTTAGTTGGTGGTGGTACAGTGGGGCATTTGGAGTTTTGAAAGCTTTCCAAGTGATTCAAATAGGCAGCCAAGGTTGAGACTGACTCACTGACTAAAAAATGAAAGACCTTCACTTTGTTAAGAAGCCTCTGCTATGCTGTTTTGTTAAAACCATCAAGCTAACTTAAATGGAATATTAGGTCCTTAAAAAATATAAATTGGAGAAACTAGAGATTTTTTTTCTTAGTTTGTTTGTCTATATTGGAAGCAGGGCCTCATTATGTAGCCCAGGCTGTCCTTGAACTTGCTATGTAGCTCAGGCTAGCTTTAAACTCTTGATCCTCTTGCTTCAGCCCAGGGTTACAGATGTGTGTCGCCACACCTGGCTGAGATTTTTGTCTTTCACTACGTCAAGTATCAAACTGTAGAATGTGGACCATGATCAGTTACTTGCCGGTCTTCATCATTCTTTCAAGTTTCATCTCAGCTATGAGAATCATATTTGAAATAAGTGAAGATTTAGCCCTTATAGTTTTTTTAAGACACATTCACCAGCAGTTAAAATGAGACATAAAAAGCCAGGTATGGCAGTGCATGCTATAATCCCAGACTCTGGGAGGCTGAGGCAGGAGGATCATAAGTTTGAGGCCAACTTGGGCAATTTAGCAATTTAGTAAGATCTTTCTCAAAAAAAAAAAGTTAGAAAAAAATTCACCTTTGTTTCTTATCTTAAGCTGATGTGGAGATATCCCTGGTATTTGTAACCTGATGCCAAATTCCATCCCCAGAAAAGATAGATTTTTTTTTTTTTTTGTGGGTACTGGGGGTCGACCTCAGGACCTCATGCGCCAGCAGGCGCCCGTGCCGCTGAGCGATATCACCGGCCCTTTTTTCGTATGTGGGTACCGGGAGTTGAACTCGGGCCCTCGCGCTTGCCAGGCAGGTGCTTATGCCCTGAGCCATCTCACCAGCCCCAAATTTTAAAATTGGAAAATGTTGCACAGAAATCATGATGTAAGGGAGCCTTCAAATGGCACAGTGCATCTGGGTGTGGTGGCACATGCCTGTAATCCCAGCACTCTGGAAGCTGAGGCAGGAGGATTGCTGGGAGTTCAAGGCCAGCCTGGGCTACACGGTGAGTTCAAAGCCAGCCTGAACTGCATAGTGAGACCCTGTTTCAAAGAAAACCAAAACAACAACAAAACAAAATAAACAAAACCAAAGGGCAGAGCGCCCATCTGTCATCCTCAAGAGCAGGTGTCCCTCTGAATGCTGAGAATGAAATGGCAGCCTTTCCTCAGCTTATAGACCTGACTGAGGAGAAACTGATTCCACACAACTGCAGTTCCTCAGGCAGGTCAGCTCCCCCAGTGGCAAAAGACACTGCCACACTGGCAGACCCAGAATGTGGTACTCGGCCTAGGCACCAGGGTCCTTGTGTAAGCCCAGGCCTGGCAAGTGTGAGGACACTGAACACGGGTGTCTCCAACCTGCTGGCGCTCCTTCATGTGATGGGTGCTGTTCCATGAGCCTGTAGAAACTGGTGCCTGCTCACAGCATCACCGGCCTACTTACCAACTTTGGACCCTGCTTGAGCCCAAGAAGCAAGAGACAATGCATTTGGCCACAGTCAATGTGACATTCCCTATGTCACATCACTGTGTACGGGGGTTGAGCCCTTCCTGTTTGTTTCCTTATTTGAGAAGTATGTGACCTTGGCTTTTCCCAAACTTTCTGACTTTGTGGTTTTCCCCCTTTATCTCCCAGGGGCTCAACTGTTACGGGGTTGGGGGTGGCAGTTCTGTACAGTGTTGGAATCTAAAGTGGGGAAAGAAAAAGTCAAGTTAATAGTAATAAACTGGGTCATCTCTCCTGGGGGAGATTATGATGGAGGGCAAGGTGAGCAAACTATGGCTTTAGGCCAAATCTTTCCTGTTGGCCAAATCTAGTCTGCTGCCTGCCTGTTTCTGAAAAGCCTGTGTGTCAAGAATGGTTTTGCTTTTTTTTTTTTTTGAGACAGGGTCTTGCTATGTAGTTCAGGCTGGCTTTGAACTCACTATGTAGCCCAGGCTGGCCTTGAATTTACAGTGATCCTCTGGTTCAGCCTCCTGAATGCTGGGATTACAGGAGTGCACCACCAAACCAAGCTTGGTTTTTACATTTTTAAATGATTGAGAAGTCAAAGTGAGAATAATAGCTACATGGAAATAAAAATTCAGGGTGTTATGTCTTATATCTAGATGTTCCCCCAAAGCCTCATGTGCTCATAGGTGGGGCTTTTGGGAGGTGACTGGATCATGGGTCTGTGACACTGGATTAGTCCACTGAATTTACAGTTGGGTGTGATGTTGGGAGGGGAAGCCTGATGGGAAAAGGTGGGTCACTGTGGGCTTGGTGGGAAGGGTATTATATATCCCCGCTCCTCCCTTAATTGATACTGCTTCTTGCCTGCCTTGCCATGAGCTCTTTCTCTTCTGTGATGCCCCTCTGCCATGCTGCTCTGCCCTGGTTGCCTCTACAAACTGTGAGCCAAAATAAACCTCTCCTACTTTAAGTTGTGGGTATCGTGACTCAGCAACAAGAAAGTAAGACACAGGGTTTGTAAATAAAGTATTATTAGAACATAGTCATGTGTATTCATTTTTTTTTTTTTTTTGAGACAGGGTCTTGCTATGTGGTTCAGGCTGGTCTTGAACTCCTGCCTGAGATCCTCCTGAGTGCTGGGATCACAGGTGTGTGCCACCATGCCCGGCTCATTTACTTATTATTTATGGTTGCTTTTGTACTTTAATGGTGGATCTGAATACTTTGTATGGTCCACAAAACCTGAAATATTTACTATCTGACTCTATGTAAAAGATCTGTTGAACCCTGGCTTATATAAAGATTCTCTGAATGTGGAAGGGGGAGAAATGTAGAACT
The DNA here is from genome assembly GCA_028451465.1 of Erethizon dorsatum. Classification (NCBI taxonomy): domain Eukaryota; kingdom Metazoa; phylum Chordata; class Mammalia; order Rodentia; family Erethizontidae; genus Erethizon; species Erethizon dorsatum. The sequence continues at coordinate 37,971,195 of CM051822.1, read as the reverse complement.
GAGGAATGTGTAGATGTTATGTGTCTTGCACAAAGAGTGAGCACTGTCTTCCTGTTTGTTCCCTCACTATGTCAGGCCGCGGAGGATAAAGAATAAATAAAATAACTTCTAGAGCTATCAGTGTTGCTCAGTGGTAGGGCATATGCTTAGCATGCATGAGGTCCTGAGTTCAATTTCCAGCACTAAAATAAAACAAAAAAGCCCCCCCCGATTTGTTTGCATGAAGAGAGGTGATCTTTCTCATTGAGGCATGCATCCACGTAGGTGGTCTGGTACAAAGTACAGCCATGGGAGTGGCCAGAAGAATTTCATAAGGCTAAACAAATGGGCTTGGCAGTTCTTTCTTCAGAATTCCTTTTGTAGACACAGTTTCCCCACCTGGAGTAGATTTTTTTTTGGGGGGGGTACCAGGAATTGAACCCAGAGCCTTGCGCTTGGCAGGCAGGTGCTGTGCTGCTGAGCTACATCCCCAGCCCTGGAGTGGATGTTTTGACCTGGAGTCCAGTGTTGGCCTGGAAGCTGCTGAGGACCACGGTCCTTTAGGTTGCAGCCTGTGTGTGTATCATAACCATCAGAGGTAGCTCAGCTATTGAAGGATATCTTGTTGCAAAATTTCCTCACTCCTTGATTTGCAGTCTATTTGCAAGAGTTTTAGGGATGATTTTATGTAACCAAAATTCGATATTTAAATTTTTTGGTTTTTTTGAGACAGGGTCTCATTATGTGGTTCCGGCTGGCCTGGAACTCACTATGTTAGCACAGCCTGGCCTTAAACTCAGTAATCCTCCTGCCTCAGCCTCCTGAGTACTGGAATTATACATGTATGCCATTAACCCTGCTAGATATTTAAATTTTTATAATGTGTTGGAAAGTTAGTCCTATAAAATGAGAACCTTGGTCTGATATCCATTAAGAGAAATTTCCCAGAGAAGAATTATAATTTTTTAAAATCAGAGGTAATAGTATTTGCTTTCTTGATGGGGAAATCCCTTGAGCCATTCAGAGAATACTGTAGTTATTTCATCAAACCACCCCAAAACTCAATGGCTTTGACTTTAAACAACAGTATATTATTTTCATGATTCTATGGCTCAGAAATGAAGTCCATATCTGGTACTTCTGTTCAACATGACAATGGCTGAAGTCATTGTTTATCCAGTTGCTCAGCTCAATGCCTGAGTCATTTTAGGCATAAAGTTTCAGATCCTGGAAGTGAGATAAATTCTAGAGTTATAATTATCTCCTGAATAAGGTAAGATTTCTTTTCTTTTCTTTCTTTTTTTTTTTTTTGGTACCAGGACTCGAACTCAGGGCCTCTCGCTTGCCAGGCAGGTGCTGTGCCGCTGAACTACATCCCTGGCCCCCAGGTAAGATTTAAAGACCAGAGACACATTACTTTCCAGGCAAAATGTCAGTAGAGATCAAGAGAGAGGAAAAGAGGCTGTGGTCTAACAAGATGTGTCAGAAGAAGAAACCATATAGACATGCAAAGACTAAAAGGAACCCAAATTCTATAAAAAACAAGCCACAGATGCCTGGGACACATTTCAATTTCTAGAAATCTGGTATAGTGATAGAAAGAGAATGGGGTTTGGACTTAGATGTTCTAGTTTCAAATTCTGGCTTTGCACTTAAGAGCTATGTGATCTGGGATGAGTCATCTGGCCTCTCTACACGTCCGTTTACTTTCGCTGAAATCTATGATGAGGGCTACTTTAGAGGCTTTTTGCAAAGATTAAATACAGTGAGATGTGTTGTATTTTTAATCATAACACACTGCAATTATGATACAATTATTGCAGGAAATTTAGAAATACTTGCTATTTTGGCAGTCTCCAACTCATACTAACCAGTATTTGATGAGCATCTTTTATGCAATATTCACCACACATGCAACATTCACCACACATCAATGTTATTGTTAGAACTGCTTAGTATTTTTATTTTTTTAATGTGGAAATTTCAAACATACTCAAAAGTAGAAGCCAGGTGTGGCAGTACATGTCTGTAATCCCAGCACTGGGAAGCTGAGGCAGGATGATTGCAAATTCAAGCTCAGCTCACTCTGGGCAATTTAGCAATTTAGTGAGACCCTGTCTTAAAATAAAAACAAAAAGGGCTGCGGATGTAGCTCAGTGCAAAGGCCCTGGGTTTGATCCTAAGTACCTGGGGGGAGTAGAAAGAATACCTTGGTACTTCTCAAGCTCCACTGTTCCTATGATCACCCAGTGATTTTGTTAAACGGCAGATTCTGAGTCAGCAATTCAGAGTGGGCCTGAGGCTGCATTTCTCAAAGCTCTCAGATGACATTCAGGCTGCTGGTCTGCTGGTATTTTGAGTAGCAATGTTTTAACTTCCAAGTACCATAACTCAGTTTCAACAATTATTAACTCTTGACAAATTTTGTTTCCAGCTTTTTATTTAGTCCCCTCTTCCCACATTATTTTGAAGCCTCAGATAGTCTATCATTATATCATATTCCATTATGTACCTTTAAAATTTTTTTTAATTAATTCAAAATCTGACTCTGGATTTTAAGGAAGCAAATATTAGTTGATATGCATTCTTAGCATTTATTGTACCAGAATACAATGTCCTTTTCTTTCTAAAAATACTTTTTTTTTTTTTTTTTTTTGTGGGTACCGGGGGGTCTACCTCAGGACCTCGCGTGCCAGCAGGCGCCTGTGCCGCTGAGCGATATCACCAGCCCCTTTTTCGTATGTGGGATCCGGGAGTCGAACTCGGGCCCTCGCGCTTGCCGAGCAGGCGCTTAAGCCGCTGAGCCATCTCACCGGCCCTAAAAATACTTTTTTTTCTAAAAAAAGTTTTACATTTTTAAATTGACATAATAATTGTATAAATGCATGGGATAAATGCAATTTTTTTGCTTGTTTGTTTGTTTTTGTTTTTTTTTTGAGACAGGGTCTCACTTTGTAATCCAGGCTGGCCTTGAACTCACTGTGTAGCCCAGGCTGGCCTTGAACTCCTGGCAATCCTACTGCTTCAGCCTGGGATAATTTGCCACCATGCCTGGCATAATTTGCCCCTTTAGTCTTTTTTAATCTAAAGAGTCTCTCCCTTTTGGAGAATCTTTTGGGTTTTTTTTCCTTTTTTCTTTTCTTTTTATTTTTTAAAGAAACTAGGTGTTCTACAGAGTTTTCTATACTCTGGATTTTCTTTCTTTTTTATTAGGTTTTTTTTTTTTTTTTTTTTTTTTTTTTGAGACAGGGTCTTACCATGTACTTCAGACTGGTGTTGAATTCACTATGTAGCCCAGGCTGGCTTCAAACCCCTGGCAGTCCTCCTGCCTCAGCCTCCTGACTGCTGAGATTACAGGCATGTGCCACCCCACCAGGCCATATACTGTATGTATACTATTTTATAACCTGCTGTTTCACGTAACGGAGTATAGTGGACACATTTTCACCTCAATAAATTCATGCCAACATCATGATCTTTTAATGATATAATTAATAACTCTAAACCCGGTATGGTGCCACACCCCTGTAATCCCAGCATTTGGGAAGCTAAAACAGGAAGATTGCAAGTTTTAAGTCCCGCCTGGGCAATTCAGTGAGATCTTGTCTCCAAGTAAAAAATAAAATAAAAAGAGCTGAAGAGCCGGTGAGGTAGCTCAGTGGCATAGGAGCCTGCCTGGCAAGCGCGAGGTCCTGAGTTCGACCCCGGTACCCACAAAAAAAAAAAAAAAAAAAAGAGCTGAAAAAGAAAAAAAAAAAAGCTGGTGATGTAGCCCAGTGCAAAGGCCCTGAGTTCAAGGCCAAAAAATAAAAAAACCTACGAAATTCTTTTTTTCCATCCCCTTAACACTTACGCTCCTCTCCCCCCAGGTTTACTTATTTTTGGCAAGGCTACTTCGTACGTCGTCTTGTACATGTCCATCAGAAGTTACTTAATGTCCAGTCGTCTTTCTGTCCGTTATCTTTTCAATCAGCTCTGCAAGCCACGGAACCCCTGACTGGCGTATGCTGCCACCAAGTGGTAGCAGCGTGCTGTAGCCACAGGTTCCAGTGGTGAGATCCCGGGAAGTGGGATTTGTCTTCACTGAACCTACAATCAATTAGTACAACCCGCAGACATAATACTAGAAAACTTGTAAAATAAAGGAATGCTGTGTCTTTATTCATTTATTTTGCGGTACGAGGGGTTGAACACAGGGCCTTTTCACTGAAGTACATCCGCAGCACTTTTTATTTTTTACTTTGAGACAGGCTCTCACCTAAGATGCCTAATTGCCCAGGCTGAGCTTGAATTTGAGATCCTCCTCTCTCAGCCTCCCACAGTGTGGAGATTAGAGGTGTGCACCATCATACTTGGATTTTATAGATTATTATACGTACAATTTGAGGCCAAAAACCTTATATCCATGATCTCACTTAATTCTCACGTCCATAAATATTAAATCACTGTGTTGATGGTAAAATAAGGGTAGAGTTTAATGTCAAAAATAGTTCTTTTAGCCTAGCCTGGTGGTACATGTCATAATCCCAGCACTCTGGGAAGCTGAGGCAGGCAGATCGCAAGTTTGAATCCAACCTGACCAACATTGTTTCTTTCTTTCTTTCTTTCTTTCTTTCTTTCTTTCTTTCTTTCTTTCTTTCTTTCATTCTTTCTTTCTTTCCAATTTAGTGACTTAGCAAGACCCAGTCTTAAAATAAAAAAAGTGCTGGGAAAGTAGTTCAGTGTGCAAATGTGAAAGCCCAGGGTTCAATTCCCAGTACTGTCAAAAATAAAAAGTTCTCTTAACCATTTCTTACTACTTTCCCTTTAGATCTGTACTGGACTCACCCACATTTCCTCCCCCTTTTCTCCAAACTGCCAAATGTGCTGGTGTTTTTCTCTTTGTCCTGTGAGATTTCCTTTATCCCCATACATGCCCCACCCACCTCTGCCCTGGGAAATCTGCTTTTGTGTACCCCATCACCAGGTTTCCTGAACTACATACTGACTTCCAGTTGAGTTCAGCCCCATTTACTCTTCTTGCTTCTTCTGTACTTTGTTGGGTTTTTTTTTTTTGTTTTGTTTTGTTTTGTTTTTTGAGACAGGGTCTTGCTATGTAGTTCAGCCTATCCTTGGACTCATTGTGTAGCCCAGGCTCGCCTCAAACTCATGGCAATCCTCCTGCCTCAGCCTCCAAGAGCTGGGATTGCAGGTGTGCACTACCATGCCCGCCTTTACTATGTTTTTGAGTGGTCACTTCCCTCAACAGCTACAACTATTACTACATGTGGCCCTTCTTTGGCTTCTCACCCAGCTTCAGTTACTACAATTTTCTCCTCTTACCCATTAGACTTCAGAGTTTTAATAGCTTCCCACTGTTGCTATTCCCTGAGAATCTCAACTTTCCATTTAGTACCTTTACCCCCATCCTACTTCAGCAAGTAGCGCCTGCGTTAAGACTTATCTTTTCAATTACCAGTACTGCCCCCAAAGGAGATGTCTCTTAAAAAGACTCAGCTGAGTTGTGCATGGTGCTACATGCCTGCAATCCCAGCATGCTGGGAAGCTGAGGCAGGAGGATGGCAAATTTGAGTCCTGCCTAGGCAACTTCACGACTTCGCGAGATCCTGTCTCAAAATTAAAAATAAAAGGGCTGGGGATGTAGCTCCATTTGAGGGTCCTGTGTTCCATCTGCAGTACTGGAGAAAAAAAAATCCTGTGGGTTCTTCAAAGAAATTCATGTTTCAGAGAACTTTTAGAACATCTACTACTGCCACCCAACTCCAAGGCTACTGCCTTGCTTTCTTTTCTTTTCTTTTCTTTATAATTTATTCTTTTTTTTTTTTTTTTTTTTTTTTTTGAGACAGGGTCTCACTCTGTAATTCAGGCAGGCCTTGAACTCACTATGTAGCCAAAGCTGACCTCAAACTTCCAGCCTTCCTCCTGCCTCAGCCTCTAGAGTGCTGGGATTACAGGCGTGCACTACCATGCCCGTTCTTTCTTTCTTTTTTCTTTTCTTTTCCTTTCTTTCTATTTTTTTCTTTCTTCTGGAGATTGAACCAGGGCCTCCTGTTTTTATTTTATTTTGAGATGGTCTCAATAAGTTGAGCCTTGAATTTGATTCCTCTTGCTTGAGCCTTCTGAGTAGCTGGGACCACAGCTTGTGTCGCCATGCCTGTGTGATGATACATTGGATGCAGTGCTGGGGATGGACACCAGGGTTCCATGCTCACTAGGCAAGTACTCTACCACTGAGCCACATCTCCAGCCAAGAAACATACATACAAATTATACATAAAAAGCAAAGTTTAGGGCCAGTGAGATAGCTCAGCGGCATAAGTGCCTGCCTGGCAAGCACGAGGTCCTGAGGTCGACTCCCGGTACCCACATAAAAAAAAAAAAAAGCAAAGTTTATTGAGCTGCTACTGTGTAAGAGGTTGGGCTCAACCACACAGATGCAATCTCTGGCTCCCGTTTTAAGAGTCTTGTCTGGCAGACCAGCATTTGACCAGCTGGCCATGAGCCTTGGGGGAAAGCAACCTGCCAAGGGAGGCGTATAAGTATCAAAGAGCACAGGGGTGAAGTAGGCATTGCTCTGGGACCTGCAGTTCAGGCTTTACAAATTCAGAAGACCCTAGTTTTGGAGGTGCTCGCAGCAGTCACAGAACTTGCAGAGCTCTCGGTTAATTTACATGAGGCTTGTGAACTTCGGGGACTGGCTACCATCAAGAAGCGTACTCAGAGAGCATAAACTCAGAGCCAGGCACAGTGCAGGGATGCTGTTGTCCCTCGGGCTCAGAGAATTGTCCCTGTCCCTGATACTTAGTCTCTCCTCTGGTGACAAGTCCTCCACTCACTGAACCCAAAGCCTGCACTTCTTAAAAGCTGACTTTCTTTGCTCCAATCTCCATGCAAGTCCTTTTTCTTCCTTACTTTTCTCACTGAAAATGACACTCTTTTACTTGGCAGATTTCTGCTCTTTTGGTTTAGGTTTGAAGCACCTTCATTTCATCACCAACATACACATTATCTCCTTGAGTAGGCAAGACTCCTAAATTCTGGTGAATTCTCACTAATTCCAACCAAAGTAACACTTTCTGATCAGGGACCCTGTGTAAGGGTCCCAGGTCCTGGCATCACGGTCCATTTAGAGAGCATAATATAGCTCTGAAGTCATTGTCTATGCAGTTTTGTTTGTTTCAGAAGGTCATTCTTTAAAAAAATTTTTGCTTTGTACTGGGTTCAAAAAGGACAGAGGCTGGCCAGGCATGGTAGTGCATGACTATAGTCCCAGCACTCGGGAGGCTGAGGCAGGAGGATTGCCAGGAGTTTGAGGCCAGCCTGTGCTATATAGTGAGTTCAAGTCCAGCCGGAACTACATAGCGAGACCCTGCCTCAAAAACAAACAGACAAATAAACAAACAAACCAAAACCCAAAAGGTACAAAGCCAAAGTAGTAAAAAGAAGTTACCTTGCCTATCTTCTCCTCTAGCCAACAACCCTCTCAAGAGGCAATCTCAACTACCAGTTTATTTTTTTGTGTGTATTCTTAAGAGATAATCACTTTATATATTACATACATGCATGTTTTTTTTCTTCACATAAATTGTAGAACACTATAGTCTGTAATTTAAATTTTTCCATGTATTTAATGATAATGCCTAACACTTAAATAGCATTATGCCAGGCACTAGTCTAAGCACTTTATATATAGTGACTCATTTAATCCTCACAACTCTTGGGAGGAAACTGAGGTTGAGATTTGAGGCCAGGCACACTGGCACAGAGATGTTACCCTTCTTTTTGTTTCTTTTTTTTTTTTGAGACAGGGTTTCACTATGTAATTTAGTCTAGCCTCAAACTCAGCAATCCGGGCTGGTGTGATATCTCAGCGGCATAATTGCCTGCCTGGCAAGCGCGAGGTCCTGAGTTCGACTCCCGGGACCCACATACGAAAAAAAAGGACTGGTGATATTGCTCAGCGGCACGAGCGCCTGCTGGCACGCGAGGTCCTGAGGTCGACCCCTGGTACCCACACAAAAAAACAAAACAAAAAACTCAGCAATCCTCCTGCTTCAGGCTCCTGAGTGATGGAATCATAGGCGTGCGCCACTACGCCTGGCTCCAGGTATTACTCTTAATCACTGTAGAGCATTCTCATTCTTTATGTCAGCTTGCGATTCCCCTCTCTTGGTGCACAATTTAGTTAAAACTGGTCCCTTCTTGGTGGCTATGTAAGTTGTTTCCATCTTTTTCTATACGAAGATGATGGCAAGTGCTCTACCACTGAGCTACACCCCAACCTCAGCCTCTGCCTACTGAGGGTGCTCTTTAGATCACAGTGTTCACCATCATTCTCATCAACTCAGAAAGTCTCTAATTGTCAAATTAGAAAATTTCAAAAATCCCTAAGGTAGTTCAAATTCAAATCCCTAAAGTATTTTTAATAGTGTTTTTTTAAAAAAGCCATCTCCTTTTCTAGCAGGGTTATGAACCAACACATAGTTTTATGTGGTTCACCATTTGCTGTTGGATTGGATAAAAATTGGGGTATGGTTTGTAGCCCAAGGTCAGCCAGCCTGGCTGAGCCAGGAAAGCAAAGAGCAGGAACGCAAACAGCATTGTTACAAACCACAGCTCCAGCGACGGGGCTGCAGCCTTTGTTTCCTGTTCTGCCGGTGGCTCAGTCACACATGGCGCCAAGATTCATGGCAGCCATTCTGCCACCAGAGACACACAGCGCTCACCCTGCCTCTGTAGCCTGGTATACTCCTCTGCTGAAGAGTAGCTGCTCTGGCTTTCTTTGAAGTGCAAATCCATTCACCTCCCTTTTCTTGGTCAGTAACCCTCCTAACTCTAGCTGGCACACAAGGCCCTTCCCAGTGGGTCCCCTGTGTGCCTACCAGTTCTTCCTTTTTTGTGACACCCTCTGTGTCCTGTGCTCCACCCTTGCTCACCGGCTTTCCTTTCTTGCCACACCCCTGCCTGTATCCTGTGCTCCACCCAACTTGCCTTTCTCCATGGGGACTGTGGGTTGTTGTTTTTTTTTTTTTTTGCCTCTGTGATTCTGCACACATATTTTTCCCTGCTTGGGGAACGTTCTTCCCTTGCCTATTTTCTTCCTATTTTTTCCAAGACCTACCTCCACTACAAAATATCTCAATCTCTTGCTTAGAATTAGTTGCTCCCCTTTTCTGAGTTTAAACTGCACGGCTGCATGCAGTTGTGTACAGCACTTCTTTTCTTTTCTTTCTTTCTTTTTTTTTTTTTTTGTCTATTTGAGACAGGGTTTCACTATGCAATTCAGGCTGGCTTTGAACTCACTTTGTAGCCTAGGCTGGCCTTGAACTCACAGTTTTCCTCCTGCCTCAGCCTCCTGAGTGCTGGGATTACCTGCGTGCACCACCACACCTGGCCAAGCACTTCTATTTAGTCCTTTATTATTGTTGGTTGTCTGCCGGTCTGGCTTCTCTGTTTTTGAGCTCCCTTCGGCAGAGCCATATCTCCTTCCTTCCTTTCTCTGAGATTGCCTTTTGAGAGGGGCAGGCATTTTGTATAGAGAGGATGTACATAAGTGCACATTAATCATTCAAGAAACTGTAGTGGGTTTTATTATTGCTGCTAATGGTGCTATTGTTGATAGAGATGTTACCTCCCAAATGTCCTGCCTGACCCACCCAGTTAGTGACTCTTGAACCAGGGAGCAGCAGAATCATCCATCCTCCTTCCTGTGCACATGAGGAGAAAGGGCCACAGAGGGTCAGGCTGTTTCAGGCTCCATAGCCCAGAGCTCCTGTGTCTTTGTACTGGGTGGTTTTTTCTTGCTGTATAATTACTGTCTTTAACTCAGCAATATTCAAACACTTTCAAATAAAGTACTTAAAATAATCTTGACGCCAGGTGCAGTGTCTTGCATTAATCCTACTTGCTCAGGAGGCTGAGGCAAGAGGGTGGCGAATTTGATGCCAACCTGGGCAATATAGCAAGACTCTAACTAAAAAGAAAAAAAACACATTCTTGAAAAATTTTAGGTAGACAAGTACATTTTCCATTATAATTTTGAATAGAATTCATATTGTACTTTTTGAAAGCAGGATTTTGTAAACATTTTAAATCAAATGGTAACATCACTAGTTTAAAGATATCTAGTAGGTTGGAAATATCAGAGTGATTACTGTAGTCTATTTAAAAAAACACACAAACAAAAACACACAACTTTTTTTTTCCTTTTTAACCTGGAGATCAAACCCAGGAGCACTCTAAAACTCAACCAGCCCTTTTATTTTTTATTTATTATTATTACAATTATTATTTTTGCAGTACTGGGGATGATACATTCCAGCCCTTTCTCTCTTTCTCTTTCTTTCTTTCTTTCTCTTTCTTTCTTTCTTTCTTTCTTTCTTTCTTTCTTTCTTTCTTTCTTTCTTTCTTTCTTTCTCTTTCTTTCTTTCTTTCTTTCTTTCTTTCTTTCTTTCTTTCTTTCTCTCTCTCTCTCTCTCTCTCTCTCTCTCTCTCTCTCTCTCTCTCTCTCTTTCTTTCTTTTGGAGACAGGGTCTATCTATGCAGTTCAGGATAGCCTTGAACTCACTATGTAACCCAGGCTGGCCTCGAACTCAAAGTGATCCTCCTGCCTCAGCCACTTGAGTGCTGGCATAGTTTTTGAGACAGAGTCTCAAAGTCACTAAATTGCTCAGGCTGGGCTCAAACTTCCAATTCTCTTGCCTCAATTTCCTAAATAGCTAGGACACAGTATTCAAGTGCTACACTCCTGGCCACAATTTATTTATTTATTTAGATCTGGGGATCAAACCCAGAAACTCATGCAAGTGTTCTACCACTGAGCTATATCCACAGCCCATTCATAGCCTTTTCAATGTTCATCTGTTTTCCCTTTTTTTCTACTTACTTGTTTTTCCATCCCAGAGAATGTTTTTTTTTTTTTAAATTTTTTTTTTTTTGTTTTTGAGACGGGTCCTCACTATGTAGCCCAGGATGGCCTTCAATTTGAGATTCTCTTACTTTATCCTCCATGTGCTAGTATTACAGGCATGGGCTGGGCTCCATAGAATGTTAACTTAATGTAATTTTTTTTTCTTTTTTTTTCTTGAAAAATCTTTTATCCATTAGCCTCATACTTGATTGTAATAAAAATATACATATACATTTAAATCTAATATTTTTATTTTCTCTGGCTGTAGTCCTTTTTTCCTTTGGCTCAAGCTTTTACTACAATTGTAATTTTTTTTTTTTTTTTTTTTTTCCGGACAGGTTCTCACTATGTAGCCCAGGCTGACCTCGAACTCACGGGGATCCTCCTGCCTCAGCCTCCGGAGTGCTGGGATTACAGGTGTGCACCACCTCACCCGGTTTACAACTGTAATTTGTACAGTTGATCAAAATTATATAAGTAACGACCAAACATTAACTATATCAGAACACTGATCTGCTCAAGCTCTCTGGTTGAGAGCTTACAGTGCTTGGGGCTGAGGCCATCCGCACTTCCCCGCTCTAAGGCAAGGTGGGCCAAGGCTGGACAGCAGAGCCCCGTCTGGCACGCAGAGGAAGCCTGCACGGGCAGAGGGCCAAGGGCATGAACTGCAGGGGCAGTGCCTCCAGGTCCGCACGGTTGCCGGTTGCCGGGGCACAGCCCTGTGGCCGCTGATTGGCTGCCTGGGGTCGGTCTCTGTCCGAATTCTCTGTGAAAGGATTAAGAAGAAAGGCGCAAGAGGGTTCCAACATAGTGTTAGAGAGGGAGGTGCGTTGAAGACACTCAGAGGAGAGATACCCAAAAATACAGGTACTCTGAAACGGGAAAGGCAATCATACCTAGGTACGGAAAATCATTCTGGAAGATGAATCCTCCAGATCAAACCAAAAATGAGTTGTTGAAAAGGGAAGCAGCGCAGGCTGCTTGACCTGGAGAGCACCCCATGTTGGGAGTGGTTCCAAAAGCCTGAGGGAAGGAGTGGTGCTGCTAGGCCAGACCCTGGGATAGGAGCCCTATGACCTCTCTCCCACCTGGAAGGGGAAACCCGGCCTGGGAGCTGTGCTTGGGGCTCCAGGGAAGCCACAACACCGGCTTGGCTGTCCGCAAGTGGACTAGCACTACAGCGGGAAGAGAATTGTGTGGGCACTCTGGTTATATGGTATAGCCTCGACAGGGGGTTTTGTGTGTGTTTTCTTGCTTGTCTGTTCCTGTTTTTGTTTGTTTGTTTGTTTTCTATTTTCTTTTCTTTGGTTTTTGCTTTTATATCAATATTATTATTATTTTACTCTTTTTTCAGCTCTTTCTCTTTATTCTCTCTAGGTCTCTCTGTCTGTCTTTGTCTCTCACTGTGTCTGTCTGTCTGTCTCTTTCAGTTTTTTTGAGATAGAGTCTCACTATGTAGTAGTGCAGGCTGGCCTCAAACTTGTGGTAATCCTCCTGCCTCAGCCTCCCAAGTGCTGGGATTATAAGCATATGCTACCACACCCAGCTCTTTTTTCAACCTTCTTTTCTATCTTCTTCACTTTTCTTCATTTTGCCTATTCCCCTGTCTCCTTTCACTTCACCACCTTTCATGTGACATTTATTCATATACATATATATATATATATATATATATATATATATACACATACATATACACACACACACATATATGGTATCTGTGTATATGTACAAAAGACAATAAGGATAGTGCAGTGCTTTAACTTGAATGATACCTCATGGTCATATTGGGGTAACCCTTAACAGAACTATGGTTAGAGGATTCAAACAAAACTAACCACAAATATATAGTATTAACAAATTTCAACAACCTCACAGCTTCCTTCAGTCTCTAGTTATACCTCTCTCCCCCTGCAACTCCCCTCTTGCCTCCACAAATATTAAACCCTCTGAAAACTAACCCTTTACTCCAGCTATAAAAAATACTTTCAACAGAATCTGCCCTCCTATTTACTTTTTACCTATTAATATTTCTCTTATCTCCCTCTTCTTCTACTGACTTATTCCCTTCCTCTTTCCTTCCCTTTTCCCTCCACATCCCAGACTAATAGCCAATAACAGCATAGTATATAGTAAGGGGCATGGATAAAAGGGTAAAAGTGTCCAGACAACTTTTTTTTTTTTTTTTTTGGTGGGTGCCGGGGGTCGACCTCAGGACCTCGCACGCCAGCAGGCGCCCGTGCCGCTGAGCGATATCACTGGCCCCTTTTTCATATGTGGGTTCCGGGAGTCGAACTCGGGCCCTTGCACTTGCCAGGCAGGCGCTTACACCGCTGAGCCATCTCACCGGCCCTCACGACAACTTTTAATGTTTATGACTGATGTGTGGTTGGCTCTGTGGATACTGTTATAAACCAGTAGAAATTCTCTCCTTACAACACAGTGACTGGGTCCAACCCAATTAAACTGAATAGGATGAAGTAGTAGACAATACTTTTGACAAATAAAGCTAAGATCACACCACTGGAAAACAGAACCTTAAGCCAATGAGATTCATACGAACAACAAGGTCTCTTCACTCTACATTTTTTGTTCATTTGTTTTATTTTTGAGACAAGGTCTCACTACCTACTCCAGGCTGGTTTTGAACTCACTACGGAGCCGAAGCTGGCCTTGAACTCAAGGCAATCCTCCTGCCTGCACCCTCCCAAGTGCTGGGATTACAGTCATATGCCAGTAGTCCTAGCTTTCTTTACTCTATTTGACCTCAATCTTCAGCGTGCACACACACACACACACACACACACGCACACGCACACGCACACGCACACACACAGGAACATGAAAAACAAGGCAACAAAATGCTCCAAAGACTCTCAACTCTCCCAAAGCAGATCCAAGGGACACTGACAGAGACAAAATCAAACACCAAATAGCTGAGCTGCATGAATGATTAAAGAAGAAACAAATTTGGTTTCATGACATAGCCCAAAAGATAGTGCAGCTAACAAACTAATCAACATGGTTATAAAAGAAACAAATAAAAAATCAGAAGAGCTGTCCAAAACTCTTTAAAACATAAATGACAAATTTAGCAAGGAAACAGACTTCATGAAAAGATGCCAAACAGAAATCCCAGAGTTAAAGAATTCTATTGGAATGTGAGCAGCAAAAGTGACCAATGTGCGGGAAGTCTCAGACCTCAAGGACAGAATGGAAGCTAAGGTGATATATAGTACTCAGGGCTACTTTAAAAATGATGAGAGAGCAAGGAAATTCATCCATCGCTACCTCAATGATGCTTCAAAGACTGACCTAAGGGTAATTGGAATTAAAAATTTGAGGGCAGCACACATGGAATAAAAATTATCTGTTTACAAGCCAGGTGTGGTGGTGCACACCTGTAATCACAGCTGAGGCAGGAATATTGTGCAAGTTCAAGGCCAGTCAGGGCTCCACAATGAGACTCTGTCTCAAAAAAAACCAAAAACAAACAAACAAAAAATGAAAAACAAAACAACAGCAAAAAAATCTGTTTGCGGAAATCATACCAGAAAACTTTCTAAGTATGTAGAAAAAACTCAATATACAAATAAGCAAGTCTTACAGAATGCCAAATAATTACAATGAAAAAAGAATCTCCGGGCCGGTGAGATGGCTCAGCGGCTTAAGCGCCTGCCCGGCAAGCGCAAGGGCCCGAGTTCAACTCCCGGAACCCACATGCGAAAAAGGGGCCGGTGATATCGCTCAGCGGCACGGGCGCCTGCTGGTGTGCGAGGTCCTGAGGTCGACCCCCCGGTACCCACAAAAAAAAAAAAAGAATCTCCTCACAACACATCATAGTCAAAATCCCAGAAGTTCAACACAAGGACAGAACTTTAAAACTGTTAAAGATACCTGTAATCCCAGTACTCAGGAGGCTAAAACAGGAGGATTTCTGCAAATTCAAGGCCAGCTTGAATTATGGAGTGAGACCCTATCTCAAAAAAAAAATAAATAAAAATAAATAAATAAAATAAAATAAAAAAATAAAAGCAAACAAAACAAAAACAATAAGAAAAAAAATCACTTTAAAGGCCAGGAGAGCTTGGAGTAAAGTATTTCATGCCCTAAAAGATAACAACTTTCAACCCAGATGAATATATCCTGTAAAACTATCTTCGAAAATTAATGGAGAAACCAGGCATGGTAGTTCATGCCTGTAATCCCAGCACTCTGGAGGCTGAGGCAGGAAAATTGCCACAAGTTTGAGGCCTGCTTGAGCTACTGAGTTCAAGGCCAGCCTGAACTACATAGTCAGACCCTGTCTCAAAAACAAAATGAAACAAACCCCACATGGTGGGAAACTGCCATACCCCACTTTTCACAAATAGATCAACTAGAAAAAAGTTAACAAAGAAGTATCAGAGCTGAACCACACCTCTGAACAGATAGATTTAATAGATATCTACGGTGTTATGCCCTGCTATAACAAAATATCCATTCTCAGCAGCACACAGAACTTTCTCTAAAGTAGAACACATACTAATCCATAAACCCTGCTTAAAAGGATCAAAATCATCTCATATTATCAGATCAAAGTGCCCTGAAACTAGAACTCAATCACAAAAGAAATCGCAGAAATTTTACAAACACCTGGATAGTAAATAACACTAAACATTCAGTGGGTCACAGAAGAAATCAGGGAAGAAATTAAACAATTCTTAGAATCAAGTGATAATGCCAGTACAACCTACCAGAACTCATGGCACACAATGAAAGCATTCCTAAGAGATAAATTTACTGCTGTGATGTTCACTTTAGAAAAACACAGCAAGCTCATATAAATAACCTAATGATGTACCTAAAGTTCCTTGAAAAACAAGAACAGTCAAACCTAAGCCTAGTGTAAGGAAGAAAATTATAAAAGAGCAGAAAGTAATGAAATCGAGACAATAAATTCAAAGAAGCAATGAATCAAAGAGCTAGTTCTTTGAAAGAATAAACAAATAGACAAACCTTAGGTAAACTTACCAAAAGAAGGAAAGAAAAGACCAACAGCAATGCAATTAGAAAAGAAAAAGGTGAAATCATAATGGACACTGCCAAAATCCAGAAGGCCCTAAGTAACTACTATGAAAAATTGTACTCCAACAAACTGGAGAATCTTTAAGAAATGGACATATTCTTAGGTATATATGAATTACCAAAACTGAACCAGGAATACATGAAAACACTGACTAATCCAGTAACAGGCAATGAAATTGAGGCAGGAATAAAAAACCTAACAACTAAAAAAACCCAGGAACTGATGGATTCACTATCGAATTCTTCAAGAACATCAGTGAGGAGATAATCCCAATACTCCTCAAACTCTAATGAAATTGAAAGGGAAGGAGTACTTCCAAACTGATTCCTGGAAGCAAGCATTACTCTGATTTCAAAACCACACAAGGACCCAACTAAAAAAGAAAACTACAGGCTTATCTCTTGAATGAACATGGATGTAAAAATCCTCAAAAAGATACTGGCAAACAGAATGCAACAGATCATCAAAAAGTTCATACATCGGGGCCGGTGAGATGGCTCAGCGGTGTAAGCACCTGCCCGGCAAGCGCGAGGGCCTGAATTCGACTCCTGGAACCCACATACGAAAAAAGGGCCGGTGATATCGCTCAGTGGCATGGGTGCCTGCTGGCACGCTAGGTCCTGAGGTTGACCCCAGTACCCACCAAAAACAAAAAGCAAAAAACAAACAAACAAAAAAGATCATACATCATAACCAAGTAGGCTTCATCCCAGGGATGCAAGGATGGGTCAACACATACAAATCAATAAATTTAATACACCACATTAACAGAAACAAGGACAAAAAAAAAAATTACACAATCATCTCAATAGACACAGAGAAAAGCTTTTGACAATATCCAACATCCATTCATGATAAAACCCTGAAGAAAATAGGTATAGAAGGACCTTATCTCAATCTGATAAAAGCCATTTATGACAAACCAAATGCCAACATCATATTGAATAAAGAAAAGCTCAAAGCTTTCCCTCTAAAATCAGGAACAAGGCAAGGATGTCCACTATCACCAGTCATGTTCAATATAGTACTCAAGTTTAGCCAGAACAATTAGGCAAGAGAAAGAAATAAAAGGGAAAGGTATAGGAAAGGATGAGGTCAAATGATCATTGTTTGCAAATGACATGATCCTCTCTATAGACAACCCAAAAAATTCCATTTAAAGTCTCCTAGAACTAATAGCCAAATTCAGCAATGTAGTAGGATACAAAATCAACACACATAAATCAGTAGCATTCCACCAATAATGAACAGATTGAAAAAGAACTTAGGCAAACTATACTATTCACAATAGCTTCAAGAAAAGTTAAATACCTAGGAATTAATGTCACAAAGGAAGTGAAATATCTCTACAATGAAAACTATATTACTCTGAAAAAGGAGATTGAAGAGGACATTAGAAAATGGAAAGATATCCCCTGTTCCTGGATAGACAGAACCAAATATTATCAAAATGGCCATACTTCCAAAACTAATATATAGCTGGGGAGACAGCTCAGTGGCACAGCACCTGCCTGACAAGCACAAAGTCCTGAGTTCAATTCCCTGTACCAAAAAAAAAAAGACTCAAAACTGGTGTATAGATTTAATGCAGTCTCAATCAAAATACCAACAGCCTTCTTTATATTACAGAGCTGATTAAAAACAGCATGGTACTGGCATAAAAACAGATACGTGGGTCAGTAGAACAGAATAAAGGATGCAGGAAGAAACTCTGGCACATTCAGCCATCAGATTGTTGACAAAGGGGTCAAAAATATATGATGGAGGAAACAGCCTCTTTAGCAAATGATACTGGGAAAACTGATTAGACACAAGCAGAAGACTGAATCTAGACCCATACCTATCACTATGCACCAACATAAAATCAAAACAGATCAAAGACAGATATTAAAAAAGAACCACTTAATCTGCTGGAAGATAAAATAGGTAAAACTCTTGAAGACACAGGCACGGGAAAGGACTTTCTAACAGAACTCCAATTGCGGGCTGGTGAGATGGCTCAGTGGTGTAAGCGCCTGCCTGGCAAGCACGAGGGCTCAAGTTTGACTCCCGGAGCCCACATACGAAAAAAGGGGCCGGTGAAATCGCTCAGCGGCATGGGCGCCTGCTGGCGTGCAAGGTCCTGAGGTCGACCCCCAGTATCCACAAAAAACAACAACAACAAAAAAAAGAACTCCAATTGCACAAGAAATAGCACCAATAATCAACAAATAAAATTACAACAAATTAAAAATCTTCTGCACAACAAAGGAAACAATCAATAGAATGAAGAGACAGCCTACAGAAAGGGAAACAATTTTTGCTAGCTACTCCTCTGATAGAGGACTAATATCCACAGTTTACAAAGAACTCAAACAAACAAAACCAAAAACAATACAAAACCAAAAGAACCCTCCAGACTTCCTAAAAGACCCAATCAAAAAATAGGCAACTGAAATGAATAGACACTTCTTGGAAGATGAAGTACAAGTGGCCAATAAATACACAAAGAAGTGCTCAACATCTCTGACAATCAGAGAAATGTAAACTAAAACTACGTTGAGATTCCATCTTACCCCAGAAAGAATGGCTATCATAAAAAAAACAAGCAATAACAATCCTGACTAGGCTGTGGGGAAAAAGGGATCCGTCTACATTGTTGGTGGGAACATAAACTGGTATAACCACTATGGAAATCAGTATGGAGAGTCCTGAAATAACTAAAACTAGAAATTCCATTTAAGTCAGTTACTCCCCTTCTTGGTATCTTCTCCAGAGTTAAAGACATCATACCACAGTGATACATGCATACCCATGTTTATAGCAGAACTCACGATAGCTAAATCCTGGAAGCCACTTATATATCCATCAGTGGATGAATGGATTAAGAAAATGCGGCATTTATACATAATGCAGTACTACTCTGCCAAAAAGGATAAATTTGAGTCATTTGTAGGAAAATGGATGTACCTTGACACCATAATGTTAAGTGAAATAAATTAGATACACAGGCTTAAATATTGCATAACTTCTCTTAATTGAAAAATACAAATTATAAAAACTTAAAAGATCGAAAGACAATAGGAAACAAGGAGACAGATCTTTTGAAAAGGAAAGGGGATCCAGAGATGGGGGCGCGGGGTGGGGTGGTGGTGTTCTGAGGGAGGGGGATGGGCAATAAAAAGAAGGTATGGACATGTACCTACTCACTGAGATGAATGCGAACATCATGTACTGCAATCATAGACTAATATAAATTTTAAAAAAGAAGGTATAAGCAGTCCTCAATAAAATACGCACTTATCAGAAAACTTCTATTGTGATGCTGGGTCAGGGTTTATGAGGCCATGAGTTACCTAATGAACCATTTGACCCCTGGGGGCTTTATTCCTCGTGAGAACAGGTTTTAGTGCGATTCAGGAGTGGGGTAGGTACACCTGCCTTTGTTGAATGGGAAAACCACCAGTGGGCAGGGGGAGGTCGAAAATGAGAACTGTGACTACCAGGAACTTCTAGATCAATTTTAGGAAAGAGAATCTAAGAAAGTTGAGTATGTGGAATCTTCCCATGTCCTTGCCACGTGGGATATCTTCACGTGTCCTCTGTGGGTTGCTCACTGCTAATTATTATAGCGAGACCTTAAGGCAACCCCAGGAAACCCAAGGGAGCACCCTGCGCCCCTACTCTGCGGTGGGCGGGGCCGTACCTGCGGAACCGGCGCCTCACTCGCCCCGCCCCTTCCGGCGCGGGAGGTTTGATTTCCTTGGCGGGCGGAAGCGACCAGGTCTGGAGATCGGAAAGATTCCTAATAGGAATTTCTCGTGTCCACTGCTTTGCTGAGAGGGCTGGCTGGCTCCTCTGTCCTTTTGTCCGTCCCGCCCGGTCTGGCCCTCCACTTCTCAGGTCAGTTCTCCTGCCTATCCTCCGCAGCTGTGGCAGAGGGCCGGGGTGTGCGTCGGGCGTGGGGTGCGGCCGCTTGAGCCCAGTTTGCTCCCGACTCCGGAGCGATGGAGTTCTCCGGTCCCCACCCTAACGGCCCTGTTCCGTTGCTGAGATTCTTAGCCTTTCCCTCCCCGGTTTTCTGCTCTGTGAGGATGATAGAAGCTACTTCGGAGGGTTATTGTTGAGGCACGCATGCACCGCATTTGCCACCCAGGAGGCTGCGATTGTGATTTCCTATACCTGTTTCCTTGACCCTGACTGTACCTACAAAAGAAGTTCAGAGAACGGGTTTGAGTTATTTCTATTTGTACAGTGCAGTTTTCTGGAGTACTTAAGTTTAAAAAGGTGCCATCACCCCCTTTTCAGAGTCCAAATCCTTCCTTTGCCTTCACCTCAGAGTAGTGGCTTCAGGGCTCACGCTAAAAGGATGCCCGGAAGACGGGAGCGGTAAGAGGAACAGCAAGGTTGCTCCCACCAAGAGACCTGTGGGGAAGAAAGTCAAACTCCCCTGAAAAAGCGTCCCCCAAGAGAGTGATTAGGCCTCTGGCACCTAGGATAAGTACTTGTCCTTCAGTTTCGCCTTTGGTATTTCTCCGTGGTTAGTGGAAGAGAGGGAAGGTGGAGGTATCCTAAGTGCCTCACGTTTTGCTTAGAGGTCAGTTCTCCTAATTTTTTTGTTCATGTTTGGTTTATGTTTCCCATGGAGTGTGAAAAATACGTATCAGAAAAGCCCTTATTGGCCTTCATGGGCTTGATTCAACAGTGGGTCTGTGCTTCCCGCATAACTACTATGGGTCACCTAGATGGGCAAATCAATCCCTCAATGCCTTTAGAAATGTATGCCTCTTTGCTGATGTCCCCAGAAACCTCTGCGAGGGAGCCGGCAGGATGCTATTTAACTGTAGTACAAGGACACATTATAAGCTGTTCTGTATTCTCATCTGAAATCCTCAATATCACTGTTCTCACAGACTCACTAGATAAATGCATTTCGCAGTAGGTAATACTACAGCTCCCCCAATAATGTATTTGTACCCCCAGTTTGTTGCTTTCCGATAAAATTTAACCATAAGACTCCCATTATCTCGTCAATGTCTTTGTTTTTTAGAGAAGTTCTGGACTGCAGTTATATATGCCTCTAGTTCTTCTATTAGAGACACTTAGAAGACACTCAGGTGTCTGATTGGGGTCTAGTCCCCTTCTTTGTTGTCAGCATTTGAGAAGCTGTTTTCCACAATGACTGATAGTATATTTGGGTTATTTCAATCACAAATCTTTTGGTGTTCTATGTTCCAACCTCTAGAGGATAAATTGATTTGAGAATATTTAATTTCTAAATGAGGATTTTATTTTATTTTATTTTTTTGTGGGTACCGGGGGTCGACCTCAGGACCTTGCGCACCAGCAGGCGCCCGTGCCGCTGAGCGATATCACCGGCCCTTTTCTCGTATGTGGGTTCCAGGAGTCGAACTCGGGCCCTCGCGCTTGCCAGGCAGATGTGAATGTCGCTGAGCCATCTTACCGGCCCTCTAAATGAGGATTTTAGAACCAGCTCTATATCCACAAAATTTAAAAAAATCAAATATAATCTGCTATCAATAGATAGCACACCACCTATGGCCATTTGTGAAATAAGCACTACTTTTCTTATATATTAGCAAAAATGATGTTCCCTGGATTTAATAGATATAATTTACTCACCCAAAGGCATGGTATAATTATTATTATTATTATTATTTTTGGTTTTTATGAGACAGGGTCTTGCTATGTTTTTTTTTTTTTTTTTTTTTTTTTTTGTGGGTACCAGGGGGTCGACCTCAGGACCTCGCGCGCCAACAGGCACCCGAGCCGCTGAGCGATATCACCGGCCCTTTTTCCGTATGTGGGATCCAGGAGTCGAACTCGGGCCCTCGCGCTTGCAAGGCAGGCGCTTACGCTGCTGAGCCATCTCACCGGCCCTTTTTTTTTTTTTTTTTTTTTTTGAGACAGGGTCTTGCTATGTAATTCAGGCTGGCCTCAAACTCTTGGCAATCCTCCTGACTCAGCCTCCTGAGTGCTAAGATTATAGGCATGCACCAGTGCCTGGCTCGCCTCATGGTTTTTAATTTTTGTGTGTGTGTGTGGAAATGGGGATTGAACCCATGGCATTCACACTGAGCTACATCCCCAGCCCATTTTTTAATTTCTTAATTTTGAGACAGCGTCTCCCCAAGTCACTAAGTTGCCCAGGCTGGGCTCTAATTTGGGATCTTCCAGCCTCAGTCTCCCAGAGTGTGGGGATTACAAGCATGTGCCACCACACCCAAACGGTTTTTAAATCTTTATAATGTCTCTTTGTGTTTCTTCGTTAGCCTTTGTGTTGTGAGTATCCCAGTACTGCAATACTTGGGATTTTGCTTTTTAATGAACCTACTAGTTTTTTTTAATTTATTTCCCATTTAGAACTGGGGATTAAACCCATGGCCTCCATGCTGAGCTGCATCTCCAAACCTTTCGAGACAAGGTTTTTGTTAAGTTCCCCTGGTAGGTGTGGAACTTGTGATCCTCCTACCTCAGCCTTCCACTGTGGTGAGATTACAGATGCACACCACCATGCTCAATGTTGTTTTAGGTGGGGGTCTCACTACATTGCCCAGCTTGTCTTGAAGTCCTGGGCTCACCTGATCTTTCTGTCATAGCCCCTCAAGTAGCTGGATGCCACCATGTCCAGCTCTGTAGTAGTTTTTTAATGATTAGCACTTCAAAGATTCTGTCATATCCCAAGTCATGAGAATATTCTTTTTTTTTTTGAGACAGGGTCTTGCTCTGTAGTACAGGTTGGCCTTGAACTCACTATGTAGCCCGAACTGGCCTCAAACTTGTGACAGTCCTCCTGCCTCAGTCTCCCTAGTGCTGGGATTACAGGCATGTGCCACCACACCTGGCAACAATATTCTTTTAAATGTTTTCTAAGTTTTTCTTTCATTTTTATGTCTTTCTCTGATATTGATTTGTATATATGGTGTGAGATAGAAATCTAATTTTTTTATTAGAAATCTAATTTTTTAAAATATGGCTAATCAGTTTTCCAATATCATTTATATGCCTAAGATTTATTTATATTTACAGTTACAAATAGATAATCTGGTAACATTTCCTTCATTGGCCATGTACTGTTTTTGTCTTACAGGTTCTTTTTGTTATTTTGAATAAACTTCCTGGTGGACTATGAAAGATTATGACGAACTTCTCAAATACTATGAATTATATGAAACTATTGGGACAGGTAACTGATATTTTTTTCTTGGAGGCAGAGGACAGGTTAACTATTAGGAAGTATTGTCTACTTGGGCAGTCGTGAGATTTTTAGTTTAACTTATGTAGTCTTTTGCTTTTTTTTTTTTTAATATGCGGGTACTGGGAGTCGAACTCAGGACCTCGTGCTTGTCCGGCAGGTGCTTATGCCGCTGAGCTATATCACTGGCCCTTTTTTGTAGTTTTAAATTTTGTACTTTAATGAGAAAAAGTGGAGCAAAGATAGAGAAGGAGGTGCCTTGTAGTTCATTAAAGAAATTTCTTTTTTATCCTAAATAAAAGTCATTGGAGAGTTTTGAGCTACAGGGTGATCTGACCTTTGATTTCATGGCTAAAATCACCTGGTTGCTAGGTGGTAAAAAGATTGAGTGGGAGAGGGCAGGAGCAGAAGAGAGATGTTAGGAAGGTTTTTTTTTTTTTTTAATATGCGGGTGCCGGGAGTTGAACTCAGGACCTCATGCCTGTCAGGCAGGTACTTATGTCGCTGAGCTATCTCACCGGCCCAGGAAGGTATTAAAATAGCTTAGGTGAGTGATATTGGAGCTGATAGTGGCTTGGATGAGAGTGACAGTAGTGAAGGTAATGTAATTATTTTTTTGAAGTATAACATACAGTAAAATATGCAAAATATAGTTACCTCAGTGGAGTTTTACATATATATTACCCATCTATTTTACCTTTATATTATTTGCTGAGATAAGACATAGACCATTTCTAGTCAGTACCTACTTCCTTTTCCCCAAAGTAACCATTGATATTTTTCTCCTAAAGTGAGCCAATGGGATTTGTTGATAGGTCACATATGGGGTACTAGAGGAAGAGAATTGTTCCAGGGTTTTGGGTCTGAGCACCTGGGAAAATGGATTTGCTCTTTACTGAAATGGGGAAGACTATGGGAGAGACAACCAGGAATTTCTTTTAATTTTTGTTCATTTGTGTTTTTAAGACAGAGTTTCACTATGTAGTTCAGGCTGGTTTTGAACTTATATGTAGCCCAGGCTGGCCTCAAAGTCATGGCAATCTTCCTGCTTCAGCCTCAGTGCTGGGATTACAGGTGTGCATTACCATGCCTGGCTTTTTTGTTTGCTTGTTTGTTTGTATTTTTGAGACAGGGTCTCACTGTGTAGTTCAGGATGGCTTTGAACTCACTGTAAGCCCAGGTTGGCCTTGAACTTGAAGCAATCCTCCTGCCTCAGCCACCCACATGCTGAGATTACAGGTGTGTGCCACCATGCCTGGCACACCTGGCTTTTTGGAAATATTAATTTGAAGTTTTTTTTTTTTTTTTTTTTTTTTGAGACAGGATTGCACACTTAGTTCAGGCTGGCCTTGAGTTCACTATGTAACCCAGGCTGGCCTTGAATTCGCAGTGATCCTCCTGGCTCAGCCTCCTGGGTGCTGGGGTTACAGATGTGTGCCACCACATCTGGCTAGAGACATTTACCCAGTTTTTGACTAGTTTTGAAATATAATTGCTTATCTTCACAGTTTTAAAAACTGATCAGAAATTTTATATAATTTGTCTTGGGTTTCAACAACTTTATATTATGTTCTAGCAGTGTTCATTATAAAGCAAATTTAATTGCAATGTTAATCATAAAGCATATCTGTAAAGAGTGACTTCTGTTTTCCTACTTCTTTATTACAAAATTAGAGAGACTATCAGGGTAGGGAGAAAAATTCTTCAGCTAGACATTGAAGGAGAAGAGGCTAGAGTCATTGTAACATTTTGGAAGTGATGGATGAAAAACTTGCAGGGAAATATATCTCAATTGATCCTTTTTGTTCGTTTTTTTTTGTTTTTGGAGATGGGAGGTCTTGCTTTTTTGCACAGGTTGGTCTTGAACTCCTAGGCTCAAGTGATCCTACCCCTGGGCAGCTGGCACTATATGCATGTGCCATTGCAAATATAGAAGGTGTTTGTGCTTGAGTCCTTGCTTAATCTATTTATTACACATTTTTCTGTATTTAGGTGGCTTTGCGAAGGTCAAACTTGCCTGCCATATCCTCACTGGAGAAATGGTGGCTATAAAAATCATGGATAAAAATGCACTAGGGGTAAGTTTAAAATTATTTTTGTAATATTCTACTTATAGATCAGTTTCATGATTAGAACTTGAATGTCCTCATTACTGCTCTTTTCTTACAATGATATTTTTAAAAAGTGTATAGGCTTTTTTTTTTTTTTTTTTTTGTGGGTACCGGGGGGTCGACCTCAGGACCTTGCGCGCCAACAGGCACCCATGCCGCTGAGCGATATCACCGGCCCCTTTTTCATATGTGGGATCCGGGAGTCGAACTCGGGCCCTCGTGCTTGCAAGGCAGGCGCTTATGCCGCTGAGCCATCTCACCAGCCCCAAGTGTATAGGCTTTTAAAAAGCTTTTAAAAAGTGTATAGGCCAGGGGTGATGGCACATGCCTGTAATCCCAGCATTTGGGAGGCTGAGGCAGGAAGATCGCTGTGAGTTCAAGGCCAGCCTGGGCTACACAGTGAGTTCAGTGCCAGCCTGAATTGCATAGTGAAACCTTCTCTCAAAAAGACCAAATATAAATAAGTAAGTGTATAGATTGTGGTTTTAAAGTGATCTGGGGGAAGGTGTTTCTTTGTCCTTCAGATTAATGCAGGGCAGTGGCACATATTTCACCTCTGTAGATGTGCTGTCTCTACCATTTGGACTTTCTCTTAGGTTGTTTGCTAGTGCCATTTGGGTGAGGTAAGCACCTTCATTATTTGGGGGCACTTGGAGCCATTACAGGTTATTTTGGGACATTGACTGGTATGAGGAGATTCAGAGGTAGAAAAAATTTCCAGGTGTTTGTTTGGTTTGGAGTACTCATTTGTTTTGGTTTGCTTTGGTTTCTTTTATCTTTCTCTTTTATAACCACCTTTATTCTAGGATGGGCAGCAAGATTTCAGTATCATCCAGAGGCTGCATACTAACTGGATAGGTTGCAGCTGAGAATCTGTGATGAGCTGGCCTATGAATATAAAGCAGGAAAGATGTCCCAATTTAAGAACTGATGGAACACTCAATTCTGCTAGTGAGCTTCCGATTTTGGGGGCAGGAAACTACCCTTAAGGCAGTATTTAGATGGAGGTTTAAATCCATCCTACAGAGGTGGTAGGCCTCGTCCATCCTTTTCCTTGTCATTGGGTTTCTTATGAACCCATCTGGGGATTTGTGTCAGCCACTTTGGGCATTGAGGTGTTCTGAGGCTTCTTCATGAGCCAATCTGGAATTCAAGGCTCCTTAACTGTTTGGCTGAGAGGGAAATGGATTAAGGGACTTTAAAAGGCTAGAGACACTGGGGTGTATTTAGAGATCAGTTGTGGTTTGTTCAGGAATAGAAGTGCTGGTGCTACTCCATAGCTCCCTAGAGAAATTTTAGATACCCATGACTTAGAAAAAGGTGATTTTATTGTGATACAACATGGCCTGTATAACTGAAAGCACACTGATTTTATGCAGCTGTTCTTAAGAAGATTTTCTGGAGTAACTTTGGCCAGGACAATATTCGTAGCTGCTTTCTTTGCTCTTTTCTGAATTAGTGGCAAATAAAAGTGAGAGCCTTCTGTAATTGCTTAGAGTCATATAACTGATAAAGCCACGTTTCTCTTGGTTGATAAGTGATAGTCTTGCTCAAAAATATATACTTAACATTAGTAAATTATGTGCCTTCCCCCAAGTGGTGATTTACATTGGTTTACAAGAAAAGGAGACTCTTAAGTATTTGCTTGATACTTCTTTCTGACAACTAACCTTGTCTCACAGAAGTATTGGCTTTCTTTAACTTTGTCACTATGTTTCTTAGTTCAAGTCTACTGTACAGACAGGATCTGCTTTCCTCTTACTGGCTTGTTTTACATCAATTTGTAAACTATTGTTTGTTAAAATTCTAATGTTTTAGGATGTTGACTACAGAATAAAGAGGAAAAGACTTGACATTGAACTCTAGGCAAACTCAGGCTAAGAGCCACTCTTTCCAAATCCTTGCTATTGCTCAAATTTGGAAAGAAGAGTTTTTATGACTCCAGTTATCTGTCTCATCCCCTCCAGTGTGGGACAAGTCCTAACTGACCCTCACCAGGAAAAGTTACCTTGATGCCAAAGGACAAGGCTGCAGATGGTTAATTGGCAATGCCTTCAGAAGAGAAGGAAATGCATTCAGACAAATGGGGAAAATTGTGAGCATCAAAGAGTCACCCATGTGTCAACCCTCCCCAAAATAAGTAGAACTACAGAGGCTACAAAAGAGGTTCTTTTGCATGATTGCCTAAAAGCAAAAGCCCTTCCAGCAGGTGTAATGATTAGATATCTCCTGACTTTGGCTTTCTTTTGTGTGTGACCTCACAGTCTTTAGTGATACCTTTTCAGCCTCAAGCGTCTGGCTGCCTTTTGCTTTGCTCCAGCTATTTTCGATGGAATCTGTGGCCAACCCAACATGAGAGCACCAGGCAGACGATGTGGCACCTCAAGGCCCTCAAGATTGAGGGCTGGGTTAAACCAAGGGGGGAGTTGTGACCACAAACCACAAAATGGAACTTTATTTACTTATTTATTTATTTATTTTTTGTGGGTACCGGGGGTCGACCTCAGGACCTCGCACACCAGCAGGCGCCCATGCTGCTGAGCAATATCACCGGCCCCTTTTTCGTATGTGGGTTCGGGAGTCGAACTCGGGCCCTCGCGCTTGCCGGGCAGGCGCTTATGCCACTGAGCCATCTCACCGGCCCAAAATGGAACTTTAAAAAGTCAGATTATTTTCTTTTAGAGATAAGTAAGTGGCTTCTCCAAACTTCCTCAGGCCTAGGGCATACCCAGTACCCCCACCTCTCCTTGGCCCAGATGAATGGACAGAATATGCAGATGCTGGCACCAGGAGGTCAAGTCGTTTCATTCCCTTGGGCAAGGGGTAGAGAGGTTTGGGGTCTAGGAAGGGATGAAACAGGGTGAACAGGTCTATTGTTTCATTGCACTCCCTCCCTCCTGTTCCTCGCTATAAAAGACCCCAATACACTGTACACGGGGTGATGGTGATTTGAGGCAAATGAGCCCTCTGTCTCCTTGGATCTAGCTTTGGATAAATCTTTCCTTTTTAACAAAAAAATATTTTCTTTTGTATTGAGTTAGCATTATAATTGTTAGTAGTATACAGTTGAGGAAAATAATAAATGTTTTTACAAATTTTCTCAGTTAGCAAACAAAAATAGTTTTCAAAATTTTTTTTTAAAGTTTGTTTTTTTGAGATAGGATCTCATTATATAGCCCAGGCTGGCTTTGAACTCATGGTGATCCTCCTGCCTTAGCTTTCCTCAGTGCTGGGATTACAAACGTGCATGTGTGCACTACCACCTGGTTTAAATGCCTTCCTTATGATGTAATGAGACAATGTTTAACATGGTTACCTTGTCTATTTTTAAGGATGTAAGTGCTGATAAATAAGTCAAAGGATATGTCAGGAATTTTGTAATAGCAATGTCATTCAATTTTTTGAATTCTTTTTTTTTTTTTTTTTTTTTTTGGCTTTTTGAGACAGGGTCTTGCTATGTAGTTCATGCTGGCTTTGAACTCACTGTGATCCTCCTGCCTCAGCCTCCTAAATTTTTTGAATTCTTTTCAAAATATGCTAAATATCATGCAGTGGCCTATTTTAGAAATTAGATTTAATCATCTATGAATCAATTCACTCTCCATTTTTTTCTTTTGGTGCTGATTACTATATTAATCTAATAAAAGAGCACTAAAAACATTTTATTGAGCATTTAACATTGATTACAAATTTGACTATTTAGTTTCCTTAAGTAGTTTAGACTCCAGTTACAACTTTAGTGAGACTAATCACTTGAACACTTCAAACACTTAAATAGCAAAAATGTGTATTGTTATAAAATGTATTATCATATTGATAATATTTATCCCCTAAAGCATCAATATAATGACATTAATTCATTATTTCTAAGCTTCGTTTTATATTTCCTATTGATATTATGCTTACTTTAGTTATTTCCTAGGATTTTAATATTTCAGTTACTTCCAATGGTTTTAGTCATCATGACCCTCTCCCCCAAAACAAAATGAACATGAAGGATTATTATATCAAATAGTTGTAGTTGATTCTTGGTCAGGACCTGACATCTGGTTGCATAGTCCTAGGTAACTGGATCTTGAGCCACACTGGTATTAGATTAAGACCTTATTGATTTATTCATTTACTTTTGTTTTTTTTGAGACAGGATCTCACTATGTAGCCCAGGCTGACCTTGAACTCATGGCAGTCCTCCTGCCTCAGCCTCCCAAGTGCTGGGATTGCAGGTGTGCGGCACCATGTCTGGCAAGAATATTTTTATAATAAAGTGTTATTTATTATTTCATGGGAGTTCTAGGTTTCTGTCTTTTAAAATTTCTTGTAGTACGTGATGATCACGGTCCTTGTAGGGATTTGGTGCATGTGCCCTATGGTTGGAACATTTCTTAATAAATTTATTGCTCATCTGAAATGATGCTTTGTTGTAGAGTGATCTGCCTCGGGTCAAAACAGAGATTGATGCCTTGAAGAATCTGAGACACCAGCATATATGTCAGCTCTACCATGTGCTAGAGACAACCAACAAAATATTCATAGTTCTTGAGGTTAGTAGTGTGTTTCGGGTGCCTAAAAGTGTTTAGTTACTTTATCTTTAGTTGAGAGAAAATTACGTGTCACCTAAAAGATTATAATGAATGAATGCTAAGTAGTTTACTTGAGTTCTGTCTGTAATAATTTAGACTGTAAAAGTAGGCATATACAGTATAATAAAGTAGAGATTCATTGTAAATATACTCTTTCTGATATTCCCTTAACAGAATGGTATAGTTTAGAGGATTGCATATGTTAAAATTTGCTCTTAAGAGAAGGATTCATTTCAATTTTATATGGTGTATTAATTTCCTAAGGTTAACAAATGACTACACATAACTTTGCTGTTATTACCGTGCCTGACTCTTTCTGGAGGCATTGAAGGAGAATCTGTTTCAGGGCTCTTTCCTAGTTCCTGGTGGTTGCTGGTAGTCTTTTCGTCTGTCTGTCTCTGTGTGTCTGTCTGCCTTTTCTTTTTCTTTCTTTCTTTTTTTCTTTCTTTCTTTCTTTCTTTCTTTCTTTCGTTCGTTCGTTCTTTCGTTCGTTCTTTCTTTCGTTCTTTCGTTCTTTCTTTCTTTCGAGGCAGGGTCTCACTGTGTAGCCCCGGCTGGCCTTGAACTCACAGCTATCCTCTTGCCTCAGCCTCCCAAGTGCTGGGATTTCAGGGGTGCGCCATCACACCCCGCTTGGTTTTGGTTTTTGTTTTTAAGATAACGGCATTTAATTCTCCAACTGATATTAGCACCAACCTTTCTTTTCAATGAACTAAGAGAAATTAGTAGTATAACTATCTTAACTATCTTGTATATATATTTTTTTTTTCTTTTTCTTTTTCTTTTCCCTTCTTTCTTCATTCCCTCATCCCAGTTTCTCTTCCCTTTTGAACTGTTTCTTCCCATTTTACAATACCTATTGTACATTTTGGATCTTATTTACTCTTTCAGCTTCTCACACTAGGGAGACAATACAATGTTTACACATGTGTGTCTGGTTTATTTCACTTATGAGTATAGTCTTGAGTTGCATCCATTTACCTATAAAAGTCTCCAGTTGATCCTTCTTTATGGCTGAGTAGTACTCCATTATACAAAAGACCACATCTTTTTTATCCATTCCTCGGTTGATGGGCATTTGGGTTGTTTCCAAGGTCTAGCTATTACAAATTGGGCTGCTATAAACATGGGTGCACATATAGTGCTGTGGTACGATGTTTTTAATTCTTCTGGGAAGATACCCAGAAGGGGAATAGCTGGGTCAAATGGGACCTCCAATCCTAGTTTTTTGAGGAGTCTCCACACTGATTTCCACAGTGGCTGTACCAGTCGACACTCCCACCAACAGTGGAGAAGGGTTCCTTTTTCCCCACAGCCCCTCCAGCATTTGTTACTGGTTGATTTCTTGATGATAGCCATTCTTTCTGGGGTGAGATGGAATCTCAGTGTTGTTTTAATTTGCATCTCTCGAATGACCAATGATGTTGAACATTTTTTCATGTATTTATTTGCTGTTTGTATTTCTTCATCTGAGAAGCATGTATTCATTTCAGATGCCCATTTTTGGATTGGGTCTTTAAATTTGGGAGGTCTTTTTTTTTTTTTTTGAGTTCTTTATATGTTCTCAATAATAATCCTTTGTCTGAGGATCAGCTGGCAAACATGTTTTCCCACATCGTGGGTTGTCTCTTCACTTTTTTGGTGGTTTCTCTTGCTATGCAAAAGCTTTTTAATAAGATGAGATCCCAGTTGTTGATTCTTTGTGATAGTTCCTATGGGATCGGGGTTTTATTCATGAAGTCTTTGCCTACACCAATGTCTTCAAGAGTTTTACCTATTCTATATTCCAGCAGATTTAATGTTTCTGTTTTAATATTTAGATCTTTGATCCATTTCGAATTTAGTTTAGCGCATGGTGAAAGATATGGGTCCAATTTTTTTTTTTTTTTTTTTTTTTTGTGGGTACCGGGGGGTCGACCTCAGGACCTCGCGCGCCAACAGGCACCCGTGCCGCTGAGCGATATCATCGGCCCCTTTTTCGTATGTGGGATCCGGGAGTCGAACTCGGGCCCTCGCACTTGCCGGGCAGGCGCTTAAGCCGCTGAGCCATCTCACCGGCCCTATGGGTCCAATTTTAATCTTCGGCATGTGCAGAGCCAGTTTTTCCAGCACCATTTATTAAAGAGGCTATCTTTCTTCCAGTGAATGTATTTGGCACCTTTGTCAAAGATAAGGTGGCTTAGTATGTCTGGAGTTGTTTCTGCATCTTCTAATCTGTTCCATTGATCTTCGGGTCTGTTTTTTGCCAGTACTACATTGTTTTTATCACAGTTGCTTTATAGTATAATTTCAAGTCAAGGATTGTGATGCCCCCTGCCTTGCGTTTGTTGCCTAGAATTGCCTTTGCTATTCTAGGTCTCTTCTGGTTCCAAATGAATTTTAGGATTATTTTCTCTAATTCTGTGAGATATGCTATTGGAATTATGATCAGAATTGCATTGAATCTGTATAACAATTTTGGAAGTATGGCCATTTTCACTATATTGGTTTTTCCTACCCAAGAGCAAGGGATATCTTTCTATTTTCTTTTTTTTTTTTTTTTTTTTTGTGGGTACCGGGGGGACGACCTCAGGACCTCGCGCACCAACAGGCACCCGTGCCGCTGAGCGATATCACCGGCCCTTTTTCGTATGTGGGTTCCGGGAGTCGAACTCGGGCCTTCGCGCTTGCAAGGCAGGTGCTTAAGCCGCTGAGCCATCTCACCGGCCCTCTATTTTCTGATATCCTTTTCAATCTCCTTTTTCAAAGTACTGTAGTTTTCAATGTAGAGATATTTTACATCCTTCGTTAGAATGATTCCTAGGTATTTCATTATTTTGGATGCTATTATGAAAGGTGTTGTTTCCCTAATTTCTCTCTCAGTGAGTTTGTTATTGGTGTACAGGAAGGCTATTGATTTTTGAGTGTTGACTTTGTATCCAGCTGTGCCACTGAATTTGATTATTAAATCTAGCATTTTTTTTTTTTTTTTTTTTTTTGTGGAGTTTTTGGGGTCTTCTATGTAGAGTATCATGTCATCTGCAAATAATGATAATTTAACTTCTTTCTTTCCTATCTTTATTCCTTTTATTATTATTTTTTTTTTCTCTTGTTCAATTGCTGTGGTTAATGTTTCCAGAACTATATTGAATAGGAGTGGTGATAGTGGACATCCTTGTCTTGTTCCTGATTTTAGAGAGAAAGCTTTCAGTGTTTGTCCATTTAGTATGATGTTGGCTGTTGGTTTGTCATAGATGGCTTTTATCAGATTGAGATAAAGACCATCTATTCCATGATAGGGTTTTTATCATGAGTGGGTGCCGGTCTTTGTCAGAAGCTTTTTCTGCATCTACTGAGATGATCATATGAGTTTTGTCTTTGGCTCTGTTAATATGGTGTACTACATTTATTGATTTATGTATGTTGAACCATCCCTGCATCTCTGCGATGAATCCTACTTGATCATGGTGTATAATCTTCTTGATGATTTGCTGCATTCTGTTTGCCAGTATCTGATGATTTTTGCATCAGTGTTCATTAGGGAGATTGGTCTGTAATTCTCTTTCTTAGTTGGGTCCTTCCCTGGCTTTGGTATCACAGTGATGGTTGCTTCCAGGAATGAATTTGGGAGTACTGCTTCCCTTTCAATTTCATTAAAGAGTTTGAGGAGTAGTGGTGTTAGGTCTTCTCTAAATTTCTTGTAGAATTCAGCAGTGAATCCATTAGGGCCTGGGCTTTTCCTTGTTGGGAGTTGTTTTTTTTTTTTTTTTTTTTTTTTTTTTTTAAAAGAAGAAAAAACAAAACAAAACAAATAAAAAAGGAACAAAATTTCAAAACAACATAATTAGAGGGTTACAATGGTTAATACATTATGTATTGTTATCTTTAAGTTAGTTATTCAGGTTATCAGATATTAGCATTCAGGAGGTTTTTAATTATATATTCGATTTCATTGATTGACATAGGTTTATTTAGGATTTTTATATCTTCTTGATTGAGCTTTGGTAATTCATATGTGTCTAGGAACCTGTCCATTTCTTCTGCATTTTCCATCTTATTAGAATACAAATTTTCAAAGTAGGTGTAGATAATCTTCTGGATTTCTGCAGGGTCCATTGTGATTTCACCCTTTTCAGTCCTAATTGCATAGATTTGAGTCTTTTCTTTCCTTTTTTTGATAAGGTTGGATAAGGGTTTGTCGATTTTATTTAATCTTTCGAAGAACCAACTTTTTGGTTCATTGATTCTTTGTATTATTTTTTAGTCTCCAGTGTGTTAATTTCTGCTCTGATCTTTATAATTTCCTCCTTCTCCGAGATTTTGGCTTAGCCTGCTCTTCTTTTTCTAGAAGTTTGAGGTTCACCACTAAGTTGTTTATTTGTGCTTGCTCTGTTTTCCTGATATGGGTATTTCCTGGTATAAATTTCCCTCTTAGGACTGCTTTCATTGTGTCCCATAAGTTCTGGTATGTTGTATTGTCATTATCATTTAATTTTAGAAACTGTCTAATTTCTTCTTTAACTTCATCTGTAACCCATTGGTTGTTCAGGAGGGTGCTATTTAATTTTCATGTATGTAGGAAATTCTTGTGGTTTCTGTTGCTATTGATTTCCAATTTCATTGCACTATGGTCTGATAATATGCATGGGATAATTTTAATTTCTTTGCATTTACTTAAGCATGTTCTATGAGCTAGTATGTGGTCTGTTTTGGAGAATGTCCCATGTGCAGCTGAAAAGCATGTGTATTCTGATGTTGTGGGGTGGCACACTCTGTAGACATCTACTAAGTCCATTTGTTCAAAAGTTTGGCTCAGTTCTAATATTTCATTGTTGATTTTTTATCTAGTTGATCTTTTTGTGACAGTGGGGTATTGAGGTCCCCCAGTACAGTTGTATTAGTGCTTATTTGATTTTTCATGCCCATTAATACTTGTTTTATATAGTTGGATGCACTGGTATTTGTTGCATATATAGTTATGATTGTTATCTTTTCCTCTTGGATTGTTCCCTTTCCAAGGCTGTAGTGACCTTCTTTATCTGTTAATCAGTCTTGGCTTGAAATCCACTTCATCTGCAAATAGAATAGCTACCCTTTCTTCTTTCTGGGTTCCTGTCACATGAAGTATTGTTTTCCATCCTTTGACTTTCAGTCTATGAATTTTTTTTCTTTTTTGAATTAAATGTGTTTCTTGTATGCAGCATATTGTTGGATCTTGCTTCTTGATCCATTCTGCCAGTCTGCATCTTTTGATTTGTTAAGACCATTAACATTGATGGTTATAACTGATATAAGGATATTGACTTATCCTTGTCATGTTATTTTCCTGTTATTGGCTCCCCCTCTTTTTTTTTCCCTCCCTCTGTTTAATTGTTTGCCTTGCCTGGTGGATTCCTTCTGTTGGGGTTCATGGAGTTGTAGTCCTTGTTATCTCTTTCTAGAATGTCCTTCAAAACATTTTGGAGTGCTGGTTTGGTGGTCATAAATTTCCTCAGATGTTCTTTGTCATGGAAGTGTCTTATTTCTGGATCAGTTTTGAAAGATAGTTTTGAGGAGGTTCATCAATTTGGGCTGGAAGTTGTTTTCTTTTAGAATTTGAAATACTTCACTCCAAGCTCTCCTTGACTTGAACCCTTAGGAAATGACTACTCTGATGTAGTCTCCTGGTATAGCTGATTTTTGGGTTTTGATTCTGTTGTGAGATCCTACCTCTTCAATTTATTGGGGATGAGCCCTGGTTCTTTGGCTCTGTGCCACAGTATTTTCTGTGAACCTTAGTCAATCTCAGTCTTAGAATACCAGGAAGAACAGCTGTTTAGAACAATTATGTCACTTTTGGCTATAGTGGTACCATCAGCAATGACAAAAACATGAAACACAGCCTAGGAAATGACAAACTTAGCTAAACATTAATTTGCTACCTTTAACCATATGAACTAGATTTTTGGTTATATAACAAAATCTAAAACAAACCAGAAAATTATATGCAGTATGCAAGTCCTTAATATGTCGATTTTTCTCTCAGGTATTAAAATTTAAAATGGGTTAGGGATAATACAGAGAAGTGGAAGAAGAGGAAGAGATTAGAAGTAAGGCTGGAGGGCAGAGGGGGATCATGCTCACTTTGGGAAACTGGTGCAGAAGACTGGAGGGAAAGAGAGAAGGAAGGGATAAAAAGAAGAACAGAACAGAACCACAACCACAAAGGGGCTAGAAACCACGTTCACACTCATATAAAAACAAGATCAAACAATGAAGGAGACAAAAAACAAAAACAAAAAAGAAAAACAAAACCACATCCACAACAAAAAACAACAGAGAGAGGAAAAAAAAAAGAAAAAAATGTCCCCTTCTAGGCTTGACTCTGCTGTCACTGGTAGACAACGTGTGGAGACAGAGTCCCAATTCATGCCGATCTATCCCAGCAAGCCAGCAGTAGCTTTTTGGCGTGGTAGTGGATAATCTCAGCAAGCCTGCACCTTCTGGCCGAGAGAAGACTCATTCGGCCTGCAGCCCTCAGCGCAACTTCCGTGGGCCTGAGCCCAGCTGGGAGCTGCTAGATGGAGCCTGTAGCCTCTCTGAGTTCTGAGCTCAGCCGCCCCTCTCCAAGATGGCTCCCAGCCAATCGCTCTCGCCCACAGGGTGACTGAGCCCTCAGCACTCAACGCCAGGCAGTTTAGTCCTTCACATCCACTGTTCCCCTCCACTGCCGTGTCTCTCTGTGGAGGTCTCTGGAGTTGCCAGCAGTCACCAGGTGTCTGCAGGTTTGAATTGCTCCTCTTGCGCAGTGAGTCCCATTTCAGGGAGAAGGCTCTGCTGGCTACCTCCTCCTTCTTTGTTGAAGTTTCTCTCTTCACTCTTTCCGTGGGCTACAATTCATGCTTCAGATCCTTCCTGGGTGCAGGGGACCCACTTCCCTCCTTCTTGTCTTCCTCATGTTGCTATATTCCATGGTCTGGATGGCAACTGTCAGAGATGCTCTTTCTCTGCTGCTTACCACTCCGCCATCTTGGTCATTCTCCCTGGTTTTTGTTTTTTTGCTATGTAATTTAGGCTGGCTTGAACTCACTAGATAGCCCAGGCTGGTCTTGAACTCGTGACAACCCTCCTGCTTCAGCCTCCCAACTTCTAGGATTACATGTGTTCGCCACCACACCCAGCTGTTGGTGGCAATTTTTGGTGTTCTTTGGTTTATAGATATGCTACTCCAGTCTGTGCCTCCATCTTCAAAAGCCATGTTCCTCTCTTGAGTGTTATGTGTCTGTCCTGATTTCCCTTTTCTTATAAGGGATTCATATCATTGGATTAAGGTCTACTCTAATCTAGTATTACTTTCTCTTAACTTCATTACATCCACAAAGACCCTCATTGTAAATAAGCTCACAATCATGGGTACCAGTGTTAGAACTTGAACATATCTTCTAGTGAGTCACAGCGCACAGCATGTGGGTAGTTTCCAGTGCATGTGTTATGCAAACCAATGTTTTTCAAGTTTTAACCTGTCCTTGGCATGAAACATAAATGTTTTTAGAACTGGCATATTCGTGTTTCATTTTCCTTGGTCTCAGCCAAATGATCTGTAACTGTATAATATTTTCACAGATCAGCACTATTTTAAAAGTGTATTTTAAAGTTTACAATGTTGAAATTTTGGATCTAGAGCTATTTTTCCTTTACCAAACTGTACTACCCATATAGTCTACAATGATGGTTTTAAAACTTTTTTCTTTTGAGTTGGGGGTCTCTCTCTGTTGCCCAGTTTGGCCTTAAATCCATGCATTTAAGCATTGCTTCTGCCTCAGGCTCCCAAGTAGCTTAGAAAATAAATAAAATCTCAAAATATTCATCAACCTTGGATGAAATTTAAAAGATACAAGAGGATATATATTAAAAATAAAAATTCTCTTTCCTTTGTATCCCAGCCATTCACTACTTTTTTTGATGTCTCCTGTAGTTACCTGTGTATATTTTATATATATGTTTGTATACATGTGTAGTTTATTAGTTTCTGTCATGCAAATGGTCAGAAACTAATATCACTCTACCTTTTTTCCCTCCCACTTAACATTTTAGCTTGCAAACCATTTGTGTACATTGTAGAGATTTTATATTTTTTTCTTTATTTTGTATGTATTTATTGGGAAATATAAGAAGGGTGTTTTCTTTACATACATGTAACTGGAAAGTTAAAAAGTTTACTTTGGCTGTGTAATTTACATCTAATAAAACACAGTTTGACAAATGTATATACTAATGTATTTCTCACCCCACTTAATGTATAAAACATTTTCATCATCCCACTTCTCTTGCCCTGTTAAATTAATCCCTCTAACCACACCTGCCCTGCTCATCCCAGCAACCACTGATCTGATTTCTGTCAGCATAGATTATTTTTACCTGCTCTAGAACCTGATGTAAATGAATCTATAATATTAGTCTATACTCTTTTGTCTGGGTTCTTTTACTTAGCATGCTTTTGTAAATTGTTATATTATACTGTTTTACACTTTGTTTTTTTCGTTTACTACCGGCCATTATTTCTTACCAGTAGCTCTCCTGTTTTATAATTACTGCAGAGAGTTTCATTTTATAGCTATGATATAATTGATATAGTATGAGCATTTGGGTGTGGTGGTGGTCTAAATGTTGGTGTCCCCACAAAAGTCATATGTTGGAACTTAGACTCCAGTGTTATAATATTAAGAGGTGGGGCATTTCAGAGGAGGGCTCTGCATTTGTGAATGGAATTTGTGCCCTTATAAATAAGGCTTGAGGGAGCTTTTTGTTTCCTTATGCCATGTGAAGATTTTTTTTTTTTTTTTTGGTACCAGGAATCGAACTCAGGACCTCACGCTTGCCAGGCAGGTGCGGCGCCACTGAGCTAAATCCCAGCCCCTTTTTTTGTTTTTTTGAGACAGTGTCTCACTATGTCGTTCAGGCTGGCCTCAAACTCACAGTGGTCCTCCTGCTTCAGCCTCCAAGTGCTGAGATTATAGGCATGCATTACTGTGCCTGGCTTTTTTTTTTTTTTGAGGCAGAGTCTCATTACGTAGTTCAGGCTGGCCTTGAACTCATGGTAATCTTCCTGCCTCAGCTTCTCCAGTGGTGAGATTACAGATGTGCACCACTACGCCTGGCTCAGTTGACACTTTGATCTTGGACTTTCCAGCCTCCATGGTTATAACCAATAAATTTTTGTTGTTTATACAAACAACAAAAGGTATTTTGTGTAGGGTATTTTGTAATAGACCACAAATAGGCTAAGACATGTGTTTGTAGTTTTTTGCTTTTATAAGCAATGCTGCTTCAGTGAGTTATTTATTTATTTATTTATTTTATATGTGGGTACTGGGAGCCGAACTCAGGACCTTGCGCTTGCCAGGCAGGTGCTTATGCCGCTGAGCTATATCACCGGCCCCCAGTGAGTTATGTTTAATGTGCCTCAGGTTTTCTTTTTTTTTTTTTTTTTTTCTTTTTAATGGTAGCAAAATTTTATTAGAGGTAGGAAAAGAAACAGGCTCTGCGGAGTGAGTTTGGGCCGAGTAAGAATAGGAATAGAAGTACACCCTACAGCATGATGGTGGGCCACCTGGCAAGAGCAAACTCAGTGGCTGTGCCTCTGTTTTGATGTGAATACATCTATAGGAACAGTCTAAATGTGATGTGAAACTATGAGATCAAAAGTGTGTGCATTTATGATTTTCGCATTGCTAAAATAAAATGAAATTTTAAATGGAAATCAAGTTTACCAAAATGTGTAGCTGCTGTGGAAAGGGGATAGAAAGCTTTGTGCTTTGTCACCTCCTCAGCTTACAAGCACTGAGACACTGCTGTCTAACTGGGCCCTTCCTGATGCAGACTGAAAATCACTGGTCTTTGAACAGTGACCAACATAATTACTGGAGAACAATCATTACTACTGCTTTTTAAAAAAAAATTTAGGTACTATACTAATGTAAGTACATCAAGATGAGAATGGGTTTTAATACTGTGCTATAAAAATATAAAACCCTAAGTGAGCTTTTAAAAATCACAGTGGTTGTTAGTTCTACTTCTGTTTATTGGTAATAAAACTGTTTGAGGAAAGAGTTATTGTTCTTATTCCTAGAATAATTATTGACTTGTTTGATCCTGAGAGTGTATTTTTGAATATGCCTACTCAGTTCCCTTGCCTTTAAAGTTGAATTAATAATATCTCTGAATTCAGTATAGTTTTTTTAATCTTGCATTCCTTGGAAATGATTTCTATAAGATGTAACAATATCTGTGTGACTCTTGCTGTTGAAGTACTGCCCTGGAGGAGAGCTGTTTGACTACATAATTTCCCAGGATCGCCTGTCGGAGGAGGAGACCCGGGTCGTCTTCCGTCAGATAGTAGCTGCAGTTGCTTATGTGCACAGCCAGGGCTATGCTCACAGGGACCTCAAACCAGTAAGTGACCCTGTCATACTTAAATGCTGACCTGAGAATTCAGCACCATCTACCTGTGAACCTATTTTCAGGTTTCCAGATGTTCTGCTGAGGAGGCTATCTTAGCTTTGCTGTTGCTGCTTTGGCTTTCTCATCGTCTTCTCCTCCCTGCCCTCCTTCTCCTTCTTGTTCCAGTCAGAATCTGTCACATTTCTCTTTTCTTCCTTTCCAATTTTGGTAAATTTTTAGGTGGATTAGTGTGTTAGTCACTTTCTTATTGCTGGGACAA
This sequence comes from Erethizon dorsatum, assembly GCA_028451465.1. NCBI lineage: Eukaryota > Metazoa > Chordata > Mammalia > Rodentia > Erethizontidae > Erethizon > Erethizon dorsatum. The sequence continues at coordinate 37,930,675 of CM051822.1, read as the reverse complement.
AATACCTGACATCTGCAAATTAAAGGAGGAGTAGTTTATTTGGCTCACAGTTTCTAGCTAGTTCATTCCAAAGTTGGCTGGCTTTGAGGTAGAAGAGGCATGGTGGAAGGGCCTGGCAGAGGACAGCTGCTCATCCTATGGCAAGCAGGAGGCTGACAGGGGCTGAGGGGAGGAACTAGGGACAAGAATACACCCTTACAGGTCATACCCCCAGTGACCCACCTGCAGCCAGGCCTCACCTCCTAACTGATGCACCACCGAACTTATCAGTGGATGAATCTGCTTATGAGTACAGGGCCCCTATGATCCAGCCCTTCCAAACACACTAGGCTTTGGGGGACATTTTACATCTAAACCATAACAATGAATGTTCTATTTATCTGTCATTTGTATGTGACATTACAAATGTCTTTGTGATCCAGATTTTATCTCTAGGAAAGAATTCATTGAATATTTTCTGTTCAGTTTTCTTTTCCTAACCTCATGTTTCTTTAATTTTAAATACACTACTCCTTAGAAGGAAATAGTGTGATGAAACTGACAAACTTCATTTTTCTTTTTCTTTCTTTCATATGTATGTATGTATGTATGTATGTATGTATGTTGGTAATGGGGATTAAAATCAGGGCCTTTGCACTGTGCTGCATCCCCAGCCCTCCCCCATCCTTCCTCCCTTTTTTCCTTTCTCCTTCCCCTCCCCTCCCCTGCCCTCTTCTCCTCTCCCCTCCTCTCCCACCTCCCTCCCTACCTGCCTGCTTGCTTCCTTGCTTCCTTTCTTTCTTTTTTCCTTCCTTCCTTTTTGAGATAGGGCCTTGCTGCATTGCTAAATTGCCCAGACTGGGCTTGAAGTTGCCATCTGCCTCAGCTCCCAGAATGCTGGCATTGTAGGCATGTTCTACTTTGCCAGGCTAGACTCCACTCTTTAAGGGACCGAATAAAAGTATGACTACACTTTAAGTCTGCAGGCTCTGACTAAAGTGGGTGATAGTGAATATGAATATGAATTTAAATACACAGAGACTGAAGAATTGGTCTGAGTAGATAGGACAGTGTTAATTATTCTTTTTCATCTGTTTATGCTCAACTCTTCATGTTGAGCTCACTCTATAGGTTTAAATTTGCCTTTGGCACAAATTGTGTTTGCAAGTAGTTGGTCCTCAGCACTAAAGAGGAATGGTTTATGCCAGTGTGTTTTGACTGGAAGTGGTATAGTTATCAACATTTCTGCTATCTATCTATTTATTTATTTATTTATTTTGAGACAGGGTCTCACTGTGTAGGTAAGGCTGGCCTCGAATTCACAGTGATCCTCCTGCCTCAGGCTCCCGAGTGCTGGGATTATAGGCATGCGTCACCATGCCCTGCTTATTTATTTTTAATTAAATTTTCTTTCTTTCTTTCTTTCTTTCTTTCTTTCTTTCTTTCTTTCTTTCTTTCTTTCTTTCTTTCTTTCTTTCTTTCTTTCCTTTCTTTCTTTCTTTCTTTCTTTCTTTCTTTCTTTCTTTCTTTCTTTCTTTCTTTCTTTCTTTCTTTCCTTCCTTCTTTCTTTTCTTTTCTTTTCTTTTCTTTTCTTTTCTTTTCTTTTCTTTTCTTTTCTTTTCTTTTCTTTTCTTTTCTTTTCTTTCTGGCTGGTCTTGAACTCACTGTGTAGACCAGGCTGACTTCAAACTCTGGATCCTCCTGCCTTAGCCTTCCAAGTGCTGGGATTATAGACATGTGCCACTATGCCCACTGTCTTTCCCCATTTATATATTTATTTATTTTTTTTGTCTTTCCCTTTTTAAACCTCTTGCCCCTCTTGTTAGTTTTTAGTGATTTTCTACTCTGTTATACCTAGGCTTTTTAGTATAAATAACTTTAAACCTTTTTTTTTTTTTTTTGTCTTTTTGAGACAGGGTTTCGCTGTGCAGTTCAGGCTGGCCTTGAACTCACTTTGTAGCCCAGGCTGACCTCGAATTCACAGTGATCCTCCTGCCTCAGCCTCCCAAGTGCTGGGTTTAGAGATGTGTGCCACTACACTGGCTTTTTTTTTAAAACTCATTTTTAGAAATGGCTAGAGATGGGATATGTCATAAGAAAGTCAAAATATAGTTACAAAAATATTTTTTGTTTTCTCAGGAGAATTTCTTATTTGATGAACATCATAAAGTAAAGATGATTGACTTTGGTCTCTGTGCAAAACCTAAGGTAAGTGCAGAAATAAAAATGCACTTATTTCTTTGAGAGTGCAGCTCTTAATATGTTTTCTTACACTGACTTGAACTTAGTCTTTATTGAGCATGGTTACATCCTTTGTGAAGAATGTTAAATTTTACCCTTGGTATCAATAAGTTCTTTAGATGATTCTAGTATGTAGCTAAGATTGACAGCCACCCATTCCAGGTCGAGGGGTTGGTCCTTCTGAAGACCCTGTGGGTAAGCGGTGAGAGAATTTACGGTGCTGATGTCTAAGGAAGCCATTACAAGTGTGTGTGCTAAGTTGATCATTGTGCTTGCAGTTTGACTATGTTGCCACTAGATGATGCTGTTGTTCATTTAGACAGGAGTTGAGAATTTAGCGTTAATGTATTCTTGGTTATGTAACTAAGAATTAGTTACATTTTCGGAAACAATCCCCTTTCCTTATAAAAGAAGAAGGAAATGTCTATATACAGACTTGTAAATTTATACTCTTAGGTATTTCCCTAATTTGCATTCCATAGTTAAGCACTAGTATTGCCCATCATAACTTCTCTTTGAACTGACTTTGAATTTCCCAGGTCTGTCTGCAGTAGATTTCCTATGTGGCTACCTTTGGAGTCTTAACTCCTGAATTCTCTATGATGGTACTGTCTCTAAAATGAGAGACAGTACACTGTCTACACTCATTAAGAATGTTGAAACTGCAGACTTGTTTCAGTACTTTGTAATTCCATGAATATTTCCTGCCCCAATCAGAATTATCTAGGTGCAAAAGGAAGCAGATTTTGCCTCTTTGGTTGAATGTCTGATTCTTTCTGATTCTCCGTTGGCTCTTCAGAGATTATCAGTGGAGTCTTGTGTCTGGGAAGCAAATGCTAGAAGGCAGGTGCCCCATACTTTGAACAAATAAGCTGGTTTAAGTCATGCCATCCAGAGAAAGCAGAGGGGAATGTTTTTGACAGATTCTGTTAGCCTTTTTTTATGGCTACCATGGATGCCACCCACATAGTCACCATTTACGAAAGTAGGGGTTGAATGGGAGAGGACTGCCTCAGACTTTTGTGAGGATCTCACTTCTGGGCATGTTTCAGTTGTAAATGAAATTTTTCATTTTCACAAGTCCTTTGCTAGCTGTAGGACTCCATCCAGGAGTTGGGCAGTAGCCTCATTTTCATTAAGTCTTGATGTTTCTGTGGGAGAGCAGAGGAGAAGGAAACATTTCTCATTTTACTAAATCTGGAAGCAAGGATGGTGATTTGTCTTACCACCGAGTCTAGAAAATAGACTCTTCAGGTACTGTTCTATATACTGTGTTGCTTTCTTCCCTCTAAGGAGAAAGAAACTCTTCCATATTTGTAAAGATTTGATATTGGAGCTAGGAACTGGCAAAGAATCCTTTTTTCTTAAGTACTTGAGGGTGGGAAGACATGTGCGCTTGGATTATGCTAGGCTGGTTGTGATGTGAATGAATACCTAGGGGAGTACGAGCCAGATGTGACTGAGCCAGGAGGAAAAAGATTTTGTTCGTATATGGTTGCAGTAATATTAGAAATCCAGGGAAGTGGAGACCACATGCATATGCATGCATGTATACAAAGACTATTGGGTTGGCTGCAGGTCTCTTATTATTTGGGATAGTTCTTTATCTGGCTTCTCTTTGTTTGTGTTCAGAGTGTTTATCAAATTTCAATACTCTTCTTTTCTTTTGAGACAGGGTCTTACTATGTAGTTTAGGCTGGCCTTGAGTTCACTGTGTAATCCAGACTGACCTCAAAGTCATGTGACCCTCCTGCCTCAGACTCCCACATGCTTGATACTCTTAATGACCGTAATTAATAAGTGTTTCCTTTTTAATCTTATTGACAGGGTAATAAGGATTATCATCTACAGACATGCTGTGGGAGTCTCGCTTATGCAGCGCCTGAGTTAATACAAGGCAAATCGTATCTTGGATCAGAGGTAATTATTTATCAATTAATTTGGTATATAATCAACATACATTTATTGGTGACCTGTAGTGAGTCGGCACTGTGCACTGGGGATATAACAATGAAGTAAGAAATAATCTTGTTAACGAAAGCATTTAGTCTTTTTGGCTAGTGAGATTTATAAACTGATAGAATGAATAACTTGCAATAAACATAATAACACAATACATATTTGAAACAGGGATATATTTCTGCTGTGTTTGTTTTTGTAGTAAACAATGCCATAGTTTGGAATGGTTAGTCTAGTGGGTAGAGCATAAAACCAGGATTGTGGGTTTAGAATTTCAGAGATGTCATTTAGCACAGAGAAAACCTGTTCTTTGTCCACAGCCAGCTCTCTGAGGCCAGCAGTCCTGTGTAGCAGCCCAGGCCTGGGCTTTGCCTTCTTTATACTCACTACTTTAAGCTCATCATTGCCTTCTATTCTCTGGAGTATTAGTGTTGTTGATGTTAGTCTCATAAAGTCAAAACAAAACAAAACACACATTAGTTGTAAAAAGCTCAGAAAGTGCTAGGTTGAACAGTTTTCTTGTTTTAAGTTGTCTCCAAATCTGTATCATGCTTTTGTACAGTATGATCCTTTGGGAGGGAAACATCACAGGTATAACTGTTCCTGATTTTATTTGCGTACAGAACCCACTTTTCATGTGAAACATCTTTTGGAACTAGTGTTATGTGGGAGAAACTTTGGGAAATATCAGTATACTTAATTTGTCACATGAAAAGATGGGAACTAACTTTTTTTGGTGACTTTTAATTTTGGTATAATCTCAAACTTACAGTATAGTACAAAAATAGAATGAGGAAGCCAGGTGTGGTGCTGCATGCCTGTAATCTAGCACTTGGGACACTGAGGCAGGAGAATTGCTTTGAATTTGAGGCCAGCCTGGGCTACATAGTGAGTTCAAGGCCAGCCTGGACTACATGGTGAGACCTTGTCTCAAGACAAAAAAAACAAAACAGAATAAGGAACTTTCGGATTTTTAAATTTAGATTCACAGTTGTTTACATTTTTCCCTATCTGCTGTATCATTCTTTCTCTGAATGTACATGTATATATTTACATTTTTTTGAGGGGTCATTTGAAAGTAAATTGGAGACATCAAATCCCTTTATCACTAAATACTTATGTAACTTGCATATTTTTCCTAAAAGCAAAGACTTTTCTACCTGTACTTTAGTTACAAAAATCTGGGAATTTAACATTGGTACAATTTATTTAATCCACAGTTCAGAGTTCAATTGATGTTACTTGTACCAGTGATGTCCTTTATAACTTTATTTTTCTCCTAGACCATGATCACACATTGCATTTAGTTACTGTGTCTTTTTGTCCTATTTGTCTTTTTGTGCTATTTATTTATTTATTTTGGCTTTTTGAGACACGGTCTTGATATATAGTTCATGCTGGTCTTTTTTTTTTTTTTTTTTTGAGACAGGGTCTCACTTTGTAGTTCAGGTTGGCTTTGAACTCATAGCAGTCCTCCTGCCTCAGCCTCCCAATTGTGGGATTACAGGCACGTGCCACCACAGCTAGCAGTTCATGGTGGTCTTGAACTGACTGTATAGCTCAGGGTGGCTTCAAACTTGCAATGATCCTCTTGCCTCCGCCTCTCAAGTGGTGGGCTTACAGGCGTGTGCCACCATGACTAATTTCTTTAGCCCTTCTCTTTAATCTGTAAGACTTTTTCAGGCTTTATTTCCTTTGACTTTAAACTTCCCTACCCCCCAAATGAGGACTGAACCTAGGGCCTTTGCGTTGAGCTACTTCCCAGTTCGTTCATTCGTTCGTTCGTTCTATCTCTCTCTTTCTTTTTTTCTTTTCTTTTTTCTCTTTTCTTTTCTTTTCTTTTCTTTTCTTTTCTTTTCTTTTCTTTTCTCTTTTCTTTTCTTTTCTTTTCTTTTCTTTTCTTTTCTTTTCCTTCCTTCCGTCCTTCCTTCCTTCCTTCCTTCCTTCCTTCCTTCCTTCCTTCCTTCCTTCCTTCCTTCCTTCCTTCCTTCCTTCCTTCCTTCCTTCCTTCCTTCCTTCCTTCCTTCCTGATAACTGAGCTTTGCCTTCTTTATACTTACTACTTTAAGCTCATCATTGCCTTCTATTCTCTGGAGTATTAGTGTTGTTGATGTTAGTCTCATAAGGCAAAACAATCAAAACACACATTAGTTGTAAAAAGTCAGAAAGTGCTAGGTTGAACAGTTTTTCTTTCTTTCTTTCTTTTCTTTCTTTCTTTCTATACTTACAGTATAGTACAAAAATAGAATGAAGCCGGGTGTGGTGCTGCATGCCTGTAATCTAGCACTTGGGACACTAAGGCAGGAGAATTGCTTTGAATTGAGGCCAGCCTGGGCTACATAGTGAGTTCAAGGCCAGCCTTGAACTCTTTCTTTTCTTTTCTTTTCTTTTTTTTTTTTTTTTTTCTTTTCTTTTCTTTTCCTTTTTCTTTTTCTTTTCTTTTCTTTTCTTTTCTTTCTTTCTTTCTTTCTTTCTTTCTTTCTTTCTTTCTTTCTTTCTTTCTTTCTTTCTTTCTTTTTCTTTCCTTTCTTCCTTCCTTTTCTCTCTCTCCCTCTCTCTCTTTCTTTTTTTGAGACAGGGTCTTGCTATGTAGTTCAGGTTGGCCTTGAACTCACTTGGAGCTCAGGCTGGCATCAGACTTGTGGCTACACACCTGCCTCAGCCTCCTGAGTACTGAGATTGTAGGCATGTGTCACCATGCCTGGCTGCAGCCCTTTTGGGGAGAGGGGGGAAGGAAGGAAAGGAAAAGAATGAAAAGAATATAAAGAATGGAAGGAAAAAAATGGAAACAAAGTTTTTGTAAATAAGGAGGGGAAGAGAGGTTGAAGGGAGGGGAGGGGATTGGGGAAAAAAAGAAGAATCAAGATATATTATGTACAGGTACAAATTCCCTATGATGAAAGTGATCACTGTGTATATCTAAAATGTACCAATAAAATTAATTTTAAAAACTAAAATTTCGAGACAGGGTCTTGCTAAATTGCTAAGGTTGGACTCAAACTTGTCATCCTTGTACCGCAGCCTCCTAAGTGCTGGAATTACAGGTGTGCACCACTGGGCTTGGCTAACATTTTTTTGTTTTGCTTTGTTTTTTTTTTTTTTTTTTTGTTTTTGTGGGTACCGGGGGTCGACCTCAGGACCTCACGCGCCAGCAGGCGCCCGTGCCGCTGAGCGATATCACCGGCCCTTTTTTCGTATGTGGGTTCCGGGAGTCGAACTTGGGCCCTCGCGCTTGCAAGGAAGGCGCTTACGCTGCTGAGCCATCTCACCGGCCCTTCTTTGTTTTTTTGAGACATGGTCTCACTATGTAATCTAGACTGGCCTTGAACTCACTATGTAGCCTAGGTTGGCCTCAGATTCATTATGCTCCTTTTTCAACCTCCTGAGTGCTGGGATTATAAGTGTCCACTACCACACATCTGGTGTTAACATTTTAAATTTTATTTTGTAGAATGTCTATGAATTTGAATTTGTTTAATGCTTTCTTTGATTAGATTCACCTTAGGCTTTTTTTTTTTTTTATGTCGGTACCGGGAGTTGAACTCAGGACTTCGCACTTGCCAGCAGGTGCTTGTGCCGCTGAGCCATATCACTGGCCCCAGCTTAGGCATTTTTGACAGAAATACCACGGAAGTAATTTTGTGGCTGTCTTAGTTCAACATAGGAAAAGGAACAAACTTTTACTGAGCATTTGTCCTTGAATCCATATGAGACACTCATTTTGTTTTTTGGTGGTGGTGGGGAAGAAACCCAGAGTCTCACCCTATGCTAGGCCAGCCCTCTACCACTGAGCTACATCCCAGGCTACTTTTTTTGGTACTGGGGATTGAACCCAGAGAGTCCTATCATCCCAGCCCTTTTGTTTTTAATTTTGAGACAGGGTTTTGCTAAGTTACTCAGTTGTCCAGGCTGGGCTCAAACTCATGATCCTTTTGCCTCAGCCTTCCAGAATGCTTGGATTATAGGTAGGCACCTCTGCATCCAGCTACTTTTAATCTTTCATTGTGGTAAAATACACACAACATAAAATTTACCATGTTAGCCATTTTTAAGTGTGTAGTTCAGTAGAGTTATGTACATTTACATGGTTGTGCAACAAATCTCCACATGTTTTTCATCTTGCAGAGTGGAAATTCTATACCCATTAAACAGTAACTCCCCATTCCTACCTATTCCACTCTCCTGACAGTTGTCCTTGTACTTTGTGTCTATGAAATTTTTGTTTTTGTTTTTTGAGACAGGGTCTCACTTGGTAATTCAGGCTGACCTTGAACTCACTATGTAGTTCAGGCTGGTCTCAAACTCATGGCAATCCTCCTGCCTCAGCCTCCTGAAGTGCTGGGATTACAGGCATGCACCACCATGCCCAGCTTTGTGTCTATGAAATTTTGTTTTGTTTTGTTATAGGGTCTTGCTATATAGTCCAGGCTAGCTTTAAACTCATGATCCTCTTGCCTCAGCCTCCCGAGTGCTGGGATTATAGCTGTGTGCCATTATGCTTGGCTGTCTATGAATTTGACTATTTTATAGATCTTGTATAAATAGAATCTTAGAATATTGGGGCCGGTGAGATGGCTCAGCGGCATAAGCACCTGCCTGGCAAGTGCGAGGTCCTGAGTCCGACCCCCGGTACCCACAAAAAAAAAAAAAAAAGAATATTTGTCATTTTGTAACTAGCTTATTTCACTTAGCAAAATGTCCTCAAGGTTCATGCATGTTGTAGCAGGTCTCAGAATTTCCTTCCTTTATGGGCTGAATAATATTCCATTGTATGTATATACCATATTTTGTTGATTCATTCATCCCTCCATGGACAATTGGGTTGCTTCTACCTTTTGTCTATTGTGAATAATGTTACCAGGAACATGGTAATATTATTATTACCATATTAATTCATATGTATATGAATATCTCTTTGAGATCCTGCTTTCAGTTTTATATTCAATTAAGTACTATATAAAGTATATATAGCCAGAAAGGTATATAGCCAGGAGGGGAATTGCTGGATCATGTGGTCATTCTGTTTTTGAGGAACTTCCATTCTGTCTTATATACTGGTTGCACCTCCTTACAGTCTGATCAATAGTGCACAAGAGTTTCACATGCTGAATACTGTTATCATTTTCATTAAAGCCACATGAAAATCCCTTGGGCAATAGCGGATACTATTACCTGATTTCATAAAGCAAAGAAGAAACTCAAGCTCAGAAAGTAGGTGCCTTTGCAGGGTCACACAGGTGGTGATTACTGGTCAATCTTTGAACTGAATGAAGGCCTTTTTCTACGTTCATCTGGTCTCCTGGGAGTGATAATCATGTGCCTCAGAAGATTCCTAGAGGGCTGGCGAGAAGGTCCTACTGGTCTGAATGTATCTTGAGTTTTTCTTGTGTAGTCTTATTTCTTGACCATGTTAGTTTGTTTTCCAACCTTCTAAGGCAATGTTTTAAGGACAGTGTACCAAGGAATCACCTGGGGCTTTTGTTGAAAAATCTACGGTGCAGGGCTGTGCCCTCAGAGATTTTGGTTTTGTTTTTCAAGATAGGACTTTTAAGAACCTCCATTTAAAATCAATGGTTTAGGTGATTCTGATGCTTATGGTCCGGATCATGCTGTAAGGACATATTCATAATAATATATCTGATTTCTTCAGTAATTTCTCACAGGAAGTGGTTTCAAACCCCTCTTCCGCCAGTTATTTTTGTCTTATTTGGCAATTGGTAGCTAATAGATTTACTTACATTTACTTTGGCTTGTGATTTTGGTTGATTAATTTATTTTCATATCTAATTTGAAATAGTAAAGTGAAGGTGCCTTTTTTTTTTTTGGGACACAGGGTCTTGCTATGTAGTTCAAGCTAGCTTTGAGTTCACTGTGTAGCCCAGGCTGTCCTCGAACTCATGGCAATCCTCCTGCCTCAGCCTCCCAAGTGCTGGGATTACAGGTGTGCACCACCATGCCTGGCTGAGTAAAGTGCTTTGATGAGTTAACCGAAGAGTACTCTTTTTTTGCTTTCTTCTCTCAGGTAGGTTTTGGTAGATTTCTGTGGGGATTTCGCCATTATTTTCCTTAGCCCCCCCCCCCCATTATTGGGGATTGAACTCATGACCTTTGTACTGAAAGGGCTATGTCTCCAGCCCTTTGTTATTTTTTATTTTGAGACAGGGTCTCTCTAAGGCTGGACTTGAACTCACAGTCCACCTGCCTCAGTCTCCCAGGATGCTGGGATTACAGGAGTGTGCCACCATGCTCAATTTATTTTCTTAATTTTTAAGTTAACATAGGCATAATATCTCTGTTGACCTCTTATGGTATTTGACAAGGCCATGTTAGCTCATTTCCCTCTGCAGCTCTACTTTGAATTTATTTGTTTGTTTTTTGAGACAGGGTCTTAATATGTAGTTCAGGCTGGCCTTGAATTCACTATGTAGCCCAGGCTGGCCTTGAATTTGTGGCGCTTCTCCTGCCTCAGACTCCTAAGTGCTGGGATTATAGGCCTGTTCCACCGTGCCCTCTACTTTGAATTTAGCATCCTGGTCATGAGTGCCATGCCATCATGCTTCAATTTATAGATTAAATATTTGACATATCTCTAGCATAAATGGTTAATCTCTGACTTCTTACAACTTGGAACAAAAATCAAATGTCAGCTTGAAAAGTGAATTGTTGGGGGCCGGTGAGATGGCTCAGCGGCGTGAGCGCCTGCCTGGCAAGTGTGAGGTCCTGAGTTCGACTCCCAGTACCCACATACGAAAAAAGGGCTGGTGATATTGCTCAGCGGCATGGGTGCCTGCTGGCACGTGAGGTCCTGAGTTCGACCCCTGGTACCCAAAAAAAAAAAAAGAAAAAAAAAAGTGAATTGTTCATCTGAGGCATAATAGTAAGTTCTAGTAATTTGACGTGATTCAATAAACAAGAATGAATTACTTGGGTTACCTAGTATAGGTAATATCTAGATGTGTGATGCTGCCCAAGTTAACTGTTACCTTGCTTTTTCTTTTTCCTTCAAAAAAAAAAAATTGCTAACGTTAGCTTTTAAAATTTTCTTAAGGATTAAATGAGGGCAGGAGCTATGACTTCTAATGGTGATGCCATTATTGACTAAGGCCAAGTACTACTGGAATAAATAGTTACTGCTTAGGACTCATGGGACACATGGATATCTCATATAAAGGTTAAACTCCTTTCTGGATTTTGAAATTTGTGGTTATTTGTGCTGGCAAGCTAATTTCTAGCCTGAAGAGTCAGTCATTGAATTTTGGGGTTTAAGATTTCTCTACATAGAGAGGATTTTGCAATGCAGCTTAGTCACATTTGCAGATTATCAGGAAATTTTCAGACTTGTTTTGACAAGTCTGCCATGCTTGTTTACATAATCCTTATATGTAACCTAAACCCTCAGTAGCCCCGTAGAATTGTCTTTATAATCAGAGACTGGGCTTCATTTCCTTATCATACCCAATCCAGCCCGGCCAACTGGAAATTATTTTCTATTAAGTTTTAGCATGCAGCTAGAGGAGAGTGTACTGAACTGGAAGGCACAAGGCCTTCCTAGGTGACCTGCCATTGACTGGTTATGGACAGACTGCTTTCTGGGCTTAAAGTTCCTTGTCTATCTGTAGAATGAGTTAGGAGTACTTAACTCTTTGTGCGTTAAGAATACGCGTAAGCTTTGTTAAAATCATGTATATATTAGAGACAAGTGGTTGTGTGGGAATGGGGAGTGATTGCCAATGGGTATGGGATTTCTTTGGGGATGATGAAAACATTCCGGAATTAGGTACTGATGATGATTGTACAACCTGTGTGTGTGTGTGTGTGTGTGTGTGTGTGTGTGTGTGTGTTGAATAGGATGTTCTCTGAGCTCTGTTCCAGCTTTGTGAAGATTCTGTGGTTCTTTTTAGTGTCTTGTCATCCTTTTTTTTTTTTTTTGGTACTGGGAATCGAACTTAGGACCTTGCGCTTGCCAGGCAGGCTCTGTGCCACTAAGCTGTATTCCCAGCCCTGTCCTGTCATTCTTAATTTTTTTAAATGATTTTTTTTTTTTTTTGTCTCCTCAGGCAGATGTTTGGAGCATGGGCATACTCTTATATGTTCTTATGTGTGGCTTTCTACCATTTGATGATGATAATGTTATGGCTTTGTACAAGAAGATTGTGGTGAGTATTGCAAAGCATGGAACTTCAATGTAAAAGTTTTCTATACTGTATACTTTAGTCACAAAACACGAAAAAATAATTTGGTGTTAGAAGTATGAAAATAGTAGGTATCATTTGGGAGTGGCTAAGAAAGAGGTGGAGAAAGCTTCTGTTTCTTCATCTGGGTACTGGGTACACTTGTGCATTCAGGTTTTGAAAACTTGTCAAGGCGTACACTTTTATGTGCGATTGTATATTACACTACTTCAATAAAAAGCTTAACAAAACCAAACCAGACAGAAAGTATTCTGTATTTTAGGTTGACCCCAAATTAGGTAAGTAAACATGTGAGATCATTTTATTGGTAGGAATTTCTTTTTGTATGCGAAAATAACACCTTATTAAATTACTGTCTTAGGGCTGGTGAGATAGCTCAGTGGCATAAGCGCCTGCCTGGCAAGCATGAGGTCCTGAGTTCAACTCCCAGTACCCACATACGAAGAAAGGGCCAGTGATATCGCTCAGCGGCATGGGCGCCTGCTGGCGCACGAGGTCCTGAGTTCGACCCACATTAAAAAAATAAATAAATAAATCACTGTGTTAAATCACATCTTCCTATTGAGCTATGATAATGTAAGAATCCTCTCACTCCTACTTTTAGGAGGGTAAAAATTTGGCTTTAAGGAATAATAAGATCATAGTTAAGAGTATTTGTAAGCTTTGTTAAAATCGTGTATATATTAGAGACAAGTGGTTGTGTGGGAGTAGGGAGTGATTGCTAGCAGGTATGGGGTTTCTTTTATTTTTTTGGTGGGTACCAGGGGTTGACCTCAGGACCTCGCGCGCCAGCAGGCGCCCGTGCCACTAAGCGATATCACCGGCCCTTTTTTCGTATGTGGGTTCCGGGAGTCGAACTCAGGACCTCGCACTTGCCAGGCAGGCGCTTATGCCACTGAGCTATCTCACCGGCCTGGTATGGGATTTCTTTGTGGATAATGAAAACATTCTGTAATTAGGTACTGATGATGATTGTACAACCTTTGTGTGTGTGTGCATTGCTAGGTGTTGTGGTTTATATTTGGATATCCCCCAAGAGCTTCATGCACTCCTAAGTGGGGCTTTTGGAAGAGGATTGGACCATGGAGGCAGTGTAGCTGACTTGATTTCAGGAGTTGGAGCTTCGTTGGGGGAGGCAGGTAGCTGGGGGTACAACCTGGAAGAGTATATCTTCCTCTCTGGCTCCTCCATTCTCTGTTTGCTTCCTAGTAGCCATGATGTGAGCAGCTTTCCTCTGCCCAGACCCTTCCACTATGCTGTCGACCATTCAGGGACTGAAATTTTTGAAACATAAGCAAAATAAACCTCTCCTTTAACTTGTGGGTGTTGGATATTTTGTCTCAGGGAGAGGAAAGTAACTAAGACAGATTTTGGTAATGAGAATGGGATCATCATTATGGTACTACCTGACCATGTAGTTCACAAGCCTTTGGAACTGGTTCATGTGAGCAGTTTGGAAAAGTTTGGAGATGCTGGCTGGAAAAGCAGCTCTAGAATGCTGTAAGCTGAGCTTGATGGGAGATCTGGTCAGAGCTCAGAAGACCAGAATGCTGATAAAAAGGCAGACAATAAAGACCAGGCTTAGGAGGTTTCAATTGGGAATAAGGACTCCATTGGCATTTGGACTCTAGACCATTATATGTTAAGCTGTGATAGAAAATTTGTCTACATTTTGCTCATGTCCTCAGACTTTGTGGGTGACTAAGAGTGGAAGACTAATTAATCTGGTAGAGGAACTTCTAAGACAGCCCAGTGTTCAGGCTGTAGCATGGATACTGTTTGCTGTTTTTAGCCAGCAAAAAGACAGTTTGAAACATTTTCAGTTTCCCCAGAAAGGAAGGACCTACAAAATTTTAGTGGAGGATATTTTGGTTGCTGAAAAGATTAGCATTAAAAATAAGCCAAATACTTTGCATCAGGACAGTCGAAAGGATGCCTTCTTGGCATCTCAGGAACCAGCAAGACCCTACTTGTTGCAAGGTGAAGTTGTAAAAGTGAAAGAATTTGCTTTGAAAAGAGAGCCCAAGGACACACCATTTGAAAAGAGCTGGGTAGGGATTTGTCTGAGGACTTGACAGTCCTTAGCTGTCTAGGCTCTCAGAGACTGCTATGGCCATGATTGGGGCCTGGTTGCTGCTCAAAATGGCAGCACATCTGGACATCATCCATGTTGTGCTCTTTTTTTTTTTTTTTTGTGAGTACCAGGGGTCGACCTCAGGATCTTGCACGCCAGCAGGCGCCCGTGCCACTGAGCGATATCACCAGCCCTTTTTTCTTATGTGGGTACCGGGAGTCGAACTCAGGACCTCGTACTTGCCAGGCAGGCGCTTATGCCACTGAGCTATCTCATCAGCCCTGTGCTCTTTTTTATAGGCGTGTAGAATGCAAGAGTGGTAGGGTCAGGGAGGCTTCCATCCAGATGTTAGAAGAAGGCCTGGGATGCCAGGCAGTGTGTGTCTGAGAGGGCAGTATGTGAAGCTGTGAGCATGAAGCTTGATGTAGACTGGAGACCCAGTAAATTGGAAAAGCCCGCAATGTGGAACAACTGCTGAGGAAGGCTACAGGCAGTGAGTGGAGCCTGCTGTGGTAGGGGCAGGTCTGCCCACATCTTTTGGAGCTTACATCTTGCCACCTTTTGCCCTGGGTGCTGGACATGGAACTATGGGATTTAATGTTTGCCTTGCTGGGTTTTGTCTTGCTTTGTTCCCATTGTTTCTCTAATGAACATAGATGCAAGTATCTTTAACAAGATACTAGCAGACAGAATGTGACAAATCATCAAAAAAATCATACACTACGACTAAGTAGGCTTCATTCCAGGGATGCAAGGATAGTTCAACATACACAAATCAATAAATGTAATTCTTCACATAAACAGAAGCAAGGACAAAAATCACACAGTCATCTCAATAGACACAGAAAAAAGCTTTTGACAATATCCAGCATCCATTCATGATAAAAACCCTGAAGTGAATAGGTATAGAAGGACCTTATCTCAATCTGATAAAAGCCATTGATGACTAACGTATTGCCAATATCATATTAAATGGGGAAAAACTGAATGCTTTCCCTGTAGAATCAGAAACAAGAGTGTCTACTATCACCATTGCTGTTCAACATAGTCCTAGAAACATTAGCCAGAGCAATCAGACAAGAGAAAGAAATAAAAGGGATATGTATAGGAAAGGAAGAAGTCAAAGTATCATGTGCAGGTGACATTATTACAAGATCCAAAACATCACACCAAAAGACTTCTAGAATTAATAATCATATTTAATAATGTAGCAGGATACAAAATAAATACACAAAAATCAGTAGCATTTCTATACAGTAATAATGAACTTATTGAGAAATTAGGAAAACAATACCATTCACAATAGCATCAAGAAAAATTAGGTATGTAGGAATTAACCTAAGGGAGTGAAAGACTATAATGAAAATTACATCACTCTGAAAAAGGAAATTGAGGAGGACACCAAAAATGGAAAGATATCCTCTGTTCCTAGGTAGGCAATATAGTTAATATGGCTATACTTCCAAAACTGATGTATAGATTTAACACAGTCCCAATCAGAATACCAACATCATTTCTTACAGATCTAAAGAAAACAATCCTAAAATTCACATGGAACCAGAAAAGACCAGAATAGCTAAAGCAATTCTGGGCAACAAGAACAAAGCAGGAGGCATCACAATCCCAGATCTGAAGTTATACTACAAAGCTACTGTGATTAAAACAGCATGGTACTGGCACAAAAACAGGCATGTGGACCAATGTAACAAAATGGAAGAAACAGAAACAACCCCACGCACTTTCAGCCATTTGATCCTTGACACAAGGGGCCAAAACCATATACTAAAGGAAAGATAGCCTGTTTAATAAATGATGCTGGGAAAGTGGATATTCACATGCAGAAGATTGAGTCTAGACCCATATACCTCACCATATACTACACTAAAATCAAAATGGATCAAAGATCTATGTGTTAAAACAGCAAACTTAATCTGCTGGAAGACAAAATAGGTAAAACTCTTGAAGACATAAACGTAGGCAAGGACTTTCTGGCAGATTGCAGAACCCTAATGGCACAAGAAATACTTTAATACTGAGAATCAACAAGTGGGATTATATCAAATTAAAAAGCAAAAGAAACAACCAACAGAGTGAAGAGACAACCTACAAAATGGAAAAATTTTTGCCAGCTATCCCTTGGACAGAGGTCTAACATCTAGAATATATAAAGAACTAACAAAAAAAAAGAGATTCCCCAAAATAAAAGACCCAATCAAAAAATAGGCAACCAAAATGAATAGACACTTCTCAGAAGAAGAAATACAAATGGTCAATAAATATATGTAAAAATGCTCAACATTGCTGGCCATCAGAGAAATGCAAATTAAAGCTACACTGAGATACCATCTTACCCCAGAAAGTATGGCTATCATGAAGTAAATTAAATAATAACAAATGCTGGTGAGGATGCAGGGAAAAAGGAACTTTTCTGCATTGTTGGTGGGAATGTAAACTAGTGCAACCACTATGGAAATCAATGTGGGGATTCCTCAAAAAAACTAAAACTAAAAATTCTATTTGACCCAACTATCTCCCTTTTAGATATCTGCCCCAAAGAGTTAAAGTAATAATATTACAGACAAGCATGCATGTTTATAGCAATACAATTTATAATAGCTAGATCTTAGAAATAGTGTGTATGTCCATCAACAGATGAATGGATAAAGCAAATGTTATTTGTACACAGTGGAGTAGTACTTTGCTGTAATGAAAGATAAACTTGAGACATGTGAATGCAACTTGAGACATAATGTTAAGTCAGACACAAGCTTATATACTGCATAGTTTCTCTTATTTTTTTTATTTTCCCACATAACCTTTTCTAATATAAAACAAAGATAAAACACATTTCAACCCTGCAATCTGCCAGCATGCCTTGTTTCTACAAGACACATGCCAGACCATGAGACTCTGTAGCAGAATCTTTAAGAACATTTGGTTGGGAGAAACAGAAAAAGCAGACCTCAGGAAAGCCTGGGCAATCCTAGAAATTGAGCTACATCCCTGAACACTACAGCAGTCCTTGTCTTTTCAGGACCTTATTTGCAGTATTCCCACTGGAGTCTTCGTACTCTTCCTCAGTGTCCAGCTGCCATCATTCTGAAGCCTCCTGCATTTTCAGCTTGGCCAACACAGAGAGAATGTCTTCAATCTGTGTCACTTTAGCAAAGTGAGCAGTGTTTGGGATGCCCAATATGAGAAACTCAACGTTTATTTATATATAAATAAAGAACAAAATAGAATATAGATAAATACGAAGTAGGGAGAAGTCCAAATAATTCCTCAAATTATTCTGTTGTAAGAGAGCCTTTTTTTTTTTTTCTGTTTTATTTTTGTTCGTTTGTTTGTTTGTTTTGTTTGTTTGAGACAGGGTCTCACTATGTAGTCCAGGCTGGCCTTGCACTCACTGTGGAGCCCGGGCTGGCCTTGAACTTATGGCAATCCTCCTGCCTCAGCCTCCGGAGTGCTAGGACTACAGGCGTGCACCACCACGCCTGGCACAAGACAGCCTTTTTTGTCTATGACTTATACTCTGAGTAAAATTTTGGTCATTCTTTTAAGATTAAGATACACAATGTATTAACTATTTTTTTTTTTTAAGACAACAAGTAAACATTCTCATGTATTAACAAACTCAAGCATTAGAGAATGTACAAATACCTTTTGGAGAAAAATATTACTCAGTATAAGATTAAGCCATGTAAAAGCTAGATAAAAATAGAAGACTAAGGAATGGAATAGTCACAGTGAAATTTCATTTTCATGCTAGGGAGACAATACGATGTTTACAAATGTGCGTCTGGTTTATTTCGCTTGTGAGTATTTTCTCGAGTCGCATCCATTTACCTATAAAAGTTTGCAGTTTATCTTTCTTTATGGCAGAGTAGTACTCCATTGTATAAAAATACCACATCTTTTTTATCCATTCCTCGGTTAATGGGCATTTGGGTTGTTTCCACAATCTAGCTATTACAAATTGTGTTGCTATAAACATGGGTGCACATATATCGCTGTGGTACGATGTTTTCAATTCTCCTGGGAAGATACCAAGAAGGGGAATAGCTGGGTTAAATGGGACCTCCAATCCTAGTTTTTTGAGGAATCTCCACACTGATTTCCACAGTGGTTGCAACAGTCGACACTCCCACCAACAGTGGAGAAGGGTTCCTTTTTCCCCACAGCCGCTCCAGCATTTGTTATTAGTTGACTTCTTTTTTTTTTGTGGGTACCGGGGGTCGACCTCAGGACCTCATGTGCCAGCAGGCGCCCGTGCCGCTGAGCAATATCACCGGCCCCTTTTCTCGTATGTGGGATCTGGGAGTCAAACTCGGGCCCTTGCTCTTGCCAGGCAGGCGCGTACGCCGCTGAGCCATCTCACTGGCCCCTTGACTTCTTGATAATAGCCATTCTTTCTGGAGTGAGATGGAATCTCAGTGTTGTTTGAATTTGCATCTCTCGAATGACCAGTGATGTTGAACGTTTTTTCATATATTTATTTGCCATTTGTATTTCTTCATCTGAGAAGTGTTTATTCATCTCAGATGCCCATTTTTGGATTGGGTCTTTAAATTTGGGAGGTCTGATTTTTTTGAGTTCTTTGTATGTTCTTCATAGTAATCCTTTGTCTGAGGAATAGCTGGCAAACATTTTTTCCCATGTTGTGGGTTGTCTCTTCACTCTGTTGGTGGTTTCTCTTGCTGTGCAGAAGATTTTTAATAAGATGAGATCCCAGTTGTTGATTCTTTGTGATACTTCCCGTGCCATTGCGATTTTATTCTTAAAGACACCAATGTCTTCAAGAATTTTACCTATTCTATTTTCCAGGAGATTTAATGTTTCTGTTTTAATATTTAGTTCTTTGTGGGGCTGGTGAGATGGCTCAGCAGCGTAAGCGCCTGCCTGGCAAGCGCAAGGGCCCGAGTTCGACTCCCGGAACCCACATACGAAAAAAGGACCGGTGATATCGCTCAGAGCCACGGGCGCCTGCTGGCGTGCGAGGTCCTGAGGTCGACCCCCGGTACCCACACACACACAAAAAATTTTTTTAGTTTAGTGCACAGTGAAAGATATGGGTCTAATTTTAATCTTCGGCATGTGTAGAACCAGTTTTTCCATCACCATTTATTAAAGAGGCTATCTTTCTTCCAGTGAATGTGTTTGGCACCTTTGTCAAAGATAAGGTGGCTTAGTATGTCTGGAGTTGTTTCTGCATCATCTAATCTGTTCCATTGATCTTCGGGTCTGTTTCTTTGCCAATACCACGCTGTTTTTATCACAGTAGCTTTATAGTATAATTTCAATTCAGGGATTGTGATGCCCCCTGCCTTGCTTTTGTTGCCCAGAATTGCCTTTGCTATTCTAGGTCTCTTCTGGTTCCAGATGAATTTTAGGATTGTTTTCTCTAATTCTGTGAGATATGTTGTTAGAATTTTGATTGGAATTGCATTAAATCTGTATAACAATTTTGGAAGCATGGCCATTTTCACTATATTGGTTCTTCCGACCCAAAAGCAAGGGATATCTTTCCATTTTCTGATATCCTCTTCAATCTCCTTTTTCAGAGTACTGTAGTTTTCAGTGTAGAGGTCTTTTACTTCCTTTGTGAGATTGATTCCTAGGTATTTCATTTTTTTGGTTGTTATTGTGAAAGGTGTTGTTTCCCTAATTTCTCTCTCAGTGAGTTTGTTATTTGTGTACAGGAAGGCTATTGATTTTTGAGTGTTGACTTTGTATCCAGCTACACTACTGAATTTGCTTATTAAATCTAGCAATTTTTTAGTGGAGTTTTTGCGGTCTTCTACGTAGAGTATAATGTCATCTGCAAATATTGATAATTTCACTTCTTCCTTTTCAATCATAATTCCTTTTATTTCTTTCTCTTGTCTAATTGCTCTGGCTAAAGTTTCCAGGACTATGTTGAATAAGAGTGGGGACAGTGGACATCCTTGTGTTTTTCCTGATTTTAGAGAGAAGGCTTTCAGTTTTTGTCTATTTAGTATGATATTGGCTGTTGGTTTGTCATAGATAGCTTTTATCAGATTGAGATAAAGACCATCTATTCCAATTTTCTGTAGGGTTTTTATCATGAATGGGTGCTGGACTTTGTCAAAAGCTTTTTCTACATCTATTGAGATGATCATATGATTTTTGTCCTTGGTTCTGTTAATATGATGTACTACATTTATTGATTTACGTATATTGAACCATCCCTGCATCCCTGGGATGAATCCAACTTGATCATGGTGTATAATCTTCTTGATGATTTGCTGCATTCTGTTTGCCAGTATCTTAGTGAGGATTTTTGCATCTATGTTCATTAGGGAGATTGGTCTGTAGTTCTCTTTCTTAGTTGGTTCCTTCTCCGGTTTTGGTATCAGGGTAATGCTTGCTTCCAGGAATGAATTTGGGAGTACTGCTTCCCTTTCAATTTCATTAAAGAGTTTGAGAAGTAGTGGTGTTAGGTCTTCTCTAAATTTCTTGTAGAATTCGGCAGTGAATCCGTCAGTGCCTGGGCTTTTCTACCTATTTGTTTATGTATTGTCATGACTACTTTCACATAAAAATGATGGAGTAATTATGACAGAGATTGGAGTAATTAAGACAGAGATTGTATTGCCTACAAAACAAAAACTATTTACTATCTCTCCCTTTATAGAACTTTGCTGACCCATGGTATGGTTAGTGATCTGTGATAGAGTATCTTCTCCAAAATGCCTGTTTGCTGCTTTCCAAGAACATTGGCTTGAAAGGCTCAGGCTTCTCATTTGTTATGCAAGAAACTAGCAGTCAATAAAAAATTTTTTTTTTTTTTTTTTTTTTCTTTTTGTGGGTACCGGGGGTTGACCTCAGGACCTCATGCGCCAGTGGGCGCCCATGCCGCTGAGTGATATCACCGGCCCCTTTTTCGTATGTGGGTTCCGGGAGTCAAACTCAGGACCTCGCGCTTGCCAGGCAGGTGCTTACACTGCTGAGCCATCTCACCGGCCCAATAAATTTTTTAATAGTGAAAAACAAAGTATGTATAGTAGAAAGTTAAAACAATACTAAAGAGTATGTAGCATAAAAAGCCTCCTTCCCACCCAGCCCTTTTTTTTCTTCCACAACGGCAACTGTTGTATATATTTGCTGAAACTTATTTAGACATTTATGTGTATATTTACCATTTATATGATTTACACATTTAATGGACTTTGCCCTATCCTTCTTTTAAGTTTTCTAAATTTTCTTTTTCTTTCTTTATGCCATCCTTCTTTTAAAATCTAATGCTTTATTTTAAAGATTATTTCATATTGGTATAAGGCTCCACACATACATTTCTGTTACTATTATTTTTTTATACCAAAATTTTTTTTGCAGTTTTCATTAGTTTTTTTAATGGTTGCATTGTATTTCATTGTTAAATTTTCTTCAAGTTTGTGTATACATTTTTAGAAATTGAATTTTTTTTTTTTTTTTGGCAGTAATGGGGATTGAACCCAGCACTTTCACATTGAGCTGTACCCTCAAACCTTTTTTATTTATCTTTATTTATTTAATTTATTTTTTGTTTTTTGTTTATATCTCACTAAATTGGCCTGGCTGGGCTTGAACTTGCAATCTTTCTGCTTCAGTCTTCCATGGTGCTGGGATAACAGGTGTGTGCCACCATAACTGGCTTCAAAATTGATTTTTAATTATACAAGTAATACGTAAAAATGTCCTTTATGAAGAAGTAAAATTACAAATAACTAAGTTCCTTTGACCACTACTTAATTATCTGTCCCCTATCCTGCAACTTCACATGGGTAACTATTATCACTGTGGTTCTTCCAGGTCATTTATTTGTTATATTACCATTAACCAATCTCTACTTTATTTGAATTTTACTAGATTTTCCCTAATTTATTTTTCTATTCCCAGATCCTTCAGGATACGAATAATGTTCCAGTGTTGTTATATTACCATTAACCAATCTCTACTTTATTTGAATTTTACTAGATTTTCCCTAATTTATTTTTCTATTCCCAGATCCTTCAGGATACGAATAATGTTCCAGATACCACATTTAGTCATCGTGCCTCTTTAGCCTCCTCTGATCTAGTATAGTTTCCGTTATTTTTCTGTAGCTGATTAGCTGGTTGTCCCAATCTCAGTACTATTTATTGTAATTCATTAATTTTTCCAATTATTCGAAGTGATAATTTTATTATATACTAATAATTTTTATATTTGCACTATTCACACACTTTTCCTGGACTCCTTTTTTTTTTTTTTTTTTTTTTATCCTTTTTGTGCTAGAGATTGAACCCAGGGCCTTTGGACAAATTCTAAGCCTGTGTTCTACCATTAACCTATACATCCCAGCCCTTTTGCATTTTGTTTTTCTCTTTTCTGACATCATACTTGATTGTTTTGTTTTAATTACTGTACCTTTATAGTATAATTTATTTAATGTCTGGTAGAATTAGCCTCTTATTCTGTCTTCCCCCTAGAATATTTATGAATATTCTGCTGATTGCTTTTCCTTATTACCTCCCACCCCTGACCTGGTACTGGGGTTTGAAACCTCGCCTTTTGTACTGAGTTATATCCCCACATCCACAGTTCTTTTTTTATTTTTTATTTTGAGACAGTCTTGCTAAGTTGCCCAGTTAGGTTCGAACTTGTGATCTTACTTCCTCAGCCTCCCAGAGTTCTGGATTACAGGTGTGCACCACCACTCTCAGCTTTGTAGTATACTTTCTAAATGGAATGTTTAGAAAGCTAATCGGACAATATTTTGATGAAATAAAATTTATTCCATTTTAAAAACAGATGGCTTGGTAGCATAAATGTTGTGTTGATAATGATGAATGAATGAGCCAGGGAGCTGGATGTGATTGCACGTACTGACCATCCCAGAACTCTGGGAGACTGAGGTAGGAGGATTGTGAGTTCAAGCCTTGCTTGGGGAATTTAACAGACTTAGGAAGACTCTGTCTTCCTAAAATAAAAACAGGCTGCGGGTGTAGCTCAGCATGAAGGCCTTTGGTTCAACCCCCAGTATTGGGGGGAAAAAAAAGGAATGAATGAGTCCCAGGAGACATAGCCTTAGGTGTGTTTTTTGGTTGTTTTGTTTTTGAGACAGGGTCTTGCTATGTAGTGCAGGCTGGCCTTGAACTCACTCATGTAGCCCAGGCTGGCCTCAAACTCATGGCAATCCTCCTGCCTCAGCCTCCCGAGTGCTGGCATTACAGGTGTGCACCACCACACCGAGCTGTCTTAGGTGTTCTTTTGCATTGTGTGGTGGTCAAATACTTTCCAAGGGTCTGTAGTCTCATAGTACAGTAACATAGTGCTATTTACTACTTGACCTTTTTCTTATTTTTTTTGTGTCTGGCTCTTATGAGTGTTTTTTTTTTCTTTTGGAAAATATTAATTTATAGTGTGTCTTTATAATGGCATATTCTACAGACATTAAAATGAGCAAGAAACTTCTTTTAAATATTGATAGTGAAATGATATCTAAGATACATTAAGTATAGAAAAAGCGGGGTAGAGAATGACATAAAAAATGTACTGTCAGTTGTGTAAAAGATAAAAGGGAGGTATATTTATATTATTTACTCACATATCAGCGGATACTAGATGTTGATAATTGCTGTTCTCTCTGTGAGAAAATTAGAGGGCTACAAGGGAGGCTTCATTCTATGTGCTTTGTACCTCTTAAATTTTGAATTATGTAAACATAGTTTTGCTTTTGTTTGCCTAGTTACTCTGGCTAGGACTTCATTACTATGCTGAATAGAAGCCATGAAAGTAAGCATCCTTGTTTTTGTTTCTGGTCTTAGAAGAAAAGCTTTCAATCTTTTACTAGTGAGAGTGTTGTTAGCTGTGGATTTTTATTATGTAGTTCTCTTCTCTTCCTAGTTTGTTGAGTGTTTTTATCATGAAAGGGTATTGAATTTTGTCAAATGCTTTTTCTGTTTCAATTTAGATGATCATGTGGGTTTTTTTTCTTTCATTTTGTTAATGTGTGGTATATTACATTGATTTTAGTATATTGAGCCATCCTTATATCCCAGGAATAAATCCCACCTGATCATGGTGTATAATGCTTTTAGTATGCTGTTGAATTTTGTTTACTGGTGTTAATTTTTGAAAAGTAGAATGATAAAGTTTTTAGTGAGTTTTGAACCCTAGAAACAGATATGGAGAGTGGGCAAGATGACTTGTGCAGGCCAGGTCTGAATTTCTATCTGTAGGTGTACATGAAATAGAGTTCTATGGTTTCTTTTTTTTTTTTCTTTTCTTTTTTTTCTTTTGTCTTTTTGAAACAGTGTTTCACTATGCAGTTCAGGCTGTTGAGCTCACTTTGTTGCCTAGGCTGGCTTTGAACTCGAAGCAATCCACCTGCCTCAGCCTCCCAAGTGCTGGGATTACAGGTATGCGCCACCATGCTGCACATTCTGTGTTTTTTTTGAGAAGTGCTGAAATCTATTCTGCCTAAAGGATCTGCATCAGTCTTTTTGTTGAACCCCCCACCAAGGGTATAAAGCTTTCTTAAATTGTGTATGCTGCTGCATATCTTTGTGGCCCTTGCACATGGTGCTCAGAAAAAAATTTTGCTGGCATGCATATTGTCATTACATTGTAACGAAAAGTAATACTCATGAGCTGTTGTCATTTATGAGCTCTGATCTAAATGAGGCATTTGCTATTATTGTTGCCCTCCTACAGTTGAGGAAACTAAGCAACAGAGACCTTAAGTAAGTTACTCAGGGTCCTATAGCTAGTAAGTAGCAGAGCTGGGATTTGAATCCAGCTAGGCAAGCTTAGAGGAACCACTTTCATGACCATCATGAAATACTGTTTCTCAACTCTGTAGCCACTAATTCCATGAGAATCATAGATAGCTGGAGAAGAAGTGACTCCCATCCCATGCTTCTTTTTTTGGCTATAATTTGTGAATGTCTCCAGACATCATGTTTTCAGGTTTACCAAGGCTACAAGTTAGTTCTCCTAATTCTTATTAGGTATTATTGTGCATCAGCTTTTCCATTTGCTTTAGATGTCACCCCCACACCCGATTTTGTTCATCAGTAGTATTAGAACATTGTAGTAATCAGTTATTTCCAGGGTCCTTTCCATCTTTCAATAGCTTGAAGTTCTCTGACTTCTATTTATTTACATTGTTTTTTTTATTTCAGCATAATAATCTCATGTTAAAATATTGAATCTTGATTCTGTTGTCATATAATACCTACTGGCCCTCCTAGTATTGTACCACTATACATTTCCTCTAAGTTGTTGATTGAAAAATTGAATAGACTCTTCCTTGGTGCTGGCTATGGAGGTGGCAGCCACCTCCTACTCTGTAGCACGGCTGCCCTCAGATGCTCTGTGAGCATCCAAGCTAAAATTGTCAAAAAGAGGATCAAGAAGTTCATCTGGCACCCATGAGACCACTATGTCAAAATTAAGGAGAAGTATTGACCACAAAGTGTAGAGAATATTCACAGGCTGGATCTTGACACCCAGCATTGGTTATGGGAGCAGTAAGAAAACAAAGCGCATGCTGCCCAGTGACTTCTAGAAGTTCCTGGTTCACAGTGTAAAGGAGCAAGAATCTTACTGTGCTGAGATGGTTCATATTTCTCTAATAACTGCAAAGCCATTGTAGAAAGACCAGTCTGATGGGCCACCTGTCACCAGTCCCAAAACAGGCTGCACAGTGAAGAAGACAAATAGATGATTCATGTATATGCTTTATTTATGTTTAAATAAAAGGATAAAAACTATAGAGAAAAAACAACAACAACAACAAAAAAAACAAAACAAAAAAACCACAACCCAAATCTGAATAGAACAAGACCACCCTTAAGTGTTTGGGTACTTAGTTTTTGTCTGTATCAGATACAGCTAAGCAGGATTTTATAGTCTTATCCTCAGACAAAATAAGTGATTGTTTATATTCTACTGAAATTGAATACATTGTGTCTATGATGTTCCTAACTTACTGACTTAACTCTCAGCTTGTTTTTTTTTTTACCCATTGTATCTAAACCCTAAACCACTGTGCTGTTCATCTTTATTTGCTCTTACTGCAACTTCATATTTGTATGGCAGCCATGGAATTAATGCTACTAACTATTAATGTATTGTTTCATCAATATGTTTATTTATTTGAATGCACTAGCGGATCCTGAATTAATCCTTTGGGGGAAGGAGTGTGCCTTAAAATAGTACAGAAGTGTTACATCTTATATAGTAGATGTTAGATTCAAGTTTTGATATTTTTGGTAAATCCAATATCTTTGGAATGAATATGGTAGAAAATGTCTAATTTTTGTTCGGTAGAGATTTGGCCTTCCTAGTTAATATTATTTAATAATACTGTATATTCTTTGTTTCTCATACTTTGAATTGCATTTTTTAGTTTTTCATGTACTTGCAAGTTGAAAATTGATTCAAATTAGGACTTTTATGCATTATTGTGGAATTTAATTTCACACATTATAGATTTTGAAATTTATTGTAATCTTGGCTCAGAACTATTGTTCCGAGTCGCAGTGTAATACAGTCTGCTGGTTGAATCTAATTAAGGTGTCGTATCACTTGCATGCAGTATGTATCTTTGCCTAGAATGTTCTAAAATTCCTCACTTGGGAATAACACTTTGCTCAGTTCTTGGCTTGATTGAAAAACCCAGCAATATTTGACACATTGTATGTAACTCTTGTTTAAGAGGCAGACTTCGTTTATATTTTGCATTTGTTGGCTATTTTACCAAAATGCTCAGTTGTAATTTTCATCATGATTACTAACAGTGAATATTAATCTTATTAATGTCACCTATATTCATTTGCTATCACTGCATTCAAAGACAAGCATGACCATATTCTAGTTCTGGTACACAAATATTAGAGTAGTATCAATAATTTAGTAAATGAAAATCGAGAGGCTGGAAAGTAGAATTGCTTCTTAACAATTATAATTTATAATTTTAAAGAAAACAAAATGTCTCCTTATGAAATTATTTTTTACAATTATAGGGTTGACTATAGTACTGTGATTATGTGTTGGTAAGATGGCTTGCCTTTCATTGAACCATGTGAAAAATGAAAAATTTTAAGCCTGCTAGAATTCCCAGGATTATTTTGCTTAGCCCACAGATACGCCCCCCAACCTTGGCTTTTACCTACTGTTCCTCTTGCTCTCATTTGCAAGGTAATCATCCCTTAAATAAAGAAACAAGAATTCTCCAAAGACTAGGCAGAAACAAGGGTTAAGGGGTCATAGTCCTAGTTGACACAGGGCCTTTTGTGACGATCCTCTTCCCCAGCAGAATTGTTCCCTAAGGTCTTTTTTGTTTGATCTTTGGAAATATATTTTAATATTTTAAAAAGTAGCCTTTCTTTGTCTACATGTAGACTTTCTTGGACCTTCTAGCATAGCACAGGAGAAAAAGTACTATCTCTTGGTCCTATCTCTAACCCTTCTTTACTCTCTAACAAATGTTTCTCAACATCAGTGGTATTGATTGACATTTTAGACCAGATAATTCTTTGTTGGGGGTGGGATCTGTGCATTGTAGGATGTGTGGCAGCATCCATGGCTTTTACCCACTAGATGCCTGTAGTAGCCTCTAAGTTTTTTTTGTTTTTGGTTTTTTTTTTTAGCCTCTAAGTTATGATAATCAGAAATGTCTTCAGACACTGTCAGATGTCTCCTGTGGGACAAATGAGAACCAATGATATGTTTTGTGCATTTTAAAGTACTGTGTACAGTTGAGCATGTGCCACATGCCTGTAATCCAGGCACTCAGGAGGCTGAGACAGGAGGTGGAGTGTCACAAGTTTGAGGCCAGCCTAGGCTACATAGTGAGTTCAAGACTAGCCAGGGCTACATAGTGAGACCCTATTTCAACCCCTCCCCCATAAAAAAAGTACTGTGTACAGCCAGGTGTTGTGCATGCCTCTAATCCCAGCACTCAGGAGGTGAGGCAGGAAGATCATGATGAGTTTGAGGGCCAGTCTGGATTATACAGAGACCCTGTCTCCAAAAAACTCACACGCACAAGAAGGAAAGAAAGGAAAGGAGAGGAAAGGAGGAAAAGAAAAAGGAATTGTATACAAATAAGAGGTTGGGTTAAGCCTGGCGGCAGAACTCAAATCAAATCTAGACTTTTTCTGCTGATACTCCAGTGAGGACAGTGAAGCTGAGAGTATCTGGGGATGGTGTCAGGCCTCATGACTTGCTCATGGACAATCCTTTACAGAGGTGTTCTATCCAAATAGGGAAAGTGAGTAGGATATTTCGGGAGGTGATGTGACCAGGCTTGACTAGACGATGTTTTTTACCAGGCAGTCCTGAAATTCTGAAGCAGCTGCAGTGGGCAGAGCTCCCTTGGGATGGCATGTAATGTTCCTCAGAATGGCCTTCGCCTTTCTTACTATGCTGAGTATTTAGCATACCTACCTGTGGTCTATTGTTTCTTTTTTTGGGGGGAGGGGGTACCAGGAATCGAACTCAGGACTTTTTTTTTTTTTTTTTTTGTGGGTACCAGGGGGACGACCTCAGGACCTCGCGCGCCAACAGGCACCTGTGCCACTGAGCGATATCACCGGCCCCTTTTTCGTATGTGGGTTCCGGGAGTCTAACTCGGGCCCTCGCGCTTGCAAGGCAGGCGCTTACGCCGCTGAGCGAACTCAGGACTTTGTGCTTGCTGGGCTGGCGCTGTGCCGCTGAGCTATATCCCCAGCCCTTGTTTCTTTTTGAGAATCATTGTCTCCCTTTTTTTTTTTTTTAAGATTCAGTAAACATTTATTGCCTCTTATGTGCAAACTATTGCTTTCACATACATACTTTTCTTATTCCTTTTTTAATACTATCTTTGCATTGTTACATATGATAACAAAGTATTAGCTGGGTCACCAGCAGCAATATAATAGTAGAAGAAACTAACATGTATTGAGTTCTTACTGTGTGCCTGGCACTGTGCTAAGTACTTTGTATGTATTAAATCATATCCTAGCAATGATTCTGTACAGTGGGTACTATTATTATACATCCTTTTATAGGTGAGGAAACAAGCACGGCAAGGTTAAATAGCTTGTCCAAAGTCACATAGCAAGTAAGTAGTAGATCTTGGGGGGCCGGTGAGATGGCTCAGCGGCGTACACGCCTGCCTGGCAAGCACAAGGGCCGGAGTTCGACTCCCGGAACCCACATACGAAAAAAAAAAAGGGCCGGTGATATCGCTCAGCGGCACAGGTGCCTGCTGGCGCACGAGGTCCTGAGGTCGACCCCCGGTACCCACACACACACACAAAAAAAAGTAGTAGGTCTTGAATTTGAAATGAGAAAATTTGTCTTCAGGGTCTACTCTTTGGAAACAAGGTCACAGAAATAAAATAACTTGTACAAATTCATGGAGCTACTAAGAAGCAGAACAGAATTCAGACATAGTACTCCAGAATGACTCCAGTCCATTCTTGTTTGTAATGTGCCAAACTACTTTTTTACTTTTTCCTTCTGCCTCTTTCTGGAGAGGATTGCTGGCAAGGTGCTAGCAAAGCACAAGGCATCTGTTTATTTTAGTTTAGTTTAGTTTAGTTTGGTATTTTGAAATAAGGTCTTGTAGTTCAGGCTTGCTTTGAATTCACTGTGTAGCCAGGCTGGCCGTTGAACTTGTAGCAATCCTCCTGCCTTAGCCTCCTGAGTGCTGGGATTATAGACTTGTGCCAGCATGCCTGGCTTTGGCATCTGTTAAAAGATACTTTATGAGGGCTGGGGTTGTGGTTCAGTGGTAGAGTGCTTGCTTAAAAAATGTGTGAGAGCAGGGCATGGTGACACATGACTGTAATCCCAGGACTCAAGAGGCTGAGGCAGGAGGATCACTGCGAGTTTGAGGCCAGCCTGGGCTACAAAGTGAGTTCAAGTCCAGCCTGAACTGCGTAGCAAAACCCTGTCTAAAAAAAAAAAAAAAAAAAAAAATGGTGAGGCCCTGTGTCCAATGCCCAACACCACAAAACAACAACTTCAACAACTCCATGATTTCAGAATGGGATGATAAAAAGGGGTGATAAAAAAGGCAAAAAAGGAGTTTGGAATCTATTTAGTGGACTTCTTTTTTGTTCAGTACTTCAGTCAGAGTATTCATTTTTCACATATGATCTCTGTGGAGTATTCCTAAGTTCACTTAAGAGTACTTTTGTTTTGCATGGTAGTTTCTGAATGAAAAGCATAGTATTTTTTTCCCCCCTTTGGTACATCTGGTTATGGGCCTGTTATTTGTGCATTGGAGCAGAAAGAGCTGAAACGTGGAATCAGACTTATTCTTGGGGGGTGGACAATGCTGATGGGAGAGGTAACACGAGGAAGTCAAACCCTACAGATGACATGCGTGTTTTCTAAGGGTATTTTAACAGAGTACTCCAGGGTGGTGGCTTAAAACAACAAATTTACTCTTGCACAGTTGTTGTAGGGGTGGGGTAGTTGAACCCAGTACCGATGGTGTTCAGAGAGTAAGCTGCAAATGACTCTGCAAATAATCGCATGAGAGAAGACCACCCCAAGTATATGGGGGTCTTGGACAGTGAATGAGGCATGGCAGAGGACACTCAAGCACCAGGTTGTGGTCAGAGACTTCATAGGCCATGACTCTTCTCAGCAGGTGGGAGGGTCCTTGTCCCACAGTGGTTTGTACTCTCTATGGGACCCTGACAAGAGCAAGCTGAAATGTTCGAGAGACCAGGCAGATGGGCATTTTTCCAAGAATGAGAACAAATCAGGTCCCCAGGGTTGGACTCATGAGGAACCTTGGTCTTAGGAATAAGACAAAGCTTAGATATGAGAGGGAAGCCAACTAGGTCAGGGCTAGTCATGAAGCAACTGTGATTTATTGCTGAGTTCCAGAGAGTTGACCAAAGAACCTGAAAATTTCTGCTTGCTAAGGATAGGTATGAAGCTAAGGCAGCACTGAGCCTTCAGACTGGGTGCAGCTGGCCATAGATGAAGGACAGGAAGGAGAAATGGATTAGGGCAGTGGTGGTGAACCTATGGCATGCATATTTGTTTTTCTTTTAAAACAAAAGTTGTTAATGTATGAGTTGTTTTGTCTAAACTAAAACCTTGGTATTCAGGTTTAATTCCAGTGTTGGCACTTTGTGATAAATAAGTTGCAGGTTGGGCACTCATCTCTAAAAGGTTTGCCGTCAGTGGATTAGGGGCTTCATGATATAGTTCAGAGACAAATTTTGTCACTTTCTTGAGTCTGGCGAGCACTAAGGCTCCCTGGTAAGGTATAAATGTGTCATACTGGGTACTTTAGATAGAAGAGAAATGAAAATTTTAGTGTTAAAATGTCACCTGTAAAATGAAAGCAATGACTTTTCCTAGGAAACACTTTATAGGTCCGTCTGTTTACTCTCAACAGAGAGGTCAAGTTCTTTGACTTTGATACCTTTTCTTTTTTTTTTTTTTTTTTTTTGTGGGTACCGGGGGGTCGACCTCAGGACCTCGCGTGCCAACAGGCGCCCGTGCTGCTGAGCGATATCACCGGCCCCTTTTTCGTATGTGGGATCCGGGAGTCGAACTCGGGCCCTCGCGCTTGCAAGGCAGGCGCTTACGCCGCTGAGCCATCTCACCGGCCCTGATACCTTTTCTTTGTAACTTTATAGTTTGATAATACAGTTTTGGGACTCCGGTTACCTGTTTAATATAATTAAAACTCAGCTGGCCACTGTAGTCTTAGGTATAAGAATTATATCCTTGACTTAGACAGTTTGTAAGAACAGAGGACCCCAAAGCTGGTGTTTTTGTTTTGTTTTGTTTTGTGCTTGTTCTTTCACCCTGGACTTTTTTTTTTTTTTTAGTTTTGTTGACTCTTTCAAATTAGTTCATTAGTTTTCAGTTGTATCATAAATAATTCTGCAATGAATGTTACTCATAAATTTGTGTATGCCAAGTGATTTCTTTAGGATAAATTGCTAGAAATGAAGTTGCTAGATCAAGGATATACATAAAAATTTTTTTTTAGATGTTTGACTTCTTTTTTTAAGTACATATTTACCAGTAAATCAATACATTCATTGTGAGGAGTCGGTACATGTACATATCACATCTTAGTCCTTTTTATTGCTTCTTCCTTTCCCCGTTCTCCTTTCTTCCTCCATCCCTAGATCCCCTTCCCATCTGCAAAAGGTCTGCCTCCCTGTTTCCTATTGTCTAAGTATATACAGTTCTGAATACTTTAAATAGATATTTCCAAATTGCTCTTCAGAAAAGTTTAAACTCTCTAGTTGTATATATAAGCACTCTTGTTCCTGAACTCTTAGTAATGCCGCATAAGGTTTTTAAAAAAATTTGTCAGTTTGAAAGCTGGCCATGGTGGCATGTGTCAGTAGCTCCAGCTCCTTAGGAGGCTAAGGCAGAAGGATTGCTTGAGCCCAGGAGTTTGAGACCCGCCTGGGCAATATAAGAAGAATTGTCTCAAAAAGAAAAAGAAAAAAAGTTTGTCAGTTTGATAGACAACAAGTAGCATCATATTTTTATTTGAGTTGATTTTTGTTAGATTAGTTGAACAAATTTCCATGTTTATTGGACATTTAAAAGTTATTTCTTGAGAATTACCTGTGCCTTTTTTGGGGGGGTACTGAGGATCAAATCTAGGAGTGCACTGCCACTGAGCCTTATCCTCAGGCCTTTATTATTTAGTGACAGGCTCTTGCTAAGTTGACAGGGAGGCCTTGAACTTG
Organism: Erethizon dorsatum; assembly: GCA_028451465.1. Taxonomy (NCBI): domain Eukaryota; kingdom Metazoa; phylum Chordata; class Mammalia; order Rodentia; family Erethizontidae; genus Erethizon; species Erethizon dorsatum. The sequence goes on along the minus strand of CM051822.1, from coordinate 37,897,511 downwards.
TGATCCTCCTGCCTTAGCCTTCTGTGTAGCTGGGATTACAGCTACCATGCCTGGCTCAACAAATATTAACTGAGTACCTTTACAGGCTAGACCCAGACAGACATCGTCACAGGTGAACAAAAAGACAAAAATTCCTGTAATTAAGGAGTTTATAGTTAAATGTAGTGAAGCAGAAAAAAAGTAGTATGAGAAATGGTAATAAAGACTGTAAAGAAAATTAGGTGTGGAAGGGAAGTAGACAATGACTGGGGGTGCCTTGTTATAACAGTAGTAAAGGGAAGCCTCACCAGTACCACTGGTGTTTAAGTAGAGACCTGAAGAAGATTAATGTTAGTATCTGGCAAAAGTATGATAGGCAGAGGAACAATGAATTCATAGGCCCTAAGGCAAGACTGTTTTTCATTTATAGCAGTAGTTTGGTGAGTGAGAAGGTGAAGTTTTTTTGTTTTTGTTTTTGTTTTTCCTCCAGTACTGGGGATTGAACCCAGGGCCTTTGCACTGAAATACATCCCCAGACATTTTTATTTTTATTTTTATTTTTATTTTGAGGCTGGGCTGTACTTGTGGTCCTCCTGCCTCAGCTTCCCAGAGTACTGGGATTAAAGGCATGAGCCACCACACCTGGCTGAGGAAGTGAGTTTGTGAAGTAGCAAGGAGTGGGGTGGATGTGGGGAGGCAGCCCACCCAGGGTCTTGGATCCAGGGTAAGGAATTTTAACTTCATTCTGAGTGATATGGGGAGCTGTTGGAGAATTTTGAGTAGTGAAGTGACATGGCTTGACCCAGTGTCTTAAATGGACTTGGGCTGTGGTGAGTGGAGACCAGACAGTGGAGGATTTGGAAGACCTGTTTGGAGCCTACTGTGAGGTGCAAAATGAGAGACACTAGTGCCTTGGATGTGGTTGCTGGATGTAGAGTTAGTGACAAGTGATATTCTGCATGTATTTTGAGCACAGAGCCCAGTAGAGTTTGATGAATTTAATGTAGAGTGTGAGAGAAAGGGTAGTACTGTAGTTAAAGACGACTTCAAGGTTTTGGCCTGACCAACTGGTAGAATGCAGTTGCTATTAACCACTATGGAGGGAAGTCTGGGAAGAGCAGGTTTGCTGCTAGTGGTGACATCTTAATGATTTTTGGGATCTTTTTTTGTGCTTAAGTACATTGTTTTGTCATTTAGGTGTAGAAGTCCCCTTCCCCAGTTGTTGTAGTTAATTTTGTTAGTAGTGTTTGCTGTACAGAAATGTCAACTTTTCATTTTTTTGTATGTTAGTCTTTTTAGGTTTTTACTTTGCTGTAATGTATAGAAAGGCTCTAACAATAATCACCCTTACTTTAAGTCCAATACTCCTATGATTTTATATTGGCATTTAATGTGGTGAAATTAATTTTGGTCTATACTATGAATTACAGTTCAACTTTAATTTTTCTCCAGTAATTATTTTATTATGGTAGCATTAAGTAATTTGATCTCTGTCGTGAAGAATTATTGTATCATTTCCTCTGAATTGGGTAAGAGGAGATGTGTGGAAGGTTCTATAAGAGGTTATTTTAATACACGTTGATGTTTAGCAACCACTTGATCTGGTTTTTAGTTGAGGATGTGGTCATCGTAATTTCTGAGTATACTAGATTATAAACATTTGTCTCCTGAGTCTCTTCCATTCTCAAAAAAAGGTACTTGCCTTAGAAAGTAGCTTTTATCAGTTCATCTCAATGATTGTGGATTCTGCCTTGTGAATGATATATGTGAATTTTTTTTTTTTTTTTGTGGGTACCGGGGGTCGAACTCAGGACCTCACGTGCCAGCAGGCGCCCATGCCGCTGAGCAATATCACTGACCCTTTTTTCGTATGTGGGTTCCGGGAGTCGAACTCAGGACCTCGCGCGCTTGCCAGGCAGGCGCTCGTGCCGCTGAGCCTCACCGGCCCATGAACTCTTTTTAACCACAGTCTGTGTCTTGTTACCAACTATGCTTCTTGGTTGTTCCGTTGTGTCAACTGATAATTGCTCTGAGATTATAAACTCCAGTTTGCTTTGGCAATACAAGTTGAGTACAACAGTATACTTGCTGTCTGTGTAATCATACTATGGGTTCCCAATAACTGTAGCATTTATGCTTTTCACTAGAGCACAGAGAATGTGTTCTAGTCCTTCTCTGATACATAGGTAATATAGAGGTAATGCTAGTATTTATTGGATTTTTTCTTTTAAGGAGAGAAATGAATTTCTTATTATTAATAATGTTTACTGAATCTTAATAGTGGGTAAAGTCTGTAAGCTTGGAAGTAAACCTGTAGCATATCATTACCTTAAAAATCTGTGTCCAGGCGGGTTGAACTTAAATCTTATAAATTGTTTTTTGCTTTTTGTAGAGAGGGAAATACGATGTTCCTAAGTGGCTCTCTCGCAGTAGCATTCTGCTTCTTCAACAAATGCTGCAGGTAAACTATGTTATTTATTTGTAAATAGTAAAAGACTATTATAATTGTTTAACTTTTTTGTTCCCTTTGGGACTGAGGATTGAACCCAGGGTCTTTGCACTGAATGGCATCCCTAGCCTTTATTTTTTAAATTTTGAGACAGGGTCTCACTAAGTTGCCTAGGCAGGCTTAAACTTGTGATCCTCCTGCCTCAGCCTTCCAGAGTGCTGGGACTACAGATGTTTGCCACTGTGCTCCAGCTTTGATTCTTTCTTAATTACATTGTAAAGCCAGTTTATGTAGACCTGTACTATATGTCCTTGCTGTGTTTTTTCATACTTTCTCTTGAGCATTGTCTATTTTAATTAGCTCTTCCTCAACTCACAACTCTCTTCCATTTTCTTTCTTTTTTTTTTTGTGGGTACCGGGGGTCGAACTCAGGACCTCACGTGCCAGCAGGCGCCCGTGCCTCTGAGTGATGTCACCAGCCCTTTTTTCGTATGTGGGTACTGGGAGTCGAACTCAGGACCTCGCGCTTGCCAGGCAGGCGCTTATGCCGCTTTGCTATCTCACCAGCCCTCTTTTCTTTTTTTTTTCTTTTTTTCTTTTTTTTTGGGACAGAGTCTTGCTATGTAGTTCAGGCTGTCCTTGAACTCACTATGTAGCCCAGGCTGGCTTCTTTGTGGCAATCATCCTGCTTCAGCCTCCCAAGTGCTGGGATTACAGGTGTGCATCACCACACCAGGCTCTTATTTTCTTATTCCCATCCTTGCACATTAGATATATACTAGGTACTGAAAGAATGCTAGAATGAGCTGATATACAATTGAGTGGGCATGTATTCCAGTGCAGCAGATCTCAAACTTTCATATATGAGAAAATTGCCAGGCCAGCTTGTTAAGACAGTTTACTGGGCCCTATGTACAGAGTGTCTGAGTCAGTAGATCTGGGGTAAGACTAAGATTTTCAACAAGTCCCCAGATGCTGCTGTTGTTGGAACCCATGTGGAGAACCACAGAGGTAGCGAAATCTAGGTCGGTATCCATCCTGCTAACCACCTAAACTGGTTTGACCTATAAAATGGGGTTTCAGAGCCTGCCTCACTGCTGTGTAATATTATGAGGATAAAATGAGATTTATAGGAAACACTCTGAAAATATGTTATTAGTACAGTATTTTATTTATTATGTATTCAGAATATCTTCTGGTTTTTCCATCTATTAAGCCATCTCTACCTTTTATTTCAAATTTACCCTGGGCTCACCCACCTTGCATAAGTAGGGCCAGACCACCAAATCTCCATAGTGAGATTGAAAATACCTCATCTTTTCTTCTAGACTCCAAAAAACTTAATCTTTGTTGATTAATTTTTCTCTCCTCACATTTGAAAATTACAACTGGAGAAGAAAGGTATGCTTTTCAACTTGTTCTGTGTGATCGTAAGCTCATTGGAGGTAGAGATTGCATATTCAATATGAATGCCCTGCATTGTGGTTGCTTGAATATTAAATTGGTGAATATTTCCCATGAATAGGTTTTCCAGCAAAAGACTATTACATCATACAATAGATTGACTGAACTTCATGAATAATGTCCATACCAATGAAGTTCATGTTTGTTAAACATTTATCTTCGAAGCCTGTGTTGCTTGCTATAGTTTTCTTTCCTTTATTGCCTTCTTAAAAGAATTTATTCCAAGGCCATTTTAAGGTCTTTGACGGCATGTTTTGTGATGATAAAGTTTACATCTGTTCTGGTGCATTTTGAGTTCTCAGGAGGAGAGGTGTTCTATGTTCTGTATTTGAAATGTTAATTTCTAGCTGCTTCTTACTGGCCACTAGGTGGACCCAAAGAAACGGATTTCTATGAAAAATCTATTGAACCATCCCTGGATCATGCAAGCTTACAACTGTCCTGTTGAGTGGCAAAGCAAGAATCCCGTAAGTAAAATGAAATCCAGTGTAATTTTTGTTTTTACTTCGTGCAATTGTTGTGTGAATTTAGGACCTACAATGATGTGACCTAAATATAAGAGTAAATGTATTTTGAGGATTTATCAGATTGGTGTTTGGGAGACTTATAACCTAATCATATATTTGCCTGTTAATCTGTAGGACAGGGAATGGTTCCTTCACCAGGGCTGCATGTGAATATCACCTGGGACTTAACAAAAGCAGTACCTGCTCCCCACCCCGGAACACTTAATGAGTATTTTCAAAAGCTCCCAGGTGTCTCTCATGTGTAGTCAGGATTGTGAACAGTGCATTGGGAATTTTGGGTAAGTTACTTAACTTTGCTAAACCTATTTATTCATCTGTAAAAAGTAGGTTAAACCAGTTCTACTTCCCAGGATAGTTATAAGGTTATATCAGTTCTCAGACATTTTAGTCTGAGGACCTTTTAACACTCTTTGTTTGTTTGTTTGTTTTTTGTGGGTACCAGGGGTCGACCTCAGGACCTCGCGCACCTACCAGCAGGTGCCCGTGCCGCTGAGCGATATCACCGGCCCTTTTTTCGTATGTGGGTACTGGGAGTCGAACTCAGGACCTCGCACTTGCCAGGCAGGTGCTTATGCCACTGAGCTATCTCACCGGCCCATTAACACTCTTAATATTTATTTATTAATTCATTTTAAAGTACCAGTAAACAGTAACAGTAAAGTAACAGTTAAAAAACCTATTATATCATAAATAAATATTTTTATGAAGAAAGTCCATTTAAAAATAAAGTTACAGTACCCACATAAAAAATAAATAAATAAAGTTACAGGCCAGTGATATAGCTCAGCGGCATAAGCGCCTGCCTGCCTGGCAAGCACGAGGTCCTGAGTTCAATTCCTGGTGCCCACATATAAAAAATAATAATAATAATAAAAAATAAAGTTAGCAAAAAGAGGTGGCATATTTTATACCTTTGCAAATTTCTTTAATTTGGCTTAATAGAAAACATATGCGTAGTTGCCTGCTTCTGTATTTATCTGTTTTGATGTGTTATTTTGATTGAAATATGTGAAGAAAATGCAGCTTCACACAGATATATAGTAGGAAAAGAGAAACATATTTTAATAGCCTTTTCAGATATTCCCAGATAAGACACTAAAACTTGACAAGTGGTAGTTTCCTAAAGGTTAGTTGCATGTGGGATCTGAAACCACATCAACGACTCTTTGTATTCTAGCCCATAAAATCCACTGGTCTGTCCATTGGCTATTTTCCCCATGTAACATTATGTATTGTCATCTGGAAAACACTTGTTCACTGAGTGGTGCAAATCTTCCAAATGTCAACACATTTCATTATACAGTATTTAAAAATTACATTCCTTAAAATCACTACTAATCTCATCAGAAAATCTTTAAATATTGGAAAGCTGTCAAGTTCATACAGCTTTGGTGGTATATACAAATTTTCCAAAATTCTAGTTTTTGCTTAAAAGCCCAAATTACATCACAGGCAACAAATGCTGTCAGTTAATTTCCTTGAAGTGACAAGTTTACTTTGTTCTTTTTTGACAAAATTTCTCTAAATATCCAAGTCTAAATCACCGTAGTTTGTCAGTGTTCTTTCCAAGAAAAATGGTAGTCTATGATAAGAGCTAATTGAGCTTGTAACTCAGTTGTGCAGGAGCTCGTCCTGCAGACAGCAGCCATACTTTGCATGTAGAAGCTCCTTAGGATATTTCCTATTTTATAACACAGAATCTTAAAAACACATGCACTCAAGGTTAAAATTTAATAAAGTTAATTTTTTACTACTTCATTAAGGACTTAATTCAAACTGGCTTTTTTCTTTTGTTTTGAGCTGTGAATGCATAATAAAGAATACAATTTGTTGCCACTATATTGATTTGTACTAAGGCACCAACAGTTTTATTCATCATTGCTTTTTTTTTTTTTTTTTTTGGTGGGTACCGGGGGTCGACCTCAGGACCTCACGCGCCAGCAGGCGCCCGTGCCGCTGAGCGATATCACTGGCCCTTTTTTCGTATGTGGGTTCCGGGAGTTGAACTTGGGCCCTCACGCTTGCCAGGCAGGCGCTTACGCCGCTGAGCCATCTCACCAGCCCTCATCATTGCTTTTGTATCATTAGTGCAAATACACCTCTGTGTAAAATGAAAAATAGTATTATTGTGAAAATAGTTTTGATCTTGGATACCATGAGGGGTCTGCAGATTACACTTTGAAAACTGGTCTAAAACATAGGTGCAAGAACTTAAAAAGCACAAAATGTTTTTCAAGTTCAAGCAATTATCTTAATACTCATACATTAATGTTTCAGAAAAATACTTTTTTAAACAGCATCTTGAACTTGATAAAAATGTGGTATGGACATTACTAAAAGATGTGTTTACTTTGTGTGTTAGTTAACTATTGCCACATTAAAAAAAACCAAAGCAAATATAGTGGCTTAAAACAATACTGATTTACAATTCTGTGGACAAGCAATTTAGGCAGGATTTAGCTAGGGAGTTTGTTCCCGTGCTGTATTGCCTGAGGTCACTCATGTGGCTTCCGTCATGTGGTGATTTGGGGTTTAAAGCCTCACTCAGAAGACTGTTGGGCCATATGTGTCTAGCAGGCTAGTCTGGGCTACTTTGTATGGTGACTGGATTCTAAAAGAAGGAAGAAAGAGGGCAAGACCTAATATCCAAGCATTTTTCAAGCCTCTGCTTCCATTGTGCTCAGTAATAATGTCTCATTGACCAAAGCTAACCACATAGCTGAGGCCAGAGCCACTATGGACGGGCTACTCTTTTAAGTCAGTATAGTTCTTATCCCCTATTTGTAGATAAGGAAACTAAGGAATAAAAGATGATTATTTAAGAGATGAATTTCGTGAGAAATGTAGCATTGCTGTACATCTTTGTAAATTTCTTTTCTGGCTTAATAGAAGACACGGGTATTTATCTGCTGTAGTATTCATCCTGCTTGGACAAGTTGTTTTGATGGAAGCAAATAAAACAGCCTCATACAGTTGTGTAATTAGAAAAGGGAGAAGTATTTTAATAGCCTTTTCAGATAATTGGGGATATTCTCTGGTGTGCTACCAAAACTGCAGTAGAGTGGGACATGAGCAGGGACAAACAGAATAGCTTGGAGGTTTGTCTCAGACTTGCCATAATATAGACTTGGTAAAGTAGTGAGGCATTTGCTTTCTGGAGTAATCACACCAGTAAATATAAATACTGTTCCCGGTGGCCAGTGGTCCTGGAAAAATGGACCTCACTTACTTCAAGCCCTTTCTTACAACTTCTCACTATTACGGACCTTACAAACTGAGCTGAAATTCTTCCTGATTCTCTTTTAACTGTCAACTCCTGAAATTTCTCTTATCCGTATTTTCTTGGCTCTCCATGATGCCTTTAATATCTATTGAGCAAATACAACTCACTTCTAGCAGTTGTCAGCACCGAGAGCCTGAGAACAGTGAAGTGTCCAAGCAGTACCACAGAAGAACCTGGGAAGCTGGGGTGTGCCCCTTGTGAGGGGGAGAATGGGTAGTGCAGATGCCTGTGTTCAGCCATTGGGGGTCATTGTTTCTCCACGTGTGATATGTGGAGGCCACTGCCTGTCTTCTCCTTCAGCCATGATCCTGACAGGAATATGCTGATGTTTGTGATAGAACAGATACCGCAATGGAGAAAGTCTCTGATTTCAACAACCTAAAGGTTTAGTTGTTTGTTTTTTTTAATCCGAAGCATCATATATAGTAAATGTATAAAGTTTTAGGTGTTCCAAGAGTATACAGTTTTCCTTACATTTTAATATAATAATTGTAATATTTATTGAGTACTTAGAAAGTCTCTGATTTCAACAACCTAAAAAGTTTTATACTTTTTTTCTTTAAAGTTGAGGCATCATATATAGTAAAATGTATAAAGTTTTGGGTGTTCCAAGAGTTTACAGTTTTCCTTACATCTTAATATAGTAATAGTAATATTTATTGAGTACTTAGAATAGTGTGCCATTACAATAAGGGCTTTCTTTATATCATTTCTCAGTATAATATAGCTAGAACTCTTGGGATAATACCTTTAAGAGTTAGACACTATTTCATGAACTTTATTTTTTTTTAACTCTTAATTCATTTAATTCTCACACTACTAGCCTTCTGAAGTAGGTACTCTTATTGTCCCAATTTTGCAGATGAAACAACTGAGGCACAGAATTATTATGTACAGTGATACCTTGGTTCACGAATGCTTTTGTTTATAAACAATTTGGTTCACAGACAGAAGCATTTGGCAACATTTTGTTTTTGTTTGCAAACTCTGCGTAGAATGACAAACACGACCGTGGCCATCTTTCCCACAGAAACACAATCGTGGCCATCTTTTTCAAAATTGTAGACAAATTAAATTTGTGAACTGAGGTACCACTGTAATTTGCCTATAGCAAAAAGATTAGTAAGTGCAGAACAAGATTTGAATCCAGGTAGAAGGGGTCCAGCATGGAGTGGATCTGGTAGGTCACGTAGTTCAAGGTCAGGACCTGTATCCTTGCATCTACAGCTTTTATGGCAGACTTTGATCTCTACTGGAGCAGAGTCATAGTGTGTAGTTGAAAAAACCCCAGGCTAGGAATAAAAAATGCCAGTGTTTGGCAGAGCACAACTCTTCTGAGACTTCATTTTACCATCTCTAATATGGGTACTCTAATGTCAATCTTCTGTTCTTGTTTGGGTCATGTTTTGTCATTTATAGAGTGCCTTTACATGTTCTGTCATTCCATCTGTTATGCTGCTGTTGCAGGATCAAATGAGTTACAGAAGAGGTATAAGGGATTGTTGCTTTTTGAAATATTTCCTTTTCTCCTTCAGTATTATGTTTTATCAAGAATGAACTATAAAAAGCCTCAAATATACTTGGATAGTTAAGGTATAAATGCTATACTATACCTCTATCATGATCTGCCATTTTCATATACAGCTTTAGTACTCAAATATTGTATCAAATAGAAGTTATATTTGGTTCCATTTTCTGCCCTAGTAAACAGGAAATGTAGTAGGCCCAGGTAATCCAAAATAATTGGCTAGATTTTGTATTTATTTTTTGTGTTTAATTTAACTTGACTTTGTGTGAGAACTCAGGGCACATAAAGTATTGAGGCCCTTTGGAAAACCCAGGTTGTGATAAACCATATTTTTCAGACCCTGCTGTGTTTTCTGCCCTAACCTTTTTGTTCTTGCTACTTTGGGAGCCCAGAAATGATATCACCTTCTTCCTACCCCTCTCTCCTGCACCTATTCTGTGGTAAAGTAGAGAGCAGGAGGCTATGAGAGAGTGTTTTTTTTTTTGTTTTGTTTTGTTTTTTTTAAAAGGAGTAACTTAAGATCATGGAGGGGAATAATGTTTCCTTTCTTGCTTCAGCAATGGTGACATCAACAAAAAGATACCAATCTTGGTGTTAAAATCTTGGTGACTTCTGAAGTTAAGATCATCCTATAGGAAGAATGTACAGTTCTAGGAGCTGCCAAGGTCAAAGCAATACAATGGAAACTTAGCACTTTGAATTACCCCAGTACCACTACTATAAATCTTTGTGGTCGCCTCTTTCTTTGTAAACGGTGAGGTTGTAAACGGTGAGGTTGTGTTTTTACTAGCCAAAAATGCAAGTTTGTCTCAGTCTTTTCAATCTGCTATAACAAAATACTATAAATTGGGTGGCATATAGACAACAGAAATTTATTTCTTACAGTTCTGGAGGCTGGAAAGTTCAAGATTGAAGTGCTGGTTGATTTGGCATTTGGTGAGGGCCTGCATTCTAGTTCCTTCACAGTGTATCATCTCTCTGGAGCCTCTTTTGTAAGAGTATTAATCCCATTCATGACGATGGAGCCCTCTTATGATCCAAACACCCTTTCCTAATACTATCACATTGGTGACAAGGTTTCAATATGTAAATTTTAGGGGGACACAAACATTCAGACTACAGCAAGGTTATTGTCTTTATTATTCCTCTGTTTTCATGATGAGCCCATTGTTATAAGTGTGGTGTCCTCACATGTTTAAATATCACATTGTTTCTCTGGTACGAGAAACTGAAAGGGTAAATAAGGACCAAAATGTATAATAGATATTGTGAAATAGGAAGAAAGTGTTCAAATGGGAAGAGGAGCTAGGGAGGGGGGAGGGGAAAGGAAGGAAGAGAAAAGAAAAAAAAGAATAGAAGGCAAAAAATGGAAACAATGCTTTTGTAAATAAGGAGGGGAAGAAGGTTAAGGGAATGGGAAAAAAATTAAGATATATCATGTACAGGTACAAATTCCCTATGCTGAATGTTATCATTATGTATATCTAAAATGTACCAATAAAAAAAAAAAAAAAGTGTGGTTAAGAAAAAAAAAAAAAGGACATGTTGTGTCCTGAACAAGGGAAGGCCATGATATTGCTCTGCTTTGTGCTGGGCAAAATTCTCTTTCATGTGATGTTTGGTTCTGAATAACTCACTTTGAAGGCCAGTAACAACTTGGTGTATGTGTTTGTATGTGATCTAAAGAAAGGGGCAGAATAATAAGAGGAATTAATTGTTAAAACAGTGGTTGAAGCAGCTGGAAAAGAGAAGAAAAGTTGGAGAATAGGAATAGTCAAGTCTCTGAGAGGCTGTTATATTAAAGAAGAAAAAGAATTATGACTGTTAGTAAAAGTAGTTAATCACTTTTTGAGGGCCTTATCTGTTCAGATGTTGTACTAGGCACTCCCTACGTGTTACAGATATTCCAAGGCATGTACTCTCTTTTACAAATGACGAAACTGAGGCTCTGAGAGGTATAGTAACGTGTTCAAGGTCACACAGTCATTAAGTGATGTCACAATGAAAGCCGAGGTCTGCCTAATCCCAGAGCCCCTTAGCTATCAGGCTGTGCACTGACTCGCAGTGGGGAGAGATCACAGTGAGGCAGACCTCACGCAACAGGGACAAGCTAACCATCCCAACTGTTCTGAGTTCCCTGCAGAGGAGGCCTTGAAGCAGAAAGTAAAACATCACTTACTGGGGCTGTTGTGAAAAGAATGTCTTATTTTGGAAAGATGAACTTTAAAATTACATTCCAAGTGATTCTCTTCACATGTGATGAACTTCCCCTGTCCAGGCTGGACCAGGCCATTCCTGTTGTTCTGTGATGTGTATTCAGTTCCCTTCTGGTCCTGTCTTTGTGAGGTCCCATCCTCTAGGGATCTGAATAGTTGGATCATTTCTATCCTGAGCAAAATGATACTTATGTAGAGACTCTCATTTTTTTGTTTATGTTTTTGTTTTTGAGACAGGGTCTCACTATGTAGTTCAGGCTGGCCTTGAGCTCACTATGTGCCTAGGCTGGCCTTGGATTTGCAGTGATCTTCCTGCCTTAGTCTCCTAAGTGGTGGGATTACAGGAGTACATCACCAGTCCTGGCCTCTCATTTTCTTTTAAAGTTAAATTTTGCTAGTACTTTTGGCAAAGATACTAGCATCATCTGCAGTGCCATCTTAAGGGCTCCTTGGATTGTGTTGACCTAAACATAACCTGAGGTATAATATGCTGCAAGTCTGAGCCACGTTTTGCCAGGATGTTGTACAGCCACTGTACCCCAGTGCACAGATGGCTACTCATTCATGAAAATGCCAAGGTCTTGCAGTAGAGAAGGGTACATAGTTCCTTTGCTGCATGAGGGCATTTTAATAATCGATCTGATGAGGAAGAGGGTATGGAGAGCTGGGAAAGAACTCATCTTCTCAAAATTGTGATTGTCATTTTCATTCTTGCCTTTAAAGATTATGAGGAATCTTGGGTTGGAGGTATAGGTCAGTGTTAGGTATATGGGTGAGGTACAGTGTTTGATCCCCTATATAAGAAAGAGTATCCCAAAGTTTGGTGAACTCCTATTAATGTTACATATTGGCGTTTTATTTTATAGAGTAATTATGCTGACTTTTAAGTTTCAAAACAATAAATATAATTGTAATTTTTAAATAAAGTTTATGAAATTCTTTTTTGTAGTTTATTCACCTTGATGATGATTGTGTAACAGAACTTTCTGTACATCATAGAAACAGCAGACAAACAATGGAGGATTTAATTTCATTGGTAAGAAATACAACCTGAATTTGAGAATATCTTTTGTTTCATTGATCTTTATTTTATCAGTACATTAAAGATAATATAGCACTTTTCAGACCTATGATTTTGTCATGAATGTAAATATTGTATGCATTTTATATTTATGTATAATTTCAGTGTAGTTCTTTAAAATGAATACTTTACATTTAAGACATTGATTAGCTGGGCATAGTGTGCATGCCTGTAATCCCAGCACTCTGGGTGGCTAAGGCAGGAGAATCACAAGTTCAAGCCTAGCCTGGGCAATTAAGTGACTTAGCAAGACCTTGTCTCAAAAAGAAAAAAAGAAAGAAAAGATATTGATTAGAGACTTGTAGTGAATAAAAAATTAATAAACAGAATAGTAGTGCATAGAGAATCAGTAGTTCTAATTTTGACTACTTTAAAGGTCTCTATCATAGAAATCTGATTCTCCCGTAAACACAATGCAGTTTTCTTGCCTATAAACAGCACTGTAGTGTCACATCACCAAGCTTATGGACCAAATACAAAAATCATTATCAGGAGTTCTCTGATGTTGGATGCTCCAGCTCTTTCAGATGCTTAATGTCTACCTGGGCTAGAGGCATTTATAGCTGTTTCTGGGTGCAATCTAGTGTGATAGATGAAGATCACACCTAGCTGTGCTCCTTGTCCTATTTCCTGTGTCTTTCATCACCTATGATTTGTGTTTGTTTTTGGTTTGATTTGGTTTGGTTTTCTAACTTGCAAAGTAGAGACCTTAATCAGATTCCTTTAAAGAAAAAAACCAAAACAAAACACTAAAGGCACTAATCAGTTGCTTTTGCTAAGATACAGTTCAGCGAGGAGGAGATATAAAGGAATTATTTTTGTTTGTTTTTTGGATTTTGTGGGGGAGGGGTTTCGTTTTTTGAGATAGGGTCTCACTATATAGTCCAGGCTGTTCTTGAACTCACTGTATAGCCCAGGGTAGCCTCGAACTCAAAGTGATCCCCCTGCCTCAGCCTCCTGAGTGATGATATTACAGGCATGTGCCACTGTGCCCAGCTGGTTTTTGTTTTTTTGAGACAAGATCTTTCTGTGTAGTTCAGGGCAACCTTGAAATCAGTCCTCGTGCCTCAGCCTTTCTCTCTCCTCCCCTCCTTTTGCCTCCCCTCCCCTTCCCTTTTTTGTGGTGCTGGGGATCAAATGTGATAGGCAAGTATTCTACCACTGAGCTATACCTCAGCCCCTTTTCTCATTTTTAAATGCCTTGTTTATACTTATGCCTAGTCACAGGGACAAGTCACATATAAGCCACTCCGCATAAGTCAGAGGCTCTCAATGTTAGTATACATTGGCATCACCTGGCAACTTTAAAAATAATCCTGATGCCTAAGTCCTGCCATGATGCTCTGATTTGATTGGTCTAGGCAATGGTGGCGAACCTGTGGCATGTATGCCTCAGCAAGCTGCTTGTATTATTGAAAACTCTAAAAGGTTTGCCATCACTGATCTGGGATGTGACCTAGACACTGGAATTTTTTATTTTTTTGAGGTAGGGTCTTGCTAGTAGTCCATGTTTGCATTGAACTCACTATCTAGCCCAGGCTGGTCTCAAACTCACTATCTTAGTTACTTTTCTTGTTGCTGACACCAAATACCCAACACCCACAAGTTAAAGGAGGAAAGGTTTATTTAGCTCATGTTTTGTAGAGGTTTCAGTCCATAATCTGCTGGCTCCAAGGCAGGGTGGCATGGCAGAGGGGCATTGCAGAGGAGAAACAGTTCATGGCGAGCAGAAGACAGAAGGCATAAGGCACCAAGCGACAATAGCAGCTTCTTTCTGTCCCTTTATATTCTATCTAGGGGTCTGGTAGCACTCACACCCAGAACTATGCCAGACTAACCAGTGGACTAACTTAGTAATCACACACTGTAGTTCCAGCCACCTCTGAAAAAGCCCCACCTATGACCGCATGAAGCTTTCAGGGGACCTGTAGACACAAACCATAACACTCATGGTCCTCCTTCCTTAACCTCTTGAATGCTGGGATAACAGGCATAAGCCACCATGCCTGGCTCAGCACTGGAATTTTTAAAAATATTCCAAATGATTGCATTGTACAGCTCTAGGTGTTAAGAATCAGTCTCCTAGTTTCTTGCTATTCAAAGTGTAGTCTAGAGCCAGCGGTAACAGTATCCTTTAGCTGCCGATTAGAAATGCAGATTCTTAGGCCTTATAGTAAACCTACTGAATCAAAATTTGCATCTTAATAAAATCCCCTAGTGATTCATCTGTACATTAGAGCTTGAGAAGTCTTGGTCTAGGTCAGTTCTCAACCATGAGTGATTTTTGCCCCACCCCTGGACATCTGGCAATGTCTGGAGACATTTTTGGATGTCACAATTAATGTATGTATGTATGTATGTACTAATAGCCTCTGGTAGAGGCCAGAGATGCTGATAAAACATCCTACAATGCACAGAACAGCCCCTAACAGCAAAGGATTATCCTGGTCAGATGTGAGTAGTCCCAGGGTTGAGGACCTAGTCTAAGTAGTGTCAAAGAACTCATGTTGGTTTTGGTACTTTCCAGTTTGAAGAGCCCTGGAAAACTAAGTTTGAGATCAACTAGGGACTTTTATATTTTTATAGCACCTTGGGTGCTTTGCCTTTACTTTTGGCTCTGGTTAAATAGACACAGAGAGAAATCAGTTCAGTGTGATCCATGTTGGCACTATGCTGCTGCTTTTTGTGTAAAAATAGAGAAATACTATTCCTAAATATTCAACCCATACAGAACCCCCACTTGCATATTGTATATGTGATCACTCCTCACTGCTTTTTATATGGCGTTGTCAGTCTCCTGTGACTCATGATTTTGAGTAATATCTTTGTAGCCCTCTTGGGATTCCTAACAATGGTGCTAGAGCTTCCAGCTTACTGCTTTCCTTACTTTTCCCGTTTCTCCAGCAGTTAGTGCTCTGGATTGTGGGAACAGCCATTCATCTGATAGTGCTACTTCACAGACATAAGCATATGAGAATCTATTGCAAATAGACAGGAAGCCCTCTGCCCCCACCTCTGTGCTGCAGACATTCGTGTGTTTAGAGACTAAAGGCCCAGGGAAGAGTGTCAGGGGAATGGTAGCAGGCCACTCTCAGTTTATCTCACCCTCTGTACTGTAGCTACCTCTCTCAGCCCAGGTGCCTATGAACCTTTTTAACATTTAGCTGGGGATTTAAAAACTGTTTTTAGTTTTCTAGAAATGGAAGCTTCTTCCTAATAGATAAACCTATCACGTTGAAACATTGACTTTCAAAAGAGCAAACTGCCTAAAAGATAAGAGAGACATTAGTTGTTTTAAACTTGTGGATTGACATTACACCTGAAAATATAATTAATTTGTTGATTTATCTGTTATTGAACACAGAACTCCCCTGTGCATCTTATCATAATGGGATGTTTACTGTGGCTCTGGAAAAAAAAAGTTATAAAAAGACTTTTTTTTTCCCCTAAGGAAAATAAAACTAAAACTCTTAGCACTACCCAGGAATAGTTTACAGTGCCTGGGTTATGCCATGTCGTTGTTGATAAGAAAGTGAAAATTTGTTTCTTATCCATTGTCTGAATTTGTAGCCTTTCTTTTTTTCTTTCTTTCTCTTTTTCTTGCCTTCCTTCCTTCCTTCTTTCTTTCTCTCTCTCTGTCTCTCTCTCTCTCTCTTTCTTTCTTTCAAGAAAGGGTCTTGCTATGTAGTGTAGGCTGGCCATGAACTTGCTTATGTAGCCCAGGCTGGCCTTGAACTCACTGCAACCCTCCTGCCTCAGCCTCCCAAGTGTTGGGATTACAGGTGTGCGCCACCATGCCCGGCCTGTAGCATTTCCTTAAAAAAGATGACTAGCACACATGAGACAGTAGATGTGGGAAATGGGGAAAAATCTTTAATGTAGTTTTTGGGAAAGTGGAGGTTGATTATAACTACTTTTCACCCAGGTCCCAGATACCTTCTGTGGGAAGGTTTTTCCCTCCCATTCCTCCTCCTTTCCTCCTTTCTTTTCTTCCTTTTTTCTGTTCTGCCTGAAGGCAGCATTCTATGATAATTTATCATAGTGTTTTATACTTCCCTCACTAGATTGATGAGGCAAACTTGAAAGCATATATTATGCTTGAGGCCATCTAAAATGCTAAATGATAAAATTTATTAATAAAAATAGTTGGTAGTAGACTTCTTTAGGGAGCTCCATAGCATTTAGCATTATTATTATATGTTTTTTAGTATTATTCTGTAGTGTTGCTTAACAGTTTTGTAGATCAGAGTCTCATGGTCTTATGAGCATTATTTAGAAACAAACTAAACAGTTGATTGAATTTTTTTACATCTAACACTTTCTAAAAATTTATGAAAACAACAAAAAGGGATTAAAAAGCAAAAAAAAAAAAAAAAAAAAAACCCAAAAAAAACACCTCCTAAGGACAAAGATAATAAAAGAGAAGACAAAGGGGTACCAATATAATTTTGGAAGTTATAAAATAGATAAATGGTAGCTGACATAGTATTTTGGAGGAAGCCTAAATCTAAGTGCCTGCAATAGCAAAAGACAACAAGCAGATGATTACTGCCCAGAGCTTCAGAAAGTCTCAAGAACTCTGACGTCAAAGAAGTAACAGTAGAATTGCTGAAAAGTCTGTCTTAGAAACAGTGAGAACTGCAGGACCCTATCTCTGCCTTGTGCTCATGCAGTGACTTCTTCCCTGTCCCAGCAGAGAATTGGAATGCTTAACAAGAGGCATTATTGAATCAGGCACAGCTCGGGTGGGAGCTGATGAACCATTCTGAAATGGATACATAAAGTCCTCATATTCAGCAGTGAACCACTGCCTATAGTCTCCTTCCCTATTTAACCTGAGAATACCAGAACTAGGACTTTGTCCTATTTTCAGTGAGGGTGGGGAAAATATTAGATTTATTCTACAGAACAGCCAGGAGGAAAGACCTACTATACTGATAGTTCGAAGTTCAGGTTCCTGTCTCTTCACCTTGGAGAAAAGCCATTAAGATGATGAGCAGCAGCCCCATCCCACCCACTGAGGCTCTAATCAGCTGCGTAATATAATTCTTCACTTTTAATAGAATAGATAACCGAAGATTGATGGTCATTTGAGGAAAACCTCTAACGTGAAAGTTAAATGTCGGGTTCGTTGTATGCTTAGTGGTAGAGCATGTGCTTAGTGTGTGCAAAGTCCTGGGTTCAATCTCCAGCACTGAAAAGGAGAGAAAAGAAAACATGAAAAGAAAGAGTCAAAAGTCAAAATAAATTGAGCAGAGTAGGGGTGAGAGGAAGAAAGAAAAAAGTTACTCAGAAGAAAATGATAATGCAGAAAATGAGGAAAATTGGTTAAAAATGATAATTCTCAGAGATAAGAAAAGCTTTTTTTTTTGTTTTGTTTTGTGGGTACCGGGGTTCGACCTCAGGACCTCGCGCGCCAGCAGGCGCCCATGCTGCTGAGCAATATCACTGGCCCTTTTTTTGTATGTGGGTTCTGGGAGTCGAACTCGGGCCCTCGCGCTTGCCAGGCAGGCGCTTACGCCACTGAGCCATCTCACCGGCCCTTTTTTGGCATTTTTGAGATAGGGTCTCAATCTGTAATTCAGGCTGGCCTTAAACTCACTATGTAGTCCAGGCTGGCCTTGAACTCACAGCGATCCTCCTACCTCACTCTCTAAGTGCTGGGATTACAGGTACAGGCATGCACCACCACACCCGGCGTTTTTTTTTTTTTTTTTTTTTGAGACAGGGTCTCACTCTGCAGTTCAGGCTGGCCTTGAATTCACTATGTAGCCCAGGCTGGCCTCGAACTCACAACTCACAACGATTCTCCTGCCTCTGCCTCCCGAGGGTTGGGATTACAGGTGTGCACCTACACCTGGGTATTTCATTCTTGAAAAAGGAATAAGATCACTAAAAGAGGAACTTTCCAAGTGATAGGTCTTGCAAATCTAATGTATGCCCACAGAAATGAAAAACTTAGAAATATTTGAAAATGAAGTTAATGTGAACTGTCAAAAACAGAACCTAAAGACAGATGTAAAAATAGAAAAGGGGTAAGAAAGGTCCAGCATACAAATAATAGAAGCTGCAGGAACATAAAACAGATGAAAGAGGGGAAGGACCCATCAAATATTCCAGAGTTAGAGTATATGAGTTTTCAATAATGAAGCTGGAACTAACCAAGGCTTGGCACAGTACACGAGAACAGATTTATGCCAGAGCCTGTTCTGGTGGAATTTCTAAAACCTGAGGAGAAAGAAAAGATCAAAAAAATGTTCAGAGACAAAAACAAAAGGGCATACACAAAGGTTTGGGAGTCAGAGAGACTAGATTTTTCAGCAGCTATACTAGAATAGAGAGGACCATAATTCCTTCGAAACAGTGAAAATTATTATCAACCTAGAACTCTGTACTTGGCTAAGTCAAAATCAAGTGTGAGGATAGAATGCTGTCTTGTCAGACATGCAAAATCTCAAAATGTTTACCTCCCATGCATGCACCATCAGAAAGTTACTGGGTGATGGGTTTCACCAAAACAAGAATGTAATTACACCAAGAAAGAGGAAAAGTAAGAATCCAGGGAACTGGGGATGCACTGTGGGACAGAAGTGAAAGAACTCCTAGACTGACAGTTAGGTAATGGTCTGAGGAAGAAGCCAGTCCAGGGTGGAGCATGGAATGCAGGCACTGGGGAGGATATCTGATGTGCTGTGAACCTGTTGAAAAGAGGTCAGGAGTGTTGGAGCCTGTAGGCTGAATTAGAAGAAAAACAGACTTTTAAAAAGTTTTAACTTCAGGAAAAAGAAGTTATTAAAAAAAAAAAAAAAAAAAGGAAATATAGGAATAGTGCCCTGTATAGTTTAGCTGCTGGGCTGATATTCAGTCAGTGTGGCCAGATTGGTTGGTGGAATATTTATTTACTGCTTAGTGAGTAACCACTACTTCAAGTGCCTTCCCTGTTGCCTTGTTACCACTCTTAGACACCCTGGCACCACTTCCCCTACAATTCAAAGGTTAGTAATCAGCACGACCGAGATCCTCTGGAAGCCTACTCACTTCTTGGTCTCTGTTCTGATTATTTGGTGTCAGGGTATCAGTTTAATATTTAGAATATTACCCCTACTTAGTTGTGAGTACTATTTACTTACGTAAAATGTAGATATTGAAAATTACAGTGCTGTAGAAGGAGCCAAGGAAAAGATATGTAGAGAAGGGAGGGAGTTATACTACACCTAAATTCTCATTTTCCATACTAGGAAATCTATAGGTAGTAGCTGAAGCTGAAAAAACATGAAGGTACATATGGAATTAATAGCAGAAGAAATTGGTAAAAGAGTTTAGATGTTCTTTCTGTCAAGTGGATACTGTAGATATGTAGAGGTGTGGTGCAGAGGATTACTATTTGTCATATTATTTGAAAAGCTATTGACTTAAAATTCTGAGTATTGAGAAAAAGATTAATTTTGAATAGAACATTATTTCAACAAATAATATTAGTTTTCTAAACAACTCAATTTCCTTTTCCTCTAGTGGCAATATGATCACCTCACAGCCACTTATCTTCTGCTTCTAGCCAAGAAGGCTCGGGGAAAACCAGTTCGTTTACGGCTTCCTTCTTTTTCCTGTGAACCTGCCAGTGGCACCCCAAAGGTAAAGCTAGAGCTTTTTGTGTGAACATCTGCTCGTCTTGTCATGTGCCACCCTGCTCCCGAGTGGACATACCACTGGGAACATCAACTTCCTGGTATCAAGGAGCCAGAGGCAAGATGTTTTAGGATTTAAATATTTTTGATGAGAAAAATGGAGAGTTCTGAACTTGAACTCTGAAAGTTTGAATGTTAACATGACATTTTTAAAAAAACTTCCCCTCTCCAGCCCTTTTTCTTCACAAAAACAGTTCATGATTATTATAGAAATAGATAAATTAAGCCAGGCATGGTGGTACCCACCTGTAATCCCAGCACTTGGGAGGCTGAGGCAGGAGGATTGCTGCAAGTTCGAGGCCAACCTGGGCTACATGGCGAGACCCTGTCTCCAAAAACCAAAAATAAATAAATAAATAAATAAATAAAAGGAAAACAAAATTGGCCAATAAGCCTACTAACTATAGATGATATAGTTGATATCTTACTGTCTTCCCAGTCTTTTTGTGTGTATGTGTTTGTTTGTATAATTTATGTACATGCAAGGGCCTTAAAAGGACACAGTGTTACTGAATTGTAGAGAACAGTTTTAAATATTGTTGGGGATAAGATTTGTGAATACAGGAATATTATATTTCCTGGGTATAATATTATATACCCAGGAAATAACACACAATACTTTAATAAATATTTTGATGTTTATGTTAAGGGTTTAGCTTTAGATTTTTGCAGTGTTTATAGCTCATATAACTCAGATTCTTTGCATGAAAGTTGGTTTTTACCCAAATTATTCTCTATTTTGTCATCTCTTAGTTTCCTTTGTCATGGATATTTACAGCGGTGGAGCAACTTTACATATTGGAAGCAACATGTTATTCCTAAATGCTTGCATTAATATATTTTCTGTGTGATTCTTTGTATCTCCCATAGCTTAAAATTCAGCTGTCCAAGTGCTTTGTTAGATGGGTATAGAATTTTATAATATAATCTTCTCTTGGATTAATTCAGGTTGCAATTGAAATGACTATCTAGCATTAGGAAACTGTACCTTTGTTGTCCTCAGAGAGAGGCAGTTGGTTCTCTTTATAGAATTTAAAATAACTCAAATAACTGTGGGTGAGATGATTTTTTTCTTTAGGTCTCAAAATTGCAAAAAACTGTTAAAATGCCACTTCTTTCATCATTTTTAGTTGAATGTTTTCTCTCCCCAAATTCCTTTAATGATTCAGTTCTCTCTTTTTGGCCCTTGTTAATCATGAATATAGTGGATTTTGTGTCCCTGCCACACCCAATTGCCCCTTGCCCATTTTTCCTCCCTAGTTGGTCTTTTTAACCAAACTAAGAACAAAAAGTAGCAGTGCAAGTGGCTGTTATGTAAAGAAATCTCTGAGGTGAAATAATCTTATTCCTAGGATGGTGTTCTAATCATTTCTTGGAGAGTTTTATTGAGCTGGTATAATACCCCCCGTCCAGGCAGATCTTTTGCTTATCACTCTATGAATCAACCCATCACCCTTCTTGCCCACAATGTCAGACCCTTTAAACTTTCAGACTCATTTGGGTCAGGACACAAAAGCCTGAGCTATGCTTCTGATCAAGGGAATTACAGAAAGGCATTAGGTACCCCTACACTTAGAATAATCACTTTAGCTGAGGTTGAATCTTGCTCTGTTGCCCAGGCTGGGCTCAAACTTGAAATCCTCCTGCCTCAGCCTCTTCAGTAGCTGGGAGTACAGGCATGTGTCACCATGCCCTCACTTTGGATAAAATTTTAAATTTATGACACCTCAGTTAAGAGATCTGAGACATTTTCCTGAGCCATTGAATTTTCTTATATCTGAATTGGCCTGGTCTCAGTTGAATTGCTTATATAAAAAGTATCCAAGTGGAAAATATCTGGGAAGATATTTACTCTTATCTTCCATCTACTACATAATGAACATTTACCTAATAGTATCATGATTTGGGCAGTCATATTATTGGATAAATTTTTATAGCAGATAAGCTATTAATGACAAGAAATGAAGTAGAAATCAAGTTTCGGTTTTTTTTTTCAGATCTGTGCAAATCACTAAGTCACATAGTTTGTTTTTTGATTCTGTTCTCTCCCTTGATAGAATCATAGATAGAATCACCCTTTTTCTCTAGAGTATTCTTTATATGAAAGCAAGTAATTGTGAATTACCAGTCAATATATGGCAGTTTCAGTGAAACAATAATATAGTCTGATAATATAGTCTGATTATATAATATAGTCTGATAATAGATATATACTCTGATTAGATAATATAGCCTGATTAGCAACACTTGTAGGTCTCATCTCACACTAGATCTCAGGAAACTGTATGAGGTGTGGTACTTCCTCTCTAACAACTAAGTCAAGGCAAGAAACAAATATACATATATATATATATAACATTGTAGAGGGTCACGGGTGCTAGATAAATGGCTAGAAGTGTGCTGTAGGTCCTTTAGAGTGTGGGAGTGATCACCACGGAAGGTGGACCAACAGTTAGGTTTTTTAAAAAATGGAAAAGAAGGAGCATAGTATTCAGGGCAAGATAAATGGAATTAGCAAAAGCTCAGGCGCTTAATTGTGCTTGATCTGTTCTGTTAACAGTAGCTAGACTTGTTTGGTAAAAAGAAGAGTCCAAATAAGGGAAAAGTAAGAACAAGTGAGTTGGAAGGGTAGGGAAGAGCTGGACTGTAGCAAACCTTGAAATGCCATGTTAGAGTTTTAGGCTTTGTGCTATAGGTATTGGGGATTGGTTTTTTGAGCAAGAGAGGAAGACTCAGATTTTTAAAAATTCATCCAGTGACGTATAGAATTGTGCACTAAGGGATAGTATTGTGTTGTTATTCTTAACTGCTGTACCCGTGACATCATCATTCATACAACTCTCAACTTTTTCCCCATTAGCTCTAGGCTTAGCTTTAGTATTTTTTTTTTTTTTTTTCAGCCTAGCACTCCATGCAGGCAGCTCTAGTTGATGGTAATTGCCAATCCTGGAGAACTCTGGTGCCCTGGTTGAGAGGGTAGAAAGATTGGTAGCAGAGACCATACTGAATGTTTGAGAAATAAGATTTGTCCTTGAACTAGACAGCAGTGACAGTGGGTCTGGAAAAGAAGAATGAGGTATTAGAAATTCAAGTAAACTTGACTATCCAGATTAACAAGATATTGAGGAAAAAGGAAGGAGGGAAAAATAAAAATCCAGTAGTATCCCCGAAGAGTATTAGATTTTAGGGAATATATATATAGAGGGGAAAGGTTGAGGGAAAATAAGTTACTGTGATGATAGTATTAGCACAGGACCCCAAGTGTCCGGTCCAGGGAAGATCTTTTCATAGGGCCAATTTATTCCTGGTAGAAATAATTAACTATTTTGTATGTTCTTACAACTAAAAAACTTGAATTTCAAAAGTCACATCCTTTCCATCTTCTGCTTTTTATAGAGCTTTTTATTTGTAATTTGTAAATGTTGTCTGTTACATAGTGATTATGTGATAATAATAAGCTAAGTAAATAGTATGCCATATAACATAAAAGTTTTCTGAAACACATTGTTTGAGAGAGTCTTCTATCTGATAATTTGAACTGAAAATTTTTGACTTCCTGTTTTCTATACTACATGGTGAGCTTATTCAGTATTCTGTCTCTGGTTTGTTTCTGCTTTCAGGGCCTTGAGTCATTGTACTATTATTTCTAACTTCTTTTGTCTTTTAACTGAATAGTCAAAGAATCTGAGTCTGGAAGATGTGACCACAGGTGGTGAAAATTATGTGGCTGGATTAATAGACTATGAATGGTATGAAGACAATTTATCAACTCCCCAAACACCACAGGTTGGTAGTTTTTAATTACTGTTTAAAACAGAGTATGCTATATGTTTAAGTTATAAAAACATGTATACTAACTTGAAATCAAGTATGTGCTTGCAAATTTCTAGACCACTGAAAATATTAATAAGAAATTACTAATGAGAGATTATTGGAATATGGATGAAAGGGAAGTCAATTATTTTCAATTTTAAAAAAGCCAAGATTCTGGGCCAGTGAGATGGCTCAGCGGCTTAAGCGCCTGCCCTGCAAGCGCGAGGGCCCGAGTTCGACTCCCGGAACCCACATACGAAAAAAGGGCTGGTGATATCGCTCAGCGGCACGGGCTCCTGCTGGCGCGCGAGGTCCTGAGGTCGACCCCCCGGTACCCACAAAAAAAAAAAAAGCCAAGATTCTATTTTGGAACATTTTATTGCTCCATGTAAAAAAAATGAGGTATGATTTGCATGTAGTTAAATAGTTAAAAATGCCTTTTTTTTTTTTTATAGTACTGGGATTGAACTCAAAACTTGGCTTATTTTAGTTTTTAATTTTTATTTTTATTAGTAGCTGTTTGTAATACACAGTGATGATTTGTATTACACAATGATTAATTACATTCATTGTGAGGAGCTAGTACATGTACATCTTAATTCTTTCTGCATTCCTGTCCCTCATCTCCCTTCCCCTCCCTCCATCTCTTGGTCCCCTGACTGCATTTTAGGTAAGAGCTTTACCACTGAGCTATATTTTATTTTATTTTGAGCCAGGATCTTGCCAAATTGCCTAAGGTGGTTGCATGCTTGGAATCCTTCTGTCTCAGCCTCTTGAGTATGGAGAATTACAGACATGTGCCACTGTGCCTGACTAAATTTACCCTTTTCAGTAGTTTTGTGTGTTTTGACAACATGTAACTACCACCAAGATTAAGATCCAAAACAGTTTCATTACCTCCCAGAATTCCTTCATGATCCTTTGCGGTTATCTCTCCCCACCTAACTCTGGGCAGCAACTGATCTGTTTTTCTCTCCTTTTGATCATCTTTTTAAAAAATTCTCCTTGCAGTTTGTTGAGCTTCGTGGGTGTGCAGATTAATGTTTTTCATCAAGTTTGGAAATTTGGGGGCATTATTTTTCAAATACGTCCCTCTGCTCTCTTCCCTCTTATGCATATATTGGCATATTTGTTGGTGCCATTCAGTTCTCTGATGCTCTGTTCATTTTTCCTCTTTCTTTTTTCTTTCTGTTCCTCAGACTAGATAATTTCATTTAATCTGTTTCCAAATTTGCTGATTCTTTCTTCTGTCTACTTAAAATGCTATTGAACTCCTCTGATAAATTTTTCATTATAATTGTTGTACTTTTCTTTTTTTTTTTTTTTTTTTTTTTTTTTTGTGGGTACCGGGGGGACGACCTCAGGACCTCGCACGCCAGCAGGCGCCCGTGTCACTGAGCGATATCACCGGCCCCTTTTTCGTATGTGGGATCCGGGAGTCGAACTCGGGCCCTCGCACTTGCCGGGCAGGCGCTTAAGCCACTGAGCCATCTCACCGGCCCTAATTGTTGTACTTTTCGACTAGAATTTCTGTACTTTTAAATGTGCTGTTAATACACTACTTGTCGTGACATTGTTCTTATACTGTCCTTTGGTTCTGTCGATATGCTTTCCTTTTGCTCTTTGAATACATTTGAAAACTGATTCAAATAGTCTTTGCTTGGTAAGTCCAATGTCTAGGCTTCCCCAAGGACAGTTTTTGTTGATTGCTTTTTGCCTCATATATGGGCCATGCTTTCATATTCCTTTGCATGTCTATGTCTTGTAAATTTTTCATTTGTTAAAACTGGACATTTTAAATAACATGGCAACTCTGATAATCAGGTATACATCCTTCTCTAGGATTTGATGTTGCTATTTGTTATTTAGTGGCTTTTTTGAACTAATTCTGTAAAGTCTGTATTCTTTACTATATATGGTCACAGAAGTCTTTATCATAGCAATCAACTAATGCTTACAATGGAGATTTTCTTAGATGCAGAATCAAAAGTCTTCTAGTCTTTGTAAGGGGCTGTGTGTATATTTGGGAGGATGTTTTCAGTGTGCAGCCAGGCAGTTGAAAACTCTGCCTTAGCTTTCACTTCCTGTTTGTGCAGGGCTTCAATGTCAGCTGAAGGTGAGAATTTAGAGAATCTTTTCAGGTCTTTCCTGAGCAAGTGCATCTGTCCTAAGAATGTGCACAGTTCTATACATGTATATGGCCTTCTGATTCCAAGGTACATGTCAGAGCTTTTCAAAGCCACATGAACATGTCATTCTTCATCTTTTCCTTTTAAGTTTTTTGAGTAGTCTATTATCTTCCTCAATTGTTACCTACTGCCTCAAGCAACTATATACTATTTTCCATTGCCTGCCTTGTTTTGCTTTGCTTTGCTTTGCTTCTCTTTGCTTCTCTTTTCTCTCTTCTCTTTTTCTATTCTCCTCTCCTTTCTCCCTTACTCTCCCCTCTCCTTGCCTCCTCTAGCTTCTCCTTTCCTCTTCTCTTCTCTTTTCTGTGGTACTGGGGACTGAACCCAGGACCTTTGCATGAGGCTACATCCCCAGCCCTCTTTATTTTATATTTTGAGATAGGATCTCACTAATAAGTGATTAAGTTTACCAGGTGGGGCTTGAACTTGTGATCCTCCTTCCTCACCTCTCAGAATGCTGAAATTACAGGCAATTTAACCTATAGCTCTGGAGAAAAGACTCTTCACACTGGACAAAGCTTGAGTCAGCCTTGAGAGTGGGGTTTTCCAAGGAACTAACAGATAGGTTAGATAATGACACTTCTCTGAGGCTAAAGCTGCGAGGGAACTCTAACCTATTCTGCCCTCTCCATTAGCTCCAGGCTGCTGGTTTTCATTATGATTGTGGGCTCTTGGTTTCTAAAGTTACCACAGAGAGCTGGGGAGAAGGGAATGGGAATAGGGCAAGTTAAAATGCCACAAAGCTTGCTGATCTTACTTAACTGCTTTTGTTGAATAAATTGTGTGAGCCTTGGCCCATATACTGAATTCTGAAAGAACAGCAGTGTAGTTTGATAATATATATGGAGATTTGAAAGTTAAGACTTCAAATTTTTTTCCAAATTGAATCTTAAATTCAGTATAATTTCAGCTTTCGAGTTTATGTGAAGCTTGTCAAAATGTCTTTAAAATATATGTAGAAATGCAAAAGAACAAGAATAGCTGAAACGTTCCTGAAGATTAAGAATAAGAAGGGAGAGGAAACTGGCCAACCAGGTATAAGAACTATTAGGAACGTACATAAATTGAGATGTGCAGTATTGGTACAAATAAACCAATAAAACCTTTCATGCCCTTATATTTTAGATATATCTCATAAAAATAATATAGCTATTTGATATATAAATCAAAATTCTCTCTCTCTCTTGAGAGTTTAACCAACCTATATTTATTTGATAACTGAAGTATTTATCTTGTATCTGCCATCTTATTTTATGTTCTGGTTTATCTCACATTTTCTTTATTTCCCAGTTATTTACTCTTTTTTTTTTTTTTTTTTTGGTTTTTGAGATAAGGTCTCAGTATGTAGTTCAGACTGGACTTGAACTCATTTTGTAGCCCAGGCTGGCCCAAATTTAGCAATCCTCTTGCCTCAGCCTCCCACGTGCTGGGATTACAGGCATGTACCATTACACCTGGCTGCTTCCTTTCTTTAAATATTAAAAATATTTTTTATTCATCATTTCTGTAAGAGTATTTTAACTTTTTGGGGGGCCATAATCACTGATCAACCTTTTATTTTTTGGTACATGTTCAAGGCAAACCATGGCAGTCTAGATGTAGGAAGCATTTCTTAGGGATGATTTGTGGGCATTTTGAATATTGCTTTTGGGTATGTTTAAACACTGAACCTGAAACATGTTGAAAATTACTTGTCAGTGGAATGGACTAACGTGATCTACCTGTACTAAAGAGAACTGAATATACATTTTCAAATTTCCTAGTATCGCCAATAACATACTTAATAGTACTAATTTTAATAAAAATAGTGCAAGGTAATTTGCAAGTGATTAAGGCATGTTGTAAAGAAATTGACTTTTCTTCTTCGCTGTGCTTTATCTAGTAACTTTTTTTTTTCCAGTTTACCAAGCACTGGACAGAATCAAATGGCCCGGAGTCTAAATCATTAACTCCGGTATTATGCAGAGCATCTGCAAATAAATTAAAGAACAAAGAGAATGTATATACTCAGAAGACTGCTATAAAGAATGAAGAGAATTTCGTATTTCCTGAGCCTAAAACTCCAGTTAATAAGAACCAACATAAAAGAGAAATACTCACTACACCAAATCATTATGCTACACCCTCAAAAGGTATTTGCTAAGTGATTTAAGCAGTGATTTAAAGAGCTTCAAATTCATTCTTTTTGCTATGTTAAATAAACATATATCAGATCAAAAGTTACTAATAGCATTGCTCTCCAGAATTTCTCAGAGAGGTCAAGTTGCCTTTTTTTTGTCTTGTCACTTTGCATTAGTTGAAATGAAATTGTATTGGTTAATTTTTTTCAAATGGTAATTTTTTTTTCTTTTCCACTTTTATAAGATTGATGCATAACATCATAGGGTGTCAAAACAGAAAGACAAGTTAGAGCTTGTCTAATTCAATTTCCATTTTGACTGTTTAGCAACCCAAGACTCAGATTAGTGAAGTGATTTTGCCCAAGGTCATATCCAGGTTTAAATCTTGCTTGCCCATTTATCCCCACAAAGAGTGGCTCAATCTGAATCTCATCTGAATCTCCACTTCTGGTATCTGGTCCTGTTCTGCCCTGTCGTATTACCACCCATACCCAATAAGCCCTTCCAGAGATCTTATGTCTGTGTCCAGATACCACAACACTCTGATTTCCCTTGGTTTCCTCTCAAATTTAATTATTACTATTTAAACTATTTGTTTTATGATACTTCAGGGTTTTAGTTGGCTGGACACTTTTCTCTTTGTCAGTGTGCCTCTTAAAATATAGAACTGAACCCCGTTTCCTAGGACGGGGTCTCATAAGACAAGGCACTAAGCATCGTGAAAGCAAAGACTGCCATGTTTATTGCAGCCTTACATAGTGTGTGGTAGGGACCGTATTTGCCAAATGAAGGAATAAATTAGAACCTGAAGGAATTTTATTTACCTTGTTCTAGTCTATGTCACTTTAAAAAATGGATCCTAAGCTTTATTAGCCCCTTTTTAAGTAATTGTGACCTTCTCTTGTGTTTTATTAAGACCTAGTGAACCCAAACACCAAAGCATTGCCATGTGAACTGCTTGCCAAACTACTTCTTACTGTTGTGCTTCTAGCTTGCTAATGGAACTGACAGTCAGTTTAAGAGGTCAACTTATTGTCCACGAAGATATTTTGGAAGACTACACCTGAATATTTGTTAGGAAGGCCCATTATGTTAATGGCATTTTCCATTTCATCAACGCAAATAATACTTTCCCCCAAAACTGTGAGGCTAATTTGCTATGATGATACATATTTGTATGTGTGGCTGCCTGTGCTTGTTATGAGAGTACAATGAAATAACATCTGAACAGAGTAGGACCTTAGTTCTCTTAACTACAATGTCCTTTATGAATCAGGTTGAGCAGGGAAATAAGATGGACCTTAGCTCATCTTAGCTCATTCAGAGATCTTTTCTGTTCTTTTCTTTTCTTTTCTTTTCTTTTCTTTTCTTTTTTTGGAGACAGGGTCTCATTGTATAATTTAGGCTGGCCTTGAACTCACTATGTAGCCCAGGCTGGTCTCAAACTCACAGCGATCCTCCTGCCTCAGTCTCCCAAGTGCTGAGATTATAGGCATGCGCCACCATGCCTGGCTCATTCAGAGATTTTTTTAAAAAACCTTTTGGTAGTACTGTATAGTCACTTTCTTTACTGATAATTTTTATGTAACTCTAAGGTTTTGAAATGTGTATAGCTTGGAATTTATTTTATAATCTTGAAGTGTCATCAGTTTGCATATATTGTTCTTTCCAGATTGTGTTGGTCAAAACTATTATTGGCTGTTTTCTTTAAACTTAAGAGCCGTGTAGGTGAGCAAGTGGGTGAAGCTAAAATTGATAGCTTCCATTAGTGCATTCTACTGTCACAATGAGTTATTTTTCACATAGACATTAATTTCATTTTTGTGACTCCTATGTAATACTGCCAGTGGTATTTGTCAGAAAACAGCTATATATGGTAGCAGATACTCTTAGTCTACAAAGATGAAAACTATTTTCACAGATATGTCTGATTGATCTTATTTTCTTGTTCTTGTGGAACTAGTGAGAGTAGAGCTTAAGAGTTATATGCAAAACCAAACTCTCAATCTCTTCTTAAAAACTTGATACTGTATCTTCATTGTCATATAGCAAATATTCTCTCTAAAGGCACAAAACTTTTAGATCATGAACAAAAAGTTAACTAATCAATGGTAACCAGATTTGTTAATGCAGATTTGTCACAAACTATCTGGGATGCAAATACCTTGTCTAAAGTATGAAATTCTGGGACAGACATACAAAAAAATAACAAAGCTCATATCTGTTTAATAACTTTTGTCAAGATTTCACGGGTACCGATCATTTTGCCTAACAGGGTTGAATAGGGCCATTGAATTAATACCTCCCAATGCTATATCAATTAAAGGCATAAATTGGGCTATTGTATAAATACATATTGACTTTAATTTATAGAAAGGGGAATCAGTACTCATAAAATTGTATTTGATCAATTTAGATTATCATATGATATTTATAATAAAATAACACATATGAACTAAGTTTCCAGTGAAGTAAAAGATAGCTACACATACATGCAAGGCAAAATGATTTTACTTTTATCATAAATTACATGACAACATTTCTTTAAATAGAGTCTTTAACTTTGCTGGCCAAATGATTACAATATTTCTGAGTCAGTGAATAAAGTGACATATACATTATTGATAGAAATTTCAGAACTGTAGTGTATCAGCTGCATATGATTTGTGTTTGTTGTTTTCTAATAGTCAGAAACCAGTGCCTGAAAGAAACCCCAATTAAAACACCAGTAAATTCAGCAGGAACAGACAAGTTAATGACAGGCGTCATTAGTCCTGAGAGGCGGTAAGTGTTCGGTTTTTTGGATTCTTTGATCTTTAGTATATGTAATGAGAATTCTCTTTTCTTCTGCGACATACCTGGTGCAGGTGAACTGTGACATAGATGCTGTTGGAGACTAGACTGCAGGAACATCTGTCTTTGTGAGGATGGTCTGTGGCCAGTACTGGAGCTATTACTACCCCTACCCTGATGGGGTAGAATTGTGAAACTGATGACCAAAGTGGGATTGGCATCTTAACAGCCCTGCCCTGGCTGTGTAATTCCCTCTTTGATGTTCACTTTCTCTTTTTTTTTTTTTTTTGCCAGTAGAGTATAGGAATGCACTAGCAGGCAGCATTCTCCCAAGTAGTAAAGGGTACTAACTGGTGTTTCAAAGGAAACCTACTCCTCTTGGATGAAAAGCTCTGCGGCATAAGTGACCCTTCATTGGCCTTATTTATTCGTTTATTTTTTACACTAGGGATTCAACCCAGAGCCTTGTGCATGCTAGACAAAACCTCTACAAACCTTTTTTAAATTTTTTTATTTTTGTGGGAACCAGGGGGACGACCTCAGGACCTCGCGCGCCAATAGGCGCCCGTGCCGCTGAGCGATATCACCGGCCCCTTTTTCGTATGTGGGTTCCGGGAGTCGAACTCGGGCCCTCGCGCTTGCAAGGCAGGCGCTTACGCCGCTGAGCCATCTCACCGGCCCACCTTTTTTAAATTTTGAGACAGAGTCTTGCTAGGTTGCCTAGGCTGGCCTTGAACTTGAGATTGCCTGCTTTGGCCTCTTGAGTAACTGGTATTATAGGCGCACCATCATGCCTGGTTGTTGTATTTCACAACTTTTTTTTTTTTTTTTTAAAAGCATGATACATTTTGGGTCAGCTGGAGGAACTAGAATGTGAGCTGTGTATTAGATGAATCTATGGAATTATTACTAATTTTTAAATGTGATGATGGTATTGTGGTTGCATGAAAAATGTTCTTATTCATCCAAGCTAAAGTATTTAAGAGTGAAATATTTTAACATCTTTAGATGGCTCAGCAAATGTGTACATATATTCAGTATATTTATTGTCTGTATATTTAGAGAATGCTAATGTGGCAAAATATTAACTATTATTGATTGTAGGAGCAGATATGGGTTCATTGTACTATTCTTTACATTTTTTAATATATTTGACATCAAAATAGAACACACTCCCTCCAAAAAAAACACAACAAACAAACGAAGGGGAAAAATAGTTTTGCTGAGTGGCATTTGGCTGGGGGACATGGGTGATGGCTCTTTTGGGGGAGGCACCTTTAGTGCCTTCAGAGGAGGAGAGAGATGATCTGGCCTTGGCTGATCTCATCCAGGCACCCTGAGGTGTATAAAGAGACAAAAGCAGGGCCTGTGGGGGCCCCAGCAGGCAGGAGGCCCAGTGCTGTTCCTGATTTGTTGTTTTTTAAAGGTGCCGCTCAGTGGAAGTGGATCTTAACCAGGCACATATGGAGGATACTCCAAAAAGAAAAGGAACCAAAGTGTTTGGGAGCCTAGAAAGAGGATTGGATAAGGTTATCACTGTGCTTACCAGGAGCAAAAGGAAGGGCTGTGCCAAAGACGGGCCAAGAAGGATAAAGGTAACTGGACTGGAATTCTTAAATAAGGATTTCAGAAGCTGGCTGCTATTTTTTTTTTTTTAAGAGAAGTATTGAATGAATGAATTGATTAGTATTTTTAGTTACTTATTCATTTATTTAGTTAATATGTTTTTGAGCGTTTAAACTGTACATTTTTCTATGCAGTAGACTTTGAGAATACAGAGGTAAATTGGATAGTCACTCTCTTCAAAGAGCAAATTCAAATATTCAAGATCAGATGCAGGGATTAATGACAGAAACAACGTGGAGAGGGGCAAGCATGGGGTGTCTATAGGGAACTGAGAGCTGCTTTAAGGATGGGGACTTGAGTTCAGTTGTCCCATCTCACACATAGAAGAGTCACTGACACATAGATACCTTTGTAGGCCCTCACGAAATATCTATGGGAAGTTAATTTGAACTTTGTGTATAGTGTGTGTGAGGAAAATAGTGAGTGACAGACTGGGAAGGTAGGCTAGAAGATCTCAAGGATCTGGCTAAGAGGTTTAGATCTTTTTTGATGGATCTGTTGTGCTTTAAAAGGGGTGCTTTTAAAAGACAATGTATGTGGTGGAGGTGGGAAGGAAAAGTAAGGTATTAGATATAAAATACTTCTCCTCTTGGGTTCTCTCTGAGCATTAATTGGAACATTGAATGAATGACATGTTTTGGTGGAAGTGGAAGAAGTAAGAGGTAAAGGGATGATAAGACGTAGCCCATGCCCTTGAGGAACCCCCAAAGTGTTAGTGAAAACAGGCCAGGATGCTGCTTTGGTACACTGGGCTCAGTTTGGTAATAAAAACATGTTTCAAGAGTGTGGGTCCCAGAGAAGAGAGAAGATGTTTGTGTTCATGATTTGGGGACTGAATCAGTGTTTAGTTTATGTGCTGAGACTGTCTGATCAGTTCTGGGGAGTTTGGGAAAGAAAAATAATGAGCTATTGGGAAGAAGGTACTTCAGAAGAGAATGTTCTGAGATCTCATTTATGCCCTATCTCAAAGTAGAAGATAGCACTTATTAGTATTTATTGCTTTGTTCAACTTATATAGTGCACTGAGAAGTTTTATGTTATATGCAGCTATTTATTAGGTGTATTATATCTGTTCTGAGGTTTCTCTAGCAAAGACAGGAAGTATTTTAAAACTTTATGTCGGGACTGAGAAAACCTTAGTGTCATTTCATTATAAAACATGAAATAAACTTAAGGAAACTTGCTAAGAGGTTGTCAAATACTGATGGGTAATGTTCTGAAAATGTTAATCTATGTAAAATGTTCGGAACCTGAATGCATTAATAGGGATTGCTGTGGTATTAGTTGGCCTTCTAGTTAGTCCCCCAGTACTTCCTGGACATGGGAGAAAAACCACAGATTGGGAATCAGAAGATTGGTCTAACACCAGCTTCATACCTTATAGCTTGGATGGGTCATTTTATCCCTGACTTCCTCATTTTCTTCATTTGTGAAATCTGGAGATAATGCCTACCCTGGTAGCTCCATAGAGGTGAACTATAGAAATAAGCTGTACAAATGGGATGCTCCATTGCATATGAAAAGCTCTATTGATATAATATGGTGTTGCAGTGTTAAGGATTGTTATTGTCAGCATTGAGCATTTTAACCCCAATGTAGTAGAATCACAGTCCTAATTAGCACAAACCTAAGATCTGAAACTTGATCAAACTTTGTATTTTTAGTCCTTTTTAATGCTTTAAGATTTTGCAAAAGTGAAAGAGCTGTTTTAGGAAGTTGGCCTCATCTTTTTTACCAATATTTTGTATTAAAAAAATCATAAACATGTGGAAAAGTTGAAAGATAGTATGATAAACACCTTAGTTTTTAAGATAGCAAGCCCTATGCAGTTAACCTCTCTTTTAGGAAGCAGTCTTTACAAATCTGAAATTTAAATATATAAATAAGGATTGTTCTTTATTTTACAAAAGCAGTAATTTAAATTATAATTTAGAAGTATTCTGCTTATTATCATCTTGACTAAGCTAGTTTAACTTGGTGAAGAGCCCTGGTTTGGGAGCCAAGAAATGGGGTCCCATCCTGGCTGTACTGCTTATTCCTTTAAGAACTTGAAGTGGAGGCCACAAGCTCTGACTGTTTACCATTCAACTTCACATTTGCTGTACTGGCATGTGATGTGAACTGTTATTTATCTGGTATTTTCTTTATATTGACACTTTCTAAAAATGGATGTATTGAGGTATAGTGGACATACAATGAACTGTATGTTCTTTAAAAACTTTAAAGAATTTTCTTGTATATCAGTGATAACTTATACCACAGTATGGGAAGCTCTATCTTAAGAAATTTAGATCTCTTCTTTGGGCCACAGGTTCTTATTTGAAAATTAAAATGTTTGGATCCTTTTCTACCTCAGCATTTCGTTATGTATTAAAAGGACTCAGATTTAAAAGGCATAAAAACTATGATTTTATTTGACTATGAAAGAGCTACTAGGAAGATAGGGATTTTTTTCCCTTTCTCTAGGACCTACTAAAATGGTGCCTGGCACATAGGAAGTATCCAATAAGTAGTTATTCAATGAAGGAAGGGATAGATACCAATTAGGAATGAAACTATTCCTTAGAATTATGCTCTCAGTCAATAAGAAAAATGAAGTGACATTACTTCTTTAAACAAATACCTATTAATTTATTCTCTTACAAAGTTGGGATAGAATTAGCTCCTGGAATTCTGTAGTAGTCTTTAATCCAGAAAGAATTGAGGAAACATATCCAACTATATACAAAGCAAGCCTTCCAGAGCATTTGTTTCATCTTCCCACAATTTACATTTCAGGTCTGTTAATGCCTCTGTCCTGGTGTAGAAAGGGAAAAACAGGTAAAGTTCAGATACATTGATGCCATTTTATATTAATTTATTTAAAAAGATTGGTAGGAGAGGACGGTGAAAGTATAGAATGGATAATAAATGTGTAGTTCCTAATAAACATTATTTCTCTAGGCTTCCCCAGTACCATCTTAATTCAGATAACGGAGTTGGCTGTCAGTATTTCCAGTATTTCCTTGAAATATGTCTGTTTGAAAAGGTGTTACAGCCAGGTATGGTGAGTGACACACACCTGTGATTTCGGCACTTGAGAGGGTTAGGCAGGAAGATCATGAGTTTGAGGACCACCTGGGCTACACAGCGAGATCTTGGCTTCAGAGTGGTGGAGGGAGGAAGTTAAGTTTATTTTGAGGAGTTTTGTATCTCTAGATCAGATAGGATGAACTTTGTGCTGATGTAAAGACTTACTCTCACCCCTTTATTTTTTTTTAAAGCTTCACTATAATGTGACTACAACCAGATTAGTGAATCCTGATCAACTCTTGAATGAATTAATGTCTATTCTCCCAAAGAAGCATGTTGACTTTGTACAAAAGGGGTAAGAAGCTCACTTAGAGACTGTTTCACTTATTACTTACTTGGACTTTGAAGAAATGTGGGTTGATTCTCTCTACCTTGACACTTAAAATTTTTTTCTCACTGTTTTCCAAAAAGTTTTTATAGTTATCATTTTTCATAATTTATTCTCTTTTATTTGACCTAATAAGTATCCATATTGTCACCACTTTAAAAATTAGACTTTCATTTCAGACCAGGAAAAACTGAACTTCAGTTTTCTTTTCAATTCTGTTTTCCTTCAATTTCCTACTTTACAGTAAGTTTTATAAATTGTAATCTAAATTAATGAGCCTTTTTTTTTCACACAAAAAAAAAAATAGACCAAAATTTCAAAATAAGACAATAGGAAGGTAACAATGGTTAATACATCGCTTATTGTTATCTTTAAATTAATTACTCAAAGTACAAGATATCGGCATTCAATTTTCCAAACAATATTAGCACTAACCTTTCTTTTCAATGAACTAAGAGAAATTAGTAGTATATCTATCTTAACTATCTTTTATATATATATATATATTTTTTTTTCTTTTTTGCTTTTCCCTTCCTTCTTTTCTCCATTCCCCCACCCCAATTTCTCTTTCCTTTTGAACAGTTTCTTCCTGTTTTACAATATCTACTGTACATTTTGGATCTTATTTACACTTTCAGCTTTCACACTAGGGAGACAATACAGTGTTTACACATGTGTGTCTGGTTTATTTCACTTATGAGTATGTTCTCGAATTGCATCCATTTACCTATAAAAGTCTCCAGTTTATCCTTCTTTATGGCTGAGCAGTATTCCATTGTAGAAAAATACCACATCTTTTTTATCCATTCCTCGGTTGATGGGCATTCAGGTTGTTTCTAAGATCTATTACAAATCGTGCTACTATAAACATAGGTGCACATATATCACTGTAGTACTATGTTTTTAATTCTTCTGGAAAGATACCCAGAAGGGAAATAGCTGGGTCAAATGGGACCTTCAATCCTAGTTTTTTGAGGAATCTCCACGCTGATTTCCACAGTGGTTGCACCAGTCTACACTCCCACCAACAGTGGAGAAGGGTTCCTTGTTCCCCACAGCCCCTCCAGCATTTGTTATTAGTTGATTTCTTGATAATAGCCATTCTTTCTGGGGTGAGGTGGAATCTCAGTGTTTTAATTTTCATCTCTCGAATGACCAGTGATGTTGAACATTTTTTCATATATTTATTTGCTGTTCGTATTTCTTCATCTGAGAAGTGCGTATTCATCTCAGATGCCCATTTTGGATTGGGTCTTTAAATTTGGGAGGTCTGATTTTATTGAGTTCTTTATATGTTCTTGATAGTAATCCTTTGTCTGATGAACAGCTAGCAAACATTTTTTCTCACATTGTGGGTTGTCTCTTCACTCTGTTGGTGGTTTCTCTTGCTGTGCAAAAGCTTTTTAGTAAGATGAGATCCCAGATGTTGATTCTTTTTTTTTTTTAATATGCAGGTACCGGGAGTCGAACTCAGAACCTGGCGCTTGCCAGGCAGGTGCTTATGCTGCTGAGCTGTATCACCGGCCCCAGTTGTTGGTTCTTTGTGATAGTTCCTGTGCGATTGGGGTTTTATTCATAAAGTCTTTGCCTACCCCAATGTCTTCAAGAGTTTTACCAATTCTATCTTCCAGCATATTTAATGTTTCTGTTTTAATATTTAGATCCTTGATCCATTTTGAATTTAGTTTAGTGCATGGTGAAAGATATGGGTCTAATTTTAATCTTCAGCATGTGCCGAGCCAGTTTTTCTAGCACCATTTATTAAAGAGGCTATCTTTCTTCCAGTGAATGTGTTTGACACCTTTGTCAAAGATAAGGTGGATTAGTTTGTCTGGAGTTGTTTCTGCATCTTCTAATCTATTCCAATGATCTTCGGGTCTTTTTTTTTTTTTTTTTTTTTTTTTGCCAGTACCATGCCATTTTTATCACAGTAGCTTTATAGTATAATTTTGAGTCAGGGATTGTGATGCCCCCTGCCTTGCCTTTGTTGCCCAGAATTGCCTTTGCTATTCTAGGTCTCTTCTGGTTCCAAATGAATTTTAGGATTGTTTTCTCTAATTCTGTGAGATATGTTGTTGGAATTTTGATCGGAATTGCATTAAATCTGTATAACAATTTTGGAAGTATGGCCATTTTCACTATATTAGCTCTTCCTACCCAAGAACAAGGGATATCTTTCCATTTCCTTTTCAGTCTTCTTTTTCAGAGTACTGTAGTTTTCAGTGTAGAGGTCTTTTACATCCTTTGTGAGATTGATTCCTAGCTATTTCATTTTTTTGGATCCATCTATTGTGAAAGGTGTTGTTACCCTAATTTCTTTCAGTGAGTTTGTTATTCATGTACAGGAAGGCTGTTGATTTTTGAGATCATACGCTACTGAGTTTGCTTATTAAATCTAGCAGTTTTTTAGTGGAGTTTTTGGGGTCTTCTATGTAGAGTATCATGTCATCTGCAAATAATGATAATTTGACTTCTTCCTTTCCTATTGATATTCCTTTTATTTCTTTCTCTTCTCTAATTGCTCTGGCTAAAGTATCCAAGACTATGTTGAATAAGAGTGGAGACAGTGGACATCCTTGTCTTGTTCCTGATTTTAGAGTGAAAGCTTTCAGTTTTTGTCCATTTAGTATGATGTTGGCCGTTGGTTTGTCATAGATAGCTTTTATCAGATTGAGATAAAGTCCATCTATTCCAATTTTCTGTAGGGTTTTTAATCATGAATGGGTGGTGGACTTTGTCAAAAGCTTTTTCTGCAACTATCGAGATGATCCTATGATTTTGGTCCTTGGCTTTGTTAATATGGTGTATTACATTTATTGATTTACGTATGTTGAACCATCCCTACATCCCTGGGATGAATCCAACTTGATCATGGTGTATAATCTTCTTGATGATTTGCTGCATTCTGTTTGCCAGTATCTTATTGAGGATTTTTGCATCTGTGTTCATTAGGGAGATTGGTCTGTAGTTCTCTTTCTTGGTTGGGTCCTTCTCCGGTTTTGGTATCAGGGTAATGCTTGCTTCCAGGAATGAATTTGGGAGTATTGCTTCCCTTTCAATTTCATTAAAGAGTTTGAGCAGTAGTAGTGTTAGGTCTTCTCTAAATTTCTTGTAGAATTCAGCAGTGAATCCACTATAGCCTGGGCTTTTCCTTGTTGGAAGGTTTTTAATTGTATCTTAGACTTCATTGATTGATATTGGTTTACTTAGGATTTTTATATCTTCTTGATTCAGCTTTGGTAATTCCTATGTATCTAGGAATCTGTCCATTTCTTCTGCATGTTCCATCTTATTAGAATACGAGTTTTCAAAGTAGCTGTAGATGATCTTCTGGATTTCTGTAGGGTCCGTTGTGATTTCACCCTTTTCATTCCTAATTGCGTGCATTTGAGTCTTTTCTTTCCTTTTTTTGATAAGGTTGGATATGCACGTGTCGATTTTATTTAATCTTTCAAAGAACCAACTCTTTGATTCATCGATTCTTTGTATTGTTGTTTTAGTCCCCAATGCGTTAATTTCTGCTCTGATCTTTATAATTTCCTCCCTTGTACAAGCTTGTGGCTTAGCCTGCTCTTCTTTTGAATATTGAGGTTCACCTTTATGGTGTTTATTGGCACTTGCTTTGTTTTCCTGATATAGGTATTTACTACTATACATTTCCCTCTTAAGATTGCTTTCATTGTATCCCATAAGATCCAGTATCTTGTATTGTCATTATCATTCAATTGTAGACACTGTCCAATTTCTTCTTTAATTTCATCTGTGACCCATTGGTTGTTCAGGAGGGTGCTATTTAATTTCCATGTGTTTAGGAAGTTCTTGTGGTTTCTTTTGCTATTGATTTCCAATTTCATTGCACTATGGTCTGATAATATGCATGGGATAATTTCAATTCCTTTACATTTACTTATGCATGTTCTATGAGCTAGTATGTGGTCTGTTTTGGAGAATGTCCCGTGTGCAGCTAAGAATGTGTATTCTGATGCTGTAGGGTGGAACATTCTGTAGACACCCACTAAGTCTATTTGTTCAAAAGTTTGGTTCAGTTCTAATATTTCTTTGTTGATTTTTTGTCTAGTTGATCTGTCTTTTTGTGACAGTGAGGTATTGAGATCCCCCAATACAATTGTATTAGTGGTTATTTGATTTTTCATGCCCGTTAGTATTTGTTTTATATAGTTGGGTGCACTGGTATTTGTTGCATATGTATTTATGATTGTTATCTCTTCCTCTTGGATTGTTCCCTTTCCAAGGATATAGTGACCTTCTTTATTTCTCTTAATCAGTCTTGGCTTGAAATTCACTTTGTCTGCAAATAGAATAGCTACCCCTGTTTTTTTCTGGGTTTCTGTCGCATGGAGTATTATTTTCCTTCCTTTGACTTTCAGTCGATGAATTTCCTTTTTATTTAAATGTGTTTAAATAAAGCATATTGCAGCATATTGTTGGATTTTGCTTCTTGATCCATTCTGCCAGTCTGTGTCTTTTGATTGGTGAATTGAGACCATTAACATTGATGGTTAAAAGTGATATGTATTGACTTACCCTTGTCATGTTATTTTCCTGTTGTTGGCTCCTCCCCTCCCATTTTTTTCCCCCGTTTAATTGTTTGTCTTGCCTGGTGGATTCCTTCTGTTGGGGTTCATGGAGTTGTAGTCCTTGTTATCTCTTTCTAGAATGTCCTTCAACACATTTTGGAGTGCTGGTTTGGTGGTCATAAATTTCCTCAGATGTTCTTTGTCATGGAAGTATCTTACTTCTCCATCAGTTTTGAAAAATAGTTTTGCAGGGTACATCAATCTGGGTTGAAGGTTGTTTTCCTTTAGAACTTGAAATACTTCACTCCAAGCTCCCCATGACTTGAAGGTTTGTGCTGAGAAGTCAGCTGTGATTCTGATGGGCTTTCCTTTATAGGCGATTTGTTTCTTTTCCCTAACAACTTTTAAGATTCTGTTCTTGTATTGAATTTCTGGAATCTTGACTATGATATGCCTGGCTGTAGATTTTTTTTGATCATGGCTAATTGGAGTTCTATATGCCTCACTTATCTGTCCATCACATTCTTTTTCTCTACCAGGGAAGTTTTCTGCCATCACGTCTGTGAACAGTTTTTTTTTTTATATCATTTGTGCTATCTCCTGCTTTTTCATTGACTCCAGTCAGTCTTAAGTTATTCTTCTTTGCCTCATCTAGCAGCTGCTGGATTGATTTCTCATGGTCCCTTGTTATTTTTAAGAAATCTTTCTTTTTATGATCACTAATTGCAAGCCTGTCTTCTATATCTGAGATCCTGTCCTCACATTGGCTTAATCTGTTGTGAATACTTTCAGTGGAATTTTTATTCTCCTGTATATCTGCTTGAATCTGCCTTATGGATTCCATTTCTTTCCTATGCTGAGCTTTCATGACTTCCATAATTTTCTTAAGCTCGTCTTTTTTTTTTTTTTGTCTGTATCTGCTCTGGAGTCCCTAAGCATGGTCTTCATTGTGGACATCATCTCTGCAGTTATCTGAGAAATTATTTCTGATTTGATTTCTTCCAGAGCCTCATTCAGTTGCTTTGTTGTTACTACTTCAGAGAGGCCAGGTGGGTGGCTTTCAGATTGTCCCACTTCATTGCCCCCTGGGTTTGCCTTTGGTGAACTGGATGTCTGGGGTTGCATCTTGTTTAAGTGTCTTCTCATTTTCTTTTCTTTCTTCAGTTTAATTCCTGGGGTGATGATTGTAAATTGCCTATGGTACGTTGCTTTATTGCTAGTTTTTAAAGCCCTTAAGAGATGACTACTTCTCCAAGGTATCTTCCAGGTGTAGCTTGTTTTTGGGTTTTGAGTCTGTTGCAAGATCCTACCTCTCCAATTTGTTGGAGATGAGAAGTTGCTGCCTGTTTAGCCCAGTCCTTGGTTCTTTGGCACTGTGCTGCAGTATTTTCTGTGACCCTTAGTGAATCTCAGTCTTGGAATATCAGGAAGAACAGCCATTTAGAACAATTATGTCACTTTTGGCTATAGTGGTACCAAAAGCATCAAACATAGCCTAGAAAATGGCAGACTGAGCTGACAATGAGCCATTTTGAACAATTCAGGATTTAAACAGAACCCGCTTTATGACTGGTTATCTCTTTTATATTTCTATGCATTTTCACTAATTTATGTCTTTAAAATTTCTTTATTAAAGCAGCTAAGTAGAGCCACTAATAGATTTATCAAAACCGTGTAAACAGAATAGTCATTATAGAGTAATATTTTAAGAAACGATCTTTTGCAAGTGTCATTTCACTTTCACTATCTGTAAATGTTGGAAACATTACTTACATGAGCCCAGATTTTCTTTTGGCTTCATTAGAACACATCCATTTAACTCTGTCTGATCTCTTCTTCATGCTTGGGGGCTTGGTTGGAGAATCTTCAGCCAAATCTCTATCATAGGCCTTTGGATAATCTTTCCTTCAGTATGCAGTCTCTATTAGATCACTAACTGGATGCTAACCAGTATTTTGTCTTCCTAACTTCCCGAGCAACCAGAAGGTCTCTGTTCTGACCCCTTTCTTTTCCTTTTACTTTCTGTTTGTTTTTACCTTGTTTCTAACAAAGGAGAAAGACAAAGCTATTTTTCAGCGGGGTGATGTTACTAATGTCAGTCATGTTGCATTATTATCTTTTTCCAATAAGGAGAAAATGCTTTCAAACTAAATTGTTTTAGGCTTCGCCCTCCTTAACTACTGAGGCTGGAGGATTACAATTTTGAGGCCATCCTGGGCAACTTACTGAGACTCTGTCTCAATAAATGGATGGATGGATGGATTGATATATAGATAGAGCTGGGGCTATACCTTAGTGGTAGAGGCTTGCCACAAAAGAAAAATAAAAAAGAACTTTACAAGGTGCTCCTTTGGCATTTCTGATTTGACTGCTTATTTTTCTTAAGAGATCATGCCCCTTTCCCAAAATACATAAGTTAGTAAGACAAAGAATGGTAATTTGTAAAATTTCATAATATATAACAAGCAAGGGCCAGTGAGATAGCTCAGCGGCATAAGCATCTGCCTGGCAAGCGTGAGGTCCTGAGTTCAATTCCTGGTACCCACATAAAGGAAAAAAAGGGCCGGTGATATTGCTCAGCAGCACAAGCGCTTGCTGCAAGCGCGAGGTCCTGAGGTCGACTCCTGGTACCCACATTAAAAAAAAAAAATGTGTATATATATATATCAAGCAAAAAAAAATAATTTCTCTACACATCTGTAGAAAAGTGCCCAATCTTATGCCACTGAATATTTAGGGGAACTGAAATTTAAAATCAGTCATAGTGTTTATTTTTTATTGAAGGTCAGTAAAACAAATAAAACTCTATAATGTAAAGCAGTTTTAAGATGATTTCACTTAGATGAATTCAATTTATGCAGCTTTTCAGGATCATTCCTATTTTTTAAGATGAGTTTAAAACTTTGCTTCTCCTGGGCCTTTTTTTCATGGGTAGCTAATGTAGGTAGTAGTTCTGACAGTAAGTGTCCCATTGTGGGAAAGTACCATCTCCTTGGGCTGTCTCTTGCTTTTCTTTCTGCCATAAAGTGTTGAGAATCATTATTTCTTGTTACTATTAGGAAACTCTCAAAAATATGTGTCCTTTGGATAGGATAGTGGTTTTAGTTTTATTTACATGAAAGAAGTTTCTGACAAGATGTGTGTATTTAAAATATTCTTAATCTTCCCTGTGCATTCCTTTGTTGTAAACATTGTGAAAATGGCCTAATGTTCCAAATTACACTGTTGAAAGTGTTGCATAAAGAATGCCAGATTTCCCAAGCAAGAGTGGCACGTGTAGCTATAAAAGAAGGGCTTTTCTCTGGAGCAAGAGAATTCTGGTAAAGCTTTTTCATCTTTATTCTCTCTTAGGATCTTTGTTCAGCTTCTGGGAATACACCAGTCATACTCCATCACTAAAGCATAGCCAGGCCATTTGGAAACTAAACAGTAGTACTTTGCTTAATATGAAATAATATCTCATTTCCCCCTCCAGCTTCTTAGAAGCTTAGAAACCTCTGGTACAATACAGAATATTCATGTTTTTCCTACTAACTGGTATCTTATTTTGTTTTTCACAGCTATACACTGAAGTGTCAAACACAGTCAGATTTTGGCAAAGTGACAATGCAGTTTGAACTAGAAGTATGCCAGCTTCAAAAGCCTGATGTGGT
This sequence comes from Erethizon dorsatum, assembly GCA_028451465.1. Lineage (NCBI taxonomy): Eukaryota > Metazoa > Chordata > Mammalia > Rodentia > Erethizontidae > Erethizon > Erethizon dorsatum. The sequence continues at coordinate 37,853,167 of CM051822.1, read as the reverse complement.
GGGTATCAGGAGGCAGCGACTTAAGGGTGATGCCTGGGTTTACAAGAGATTAGTGGAAGATATCTTGTCTAGCTGCAAGGCGTAATTGATGGATGGTTTCTATCCTGCCTGCTTGAACATGAGTGTAATACAGCCTACATGGAGACTGGTATGATTAGTTTGATTTTCAAGTCCATTGGAACTACAAACTTATTTCTTAAGAGCTGTCTTAAAGACTAATACCTTTTGTCTTTAAATAAAAGGTATTATTTTGTGGATGAAAGGAAGGCAAGCCCATCCGTCATTATCTGTTACTATCTTTTTTAATCATGTGGCTTTGTTTATTAATAACTGTTGGCTTTCCCAGATTCCGATCTATATGTGGATATAAGCTCTTACCTGTCTCCTTTTAATGTATAATTTCTTTCTGAAATAAAACTATTTGTGAATGTAGCAGGCTTCTCTTCTTTGTATTTGATTTTGACCCAAATAAAACCTCAAATGGCTTCCTGATTATTAAGTAGAGACTATTTGGAGTATGTTTTATCTGTTATCAAATATGCCTTGGGCAGAAAAACAGATAAGAATTCATTTGCATAATTTTTTCCTGTCTCTGATTTAAGTAGGATTTATTGAGATCGTTAACTAAGTCACAGCTGTGGTTACCAGAGTTAAACAACACACTTAATATGTTGAATAAAAGAGTATCGACTTCAGTAAGTATGTTCAGTCAACAATGATAAGTATCTGAACTGTGAGCCCCCATGAAATGTTACTTTATGGTAATTTCCCTAAGTCTCAGTGTTGGCCCCAATTTTGTATTTTTATTTCATTTTATTGGTCTCTAAAGGCCAGAACTCGTTACATTTGTATGAATTTTACCAATTAAACTAGTTGGAAAAAAAATAGCACTATTTCTGGTCAGTAATGAGGGAATGTTTTATCATTCATTTATTCAATAAACATTTGCTAAGTACTTGTAAATGTTAGGTCCTAGAACTGAAGATGATACTATCTAGTAAACGCAGGGAGTTCAGAATCGGCTGCTGATGTGTAGACTACTATTTATAGCATAGAGGAGTTGATCTGAAAGTAGGAATGACTTCTTGGAATAGACAGCATTTATTGTTGAAGGATATATAGGCATTTGCTAGAAAGAGAAAAGGGGAATAGGACATTCTGACAGTGAGAGGAATATGTACAAAAAGATATGAAATTATAAAATGACAAAGTGTCTAGGGGTAGAAGCAGAAAGTGATAGGGGGAAACAGCAGGGGATGAAAGTTGAAGTTAGCTGAAAATAAGTCATGAAGGAACTAGAACTAAACTAAGTGCTGCCGGGTGTGGTGGTGCACTCCTGTAATCCCAGCACTCGGGAGTCTGAGGCAGGTGGATCGCTGTGAGTTCAAGCCCAGCCTGGGCTACATAGTGAATTCAGGCCAGCCTGAACTACATAGCAAAACCCTGTCTCCAAAACAAAACACAACAAAAACAAAAATAAAACCAAAATAAACTAAATGCTTTGGAAGAGGAAAGCTACCAAAGGATCTTACATATTTTTAAATAACAACTTTATTGAAATATAATTCATATACTTTAAGATTCACCCCTTTAAAATGTGTACAATTCAGTCATTTTTAGTATATTCATAGTTGTGCAATCATCACCACAATCTAATTTTATAATATTTTCATCTCCAAAAGAAACCCCGTACCTATTGGGGATAGTCACTTTCCATTCCCCTCCCTAGCAACCACTAATTTACTTTCTGTCTCTATGGATTAACTGTTCTGTACATTTCATACAAATGATGGCATATGTTATATTGCCTTTGGGGTCTGGCTTTTTTCTCCTAACATAAGGTTTTCATGATTTATCATGTGGTTTATATTCGTACTTCATTCTGTTTTTACAGCTGAGTAATTTGCCATTGTGTGGATATATCACATTTTATCCATTTACCAGAACATTCACTAGGTGGACATTAGGTTGCTTGCAACTTTTGGCTATTATGAATAATGATGCTGTGAACAGTAGTGTACAGATTTTTGTGCGGGACATATGTTTTTAGTTTTCTTGTGTATATACCGAGGAGTGAAATTGCTTGGGTCATTTAACTTGGTTCGTGAGGAACCATCAAAGTGCACCACTTTACAGTCCTACCAGTGATGTCTGAGAGTTCTAATTTTTCCGTATTTCTTCAGCACTAGTATTGTCTGCTGTCTTTTTTTGAGCCATCCTAATAGGTGTGGATCATTGTGGATCATGGCTTTTCTCTACTGATTAAAGATGCTGAGCACCTTTTCATGTGCTTATTGGTTATTTATGTATCTTCTTTGAAGACATATTTATTCACATCTGTTGCCCATTTTTAATTGGGTTTTTATTGTTGAGTGGTAAGAGTACTTTATATATTCTAGATAATTTCCTTATCAATGATATAACATTATATATGGTAATAATAAGATAGCAAATATATGATATACAAATATTTTTCCCATTCTGTGGGTTTTTAACTTTCTTGGTGGTGTATTGGAAGAATAAAAGTTTTAATTTTCTCAAGTCCAATATATCTATTTTTGTAAGGGAAAGATTACTCCTCTAACTCTTTGGAAGATGGCATGGTTTGGAACAGTGAATTGCAAAAATTTTTTACCATGACTCACAGGAAACACACACAATATGAACACTTACTTGTACATTAGTAGTATCTCATTTTGGTTTTAATTTGTATTTTCATTATGACTGAGATCTGTCACATAAACATTTGTAACAGCTTAGCCTTACTATTAAGTGATACTATTGTTTGTTTGTTTGTTGTTTTTTTGAGACAGGGTTTTACTTTGTACTGCAGGCTGACCTTTAACTTACTGTGTAGCCCAGGCTGAGCTCAAACTCATGGGGATACTGCTGCCTCAGCTTCTCAAGTGCTGGGATTACAGGCATGTACCACCATGCCTGGCACTATTATCTATTTTAAACAGATAGTCTGACAGTTGTAGTCTTTAAATTGAAGATCTAAGTACATTTACTTAAAAATTAAAAATAAATTTGGGGGCCGGTGAGATGGCTCAGTGGCATAAGCGCCTGCCTGGCAAGCGCGAGGGCCCGAGTTTGACTCTCAGGACCCACATACGAAAAAAGGGCCGGTGATATCGCTCAGTGGCACGGGCGCCTGCTGGCGCGCGAGGTCCTGAGGTCGACCCCCGGTACCCACTAAAAAAAAAAAAAATTGGGATCAGATTTGTTGAAATATAATTTATGTGTAATTTTTGGGGGTGTATACTTTGATAAGTTTTAATGAATGTATCTACTTGTGTAACTGTCATCACAGTTGAGATAAGAACATTTTTGTCATCTCAAAAGACTTCCTCTTTTATAGTCAGTCTTTCTGCCTCCTACTCCCTGGTAATTTATCTGATTTCCATCTCTATAGTTTTGTTTGTTTGTTTTGACAGTGTTATGTAAGCAGAATTAGTCATTATGTGGGATTTTTGGGGTATAAATTATTTCACTTAGCATGATGATTCTCAGATTTATTCATGTGGTTGTCTATATTAATAGCTCAATTGTTGAATGATAACGCATCAATTGGATACACCAGTGAAGCCTCCCTGAAAATCTGAAAATATAAACTTCTTATACATTGTTTACTCTGTTCTTAGTGGACATGGTAGAGTATAAACATGGCTCATTAGTTTATTGCAGTCTATCATAGCACTTTCCAAACAAAACAAAAAAACCTTCCAATTGTTTAAACACATCGTTCCTCTTCCTTTTTATATTATTGTTGCATTTTAAATTTCAAAATATGTAACTATTACTATGCATTTATATTTATCGGCACATTTATCCTTTTCGTTGTTCTTTATTCCTGCATTTCCATGTTTTCATCTGTGGTCATTTTTTGGCCTTTGATCTTTGCCTAAAGAACCCTCAAACTTTTCATTTGTTTTGTTTATTTGAAGATGTCTTTATTTTACTTTCATTTTTAAACATTTTCATACTAGGGAAACAAGTTTAAGTGGCCATATTTGTTTTCCTCTCTTTCTCCCTGTTTAGCAGGGCTGAGTGTGGTTAGTCTTGCCTGCAATCTCAGCACTCAGGAGGCTGAGGCAGGAGGATCATGAATTAGATGCCAGCGTGCACTACACAGTGAGACCCTATCTAAAACAAGAAAAGTCATTCCATTGTCTTCTGACTTTCATAATTTGCTTTGAGTAATTAGCCATCAATCTTGTTTCTTTGAAGGGTATTATCCCTTTTCCTCTAGCTGCTTAAATATTTTTTCATTTTTGGTTTTCAGTAGGTTTATTTTTTATCTAAATAAATGTTTTATTTTCTTGGAATTTATGCTGGTTGAGCTTGTCGAGAGACTTAAATCTTAATGTTGGTGTCTTTTATCAGTTTCAAAAAATTCTCAGCTGTTATCTTTTAAAATACAGTGAGGCCAGGAGTGGTAGAGCACACCTGTAATCCCAGCACTCGGGAGGCTAGGGAAGGAGGATGGCCCTATGTAGCCTGGGCTACATAGTGAGTTCAAGGCCACCTTGAACTGCATAGCAAAACCCTGTCTCAGATAAAAAATCAACCCCCCCGAAAAACCAAAATTAAACCTCAATTGTTGACTTCAGTTCACTCCAAATTCATGTTTGAACGCCGAAAGGTTTGAAAAGTGAACATATTTTTCCCATAAGAAATAATGGAAGCTGGGGATACAGCTCAGTGGCACAGTGCCTGCCTGGCAAGCACAAGGTCATGAGTTCAATTTCTGGTACCAAAAAAAAAAATGGAAAACCAAATCATTGGTTCTGAGGCCCCAAAATTACACTTGTATATTCATTTTTCCAGGACTTTAACAGATTTCAGAATGATTTCTTTCTTTAACTATATCGTGGTTCTCACAGTTTTCCTTTTAGCTTTACTCTGGTATTACTTTCTTTGGAGCCACGGTTATGATATTTTACTCAAATAAAGCGCAAAAAAAAAAAGGCACAGTGACAAATGTTTTAATGCACTAACACAAGCATTCTATGTTGTATGGGCAGGAGTGGTGCTTAGACTGAAGCTCACCCCTTGGTGTCCATGGCAAGATGTGGCATGTAACTAACTCTTGGTAGTACAGAATTTTTCAACTCAGATTTTCCGTTTGACTATTGAGCAAAGTTATGAATACCGAGCAGATTTTTTTTTTTTTCCAAACTTTACTGTTCAAGTACTGTTCCAGTTTGGAGCTGTTTAGCAACTGAGATATCACTGAATTGATTTTGCTTCATTCTCTTCTCACATTTCAGGTACATGTAAAGTAAGTCTTTTCATTGTGTCCCTCATCTTTTGTAGTCTTTTGTGTATTTTTTCCTTCTTCTCTGTATACTTCAGCTTGTTTACTGACATGTCTACATCATTAATTTTGTCTTTTGTTGTGCCTGATTCAACAGTCATACCCATTCGTTGTTTCTTAAATGTGGTAACTGTATTTTTTATGTTTAAATTTCATTTTTAAAAATTAAATTTTTTTCATTCTTTTTAAAAATGGATTTCAACTGGTGACATTTTCTATCTTTATGACTATTTTCTTCATTTTGTCTTCTATTTTGTTGAACTTAAATATCAGAGATTTTTTTAAAAATCCTTATCCAGTAGTTCCAAAATCAGAATTGCCTGTGGGTTAATTTTTACTGTCTGTTTTTCTCTTCTTTTAAACATATCTCTTGACATGTGTAGTCTTTAAAATGCTAGCTATTGTATGTTATTAAGGATTGTCAGAGCTCTAGATGATATCTTCCTAGAAAGAATCCACTGTTTTTTCTGTCAGAGAGGGTCAATGTGATCACCTTAGTTCTATCAGGACTGAACTGATAATTTCAGATGAACCAGGATTTTCAACTGAGAGTCTACTGTATTCGCCAGGACACATGCTTCCAGCAGGCCCTGAAATCTAAGTTTTGCCTCATCAATCTTGTAAGATTGTAAGAAACTGCTTTTGATTAATTTTGGCTTAATTTTTCTTGTTTCCAGCTTTGTACAGCTCCAGAATTTACAAATATGTTGATGGGCGACACTGACCATGAGCTTGAGGTCCCTCAAATCTCTATTTACTCCACCCCTGCACAGACTTTCAGAGTGCTGCTGTTCTCTGGTCTTCATTAGTGCCTCTTGCTTTGGATAAAGTCTGGGCTCATCTTTTCACATCTCTTTTCTTTCCAGTATTTTAGCTATTTTAGTCCACATTGCTTCAGCCCCTTCCTGATGCTTTTAAACAAAGAAAACAACTATAATCCACTTTTTCTAGTTCTTTCCAAGAGCATTGATCTGCCACAAAGCATTCCATTCTGCTTTGCAGGAGAGTCTTATTTTACTCTTAATTATGCAAGTTGAAGTTTATTAAATACATTTCATGACTCACCAATGGGTTGCAACCTGCAGTTTATAAAATGCTGGGCTAGAATAGGGAATATAAGTGGCTGGGAGACCAACTACTTAGTTATTGCTATTGCCTAGAAAGGAACATAAAGAATAAATATAGTGAGACAAATCCAGGGAATGGGTAGGATTATCAGAACTTAGGAAGTGGTTGGCTGTCAAAGAGGGAATGAGATGGTACAATAATAATTCTCATGATTCTAGCTCATACATCTAGGTAGATGGGCAAGTCGTTTATCAAGATGGGGAATAACGCAGGAGAGGGATCTGTTTTAGAGTCGAGATTAATTTTGTTTCCTTGTCAATAGAGATGATCGACACAATTCATGAGATATATCATGGGAGAGATTTAAGTACTGAACTAAACCCTGCAGTCCTAAATCTGTTTTCAACATTAATATCTGTGCTCCAGTAACAATATAGAAGGCAATAAATCCATTATTTGATTGTTGGGAGTATAGTGAATCCAGACATTTTAGCAGCAAAATTTTAGATAGTTCTAAATTTTCCGAAGGCTGGGAATGTTAGAATGGTGAGTTGTAAGAAGCAAAGATACTGTGTTTGCTGAATAATTGGAAGAAATACAATAGTGATCATAATAAGTGTCATTTATTGAGTACCTACTGTGTGCCAGGCACTACACTGGATGATTTATATCAGGGGTCAGGAAACTACGTGCCATAGGCCAACCTTGTTGGTAAAGTTTTATTGGAACACAGTTACGCTTGTCATCTCTGTCTGCTTTCATGCTATAGTGGCATAATTGAGTCATTTTGGCAAAGATTATGTGAGACAGGAGAGAAGGGCTTGATGGTCTCCAAGAAGTACTTTCTATTTTTCTCCTATGGCTTCCCAAAAGCCTTGTAGCCAGCCTGGCTATATCAAGTACCCCACAAGCCTCTCAGGTAGATATTTTCTTTGGCTACAGCAGGCTTCCAATGTGCACCGATCTCACATACCCTGCCTGCAGCCTGTCTGGATGATTCCACACCTCGGCAGCCCTCCTCAGTAAATCCATGAGGAAACCCTGACCTACCTGTCAGCCCGCAGAAAATCTGACACTGCACAAATGGGAGTCTGCCTTTTTTCCTTTGTAAGAAACCTCCCCATAGCTTTAACTGGGCCATCCATGCACTTTTCCCTGCTATACTTCAGTGCTATCACATAAGCTCTAATAAAACCTCTTCTGGATATCATATTCCTGCCTATTTGTGATTTCTGTCTTGAGTAGCACATGCTGAGCTGGTGACACCAATGGCTGCTAGTGCCCAGAGTGGCCAGCAGCCAGAGCTGGTAACAGTGTCGACAGCTGGCCGCCAGAGAGCAACAGACAGTAGTGAAGAATAGCTGAGAGCTGGCATCTCTGGTGACTGAAAGAGTTCCCAAGGCCTGCCAATGGTTGTTTGCTCTGAGAGGTAAGGTGGCCATTAACACAAAAAGAGCTGATCGGGCCGGTGAGATAGCTCAGCAACATAAGCGCCTGCCTGGCAAGTGCGAGGTCCTGAGTTAGACTCCCGGAACCCACATATGAAAAAAGGGCCAGTGAAATCGCTCAGCGGCACGGGTGCCTACTGGTGCGTGAGGTCCTGAGTTCGACCCCCGGTACCCACAAAAAAAAAGAAAGAAAAGAGCTGATAGACACTAGCATTCAAAACTCAGGGCTGTTAAAAGAGCTGTACTTTGCCTGTTTGTGATTTCTATATGAATTGAGCGTGAAACCTCAGCCAGTTGGTAACATTTTAGAAGGACATATGAGGACCCTCCTCTCTGGGGCCCTGAAGAAGCAAACAGACTATGATGGTTGTCGGCAGATTCAAGAATCAGCCCATATCTGATTTCGATCTTATATGTGGCTAAGAACCCATGCTAGCCAGTGACATGTATGGCTTACAAAGTATGAAGTATTTATTGCCTGAACCCTTGCAGAAAATGTTTGCTGATCCCTGATTTAGATGAATGCTTTCAAATCGTTGCCACAACCCTGTGTGTCACATGTATTAACTCATTTAATCCTTACATTAACTCTGAAAGGTAGGTGGTGGTTTGGCTTGTGTCTAGCTGTCCCCCCAAAGCCTCATGCAGTCATAGGTGTGGCTTTTTCAGAAAGAGCTGAATCTAGAATGTGCGATTGCTGCAGGGTGCAATGCTAGGATTAAGGGTATTAGGATTAAGGGTGATCGATTACTAAATCAGTCCACTGATTGGTTTGGCACTAGCACTACTCCCAGTAGCCTGGATACGATGTAAGGGACAGAAAGAGGCTTATCTTGTCCCTTGCTTGCTTGCTTGCTTTGCTACCTTGTGCCTGCTGTGAACTGTTGCTCCTCTGTGATGTCTGTCTGCCGTGCCACCCTACATTGGAGCAAACCAATGATGGACTAAAACCTCTACAAACTGTGAGCTAAATAAACCTTTCCTCCTTTAACTTTGGGTGTTGGGTTTTTGTTCCAGCAACGAAAAAAGTAACTAAGACAGGTGGTATTCCTTTTTACAGAGGAGGAAGCTAAGGCACAGCCAAAATAATAAATCTCTCAAGGCCATTGAACTTAAAGTGCGTTGGGTTTGAAACAGATGTGATGGGCTTCAAAGTCCATGTCCTACATTGGAAATAGAGGACTACCTCCCTTCTGAAACTGCTATAGAGGAAAATGTGCTTGTATATATGATGTTTTTTAAAAGATTGCCTTTTCACAGCAGCAATCCTATAAGAATTTTAAGATGTAGGAAAACTTCACTAATTCAGACTATATTACTGTAATAATGAGTTATGTGATTCGTATTAGTAAAGTTAACTTCAAGTTCTTTCTCTGAATAAGAAGAGTATAATCTACTAAGAAAATAAGAATTGACTTTTAGCTTCTGAGTTCTATAGTAATTTCTTTAAAATTTTTATTAGTACATGTTTGTGATATATAATAAATATTCATTGTGGGGAGTTAGTACATATACATATTGTGTCTTAGTCCTTTTTATTTTTTCCCCTTCCCCTCTTCTCACATAGTAATTTCATGCATTTCCAAGATCTTGTTGTTGTGTAATGTAGGCCTATGGAATTATATGTTTAAAAGTAAGAAAATACTATTCAATGATTGGTAATTCAAGTATTTGATTGTAAGCTGATTTCTTTTCTTATCACCTTATAAAACTAGTGAGTTTTGGTGAATTTTTTTTTAATGCTGGGCATTGGACCCAGGGCCTGGAACATGCTGGACAAGTGCCCTACCACTGAGCTACATCCCCAGCCCTTCTGAAATTTTTATTTTGAGACAGGGTCTCACTAACTTGCACTGGCTGGCCTCAAATTTGTGAACTTCTGCCTCAGCCTCCTGCTCCTGAGCTGATTACAGGCATGCACCACTGTGTCCAGTTTTGGGGTATTTAAAAAAAAAAAAAAAAAAAAAAAAAAGAAAAGAAATGTAAATACATTAAAATTCATTGATTTAGGCTGTCCTAGAAACCCCCTGAGGAAAAAATACAACCTTTTGCAATTCTTTCACTTTTTAAGAGAAAATAGCTCACTACTGATAATTTATTGATAATTTAGATAATATTGCTTCTGAAATAATGTACGCATAGATTTGATTAAAAATGCATCCTGGAACTCTTATTTTTTTTTTTTTTTGTGTGGGTACCGGGGGGTCGACCTCAGGACCTCGCGCACCAGCAGGCGCCCGTGCCGCTGAGCGATATCACCGGCCCCTTTTTCGTATGTGGGTTCCGGGAGTCGAACTCGGGCCCTCACGCTTGCTGGGCAGGCACTTAAGCCGCTGAGCCATCTCACCGGTCCCCTGGAACTCTTATTTAAACAAAACGATAAAGCCATAAAAGAGCAGATTTAGCAGCATAGTGACAGCACTGGACAAGGAGTCAGGTGACTTAGCTTTTTTTTTTTTTTTTTTTTTTTTGTGGGTACCAGGGGGACGACCTCAGGACCTCGCGCGCCAACAGGCACCCGTGCCACTGAGCGATATCACCGGCCCCTTTTTCGTATGTGGGATCCGGGAGTCGAACTCGGGCCCTCGCGCTTGCAAGGCAGGCGCTTACGCCGCTGAGCCATCTCACCGGCCCGACTTAGATTTTAATTCTCACTCCCACTTAGTATCTGAGATCTTAGATAAGTTACTTCTCTCTTTTTGTCATCTATTTTCTAAATTCTGGAATGGAATGAAAATCTTTTACCTAGCAAATGAGATAGCATATACAGTAATTTTTTTAGAAGCCACAAAGATAAAAATAATGATGGTACTTGGATATAAGGTGGTAGCATTACTAGTTTTTGTTTTTGCCGTGTATGTGGGCTCTTTCAAGCCAACAATGAAAGTGGACCTTTCCTCTGTAGTTTATGGTATAGATTCAGATGGTATCAACTGCTCCCTTTTCCTGGGCAGGTGCACTGTTGCTGGGGCTATTTGTGGCTGGCCTAATACTCATTTATCAGGCTGGACACCAGGATTTGGGGTGCAACTTGACAGAGATTTAACTCATTCTTGAGTTAAGGGAATTGAAAGAGGAAATGAGGAAGGTATGGGAGACCCTTGAAAAGAGATTGAAATACAGTGTCATATTCATTAGCATTCAGGGAGTGTTGGATATTAAATTTCTGAGGCACCTTTCTTTGGAGAGTAATCTTATAAACTATCACAGAACTCCTCTTTGCTACTCTGGCAAAAAAATTACTCTCTTGCCAGACTCCACCACTGCCATTTGTGAAAGTATTTGGAGTAACTCCAAGGAAGGGCCTGAAGGTTAACATATTAAAATAATGTCATCCCATGCCTTAGATAGTTCTGAACCTGTAATGAGGTATCAGGAGCTCACACACTGTAAGCAGGAGGATATGGTGATGGTGATGGTTAACATGCAAGTATGAACTGCGGAACCCTGAGGTCTGTCTTGGCATCATGAGGATATGGACCCTCAGAACCAGGTAAACTGATGATATTGGGAAAATCGTAAGATGCTAAGTAAATTTAGAAGAAATAGACTAGACAGGGAAATGAAAATGGAATGTAGAGGATCCAGGATAATGGAGAGTTTAAGGGGCTCAGAAGAAGGACCTGACAGAAAAAGCAAACACCTGCTCTAGAAAAAACTGATGTCCAAGAATGGCTTAAAAAGGCATCTGATTCAATCCAAAGCTGGAGGCTGATTCAAAGAAAGGATCCTGCACCATCAAAACCCAAAGTGGTTCTTTATCAGTCTTGAATCTTCAGATAAATCAGAACAAGAAACTCTCCTAAGCAGTAGGGCCTGGGGAAAGAATTCATGTCCTTAACAGGTGATATCGTTTGGACATCTGGAAGGTCTGGTCTAGGTTTTAGTTAGGTACTTGTTAAAGATGGGGTCAATACCCCAAAATTCTTCTCTCTAAAACTGGACTAAGTTACAAGTGTCTAAGGGAAGGAGAGGAGCATGGTGGAAGAAGTCATTTAGATGTCTCCTTGGACACTTGAATGTCAGAAAATGTTCAGGTCACAACATGAAATGGTTACAGTGACAGGAAGATCAGTGACCATGGATAAGTCCTTCCTATACTCCTGTATTTGTTGTGCCTTGGTAGTTTTCTGGCACTAGACTAATGTGTAAGAAATATGGAAGCATCATATGGGGCAGGGTGAGGAAAAGAGAACATCAAAATTGGGTATAATGCTGATCTCTCCATTATTAGTCACAAGATGCTGAGTAAGTGTCTTTATCCCTTTAATTGCCTTAGTTTCACATATATGAAACTATTGTCTGTGAGACAGTAATTTTATGAAGAAATTAGAATGTGTAGGAATGTCCTGTAAATGACCTGAACTAATGCATGTAAATTACAGAACTTAGCACAAAAAGAATATTTTTAAAAATGCACTAGGAATTGATTTAACATCCAAAAATAAATTAGTGTAATATACCATTCTAATAGAATTAAGAGATAAATCCTCCTACATGATCATCTCAATAGATGTAGAAAAACCACTGACAAACTATAATACCCTTCTACTATAAAAACGCTCAACAAACTGAGATTGGGGGGAATTCCCTCAACCAATAAGGGCCATCTACAAAATGCCCAAAATTTAGATCATACTTCATGGTAAAAGATTGGATGATTTTCCCCTAAGATCAAGTATAATGCAAGGATGTCTGTTCTTCCCTTTCTATTCAAAATTGCACTAGAGGATCAAGGCAATTAGGCTAGAAAAAGAAATGATACACAGACTGGAAAGAAAGAAGTAAAATCTATCTCTATTTGCAGATGACATGATCTATATAGAAAATATTAAGGAACACACTACTACTATGACTACTATTACTACTGTACTGCTACTACTACTACTAGAACTAATAAGTCCAGCAAAGTAGTGAGATACAAGATTTATATATTTTAAAATTTTTATTTCTAAACACCAGCAATGAGTGATCTGATCTGAAAATTAAATTAAGAAAATGAAGAACAACTTAAAAAAAGAAAGTACTGAGAATAAATTTACAAGACTTGTACACTGAAAACTAAAACAACATGGAAAGAAATAAGATCTAATGAATGAAAAGACACTTCATGTTTGTGGATTGGAAAACTTAATATTGTTAATATAGCAATTCTGTTCAATTTAGTCTACATCCTCAATACAACCCCTATAAAAATCCCAGGATTTTTTTTCCCAGAATTAATGAGCTGATTCTAAAATTCACATGAAAATGCAAGAGACCCAGAATATCAAAATGATCTTGAAAAAGAGTAAAGTTGGAGACATACTTCCCAGTTTCAAAATTTACTACAAATCTACAGTAACCTAGACAGGGTGGTAGTGACATAAGGATATAAACATAGATCGGTAGAATAGAACTGAGAGTCTAAGAAAAAACACATTTATAATCGTATTAGTTTTCTAATTATGTCATCACAAATTTGGTGGTTTTAAAAACCACACATCGATTATCTTAGATTTCTGTAGGTCAGAGGTCTATGACATGTCTCACCAGGTTCAAATAAAGGCATAGATGGAACTACATACCTCTGTGCCCTGCGTAGGACCTCTTGCCTCACCTTTTCTTCTAGAAATTTCCCACATTCCTTGGTTCATGGCTGTCTTCCTCCATTTATAAATGTAACAGAGGTAGTTGAATTCTCACATCACACTACTCTGACTTCTATAGTTACATTTCTAACTCTGAACTCTACCACCTCCATCTTCCACTTTTAAGGACACCGTGTTTACGTTGCCCCTATCCAGTTAATGCAGTATTATTTCCCTAGCTTATGGTCAGTTGATTGCAGAGCCTGATTCCATTTGCAGCCTTAATTCTCCTATGACATGTAACTTCTCATATTCATAGATCCCAGGGATTAGTATGTCTTGGGGTGGCATTCTTCTGCCTATCATAATGACCAATTTGTGTTTGACAAAGATGATAGGACAATTCAATGGGGCAATGAATTGTCTTTTCAACAAATGTTAGAACAACAGGATATACACACACACAAAGTGAAGTTGGGCCCCTACCTTAGATCATAGAAAAAAAACTTGGAATGGATCAGAGACATAAATGTAGGAGGTAAAATGATAAAAATCCTTTAAAGAAAATATAGAAGTAAAAGTGACTTTGGATTAGGCAATAATTTCTTAGCTATAACACTAAAAGTACAGGCAACAAAAGAAAATAAATACATTGGGCTTCACCAAAATTAAAAAACTTTGCTGTGAAGGACACCATCAAGAAAGAAAAGACACAAAAGGAGAGAAAATATTTCCAAAAAGTATATATTATAAAGGACTTTTACCCAAAATATTCTTAAAACAATAATAAAAAATAATCCAATTAAAAAATGGTCAAAAGTTCTAAACAGATGCCACTGAAGTAGATATACAGATAGCAAATAAACATGACATTAAAACACTACTTGTCCATTTATCATTAGAGAATTTCAAATTAAGATGAGATACCAGTATCTACCTATTAGAGTGGCAAAAACAAAAAATCACAGCAACAACAACAAAAACAAAACAAAACCTAACTATACCAAATATGACAAGGAAGTAAAGCATAAGGAACTCTCTTTCACTGCTGCCTGTCTTAGTCACTTTCTTGTTACTGGGACAAAATACCTGACACCTGCAACTTAAAGAAGGAGCAGTTTATTTTGGCTCACAGTTTCAGTGGTTTCATTCCATGGTTGGCTGGCTCTAAGGCAGAAATGACGTGGTGGAATGGTCTGGCAGAGTAAAGCTTCTCATGTCATAGCCAGGAAGCAGAGAAGCGAGGAGCTGGGGACACTAATACACCCTTCCAAGTCACACACCCAGTGACCCACCTCCAACCAGGCTCCACCTACTAACAGCATATTCAGCTACTGAACTCATTGATGGATGAATCCACTAATGAATGGGGACTATGGAAAGCCTAGTTGCTAATGGGATTAACATTAAAAAGAAGCCGAGTGCTTTGCCTCAGGACAATAGGAAAGATGGTTTGAAGGCCTCTCAGGAATCAGCAAGATCCCACCATTTCCAGGCTCAAGGGTACAAAAGAGAGCCCTAGGGTGCCCTAGTCATTCAGGAAATGTTCCACAGAAGGAAATGTTTCCCTGAGTTCAGTCATCCAGGCATTCAGAGGTCACTGCAGCCATGATCCAAGGGAGCTTGACTGCTGCTTGAGCTGACAATAGACCTTGAAGTCATCCATGGGGTGCTGGTTTTACAGTATGCAAAATGCAAGAGTTGTGAGGTCAGAAAGGCTTCCATGCAGATTTCAGAGGAAGGCCTGGGAGGCCAAGCAATGTGCCCTTGAAAGAGCAGTCCATGAAGCTGTGAGAGTGAAGCCAGTAGTGCAGTGGAGACCTCAGGAATTTGGAAATGCCAGGAATGTGGAGTGTCTGCTAAGGAAAGCTGCAGGCAGTGAGTGAGCCAGATCAGAGAGAGGCCATGAGGTGGGTCTGCTTGCAACCAGCAAGGCCATAGAGATGGGACTGCTGAAGCCCTTTGGAGTTCACATCTTACCACCTTTTGCTTTACTTTGTTTTGGTTTCATCCTTTCTTTGGTCTGCTTCCCTCCTGATGAAACTGCAAACTTTTCACATTTTGTTTTTGCTTCTGATTTTCACTGTTTATCTGACTAGAAGCAGCCAGCAATACCCATGGCACAGCCTGAACTTTGGGCTGCTTTAAAATATCCTCTACCAGATTAATTAGTCCCCTGCCCTCAATCTCAGCTTCTTACAAAGTCTGAGGACATGCGAAAATGAAGACAAATCTGCCAGAGCATAACACACATAGTCTCTAGTCCAGCTGCCAAAGGAGCCCTTATTCTCAACTGAAACCTCCTGAACCTGGCCTTTACTGTCTGCTTTTCTATCAGCATTCTGATCTTTTGTGCTCTGGCCAGTATTGTCCATCAAGCTCTAAATTCCAGGTTAACAACTCTGATACATATATACTGGAGTTTAACAATGGATGGAAAATGGTAAAAACTAGGTTTCTCACTGTTAAGAGTGGGAATTTACAGATAAACAAGAGAAGGAGGTTAGAATGATCCATGTGTAGTTGATTAGGGTAGGAGATACCAGTAAGATTACATGTTTAGCTTTGTAGACACAGATGGCTACTTATAGAAATATATATATTTCTATAGTATATCCGTGACTATTTGTTTCTCTCTCTGATGAGAGTAACTAAAAGACATCCCAGTAGCAATAATCACACCTAGTGAGTAGGTCTAGATTTCTAATACTATTCTAGGACTAGGGCAGAAAATATGCAGGATAAGTCTGGAATATCTTGTAATGCCAAAAAGTAAGGAAGCAGTAAAAAACAACAACAAAACCCACATTGATGGGAGTATAAGTAGAAGAGAATTTGGGATTGTTGGGAGATTTTGTTTTTTAAATTAAGATTTTTGAAATGGCAATTACTAGAAAAGCTCTGTTATGTCATAGTAGGGTGACTTCAAGCATTTAGATCTCCTCCCCTTCTCCCTCCCTCTCTCATCCCCCTTCTTCCTCTTTCACACAGTATGGGGATTGAATCTAGGGAGTGCTAAGCTACATCTTAAGCCCTTTTGAGAACAGGGTCTCACTAAGTTGCCCAGGCTGGACTCAAACTTACAATCCTCCTGTCTCAGCCTCCCAACTAGCTGGGATTATAAGTATCCACCACTGTACCTGGCTTTAGGTATCTTCCTAAAGCTCAGGTTCTCAACTGTAACATGGAAAAAACATGCCTTCTGCAAGAGGTGGCCTTAAGAATAGTAAGAATAGAAGGGGGCCAAGAAATGGAGTAGGGAGGGAAGGAGCAGAGGGAATGGGGAAATAAAAAGAATTAAGATTTTTTATGTACATGTAACTACTTCCAATGATAAATGCAATCATTATATACAGCAAATATGTACTAATAAAAATTGTAAAAAGAATGAGAATATATGTGCACCTCATAGCACAGGGTTTGCCTAAAGTTAGTGCTAGAAAATCACAGTATTTTCCTATTTTCAGAATGATCTTTTCAAAGCACAAATCTGATATGTACTGTACTCCCACCCCTAACCCTTCCATTATCAAACTTAGCTTCCCTAAATGATTAGCCATTTGGCCCAATACCATTTATTGAGAATATATTCTTGAATCACTTCTATCTTTATTTCATTTATGTATTCAGCCAGCATTTATTGAATTTAAACTTCATACTTGATGTGATTTGGGATATGGGAAAGAATACATGTATTATCCTGCTGTCAAGGTGCTTAAGGCCTTAGAAACAAGCTGGGCAGCACCAACATGCATGAATTCACGTGTGAGTGAGTGTGTGTGTGTGTGTGTGTGTCCATTCTGCATAATTTTTACTATGAGCTTTCTAAGAGACACCTGTTACTCATAGTATATGAGGAGAAGGTTCTGGGGTATGACCTCTGATTATTATGTTGAGGTGCTATAAAGAATTCTCCAGGCCCAGCTGTGGTATTTTGTTGCATGGTCCATGAGACTGTGTACTTTAGCAGGAAGAGCCCTAGAATTTGGGACTGAGGCACTTGGGTTTCAGCCTGGTTCTCTTGTATAACCTTGGGTAAGCCACTTCCTGTTTCCAGGTGTTTCTATAAATATGACACACACGCATGCAAATACGTACACATCTACTTTATATGTACAATGCTACAAACAACATCAAGAGTTGATGTGTAATTTGGAATGGGTCAAAGTTTCAGCCAAAATAATACCTCCCTATGCGATGTAAGTATACATTCACGTTTTTCCCAAGGACACTCTGGACAACACACTTTTTCCACTTTAATGTCCATTCTGCTCACCTACTTGGTGTTCTGAGTTCCCCGTCTGGTTTATGCACTGAAAAATCTCAGCCATTCCTTGATGGAGAGAAATCACTTACATAGAAACATAATTCATATTTCCAAACACAGAGTCTTCGAACAGAAAGATGTAATTTCATAGAAGACTTCAAAAACCTCATTTTTTTGAAGTGCGGTTAATGAGACATTTATCCTAAGTGATGCAAACTGTCCAGCAGGCCAGAATGCACTGGAGGTGGGAATAATATACTGCAATATTTTAGTGCTGGAGACTCAAAATGGTATTTGGGGAAGGGGATGTTTCTCAGGATTTAATATTTTAATTTTATGTTTACACTTAGTGTATGTTTAATGTTAAATTTGATTTGTTTGGGGCTGGAAAGTGGTATTAGGAAGCACTGACTAGTAGAATTTCAGAGTCAAAGCAGCCCTGGAGATGAGAGTCCATGTCTCTTTTCCCGGGCCCCTCCTCTGTCCCTGCCATGTCCTTAGTGGAAAGAAAGATCTTTTTTTAAAGCAAGAGATGGAAAGAAATCATAGGGGACAAGTCCAGGGTGACAAGATCTACCATCCATCATGGCTTCTGACCACGAACAGTTGGAGACTTTCTCTTTACTGTGTGTGTGTGTGTGTGTTTTTTTTTTTTTTAATTAAACTTTTTTCATTTTTCCTACTTTAGAATTTCACATTATGGTCCTTTGTTCATTCTCCTCTTTTCTCTAGATAATGAAAATGGATATAATATGAACTTAAACTTGCTTGCCCTGGGTCATTGCCAGTCCTTAATAAAAGTGTATTAGTATTTGTAGTAATGATAATAACCCACAGATAATGATGTCGCTAAAGACCAAAGGGTCCCCTTGCATGAGACACAGCCCCCCCTTCCAGTCACCTAGCTTTGCCAGCTTTAACAGAGACCTTGACTGCTTCAGATAGTTATTGTCCCCTTTAAATTATCAAGGTTTTGTGGAGACGAGTATTCTTCACTTAAGGGTTTTTCAGACTGTCTGATATGCTGGGCTCTGGATAACCTTGTTCCTATGTCATCATATGTCATGCTGCCTCTTGGAAATTGTTCCCTGATATTTGCAAAAATGAACTACTGGAACGAACACTAAAAGACATTCCCTTTGTTCCCTTAACTCATGCATACACACACACTTCACTGCTGGAAATGATCACACTCAGATAAGTGGGTCAGGGTCAGGTGGGGATTTGAAGCTGTTGTGAAGTGAGGAATGGTGGGAAGAATGGAGGTAGCCTGGGTTTACAGAGATAAGCCTCCAGAGCAGATGTGATGGATATCTTCAAAATCAGAAGATGGGTGGAAGAGGGATTTGACCTCCTCTGGGTGGATCCATGGATATAATGAGGACCAATGCATGGGCAATAAGCCCAGTTTGGCTCTATGCAAGGTAGGACTTTCTCCTTAACTGTCTGGGCAGGAAAGATGCTTGCTCTGGAAGTGGCAAGTTCCCTGTCCCTGTGCTCTCAAGCTGAAGCAGGAGGGTCCCTCCACTGGGACTGCTGAAGGGGGGTTATAAAGACTGAGTGATATTTGAACTGAATCCTTTGAGTTTTTCTTTGAAACCTAAGAAAACTTCATGATCTGAGGTTCTTTGTATGAGAATCTAGGAGCTGGATTTTAGGTAATCAAGACCTCCAAAAGAGGGGTAGTCAGCAGTGCTGGATGTGACAGAGGACAAGGAGGCTAAGGAGTGAGAAGCGGACACTGGAGCTGTCCAGGAGGAACCAAGTTCTAAGTCATTAAATTGGCCGGGCTGGGTTCAAACTTGAGATCCTCCCACCTCAGCCTCCTAGAGAGCTGCGATTACAAGCATGTCCCACTATGTGTGCTGTCTTATGGTTCTTGATGGCTCCAAAACCTACTTATATATCTCTGACCCAGAACTCTCCTCGGTCCCAGGTCTGTGTTTATCTTTCCACTCTACAGCTTCATTGAGGTGTTCCATAGGCACCTAAAAGGCTCAAAGTTATTATTCCCCCCAAACCTATTTTCTTCTTCTTATTTTTTTTTTTTTTACGTGGATACCGGGAGTCGACCTCAGGACCTCACGCTTGCCAGCAAGCGCTTGTGCTGCTGAGCAATATCACCGGCCCTTTTTTTCCTTTATGTGGGTCCCGGGAGTCGAACTCAGGACCTTGTGCTTGCTGGGCAGGCGCTTATGTCGCTGAGGCATCTCACCAGCCCTCTATTTTCTTCTATAGGGCTCATGTGTAGATTGACTGTGTATCCTGGCTTGCCTGAGACAGTCTCAGTTTAAGCCTGTTGGCCCATCATAATTATTAATATTACCACCTTTTACTTCAAAGGTGTCTTGGTGTGTCTGGTACATTATATGGTCACTCTATGGAAAAGGGCATGGCCACCCACTCAAATGCCCCTGCCTAAAACTTTGTATTTATCCTCAACTCCCTCTTGCTTACCTCCCACATTCTGCATTGTTTGTCTTGTTTCTGTGGACTCTGAACCTCTGGAAGGTAAGGGCAGCAGTGTATCTTTATCCCTTTTGTATTCCTAGTCCCAAGCAGAGTCTTGTGTATAGGAGATGCTCAGTATATGTCAAATAAAGAACACGAAAATGGACTTAAAGGACAGAATTAAAAGCCATGGAAAGTTAGAGGGAAGGCTGGGTCCTTAGGCCAAATGTCTCATTCCACTGCTGAAGAAATTAAGGCCCAACGTGGAAAATGGACATGACCCAGGTCACATGGTGAGGCAGGGCAAGGTCAGTAATAGACCCCAGGTGTCCAGGCCCAGCCAAGGCTGTTTTCTACGTGGTTTAAATATTCTTCAGTTAAGCAGAGGGCAGTCAGCCTTCATTAGGGATGTGTGCATTGTGTGTGTCTGTGTGTATACATGTGTGTGTGTGCCCTGGGGTTTAAAATGTGGCACAAAAGGAAAGAAAATGTATTCTTGTTTCCAACAGTGTTCAAGGGAGCAGAGTTAATCCTTCAAGGACTGAGAAACATTCCACCAGTTTTCTCTTGGAGACATTTTTACCTCTTGAACATTGCCAGTTAAGGTTAAAATCAAATCTGCTCTCACAGTATCTCAAGTGTTCTTTTCTGTTTTTGTTTAAAACTAAGACTCAGATGCCATTAGACATCCTTGACATGGCCAAGACCTCAGTGGGAGGCTGTGGTATAATCTGTCCTTCAGTGTGGCACGGGGGCTTTAGTGGATGTGGGGACTCTGGAAAGAGGATGTCTGATTGCCTTTAGTAGGATTCTTTCCCCCCTTCTTTTAGTTTGCTGCCGATTCTTCTCTTAGCCTGATCTTGGCTAATGAATCATGATTTTGAAAAAATCACCTCCCTTTTCTGAACCTTGTATTCTTCATTTGTAAAATTGAGAGGTTACGGTACTGTACACTCATGGCTGCTTCTGTCTCTGAATTCCATCATATTAAAAGTTCTTCCCATTGCTTATGAAAATGCAGACATTGATATCTATCATTTACATATCTAATATATACATATATATATAACTTTAAACTTTAAACTATCAAAATCTGTGCTTCTGCTTTGTTCTTGGCCAGAATGA
Source organism: Erethizon dorsatum (assembly GCA_028451465.1). NCBI lineage: Eukaryota > Metazoa > Chordata > Mammalia > Rodentia > Erethizontidae > Erethizon > Erethizon dorsatum. The sequence continues at coordinate 37,831,918 of CM051822.1, read as the reverse complement.
ATATTGCTCCCTTTTTAAAAAACACTTGATACTTAAGTTCATCATTCTTTAAATGTTGAATCCTCTTTGTTTTCTAACCACTCTAATAAAGCTTATTATTTCAACCATTTATATTTAACATTAAAGTTTAATCATGAAGTTGTTAACCATAGAAAATTATTAAATAAGTGAGTTTGGAATGAGCATAGAACAGCTGAAAAAAATGAGTGAATATTTCAGAACAAGCACTTTGGAAAATAAATTTATGCATAGAAAACAATGGAGAATTACAATTAAGAGCTCTAGGGATCTCAAACTGATTTGTCCAGCTATTACATAGTCATTTCAATTTAAATTAAAATTGTAACTATTTTCTAGTCTACTAAAAATATGAGGTGTCACATTAAGAGTTTTAATGGCGCATTCTCTGGGGAATGCAAAAATGCAAGATTGTAGCACATAAATAACTATATAGTGGAAAGTGAATAAATTCTCCGCCAAAATGAATATGATAAAAACAGAAATGACAGTGGATTATTTTATTCCCTCTAGTGAAGCGCAGCTCACACATTAGAGCAAAGAAACAGTTCACAGGGTGTCTAACTCCATATCACTTTGTCAGAACTGACAAAAGAATGACACAAAAAATTGTAATGTGTTGATAAACTCAAGCATACATGAGATCATGTATTCTGTTCCAAAAGTAAAGTATTTTTTTTTTTTTTTGTGGGTACTGGGGGTCGACCTCAGGACCTCGGCGCACCAGCAGGCGCCTGTGCCACTGAGAGATATCACCAGCCCTTTTTCATATGTGGGTTCCGGGAGTCGAACTCGGGCCCTCGCGCTTGCCAGGCAGGCGCTTACACTGCTGAGCCATCTCACCGACCAAGTATTTTTTTTAAACACAGAAAATATATTGATACTAATGTTTTGTATTCCTGGTTAGAAAATTGAATTAGTCAAGGTTTTAACCACTGTAGAACATGTTTGTTTGTTTGTTTGTTTTTCCTGTGTGTGTGGGTACTGGGAGTCGAACTCAGGACCTCGCGCTTGCCAGCAGGCACTTGTGCCACTGAGCAATATCACCGGCCCTTTTTTTCCTTTATGTGGGTACCGGGAGTCGAACTCAGGACCTCGTGCTTGTCAGGCAGGCGCTTATGCCGCTGAGCTATCTCACTGGCCCTAGAACATGTTTAAGGCAATCAAACTTCCAGAGGAGGGAAAGAAAATAAGGTTATAAAAGCAGGATGTGTAGATTCCATGAGCGTGTGTATGTGTGTGTGTGTGCATGAGCACTTGTGAGTGTATGCTAGAATGATTGGTCAGTGTCGGGGGAAGGTTAATGATAGGACACAGATTTAGGGGAACTTTATGAATATAAAAGAATTAATAGGGCCGGTGAGATGGCTCAGCGGCATAAGCGCCTGCCTTGCAAGCGCGAGGGCCCGAGTTCGACTCCCGGATCCCACATACGAAAAAGGGGCCGGTGATATCGCTCAGCGGCACGGGCGCCTGCTGGCGCCTGAGGTCCTGAGGTCGACCCCCCGGTACCCACAAAAAAAAAAAAAAAAAAAAGAATTAATATAAAAGAAGTAGCATTTGGATATGCGGGGAAAGGAGAGAGTTAATTGAATAAGAACCAAGGACAAGAGAGTTACTATAACTAAATTTGCTTGAGCTTCCTGGTAGCCAAGATAAAAAGGAAACTAGAAGATTTCATAATTAATATTGTCATAATGTTTTCTTACTGCTAAGTTCTGAGAGCAATGATGCTCAAACTTGACCACACATTAGAATGACTGAGGAGTTTAAAAAATACCGATGAATGAGACACACCTCCAGGAATTCTGTTTAATTTGTCCAGGGTAGAGCATGTGCACCTATACTTGTTAAATATTCTTCAGGTGGACTTGATGTATAGTCACCTATGTCTCAGTGATTTATAGAAAACAAATGAGTAATCACTGTTCTGTAGAAGATACAGTTCTCACAGCCAATTATCATACTGATTCTTAATACAAGAGGAGTATTGATTTGTATTTTAGGCATTTCTAAAAGAATTTCAGTTCAGGTTTCCTGCCCCATAAAATGATAGGCATCTGTACTTTCAGTAGACCATCTCTGAAAAGCACATATTTTTCACAGAAATGCTGACTGGAAGCCCATTTTCTGTCATTTAAAATGGAAAGAAAATACAATGTGCTATATGTCAGCCCAAAACATTTAATCAAATTTCCTAAAACACAACTACAACATAATCAAATGCCTTTAGTTACAAATGATCATATTAGGATGTAAAAATACTTAGAACATCCATTTCTGCCATCAAATGATCAATTGGGTTATTAACAGTTGTTTATGTGTGGTAACAGCCTTCTTCTAGTCCAGGTCATCGGAGATGAATCTCCCTTTTGTTGTTTCCCGGGGTGCTTTTCGAAATTTTGCATGTACAGTACTAGTTGGAGTTGGAATATAACTTGAGACTTTTTCATAAGTTGTTTTGTTAATAATGTCACAATGAGTTTTTAAAGTCATGTACATATATATAAATTTTCCTGTATCAATATTAGCTAAAATAGTATATTGAAAGATATGTATGTTTCATGAAATTTGTATATTAAACTAAGACATTCTTCAAGGAAAATATTAGACAGGAAGACACTCTGTACAGTATTTTAAAAGTCCAAGATGGATTATAAGGTTGAGAATCAAACTGATAAGGATTTTTTTTTCTGCAAGTAATAAAACATCCTAATTAGAAGACTAATAGCAAGAAGTCCAGTGATGGATACTCAGAGTTGGTCCAGCAGCAATGTAATCAAGGACTATCTCCATTCTCAGCTGCTTTGTGCTTTACCATACTCATAATGTTGGGGATGTCTCCCCTTATGGTCACAAGATGGCTGCAGCAGCTCAGCACCCACATCTGCTGTCAACACAATCCAAAAGCAGGAAGGAAAGGCGGTGAGAGAACTCATCTTATTAGTCTCTTTTTATATAACGAGTAATTGTTTTTCAAAAGCCTTCAAGCAGGATTCTCCTGACACCTAACTAGCAGAAATGGGTTACACAGCCATTCAAGGATGCTGGAATCTGTAACCTCTATCATGCAAAGAAGATGGGAGAGGAAAGGCCTGTGGGAAGGCCAACTGAATCCACATTCGATCATTAGTGAGCTGTATGTCCTTGGACAGGTCCCTTAACCTCTAGAAATTGACAGAGTTTTATAACAGCACTTTTGCTTACATCTGAAGAGGTCATTTATGAAGTCTCATCTCTTTGGTATTCTCAGGGCACTGTGGCATATCAGAATCTCTAACAAATTCCACAGTAAAGAGAACAATTTAACTTTCTATTTGCAGCTTCCAAAATGTATTTGACCACAGAACTTTTTTTAATCAATCAGAAATTTGTTACTGTGCTGTGGATCAAAAGTTCTATGGAGGGGGCCGGTGAGATGGCTTAGTGGCGTAAATGCCTGCCTGGCAAGTGCGAGGGCCTGAGTTCGACTCCCAGAACCCACATACAAGAAAAGGGCCGGTGATACCGCTCAGCGGCACGGGCGCCTGCTGGCGCGTGAGGTCCTGAGGTCGACCCCCGGTACCCACACACACAAAAAAAAAGTTCTATGGAATTCTTTAGGAAATACCATTCCCTATTAGATTGAATTTTTTTAATTTTTTATTTAATGTGGGTACCAGGAGTCGACCTCAGGACCTCACGCTTGCCAGGCAGGCGCTTATGCCACTGAGCTATCTCACCGGCCCCTAGACTGAAATTTCTTGATGACAAAAGGCTTTCATTTTTACATTTCCGAGTACTCAGAATTTCCAGTTAATGGCTATTCAACCTTCGCTTATAGTTTCAGTCTCACTTCCTCTGGGAGGCCATCTCATTCATCAAAACTAGGTTCTCTCTCCCTCTCTTTCTCTCTCTCTCCATTTCCATATTTAACTCCAGCCCTGGTTTAGTGTCTGTCCTGTCCTTCTGCTTCATAACACCACAATTGCGATAAATCATCAAGTATGTATCATCTATCTTGCCAGACAGACTATAGACTCCCTGGCAGCAGGGGTTGTGTCTGGTTCATTGCTGCATCTGTAGTGCCTACCACAGTGGCTAGGATGTCATGTGTGCTCAATATATATTTTGAATGAATATATATCTCACACATTAGGTAAACTATAGAATGGGCACACTATCTACCAACCATCTTCTAGGATTAACCCCTAATCTCTTATTCTATCCATATGGCGGCTCCCACTGGTAATTGGTCAAGAAATGGGCAGGCCAGTGAGATGGCTCAGTGGCATAAGCGCCTGCCTGGCAAGCGTGAGGTCCTGAGTTCGACTCCCAGTACCCACGTAAAAAAAAAAAAAAAAAGAAATGGGTACCTGGCCCAGTAAGCCCCTGCCAGGGCTTTTGAAATTTGGGGTTAGAAAGATGGCCAGATTTCTTTCTTCCCAGTGGAAAGAAACATAAGAGGCAAAGCTCAGGAATGGCTGCTATATTATTTCTCTTCGAACCAGAGAACTGAAGAAGATTGATCTGGGAGAGGAGAGAGAGACAGAGACAAAGCATAGGCACCCATGCAGAGAAGGGAGATGGAGACAGTGTCCTGTCAGAGTCTGGACTCCCAGGTTTTGTATCTACTCTTTGCGTATTCCTATTTTGGGTTCCATGAAATTCTCTTTTTATCCTCATAATAACTTCTTTCTTATTTAAGCTCATTTGAGTTGGTTTTCTACTACTTGTGAATCCTAGCTAATTCTATTGAATGAATAAATTTTCAAGTATGATTCAAGTGGCAAATGCTCAAGAGGACCTTAGAGCATTTGGGTTCATGGATGTTATGGCTTATATCTGTATGTCCCCCCAAAGCCTCATGCATTTGTAGGTAGGGCTTTTGGGAGTGACTGGATCATGAATACGTAACACTGGATCATGGGTGTGTGATACTGGATTAGTCTACTGGGTGTAGATGATGGACTTAATGAAGAAGGAAGCCCACCCTGGGTGTGGGTAGTAGCAACCAATAGGCTTGTAGCCTGGTTGGAATAAAAAGGGTTAGAAGAAGAAAGCTCACTGCTTTCTGCCTGTCACACTATGAACTGTTTCTCCTCTGCCATGCCACCCTGCCTTGGAGCCAGCCGACTATGCTCTGAAACCTCTACAAACTGAGCTACAATAAACCTTTCCTCCTTTAACTTGTAGGTCTCAGGTATTTTGTCTCAGCAACAAGAAAGTAACTAAGACAATGGACATCTGTGAAACAGTGAGCTGAGCAACTGAGTTGAATTCAGAGTGAACCAGGATCAAAACAGAGCATGCCAGATCCAAGAGAAAGAAATATTCAGTGTATTTACTTGCAAGGTTGTTTTGAAGATCAAATGAGTTAAGAAGAGTGTGCTTAAAAACTAAAATAGAAGGTATTTTTACACTAAACCCAAAGATTCATTCTGAGGGAAAAAAGACTACAGAAAACTCAAACCACAGGTATGACCAAGAACCTGATGGCCAACACTCTGTAGCTGTCATCATCCCCTCTAACACCCAGACCTCTTCTGCCTTCCCCCGCGAAGAGCACTCAGTCCCACGCTGCCGCAGCACCTGGCTCATCTGCATTCTGTAGGTGTGTTCAGAGTCATTCAGCTTCTTGTTCCTGGTCTGCCCTGCATGGAGACACTCTCAGACTGTGTGAAGGACACTGCCAGGCCACTGTAGGGTGACTCTGGTGACTGAATAATGCATGAAACCAGCAGTGGCCAAGTGGGGGCCTCCCCAATTGGATGGTGGGTTGAGAACAGGGTCTGGCCTCCATCTGTGGGGACCCGATTTTCCCATCCGTGGGGTCTTTCAGATTGATGGGTCTGTCCATATGGATGAAGTATCTTAGTATGTTTCCTTCAGTGTTCCTTTGCTGGCTGAAAGGGGGTGCAGACCGACAAATTATACAATAGTGCCTAATAGTTTACAAAGGATGCTCAAGTCTCATTCATCTCATAGAGGCCTCCCAATAGCTATGGGAGGTACAGGGATCAGCGATTGCTTTCTATCATCTATTGACAAGGAAACTGAGGCCTGAGAAAAGCAGGACATGCCCACACTTCTCAGTTGACTTTCTTTTTAATATTCCCAGATTACGTGAATTCACAGGACTTTCTTCTTAAGGCAAATTGAAATATAAGAATTATTTCTAGGGCCGGTGAGATGGCTCAGCGGCATAAGCACCTGCCTGGCAAGCACGAGGTCCTGAGTTCGACTCCCAGAACCCACATACGAAAAAAGGGCCGGTGATGTCGCTCAGTGGCACGGGCACCTGCTGGCACGCGAGGTCCTGAGGTCGACCCCTGCTACCCACACACACACAAAAAAGAATTATTTCTATAGCAAAGGGGTGATATTCTGGCTCCCAAGACTGTCTTCACCCAAAACAAACTAGTGAGATTTTTGTAAAGACAGAATACTGAGATCCACTTCAGCGGAATTGTTTTTTTGAGACAGGGTCTTGCTATGTAGTGCAGGCTGGCCTTGAACTTCCCGCAATTCTCCTGCCTCAGCCTCCTGAGTGCTGAGGTTACAGCCATGTGCCACCATGGCCAGTACACTTCTGGAGATTCTGATTTAGACTGACCAGGACCTGGGAATCTGTATTTCTAGAAATTTCCTCAGGAGTTCCTGATGAGGAGCAGGGTGTGGAAACACTGGAATGCTGAGGCAGGTGTGGTATGTGTGTTGGGCCCCCGTGTTCTGGTCTGGACTTCACACTAAATCCTCTCTTCATCCATATGCGAAGGGACTGGCTTAGAACGTGTGATCTCAAAAGTGTCACCTAGTACTTACATGATACATGTGCTTTTAAAAATTTCTCACAAAGGGCTAGACTTGGCAAATTCTGGCCCTGGAGGCTCTAGGATAAAGAGAAACCTTATAAAATTGTTGGAGAAGATATTGTTGATTGCATCCTCAATATCTGTTCTCTCTCCTCCTAATAAAAATTCAATTTTGTTCAGATATCCCTTCTTTTCCCACATAGCCATGAGCTTTGGGGAAAACTGACTTCCTTTGGTTACATAAGGCAAATAGAATGGCCCCTGCTCACCTACGTGATTGACCATGGACGTATGACCCATTTCTGGACGATGGAACAGGAATCAAGTTTGCTAAGGGCTTCTGGGATAGGAGGGTACTCACTTGTTCTTGAAGAGCTTTTGGAAGTGACCCTCTTTTTGTTAAGGACACGAACAAGGATGCAGTCAGCTCTGCTCTTGATGGCTGTCTTGCACCCAGGTTTCAAATGAAGCTCGTTGTTTAGCACATAGCAGAATGACAGTGCATCGGTCCTTAGCTGTGTAACAAACAAGCCTTCAAATCTCAGTGTCTTAACACAATATCAGTTTACTTCTTGACCATATGAACACCAGTTGGAAGTCTGGAAAACACTTTCCATGTGGTGGTATGGACTGACCATGTTCTCCCAAATTTATATGTTGAAATCATAATTCCCAGTACTTCAGAATGTGAAGTAATAGAAAGAGGGTCTTTAAAGTGGTAATTAAGTTAGAAAGGGGATGTTAGGGTAGATCATACTCCAGTCTGACTGGTGTCCTTATGAGAAGAGAAAATTGTGACATAAAAAGAGATGCCAGAGGTGTGCAGGCAGAGGAAAAGACCATGTGAAGACACAGTGAGAAGTCAGCCGTCAGCAAGCCAACAAGAAACCAAACATTCTGACACTCTGATCTTGGACTAGATTCTAGACTGTGAGGAAATAAACTTCCATTTTTTAAACCATTTGTTCTGTGGTATTATATTAGCAAGCTAATGTAAGGCAATTCAGGGACTTGAGCTCCTTCCTTCATAGTTCTGCCATTCCCTTGGACTGTGGGGTCCTCTGAATCCGGCTGGCAGACAAGGATTGGCAAGTGGAAGGCAGTAACAGTGGTGTGTGTGTGGGGGGTTCCCTAGGCTTGGCAGTAGAGCACATTTCTACTCACCTTCTATTAGATGGAATTTAGTCACCTGGCCACACCCAACTGCAAGGGAGTCTGGGAAACGTACTCTAGCTGTGTGCTCTGGAGAAACAGAAAATAGGTGAGTGAATATCCAGTCTCTACCCACCACAGCAAGATCTGGGATGTGGTCAGCAAGACTGATCCTCTGAATACACCCATCTAGGATCCTGGTCTGCCTCTGACTTCCAGTCCTTAGAACTAGTGCATTTCCTTGTCATCTAGGCTGACTCAAGCCAGGTTCCTGTTCATCACCAGTGAATGCATCCTAAGAAACACTCATGCTGATCTTCCTTTTCCTCCTCCACCCTGCTGGCTGGAATTAGTTACATGGTCACATTGCAGGACTGGGGCATGGGGCCAGGCTTTTCACTTGAAGTGAAAAGTGGAAGTCAGCACTCAAGCTCAAGGGGTTCTGGGCCTTTCTTTCCTGATGACATTGTGGGACAGAGGGTGGTGGCCTATATGAAGAGTCTTAAATCTGACATTATAAAGCCACGAGGAGTGGAAATTAACACATTAAAAACATTATTTTCTGTATCTATAGCTCTTTCTTCACAAATCCCAATATCTGACTCATCATAGCTAATAGATACTGGTAGAGTAAATGAGCAGATGAATGAAAACTTTCTTGATGACTTCAAAACCTCATCTCCTGCCTCATCATTTATTCCTTCTCTCACAGACCCTGCACCCCAGCCAAATGGGTGGTGTGTGTCACGCGGACCAGGGTCTTCCCCTTTGTCTGCGTTATTTCTTCTGCATGGGGAAGTTTTCTCTGCTCTTTCAGGCCAAAGGCTGCCTGTGTTTTTTATGCCCCAGTTCAAGGCCCACCTTCCATGACCAGCTCCAGAGCCTCCCTGTTGTCCTCCTCTCTTCCTCAGAGTGCTGAAAATGCCTTGCCTTTCAACACCACTCCTGCACCTGAGGGTCCTGCAGTTCCTTGTGCTTTTTGTGCGCGTGTCTGTTTCTTCTAGTTTCTACTCCAGCTAGACAGCTCCGTGAGGGCAAGTGGCCTGATCTGCATACATCCCGTGACCCAGGACTTTGTTCTCCCCAGAAGAGGCTCAGTCATTACTTGGAACTGAGAGAAACGGACAGGAAAACCCCCTTGTACAAGATAACCAACAGCCTCTAGCTGCTGAATGCAGTATTTACCGCTCAAGCCGAGGATTCAAATTTCTTGCCTACTCTCCTTTCCTATTATTTGTTTCCTTTTTACTATGGTAAGAGACACATAAGATTTACCATTTTAAGTATACATTTTAGTGGCATTAAGCACATTCACAATGTTGCACAACCATAATCTTAATTTCCAGAATTTTTTCATCATCATACCACAGAGATTATACCCGTTAAATAATAATTTTCCATTTCACTTACCCCATGCCGGGGTGACTACCCTCCTACATTTTGTGTCTATGAATTTGACTATTCAGGGTACTTTATGTAAATAGCATCTTTCAGTATTTGCCTTTTTGTGACTAGCATTTTTTCATTTAGCATAATGTCTTCAAGATTTATTCATGTTGTAGCATGCATGTAAGAATTTCCTTTTTTTATACTGATATTTATATATATATATACACATATATATACTACAGTTTGTTTATCCATTTATCTGTTGAAGGACACTTGGATTGGTTCTATCTTTTGAATATTGTGAGCACGGCTGCTATGAACTTGAATATGTAAGTATCTAGCTGTGTCTCTGCTTTCAACTTTTTTGGGTTTACACCCAGGAGTGGAATTGCTAGGTCATAAGGTAATTTTAGGTTTAATTTTTTAAGGAGCTGCTGTACTGTTTTCCACAGTGGCTGCACCATTTTACATTCCCACAATCTCCTCCCTATTTTTAAGTTGGAATTCATCCTCTGCCACAGCTGTCCAACATCACCCATTCATCTCCACTCCCCAAACATCCACCCTGTTTACAAAGTGGATGTGCCTGTCCCACTTATTAGAGAAAAAAAGTTGCATTAATAGTTACAAGTGTGGTATTATGGTCGGGTCAGGCAGTAGGTGATTGATGGCCTCCATTACACCCCATTAGATATTTTATTCTTGTTAAATGAAGAGCAGCCAACTTTGTCAAGTATTTTTAGTTCCCTCTGGTCTTATTGGTCCGATCTATTCTTCAGGACGGCCTGTAAACAGCCACATATGGCTGAGTGTCTGCAGGACGGATGGCCGTGCAGCTGGCGTTCATTGGCCACCAATTTACCCCGGCCCCCTTCATTGTGAGCCTGACAGCACTGGGGAGCCTTGTAGATCTAACCAAATATATCTATTTTCTAATTGTCTATTTATCACCTTCTGGGGATTTGTGGGCCTCGTATCTGAAGGCAAAGAGGGGATGGCCTTGAACAATGATCCTTGTCAAGGCTCTCGCTCGCTCTAAATTAGGGCCTAGTTGCTAAATAACTAATTTAGTCCTGCTATCAAGCTGAAAAAGTGGGTATTCAGCGCAAAGTGCCAGCTGGGGAATTGATTATGTCTTCTCTCGGCGAGTGTGATAAACCTGCGGCGGAACCACTGTGGAAGGCCGCAGACGGCTCCCCGGGGGCGGGGCGGCGCGTTCATTTCGCAGGAGCGGTGGCAGGTCCACTCCCCTTGTGGCAGCTGAATCCTGGGGCGCAGGCCTGCCCGCCGCCACGGCGCCCGCCCGTGGGAGTCTGCCCCTCGAGGCACCCTCCTGGTCCGTGGCCTCTGCTTGGAGCCGTGAAGATGTTTGCGGCTGTCAGAGACAGGCACCAAGGTGAGAATCGGGGAGGGGAGAGGAAGATCATCCTGACAGCCCCAATTTCCAATTAGAGTGAGATTATTGAAGGTGGCCCAGGCCTGGGGTGTGGGAGGTGGGAGGAAATAAATGGGAGTAGGAGGCACTTAGGAAAATGTATTAATAACAACGATCACTAGATATTGAGCAGAGAAGGGCCGTAGTGGCTGAAAATAGAAAGATAATGTTTACTGCTTGAGAAATCTAATAATGACAACGATTGTTTACTCAGCCTGGGGTCCCTTCTGCCAGGCACCGTCTCCAAAGCCAAGCTATCTTGCACCCTGTCCACCTCCAGGCAGATGGGGTCTCTCACACTGATTTGTACTTGGAGAAAAGGAATTTCAGAAATGTTACCTAATCACCTTGTCCAAGGATGAACTCTGGTCATAAGAATCTCCTTCACTCAAATTCTTTTGCAGTGCCTAAAATGCCTCCATCATTCTTTGTTCAGCTGATCTTTATTGAGAACTCTTCCAAGCGCTGGGCCTGCAGTGGTGAATTGCTGGACCAGCCCTGCCTTCCTGGAGCTGATCTTTCTAACTGGGAGGGAGACCAAGCCCTTAGTTCTCAATAGTCGGAAAATACCATATTCTACTTATTCACGTAATTTAAAAAATCAATATAGCATTTTACTTGTCACATAATGTAAATATAAGAGGAAAGCAATTTTAATATAAATAATGTGTGTTTCAATATGCAAATGTTTGATTATAACTACATAGTACTGCAGAATATTCAGGTGCTTACACTTACTCATGGATATTTGAATTTAAGAAAAAAGAGATAATATCCAACTGGATGTTGACATTTTCTCTTTATCTTTGACATTTGCAAATAAGGGCTTAAAAAGGTATATTGGTAAATATACTTAAAATTGCTTTGAATGTGACAGCCATAAAAGCAGAATGGTAAAAAGTAATATCACTGACTCAAATACCATGAAGAATGTTGCCAATCACAATGTCATTTTCTGAAATGATGACACTCTGAGTTGAAGAAAATAAAATAATCTCTCAAAAACCAGAAGAAAACAAAACTTATCAGTTTCCATGTTGGATGTGTTCCTGAAAATATTTATAAATTAAGCCACCCATACTATCCTGTGTGTTTGTGTGTAAGATGGAGTTTGATTCTAGGTTTAGATAATTATAAATGGTTTTGGACCTATGCTGATGTCTTGTTAAAATTCAAATGTGAGGATGTGAGACCACCCATGCCTTGTAGGATGCCTAGCGTCCCTGCCTCTCATCTTCCCACTCACTGACAACCTAAATACCTTCTTGAGTTTGGTTCTGCCCCACTGAGAGTCACTGAACTACATAAAAGACCAATACATAAACAATAAAATAATAAGTCGCCATAACTACAGTGGTCAGAATAAAATGGGGTGATAGACTAGAGGGAAGACGAGGAGCAACTTTGGATGGGGAGGTCAGAGTTCTGGTTTGGGTCAAGTGCTCCCTCTAAACGCAGATGTTCCTGGGGAGGGAGAAGGCACAGCATCCCTTGGGAGACTCATTCTCTTCTCATGGGAAGAAACAAAGGAGGGTCAGAAATTTGGCTGTGGTGGGCATCCGGAAGACCTCTGTTGGGTACTGTTCTACCAGTTAAGCCGTGACCTTGAGGCTTACTGTTGCTTCATGAGCTTCAGTTTTCTCATCTATCAAACGCAGAGTGTGATCATTGCATTGTCCTCCCCCCAAGTTAATAAGAAGGTCTAAAAGGATGGGAATGAGTATTTTAATCACTATAACATTTGAAGAGGCCTTGTTTGAAATGGGAAAAATTAGAAACACCTCAAATACCTACAAAAAAGTGGGGATTGGCTATAAAACAGCATGGAACAACTACTCAGTAGAACATTATTAATCATTAAAAGGCGGTGAAATAATAGTTAATGATAAAGAAAGGTGTTCACAGAGTGTTGAGTCAGAAAAGCAATTAAAATAATATGGAGCATATGATCCTGTTTGCTACTTAAAGAGGAAAAGCAAGCAAGCAAACAAAACACCAACAAACAAAAAAGAAGGAACTATGAGGATGTATACCCAGATAATAACTGAAGTTATCCCTGGGAATTGGAGTTGATTGTAATTTTCTTTTTGGTCCTGGGAATAATGAACTGTATCATTTTTGTAATACGAGAAACGAGACACGAACATGATTTCAAAGATGTGCATCATACCCTGAGACCTGCTAAAGTCATCAGTGTCTGTCTGAGCGAGGGGCCAGTTTGGTAATGAAGACCCGTTTTCTTTCTTGCAGTTTCACATGCACGAAGGTCAACAGTGTCATCACGTACTGTCCAGGAAAGCTGCTTCCTCAAAAGGAACAACTGGTTCTGCTTCTATACTGTGTTCTCTGGCCTGAGACTTTGAGTCAGGTGGCTCCAGGTTCTTGCCATCCATGCTTATGATGCAGTGAGTTCTTGGCTAGGTACCCTTATTTTAATTATTATTTTTGTGTGTGTGGTGCTGGCGATCGAACCCAGGGCCTTGCACGTACTAAGCTCATTGTTTGCCACTGATCTACGTTCCCAGCCCAAGTAACATTATTTTAATCCTCACAGCAACCTTTTAGGGTAGACATTATCACTCCTATTTCACTGGTAACAAAAGTGAAGCCCAGAAAGGATAAATGACTTGTTACTGGTCATGTCTTCTAAGTGAAAGAAAGGGGATTTGTACTCAGGATGTCTCATTCCAAAGCTAGTTCTTAGCCACTGGGAAGAAGTTTGTAACCACTTGGAAGATTGATGTTTGGCCAGTTTCTTGTGTCTCTTAAAACGTGGTTGAAAAATGCCTACAGCTTCAGTTTTCCCACAGCTAAATGCAGATAAACAGTCCCTAACACCTGGCTGGGAGACTTAGCAGGTGTGCAGGTGAGAAGATTCTAGTACACTGTACAGAGGAAGCTCCTGATAAACAAGGCTTCTTTTCCCTCGCTTTGGTCTGGGTAGAGATCATAGCATTTGCACTAGCCTTTGTCTGAACTGGAACCCAGTGTGCTGGTGGGTAAGTCCCCGGAGGATGCCCTTGCTAAGCCCCGACCCGGGCGAGTTCATCTACTTACCCATTATCTCTCAGAAAAAAACAATTGACCTTCTAGTCAAGTCCTTACTAAATTTCTCATGTTACAGGGCTCACTTTCAATCACTTAATTTTGATCCACAAGGTACTATTTGGGAACATATTAGCCCAAAATAATTTCAATCAATGCTGTGTTCCAAATACTTATAAAGGTCACTCACTGAAGCAAAAATGGAGACAAAAACACTAAGTACAGATTTAGTCATTTTTCCTTATAATTGCAAGTGTTGGATGTTGTAAACAAGCCTCTTAGAGGTCCCTTATAAAACAATACACTAAGTGGTGAGTTTGCAGAGCTCATGAATAGAGAATGGGTACTTGGGGCTGGGAATATAATTTCTAGTGACGGCATCATCCACAGATGTAAAACGTCCTGTATCTTAAATGACTTCGATGGAAGCAAAGATGATGCACTCTGGAAAGCTGGGTTAGACAACTAGGAAAGTGCTCTGGTGATGACAAAGATACCCATGTCAGAGATGTATGTGAGGAGTGAATACAATTGCCTCATGAATTAAATGTGGACATGGAAAAAAATAAATTCTTTGAAATATACTTGTTATCTGCATAAGCATTTATATTAATATGTTAATTTCCAATTAACATATTAATTTATAGTCACCACAACCAGTATTGTAATATATTTTATGAAAGTGAATTTACATATATGTATAACTAAATGTTTTAAATTTATTAAAGATTATGTGTGGACTTCAATTTTATATTCTATATTCGATTCTGTATTCCTAAAAGTTTATACATGCAAGTTGGTCAAAGCTTTATTATGGAACTTTCCATTGGGAAGAGGCAGATCTCTCTACACATGGAGCTGCTGTGCGGTTAAGCATATTTAGTATAGATCTACTATGTGCTAAGCATGGTATCAGATGTACAGTGAGGGAGCTTAGGTGGAGAAGCCAGAGTCCTAAATTACCATGTCAGTCTCCTAGCTGTGTGGAAAAAGGCCTGATTAAACCCCTTCATCTCCCTGACAGGGAGCTTGCTGGGGCCCAAAGGGAAGTAAGCACTTGCCCAAGGTCATGCAGAGGAAAACTCAAATTCTTTGGCAAGTAAAGGAAGGAGGACAGACAGACAGACAGGCAGGCAAATTTGGTCTGGTGGCCAAAGACCACCCTTCCCATGCAGCAATGTCCCTGCCCAAGCCTGAGCTTGGCTGAAGCAGAAGTGAAGAACAAACATTCCCAAGAGGGAAGCAAGCTTATGTTTAAAAAGGGGTTGATGACATCAGTGGGGTTAATCATTTTTGCTTAGTGCTGCTGAAAATAATTAGGAAAGTCTATGTTTCTTCTTGATCATTTAAAAATTGACATCTAGAATATTTTATAACAATTTTAAATAATTACAGAAGAGGTAATATCTAGTGTATAAAGCATATAGACTTTATAAAACTCTTACATTACTGTCTAAAATGTATCCAATAAAACAAAAATATCACAGCAATTTGATATTACCATCCTTTTAAAAATACATGAATGAGCTCTTATTTAACAGTAGGAAATTGTATTTCCAATCCACTTCTCCCACAGAATTTTATCCTAATGTAATGTATTTTTATGCTTGAAAGTCTTTTATTGATTTTCCTATCATATTTCTCTACAACACAAAGATGTATATAAATTGAATTTTTTAATTTCCTCTGACTATAAGCCTCTAAGTATTAAAAAATTATTTTGGATTGAGTTATCATCTCAAGTATTAGTAATACAAACTTGGTAAAAGTAACATGAATGTATTGCAAAGTTTGATAAACAATTATTATACAGTTAGATTTTATTAGAATTGTCCCTCTTAATGAACGGATGCGAGCAGGATGCCTTCTATAACCACGAAGCCTATGCACTGAAATACTCCCGGAGAGCTATTTGCAGAGACTGATGTAAATAGTAACCTCTGGCATTTTTCAGTGGACATCCTGCACAACTGTGTGTGGTAGCTTTGGATTTAGGAGGGTGATTATAGTGTCTTGATTAAAGGTGACGTGGAGAATACTATTTGTTAAACTGTCCCTTTATTTGATCCCAGTGATTGTGCCCCAATAGGACAATGCACAATAATAAGATTCAGGATAAAAAAGAATATGAGTCTCGGTACAAGAGGCCAAAGAGGACTCTAGAAGGAGAGGCGGGAACAGAGGACCGGCATGATGCTCCCGTCATAGGCAGATCAGTTTTAGGAAAGAATTCATACGGAAGGTGAGAACCAGGAAATGGATTTCTTTAAAGTTATCTATTTTTGTGGGAAACTATTTTTCCATAGATGGGGTGGTGGTTTCAGGATGATTGAAGCACGTTACATTTATTGTGCACTTTATTTCTATTACTATTACATTGTAATATATAATGAAGTAATTACACAGCTCATCATAATGTGGAGTCAGTGAGAGCTCTGACCTTTTAGTTTTTTGGCAACTAGAGACAATCTGCAGCTATGTATCCATAGTGGTCACCACATATTATACAAAGTGGGCTTGGAGGATGTGAGTGACCTGTTGCAATGAACCTATAATTTAAGTAGGACTCTTGGTATTTTCTTTTAATTGTGGCTTTCTTTTTGTTGCCAAGTCTTAAAGTCTTCTGCCGTCTCATCATTGAGTACACCCCCTTTTCAAAGATGCTTTCTGGTGATGTTTGTTTTTTACTCATTTTGGCTAGGGTTAGCTTGTGGGTTTACCAATACTGTGACTGAGACAAGCGTGCAGTGTGGGAAAGTGGTGCACACAGAGTGGTAAATAAAATAATGGGTAGGTTACTTGCAGACAAAAATAAGTGTTGGATTCTGACTTAAAACCTGCCACAAGATGCAGCTGTAAAAATGAAATACATCAACTTATTTGCCACTATAAAGCCTGCCACTACATGGAACTTGTCACTTGCTATTCACCTGTAGGGTTTGGTATGAGTTTGTAAGAAATTGATTTATCAGGGTATTATGGCTTGTGTTTAGATGTCCTCCCAAAGTCTCATGCAATCATAAGATGGGGCTTTTTTAGAGGTGGCTGGATATAGAGTGTGTGATGCTAGGACTAAGGGTTTGTGATTACTAAATTAGTCCACTGGTTGGCTTGGCATAGTTCTGAGTGTAGATAATGGGAAGCCCCCCCCCCCCGTGTGAGTGCTACCTGCCCTGAGGGTGTGTAGCCTGGATATAATATAAGGGACAAAAAGAAGATCATTACTTGTTGCTTGCTGCTTGTTGCCTTCTGCCTGTCATGAGTTGTTTCTCCTCTGTGATACCCCTCTGCCTTGCCATCCTGCCTTGGAGCCAGCCAACTATGAAATGAAACCTCTACAAACTGTGAGCCAAATAAATCTTTCCTCCTTTAACTTTGGGTGTTGGGTATTTTGTCTCAGCAACACAAAAGTAACTAAGACATATGGTCTCCTTGCAAACCTCTCTGCTAATGTTAATCTGAATTTACAGCCACTCCCCAGCACCAGCATCACCACCTCAGCTCCACCTCAGATCATCAGGCATTAGATTCTTACAAGGAATGAGCAACTTAGATTCCTCACATGTGCAGTTCACAGTAGGGTTCATGCTCCTTCTCCTCCTCCTCCTCCTCCTCCTCCTCCTCTTCTTTTTTGAGACAAGCTCTCACTATGTAGTGCAGGCTGGGCTTGAACTTATGGCGATCCTCCTGCCTCAGCCTCTTGAGTGCTGGGATTACAGGCAGGTGCCACCACACCTGGCAGGGTTCATGCTTCTATGAGAATCTAATGCTGAGCTGACTTGACAGGAGGTGGAACTCAGGCAGTAATGTGAGTTCTAGGGAGAATCTGTAAATACATATGAAGCTTTGCTTGCTTGCCCACTGCTCATCCGCTGTATGGCCCTAGAAAATACACCACCGGGGGCTGTGACTCTCTGGGACAGTGCCCACCTCAGTGGCATGGCTGGCAGAGCTGTCTGCATTGCTGGCCAGACCGGAAGGCTTTCCACCACAAAGGCTCTAGCTGTGGGTCCTGGCAGGACCTCTGAGCCAGGACCACACATCCACAGAGCCCATCACAAAGCTGGACCTTGAATGTGAGCCCGGTTGATACTCCACCCCAAAATCCGGAAGAACATAATAACCCTGTCCGTGGGTTTAGAACTAAATACTTCATGCTGAGCAATATTTTCAGCATTTTACTAATCTCACTTAATCTTCTCTCAAACAATTTAAAATAGGTATTATTTTTCCCTTTGTACAGATGAGAGAACATAAACTTGTAGACATTAAATAACTCCCAAAGTCACACAAAGGTATGAGGAGAAGGGAATTTTCAAATCTAGCCCAGCTCAGCCTAGCACTGAAGCCTGAGCCCTTTTCCATTCCACCATGTCTCTTTAAAACAAAAAGGGAGAATGGAATTGCCCTGCAAAGTGAATATGATCATCTTCTTGTTACAGATGAGGAAAATTAATGCTAAGGTAGTAAACAGGCTGGAGTTTGACCCTATGTGAATCATCCATCACCAAAGAATGATCTCTTTCCCCTCCATCATACCAGCCTGAGGCCACTGCCAAACCTGTGACTGGACAGAGTCCAGGATTCTTTGCTGTAAGTCCCTTGGTATAAACCAAATTGGATTTCTCTGGGAAGAACAGGGGATGTTAAGACAAGGACAACAAAAAGACCACTATTGGAAAATCTGACTTCTGAGTTCATTTAGCCTAGCCTCACATTTTCCACAATTATTTAGTTTAATTCTAAGAATGCTTCTGAGCCTTGGCCGTATTTCAGGTTCTTAGCTAAAGTTCTAAAGGCATCGGGCATTCAGAAAGTGGACCCTCACCTCAACTGCTGCCTCTTCACATGCAGCCATGTCTGAAATTCCAGAGTGGACAAACAGAACTGCAAGAATTCGAGGAGGCAGGCGACAATTCTGATGGGGTGGTGGGGAAGATGTCATGAACATGGCAGAATCTAGACTAGGATGTCAGCACTATTTAGTTAATTCATTCAAAACAAGTGGCTTAATCTAAAGGATCTAGGGACACATGACCATAACATCTTAGGGCCTGAGCCTGTCTTGGTGCTGATTGGGCCAGCACTGGGCTATGTTTACATACATCTCTAAGCTTCGTAATACTTGGCAATAAACTATTAAATGCTCTTTGTGTTATTTTGTAAAAATAATTCCAACTAAATACATTGGGGCTTCTTTTTGTTTTGTTTTGTTTTTGTTTTTATTTTTTGAGACAGGGTTTCACTATGTAGTTCAGGCTGCCTTGAACTCACTATGTAGCCCCAGGTTGGCCTCGAACTCACAACGATTCTCCTGCCCCAGCCTCCCAAATGCTGGGATTACAGGCGTGTGCCACCACACCTGGCCATTGTGGCTTCTTACAGGATTAGAACAAGAATTAGTTCCTGACCAGGTCACTCTCCTAATTCCTTTGCTAGTAGGAACACTCAGGGACACTGCTGAGTGGAGTCACTGTAGGGCCCTGCAGATCTCAGCAGCCGGGTCAGGATTACCAAACCATGTCCACAAAATCCTTGGCTCCACCAGCCAGGGCAGGTTTGCTCCTGAGACAGCCTAGAGGGCAGCAACTCCCTGCTGCCCCCCTGTGGTGGTAAGTGGAGCATTCTCACCGGGCCCCTCGCCCCTGTTCCCTGAAGCACAGAGAAGTGGGGGCCTGACACAGAACCCTTGCTCGTCCCTCCATTACCCACCGAATGGGTGCATCCGGCTATGAGGGGAATGTTCTGCAGAGGGAATTTTGCCTCTGACCCTGGGGCACGAGCTGGGGAAGGGCAGCCCTAGTCCTTAAGAGCAGCTCCTCCCCCGTGCTGACAAGTAGCTACCAGCACTCCCCAGGTTGCACCGTCTATTTTTTCTTTAGTCCTGAGCCACCCGACTTCTCTGAGGAGAGATAAGATTTTGGACCACCCTCTATTCTTGATTTCTTTCTGTCAGACCTCTAATTCTGCCATGATGTTTTTATTTCCTTTTGTTGCCATTGTTTCTTTTCCTTTTGGGATAAATTTAGAATTTTAAGGCAATGAATTCCACATTAGCACAGTTTAAAAGTCCCTGGGATATCGCATCTCAGTCTGCAAGGCAGGCAGCGTCAGCCCCACTTTATTGATGAAGGGACGGAAGCTCAGAAAGGTGGAATGACTTGCAAGGTCCCAGCTAGGAATTGGTGGAACCGAGATTTGAATCCAGGTCTCCCTGACTCTAGAAAGTGTGTTCTCTGCGTGATGGCTCTTAAGCAAGGTCCAGGCCTGTTCTCTGCCTCTCTGCACCCTCTAAAGTAGAGCATCTGGCACTAAAACCAGCCCAGAGTAGCTGGAAACGTGGCTTCCTTTGATCCACATGTGGCATGAATGCAGTATAAGGTTGGGCATTTACTTACCTGTGTGAGCTTGGGCAGGTCACTCATCCTCTTCGGACCTGCGGCTGGTTCCTCATCTATAGAAAAAGCACACGGAATGTGGAGGATTTTTCAGGGATTCTGTACACCCAAAGTCCTATGCTTCAAATGCTACAGTAACTTAGGGGCTTTGTGGAGTCTCAGCCCTTCGGATATTCTCCCCAACTTGACCTTTTCTTAAATTCATTTCATTATTCTCTTATTCATAAGAGTGCATTTTCATTTCATGGTTCCTATGTTTAGTGCTTTCTCCTGATGATACGTCTCTTCCCCGGCATAATTTTTTGTTCCATTAATTTCCAAGGACCATTTTGCCAGATCAGAGTGTTAAGAATCATTCACACCTCTTCCATTTGTCTAACCAACCGCTCATCCATTTCTCTCCAGAAATAATTGTATATGGTTCAATAAGTTTATTGTTCAAATCTGTTTACACTTCAGGATGCATCTCATCAGGATTTGCTATAACGGGTAGAAGCCAGTTTCCAATTATCATTATTATATCTATTTCTCCAAGTTTTTCAAGTGTTCATTTTCTTCATCTTCAGGGGCAGTTTTTATTTTTTCTCAATTTATTTTTCCTTGCTGTTGAAGACAGACTTGAAAAAAAGCATCACTTCTTTTAGACACTTATTTACCTCTGTTTCTCTGAAGAGATTGAAGTTTAGGACTACAGAAAAAATAATATGCTCACCTGTGCTAGCAAGTCACTGGGTGCAATGCAGGCCCTCTCTGGTTCCAGCATGATTCTGCCTTTATTCTGAGAAACTCCCCCAATAAAAGCGTGCCAGGTCTTTGTGACCCTGTCACTGGAGAAGTCTGAGAAGAGAGAGAGAGGAAAGAAGAAAGAAAGAGAAGCAGAAACGAAAGTTGAGGAGCAAGAGCAGGGAGAGATTTTGCAGAGTGCAGTTTCAAGACCAAAATACAAACCATCTGGCAGAGGAGAGATGGTCTGCCCGCCCCTGAGCTCCCTGAGGCAGTAGCAACGTGGTGGATGAGAGCTGGGTGTGCGCAGACAGTGGGGTGCTTTCCTGTTCTGTTCCAAGTAGCAGCTGAGCACTGTGAATAAATTCCTTAACTGCTCAGAGCCTCAATCCCTCAACTGTGAGAATGGGATGCTAGTAGTTCCCATTTCATAGGGTCATCTAGGGGATCACTTATATGTTAATTTATTTGATTATTCATTAGGTTCCTACAGTGTGCCAAGCTCTGTGCTAAGCACTGGGGATATAGCAAAGGACAAATCCAGATCCTGTCTCTATATTTATGGTGTTGTGCTCATGTTAGGGTGAGAATGTCTGTTTATTAATGTGAAATAGCAGGAACTACAAGGGAATCTGCAGTGTCCCGAATTCAGGGAGCCCTGGGAGTCCCCAGGTGAGGAGTGGGGAGAGTGTGGTAGCCAGAGGCAGGTGCGGCACACGGTTCATGGGGAAACTGAGAGGAGAGAGACACCTGCATGTAGGAGTAAAAGCAGAGTAAAAGAAAGTGGCCGCTCCTATAGGCACTTGCAGGGCGACTGCAGGTTCTTCCCAGGCACTTCAGCCATTGCCCCTGAGTGGGAACAGAGCTATCGAACTCCTCCTAACTGTGGGGCAGAAGTGATAGACACAGGAGAAAGGGGCTGGTGCAGAGGGAGTATTAGGATTCTGGCTCCATCTGAATGGACCCAGCTGCAGGAGGGTCTGGAATAAGGAGACCGAGAGTTATGCAGACTCTTGGGCTCCAGCTCTGGACTGACTTATCAAGTTCAGGCCCAGGGCCCAGGATCTGCACTGTTACAAGAGCCCCTGTGTGGGGGATCCCACTGAAAAGCACTGCCCCGTGGCAACTTGGCCTTCCAAACAAACCAGGGTCTTACACCTGGATTCCTGCAGCCTGTGTGTGGGGAGGGGTTCTAATGCAAGGACACTTCCTGTATGAGTATAAATGGGCTATTATTAGCAATGTCTTAGAACCTGACAAAAATAAATTCTTGTAGCATGTGAGAAACAGGTATCAAGAAGCCAAATCCTGGTATGTAAATTCAGTGAAGCTGCGAGAACCTGGCCAGGTGTTTCACCAGCTGTGGGAACAGCCCAGCAGGTCCAGTGAACAAATGAATCTGGCTTACCTTGGTGGTAGACACTCAGGGAAGGAAGGACATTGGGAGCTTCCTTGCATGGAAGAGTGGGGGAACCCAACCCCTGGAAATCCCATCCAGGCACAGGGGCACAAGAACTGAGTCTGAGGGCTGTTCAGGTGCAGATTCTGGAATAGGTGTTGGCACTGTGCGGGGAGCAGGCAGAAAGGGACAGGAGCAGATAATTCTTGGGCTTGATGATTAGGTGACCAGTCATCCTCTGTCATCACAGGTCCCTAGTTTTAACATTGAAAGCCCCATGTTCCGGGAAGTCCCCGAGACCAGGGCAAACCAGGGTGGTTGATCACCCTCCTCAGTGATTAAGGAATTGCATTTTCCTGGGAAGGCCAGATTTCTCCATGGTGCAGTAGAAACTATGTCCACCCATACGTTGATTCCAGCTCTGCCTTTACTCTGTGATCTTGGGCAAATGTCTCTACTGCTCTCGGTTTTAGTTTTCTGGCTGTAAAATGGATGTAACAATTCCTCCTTCAGAGGAGGAGTTTGGAGAAGAGTAAATGAGATGTGTGTAGCAGCTTAGCACAGCGCTTGGCACATTTACTCATTGGACAAAGATGATTTGGCCACTGTGACTTTATTTCCTTATGTTTCATGGAACCTAAGATGCCATCAATGAATTTTATGCTGCATAATGATTGACTGACTACTAAGGAAAATATACTGCCAGTTACACTTTGACCTGTTATGTCTCAGTTTGCAAGTTATATCCCAACTCAGAGATGTTAAAATGTGGAAAATATCTACCTTACAACCCGTGAACCAGGTCCATGCTGGGAGCCTCCAGGGCTGCAGTGGTGACTCAGGCCATTGCAGCCTCCACCTTGGCTCCACTTGCAGCTCAGTGTAAGCTTCTGGGTTAAGATTCTTTTCTAAAACATCCCAGTGTAAGTGTGCCTCCCTGAGGACTGTGACAGGTAATCTATGATCAGTTTAAAATGTCACGATGTGAGGGAAAGTTCAGGCTGTGTGCTGTGCTCAAATTCAGAACGCTTGGTTCCATTGCAGCTTGATGGCTAGGTGACCAGGTGAGGTCTCCGAGCCTCTTGCGTGAGTGTTTGAATCTAGTTCTGAGGCCCTCCTGGCTTCCACCTTCAGTTATCCTGGGGGTTACAGGTGACAGAGACCCCTCCTTCAGTTTCAGGAAGAGCTTCCTATCAGTCACAGGTTCTGCCAAGGGAAGGCAGCCCAGGAGGGGGAGGGGAAGTTCTGGGTGTCACATGACATACGCTTAAGAGAGCACCACTTGGACTGAGTGGCAATCAGTGAGAATATCTTGCCTTGTCTGCCTCTGCCCCAGTGTGGTTTCTCACTGGGGGACAGGACGTTGCTTGCTCCTTCACCATGGGCTTCCCTTATGGGAAATCCTGTTTCTTGGGCTCCAGAACTGGTCCACAGAACTCTAAGGGCATCTCTCCAACCCATGCTGCACTTGATCCAGAGGAGGCTCCTGGAACATCAGGTCTGGTCATGGGAGATGTGAAGACATCACAAACACTGGGACAGTGGCTGCTTTCCGCCTTGTGCCCTGAAGCAGCGTTGAGCTAAGTGCTCAGGGAAACAAACCCAAGGCTGAGAAAGCTGTTTGCCTGCAGCCTGGCCCGCAGGACAACTTGGCCTCTGAGTTTCCTTAACTGACCCTGAGGCCTGGAGACGCCAGCTTGTGGGGAAGTGTTCAGTGTGTGCTGAGCATGGAGCTGCCTCTGGGAGTCTTTACTGCTAGAAGTCTGGGGCGATTGTGAGGATAGGGACAGAACTAGAGACCTGTCCCAGGACGCTGGTTGAAGTAGAAGGTCATTCTGGGTTGAGGTGGAGCTAGAAGCTGGAGAGCTGGTGTGACATTTGAAAATGTACATTTATTGATATCTTTTCCTGGCTACTATTTTTTGCTGCAGAAAATCAAGAAAAATACAAAGAAAAAAAAGAATAAAATAAAGTAAAAATCATGACAATCCTACAATCTAGAGTCAATCTTTAAAATTATGGAGTAGTTTCTATTAGGACTTTTTCTTCTTCTTTTTTTTTTTAATGTGGGTACCGGGAGTCGAACTCAGGACCTCGTGCTTGCCAGCAGGTGCTTAGGCCGCTGACCTATCTCACCGGCCCAGGACTTTTTCTAAACATAGGCCCAGGGCAAGAGTACAATTGGAGTCCCACATATCATATGTTAAAGTATTTAATATCTAAATAAACCTTCCTTCCCTTTCTTTCTTCTTTTTTTTTCAGTGCCAGGTCTTCACACAAGCTAGGCAAGCACTCTACTACTAAGCTACATGCTTACCCCTCTGGCTTACTTTTCTCATTGCTGAGACAAAATACTTGGCACCCAAAGTTAAAGGAGGAAAGGTTTATTTATTTATTTATTTATTTTTGGGTACCGGAAATCGAACTCACGACATCACACTTGCCAGGCAGGCACTGTGCCACTGAGCTATATCCCTGGCCACCATGAAGGTTTATTTAGCTCACAGTGTGTAGGGGTTTCAGTCTATAGTTGGCTGGCTACAAGGCAGGTGGCCTGGCAGAGAAGCATCACAGAGGAAAAACAGTTCATGGCAGGGTAGGCAGAAAGCAGCAAGCAGCCTCCCTTTCCCTTTTACCCCATCCAGGCTACAAGTCTTTTGGGTGGTGCCTCCCACACCCAGGGTGGGGCTTCTGTCTTCAGTAAATCCATTCAGTCACACCCAGATACATCCAGCTCTGAAAAGCCCCACCTATGAGCACATGAGGCTTTGGGGGGACATCTAGATACAAGTCTAACACCCTCTAAATCATTTCTCTAAAGAATTATTTTTCTTCAAACATAGTTGAAGTTTACTGAGATGAAAAGGCAAAATTCAAATTATAATTAGTAATATTGAAAATTCAGGTCAAAATTATTTCATTAAAGCTGAGAGCTTTAATTTATTTTTAAATATTTGATTAAATGCTATTAAATATTAAAAATTAAAAACTATGCTACTTGGTTGCCAAAGTTCATCTAGTTTTCAATATAAAGAATTGATATTGTGCTTCATGTATGTTATGTCTAGACCTGTTTTATGACAGGTCTAGACAAATTAAAAGTATAATGACAAATTAAAAGTAAATAGAGAAATTAAAAGTAAAATGAATCATTTGCTATTACAAAATATTCCTCAGTTATCATGTGTAACTCTTGTAAATATCTTACTAATTAGTGAGTACATTTGGCACCATGAATTAGAAGATGAAGAAAAGCAATAAAATGGATGTTTGGCACTACTGGGAGATGATATCTTGTTATGCAAGAAAATCTTGTATTTCATGCTACCTGGGAGGAGACATTTGATAAATTAAGTCGTCTTTTTCTCTTATGTGCTTAAGCATATCCAGTGCTCACATCTTCCCCATGTCTGAAGCCGTGTCCATCTTTGATGCCTGCAGCAGCACAACCACACGGGGTGATGGCACTGGGATTCAATTTCCCCTTCGTCTCGCAGACAGAGGGCAGAGCTAGAGACACATTTGCAGGGGCTTGATGTGAGTCCTGAGTTATGCTGTACTGCCGTGAGCACCCAGTCCCAAGTAACCGAAGCGCCCATATCTTCTGTAGTGACTACAGTATTTGTCTATGTGTGTTTCTGAAATGCAGAGCCTTTTGGGACCCAAGGCAGGGACTGCAGTTGCCCAGGTCAAAGACCTAAGAATGAATATATATATATATATATATATATATATATATATATATAAATAAAATATATATTATACATATAAAAATATATTTTAAATATATATAAATATATATTTAAATTTATATATTTATATAAAATATAAATATACTTTAAAATATTTAAAATATATAAATTTATATATTATTTATTATTTATTATTTAAAAATATATTTTATATATATATATAAAAGTAAGTATTTATTTAAAAATCCTAAGTGCTATTTTTTTCAGTGTTGGGAATTGAACCCAGTAAGTTCTAATTTTTAGTTAGTGCTAATTAGTGAGTCTGTCTAGAACCATAAAATAGATGTTTGTGGAATTTGAAAAAATGGACTAGTTTTCTAGCATGAACATTTTCTTTATAAATATTCTTTTAAAGTTTATTTTTAATGACTTACAGTAATCCATAAGACAGATATATCATAATTTATTAACCAACCCTGTACTGGCTGTTTCCATTTTTTTTCTCTTCTATAAACAATACCACAATGAACATCCTCATGCACATCTGGGGCACATTTCTGGAAGTGACATCTCGAGGTGAAAGCGGGTATACATTGTGCATATAATTAAATCAGGGAGGACCTCTTCAAAAGACCCATGTTGAACTGGTAAGCTCTTTTGACCTTTATTAAGGGTTGGTCCCAGGAAGACTAACACCTATAGGCAGCACTAGACTTGGCCCAGAGAATGAAGTCTGGAGTTGGGGTCCTAACATTCTGTGTGAGCTTGGGCAAGCTCTTTCTCCTGTCGGGGCCTCAGTTTCTCCATGTGTACAAAAAGGAGCTGGACTAGTTATTCTCTCAGCCTCCTTGCAGTGGGAAATGTTCTGACTCTGGCCTGCTGGGTGAGTGGAGCCGAGCTCAGGCTCCCGGAGCTCTGTCCTTGAGAGCATCCTGCCCTCTGATGGCCAGCTGACAGATGCCGGCCCTGTTCCAGACTCCCTCGGGGGTCACCGGAAACTTGCTGGACTCTCAGCAAGTCAACTGCCCACTGTGAAGCTAGCAGCCGGCAAAAGATTGAAGGAATAAGTGCCATCATTGTCACAATTCCCTCAGCTGCTGCTTCATTTCCTGAAATCCCATCCTTTGGGCTCTGTTTACTCAGCAAATATTCACAAATACTCCTTTGTGCCAAGACTGTGGTAGGGATGGAGGACTTGAGTTTTTCACTGAGCAACGCACAGGCTGGAGGGGCAGAAGGATTGGCCTCAGGTTATTGTCATGTATTGTTGAAAGAGTCTTGGGGAAAATTCTTCAGATGTTTAGTTATTTGACTATTGCTGGGCTTTCAAAGACCTGCTACTCATTTGTTTGGATGAAGATCCCAACCAGATGTGTACTGAATTGAATAATGTCCCCTCAAATTCCTTTCCATCCAGAACTTGTGAATGTGATAGGGGTCTTTGCAAATGTAATCATGTGAAGTTGAGGTCTTGCAAGTGCTGGTGTCCTTTTTTTTTTTTTTTTTTTGTGGGTACCGGGCATCGGCCTCAAGACCTCGCACACCAGCAGGCGCCTGTGCCGCTGAGCGATATCACTGCACCAGCCCTTTTTTTGTATGTGGGTCCCAGGAGTCGAACTCAGGTCCTCATGCTTGCCAGGCAGGCGCTTACACCACTGAGCCATCTCACTGGCCCCCTGGTGTCCTTTTAAGAAAATAGAGACATATAGGGGAGACTGTATTTTTAAGATTATTAGGGATGTGGAACAATTTGTGTGTGTGTGTGTGTGTTTACAGGCTACATGGATGTGTTTATTTCCTGGGGAAATTTCCCAATTCCCTCCATCGGTGGTTTTGAGTTTCTCTAACCCATTTGCAAGACCATCTGGTGTACCAGGACAGGAGATAGTGACCCCCACTTTACTGATGAAGAAGCTGAGGTTCACTGAGGGTAAATGACTTGCCCAAGGTCACTTGGGTAAATAAATGCTGGTGCTAAGACCGCAGCCCTGGGCTTTGGAGTCACTCTCTAGTACTTTGCCCACTGTGTCACACTGATAGATGACCCTCTTCTATGGTTCTGAGGGGAAAAAAAAATCAAGTCTGCCTTGTTTCAATTTAGTCTTGATTCTTAAAATAATCTATCCTGTAACATACAGTGGAGTTAGCAGAGAAAATATGTTCTGCCACTTATTGCTAAAGGAGCTGGATAGCCACAGTGGGCTGTGACCCTTTAAGAGCGTGCCCTCCATTCT
Source organism: Erethizon dorsatum (assembly GCA_028451465.1). Taxonomy (NCBI): domain Eukaryota; kingdom Metazoa; phylum Chordata; class Mammalia; order Rodentia; family Erethizontidae; genus Erethizon; species Erethizon dorsatum. The sequence goes on along the minus strand of CM051822.1, from coordinate 37,803,639 downwards.
GATAAATCAGGTCCCGGAAGGCTGTGTGGGAGATTAGTGCTGACGGGTGTGGAGACAGTTAGTGCAGTTATTAACAGGCCGCCATGGCAGGAGATGAGCTGGCTCAGCATGCACATGAGTGCCTGGACACCCAACCTGGGGCCAGACCATGAGCACAGGCTGGAGCGGGTTTCCATCCATATATCCAGACCCAGCCCCTGATGGTTCTGTGTGTCCAGCCCTCCAGCCTACGCTGTCCTGTTGGTCTTGGCCACTTGCAATGCTTTAGGGTAGAAAAAGCTGAGACCCAAATCTGGCTCTGCATGGGTTTATGTGTGATCAGAATCAATTCCCTGCTTCTCTCTGCCTTAATTTCCCCACCTGTCCAGCTAAAAGGCTGGACACAGTGGTCTCTGAGGGCTCTTTCAGGTCTAGATCTGCCCCATCTCTTTGCCTCTGGCCTTCTTGTATCCTGGCTGCCTGAGTACCTGGGAAGACACAGAGCCACAGAGAGCAGTGCTCCATGGGATCCTACCAGCTCGTCACCCAATCTCAAGCCACAAACATGGGTTTGTGCGAAAGATGGCTTTATCTTTCAGTGTTAGGCCTTACTTTCTTTTTTGAGTCAGTCAACTGCATAGCAGGAAAGTCATCTCAGAGAACTCAGTGATCTCAGTTATATGGGGTCTCTCTTCCACTCTTCATCTGCCATGTTGTGTCTAAATTTTGGGTGGGGGTGCATTTGCTGCCATGGCAAAAGAGAGCCAGACACTGCCTATAGTCAGGGACACACTCATCTCTGAGAGAAGCTCTTAAGCCACAGCTTGATAGCTCGTAGGGGCTGATGCTTACAAGCTGCTGCTCTATCTGCCTCACTCCCAAGGATGACCTCTTCCGGTTCAGAACTGACATAATCTCAGCTACCTTTGAGGCAGCTGAGGGGCATGGGAAATCCAGCTCCTATCTACTAGGACAGGAAGCGCCTTTGAGGCTCACAAGCCTCTCTCTATACCACACACAGCCTTTCTACTTGGTCCTCCAACAGGACACTTGGCACATGGGAACTCTACCAGGCTTGGGCCTCCCTGGGCTCCCTGCGCAGTGGCCCAGGTCCCTCCTGTTTTCAGAGCTCTCAAATCCAGCTGATTCTTTTGCTCTCCCTGTAGCCTTGGGAAGGGCAGAATTCAGCATGTTTCCCAAGGACCCCTCCAGCATCCAGCCTCTGACTTGCTTCTTTCTCAACCCAGGGAATTTTTAATGTGTTTTGGGGTGGGAAAAATCTGACTCTGACAAATGCTGCATCGCTCCCAATCCTTTTGTCTCATACGCTCTTTTTTTCTTATTTTTTTTAATCACTTTCTGCAAAAGCAATCTTACTGCTTATAGTGCATTTTGAGAGAGGGAGGAGCATAAGTTATAAGGAAATATGACAAGAAACACCCCAGTGAGTGGCCTGCAACAGTGAGCCCATGGACTGAGAGGCTGGGTAGTCCACCACCCCAGATTACCCACAATGCCTCCCCTGGAGCCACACCTACACACCTGATGCCCAGGTTTTCTTCCGGTGAAAACTATCCTCCTACACTTTCCTGCACTTCTTGCTTCTCCTCTAAAGCCAACCCTGGGCAGCCAGGGAACTCCCTCAGTGTTGGCAGCTGCCCAGATGATAGGGCCCAAGGGAGTGGTTCAGGGGGAGTCACCCCTGCTGAGTACTCCTGCTCTCAGCTCCTGCTCGCACCTGCCTGCCTTCAGCAGCCACAAAGGGATGGAGACATGGTTCAGGTGTGGGCTGCAGCAGTCTACTGATAGGCTTTGGTCAGCCTCTCAGATCCAACTCTAGGCCCACTCTATTTTATTATTTAAAAAGTCTTTTATTTCATATTTTGTGTGTGTGTGTGTGTGTGTGTGTGTGTGTATGTGTGTGGTACTGGGGATTGGACCCAGGGCCTTTGCACTGAGCTGCGCACTCAGTCCTTTTTTGATATTGTACTCTGAGACAGAGTCTTACCAGATTGCTCAGGTTGGCCTCAATCTTGAGGCAGCCTCCTGCCTCACCCTTCCAGAGCACTGGGATTACAGGTGCGTGTCATCACACCTGGCTTATTGCATCCTTTTATTTATTTTTTTTTTATACAAGTAGTGCACATCTGCTAAAAAAGCCAGAAAATACCATGTTACTGTTTAAGTAAGGTTTGCCTCTTCCAAAATTTATGTTGGAGTTTAGTCCCCATTGTGAGGTAGGAAGCGGACAGCAACCAACTATGGTGTTTAAAGGTGGTAACTTTGGGAGTTGATTAGGGTTAGACAGGGGAATCAGGGTGGAGGCCTGATGGCTGAATGGCAGTGGCTTTATGAGGAGAACCAGAAGAGGATACGCGCATGCATGTGTTTCTGCTTCCTGGCTCTCACCGTGTGGCGTCCAGTGCCACCTCAAGACTCTGCCAGCAAACAGATTCAGATTCTGCCATCACCAGATTTAGCCCCTCAACCTTGGGCCAGAACTGAGAGCCAAAATAAACTTCTTTTGTTTACAACTTACACAGTCTGTAGTATTATGTTATTAGCAACAGAAAATGGACTAGTTCATACATACAAGCAAAAAGAAGAAAATAAAAGTCATCTACAATCACAATATCAATGGAAAACCTTTCTTAATATCTTGAGATCTATCATTACTTCTGCATACATATTTTTTATTTTTGCAGAAAAGGGATCAGAATGTATGCATTATTATCCTAAAATATTTATGTTCTAATAAATATACTTCTGGAGCATTATTTCTGACAGTCACATAGTATTCTAGTAGGAGCAGAAATGTGGCCAACTATCCCCTATTATTTTTTATTTAGGTGTTTCTAATGTAATTTTGTTAAAATGAATAATATGAAATTTCTGACACCTGACCCAACAAATGACAATTTCATATGATTTGACCTAACATAAATAATACTGTGATGAACATCCTTGAGACTAATTTTAGCATAGCTTAAGAATTTCTAGGATTACATTCCGAGAAATCCACATGGAAGTCAAAGGGATGCACGTTTTTAAACAGATCCACACTTTAGCACACTGACCTTCTGGTGTGTGGCCAAAGCAAACCAAGAGAGAGAAGTGTGAGGAATGGTTTTAGGATCTGGCTGTTAGGTGTTGGGCTTAGTAGACATCCCAGCTGCTCCTCTCACTAGGAAGGGCCCTGGAAAATTACAGCACGAGGAGCCACCCTTGCTCTGCAGAGTCACTGGAAGGGTTTTCATAGTGGGACAGTGGTATTTTGTTTCAAAGATAAGGTAATTTGGCAAAGGTGTGGGCATTTCGAACCCCGTCCAACTTCCATCAAGCTTCGAAACTCTGCTTATACTTAGGATCCCCTGAGCCTTGCAATCAGAAACCCTTTTCTAGTGGAAGGTGACTCAGTAATAAGATGGCCTTACCCTTGCTGCTCCTTGGAGATGAGGGCTTTTTAAAGGGCTCACAATTGTCTCCATGGTTTTTAGTGTTTAAAAATGCAACTTGGGGCTCGAGACCTCAAGATGGCGGATGAGTAAGAAGCAGGCAGCAAAACTCTCTCTAAAAGTTACCATTGGAACACGGGAATATAGCGACCCAGAAAGCGCAGGAGGGGGGGAGATGCCTCCCCGAAACCCAGAAAAGTTCTGAAGCGCAATCTGGGACCCCCGGCACCAGTGACAGGTGACTTCCAACAAAGAAGAAGGAAAGAAGGAGCAGACCGCGCGCGTGCACCTTCTAATATCCCGGGAGTTGGAGCGCCGGCGGAGGCTCAATTCTACGGACACACGGTGGCAGCTGGCGCCCAGGGAGCCCCCACGGAGGATCCTGAGACAGCGGCGGGGCAGGGGAGCGGCGGAGAACGGCGCTGACCGGCGGTGAGTGTCTCTCAGCCACAGCTGCCCCGCGCCAGAGAGCGACCGGCCGGGCGCCATTGTGGGGGGTGTGGCGAAACTCAGAGCGGCTCGGAAACTGCTCTGGGAACTTGTGCTCCAGACAGGGCAGCACAGGGCCTCTCAATTGAGCCCACGAAAGTGTGCTGAGGTCAGCAGGCGAACGAGACTGGACTCTCAGCCACACCTGTCCCGCGCCAGAGAGCGACTGGCCCGGCGCCATTGTGGGGGGCGTGGCGAAAAACCAGAGCGGCGGGAACCAGTGCAGGGAACCTGCGCTCCGGACAGCGCGCTGAGCCTCTCAGGCCCAGGGATCGTGAAAGGGCGCTGAGAGCGGAGGCGAGCTAGACTGGTCTCTGCCTGAAAGTACGCGCCTCTGCTCACCGCCCGCCAGAGGGCGCTCCTGGCTTACTGGGACGGACCTGCACAGAACAGGACTTTGTCACAAGGTACCTGCCTACAACAGAGTCAACACCTGGAACTGATTCTTTTTATATTTTTTATTTTTATTTTTATTTTTTATTTTTATTTTTATTTTTTTTCTCACTGATTTGTTTTTTTGTTCTGGCGAAGGGTTTTTTTGTTTTTGTTTTGTTTTGTTTTGTTTTTTGGTGGGGTTTTATTTTTGATCTGTCTGTTTTATTGTTTTTATCTTTGTTTTTGTTTCTGTATGTGTATTTGCTCTTTCCTTCATTATTCTCTCTGGTTTTTTATATGAGTGTAAACAGCACCTCTAACTTCTTTGTGATTGTGGTTGTGATCTGTTCTTCCTTTTATCCCTTCCTTCTCTTTTTACCACCTGTCCTCTGCACTAGTGTCCCAATTTTAGTGGGATCCCTCTTGGTCCTCTAACCTTACATCTAATTCCTTCCTCTTCTCCCAATACTCTATTTCCTCCTTAACTCATCTTAAATTTAAACTCCTCAAGGAAAAATTGACATACATAGGACTTGTATACTGCATATAATTTTTCTGGTGTGTTTTAGATTTTGTTATATAACCGCAACTCTATACAGCTAAAAGTGGTAAATAACTGGTTAGCTCAGTCTGTCATTTTTTAGGCTGTGTTTGATGCTTTAGTTAACATTATAGCCAAATGTGAAATAATTGTTCTAAACATCTTTCCTTCCTGATATTTCATGATTGAGATTGACTAAGGGACACAGAAAATACAGTGGCACAGTACCAAAGAATCAAGGACTGGGCCAAACAGGTAGCAACTTCGCATACCCAACGAATTGAAGAGGTAGGATCTGGCAGAAAGCTCAAAACCTAAAAGCAAGCTCCACTTGGAAGATACTGCAGAGAAGTAGTCATCTTCTAAAGATCTTAAACACTAGCAATAAAGTAACCTACTATAGGTAATTTGCAAACATCACCCCAGGAATTAAAGAAAGAAAAAATGAGACGACACTTAAACAAGATGCAACCACACACATCCAATTCACCAAAGGCAAACCTAGGGAGCAACGAGGTGGGACAATCCGAAAGCCACCCACCTGGCCTATCTGAAGTGGTAACAACAAAGCAACTGAATGAGGTTCTGGAAAAAATTAAAACAGAAATAATCTCACAGATAACTGCAGAGATAATGTCTACAATGAAGACCATGCTTAAGGACACTATAGCTGATACAGACAAAAAAATAGATGAACTTAAGAAAACTATAGAAACCATGAATGCTCAGCATAGGAAAGAAATGGAATCTATAAGGCAGATTCAAGCAGATATCCAAGAGATAAAAAATTCCATTGAAAGTATTTGTAGCAGAATAAGCCAATGCGAGGACAGGATCTCAGATATAGAAGACAGGCTTGCAATTAGTGATCATGAAATGGAAAAATTCTTAAAAATAGCAAGGGACCATGAAAAATCAATTCAGCAGCTGCTAGATGACTCAAAGATAAACAACTTAAGAATAATTGGAATAAATGAAAAAGCAGGAGATAGCATCAACGACATTAAAACCTTGTTCAAAGACATAATCAGGGAGAACTTTCCTGGAAGAGAAAAGGAATTTGACACCCCTATAAGTGAAGCTTTTAGAACACCAACTAGACATGATCAAAAAAAAACTTCAGCCAGACATATTATAGTCAAGATCCCAGAAATTCAACAGAAGGGCAGAATCTTAAAAGCTGTTAGGGAGAAGAGACAAATCACCTATGAAGGAAAACCCATCAGAATCACAGCTGACTTTTCAGCACAAACCCTCAATTCAAGAAGAGCTTGGAATGATGTATTGCAAGCTCTAAAGGAAAATAATTTTCAGCCCAGATTGATGTACCCTGCAAAACTATCTTTCAAAATTGATGGAGAAATAAAATACTTTCATGACAAAGAACATCTGAGAAAATTTATGACCACCAAACCAGCACTCCAAAACGTTCTGAAGGACATTCTAGAAAGAGATAGGAACCCCAACAGAAGGAATCCACCAGGCAGGGCAAATAATTAAATAGCCGGAAAGCGGAAAAACAAAGAGTGGGAACCAACAACAGGAAAATATCATGACAAGTCAATACATATCAGTTTTAACCATCAATGTTAACGGTCTCAATTCACCAATCAAAAGGCACAGACTGGCGAAATGGATCAAGAAGCAAGATCCAACAATATGCTGTATACAAGAAACACATTTAATTCAGAAAGAAATTCATAGACTGAAAGTCAAAGGATGGAAAACAATACTCCATGCCACAGGAACCCAGAAAAAAGCAGGGGTAGCTATTCTTTTTGCAGACAAAGTGAACTTCAAGCCAAGAAGGATTCAGAGAGATAAAGACGGTCATTACATCCTTGTAAAGGGAACAATCCAAGAGGAAGAGATAACGATCATAAATATATATGCATCAAATACCAATGCACCCAGCTATATAAAACAAGTACTAAAGGACATGAAAAATCAAATAAGCACTAATACAATTATATTGGGAGATCTCAATACTCCACTGTCACAAAAAGATAGATCAACTGGACAGAAAATCAATAATGAAATAGTAGAACTGAACCAAACTTTTGAACAAATGGACTTAGTAGATGTCTACAGAGTGTTCCATCCCACAACATCAGAATACACATTTTTCTCAGCTGCACATGGGACGTTCTCCAAAATAGACCACATACTAGCTCATAAAACCTGCTTAAGTAAATGCAAAGGAATTGAAATTATCCCATGCATATTATCAGACCATAGTGCAATGAAATTGGAAATCAATGGCAAAAGATCCCACAAAAACTCCCTAAACACATGGAAATTAAACAGCATCCTCCTGAACAACCAATGGGTCACAGATGAAATTAAAGAAGAAATTAGTCACTTTCTACAACTGAATGATAATGACAGTACAACATACCAGAACTTATGGGATACAATGAAAGCAGTCCTAAGAGGGAAATTTATAGCATTAAACACTTATATCAGGAAAATAGAGCAAGCGCAAATAAACAACTTAAGGGTGAACCTCGAGCTTCTAGAAAAAGAAGAGCAGGTTAAGCCAAAAGCCCGTACAAGGGAGGAAATTATAAAGATCAGAGCAGAAATTAACGTATTGGAGAATAAAAAAACAATACAAAGAATCAATGAAGCAAAAAGTTGGTTCTTTGAAAGAATAAATAAGATTGACAAACCCTTATCCAACCTTATTAAAAAAAGAAAAGAAAAGACTCAAATCCATGCAATTGAAAATGAAAAGGGTGATATCACGACAGACCCTGCAGAAATCCAGAAGATCATCTATACCTATTTTGAAAATTTATATTCTACTAAGATGGAAAATGCAGAAGAAATGGACAGATTCCTAGATTCGTATGAATTACCAAAGCTGAATCAAGAAGATTTAAAAATCCTAAATAAACCAATATCAGCCAATGAAATTGAAGATGTAATTAAAAACCTCCCAACAAAGAAAAGCCCAGGCCCTGATGGATTCACTGCCGAATTCTACAAGAAATTTAGAGAAGACCTAACGCCCCTACTTCTCAAACTTTTCAATGAAATTGAAAGGGAAGCAATACTCCCAAATTCATTCCTGGAAGCAAGCATTACCCTGATACCAAAACCAGAGAAGGACCCAACTAAGAAAGAGAACTACAGGCCAATCTCCCTAATGAACATAGATGCAAAAATCCTTAATAAGATACTGGCAAACAGAATCCAACAAATCATCAAGAAGATTATACACCATGACCAAGTTGGATTCATCCCAGGGATGCAGGGATGGTTCAACATACGTAAATCAATAAATGTAATACAGCATATTAACAGAACCAAAGACAAAAATCACATGATCATCTCAATAGATGCAGAAAAAGCTTTTGACAAAGTCCAGCACCTTTTCATGATAAAAACCCTACAGAAAATTGGAATAGAGGGTCTTTATCTCAATCTGGTAAAAGCTATCTATGACAAACCAACAGCCAATATTATACTAAATGGCCAAAAACTGAAAGCCTTCCCTCTAAAATCAGGAACAAGACAAGGATGTCCACTGTCCCCACTCTTATTCAACATAGTTCTGGAAACTTTAGCCAGAGCGATTAGACAAGAGAAAGAAATAAAAGGAATAATGATTGGAAAGGAAGAAGTTAAATTATCATTATTTGCAGATGACATGATACTCTACACAGAAGACCCCAAAAACTCCACTAAAAAACTGCTAGATTTAATAAGCAAATTCAGTAGTGTAGCTGGATACAAAGTCAATACTCAAAAGTCAATAGCCTTCCTGTACACAAATAACAAACTTACTGAAAGAGAAATTAGGGAAACAATACCTTTCACAATAACATCCAAAAAAATGAAATACCTAGGAATCAACCTCACGAAGGATGTAAAAGACCTCTATACTGAAAACTACAGTACTCTGAAAAAGGAGATTGAAGAGGATATCAGAAAATGGAAAGATATCCCTTGCTCCTGGATAGGAAGAACCAATATAGTGAAAATGGCCATACTTCCAAAATTGTTATACAGATTTAATGCAATTCCAATCAAAATTCCAACAGCATATCTCACAGAATTAGAGAAAACAATCCTAAAATTCATTTGGAATCAGAAGAGACCTAGAATAGCAAAGGCAATTCTGGGCAACAAAGGCAAGGCAGGGGGCATCACAATCCCCGACTTGAAATTATACTATAAAGCTACTGTGATAAAAACAGTGTGGTACTGGCAAAAAAACAGACCTGAAGATCAATGGAACAGATTAGAAGATGCTGAAACAACCCCAGACATACTAAGCCACCTTATCTTTGACAAAGGTGCCAAACACATTCGCTGGAAGAAAGATAGCCTCTTTAATAAATGGTGCTGGAAAAACTGGCTCTACACATGCCGAAGATTAAAACTAGATCCATATCTTTCACCATGCACTAAACTAAATTCAAAATGGATCAGAGATCTAAATATTAAAACAGAAACATTAAATCTGCTGGAAGGTAGGATAGGTAAAACCCTTGGAGACATTGGTGTAGGCAAAGACTTTATGAATAAAAACTCAACCGCACGGGAACTATCCCAAAGAATCAATAACTGGGATCTCATCTTATTAAAAAGCTTTTGCACAGCAAGAGAAACCACCAACAGAGTGAAGAGACAACCCACAATGTGGGAAAAAATGTTTGCCAGCTGTTCCTCAGACAAAGGATTACTATCGAGAACATATAAAGAACTCAAAAAAATCAGACCTCCCAAATTTAAAGACCCACTCCAAAAATGGGCATCTGAGATGAATACACATTTCTCAGATGAAGAAATACTAATGGCAAATAAATATACAAAAAAATGTGCAACATCACTAGTCATTCGAGAGATGCAAATTAAAACAACACTGAGATACCATCTCACCCCAGAAAGAATGGCTACTATTAAGAAATCAACTAATAACAAATGCTGGAGGGGCTGTGGGGAAAAAGGAACCCTTCTTCACTGTTGGTGGGAGTGTCGACTGGTACAGCCACTGTGGAAGTCAGTGTGGAGATTCCTCAGAAAACTAGGGTTGGAGGTCCCATTTGACCCAGCTATTCCCCTTCTGGGCATCTTCCCAGAAGAATTAAAAACATCGTACCACAGCGATATATGTGCACCAATGTTTATAGCAGCACAATTTGTAATAGCCAGATCTTGGAAACAACCCAAATGCCCATCAACTGAGGAATGGATAAGAAAGATGTGGTATTTTTATACAATGGAGTACTATTCAGCCATAAAGAAGGATAAACTGGAGACTTTTATAGGTAAATGGATGCAACTCGAGAAAATACTCATAAGTGAAATAAACCAGAAGCACATGTGTAAGCATCGTATTGTCTCTCTAGTATGAGAAACTGAAAGAGTAAATAAGATCCAAAATGTACAATAGACATGGTGAATCAAAAAGAAACTGGTCAAAAGGAAAGAGAGACTGGAATAGGGAAAAGAAAGAAGGGAAAGGGAAAAAAATTGTATATATATATATATAAGATGGTTAAGATAGATACACTACCATTTTTACTTAGTTCATTGAAGAGTAAGGTTTGTGCCAATAATGTTTGGACAATTGAATGCTAATGTCTGGTGTCCTGAATAACTAACTTAAAGATAGTAATACGTAATGTATTAACCATTGTTACCCTCCTATTATGTTTGTTTGAAAATTTGTTCTTCTTTTGATTTGTTTTGTTTTTTCTTCTCTTTAAAATAAAAAAAAAAAAAAAAAAAATGCAACTTGGCCCTGAGGGTGGACCCGAGCCTGGCTGTGGAGAGAGGTTCTGATGGATTCCGTGGCGGCAGACCTCTGGAATCATCAGAGCATGCCGGCTGAGTTTTAAAAATAATTGTCCTTTTTAATGATGTAAAACATGTCATCTAGATTAAAAAATAAACACACTTTATTACTTTCCCAGTCCTTTCTTCCTCTCCCCGAGAGCCAGGTGGGGATTGCTTGAATATTTCTGGCGTATTTCACATATTTAATAACGCCGTTGGAGGTTCTTCCAGATCTGATGAAAATGTGGGATTAAACTCGCCTATACAGACTGCTCATAGAAAAGAAAGCCAGTGGGGTGTGTGTGTGTGTGTGCTGGGTGATGGTTGGGGGAACATCTTATTTTTGAAGCAGCTGGGCCTAAAAGTCAAAATGCTTGTACTTTTTTTTTTTTTTTCCTATCTTGAGCAACAAAGGAAATTGTTTCTGCGCTCCTCCTCCCTGTCCTGCCTTTTCGGGGAGGTGAGCGGGAAGGAGGAAAAAAAAAAAAAAAAAAAAAAAATCACTGTAGTTAACTAAGCGAAGAGCAGAGTCGCTTCTGGAGAGAGCCAGGCCTTCCCCGACAGCTTTTCGCTAGCCTTTCTGAGCTGCAGCGAATCCAAGAAAATAATTAAAGCTTTAATTTATTTATACATCTTCTCTACATATATTATGGATCCAGCCCGGCCGCCCGCTAACTGATGCACGCGGAGCCCTGCCGGGGCGGCGGGGCTGAGCTCGGGCGTGGGGCCGGCGCCCCGGGAGAGGCGGAGCCCTCGCAGCGCCCGGCCGGCGTCAGCGCCGCCGCGGAACAATGGCTGGCGGCGGGCGGCCGGCGCACCTGGGTGATGGGTGCCTCCCGAGACGCCCGGGACGAGGACCTGACAGGCGCGAGCTGCCTCCTTAATAGACTGCGCGAGTGTTCTCCGGGAGAAGTCTGCGGCGGTCCCCGAGGAGAGATCATCAGGCAGAGTGGTCCCCGGAGCAGGATTTATTAGCAGACAGGATGGGGAAGTTGATTAGCCTCCGCGGCTGAACGGACGTCCTGTCAGAACGGCCTCTTAATCCAATCACTTACCTGTCGAGGCCGCGTCGCCGCCTCCTGCCTGGCTCGCAGCTCGCTCAGCCTCAGCGTAGCAGGGACGCGGGCCGCGGGCCGTGTGACCTCCCGCCGGCGGCGCAGGGACCAGGCCAGGCCGCCCGGACCTGGGGACCCGAGTCTCTCCCTCTCTCCTGTGCCCCGATTCGCTTTCCGGTTCAGTCTCTCTGTTGATGCAGCCTCCTGCTTGTTCTGCTCCGTGACCCTCTCCTGCACAAAGCCTTACCTTCTGAGGCTCCCTATTCCCCACTCAGGCAAATTCCCTTGGGCTCTTGCCTCATTTGGCCCTAAACCAACTTTCCAGCTTTATCCCCCCTTGATCCCTCTCTGGGTGCCCTCTGCTCCATATCAGCCAAGCTACTCCTACCGTTCCTGAAACTGCCCTGCCTGCCTCTCCTTGCCCTTTCTCCAGTTGTGGAGTCAACCTAGAGTGACTTCCTTTTTCTTTGAAATCCATTTTGTCCTTGGAGATCCGTCTCACAAGCGCCACGTTCCCTGATTACATCTCCCTTCCTCCACACCCAGGTAATCTCTCCCTCTTGGGAATTTTATCTGTCTGCACCAAGTGGCCCTAGTCCTGCCAGCTCTGTGACTGTGGGTAGATGACCTCACCCGGACTTCCCTCTTCTGGGGATAACAACGTGTTCCTGAGGACCAAACGAGAGGGTGCAGTAGAGAGAGCGTGGTGCCGGGCACTTAGTGGCACTAGGTGTCTTACCCTATGGGTGTTGCCCCGTTCACTGAGCTGATTCTGTGAGGACAGGGGCCACGCCTTCGCCCTCTGCTTTTCCCTCAGCCTCGACGCAAAGTACGGTCCTTTGTAGATTATGTGATCGAATGTTGAATGAATGAAGTAGCTGCTAGCCACAACAAAGTATGATGAATTCTCTCGCTGAGTGACCCCACGAGGCACTCTCTGTGGCTGATTTTTCCATAGAGGAAGGAGGAGGGTGAGGCACAGGGCCCCTGTCTGCTTTCCGGTGGCAGGCATCCAGATGTGTGTTCTCTCCAGCTCTTGTCAAGAGTTTAGGAATTCAGATGTATTGATCCACTAGATCTTCAAAGCCATCAATCATCATTAAGAAACAGGACCTGAGCCCTCAGGATGGGGTGGCTAGCACTAGGTAATTTAGAAGGTTTTACACACACACACACACACACACACACACACACACACACACACACACAGAGTTAACCCAAGTCCACTAAAGTCAAGCACTGAACTCTCATCAAGCAGTGAGGGGAAGAACCCAGGGGAGTTGGAGAAACCAGATGTAAGCGACCAGGAGGTACTTTAAATTTTACTTTCTGGTCACAGATTTTTGTGGCTGACTGCAATCATCTTTAAGCATTTGATTTTGGTTAATGTGGATGCTGAGGTCTCCCTCAGGCCCTTCCACCTCCTACTGATGTCAGCTTTTTGTTGCTCACAACCATCAGTCTTGCCTGGGTCAACGTCAGGGTCACTGCTCTCTAGTTTAGACCATCTTCCTTATTTCCCTTAAAAAACAAAATACAAAAAACAGAATGACATTTGCCACAACTAGCAGGCAACGATGTTCCCATGCCTTGGTGTTTCTCAAAGAGTGCTAACCATGCCTAGATAACCCTGGTTTGGCTGAACTTTAGGGCTAGTCAGGTACTGCTATTGATCAGCTTCATGAACCTGGGCAGGGGGAAAGGAGGTGGGCATTTAGCTTCACTGAGATTGTTTCTTCATCGATCAAATGGAGATAATATATGGCCTGTTGTCATGGCAAGAGAAATTCAAGGGTAAAATTAGGTAATTAATAGGAGTGTACTTTTAAAAACACAGTACCAGGGCCGGTGTGAGAGCTCAGCGGCATAAGCGCCTGCCTGGCAAGCGTGAGGTCCTGAGTTCGACTCCCGGAACCCACATAAAGGAAAAAAAGGGCCGGTGATATCGCTCAGTGGCACAAGTGCTTGCTGGCAAGTGCGAGGTCCTGAGGTCGACTCCCAGTACCCACATTAAAAAAAAACAAAAAAACAAAACAAAAAAACCCACAGTACCGAATTAGGGCAGAATTACCATTATGAAATTGTTCTAAAACACTGATCACCCTTAATGCTAAGTACTGGGAAAGTAGAGGTAACCAAGCTTCCCCCCATCCTCAGTGAGTTCACAGGCTAATAGGGGAAGGAGAGAGATGTGGGGACACCAGCTAAGACATAGGCAGAGGGAAGTAAGAGCTATGAAGGGGCACCAGCAAAGCAGGAATAGGGGCAAAGGAGCCGGGGATGGGATGTCCTCCCCCCAAGCCCCCAGAGGCAGGCAAGGCTTCATGGCAGAGGGAGCACGGTATTGCACCTTGGAGGGAGGTAGGATTAGAATGGTTGGGAAGAGTATCCCAGGCAGAAGGGACAGAGAAGGAAAGAAGGAATGGCCTCAAGGTGGGTAGGCGGCCATGGAGAAGACAAGGGGGATGGGTGGGAAGGTGGACGCATGCCAGATATGCAGAGCCTCAGAAGCCCAGCAAGGAGTGCAGTCTGCATTGCAGGCTGCTAGAGCCATGGTGGGGGTCTCAGTAGGGAGGAGACAAAGTCAGAGGTGCGTCCTGGAGATTGTGGAACGATGGCAGGCACCGAGATGAATGTTCAGTAGGGCCTGTGCACCTGGACAAAGGACTTTTTCTAACACCGTGGCTTGGTGTCTCCCATCAGTGAGACAGCAAGGAGGGACATGAAGCACATGAGCTTACACCTCAAAGGCCATCAGAGAGCCCAGAGGGTGGGTTTGGAGTCAGACCTGACTCAAGTTCTGGCTTCTCCACTTACCAGCTGTGGAACCTCGGACATGGGTGTAACTTCAGTGTCCTTCGTTTTTAAAATGCAGACAATAATAGTACGAAAATGTATTAAGCATTGAATGCTTTACAAGAATCAACTCATTCAACTCTCACAATGCTGTTGAACAGAGCAGAGATATTATCCTATTTCACAGATTGGAAAACTGAGGCCCATAATAGTTCCCTGTAATATATGAAGTCCCTTTATGTGTTTATGTTTGGGAAGTTCCTGCTGCATTCCAGGCTCATTATATACATCACCTCAGTATCAGCACAATCCTCTGAAGGTGGCAGGAAGAGGAAACAAGTTCAGAAGTCTCTAAGGCCAGCTGGCCAGGACTGGTCAAGCTGCACCTTGCCTCCCTCCAGTCCTGGAGCCCCTCTTCTCTCTTGTGTAGGATGTGTCATCAGAGAGGGCCAGGACCTGCTCAAAGTCACACAGCTGGTGAGCTGCCCTCATCCCGCTGTCTGTTTCAAGGATGAGATGTGAGTAATTGGGCTTTGGATGGTGTGTAGTCAGCACTGAGAAGAAGTGCAGATTCCACCAAGTTTGTTGTTTGGCAGATTTGCTGAATACAGTCACTCATGTCACCAGGGAGACAGAGGGAATGGAGCTGACACTTTAAACCTCCCCACCCAGAGCCACCCTCTCATCTACCTATTTTCTTTTGTCTCCAGTTCTTGCTTTGAGCATCACTGCTCAGACCTGCAGTGCTCTCCCCAAGGGCAACGAACTGAAGAGCCTTCGATGCCAGGGAGCCTACACTCTCCCTATGGGCACAGCAGCTGGAGCTGAGACTTTCTCCTCCTCTCCAAAAGATGCAGGTGCACGGCTCTGATTTGGTCTCTGGGTCTCCTAGAGGCAGGGTTCTCTCTTGGGCTGCACTTTAAGTGATTTTCATGGAGGCCTGGAGGAGAGAAGGACACAGCTCGTCCCAGCCCCTCCTACTCTATGCTCTTCAAGATTCCAAGATGTTTATGGCTCTAAGGCTATGAGTTGCATGCATAATGTACATGGGGTATTGTGAGGTTCAAGAGCTTGATTCCTCCTCCTGTTAGGGACTGAGCACTGGAGATAAGCAAGGGGTTGTACTCAGATCTGAGGAGAAGAAACCAAGATTCATCTGAGATCACTGAAGTGTGATTGAGATCAGGGACCTCCCCCTCCACCCCCCAAGATCCTGAGATCTGGAAGGGGCCCAGTGGGAACCTAGGTCACGGGGTTTTTGGCTCTTTGTGGCAGAGCCCACCTGCACTGTCACCTGTGCCTCCCCGTGCTCCTCCCCACCCCCAGCCTGAACCTGT
Source organism: Erethizon dorsatum (assembly GCA_028451465.1). NCBI lineage: Eukaryota > Metazoa > Chordata > Mammalia > Rodentia > Erethizontidae > Erethizon > Erethizon dorsatum. Next base: position 37,787,822 of record CM051822.1, on the reverse strand, counting down.
GTTTCCCCTCACACGCTGAGTGAGGCGGAAGGAGAGCCGGTGGTTCCTCGTGGGAGGGAGTGGGTAGATGAGGCCTTTCTGGGCTGCACAGCCTTGTGATGCTGGCCAACTGTGTTCAGTGGCCCCAGGTGGGAGGAGGGAGACGGCTGGTCGGGATATTGAGAGAAGAGACAAGTTTTTTGTAATCTCTGTCTCCCTAATGTGTAGTAGCACATGCGTGGTTGAATCAGAGGCCAGCTGAGTAGGGATCCTGCAGGGCTCAGAGGTGTGGAAGGGTCTCTGGGCTGAAGAAACTGCATGGGCAAAGGCCTAGAAGTGGTCAGAGCGAGATGAGGCTGAAGAGGGAAGGTCAGGGAGCTCAGGGTTGGCGGGACCTAAAGAGCTGCCCAGTCCGAATCCCTTCCCCTCTTGAACCCACCTAGAGCCCCAGCAGCAGCCTTCTCAGAGATATTCTGTTGGCCCTTGAATGCCTCTGGAGGCAGGGAGCTCATTCTTCCCTCGACATCCCTTTGTGTCTTAGGGAATCCCTGCTGGCTAAAAAGTGGGCACTGGTTCTTTTAGGGGCTCCTACGGTTCCTCACACTGCATTCTTCTTTGGTGTCATATTGCCCAGGGCCTTGAGTACCAGGCCGAGCTGTCTGGTCTTTAATCTGCATGCAGAGGGTGCTGTGGTGGCTTCTTAGCAAGAAGATCACAGACAGCCAGCACTGTGCTTACATTGCCACTGGCTGCGCTGGGCTGGAGTCCTAGGGGCAGGGTCACCTGATTTCTCTCTCTCTCTCTCTCTCTCTCTCTCTCCCCCCATCTGCATCTATTTCTACTCACTGCTTCAATTCACAGACTCCAAATCAGAAAAATAGTGCTAACCATTTTTCTTCTGAGACACACAGGTCCAAGGCCAGTGGCTGTGGGTGTGGGCTGGGAGGAGATGCATCTAAAAGTTTGTGTCTTAGAGTTATCCAGATTCTAAGTATCATGGAAGCTAGTGCCTCCCAGCCGTTTCCCCTCTGGAGTCTGTCTTTCTGCAAAACCAAAGATGGCAGACTAGTGGGGTCTCCTGTCTTCCTGAGAATGGAGTCTCCAGCTCTCCTCTAGCCCGGGTGGAGATAGGCAGTGGGAGGCAGGTGGCAGATGGCCATGACAAAGAGGCGCTCAGCAGGAGAGGTGGCCAGCCCTTCACGTTGACATCAGGGCTTGCACAGAATGGGCCTGTGGTACTCTCACCTGTCCCAGGGTCCCTTCTGACCTTTGTGTTCTCCAAAAAAAGTCAAGGTGATGACAAGACACATCTATCGCATCTCAGCTATCATTGCTGTTGAAAGATGGGCCCGGAGCAGGTGGACTGCTTCAATTATGATGGATGAGGATGGTGACAGCTCTCGGGAGAGCTGCGGGAACCTGGCAAGTGTTCACTCAGCTATGACTCCTCTGGTAGCAATTTGACAAGATCAGAGCACTTTATGGAAGTGGAAAGTTTGGGGACCTCGGGGTTTGCTTGGCCCACGGATCTGGCTGCTCAGGTCTCAGCCAGCCACACAGGACAGGGTGGCCACTGATGGCAGCTCTCCTAGGATGGCTAACGTGGGGAGGCAAGAGTTTCCCTCAGTGTCCCCTGGTCCTGGGCACCAATGTGGGTCTTGCCTGCTTCTTTCTCCCTTCCCTGACACTGAGAACATCCCCCCGACAGCCGGGGGATGCCATCTTGGCTACAACCACAACCTCACAGGATGACTGGGCTTCTTCTCTGAGCCAGGCCTAGTTCTGGGTACTGGGAGACAGTGGTGAATGAGAGAGTCTCATCCCACTCTCATGGCATTCTCCATGTAGACTCTGAGGGGACAGACAGCCCTATCGGGGCCAGATGTGATGCTGGAAATGTCACCTCTTCTCTCTTAGCTTCAGTGGGATCGTCTCTTTATGGGGATGGTGGCTGGGTACGAAGTGAGGTAACTAGCAAGGAACACTCAGCTTGTTGCAGATAGTGTTCAGTCAGTGTTAGTTTTCCTCCCGCACTGACTCAATTGTCCTTTGGTACTTTATTCACTCAGCAAATTTGGCAGAGCACTTCTGTGCATCAGGCACTGGGCGAGGCTTCTGGGAATTCAGTGCGATCTCAGATAAGGGGCTGACAGCCTTCTTTGCTTAGGAAATGAGGATGCTGGATTAGACAATTCCTTAGCCCCACTGCCCTGTGTGAGACTCTGGTGACCCCTGGAGCTTCCAGGAGTTGTGTGTGTGTCTGTGTGTCTGTGTGTCTGCGTTCAGCTCTGAAGCTGGGAATCAGGGTGTTCCTCATTCTGGAGGGTAACCTTCTTAGAGCTGGAAGCCCCAAGCGTGGGCAGCTCAGCCTAGAGGTACTCGGGTTCTTCCAATTCTTATTAAGCAGCTGCTGTCTACACTGCGAGGGAGAGTGGGGTGGAAGAGACTCAGTCCGGGCCTGTCCTTGAGGGACTCTCTGGCAGGCAGAGGGAGAATGGGGCATCAGGCATGGACTAGTTACACACATGGTCAGAAGCTACACACTAGCTGCACACATGGTGGTCAGAAGGCGCCGGTGAGGCTCTGAGGAGGGCATTGTCCATTCTGGTGGGGGATCCTAGGAGTTGTCAGAAAGGGATGTTTTCTCTGGATTCAGAGGGACACCCCAGGAAGAGCTGAGGGAACACTGCCCTTGGGCAAGCCCCTCCCTGGGCTTCAGTGTCCTCCTTGCACTGGGTCCTCCTGGCCCAGCTACTGGCAGGTTCAGGTCTCCACTTTCTCAGAATCAGTGCCTGGGGCAGCCACTCTACACTTCTTCCCAGTAGCTGGGGTTCTCACTTGAGACTTTGCTGTGTGCCCCAGACAGCTAAGGACAGCCCCAAGAGCACCTGCTGGGTCCTCCACCCTCACCTGGGATATAGGCCATGGCCCTTCTCTCTTGCTTTATATAACGCTCAGCACGATGCTACCCACGCGGACATTGGATCATCTGTTACATGTGTTAATATGCTATCTGCTGTAGTTTGGATCTTGAATGTCCTCCCCAGGCCCACATGGGTTCCCAGCCCACAGCACTGTTGGGAGGTTGCTGAGCCTTTGGGGGGGGTGCCTAGCGGAAGGAGATCAGGTCTCTGGAGGCGTGCCCCTGAAGGGGATATTGGGATTCCAAGCCCTTCCTGTTTTTCTCGTTGTTTCCCAGCTGCCATAATGTGAATAGGCCTCCTTCACCATGCACTTCTAACATGATATTGGCCCAAAGCAACGGGGCCAAGGGACCATGAACTAAAATCTCCAAAAGCATGATCCAACATAACACTTTCCTCCTTTTAAGTCAATTATTTCAGGTATTTTGTCACAGTCATGCAAAGCTGACTAATACACTATTGGTATTTGGGTTGGGGGAAGAATTTGATAGTCATGACAAGAATGTTAAAATCACTCACTGTCTGTGTGTCCTGAGGAAGTCACACCCTCTCTGGACCTTAATTTGCCCTGTATGAAACAGAAGCATCAGTGCTGCCTGGCCCCTGCCCCGGGAGAGTGCGAGGCGCTCACTCCAGAGACGGCTGATAGAGCAGGAGACTGCGGGAGGAGCGGCGGTGGTGGGAGTCGGTTCCGAGGCCTTCCTGGACAAAGTGTCGAAGGGCTCTGCCCTGCTTTTCAGACTCTTGTTAACTGGAGGCAGATGTGACTATGTGGGACACTTTGTGCACGGGGTGGGTTGTAGCATTTTTCTGCCTGGCACACGTGGCCAAATACTGACGGTGGGTTTTTCCTCTTTCCAAGGGGAACATCTCTGTTCGCGCATTTGACGTCCAGAAGGCAGAGGGTGATCCGTGGGGACTGAGACTGATGTGCGCTGCTAACGGGGCACCTAGGATGGTCAATAGGGAGCAGCACTGCTAAACACAGTCTAGATCCCATGGAGCTGGCAGCAGTCCACAGAGTCAAGGCCACAAAATCATTTGGGCTATCGCTTCCACTTTTTTTTGAGATGGGTCTCGTTATGTAGTGCAGGCTGGCCTTGACAGCGATCCTCCTGCCTCAGCCTCCTGAGTGCTGGGATTACAGGTGTGTGCCACCACAGCTGGCACCACCTTCTCTTCTGACCTCATCTCTGTCCTATCAATTCCTTCAGGGCAAGTAGCAGAGACCCAATTCACGTGTCACAGGCTAGGCTTGCCAAGGAGAGGACTCAGGTCCAGCTACCTCAGCACCTCCACCCACCATCTCTAAGAAAGCGTTATGGTGTTTCTTTCCACTTGCCAGTGGAGGTAAAGAGCCTGGGCTTTGGTGTCCAGCTGACCTGACTTGGTGCTGGCTCTGTACTTTCTAACTGGGTGACACTGACAGATCATTTACTCTTTCTACTCTCAGTTTTCTCATTTACAAAGCATGGAGTCTTTTGTGGGTGGTTGTGAGGAATAATGAGATAATGTGTGTGACAACTGAATGAACCTTTACGGATGTTCTACAATTCAAGTACCCACTTCTCCTGAGAAGAGCTCCCTATTGCTCTCAGGACTGCAAGTCACAGTTCTGAACTTCCCTGGCCAGAGCGTGTGACCAAGTGGAGGCAATGAGTCTGTCCTTGGGATTTTATACTCTACTGGGGGAAGAAGGGCCTTTCCTCTCTGTTTTAAAGATAGAAAAGATGTAGGCAGCCTGGGGAGTGACAGCTAAACTATCAGGAAAAAACAACTGATTGAAATAAAGAAGGAGGAAAGGAGGGAGGGAAGGGGGGTGTTGACCGCATGTGAATGGCTAGGTCTAGTAACTTCTTAGAACAGTGTCATCTTGTGGTTTCATTACTTGAGTGAATCACATTTCCCTTCTGGATTAAGCTGGTTGAAGTTGAGTTTCTGTCACTTGCAACTAAAGGATCTCAACTAATACATATACTTAGTGCAGTACCTGGCTTACATCAGGGGCTTGATAAGTGGTTGTTCTCAGTATTAATTCAAGTCAGGCTTTGTGCAACTTGATAGTGGTGCTGAATTTCCATCTCCGCTTACCCCTGGCCTCTCTAACGAGAGTATTTGTATATCCTCCCAGTCACCCAGCACCTCAGACTCTTGGGCTGCCTGTGCAAAACACAAAACTGGTGGGTGACAGGAGACCTGATCCTGTCTGGTGACGAAGACAGCAGCCCCATCCCATGTAAAACAGAACCATGGTCACTGGCAGCCCAGAATGCAAATGCCTGCCATAGGACACAGACACAATCAAGCTGCCGACATCCTTCCCGTGTCAGGGCCTGATAATGAACAAGTAATTTATGTCCAGGAGTCAGTGGAGCCTGTCGTGGGCCAGGGCTGAAATGTTACTATGAGGGATTCCTAGGAAGGTCATTGCCCTCTCTTGTCACTGTTAAGGGTTGTCTGTAAATGGTGTCACCTTGGAGGTGTCCTCTTGTCCCTTTGGCTTCTTTAGGGGAGCGGAGAAGTGTGTGCCTTCGAGGAGTGGGTTGGGAAGCACGCGGGGCTCCTTTTGAGCCAGGCCCTTGCTGTGGTCCCAGCATCTGTGCAGTATGTCTGACTTCAGATCTCCCACAGGTGGGAAGAGGCGATCCAGGGTGGATGGGCACTGGAGCAGAGCTGCTGAATTTGTGAGTGGGGAAGGCAGTACATTGGCATCCTTATTTGGGGGCAAAAAGGAATGGCCCCAAAGACTTTCTATCTGAAATAATTTGAAGCAAAAGTCAGCTATGACCAGGATTCATAGTGTTCTGGGAAGAAAACAACAGAGCGTCTCTTCCGAGAGCATGAAAAGAGGAGAGGGGATAAAGGAGAAAACATTAAGCCAGTGAGTAGCTGACTCACTCAAGCTCTCCCTATGGGCCTTAGTTTCCCTACCTATTGATGGACTAGAGAGTCTTCACCATTCCGAGAGGTAGTCACAGCGTACTTCCCGTTTTATGGAAGGGGAAACTGAGGCTTAGGGGTTAGATCATGAAGCTTCTGTGTCCTAACCCAACATTATGTCCATTGTCCAGTCTCACCTGATGCTCATAGAAATCAAGGGCTATCTCTCCTGGTAGCCTTATGGGACCCTTGTTGGTAGTGGCCCAAAGGCCTCAACTAACCCTCTGTCATTTCACAGTGAGGGCTCCTCAGGTGTCCCTGGAGACAGGATTTGTCTTCAGAGGGTGTTTGCCCACTGTGTGTGTATTGCCTCGGCTCAGCTGGGCCAGGTTCCCACGGAGGGTCTGAAAGTGGGCTCAGGCATCCATCCATTCCCCCCCCATGGCCCCTTGGCCAGTGGCTTCCTGTCAGCTCCACTCCCCTTTCCATGCTAGAGGATGGAGTTTCTGGCCTAAAGCATAATCAGTACACCCTGAACAGAGTACTACAGTTTTCTTTTCCTCCAGGGTGGGTTCCATATCTGAATTTACTTGAAGGTTAAAAAAATAATATTAAATGGGCCTACTTGTTGCTCACCCCACAGCTGGGAGCTGAGCCTGTTGGGGGCCATGTGGTCCCATCACAGGAGATGGGTGGTGTCCATCAGGGTGGGGGATGCCGACAGCCTGGCTGGTGCCTGTGGCCTGGGCTTCTAGAGAATTCTTCTAAACTATCTTTTCCCTTTGGGCCCCCTCTGCAGAACTCTAGGAAGCAGTTGTACCTGGATTATCACACTTATTTCACAGATGGGATATGTGGTCCAGAGATGGAGAGTGAAGGGGAAAGCGGCAGGGCTGTGGGACCCTCGCACAGGCCCTTCTGTTGCCCCTGTTCCCTCATTATGGGTGCAGCGGAAGTTGTGTAGGTACACCATCCCGGGTGGCTGTGTCCCTCACACCGGCTCAAAGCTGAGAGTCCCTGAGTTTCATGCACCTGGGATGTGTTCTTTCTGTCTCCCTAATGATCCTTCTCCTTGTCTGTGAGGGCATCCCAATCAAAAACTGTATTGGTTTTATTTTTATGGGAAGATTTACACAAAGGAATGAACATCTGTTTTGAAACATTGGGAAAATAGAGCCAAGTGTAGTGGTGTACACCTGTAATCCCAGCACTCGGGAGGCTGAGGCAGGAAGACTGTTGTGAGTTTGAGGCCAGCCTGGGCTACATAAGCGAGACCCTGTCACAAGAAAAAAAAAAAAAAAAAGAAAAAAAGGAAATACTGGGAAAATAAAGCTGAAAGGGGCGTGCCCTCAGTCCTGACTCCCTAGCCTAGCTGGTGGTCCTTCCCCTGCCTGTTTCTCCTGGCTGTGCCCTTCTTTATTGCTCCCTAATCACCTGTACTCCACAGTCACCTGAAGGCAGATGGACAGTCCGAGGGGTCAACCTCATCACAGCCTGCTGTGTGACCTGGGGGAAGGCCTCTGAGCCTCTGTCTTTTCATCTCTAAAGGAGAATAATAACTAGGTGACTGTTAAGGGCATCCTGACAGGGACACTACTGACAGTGAAAGTGCACATGGGAACAAGAGGCCTGAGCCAGGGCTGTCCTGGCAGGTCGGGGTGTGCGAGCACTTAGTGCTAACAGAGGCGCCTACACAGGAGCTGTTGGCAGGACGACGTGAGGAAATGTGTAGAGCGACCCGCATAGAGCCGGGAGTCTAAGTCCTCAATAGACGACGTTGGTACTGGTATTTTGGATTCTCTTTTCACCTCAGGACAGTGCCTGAACTTCATTTGAGATGGGGGAAAAATACAGTGGTGTGTTCTGGGCTTCCTCTGTGCAGTTCCTTGCAGTGTTAGCATTTGCCTTCTCTAGCAGGGCTTTGGGGATCTCCTGATGGTTCCAAAGTGTCCCAGACTAGAGCCCACTATGATGGCATGAGGTCATGTGTGGTCCTACGAGGTCACTGGCCAAGATCTTGGAGGGCACGTGTCTCTGAACTGGGGTTGAAGGTTACATTTGCAGGTTTACTCCTTCGGCCTCTCTTGCTAATTCTTCCCGTTGCTTACCATGCAGTGTGGGTTGCTGGGGTGAAAGATTAGTGGGAGGAAAGATGACACTACTCAGGGAGTGGTTAGGCCTAGGAGTGGGGATGTGTGTGACCTTGCCTGCTCCTGAGGGCTGAGACTGAGCAGTGCGGCCTCTTTTGTGACATCACATCCTGGAGGCTCCAGGGAAGCCAGCTTCTGAGGGGCTCTGGGAAATTCAGAAAAAAAAAAAAAAATACAGAAGAACATGAAAAAATATTGGGAATCTTGCCATTGCTGGGTGTTGCTGACAGTTAACACTTCGAGTGTGAGCGCATGTGTGATCGGTGGGAAGGAGTTTTGTAGCTCAAGGTAGATGCACCCAGATGCAACTTCATTTTCCTAATACCTGGGCTTTTCTTCTACCTTGTGCCTTTGTTCTGCCTGGTGTAGAAAACCTATCTGGTGATTTCTCACTGAAGTCGTGATTACACAGGGACTTCTCACTCCGTTGAGCTGACTCTGGCACACTCAGGGTTGCTTCTGTTGTCAGGGTTTTCTCTGTCTCATCCTCTGGGCTGACTTTCAGTGGTGGGAGGTGCTGTGACTCTGTCCCCTCCTTTCTGGTGTGTGGCAGTGAGCTGGCTCCTTCGGGCTGGTGTGCTTCCACCTGCCCTGCCTCCTCACGACTGTCTTGAACATTTACCTCTCACTGCGTGATCTTCTCTTCCAGCCAACATCTGTGCCCCATTTGGGAGCCATGGAAATTTTCTGAATGCCTTTCCACACAGGTCGGGGCTGAGGGAACGTTATGGGGTGGGACAACACTGCCTGTCGCACACCTAGATGCGCATGTCTCCTCTCTGTTCTGCCTCTTTGACAGCACTGGGTGGAGGCACAGAGCTCTCTGTCCTGGGCTGTCTACACTGATCTAGGAGCTGCTAGCATCTTTTCCCCTCCCACGAAATTTGGCCTGAAGTGGGAGACGGCAGAGTTCAGGGCTCTCCTATGTCAGCACTCCGGCTTCACCTGCTTCCTCCGCCCCACGCCAGGCCTGCAAGCCTCTCATCTGTCAGGCAGGCCAGAGGAGAGCTGGTCCTAGGGTATCAGGCCCACTCCTAACTTGTTTGTCCTACACTTGGGGAATCTCTCTGCCTTCCTCTCCATTTTGCTGTGAACCTAAAAGTGCTCTAAAAATAGTCTGTTAAAAAGTAGAATAATATCATATATACTGTCTTATTAACTTCTTTTATACATCATGAATATTTACCACTGCCATTACATAGTCTCTTAGAACATAATTTTTAATGACCACACCATATTTCATTGTATGTGAGTTTCATAACTAAACATTTCCCTGTTGGATATTCAGACTGTCTTCATTTATTTTTTACACTTATAAAAATGCTAGGATGAGTTTCATTGGGCATAACCTTTGGGCAGATCTCTATTTCCTCAGAAAAACAAGAATATTTATTTTCACGTAAACATGTGAGAATATTCCTACAGCATCCCAACACAAGACACCATGCAGGACCACACAGAGCCACACATAGTTTTGATCTCACTACAGGGGATTTAGCTTATCTGCTTTGAATCTAGACATAAGAAAAATAGCCCCATCCTTCCGGGTACCCAGAAAGTGAAGGCACTTGAGGACTGGGACACCTGGGGTGATCAGTGTTTGGCAGTTATCACCCTCTAGAACAGGTATCCTGCACAGTTTTCTTCACAGGGCAGTGGAGTAATCAACTTACCCCGGTTGGCCTGGCACTTTCACAGTTTTAGCACCAAAATTCCTGAGTCCTGGGATCCTCCCCAACACCTCTCTTGGTAGAACCAGGATGGCTGGTCACCCTAAAGAGCAGAGGTTGAGGCCAGGTCCCATCCTGTCAGGACTGGCCTCAAGCCAGGTGCCCTGAGCTTACCGAGAGGCACAGTGGAAGCCGAGGGAGGAAGGCAAGGTTGACTCTGTTGAGGGAAGACAGCCTGAAGCCTGCTGGTGCTCCTGTGGGGAAGCATAGGAAAGCCGTGTGTGTTCAGCTGTGTTGGGCTCCACCCTCCCAGATGGGCTGACTGGACCCTCTTTCCACCTCACTGCCCAGCCACAATTGGGAATCTGGAGTGTGACATCGGTCTCTAGCTGGTTCACCCAACTGCAGCCACTCCCTTCTAGACCAATTCTCCAGACTAGAAACGTGTTCCCACCCGAAGTCTTTGATGACTCCCCATTGCCCTGGAGTGGTAGGATGAGGTGGGTGGGCACAGACTTTGAAGTCAAACAGCTTGGGGTTCAAACTCCAACATTCTCAAGTCTTTGTGACCTTGGACACGGCTCTTGATTTTTCTGAGCCTCACTGTTCTCTTTTATAAAATGAGAACAAAATATCCCCTATATGGCAGAAGGGAGAAATACATAAGATAACATGTACAAGGTGCCCTGTGGAGCACCTGCTATGTAGTGCAGTGTCTTTGTTACTTTTCTTGTTGCTGAGACAAAATTCCTGACACCCAAAGTTAAAGGAGGAAAGACTTATTGCAGCTCACAGCTTGTAGAGATTTCAGTTCATAGTTGGCTGGCTCCAAGGCAGGGTGGCATGGCAGAGGGGCATTGCAGAGGCGAAACAGTTCATGGAAAAGCAGGGCAGGCAGAAGGCAGAAGGCAGCAAGCAGCAAGTGACAAGAAACAAGTGACAATAACAGCCGTGTTTCTGTCCCTTATATTCTATTCAGGCTACCTACCCCTAGTCCGGGTAGCACTCACACCCAGGGTGGGTCTTCCTGTTTTCACACTCAGAACTGTGCCAAACCAATCACTGGACTAATTTAGTAATCACATATCCTTAACCCCAGCATCACACGCTTAGATCCAGCCACCTCTGAAAAGCCTCATCTATGACGCATGAGGCTTTGGGAGGGCATTTAGACACAAACCATAACACACAGTAAGTGCAAAATAAACAGTCATTATTGTTCTGATGGCTCCGAACACCACCCTGAGCCCCCGCACCTCCCATCTAACCTTCACAGCTCCAGCTTTATATCCCCATCACCTCTCCCACCCCCAAACTTCAGCCATCCACACTTCTTGCTGTTCCCCAGGTGGGTCCTTCCCTTCCCAGCCACATACTTTCCTGATTTATTCTCCTGCCTGGAACTTTTTTTCCCCTGTGCATTCCATCTTCTCCAGGAAGCCTTTCCTAACACTCTCAGATGAAATGGAGCTTTTTCCCCCTCCTTTCTCTCATAGCACTTCGCATGCACTTGGTGGCTGGCCTTGAAGTCAGAGCAGTTGCTCTTATGGCTATTTATGTCCATATCTGCCTTCCTCTGCAGACTTAGGGCTGCTTGAAAGCAGGGTCTGTGACTTGCTCATTTCTGTCAGTTGCAGAGCCAAGCACAGAGTGGCATAGGGCAGCTGCTCCAGTGAAAGTGTTCATTGCTCTCAGAAAGCAGTAGATACCAGGTGGTGGAAGGGCAGAGGGAAGAGCAGTCAGTCAGCTGGGAGGCATGACATGTTTCGGAGAAGGTGCCCATGAACTCAGCTTTGAAAGACAGCAAGGAGGGAGGTGTAAGGAGAGGAACAGACAGTTCAGACAGGGAAATGGTGTAGACAATGGCCTGGATTTGGGAGAATGAGTGTGTGTTTTGGAAAAAGTAGGCAGACCTGTTGCTGAAGGGTCAGGTGGGCACAGATAATCAGATAAGGGCAGATTAGAATGTGGCTGAGGAGGGAAACACCCCGACACATCCAGGTCTTGCTTGACAGAAAATTCTCTCGCTGGGCATGACCCAGCTACACAGTTGGAGGTAGACAAAGGGTCCTCAGGTGCCCTGTTAAACTTGAATTTCAGACAAATGATGAATAATTTTGTAGTGTAAGTACATCTCACAAAAGCATGGGACATACTTACACTAAAAAACTGTTTATGTGCAATTCAAATTAAACTGAGCAGCTTGTGTTTTTTTATTTGCTAAAACTAGCAGCCCTCTGTGTGAAGAACACAGAAACGCTATGGCATCAGAGGTGTCATTACCATTTTTTGGGCCATTGCTTCATGATCAAAGACAGATCAAAGTGTGCAAATCCCCACTGCACCTAAATGCAGATAAACATGACGAACGGTAATGGCTCCAGAGGAGCCGATGGGAGCGTTTCCAGGGGCAGGTGAGTGATAGGCACTGGAAATGAGCATCTGGATGCCAGAGCTCAGTCCCCACCTGACATCCCCAGGGTATGAGGTTCACAGGGGGTCTCTTCTGAAGGAGTGGGGCACAGGCCTGGGGAGATAAGGCGGCCATCGGTTCCCAGGCTAGTCCACTTACCGTCTGTCGTGCTGTTAGGGGCAGGGCTTCAGCAACACCACGAACGAGGCTGGTGTTGGGCTGGCCTGTAGTCCAGCCTCTATTTGGACCCCTATTTTTATGGCGATAGGAACTCTGTGGTCTCTGATTGGAAAGAAATTGTCTCTGCCATGTCTCTGCCATTTCAGTGGTCTCTGCCATGGTCCAAGAAAGTGGAGGTGGCGGATGTGCATGTTAATGGAGCTGGGGAGTAATTAAAAAGGTGGGCTCCTCCTCACCTTGTTTCTTCAGCTGCCAGATCCTCAGGGAAGGAGGTATTATTCACTGGCACCAACTATGAGCTAAATGCTTTGGATGCTTTATCTTGGGTAATTTTATAACACTTTTTTTTTGTGTGTTATCAAAACTTGTCAAATACCATACAGTTCAAAAACAGTAAAGCCAGAGCTTGAACCTATGTCTACATAATTTCAAAATCTTTGTTCTTTATTCTGCTGCATTTCCTGGGAGCTCCCACAATGGGCCCTAGGACCTGACTACAAGAGCCTATTCCTGATCCCTGAGCTGTCCACAGCTCCTGACATAGCCAGTCCCAGCACGAACTATCTGGTCACTAACCCACTAAGGCATTGGCTCTGTGGGTGCCAGCACTGGTGACTGTTGCTGTGTTCCCAGGCATCCCTGAGCTACTTAGTAACTGGGCTCTCTAAGCCTTTGTAACCGTTCGTGGACCTGTTAAAGAAACACCGGCGACCCCAAGTGGAGGGTTGTTGAGGTAGAGATTGGGCCAAGAACTGAATCTGTTTTCTCTTCCTCTCTAATGGTCCAAATGGAAGAGAGAAAGTCCCACAGGTTTACCCAGCTAGAGCAGCCCAGGCAAGAAGAGCTGGTGAGAAGGTGTCCACCTGCATGAATGCTGAGCAGTCTGGCCTCAGCTCATCTGCCTGGATTGTTAAGTATCTGATGCGTCAAGAGAGTGATGTTGCATTAGTTGAGGTAATGCTGGCTGCTGTAACAAACTCACAAATATGTGATGACTTAAATGGAAGAGATGTTTACGTCTCACTTATAAATTACCAGGAGTAAGGGCTGCTGGATAAAAATGGGACTCCTAGTTAAATTTGAATTTCAGAAGACAATGCATAATTTAAAAAAATATAAGTAGTTCCCAATGAAAATTATCTGGCCCTACCACCTTCAAACTGTGCCCATGGTCATGACAAGTTGATAAAAAGTAATGGCCAGTATTGCTCTTGTATACTAAAACTCTAAAGGGAACTAACTGGGGTCTCAGAAGAGCTACATTTATCCCACCCTAGGGCAGCATTGCCAGTGACCCAGTCACTCTCCACTAGATCCCACCACTTAAAGGTCCCATCATCCTTTACTGAGAATGATCAAGTTGATAAAAAGCGAATGAGCTTGAAGGATCATGGCTGGGAGGTTCTTATGGATCAGAACTGGGACAACAGCATGTGACTCTGCTCTCATTCCATTGGCCAGAACCAATCACATGGCCAGGCCTACCTGCAAGGAAAGATGGAAATTGTACTCTAGCTCTGTGCTCATGATGAAACAGAAAGAATTTCAGGAACAGCTAACTAGAAAGGGGGGGGGGTGAAAGAAGATATGATGTATTTTCTAGGGTCATATATGTTTTTTTAATGCAGGTACTGGGAGTCAAACTCAGGACCTTGTGCTTGCCAGGCAGGTGCTTATGCCGCTGAACTATGTCACTGGCCCCTCTAGGGTCATATTTTTAAGACTACATCTTTAGTTCAACAAAGCCACACTCTAAAAGGAAACAAATCAGTGATCATGTTGATGATAATCCTTCCCTCTGCTCCATTTGTAGAAAGCAAACAAATGTAAGCATTATTTTTTCTATGTTGAGGATATTTTTTCTAGGCAAAGACTTGATAATGGGTTGTTGAATTTTATTTTCTTAGAAGAGTCGCAAGTTCGAAAGTGCCAAAGGCCCTCACATACACCAGCTGAAATCCTACTATCCAAGGTGGTAGTGTTAGGAGGTAGAGTCTTTGGTAAGTGACTAGGCCATGAGGGTAGACCCTCAGGAATGGGATAGTGCCTGTTATGGTTTGGGTATTGTTTGAGTATGTCTCCCAACGATTCTTGTATTAGTCCTCGGTAAATGATGATGGGACCTTTAAGTGGTGGGATGTAGTGGAGAGTGACTGAGCCACTGGCAATGCTGCCCTAGGGTGGGATTAATGTAGTTCTTCTGAGACCCCAGTTAGTTCCTTCTAGAGGATTAGTATACAAAAGCAATACTGGTCCCTCCATAGTCTCTCTGGCTTCTTGTCTCACCATGTGCTCTCTCTATGATGCCATCCACTATGATATGACACAGTCAGGAGGGCCCTTTCCAGAGTAGACATCACACTTTCTGGACTTTTAGCTTCTAAAACTGTGAGCTAAATAAACTCCTTTTCTTTACAAATTAGCCAGTCTCAGGCATTTGGTTATAGTAATGGCAAAGATACTAATATAGTAACCTTACAAAAAGACCCAGATATCTCCTTTTGTACCTTCCACCTCGTGAATACACAACAAGAGGATGGCTGTCATTGAACCAGAAAGCAGACCTTCAACAGACACTGAATCTGCTGGCTTCTTGATTTTGGACTTCGCCAGAACAGTGAGAATGAGTTTCTGTTGTTTATGAGCCACTCAGTCTCTGATATTCTGTTATAGCAAGTAGGCTGAACAGACTAACACAGCATCCAACAGATCTGGGAGGGATTCTGGGAGAACCTGGTACAACCTACTAGTTGTGGGTCCTTGGACAATTTCCTTAGCCTCTCTGAGCTCCAGCTTCATTATCTGTGAAATGGGACTAATGGCATTTACCTGATAGATTGCTGTGAGGGCACAGCCTGGCCCACCGCTTGGAATATAAATAAAACTCAGCAAATAAGAGTGACCTCATGGCTCCTATGCCCTCTGTGTGCCTGTAACAAGGACACAGCTTGATTGTGAGCTGAGCCTGCCTGGGGAGCTGATAGAGGATCCTCCAAGCATGTTCCTGTGTCATCAAACTCAGACTGACAGCCAGTATGGTGTCATCAGCAAGAAAGACTTTGTCTCTGAGAACTTTCTCCTGGTCCAGGCCCGTCACATACTCATGTCTGGGGCCAGTGGGGAGGGAGGTGCGGTGGGTAAGCATGGAAAGCCTGTCTTACTATAACTTCTGTATGGCATCAGGACACACATCTCCCTGGAACACCAAAGTGGGGGACAGGCAGTGTCCACAGGGACACAGACTGGCTGTGGACTGTGTAGGGTTCAGACACTCATGGGGGAGATGGTGCTGGCTGGTGGGAGGTGACAGATATGGTAGGCACAGAGGCAGATATGGTGGGAAATTGGATGAAGAGAATCTATAGCTATAGAGCTTGCTGGTAAAAATAAATGAAATTTCTGGAAATAATTGAGGAAGTGCTGGAAGCAGCTAGAAAGCCAGAATACCAGGTGGAGGAGGCATAATAAATCAGGGAATCAGTTATCGGTACTGCCATGACTCCTTCATAAATCTAGAAATGATGTGGCTGGGGTAACCCAGACTTATCATTTTCTTCATAGAAGAGCTCCCCAAACTATGCGTTTTTTTTTTTTTTTTTTTTTTGAGACAAGGTCATGCTGGCCTTGAACTCACTATGGTGGCCCAGACTGGCCTTGTACTCATGGCAATCCTTCTGCCCCAGCCACCTAAGTGCTAGGATTACAGGCATGTACCACCACACTCAGCCATGTGATTACCTTTTGCATGGATGCATCCTTTCCAACGATTGATCTTTCTTTCCCTTGGGGGTCTGTGTCCTTCGGTGGAAAATGTTTTGCCATCCTTGATGCAGACTCAACCTCTCTGTTCCTCCCCTGCCCACATCCCACACCCCTCCAATTATGGAAAGATTGTCTTTTGATCTCTGAATCATTAATTTTGGTTGTATAGCTCTTGCTTGGCAGAGCTTTTCTGCTCTGAAAAACTCTGATTATAAATAGTTCAATAATACATGTCCTCCTGAGTTTAAGACTCTGGCTTATGTAATTGGAAATCTGGATGTGAAGCAAGTTAAAGTTGATGCCATAAAGACAGTAAAATAATTAATCACTTTGCTCTGTTTAATAGATTCAAGGGCACAGGAACATCTTCTCAGCCAGGTGAATCATTAGGAGTGGCACTTGCTATCATGGTAATCTTGGGAGGCCCTGGGGACAAAGACCCCAGAAATCAGCAGGGGGTCAGAGGATGGGGCCTCACCAGGAATGCCCCTCTGAACTCACCAGGACCCTGCTCATCAAGGTGCCAGGCACCTGTGACCCTGCTCCTCCCCAGCCCTCCCTCTTCATCCTGTCCCAGAGTTCTTGCACAGCATGTGTGTCCTCAGGTAGACATAAGCTGATTCAGCCGACCCAGCTGACTCCCTGGATGCGGTGGCTGTGATTAGAATAATCCTTCTTCAGCCCATAGAGGACTTTGTCATCCACTATCTTGTCTGATCTTCATGATGTTTGCTCTGTGAAGCAGTTAGGGTGGTTATTCTTTTGCTTCCCTCTTGTCCTAAGGGAAAACAGAACCTTGTCTGGTTTCAGGGGAAATGGTCCATCTACATGTCCCTTTCCCAAAGTCACAGAGCCAAACAGTGGTGCCAGGCTTGCAGTGAACCTCAGCCTATGCTCTCAGCTCTGGCTTTCTGCTCCCTGAGGCGGCAGGAGCTTGAGGGTGTGGGTGTCACCTGAGAGAGCGTCTCTGAGGGCAGGGAGCAGCGGCTCTCCAGGACAGCTCATGTATTTGCACACTAACAATGCACCAGGCCACATTCTAGCCACATTCACACACATTACCTCATTTATTCCTTAAATCTCTCTCTAAAGCAGCTCCTCTCTCAGGGATCTTGCTACTTTTTGCCTCAGTCTGTCCAAGGTGATTTCCTGAGGGCAGGGACAGCCCACGGCAGTGAAGACCATCTCCAAAACCAGGCTGAACTGGTTTCAATCTCAGTGCCACTACTCAGAAGCTGTGTGACCTAGGACCAATCATGTCGCCTCTCTAAGCCTCAGTTTTTGTATCTGTACAGTGTGTGGGAGATGATAGTGAGGCTGTTCTTACAACCATTGTGAGACTCAAATGAGCTTTATCTGGAAAAGTGGTGCCTGGCACACAGAGGTGTTCGGTTGCCAGTCATTCCTGGGAACTTTGTCACCTTGTCTTCTTGTTTGGACCAGCACTCAATAGGTGCTCAGTAGGCGGTTAAGAAATTTCAAAAGGGGGTTGTTTGCTTGTTGAGTGCCACCAGGCAGACAGGGCAGGGGACTAGGTCTCCTGAGGAAGGCTGCAGGGCTGTTCCTGTCCTGGAAGCCCTCCCTGTCTAAGCCCCAGGCGTGGGGGCTGCTCTGAGGGCTGGCACCTCACTCCTCTGAGGTGAATGGTGTGTAATGAGGTTCCCATCCCCCTCCTCTCCTCCATAGTCCACCCCCACCTCTTCCCCAGCGACTCTGTGGAGGAGGGAGGCAAGGCTGATGTGTATTCCCATTTTACAAAAAGGGGAAGTGGAGGCACAGGGAGGAAATGGTACTTGCTAAGGTTTCTTCTTCTGGTGGAAGGGGACTCAGGTCCCCCTGGGGGATCACGGAGGATCTTGAAGTCACCTGTGGCAGGTTGGTGGCACACAAAGGGTGGTAGGCAGGCACGTGAGCACTTCTGCCATCTCCAGTGAGGGATGCACTGCTCGGGTGAGAAGGGCCTTGCTCAAGGTGACTGTGAGCTCCTGGCTTCTCAGTGTGCTGGTGAATGGACCCCATCAATCCCGGTGAGGGAGGGAGTTCAGGCCTGCCTTGGTGAGCATGAGCTTTCCAGGCACCCAGGGAGTGTGATGGCCACTTTATTCAGGGATCCAGCAGCTAAGGGCAATGCCTGGCTTCCAGCTGCTCAGTGCCTGTTGGGTGACCTTGCTGATATGCATTCCCTGGGTGAGGGGTGCTAGTGGGGCAAGGTTTAATAACAGGAAGGAGACAGGGCACATGTGTGTGCATGTGTGCATGCGTGTGTGAATATCTTCCTAGATTCTTCAGTGGGTGGAGGGCATCCAGCTAGGTCTTCTTTTTTTTTTTTTAATGTGGGTACTGGGAGTCGAACTCAGGACCTCGTGCTTGCCAGGCAGGCGCTTATGCCGCTGTAATGAGCGTAAGACCGGCCTCTGGGTCTTCTCTTATAATCTGTTAACCCTCACCCAGGAATGGAAACCTGGGAGAGACCGACCTGGGGAAGGAAGCCCTGGGATTGAAGCTGGGACCTGTTTCTGCCCAATCTCTCTGACTCTTCTACCCATGGTTAGTTACAACCCCAATGCTAGTTACCAGGCTGTCAAATACTGGTTTAAGTACTTAGATACATCAACCCTGGTAACTCCCATTTTGTAGATGGGAAAACTGAAGCACAGAGAGCTTCAGCAGACCAAGGTCACACAGCTTACGAGCAGCAGAGTCAAGATCCAGAATCTGCTCTTAACACTTGATTGTTCCTTCCGCTCCCTTTGCCGCAGAGCCGCGTGTGTTAGGAAATGTGCTGTCCTAAAGCAGCTCAGCCTCTGTTAGGGGGCAGGAAAAGTGCAGGCAAAGTGCTGCGGGCTTCTGAGAAGAAAACAGGACCACAGTGTGTGGTTTATGCGCTGCATATGGTGTGGGGGATGCGGCGTGTGTGTGTGAGGGAAGGTTTGTGGAGGAGGTGGCAGGGGCACCTCACCAGAAGGATGGGGACAGTGTCCCAGATAAGTGGGATGGCATGAACTGAGAGACAGAGGTGGTAAAATGCTGTGAATGCATAACTTGGTTAGGCTGTGGAAGGGGTAAAATATTGTCATGAAAAATAAAATTGAGAAGGTTGGGTAGAGCAAGATTGTGGGAGAGCCTGATTATCAAGGTACAAATCGTGGGGGTTATTCTCAGAGGACTTGGCCACCACTGCAGGTCTTTTAGCAGCAGAGTGATGTGCTCTGAAGCGTGTTTCTGGAAGGCAAATCTGGCAGCGGTGGGTGAACATGGGTTAGAAAGGGCCAAGGGATGAGATAGGCTGAGATGAGAGCAAGAAGGGGATTGATGTGAGAGGACATGGGGATAGGTCAACAGGGCTGAAAGGGGAACCTGGGCTTTCTGGTTAAGAAAACTGAGAGATGGAGACATCATTGTCAGAACAGGGATTCACAGCACTGCCCCCAGCTCCTACAGTAGTGTCTGGCATGTAGTAGGTGATCAAACACTTTTTCAATAAACAAGCAAATGAGTCATATTGTGCTGGAGGGAGGATCATGGGACAAGAATCAAGCTGGACTGGAGATCAGGAGGGACAGCTCAGCAAACAAGAAGCTCCCACATTTGGAAATCTGCAGTATCAATCTGAAAGTGTCTGAGACAGTCCAGGCAGAGAAAGCACAGAGAGAACACTGGTTCACCTTCCGTGTCTCCAGTGCCCAGAACAGAACCTGGCACATAGTTAAGGTGTGTGTTTGTTGATCTAATTAATGAATCTACTCTTTGCCTGGGAGTGAAACTTCCTGTGCATAAGGGGCGAAAGCAGGAAGAGAGCTTAGTACATTTGGCTTACCAAATGTTTTTAGCACTTCTTGTACCAGGTACCATTCTAGTTCTGAGCATACAGCTTCAGACCTGGACCTCATGGGTGGAAGCAGAAGGTAAACACTATACCTTCAGTGTTTACTAACACTATAACTGCACATTGTTGTAAGCAGGCCAAGGAGTAACATAATACTGGCATGATTTGGGTAGCGCCACTGGGAAAGTGTCATTTTGACTGGACTTGAGAGGAGGACACCATTCCCCAGAGGGCAGCTGGAGGCTGGGGGTTGGAGATGCCCAGGCAGAGGGAACAGCTTAGGCCAAGGTCCTGAAGCTGTAATGAGCTTGCTGCATCCTGAGCTGAGCAGGCAGCCTGAAGGGAAGGCGTGGATAGAGTGGGGGAGGGCAGCCAACTCCTATGACCGTTTTTGGGAGCTGACTTATGTTTCCCTCAGGACCCTGGGAAGCCACTGAAGATTTTTACAGGGAAATGCTATGTGGTTTCCAAACAGTCTCTCTGACTTTAAATGTGGGACAGATCAGAAAAGAACGTGAACGTGAATTTTTGTTGGGGTGGCCTACTTTTCATCTCTATGGTAATTAAAGGGAATTTGAGATGAGACAACATCTAGAACATTGAATTGAAGGACAGTGTATCAGAGGAGGCACAGACGAGCATTTATCCTCTCCAGAAATATATGAGCTCACCAAGCGGCCTCAGGCAAACAACTGTCAGGACTCAGATCAGGATTGGAGAGAGAGGAGAAAGACATGGGATGTCTTACATGCCACATACATCTCTTCTGGCCACTCTTGCACCTCAAAACAGTCCTTGTATTTTCTCTGAGGCCAATTTTTTTCTTTCTTTCTTTCTTTCTTTCTTTCTTTCTTTCTTTCTTTCTTCCTTCCTTCCTTCCTTCCTTTCTTTCTTTCTTTCTTTCTTTCTTTCTTTCTTTCTTTCTTTCTTTAATCACAATCCCACCCTTCAGTTTTCTCAGCCGGATTCCCCTTCAGTTCTGGGCAGCTGCGAAGTGCAGCTCCCATTCCCACATTTCTCCATTTCTTTGCTGGAAGCCCCCAGTCTTCTCGCCTTGCTATTCTGTTTTCTGAGAGTCATTTATCTGTGAGAAATCTGACTACCAGGACCCATAGTTGAAATAGGGTCTAAACAGCCCAGGGAAAGTGGAAAATGTCCTGTCAGCCACAGTAGTGGTTGGAGAGAAGCCTGAGTTGATGATCTTCCAGATTGCAGAGACCCTGAGAGCAAGGCCTGGTCAGTTCCTGCTCATCACCGCATTCCCAGTACCTTGCCTGGAATGTAGCAGGTCCTCCATAAATATTTGTTTGATGGATAATGCACCATGGTTTCTCACCTCTGAGGTGCTGTCAACTGTAGAAACACTGTCAATCCATTTACAGCTTTTCAGGAAAGTAGACATGACATTAAATGTGCATGCCAATTCAAAGATGAGTCCTGATAATAGAAAAGTAAAATACGAAAAAACAATACATGCACTTAAGAATCAAAAACTTGCATGATAACAATCATTCCAAGAACCAGTTTGTAAATGGTCTCCTGTGGCCAATTCAGCTGTGAAGGATCCATTGCCTTCTCATTCTCCTGCTAGTTCCCCAGGCCTGTGGATTTCTGGAACCCACTTTTCTTCTCCTCCAGAAAGTAACCACAGCCCCCTCACAACCACATCAGCGGCTGTGCAAGGATGAGCTCCCTGTGCCAGCTTGCCACTGACTTTGTAAATGACCAGCCCCATAACATATTTTCTTTGGAGTTTATAGGAATAATGAAAGTGACATAAAAGTGTGCAGCCAGATTTAAATGAAAGGACAAATGTAGTTGGCCAAAATGAACAATTATAGGAAACAAAGGGAAAATAACGATTAAAGATCTTTCATTACAGCCGGCTAATTATCATGAGTTCTGGACTTAACTGTTCAGGCATAGAATTAAAAACCTTAATTATATTGTCACCTTTGTCTCTCAGCTCCCATTGCCACAAATGAATCCATTTACTGTAAGTGCCGCTGATGAGCAGAAATTGATGGCAGTCCCAGCGAGGTGGGAGAGGGGGCCCAGGAGTGTGAAGGGGAGGGGTGCGCCAGGCAGCACTACCAGGCCCGCACAGCTGGGCGGCATCTGCATTCCAGGACGTTATAAATTAGAAACACTTTTAATGAGACAAATACAGGTTTGATGGATTTTATGATTTCTTCTCCCCTTCAAACCACGAACAATGCTCCTCCTCTTTCTTCCTTCCGGTTAAAGCTGGGCTCTCGTTAAGTGATTGCATTAATGGTCTTTGGAGACAGGCTGAATGTGGGAGGACAAGGGGGACTTCCCTTGTGAGGGCACTGGAAGGCTCTTCTCTCTGAAGGAAGACAATTCCTAGCTGCTGTTCCAAATGGGAGCATTTTAAAGCCCAGAGAAATGAGAGAAACACAAGAACATTCTGAGAGCAGGGAAAATTGGAAAAGAAAGCAGCAGGCTGGCTGGGGAGAGAAACCCCTCAATACTAGCCAGTTGGTCAGTTTGAGAGGCCAGCAGTTCAGTGAGAGCCCTGCATGGCTGCTGGAGAGATGGCTATGCCACCCAGTTCTTAACTTTAGGGTTGGGGTACAGCTGGGATTGAGGAGCCCTGGAATTATAATTAAATTTAGAAATGTAGTTCTGGTCACAAATCCAAGAGCTGGACTGCCTGGGCTTGAATTCTGGCTCCATTTCTTTCTTGTGGTTCTGGGCAATTTACCTAATTTACTTTTGCCTCAGTTTCCTCATCTGTAAGATGGAGGTATTGGTAGTACCTACCTCATAGGATTGTTATGAGAATTAAAAGTTAACTCTAAAGCATGGAACAGTACTGGTATTCGAAGAACCACATAAGCAAGTGTTGACTACACCAAGTGAAATATAGTACTGAATTCAAAAGTTAAGTCTCCCAC
The DNA here is from genome assembly GCA_028451465.1 of Erethizon dorsatum. Lineage (NCBI taxonomy): Eukaryota > Metazoa > Chordata > Mammalia > Rodentia > Erethizontidae > Erethizon > Erethizon dorsatum. The sequence continues at coordinate 37,765,117 of CM051822.1, read as the reverse complement.
TTACTGGCAGTATGATCTTGGACATGTTTTTTTTTGTGGGTACCAGGGGTTGACCTCAGGACCTCACGCACCAGCAGGCGCCCGTGCCGCTGAGCAGTATCACCGGCCCTTTTTTCATATGTGGGTTCCGGGAGTCGAACTTGGGCCCTCGTGCTTGCCAGGCAAGCGCTTACGCCACTGAGCCATCTCACCGGCCCTTGGACGTGTTACTTAAACTTTCTCTCTGTAAAGTGGTAGGAGCCACAATATGTCCCTTCAGAGGTTTGCACTTGGGAGTCAGTGAGAAAAAATGAGTGTACAGCTGCTCTGTACTGTTTTGTGTAAGCTCCAGGTGTGCGTCCCTGGCTTCTATTTCAGTGCTTCAGAGAGAAAAGGCTGATGTGAAATCCTGGTGAAAGTTAACTTAAAATTAACGACAAGCCATCCACTAACACACTCAGTGGCCATGGCTGTCTTGGCTGAAGGGGTTTTTCCTGGAGACAGGTGCTGTGCTGGGCGCATGGTGGGGGCACAGGCAATGTGGCTACCCTGACTGGAAATGAGTGGAGGTTTCTGCACCTCCATGCATATGTGGGGATGGAGTGCAGGCCCACCCTGTTGTCAGTGGCACTCCTGTCTCCTGTCTTTGGGAAAATCGGGAGCCTGTGTTGCCATGGTGATGTGAAGGAGTTAATGGGATGGAACTCCTCACAGGGCTGGTAGTGGGGTGGCAGCAGTGGCTGCACAGATGCTGAAAACAAAAGGGGGAGCACCTCAGCCACTCAAGGTCACCACCAAACCCAACTCACAGGGTTCAAGCTCTGCTATAAAGAGCAGCAAGGAGCCTGCTGCTGAAGGCCCTTCCTCCTGCTGTCTGGCTGCTCCCTCTGCCTCCACATCCCAAGGTTCCCCCTTCAGAGAAGAGTTCTGAGGAAGGACAAAGACAAGGACAGAAGGAGGCATCGGGGAGATGTCAAACAGGCTAGGAGGAAGCAAAGGGGCGCTGGTTAGAACAGGGAGCAAGGGATAGGAGGGAAAATTCCTCACCTGGGTGTGCGTGGAAGAGTCCCCTCAACTCCTGTCACCCTTTCCTCAACTGAAGACTCCAGACAGCTAAGTCTTATGTCAAACCAGGCGCTTATGTCCCTTATCATATTATGTCCCTTATCATATTATGTCCCTTATCGTATTATGTCCCTTTAAAAACCTTGGGAGTAAGCAAAGCAAGGTCTATTACACCAATTTTACTGATGAGCAACCTGGGACTCTGTGAGATGAGAAGCCTTCTCTACTGACAGAGCTAGGATTAGCCTTTTGCCTCTGGGTCCTGAAAACTATGAGACTGGAAGGACTTTGGGGTTGAGGGTGGGCAGACCTCCATGCTGCCCTCACTTCAGGCAGGATCCAGGACCCTTCCTCAGCCCTAAAATCAGGTCCTGCATAACTGAAGCCAACCTGGTGAAAGCAGCTGCTCCATTGGACAGATCCCTGCCTCCTGTCCCCCACGCTGGGCCTGCATAGCTGAACCAGTGGTTGGTGGAGAGGAACTGTCTGGACATTAGGAAAGAGCTGGCCTGGATCTTTTTCCCTCATGAACTCTCTGTGGAAACTTCTGAGCATCAGCTTCCTCATCTATAAAATGAAGACATACATGACTTGCCTTCTGTATTAGTTAACTTTTCCATTACTGAGATACAATATCTGGGACTCATGACTTAAAGAAGGAGAGGTATAATTTAACTTATGGTTTCAGGAGATTCAGTCCATGGTTGATTGGCTCCAAAGCAGAAACATCATGGTGGAAGGGTATGGTGGAGGAAAGATGCTTGGTTCATGGCAGCAGGGAAGCAGAGCAGGGGAACAGTGCCAGAGAGAAAGGGGTAAGTGACCAGATGCAGTACCCAAGCTCAGACTTCCATGACCCACCCAAGCACACCCAGGAATGTACTTTACTAATCTACTATCTACTAGGTATTTCTTAATCCAGTGAAGTTGGTAAATCAGGATTAATGATCGCACCTTCCCACATTGGAGTGGGTTGTGGGTGTTGAAATATTTAGTAAGTTGGGTACCAAGGTATTAAAGAAACAAGAGCTGAGATGCTGGCATGTGTGGTCTGGTGCTACCATGGTTTCTGAAACTCTTGATAAACTCTGAGCTCCTCATCTGAGCCTAGAGTATCTGCCCTGCCCTCCTAAGAACTCTTCCCCATCCAGCAACCCTTCCACTTGCTCTACACATCACCTTTTCCCAGCCTCCTGAGACTGTGACACACTTGAGTCTTTGTCTAGACAGCTGCTCCTGCAGTAAAGTGGGACAGAGAAGAGGCACAGTTCCTGGGATCAAGAAAGCATTTATAGATGGAAGAACCAACAGCAACAATGTCCCCATGTGTAGCCCTTCCTCAGTTAGACTAAACATCAGAATGCCCAGAGAGCATTTGCTGAAAGCCTGATGGTTTTGGGCTGCAATACGTTCCCACTGCACAAATGTGGAGACTGAGGCTCACATTAAGCAAGTGGCTCACTCAGGTTCCCCCTGCAGGCTAGAGCAGAGGTCCCTGCCTTTAGTCCCTGATTCAGTGTGATGCTGTTTCCCCATTATTCAGCTGAGTCCCAGATTTGAGGCCAGGTAAGTTGGTGGGAGTTTACCTCTATAAATCATATCACTACACATAATAGAAATAACTTTAGCTGTTTAAGGAAAAAAGGAATTTAAGACAGAGGACTAGGTGATTACAGATTCTCAGATGGGCTGGAGGAGCAGGGCCTTGGCTAGATCTACAGAAATGGTTCCTGAGACCACACTGAAGAGATAGATGGCCTGTCAGGGGACGTCCCCACCTCTGCCACAACCAGGAAAGCTGGAGAACCTGGAAGCAACCACCAGCCAGGTCCACAGCAGTAAAATGCGATGGCTGAGACTCTGATTCTTGACACACTGAGATTTCTGTAAATGCTTCTGCACCAGCTGAAGGATCAGAAGCAGGGGAAGTACAGACCTTGCCTCACCTTCACCTGCCAAGTGCACTTACTCAGGCGCATCTGACTGAGCAAATGGAAGGAGGGTAGAAAGGATATTGAGCACTGAGCCACCATAGTGGTGATGAGCTAAGGCCAAGAGTCCAGGTACTAAATTAGACTGGGAAGATTGCTTGCTCTTACAGTACCCCACTAAAAGCAAAGGTGCACTGCACTTAGAACCCAGCATCTTGAGATGCCAAGATGCTACTCTATCACTAGCCAGAGAGTGACCTTGGACAGCTCCCACATGCATGCCTGGACACATTCACACGAAACTCCAAGGCCTGATGGGAAAGAGCTCGCACAACTTGATCTGTGCCTGAGTTTGTGTATCACATAGTAGTTAAGATCTTGGTTTCTGGGGTCAGGCCTCTTGCAATCTGGCTTATCATTCTGTGAGCTTGCTTCATCCTGCCACTATCTGCTGAAAACCAGTGCCCAGGAGTGGTTAAAACCAGAGAACGTGAGTCCATATCTGTCAGCCAAATATGTGCTCTTCTACAGTAGAGCTACTTCCAAGCTGGGGCAGGCTAGCATCTTCTGGGCTGTGACTTCCCTTTGCCCTCTCCTTAACTAAGATAAGGAACTGACTCAGAGATGAGATGAGGTCCATGTCCCAACCAAGGGGTCAGCAGGTAAATCTGCTACATAGGGTCCATGTGACCTTGGTTGGCTATTGACCCTTCTCAATCCTACTGATCTCATCAGTAAATTTGCTGACCTCCCAGTGCCACATCTGGGGTGAAGTTGAGGATGGAAGGAGACACCATCCATACCAAGTGCTCAGCACAAGGCCCAGCACCAAGTACAAGTTCAATAAGCATCTGCTTTGCTGTCATCATTGTCTTTGCTTCAAGTTGATGTCCTTACTGATGTGTCATAACCAATGTGTCATCACTTCTTTGTGTGAGTGTCACCACAGGGGCTGACCCTAAGCTCACTGAAAACAACCATGTGGTAACCATTTAGTGCCTGACAAGGGGCTGGTTTTGGGGTATGAAGAAAGGGATGGGTGAGTGAGCAAACTGGGCCAGAGTTTCTTGGCTCTGGCTTCACAGTGAAAAATACTGATGCCAGAGTTTCTTGGCTCTGGCTTCACAATGAAAAATACTGGCAGAGAGCAGATGTAATTGATCCTGGCTGGATCCTGGGATCATGTTTTATTCATTTGCTTATTTTATAGTCCCCCAGTGATGCTAATGTGTAGCCCAGGCTGAGACACACTGGACCAGGTGTTCTGCTATTATCTGATTGGTTAGAACAGAATAATGATGGCCATTACATCTTCCCAGTGTATGTAGTTGGTTTCACCAAATCCTTGCAGGATAAGAATTAGGATTCCCTCTTTATGGGTGAGAAAACTGAGGCTTAGTTGGGTGATTCTGCCCTGTTCAACTGGATGGGTAGTGAGAAGACAGAAGAGGAAAACTTTCATAGTCTTGCTTTGTGAATCACCCTGTTATGGCTTGTATCTAGATGACCCCCAAAGCCTCATGCACTAATAGGTGGGGCTTTTCTGAGATGGCTGAATCTAGGGTGTGTTAGTATGGATTAAATATATGTGATAACTAAATTAGTCCACTGATTGTTTCAGCATAGTTTTGGGTATGGATAATGGGCCCGCCTTGAGCATGGGTGGCACCAACCAATAGGTTTGTAGTCTGAGTGGGATACAAGGGAAAGGGAAACTCACTGCTTACTGCTTCCTACCTGCCACTCCATGACCTGTTTCTCCTCAGCCATGCCACCCTGCCTTGGAGCCAGCCAACTATGTATGAAACCTCCACAAATTATGTGCTAAAAATAAACCTTTTCTCCTTTGACTTGTGGGTGTTGGGTATTTTGTCCCAGAAACCAGAAAAACGATTAAGTCACCCTCTAAGAAGTATTACCAGCAGTGGAAAATCTTTCTCTAGGCCATTTAGCTCTTGCAGGAGCTGAGGGTTTGGATTGCCTAGTGAGGACCAGGCTGCCTGGCTTGCCTCCTCTGATACCAGCCGGCTCTTATCTCCTGCTGCAGGCCACCTGCAAGGGGCCTTGCCATTCTTTGAAGTAGGCTTTAGCTTGTCTAGGCCCTGATAAAGAGGCCTGGTGTGAAAGGAGGGAATTCCTTATAGGAGAATAGTATAGTTCTTTCCAGTGGTTATCAGTGTGGAAGCTTCTGGAACCCCCAGCCCTGAGAGCAGGTTGTCACATGGACAGGGCTTGGAGACTGGCTCCTGGATCCTTCCTGCAAGCATTTTATCTCTCACCCAGTGGTGGGGGCACATTCATCATGCTCAGTGTCTCAGGCATTGAAAGAGTTGGGATTATGGATGGCACCAGAAGAAAAATGGAGCTCCACCTCCTGAGTAAGTGAATTTATCTGTTCCCAGGCCTGGATTGGACCATGCTGGCTGGAGGAAGTCATTTATCTCTTTGAGAGATGATTTCAGAAATATAGTCATGGATGTGTCATTTCTGTGTTTTCCAATTTAAGGGTGAGAGAGGAAGAGCTGAAATGTCTTCTGCCATGGGAAGGCTGCAGGAGGCTCCATGGTGACCAACTGCTCCTCCTGACAACCGGGTCCAGGCACCGGGTACTAATTACTATATCCTTTCCGAATTGGAGTCTGGGTTGTTCCTCTTCGCTTCCTTTTGATTATCTCAGGGCAATTTTGAGAGAGCCAGGGACAAATTAAGCAGAGCTGGTATGCACATTATTACGGCCTCTCTCTGGGCTTAAATGGCTCTCTTGAAAATAGGCCTTTTTATTTATCTTCTCTTCTCCTCTCTTTAAATTGTAGCCCAGCTCTGAAGGCGTGGATTGATTGTGCATATCCTTTGCCTTGTAATGAGCCTGTTTATCACTTCTGTGCTTCTGGAAATAGGAGTGAACATAGAGCTGCTGGGGCCACCGCTCCTCTCACCCACCTCTCCTGTTCACTCAGACCAAAGGCAGCTCTGCTTCTAGCTCTTCAATTTTTAAAGAAGCTGCTTACACTGTGCACTAAGTAGCAGTGACTCCAAGGTGTATATGGTGAATATGTTGAGTTTTATTTCCTTATAAGTGGATAAGACTTGGCTCCATGACAGGTGCCGCTAAAGGTCCATTTAGATGAAGGAAGCTGCACCCATTGGCTTCCTGGCCACAGGACGATGGTGGAGTCACCACACATGTACTCCAGACCCCTAGAGAGGAGGCTGTTCACAGGTGCACTTCAGACAGTGGCCAAGGAATTCTTTTCCAAGACAGTGATTATTACCCTGACCTCTGGGTCTGGGAGTTAATGGAAAAGCTGGGACCAGAAGCTGGGCTATTGACTTTCTTCCTTCTAGTTTTTCTCTGATATTGAGTTGCCAACATTTTAACTCTTTGGTAGCCTTTTGAGGGAGGGTTGGAAAGACAGCCCATACTGTGACTTGGGTAGAGGTGTTCTGCAGGCAATGTGGCCCTCTCAGGGTACCCTGAGTAGACTTCAGGTGGGAGGGAATAATGCTGGTTAACCCATATTATTGCTCTGTACGAGGCCCTGTGCCAAGTGCACACCATGTTCTGAACCACTGGATCCTCATAACAGCCCTGGGCCACACAGTATTATTGTCCCCACCATACAGATGAAATTGCTCAGGCACAGAGAGATTATATAACATGCCCGTGATTACAGTGCTGATGAGTGAGGAGGCCAGAGTCAAATACAGGTGGTCTGATGCCTCAGCTTGTGCTCTTAACTTTTGCCTCAGGGGGACTGTGCCAGGTCCTGGGAGATGGGCATGGAACCATCTATTGATGGTTCCCAGGTGGCCTCTGCCACTACCCTGGACTCTCACCTGGCCACATTCTAGCCTGTCCACCAATGCCATGCTTGTAGTGTGGCCCAGCTAATCCTCTACTCCACCCTGCAAGGAAATTCCTAACCCAGAAGGCTTCCCAACATACCACTCCTTGGATCCCTTTCTACCTCCTTTTTATGGCTCCCAAATGTTTGGGTACTTCCAACTCTTCTATTTTGATTTCCCACCACACTTTTCAGGGATCCTAACTAGCCAAATAGAAGGGCTTACTGCTTTCTCTTTTCAATTCCCCACTCCCCCATTACTGAGGATTGAACACAGGGCCTTCTCACAGTGAACTATATCCCCAGCCCTTTATTATTTTTTATTTTGAGACAGGGTCTCACTAAGTTGCCCAGGCTGGGCTTGAACTTGCCATCCTCCTCTTGCCTCAGCCTTCCAAGTGCTGGAATTACTGGCGTGTGCCACCATGCTTGCCTGGCTTTCTGCCATCTCTATATCTTTTTCTCCATCAAGCATTCTCTTCCACTGTGTCTTCTCAGGCCCCGTAGGTGGCAAGTATTTACCAGCTAGATGTTGTGTGTGTGTGTTGTCTTGTTTAAAGGAAGTTTTATTGTTTTTGTATCACACACACAAAAATATAAATTTGTTTTAGAAAATTTGGAAAACTAGACCATCTCTCAGAAGAAATAACCTGAAATCCTAGATCTATTGTCAATATTTGGGTATATATCTTTTCAATCTGTAGTTTTCTGTTTTTTATTGTGAAATATTTTAAGTACAGATAGAATAGAGAACAATATAACATTTCTCTGTGCAACCTCTCTTTAATCAATCCAGTAGTTTTTCTACGTATAATTGCAAGTTTATTTTAAATACTTTGGTATGATAATGTGCAAATCATCTACACTGCTTCCCTTCCTATCCTCCCTCCCACGATTAATCACAAATATTTTCTGGTAAAGCATATTCTTTGAAAAGATATACAATAGCTTATTTGGTTAACCAATCCCCTTCGTGGCACATTTATAATTATTATAAGCAATGCTGCATTTTTATGACTATTTACTAAGAATATATTCAAAGAAGTAGAATCATAGGGTCAGAGAATATGAACATTTTGTTATATTCTGCTAAATTGGCTTTTCAAATAATTATGCTCATTTACATTTCCATAAGCAGCATATGAGAATATCAATTTTGATTTATCTTAGCAAGCATTGAGTATTATCACATTTGTAAAATGTTGTTAGTTTTGAATGAATGAAGGAATGAATGAAAAGAGCCTTTTGGAGAGTGTTACTGTCTCCCAGAGATGCTGCCATTGCACTCCCAGTCTCCGGTGCCAGCTCAGGTCCCCCTGGCTGTGTGAATGTATGTGTGTCTTGGGCTCTGGGGGCAATGAAGCCAGAGGACTCACTTCCAGACCATCAGTGTGGCTTTTAGACTGCAGCCAAGTCTGTGAAGTGACCACGCTCCTCCCTGGCTGCTTGGATCAATACCATACTTACTGCAGATTAGCTAAATGAGCCAGCACAGCTGGGAATGAGCTTCCAGAGACAATTATGAGAGCAAATGCAGCCATATTTTAGTGGACACTATGTACGTGAGCCTCTTTGCAAATATCAATACATATTTGCTTGCTTGACAAAAACAGATCAGACCTAAGTCAGAAGATTAATCCAAATGATTGGACTGTAAATGATCCTTGTTGTGCAAAGTGTGTTGAAACCTTGACCTTTTCCATGGTTGCTATTGTTCAGATTGTGCTGGAAATAGCCCAAAGCAGACTGGTGGTTGGTGTATGCTGCTGTCTGCAAGTTTATTGTGGGTAGAAATAGTAATGATGCTGTTGATGATAACCACTCATATTTGCATAGCATTAGCTTACTGGATCTTCATCACAACCTTGGAATGCTCAATAACTGCTTATTTAATAAATTAACTCCTTCATTTAGCAAATAATTATGGAGTAGCCTTTATGTACTTAGCATTGCCCTAGGTGCTGGGGAAGCAGTAGTCTTTTTCAGTGAATTTACAACCTGGTGGGGTAAAACTGACAATAAACAAGGAAAAATGCAAATGGGTAAGAAATCACACACTGAGGCAAGTGCTACAAGGGCCACAGGCAAACATCAAAGGACATTATACAAGGGAAGGAAATGCTCCAGTTTACATTTTTAAAAGATTGCTCTAGATCCTGGGTAGAGGACGAAAGATATTTTATATTCATTTGATAGCTGGCTCCAGAAGAACAACAAATGTAAGCAGACTGACTGGCAAGTGGGAGCTTGGGGAGGTCCTCTGCAGAGCTTTCTGGGTTGCCACAGCCTGCCAAGGCTGTGGACTCTGGCTCTGTATTTTGTCTGATTTCACATCATCTCATCTCACAGTTGCTCTTTCTCTTTGCCCCTGGCTTGATTCTTGGTCCAGTAAAGTGGAAAGGCGAAAGATGGAGAGGAGGAGAAAGAACTGGGAAATTTTTATGTTGATCCCATTGTCTCAGACCTGGCGCCTCTGGTGTATTAATTTTCGTTCCAGAGAAAAGCAGGGGTCACTTCTTACTGTACCTTGGGGCATGGTGGAGTGAGGCTCCACTCATGGGGGCTGCCCTTCATTCATATGACTGGTGCTGGCCTAGACTCAGAGGTAAGGACAGGTGGACTGAAGTTCGGCCGTACTTGGTTTTTTTGTTTGTTTTTCTTTGTTTGTTTGTTTTGTTTTTTAGTACTGGGAATTTAATCCAGGGCCTTCACACTGAGATACAGTACATCCCCAGTTTTTAATTTAATGTAATTTAATTTAATTCTTTTTATTTTGAGACCAGGTTTTTCTAGGTTGCCCAGGTTGGGCTTGAACTTGCAATCCTCCTGCTTCAGCCTCCCAGTGTTCTGGCATTACAAGAATGTGCCACCATGCTCAGCTTGTACCTGGATTCTTTTTTTTTTTTTTTTTGTGGGTACCGGGGGGACGACCTCAGGACCTCGCGCGCCAACAGGCACCCGTGCCGCTGAGCGATATCACCGGCCCCTTTTTCGTATGTGGGTTCTGGGAGTCGAACTCGGGCCTTCGCGCTTGCAAGGCAGGTGCTTACGCCGCTGAGCCATCTCACTGGCCCTGTACCTGGATTCTTGAGATTATTCTCTGATATAGTTTGGTTCTTAAATGTCCCTTAAAAGCCCATGCATGTATTAGGCTTGGTCCCAGGGTGTTGCTATAGGGAGTTGATGGAACCTTAGGGGGTAGAGCCTGCTGAGAGGTTTTTGGGTCACCGAAGGTGTGCTCTTGAAGGAGATTGTGGGAACTTGGCCCTTTCCTCTTTCTCTCTTTGATTCCTGGCTGATGAGATGAGGGGTTTTGCTCTGCCATGTACTCCTGCCATAATGTGCTGCTTTTCCACAGGCCCAAAGCAACTGGAGCACCCAAAACTGTGAGCCAAAACAAAACTTTTCTAAGTTGATTATCTGAGGTATTTTGTTGTAGGAAAGCTGACCAACACTCACCCTGCACTGCCCAGGCAACAATCTACTCTTGACTAGCGAGCCATGCCACAATCTTCCAGTTCTTGCCCATTCCTTCCTTACCACCTCACATAAATATAAACTAAAACAACAATACATTTTCTGTGAGTTTGAAACAAGCTACAAGTCTAGATAAAGAGGTTTGGGGTGTGGGGACTAGGAAGGGTGAAGAATAAAGATGCCCACTCTCTTTAGACTTGGGGAGCTCTAAAGGTAAGTATGTACTGAATGTTTAAAGGGTGAACACTAACAACCAGGAATAGAAGGTCTAACTTCCAAACTAGTAGAGGGAAGGAACTAGAAAAAACATAACCCAACAGGTGGTTGGATGACCTCCAACATAGCAAGTGAAAGAGCAAGGAGGAGAGAGGGGAGGAGAGACAAAGGAGTGGAATGTTAACCCATAAGAATTTGAACATTCTCATTTGGCTACAGAAAAGCTGGGACAAACTCTCTTAGGAGCAAGACAGCCGAGGACACCAGAACAGGCAACACCAATACCTATGTGTGCCTGTCAACAATTTATACATCTGCCTCCTCTCACTTCTAATCTCCTCAGGGGCAAGACCAGACCTAGTTCATCTTTGTATGTCCCCGGAACAGGGAGATCCGTTACTGAAGAAGAATGGAGTTATGTTGCTGTTGTCCACCGCAAGCTTTGCCCCTCCTTCTGGCTATTGCTGTTTTCCGAAAAAAGTGAATTCTGATCCTACTCTAAATGTAATAGAATGAAACAAAGAGGACTCAGGAGCTCAGGGACACGTGTGAGTGTGACTTGCACTGGGGATGGGACCAATAGACAGAAAGCTCTTAGTACCGGGGGATATGAATCTTTCTGCTCACACGGGCTCCTCTTGCCATCCTCCCTCTTCATCCTTGCCCTCCTCCTCCTCAACCTCCTTGTCTTCCTCCTTCTTTTGGTTTTGACTGGCAGATTGGCTTGATGTAAAGTAGTTCCCTGAAAGGTACTGAATTTCTCCTGAGAAGTAAAAGAAATTCAAGGATTTCTGCTATATTCTCTGTGGCCGGGAACCAAGTGAGCCTTATTTTACCGAGATCTGGGGTTACAATGGTTGTTAATGTCCATCATTCATAGGATTCCTCAGGACAGGGCATCTGTAGAGATGACTCAAGCCCACGCCAGAGACCTCTGGCAGAATCACACCAGGGAAGGCAGGAAAAGGGCTGTGCAGCACACTCTCTGGTTAGAACTGCAGTGTCTTTTCATTGCCCGACCTTTGCTAAGTACACCAACTAATGGAGCGAGAGACATGAAAGATCTTCACGGGCCATGTGAAAATGTAATTCAAACTCAGCCTGAGGAGGTCGAAAGGAGTTAGATTAATTTTCACCCTGCTTTTTCCTTACAATGTTAACCTTTGCCTTACAAAAGTGTTCTTTAAAAGGAGATAAGTCTGTGTTTATTTGGCATTTGAAGGAGTCTTAATCCTAGCAACCCTGCTGGAAATGTCCCCATTTCCTTGGGATTCAGCTCAGGCAACCATGTATTGATTCTTTACATCAGAAATAATTGTTCTGGTTTGAAATCTATCAAGTATTGGAAATTCAAATTAAGCCATTTGTGAAGTTCTGTCTAATGAGGGTTATCAACTGAGAGAGTCATTTGTTAGTAGCATCTGATGCTTCCTTTTCCCCTTCTGCAATTCCTAAGGGGACCGCCATCTCTATGTGCCTAAGGTGCAGTCAGATGGGTGCCTTCTTTTGTCTGGGCATCTCTGCCCTGTAAAAAAGTAGTACATGTCATTCTGCCAACCACCTTGTCCCCAGTTCTCTTTCCCTCCCAATCTTTCCTTGTCTTGTCTTCCCCTTACATTTGTGTTCTTTCATGTCCTCTCTTTCTGTTGCTCCATCTCCTCTGTTTCCTGTCTTCTCTCTCAGTTTCCTACCTCTTTTCTGCTTTGGTTTTCAATTCACCCCTGTCCCTCATCAACATGAAGACCAGAAAATGTTACCAAATTTTCTCCATTAGTAGCTCTGAAATTCCTCAAATCCTTCACCATGTTGTGGTTTGACACTGTGGAATCTTGAATTATTAAATTTAAAATTTATCAGTCATTTCTTATTCATAGCAATTTTTTGGAGAGAGCCTGAAACTTCATCTTTCAACTGTCTCCTGTGCACTGGGGTCAGGAATTGTTGATGAGCTCCCTCTGTCTCCTCTCTGGCCCCTGGGTGTCACAGGATGTGACCTCTTATTCTCTCAGCCCTCGGGGCCTAGAGTGAAAAGTTCTACTGCTCCCTGGAAGCCTCCCTCCCTTTATGCTTTTTAACTCTTCTTTTTTTGGTAGAACTTTATCAGTCAGGGTTTCTGTTAGGAGATGAAAGGCCTGCTTACAGAAATGCTTGGGAAGAATTAGTTGGGAATCTAAAGAGGCATGTAGGAAAGGGAGGTATTGAAGAGGCCTCTTCCTTCCTCTTCCTCCTCCTTCCTTCACATCTCTTGAGGTCCATCCCCAAACTTTTGTTGATGACCAGGTCTCTGAAGTCCCACATGGACTTCCTGTGTGTTTGCCCTCATTCCTCTTTCCTCTGATTCTCTCTGCTCTAAAGTTGGATAATGTCCTGTTGAATTCTTTAAGAAACTCCCTCCCGGGGCCGGTGAGATGGCTCAGTGGCATAAGTGCCTGCCTGGCAAGCGCGAGGGCCCGAGTTCGACTCCTGAACCCACATACGAAAAAAGGGCCGGTGATATCGCTCAGCGGCATGGGCGACTGCTGGCGCGCGAGGTCCTGAGGTCGACCCCCAGTACCCACAAAAAAAAAGAAACTCCCTCCCGGCCTCGTATTACTATTTGAGCTATTTGAGTCCCCACACAACCATCTCTTTCTCTCTCCATTTTTTTTTTGAGACAGAGTTTTGTTATATAGTCCAGGCTGGCCTTGAATTCAGTCTGTAGCCCATATTGGCCTTGAACTTGTGAGCTTCCTGTCTTAGCCTCTTGAGTGCTGGGATCACAGGCATGTGCCATGACACCTGGCTTGGGGATTTTCTTATTGATTTCTTGCCTTATAACAAACTTAGTTTATTATAATGGCATTTGGGCTCTCTGGATTGTTCTCATACTTCCTGACAGGTGTCATCTGCCTTTGGGTTCATAAGCACAACCCTGAGGACCCATGTGTCATTTTTGAGAAACTAAGTTTGTTACAAGATAAGAAATTAAGGCAGATTTCCTCAAATAGTTAATGTAGCCAGGGGAGTTAGATGCAGAAAGATGGCAAAGCACCTGGGGACCATGATTAAGGTTTCACACAGCTGGAGTAATGGGGGTGTGGGCTGGTTAGGGACAGATACCCAAATGAAAGAGCTTAAGCAAAACCATGGAGGTTTATTGCCTCCAGTTTGATCCAGTGTCATTAGGATAACATTTCTCCAGAGAGGCAGTATTGTCCAGTAGTCAGAACTACCTGGATTTGAATATTGACATTCCCTTATGAACCATGTGACCCTGGACACGTTACTTAACATCTGCATGCCTCACATCCCTTGTTTGTAAAATGGGGGACAAAAATTAGCAGTGCCTTATAGGGCTACTGTGACTATTAAGTGAGCCAGTGTATGTAAAGTTCTTAGATTACTGTGAAATACATAGTAAGGACCATGTAAACATAAGCAGCTATATTATTTCCTTGGGCTGCTGTAACTAAGTATTAAAGATTAGGCAGCTGGAAGCAATGGAAATGTATTGTGTCACAGTTCAAGTTCAGAATCAATGCACCAGCAGGACACTGTCCCACTGAAACCCGTAAGGGAATCCTTTCTTGCCTCCTCCTACTTTCTGCTCATTTGTAGGTGATCTTTGACATCCTTGGCTTAAAGATGCATCACTAATCCTCTGCCTTCATGTGACATTTCCCATGTGTGTCTTCACACTATCTTCCCTTTGTGTGTATCTGTTTCAGTGTCCAAATTTTCCCCTTTTATAAGAATGCCAGTCATATTTGATTAGGGCCCACTCTAATTGTCCTCATTTTGACTTGGTTACTTCTCTAGGGAACCTATTTCCAGGTACTGAGGGTTAGGACTTTAACATATCTTATGGGGGGGGCATAATTCAGTTGGTAAGCACAGCTATTTATCTCTCTCCCTCCCTCCCTTGCTCTCCTTCCCTTTTCTGTACTTTCTTCTGTGCTGGCTTCATTCAACATCAGATTTTCCCTAGGCTTTGGTAAAACATGGTTCTTGCCTTTCTGTGCTTATAGTCCACCATCTTGGCATCTTGCCATCTATTCTAATAGTTCCAGGAAAGTCACTGATGGTCTCTGATTGGCTCATCTTGGATCAGGTGTTTACTCTGGGGCCAGTGGTGCCATCTCTGGAGCCAGGGCTGGGCCAGTCCCACTCAAACCATGTGAATTGTGAGTTGGGCAGAGGTGGTTGTCCAGAATGAAGACACAGGTCTCACTTCCTGGGGAAGGGGTGCTGGGCAGGCAAGAGAAAAAGATGAGCCCTGGAGCCTCAAAAGAACATAGTCAAGAGCCCCACAGCACTGTCTTTAGCTCCCTTCAGGCTGTTATCTGCAATAGGGTTTGGTTTATTTGGGGAGGATCCTCAGAAGGTGAGAGAAGGCCCATGAGAAGGAGAACAAGAGGCACAGTGGAGCCCCAAGTGTGGAAGTGCTTCCTAGGCACAGAGAAGGGGATAGTGGAGGGACCTTTGTCCCTGGGAGGCCATCTGCTTCTTATCCTGGAGGTGAGCAAGAGCCGCTGTGCATTTCATCAAGGATGTTGCAGGGGCGATTCACACAGGGGGGAGGGAGGGACCAAATCAGCAAGTTTCAAATATTTATTACTGTGGCCCACAGAAATGGATTGATACTGTGAACCAGTACACGTGTGCGCACACACACACACACATATACACACACACACCCCTGAAATAAGTTTTGCAGAGCAATTTTCCTTTTCTATAAGTGATGCACTCTGACATTGTCTTTTCTTTTCCATTTCATTTTTAAAAACACTCTCAGCTCAGTAAATTGATTTCCCAGCCTGGAATTTGGAAACCTGGGCTAGATGACCTCTGAGGTCCCTGCAGTTCAGTGATTCTGGGATCTGCTGACAGGTGCAACTGGGCCAAGAAGGAGGAAAGGTGCTTTGGTATCACCAGACATCACCTGTGTAATTAGAGGGGACACAGGACTGGAGCACAGCTCTCTGGACCCTAAATTGTGCTCCCTTCAAGCAACCCTTAGCTCAACGTCTCCTGCTCCTCTGGGTCCTCTTCTCCATCTTTGATGACCACTCCGTCAGCTGGCAAAATGGAGCATGTGTGACCACCCCATCATTTTCCCAGATACCTTCAGGGCCTGTCCTTTATACCCAGGGGAAAGGCCTGAGGTCTTCACTGGCAAACCAGACTCACTTTCCACAAAGCTCTCGCAGTGTTCTCCAAAGCTCTCCCTCTTTCAAGCTGCCCACTCCCCTCCCAAATCCACATATCTCACCCTACCGTTCCCTCAGCTTGACTGTCCTCCCCGCATTTCCCCTTCTCACAATTCTCCTTGCTGAGACGGAGGGGAAAGGAGGGCAGGAAGCAGAACAAGGCAGTGGGAGGAACTGAGCAGTGTCCAACCTTTCACAGGTGTCCTGAGTTGGGGTGAGACAGCTGAGCCTTACACCACTGCGTTGATCAGGCTTTGGCTGCCGTGGCCCAAGGAAGGAGGCATGCCCTTGGCAATGGGACTTTTTTTAGATGAGGCAGTCCCTGAGGGCACAGTGACTGTGGGCTGGTGTTTGGTGCAATTCTCGGTATCTGGGGGATAAATTAAATCTTTATTCTCAAGAGGGGTTAGGGGCTTTGTCATGGCATCCGTCATAGCCTTGTAGACCAATACAAGGACCCTGCTCTTGCTCTGAGTGACATGGAGTCGGTGGAGTGTTCTGAGATGAGGAGGACCCAGTTGCCTTAGATTCCTACAGGACCCTCAGCCTGCTGTGCGGAGAGGACGCAGCAGGGCTACGCAAGGAACCAGGGGCAAACAAGCAACCCAGGCACACGGTCCTGGTGAGAGATACTGCATGGTGGCTTTGATCAAGGTGGCAGCAGTGGAGGTGTGAGAAGTGATCAGATTTGGGACATATCTTGAAAGCAGAGCTGACAGGATTAGCTGCCAGATTTGGTGTGAGGTTTAAGAGAAATGGAGGAAGCCTGCCCCCACTCCCCATTTGTGCCCAGTTTGTTTTGCTCCAGAGCCACCTCCCCGTGGAGATGTTCCTGGCGTTTCCATTACTTTATTCTCAGTCTCCTCAAACTTCCCAAAGATATTAGTAGCATGCCAGCTGAGAAGCAGAGGGGCGTTGACACAATGAATTCTGACAAAGATAATTGCGTGAATCCTTTGTAGCTCAGCCTTAAACCTGGCTCCACAGTGTCAGTTTTTATTTTATTCATATCCTGGAGGTGAACATTCCCCTGTAGGTGAGGGGGTGGTGACATGGAGGGGAAAGGTGCCGTAGGTTAAAGGTAAGGTGTAACCTCCTGCTGCAGGAGTCTTCTGGGGACTGTGCTGCAGTGCCACATCCCTGGGGTTCCTTTGGCCTGGGACCTAGATGGTCTCCAGGATGGATAGACAGACATGTGAAGGGGTTTGGGGACCACCATGTTGGTGCTGCCTGCCAGGCTGGGAATTGTAGCCTTAATGAACACTGAGTTTCTTGATGAAGCAGGCACAGGCTTGTCTCCCTGGGTAAGAAGAGGGAGCCACTGGCAGGAGAGGTCGCAGTGACCTTGCAGGATTTCACTGCAGCTGGCTGTCCTCAGGGTTCCCTGCCATCATAGCTGACAGGTGCCTCTGGGCCACCACTGCCCTTCAAGTGTGTACTCCCATCCTAGTGTTCTCACTCCAAATTTCCCGGCTTTTGTGCATTGGGCCGCACATCAACACCAGGGCTTGGGGGTTCTTTATACATCAAGAGCCAAGTGCTCCCAGGGTGTGTGGGGTGGATGTTCCTGTGGTTGAATGATGGCTGAGCCTTTGCCTGTTCTGCCCCTTGCTTGGAGTGACCTTCCTTGGTGTCCCAATTTTCACTCTGTGAAATTCAAATCTCCCACCCGCTCTGGTCCTCAGAGTGCTTCTCAACACAGGCTGTAGCACCTGCCCTTGGCAGCTGAGCTGAGATGCACTTGCCATCCCTGACCTACAGGAGGCAGCTGACATTTAACCAGACTTGCTGTTTTAGTGATGCTGGAGTTTAGCTTACCTACCACCTATACCATAGGTACCGGAAGATAATCTGGGCTCTGCTGTGACAGTTTTTTGTAATGTTTGATGATGACCACTTGATTTGTGCAGTGTACTACTTGGAAGAGTGTAAACTTAAGGGGCTGGTTCAGAATCCCCCCACACCCTTGGAGGTCATGTTGGCTCCCCCCATGGCTGATTGACGCCATAAGAAAACATAAATAGACAAATATCTGAATTTCCCATGTTACAGGCCCAAACTTGTGGATAATTGTGCCCTATCTATCACTTCACTTTGCAAATCAGTCAAACCAGCAAAACTGGCCCAGACCTTGGCTCCAGCAATTTCCACAGAGCCCAGCTGTCCGGAGCTAACTGGCGCTGCTCCTTGCCTCCCTATCTGGGATGCCCCCTTAGCCATCACTGTACAAAAAAGGTACCTCAAAAGCCAGGTGAGGGCTGGAAAGAGGGAGATGTTTATTTCAACCAAGGGCATTTGAGATGGGAGAACAATTGCCCTTGGAACTTGGACTCAAGTTCCATCCATCAGCTACTTTCTTAGCATTTGGGTCCTCATTTGTGAAATGAGGAGGCTGAGCCCTGTCACACTCTGGAGCATTCTGGAGACTTGGCTTTTGATGTCATGGCTTCGGATGAGCATTTGTGAGTAGCTAGACATGTTGAAGACCAAACAGATGGCCTAAATGTTTACCAGGTGACCCAACCAAAACTAGTTAGCACTTACTTAGTGCAGGCAAGTTAGGTGCCGGTTTCTGTCCCCAACCACCACATATACTTGGAAGGGGTGGGACCAGGGTCATATCATGAGGCATGAACTAGGAATGCCCAAAGAGAGGGGCAGAGACTGTGCCCTGGGAGAGGGTTGGGAGCAAGCCCTCCTCTGGCAGGGGTGGATCTGTGTGTGTCCATCTGGGAAGGCTTTGAACAAGCAGTGACATTGAGCAGAGTTCTGCAGCTGGTGGGGAGTTGGAAATGGAAGGAGAAGGACACCCCTCTCCTTTACTCAGGGCCTGACACACCAAAGGTGCCAGGAAAGGCTGGAGAGCCAGCTGTTGAGTCTCTGCCTGCACATCTGGCTTCCTTCTTGAGGCCCTTAGGCCTCCAAGCAGCATTTACAAAAATTAACCCTGGGAGCGGAGCAGCAAAGACAAGCCCGACACGTCACTATGTCATGGCTGAGATGCTCAGAGACTGGTCAGGAATCGTTTTGAAGCAAGGCATAGAAATGCACTGAAGGGGGGTTGTGAAGGTGCTAGGGACTCTTGAGCTACCCAAAAGCACATAGATGAGCCACACAGGAACTGGAAAGACCACGACATCTCCATTTTCCACTTTTCCACCCTCTACCACGGAATGCTTGGTTTCTCATTTTGCTTCTTCTATTATTTATTTGTTCGAGACAGGGTCTTACTATGTAGTCCAGGCTGGCTTCAAACTTACTGTGAACCTCCTGCCTCGGTCTCCTGCCTAGTTATTTTGCTCTCTTTGAGCTTCTAGTTCATTCCACCTGTGCATTGGCTTGCACCTGGCCCCTCAAGACCTTGGCAGAAGGGTGGTTTCAGCCCTGAATCTTGCAAGGCCTTCCTGCTCCATTCCCTATGACTAACTGCCCAGTGTCCTGATTCCACATTCTCAGGGGAGAAAATCCGATGGGTTCAGTGTAGGTAAGATGTCCACCTCTGGCCCCATCAGCTGGGAGCAGGGGAGAACTCAGGCCCTCATACACTACTGTAAGGCTGTCACCTTCCTAACTGTTTTTCAAGAAAAGGTAGAGAGGAACAGGACCTAGTGCCACACACTGTAATCCCAGCTACTTTGGAGGCTGAGGCAGGAGGATTACAAGTTTAAGGACAGCTTCAACTTAGTGAGATCCTCTTTTAAAATAAAATTTAAAAGGCTGAGAACATAGCTCTGTGGTAGAGTACTTGCCTAGCATGTGTGAGGCACTGGGTTCACTGGGTTGGGGATTGGGGGGAGGTAGAGAGGAGATGCAGAGCTTCTCTAGCAGGAACAGTGTCCATCTCTGGGCTAGTGTGTAGCCTCCCCCCACCCCCAGCTGCCTTTTAAAGACTTGAGCTCCCCAGGGAATGGGAACATTATCTAAGTCCTAGGCTTCTTCCTGCTGTAGTCAGTATGATGAATATTCACATATCACAAATAGCTGGACAAGTGCAGGAGCAGTTGTCTTTGTCTAATACAAATACCTGGCACCTTTTCTCTATAGAGCAAACCAGGCAATTTTAAAAGAATGTTTTATGACAATGTTGGAAGTAGGAATGACGGAGGCATTATTCCCTTCCTCCTCCCCGGCAGGCCAAGCCTTTAATGGTCCTTATCAGTGCTCCCAGGTGCCTGGGGTTAAAGCACTGGCCTCTGAGTACTAACTGCCCTGGCAGAGGCACAGCCAGTGTCTGGACCTACAGTGCGTGTTCCTGTGGAAACAGATATTAAGTGGTCATTCAGTTCCCGGGTCAGCCCACCAAGACTGCATAATAAATTATTCACGGCCCCTAACGGCCATTTAATACAAACTTCTCTACATTCATGTGGTGAAAAAAAACAAATCTAGAAGCAAAACTTTTCTTAGAGCTAAAAGAGAACTCTTAACAATCCTCTTCAATCATCTTTTTGACTGGAGACCTGAGAGAGCAAGGAATGTATTCGAAATCATGTGCTGTTCAGTGGTTGGATTGAAACAGAACTAATAGTGAAGTTACAGTACACGTAAATAAACAAACTTGTAAGTCCCCAGAGCTGCATAAGAAATAGATTCCTGTTTATTTCAAATGTGGACAATTGAGACAAAACAGGTTGAATTCGGTGAACTGGATGAGAGATGATAGTCAGATACATTTATGAAGTTTCAGAAGGCTTCCAAACACCTTTAAAGGGTATCTCGGCAGTGAGAAAAGTAACTAAGACAGAATTATACCTGACACCCAAAGTTAAAGGATGAAAGATTTATTTAGATCACAGTTTGTAGAGATTTCAATCCATAATTGGCTGGCTCCAAGGCAGGGTGGCGTGGCAGACAGGCATCACAGAGGAGAAACTGTTCATGGCAGGCAGAAGGTAACAAGGCAACAAGGGGTGACCACAGCTCTTTCTATCCCTCATATCTTATCCAGGGTACTTAGGGCAGGTAGCACTCACACCCTTAATCCTAGTGCCCTTGATCCTAGCATTGCACCGTACATCAATCCCAGTATCACATGCTCTAGTTCCAGCCACCTCTGAAAAAGCCCCACCCATGATTGCATGAGACTTTGGGGGGACAACTACACACAAGCCATAACAAAGGGAGTCAAGGTTATATGTGAAAACCTCCCTCTCTTTCATATACAGTACGTGTGTGGGTACATATGTGATATAAATAATATATATATCTGTGTGTAAAACATGTATATACAGATAAGGAAATGATTGGTTTCTTGTTTTTTCTTTTCAGAAGTTGGAAGCTGTGTTTCTCCTGTTTAGAGGAATGTACCCCAGAGCAGACCTGTAGGACTTTCTGCAGTGATAGAAATGCTCCATATTGCACTGTCCATTGGCTACTGAGCATTTGAATGTGGGTAGTGCAACAGAGGAACTGACTTAATTTTATTTAATTTTAATAAATGTATCTAAATGTTACAGAATTTAAATGTAAATAGCAGCTTAAATGTGGCTAGTAGCTACCATGCTGGGTGGTGCAACATAGCACTATTGTTAAACTTATTAGCAGCCAAAACATACTTGGGTCTAAAGTGGAACAATGCAAGGTGGGGGTGGAGGGTAGAGAAAAGATAATAAGACAAAAGGAGAAGTTTAATTAAAGGTAACTGGACCAAAGTTAGAAAGGATGCATGTTTATGTGTAAAAGAGCATCTGAGTGACAAACTGAGGTGTGGACAGTAAAGGCAAGGAGAAGGGGTGCTCAATATAATCAGTCCATAGGTTAAATAAGGAAGGAAGTAGGGAAGAAACAATGGGCAGATAGTTCCATGTCCTGGCCACCAGGGGTCCCCATTGATGCAGAACAGCTCAGTACCTATCTGATGGAAGCAAGAAGCCTTGCTTTTGTGGTGGGGAGAGGCAGGACCAGGCATAGAAAGGCAATAGCTTCCTGTGCCTGGGTCAAAGAAGAGGACAATGGCTTATTACGTTGTGCTATGCACCGCTTTGCAAATAACAAACCTATGTGGAAAGCACTATATTATCACCCCCATTTTACTGATGGGACAACTAAGGCATGGGTAATTTGGATAGATAACTTGGCCAAAGCATGGAGCTGTTAAATTCTTTTTTTTTTTTTTTTTTTTTGTGGGTACCGGGGGGTCAACCTCAGGACCTCGCGCGCCAACAGGCACCCGTGCCGCTGAGCGATATCACCGGCCCCTTTTTCGTATGTGGGATCCGGGAGTCGAACTTGGGCCCTCGCGCTTGCAAGGCAGGCACTTATGCCGCTGAGCCATCTCACCGGCCAAATTCTTTTTTTTTTTTTTTTTTTTTTTTTTTGAGCTGTTAAATTCTGAGTTGGGAAATGAATGAGATAGCCAGGCTCTGGAGTCTGGGTTGACTATTACTTCTGCTACTTCCATGAGGATCTTGCATTTGAAGTGTTCTCATGTTTTCCTGTTGGGCTTTAGTGCTCTGCTGCCTTGGGCTAACAAGCTGGGAGGATGGCTTTTTTATAGGACATTTAGAACTCAAGTCATCCAATGCCCAATCATTGAGACCCCGAAAGGCCACAGCTTGGTGTGTGGTGAGAAGCAGCCTGCATGGGATCCTCCTGCCTCTTGCACCACTGACCTCCTTCACACTCGCCAGAGCAGCAAGAGTGGCCCCCCAATGTCCAGCCTTCAGTGCAGGCCTGGCCCACACTGCGGGCACCTGGATTCCTTGGAAGCTGGCTCCTGAGGTCTGTCCAGCAAGGCTTGGAAGCCCAGGTCCCTGCAGGCCTGCTAGTTAATGAGTTCTGCAAAAACTAGGTCTTTCTGTAATCGAAATGGGAGTACAAGGCTCACATGGTCCCTGAATTAATTCAGTCCTGTTAGAAAAGGAGCAAGGCAGAGTTTCTGCCGCTGCCTGCAGGATCCACGGAGAGGGTATGTGTGCATTACTTCCATTTTGGGACCCATTGTTTTTCATCACTTCAGCACAATCTGGAAAACATTCTCCAAGTCTATTATTCCTGTCTCCTGCTGCCACACTGAGGCAGTTGTTAACAATGCCCTCTGCCCACCCCTGCCCCCTCCTCCATTTAAATACCAGTCTGATGGGCAAAGAGAACATTTAATGACTGCTCCAGACTAAAAAGTTCCTAGGATTTTATTCCCTTTTCACCCTTGCCCAATTTCCTTCCAGATGGGGACAGGTGGGTATAAATGAAATGAAGCTAGAATTACAATTGCAGGAAGGCAGATCTGGATGCAGTGGGGAAATTGGATGTGGCTGGAAAATTTGTCCAAGCCTCTACAGGTAGGTTCCTGAGACCTTGTGCGCCCTGCAACCTGCCGGGCCTTCCTCCAAATGCTCTGGGAATAGGGGATCAGAGTGTCTGCAAGTTCCTCTTGCACTGGAGTGGCTTAATATCGAGAACGAAGGGAAAGAGGACCGGGCAATGACAGCCTGAGGCTACCTTGCTGAGGCTACCTCACTCTCCACTGTTGGGTCCTTAGTATGACAGCCCTTTGTACTATGGTGGGATTCTGTTCTCTCTTCTCAAATGCTATCTCCACTGGAAGGTCTCCCTTGACTACCCCAGAATTAGCTACTCACTTTTGGGTGTTTCCCTGAAACTCTGTTTATGTCTCCATTAACTGTGTTATTGGCCTGTGATGTCTTCTTCCCATGTTCCTCCTCTGTTCCTCCTCCTTCTCCTATTCCTCCCCCATCTCCTATTCCTCCTCCTCCTCTTTCTTTTTTCTTTTGGTGCACCGGGGATTGAACCCAAGGAGCACTGAACTACATCCCCAACTCTTTTTAGTTTTTCTATTTTGTGATAAGGTCTTGCTAAATTGCCTAGCCTGGGCTTGAAGTTGCCATCCCCCTGTGTCTCAGCCTCCTGAGTGCTGGGATTACAGGTATGTGATACCACACCTGGCCTTGTCTCCACTTTTGATGGCTGGTGACTTCCTATAAAAAAAGAGGCTTTGGCAAAAGGCACATTCAAGAATGGTTCCTCTTCTACCTGCTTGCTGTGTAGCTTTGCAAAGTCCCTTAAATCTCTGACTCCAATAACTTCATCTGCATCATAAGAAAAATAAAATCTGCAAGGCTATTATAAGGTGTAAGAGAGCTGTAAAGGAGCTCCACCTCACAGCTCTTTAGATTCACTACTGTTAGAACACAGGGGATCTGGAGCCAAACAAACCTGGGTGTGAATCCCAGCTCCACCATTTTTTATTCTTTTGAAACAGGGTCTCATTATGTAGTCCAGGCTGGCCTCGAACTCACGGCGATCCTCCTGCCTCACCCTCCCACGTGCTGGGATTATAGGCGTGTGTCACCATATCTGGCCCCTGGCTCCACCATTTTCTAGCTGTCTTTGGCATCGTTAAACCCCTTTGTTCCTCTGTGTTTTCATATACTTGTTGGGAGGATAAAACAGGGTAATACTGATAGAGGTCTTAGCATAGGCTTGACATAGACTAAACATTCATAAGGTTAGCTATTGTTACTGCTGTTGTTGTTACTAAAACTGAGAGTTGGTGGGAGCAGAAATCTCAGCCTAGTATAGTGCCTAGTGCCCAGTGAGTATTGAACATATAAGGAAAGGAAAAGTGTTGCATAGTTTGGGGGGGCAGATGATACAAATGTAATGTTCTGTTATGTCACCCTTTGTCAATCATGACTAGGACATGATGCAGGCCATCAGAGCCTGCCAAGAGAATATGGGTCTGGGAAGTTGTCCAGGGTACCTGCCTCTGTGGCTATCACAGCCCCCCTCAGGCTCCCAGCTCTTTCAGATGCTGCTAGATGCAGGTGAGCTGGAGGTAACAGATACCCACTGATGGCCAGAAACCTAACCCAGAAGGAAAGAAAATCCATGGCTGCCACCTTGCATGCAGCCAGCGGCAATTGCTAGTGAATCAAGGTCAATGGCTAGACAAACGGGAAGAACCAAGGAAAGGGCTGGTGTTTGCTGAGGTTTGCTGATTTCCAACCTCTGGCCTGTAGTGAGGCAGTAGAAATGTGTAAGGCTGAATCATGTGGGGCTTGTGGAAGAGTCCTTCACCTTCCTTCCAGGTTGTAAAGGCCTGAGCCACAGAGTCATGTCTTGCCTAGTGTATGTCTGTCTGTAGCTATCCAGGATATGGATAAGGATAGCGATGTAGCTAACATTTATTAAGGGCTAATAATGTTTTGGTTTACGTGGAGCATTCTACGTAACATTCAGTCACACCTATGCTATAGATACTGCAGTTTCCTCTCTATGAAATAGGTAGTAGGCCACATGGGTATTAGTCAGGGTCAGCTATGTTGTGCTGCAGTAATGACCATCTCCCAGGTCTCAGTGGTTTAAAGTAGCCTTGACCACATTGCATGTCCCTCTTGGATCATCTGGCATCATTGGTCCATGCTATTGTTATTGTCATCCTGGGGCCCAGTGTGATAGGATGACCATTATGTGGAACACAACATGACTGCTTACTGTGACAGGGAGAGAAGGAGCATGGCAGGTCATGCATGGACTCTTACAGCTTCCTCCTGGAAGTGACAGAGGGCATTGCTACTCACATTTCATTGGCTAAAGCAAGTTGTATGACCATACCTCACTCCAAGGGGGCAGGCAAATGTAGCCCTAGTAGGTGCCTGAAAGAAGAATTAGAAATGTTAGGTGGATAGAAAAGGTGACCATATTGCTGGGGGCTGTGCTGGGAAGTGGGGGTTGGAGTTTGTGCACTATATGTACTTAAGCATAGTTGGTGCCCAGCAAGCCCTCGTGGAGATCAGCTGGGGGTACCATGACTACTTCTACTACTTGCTTTAAAGAGGAGGAAGCAGAACACCAGGGGCCAAGTAACTTGCTCAAGGTCACATGTGTGGAGGAGGGACTTGACTGAAGTTGTGGACTATACTGTCCCAACTCCCTGAGAGGTTGGCTCCCACTGAGAGCCGAGATTAGCCAGGATGGCCACAGTGAGTGCGCCTGTCCTCAAGGCACTTCCAGCCTGTCATCAAGTGAGTGCCACATGTAGGATCTCACCAAGTTCTACAACAGCCCCAGCCCGAGTTCTTATCATTCCCATGGGTAGGATGGAGAAACTGAGGCTCAGAAAGGAGAAATGACTTACTTAAAAACCAAAGGGTGGTTGGAATGGTGCTGGGGTTCACATCCTGCTTGTTGGGCTTGGAAGCCAGTGAGGTGCCCTCCATTGCACCCCAGAGCCTATGGAGGAGGCATGGGCAGAAAGATGATGGCAAATAGATTCTTGGATGTTTCCTCACTGCTGTTTGATGGGGCTTGGTGAATCCAGGAATGAATAAGCTCTTCTTTTACTCTCAGAGAGGTTCCAGATGTGTGTGTGAGAGAGAGACAGAGACAGAACCCAGGGCCAGAGCCAGAGCTGAGAGGCCCCTCATGAGTCGTCATAGCATAGACTTGCTGAGGAAGGAGTATACCGGAGGCTCTGGGTGACTCTGGAGGAAGCAGACGTGGCTTCCAGTTGGTGGAATTAAGGAGGCTTCAAGGATGAGGTGGCATTTGTCCTGGGTTGGGCTTTACGAATTGGCTGTATGTGGATATGTGGGAGGAAAATGAGGACTTCTGCTTGTGATGTTTGGAGGAGACAGATTATGGGCTGTGTGGGGACAGAAGCAAGGCTTGGGTTAGACCTGATGGCTGAAGCATTACCATGGCCATGGTGGTCAGGGTCAGCTCCGTTATGGATGGTCATGCAGACCATTGCTGGCCTGCCACCCACAGTGGAAATGGCATGGAATGGGATGCTTATCATAACACTCCGGCAGATGGCAGCAAATGTCTAGAGGAAGGGGTGGTAGTCTGCCATCTCTGCCCCCAGATCTGCTCTCCACCTTTACCCTGCTGCTCTGGGCCTGGGAAGGGGACCTCTATGGCTGGCATTGACAGTGTTCTCTGGTTTCCTTCTTAGCTAATGAGAGACACAAGCCGGAGGCAGAAGGGTAGTGAGAGAGGTTGGGTGCTTATTCCCCTGGCTCTGTCCCTGTTGGGTTGACAGTGGGTGTGTCCCTCTGACAACATCCCCTCTTTAGATGCGGCTATGAAGGGATATCAGAACTGCTTTCTCCTGCTGTCCTTTAAGATCTAAGGATGGCCATGGATCCTCTCTTTTGCCATCTTTTACTGGTTTTTCTTAGCCGTGCCACACCTTTGTGAATGACGACTTCACTGAACTCCCCTCAGTGACCCTTTCTGAGTGAGCAATGTGTCTCTTGCCCGAAATCTAATGATACAAGGCTTTTTGGTTCTTTTTACAAAAATGTTGTTTGGACCAACAGCAGTTTCAAAAGCCTCCAGACATTATTCTGTAGGCATTTGGGGAATTATTCTGAGCAGAGGAGATAGGGAAACAACCCAGATGCTGCTGGGTTGTGGCTGAAGCAAAGAGGCCAATAATTGGGCAGGGGAAGTATGGGGGGAAGTATTGTGCTTTTGTTCAGACTTCTGACACCTACTGGGGTCTCCGCGAATGTGTGTTGTATTGAGCTTGGTTGAATGCTGCAAGCCAGGGTGGGAAAGCCAGGGGCTCAGGGTAACAGCGCAGAGTACTTGCTCCTCACTGCTCTCACCTGCAGGCTGTGAGTGCTGCCCCAGTTTCCCCATTAGATTGGGAATTCTCCAGAGCAAGCCTCGGCCTCTCAGATCTCTACAAGCACGTCCTGGTGGGAGGACATAGGAAGTAACTGATGAGCTGGTTTGAAAGGAACAAAAACCCCCTTTTGGGTAGACCCCAGAGTTCACTGGAACGTACATCTACACCTATCAGAAAAAGTCTGACTTACAAGGATTTTAGAAAACACGTTTTATTCTTTTTCAAAATGTACAATGAGCAATCAAGAACATCTCTCCTGAGTCTGGCGCTATTTCCTCTCCAGTTCACTGCCCCTCAAGCCAAATCCCAAGTCTGCTTTAATGAATATAGAAAACTCACTTGTCATTAGTTGGACAAAAGCTAATGGACTGCAGTCCTTGAGGACAGCGGGTCTCTTGAGCAAATTAAACACTCCCCTTGCAATCTTGAAGTCAATGTTAAATTGTTTATCAAACCTTTCTTCTCAGGTAGCATTAAGGTGAAATTTCCCACCTTCTGACCATTAGGTCAGAAAATTTTATTGACCTGGAGATGGGAAGAAGGAGGTAATTTCAAAAGTGTTTTGTTTTGAAGAGTAAAAAGGCATGTTGCTTAAGGTTTGGAGAAAGGTCCATAAATATACTTCACCTCTGGTGTCACTCTGGCCTTCGCTCACAGCAGACATTACTAATCAATCATATACTCCTTCCTATTAACTCAAAACAAAGGCCACTAACAAACCAGGGCCTAGGGTAAATGGTCAGGAAAGAATATGCCTTGTTGGGCAGAGGCATGTGCACTGGTTTGGGCATCAGAAAGCCTGGCCTCAGTTCTGGAAACAACCCTTTCTCTTTTGAGTCTAGTTGCCCATTTGCTGAAAAGGGGAATACTTCCTTGGCTGTCACCAGAGAGCATTGTAAGAATTTATCAAGGGCTTGGCTAGACATGCTTGGTAGGGCTGCAGAGTGCTGCCATGCCAGCTCCACAGTCATGGTTGTCCTGAGTCCTTTTATATTGCTATAAAATGATACCTGATGCTGAATAAATTAGAAAGAAGTTTATTTAGGCTCATGGCTCTGGAGGCTGGGAAGTCCAAGAGTGTGATGCCATATCTGGTGAGGGTATCATAACTTGGTAGAAAGTGAGAGGGTAAGCAGGGCCATGTAGAGCAGCAGAGCATGAGGGGCACCTCACTTTATGACAACCGGCTCTCATGGTAATTAATTCAGTCCAATGAGAGAAAGAACTCACAGCCTTGAGAAAAGTATTTTTTTCCTCTAAAGAAGCCACCTTCCAACATGGACACAGTGGAAGTCAAATCTCAACATGAGTTTCAGAGGGGACAAACTATATTCAACCCATAGTACCTGGACTATGTCATTCAGCACATGCAACAGTGAGCTCTCCAGGAGTAGGGATAGCTCTCCATGGGTTTCCTCCTCGTGTGCTGTTGGTGCTGTGGTCCTGGGCACTGCAGAAACACTTGATGGCCTGTGGAGTGAAGAATGTCTCAAGTCCAGGGCTCCCAGAGCACTGTCTGAGAAGCTGGGTGCTGGAGCATGGGGGGAAGGAGATAGGAGCCTTGCTCTACGTGGCTGAGATCTACTCAGTTGTCCATTCATTCACTCACAAATGTTTTCTGCAGGACCTGAGCCAGGCTCTGATGTCACCATCAGGTTAAGTTGGAGCTGGTTGACTCCATTCTGTGACTTGGCCCAATCTTCATGGGTTCGGGGACCTACAAGAGGCCACGGTGTTGGAGATTGGCTACCTTGACACCTCCCAAGTCTCAGTTTCCCTATTGGTGAAACAGGGACAATGTCCCCTTCAGAGAGTTCTCATGGGAATAAAGTGACATCGCACAAGTAAAAATATCTGGCACATAGAACTCAAGGAACGTCAGCCAACTATTGAACTCAAGGAACACCAGTTCACACCAATAACACCTCAGCAAATACTCCCAGGAATAGAACTCAGTGCAAGCACCCAAAAGAGAGAATTTCAGAACGCTGGAAACATTTTTATATTTATGTAGGGAGAAAACAAATATTATTTGCCCTAAAACTGGGAGGAGCATGCTAAAGTTTCAGAATGAGGCCACTGAAAATTGAGTAACTTCACTTACAGACATTGCATCAATTTCATTCAATTCGTAAGCACTTGTCTCATATTCAGGAAGAAAAATGAATTTGGCTCAATCAGTCAGCCCATTCCTGGGTGGTTTGGGGGAAGCCGCCCTCTCTCAAGGGTGCTGGCTCAGCACTGCACAGAACATTACCGCTGAACTTGGCTGTTTCTGCAGTACCTCGGGGATAGTACATGCTTCGTCAGTTGCCTTCCTCTTTTTCTGTACTCCCACATCAGGCTGCTATGAGGCACAGCTTTAAGAAGTTGTCTCAGCCAC
This sequence comes from Erethizon dorsatum, assembly GCA_028451465.1. Taxonomy (NCBI): domain Eukaryota; kingdom Metazoa; phylum Chordata; class Mammalia; order Rodentia; family Erethizontidae; genus Erethizon; species Erethizon dorsatum. Next base: position 37,735,433 of record CM051822.1, on the reverse strand, counting down.
ATGTTTGAGGGCAATTAGAGAGGATCAATGAAGGCTTGCTGGGGCTACTTCTGTGGCCACAGCTTGATGCTGTCGGGGTGACAGCTATGCAGAATAGGGGCAATTCTACCATGAAAGGCCGGAGCGGGTAGAAGGGAATTCTAGCAGGCTCACTCTCTCCCTCTCTCTCCCCCTGTCTCTCTGTCTCTGTCTCTATCTCTCTGTCACTCCCTTTCCTTTTGACCTCTGAGTTGCTCCTGAGAATGCCCCTGGCCATGGTCAACAGAGAAATAATATTTCTTTCAGTGTAGACCATTGCAGTGGAGGAATTCTAGAACTAAGTCTCAAGTACTCGCCTTGCCATTCCGTTTGAACCCATACATACAGGTGTTGAAACCAGAAAGCAGAGACTTGAAGAAAGTAGATTCTAAACATAGATGCCGTTGGAAAGGACTTTATCCATTTGAAATCATTTATTTCCTTTCTCTCCCACTGGAAGTAAAATGTGCTGGCCCACCAGGATTTCACCTGGGATTCTTTAGGCTGGGACTTTCTCAGCCTAATACATGAGCTGTGTTTTTATGAACTGAATCTTCAAGTCCAACAGTGGCTACTGAAGGCATGAAGAAGCACGAACGGCCTATAGTCCTCATTCCCAGCTGTGGACTGCAGGGTAGCAGTGTGTGTAGATGAGGACACTTACATGCAGCCAAAACCTGTCAGAATCAAGAGGAATGGCCATGGAGGGAGAGGTGAGGACTCAGATGGGGCCAGAGTTTTCATTTGTTCTGTCCTACCTCATTGATAAAAGGAAAATAGAAAAGGGAGAAGGAGAAGCGGGTCTCATGAGAAAATCCCATCCTTAGGCATTTGCGCTCCTTCAAGAAGACAAGCTGATCACCACTCCCCCCCATGATGGGACAAGCTCTGACTGTGTTAAATGTTGACTGTTCTTGTGCCACAGCCCCTCGGGGACAGATTCTGGCAAAGATGATAGATAGACCTTGGAGCAGGAAAGCAGATGATGTTTGAAAGCACAGCGCCAGGGGACGACCAGTCTGGGGCTCAGAGAAAAGAACACATTTTGTTTGTTTTTGTTTGTTGCAGCTGGATCTAGTTCAAAGGAGATGGAGAGGCACTTGCAAAACACCCCTTTTTGTCTGCTGTGGAAGCTCAGGTTTTGGGCAGCCAGAGCTTAGCATCTTATGCTGCAATGTCAGGAGCCCTCACTCTGAATCAGGCCTTGTGGGGTCTCTGGGGACAAAGAAAGACATCAGATGTAGTCCCTATGCTGAGCACCCAGTCTTGGGGAAATCAGAGCGTGCATAGACAAGGATGATGCAGAGTGATGCGTGCAGTGGTGGAGCTGGTGCTGGGGGTCGGATGAAGGGAATGAGCAACTAATGTGCTTGTGTGTGACTGGCAAAGAAGATGGAAGGATGGGGGGTGGTTCCTATGTGTTTGTTCTGGAGGTTTGGTTAATACAAGTTTTCTCATGTGTGATGGGCATGGCAAGGTCTCATGCAGAGGCAAGACAGGACTCGTAATTGAAAAGGGAGCTGGAACTGGTTCACTGTCTTGTGCCCACCCTTTCTTCAGCACTAGGGGGACAAGCACTGGTTTAATAAAGTAAGGGACCCAGTGAGTTTGGAGTTTTAGAGGAAGAGCCCCCCAGGATAGGAGGGAGAGCAACAGGCAAAGGGAATGGAAGAGTGTGAGAGGCAATTCTAGTCACTTCCTCCCCTGTCTTAGAGAGGGAGGTCTAGGCTGCTTCGGTAGAAATGCATCCCCAGGAGCATTTCCAGGGGGCTGGCAAGTACTTCCTGCTGGGCAGAGTGGTGTGCGGCCATTTTGCCCTTGGAGCAGAGTTAGTCAGCAGGCAGGGGCGGGGAGGGCCATGCGGCAGAGAACTAGAGAGTGAGGAAGAAGGGATGTAGTCTAAGAAGTAGTGATGAGAACACAAATTTTGAAATCAGACAAATCTGGCCTCAAATTCCAACTTCACAACCTTATGTCTTATTTAACATTTCTATATCAGTCAGGATAGCCTGGGTTACGCTGCAATAGCAAACAGCTCTGAAATCTAAGTGGCTTCAATGAAAGAGTTTGATCTGTTGCTGCATGTTCTTTAAGGGTTTGCTTATTCATAGGAGTAATTCCAGAACCCAGGTTTGCGGAAGTCTCTTTTCATTATTACTTTTGTAATAACCAAAGTGATGCGAATAGGGCAGGGTGACTCACTTCCTGGCTCTTAAAGTGACCCACCTTATTTCTAGAACTTTATTGGCCCAAACTAGTCTGACTGTGCCTATCTCCACAGGGTTTGGGGAAGTGAGACTGAAATAGCGTCGAACAACCTAAATGAGGCTCAAGTTTCAATTGCTCTCTATCTGTAAAATGGGAATAAACCTACCAACCTCGGGTGGGCACTGTACGTCTAATGAGCTAATACACGCAGTAGTCTAGAGACAGCAGAGTCACACTCAACAACAACAGCCCACAGCAAGAAAAGGGGTGGGCAACCAAGGGAGCAAAGAAAGGCATTTGTTGCTTTCAGGGCTTCTTAGACGGCATGGTTGATTGGCTCAGAACAAGCTGCTGTCCCTGGAACAGCTGTGGCAAGGGCTGCTGCTCTGCATGTGACCCAGGATCTGTCCCCCGTGCTCCTGAAACTCCTGCCAGTGAAAGGCTTTCCTGTCCTCTGAGAGTCTTGTGCTGAGCTGGGGGTGTTCTCAGAGGCAGCTTCAGGCCTCCTCTTCAAGACTGTGCATTTCAAACATCAGCAAACGCCTTTCCTGCTGCTGCTGCAGCCCCATGGAAATAGCATTTCTATTCCAAGTATCGGTTCCCATTCATCACCGTGAAGCGCAGCACCTGGGGGGAATTGGGAACTGAGACTTTGTGAGTCTCCAAAGATGGGAACGTGTCTGTGTGAGCTGAGTAATTAGAACAGTTTTCTGCACACATGCCTAATCTTTATTTAAGACATTTCATTTAGGTACACATCCAAGTTATTCAGAAGTCAGTTAGATTTGAGACATGTCTATCCTCAGACAGTTTCTTGTCTCTATTTTATGATAGTTAAACAAGCACCAATAACCATGATGGCAAGTATTTATTGACACTCACTATGGACTAAGCAACTGGATTCAACACTTTACTTGAAATAATTCATTGACTTTTTATGACGACACTATTTTCTTGGGCCTGTTCTGAGAAACTTATAGGACTGCCAAATTGTTTCCATATGAAGGGGTCTTCAGGCATCTTTAAGGACAAAAGGTGAATAAATGGAGGATTTCTAGTCTGTCAGACTAAGAAAATAATGGTAGCTATCATATTAACAGAACATCTAATATTTCAGAGCCTTAGGTATACTGACTCATTAATCCTGTCAAGAAACCTACAAGATAGATATAATCATCCCCATTTTACAGTTAAAGTAACTGAGGTATAAAGAGATTTCATAACTGTCTCAGCATAAGAATAATTGAACCAGAATTTCAGCCCAGGTAGTTGGGTTTTTAACTGCTATAGCACACTGCCTCTTGGGGTCTAACAATCTCAATGTCTTAAAATACTAGGGGACTCTCATGGAAAGAGGGGAGATGAGGACAGGAAGACTTTTCTCTGTTCACTAGATTAATAGACCAGCACCCATGGTGTAAGCCACAAGCTTATCTAAGCAATTTTAACCCTACCTAAGAAAGAACTTTCCCCCAAACTGGCATTGCTCAAAGATCAAACAGATTTACTTGTAGGTAGGGAATGCCCCATCATCAGAAATCCTCAAGAGTGGGCTGGGTGACCACTACCAGAAATGTGGGAGAAAGTTTCTTTCCTCAGTCTTGAGTTGACTTAGATGGCCTCTGCTGTCTTTTAACACACTGATTTTATAAACACAACTTCCGTGACATCCGATTATGGCAAAACATTTTCACACTAATGCATCCTCTCCTACTGGAAATTGGGAACAGATGACAAAGCTACATGCCAAAAGTGAAGGCCCAGGGTGCTTTAACAGGGCTCAGTGAATCATCAAATTAAACTCATAGCGAAACTATTCTGACACATGATAATGATGCAAATGATTGCTATTACCTGGACGATCAATTAACCTTAGTTCACTTCATTGATTCTAAGTAGTATAATTTTCATTTGTCAAACCTACAATTTTGTTTTTCTCTTCTAGCTTTATTAACTTACTTGACTTTGAAAGTGCTGCTAGTGGTCATTTTTCCTGATGCTGAGTACAGTTTTATCCTTCCTGGTGCAGCCTTAGCAGGATGGGAAGCTGGGACATCATTCATGGGGCCAGAAGAGCCATCAAGAGCCAAGGACCTGCGGTATGAGCAGGAGCTACAGGCAAGGGAGACCTGGCAAGAATGTGGGTCAGTGCTAGGTTCTAGAGGGAGCAGACATGGTGGATACAGGTCAAAACAGAAACTAGTATTCCTTCCAAAGTGTCTCAGACCCTTAAGCACTGAAGCCCAGGGCAAGGAATAAGGAATTGGTGACAAAACAAGGGAAAAAAAAGGAATAATGATGTGGAAGACACTTGGCCCCTGCCTCAGGTTTTGGGCTTTTGTCTGACTCCTGCTGCAGGTGACAGTTCTTGGTGAGTGGTCTCAGGTGCTGTAGGCAGGGACAAGAAATGGGTATTAGTAGATGATAGCAAAAGACCCAGCCTTGAGATACCAGGATCTCCTGGTAGCAAGTCTACACCAGTGATCACAGACAAACCTCCTTCTCCCCAGATCTTCCCTCTACCAGTGGCCATAAGGCCAGGATCTCAGAATCAGTGTGGCTCCTGGCCCCACATAAAGCCTCGGCATAAAGCCTCCCTGCCTGGCTGCCTTGCCTCATCTCTGTAGCAGGAAAACTGATCTAGATCTTTCCTTGGGAGCTCCTGGCTCTCAAACACAGCAGACATAACTCTTAATGTCTTCCCCTTCCGAAGTTCTGGCAGGGAGGTTAAACCAACTTGGAGTCTTTCTCTCCTCTGTGCAAGAACTGAGGATTTCTATGAACTGGAATTTTTGATTTATAGTCCCAAGAGCAATGTAGTGCAGGAGGGAATAATAAGCTCTTTAGACTTGGAAGCTCCTGCAAGAAATGATGGATGTCCCCAAGGGAAGGTATACCCAGGCAGGTATCCCCAGGCCCCCAGCAGGAATCAATCTCCCTGTCCCCTGAATGCCTGACATCTCCCTCATAGTGTTTCCAACTTTGTGTTCTGAGCAGCTGCTACTGTGTTTTCTGTCTCTCAACCAGGTCACAAGGCTCTGAGGTCAGCAGTGGTGCCCCTGGAAGGCTCCCAGGCGAGGTTTGTGGTATGGCTGTGGACTGGCTGTCTGGAGGACACCTCTTGCACTTTTAATGCAGCCTCTTGCCGAGAGGGAAGTGTCCCAAGTCATCTTGTTGGGATAGTCTACTGGGATCTGTGCTGCTTTAAAAATACACAGAAGCACTGGTACTTTCTTTGCAAATAGAAAAATATCATGGGGGGTTGGTGGAAGCGGCCCAGTTATTTCCTAGAATGAAATTTCTGGAAGCTTCTTTGCTTCTGTCTATAGCCCTGATCACCATGAACACTACAGTGTAGACCCTGGAGGGTGAAGTCTCAGGCTGTCACAGGGACCTCTCAAGAGTTTTTTTGCCATCTTAGTATTGGGGACTTAAGGGGGAGACCTAGTGGCATCACGGTTTAAATGGTCAGAGTAATGATTAACAGAGGGCTTACATTTTGGCAAAATTTGTGCTAAGCCCTTTGCTCACTGAGTACTCATCATGACTTTATGTTAGGAGAACTACTGTCACCCCCGGTTCACAGCTGAGGACGGAAACAGAGCCCAGGTCCACAAGCCAGGGCTGCTTTTCCTCTAGCTCCTCACATGGATGCCCCATTGCAGAAGCCTCACTGAGGCTGGGCGGTGCAGTCAAAGAGCTCCTCCCCGCTCAGCATGTGAGAGTTCAGGGCCTCAAACCCAGTCGTAAATGAGAGCTGCCCAAGGGCTAGTGAGAGTGCAGGTTGATGGGCCTCACTTCAGACTTGCTGATCCAAGAGGTCTGGGATAGGCCTAAGAATTTGCAATTCTTTCTTTTTATATTGATAATATGACATTTTTAAAAACATGTTCCCAGGTAATATTTGTGCTGTTGACCTAGGAACCATACTTTAAGACCCATTGCTTATAGCTCTTTGTTTATTTCCTTTGAAACACTAACCTAAGTCTGTAATTAGGTCACTTATTTATCTATTTTCTTAGTTAATTACTGTCATTTCATTCAGATTGTAAGTTTCAGGAGGGCAGGGACAACACTTGTTTTGTTGACATCTTGATCACCAACTCTAAGTGTGGTTCCTGGCCCATCATAGGTGCTCAATAATATTTCTTTTTTTTCTTTTTTTAAGTGGGTACCGGGAGTCGACCTCAGGACCTCGCGCTTGACAGCAAGTGCTTGTGCCACTGAGCGATATCACCGGCCCTTTTTACCTTTATGTGGGTTCCAGGAGTTGAACTCAGGACCTCGCGCTTGCCAGGCAGGCGCTTATGCCGCTGAGCCATCTCACCAGCCCTCAATAATATTTCTTCTTCTTCCTCTTCTTCCTGTTCTTCTTCCCCTTCTTCTTCTTCCTCTTCCTCTTCTTCTTCTTTTTTGAGACAGGGTTTTGCTATGTGGCTCAGGCTGGCCTTGAACTCATTTGTAGCCCAGGCTGGGCTTGAACTCACAGTGATCCTCCTGCCTCAGCCTCCCAAGTGCTGGGATTACCGGCATGTGCCACCACGCCTGGCAATAATATTCCTTGAGTGAATGAACAAAGTAGTGGAGCTGAGGAGCAGGTTTGTCTGAGTGCAGTCTGGGCTCTGAACGCTACTCTGCACCATATCCTTCTGACTTCCCACCTTCCAGCTGGGCTGGCCTATAGTTGGGGGTGTCTGAGGGAGGGGTGGTGTGCAGAGGAGAGCATTTTCCCTCTTAGGATACCAAGCCTCTCATTGCTCCCAAAGTAGCTGTTTTGCCACAGGCTAATCACATATATCCTGGAGCTCTCCAGAAACTAGAGAGGCCAAGTGAGCAGTAGGTGAGGCACCATGAAGACAAGGTGCCACAGGAGGCAGGGCAGCTGACCCAACACGTGGAACAGCTGGCTCTTCCAGGGCTGTATGCACCCAACTCAGGATACCCGGGGTGCCCTGCTGGCCACGGAGGGTGTAGACTGAGGGACACGGACTTGGACATGTTTCCTTCTGAAGAGGAGTGACAGAGGAAGAAGAGAAAGAAGAGGAAAGACAAAAAGAACATAATAAAAGCAAACTGCTCACTGTTTTTGGCAAATTAATTGTTCGTTGAAATTAAGGTAGGGCCGGTGAGATGGCTCAGCGGCGTAAGCGCCTGCCTTGCAAGCGCGAGGGCCCGAGTTCGACTCCCGGAACCCACATACGAAAAAGGGGCCGGTGATATCGCTCAGTGGCACGGGTGCCTGTTGGCGCACGAGGTCCTGAGGTCGTCCCCCTGGTACCCACAAAAAAAAAAAAAAAAAAAAAAAAAAAAAAGAAATTAAGGTAAGCTTGACAGACTTTGGCGAGCAGTTTTTGGGGCCTGAGAATAACTTGCCTCTCAGAGATTCTATTAGAACAGACTCCACAGCTAATAATGTGGTCTCTGTCACTTAACTCGAAAGTCCCTCCTGGGCCCGCACAGTGAAGCGTTAAGAAAATGAAATCTTTTTTTTTAAACATATACAGCAAAGTTTGATTTGTTGAGAACATTTCTCCAACTGACAAGTTACAAGCCATGTCTGAGAGGCCCACTGGGAACTTTCAAAATTTGAGCAGCAGTTTCTAATCACCGACGATCATTAGCATTTTAGTGAATAGATTTTTGATAAGAAAAATCTTTGCAGTGTAGGAAGAAAGAAAAAACCCTGACATTTGATAGCGCAAACAGAGTAGCAATTTTAATTAGGTCTCCTGCCTGCCTTGGTGTTGCAAACACAGCACAGGACCAGATACTTTCCGTATTGTAGGCTGTGACCTCAGGCGGTGTTAAGGTCACTGGCACTGGGTACCAGGCCACAGTTGGATTTCCAGGGCAAACTATAGGAACTGCTATTTCCTGAGCACTTACTCTGTGCCAGATACTTTGTTGTTTCACAGATATTGTGTCAATTAGTGCTCAGATCAGTCTTAAGACACAGCTACTGTTACTATTATCACTCCCATTTTGCAGATGGGAAAACTAAAGCTCAGAAAGTTTCTCTAACCCAAAGTCCCCCAGCTGATTCATGATGGAGATGATAATCCAGGCCTGTGTGACTCACGTCTCCACGCTTACCCACTGAGCCTTACTGCCTCCCAGACACCATTCAAACAGTGACAGGCTGAGTGAACGGGAAGATCACAAGGCTTTTACGCAGACTCTGTCACTGGTATGTGGCAAGTCATGTGATCTCTTCTAGCTTCAGTCCTCTCGTCTGTGGAAGGGGACACTATCATTCTTATTGCCTTCACCAGACTCGGGCATCTCTGAGGAAGGGATGGTGTGCTTAGGAGAACATTTGCCCTCTCAGGGAACTAGATCCTAACGCCATGTATCTTCTTTCCACTGACCTTAACTCTACCATACGGGGCCACCCAGAGGCACTCTGAAGTCTGCCCTGTGAGCTTCAGGAAGTTGTCACTGACTCTTGGCTCTTCCCGAGTTTGTTGTCTTTGAACTAAACACCTCAGTTTCCTTCAAAGAGTCTATATGTGCTGTGACATTGAGTTCCCATACTCTGTAGCACAGATTTTTGTCTTAGTCATTTTACTTATTGCTGAGACGTAATTCCTGACACCTGCAATTTAAAGAAAGTGAGGTTTCCATTGGCTCGTGTTTTAAGACCGGAGTTAGCTGGCTGCATGGCAGGAAGGCATGGTGGAAGGCAGAGGAAAGCTGCTCATGTCATGGCCATCAGAAAGCAAAGAGAGAAGGAGGAGCTAAACTTTTACTTAATTTAGTTAGGTCTTTTAAATTCCTTTCAGTATTGTTTATAATTTCAGTGTTGAAGGCTTACATATCTTTTATTAAGTTCATTCTTCAGTATTTGATGTTTCCAAAGCTATTACAGATATCATTTATTTTTAACAGTATTTTTTAATCATTCATTCCTAAAGTATACAAATGCAATTGATCTTTATACTGATTTTATATATTGATATTTTAAATCAGTTTTTAGTTTCAGTAGGTTTGTGTTATTATATTTTGGTAGATTCTTTAGATACTCCTATGAATATAATCATGTCAGCTACAAATAGAGACAATTATAGTTGTTCTTTTACAATCTGTATGCCTTCCATCTATTTTTCTTGTCATATTGCACTAGCTAGCCTTTTCCTCTTTAATGTATGTTCATTTTGGTAAAAGTCAGTCTTTGCAAAAGTCTCAGGTCATTTTTCTTTCTTTTCATTCTTTTGTTTTTCTTTCCCTTCTTTTTAATTCTCTCTCTTTCCCTCTCTCTCTCTCTCTCTCACTAATAGATTGCAAAATCCTTTACACACAGAGAGGTATTTTTCTAGACTTTAGAAAAGTGAAAAGAATGTGGCTTTAATTTTACTTCATGGTGTGGGGTGAGATTTAACTTCTACAGTAGTTACTAATGCTATTTGCCAGGTATTTTCATCCTCTACATCTTCTGGGCAGAAGCATTGCACTTCTTGGATGCCTTAAAGTGGGTGAGGCAGTGACTGGTTTTGGCCGAGAAATAAGTACTGAAATGATATGTGTCACTTCTGTACCAGGGTGTTAAACTATTAATAATGCAAGTGTTTCCTGAACTCCCCTTTTCATTTAGCACATATATCTCAATGATGCCTGAGATAAATTCATCTGCCTCGATCCCTGAGTATCTACAATTAGCAGAGCCCCCACTGCTGACCCACAATGGACCTATGGCTTGAGGTAGAAATAAAATTTTATTGTTTGAAGGCACTGAAATTTTGAGATTATTTGTTATAGCAGCAGCACTTAGCCTATCCTGATAAAACTCGCATGATACTTGAAAAGAGAGATGGCCAAGCAAAGTGATAAGTGGAAGCAATGTAAGATAATATATAATTTTCTTCTCTGGGTGAGACAAAGAGAATATACTGCTAGAGAAACCAGTAATTAGTCAGAGTCCAGACTCTCATGCAGGTCTTATGTATAAACAGATCCCCGGGGCCCAGCACATCGTAAACATTTAAAAAAGCCTGCATTCAACTAAACCTCTCTCTTCAGCTTGTGCTCTGCACAATTAAAAATATGGCACTTCCCTTTCTCCCACTACCTTCTTTTTTCTGCAAATGGGAATGACAAAAACAACTTGTCCTCAAGAATTGTTGGGAGAAATTATGCTGATTACAAAATGCTTTGCAAAATGTAAAATCCTATCTAAGTGGCAATTTTCTCCATTGCTCTGCCAATTGTAATAAATAAATATTGTTTTTTAAAGCTGGCTCCTGGCTTGCTTTCCTGCAGTCATTCCATCAAACACTCCAACATGCCTGGGGTTATTGTCCACTCTGGATTTGCATGTGTGTGCATGGTGCTTGTGTAATGCTGTTTACTGAGGAGCTGAGAAAGCTTATCTTATAGCAATAAAACTTGAGAACAATGTCATAGCCCATTGGAGAGGTGATGGGTCAGAACAACTCACTCAGGAAAAGTGTACTGTGTACTCCACAAAGGAAAGGAGCTTGTTTCAGTCATTTCTGCAGCCCTAATGTGCCTGGACTAGGAAATGTTTTCTGTGGCTATTAAAACATTTTGGTTCTTGGTCCAGCTTGGATTGGGGCCGTAGGTTCCTGGCTCCTGCTATAGCCCTGGATAGGGTCCAGGAACTCCTATAAACTATGCACCTGCTGATAGTTAGACTCCTGTTCACTGACCACTTACTGTGACTATGTGCTGGGAACAATGAAGAATATAAAGATCGCTTACATGGTCCCTGGCCCCAGCAAGTTCCTCGTTGGTAAAGGGTGAGGGGAGACATTTATTCATTCATTTACTAATTTATTCCTGTGTAACTACCCATTTAGCTATTGATTCTGCTAATACCAATTCCACTAATATTGACTGGAAGCATTCCAGGTAGCATTCTAGCTCCAAAGGTCTCAGCCCTCAGAGAGCATATGCTCTAATAGAGAGATAAAGCATTAATTATTTATGGTAATAAATCTTTTATTATAAAATGTGATAAGAACTGTGCTTTAGGTGCTGTGAACAAACACAAACAAAGGGAACAGACTTTGTCAGAGAAAGGCAGAAAGGAGGGCTTTTCCAAGCAAGTGACTGTTGGGTTGAGACCTAAAAGATGAATTCAGAGTTACCTAGCCTAGGGTGGGATGGGTTGGGGAAGGAGAACAAAGTCAGACAGAAGAAGCAATGCACTTAATACAAATTGCATTATATGATGGGCCACAAAAGAGGGGCAGATAGCATGTGAAGGGTGGTCCTAGGACAATTGCACCATTATTAGAGAACTGGAGAAGGCTTTCCACAAGAGGTGGTGCTTGGACAGGACCTAGAAAAACAGGAAGGACTTTCACAGGTAGGTATTCCAGAAAGAAGAGGAGGAATTGCACAAGCAAGAACCTAGAGACAAGAAAGAGAGGATGAGAAAACTAGGGCAGACCGTGGAGAGGCCTGAGTGCCAGGCTAAAGAACCCGCTGTGCTTTTCCCTATTGACGGTAAGAAGTCACTGAAGGTTTTGGAACAAGAGTATGATATTATTAGGACACTTGGCTGAGAAAGCCCCCTTCATCCCCTCTGGAGAGAGCCTTGTATATAACCCAAAAGATCTCAGAGCCTCTGGCCACCATTGAGCCCACAGAGGGGTTCCAGTGGTCAGCTTTCCTCTGACCCAAGACCTTGAGGAGACAGTGCAGGTGAGGTAGGAGAAGACACAATATCCTGAACCTGGAGCCTTCATCCTCAGTGACAGAGAATAAATGTATGAGCACTGTTCCCAAAGTGGCCCAGAGCAGGGAATGTGTGACTGCCAACTTTTGCATAAAAAAGGCTGACTCTGAAAAAGGCCTTGAATTAGTTTTGGGAATCTCAGGTGCAAAGGAAAGAACCCCAGTGCAACTGATAATAAAGAATAAAGAGCATTAATGGACTCATGGGACTGGGTACCTCCAGGGGGTGGCACAGACTTTAGACATGGCTGAGTCCAGAGTTTAAACCAAGTGCTCAGGATCCTCTCTTTCTCTCTCCATGTTTTGGGTTTGCTTCCATTTGTAGACAGGCCTTGTTATTTTCTACTGCAGTGGAGCTTCCTTGCTGCAGATAAAGAGAAGAGCTGTTGCTCTACCTTTATATTGCAGCAGACAAGAGGGAGTTTCTGTGTGTATAAATCCCAGGGAAGTGCTCTGATTGGTTGTAATGAGTCACCTACCCATCTACTGGACCAATTGCTGTGGCCAGAGGGAAGAGGGGCTTGGGTGGCCAGGGCCGTCTCAAGCCTGACTTGCACTCCTAACAAATCACACAGGGAGAGCAGAGCCTCGGTGGAAAAGAGCCTCAGCTAACAAAATAACCTAAGAGTTAATGTGATCCTTTTCTCATGCTGTCCACGGTAGAGGATATGATCCATGGGAGTGTTTACAAATGCGACTGTTCATCCCAGAATTCTAGGAGGCCAGATCATTTAAGGAGAAGAAGAAGGAGAAGGAGGAGGAAGAGGAGGAGGAGAAGGAAGAAGAAGGAGAAGGAGAAGAAGAAGAAGAAGAAGAAGAAAGAGAAGAGGAGGAAAAAATTATAAGCATCATAAAAAATTTCAATATGACAAAATGAATTCTGCTTTCAGTAGGGGTCTAGTTGCTCCTTTGTGGGATTTTTGATGCCAGAAGTAATGGTTCTGTTACACTGGAGGAGGAGTTCCTATTGGAAGGTGACCTGGGCTTTGGCTCTGGGCCTGCCTCTGGCTCACTCTGTGATCTTGGACAAGTCCTTTACTCTCTCTGACCCTCAGTTTACCCATCTTTAAAGGGCTATCTGATGGTGGGTCTCGCAGACTATGGCCCTGTAGCGCCAGTTCTTTCTTGGTTAAATGACCTTGCAGAAGACATCCGTTGTTCCCACAAGTACTGGCTGCCCCACAGGGAACGGGTGATTTCTACCCACCAGCTTCCCTCTGAGGACTTACGAGTTTGGCACACATGACTTGTATTGAGGTGAGGGTTGAACTACGATTCAGTGTTCTGAAGCTCCTGGTCCACTGGCAGAAGCCCACAAAGAGGACCTTGACCAGCTATGATTCCTAAGAAGCTGATGTGGAGTCACAGAGACCCTGGGCTGGAAGTCCTGAGAAGCTCCCGAGGAAGACTCCCATTCTATGCTGCAAACTACTCCCTGGCCCCAGGAGCACGGTCCTGCACCACTGCTGCCCGACGCTGCCCATGGCATGGGCTCATTCCAGCCTCAGACTTTTCAAGTGTCCAGTTTGCCCATGACAACTGCCCCCAGGCAAAAAAAAAAAAAGACTGTCCTAGACAGGGGGAAACCCTGTGCAAAGGCCCCAAAGTGAGATGAGGAGACAGAAAAGGGAAGAGGGAAAGGGTAGGGAGGAGTCAAGAGGTACCAGGCGCTGAAAGTTCAATATGGCTGGGGTGTTGACCACATGGCAGGAGCAGGAAAAAAAATAGGCAGGATCTCCAAGGATGAAGAGTGTGAATTCTGTTCCTCTGAAGGAAGCCAGGTAAGGAAGAAACTGCCCTTTGGATGGGCCATGACCATGATGTGGATGAAAAGCTGGAGCCTGGGAGCCCTGCTAGGACAGCGATGTGTATACCTAAGGGAGATGATGGACATTGTCCCCAGGACATCTAACCTGGGGAGCTGGTGGGGAAAGCAGGCAGGTGGGAAGAGTGAAACTTGCCTGAGCAGTGTGGGGTGACTCATAGATGTAAGATGTCACCTAAGTTGGAGCCAGGTATCATTGGCTGGGATGAGGAATCCAGGGAGGCTTTGGAAAAGCTAAGTAGATCTGGACTCCTGGGGCGTGTGTGACGCTTATGGAGCCATCTGGGGATTTCAGGGATAATAGCAGAGGTGGAGTATTTAGAACAAGTCCCCAGATTCAAGTCTACTGCATGGAGACCTCAGCCATATCTTACCTTCCTGGGCCTCAGAGAAAGCTCAACTCACCTGGTGCCACCCTGCAAGCTTTGTTTAAAACAGGGGTCTCACCTCCTTTCTGAAACTTCCTCTGGGAGGGCTTTTGCTCATGGGATCCTCAGGGGTCAGTAGAGCCTGTGGGGGTGACTGGAAGCCTTGGCAGCCTAAACGAGCCACTGACTCTTGGGATGGGGAGATGCCCCTGCAGTTTCTCTTCCTCTGTGACAGCTCAGGTCAGCTGGAAGGTGAGTGGCACTTGAGAGGGAAGGTGGGAGTTGGCCAGGGAGTTGTCAGCTCCCCTTATCAGCTCCAGTGGGCAGGGCTTGCCACAGGCACACTTGTGATGTGCATTCTTGGTTTCCTGAACATGCCCAGTGAAACATTTCTCGCGGGTGGGGACCACCTGTGAGCGTATTAGCCTTACTTCTGCATAGAAACAGACACTAGCTTCATGGGTGTGAATTAAAAGAAATTTGAATCCAGGCTACCTTTAAAAGGCTTGGGAACTGGGGCCAGTGAGATGGCTCAGCAGCAGAAGCACCTGCCTGGCAAGCGCGATGGCCCGAGTTCGACTCCCGGAACCCACATACAAAAAAAGGGCCTGTGATATCGCTCAGCGGCACGGGCGCCTGCTGGCACGCGAGGTCCTGAGGTCGACCCCCGGTACCCACCAAAAAAAAAAAAAAAAAGGCTTGGGAACTGCTGAGAGGGAAAAGACTGGGTCAGAACACTGTAAAATTGGGTTTACAAAAGATTAAATAGGCACAAAATTATGACACACACACAATACATGACTATATTTGTGAATTACAGTAATGAACATTGAAGACAAGGAAAGAGCATGGGTGGCAAGGGACTGGGTTCCCACCTTTTGACCTGGAGGTCATTGCCAGCAGGGTGGTCCAGGGAGGGAGGCTAGCCCCTGGGCAAGGTTGGGATCCTGGCAGGCATCTGTCCCTCTCTGGCTTTGGCCTTGGGCACCTCCTCTGGAAAAGGGGCCAAGGAACCTGGAGGGGGGGTGGTCGCTTCAGCCAGGGGACTGAGCTGATGATGAGAGCAAGGCAGGAATGGAGAGAGCCTCTGGAAGCTGGTAATTAATAAATGAAATGCCCTGGGACTGCTGCTGAGCTGCCTCACATGACATATCTGTCGCAGGCTCGGCAAACCATTAAATGACCATTTTCTGACAGAACGACTTCCCCGCCGCCGAGCTGCCATGACTTGCCAGGGGACGCATTTTCTCTTCTCGCCCTCTCTTCTCTTCCATCCTCCTCCCTGCCCTCGCCCTCCTTCGACCCTCTCCCTCCATCTGAGACTCTGCCGTCCCAGCTGGACTGTGTGTCCCGGGGCCTGTCTTTTGCTGTCTCTGTGAGCACTTCTGTCCCTCTGTCTCTGAGTGTGTCTCTGTCTCCTCACCTCTCTGTGTGTTCATGCATCTTGGTGGATGTCAGTTTCTGCCATTGCGGTCTCTTGTTTTCTCTGTCTCACTCTATCTCGGTGTGTCTCTCTCCTCCCCTTCTGCCCTGACGTCTCTTCTCTTTCTCAGATCTCTCTCCCTTCTGTCTGGCTGCTCCATCTCTCCCACCCCCTAGTTCCTGACCCACTCTGCCTGCCTCTCCCCAGCTGTATCTGGTTGACTCCCCCCCACTAGCCTCTCTCTGTGTCTGGCTCGGCCTCCCCCTATTTCCACTTCCCCCCTCCCTGGCTGCCTGACGGCTCCAGTTCATTTCTGCCTGTTTAATTGGGCCCCGGATGAGTTTGGTCGACAGGGCCATTCATCATGTGGCCGCGGCTGGCGGCGGAGCCCGGGGGAGCCGGGCTGACAGCTCCGCCAGGCTGGGATGCGGCCTGCGTCGGGAAGTTCACATATTTGGGCATTAGTGCAGCTATTAGTTTAACAAGCTTCGTTTATCCTTGTCACTACCACTTCAGCTTCCCATGTAATCATTTGAAATGTAGATTACAGCCAGACAAATGGGACAGCACAAGACACAAGGGGTGGAGGGAGTGACACACAGCTCGTTAGGGCCGCCTTCCCAGCCCCATCCCTTCCCAAGCAAGGCTTTGATTAGCTTAATATTCACATGATTTAGGTGGGAAGCGCCAGTCACCTATGCCAAGTCCGGGCTCTGTGTGGAGGTGCCCAGGGTGCACCCAGGTGAGGGTCCAGGGTCTGCTAGGGTTCAGTCCTTCAGATCTAAATGCCACCACCCCAGCAAGGGCACTTGTCAGTGGCCAGGGCCTCAGAGCCTCCTCTGGCGCCACCTCTGGATGTGTCTTCCTCCCAGGAGGAGGTAGTTTCTAGACAGAGCCTGGCTTTCTCTCCTTCTTTGATTTTGGCATCCTCAACCCAGAGCTACTCGTCTCCCTGCATGACCTGAGCAACTTCTGACTCTGTCTCGGTCTAATGTCCACATCTGGAAAATGAAGGTTCTGACGAGATCACGTGAGCCCACCTCTCCTCGTTCTCCTACAAGACCCAGCTAGCTAACCATGATTCCTCTGCTGGAGTCCCCTGCCTGAAGCTCATTTCTCTTCTCCACAATGTAGACCAAGGGCTCTTATACAAATATAAGCCTGGCTGTGCCCAGCGGCCTTAGTGGCCCTGGTTAAAGACAGAATCTTGCTGTAGGGCTTGTGTCAGGGGGAAGGGAGAGCTACAGATCTAGCACTGCCCACTCTCTAGCACTCTCTCTGGCCACCCCTCCTCAGTTTATGCAAGTCTCTAGCAACTGTCAGATGTCCCAGTTCTTCCCACCTCTGGGATTTTGTACATGTTGTTTCTTCTGCCAGGAGACTTCACTATCCCTGTGCCCCTTCCCCAACTTCTTTCCTCAGACCTCTCTTCCTCATCTGTTGTGTTCTCAGTTTGGATGTTTCTTCCTCCAGGAAACTTCTCCCTCCGAACCTGCCACCCAGGGTGTGCCACCCTGCTACATGCTCCTCAGCTCCCTACCACACTTATCTCATGGAAATAAACTGGCTGTGGTTTACGCTCCCCACAGAACTATAAATTCTGTGAGTTCAGGTCCTGCTTAACACTGAACCTGGCCCCTGGAACCTGTCCAGCCAATATTTGTTGAAAGAACTGAGTAAGACCAATCAGTGATGTGCCTGAGAAGCCTCCATGGACAGGCAGCCACAAACCAGTGTTCCTCATGTAACAAGTTCATTGTGCCAAGACTCCTACCTCCTGGCTCCCTGTTTCCTCATTCTGCTGGCTTTTCCCACCCCTGACTTACATGTGCAGCTCTGGAACGGTCAGGCTCTTGTTTTCATGGGGGAGCTTCCTCTGAATCAGTGAAGGTCCCCAGATAAAATGATCAATCTCCTCAAAAAGTTTAGCTGAGAAGAGTTTAATGATGAGTCTACATGTAGAGGTGTGAACAGGGCTCAAAACCAACATAGAATGGGATGGCATCAGTGGAGAGCTGCTAACACCCTAAGCCTAAGGGGAAGGGATGGGAAATGTAGCTATTATCTCGAGAAGGATCAGGAGCTTTGTAAGAGGGGCTGCAAGAAGATGTAACTCTAGAAGGTAGCCTCTGCTGGAATTGAGGGAGAGGGAAAGAAGTGGGGGACAAGTCCTTTGACCTCTCACTCTTCTTTCACTCCAGTTTCCCACCAGTGCTAGATCCCTCCAACCAGAAGCCAGAGAGCCAGAGTCTGCATGATATGGTCCACAGAGGTCCCCTTGGCTGGGTACAGGGCAAGGTAGACTAAGGCGATGGAGCTGGTGGGGCTGGGGAATGCACATGGCACACAGCCCCTCTGCAGGGAGCCCATGGCCACCCCAGGATATAAAAATATATATCAAGACCAAGTGGCAATGCCTCACAGAGGGCTCCGCATGACATGGACATGATCATCAGCTGCCTTTTATATTCATTCCTTTGCTGTTGTATTTCCCTGCCCAACCCAGCTGCCCCAGAGCAGTCCTAAACTCTGAGTCTCTTTATTCACCTCTCCCCCTGCTGAGGAGCTTGTCTCTGTTTCTTCCTGACACCTTCTGAATAATGACACCAGGCCTTGAAACCAACGAGTCGTGAATCAAAGTGGCTTCTTGCTATCATAAAAGAGATGTTCTAAACCCCAAACATAAAGATCATTTTATCTTTATTAATAGTTTAATGCATCTGAGAAAGCTATTTGACATTTTTTACACCTCCAACTCTTTCCTTCATGCATTGCTGGTCAGATTACACCAGAGTTCAGCCACTTAAATCCACTTAATAACTGACTAAATTCTACACTGAATTTACATTGAGCTACAAGCTGATTCCAGGATACAGATGAATTTTCTAGTGGGAAAAAAAAATCCGACACCCTGACTCCAAGTAGTAAATCTGCTCTAATAATGAAAAAGGAATTAGTCAAACTATTGGGATTGATGTCATGTTTAACAGCACTTCCTGATGAAGACTCTACAGCACATACTGAAGGAATGTACCTTGATTAATAATTGGGACTGAGACATTTTCCTCACCTACATAATTAAAGCACCACACTTGCAAATACAGATGTGAAGTTAATTGAAAACACATGGAATTCGCATGGAGAACAGTTTGACCCTTCCCAATTGCTGGCAAGCCCAACACATATCAGTGCATGGCATTGTGAGGAGAAAGGTTTGGTTACTAATTACATCTGAATTGGAATAGCACCTAATTGGCTAAATTCGTATTGTACATAGGTGCACACACATCACCATCACCACCATTATGACATCACAAACACAAATATAAATATGTAGGACTACACTAAACACATACATGTACTCACAGTGCAGCCCAGCATACCACCCACAAACATATATCCCCTTATATACATGCAAATATTTTCTCAAGAAGAGGCACCCATACAAAGACCCATATGTTGCACACAAATACTCCCAAGAAAGACTTAGTGGAGCAAGGGGAAA
This sequence comes from Erethizon dorsatum, assembly GCA_028451465.1. NCBI lineage: Eukaryota > Metazoa > Chordata > Mammalia > Rodentia > Erethizontidae > Erethizon > Erethizon dorsatum. Next base: position 37,716,387 of record CM051822.1, on the reverse strand, counting down.
AACATGTTCCCTGCCTGTCTCTAACTTCCCAGAAAGAAAAAAAAATGTAACTGTCAGAAATGTGATAGGGCTGTCAAAGACATACAGAAAAAATCCGAACAAACCATACAAGTTGTGAAACATAAATCCCAATTCTATTTGTTCCATGACAGTGTATAAACCACACATTTTTCATCAAGATAGAAAATTAAAACCCTCACCAGCTTCAGAATTGCTAGCGAAGTTGAACAGAAACTCTAGTGCCCTGGCATAAAGAGAAACATCAGTTGGCCGGCTTGGGAAAGAAGTGTGGTTCAGGACCACGGACAGCAGGATTTTAAAAGCATCTCTTTCTATTTTTCAACCCTGCTATGACTGTGTCCACATACCCAGGGCCGTGACTTACCAAACATTGCATAAACATTTCCCTCATTTAAAAAGTCATTTGATTAAGCATAAGTTCAATTTCTGAGCAGTCCTTGAGTAGCCGATGTGCCTCTTGAGCTGTGTCTTCTACTCCTCCAAATCCATATCAAGTTCTTTTCCCCACTGAAGTTCACCTGATTCATTTCAAACCTTCATGTAGCCTGGGAGCTCTTTCAGTTCTTTAATTACATTGCCTTAACTTTTTCCTCACAAGGAATTCTTCCTCAGTAGCTATCAAATATCAACTAAAATCAATTAATCCCAGTCCTAGAGAATTAAACATTGTACTATATTTCATCCAGAGTCTATTTAACTTTACATTTGGCTTTCCTTTCCCTAAGCCAGTTTGTTAGCCATGAGGAAGAGCTTTTTCAAAAGCTCAGTGTTTTTAGTGGATTGCCGATGAAATGTTCCCAAAGCCACCCGAAGACGAACAGTAACATCCTTTTGTTTATTCTCAGCCAGATATCATTCTTCCTCAAAAGAGCCTCATGAATCAGGTTGGCATCTCTTTGCAGAAGCCACAATCTCCTGTTCTCAGTGTTTACCCTTCAAGGACTCCTAAGTCTCCATTTTTAATAGTACCCTTTGGCTGTCTGTTGTCATTGGGAACCAGACATTCTCTGGCTTGGGGGTTGTTTCCAGTAAGAGGTGTTTCATTGTGCCCAGAGTTCTGAAAGTTCATTCTCCCTTAATATCCCAGCCTTTGTTTAGGTGTTAGTGTGCCAACTCCAGTTTATTGGCCCAGGATAGGACTCAGGGACTTTAGAGGGCCTTTGAAGGATGAGGGTCACTGCAGGGGAGTCCAGACTCAAGAAATCCTCAGGTCTCTTTGATCTGTCACCTTTGACTCTGAGTCTTCATGGTAAATGCTTGGTCCCAGGTCCCTTTACTGTGATTCATTTAGAATTGCAGACTCATTGGCTTTTGAGATGAAAAGACTAGAAATCATATGGTTCAATCTTATGTTCCTTATTTCATTGCAGAGATGGAGAGACTGAGTTCCAGGTGAGGATCTTCTGACATGGGTATGGGACGAATCAGACAAGAGGATGACAGTTCTGGGAGGTGGGTTTCAACTGGCCCTTGTGAGTTTCTGGAGCAGGTCTGGGTCCTCTGATATCCCCATATATATCCACCCTGTCTCCCAACACCCTTCAGTACAACTCCACAAACATTTATTCAGTAATGACTGATTGAATATATGAAGAAATGATTCTCTAGTCTGAACCAATTAGACAATGGAGATATGGAAGAAACTGGTAGCAATGTTCCGATAGCTCTTCTCTCCTTTTCTGACACACAGAAGTGTCAGGTACCAGTTTCCTGAAAGAGATAGCTGGTTCTCTTTCCTTTGTTTCTTCTGTTCTGATCCCTGGAATCTTGATGCTCCACCTTGGACTGTGGGGCTGAGGGACATGGCACAGGAGGGTCAAGGACAACTGAGTCTGCTCCTGATGTCTTCTCAACCACATTGCCATGTTAGCTATGGATCACTGACCTCCAGACTCCATCTATGAGAGGAGAGGATCGGTCTTGTTTAAGCCACTGCTATTCTGGATTTGTCAGTCATTCAGAACTGATCTAATTCTATTACAGACAGTAAAATAAATATTTAATAAGGGTTTTTAAAAAGTCTTCTAGTTTTGCCAAGAAAAATTGGACATTTTAGGAAATTTAAGAAGCTAGGCTCTGTGGCTATAAATATGTTTTAAAAAGTGATCTGTGTGCAAGTACACATAACTTGCTCTACTTATGCTTGTTTAATAGATGCATAGATTACCTCCGGGAGAAAGCACATGGACTCTAGTTATGGGAAAGAGGTGTAGGAGTTTAGAGGTTGGGGAGGGAGTGACACTCACCTGCCTACTTTACTGTTCTGTTTAAATTTTTTAAACCACATGTGTGTGTTAGCTTTCAATAAAGTACAAAAATTAAAGCCAAATGAAAGCTTATTTTATACCTCAGAGGCTGCCAGTCCACACACTATTGGACGATCCTTTTCAGTGTCACCAAATGGATATCCAGCACCTATTTGGGCAACTCAGGAACAGGGCACTCACCTTCTTCCCAGGGCATAATCTGGAAAATGAGAAAAGTGACAATCACATCAACTTCTTCGAACCTGTTTCTTCATCTGGGGACAATGCAGGCCTTCCTCACGGGGCCGTTGCAGGTACACCTGGCAGATGTGGTACAACCTAACTGCTCAGGGCGGCCCTGACTCCTGCAGCTTTCCCACCCCTGTGCTGTCCTGCCTCCCTGCAGCACCACTGTGGGGACCCTACTGTCCTCCTACGGGGCTGACTCCCACCCAGCAGCGCGAGCGCTTTCCAATGCGTGCACCACCCAAATGCGATGACTCTCAGAGACCTCTGGTCTGGGGTCACACTGTCTGGCTTCGAGTCTTGTCCACACTGTCTACCAGCTGTGTGATGGAGTTAGGTCCCCTTCCAGGCTTAGTGCCTTCATCTGTAAAGATGAGCATGCTAATAATTGTACATATTGTTATTTTAAGAATTAAATGAGATGAAGAATTTGGAATCCTTTATTAAAGAATCACAACATTTGGAGATGCACACATGACATGAGTTAATATCCTTCCCTCCTTTAGCTGTGCTACCTAGAACTGTTCCTTTCCCATTTTTGGAAAGGGCAGCAGGATCTTTGTTGACACATTTGTCTGATTCCAGAACTTCCCAGTAACTTTCTGTTATTAGAATAGTTTCCTTCTGGTATTTAACACTCAGTCCTATTCTTTTTGAAACTTTAATCTCAAACATAATTTAAAGCTGGTATTCTCTCTCTCTGCCCGCTGGAGGAGGCTGGACTTCTCTGTGGCTCCAGCGCCCTACAGAGAAACTATTCATTTCCTATTGTTACATAACAAATCACTACAAACTCAGTGGCGTAAAACATCATAAATTTTATTATCTCAACAGTTTCTCTGGGTCAGAAAGCTTGCTATGACTTAGTTGGGTCTTCCCCTTAGTGTCTCTCAAGATCAAAGTCAAGGTGCTGGCCCGAGCTGCTATCGCATGTAAAGTTTGAGGTGTTCTTCCACACTCACTAGTTGCCGATAGAACTTGATCCACTGGTTAAAGACAGAACTTGATTCCTTGTGGTTCTATAAATGATATGCTTAGCTCCCGGAAGCTGCCTGCCATTTCCTGTTACACAGCCTTCTCTACAAAATGATGCTCTAATCCTTCAAAGCCAAAAAGAATGCATTTGCCTCTCTAACCTCCAGGTCTTCTTTTAAAGGATCAACTGATTAGCTCAGGCCCACCCATGTGATCTCTCTTTTGATTAAAATCAGCTGACTAGGGACTTTAATAACATCTGCAAAATGTCTTCACCTTACCATCACACGGCAATCCAATATGCTTCCCTTCCCCACTCCTGGACTCCTGGATGGGAGAGATGTGGGTCCTTCTTCTCCCTCTCCCAGGCCCCACCAAAACTGTCCTCCCTACAGCCTCCAGCTTCCACATATTCCTTTGCCAGGAATATGTTTGGGGTGTTTGGGGTGTGTTTCCAGTAGGGCAGTGTAAAGGTGCTTAGCAACAATGGTGTTCCCACTGCCCAACAGGAACATACGCGTCTTTCTCTTGCTTCAGTAAGCACAAGGGTATGTCACCAATTCTGCTGGTGAAGCAGATGATCGTACAGGGGGTGAAATTCCAGTCTCCCCTTATTGAAGATACCTCCAACCTTCGAGGGAATTCTCATAAAGTCATTGTCTCTCGGCTCAGAGGGAGGAAGCAGTAGCACTCCTATAGCACAAGGCGGGCGTCTAGCCTCTCTCTTGAGTCTGCATTTTCCCCAAGCTGACTGCTTCCTTCTCTCTCAGTCTTCTTGTATTGTGGTGGTGGTGGTGGGTGAATAGGGAGATGCAACTGGGTGGCCAGCTCTATTCTCTGAATTGTCACCACTCAACACTGCAGGAGATGACATACCCAAATTTTAGAGTCTCTGTAAATTTTGGCATCAACTTGGGTGTGCAATTCTGGGACAGCACAAAAAATTCCACCAAATATCAGTGCCTGATAAAACAATTAATGTGCAGTAGACATTAACAGATGTGTTTGCTCAAAGTTCAGCCCAGAGTCCTGCATTTAGAAGCAGGACAGAACATCAGAGTGGATCAGGATTGGGGCTGCTGCTGACAAACCATGGAACTCCTTCATTCTTCCAGGGCAGGAATGTCCTTGTCCTAAAAGCCTGGGTTCAGCTGAGGGCTTGGCAGAGGTAGTGTGCAGGGATCTGGGCAGTCTACCTTCATGGCACTCGTTTGTTTCAGTCTATTCCATCCTCCACTGCCCCAGAGCTGGTAGAAAGAACTTAGTGAAGATGAGGTTGAAATTCTCTGGAATTCACTGGCGTCATAAAGATATAGCTTGGCTAGCTGTGTCACAGACCCATTTCCTTTTCTTCCTCACCACATAGTTGGACTACATTTGTCAGCCTCTTTTGTAGCTGAGTGTGGCACAGGACAAGGCTCTGGCCAATAGAATGTGAGCCCTGCCAATGGAAACCTCTCAGAGCACAATGCTCCATGCTCTTTCTTTTATGGAAGTTTAACGCAGACAGACAGGCAAACTTCAAGGTTGCGTGTTAAGATGGTCGATCCAAAAGAAGAAAGGAGCCTGGAGCTCTGAGACATCAAGGCTGTCCGACTTCCAGAATGCCAGTTATGTGAGTGAAAAACAGATTTCTATTGACATTGTGTTGACATTGAAGTTATGAGATAGGTTTGTTACATCAGCTGGCATTGCCTTAACCAATACATAAGTTCACACAGTAATTGAGGAAGTAAGGGCACATCCACATAGTCCATGTTTTAAGAATTTCTGGGAATTTCAAGGCTTTATCTGCCATGCTCTAGAAAGTATGCACAATGTTTTAATTCTACTTCACAGGTTTTCCTTCCAAACCCTCTTCAGCAGTTTTCCCTACTTAAAAAGGCCCATTTATAGAAACTACTATTTAGCATTTTTGGAACTTGTTATCCTATTCGGCAGAGTCTAAGTCAGGAGGCTTTGAACTCGGACAATTACTGCTCTTGATTAACAACAAGAACTGATGAGTTGACCTTTCCAGTGCGCTAAGCAAACTCAGCCAAGCAGAAAATATCACTGAAGGGGAAACAACGGGAAGTGATTTTCTTGGTTACATTACAGCTGTTGTGATATTTACACATGTTTGTGGATAATGTGGGAACCTCTGCTGCGCGCGTGCCCTTCCACACAACACCATTGAGTTTGACATGCCACGTTTCCCACCTGACCTGGGCTGTAACATCATCCTATGACTGCAGGCAGCTGGCCTTGTGGGAAAACTATGGTCCTGGGACTGGTCAGGCCTGGGTGTGGGATCTCTACTTAGCACCTATCAAGTCCTGCTCCTCTAGGTGACCTTGGGACCAGCACCAGGTCTAGAGCTTAACAGGCAGCTTTGGCTTCACATTGCAAGACAGTTCAGTAGCAGCATGCACTAAATTTTAGTATGTGTTTGAACTCAGATGGCTATTGCTCTTGATTAACTTATTTTCATATATTGTGATCTTGGCACATCATATACAGATAGATGATACAGATACAGATGATATAGATGATATAGAGATAGATATAGATCTGGGAATTACGTTTCATATAATCACATCTAAAATTTTTGTATATTTAGGGCATTACACCTTTTCATATTTCTTAGGTTTATTTTTCCAAGTTATTTGTCTTTGTATTTTGTTAATTTTTTTTCTTAGATAAATAAAAGTTAAAAAAAAATAGCCAAGACCAGTGGACATATCCACACCTTGGGGCCGGCCCCTTGGTGTTCTCTGTGACTTTTTCACTGCACCTGGTGTGAGGTGGTAGCAATTTTGGTGATGAGCTCCCAGAAAGGCAATGTGGCTCATTCCAGGCCTCAGAAGCACCAGAACACATTTAGCTTCAAAAATGACAAGTTTGATAAGAGTGTTCAGACCAAGTGAAAATATAAAAGGAAAAAATAAGACTTTGACTTTAGAAAATTGAGTTGGTCCCTCCCATCGCCATCACCATGACCCAGGTGAACTGAGCCAGAAGGCCCCAAAAGAACGCCAGCAACACAGTAGGGTCCCAACTAAGGCACACAGGATGGACAGGTGAGACTAGTGGCATGAAAAGTAAGATGCAACAATAACAATATGAGCCAACACGTGATAAGTTAGAAGAGCCAGTGTTACACTTAGAGACAAAGACATACGGAATAGAAGCAAGCAAGTAGGGCCACCCCTGTTCTCTTTTTTGTTTGTTTGTTTGTTTTGTTTTTGTTGTTGTTTTCTCTTCTTTTTTCTTTCTTTTTCTTTTTCTTTTCTCTCTCTCTCTCTTTTTTTTTTTTCTCTTTTCTAAACAGCTGGGGAGGACTCCAGCCACAGAAAACTAATCCATCCCCTAAACCCAGAGATCAAATTCAGATAATCCCTTGTTTACTCCCTTATTCTTTCTCTTCTACCCTTTCCTCTAGTTTCCCAACTTTTGCATGATCATCTTTTGTCCTCTAGCCTTGCTTCTACTTTCTTTTCTGTTATCTTTGTTTTATCCATTATTCTTCTTAAATCTCCCCACCCCAGGGTAAAACCACTCTACCAGGGGAAACACTTCAAATACAAGCTCCCAATTTACAATTGGTTCAGTTATATAATTATAGTTTTTGCTCCTATGGTTTCAGGTACAAAATTAATAGCTACCACAGTTTGTCAGTTTCTAAACCGTGCTTGATGCTATTGTTATTGCTAATTATACTACTTAGTTAGGATGTCATATCTGTAGTAATCAGTTGTTTTCCCTTCTGTAACGATATTGGGAAACTCTGGGGTAATAACCTCACCACAGCCCAGCATCAAAGAACTGGGGACTGAGCCAAACAGATACCAACATCTCACTCTTAATTAACCGGGAAGGTATGTTCTTAGAACAGACAGAAGCCAAGAACCTCTTACACACAGAAGACATCCCTGAGGAACAGACTTTTCCTGGAGAGGTCTCAATACTAGTCATATAGCTACCTACTACAAAAACTTACAAGCATAAACACAGAAAACAAAATAGGGCCGGTGAGATGGCTCAGCGGCGTAAGCGCCTGCCTTGCAAGCGTGAGGGCCCGAGTTCGACTCCCGGAACCCACATACGAAAAAGGGGCCGGTGATATCGCTCAGTGGCACGGGTGCCTGTTGGCGCGCGAGGTCCTGAGGTCGACCCCCCGGTACCCACAAAAAAAAAAAAAAAAAAAAAAAAAAAAAGAAAACAAAATAAAAATCTCTGTAACAGTAAATGAAAAGACACAAAAGCGTGATGCAATCTCAGACCTCCAGCCCACCCAGAACAAGTCCAGGAGACAACAAGACAGAGGAAAATGGAAGACACACACCTGACATTTCTGAAATGATAGCAACTAAAGTAAAGAAACAAATCCATAAGGCCATAGAGGAAATCAGATCTGAAATAATCTCTCAGGTAAAAAAAGAAATGTCAACATTCATAAAGGAATTCCTCAGCAAATCTAGAGTAGAGATAGTTAAAAAAAAATAGATGATGATAGGAAGAGGATGGAAACCATGAATGATCAATATAGGAAAGAAATAGAATGCATGAAATGGATTCAAAGAGATATCCAGGAAATTAAAAATTCCATTGAAAGCTGGCAAAACCACTTGAATGAAACTGAAGACAGACTTTCAGATCTTGAAGACAGGATTGCAGCTAGCAATCATGAAAGAAAGATCTCCTGAAAATAATAAAAGATCAGGAGATAGCAACAGCACAAGATGATGCAAAGAAAAACAGTATAAAAATATTTGGTGTTCATGAAAAAGAAGGAGTCAACACAAATGACATAAAAAACTATTTGCAGAAGTAATAGCAGAGAATTTCCCAAGCATGGGAAAGAATCTGACATACAGATAAGTGAGGCATATAGAACTCCAACTAGCCATAACCAAAATAAATCTACACCCAGACATATAATAATCAAGATCCCAGAAATTCATCATAAGAACAGAATATTAAAAGCTGTTAGAGAAAAGAAACAGATCACCTATAAAGGAAAGCTCATCAGAATCACAGCAGACTTCTCAACACAAACCCTCAAGTCAAGAAGAGCTTGGAGTGAAGTATTTCAAGTCCTGAAAGAAAACAACTTCCAACACAGATTGATGTACCCTGCAAGACTATCTTTCAAAATTAATGGAGAAATAAGATACTTCCATGACAAAGAATAACTGAAGAAATTCATGACCACCAAACCAACACTACAAAGAGTACTGAAAGATATTCTAGACAGAGACAAAAAAGACCACAATTCCAAGAACAACAATAGAAGGAAACCACGAGGCAGGGCAAGCAATTAAACAGAGGGGAAAAGTAGGGAACCAACAGCAGGAAAATAACATGATAAAGATAAGCCAATACATATCAGTTATAACCATCAATGTAAATGGCCTTAATTCACCAATCAAAAGAAACAGACTGGCAGAATGGATTAAGAAACAAGATCTAGGGGCCGGTGAGATGGCTCAGCGGCGTAAGCGCCTGCCTTGCAAGCGCGACGGCCCGAGTTCGACTCCCGGAACCCACATACGAAAAAGGGGCCGGTGATATCGCTCAGCGGCACGGGTGCCTGTTGGCGCGCGAGGTCCTGAGGTCGACCCCCCCGGTACCCACAAAAAAAAAAAAAAAAAAAGAAACAAGATCTAACAATATGCTGTGTACAAGAAACACATTAAACTCAAAAAGAAATTCATACACTGAAAGTCAAAGGATGGAAAACAATACTCCATGCAACAGGAACCCAGAAAAAAGCAGGGGTAGCTATTCTGTTTGCAGACAATGTGAACGTCAAACCAAGAATGATCAAAAGACATAAAGAAGTCCGCTACATACTTGTAAAGGGGAAAAATTCAAGAGACAGGATAACAATCATAAATATATATGCTCCAAACATGGGAGCACCCCAACTGTATAAGACAAATATTAATAGGCATGAAAAATCAAATAAGCAAAAACACAGTTGTGACGGGGGACCTTAATACCCCATTGTCACAAAGAGATAAATCAACTAGACAAAAAATCAGCAAAGAAATAACAGAACTGAACCACCTGTGAACAAATGGACTTAGTAGATGTTTACAGAGTGTTCCACCTAACAGCATCAGAATATACATCCTTCTCAGCTGCACATGGGACATACTCTAAAATAGACCATATACTAGCCCATAGAACATGCTTAAGTAAATGCAAAGGAATTGAAATTATCCCATGAATATTATCTGACCATAGTGCAATGAAATTGGAAATCAATAGCAGCAGAAACCCAAGAACTTCCTAAACACATGGAAATTAAATAGCACCCTCCTGAACAACCAATGGGTTACAGATGAAATTAAAGAAGAATTAAACAATATCAACTATCAAATGAAATGCAAACACAACTTATCAGAACCTATGGGATACAATGAAAGCAATCCTAAGAGGGAAATTTATAGCAGTGAATTCTCACATCAGGAAAATAGAATGAGCACAAATAAACAACCTAATGCTGCACCTCAAGCTTCTAGAAAAAAAAGAGCAAGTCAAACCCAATGCCCATACAAGGGAGGAAATTATAAAGCTCAGAGCAGAAATTAATGCAATTGATACCAAGAAAACAATACAAAGAATTAATGAATCAAAGAGCTGGTACTTTGAAAGAATAAATAAAATTGATAAAGCCCTAGTGAACCTTATCAAAAAAAGGAAAGGAAAAATTCAAATTCATGCAATAAAGAATGAATAAGGTGAAATCACTATAGATCCTGTGGAAATCCAGAAGATCATCAATATCTACTTTGAAAATCTTTACTTGCATAGGATGAAAAACACAGAAGAAATGGACAGATTCTAGAAATGTATGAATTACCAAAGCTCAATCAAGAAGATATAAAAATTCTGAATAACCCAGTATCAGTTAATGAAATTGAAAAGGTAATTAAAAACTTATCAACAAAGAAAAGCCAAGTCCTGATGGATTCAGGGCTGAATTCTACAAGAAATTTAAAGAAGATTTAATGCCAATACTCCTCAAACTCTTTAATGAAATTGAAAGGGAAGCAATTCTCCCTAACTCATTCCTGGAGGCAAGTATTACCCTAATACTAGAACCAGAGAAAGACCCACCCAAAAAAGAGAACTACAGGCCAATCTTCCTAATGAACATAGATGCAAAAATCCTCAATAAAGCACTAGCAAACAGAATGCAGCAAATCATCAAGAAGATTATACACCATGACCAAGGGGGATTCATCCCAAGAATGCAGGGATGGTTCAATATACGCAAATCAATAAACATAATACACCATATCAACAGAGCCAAAGACAAAAATCACATGATCATCTCAATAGTTGCAGAAAAAGTGTTTGATAAAGTCCAACACTCACTCATGATAAAAACCCTACAGAAAATAGGAATAGATGGTCTTTACCTCAATCTGATAAAAGCCATCTACAACAAAACAGCAGCCAACATCATACTAAATGGACAAAAACTGAAAACTTTCACTCTAAAATCAGGAACAAGACGAGGATGTCCACTGTCACTAGTCTTAATCAGTATGGTTCTAAAAACATTAGCCAGAGTAATTAGACAAGAGAGAGAAATAAAAGGAATAATGACAGGAAATGAATAAGTTAAATTATTGTTATTTGCAGATGACATGATACTCTACATAGAAGGCCCCAAAAACTCCACCAAAAGACTTCTAGATTTAATAAGCAAATTCAGTAACATAGCTGGATACAAAGTCAACACTCAAAAATCAATAGCATTCCTGTACACAAACAACAAACTCACTGAGAGTGAAATTAGGGAAACCACACCCTTTACAATAGCATCCAAAAAAATGAAATACTTAGGAATCAATCTAACAAAGGAAGCAAAAGATCTATACATTGAAAACTACTGTACTCTGAAAAAAGAGATTGAAGAGGATATCAGAAAATGGGGGGCTGGTGAGATAGCTCAGCGGCATAAGCACCTGCCTGGCAAGCACGAGGTCGTGAGTTCGATTCCCGGTACCCACATACGAAAAAAGGGCTGGTGATATCGCTCAGCCACATGGGCGCCTGCTGGCACACGAGGTCCTGAGTTCGACCCCCGGTACCCACAAAAATAAAAAGAAAATGGGAAGATATCCCTTGCTCATGGATAGGAAGAACCAACATGGTGGAAATGGCCATACTCCCAAAACTGTTATACAGATTTAATACAATCCTGATCAAAATACCATTAGCATACCTCACAGATCTAGGGAAAACATTTCTAAAATTCATTTGGAAACAGAAATGACCTAGAATAGCAAAGGAAATTCTGGGCGACAAAGGCAAGGCAGGAGGCATCACAATCCCTGACTTGAAATTAGATTACAAAGCTATTGTGATAAAATCAGCACGGTACTGGCAAAAAAGCAGACCTGAGGATCAGTGGAACAGATTAGAAGATGCAGACACAACTACAAACATAATCAGCCACCTTATCTTTGACAAAGGAGCCAAACATGTTCACTGGAAGAAAGAACTCTTTAATAAACGGTGTTGGAAAAACTGGCTTTCCAACATGCTGAAGACTAAAACTAGACCCATGTCTATCACCATGCACTGAACTAAAGTCAAAATGGATCAAAGATCTAAATATTAAAACAGAAACACTAAATCTATTGGTAGAGAAATAGGTAGAAATTTTGAAGACATAGGGGTAGACAGAGAATTCATAAACAAAAACCAGACTGCACGGGAAGTACTTCAAAGAATCAACAACTGGGATCTCATCTTATTAAAAAGCTTTTGCACTACAAAAGAAATTACCAACAGAGTGGAAAGACAACCCACAGAGTGGGAAAAAATTATAGCCAGTTGTGCCACAGATAAAGGACTTCTATCTAGAACATATGAAGAATTGAAAAAAATCAGACCCCCCCAAATCAAAGACCCAATCCAAAAATGGACATGTGAGATGAATATACACTTCCCAGATGAAGAAATACAAATGGCAAATAAATATATGAAAAAATGTTCAACATCATTGGTCAGTTGAGAAATACAAATTAAAACAACACTGAGATTCTTTCCCACCCCTGAAAGAATGGCTATTGTCAAGAAATCAAGCAATAACAAATGCTGGCGTGGCTGTGGGGAAAAAGGAACACTTCTCCACTGTTGGTGGGAGTGTAGACTGGTGCAACCACTGTGGAAATCAGTGTGGAGAGTCCTCAAAAAACTAGGATTAGAGGTCCCACTTGACCCAGCTATTTCCCTTCTGGGTATTTGCCCAGAAGATATATGTGCACCCATGTTTATAGCAGCACAATTTATAATAGCTAAATCTTAGAAACAACCCAAATGCCCATCAACTGAGCAATGGATAAAAAAGATGTGGTATTTTTATACAATGGAGTACTACCCAGCTATAAAGAAGGATAAACATGAGGCTTTTATAGGTAAATGGATGCAACTAGACACCATACTCATAAGTGAAATAAATCAGACTCACATGTGTAAACATCATATTGTCTCCCTTGTGTAAGAAACTGAAAGAGTAAATAAGATCCAAAATCTACAATAGATATTGTGAAAGGGAAAGAAACTGCTCAAAAGGAAAGAACAACTGGGATAGGGTAAAAGAAAAAAGGAGGAAGGGAAAAGAAAAAATATATATATATACACAAGATAACTAAGATAATTATGCTACTAATTTCTTTTAGTTCATTGAAAAAGATGGTTTGTGCTTATATTTGATCAATTTTGCATGCCTATATCTTGTAATCTGAGCAACTACTTTGAAGATAACAATATGTAATATATTAACCATTGTTAATCTCCTATTATCTTGTTTTGAAATTCTTTCTTTTTTTTTTTATATGCGGGTACTGAGAGTCGAACTCAGGGCCTCGCGCTTGCCAGGCAGGCGCTTATGCAGCTGAGCTATATCATTGGCCCTTTGTTTTGAAATTCTGTATCATTGTTTTTATTGTTTTTTTCTCTTTAAAATAAAAATAATAGCCAAAATATGCCTATCTTTTCCTCTGAAACTTTACATCTTTTAAACCTACCAAATCGCATTCCACATGGAGGTCTGAAATACATAATTATCTATAACGCTACTAGTTCTGTAAAAAATTTAAAAAACAACTTCTTGCTCTACTAAGAATTTATGTAAGTTCTGAGGTAAAGATCTCCCTCCCCTGGGGAACTGAGAAGCTTCTGCTGTGGCTAGAGAGGGACTGATAATGTTCCTGGGTAGAGGTGGCATTGGACAGGCCCAGGCAGGGCTGGCACGTGACAAGCAGACCCATCACGCTGGACTTGGATCTGGGGGTCTCTACTCTGGGGTAGTGTGATAGACTGAATAGTATCACTCCAAACTTCATGTATTGGAATCCCAACCCTCAGTGTCTGAGAATGTAACTGTATTTGGAGATTAGTTCTTTAAAGTAAAATGAGGTTGTTAAAATGAGCCCTAATCCAGCACACCTGGTGCCCTTCTGAGAAGAGAGTAGGCCCCAACCTGTAGAGGAAGACCAGAGGGAAGACACAGAGGGAAGGCAGCCATCAGCAGGCAAGGAGAGAGGCCTTGGAAGAAGTCAACCCTGCTGACGCCTTGATCTTGCACTTCTAGCCTCCAGACTTGGGAGAAAACAAATTTCTGTTGTTTAAGCTGCCCGGTGTGTAGTCCTGTGCTAAGTAGTTCAAAAACCAACACAGGAAGGCTCTTTGCTGAATGCCCTCAGGCTCCCATCACGGTCTGCTTGTATGACCAAACCAAGATAGCTATGGTAATTTTTAAAAATTATTTTAAAATTGTGTATAAGACACATGCACCAGAGAAAAATCAGAACATACTGATAAACAAAAATTAAGATCATCTGGGCCGTTAGTTCCCCCAGAGGTCCAAAATCACAGTGGCTGTGTTGCTTGCAGAGGAGGCCTCCCAGTGAGGTCTCCTGGGGCTCAGAGGAACACGTGTCTCTCCCAGACAGCGCTGTTGAGGCTGTGGGCTAGGGAGGCCACAGCAATGCTCAGTCAGCCAGAAGAGTCCCCTTCCCCACTTTCCCACACAGCTGGCCAGAAGTTCCAAGGCTCTCAGGTCTGTGGAGCTGGAAATCCATTTCTCCCACCCCCACGGGGAGCAGGCACCTCTCTGTAGCTCCCTGTGGAGGGTCTCCAACCCATACTGCACTGGCCACCTCTCCCTCCCCCCTGAGCAACCCTAGCTGCTGGGAAATGACATGAGCCCAGGCCAGCTCTTCCATTTGATGCACTACCCGGGTTAGTCCTCACTCTGACCGGGCACCACAGGACCTCAGAAGGTGGACTTGGGGAAAGGACCATGGTGTCTGGCTAGCTCAGAGGTAGACAGTCTGGTGTCTCTCCCTAACACACACGTTTACATGTCCTTTTGGCCTTGTGCACACTGTTACGTCTGCCCGGAAGGCCTTTCCTTCACATTTTAAAATTTCTTGTTGAAATCCTGCTCGCCTTTCATGGCTCAGCTCAAAAGCTATCTCTTCTAGGAAGTCTTCCCCGACTGCCTCTTACCCAATTGAAAGGAATACTTTCTCTGAGTCTACAATTTCTTAGCTGCTCCATGTGTAGGTGACACTAGTCACATGATGCTTAGAGTTAAAATATGCACATCACCTGCCCCCCAGCCACCAGGCTCCTGGTTGATTCATTTCTGCATTCTACCTTCCCCCTGCACCTCGTACAGAGGAAGTTCTGACTAGAATTTGACCTTTGGGTATAAAATCATGACTTCTTTGTGACAGGAAAGACATCATGGCAAAATTCACATTTGTCACTTGGAAAAATTTGTACACAGTGCATAACACTTATTCCTCACAACACCAAGGGAAATGTTATAAGGTTTGTAGACATCATATAGGTGCAGAAATCAAGGCTTCTAGCAGTTAAGAGACTGCTTACAACAGCAAACTGACCTTCAGGAGCTGGAGGCGAGACTCACAGCCAGGGCCCTTGGAAGCTTTACCCTCGGCCCGGTGGCAGCCTTATCCTGCCACAAGGTATCCCTGTACCCAGCACCTGCTGCAGGGCCTGGTTCCAGAGGGGATCTGAGAAATGATTGGGACTGAGGTTAACACCTCACACTGCAGACCTCAGTGTCCCCTTCTGCCCCTCAGTGACTGTTGCTTAGTGTGGAGGGACTACCAGAGGCTGCCTGAGTGTGCTCAGGGTTGGCACTTCCATGCCCTCAGGTAAGCAGCATGTCCCTTCCTCCACTCAGCTGTCATATAGGGGCTGCATCTGCCTTGGTCACCCCAGATGTTGGTGCCCTGTTTCTGAGGAGGGCACAGAACACCAGGAACAATATGTTGTCAGGGACTGAAGTTCTGCCCTGCATCACCAGTTCCCAAAGTTCTGGGGTCCAATTTCAGTTCTAAAACAAGCTGCTTCTCTGAAGTTTGTACTCTAAGAGCATTGAGAAGAAAGAAGGGCCCGAGCTCTGCCATGGTTCTCTGGCTTTGCTCTGTCCCCCAGGAATCATTGTCATCACCATCCATTGCAGAAATGAATGGAGGCCATGCAGCCTGCTTTATTAAATATGAATGAGTCGCAGTCCATGGCCCCCACATGGTCACTTGCCCACTCCATCTCTGGCAATTACTGAGTTGCACATACTGTGCCAAGGGGCGCAGTGGTCCCTGCCTGCCCTTGCAGACTGACATTGCCCGGCAGGGGCAGGGCTCAGGTCTGCAGCAATCCTACCCCCTAATGCAAAGCCATTTCTGGGCTCCTATGCAGCCAAAACACTGAATTCTGAAAGCTTAGGGGTAGGGCATCTCTCCCAGAAGGACTGTGGCTCTTGGGCTCTGAGCTCTGGCCAGATATAGCCTGTGCTATGGAGCCTGAAGGCATCCCTCCTGGGGTGAGTGGCTTCTCAGGTCTGTCTGCACCCAGACATTTAAGGTTCAAGGAAGTTCAGCCTAATTCAAGGCATAGGTGCAGGCCACACCATTTCCTGGGATGTTACATGTGCTATTTTAAGCCTTACAACACCCACTAGATTGTAGGCTGATAATAAGGGCTCTCATTCACCCTGTTGACTGCTGTAACTCCCAGTGCCAGGGACACACTACATGCTTAATCAGTTTGATGAATGGATATATGAAGTGGGTATTACCATTCTGGAACTAAAAAAGTTGAGGTGGGGGCACCCCTCAAGGATGAACTCTGCCCCTCCTGCCCCTGCCCAGGCCAGAGTCCAATGCTGCAACACATCATTCTGGATACACAGATTTGTTCTGACCTTGATTTAATCAGGAGCCATCAAATCCCCCACAACTCCATGTGGTTTAGTCAACTTGCCAAAGACCACCTATGAACTAATAAAAGCAAATGAGATCAAATTCTTTTTCTGAACTTAAAAAATTACTTTTATTTTAGGAACCAATAAAATTATGGCAAATATTTACAAATAATTATCTCACATAAAGGTTACATAAAATCAATTCTTCACAAGTTAACAGTCACTCATGAAAAGACACACGGATATTGAAACTACTCCAATCTTATTGCATTTTTATTCAACTAATCTAAAATAAAGGTGTTGCAGCCAACCATTTAACTTAAAATAAGACCACAAATTTCAGGTTTGACAAAAAAAGAAAGTTTAAAAAAATTAAACCCATACCCCACCCCATTGTCCTCCCAGCCCCACCCCATCCCTTGCCCTCCTCCCAACAAAAGAAAAATATGTCCAACATCTTTGGCAAATTGGCACAGCTGTAATTACATTCAAATATGATTACACACAAAAGCAACACACGTCACTAAGAAAAAAAACCACCAATATTTCAAGTCAGTTATTTTCTACTAGAAAAAAAGAATACAAAACATACACATTTTTAAGAAGCATTTTTTTTTCTATCTGTTGGAGACAGATCATCTCCCACTTTCAAAGGCAATTCAATTGTGGTTTTTTTTGTTAGTTTTTGTACTTTTTTTTTTTTTTTACAAGTAAGCGTCTATGCAGGCATCACAAACTTTGGCGGATACAGTAGATATGTATTTCCTCGATGCTGGAAATTCAGTTCCTAAGACAAAATCAACTGTCTCAAAGAATGAAAAGCAAAATCCATGTGTTTTCCTAGCAGAGAGTTCCATTTGCAATATAATCTGCATTTCTACAAATACTCAATGTCCAAAGGCCACTAAAGGGTGAAAAACCAGGGCAGCATCTTCCAGCAGGTGTCAGGGCCAAACCAGACTCAGAACTCCAACCTCAGCCTAACCTGGGAGGCCCAGCAGCTGGGCGGGAGAAGTGGGGCCCCACCAAAGCTGGGCCGTCACTGCCCGCTACCCCACTGTGCTGGTGGCTTAGGGCCAGGGCCCAGGTCTGCCTCTTCCTGAGCCCCAGGACAGGCTGCTGCCAGGTCTGCTTGTTTTCTGTGACCAAAGGTAAGGACAGCAGGCAAGAACTGGCATGAGGAGACTCAGCACTTTTTCTGCGTTTCAAGTAATTCTGAGGTGTAGGTGTGTGTGTGTCTTGTGCACACACTCATGTGCACACATTGTGAAGGGGAAGGCCAGATTCTGAGGCTCTGAGCTTCGCAGGGTGTTTAAGATAGACTTGAGATTTATTTATTTTCTTTTTAGCTTTATAGCAATTAATTGGCTATTGATTGGTTGGAATGTTCAACTCTCCATTTCCTCAAATACAATAAAATAGTTTCATTAAAATGTATTCATGCTTGAAAATAAGGGAGCCATTAAATGGTTTCCTTTCTGTTCTACTCCAAGGGAAATGCACCGTTTGTAAAGCAAAAATCCATCATCCAAAATCACTTGCTCTTAATGGTGCTTTTGGAGAAGATGAGGGACATAGCCACAGGCATAGTGACTTGGGGGACAAGGGAGGCACTGCAGCCACAGCCTTAGGGTCGGTAGAACCAGGTTAGGGCAGGTGAGGCTACAGCATGGCTTCCCCCAGCCAGGCCTCAGAGCCAGGGAGGGGCACACAGAACTGCCAAGTCCCCTCCCCTTTGTTTTCACCTGCTTCCCTCCCTGTACCATGCTTAGAGCCACCCTCTGTCTCTCCTGCCACAGGCCAAGGACATTGCCTGAGCCCAGCTCCACTTGGGAATCTGTAGAGGAAGGCAGGCGTGTTTTCTCCTTGGGCCACTCAGGAGGAATAAGAACGTCTAGATTTACTGCAGGATGGCTATGTTTACCTCCCATTTGGAGATGAGCTAAACAGGACTCCCTGGACTGAAACTCTCCAATGGCAGTAACATGATTCTCAGGTTCCCTTCAATCCTTCGGGCATCCGGGAATAGGGCTCAAGTGCCAAGGAAACACCAGAGAATGAAAAGAAAGACTGGTGTCTGCCTGTTCCCAGCCAGCAGCCCACTTCAGAGAAGCTGCAGCCTCGTCAGGCGCACATGTGCAAGGGACTCACTGTGTCCTCTGAAGCCAGCCCCTGGGGACCTGGTTGCCACTTGAGGTGCAGCTGGATCTGACAGCAGGGAAGTGTGGATCAACACTGTGGCTCCCCCATGAATATGCAAGAGGGAATCCTGAGGTCTGGGGACAACAGGGGACAAGGGGCTGAAGGAGCTGCCAGGAGGTGGGGCAGCCTGCAGGCTAGGAGTCATGGCCTGACTGTCCAACTTTCCAATCATGTATTTTGTTACCTTTTAAGAAATGCACTTGTCTTGGACCTCTCCGAGGCCAAAGAACTAAAGGAATAAATTCACCAGGAGCACCAGTGTGTGCACCTGGAAACTATCAGAGGCAGGCTCCAGAGAGGTGACAAGGCTGGGGCCTCAGAGCCAGCATCTTGGCAGGGGTGCTGTGGAGCTGATCTAGCCCAGAGTCTCATGGGGTTGACTCACTCTAGCCCAGGCCTGGCTTATCCAGGGGCCTGGGGTTTTCTCTACCCTGCTGTGATGCTGTATCTCAGACATAGCTTGTTTCCAAGTATATGTCTGGAGTGCTTGGTTTGTTTTAAACATTTGCTCCCCATGGCTTGGAGCTCAATTCTAGCTGAAATGTCATCCACAAGGGGTGGCTGGAACCAAGGCTGCCAAAGGCAAGCCAGTCACTCTGAAGTATGATTCCTTATAAAGGGATTTTACCCCTCAGTGCCCTGAGGCCACATCTGGAGCTTTAGGGAAAGGACTCCAGCAGCACTTACTTCCCTTAAGAGCCAAGAGTTACCCCAACTCAACTACCTCTGCTGTTCTATCCCCCAACCCCCTTAAAGCCCAAACACTTTGCAGGAGCCCAGAAGGAGGCCTGGGAGAGTGGCGGGGCCTGGTTTCGCCTGTTTCTGGACTGACTTCCTGGACAACCAGAAGCATATCTCAACTTTCTATGCTCCCATCTCCTCCAAATGTGCAAGGAAGGACGAGAAGGTGAGGAAGAAAGGAGACATCCCCAAATGATGGGTAGTGGTGTCACAAACTGGTGGCTGGCAGGTCAGGTGTGGCTAATAGACATATTTTCTTTTTAGTTGACATCGTTTTAGAAGTTTTCACACTTAAATCCACATCGGGGTGTCTCAGGCCCCACCACGCCAAGCTGCCTCATGCCTTGCCCAGGGGGCAGGGTGACACCAGCTGCCTGGCTGAGAAGCAGTTAGGTCAGAGCTCTTGAGGTTGTGATCTCTGTTTTCCCGGCCTGTGGACCTCCTGAGGACCCAGCACAGGCACTCTTGTATATTGTCACAAGGTGGAAAGGGCAGAGAAAAGAGGACTAAGGGGACAGCTCACGATACTGGCACTCTGCACTCCGGGAGCCAGAGCCAGGCCATGTCTGGGTCCTACCAGGGGTCATGGTATCTATTTGGACAGGTTCTGACCCATCTGCGCTCCAGCATGCAGGAGGAAGAGAGTATGGATGAATGGTCAAGTGTTGGTGGGAATCTGAGCAGAGACCGCAGGTCTCAGTGTTAATGAGAATCAAGCTGGACCAGCAGGGCCACCAGCCCCAGCCCTACCATCCAGCCAGCCTCTGGGCCCTGTTCTTTCTTTTTTCATTGTGGGTCTGGGGATTTCTGAAGGACTAAGGGGTGGGTGTCTCCGAGCCATACACTCTCATGACAGGAACACAGGTCTTAGGGTGGGGTAGAGGGGTGGAATTGAGCCTGAAGATCTACAAATTCACTTCATTTCTGTCTTACCTGGTGAACCTCAAATTTCCTCATCTGTAAAGTGGGCATTATGATCTTTGCCCCATGAGTTGGTGGGGGATTGCAAAGCACAATCCAATGTCAGTTATGAAAGTGCTAACCCTAACCAGGATGCCTTGGGAAAGGGATGGTGGGTTTGATATGTCTTCAAATTTTTCCATATTGGAGCTAGACAAATGGTATGAAAATATCCTTTTTCAAAAAGTCAGAGCTGGAACACAGGGCTGAAGGCCAGTGGAGGAATGCCCCCAGGCCTTCCACAATGCTGGTGAAGTCCCAGACTCAGGCTTTCCATTCAGAATTCCCTGGCATCTACTCAACAGCTTGTGCCCTTTGGAACTCTCTTCACCAAGCCCCCAGGCAGCTCTGAGAGCAGGTGTGCATGTGCGAGAACATCCATGTGCATCTGTGTAATCTTGTGCTTTACATGGTTGTTTAATAAATACAAATCCCATCTGAGGACAAGCAAAGCCTCAGGTGAGAGAGAAAAAGCATGGAGGGAGCTCATTATGGGGGGAAATCAGGGGTAGGATGGGGAGAGGCCAGTGTGGGGTGGGATTTGCTGAGGAAGGATGGTGTGTGCCTTAGGCAGCTGGCTCAAGGGAGGCTGACTTCCTCCCAACAGCCTGAACACACAAGGAGAAGCGAAGGTCCAAAGATGTGGGTGCATCTCATTCCCAGAGAGGGGCGGCAGGGGACAGAGGCCCAAGAGCCTGTGCTGGGGATCCCCAGTCTCACCACTTCCTGTGAGAAAGAGGAAGGTAGGAGCCAAGGAACATCCTCTTCCTACCTGGCCTGGCAGGTGCAGGCTGGAGCCAGGTCATCTCAGCACCCATGGGTGGGCTCTGGTGTCAGCTGTCTTCCCTCTTTGCCTAGCAGATTCCACAGGAGTGGCATGCATGCCATAAACTCACTAGCCCCACCTATGCTCTGGATGACTGGGACTACATGCCAGTTCTTACAGCCCCAGGCACCCAGGCTGAAACACTGGGCCCGGAACCCCCTCCCACTGCCCTCACTGTCAACTTCTCTCCCAGGAATAGGAGATATACAGATGGGAGTGATGGTGATCATCATGTATTAGGAGGCAGGGGTCCAAGTCCCAGCTCCATCTCTGTCAGTCACTGCTTGGAGTCACCACTTTGCTGAGCCTTGGTACCCTCTTCTGCCCCCCTATCCTGTGGGGATGTTGAGGACCAAAACACTTGGAGGTGACCAGAGGAGGCCTGCTTTCTCCCCCTGCATAGTCCTGGCTTTCCCCAAGCTCGGCCTCAGTTTCCTTAGGGGAGCTGGACTAGGTCTTGCCCAAGGTGCTTCTGATTCCCACCTCTCAAGGTATTCTTGTTTCCCACTTGAGCCAAACATTAGCAGGACTCAGGTGCCCACTCCTAAACGCTTGTTCAGAAGTGGAAGGCCTTCTCCAGATTAATCTGTCACAGCCCTTCTTCCTTCTGGGAAGAAGAGGAGAAAGTGGTCTGGTGACCCTGCTGTACCAAAGCAGCTGAGACTCAGACTTAAATGTCTTGCCTGAGATCCTACAGTAACGCAGAGCCACAGCCAGAACAAGAATGGCCAGGCCTGATGATCCCAAGGTCAGGCTCTCTCTACCCTAGCTCTCTGCCAGACAGCAGGGACACTGTCACAGGAGATGACCAAGCCTGTTGTCATTGCTGTGACTCAGCCCAGGTTTGGACAGGGGCTCCATCTGGTTGTTCCGAGCTGGCAAGAGAGACCATGCAAGGGACTGAGGCCCCAGGTGGAAAGATGGTGGCACTTGGTACCCCCATCTCAAAACTACTCCCAGGTCACACACCTGTTCCGCACTGCTTGTCCTGTCCCTCCCCTAGGAGGCCTTCCTCTGTCTCTCCAGTCTTCCCAGCTGGCTTCCTCAGACCAGCCTAGCCCACACCGAGTTCCCCCATGTTCCCACTCTGAGCTCCTGTGGTCCTTGGCCATAGCCCTGACCATCCCAGCCCCTGTATCGACAGGTGGGTCTGCACTGTGTGAAGTTAAGCAAGTGTTCCCAACTCCAGCACCTCTGTGCCCAGCCACAGGCCCAGCTCTGCGAGGATGCAGAGGGCGACGCCAAGAGGAAGCTCAGGAGTTCTAGCTGACCGCTGTGGGATGCTGTGGTCCTTGGTGCAGGGGAAGGTCCATTTTGCTAATCATTGTCTATATGGCTGGGACAGATTTGCTCAGGATCCACTTGCTGGGGTCCTAGAGGGTGGGTGAAGTGTCCATGGTGGGTTTCCAAAATGATACGAGCTTGGACATGCCTCAGAAAACATTCCAGTTCAGTTCAGCAGTTCCAGGGGCTGAGGGGGTCAGGAGAGCCTCAGATCCCTCCCTGGCCTGGCTCAGATGATCTTCTGCTCCTACCCAGCCATGACATTCAAAGTCCACAATGCAACCAACACTTGGATGATCTCTTACTTTAGAACAGCAGCTGAAGAATCTCCCAGACAGCTCTCTTTTGAGTCCTTTGATCTGGAAAAGAGCTGCTCATACTGCAGTGGCCCCAAGGAAATGGAGACAAGAAACCAGAGCATCTCCCCAAAGTGCTTTCTTCCTGGAGGAGTCTAAGGGGCAGCTCACAGCACAATCCATCCAATGAGACTCCCAGTCAAGACGTCAGAGCAATAGGGGTGAGCAGGAGGCTGGGGCCCCATCCTCAGTCTCAAGGACAGCTTCGAGCTCATATGACAGGGGGCACCCAGGGCAGAGGGGACATTCTGTGCACAGGCCAAAGACATCCTGCGATGCACTGTGAGTGTAAGATGCATCATGGGGTGGCAAGTCTGCTAAGTCAGATTTTCAGGCCCACAGACAAGCAAGAAGGTATTTACACGGGTGCTGCTGACGTAACAAAAGCTGGTTCTCCTCCCCAAGCTGCGGCGGCCAAGACGCACAGGTAGTCAGGCAGTGAGGGACTGGCAGGCTGCGCCGGGCGGGCTGCAGTGGTCTGCAGCGCGTTCTGTTGGTTTGCAGAGACCCTGGCACTGCTGGGAGAAGCTCGTCGACTGACTCTTGAAAAGCACAAGTTTCCATAAGTCAACAGCCCTACCAGAGAATCTGAGTCCCTAGCAGGAAAAGGGGAAGGAGGGAGTTTCAGGTGAGTGGAGGAGTTGCTGGGGGATGGTCTTGTTGGACACCCCCATAGCTGTCTCGGGGGTGGTAGGAGGTTATCTCCCTTAATGATATGTGTCATAAGTGCTTGGCGCCTGCCTGGCTCCGAGGGTCAGTGACGGTCATAGGCAGTGGCAGCTGCAGGTGGGGCAGCTCCTCGGGCAGCGGCGCTATAATAGTAGGGGGAGCCTGGAAGAGACAAGAGAAGGCACTCAGGTTGGACCTGGGATTCCCTGTCCACCAACTTCCCTATTTTCGTCCCTTCTGTCCTCTCACCTAGCTCAGCCCCTGTCCCCTTTCACCAAGATCACTATCCTGATCTGTTCCCCAAACTGCAAACCCAATCAAGGCTGCTACCTGCTTTCAAGATTTCAGGGCTCCTCGCTACCTACAGCTGGGCTCAGCAGACTGGGGCCTTCAGGACCAATCCTCCCAGCTGCCTGTGATGTTCTATGGGAACACAGCCTTGCTCATTCCCTGTCCTACTGGCTGTGACTGCCTTCCTATATGGCAGAGCTGAGTATTTGCAATAGAGACCTCGTGGCTCATAAAGCCTCAACTATTTATTATCTGGTCCCTCCTTAAAAAAAAGCATGCTGGCCGTTGTCCTAGAAGGTCAAGAGCATTCAGATGTTTGTCCGGCTTGCAGGTGCTTTGTGCTTTAGCCCTGGTCAGCCTCTTTTGACTCACCTCCCACAACAACCACCCCTTCCAGCCATGCTTAAATACCCTACCCAAGTGAACCTGAACTCTGCAGTAATCTCAAATATACCATAATGTTAACAGCAACTGCAGCTGGCTCAGCATATCCTCTACACCTGACATTGTGTGCTCTGTAGGCATCATCTCACTTAACCAAGGGGGCAGGTACAGTTAACTGATCAGTCTCTTGGGCTTCTCTGCCTTTTCCTACCCAGCTTCCTGCCTGGAATAGCTGCCTGCACTCCCATCTCCCTTTTCCTGTGTGTTAATCTTCTATGCCTCCTTCAAGCCTCAGGGGCCTGTTCCCTTCCTTTAGGAAGCCCCCTGCCCTGACCTTGCACCCCCTGACAGGCTGGGCCATGCATTACCACCAGTTCTTTCTGCACGTCCCATCCCTGGACAGAGATGGGAAAGGTGGGGCTGGGTTCTACTCTCCTTGGTGTCCTCAGTGCACAGCCTAGAGCCTGGCCCTGCTCAGCTGGGGTTTTGAGGTGAATGAACA
Organism: Erethizon dorsatum; assembly: GCA_028451465.1. NCBI lineage: Eukaryota > Metazoa > Chordata > Mammalia > Rodentia > Erethizontidae > Erethizon > Erethizon dorsatum. The sequence goes on along the minus strand of CM051822.1, from coordinate 37,691,432 downwards.
ACCTTACTGAGCAAGCAAAAAACAGTGAGGAACCCTCCTGGTCACCTTGCCCGTTTGTTCATTCATTCAATAATTTATTCATTGCTCATTTCCTGACCCTGTTGGGTGCAGGGTTGGGCAATCATGGGCAACCATTGGTCTGACCTGGTGAAGGCTGACTTCAGGGTCAGGGAGGAGAGCTGAACTCTGAGGAATAACTCTTGGGGACACAGCCTGTTCTGACAGGTCAGCTTCCTGAAGGAAGTGGGCTTGGGCTGCGTTTGGACACAGGGAGTATGGGGTATGTGTGTATGACAGAGGAGGGCAGGTACCGGCCTCTTCTCATGACCTGGGGACAGAGTAGTGGGAGGGCCCCTGCAGCATGCTGGGTTCCTCCCACTACCTCCAGGCTGCTTTCTTCTGCACTCTCTGCATGTGGCCCCCACAAAGCCCTGCTCTGTGCTAAAATTCCTCCCCAGGGATGAGGGGAACTGGGGGACTCAGGGAACAGGTAGATTCTCAGAACCACAGAGGTTGGAGCCACTAGGTAGGGAAACTGAGATTCAAAGTCACAGAGCTTCTCAGTGGCAGCACCTGGCCCAGCATACTCCAGACTCTACCACAATGCAGCTCGAGGTGTAGCTAGACTGGAGGGAGCGGGTACTTAAATAGGTGGCAGCTGGGGCCTTGTCAGCTCATAGTGGACCACATGTCTGCTGGGGTAGAACTAGCAAGCCTCTTAATTCCCAGATGAAGTGACTCCTGCTTATTCTGAAATCTCACCCAAATCCCACCAATCCTAGCTGTTCTCCCAGCGGGTTGAGACCTAGAATTTGCCAGCCAGGCTCCACCGCTTTGTGGCTGTGACTTCATACATATGACTTCACTCCCTTGAGCCTCAGTTTTCTCATCTGTAGCAGGGAGTCATAGTGGGGCCACTGAGAGGGCACCATGAAATAAGGATGTGAAGATGCTGTGGGAATGGTCACATTTCTAAATACTTTATATCCATCAACTCTTTTTTTTTTTTTTTTTTTGTGGGTACCGGGGGGTCGACCTCAGGACCTCGCGCGCCAGCAGGCGCCCGTGCCGCTGAGCGATATCACCGGCCCCTTTTTCGTATGTGGGTTCCGGGAGTCGAACTCAGGCCCTCGCGCTTGCCGGGCAGGCGCTTAAGCCGCTGAGCCATCTCACCGGCCCTATATCCATCAACTCTTAAATTTTCACCATACACTTATCTTGTAGGAACTATTATAGTCCCTATTTTATTTTATTTTATTTATTTATTTTTTTATGTGGGTACCGGGAGTCAACCTCAGGACCTCATGCTTGCTCTACTGAGCAATATCACCGGCCCTGTTTTTTTCCTTTATGTAGGTTCCAGGGGTCGAACTTAGGACCTCGCGCTTGCCAGGCAGGCGCTTATGCCGCTGAGCCATCTCACTGGCCCCTGGTCCCCATTTTATAGATGAGAAAAATGAGGAAAAGAGGTTAAATAATTTCCCCAAAGCTGTACAGCTAGTATGTAATCATGCAGGGTGGGTTTGGGGGGTACTTTAGTATGTGCTGCCTCCCCTGTAAACTCAGCCCCCATTAGCAGACTCCCCTCTCCACCATACTGGCAGTGTGGCCTCAGGCAGCAGTGACAATGGTGAAGTCATTCTGAAAGGCATGGACACCAGTCCCTTGCATAAGAATTCCCAGAGACCATGTTTCCCACTGTCTTCCTTGTCACCTCCCTGGCTGGAGCCCTACCTCAGAGACAGCTAGCTGTCAGCACCCCTCTGCTTCCTGCTGTGGGATGGGACAGTACCAGGACAGTTGCTCACAGAGTAGCTGTAGCCCAGCCCTGCATCCTGCCTCAGGACGGCCCGGGGACAGGGGCATAGTGAGGGGCTACCCCCACAGGTCAGGGCATGACATCAGGGCAGGAAAACCACAGAGGCCACCCTGCAAAGGGGCCACGAAGGGCAGGTAGTGATGGGAAGGCTCGCCAAGCACCCCTGGCTGCCCTCCAAGCCCCCCCCACCCAGCCACCTCCGGCATCAGCTCTGGCTCACTCCTCGCAGAGCTGGGCCTGGGTTGAGAGTTTCCATTTACTGTGAAAAATGAAAACATCACCTCACAAAGCACTCTGTCTTTCTGGTGCCATTAGACTTCCATCCTGAATAAACGTGTCCTTTGTTCTGTCATTTTTCCTCTCTAATTCCCATTATCATCAATTTACTTCTTGACACAGTCATTCTGGGCTGGTTCCTTCTCTAATCCCCTTACATGGTGGTGGAGGCAGTGGCCACAGGCGCTGCCATTCTAATCCTAATTGACCGACGCTGCCTTCTCTCCCTGCCAGCCCTGGCTGCCTCGCCTGGCTCTCTTGCCCGCCCCCCCAGCCTGGGGGTACAAAACAGCACAGGATGCTGAGTCACAGCTGCCCAGCTGCACACACACGTGAGGACAGAAGCTCTCTTATGAAGCCCACATGAAACACGTCCTTCACTTTCAGCCGATGGGACTGCTGGTCAGCCAGTGCAGTGTGAGCATGTGTGTGTGTGTGTGTGTGCGCGCGCACGTGTGTGCTCTCTGTGCCCACAGCCCCACTGAGTCAGCAGGAGCATCATGGAGCCCAAGGCAGGTGCCACACATGTACCCCTTCCCACACTGCAGACAGCATCAGCTTGGGTCTCCCTGGACGGAATCCCCTTGATACTTGCTCAGCCAAACCCTCGAAGACACCATGGCAAGGGTACCATGGCAGTGGGCTCAGACCTATTTGCAAGGCTCTGGTCTGATGAATCAAGCAAGTGGGATCACTGCAGATTCAAGGCATGCACCCCAAGATCATAACATTCACACCTGCTTGAAAGGCTGCCACAGTGACTACCCTCATTTTACACTTGAGCCAACCAAGGCCCAGAAGGTTGATGGCCTGACTAGGATTCCCTGGGTTATAGACTTGGGCAGCTCTGGGGCCATTTCTCATGTTTGTAGCTGCCCCACATCATTCATACTCCTCCCATGTTTGTGATTTCCTAGGAACTGTCTGAGCCCATCCTCCTAGCTTCTCTCACTGCTAGGGCCCAGGTGTGTTACGTGGCCTCTGCACACTGAACTCTCTTGCATATGAGCTTGACTGGGGTAGGAGCAACTTTGAGGAAGTGGGCTGGAGGACTCTTTGTTGGGAGGGGATGGCAAAGGCCCCCATCTTTGGGTGGTGACAGTGCAGAGTTGCTGATGCCCAGTCTTGAGCACCCTAGGAAAAGCCACAGCAGAGAGCAAATAGCTGTGGGTTGCCAACTGGCAGCAACGGCAATATTTGCAATAAACTAGCCCTGGCACATGGCTGGGTGTGTTTCTGGCTGTGGGTCCCATGCTTCTGTGGTCCTTCTGGAGATTCTGGAGTCCTTCCTATCCCTTAAAAAATCTGTTTTCTGCTTAAACCACCCAGAGTGGGTTCTGTTGTTTGCAAATCAGAGTCTGACATACATCAACCTGGCTTTCAAAAATAGAACAGTTGTCCTCCTCACACACAAGCTTGAGTGCTAAGGAGTCTCAGGTCTGTTTCTACAGAGGTCTGAGGCCCCTTTCTCAGCGGTAAGCACTGCTCAAACTGAATCAGTCAGGAGGAGTAAGAGAACATGTCCTACGCTATGAATATAGGCTCTGGAGTCAGGTTGGGTCCTCACTCTGCCACTTGCTTGCTGTGTGACCTCAGCTAACTTAATTAACCCTTTTGAGCCTCATTCTCCTCATCTGTATAAAAGATAATGATATGTGATCCATGAAGTTGTTGAAAAGATAAAATGAAATAGCCCATGTAGAGAGTTTTGCCCCTCTGAGCCTCAGACAATTAGCAAGTGCCCACTTAGATGAACAGAGTTTTGATTCTTCTTCCTTCCCAAGCTGCCTCTGCCTTTCGAGCAGCCCTGAGCCCCTCCCAGCATAGACACACCTGCCCAACGCTCCCTCACCTCTATCCTGGGACAGAGCCTGTGTCCCTGAGACAGAGCCTGCATCCTGCTCATATTGGGCACACAGACCAAGCCTCTAACAACTGGAACTGGAACCTGGATTTTGCTCCAGCTTGAGCAGCAAAAGCCTTAGATGTGGGGCAGCCATGCACCCCATCCCCTTGGACACCCAGCCTATTGCTCAAGGTCCCCTGTCTGTGCACACTACGCTGACCACCCTGGCTCCTAACCCATCCATTTGCTACAAGTGCCTGAGCAGCTTTGTCTCTTAAACTGCCCCATAAACTGACAGACAAAGAAACGAAGGTCACTACCAACTTATAGTATGCCTTACGAATATCAGAAAAGGTGCCCCTTATGGGGAGGGCTTCGTGCCATAGATGGGTTGGATTTCAGGCCCAATTTAGCCCCCTAGGCAGTGTACAGTCAGTCATATGTGGAAGCTCTGGGCCAGGGTAGCTTCCTTGGGGTCACCTCCCCATCAGAAAGAACCACTCCCACAGGATGATGCCCCGGCTTCCTTTGAGCCACATCACTTGTGGGTCTCCCAGAAGCACTGAGGCCACAGCTCAGCCTCAGGGGTATTTCCAGTGAGGGACTCCTAGGCTTGGGCCTCAAGACCCATCTCCTTACATTTACCCTTACTGGAAGACACAGATGGTTCAGGGAGATTACAGCCCAGTGCCTGAGACTGGCAGCTGAGTCAACTCAGAGTCCACTTAAGGAAAAACATCAGGTAGGCATAGATTGAAATGATTTTGACCAAGCCAAAAAAGAAATCTGAGAAGAGATCAACCCACAGATTCAAGCCCTCCAGGAAACTACAGATAATAAGAGCATAGTAGTCTTCCAGAAGGCTGGAAAATTCCCTTGCACAGGGACCCAGAGCACTAATTAGCAGTGTTCCTCATTTCATCCACAGCTACACATGATGCACCAAAATGCTCTGGGCAGCCCATGGCTCCAAGTGCATGGAATGGTGGTGTCAAGAGAGAGGTGGTGTCCATACCATGTGCCTGTCCTAATCACCAAACGAGGTTTGGGAAGGGGTCAAGGCTGAGACTTGAGGGCCTCCTTCACAGATCTATGTCGTGGCAACTTGAGTTTGAAGACATCAGATTACTGTTTTTCTGATGAAGACTACGTTTCTCAGCTCTAAAGTAATTAAAGATCCAGGGAATTAACAGGCTCTCACTTAAAGAGGCCTCGTTAAGTTGGACAGACAAACCAGAATAGTCTCAGAGGGTCTTTCCATGTCTGGCCTTCCACTGCTCCAAATGGAAAATTCTTAGCTGATGTTTGGGAGGTATCAGTGTTGCTGCCTGCAGGCTCATTGGGTGGCTCCATGCCCCAGATGGTAAGTGACATCTGTAACTCAGGTCCTCTGCCTTAAGGTCCTTTAGCTCCAGCTCGCACTCACCAGCTTATTTCATGCAATTTTATGTCAATGAAACAAAAGGCTCTTATTGGACTTTTGAGGGCTAAATTAGTCCTGCTTGGTCTTTAGGGGGCAAAAACACATTAATGATGTTCACAAATCAGGCTGGCACCAACTATAGACAATCTGTCAATTCAAGGTTTGGGTAGAGCCTGGGCACCAGCTGAGCACTACCTGGCATGCCTTGGCAGGCTTTGAGCCACAGGACAGCATGGAGCTTGCACTGGTGGCATCCATGGCAGACGTCACTAATCAAACACTGGGTCTCAGAGTCCTTAGCAAGACACCTCTCCAGGCACCCCCCCACTGATTAATCCAAGTTGGTGCCCTTACTGCCTCTATTTAGAGCATTCTCAACATATTTTTCATGGTTCTTAAGGAATATGTTACTCACGGGCAGACACTTTTTACCTTTCTTTTTCTCCCTCACTGCCCCTTTTTCCCCTTTTACTCTTCTATGATATTTTCTCTGATCCACCAGAATATCTGGGAGAGAGATGAGGGCACAAGGGGGCTGGAATGGTTATGGCCCAGAGAGCCCCATGGCCACCCCCATACCCACCCCACCTCAGTGACTGGATCTCAGGTTGTTGAGGGACCCAGTGAGAAGGCCCAGATGAGGCTGCCCACAGCCTAGGAACCTGCAGGCCTCTGCCATTACTCACCAAGCAGCCCCGGGTTGGGGAACCTCCAGGAGTCATTGTATGAGGAATACTGAGGGTGGCTGTAGGGACTCCCGGAAAACTCACTCCCTGCAGGTGATGGAGAGAGAAACAGAAACCAAATATTAGATCAAGTTCAGAATAGACCTAGTGTCCCAGCCAGCCCGGGTGCTGATGACATTTGCCTTCTTCATGAGCTGAAAGTACTTTTTATAATCAATAAAGGCCATGTCAGAGCCACATCCTTACCAAGTCAGCATTTGTCATTGGCATTATCTATGTCTTTCTATCAAGCCTTTTGTACCAAGGGAGTCAAAGCCAGCCTCTCATACGGGCACCATGGAATCACCATGTGCCAGGTGTGCCAGGGGACACTAGCTCAATTTACAGGCAAGAAAACTGATGTCTAGGGTCTCACACAGTGGCCCTGGTACAGCTGCCCAAGTTCAAAGCCACAGACTGCTAGGATCTTAGTGTGGGTTCAGTTCTACTACCCACAACACGACCTCGGCTCTAGTCTGACTGTCCACACTGTGAATCCAGGGGTGACTGTCTGGGGCTTCAGTCTAATCAGGGAGATGACACAAAAACTCAGGCCCTCTACCTCGAGGACGCAGCTGCCACTGGCACACTGCCAAGATGAAGGGACAGTCCACAGGACAAGGGAAAGGAAGAGAGGGTGGGCTGGGGTCTTCCAGGCACTAGGGAAAGGGCAATTGTTAGCAGTTCTGGGCATCCCCAGGCAGGAACTGTGAGGTGTTTCACGGTGGGGACAGCATGGCGGGGGGCATGGCAGGTCTGAGGACAGTGCCCTCTGGGCTAGTGGCTCAAGGAGCAATAAGCTTACTTTGGCTCTTCCCTGGGTCAGACGGCAGCACCAGGAAAGCCTCTATACTGCTGGCCAGGTCAAACTGGGGAGCCTCAAATCCTATCTCCCACACTCTTGCTGCCTTGCTCTTGAAGCAGCCAGGGCCAGCCTATCTCCTCTGATGGCTGGGGGCCCACAGAGGGCAGGCTTGGGCCCTGACTTCTCACTGGGTGCTCCAGTGCCTGGCAAAGGGGTGTGTCTAGCACAGGCTGTAGAGCAGAGCATGGAGAGTCAGCTGCTGAGCAGTTGGCTTCAGCTGCTAGGTACAAAGCATGTGGGCTTGCCCCTGCTGGAGATGACAGGAGTTACACAGCCCCACGAGACCACCTGCAATTAAAGCACAACTCCATGTTCCACTGAAGGTGCTGATAAAGGCCAAGGGCCAGCCAGAACTCAGGACCAAGAGCAATGCTCTCTCCCCTGTGGCCTAAACCTAAATGTGGGCCCCCTGGGGCTTGGCCAGGCGGGCCCTGAACAGTGAGGCAGGGCTGAGGGGACAGCTGCCCCTAGCCACTGGGCCCGGCTGGCCTCCCCTCTACCTCCACAGGCAACCACAGAAAGACAGTGTCCACACACACACACACGCGCGCGCGCGCGAATGCGTACACATGCCTCCTTGGGCCTCTCTGGGGGCCACTCCCAGCCTGACAGGCTGAGCTTTCCAATTCTCTGTTTTTTATGCCTCAGTGGTCAGGGTGTCAGGTTCTGGAGGAGGGAGGGAGAGCATGGTGACAGTGCTGGGCCGCAGCAGCTCAGCTTTAGCATATCCATCAGTGCCAAGGCGCCGCCTCCTCCTCCTCCTCCTCCTCCTCCTGCTTCTCCAGGACAAGGTAGGGGAAGCAGAGAGACAGAGCACCCTAGAGCACGGGGACAGTCACCCTCCCTTCTTGGCTCTGGGGCCCATGGAGTGCCCCACGAGAGGCACTTCCTGACAGTGCCACACTGGACCAGAGCATTGGGTGACCATGGCAAAGACCATCTCTGTTTAGCATCTGTGCCCAGGTCACCTCTTGCAGGAAGCCTCCCTGATCTCCAGTCCCCTAAGTGCAGTCTCAGGTGCACTTGGCTTGAATTAGATGTGTACGTGTTATCCATCCCCATGGCACTGGCCACTGGAGGCCCACATAGGGCCATAAACAATTCCCAACTCCTCTAGAGAATGTGCCTAAGTCAGATCTCCACCCTCTTCCACCCACCCTCACTTACCTGGCTTAGAGCATTGAGCATGAAGGCCCTCAAATACCTCCTTGTTTGGGGCCCCATCTCATGCCCCTCCTCAAGCAGACTCAGTCTCCAGCATCATCGCCAGCAAGGGATTTGTCCTGCCCTAAAGGGAAGTCCCTGTGGCATGGGTGTTTCTGGCCCTGCGGGTCCTCTCTGCACCTGTGTCTCCTCCTTGCCCCCAGCTTAATACCATGTCCCCAGCAGACAGTTGGTGTTCAGTAGATCATTGGTAGTTCTCTGGGTCCCCCATGACACAGCTGTCCCTGTGGTTATCTCTTCATTTCCTTCTAGGCCTCATTCAGGTGAGACCCTCCCTGGGAGGCCTTTTCTGACCATCCATTCCTCTTTTCTGCTTTATTTTTCTCCATAGACCATATCATACTCCAACTTGTCTTATTAATCATGCTCATCTTGTTAATTATCTACCTCTTCCACTAGGCCATAAGCTCTTTGGAGGCAGATAATTTTCTCTGTTCATGTCTCTATTCCAACTTCCAGCACAAGGCTTGGCATCCAGCAGGGATGGATAACTATTTGTTGAATGAATGAATGAATGAATGAATGATGAGAACTTCTAAGTCAACCAGAGACACTCTACAGAACAGATCTAACTCAGATCATGGTTCCCACTACTTACATTATTAGTTCCATAGCCAGGAACTAAATGAATACCTGCTATGTGCCAGTATTTAAGCCAATTTCTCTGACTCCATTGCGCTCATACATCACCCTGCCCCTCAGTAGAGGAAATGAACCCATGTAGAGCTCAGCCCCTGCCTGGTGCCCAAGAATTGTGATGTAGTCGTGGGCACCTTCAGTCCACAGCCCCTGTCCTGTGAGATGCCCTATGTGACTGATGCACTTTGGGTAAGGGGAGCTCGACCCTCTCCAGGGCATTAGGTTAAACCTAGGGACTAGCCCAGCTACCTACTGGGGACTCTGGGATGGTGCCTGTTATCTGAAATGCCACGTGTGAAGCTGTTTGAGTGTAGGGAGTCCTTACTCTATGAGATATGGGGAGGCCTGGTCCTCGATCACCAAGCATTGTCTATACAGCTGGACTTGTCAGGCCACAAAGCTGGCTGGGAAGCAGCAGACTGCTCCGGTTCAAGCCCACATGGTACTACTGGACCCCATGGGCCTCAGTCAGTTTGGCACAGAGGTTGGGACAAGAGGTCTGGAGCCAGAATGCATGTTTTCAAATCCTGAGCTTGCCTCTTCCCAGCTCTGTGACCCTCAACTGGTCACTAAACCTCTCTGTGCCTCAGCTTCCTTCTCTATAAAGTAGGGGCAATTTATAGATTGTTGCAAAGACCATGTAGTTGTTGTGAGCGCACATGAACCGATACAGAGTGCCTGTTCAGTGAATGTCCATCAGGATGGCAAAGATCCTGTGTCAGTCACCACGCCCTCCTTCGCTTTCGGAATCTTAATTAACCCCCCATGATCCTGTGAAGCTCACAAAATGGGTATGATCATCTGCATTTTATATGTGACAAAATGGAAGCTGTAGAGGGAGGGGGACTTGCCCTGGCCAGGGGATGACTCCAAAGCTAGGCTCCTGTCTTCCAGATCAGGACTTTCCCACCTATGTGGCACTACTTTCCTAACCTGGGCCTCAGTTTCCCTGTTTGTAAATGTCCTTGTCTCTTAATCCTGATTCCACTCTGCAGCCATGGAGCTGCCCCTCCTGGGCCCCTCCCAGGTGCTCTGGTCCCCTTACCTAACCCTGGGTCATTTGGGTTGGGGGCTCCAGCCCTTTGCTTCATTTCTCTGCCTGAAGTCACCCCTAACCTCACATTTGAGGGGCACTTGTCTTCTTTGATGGAACCTCAGAAAAGCAGTCTAGAAAAGTAAAGTTTGTTGAGCCCAAAGAAGCCCTGGAGCAGCGTCTAGGATGGTGGGGAGCAGGAGCTGGGCCTTGAAGGATAGAGAGGAGGCAGACACTCCAGGCCAATCAGAGGTCTGGGACAGGTCAGGGTGTGACCCAAGTGACCAGGCCTTGTGTGAGGTCCCAGAAAAGGCAGCTGCAGAGCAGAGCAGGCATGGGGCAGGACGTTAGGATTTGTCTCCCACTGGGGCTAGGACCTGGCCATGGCTGCAGGTCAGGGAGGGCCAGCATCTGGTGGAGAGGCTGGAGGAGGGGAGCCTTGGGTGGGGGCCCTGCCGGGTGGCTGCTGTCACAGCTCAAGTGATAGGGAACGGGCCTGAAGATGACATAGCTGCACTCTCCATAGGTATGAAATATTCCTCAGGAGCAGGAATGATATTCATGGGGCAGGAAATGAAAGTCCTTGGCTCTGGCCTTGTCAGGGCCTCCAGAAGTACAAATCACATAATAAACACCTTTTCTAACAACTTTACCCAGCGCAAAAGACAGCAGGGGCCCCTTGCCTCTTTCTACTAACTGACCCATGCTTCAGGCATCACAAAATTGCTGACCCTTTAAACTAGAGTCAAGTTCTTTATGCATTAATAGCTCCTGCTTAGGAAACTGTCCTTCAGTGGGCAGTGAGACCCCACCTGAGGAGTGCACAGCAGACGAGGCCTCCTCAGATAGCTCTGGGCACTGCCTAGAATTGGTCACATGTAAGCCCCTAAGAACTCTTTCAGCAACAAAACCTATACCATAATCTTCTCCTTCCTCATGCCCTGAGGAGCGAAAAGTCCCAAGGAGAAACAGAACTGGGCCCAGAGCCTTCTGAGGCCAGGTCTGCAGTCAGCATAGTCAGGATGTCCCATGTGTTGCTATGAGAGAAGAAAGCAGGCAGGTGTGGCAGGGTGGGCATGCACAGGTGGGCATGAGCATTCCCATGGCAGGCTGACAGGTTGCTTGGTAATCAGCCCTCAACTCACTGGTTGCGTGGCCTTGGGCATGTGATTGAACTTCTCTGAGTAGAATCTCCTCGTCTGGAATAAGTGCCCAATAAAGCACAGCTGTAGTCTGACTGTCCCTACAAAACTCAAGGTGAAATTTAATCTCCATTATGAGGTATTAAGAGAGTAGATATTTAATCCAACTGTGGTAGTTGGAGGCAGGACCTTGGGAAGGTAATTAAGGTTAAATGAGACCCTAAGAGTGGGACCCCAACACAATGGGACTATGGCTTTATAAGGAGAGGACGAGAGGCCTGGATTAGAATGTTCTGTCTCATCATGTGATTCCCTTCACTGCCTTGGGACGTGGCTGAGAGTCCCTACCAATAAGAAGGGCCTCACCAAATGCAGCTGCCAAATCTTGAACTTCCTAGCCTTCAGAACTGTGAGCTAAATCAACCTTTATTCTTTACAAATTACCCAGCCTGAGGTATTCAGTCATGGCAAGAGAAAATGGACTAATACAGGCACCAATACCATAGTATTGGTGGGAGGTATGTGACATAATGTTACCGAAAGAATGAAACTACCTTCTTCCCATGCTAAGGAGACCACAGAGCTTAGGAGAAAGGGAAGAGAAAAGAAGCTCCTGTAAAACAGAATCTTGCTCCAAAAAGAATTTTACAGCTTTCCTTGAGTTCTGGGCTATGCAAAAGGAAGCCAGCATCAGGGCTTAGGGTAAAGGGTAGAGAGCTAAGTGTCATGCATAAGAAAATGGAAGAAGTGGGGCGTGGTGGAGCATGCCTATAACTCAACACTCTGGAAGACCGAGGCAGGAAGATCACAAGTTGGAGTCTACCCTGATCAACTCAGCAGCTGAGCAAGACCTTGACTCAAAATAAAAAATATAAAAAGGGCTGGAAATGTAACTCAATTCAATCCCTGGGTTCAATCCACAAAAAAAAAAAAAAAAAAAAAAAAAAAAAAAAAAAAAGAAAGAAAGAAAAAGAAAAAGAAAAGAAAGAAAGGAATTGAATTGTGGAATCGAAGATGCATGTGCCGCACAGTGGGGTGGGTTGTGGAAGAACATTTAAGTGGCGTGTTCAGGTTCCCATTTGAAGCTATCTATCTGGGAGTCTAATCTGTTCCCTGCCCATCTCCCACACATTCACAAAGGCGGCTACACATATAAGTATGGTTCATTGCCCCCAAAACTCATGTAGAAATTTGATTGTCATTGTGGTTGTATTGGGAGGTGGGGCCTTTAACAGGTGATTGAGTCATTAGAGGGACAATGTTCTTCTTAGAACAGTGGGCTGTTATAAGATGAGCCCAGCCCCTCTGGCTCTTTTCTCTTCCACACATGTCCACTTGCCCTTTCACCTTCTGCTGTATTATGATGTCCTGGCCAGACACCACTGCTATGCCCTTGGACTTGCCAGCCTCCAGAAATGTGAACTAAAATGAACTTCTCTTCTGTATAAAGTACCTTGCCTCAGGCGCTTTGTTATATCAACAGATAATAGACTGAGGCAATCCTCTAAGGCTGGAGTTGGTCTTTTCTTCCCACATGGAAATCAGAGGCAGTGGTAAGCTACCATGTGTGGGTGGCCAGTGGGGTTGGGATGTAAGAATGTGATCAAAGAACAATATATAGGTCATAAAGCCCAAGAAGCCTGAGCCAGAAGTAAGCATGGGAATGTGAGCCTTCACCTGCAAAAAGTCTTGGGAAGGACATCAAACTTTGCCACTAGGTGGCAAATGAGGGTTTAGATTAATCTTACCTTGAGTTCAAGGAGCAGGGGGTGACTGACAGCTGTTAGTATTATTTGAATGAGGAAAAGTAGTGGAGGGGTCAGCAGAGGCAACTGCACAGGAAATGGACAAAGAGCAAAGGAAGGGGACAGAGACCAGCAGGTGGCCCATATGGGGTTCCAAGGCACACAGGGGACTGGTCCCCATCCCTCAGTTACTGTCAGTAGGACTGAAAACAGAGGGCTGGTTTCCTTTTAGACACGGGCCCAGGGTCACATCTAGGGTGTGCTCCAGTGCCCACTCTTAGAGCTGCTCATCCTGGAGGTAAAGACTGAAAATGGTCTTTGGAGTCAGCCAGGGCATGGCTCGAGGACCCAGGCCAGGCCCTGTCATGTACACACTGTGTGGCTTTGGGCATGTGGATTCACCTCATGAGCCTCAGTGTCCTCATCTGTAAAATGGAGGAAGGGAGCTCCCTACCTCTGAAGCTTGAAGAGAAGTTCAAGTGACTTCATGGTTTCAGAAGATCTTTACAAACCCGTGTGTAGGAAGGTTTGAACCTTCTTCTCATTGATGGCAGGGAGAACAAACTCAGCTGGGGAGCCCCCCAATACGCCCTTCCCCAACACAGCAAAGTCGACAGGATTTTATAGGGAACACTTATGTGTCTGCCACTTTGTTCCACCACCAAGTTTTTCTTGTGTGTGCTTGTTATTATATCTATCTCTCTAGTCCTTCATTTATCTTATTATTTTTGTAGTCCCAAGTAAATTACAAATATCAGTACACTTTGCCTTAAGTACTTTGGCATGTATATCATTAACTAAAGCTCATTATTTGTTTAATGAACAAACAAAATCTGTCTTTGGATGTAAAATTTACACATAATGAAATGGACAAGTCTTCAATGTACTATAGCTGTGTATATACAAATGTATATACCCACGAAAACAAGATTCTTACCAAGTTATAAACCATTTGCAACATTCTTGAGAGAGCTCTCTCGTGATAAGAGGGGAGCCTCATAGGACGGTGAGATAGCTCAGCGGCATAAGTGCCTGCCTGGCAAGCGCGAGGTCCTGAGTTCAACTCCTGGTATCCACATACAAAAAAAGGGCCAGTGATATTGCTCAGTGGCACGGGCGCCTGCTGGCGCGCAAGGTCCTGAGGTCGACCCCTGGTACCCACACAAAAAAAAAGAGGGGAGCCTCAGGACCAGCTGAGAACCCAGCTGTGTGGGGATCTAATTGAGTCCTCCTCCTATGTACACAGAGCTCCAAAGTTAGTTAGCACTGATGCCCAGACCCTGACTGTGGAAGGAGGCTCCTGACTGCCAAATTGAAGCCCCTCTCAAGCCACTAAACAGAACAAAGCTGGAGGAATGGATGTTCTTTTTTCAAAGACTAAGAAAGAACTGCAGAGGCTTAAAATCTATCACAAATGCAAGATTCTCCCAAACAGCACTATTTTTTCAAATATGGAAGAGCTGACTATACAAACCAACGAGGTAACTAGAAAATACTGATTGAAGTAAACAGTTTAGAGCGGGGCTGTGATAAAATGCCCTTAAAGCAGCTGTGCTGGAGATTGCAGGTGCAGGAACATCCCCCCAAATCAGAGGTGTTCAGTTTCTCCTTCGCTCAAAGCTCAGAGATGGCAAGAAAGTCAAAGTTTCCTAAAATTCTCAGAAGTGACAGGTAAACGGGCTCAGTGTAGCTCTTAATTAACCCAAAACGACACCTGCCAGATGATGGGGATTTGCAGAGCACACTGGGGGCCGACCCTATCTGCAGATGGTGGGCTCCCACCTCTGCTCCAGACCTTGGCTGGCTGTAATTAACATACAGAAAGTCTTTCAAAGTGACTTCGCAGCCAAGTTCTGAAGTCTGAAGGAGTCAAACCGGGCTTTGAGGGAAAGTCTTTGTGAAGGAGGAGGAGAAAGGAAAGATTTGAAGAGGGCTGTGAGATTTTCTCAGCTCCTCCCCGTGGCTTTGTGGAACTGCATAGTGTGGGCCGGGCTGGAGATCAGTGGCTACCAACAGCGCTGTTGCACAAAACTGTCCCTGGCTGGGCTATGACTACAGTACCACACAAAGGCACTGCCAGCCTTTCACACACACTTACATTTAAATAATAAGAGTCTACCTGAGCATTATTACACTATATAACATTATATGTAATATACATATAATCAGGATATATGATAATATGCATAATATATACACACACACACAGATGGAGGTATATGTACACATACACACAGACTCTGGATTTTGGGGCTCTGTCCAATCCTCTCTGAATGACCTTGAACAAGTCACTTCTAACCAAGCCTCAGTTTTCTCATCTGTGAAAGTGGTGTGCATGGAAATGACCTCCAAGAGGCTTCCCTTTCCTATCTTCCCTGCGACCAGCCCCTAGCTCACCCCCTTCGCAGGTCCGGGCTACTCACCCTCCCTCTCTCCACAGCAAGACCTTCCCAGACTCCCAACAGGGAGACGAAAACCTGCGCTCATAAAGGTCAGCCCTGTCAACCCGGGCAGCCTGGCACACTACACATCGATCCACCGCCAGGAAAAACCTCTTCTCCCACCAGTGTGGGCAGCCACACAGGCCTTCAGAAAAACAGAGCAAGGAGAAAAACCAAGAGAGAGGGCGAGTGTGAAGGAGAGAATACAGAACATGTTTCATTTCGGATTCTCTGGGAAAGCCGCAGACTTTGAGGCCAAATGGCAGTGCTGCGTGGGCCACAGGGACACTGAGCATAAACCAGGCCTGAGCCCCCAGTATGCCTCTGGCCAGTGAGGCAGTTGAGTGATTTTCTGAGCTTCAGTTTTGTCCTCTGTTAACAAAAAGAAAAGTGTTGTTGTGCCCACTTCCTGTCGTCCGTACCTACAAAAACCCAAATGCAAGGGTCCTTTGTGGAACTCACTGTCGGATCACAGCAGTGCTACCACAGGCCAGAAGGCGCACTCCCGACTCCACCAGCTCACGATCTATTAGAGGAAGGAATGGGGGCCCTTGGGCCACACGGGGCCCGTTGACACAGACTTGTGGGTTGCCCAGGGTTTTAGAGGCACGAGTTTGTCATAGCCATAGATCAGGTAATTTAGATCCATTTTCTTGTCCCCCAAGGCTGCCTTCTCTTCTATGACCAGCCTGGTTCTTGTAGGCAATTCCATTTGAGATCTCTGCTTCGGGCACATTTGGAGAAGTTCTGGTCCAGTTTTAACTTCTCTCTTCTTGTGGTATTATTCCAAAATTCTATCCCATCCTGCCCTCAACCTAGCAAACAATGGGCAAGACAAAATGCAAGTAGCTCCTTATCAGGGTGCAAGATAACTCCTGATTTGTGTGTACATGTGTGGAACCAGGGAGAGCCGGGCTCCCGCATGCCTACTCTGGACCACTGCCACACCCTGGGCTGGGGGTGCCCATGGGCAGCACACAGGTGAGGACGAGCACCCAAGAAGCCTCACGAGAACAATCGAGGCCCCTTAGGGTTGGTCTGCTGCCCACTGATCTTCCCAGCCACAGCCCCCCACCTCCCTCTGCTACATGCCATGTTCCAGGTCTTCTTGCTGCCTGCCATTCTCCATGCATGTTCCCTGGGGCCATCTCCATCTATTTCCTTCACCTGAAATGTCACCTTCCTTCCCTTCTTTGTATCCAACCTCCCAACTCACCAAGAGCCAATTCAAATGCCACCTCCTCCAAGAAGCCTTTTAGATTGATCAGCCCTGCTGAGTACATTCCCTACTTTCCTGAGTCCTCAGCCTGGGTCTGTCAGGGCACTGCCTACAACATGGGGACAGAGTGAGTAACTAAGTGTGCCCAACAGACGTTCCCTGAGCCATGCCTGTTTGGAGTCAGAACGGAAACAGATCATGAAGTGGGTGCTAGAAGAGTTAGTGGAACACCAGTCCTTTATCCTTGACAGAAGCGGGAGAGGTAGAGGAGGGGAGTAAAACACCTGTAAGAAGGAGGCAGGCTAGGTTTGCTGCAAGGACCGCAGTGCACGTCCAGTGGGTGAAGAAATCTGGAGGGTGCTCTCCTGAGGGCCTTCGCATCCCTCTCCCAGAGCTTGACAGATCTCCCCTGCTGCGTAAGGATAGTACTAAGTTTGGCTCACTCCAAACGAGCACAGAAATAAAAAAAAATGTAGAAAGAAAGGAGCAAATACATAACTAAACAGTACAAATACTGATAGTTACAGCTCAGGCCAGACTAAAAACTGGGTTGGAAAAATGGGAAAGTCATCAGTTTTTTTCTTAGTACCTTTTTTGTGCACTCACTTGGCCACTGGAAGACACTCAGTCTGAAAATCCGAAGACTTTCTTCAAGTAACCAGAATGGTCAGAAGCCCCTCTTCCATGGCCTGATCTACCAGCCCCTAGCTTCACAGTTCGCCAGGGGTGTCACTGAACTGTAATCCTGTGCTAGTCAGTTTCTGTCACTGTAACAAATACCGGAGAGAATGAATTTATAGAGACTAGTTTTATTTTGGTTCAGTCAGGTCCACTGATCTCATATCTCCACCACACTGTGGCTTTGGGCATGTCCCTTTCAGGCTCATGGAACCTCACTTTCCCCAAATAGACAAGAGTGGGTGGGAGGAAGAAAAGATTGGTGTCTGGTCTTTCTGTCCCTAAGGAACACTCCCCTGCCTCCAAGTCTTGCCCAGTGACCCTCTGCTTGCTTAAATGATGAGTCCAAACCCCCACCTTTGCAAAGTGGTTTTTGCGAGCAAACAGACAATTTCCCCCAGGCTGGCTGTAAAGCAGAAGCAAGTCTTTGGCTCCTATTAGCAGCTCTCAAAATCAAAATAGCCCTTGACTCTCCAGCTCAGGGGCCCGCTAACCTGCCAGCACATTCCCAGAGCCTTCAGGGACTCCTCCTGTCAGCCCAATGCCAGTCCAAAGCTGACTTACTTTCCTGTGGCCTCAACCTTGGCCTATGCCTCAGAGCAGCCAGGGGTCCTCCTCAGAAAAAATCCCCTCCCCTGGCTCAGCTCAGTTGGTGCTGAGGCCTGAACATCCCACCGCTGACTAATGAGACGGAGGTGAAGGTGTCATACCTTGCTGGGAAGTCACAGTGCTAGTACCGACCTGCACCGCCTGCCATCAAATTTTAGTGCTGCTGCTGACATATTTATGAAATGTTTCACCAAGTGTTTGTGAGGAGACCAAACAAGATTTACCTCCACAATTACTACCACAACGTGTGGGCTTCACTGTACGCTGAGAACTTGGCCATGTGTAGGCCCCGAGCCCCACTGTGTTCTGAGGAACACACTCAATTCTGCACATCTTTCTTGCCCCCAGCAAGCAGGGCCTGGGGCTGGGGAGATGGAGATGAATCAGACACGCTCCCTGCCCATGGAGAGCCCACAGTCTGTGGGAGGGGGCCGCACACACATAAATTACCCACATCCTGGGGGGCGCTAGGGACCAGCGCGCTGAGACAGGTACTAGAGGCAGGCTGGGCTGGAGTGGGGGAGGGGAGAGTTATTTCTCCCATCAAAGCCAGGGTCAAGGAGGAAACCAAAGATCAGGGGCCCCTCAGGGCCATCCAGCCACCCAGCGGCTTTGGCTCTTCTGGTGACGTCTCTGCCCTGGCAGGGCTCCCCAGGGCTCTCCATCCTTCCCCCTGATGGCCTCAGCAACTCAACAGCCTCTCTCTTCTTCAGTGCCTGTACTTTCATTAGGCCTCTTAGGGCTCCTCTCTCAAAGCTGACTGGAAGCGGGATGCAGCCCCTCCAGAACCTCACCCTCACTGAATCAGCAGATCCCCTCCCCTGGCAGCTTTACTGGGCTCTCCCTGCAGAGCTGCCCTAGGGCAAGAGCAATGCGGAGGGACTCAGGCCAAGGGCCTCATTCTTGCTGCATGTTAGAACCATCTAAGAAGCTTTAAAACGCCAGATGATGGGGCTAGGGATGTGGCTCAGTGGTACAGGGTTTGTCTAGTATGTTTGAGGCCCTGGGTTCAAGTTCCAGCACTGTAAACAAAACAAAAAACCCCTTTGGCTGACAAGTCTATACTCCACGCTAGTTCATCCAGACCTCCTGGGGTGAGGGCAGGTGGCAGTTTTGTTCAGACTTCTGAGGTAATTCCAATGAGCAGTGAGTTTGAGAAGCAGTGGACAGAAACTGGTCCTCAGAGTGGGTAAGCATCGACCTCGCCTGAGAGCTTGTTAGAAACACAACACCCTGGGCCTAGACTCACTGAACCCCAATCCACTCTCTGCAAGGATTCCCAGTGACTTGTGGGCAATGAGGTTTGAGGAGCACTGAAGCACATTAAAGATTTCCCTGGTATCCTCAGAGGCCTCTGAAGGGGGGCTCTAAAAGGCTACCCTGGAAGAAGGCTGGCCACTGTAGGCTACCCAACAGGAGGGGCTGACTGGGGCAGGAGGACTCTGTAGGACCATGGAGGCAGGTGACATCATTACCCAGAGAGCTGACAAGGCACAGGTGCTTGGAGGGAGCCAAGTTAGAACCTTGGGACGGTCCTCACAACTCTCAAGGCTGGATCAGAGGCGGAAACCCCAGTGCAGTCCCCTCTACCACAAACTCACTGGAACAAGGCCCTTTCCCAGTCCAGGCCTCAGTTTCCCCAGGACTGTAGTGGGTAGTAGGTCCACTCTGAAGTTGGATACCTTTTTCATTATATATTACAATGTAATAGTAATAGAAATAAAGTGTACAATAAATGTAAGGCACCTAGATCATCTCCAAACCACTATCCCATTCCACCCCATCTTTGGAAAAATTGTCTTCTATGCAAGCAGTCCCTGGTGCCAAAAACGTTCTAGGGAATGCTTAGCACAGATAATGTTAAAAAAAATCCATTGTCTGGTTCTCAGCTTCCATATGAATTGTTTCCTAAAACTGATCTTCCTGTGGGGCGAGCATCAAGCCAGTTCTCTGTTCCCATCTTTCCCTCAGTAATCCTGGAGATTCAGTCTTTCTTTCTTTTTATTTTTGTTTTGTTTTGTTTTGTTTTGTTTTGTGGGTACCAGGGGGACGACCTCAGGACCTCGCGCGCCAACAGGCACCCGTGCCACTGAGCGATATCACCGGCCCCTTTTTCGTATGTGGGTTCCAGGAGTCGAACTCGGGCCCTCGCGCTTGCAAGGCAGGCGCTTACGCCGCTGAGCCATCTCACCGGCCCTTTGGTTTTGTTTTTTGAGACAGGGTCTCATTCTGTAGTCCAGGCTGGCCTCAAACTCGTGGTGATCCTTCTGCCTCAGCCTCCTGAGTGCTGGGATTACAGGTGTGCACCACACCCCGTTGAGCCAATTTTTCTTAAATTCCACTGACGCTTCCCTGTGTGTCACCTGTGTCCAGCTCCCAGACCTGCAGAGAGGTCGCTTTGGTGGAGGGATGGAGCTGAGGGAGGAGAGGAGAGCAAAGATGTCTCTGGGGGCCAGGAAGGAAGAGTGGAGAAGCTTCCTGAGGGAGCAGATGCAGGCCGGGTGGGGGAGCCCCACAGGTGTGCTGGGGTGACCTAGTGTGTGTCCACCTGGAGGCCAGGTACACTGGCCAGGTACAATATTTTATCCACCCATTCCTTCCCCAGATACTGACCAAGTGCTGCTACTAGGTACTGAGGACACAGCCCTGGGCAAAACAGATCCTGAACATAAGCTTGCCCTCTTTGAGCTTATGTTCTAGTGGTATCATCAGACAATAAAGTAAAATAAGTAAAGACAAAGTCTACAGTGTGCTAATGAGATGTGTCAAGGAGAAACACAAAGCAGGAGATAAACTTAGAAATGTTGGGGAGGATACAAAATTTTAGATGGAGTGAGTAGAGATGGCCTCACTGAGAAGGTAACTTTTGAACAAAAAGCCAAAGGAATTGAGAGTCAGTCATATGAGTATCTGTGGAAAAAGCACCCCAAGTAGAGGGAAGAGCAAGTGCCAAGGCCCTGAGGCGGGTGTGTGGGTGGTGTGTTAGTGGAAAGGCCAGGAGGCCTGCATGGCTGGAGAGGGGAATTGGGAGGGAAGGACGTGGTCGGGGTTGGGCCTCTACTCTGAGTGAACCTAGGAGGGCATGACCTTACTCAGGCTTACTCCTGCTGCTGTGTTGAGAATGGAGTAAAGGGGGCAAAGAGGGCAGGAAGGAGACCTGCAAGGTGGACACTGCAAATGTTTATTGAAGCACTGACTTATCCACAAGGTGAATAACAATGGCCACTGGGGGCCTAATGCCGCAAGGCTGGGAAGGCCAGGCCACCGTGGTCACACAAGCAGATGGTCAGCTGGTCAAAGCTAAGGATGTTCTCCAAGTGGCAGGGAAAGCATCTTGGATTATAGTCTTCACTCTGGGTGACCTTGGGCCCCTTCCTCTCACCAGGCCTGTAATAAAAGCAGCACGCAGGGTCCCCATGGGGCTGTGAGGATTCTCAGTGTGGGTGTGGAAACTGGGTAAACTGAGGAGGAACAGGCCAAGGCTGCTCCTATCCTGCCACACAGGAACGCGGGGCAATGCATCCATCTTCTCCACTAGGGGGTGCTTTGGCGATTCTTCCTGGAGCATAAATGGGGTCAACAAGCCCCAGCCTTGGCTCTTCTGGGGATTTCAGTCTCCAGCCCTCTAGTGGCCCTGAGACGTTCCCATAGTGCCAGGGATGCTGCGGTCTCTCCATTCTGAGCAGTCCAATGGCAGCTATTTGAGAGGTTGGGACATCAGTCTCTATCCCATGACTACAAATAGACAAACCAAAAAGTAGGCAAATAGGCCACATGGGCCAGAAAGCCACCCCTAGGGCAAGGCTGGGGTGAAGGAGGCAGGCTGGGTGGCTTCTGGTTCACACCTGTGCAGACGGTTTTCTATTTGGTCCATGAGTTATTTCAGGTGGCTCCTGAAACACACACTGAACATCTGTCCTGAACCTGGCTCTGTGTTGAGATGTGCATGGTCCTGTGGTGCCGCCAACACTTAGGCTCATGAACCCACTCTTCCCTCCCACCCCAAGACAGCCAGGATCAGCTAGGGCTTTGAATTTCTCTCTTAACACTCCATTTATTTGAAGGCTAAAAAGGCCCAATAGGTTGCCCTTAAACAGACAAAGTGGGCAGGGCAGCCATGTAGAGATGACTAGGTTGCTCACTGTACAGGAGCAGCCACTGACTGGGCAAATGGGGAATGAGATCCAGCCTGCTTTCCACTCACCAAACTCTGAACCCTGGCAGGGGGCTGCATCTGCTCATGAGAAGGAAGGAACAAGTTCCTGAGAAATGGCCCGGCATAGCTTTGGGATAAGCCCTGTGCTAACAACTCCTCCTCCTGTGCTGTCACAGATGAGGAGAATGTAGGATTAGAAAGTAAGAGAGAGAGAGAGAGAGAGAGAGAGCAAGAGAAAGCAAAGCAAGAAAGAAGGAGGAAGGAAGGAAGGAAGGAAGGAAGGAAGGAAGGAAGGAAGGAAGGAAGGAAGGAAGGAAGAGGGACAGGAACCCTCTTTCAGGGTTCTTCTCTTTTAGCCTGCATTTATTTGGACCAAGGACGTGCAGAGCACTGAGACAGGCACAAATCATCCTAGGATGGGATCACATATGCCTTTCACAGAGGAGGAAGCCGAGGTTCAGCAGTTGAGGAAAACGTGCTGATTACACTGCCAGGCAGAGATGTGATCTAGCTCTCAAGGACCCACAGTTTTTCTTGTTGAAAGGACTCTGAGGACTGGGGTTGTGGATTGTGGTAGAGTGCTTTGCACGTGAGAGACTCTGGGTTCCATCCCTGGCATAGAGATAGAGAAAGAGAGAGAGAGAGAGAAAGAAAACGAGAGAGAGAGAGAGAGAGAGAGAGAGAGAGAGAGAGAGAGCAAGAGAGACAGGGAAAGAGAAAGCAAGAGAGAGAGAAACCAAGGCAGGAAAGAAGGAGGAAAGAAGAAAGGAAGGAAGGAAGGAAGGAAGGGGGACAGGAAGAAAGAAAGAAAATTTTTTTCAGGAACTGAAACCCAGCCTGGGCAACATAGACCCCATTTTAAAACAAAATAAAACCAGGCTCAGCAACACTACAAAGTTCTATCCTGGTGCGGGCACTCAGTATGGCTCACCTTCCTCCTCTGTGAAACGGAATAACACCAAGCCCATTGGGGGACAGCAAACAGACTGAGGAATGGAAGGAGTGAGTGTGGAGACCGGCACACAGCAGGTCTCAGTAAATGTCCTTCCTGCTACAGAGCAGAGCCTTCTCCCTCTCACTTCCCCTCAGCCTCAGGAAAACCAAGCCACCTCTACCACAAAGGTGCAGACTGAAGGCCCACAAAGCAGACTGTCCTGGTCAGAGCCTAGGGATCCTGCAGGCGCATGATGGCTCCACTGGACTGAGTCCCAGGCCAGGGCGTCCTGCCACACCTCATGGCTTCTCAGCCTCCCACATCTCCACTAAGGCCTGCAGAGTTCTTTGCATAGTCCTGAGCAGAGGTTCCAAGGAGGAGAAGGCAGAGGAGGGGCGGGCTACATCAGGCCAGGGAGTCAAAAAAGGGAAGCCCCTTATGGATGTGCAGGTGGGAGGTGCCCTAGAGTCCCATATAGCCACTAAGAAGCCACCTACTGGGAGGGCCCTTGTGCTCCAGCTTGGGCCCAGAGCAGGGGCCGCCACTCCACCCTCACCCCACTCCCCCATTGCCCCAGACCAGCCCCGGTTGGGGGACCTGAGCGTGGGCTGCTCCCCCAGCCCCCCCCCGCTGCCCGCCTCCTCAGGTCTGTGAGGTGGCAGGCCCTGCCTGCTCCCTGGGGAGCCTGCCGCCAGGCCTGATGGCGCTGACGGAGGGAGGGAGGCCGCCAAGCTGTCAGTCTGGAGGTGCCCCTCAGAGCCCCTCCTAGCTGGAGCAAGGAGGGTGGGCCGGTGCCTGAGCTGGGCTGTCAGGGCCTTCACGGAGACGAGGCCGGAGAGGCGCTGCCTGACAGCTCGCCCACCGAATTAGGACCATTTGCATGCTAATTTCCAGCGCTCTAACGGGCTGGCAGGCTGGCTGGGGTGTGTGGAGTGTGCAGAAAGAGGCATGCGGCCTCCCCACCCGCTTGTGATGGAACAATGCTTGACTGATCTAGCTGCGTTAACGAGCAAATTATGGTAATTTTGTTATTACAAATGCATAGAAATTTCCAAAGCAGGCAGCCATTCAGGGCAGCTCCTTGCTCCTCCCTGCTCCTAAATACTGAGCCCTCTGTTTGTACACAAGAGCCTGGCATGGCTTTGGGGACCAAGGTTTCCAGGGGCCAGGCTTCCCTTAGGGACATCCCAGGGAGACCCAGCACAAGCTGGCCCAGAGCTGGCTACCAACAGGCCATCCATCCCCGTCAGATGCTGCATCCCCAAACCTCAGATTCTTTTCGTACCCCAGGATTCTCTGCCTTGACCCTGGGCCTAAAATCTGGCAAAATACCCACATTATCTGGTTTCTCTCCATCCTGAACAGGTAACATGGGCAATTCTCACAGATAGTCCTAGGTGTTGAGAAATCCATTCAGTCATTTCTGCGCTACCACTGTGAACTGGGCTCAGTGAGGATCAAGGATTGTCTGATGGGTGGATGAATGAATGAATGAATGAGTGAATGAATGAATGAACACGAATAAGTGAGTGAAGGAGGGGGGAGTGAAGAAAAGAGAAGAAAGGAAGGATGAGAGAAAGGAAGGAGGAGGGAGGGATGGGGAGGAAAGGAGGAGGCAAAAAAGAAGGAAGGAAGGAATAAGGACTGGAGGAAGGGAGAAAGGACAGTAGAAAGGCAAGGAAGGAAAGAAGGATAGAAGGAAGGAAGGAGGGAGAAGGAAGACCAGAATGTAGTTCACAAATGAAGACAATCAAGAGAGACCCCAGCCCCTCAGCTCACTGTGGTGTAATTAATCCAAGACTTTACCAGAGGACTTTATTTGCCAATTTGGCAACCTTTCCGGTGTTTATAATTGTCCACTGTAGAAGTCATAATTTGTCCCAGTTTTCCTGGTGATCTTCTTGTTGACTGGAAGTGTGTTTTTGGAAGTGTGCTCTGGAATGCATCCAGAGAGGCGCCGTTTCCAAGCGCACTTGCTTCCAGTCCCCATAGGGAAGTGCAGGCCAGTCCAGGTGCAGGGCTTGGCACAGAGGTGGCTCCACAGCACCACACTGGCAAAAGCCAGTGAGCCCACTGGCAGAAGCTGGGGGTGGGCATGGAGCCACTCTGGGCCTCCTCATGGAACGCTGGCAGCCCTCCTCCTTCACGATGGGGATTTCAGGTCAGGCTGATGTTATTGAAAGGTCAAGAAGCTGCCGCAAATCCATTTTGGAAGTCAGTGGGGAATAAATCATCAATTAGGGAGGAAACCAGCAGTCAGGAAGATCTGCTCCCGGAGTGTGAGGCAGCCAGGACCCACAGAGATCTTGCGAGGCAAAGCCCCACACAGAAGCCGAGATCTCGTGACCTCAGCTGGGGTCGAGGCCAGATTTTTCTATTTGTCTGATTTTCTAATTGATTCAGAGGGAAACTGAATCCAAGAAAAGAAAACAATCATTTCTTTTTGTCGAGCTACCTGACTCTGGGTGAAAAACCAGAGAGTGGGAGGGAGCCAGGGCCTGGGGAAGCTACAGCTTCATCTGCTGGACAGGGATAGGACAGAAGCCCGCCAGGAGGTGCCCCTGTGGCTGGCCAGGGCCAAGAGCCTGGGGAGGATCTGGGGCAAAAGGAGCCCACAGAAGGGTGGGGTGCCTTGGAGGGGGTCTTGATGGGAGCTGTGCGCCTGGGACCATCCTGTTAACACCAAGTCTGCACGAGGAGGATCAGGGACAAAAATGCTTCCTTGTCTCCTGCTTCCCTAGGAGGGGACCCAATGGGGCAGGCTGCTGCCTGGAAAGACGGCCCTTCCTCTGACAGCCTATGGCCCCACACAAGTCCTCTCCTTGTCCTGTGCTGCACCCCCCCGGCTTGTCCACCAAGATGGAGGGCAAAGCAGCGCAGAATGTACCAGGGCTGTTTCTATCCCTGAGAGGTGTGTGTCAGGGCAGACCCCGCTCCACACCCCACAGACGCCTCCAGTCCAGGCCCATGCTAAATGCCTGCCATGCTTCTCCTACAGGGTGTGCTCACCCGAAGCCAAGGGCAGGGCCTGCACTGCCCCGCCCCATGAGCTGCTCCACACCTCCACAAAGGTCCTGGGAGGTGCGTGGCTGGTCTCCTCTTTTGAAAAAAGCAGATGCCAATTTCTTGGCATCCATTTTTCCAGTGGTTTGTTCCTGGGCATTCTCTGCAGGAATCTCCCCACCCTAAATGGTCCTGGAAAGGCCACAGGGTCACAAAATCCCAGTGTTGAATTCTAGGGACCATAGAGGTTTGGTTCAACCCAGCATTCCTCAGACTGGACACCATACCTTGCCTTCTCTCAGGTCTGCTCTGGCCACGCTATTCTCTGGTCCCACACAGAAAGCAATTTCTAGACTTTAACACAGTGTGTCTGAGTTCGATTCTAAACTGGCCAAGTCTTTCCCTTGTCTTCTACCCTCAGTCACTCATGACCTGTGTGAACCCCTTTTCCTAAGCTTCAGTTTCCATCATTGTAAAATAGGACTAACACTGGTGCCCACCTCAGGCCACCATGAGGACCCCACTGAGAGGACCCACGAAGAGGCTTGGGGGCTCAAGACCTGAAAATGGCCACAACTGTCCTGCTCTGTCAGGACAATCCCTATAGGCATTCTTGACCTGGGACTGCTCTTGAGACAAAAGAATATGATAACACAGTTGTCATTTAAAATTTTCTTTCCTCCCTCTTTTATCTCTCTTGCTCTTTCCTGCTCCTAGCCTCTTTC
This sequence comes from Erethizon dorsatum, assembly GCA_028451465.1. Taxonomy (NCBI): domain Eukaryota; kingdom Metazoa; phylum Chordata; class Mammalia; order Rodentia; family Erethizontidae; genus Erethizon; species Erethizon dorsatum. The sequence continues at coordinate 37,664,930 of CM051822.1, read as the reverse complement.
TTCCTCTCTTTCTTCCCACCCTGGATTTAAGTCTCCCTTAAATCCCTTTCAGGTCCTTTATTTGTGCCTCTGCACATAGACTCCTTATAAAGAAAATTCATTTGTTCAGGGTCACCGCATGGTTTTTCATTAAAAACAAATTACCCGCATTCAGGGAGGACATCTGGACTTCGCAGGTCCCATTAATGACTATATTTCCAGCCTCCCCAGCCCGGTTGGGTTCCCCTTGCCTGTCACCCTGCGTTCCTGGCCCCAGGAGGACAATGAGAGTGACAGTCAAGTGAAAGGGAAAACATGAGGGATGAGGGCGAGAGGCGAGTCCCCTGAGAGGGGAAGGAGGGAAAAGTGAAAAAATAAATAACTCAAACAGAGGGTAACAAGGGCCATTGTCTCAGCACCGTCCAAAGAGAAGCCAGAGCAAATAGCGGAAGGGTGGGGGTGGTGAGTGGAGCTGGGGCCCTGTTTAATTCCACATTGGACTCGAAGCTCTGGACTCTGGACCAGATGAGAGAGGGAGGGGAAGGTGCTTTATTCAAATAAATTCCACCCATATCCACCAAGCACCTACAGTATGAGCATGCAGAGACAGGGCAGGAATATTCTGAGAAACCAGGCAGGCCCCGACCTCAGAAGCAGCCAGAGGGGGAGCTCGAATGTGCACCAGTGCTGATTAAGCAGACCTGGCTGGTGCCCCGGGGTATGCTTGGGGGGGGCTCTGGAATAGGGGGAGTGAGGCTCCTTGCAAGAGAGGGTGTTTACTGTGGGCCTCAGAGGACAGATCCCACACAGGCAAGTGAAGAGGAGAGGGAGAAAGGGACACAGTGGAATCTGAAGTATGCTCCTAGTGTCCTGGTGGGAAAGGCTCTTCCTGAGCCATGAAGGAACCCTCCATCAGGATGGCCACTGGGGAAGCCACTGGGCCACAAGCCCATCAAGTAGTCTCCATTTGTTCAGGTTCCATGGGCACCAGGGCTCAGTAAACTACAGACACAAGTTCCAGGCCCCAGGTCTGGCTGTGTGCCCTGGCAAGGCACATCTCCGCTCTGAGCTTGGTAGCTTGCCTCAAACGGGGACAAACTTTCCAGTCTCACAGGGCGCTTCCAGTGGAAACTGGGGATAACAGGAGAGTGCTCCCTCTACAGACTGTGAAGCACCATGCAGATCGGGGAGCAGGTGGGGTGGGTGGGGTGGAGGGTGGGGGAGGTAGGGGTGGTTGGCAGAATTAGTTTATGAGCAGGTGATTTGCCCTCATTTGAGAACACTCTCCCTTTTGAGGACATGACCCGAGACTCACTGGCTCTCACTACCCCTGAGGGCTTTGGGCACTGGATAGAAGTGTCCCCAGTTGAGTGGACTTCAGGGTTAGAGGTGGTGGCTAGTTCAGCTGACGGCTGGGAGCTGACAGGGTCTTGAAGACAGGGGGCCGCAGATTCCAGCAAGTCAAAGGGTGTAAAACACAGACTGCCCAGTACACTAAGGCCAGGGTTTGGAAAGAGTCCCCTGCATACAGGAGCAAAGCTGGTCTCAGACCCTTTGCATGCACTGTCCCACTCGCCTGAATCGCTTACTTCCCTGTCCTCGCTGGTGACGCGTTTCTCCCTCAACAGCAAACGTGAGTACGGTCTCTTGTTTGATCCCTCCCCTGCCTAGGGGCAGCACCGTGGAGGGTTTTGAAGGCTTTGGCTGTGCCCCTAACCTCCCCCCATTCCTGGATACGGACACTGATGCTTTTTCAATCTTCACAAAAGTCTGTGAAAGCACCTTCAGACCTGCCCCCCCACCCCCGGAGTCCTGGAGCCCTCTAAGCCCGACATCTCCAGTCTGGATTGGCTCTTCCTTCTCCTGCTCTGGAGTCCCTGGGCTTACCTGTCGCTACACCTGTCCGCTTCTAGACCCTTACTGACTTGCCTGACAAGGTATCTTCAGGCTTACGCCTGGCATATGTGGATACTCAGTAATGTTGGAAGAGAGGGAGGGAAGCAGGGAGGGAGGGAGGAAGGACAAGACAGAAGAGAGGGAGGGAAGGGGAAGGAGGGAAGGATGAATGAATGATGAATGGATAGAGGGAGGAAGGGGTGACTACTGCAACCTGATCAACTGAAGGCCCAACCATTTATTTATTAGGTCGATAGGGTTCAATAGCAAATCAAGGTACCCCCCAAGTCCCTCCTTCCCAGCCACCCAGGTACCATCCTAAGGTCCCTCCCCACCCTACCTTACAGCACGTTAAAGGTTCCACAATAATAGCTTCTGCTGTAAAATGAAAAAGGCTTATTTTTAAAATAACTTTTATTTTGAAATTATTGGGCCACAAGTAATTGAACTGATGATTAGCTATGTTTTCTCCACAGTCAAGGCAGACTTGGGAAGTCTTACGAAGTGGGAGAATCAAACCTAGAAATTATTTTCAAATGTAATGAAATTTTTATGAGCCCTAAGTTTAATAGTTAATGAAGTTAATGTTACAATGTGTAGACATTTCATATAACATTTATTAATGCCAGCTTTCGAGTTTCCCTTTTGAATTTTAGAGGCAAAAGACTGCAAACTGTAAATTCCTGAAAAGCTCTTAAGCCTTTAGCCGGGGGCCCCTTTGGGGCCTTGCATCCCTGTTCACAGTCCCTTGGGGAGTCCTAGCTGGGACACCAAACTCCCCCTCCGTGGGCTCAAGTGTGGTCAGGTGGAGGCAGTCACAAAAACTGGAGAAAGAGTACAAGGGGAGAGGAGCAGGAGTGAGCTGGGCCTGGGCCTTGGCTGCTGTCTGGGGTGAAGGGGCGCGGGCAGTCCTGCACGGGGTGAGGCTGGCCCAGCGCCCCCCTCAACTCCTCTCCTCCGGCGCCCAAGGCTTCTGTAGCTCCCAGCGGATGGAAGTGCTCTTTGATTCCCCCAGGGTTTCTCACGCACAGGTCCCTTGCCCAACAGTGCCTTCTTGGACCGGCAAACCCACCCTTCCAGGTCCAGTTCAAATGACTCCTCTGGGAAGCCTTCCCCGATTCTCTCCACTCCCTCATTGCCCTGGCAGACTCAGCAGCCCCTCCCCTGATTTCCTGGGCACTTAGTACACCCCTGGGTTTTACCTCTTAATATAATACAAAAGGATGATGTTTAAAATCTCCTCAGTTAGACTGTGAGCTCCCTGAGGGCAACAGCTGAGTCTGGGATGCCACACCTACCCCAGAACTGGCATCCAGTGTCTCTGAGGAAATGTCTGAAGAACGAATGAACAGATGAACGGCTACCTGCTGTTTCGTCTTGGCTTGTCTGGGGTCAATGCTACATTTCTGGCCTGGCAGCGTGACTGGTGGCCACTAGAGGGCAGCAAAGAGTCAGGAACGAGCAACAGGTGTGCTCCTGGGAGCTCAGAATGAGGTTGGCGAAGGTGTGGAAAGAGCTCAGAAGGAGCCCAGGCCAGACAGCACCAAGAGTCACAGCGAGGGCTTAGGAAGAAAGTCAGGGGTGGGGGGAAGCAGAGCTAAGAACAAACATGCTCAGGCCAGGGAGGCACACAGAGGTCCCATCTCCCATCTGACGCTCGAGTCCCCTCCAGCAAGTCCTCACAAGTTTCTGCTGGCCTCTCCCAAGCCTGTTTATTGCAGTGGCCTTTGTCCTAAATGCAGGGAAGATTTTATAAACGGGCTGAAGAAAGTGTTCCTCTGACTCCTGTGCTAGTGCCGGCCACTTCTATGGACCCACACAGAATATATTTTACACCGGGTTCACACACTGGATGAGAGCCGAGAGCAAAGTGACAGGTTGCACAGGAGTCCTTGGCTGAGCTAGGCCAGGATCCCACCTGGGGCTGGGCCCCACCCAAGCCTGCGTGGCTCCCACAGCAAATGAGACTCACAATTCAGGGATGGGCTTGCTGTGGACAGAAGAAAGAGACCTTCCTCTCCTCCCCTTCAGAATCTCCATACCCATCCCACCTCAGCGAGCTGGTGCCTGCATAACTGTACAAGCGTCATTTCCAATGACCCTCACAAAGGCAGGCAAGGCAGGCTTGGAGAGGTCCAAGAGCTATGCATGTCACACACTTTCCGTGGTATCCCTCATTTCTCTTGGGCATGCCCACATGTCTCAGTGGACCACACTTCACCCTCATCTTCCTGGCCTGCTCCCCCACCTGTCTGCACAGGGCCTCACTGACATGTCCACTAGGCCTCCAAAAGTTGCCAAGTCTAAATCCTAAACTTGTCCAAGTCCCAAACCAAGTTCCAAGCCTACCTGCCAGCCTCCTCCTCTCAATGAGCTCCCCCTGCCCCTACTAACCGCATTTAGCCAGCCTGAGCTGCCTGGGCTGCATTTCTACCTACATGAACCTCTGCCAGGCACTAGACTCAGCCCGCCCTGCCCCAGTGCCCTTGCCCTCCTTGTCAGCCGGAGTCTGAAGACTCAGCTCAAGGGCCCCCTGTGAGAATGCCTTTCTTACCTGTACCAACCCCAGTACCTCTCCATTTTCTCCAAGCTTATGACATTCAAAGTCTGCACCCACACACGCACACACACACACACACACTCCTACTTGGTAACGCTCTCTTTGTGACTACATCCTTCTCTAATTGGCTTTTCCATTGAGCCATGAGCTCCATGGGGTATGAGCTCTCCTGGAGAGCTCTGGATGTGATGTCTGCCAGGCCAGGCCAGCTTTAAGCATGCTTGCTAGGCTCTGTCTTCACCATCACTCCCAGACCCCTACCTAATAATGATGATAGTAATGGACACTTACATGGCACTTAAAAGGTGCCAGGCAAAATTATAGGAGTTGTTACATGTATTACACCATTTAATGTTTACATTTATTATTATCATCCCCATTGCAGATGAGAGGAAAACAAGGCCCAGAGAAGTTATGTAACTTATTATAACTAGCACAGCTACTAGGAAGCAGGAGGGAAATTCAGAACCAGGTAGTCTGGCTCCAGAATCCATGCTTGTGACCACTCAGCCTTCCACAACTTCACGACATGACACCGAATCCTGCTCCCAGTCCTTGGTCAGCCCCAGCATCCTTGGCTGCATTGCTGCAGCCCCAAACTCAGGGGTCTCAGCAGATTGGGCTGAGCTCTCATTGGCAACCCAGCCTGAAGTTACCCATTTTTATTTCAGCTGCTGTTTCCTGAGTGCTACCAGGTGCTAGGCACTCTGCTAGGAAGCAAGAATACAGCAGGGAACAAAATACACACAGTCCTGATTATTGTACTATTCCTATGTACATGCAGACCTCAAGGGAACGCAGGGAAGGACAAGTAAACCACTCCTGAATTTGCTCCAAAATGTTTGTACCACAAATGATAACAGCAAGGTGCTCCAAGAAAAGAATGGAGGTGGGGTGGGGGGTATCCTTGATTAGATGGCATGTGTCTAACACTCCAATCCCTGGAACCTGTGAACATGTTAGGTTACAAGACACAATGGAATTAAGGTTGCCACTAGAAATAAGGTTGATCACTAGCTGATTATCCTGGAGTATCAAGGTGAGCCCAGGTAATCACACGAGTCTTTCTAAGTGGGGAGGGAGGCAGGGGAGAGAGAGATGGCAGCATGACAATGACTTGGCCCAATGTTGCCAGCTTTGAAGATAAAGTAATGGGCTCACAAGCCAAGGAAGGCAGGAAGCATCTACAAGCTACTGAAAGTCGTACTTTGTGGTAATTTGTTACAGCAGCATTAGGGAACTATTACATTTAGGTCATGGGGGACAGTTTTCCTGAGTAGAGGAAATGTAAAAGGGGAGCCAGGCAGGCTGGGCAGAGCGGGGTGGAGGTCTTTAAGCAGAAGTCAGAGGAGTTGAGGTGGGAAGGAACAGGCAGAGTGCAGGGGAGCCTGTGTCTACCCCACCCTGGCAGCCGGTCCAGCCCTCCTCTGGCCCCAGCCTCCCACTCCCTCCCTTACTCTCATCTCCTACTTCTTTAAGAGGTTAAAAACCAACAGACCAATAAGCAACTAATTGCAAGGCATCTAGAAGTGATGTCTACCAATCGATGGTAAGTAGAGTGCCTAGAACCAGGTCGTGGACAATGCTCTGGCAGGCCTCTCATTACTCAGCTTCTGCACCTGCTGCAGCCCGGGGAAGGAAGACGATGACACTGCCAGGACTTCCTGGTGCTCTGGCCTAGGACCCTGAAGTAGGGGTCAAGTAAGGGGTTCACAGAGCACATGATCCCTGACTGGTTCTTCTCAAAGATGCCTACCTTGTTTTGTAGACTCACTAAAGCCAAAGGGCAGTAATTTCCCATCCTTCACCTCCAGCCCAGAATTTTAAGAGTTTCAAATGCCATGTCAATATCTGTTAGGTTGCACAAATATCTTTAGGCAGGAATCAAGTAGTTACACCGATCAAGACACTATGGAATCTTTGGTGCAAAACTTTTGGCATTTGCTGAGACTTGATGAAAATAAAATCTGAAAACTGTCTCCATTCTAAGCTAATACAATATGCTGGATTTGCTTTCTTTAACACAACTGATCACAAACAGCAAGTCAGAATTTGCAGAGCTGCAGAAACGGAATCTACAAACATTACAGAAGAACAGAAAGCCATGTTACACGACATAGGAATGCCCTGGAGCCAGAATCAGGAGTTCAAGCCGACAAGCTGACATTTAATATGGAACAAAGTTATATCTACTTTTTCAGGCCCAAAGTTCCACTGCCCAAGTGTACCCTGGAGACAATCCCTCCCTGTGTGTCCCAAAAGCAGACATTATAAATGGAAACCTTCCCTTCTAAATGGAAACAGTGACAGCCAAATGTTCCTCAAAGCCAACAGCAGGAAAACCTACCCAGAAGGTTCCAATTCCCCCATAAGCTGTATGCCTGCCTCTGGGAAATGAGGAAGGGAGACTGTTCCATACGGTGAAACTGACTGTGACAAGGGCGCAGCCTCAGGGAAGGAAGCAGGATAAACAGGACCTGAGGACCTGCTCAGCTGGTGCCTCTAAATGTACCAACTGGCCCTCTGGGGCTATGACATGGTGCAGTCACAGTCAAGTGAATGCCTCCTGGACTCAGAAGCCCAAGAGCTTAAGGACCAGAAACCTGAACAAATACAAAGTTGAGATCCTCAAACAGGATGTGGTATATTCATGTCCTAACCCCTGGCACCTGATAAATGAAGGTTTCTTATATGTAACTTGTGAATGCTGCCTTATAAACACAAGTGTGTGTATGTGTGGGTGTGTGGAGGGGGCTTGTCTGAAGACATGATTTGGTTAGAATCTTGAGTGGGGAGATTGTCATGGGTTATCCAAGTGGGCCCTAAATGCATGTATATCCTTGTAAGAGAGAAGAGGAAGATCTGGCACACATTGAACAGTAGGTGATGTGAAGATGGGACCAGGCAAGATTGAAAGAACCTGGCCTAGAAGTTATGCAGCCACAGCCAAGGAAATTCAGAGCCACAAAAAGCTGGAAGAGGAGAGGCCTGGGCTTCTCCCTGGGGATTCCAGGGGGAACAAATCTGCCAACACCTCAATTTTGCCCCACTGATCCTGACTTCAGACTTTTGGGCTGTACAGTTGTGGGAGGCCAAGTTTCTATTGCTTTTTTTTTTTTTTTGTGGGTACCGGGGGGTCGACCTCAGGACCTCGCGCGCCAACAGGCGCCCGTGCCGCTGAGCGATATCACCGGCCCCTTTTTCATATGTGGGATCCGGGAGTCAAACTCGGGCCCTCGCGCTTGCCGGGCAGGCGCTTAAGCCGCTGAGCCATCTCACCGGCCCTCTATTGCTTTTTAGCACCAAGTTTATGGTAGTTTGTTATAGCTGCCAAGGAAGCTAATACACAGGTTAATATAATTTTCCCTGCCTTGTTCATTTAGCCAACACCCAGAAAAAAAGACCTGGAATGTGCTAGGGACTGTGAAGGGTGCAAAAGGCTTAGAAGGTCCCACTGAAGGTCTCATTCACAAAAAAAGATCTCAAATGTGTTAAGAGGCAAGAAGGGTGCAGAAGACAGTGGCTGATGAGCACAGAGGAGGCCACCTCAGAAGGCTTTGCAGGACAGATGATGTTTGCCTCAGCCTTGAAGGGGAAGACTGGGCTTCAGCGGTCATGCAGGGAAGTGATCCAACCAAAGGCATGGAATGAGGAAGGTCACTGACTGGTAAGAGTCCACGGTGTGCTGAGGACTAGTGGATGGCCAGGAATGGCAAAGGCTGGGACAGAAAGCCAGAGAGACAAGCTGGGGCCAGGCCACAGCGATGCCTCAGGGGCAGGCCCAGGGACCCTGTCTGCTGAACGGGAGCCATCTCTGTGCTGGAGTAGCATCTGCAAAGATGGTGTGCACAGGCCACCCAAGAAACAGGAATTTGGAAATATGCTGGAAGAGAGTCCCAAAGACGTGAAAACACTGGCTTGGATGCTGAAGATGCTGCTGAGCTCAGATTCCTACTCCTGACCCTAGCTGGGCACTGGGTGGGGGGAGAGAAGACAATGCAAGGGACCAGCAAGAGGGAAAAGAGGCTGGTGTGAGGGAAGATGCAGAGAAAGAAAGAATGGAGGCAGAGAGAGAAGGAAGAAGTCAGCAGCTCTCGGGCAGCAGGATCCCCTGCCAAAATTCTTGTTTTCTTCCTTCCACACTGTGCAGCCTCCCTCTGTGCCAGGGGACAGAGTCCCAAGGGGCCTTGTGGTTGCCCCTGTCCAGCTGCTGCCAGCAGACTTGGTTAGGCTGTGCCCTTGCTCAGTCTCGTGATTCCTGCTTCCACCATTAATGGACAAGGAGTGGCCATCCGTTCCTGCTGGGGGTTTGGGCAGCCCACAGCCATTTGTATGTGGAGCCTGGTAATTAAGGCTGGAGAAATCACAGGGCAGCAGGGCAGGCTCTGTTTGGATAAACTCAAAAAAGTTCAGCTGCTTCTCTGAACCTGGCCTCCTGGAGGTTTGCAGCAGGGAGCTGAGGGGGCTTCAGCTTCGCCTACTAATGTGCCCTTGGGACAGGGCCTGGTGCTACTGCTGCCTCCCCTTCTACTGTCACCGAGAAGCAAGAGTTGACAGACTCTGAGCGCACACAGGCAGCACAGCACAAAGCAAGGCGTGCCTGACCGGGGGCAAGCAATCGCCTGCAAGCTGTGGAGCCTTGGGCAGTTCTCTGACCTCTCTGAGTCTTAGACCTGTTCGAAATGGGGATTGAACTCAATCTTGCGCTTGTCCATAGAGTTGATACATAAGAGGTTCTAGGGAAAGCACTTTGCATTCTAGGCAAAGCTATGTAAATGTAAGGGGTCATTCAAGGCTATGGAATGAGATCCATTCTAACTCACTAACGGTTGGGAAATGAGAAGTGGGGTGGCAGCAGCAGTGGCGGTGGTGGTGGTGGCGGTGGTGGGTGGCTGAGGAAGGATGATATGTGACCCCTCACCTCTGATTACCTAGTGCACAGTATTACCCTGGGATCTGCCACAGATACATCCTCGCAGCAGCGGAAGAGGCAGAGGTTTTGCAGATGAACCTGACAGGCCTCCATGGCATTGGTAAGGCCCAGGGCAAGAGTACACATGCAGGCCACTTCCCATATGTCTCATATCTAAAAGTCATAAATCAAGCTAACAAACCGTTAAATGAAATATGCTCCATCCTCCTACCTTGTTAAATCCATCTTCAACACAACTTGGAGGATTGGGATAGAATTCTGGGACTTCTTGGTGTTCTGTGCCAGGTTGTGCTGCCTGGGGATAGCTCACCCAACCATGATCTGACCACTATCCCCACCCCAAAGCCACTGACCACCAGGCAGGGACGTGCATACCTGTGGGGCACCCATTGCTCACATCTTGGCTCTGTCCACATCCTCACAAGAAGCCAGGCCCTGGCCCGGGGGCACACACACAGGTGACATGGGCTATCTGGAGGAGGATGACCCTCGAGAAAAGGCTGGAAGAAGCTCAGCCTGACTGGGGTTGGTGTCCGGGGTGGGCTGGAAGGAGGATTATGAGCATGTCCCCCTGGGCCTGCAGGCTCTCTCTGGTCCTTGGGGTGATGGGGACGCCACCCCAGCAGAGCCAGGGCAGGGGCCTCTAAGGAGTGGCTCCCAGAACAGTGGTCTCTCTTGTCTGGTTCTACCTGGCTTCTAGTGGTGGCCCTACCTCCTACTTCCTGAGTGACTTGGGCATACTGCAGCCCCTACTTCTCAGAGCTGTTATGAGGCTCCAAAGAGAAAGTGGGTGGGGCCAGGGAAAAGTGTCCTTAGAGAGAGTCCACTGTGTGTCAGAGAGGAGCAGGCCTAAGAGCCCCCAGGGACTGGCAAGTGTGATGTGGTCCCTGCAAAGGACACCAAACAAGAGGCAACCCTGCCCCATAAAGGAGGTGGAACAATACCTAACAGACGCTTGATCTTTCTTGATTTTTTAAAAAAACATCTTTCATAAAAGGATACTTTGAGTAACACTGCTATGTTAATGCCCTTAACACACAGAAAGCCAGTACCATGATGCAGTGCCTTGCCCCTACCACGCAAGGGGACCTGACGTGATGGTCCCCTTTCTAAATGTCTTGAAACTGATACTTCACTACCTGGAGGGAATTGGGTTTCAGTGCTGCTCAGTTCAGAATCAAGTGACCGACTCACCGCCTTCCACCCTGTCTGTCTTGAATATAAGTAGGAGACGGCTGAAAGCCCCTCAGGGCTTCTGTAGGCTTGAGTCTCACAGTCAGGAGGGAAGGGAGGAGGAAGGAAGAAGGGGAAGGGGGGGGAGCTGGTGACACCTCCCCTGCAAGCTGGCCCTGCATCCCTCTGTGCTCCAACTCCATGCGGCCAGCAAGGGATTGCTTGAGTGACAGCCTGGGGCCCCTCTCTGATGTCCTCCCCAGTGCTGTAGTCGCTGCTGTACGGGTTGCACCGCACACTCAGCTGCAGGAAGGAGGCTGCCCAGACCTCCACCTGATTTATTCAGGCCCGCTTCTCAGAAGCATAGAGGTCACCGGGCTGTTGGCGGGATGCCCCCCACAGAAACCCCGTCCGCTGCCTGCTGTGGAGAGACCGACAGCGCAAACTCACCAGGCACCATCCCTGTCAGCGTAGGCGCTGAGTAGCTGCCCTGTCCGGCGGGGGGGGACGTGCGGAGGGTACCCGGGGAGGGTCGTGCTCGCCAAGTCGCGGCCTAAGGAATCAAAGCAACAAATCATAGGGTGAGTATCTCCACAGCCAGCCACTCGTCCACAGCTCCCCTGACACGTTTGCACATTTGTCACGTCCGGATGCTGAACGCCAACGTGCACCCGCCCCCGCCCCCACCGCTTCAGCAAGCCCATGCTCACACTCACACTGGTAACCCCGCCAGCTCCACTCACCCAGATGGAGTGGGAAGGTGGGACAGCAAAGGTCGTGGCACACGCCAGGGCTCTCTACACCCTAAGCATGACTTGGACAGCTCCACTACCACCAAGACGTTTCTGCTGGGCCCTCTGCACAAAGTCCCCTTCCTCCAGCAGCTCCTAATAGCACTGCCTTCAAAGACCTGCTCAGCTGCCCCCCTTGCCCTCCAGACAGCCTGCAAGAGGGGAGGGGCGTTCCCTGCCTCAGACCCTCCAGCTCCATACCTGGCCCCTCACCCAATCCTTCCTCCCTTGGCCCAAAACTGTTCCTTTGTTTAGTGAAGAAGCAGGAAGCAGGAGGCTCCTCCCTCCCTCTGCTCACCACCTCCCCGGCTTTGGACCAGGCACCCTGGCTCGTGTCCTCATCTGAGGCATTTTAGAGGAGAACAAATGCCCCAGGATTTACCTCTGGGAGCCCTCAGTTCCCCCACATGAACAGCATCCACTAGAGCTGTTCTGACTTCTCATGAAGGCCAGAATTAAACAGGAAACGCAAGCTGGCAGAACTGACCCTGCTCACAAGGTGAGTTAAAGAAGCTTGCCCTGACTAGACCTCCTGGGCTTCCCTTCTCATCTTCTGCCAACCCAACACCCACAGCCACTGGTGGCAGTTCCTTCTCTCTAGGGGTCAGGTCTTTGTACTCCAAGGCCAGACTGCCATAAACCTAAAAGATTGGCTAAGTGAATGGAGAAGTGGCCCTGCTAGAGAAGCAGGAGCTTTTGGGAGCCCATAACCGTTCCCTTCATCCACGCTCAGGAATCAGTGCAAAAAGGGCCGGAGGAGCTCTTGCTGACCCCAATTCCTGTTGCCATTTTGCAGATGGGAAAACTGAGACCTAACATAGAAGAGGGGAACAATTGACTCAGGTCCCACAGGGCCAGCAGGCAGAGAAGGTGCCTCAGTCCAAGTTTCCTAACATCAGCCAGACTCTCCTCTACCTTCAGAAGCGCTATGGTGGTGTGGGGGAAGTGCTCGTGTTCACGGCCATCTTCAGAGCAGCTGCAGAGTCAGGGGTCTTAAAGGGGTCTGAGAAAGCAGACTAAGCACAGCCTGAGCCCTGGAAGATCTGAGATCGCAGCGGTCAGACTGTGAGACGGGGGGGAAAGACGGCCAATGGCAGGGGCTGCTTTGATGAGCTGCTCCTTCACCAATCGGGGAAGCGTTTCCCACCCCAGCCCCAGGCCCAGGCTCACATCACCGATGATGACAACAACTGTAAATTACAAGCACTTATATAGAAATCATAAGACACCAGACCCTCTCCCAAGTATTTTCAATGGTTAACTCCCTTAAACCTCAACAACCCTGTCAGGTGAGGTGCTGATACTATTTTCTCTTTACGAGAAAATAAGACTTTTCCAAGGCTGCACATTACCCGCCAGAGATTCAAAGCCAAGTCATCCAATGTCAAAGCCATGTGCGTTGCCACTGCATTCTACTGCCTCGTGCGTGGGACTGTCTCTGCTCTGGCCATGAGTCCGGAGAGTCCGGAGGCTCGACTGCCTCTCAGCAGGGACACTGCCATCATTACTTGCTGGCTCCATCTTGCAGAATAAAATTCAACTGCAAGACTTTATGGGCGGGTGAGCTGGGGTGGAGGCATCAAAGACGGGGACACAGACTTGCCTGCTGAAAGATGGAGGGCGTTACCCTGAGGGAGCCGCCCACGCAGGGGCCACAAGCTTCCCAGCTGCCCAGGAGAAGACGACGGCCTGGGAGGGCAGGGGACTTGTCCGTGGGAGCTGAGCTGATCTGAGGCCGGGCTGGGCCTGGCATCCAGATCTCCTGCTTCCTGGCAACAGGTTCTTCTTTCAGCAAGGGCTGCCCTTTGGGTCGTGTTTGGTCAACAGTTTCCGCTACTGTGACACAGGCCTTAAAACCTTGATCCCTCAAGCAAAGGTTCCGAGAATCAGAGCCTCACTGAAGCACTCAACTTAGAAAGCTAGATAAAAAAGCAATAAAATGAATCTAGGGAAGGGAAGGGAAGAGGAAGGAATCGATAAAGAAAAAGCAAAAAATAAGGAATTAGGAAACAGAAAAGCAGACAGAGAATAAGTGCAACCAAGAATTGCTATTTGAAAAGGCCAATAAAACAGATAAACATAGACCAAGATTTTTAAAGAGGACCCAAATATCAAGATGAAGAATGAGGAGATATAACCAGAAATATAGATGAGAATATTAACAAAAAAAAAAAGAAAGAAAATATACTCCACACTAATAAATGTGGAAATCTCAACAAAAGGTGCAATTATCTGGGAAAATATGTTACCAAAATTAACTCAAGAACAAGTAAAAAAAAAAAAAAAATAAATAACAGCCCAGATCTGGGTGTGGTGGCACACGTCCCAGCACTCAGGAAGGAGTCTGAGGTAGAAGGATTGCCGCAAGTTCGAGGTCAGCCTGGACTACACAGTGAGTTCAAGGTCAGCCTGGACTACATGATGAGACCCTGTCTCAAAAAACAAAAATAACAGCCTAATAACCTTGGAAGAAAGTGAAAAAAAATGCCTTTTAAAAAATAAGTGCCTCATCTGTTTAGCTTCTTGGGTAAGTTTTTGATTGTTTTTGTTTGGGGCAAGTCCTTTTAAATCTTTAAGGGACACATACTCCTGTTATTAAACTTTCCTAGGATATATAAGTCCAAGAGACTCTTCCTAGTCCATTTCACCAAGCTAGCATAATACTGATAGAAAAACTTTCTATGATACAAACCCAAATACACATCCTTGTAAAAATTAAAGAAAAATGGATCAAAGACTTAAATGTAGGCACTAAAACTATAAAACTCTTAGAAGGAAAATAGGCATAAACATTCATGACTTTGGATTAGGCAATGGTTTCTTAGATATGACAAACAACAAAGAAAAAGAAATTGAATTTCATCAAAATTAAAAACTTTTGTGCTTCAAAGGACACCATTAAAAAAGTAAAACGATGACCCATGAAATAAGAGAAAATGTTTGCAAATCATGTATCTGATAAAGCACTTGTATCTAGAATATATAGAGAACTCTTACAGCTTAATAATAAAAAGACTAATAAACCAATTTAAAATGAACAAGGGATTGGAATAGGCATTTGTCTAAAGAAGAATAAATGAAATGGTCAGCAAGCACATGAAAAGATGTTCAATATCGTCAGTCAATAGGGAAATACAAATCAAAACCACAGTGAAACATCATTTCACACTCACTACAATGGTTATAATAAAAAAAGACAGATTAGAAAAATCTTTGGCAAAGATTAGAAAAACTGGGAATCTAATACATTGCCGGTGGGAATATGAAATGGTGCAGCCACTTTGGAAAAGTCCGGTAGCTTCTCAAAAAGATGAAATGTAGAGTTATCATAGGACCCAGCATTTGGGTCCTATACATCCTAGGTGTATCACAAGAGAAATGAGACCAAATGTCCACACAGAACCTGATACTCCAGTGTTCACAGCAGCTTTATTCATAACAGCCAAGAAGTGGAGACAACTGAGATATCCATCATCTTATAAATGGATAAAGAAAACGTGGTATCTCCAAACAATAGAATATTTGCCAATACAAAGGAATAAAATATCAGTATATACTGCAACATGGATGAACTTGAAATGATTATGCTGAGTGAAAAAAGCCAGTCACACATAGCAGCATATGTATGAGTCTATTCACGTAAAATAACCAGAATAGGCAAATCTTCAGAGACAAAAAGTAGATTAGTGGTTGCCAGGGGATTGGGGTAAGGAATAGTAGGGAATGGGACTGCTAATGGGTGTGGGGTCCTTTGAGATGTGTTATGAAGTATTCTAAAGTGACTGTGGTGGTAGTTTAGTATAATTTGTGATTATACCAAAAACTACTGAATTATATGTACACTTGAGATGGGTGAATTTTATGGTACATAAATTGTATTTCAATAATTCTAGTATTTTAAAAATTGTCATCTATATCACCATCATCTTGAAAAAGAAATGGTAATCTGATACCAAAACTTTTGGAAGGGTATAATATTAAATACGTTTTTAAGCTACATAAATTTATTTTTATGGGATGAAGGATGCAATAAAAAAACAACTGATACATAACAAACAAAACCTCTTGGCTGATAAAAATAGCAGACAAGCAAATCAAATAATAAATGATGAACAACAAATTGGGAGAAATTATTTGCATCATATATCATAGATAAAGGATTATTATCCCCATGTATCAAGAACTTATAAAAATTGACGAGAAAAGATGAAAAATAATCCCGCAGAAAAATGGGCAAAGTACGTGAACATAAACCCCTGCTGTGTCCCTATATAGAGTCCACCAAAAATGTATACACATTTCAGGAAAAGAAAAATAGTATGATTTTTTTTCAACAGATACCCTCATATGGGGGACCCTAAAGGATGTCTTATATCACAGAAAACCCACTACTCTGCCAGTCAGTAGAGAAGAAATTGAAAATGCATGTACAGCAATCTCAATGACCAAGGCTACCCAAGCAGTAGTTTGCCATAGTAGTAAATGTCTGGAAGCTAATGGCTACCACTTTGAGCACCTCTTGTAATTGTAGAGGCCAAAGGTAACTTACTAAAATCTCATGATGTCTCAATAAATTTAGTGTTAAAATATGTATACAAGTTTTTCTGTTCCTGAAGTGTATATACATTTTTTGGCACTCTCTCTCTCTTTCTTCATATATATATATGATATCCTTAAATTATATATAATATTATATATTATATAATATTATATATATATATATATAGAGAGAGAGAGAGAGAGAGAGATATGTCAAAACACAGGAAACTGGCTGATCATGTGCGCCATGGAGTACTAGGCAGCTATACAAAAGGAGGAGGCATCAGTAGGCCAAAGTCTGGGCAGGTGAAGCCCGGGAGCTAAATACTGGCCTCCCCAACCCTTTACAGTAGGTTTCCATGGTCCACATGATCCCAGGTCAGAGCCCTCAGGGATGTCCAAGGTCATGTACTAATGACTCCCTGAAAGCCTTGGAGGAACAGCAATAGGAAAGAAGCAAAAGCAGCCTATTGGCCCCTGGAGATGTGTGAGTCTGGGGTACTGAGTAGATGAATAGTACCATCAGGTGGGTGTTGATATTATGCCCATTTTACAGAAGAGGAAAGAAAGGTGACAAGCTATCAGTGTGCCCCAAGTCACACAGTTGATAATAAGAATGATGGCTAACATTTTACTAGCGCTTACTGGATGCCTCATGGTTCAAACATGGAGCTGTGTTTCAAATACTATTCATTGTGCTTTGTAGATACTGACTCAACCTCAAAATCTCTATAAAGCAAGCTCTATTATTATCCCCATTTTACAGATGTGGAAACTAAAATACAGAGAGATTAAACATCCGCCCATGTTCCCACAGTTAGTAAGAAATGGAGCCACATCCAAACCCAGGCATTCTGGCCCCAGGTCTTCCACATTCCCCCAGTACACGGGGCATTCGCCCTACTCCTGTTTCTGCATTGGAGTTCCCTAGATACCAAGATCTGCTCCCATCCCTCCCTCTCTTGTTTTGGCCCAACACATAGTAGGTGCTTAGAAAACATCTGCCAAGATGACATTAATCGAGTGGTGTTGATCTTATTCATCTGGGGGAATTATGGTTCTTGTCTCACCAACATCTCAGAAAACACCTTGTCATAAACTCCAATAACAACTAGGCCTGATTTATCAATTCTTGACTAGATGCAACTTTTTCTTTTCCATGCAGCCCATTTCTAGGTAGGCTTGCTGTATGGGTACTAATGGGGGGGGAATGTGAATCCAATTAACTTCAAATTTAGCTCATAATGAACTTATCTCATTTTGCTACCAGCTCGGTTCTCATCGTGTGGCAGTAATTAACCACTGGGGGTTGTCACTCCCAGACACATGACACAGAGATCCTCTAGCCCCTCACTTCAAACCCTTGCAGAATTCATTACCCTGACAGTATGAAAACCCTTCACTTTGAATACCACAGGCACCAACCAAATTCCCCCCTGCCTACCTGACTGTGAGTGTGAGTGAGAGGAAGGAGGAATCAACCAACGCAAGAAGCCGTTAATTATTGTGAATGAGCTGCGGTGGGGGGCAGGAAGCTGGCGATGGTTCAATGGCTGGAGAGGGCTCTGGCCTTGATAGCCCAGGATGGGAGGTTCTGCCCAGAGGACCGAGGTCTCTGTACACAAGTCCCACATCATATGGGAATATGGAGGAGCTGCCTGGGAAAGGCAAAGTCCTTCACAAACCAGTGATCAGATCTGCTGGGGACTCAACACCCAGGAAGCCAGAACAACCCAGGCAACAGTGACTTGCTGAATTTATTCAACCTTGAATAAACTCTGCCTCCTTTCTGGGCCTTGATTTTCCCACTTGAACACTCAGGCAGTGGGAACAGGTGACCTCTAGGGATTGTTTCCAGTCCACAGGACAGAGCATCGTTTTCCTTCTCCGTGCTGATGGAGAGGGGGCTGGTGCTGCCCGCTACAGAGGCTCTGGCAGTGCCTGCCTTGGGCTTGGGGCTCCTGTGCGTGGCGTCAGACTCCTGGGAGCCCCTGAACTGAACCCTTGGGAAAGGAGGCTAAGGAAGCATCATCTTTCCATGGCTTTAAGAAAGGAGCATCTTGAAGCAGATGGGGCTGTTGGCCTGCACTCCATCGCTACAGGCCCTCTCACCAAAAGGGGGCCCGGGTGAGCAGGTGCCTGGTGCCTGGCCTAGGACAGCAGTCCCTACTCACCTCTGGCTAGTTTTTAAAAAATGTTGGAGACCTGGTTTTCATTTAGTCTCATGTTATTTGGGAATCTCTTGACTATGTGCATACTAATAACTCATCCAGTTTTTGAAAATATACACTGAAAACCAATTATTTTAATTGTCCAAATTAACCTCCAGACTACACATTTTCCACTGTTATTTATTCTCAAAGCCCTTGAGTCCCCTTCTGAACCACCACACTGCCAGCAGGGTGGCAGCTTCTGCTGCTGCCGGGCCTGAGCTCTGCTTGGTGTCCTTGTGCCTCCCAAGTAAGTAACTGGTCTGTGGGGTGGAACCGGCCACTGCAGAGAGTCAAAGTGCTGAACTTGGGGAAGTAGTTCTGGGAAACAGGGACATAGATGTAGCCAGCTCCCAGGGGCCAACCCAAACTTCCTGCCATCTTTTTCATCTCAGGGGGTGATGTTCCAGCCTCCTTCATGTTCAGTCAGTCCCCATGCTCCTCCTGTCTCTGTATTTCCCCCTCCAGGGCACTGCCCTAAGTCAGTTCTCCAAGGCCTCCCTGTCCCCGTCCTGCCCAAGGTCCACTCTGGACTTAGCAAGGCTCCAAAGGCAGTGCATCTGCTTCTGTCTTGGTTCAAACATTTCAACAGAACTTCAAACACTTCTGCCTCTAAGGTGTGTATGTCACCTTCCAAAGGGACCCTTTCTCACAATTATAGAACCCCATGAAAACTTTCTGCAAGTTAAGAAACACAACTTAAACAAGAAACAACAGGTAGAGGCCTACAACATTGTGGGGCAGTACTCAGTGCGCAGCCCAAGGGTCACACCTCTGCGAAAGTGGACCTGCATTTAGCATATTCCTTACTATTTGACTAGAGCTCAGGCCTTGGGAAGCTACGGGTTCATGTGTAGATTCCTACCAGGTTTGAAAAATAACCCCAAAAGTTTGGGCTGCAATTTCTTCAGGGCATTAAGCAATATTGTTTCTACTCTTATAATCTAATTCTAACGTTTTTAATGAACTTTTCCCTATTGATCATGATTTAAAAAAAAAAAAAAAAAAAAACCTGCTCCTCAGATGCTCTTGGAACCGGTTTTACCTTTTATAGGTTTCTTCACTAACAAATGAAATTAAATCTCATTTTATAGATTGTCCATTTTATATTTACACAGTATTATGCTATGGTTTGGATAAGTGTTTCTATGATAAAGGGAGTGGGCCACAGTGGGAGATCCTTAGGTCACTGGAGTGGTGCCCTTAAAGGGGATTGTGGGATCCTGGCCTCTTCCTTCTTTTTTTTTTTTTTTTTTTTGCTTCCTGGCTCATGAGGTAACTAGTTTGCCCCACCCTGGGCTCCCACCATTTCCAACTGTAACAGCCTACCTACCTCTGCTGCAGATGGTGGATGGGCTGCCTGCAGATGAGCCACCTCCGGTCCTCACCGCAGACTGGGCTGGCTCCTAACAACAGGCTGACTAGCCATTAGTTTGGGTGGTGTTATTTACTTAGAAACAAGAACTCTAAATTTATTTTCCCCAAATTACTGAATTCCCACCTTTAACCCATTCTGTCTCTAGTTGGACTGGCTAAAGATATAATCTGGATTCGAAGTGCCAGGAAGACAATTCTGAGAACTTAGTACTGTTTATTTTACCATCATCAACCCTCCCCTTTCTTCCTTTGAAGGGATCTCATCTTATTTCCCTGGAGTCACAGAAAACTATCACACTCCAGTCCCATCTCAGTTTTGAGAACATGCTTGTATTTCATCTGCCTGGCATTTTAGAGCAGACACTGGGGCTCAGTCAATATTTCTGTGCACATTTGTGGCATGATCTTTCTCGAACTAGCAACTGTTGATCGGACACAAAAAACAACAAAAGCAAGGTTCTAATTAGCAAGGCTACGAGGCAGCTCTACTACACTGATGGCTCTAGGCCTCCCTCCAGGAACATACTTGTCCAATAACAGAAGGAAGGCAGTATTTACAGTAGCAGGATTGCCAGGGCAACCTTGGATAGCTCACATCTTCATTCATTCTTTTGTTCATTCACTCATTCATGTGTTATCTAACATCTAAGTTTTAAGACCATGTTGAGTACTCCAGAGGACCCAGAGATGATAATTGTAATAATGATAACCTCAACAATAATTGCCATTTATATAACTCACTGTTCAAAGTGTTTTGTATGTGCATCTTATTTAAGTATCACAGCCACTCTGGGAGATATATATCTTCACAATCCTCCATTTGCAGATACAGTACCCAGCTCATAAGAGGTAGAGCTGAATGTCTATGGAAGTTCTGACTTCAGAGCCTGTACTGCAGCCCCTCCCATGTGCCCCACATATTCTGTTTCAATAGGTGAATCACAAAATACAAAATGCACCTCCTCCTTGACCAGTAATTCTACTTCTAAGACTCTATCTTTGCTAATACACAGAAAAGTACACCAAGATTTACATTTAATGGGATGGAAGGAAGCAATCCAACTGTCTGTTGTAATGGCTAGAATAAATAATGATACTTCTCTATAGGAATATTATACTGTTTTGGAAAGCAATGAGGTAGATTTGAATGTGGAGATTGTGGAAAGATCTCCAACGTGTTTTACTAAATGAATAAAGCAAAGTGCAGAAGAATATTGTGTACAGTGTGATCCTACTTGTGCTAGTAAAAACATGGATAAAATCTATGAGCTAAAAGATGAATAAAATGTTCCTGAGAGTGTATGCAAGACACTATTCACTTTGGAAAGGACTTTGGATCCTTGGAGTCCTGAGGCTAGGGAAAGGATATTTATTTTTCATTTTATATTTTTCTGTATAGTTTGAATATTTAACCACATGCATGTATTACCTTCTATTCAAAATTAACATTATGATTTTAAATTAACTTTTTCTTAAGAGCCAGAAAGAGTCTGTGCCCCAAGGGGTTCACTCATAGTCTAAAAGGGGAGATGATAGTGAATCCAAGATACTTGAGGAGTGAGGTTCCTCCCTGTCCCCTGATCTTTGGCCAGGGCGGTCATTTTGTTTTCCAGGACAGCATCATAACATCAGGAGCACCGTGGCCAAGTTGTATATTCAAAGCTCAAGGTCTCACCAGGCCTCTCCCAGGCCAGCACCCAACCCTTAGTGGTGGCCTGCTCTGTCTGTCTGCAATACACCATGCGACAATCTCAGCCCCCTTCAGTCTGGCTACGAGGAGCCAAAAGGTAGACACAGAGTGTGTCCCAGAGTCCCTCCTGGCACCAACACTGGCAAGCCCGAGCTTCACTTTTCACACAGTTTCAGTAAGCTCAGTAGCTTAGATTCCCAGCCCTCCACTGTATTAAAAATAGAAAAACTTCTAAAAGCCAGACACACTTAGGAGAAGTGTGAAATGCAAGGATGGAGATAGAAAAACAACATAAACAGACACAGGGAAGTCCAGCTGTCTGGGTGTTTGGTGGCAGCACAGATCTCCAGAGGCTTCACCCCTATATCAGGAGGGTCAATAATACCTGTTCACAAAGATGAAGCTGTGTGCTGTATCAGAGGAAAGTGACATATGTCCCTCCATCATGACTATGTGCATCTCTTATACAAGAAGTTGGTACGACAAGCCAGTGTCTGCTAAAACCATGTAATCATAATTAGCAGGTGAAGAAAAGCCCAACTGTCCATCTAGTCCAGTGGTCCCCTGGAGACGCTGAGACTGCTGGCCAAGACCCATCTCGTCCCTCCTCCTCGTCACTGTGCCCAGACCATGCCGTCTCCCAGCTGGCTGGAGAGCATCAGACATCTTTGCCTTGTGATGTTTCAGAATCAGAGTCCAGGTATGGACTGAAAATGGGACGTCACCCAGTCAGTGCTTTCTACCCAGGGCTGACAGTACTTCCACATGTTTTCCCAGCATTCTTGCCCATCCTGGATAGAGGCTGCAAAACACACTTCCCAAATCTAGTGGCTGGGGAAGTCCACCTCCTGTGAGACGGATCCACATAAAACTGGTGGTTACTAAATGAAAAACAATCGAATGAATAAATGAATACAGAGAAAGCATAGAGTTCTTGTGAAGTGGCCTAGATTTGGGGACATTACATCTTTGTAAAAGAAGGCAATGTGGCATAATAGCAACAAGGGCCACAGAGCTGTCGGTCTCCACTTAGATCCTGGCTCCACATTTGCTAGCTGTGTGATTTTTAAGCAAATTGCTTGGCCTCTCTGTGTCTCAGTTTTCACATTTATAAAACAAAGATAATCCTATCTACCTCAGCCTGGTGGGTTACATTAAGTTAATAAATGCACATAAGGCCCCTAGCACTGGGCCTAGCTCAGAGTGCACACTCAGTAAAGCCTCTTGTCAACTGCGAGTCCCTAGCTCCACAGCCACCCTTAGTCCAGCCCAAGAGCATAGCCAGAAGCATCTTTGAAAGCACTGTTCACATCAAGCTGCTGTCAGAAGCCTTCCAAGGCTCCCCACTGCTTACATGACAAAGTCTACACTTAGCTAAACACATGGGCTCTAGAGTCTGCCTCCTGGGACCCAAACTCTGCCACTTACCAGCTGTGTGACCTTGGGCAAGTGACTGCCTTCCTCTCCTCACCTGTCTAAGAGGGCGAGGGCTGACAGTTCCTCGCCAATGGGGTAATAAGGAGGCTTGAGTGAAATGATGCTGCCAACACACCTGGACAGCACCCAACCTGGACCCTCCCTTACTGCCCCCCACTTGAGCTTTTAGCACCTCCCTCCCGCATACCTTAGTTTGTGCCCCACTTCTCCCAGCCCCAAGACCCGCACAAATCATGTGAAGAAGGACAAGTGAAAGCTGATGAGTGCAGAAGGAAGCTGTGCCCTACATGGGGTCTTGGGTGCAGTCTCCCCAGCTCCGCAAGAGCGCACACAGGGGTGGACAGCAGCAGTGGCACTGCTATGTTCCTTCCAGTTACCAGATGTCCTGTCCCACTTAGTCATCAGGAATTATTAGTATTGTTATTAGGAGGCAGAGCCTAGGGGTTAAGAGGACAAACTCTGGCAGTAGGCTGCACAGATTAAAATTATCAGCCGTTTTGTAACCTTGGGCAAGTGTGGGCTCTCTCATCTATAAAATGGGACCAACAGTGGCACCTCCTTAGACTGTTGAAAAGGATTTAGACTTTGCTGCAGTAAAGCACTTAGAAAGGTGTGTGGCCCATGCAAATGCTTCCAAATGTTAGCGAGGCCTGCTTTTACCTCTAAGCTACAGAGGAGGCAACTAAGCTGAGAGAGGTTTAAAAGTTGCCCAAGGTTGCACAGGCAGAAAATGGGCCAATTGGAGGGTCATGGGGGCAGGATTAGAAATGCCATCGGCTCATGTCCCTAACCACCAGGTTTGCCTGATCAAGACTCTTCATGGGCTCAAATTCAGGATGTGCCAAGTGCCATGGGAGGACCTTTCAACCTAAGGAGTAAGGTCAGGGCTGGAGGATCAAGTCCAAAGCCCTTTGAGGTGCAGCCAGCCCAGAACTGGAAATAAGGAGGCTTTCTACTTCCTTACTGTGCTTGAGGCATGTCCTCTCCTCCCCTCTCTGAATATTTTCCCCAAGGCCACCCACCTGAGGGGAGATTAAAATTTTTTACAAAGATGTGAGAACCGACAGCTCATCCATTTTAAGAGAAAAGTCAATAGGTAAATGTCTAAGCCTCTAATAGGCTTCTGATCTCTTGTAAAGGGACTCAGCGTGTCACCATCTTAACTCCTGGTCCTCTGGCCAGATGTAGATGTCACAGAGCCAGGCCAGGAATCAAGAAAGCCCAGCCAGACAAAGCTGATTTTTTGCAGCACCAGCTCCCACCCCCAATTGTTTCACCAAATCAAATAACGAAGCCAATATTAGTAACCAACTGGTGGGGAGGCCCCCATGAGAGAGGAGGGCTGGGCAGGTGTGCCGCCTGCTAGGGAAAACCAAGCCCACGCTGCAGAGGCACCTCCCAGGGTGCATAGCAAATTAATGTGCTGCAGAAAACACGCATTAAATCGCACTACTGGGCTGGCGCTGCAGGCTGCCAAAGCCCCAGCCCATTGCTCCCTGCCTCTCCCCTCCCAGAGAAGCAGAGTCAGGTACCAGGGCGCAACTATTGTATAGAATTACTGGCTGCTTCTGAGAGCCCAAGCATATCTCAAGCTCTTGCTTTCGAGCCACTGCCAGTTTTGGTTCTGTTTCTCTTGTAAAAGTCATCGATCAGCCCCGCTCTGCCTCCTTCATGGGCCATCAGGAGTCCCATGTGGGGTCACAGAAGTGAAAGCTCTTCACACAGCACAGGGGTGGATGGCCTTCTGAATAGGGAATATCATAAGGGGAGAAGTATATGAGTCAGCTAGGCCTGGGATCAATTTTCTAGTTCTTCACCATGTCAGTACCCACAGTGGGGGAAATTTTTGGCTCGAAGAATCAAAAGGTCCTCCCCAAGGTCTCCATCTTAAAATGTAGCAAACAGAAAACCTGAGATTCAATTCCTGCAGTGGGACTGCAGCTTTCCTGGAGGAGGAGGTACCAGGACCGGGCCCCAGGGCAGGGATCCTTCAAGAGATGCTAGAGAGGGGCTTGCGTGGAGTGAGAGCAGGGTAGACTTACAGAGTGTCTAATCTGCTGCCTCCCCTCACTCCAGGCACTGAGCCCTGAAGGGGAGATGCACTGGGGACTGAGCCTGAGCTTCCTCAGGCACAGGCGGAGGAAAGGCGAGGTGGGGCAGTGGCTGGAGTGTAAGACGGGAGGACGGGGACCCCGCGGGGGAACTGAGAGCCAGGCTGGGTGGAGGACACCCATGTTTTATGAGACGCCTTTGCAGAGGCATGAAAACTTCTGCAGAATCAGGGGCCACCAGAGCCCAATGGATGCCAAAGCTCAAACAGTCCAGGGAGTTCAGGGCTTCTTCTAAAACACCATTCTCTCAACCAGTGAACCTTACTTCGAACTAGTGTATATAAAGCTTTCCAGGAAGGTTCTATCTGAACAAAAGTTTTCTTGGCAAATTTCTTTTTTTTAATCGCTGTAGTTGTTGGAAAATGACCAGTTTCTTACTCTGCAGCTCCCAGGGCCTTGCCCAGGGAGCTGTGCACAGCCAGGCCCTGGTCCAAAACCACCATGCAGCCTCATCCAAATATCTGCCTCTTCCCTCTCTCTTCACAGGACACCCCTCATGTTCAAGAAGTGGACTCTCAGTGTTTTCCTTCCAGTAGTCCAGAGCACCAACATCCTTGATGAAGCACAACAGGATGCTTGCTTTTGTGAGCGGATCTAAGAATGCCAGCATCCTGGGCGCCACAGGTAAGGAGCCAACAGGACTTCTGGTACCTTCTTGAACCCACTGGACCGGACCTGGTCAGGGGAAACACAGAAACCAGATGTCACAGAATTCACCACTGAATTTCTACCTCTGTGCTACCAGCAAATGACCACACTTCATTGAGCCTCACTTTACATATCAGCAAAATGGGAATATTAACCCTTGCTTTGCCTACCAGTGTTCCCGAGCTTTGGAAGTGGAGGAAGGAGAGAAGGGGGAAAGAGAACAAGGAAGAAGAAGGCAGATCCTTCTTGTGAAAAAGAAAAATGGAAACACTGAAACATGTAGCCCAATGTGGCATCGGCTTGAGCTTTAAAGCTCGACAGGCCAGTGCGCCATCCCAGCAGCTTGTGTCTTATTTACATGACTTCAGGCAGGTTACTTAATTTTTGCCCCTCAGTTTCCTTTTCTCCAAAAAGGGGTGAATAGTGCCTTCTCCATAGGGTTGTTTGAGGTCAAAGCCACACCACCACGAAGAAGGAGCCCCGTGGAGTCAATCCACATGAGCAAAATGGCTCTCTCCTCCCTTCCGCCCCCACACCCCAGTCTCCTCTCATTCCAAGCCCCTTCTGCTCCAGTCTTCCCCACCAAAATGAACCTCACTGGGCAGGAGGACGCAGAGAATTAAAACATGCAATCAAACAGCTTCTTGACGGGAAATGCTTTGGAAATTTTCGGCTCCATTTACTTCTCAATCTAATTTTGTCCTCGGATGCACATTATGCACGAGATGGGATCTCATGTGGTTTGCCTGGCGCTCAGCACACCAGCAGGAGGCAGCCGGAGTCTCGATTGCTACTCATGTCTCTCCTCACCACATGAGGGGCATAATGAGGGCACCCAGCAGACTCCAGGGGCACTCCTGGGCAAAAAGGACCGGGCCTCGACACCCAAACACCCATGGCCCCACTTCTCCCACCGATACCTGTGGGTCAGTGATTAGGGGATGGCATACACAGCCAACTCCAGCCACAATGCGGATTCCCATTGCCAGCCACCCTAAGCTGTGCCCCGGCCTGAACTCCTCACTCCCCAGCACCTCTGAATCAAGTTCAGACCCTTCATGGCCCTTTTTCCAATCACTCTGTCTGGAGTTGTATAGGTACCAGCTCCCACCCCCACCCTGGCTCTAAATGGCTTGTCCTCCCCTAACTCACCCCATGCCTTAGCAAATGCTAGTGCTGTGCTCTGACAGGCATGGTGCCCACTCCACCACTGTCACCTCCTGTACCAGACCTCCGAGGGCCAGCCCCACCCACCTACAGTCCCATAATCCCCCTCGGTGCCCCCAGAGTCCCTGCACACAGCTCTCCATCCTAGCGCTCCTCAGATCACCAGAGGCATCTGACCAGCAGAAGACACAGCCTGGCCCTTGCAGCTCGGAGACAGCATCCTGTCTACCTGTTTCTCCGTGGTGCACGGCACAGTGCTCGGGCATGGAGCATGCTCATCAGCTCTGAGAACATTTTCCAAGCCCTTCCTCTGGGCTCGGCTTCTAGGAGACACTGGGGATTTTGTGCCCATAAAACAGGAAGCTTTTTTTTTTTGAGCCAGTGGGTGTTATTTTTCATCCCCACTCTCACCTCATTCAAGAAAAGCCACCGGCCAAAGCTCAGGAGCTACCCATGTTCTAGTCAAAGAGAAAAGCCTCCTAGTCAACCTTACAATCCCCAGGGGTGGGACAAGGCCACTGGGTTCTTTATTTTTCCTTTTCCCTTACCCTTACTCTAGTCCAGGTGTTCACTACAACCTTCTCAGATCCTTCTCAGATCCTCAACCCACCAGCTTCTGGCCCAGGCCACTTTCATAATGCGGATTTCCTTGGGCTTCAGGGCTCAACTGTAACAATCCCCATGTCAGAGTCCCGGGCAATCAAGCCCCTTTCCCGTGGGTACTTTCTAGCTTACGTGCAGATGCCCTTGGGTTTTAATTTAATGCTGCCTCTAACCTTGTGGCAAGGGGTAGACTATAGTAGATAAACAAAGAACAAGGGCTCCTAACTGCCAAAGCCAAAGGACAGCCCCCAGCCCTCGCTATCTTAGATCTCTTTGCCCACTCTAAGTTTTAAAACATTTTTGGCCACTTGACACCACAGCACATCTTTCTTTTGTTCGGGGAATTTTCTACTTTAATGGTTTAGGTTTCTCAGGGGAGAAGTCAGAAATGTAATTTCCCAGCCTCCTTTGCAGCTACAACACAGCACATTTCTGGGTCTACCAAGCAGACGCAAGTGTGAGGCTTTAATTCAGAAGTTAGTGACACCGAAAAGCAGGCACCATATAGAGTCCATCGACTGAGGCAAAGGTCCTAGTGGTGGCACCCAGTGTCCAGTGGCAGTCATACATAAGCTGAAGTGTCTATGTCTACAGGCCATGGTGTGGCATCTCCATGAGAGTAGTCCTGCAGTATGGCTCAAGGGTTATTACTAGCTGAGAGGCCGCCAAACCACGTTCAGTGGCCCCCCTGGAGACACTGAGTGTCCTAATATCCTTAGAAAATCCCTTTTCTGCCTAATTAGCCAAGAAGAATTCTTACAATCTGTTTATAACTGAGACCTGGATGGCGCCAGCCTCCAAGATGCAGAACATTTATGGTCTGCTTTGTCCTTCACCTATCGTCTCTTTCCAGACTTCCCCTCGCTTCTTCTTTCCCCACCCACACTTGTTCTCCGGAGTCCCTTTCCAGATCTCTGTCAACTTTCCTTATCTTTACATCTTCACTCAGTGACCCAGCTCCATCCACCACCTCTAAGCCTGTGACTTCCAATTCATATCCCCAGCCCTGACCATTCCCCGCAACACACACATCCTGCTTTCTGGACATTTCCATCTGGGTGCCCCTGGGAATCACAGAGCATCCAACTCCTCTTGTGGTCTTGGTCTTAGCCGGTGGCTCCATTATCCCCTCAGTCTCCCAGCTCCAAATAGTGAGCCACCTTGACCTCATACCTACCCCAACGTTGGACTAATACCAATTCTATCCCTGAATACTTTTCCTCCGTCTGCATCTCCACAGCCTGGGGCCAGGCCCTCATCCTTCCTCTCTGGGTTTCTACAGCTCCCTTCAGTGGGTCAGGTGTTTTTGCTTAGTCTCATCCTCTTTACATCAAGACTTCAGAGAGATTCTTTCGAAGATGCCACTCCTTACTTAATGTTCTTGGAGGCTCCTCAGCACCTAGGGTCTGACCCCAGGTCACAGGTAGCCTCCTTGGCCTGGCCCTTCCTCATCTCCAGCTGCTTATCTCACCACTGCTTGCACTTCCTCACTCACCTTTTTCATTCCTACCCATTCCGGCACTCACTTGTTACCTCTTACAAGAAGTCTTCCTGGTCACACAACCTCAGGAAGGTGTGGCCCTCTCATCCTCCTGTGACATCTGCCATACGCTTTTCTCATTATAGTTCTACCCTTTAAAAACGTTTACTGAATACTTTTGCTGGCCCAGGACCCTTGCTAGAAACTATGCACATGAGTTCATTTAATCCACATAGCAACTCTATGAGGAGAGAGTTTTTCTCACTACAGCTGAGGATATTGAGGACCGGAAAAATCAAGTGGCCTTCCCAGAGTCAGTCACTAAACTAACTGAGGAGTCCAGGACTGGAGCTTAGAACTGTCTGGTGCCCTAAACTCCCGATGGCAGTGCTTGTTTGCTTCATCCTAAGGAGTTCCCTCTGCATCCACCTAATGCAGCACAACCCCGGCCGGGCCTCTTCACTGTCCTGAGCCCTTATAGCCCCTTCTGTAAAGTGAGTATCAAGTCTCTCCCTGATACTCTCTCAAGGATGGAAGGAGGATCTGAAAAGTAACAGATGTTAAATCACATGGTAAACTATAATGCATAGTGCACAAGCAGACTTAGGATTTGTTCCACCACGCAATTTCCTTGCTCACCTTAGAACCAAAGGATTCTATCTCCTCCGTCTTTTACAGGGAGGCTAAGGGAAGGCTCCCTTTTCCTCCCTAGACCAGGGTGTCCCTGGGATATTTAAAGCACCACTTAGCCATCCCCCCTCCCCAAATACAATTGTGACAGTCTGGCAAAGAGAGGGAAAAAAATCCATAAAGGCTCGGCAAAGAGGAGGCCGGTGGAATTCTCCAGCTCCTGACCACCAGTTAGTGACGTCAGGATTTATAACTGTATTAAATGGTGTGACAGGCAGCCTTGATATATCAGTTCCCCCTTCTTCCCAAATCACAGACAATAAAAGCTTTGGCAGTGAAAGTCATTCATCATCATAAAGACCTGAGACATCCCAGTCATCAATTTCACTCACATCCTTAATACACTGGAGAGAGTGCAGGAGTTGAGCACCTCAAAAGGGGGGAGGGAAAAAACACGAAGGGAGATTGAACAGGAATAATTACAAAGGTCAAAGAAGGGATTCATCTGGGAGGGTGCCGTGGGGAGAGCCAGTCCCCGCTGGAGGTGTGGAGACTGCAGAGAAGCTGGGCACTTGGTGGAGCTGCTCTGGGCAGCCCAGAGGCCTGGTCCTTGGAGAGGAGCCTGAGGTAGTAGCAGCCAAAACAGGCTGGGGAACCAGAGGAGGAAATGCTGGGTGGGGGTGCATATCAGGCACACTTGGGCCTTAGGTTCAGTACTGGGGGAGCCTCTTACTCCATCAGCTACACTAACACAAAAGAGATTTTAAAGTAATGCCACCCTAAGTGTCTTTTCATAACCTACTCCCATATTGGCACAGAAGGCTATCCATGCTGGCTATGGTCCTCTTTGAAGCAATACCTTCTAGCAACTCTCCAGGGCTGACATTACTGGTTAGGATACCATAATACTGCTAGTCCATCTGGCTGGTAGAGTCACTGCACAGAGCCCTAAATGCACCCTCAGCTGCCCCTGCCCCTCCCTACCTTGGGGCCTCTGTCCCCTTTCCCCCACATCCAGCCACCTTGATCATACATGGAAGACAGGGATCTAGGAGAGGAGGAGACAAACTCCAAGACAAGCCCCAGTTCATGAGGCCGGATGTCCTGCCAAGCACAGCCTCAGAATGAGGGAAGACAGCCTGCAGAGCCTGAGCACCCCACTTCTCCATCCTTCCCCTCCCAACAGCCTTGTTGGCTGCTCGGCCTAGGTTCCCCACCCCTTGCCACCTGGACTAGTGATTGGCATCTCTTTTCCTGTCAGGTACGTAAGGGCAGTAAGGGGTGGGGAGCAGTAAGCTTACTGGGCATGGGGGTGAGGAGCTAGGGACCTTCACTGGCTTGTTGCTGAAGGGCACTGGACAGAGGCATGACCCGTGCCGCAGGCTTGGCTCTCCTTCCCCAAACCAGGGAAGGAGGAAGAAAGCCTACTATAAACAAACAATGACAATTCTTTTTCTCTTGCTTTTTTTCTTGGAAATAAAACAGAAGAAAGCTTGCTTGGGTCCAGGTGGGAAGTTGCTTACTACATTGGGTTCCCCACACTAGACAACAAGCAGCCTGGGGGGACTGCAGAGGCCAAGAGCCCTGGGGTGGATAGCCTAGCCCTGGTAGGACATGGCCTAGGTTTCCCTAGAGAGAAAAATGTTCTTCTGCCTGCTGCTGTCTGCCCATTGAAGCAAAAGCCTTCCCTGAGGGCTTCAGCTGGGGGAGCTTGGCCAGGTTGCTCACTGTCTGTCACAGTGGGAAGCTGACTCATGGGGTGCTGGTTTTGAAAGGTGAGTCAGCACAGGGCCCTGCAGCCAGATACCCCCCAAGATAAAGACAAGCCATGTCAGATGCAGCTGCCACACATGGCCCTTGATCCACCCATCGGCTTTGTTTGTGCTCTGTTCCCCAGATCAGGGTCTTCCCCAACTCAGATCTCCTGCCAGACTTCTTGTCTGCCTCTGTCATACCAGGCTTGGTGACAGGAGTGTGGTTTCATAGCCAAACGTGTGGCCTCTGAAGTCTGATTGCCTGTGACTGATTCTGGCTGCATCACTTACAAGCTGGGTGACCTACTGCAAGTTTCTGTGCTCCTCTGTAACTCAGTCATTGGACCAGTAAAGTGGAGACCATAAGACTTACTCCTGCCTAGGGTAGTTACACAGATAGACAAGTTAACATAAAGTGCTTAGAACAATGCCTGGTGCAGAGTAAGTGGGATGCAAGCGTTAGTTATCACTCCTGCTAGTGACTTTTGGCTTACTGGAAACTAGCTTAGACCTGCCTCTGGCTGTTCAGGATTAAGACCAGCCCCAACCCCTCATCCACTGACCCTTGAGGTTGGCAGGTGACACCATTCTGGACCTGGGACAAGAGAGGTGTACAAAAGGGACTCGGCAGTCTAGAAAGGCAAACACTTATCTGGACCTGCCAGACAGGCAGCAAGCGCCCCTAAGGATTCAGACTGGAAGTAGCTTCACCAAACATTTATAGACCATCTCAGGGTGGGAGTAGAACTGCTACGGTCCCTTAGGTAATGAAAATAAAAGCTAATCGAGATAGATTAGAGAGAGGTTTCTATCCTGGGCTGTGGACACTGGGGAAAAAAGAAAAGGCAGCAGCTAGTAGAAGCTAATACATTTGGGGAGAAATAATAATTATGATAATATCTTGAAATCAAATGTGCCTTTTTGCTCACTAAAGATTTGTATTTGTGTGTGAATCATGTCAATAACCTTGACAGTGACCTAGAAGGGTGGAGTATGGGGTGATTAGTAATAACTAATCATAATAGCTCATCTATCCAGCCAGGCAGCCAGCACTTCCTAAGTTCCTACTATAGTCCAAGCTCTATACTAAGCTGGGCTGGAGGAGGCAGGGACAATTCAGAATCTCATAAGTGTAAGCACAAAGTTAGGACATAAAGAATCATAAAGCAAGGCACAATGGGATAACAGGCATATTGGTGAGCTCATTCAGGGCCCAGCTGAGATAACATCACTTCTGACTAGGGTAACTGGGGACAGCTTCCTGGAGGAGGCAGCCTCTGGGGACTGCTCCCACGATCCATGGAGACTGGCAGGTCTGCTGGTTCCTAAGTCCCTCAGCAGGTATCGTGAGAGCCTTTTACAGGCAAAGCCTTGCACCAGCTCACATTCGCATTCTTTCTGGGTAGACAAGACCTGAGCACTAGGTACAGTCAAGATGGAAGGTTCTCCGTGAGCTCACAGGGAAGGGCACAGCTCCTTACAACTTACGGAGCACTTTAATATACTTCCTCTCAGGTGTGCACCCTGCAGTCCTGCAAGAAGATGAGCTGGGATTCTTTTTTTTTTTTTTTTTGTGGGTACCAGGGGTCGACCTCAGGACCTCGGGCACCTACCAGCAGGTGCCCGTGCCAGTGAGCGATATCACCGGCCCTTTTTTCATATGTGGGTACCGGGAGTCGAACTCAGGACCTCACGCTTGCCAGGCAGGCACTTATGCCACTGAGCTATCTCACCAGCCCTGAGCTGGGATTCTTAATTCCCAGTAGGCAGATGTGCAAACTGAGGCTCAGAGAGGGGAACGGTATTCTCAGAGTTCCCAAGAGTTATGGTACAGTTGGAAGGAAGATCTGGAATCTTAATTCCAAGTCGGCCCAACAGTTTCTCTCACAACAGACTCCGCTACCTCCGTGCAAATGACAGAATGGAGAGCAGAGAACCCAGCAGCAGTGAAGGCTTGGAGGCAGGACTGGGTGAGGATGAGGTGGAAGATGGTAAAAAGACGGGCCTGGATGGAGGATTCCATCGAGTAACTTCACAGAAGGTAGACAGATGGTGGTGGAGCAGCCAGGCTGAGGAATGAGGACTGAGAGGAAGGATGAAGGCTGACTGTGGCACAGGGGAACGAACACTGGAATAGGAGTCAGGAGATGGGGATTTCAGAGCTGTCTCACTTTGGGAGAACTTGACTCCGCAGTCCTCAGTGTCCTCATCTGTTCAATGACAGAGTTGCATAAGGTGAAACTTAAGGGCCCATATAGCAGCAATATTCCAGTCTTTTGACCCTGGGCACTGGAGAGGCCACAACTTGTCACATAGATGGAAGAGACAGGGTAAGGACCAGCCAATGCTTGCAGAGATAGTGGGGAACAGAACACAAGAAGTGCCCCACCCCCTCACAGATATGGCTTCCCTCAGGACACAGGGGATACAGTCTAAAAGAAGACTTTTATATTGGGCCCTAGGGAGCATAGTAGACAAAATAATGGTCCCCCAAAGATAGCTACATCCTAATTCCCAGAACCTATAAATATGTTACCCTACTTGGCAAACGACATTTTGTAGATGTGATTAAATTACGGCTTTAGAGATACGAAGATCATTTTAGTTATCTAAGGTAGGCCCAATGGAAGGGGTCTTTATAAGAGGGAACCATGGGGGTTGGGTCACAGAGAGAAGCCTCTCTGTGCCAGGCCAACCTCACCCTGCCAGCTCTGCCACTATTCCTTCGCTGCCAGGGCCACTAAGCCTGACTACCTCAGGCTGCTGTCATGAGGTCTAGATTTTCAAAACAACATTTAAAAGCCCAAGAGGACACTCTGCACTTTTCAAGTGTCAACTCATTTAATCCACATAACAAGTTTCAACGTCCATTTTATGGAAACTGAGGCTCACGCAGAGTTGAAAAGTAAGGTCACCAATTCCCAAATGGCAGAGCTGGGATCCAAAGCCAGGTCGTCTGGTCCAGAGTCTATACAGAGACTAAGCAGTTTGATCAGCTTCTGCAGACCTCAGACACCAGCCTAGCTGTACTGCAGAAGAATGTGAGAGAGCTTTGCTTGGATTCCTGCAGTGACGCGGAGCTCACTCCTAACAGGAGCAGGACAGTACCATCCCTCTTACTAACTGAGGGAACTCAGGCAGTTTCTTTAACTGTTAGTTGGACAAAAACAGTACCTATGTTTCAAAGAGTAAAGGACTAAATGGCCCAAAGCAGTAGCAAATGCTCAAGAAACATCACCTATCATTGTTATCTCTAGGGCAGCCTATTCAGCTTGCAGACAGCTCAGACTGTTAAGTTCTCCTTTGTGTCCCACGAAAGCTACCCTCTGTGCGGCTTCCCCTGTACACTCCCAACAGCCTCACCCCCTCCCCGCATGGCCTGGGCACTGAGAGACAGCAGCCAGGCCCTGATACTCCCTAGGATGACAAGGTTCTCTGTCCCCTCCCCTTCCTGGGCCTGCCCTCCTCTGTAAGCAGCCTGTGGGTCAAACACTGAGAGGAATTCACCCTGTAGTCCTGAGGTTATGAGCTGAGTCCAGTACATTGTTAGAGAAAAGTCTGTGATGATTTGTCCCCACCATGAGAAAAGAGAGAAATTCTCTACTTACTTGGCAATTGAAGGTATCCATGAAATGTGAAGTAAAAAAATTTTTTAAATTGAACAAAAATATGCAGAGTATGAACCTATTCATAGGAAACAAACTATATGTGTTTAGCCTGGTGTATGTTCATAGAAAGGCCTTGGAAGGCTACGTGCCTGACCATCAACTCTGCCAACACCGGAAGTGTTAGTGAGGGGTACGGTCACAGGTCACTATACATACTTTGGTGTCACTGGAATAGATTACATAATGAGCATGTACTATTTTCTGGTTAAAAAGTAATTATTTTTAAGAAATGGCGAGAGACTGAACCAAACTTCAGAGCAGAGAAGTCGAGTACACGGTTTCCCTAGAAGAGCTTTGACATAGTCTCCTCCACAAAGCCTTCCCACCTCACAGTCAAAGAAAAGTCATGGTGCCCCCCTCCATTCCCTCAAAAACACTTGGCTTTTCCTGGGGTACTAACAGTTTTCCTTTTTGGCTTTGTTTTGCCTTGTACATGTATTCATGTTTGCCTCCCCAGTCAGACTGAATTTGTTGAAGGCAGGAACTCTACACCCCTAAGGACCTGGCTGAGGTAACACAATGGAGGAGTTCAGTTTTGATGGAAAGCTGAGTGAATGAATGAATGAGTCAATAATCAATGGCAGCAGTTCTGCAAATTGCCCAGGTACTATCCTTTGGCGTCTTTTCTCCTCCAGACAATGACAAGGCATTGGAAATCTCTGACCAGGAGAACAAGCTAATGAAATCACTATTTTAGGAAGATGGATCACAGGAGGATGGGCTGGGAAGCTGGACTACCAGAGATCTGCTCGAAGGCTATTTGGAAAGGTCGGTTTCCAAGCTGCCCGCAAGGGTAAAAATCTATGAGTACATTACCAGAAGGGCCATCCAACTTTGTTTATTTTTATCCTACAAAATACAAGGTCAGAAACAAGTAGAGTACCTTGTGCTGAAATTATTTTTTTTTAATTGACATTGCACTTTACGCAAATATTAATTCATTTATTCAACAAATAGTTCTTGGGAACACTGTGCTAACCTGAAAGCAAATCATAGTTTCCTTTGATGTGCATTTTAATTACGAACATGCTTGAATTTCATCTTGGCTTTAAAATTATCAGAACTCTGGCATTTCTGAGTCTACTGGAAAATCAAAAAACAAATATTTAGACACCAATTGAATTCACCCTGCATCACTCTGGAATATAAACAATCTTGTACCTCGGGGTCAGTTCCAATCTTAGATATCACGTCTCCTCGCAGCAGCCCAGTGTGTGGTTCTGTCTGGGTGGCAGTACCACTGTTGCTGCAAAAGGCCCGTGACATGTAGTTTGGGGAGAGTGTGATGCCATGCACTGGGATGAGATGCTGCACTGTCCCATGTTCCTGAGAATTTTGCCGTGGCCTTGGACCTTTTCCTGGGTAGTGCCGTCCAGGCAGACCAGAGAGCCTTAACACTGGCTGGAGTCAGGAGCACCAAGGCCAGCTGGGGAGCAAGTGAGCAGCCTCACCCTGGTTCGACACGGGCTCTCTGTTGGGCAGGGTTGAGTAAGAAGAGAAAGGAAGCATGGGGACAAAGGGTGGTGCAGGGTCACAAACTCAAATGTGGACAGGTGCCAGCAAATCAGGTAAGTGAGTGCAGCTGGCCAGGTATTTTCTGGGATATCTGAAGGGGGTAGCCACTTCTCACTCTCCCCAAGTGTGGCCACATGGACATGGAGACCCAAGGTGGACATGTCCCTCAAGTTTTCAAGAGAGGCTAGACATTTTAATCTTTCCATTAAGTCTCCTGATTTTTAAGGAAAAGAACAGTTTACTTCTTAGTGGTTTATATATTGCCATGGTTCCAAAAATGTAAATGGAATTCAATCAAAATAACTCTTCCCACACTCTCTGTCTAAACAAGGTTATTAAGTTCCTGAGAATCCTAGAGTTTCTCTGACTTGCACAAATACAAATATACAGTCACTTGTTTGAATGCATATTTTACACAAAAGGTAGCCCACTGTACACACTAGCCTTTACATTGTTTTAATGAATCTTGTATTTCTAAAATCCTTCTCCATAAGGACATAAAGAGCTTCTATGTTCTTGTTCACAGCTGTATGCTGCTCCATTGTATAAATGAGCTATTCTTTATTTAACAATTCCCAGCTGATGAACAATTGGGTCCTTCTCTGATCTTTAAAATGATAGGTCTACTTTTTTAATGTTTAAAAAATGACCTTTGAGCTGGATGTTGGGGGGCACATGCCAGGCTGAGAAACATGTTGAGCAATGCCTGGGCCTATGGGTATCCAACACAGATGTTGCCCTGGGCTGCAGCTACCCCAGGTTCTGTCATGACAGTTAAAACCACTTCAACTGAGAATGGCTTCCAGTAAATACTATTTGAAGATTCTTTGCCTTTGAGGTTGTGAAATTCCCATCACCAGAGGTGATCAAGTTTTGATATGGGACTGAACCCAGACCGGAATCAGACTTCCCCACTTCTGTGGTTTGCACTTGCTCCAAGAATCCCCAGGGTCTGATCTACGAACTAAGCCCCACTGGTAGCAGAGAGAAAACTGAGAAACGGCCCCACTCTTTACATAGGCATTCATTTACACATTTAAAAGGCATTTTTCTTAGGCTATATCTTCTGCCAGAAATCCCTTTCTCTAAAGCTTCTGATCGTTTATATCTTAGCTCAAACCCCACTTTTCTAGAGAGGCTTGCTTCATCCCTTACTGCACCCCAGCCTCTCATTATTCTCTCACCCAGCTTTATTTTCTTCGGAACACACGCCATTATGAAATTACATTGTGCATTTATTCTGTGTTTACTGTAGACTGTCTGGCTATCCCCAGCAGGTAAGCCCATTGAGGGCAGGGGCTGTCCACCAGGGTCACCCCATACTCTCAGCCTGGCACAGAGTCAGAGCCCAGGGAACAGAAACTACTGATGTTATCCTCCCTTCCCAAATCATCAAACACCTGTGATAACCTCACATCTTCCCTAGGAAGCTGAGTCGCTGAATGCTTGGGCCCAGCTATCATGCTTTATTATACCTTTTATTGTAATTTTTCACAGCACCTTTTGGCAGCCCGGGTACACAGGCATTTCTTGTATTCTTGCTTTCATCATTCATTATGATTTCGGTCGGAGGGAGGAGGTGTTTAGTTGTGTCTGATGAGCCTCAAAAAGGCTCATAAAAATGGGTCAAAAGAGGGCTCCCCATGGAAAGATGAATAAATGGACTTTCAGAGCTGCCTGGCGCCCGGCCAGAGGGGAGCATGATAAAGGAGGCAGACATGTGTGCGTGAAGAGCCTCTTTAGGAAATCCCCAAAGTCACTCAGCCAGAGGGAAGGTCTCCCAGCAGCCACCTGAAACTGCCTCCCGTCCCTGGAGAGACTGGAGGTTCCCCAAGGCCTGGACTCCCAGAGTTTACAGGCCAAGAGCAACACCGTACAAAGGTCTTGAGCATTTCTCAAAAATCCCAAAACACACAGCAGAAGTCACTGCTCGTGATGAAGGGTATGGGGCCTCAAACATGAGGAAAAGAGGCCCTCGGCCACACCTAAGGCCTCTGCTTCCCCTGCCCCTCAGCCAGATGTCCTGACAGGGTCTCCAGGACTGAACCCCTTTCTGTGGATTTATGCAGGGTCAAGGCCCTTTGAAAGTCCCTGAAAGATTGAAATCCCACGCAGAGATTTGTGGAGGGGCAAATCTCTCTTTGTTTCATGCCCCAGGACAGACGTAAAGGACTCTGGTATAAGGGCCTGGAATCGTATTAATAACTCCACTTGCTGAGCGTCAAGCACTTAATGGCAAGCACTGTGCAAAGCACTCTGCAGGGACCTTTCATGTCATTCTCCCCAGAAGCCTGTGACACAGATCAAGCACTGGCCCCATTCTCAGATGGGGAACTTGAGCCTGAGGGTTGTAACTTGGCCAAGGTCACCAGGTGAGAATACGGTGAAGCTGGGCTGCTAGCTCAGGTGGTCTGGCTTTCTTGTTGACATTCTCAAGTACATGCTGAAAGAAACGCCTTCAGGAGTTTGAATAGATTTTTTTTAAGGCCACCTGACCATGCAGCAGCATCAGGCCATAGGAGCCAGGGCTCTGGGTGAGCCTCAGTTTCAGCTTTAACTCACTGATGTGGCCTTCAGTAGGTGACCTCCTTTCTCTGAGCCTCAGTTTCTGCAGCTGTGAAGTGGAGTTGGACCATGGGATCCACTCTCCTGGTCCTGTATGGTCAGCACATTTGCTCTAAGGAAGGCTAGGAAGCACCAACACTGGCTCCTGAGCCCCTCCAATCTTTCCCATAGCTGCCCACACACCCTCAGATGTCCCTTTGGCAGCTCTTGAATCCTCTCCTCCCACCAACTCATTTTATCCTCAAAACAGCCAAGGGAGGCAGGAGAGGCAGGAATTCCTATCCCCATTTCACAGAGAGAAAAACTGAGGCTCAGAGAAGATGATTGATTTGCCCAAAGTTAGACCAGTTAGATGGAAAAGTCTACACTTAAACTCACTCCTCTGGCATCTATTGCAGTATCCTTTCCTCCAGCCCTCCGCTATTGATCAGATGGAAAAGGCAGAAGAGGGTATGCTTTCTTGGGTTGCCAAGTCTGGAGCACTGAGGTGCTCAATAGTGAACCAAGGAATGCAGCAAATCAGAGTCGGTGGACTCGGGTACTTGGCAGCCACTCTGTGTTGCTGGGTGTCTCTATGCCCAGGGGCAGTGCCCAGGGTGAAGCCTTAGACCCTAGGACCCCAGTCACCTACCAGACCAGTGCCTCCCAAACTTCGCGGACCAGTGGAGGCCTCTCTCAATCTCCTGCCATTCCAACCTGCTGATGCAAAGATATGGTCCCCAGGGGAAGAAACC
Organism: Erethizon dorsatum; assembly: GCA_028451465.1. Lineage (NCBI taxonomy): Eukaryota > Metazoa > Chordata > Mammalia > Rodentia > Erethizontidae > Erethizon > Erethizon dorsatum. Next base: position 37,625,470 of record CM051822.1, on the reverse strand, counting down.
AACAAGGACACAGGCTGGCCTCACTCCTTTGTTCTCCCAGGTAAAGGTCAGGCGGGCCCAGCTGGGGCAAAACTGCTAGCTCCTTGGCCAGTGGAGAAGTGGCAGAAACTGGGAGCCTGGCTCCCCTCCTGTTGTCCTCTCTGGCCGGTAGGCACAACGGCTGCCCCATCAGCGGGCCTATGGCCCAAGGATACTCCTGCAGATAATTAGTCCCAATCAAGACAGGGCCAAACTGCTGACAGTGCAGGAACCGGCTGGCCATGTCACCGGTTTGCAAATGGTGAGCAGTTTCTGAACCATGGCCCTGGCTAGCAGAGCAGGGGTTTAGCTTAATATTTAACGTGGCATATAAACAATGGAGAGAAATTGACTCATTCTCTAATGAGATCTTCTCTGAGCAGCCTGGAGCGTGAGGGCTGGGGTGAAGCAGCTTAGGGACCACCTGTCCCCCAAGACTCCAAGTAAAGCCAAGGGCTGGGCTCACAGCCCAGCTGAGCACCTACTATGTTCTGGGTCTTGTGAGGAGGCGAGAAATGCAGAGTGGGTTGGGAGACTCTGGTTGCCCCCCGAAGAGTTCAGGACTGTGACAGCACAGCCACTAACATGAGGGGAGTTAAATGAATCCCCCATGGTCACATGGAGCCTCCAACAGCTCTTGGGGGATTTCTTTGAAGCATTCTACCAGTTCTCAGTGGAGCCAGTGACTACTTCATAGAGCATTTTGAAATGCTGTGGGGGCTGTTACATGATGGAGGGGCTTTACTGGTTGGCAGTGGAACAGTCCCACACAACGAAGAATCTTCCTTCACCCCACACCATTCTCATGTCCTGCCAACCATTCAGGTAGGTGAATATCTGTTTACAATTACTTATACCTAGAACTGAACTTCATTTACATATAGATGTGAACTTGCCATTTGCATGGTCTTCATACTCTGAATTCTCTAGGAGCACAACTACCGTGTAAATTGAGCAAAGCTCATACTTTGTTTTACTTGGAACTTGGCCAAGAGTTGCTCGCCTATGTGGAAAATCACACTGGCAATCTGAGCCGGCTGAGTCTCTGGTCTGCACCCCTGCAGAAGTCTGCGTTCAGGGCTCCTGCAGCCACGGGGCTTCTATGCACCGGTGAAGTCCTGGGCCAGTTTGTAACATTGCACAGTTTAGATATTCAGAACATGTACAGATCAAATAGTGGTTATTTAATTATCAACAATTTTGTTTCCATTTCTCCTTTACCTCATGAGGCATTGATTTGATTTGATTTGAAATTGGATGTGAAGACAGGCTACATGCTTTCTAAACTTAATTTCAGGATGGTGAAGAGGCACTGTAAATATCTGCTATCCCAAGGGGATCCTGGGTGGGGCTGGGTGAGAACCCCACCTCGATGCACCCCTAGTGTAGGACCCAGTTGGGGTGGGGTTCTCCAGCCAGCGGAGAGGAAGGGGCAGAGGAAAGGGCTCAAAGATCTACTGAACCTTCACACACAGCATCCGATACACAGTACATGTGTGTGTCTGAGTGTTAATTCATTAATCACAATATAATTTTGTGTTGTATTATACTTTGTATTTTCTCTATACTATATTGTATTATATTTTTATACAAATGGGATCATACTTAAATTACTATACAACTTGTTTTTTTATTCAGATGTGTATCTCAGACATGTATTCATGTCAGTACAGATAAGATTTACTTGGTGGGTTGCATACCAGCAGTACTTTATTGTGTGAAAAAGCCATAATATCTTTAGCCAGCTCTTATTTATAGAGGCCACACTGTTTCTATTTGTTTACCACTGTATTGCACTGTGTGAATATATCTATGAGATAAATTCCTCAAAGTATATATAAAAGCTCTGGGTCACAGGGTTGGCATATGTATTTAAATATTTGATAAATATTGCCAAGTTTTCCCCCAAAAGAAATTGCACCAATTTATATTCCCTTAACAGTATATAAAAATGTCTGTTTCTCATACCCTTTCCAACCCTGAAATTTAATATTTGATAAGCTAATGGTATTATATCTTAAGTATCACTTGATTATTTTAACTTGTTGATTTATCATATACTTTTGGGACATCTATATTTTTTCCCAATGAAACACTTATTTATATTCTTTGCCTGGTTTTTCTACTGATTTGTTTCTTATTCATTTTATTTATTTATTTATTTATTTATTTATTTATTTATTTATGTGGGTACTGGGAACTGAACTCAGGACCTCGCGCTTGCCAGGCAGGTGCTTATGCCACTGAGCTATATCACTGGCCCTCTTATTCATTTTAAAAGCTCTTTAATTTACTAAGTAAATTAACTTTTTGTTATCTGTGTTCTGCTCTTTTTTACATTTTTATGCTTTGTCTTTTGGGTATTTTTACACACATACAAAAGACTAACACATATATACATATATATATTACATTTTAGACATATTTTTAAAAGGCCTTCTCTATAAAAATTTTTCCCCTAGTTTTTTTTTTTTTCATTTGAAGTTTTGATCAACCTGGAATTTATTTATTTTTTATTTTTGGTTTTCTTTTTTTTTTTTTTTTTTTTTTTTTTTTTTTTTTGTGGGTACCAGGGGGACGACCTCAGGACCTCGCGCGCCAACAGGCACCCGTGCCACTGAGCGATATCACCGGCCCCTTTTTTCGTATGTGGGTTCCGGGAGTCGAACTCGGGCCCTCGCGCTTGCAAGGCAGGCGCTTACGCCGCTGAGCCATCTCACCGGCCCTATTTTTGGTTTTCTGAGACAGAGTCTCACTATGTAGTTCAGGCTGGCCTTGAACTCACTATGTAGCCCAGGCTGGCCTTGAATTCACAGTGATCCTCCTGCATCAGCCTCCCAAGTGCTCCACTATGCCCAGCTACCTGGCATTTATTTTTAATTGACACATAATTATACATATTTATGGTATGCTGTAATATTTTGATACATGTATATAATGTGTAATGATCAAATCAGGGTAACTAGCATATCAATTGCCTTGAAACCTATTTATTTTGATATAAAGACAGAGGTAAGGACACAACAGTCTACATTTATAAATACTCACATATACAGTGTTTAGATATGTTTCTGTACTCTCTATGCTGAAATGTCAATTTCAATAACAATTTTAGTGACTGTAGTTTTATAGTATGTTTTTAAATGTGCTAGGACTTCTACTCATTTATTTCAGAATTTTCCTAGCTGTCCTAGAATGTTTATTTATCTAGTATTTGCATCATTTTGACATATTTTTTTAAATCCCTTGATATTTGGCTTGGGATTGCTTTGAATTAATAGATTACTTGGGGGAATTGGCATCTTTATGATATTCAGCCTAAGAACAAACAACATCTCTCCATTTATTCTTTTATGTCTCTTAGTGGAGTTTTAAAGTTAAGTTTTTTCCTAGGTAGTTAACATATTTTTGTTGTTGATGGGCTTCTTTCTTCTATTATGCTAACTATTGTTTACTTATAAGAAAGCTAATGATTATATTGATAATTATAATATCTCTAATATTTCAAAATTAAGCATAATTATGACTTTAGTCTAAGATATTTATATTCTCTTCTGGCTCCCTAATGTGATTTAAAGTGGGGGAACTAAAACACAAACAGATCTTTGGTTAAGGGTTTAACGGAAACCCAATTCACCCCTAGATTTGGCACCTGGGCCTACTGAACCCCTCTGCAGACTGCAGGAGAGTGAGCACACCCAGCTGGCCCTTAGCACAAACTCCTACAGCAAGGATGTTAACTCACAGTCCTTGTCAGGCTGGGGTTGCAAGATGAATGACAGAGCCACGGCTGGGAAGTGTGGGGACCTGCCTTGAGGGGCTGCTGCTACTGAGCTCTAACCTACCATGGCCGTGTGGGATTAAGGCCCGGAGGGGCTGGCTATTCTGATTTTTCAAGGGGAGCCGGAAATCCAGATTTTTACTTCTTAAAGTGTTGGATTAAAATGTCTGAAAATCCTTTGTGGGCCCAACTACACTTATCTGTGGGCTAGGTGAGCCTTGCTAGCTGGCCACCTGCATTCTATTCCTGTAGACAGGAGCCTCAGGAGGTTGACTTCAGCCTCCACACTCCCTGAGTCACTATCCACCTAAACATGCATGTACACAAATGGATATAAAGTCTCCTTGTGAGCTGCCTAAACCTGAGTTTCCATGCACCCCAATTCCAGTCACAAACCACCCTCTCTGTCATACATTGTCTTCAGGGATCTTATTGGATCATCACAAGGATGCTGAGACCAGGACCATTTCATAGATGGGAAAATTGAGACTCAGAGCTGTGTCCAAAGGCAGACAGAAGGAAGCGACAGCACTGGGGGTGGCCCCCAGCTTATCTGTGCAGCAGAATGGCCAGCAGCACAACCCCTGGTGTTCAATCACAGCATCACTGCACACTGGCTGTGATCTCAGGAAAAATACTTACCTGCCCCAAGTCCCAGTCTCTTTATGCACGAAATAGACATGATATTGATTGTGCCACCTCCCAGGGCTCCTCTGAGGGTAAAATGGGCTCACTCAGCAGAGTGCCTGGTATCTGGTGCCTAAGCACTCAATGAAGTGACAATGACTATTATTATGAGCTGGTCCACACTTCTTTCTGCTCTCCCTTTGCAATTGTTTGTAGTTCTTTGAAAATAATAAGGTTATTATTATTATTATTAATAAAGTTGTTATTATTATTATCATTATTATTATTATTATTATTATCAGGATCTAGAAGACTGAGGACCGGCTCTGACTCTCCACTGTACCCCTTATATTGGGCAAGGCACTGCCCCTCTGAGCCCGTCTTCTGTATCTGTAAAATGAGGTATCATCAGAAGTACTGTCATGGTCGCTGGTGACATCAGTAGAGAGGACTTCATGGAACATCTGTGACGTCAGTAAAAGTTCAGTGGAACTGAAGCTCCCTGGTTCCCACCCCACTTCACTCTCCCTACCTGCAGGCTCCACCTCTTCACATGTGCACAGGTACCAAGTCACTCTGGCCCTGTCTTACTCCCATGTGGTACCCAGACCTGCAAATGGGGCTCCAGCTGCTTCAGTCTGAGCCTCGGTGCTGACCTGTCAGCTCAGGTCACAGAGCTGGCCTCACTGCCTTGCTGTTCAGATCTAAAGGGCCCCTGGGAGTGAGATCCTGTTTCATTTGTCCCTACCCCTAAAATTCTCTAAGCCAAGGACAACCCTCAGCCTCCCCGATGCACCAACAACCTACCTGTGTGTTGAACCCCTTGTCTAAGAACCCCTCGTCTCTGTCACTACCTGCTGTGTTCTGCCCACCAGTCTACAGGGGCATCCTTCTAGCTTGGGCTGCACCCCCAGGCTCTGGCACAAGTGTGGCCCTCAGCACCCCACTGTCTAAGAGCCTTCTGCCTACCAGGGTGGACTTCTCCAGGGGCTGGCAGTTCAGATGGTTCCTAGTGCTCCAGAGTACCCAGGGCTGCTGGAGCCGGGGGTGGGGGGTAGAGGGCAGCTGCAGCAACATGCACAACTGTGACGAGCCACATGACAGGGCTCTCAGAGGAGTGACAGCAGCCACATACATTGGGTGCTAACTGTGTGCTAGGCAAGAATCTAAGCAACTTAGAGGTGTGAGCCCGTTCGTCCTCATAACCACACTGTGCAGTAGGTGCTATCACGGTGCCCATCATACAGCTCAGAAAACCACAGCAGGCATTTGTGTGCGGTTGTGTGGCTCCCCCAAGATAACTGCACAGCTAGTAAATGGCAGGTTCAAACCCAGCAGTGAGTGGAGACCCCACGCTGTTTGTTATTGTGCTATTTGGTACAATGCTGGGGATAAAACCCAGGGCCTGGTGTATACTGGGCAAGTGCTCTACCGATGAGAGCCCAGGGCTCCCCTGCTTAAATCTTTACCCTGACAGTGACAGGAGGCTGGCCCTGGCCTCCAGGAAGGCAGCTGCTTGGCACACACCCAGCCTGAGCTTCCTGCCTTTCTTGACTCAGCCTCTGCTGAAATTTTGAAATGCCAATGACAAGCTGCAAAGAATTCCACTCCTCTTTGAAGCTGCTGCCAACCAGGGCTGCTGGGATAAATCCCAGGCCTCTGTACACCTACAGGAGCCATCTGACAGGAGGATTCCATGTCATTCCTCCCAGCCCACAGTCCCTTTGGCATTTGTTTTCCTCTGGCTTTCTTGGAACCGTATACAGCCACGTCTCATCACAGCTACAATCTGTGGCCCCAGCAGTTTCCTGCCTGACCTGTTCCAGGACCTCATAACCTCATTAAAGCAAAAATGGCCAGTCTCATCCAAAAGTACCAAGAAGCCATTCCCACCACACATGCATTCTCTCTCCCCCTCTCTTCCCCTCAACCCCTTATGCCCCAGGTCCCCTCACCTGTCACAATGGGGTAGGACTGTGGACCTGGTACACTGCTCCCAATGTCAGCAGGGGTGGGGCTGGTCAGGTTGGCCTTCATGTCATCCAGCCCTCCAGCCAACGAGGCCATGGCTGAGTACTCAGTGGTCTGAAAGAGGAGACAGAAACATCTCAGTACCAATAATCTGAAGAACCACAATCAAAAGCAACCACGTGTTCTGGTCTAATCCAAGCCTGTGTCAAAACCCACAGGGGGTCATGAACCCCCTTATGTTGGAAGGGCAGATTCAGATCTAGACAGTTTCTAGAACCGACAATGCTCCCCAGGTGAAGAGGTGGGCAGGAGTCCACACAGCTTCACAAGAAGTCCAACCTGGCTTGCTTGTGGCCTGCAGGGCACCTTGGCCCAGCCCCAGCCAGCCAGAGCCACCATCCTCCTCCCCGCAGGGAGGGAGATATCAGTAACCAATGCAAGGCAGAAGTAAGAATCTTCTTGTCAGGAAGATGGACAGAACAGCTTCTGTTTCTGTACTCTCACACCACAGGATAGAATCACAGGAACAAGGGTTAAAAGGAATCTGGGAGATCATCCAGTCCAAACCCTCATGTCACAGATGGGCAAACTAAAGCCCAAACACAGAAGGATTTTGTCCATGGTAAAACAGGCAGAATCCCAGTCCAGGGAGTGGGTTACCCTAAATCCAATGTATCAAGCCAACCTGAGTCACGGTTTGGCGAGTGGTTTTGAATTTTGGAAGCATGTAAACACCTGTGTGCTGAAAACTCTGGGGTGCATACATCCGATTTACCAAATCCACACCAATCACATGGATAGGCCCAAGAATTATGCTCCTTTCTTCAAGTCATTTCATGAAATCAGAACTTGCAGTGAGTCATTTCCTTGCCATCCAAGCCACTCTCAAAATGGTCTCCAGAGAAAGCAGCAAAGAGACAAACCTGGGTCTGCCCATTCAAGGACAGAGTGAATTATAAGGACCAGCACGTGTCTCTTCCTTCCACCCAACCTCCAAGCCTATTTTCAGTTAAAGAAAACACTTGCAAACACTTCAGCCAAAGAATTTGGTTGTGCATCCTAAGCTTTGGAGTGGGCAGTGTTTTGGGACCTTGGCATTGCCAATGGAGGAACACCCCTGTCTGTCCAGGGTTATGTCCTTGGCAGGCAGGGACAGGGAAGCAAGCAGTCTTCTGGAAGGGGTTGCAGGCATCCTGGGTAGGATGAGGAAGACCGAGACACTGGAGGAAACCAAAGGAGCCACTGGACAAGTGGCAGGAGGAACTCGGGCTCAGGCACATTCTCAGTGCTTTTCTCTGCAAATCAGTTAGAAAGTACTTCCTGGGCAGCTTCAGTATCAACAGGGGTTGATGGCAGCAGGGAGTACAGGAGCTGCTGCAGGCCCAGGTGCCTAAGATGCTGCTCACTGAGGACAGCTTGTCCAGAGCCCCCAGGTTCATCAATCATCTTCAAGCAGAGGCTGATTCAGAAACATGTAGAGAAGAGCCCAGGCCCAAAGCGAGCCCAGAGACTTCTAAGGGAGAAGAACAAGCCTAGAGGGATAAGCCTACCTACATCAGCAATCACTATAAAGCCACAGTAATTAAGACAGTGTGGTATTGGCACAGGGACAGATAAATAGACCACTGAAACAGAATTGAGCCCAAAAACTGATTTGTGCACATATGGAACCTTGATATATGAGAGAGGCGATGTACAAATCAGCAGGAAAGGATGGACTCTTTAATAAACAGTGCGGGGATAACTGGTTATCCATTCAGAAACAGGGGAAAATAGAAATTGGATCTTTACACCAGACACAAAAATCAATCCCAGGTGGATTAGAGACCTAAATGCAAAAAGCAAGGGTGTCCAACATTTTCAGCTCTAAGTCTAGCTAAAAAATCCTTGGGCACAAGTCTGTCCTTCGTCGATGAGAAAATGTGGGGGTTTTGTGCTGGGGTACTCGTACAGGGTTGCCATCACTGTAAGGACAGGAGCAGGTCCCAGTCATCCTGTCACCTTCCTTAATGCCTCCTCCTCCTCTGCGGAGTCTTTCCTGACTACCACTCCCCAGGAAGCACGAATCCCACTCCTTCTACTGGCCCTGCCAAGCGGTGTCCAGGAACTAAGAACCATAATTTTCACAAGCGCATCAAGCTTCCGCTTATCAGGCGCTTCCTCTGTGCCAGGAACTTTGCCTGCATTCTCCCACTTCATCCCCACAGTCATCCATGAAGCAGGTTCTGTTGTCTTCATTTTACACACGAAGAAACTGAGATATCTATTATAGAAGGAAAGTGAATTGCCTAAAGTCATACAGTTTCTAGGTGCCAGAACCAGGATTCAAACCTGGATCCATCTGACTCTAACATCTTGACAATTACCCAAATGATTTTCATACTGTGGGTCCTGACTCACTAACAGGTAGTGCGATAAATTTTCTAGTCTAACAATTTTTAAAAATAAAATTAAAATGAAATAGAGGGGGCCAGTGAGATAGCTCAGCGGCATAAGCACCTGCCTGGCAAGTGCAAGGTCCTGAGTTCTGGTACCCACAAAAAAAAAAAAAAAAAGAAAAGAAATAGAACAAGCTAGGCATGGTGGCATGGTGCCCAGCACTTGGGAGGCTGAGGCAGGAGGACTGCTGTGAGTTCAAGGCCAACTTGGGCTACATAGTGAGTTCCAGGCAAGACCCTGTCTCACATGTCAGTGGGTATACGTGTACTAGGCAGAGATGAAACTGTATTTCTTGCTATAAGTTGCAACCAGCAGTGTTTGAAAAACACTGCCTTCATCCCATGCAGCAAGGAGCTGCTGGGAAAAGGTCACTGTCTAAACTTCAACCCTGTAGAATGGGACTTGGCCGTGGCATTGGCCTCCTGACATGCTAAGAACAAATTTGGAAGTTAAACTCCCTGGAAGCAGCTCCTCCAGCGCATCGCTGTGTGCAAAGATGGCAGGTTAAAATGCTTCTGGAAGGGACTCTTTCTGCATGGCATCTTCTAAAGTTTCTGAGCCCTGAGAATGAGTCCCAGTTCCTCCCCATCCTTTCTGTGTCCCGGACACGCAGTGGAGACCTGGCATAGGTCATTCTACTTTTCCTAAGCCCTATTTATTCAAGACAGTATGTGAGACCAGACCCACTCCTTGACCCTCACCCATAAATCCCAAGTGAAAAGACGTATGGTCCCAGGAACTCCATCCAAGAGGGCTAAGAGAACACAGCCATTAGTTTTCATGGGTGGGGGTGGTAGGGACAGGTTTCTTGGGGCAGGCTGTATTTAAACTGGAGCTGAGCAATCCTTGCTCCCAGGCTAAGAACAGCTGAAGAAAAGGTCAGAGGGGGATGAGATGGCAATGACCTACGACCGGGATGCATGCACTCCCTGGAGCTGGTGGAAGTATAAAGGGAAAGGTGGGAAAGTAGACAAGCTGCAATTTGACTGTGAGGGGCTTGTACAATGGCTGAACAATGGAAAAGTGATCCTTCAGAGGGCCTGTCAGTGTCTTAGCCAAGACTCAGCACCCTGGTGCCCTCCCCCACTCCCTTCCAGCCCTGCCCCTTCTCTGCCTCCAGCCTCCCTTCTCTGGCATGGCTGGGCAGCCAGATCTGCACAGAAGGCCCCTGTACCCCCATGGAGGCAGAGCCAGCCTGGGTGTAAGAGAAGTGCAGAAAGGATGGCCATGGGGATGCCCTGCCTCTTTACGTATGTAATTTCCAGATGGAAATTGCTGTTTGATCTCATTTGAGTCAGTATGCAACTCAGTATGCAGAGTTCGTTCAGGCTCTCCAACAATTGCGTTTGGATCACCTTTTCAAGACATGAAACCTTCCACCTGTATGATGCATGCTGTGGGAGGCCCAAAATTCCAGTTCTCCAACCACCAGTGGCTTCCAGAAGGTAAAGTGCACTTCCCTAAAGAACTACAGCTTGGAGGACAGGAGAACTCAGAAGCCAGGCATGGGATGCCTTCATCGTCTGTGCTGCCCATGACGCCACCTAACAGGGCTTGCCCAGGGCCCAGCCTCTTCTTTGGTGATGTTTCACAGTCCTTACTCTGCTCCTGCATGAGCAAGGGGATGCTGACACTTGATTTTAGTGTTTAATTTTTCCCCTAAGCCCTTGTTAGTGTGTGTCCCCTGTGGTTGAGCTGCTTGTGATTTTTAAGGGCAACAGCAATCTCCTCAGTCTCATGGACTCCCTGGACTACTGCTGCACTGACTGCTCCTCAGACATGCCAGGCACTGTCCTGCCTCTGCCTCTACCTGGAGGGCCCATCTCAGTCGCTTAGAGAGCTCCTACATTGTCCACAAGACCCAGCTCAAATATCACCTCATCAGTAAGCCATGGCTGGCCCTACATACCTACAAAGAAATAACCATTCTCTTCTCTAGGATCCCACAATTAGTGGCATTTTGCACAGGTCACCGTTATCATACTTCTTTCCACGTATCATGATTGTTTGTCTATCTCCTTCCAGGTTGCCTTGAGCACACAGAACACAGAACATCCCTACAGCCTCCTAAGTGCTCACTGAATGAATGAATGTATGGTCCAGCAGCATGATAGAAGCCACAACTCTCAACAACTAACTGGGAAGTATTTAAACAACAGCTCCAAGTGATGTTCTAACATCCCCTTCCTCTCCTCCCCTCCTCTCATCAAATCAGGTGACTAGAATGCAATATCCCTTCTCAACATTAGTTAAAGCCCTCGGGGAAGTGCCTTCATTTGTCTGTGAGGGAATATTGAGAATTCGACATTTGTTAGAGGCAATAAAAGAAAAGGATAATACAAACAGTATTAAAAAAAAAAAAACCCTCTGGAGTGACTGCCTCTTAGACACTGCCCCTTTGTCAATTCCTCCTCTTATTCAGTATCAGAAAAAAAAGTTTTCCCCCTGATGAATCATTAATTTGCTCCTGATGGAACAGCAAGGACATAGAAGCTACTGCATATCCCCCTTTGCTTTGGCTGCCAGGAAGCTCAGTCAAATTCAGTGCTCGACCACCACAACCACCTGATTGCTGGCTTCTGGTGCAATGATCTTTCCCTTTTCTCTGCATAATTTCTAAACTTTTTTTCAGATTTAACTTAGATACATGTAACTGTTTACTTTTCAGGCCACCTTAAGTTCTTTATGAAAGTGGAGGCTGGGAGAGATAGAATGATAGAAAAAAGAAAATGGGAAAAAGTAAAGAAAGGAAATGGAACAAGAGAGAGAAAGAGAAGAGAGAAGGCATTACTAGTGCTCTTTCCCTGGCAACAGTGGCAATCTACTTCCATTTCTCAGTCACTCGGGAAGTCCAGGGCTGACCAATGGGGTATGGCGGAGAACACACACAGTAACACATGTGGAAGTGTGTCTGTGCACCCACAGCCTGGGATACATTTCCCCCATCCCACCCGCCCTCCCAGCCACTGACAGGCACAAGCAGCGGCTGTCTCTGCATTTCTTATTTCTCTGAGCCCTTGGGATTCTTTCCTGGGATGTCATTTTAAGCCTCAGCTCCCTCCCTACTGGGGCACCTGGTGTGGTCCTTGCCTCTGACCCTGGAAGAGAAATGAACTTTACAGATGGCCCACTCACCTCAGTGTAACTAACTGGTACAAAACTTCCATGTCTACTGCCACAGACTCCTCTGAGTTCTCGAGGTTCCAGAGCCCCAGCCCCAGGCGTATGCACCTTCCTCACAGACACCATGCTCCAGTTAATGAAAAGCCTTGCTCTCTCAAATGTCAGAGCTAGAAGGACACTCAGGATTATCCTTTCCCAATGTGAAAGGCCTGTGATACACAGAAGGGAGGGACTTCCTTAGTTCTCTTTTTTTAATCTGCATCATATATATCCTTTACCTTGTGATAGGTAAAATAGTGAACGAGGAGTGGTCACAGCTGTCTCTTTCTCCCCTGTGTGGCTACTTAGGCAAGCCAGGCCAGTCTGGTGAGAAAAGCCCCGTAGGCAAAAGAGAGTACAATGGGCTTTTAAATTTCATCCTTAGCTATCTGCCTGCCCAGGAGCTTATGGGAGGACAGGGGATGGGGAGCTCTTTGGAAGCTAAGCACTGTGAGGAGTTAAAGGATCCTAGCAAAGGACCAGAAGGCATGTGCTGCAGGAAAGCGTGCAGGGTCCCTAGGAAATTACCTGGAAAAGGACTGCCTGGGGCTGCACCAAGTATTGTCTCATCAGCACGGGGCACCACTGCCATAGCATGGAGGAGAGAAGAAACAGACAAGTGAGAAGGAGGGCAGCACAAAGGAGGCCATGGCAGGGGGACAAGACAGCAGGGCTGGCTACGTGGGTGACCACCAAGGCCAGGAGGCTTCCCTGTCACTGGCTGGACTCCTCCAGGCTCACTGCCAGACCTCAGGTGGCCCTCAGGAGCCAGGCCAGAGCTAGGCCAACTACTCCCGCCAGAGGACCAGAGACTTGCCCATCTTCACACCTACCTAGAGGAGGGCAACGGCTGCAGTGGGGGAGAGGAGTCCCCAGGACTGGCCTGAGAGGCTGAGACTGAGGAAGCAGAGGGGTCTGTGCTCCAGGCCCCTCCCCTCATTGGCCTCTCCTTCCCTATCTACGTGGGGATTTTACTCGATGATCTCTAAGTCCATCCACAGCTGACCCTCTTTGCCACTGTCTCTGGTCACATGATGAAGTATGGATTCCCTTTTCAACAAATGAATTGCAAGGTGAGAAAAGAGAGACAGAGGGGAGCCCACAGGTTAAAGGAGACTTAGAGACACATCAATCAATTGCAATGTGAACCCTGATTTAGACAGACTGTAAAAAATATAACCGTAAAAAACAATCATGACATGTAATGGAACAACTGAAAATAAGAGCAGTGACTGAGTATCTGATGACATTAAGGGATTTGCTAACTTTTTAGGTGTATAATAGTATTACAATTATTGCTTTTGAAAAGGTCTTGTCTTTTAATGATTCATTCCAAAATATTTACAGATGAAGAAATACAGTATTTGGAATTTGCTTCAAAATAAAGTGCAGTGAACAAAACGTGGTACATCTATACAGTGGAATCCTGTTCAACAATAAAAAGTAGTGACATACTGGTGCACATCACAGCACGGATGAGCTTCAAAAGCATTCTGCTGAGTGAAAGAAGCCAGAGAGAAGCCAGACATTCCATTGATACAGAATGTCCACAAATGGCAAATCTACAGACACAGGAAGCAGAGCAAGGGCCGCTGGAGCCGAGCATGGAAGCGGGAGTTAGCTGTAAACCAGCATGAGGGGTCTTCCCGGAGAGACGGAACGTTCTAAACCAGGCTGTGGTGATGGCTGCACAGCTTCTTCAGTTTGCTAACAATCATTGACTTGCACACTTAAAATGAGTGAATTTTAGGGTATAAAAATTATACTTTAATACAGTTGTGAAAAATAGAGTTAGGGAACAGTAGTATCAATGAAACAAGACTAGAGTGAGTTTATAAATTGTTGGGTCTGAGTGAGGGGCCCTTAGAGGTGATTTGGATAGTATTCCATCTCCTTTGACAGTCTCCATAATTAAAGTGAAAAAGCTCAGCCAGCACTCATTGGACTTATGACTACACCTGCCAGCATCTGCCAGAAGTCCACAAATACCTGCGGAATAATGAGAGAATACAAGATGCCAAGGATAGCCGGGAGTTTGTTCACGGCTCCTCTTCCTTATGCTCCTGTTCTGCTCCCCCAGGGCCACCCCCAACCCCAATGGCTGCATCGTCACAGATTGCAAAACTCCAAACACAGGAAGGGTAAGACCTCTCATCTGCCTAGTACTTTCCAGTTTGCAATGTCCTTTCATTCCTGCAATGTCCTTGGGAATCCTGGGGTGTGAGCAAATGCAGAAATGGAGCTCAGAGAAGGAGCCCAGGTGTACCAGTGCCAGCTCAATGCCGGTCCCTAGCTCCAGAGGCAGAGTTAAATTTGGAGAAGACCTCACTGCCATTCCTGAGAGTAAAGCTTGGACCCTTAGAGCAGGACGCCCTCCACCAAACATCTCAGCACAGACCCAGCTCTTCTCCTCCGGCTAGGGAGACAGCCCTGAGTCTGCATGACAAACGAAGGCAAGGTCTACATTTTAGAAGTGCACAGGAGCCGGGGATATGGTTCAGCAGCACAGTGCCTGCTTGGCAAGTGCAAGGTCCTGAGTTCGATTTCTGGTTCCCAAAAAATAAAAAAAATAAAAGTAAGTACACAAAAACTCCACCTGGCAAAGCACATGTTAAGGAATCCTGTCCCGACTACCCTGGGTCAGACTGGTTGGCAGGGAACCCAGAGACCTGGCCCTGCCATGAACTCAGTGCAACCTGGGCCTGACCCCCTCCCTCCCAGACCTCAGTGGCTCTATCTGCTATGAAGAGGATGGACCAGAGTCTTTAGGGCCCTCTGGAGTCTGAAGCCTCCCCCAAGCCTTTGCCCTGTCAGGGTGGGATCCTCATCCTATGCCAAGGGGACTCTCCTTGACGTGGTCCCGGCCAGGATTAGGCTTCGCCTTTGGTGAAGGTGTTGATTATTCTACCCCAGGCTCCTGAACCCAGGGGCCTGGCAGTCTCAGGGGAAGCAGTGTGGCCAAGAAGCCCACCCACCCTGGGCAGGCTGAGGAGGACAGGAGTTCAATTCTGCCAGACAAGTTCATGCTGCATGCAACAAGGCCAGGCACCTCCATTCTGGCTCCTATTCTCATGTGTAACCTGGGGATGCACAAACCACCAGGAAAGGTCACAAGAAGCACATAGGGGTGATAAGAATGTCAACCCCTGGAAGGGAGGTTTTTTTTTTTTTCTTTTCCTTTTTTTTTTTTTTTTTGCCACCAGGGCTGGAGATGTAAAAAAAAAAAACAAAAACAAAAAATCACTTTAAAAATGTCTACTGAAATGGACAAACAGGAGGAAACATCATGGTATCACGGTGATGGAACTGTTCTGTCTCTTAAATCTGTCAAGGTTAAGGCCCCAGTTGTACTACTGTATACTTTTGCAGGATGACACTATGGGGGAAAGTACATGGGGTTCATCTTACAATTACATGTGAATCTACAATTCTTTTAAAATAAAAAAGTTTTTTAAAATTGTTTAAAGCAACAAACCCAAGCAACCAGGTTTTAGCATTCTGCCTCTACTAACCAAGTAAAAATGAATCAAACTTGAAAAAAAAGAAAAACTTTGCAGAATGGAAGCACTATGAATAATGCTTGCAAAAGTGCTCGGTTATCTACAAAGTACTACTGATAGTATTAAGTAAGGGAAAGAACTGCCAAAGATATTTTGAAAGAATTCCTTCTTCCAGGAAGCCCTCCTTGATGTCCTCTCATCTATGTTCCTAAAAACATCTTGAGTGTACAGATCTCTACCAAGCACTTATCACTCTGCATTGCACACTTAACTGTTCAGGTCCTTTGTCGCAGCTGAGTGTGAGCTTCATGAGGAGGTACTGTGTGTTCCTCATCTTTGTGGCAGCAGCCCCTGGCCCAGTGTCCAGCTCTGAACAGAGGTGACACAAATGCTTGTGGGATGGGTGAACTGGGACAGGTACTAGGATCTGGCTCTGCCAGTGACACCAGAGGTGCTTCCTATGATCACTGAAAGAATGAGTGGTGTCAAGGTGTTTTGTTGGTCAGAAAGTACCACAGGCATGAATGAGACCCGCTCCTCATTCCTATGCTTCTCCAAAACTGTGACCACGTCTGCTCTAAATGGCTTGCGGTGGAATTGAGGGGCTTTCAAAAAGAAACTTGCAAGGAATAAATGACTCATCTCCCTTGTTCTCTGTACAGCCTGCTCGGTCCCCTCCAGGATACCCCCGAGGATTCCCAGGTGGTATGGAGCAGCAGGGGAGGCCCTGGGGAGGACACTGAAGACAGACATCGTGGTTTCTGTGTGAGAGAAGCTTTTCCAGCAATGACTAATTGAGAGGCCCTTTTCTTCCCTTGGCCTCTTACAGAACTTTGGTGAGCCCCAAATCTCAAGGTCCAAAGGAGCTCAGAGGTTATGGAGGCTGATCTTTACCTGATGCTTGAAACCCACCAAATGGGTGTCCCTGAAAGGGGGAACTCACTACTTCCTGAGGCAGCTGTTCCGTGGCCACACAGCGCTGGCTGAGAAAGTGCTCACTCTGCCCCCTGGAGGCCTCCGTGGCAGCCTGGGGTGCGCTCTCAGGCTCTAGTTCCAAGTGTTCTCGGTGCCTCCCTGACTGTGCAGTGCTACCAGGCGCCCCCCTCCTCCTGCTGGACCCCCTGACTGGGGCATAGGACACTTGCTTATGCTTTTCTGGTGGCTCTGTCACCTTGCTGCTTCACTATAGTCTCATAGTCAATGCAGAGCTCACTCCAAGTTCATAAGAAACACAAAGTGATTGTGTACATGACAAATACATAAATAAGCAATCATTTCCTTCTTCCCTCAACCAGTGTGCTCTTGCAAGGTCACAAGTCTCCCAAACAGAAGGACAGGAAGGTTATCCTAACAAGGACATCCCTGTTATTTTGGTAAGGCTTGCAGCACGCAATTTGCCTTCTGCGGAATTAAGAACTGAGACCAGGGCCGGTGAGATGGCTCAGCGGCTTAAGCGCCTACCCGGCAAGCGCGAGGGCCTGAGTTCGACTCCCGGAACCCACATACGAAAAAGGGGCCGGTGATATCGCTCAGCGGCACGGGCGCCTGCTGGTGCGCGAGGTCCTGAGGTCGACCCCCGGTACCCACAAAAGAAAAAAAAAAAAAAAAAAGAACTGAGACCAGTAGCCCAGGCCTCCTGAATGATAAGATCCCAGTGGGGCTGAGTTCTGTGGGAGAGGGAAGAGGATTCCTGTCTATGTAGCCCCTGGCCTGCTCCAGCTCTACCTGGCTGTTTGATGATCTGCTCCAGGTCCTGACATGAAGAAGGCAGAAGAAGAGTTCTAGAAACAAAGTTCCATTTCCAGGAAGCCAAACTTCACAGGCTTTACCCTGGCAGCCCATGGTAGGGCTCTGGCTGTCTCATCCTGCTACACGGCTGGTAATGGACAGGGAGGCCCATTGCCCCCAAGGGGATGTAGGACTCTCAGCCACCAAGGGGTCTGAATGGAGGGTGCAGAAGGAGGATCCCCATCTTCAGGTACCTGGTATGGGAGAGGAGGGCGCATCCCAAGATGCCCACATTTTCATTCAGAGTGACTTCCCAGCTGTGGGGAGGACAGAAAGGTTATCCAGGGGCCATAGAGAGAAAGAAAGAAAGAAAGAAAGAAAGAAAGAAAGAAAGAAAGAAAGAAAGAAAGAAAGAAAGAAAGAAAGAAAAAGAAAAGAAAGAAAAGGAGTTGGAGTGAATGGCTCAGTAGTGGCAGAGTGCTTGTGTAACATGTGCCAAGGCCTTGGGGTGGATCCCAGCAATGGAAAGAAGGGAGAGAAAGAGGGAGGGAGGAGGAAGGAAGGAAGGGGGAAGGAAGAAAGAAAAGAAGGAATAAAGAGAGAAAGACCAAAAGGGAAAAAGGGAGGCGATGAGACAGGACAAGACATGACAAGGGAAGGGAAGGGAAGGGAAGGGAAGGGAAGGGAAGGGAAGGGAAGGGAAGGAAAGGGAAGGGAAGGGAAGAATCAAGGAAGACTTCCCTCTGCATTGCCAGATCAGTAGGGCAAGGGCAGGCGAGGGCAGAGATGGGCCTGGATGCTCCTTCCCACAACCCACAACCACTGCCGCTGGCCCTGCTGCTGCTGAGTGGAGCCATATGAGCACACACCCCCACCCCACTACTGCGCTGCCTCAGGCCAAAGGCCACCTCTGCCCCTTCTGCTCCTGTCAGAAAGAACTTTCTAACAGGCTGTGCTCTGCACAGTCAGCACAAGTAGCTTTGGGAGAGAATGCCCACTTCATCACCAAAGACTCCCAGGGCCAAACAGAAACTGTGCGAGGGAACCCCCAGAAAAAGCAGGCTGGGGAGGCCAGGCCTTCATGTTGAACTCAGACTCCTTGGTCTGTAACTCAGAAGACTTGGCCAGCTCTCCAATACACCCCTTCATTACCCGTCATTACCTTAGTGATGATTGGAATAGCTTGCATTTACTGAATACTTCCTACACGCTACCGACTGTTCTCAGTATGAAAATCATGAATTCATTTAATCCATACACAACCTTACAGGGCATTACTCACCCCCCCACAGATAATTAAAATGAGGGGCAAGGTGCCAAAATAAGGCAAGCATGTCCAAATCCCCCCGCCAGCAATGCAACTCCAACGTTCAAGATCACGAACAGCACCACGAACCGCGCCATAGTCACTATTACCAGCCCCACTGTGTTACAGATGAGAACACTGAGGTTTAGAGATGTCAGGTAAGTCACAAAACGGGGGCTTAAACACAGGTCCTATCTGACTCCAAAGTCTGTGTTCTTCATCCTGGTTCTAAACTGCATGATGCAGTGCCAGAGCCCAGAGTGGGGACACCAACTGCTAGGCCAGTTGCATCTTCCCACGTCTTAAGACATCTTCAGACAACCTACCTGTTCCAGACTCTGAACCTCGGCCTCAGCCATTCCCTCAATCCTGGGTGTCTTCTTCCTCCCTCTCCCCCAACCCTGTCTACCCGTGCTGGAGAAGGACCTTGTCTAGAAAACCTTTCCAGCCTGGCTCAGCCAAGGATGCCATTAACTTCATCCTTCCTTCTTCCCATTTAGAGAGAAAGCTCCTGCGTCAATGCTCAGCTTGAACGTCGACATTAGCAATTAATCTTAGCATTAGGTAGGAAACAACCAAGAGATAAAAAGTGACATCTGACATCGTTAGCACCATTAAGGAAAAACCAAGTATCTGGCTCTGCTTGGCTCAAGCCCTCTCTGTTGTTTAGTGAAGGAGACACTCTGGCTTTTAGAAAGATGGGAACTAAAGAAAGGGGATGCTAGGTGTAGGTTTTAACTATTCTGCGTAAGTCCGAATTTTAACTAATGTCAGTACAGTAATCGAGAAAAAACCAGCACAGTGACAATGGTGCTTTTGCTTCTATGCCTTCTATCAAGTTTAACTTTACTTAAGAACCTCTGCCTTTCATTATGGGAATATGTTTGCATGTTTGCAGTTATGTGTTAATTCCATGAAGCTTGAATTTCAGACCAGGAAACAAAACATAATAATCACTTTATGTGGTAATACCTAAAATTTACTTAAACGAGCAAGGCATTTGCCTTGAGACTACACATGTAAACAAACACACTTCTCATGGCTCAGTTTGAGTTCTATTTTTAACAAGTCTTTTTTTCTCCCTCCTATACACACATACATTAATGTAGGCTCCTGATTTTATTTCCTTCACCTCTCTCCCACAAATCAAACCTCAAATACCATAAAGCTGCTGGCTAGAACCAGGCTTCACGCAAACAAACAAAAGCTATCAAGCCAAAGGCAACGGAGATGTTCACATCTCCCCATCCAACCATCTCCATCGCCTGCACTGCTCCAACAAAACAGCCTCTCCCTGCCCAACTGCCCTGGAAAACCCCCAAAATATCTCATTTTCATTTCCAGGAGGGGAAGACGTTTGATCCCCAAATAAAAGACAAATTCAGTGTAACAGTAGGCTAGGAAAATCCAGGCAGGCTTCTCCTTGCCACCCTGTGTCAAGCTCACAAAGAGAAAAATCGTACCATCCGACATGGTTGGGAGAGTTTAATCCAAAGCAGTGCTAATTAATATCCCCAGCTTTCCAGAAGCCAGTGCCACATACAGCTGCGAGGGCAACAAGGCTGTTCTCCCTTCAATTTTATGGGAAGAACATTTTCATTACAAAGCCTCCTCCCAGGCCCTCCTCTCTCAGTCAGATTAGCCTAGAGAAGGAAGCAGGGATGATCCATCTATCAGAACTCCTTCGCTCCCCATTAATTTTATTATTTATATCCCATTTTAAAAAGTTTATTGGTGCAACTCCCTGTACCCCTGGCCAGAGTCCTTCTGACTACCAGCCGTGATACCTTCCTGAGTCCCCCTTGTCATGGCGAGTGGATGCATTTGTCACCAGAATGTGCCAACTTTTTGAAATTCATCTTGGGAAAAAAAGCTGACTCCAATGGCAGTTTCTGTCATTACCTTAAAAAAAATAAATAAATAAATATGGAAGATTCTAAACTCATCTTTTTGTGAAGTATGTGGGGACTTGATGGCTCAGCATGAGCTGTGGATGATCCCTAGAGACCTCTTAAGGGGTATCTAGAGGATACCCCACTTGTACCCCTCCACTCCAGGCAAACATCCTCAGTTGTATGGACAAGACTGACTCATTTTTAACCCAAACTGCCAGACAACAGGCAGGCCTGCTAAGGCACGTGTCTTACCATTTTGTTCTCAAACACCACGTGCTCAAGTCAGTCTCCTTCCAGCCTCCTAGAGGGACCCCAAATCCAATCTAAATGTCTCAGATTTACCTGTTTGTCTTTTATACATATAAATAGCTGCATTTCCATTCTCTCTTTGTTTCTCATTTTCATTTGGTTCTAATATCTGCATGTAAATGTCGGAAAATAGCATCTGTAATTGGAGATTATGAAGTATGGCCAGCTCCTGACAGGCTGCTAAGGAAGATGGATTATCCTCATTTTTCTGTAAATTTTGTCAATTTTGGAATTCATAAGCTATCAACACTGATCAAAATGGGACTTCACAGCTGTGTCAGGAAAAAAGAGAGAGAGATAGAGCAAGAGAGCACACTGGTGAGTGTGCACAGGAGCCGCTGTCATGTGGGTACAGCAGATTGGCCGTCCAGCATCATCACGGCCACCCTCATCCTCTCTCCCCTCCCCTCCACTCCGGCAGCTCCCTCCTCTTGAGGCCTAGTCCCCTGACTAAATCAAGTAGCTAAATCACAAGACTGGAAGGCCGCAAATCCTCCAAGGCACCCACTCAAACCCGGACTTAATTTATTGTCCTGCGCTGGCTTCCTTATTTATCCTGAGGAGTCGGTGGCTCCCTCCGCTCAGGCCTCGGAGATGTTCTACTCCTTCCAGGCCATCGCCGCCCACTTGAGGCAATTGTGTTGGTCTGTCTCTCTCAATTTTCCCATTACTGGGAGTAAGTACTGTTGGGACTCTGTAATAGCCCGACTGCAGCCCATATCAATAACAGATGAGGTTTAATCGTCCAACACAAAAATTATTTAGGCTCAGTAAGGACATTCAATGTCATTTGCATAATGGCATTTCTATCGCACGCACCTACCCCGTCTTGCATAAACAAGGCCTTGGGAGCATAAATAATAATAAATCATGACGTCTGCACGCCTCTTGCAGTAATAGGAGCCACTCTTTGTGGAAATTATTTCAGCAGGAAATGGGCACTGTAATTTTAAAGACATGTGGTGAGGTGAGGCTCTGTAAATCACGTGCGTGCACACACAAGCCCCAGGAACAGCCTGGGGACCTGCCCTGAACCCATGATGACACCCCTGGGGGTGGCTGAAGAAGGAAGATAGGCAACCAGGGGAAAATGTCAGGGCCTCTAGAATGTGCCACTGTCCCTGGAAACAGGGCAGAAGAAGGCAGGACACTCAGAGCTCAGCAGGAGGGAAAATCAGATTTGGACCTGGAAAAGTACTCAGAACTCGGGAGTCAGAAACCACCTTTGCTGCAGGAGAATGGAAGCTCCATGAGGGCCGTGACTCCTGTCTGCTTTGTCCCCTGATGACTCCCCAGTCCTAGAGCAGAGCTGGGCACCCAGCATTGCTCAGGAAATATCCTAAAGAAATGCGACGAGAGGAGACGGTCCTGGGCCCAGGCTATGGGAGGATGAGAAGAACCCTGAAACCGGGACAGAACAGAGATGGGAACTGGCACCAAAGTGCTGGTACCACTGATGTGGTGAGCAACAGCAATGTCAGCGACACTGGAGACAGCTGTGGAGTAAGAGAACGCACACATCAGGGAGGGGGCTGGTGCCCAGCAGAACAGCTAAGCCTGCAGGCTCGGGGTGGGGCAACCTGGGTGGGAATCTCAGCTCCCCCCACCCACCCTACACCCACTACCTCACCCTTTCCTGCTCAACATCCTCCTCTGTCGAACAAGCTTCATAACAGAGAAAACTCAGAGTTGTTCTGAGCAGTAATCAAGAGACTGTGTGTGAAGGGACCAGATCCTGACCGCGCTGTGCTAGCATCATTACTCTCCAGGAAGCAGCAGAAGCAGGTTTACGTATCAGCCCTGGCTCTTACTAGCTGTGTGATGTGGAAAAGCTAGTCCATCCCTTCAGGCCTCAGCTTCCTCCATCCAAGAAGAGCATAATCAGGTGGTGCCCGCTACCTCCCGGAGCTGCTGTAGGACAACTGAGGTTGTGCACTGAAGCTCTTTGTTAGTATTAGGGGCTGTCTGTATACAGAGGATGGACACTCACCCGAGTGTACGGAAAGAAAGAAGGGGAGCCATCCCACACCTGCCAGTGTCCTTTCCAGCCACTCCTAGGCCCTGGCAACACCCTAAGAAATTCGTGCTTTCCAGAAAATGCTCTGACAGGATGCACACCAAACCCATCACCACAGCGATGCCACTGGGAGGAAGAAGGGACTGAGGCTGGAGACGTCAGTTTCGTCCCTGTCATGTGCTGATTCTACAGGAGAGGTGCTCTTGTGTAGACTGTGCCACTGAGATCTTTAAAGCTGATAAAGTATCATACATTTATGCCTTGGCACATGCTGTTCCCTCATGAAAATGCTGATGAATAGCAACTAACCCAGAGATTTAGTCATAAAAGCTGTATTCATCAGCTAAGGAACTAAGAGAAACAGCGACCATTCTTCCACAGAGTCCAACCTTTGTGACTAGGGCAGGCTTGGACTATCCAGCTGGGTGTGCTCAGTACAACACAAATCAAAGGCCTCTCTAGGGTGCAGCACCCATGATCCTGGGCAGCAGAGAGACCCTGGCACATATGACCCAACTTCAGCTTTCTGTATGCACCTTACCCTCGCCAAAATATAGAGATTTTGCTCTAAAACCTGGAATTTAGGTTTTAGTATTGTAGAACATGGGTTTGTAAGTTTTGACAAGTGGGCTATGGTTTGGTAAGACATAAACATTAGAGGAAACTGGGTGACAGGTGTATGGGAACTCTTTGGTCTATCTTCATAACTTTTCTATAAATTTTAAATGAATCCAAAATAAAAAAAAGTATATGTAAAAAAAAGAAAAAAGAAGGAAGCTGGACCTCACTCATAGTAAGAAAAGCAAACAAAAACCACAATATATCATTTCCTGTCTATCAGATTCAAAAGGGTGACGCCTGTGTGGCAGGTTCTAGGGAAATAGTTCTTCTAACTTAGGGGCATGAATCTCTTTAGAGAGCAACTTGTTTCTATCTTTAAAAATTCATAATACACATATACTCAGCAGCTATTCCACTTTTGGGAATTTACCCTGCAGGTGCAATCCAATGTGCATACAAATAAATGTAGAAAAGGCTGCCAAAGCAGGCATTTGTGAATAAGAAAAATATTGGAAGCAACCAATGGGAGACTTATTAAATAAACTAGGACACCCCACATAGTGGAATACTACTGTATTTGTTTAAAAAGAATGAGGCAGCACTCTTTTGATATGGAACAATCTCCAAGAAATACTTAATAGAAAAAAGAAAAACTAGAACAATGTATATAGTATGCTATTATTTATGTTCAAAAGGTTGGGGGGAGTTATAGAGAGAGAGGCCCAGACTCTCCTCCATCAGACCCATAGCTCCAGTTGGTTTCTGAGCTGGAAGGGATCTGGGATATGTTGTTCCATCCTCCATTTTTCAGATGGTACCAAGGGGAGAGACTTGCTCAAGGGGACACTGTAGAAAGACAGGTGGCCCCGAAACAAAAGTCAGGTCTCAGGAAAAGCAACACTTGCTATCTCCAAAGAGAGATTTCTGCATCTTGCTGGTCCTCGCTGGCTTTATCAGCAAAATTGGAATAACAGCTTATTTCTTCCTTCAGATCACAAGCAGGTTGATAGGAATCAAATAAGGTCACAGATATGAATGCAGTCAGGGAACTATATGGAGTAGGACTTGAGGAAGAACCAAGGGTGGATACATGTGCAATGCCCTGCTGCATTGCAAAAGCTGTCCTTAGCTACTGCCACAGCTTTTATGCTAGGCTTTGTGCCAACTCCATCCAAAAGATGTTGTTCTTCTTTCTCTTTTCTAGATACAGAAACTGAGTCCAAAGAGATGAAGTCATACAACTAGTACAATTTTAACCTACATCACATGGCTACAAATGCCACCATTGGAGGTGGAGCTTTTAACAAGAAGCTGCTGGGGGCTGGTGAGATAGCTCAGCGGCATAAGCGCCTGCCTGGCAAGCACGAGGTCCTGAGTTCAACTCCCAGTACCCACATAAAAAAAAAAAAAAAAGAAGAAGAAGAAGCTGCTGGACATAGTGAAGCCTGGATTTTCCTCCAAAGTGGATGAGCACAGGAGGACCAGTTGCCATGAAAGGTCATGGCCAACTGGGCAGGACATGATGGCCAGTGATCTGCCTTCAGGACAGCTGACTCTAGGGGGCACAAGGGCCTCAGCCACTATGCACCAGAGAATACAATATCCACCAGCCCTTGTCTCCTGGCCTTCCTTCTCTGCACCTAGGCCTCAGTTTCCCTACCCAGAGCTTTCTGTGCTTTATGCTGACTCTCCTCCAGGTTAGGCTCTGTCCCAGCCCTGCCAATTCCATTTATTCCTCTCCATCTCAGTTCCTTCTCCTCCCAACCAACCACTTCGCATTCTTTCACCCATTCCCTGTCACATGGCAGGGATCATTTTGTGTGGAGTCTCTGGTCTGTTACCAGGAAAACCAAGTGTGTATCCCTAAGACAAGGTCTTAAGGTGGGTTCAGCCCAAAAGAAGCCCAGCAGCCAAGGGAGGTCTGCGGTCCCTAGATGCTTCCCAGTGCCTGCCTGGCTGGCTCCTAGCCTCCCACAGGTAGTGGTTTCAATTCATTTCCCACCCTTTCCCATCTCTCACTTCAAATGGCTATGCCTGGCCCCCAGGACATGAGCCTGAAGTTTTACCCATAACACTACTTTGGAAAATCAGAACTTCATGGTATGACGAAGCTAATCTTACTCACTTACTTCAACACTACTGAAGACATTGCTGGGGATTGTGGATTGGTTCAACATTCGTACGTGTGCACACATAAAAGCCATATCTTTGCAAGCTATGTAATACTTTGAAAGAAGGCTAATGATCACTTTGGAAGGATTCAGTGCAAATTACTGTTACAAGAGAATTTTCATAACAAAATCAGAAAACTTACAGGGAAGACTTTGAGAAAAGCAAACAAGTCCCAAACTCATTTGTGCCCATTAGCAATTGTTGTATTCGTTAACTTCCTTTGTTCAGTCAGTCATTCTTTCATACGTCACTACTTTGCAGGAAAGACCGAAGGAAGCTCACAATGACGCAAAAATATATGGACATACACAAGGAAGAAAGGAAAGTAAAAAGGGAGACATAAAATGGGACCAATAACAACCAACTGCAGCCAGCAAAGGACATGTACAACATTTTGGGCATTGGCTCCTCACTTCACAGAGACCTTCAGTTAGACCTTGAACAGCCCAATAAGGCAAGCACTCATTATTCCTATTTTGTAGACAAGGAAAATGAGATAGTGAGGCTAAGTCACCTGCCCAGGACCATGAGGCTGGTAGGTGATGAGTTGGGATGGAACCCAGGCAGTCTGGCTCCAGCACCCAAACTTTCAACCACCATGCTCTCCACACCCTCAAAGCCAAGATCAAGGCTAGAGGATTATGGACATGCTATAGGAGGGGACACATTTGGTCCTACCAGCTACCAAGTGAAGAAAAGAAACCCAATGAGTGACTTTACAGAATCCACAGAGGAAATTGTCTATTACTCAGATTCTCCAGCTGACTCTTAGTCCAAGCAAGATCTCTCTCCAGGGACCCTGGAAAAGCAAGCCAAGACATCACTGGACGCCCTCCAGACCTAGGGGTGACTTCCACAGATGATTTCTTAGGGTATCCTTTATGCAGGCATAGGCATCACCCCAAACTGCAACTCAGTGAACGTAGCACTAAGGGGACACCCCAGTGGTCCAGTCACCTGACTGAATAGTTTGATCCAAGAATTACTTTAGAATAAATGAAGATACAGAGGTTATATATTCTTCAAGCAATTTTCTCCAAATATTGTACTTCTGAGCCAAACTAACAATAACAATGGGAAGCATTTTGGTTCCTAACAAGTGGCAGGAGAGAAGCTACTCCATGTTGACAGTACAGACCCAGCTGGGAGTGAGTGGCCTGACAAGGCCAAGCTGGAGCTACACCATGAGGCAAGGAGCTACACAGAGACAAGGATGAGAATCTCCTTACACGATTGTTTTGGATACTGTCCAATACACAGAGCTCCAGATGATGAGAGCCTCAATTTCTTCTCCACTAAGCAGTCACGAATGTAGTTATATGGGGCAGTCACAAGTGAGACACTCCGGTCTCAGTCACACAAACCAATGGAAATTAAACCCCCAATTCCTTCCGATATGAAATCTATGCTAAAAACCAAATGAAGTAGATGGTAAAAAGGGATTGTTATTTATAAACCCATTCAAACATAGGAAACAAGGTTTAAATAGTATTTTTTATTTCAAAATACTTAATTTACAGCTATTCTTTCCAGCAATTTGGATCATCTGGTCCAATTGTCTGGGCCATTTCTAGAATGAGACAGCAGAGCCAGTCTTCAAATCCTAGCAACACAAACTCCAAACTGTGTGGCCTAGGGACAGGTACTCAACTGTTTTTGCTCTTTGGTTTCTTTTTCTGTAAAATTAAGAAAATAAAAGTCCCCCCTTCGCAGAGCTTTTGAAGGTATTAAATAAGTTAATACACGCAAAGTGCTTGGCACATAGTAAGTGCTACAAAGCAACATGGTCAGGAACCATCGAGCACTTCACTTTGAATTCTCCAAACCAGGATGTATACAGACAGCACATCCTAAAAGGAGAGCATCAGGAAACCACGCTGCTCCACCAGGAAACAGTTCCCTCCAGCCCAAGGCTCACAGGTGCCAGGCCCATAGCCTCCCCAGACCTCAGGAACCCCATTGTGATGAGCAGTGATCTCCGAGCAGTCCTCTGCGTGCTTCCCAGGCACTGATGGACAGCTTGATAGACTTCTAAGACAGGGACCTGGAACTATTCAGAAATCCATAGAAATCCAAGCAGCCAACCTCAGTCTGGAGTGCTGGGAAAGTAAGACATCAGAACCAGCTGGAACCTGCTCCACACTCAGCAGATCGGAACCTCCAGAGATGACAACCTCAAATCTGCCCCAGTATGGGATCTAATGGCCAATATCAGGACTTCCCAGAAGACTTTTTCTGCAGTTAAGCTTCTCCGGGGTAATGAAGGGATCATCTTTTAAGGTCATGTATATTCCCAGAGAACAGATGCAGTTTTCCGACTACCAGGTAATGAAAGAGAAAAGTAGGTCCTGGTTAGGCAACTGCTCTACTAATAGACTGGCCCACTACAGAATTTGAAAGCCAAATGTTACTTTCTGTTTTTTAGCTACTAAGTTCTGGAACCTCAGTGTGTTAATGACATGTCAGCCATGCCCTGAGCCCAAACAGGAGGGAAATGGTATGCTATAATTTGACACCCAGATTCTGTTCATAGGTGAATTTGTTGAGAAGGACCCATACAAATTAATACTCCTTTTCCTAAAAGGGTGCCCCAGAAGGAAGTAATGCTCTTTGCTCTTCTTCCCAGCAGCTCCAGATGTGACCTTATGAAGCCACCAATTCTCACATTCAAACATCCAAAAGTGATTAGTGCTAAAGTTTAGAAGATGATAAAATTTACACTGCATATCCAAACCTACCATACACGTCCTGCCAGGAAAACATAATACAAAACTTTTTAACTTTGACCGGGCGGGGTGGTGCACACCTGTAATCCCAGCACTCAGGAGGCTGAGGCAGGAGGATCACTGTGAGTTTGAGACCAGCCTGGGCTACACAGTGAGTTCAAGGCCAGCCTGAACTACATAGCAAGACCTTGTCTCAAAAAACAAAAACAAAAACAAAAATGTTTTTAACTTTGCTGTGTATCAAGTATCATCCCCTTGGTTTCTTCTTTTTTTTTTTTTTTGTGGGTACCGGGGGGTCGACCTCAGGACCTCGCGTGCCAGCAGGCGCCCGTGCCGCTGAGCGATATCACCGGCCCCTTTTTCGTATGTGGGTTCCAGGAGTCGAACTCGGGCCCTTGCGCTTGCCAGGCAGGCGCTTAAGCCGCTGAGCCATCTCACCGGCCCTTTTTTTTTTTTTTTTTAAGGAAAATACTTACCTAAAGTGGTTTGTTATAAGGATAAAATGAGATAATACAAAGTATTTAACTATATGCACTGTCCAGATTTTACACATATTATTTTAAATTTCATTATATTATAATATATGGGTATGGGTATATATGCATATATTAAATATGTATTTATATATTTATAATGAATAATAATATTTTTAATATTCATGGAGAGACAGAACTAGGTTTCCAGATTCGTCTTCACCATCCCTACCATACCGCATGCTCTGGGCCCCCGAAATAAACCCCCTTCCCCAGGTGGAACACACACGCCCATGTCTCCATGCTTTTGCTCTTCCAGGTCCTATTTCCCCTTCTCCACCTGGCAACCTCTTGCTCACCCTCCTCCCCACTCACTCCATGTGCAACCCTCTAGACTATAATCTCTGTGGGTCAGGAGATTGTAGACATTCTCTGATGATGTAAGAAATCATGATAAATAGCATCCACCAAGTGTCTCCCATGCTGACTCCACACAGTGCAGTCTGAATGTGAGTGACAGTGACAAGTGTCCCTGAGAGCACAGACCCATCTGTTCCTCAAGGAGGGATGTTCCAAGCTCCGCCGGGCAGTCCCTCACACATACAGAGTTAGCTTTGGATACCTCCTCTCTCTCTTTGAGGCAGATGTGGGAGGCTAGAGAATTCCTGTCCTCTGTTGCACAAAAAAGAAAACAGGAAAGTGTGTTTGTTGGGAAAAAAAATCATATAGTACAACCAGAATTAATAATTTATTACAAGAGATTCTTAGCTCCTCAGGCAGAAGTTCTGAAAGGGATACAAATTGTTATTTTGATTGCTTTAATGGAATTTTCCCCTTGAAGCCTAAGCTCATTTGCCTGTGTAATCTGTAGTCAGGCAAACAGTAAAATCAGAGAAAGCCCAGGGAGGAAAAAGTTCCCAGCCACCTCACAGCACAAAGGTTCCGCCAGTGCAGGCGAACAGGGTCTCTGGTCCTGCTCTCCTCCGCTGCCTGACAGCTCCTAGCCTCCCTCCCGCCCTGGTGAACCCCCTCCTCCCTCGCCTGGCCCCACCTGCCTGCGCTGTCCTGATCCCTTTCTCACCACGAACTTGTCTCTCTTCCCTGGAAAACTCTGACATGACAAAATGCTCCTTAATAATAACAATGACAATAATAATAAAAGCAACATTTACTGAGTGCCCTTTGTGGGCTGGACCCTCTGCTTAGCACTCTTCATGCTCATCTCATTTTCTCAGTATGACCACCTATGACACAGGCACTGTCATTATCTCTATTTTATATATGAGAAAATGGAGGCTAAAGCAGTGGTAATGCTGGGTAGGCTTTAAATAATGCTTACGTACACAAACGAAGAAAAGCTGGGGAGGTGATGGTAACCAGCAAGCTCAAACCCAGGAACAGGGACAAGGATCACAGACCCTAGAGTAAACCTGCGATCACTGCTAGTCCCATAATCTCCTGAGAGACTCAAAACCAACATAACAGATTGCAAAGCTACAAGCTGCTGCCTCCAAAGCCCATGCTCTTAACAGTGACACCGCACTGCCTCCAGCAGTCCTCCAGATGTGGGTCCCAGAAGTTCTCTCCAATGCGAAGCACAGGTCCCTCTTCTTCCCAGGACTATCTGGGCAACACAGGGCCTGCAAGGTCACTGTTCCCCAGTGCCAACTCCACCATGCCACTCTGCAGCAGCATCTCCTCCTCAGATCTCGGTGCCATGTGCCCAAGCCAGAACTGACAGGTCCTTCCTAACAGGTCCCCGCACCCCAACCTCCGGCTGCCACCTTCACCTACCTCTGACCTCACTGAGCTGCACCTCTTTGGCTCCACTGCCCATGAGTTCCGTGGCCCAGCCCAAGGTCAACAGATGGCCACGGTAGCACCTTATCCTGTCATTTAGCCCTGAACCACCTCTAAGACCTCAACTCCCTGAGCCCCTTCCTGAAAGTGCTGCCTTCTCACCTTAGAGACACTCTTGGTCGGAGCTCACAGCTGTTTACCCAACAGATGGTTAATGTTGTCTGCCCTTTTGGTGACCCTAAAATGATAGCATTGCCAATACTTTTGCTCCAGCCCTAGGACCATCTGTATCTTCTTAAGATACTCAAGTTGACTCAGTGACAGTCTTAAGTGAATCCATCCCATCTTATTTCACAGCCAAGACTTCAGGATCAACAAATTGATCTTTCTCCAAAATAGAAGAGAGGAAAACTGCCTTTCCCTAATGCCCACCTAGGTTCTATGTCTGTCTGTTGGGCCACAAAGAAGCCTGCTTCTGCTTTGCTTCCACTGGAGGCCTTCTGAGATCAGATCACGCTCTTGGCATCCACTGAGTTTTCTTTCCTCCAGGCCAAAGAGTTCCAGTTCCTTATAAGACAGGCTCCTGGGTGGAGAAGTGGGGTTACATAAGTGGCGGGTAGGATAAATGCAGACCAAGGAACAGGCCCTGGACTCTGTCTGGCTTCAGATCTGGCTTCCACCTGTGTGGCTTGGACAAGTATCCTCTCAGTTTTCTCACCTGTAAAATGGAAGAAACTTTCACCACCTACCCCGTACAGCATGGAGGTGGCAGGCAAGGAGCTACAGAAAGCAATAAGAACAGTACCTGGCACATAAAATGCTTAGTAAATATTAGCTATTTGTATAGGTCCTTCCCCAACCTGGCCACCTCTGGTCATGCTCCAATTAATCAACATCCTTCTTAAGTTGAGGTAGCCACTTGGAGTCTCAGACCAAAAGTGTGGCCTGGCCAACCCAGAAGAACAGTCCAGAGTTTTCTTTCACTGGCAGTCATGTGGCTGAGATCACAGACAACTAAAACACCTAGATCTTTTTTTTTTTTTTTTCTGGTACTAGGAATTGAACCCACTGCCTTTGCACCAAGATATATCCCCAGCCCCAGCCCTTCTCCCCCACCTTCTGTATTTCAAGGCAGGCTCTTTCTAGGTTGCTAAGTTACACAGACCAGGCTCAAACTTGTGATCCTCCAGCCTTAGCCTACAGAATGCTGGGATTACAGGTGTGCACCACCATTCATAACTAATATAAGTCCATCTTCAAAGAACATTATTCCTCTTCAGTAGTTGTATAGGTGTCTTTGAACTGTGTTCTCAATTTCTACTTCTTGCCCTTTATAACATTGCTGCAATTCATTTCATTTATCCATGTGTAATAATCACCCTGTACAATGTTATACTATTATTACTTCACATAGTTACCTTTTAGATAGATCAATTAAGAATAAGAAAATTCAAAGATCTTATTTTATCTTGATTGCTTCTTAGACTCCCATCTTTCTGTAAATCTGAGTTTCTGACCTATGTAATTTGCCTCCTCCCAGAAGTACTTTTTTCAGTACTTCTCACTGGCCAGGTCTATCGGTGATAATTCTCTCAGTTTTTGTTTGACTGGGAAGGTCTTTAGTTTTTCTTTCCTTTCTTTCTTTTTTTCTTTCTGGTGCTGGGGATTTAACCCAAGGCCTCACACCTGCTAGACAAGTGCTCTACCACTGAGCTACACTCCTGGCCCCTTTCCTACACTTCCGAAGAATAATTTCCCATGATAAAGAATTCCAGATTAGTGATTTTTTTTCTCTCAACACTTTAAATATTTCTCCGCACTCTCTTCTTGTTTGTGTGGTTTCTGTTAAGAAATCACTATAATTCTTATCCTTGCTTCTGAATAAATAAGGTGTGTTTTTACCTCTGGCTTATTTCAAGATTTCCTGTCTGATTTTCTGACATTTGACTACAACAGTCTTCCACAAAGATATTTTCATGTTTATACTGCTTGGTATTCTCTGAGTTTCCCATATCTGTGGTTAGTCTCTGTCATTAATTTTGGAAAATTCTTGGCCATTACAGCATCAAATATTTCTTATTCTTCATTTTTTTTTCCCTTTCTTGGATTCTAATTATGCATGTGTTCCCTCCTCTGACAATTATCCCACAGTTCTTGGATGTTCTGTTTTCACTTGGGGGGTTTTCTCGACTTTGTTTTTTTCATTCTCTTTTTCTTTTCCATTTCAGTTCAGGAAATTTTTGTTGACATATCCTCAAGCTCGTTCATTCCTTCCTTGGCTGTAGCCAGTCTTTTGATGAGCCTATTAAAGGCATTCTTTATTTCAGTTACTGTGTTTTTATTATTTCTAGCATTTCTTCTTTTTTTTTTTTCTTTCAGTACTGGGAATGGTACTCAGGACCTTGCGCTTGCAAGGCAGGCGCTTGTGCCATTGAGCTATATCCCCAGCCTTAGTATTCCTTCTTTTTTTTTTTTTTTTTTTTTTTTTTTTTGTGGGTAACGGGGGGTCGACCTCAGGATCTCGCGCGCCAACAGGCACCCGTGCCGCTGAGCGATATCACCGGCCCCTTTTTCGTATGTGGGATCCGGGAGTCGAACTCGGGCCCTCGCGCTTGCAAGGCAGGCGCTTACGCCGCTGAGCCATCTCACCGGCCCAGTATTCCTTCTTGAATCTTTAGCAGAATCTCTGTTTTGCTGCTATATTACCATCTATTCTTGCATGATGTCTACTTTTTCCATGACAGCCATTAACATTTGATCATACTTATTTTAAATTCCCTCTTCAATAATTCCAAAATCAGTGTCATTTTTTGGTCTGATTCTGATACACTAAGACTATATCCAGGGCCAGTTCCCTGGGCCACTAGAACATCAGTTTATGTGTTTGGAGTTCAGGCTCTGAGCTCCTTCTTAATTTCCAGTCTCTGAGGATTTTCCTCTCTTTTGTTCAACCTCAGATATATGTAAAAATATCTTATTGTTATTCTTTCTAACAAAAGATTCAGTGCTGTGCCACTGAGCTATATCCCTGGCCCTTGTTATTCTTGTACAACAAGTATATTTTTATTGTTTGTAATGGGAGGGGAGGCTGAAATAGCTAAAACCTTGTAACAGAATCAGAAAACTATGTTCTTTAAAAAAAAAATTTACAAACCCATAAAGTTTTTAAAATTTTGTTTTTAAGACTTTCGTGGGCCGGTGATAGAGCTCAGCGGCATAAGCACCTGCCTGGCAAGCACGAGGTCCTGAGTTTGACTCCCGGTACCCGCATACAAAAAAAAAAAAAGACTTTCATGAGCTGAGCAAGGTGGTGCACGCCTGTAATCCCATCACTCAAGGAGGCTGAGGCAGGAGGATCACCATGAATTTGAGGCCAGCCTGGCTACATGGCTACACAGTATGTTCAAGGCCAGGCTAAACTACATAGCAAGACCCTGTCTCACAAAAAAAAAAAAAAAAAAAAAAAAAAAAAAAAGACTTTAATGAATAGCCAAACTTCCAGTGCACCTTCAAACCAAACAAGGTATGGGACTGGAATTATCTGTTTTCTTGTCTTTTTTTAATTGCAAGTATTTGTTAGCCTTGTTTGAGGGAAAATATCTCTGCTCAAAGTCATTTCTCACATAGCATCTTTGGCTGCATCAATTGCTGTTACTTTATGCCACCCAGCACAGGTGGTCAATGTCACTGACATGGCATATCTGCAAAAATTTCTTGGATGAATGAGTGAATAAATGAATGAAAGAATACCCCAGCAAGGTGCAGGCAGCTCTTTGGCAATTCACTTGTAGTCTTTAAACCCCACATATGCAGAATTTGCCTGTCATCAAAAAGAGTAGAACAGACAGGAAGAAAAACTGTACACAAGTCAAAATAAAAAGAAGAGATGGATTTCCGATTGGCTTTATCCCTCACACAGTGTTAGAGCTGGAACAGACCTCAAGTGTGCCCCAGTCCAATCTCCCAGCCATAACTGTAGCCCAGATAGACTAGCCCAGAACCAAGATTAGAGCCCAGGGGCCCCACGCTTTTACACTATGACACCTTGCTCAATGTTCTCACAAACAGTCCCCAATCTTACAAAATGGGCACAGTGAATTTTTCTTGGGAAGCCACCTTTGTGCTTGATCCACAAGAAGACAAAGGGTATGCAGTTGTTTAGGAAATACCTTAGGAGGTGTTTAGGAACAAATGGGCATCCATCCCCAAGCACCTCTCTCAGCACCACAGCCAAGAAAGCTGAGCCCACACAGAACCCATGTAATGTTCACCCTGGGGTCACTGTGAGACGAGGACAATGACAGGAAGATGAAGTGAGAGTATGGCCAGTGTCGAGGTACTCAGTACCTCTGGAGACCAAGGTAGTAAGAATTCTAGAACAACCCATGTCACTTTCTCATTCCAAAGAAAGGTGACATTCAAGTTAAATTTTGCTTTAGGATCTCAGTGTTAGGACATTGCTTCTTCCTCCTCTCATTCTGGGACAACTGGGACCAGAACTCCCTGGCACTGCCACACCCTTCACATCCTTATAGTTCCCTGCCAGAGAAGTCACTTGTCCTCTGGGTCAAAGCTTGGGCCATTCACCGCTCCATGTTCTCTAGGGGCAGATTCCTGGGCCTCAACAGTCAGAAGTCTTCCTCCAGAACTTTAGCTTCCAGGTATCAACTAAGCCAGGCCAGGCCCACTTCATGGGAAGGCCCAGCTGTGTTCTAACTCTAAGTTCCATCTTTTCTGCCTGGGCAGCCCAGGAGGGTCTGCTCCACAAGGCAGTCAGATTCAGAGACAGTTCCAGAAACTTGGATCTCTTCTGGCTTACGTATGCTGCCCGGCTTGGGTTTTCAGAGAATCCCATGAACAGTTGAGAAACTGCAAAGTGAATATGCGGGTGCTTGTTCGGATACCCAAATCAGTCCCTTGTCTATTTGTCCACATCTGGCAACCCTACACCGACAGAGTGAAGAAGACTCAAGGCCCCTTCCAGCACCAACTCTTACTGCCCATAAAACCAGAACCCCCCAAACAGCGTGCCAAGATACCAGAGCCTCTCAGCCTCTGGGTGACCAGGTAGGACTTGGGGAAGTCAAAGTCTGCAGGCCAGGTGACTCAGCCACAAGCATCCTTTTTAACAGTGTATCATATAAATATCAACACCCTGCATGTGTTCAGTAGCAAAGACTACAAAGTCAAAGACTGGAAGTCTGAACAAAATGTGTCCAGCCTACCGTATGCTTCTTTAACCTACAAAACACATGGCTCCTCTCCATGTACACCCACGGCCTCCGCACACCGAGCCCTCATCAAACAAGTCAAATGTAAACTACTCAGTTCTCATCCTCATCAAGGTTGAGCTGATGTAGGTGGGCTGATCATGAGTACCTGAGGTGGCTTCCCATAGATGGAAACTTCCCCAGCCTGCGGGAAAGGGGGAACACTTTCCCAAGGCACCTCCTTTGAATGGCAGAGGTTTCAAAGCCCCAAGGCAGCCTCACATCTTCCTAAGAATCAAATGGGAGCTGGGTGTGGTGGTGCATGCCTATAATCCCAGCACTTGGGAAGCTGAGGCAGGAGGATTGCCATGAGTTTGAGGCCAGCCTGCACTACACAGAGTTCAAGGCCAACTTGAGTTACATGGCAAGACCCTGTCAAAAAAAAAAAAAAAAAAAAGAAAGAAAGAAAGAAAGAAAAAAGAAAAAGAATCAAATGGGAGAATCAGGAAGAGCTACCCTGCGTGTCTGGGGTTTTTCTTAGTTTAAGTCAGGATTTTGGAAAGGCTGCATTCTTGAGCCTATGATTGGCACTAGTTAGCATGTGGCCTTTCTTTTCTCCCATAAGGCAGAGCCCTGCAAAGCCTGCTAAGGACCTCTAAGTGTACTGTGGAGGATGATAGCCCTTGCCTTGCAGGTCCCCCACTGGAAATCCATATGAAAATGTCCTTCCATTCCAAGTGTCAGGGGAAAAAGTAGCTTCCTTTGAGGAAATGGCCTATTTTCCCCTCATGGACAGAAAGTAGCACACAAATGATTGTGTTACCTATTTTGCTTTGACCATTAGGAGGCTCAACATCAAATTTGAGCTCAACTCTAGTAACCCTATCTCTGGCTGTAGAGTTAGGGCTTTGGAGGCGAGGATGGGGGAGCAGAGGGGAAAGGGGAGGAGTGCATCATGGAGCCGCAACTCCTGGGCAATCCCATGGACTGCAGAGAAGGCATGTCCGGACAGGACAGGTAACCTTCTCCTAGGGTACAATGACACTGCCTGAACCTTGGCAATGGCCTCCTGGTCCCCTAACCAT
Organism: Erethizon dorsatum; assembly: GCA_028451465.1. NCBI lineage: Eukaryota > Metazoa > Chordata > Mammalia > Rodentia > Erethizontidae > Erethizon > Erethizon dorsatum. The sequence continues at coordinate 37,588,690 of CM051822.1, read as the reverse complement.
TCAAGTCTTCTTACAGCAGCCAGAATAATCTTCTGATCTCTATTGGATTGGATCCTGATATACCTTGGTTTAAAATCTTGTGGAGGCTTTTTCCTCTCAAGATAAAACCCAAGGCCAACCTAGTCCACAAGTCATTTTACATCAGCCCCCACCACCTCCCTACTTCCTGCCTCCCATGCTTACCAGCCTCATGGTCACTGTACCAAGTCTCTCAAGCCTCAGGCCTTTGTACAGGTTGTTCCCTCTGCCTGGGGCACTATCTCCACCACCCACCACCGCTTTGAGCTTAAGGATGGCATTCTCAGAGAACTACTCCCTGACCCCATCTAAACAAGGTCCTGCTCTCTATTCTTGTCACACCCTGGCTTTCTCATCATAGCACCATCACACTGTAACTATCACTAACAATGCACCATTTCTACTAGTGTGATCATTGTGTTAATGTCTGTCTCCATCACGGTAAAGCAAATTCTGGGGACCATGTCTGTCTTTGTTGCTGCCAATCTGCCCAGAGCTTAGCACAGTACTGGCACTGACGAGTTACTCAATAAGCATTTGCTGAAAGCAATCAATCAACCAGGAGATGTCAAACACCTGCACAGGGCAGGGAGCTGACTTCAAAGGAGTGTCCACACTCACAAAAAGCAGGCAGCAGGAGCTGCAGCAGTCCTACTGACTACAGCATTTGGGATACGTTATTTGCTCTCTCTTTTTTTCAAGTTCCTCATCAGACACATGAAGATCATAACTCAGGTACACTCTACCTCGAGGGTTATGTTGGGGTTAACTGGTGATTCCTTTATCTTCAGCTATCGGTTACGCTCTGCCACTCCCCAAGCTCTGGCACCTGTAGGCAGGACATGGTTATGATTAATCCCTCCTTCTTCATCCTCCCCAGATGGACCTGGTGCTGAACTCCCAAGCAGAGGACGCGGGCCCTGTGTGCAGGAAGCGAGGCTGACAGCAGCCCCAATCACCAGACCTCAGGCCCTGGTTCACCAGAAACCCCAACCTTGCTCCCTCCACGGGAGAAGCTGGAGTCACCCACCAGCTTCCCAAGCACTTGGAGCTCCAGCCTTGGAGCTCAGGGCTGATGTGCTCTGCCACCCTAGTGAGGCTTCCTAGAGGCAGCTGTCTTTCAGTGCCCCCCATGCGGCTGAGTAAAAGGGCTTCTCTTTTGTTGCCTCCTCTTCCCCATCCCCTCTTCTTACCAGACCCTTCTTACTCTTCCTGTCTTAGAATCATTCTTGCAGTCAGAAAGGTCTTGGCATTTAGCTAATCAATCCCTCAGTGGATTTTTTTTTTTTTTTTTTTTTTTGTGGGTACCGGGGGGACGACCTCAGGACCTCGCGCGCCAACAGGCACCCGTGCCGCTGAGCGATATCACCGGCCCCTTTTTTTTTCGTATGTGGGATCCGGGAGTCGAACTCGGGCCTTCGCGCTTGCAAGGCAGGCGCTTACGCCGCTGAGCCATCTCACCGGCCCTCTCAGTGGATTCTTAAACTTCTACTACAACATATATGAAAAAGGATAGATTCTACCTGTATGCATCCAGTGACCGGAAGCTCATTACTTCACAAGTAGACTGTTCTACTATTTGAAAGGTTGGGCTATTGGAGTTCTGTTAGCCTATCTCCCGCCCAGCTCACAATCCCAAGTCTTCCCTTCTTCAGGTCAAACAGCCCCAGTGCCTCAACTCAGTCATTTCTCCTAGGGAAGAATTTTCAGTTACCTCTTCTGAACGAACTCTACTTCATCAGCAAAGGAGGAACTTGACCCTGAGCACAGCTCTGTGAGAGGACAAGTGAGAGGAACAGAACCAGCTCAGAATGGAACAGGACTGTCACCACTTTAGACCCCGTTCATTCCTCCAAAGACCACACTGGCAACAGGGACAGCCCCAGACCTACTAATTCATGCGCAGCTCTCAGGACAAGTAGATTTCATCTCCAGGAAACTGCCCCCTCTAAGAATCAGTGGACAGCCTGCCTGTGCTGCAACTGCGCCCATCCAGGGACTATCCATCTGGGCCCTGGAGCTAGGGAGCGGGCCTCTGATCTCGGCTCTGCACTTACTGTGTGTCCTTGGCTAAGCCATTGCACTAATCTTACAAGGCCTCTGCTGTACTGTCTGCACTATGGGATGGTGGGAGATGTTGTGACTGGATAAGAAGATGGGGAAAGTAAAGTTCTCCACAGAATAGAGCCAGGAATGTGATAAGTAATGAATACACAATAGCTCTGACAATTACTACAGCAATGATTACAATTCAAGACATTTCTGCCAGGCGTGGAGGCGCACGCCCGTAATCTCAGCACACGGGAGGCTGAGGCAGGAGGATCACTTTGAGTTCGAGGCCAGCCTGGGCTACAAAGTGAGTTCAAGGCCAACCTGAACTGCAGAGAGAAACCCTGTCTCAAAAAAACAAAACAACAACAACAACAACAGCAGCAGCAAAAAGTTCAAGACATTTCTAAGCTTGGACAAGAGGCAAGTGGGTTTAGGCTGACGGGTCAGTGCCTCATGGGCCAGGTAGGACTCATGCTGGGCCTGCACAGGGTAGGGTTTAGAAACAGGCTGAAGGAAAGTTCCATGCAGGGAAACAGTAAGCAGGAGCTCAGAGTGTGAACAACACAAAGAAAGTAATAGCGACTACAGGATCCGCCACCAAGACGCAAACAGCCAGGTCTGGCACTCGGTCTGCTCAAGTACACGGGCACACATGCACATGGCAGTCCTGAGAGAGAAAGGCTGAGGTCAGCGCTGCCCTCAGTCATAAGAGTGGCCCAACCCATGTGGGCCAGTGAGGGATGAGGCCTGGCCAGAGCCAGAGCTTCTTTGGGCAACCAAAGGGATATAGGGCAGTGAAGGGTCATGAGGGGGAGGAAGGTCTGGGCTGGGTTTCAAGTAAGGGAGACCATGAGGGGCTCCCATGTGGAATGGGCTGCAGGAAAAAAGAGATCCAAGAGGAGCAGCAGGGATGGGGCAAGAAGCAAGAGGTCCCAGCAAAGGCTGCTTCCAGGGTGGGCAAAGCAGTCTGGGCCACAGACCCAGGGCCCTTCGCACTCTGCTCCCACAGCAGTCAAACCTCCTCACCTCCACGTTCCAGCCCTCTGGGCCTTGTGTCCCCTTCTGCTTCTCTTGCCCATTGTCCCTGACTTCCTGTCACTCAGCCCACAGTCCAACCACCTAGACCCACTGGCACTTTCCTGCCATACTCACTTCCCTCCAGTCTTTTTGGCCATGCTGCTCCTTCTGCTTACAACGTCCTCGCCAGCCGACTGTCTAGCATCCCCACAGGTCTGACTCTGCCCACCCCTCCAGACCCAGCATCAATGGCGCCTCCTCCAGGAGCGCTTCCCCTTTTTCAGCCCGGCACGCCTGCCTCCCGCCCCTCCTCCACCTCCATGTAGTGAGACACAGACCCACTGGGGAGGACAAGGAAGAAAGGAAACGTGCCCGAGCCTCATCTTTCTCTTCACAGTACCCAGCCCTTTTTCTAATTCATGGTGGATGTTGAGGCCATCCCTGGTGACCAACCTCAATCATGCTGGGCAACACAATCCAGCCTCCTTCCAAGAACAGGGTGCCCATGGGAGTAGGCCACACCAGGATCCCTTTGGCCTGCTAGCCCAGAGAAATGCACTATTTAGAGGGCAAAGTGGCTCTTGAGAGCAGGAGGCATTTCTGGTGACTTTCTCTGTTAGACAAGAGACAGTCCTTCTCCCAGTTTAACCCCTTGTGACCTTTGAACTTCCCAGGAGGTCAACAGTATGTCCCCCTTCCCCAGCTGTCTCTCTGTCTCTGGCCCAATGGGAGGGAGGGCCCTGGGCCCGTTCCATTTTGTGCCCGTATTGATCTGTTGGCAGCAATGGGCTGGATAATTAGCCAGGAATTAGGGTTTCTATTACATCCAGGAGGCTGCTCCAGCTGATTTATCACCTGAATAATTTACTGTGATTGAAAGGAAATTAAAATGAACTCCATTTGACAACTGTGAGCTTTTATGGGCTTTAGTGAAGGCTCAAAAGCCAGATTAATAGCCTTGTGTTGGTTAATAGTCTGCCGAGAGTAAATACGGCAGGCTATGCTCAGAGGCCTTCCTGCGGTGGCCGGAGGAGGGACCTGCTCTGCCACAGTGCCGGCAGGCACCCATGACGGTGTCAACATGAGTTTTACTGAAACAGATTCCACTACTGGCCGCAAGCACACACACACCCACGCTCGCACGCATGTGCACACACGCTCTCTCACCACCAGCGGTTATTTCTTCTTCATCATTTTTTCCTTTTCTGCTCCTCCAAGGTGATTTTTACTCACTCCACATGTAGGAAAAACAGAATTGCTTTTTCAATAACCATTTTGAAAAGGAAGTGTTTCATTGCCCTAGGAGTGGGGCTCCATTAACCCCTTCCACCAGGGCGAAGGGTTTACTAAGTTTCCCTATGAAAGCCCAAGACTGATCCACCTGCCCAGGGCAGAACTTGGCAGGAAAAGCAGCAAGAGGAGGTGGGGGCCTCTGAACTTATGACCATAGCTGGTAGGACTCCAGCCTGACCCTTGGCAGGGATGCTCTAGCAGTCCCAGGAGGGTGAGGGATTTGGCAGGATGTGACCTCTCCAAGCCAATGAAAGACTCTGAGGGTCCTGGAAGGACAAGCAGACTCTAGCTGCAAAAGGACAGAGAACTGCTCCTCAAGCATGCTGGGGCCATGAAGGACCATGGAGCTATCTTGTACAACATGGGACAGAAAGATACTGAGATCCAATTCCAGCACTGTGGCCTTGACAATCCAGGAAACTTTCTGGACCTTAGAATAGGGTGAAGAGTCTGGAGAAAAAGTTCCAGACATGGGGCTCACCAAGCTTGCCCAGCCTGCTTGACAGGCATTTAAATAGAGGGTGCAGTGAGAGACTGCACATAAAAGACCTTTGAAAGCTGATCTCTCTCATGCAGAGGTGAGGAACATCTCTGCTGTCATTGTTTAGTTGCTACTGCTGTTGTCAATCGTGACTACCACCTTACCACAGATATGGAAACTGAGGCCCAGCAAAAACTGACTTGCTCAATGGGGCAGAGGCAGGACTCAGATCAAGTTCCCCAACTCCAAGGGCAGTAGGGGTTCTTTCCTTCACCTGGCTACTCCATGAAGGTGACAGCAAGCCCCTACCCAGGCCACCAGGTCCCAGAGACACAGACCCAGACAGTTTGATCTGCTCACAAATGGAAGAGGTGGCCAGCCTCTACGGCCAGCAGCTCAGAGCCCTCTCCTGGTGCCACCACCATGCCACTCTGGGCTCATGAGGCAAGGCTCGTGGAACATTCACCTGGCAGAGAGCAAGCAGGAGGGGACACAAGGAACCTATACCCTTGACATACATCCCTCCCCTGTCTGCAGCCCCTTGCTCAAGCTGTCATTTGTCCCAAGTGATGGGGAATGTGGCGTGAGGGTATGTCATTCATAGTCCAGTGGCTGTGTGTGTGCAGGTGGCCCTGCAGCCTCACCTCCCATCTCTCCTCATTACAGTACATTACGGGAAGTGAAGCAAATTAACCAGAAAACACTGAGTCAGTCATTATCCCCCTGCGCAGTCTGCTTTGCAGGCCCTGCCTCAGAGCCCACACAGACACAGGCCCAGAGATGTTTCCGCGGATTCTGAAGGACACTGCCAGCAGTGAAGTCCTCACAGTTCATAACTGAGGTTTCCTCCCCCGTGGAGCCCTGTCTCTACAGAGTCCATCAGGCCCACCCTTCAGGACCCCCATTTGACGTTACCTCTCCATACTATTGCCCATGATGCTCCCACCAAGGCAACTTCTCCCTCTCACTCACACTTCAATGGGACACACAGGACCATCTCTCTCATCCTGTGTCTTCTAAGTCCATGTCCCACTGTCCTGAGACAGTAGGCAGAGTGGATATGTGGCTCTCATGCCTCTGTCCCCCAAGCGCCAGGCACTATTCCAGGCCCATGGCCCATGTGCAAGAAATACATCAGGTCCATGAGCATCTGAGCAAGTGAGAGAATTAGCACATGGGTGGCTCTGGATTCTGAGCACATGGGTGGATCTGATTATGAAGCCCTGCAGTCTCTGCCCCATCTCTCAGGGCATCCTAAGCTAAATGAAGTAGAACTCACTGGTTTCTGGGGAGATCGTGTGAAAAGCAGAGGAAGCCTCTAGCACCAAATGTCTGTACTGCCTTGTAAATTCGGGCCTAATGGGAGTGCTGGCACTTCACACTGGAAGGTCAGGCTGCGAGGAGAGCCCGGGCCTTTGCCCTCTACCACACACTTGCTGGGCAACCTCAGACAGCTCTCTCCCCTCTCCAGACCTCTAAAAACTGAGGGAGTTGAAAGCTTGCCTCCATTGTCTCACTAGCCCTAACATTGTATGATCTTGTCAACAGCTAGAAGAAAGATTTCCTCCTGGATTGTCCCTGGGGAAAGGTTGGCTTCATCCCGAGAGAGTCGCCTCTTTCTTTCCTGTGTCAGAGGAAATGTGGCTATCACCATCGCTCAGAAGGGCTTGGAGCAGGGGAAAGAGGCTGTTTGTGAGGGAAGCAATCTCTACTCCCAAAGCCTAGGCTCCAGAGTGTGGCAGTAGCTCTGTCCAGCACACACGACCACACCATTCCAATGGGAGGCCTTACTCAACTTGTAGGAGAAAGACCAATATCCTCACCACAGTCCATAAGACCAGGCCCATATCTCCAGCATCACCTCTCACTCCATTGCCTGAATCCCAGCCACGCTGGCTCTCTCTATTTCCTACTTCTGCCTCTCCCTCTCACCACAGGGCCTTTGCACTTGCTGTTTGCTTTGCCAGCCACATTCCCTTCACCATTGCATCCTTTCTCTTTGTTCTGCCCAACCATTCAGGGCTCAGTGTAAGTGCTTCTAGGCTCCAAGATGGTTCAGCCTCTGCTTTTGACTCTCAGAGAACTTTAGACATCTCAGCACCAAGCCCACCTGTATCCCACAACTCTGTGGGTAGTTCTTATTTGTTGTGTTTCTTTTACAAGTTTCTAGGCTTCTTGAGGCAGGTCCAAACCTGTCTTGTTCAGTAATGGATCCCTAGTGCCTTGTACAAAGTAAACAGTCACTTAAGTTTGTTAAGTAAATACATGACTTGCTGGTTGGCCCTGGGCAAGTCATTTTGCCTCTCTGGGCCTCAGTTTCCTCATCTGAAAACAAGGTGGCTAAATGGTCTATCAAAGCCATCATAGGCACTGCTCAGAGAGCACCAGGCCATCATAAAATGGTGGCCTCAGAGGACTTACCCACTCATTACCCAAGATCTCCTCCAGAACCTTGCCTGTCCATGGCCTGAACTATCTCAAATGGCTCTTTGGACAAACTTCAAAGCACCATCTAATTATCATTTAGAGAAAGCTCAGAGAGGCCGGTGCTCACCACCAGTACCAGCTAGTAAGGTCTTGGACAAAGTGCTCGTAGGGTCTCTCTGACGTGCCTACCAGATGGTAGTTCTCAGCTGGCCAAAACCACAACTAAGGTGCCCATGGTTGCCAGGTAACCAGTTGAGGACCTGGCACAGATGAAGCATTGGGAAATATTGTCCTAAATTGAAGCTGGTACTTTGGAGACCTTATTCAGGCCCTGAGAGCCTCTTACTGGAGGTCTTTCTGGTACTATGTCTGTAGCCACAGGCAGTGACTACCCCTTGGCTGGGGACAATAGGCCAGCTGCCCAGCCACTGTGGTCCTCCTGCTTCCTTCCCTCTCCTCCAACCTACAGGTAGGAGCTTGTCCAATGGGACACTTCTTCATCTCTGTCTCTTGGGTCCAGTTTTTTTTTTTTTTTTTTTGGTGGGTACCAGGGTCGAACTCAGGACTTCACGCGTGCCAGGCAGGTGCTTATGCCGCTGAGCCATCTCACCAGCCCCTGGGTCCAGTTTTTGAAAGCATGACAGTTTGACCTGACAAGAAGGCTAACAGTGGGGTCCATGACACTGTTTACGGCAGCTGAGACCTCAGGGCATATTGTGGTTTTATTTTTTACCTTCACCCTGATAGGATAATGACCCAAGACAACTTCACATGTCCTAGAAAATTATTACACCCACCCTGTCCAAAGATCCCTGGGGAAGGACAGCACTCAGCAATGGCAGAGCAGCCAGACAAATCAATGCCCCTTGACTGGCCAGAGACACAGGTACCAGGAGAAGAAGCCAGAGCCCCAGATAAGTCCTCCTGACCTTAGAGGATGTTGTGATGGCCAAATTCAGCTAGGAACAATGAAGAGCCCACTTGGGGCTGAAACTGGTGGGCTCTTACCCGTACCCTGCCAGAGCCCTCTGCCTTCAGGAGAGGGACCCAAGACTGCACTGTGGTGGCACCTGTGAGTCGTGGGCCATACCTGCTCAGGCTTGATGGGCTCCGTGGTGGTGAAGATGTCTGAGTAGTGCTGTCTCTCAAACACTCGGTCCAGCACCTCCAGCTGCTGCTGCGTGAACAGGTCTCCTCGCATCTGCTTCCGGAGGAAATCTCTGCCCGGAAGTGAGTGACCATTTGGCACTGGAGACTCCTGAATACCTTTGATGAGCATGAGAGAAGAAAGGTGAGTGAAGGTTGGACAAGTTGCTAGAGCCTGACAGGTCAGAGCCTGAGACCAGGAAGAGGGCCTGACAGACCCTCAAACCTAGCTCTTTCCTTGACCAGAGGAAATAGCAGAAGTTCCAGGAAGGGGCTGCCTGGCCCAACATCACCTGCTAGTGACTGCAGAGCCAGCCTTCCATAGCCACATGCCAATCACTGTGCAAAGCCTTTTTTATGTGTCATCTCATCTAATTCTCACAGTGACCTCCCAATGTACATGCGATTTTTTGAATATGTTTTAAATTTGTCTTCCAGGGGCGCACGTGTTAGAAGCTTGATCCTCAGTGTGGTAGTAGAGAGGTGGTGGGACCTTTAAGAGGTGGGACCTAGTGGAAGATCATAAGATTGGCCCCTTCCTTCTCTCTGGTTTCCTGTCCAGTGATGTGATCTCTCCCTGTTGAGCAAGTGCTTCTGCCACTGTGGTGCCATCACCTTGGGTCCTTCACCAGAGTTGAGCCAAAGCCAGTACCACACCTTTGAACACCCAGAACGATGAGCTAAATAAACCTCTTTTCTTCATAAAGTTACTCACCCAGTTATTTCATTGCTATAACAACAAACTGACTAATACAGTATGTTATTATTTTCTCCACTTTACAGATAAGAAAAGAGAGACCTGATGTCATTAAGTGATCATTAGTACTGAAAATTAGTGCTCAGGCTGACTCAGAGACTTAGTCCCCAGGTGCTACTGCCCTTCCTGTACCAAAGACCCTCCTTGGAGGCACAGTTTTTCCTAGAACTGATGTCCTCACCCTGCACATTGGCTACCACATCACATGGCAAGTCACTAAAATACTGTGCTGGGAAGGCTGTACAGAAACAGACACTCATACAATTCTGGTGGGAGTGGCCACACACCTTTGCTAGTTAATTTGACAAAAGTTATCAAAATCTCGAGTACGTTCCCTTTGATGGATGATGGCACTCTGGGAATTTACTGTGCAGCCACACTTACACAGGGAAAGTGATACATGTGCAAGATTCTTGGAGTAAGGGGCTGGGGATATAGCTCAGCGGCACAAGCGCCTGCCTGGCAAGCACAGGGTCCTGAGTTGAATTCCTGGTACCAAAAAAAAAAAAAAAAAAGATTCTTGGAGCAAAAGACTGGAAATGACCCAAGTTTATTTATAGAGGATTCGTTAAATAAGCTCCGGCATGTGTGCACAATGGAACCTTGTGAATGTAGCGCAAAAAGGATGAAGTCTCCCTCTGTGGATTAGTGTAGAAAGATCTTTACGATACATTGTTACATGAAAAATAAGCCAGGATACAGCACAGTGTGTATAATATACAACGTTTCATGTAAAAAAGGAAGAAAGTAAGACTTTACTATACTTATATGGATACATATAAATAGAAAGTCTGATTTTTCTATTATGTTACATCATTACATATAACATATTATATTCAGGTATGAATGAGAAACTCACTCATCTGGGAAGATGGAGCTGAGGGGAAGAGAGACTTTTCATACCACCCTCTTTTATTTGACTTTGTTTTGTTTCAACTCTTTAAATGTATCGCCAGTTCAGAATTATGTTTGGTGGAGGAAACAAATGTTAACTGAAAAATAATCAGACTCGTACAGGTACAGGTATCAACCACAAATGCTCTTACAAAGAGGTGTCTGATTCTAAGAGGACAGGGACAATGCTGACCTGACTCTGAAAGCTGCACACAGTAGGTGCATAGTGAATGTGAGCCATGCAAACAGATTATATGCTCAGAGGCAGCAACAACACTGAATACGGAAAATCATCCTGTGCACAAGGGCGGGTCTGAACCTCCAGACCTCCAGTGTAAGCTTCTGTAGCCTTTCTCTGCTGCACTCCAAAGATTCTGTCTCACTTAATTGGACAGTGTGGTCTTGGAGGCAGGCTACAGAAACACTCAGACCCATTTTATTCCAGGGAGAAAAATCTAAACTCACCACGTGAATGGTACACTTAAATATATGGATAGACATGGGCAAAAGTACAAAGGTACCAGGAGGTATGGTATCTTTAAATCTTTTTTTTCTACTCCAAATCAAATAATATGTAATAGACCCAGTGCTGGGCTTAGTCAACCATGGCTCGTAGAATTAACATTCTGGAAGCTAGCTTCAGGGGAGCAAGGGGCAGGAAGCCCCATCTCGGGGAGCAAAGAAATGCTGGCTTTAAATTTCAGGTTAAACCAATGTTATTCACAACCCGGCTTTGAAGCTAAAAGCTTTACAAAATCGGGTCTGGTCACGCAAAGAGGGAGGAAGCAAAATAGCCTCAGATTCCCATCTGTCAGGAGAAAGCTGTCTCTTGTGTGTCTTAAAAGATCATAAACCCATTGCATTTTCTTTGGAGCAGAGCAGATTCGGGGTTTTGCATTTTTCTTGGAGGGTTCTGGTTTGTTTCTTTAAAAATCATCATGCACTTTATGTCTACAGATGCTCACTGGAAGAAAAAAAGATAAAAACAAACAAGAATCTCCAAAACCCCTTTTGGCGTCATGGCCTTTGGGATGCAACCACAGCTGGAAGCTGAGGAGCCCCAGGAAAGGAAGCTAGAGCTGCTGGGTCAGCCTCCAGCTTTGCTTAAAGTCCCCTTTCTCTATAGAGCCTGGGCCAAAGCCAGAGCCCTTACAGAGCCTCCTGCAGCTCCGCCACTTCTCCTCAGCATGGCAGGTCAGTGGCAGGGCCCAGTGGGAAAAGCATGGGCTTCTAGGCCCAGCTCTGCCCTTACTTGCTGTGTGAGCCGGGGGAGGTTCTTCTCCCTCTCTGGGCTTCAGAGGCCTCATCAGTAAAGTAAGAAAGTTGAGTAAGTCATCTCTAATTCTTTTCTCTTTCAATTATTTTTCCCACTTTGGTTGTTTGTGCAGACTTTGTAGATGACCCCACCCCCACCCTTACCAGTATCTCTTTCATCCCTAAATAATTCCCTAAACCAACAAAAAGATCCTATTCTCTTTGTCCTTACTTGGTTTAGGAATAAACATGCATGGAAAGAGAGGGATGTTGGGGAGGGGCTCCAAAAATGTCACAGAGACAGGAAGAAATCTCTTTTCCTTCGTTGGCTTATACTCACTCTGAAACTCTTTGAAACTGTGATAATAATCACAGATCCCATCCCCACATTTATGTGTCCAAGGCCCTCTCCAGGTCAGGCCAGTCTGCAGCTTTCTACCACAGCTGTGGCCCCCACCGTGCTCCCAGACCCGCCACCCTCAGGGAGGATGGAGAGACTCGGGTCCTAGTGGGGTGCATATCCCTAGGAGTCCAGAGCCAGGATGACAGGAATATTGCACTGATGTGACCTGGGTCACTTCCGGCTTTGGTCAAGTGAGACCAGGGCACTTGGAGTTGGTCTTCTCAGATGGCTACAATGGTTAATTCTAAAAGCTATCTACATAAAGCAGAGATCAACCAAAATAGGACCATGCTAATTAGCAACTTTAAAAAATGGCTTCAGGTGCAATTTGTGGTGTTTTTTGTTTTGCTTTATTTTCTATGCAGTACTGGGGATTGAACCCAAGGAGTGCTATGCTACATCCCTAGTCCTTTTTATTTTATCTTAAGACAAAGACTCACTAAATTCCTACACTGGCCTTGAACTGGCAACCCTCCCGACTCAGCCTCCCAAGTAGCTGGGATTGTAGGATGTGAGCCATTGAGTCCAGCTTTGGATGCAATTTTTAAGAAGCTCACTGAGGGTGGGAACAGCTCTGGAATTTCTCTGTACGAAAGGCTAGTCATGACCATAGGATATAAAAGGGGCAGGGAGCCAGGGGAATGGTTCTAGGGCTCTGTTAGCAGAATTCCTTGCATAAGATTGAAAGTGGGCTGTGGATGTGGCTCAGTGGTAGAGTGCTTACTTAGCATGCATCAGAGAGTATCATCTGCCCCTAGCAAAGAATGAAGAGGACTGACACAGATAATGGGGGCACAGGTGCTACAAGCCCCTGATCTCACCCTACTCAGTGTCAGGCACTGACCCAAGTTATTTTCACATCATTCGATTTCATTAATCCTTAGAGCATCTGTATGTGTATGTGCTCTCACCCCATGCTACAGCTGAAAAAGCTGAGGATCAGTAAAGTTGACTCATTGTGGTCAGTCGGCTCATAGCAGGGATTTGCATCTGACTTCCTTGTTTGCAGATCCAGTGCTCATTATACACCTCTTACTCTTTTTTAATTTTATTATTATTTTTTTTAATCACTATGTAGCCCAGGCTGGCCTCGAGCTTGTGATCCTCAGCCCACTCCTCCCAAACAGGTGGGATCACAGTTGTGAACCCCTGCATCTGGCTCCCTTTTACTCCTCATGTCAGCTACTAAGACTAAAGCCTTCAGTTTCCTCATCCTGCACTGGGAACATCAGGCTTCTGTAAGGATGAAATGAGAATCTTGGTGATGTGCTCATCACAGTACCTGCCACACTGTTAGCTGCTGTCATCATCATTTCCATCAGGAAAACCCTCCCAAGATCCCCTAGGACAAAGCTCAGGCCTCCATGATCTCCCACCTAGTCAAGGTCACCCTTCATTCCCCCCACAATGCCATCCCAGCAGGGACCCAAGTGTCCCTTCACCATTGCTCCCCAACACCACCACTCATTCCACTCCCTATGAGGACACACCCTGCATGCCTGCCCATCAAGGCCCACCATAAAAGCCACTGCCTCTCAGGAGGCCTCCAAATACAAGGGCTAAATATATCACCTTCTTTTCTTGGTTTCCCTCAGAGGGTCACAGGCCACCATGATGGCCTGGAATTTACTCTTTACAAGCTATCTTGTGAGCTCTGTCCTCCCATTTTATAGCTGAGGAAACAGGCACAGAGAGACTGAGTAACTCACTCAAGGCCACACAGCAAATACAGAGCAAAGCAGCTGCATGCCTCTTACCACATGTTAGAAAGAAGCTGACACAGTGATGTTAACAGCTCAGCATGCCAGGAAATCCTGGGTGCTCTGCAATCAGGCAGGCCCTGGTTCAAATCCCCATGCTATCTTTTACAAGTCCATGATATTTCAGCAACTTCTTTAATCTCTCTAATCCTCAATATTCTCATCTGTAACATGGGACAATAATGGTACCTAGGGTTGATGCAAGAATTGAATAAGAAGTCTAAAATACTTAGAACACCTAGCATTCAGTAAGTGCTCAAAGAACATGAGCTGTTTTGTCTGAGGGTCCATGTGTGATTCAAATGAAAAGATGCTAATCAATGTTTGTTGACTGGGTAAGTAACCTAGGAAGACATGAGGAGTTTTGGGGCTGTGTGCTTCAGGGGAACTCCACCAGGGTGTGGACTCTGGTGTGAGACCTTGGGAGAAAACCACCTGAGAGTGACCTCCATTGTACCAGTGATCCTGGAGACGGAAAGAGTGAAACAGCTAAGGGTTTATGTTCTACCTACTTCTAAGATTTGAAGTAGTTCATAAAATTTCGAACTGGAGAGGATGATAAACTACACAAACTCTAGAGCTCTAGACTCCCTGGAGATCAAGCTCAGACTAACGACAACAACAAAAGCAGCACTCATCCTTCCAGTCTAACTGATTCAGAGCTTCTGCTGCCTGCATGGTCCTGTTTGAGGTGCTCAGACCCACAGATGACTGGCAACAGGGAGGGAGCCTGGAGGCGGGGCCAGCTGAGCCTGGCCTGGTCGAGCAGCAACAGGGTGCCAAGCCAGGTAAGGGCATCAGATTCCAGGCACAGACAACCAGATCCAGCTGGCCAGCATGTCTAGGGCATCCATTGTGAGCCAGGCCCCTTGCTGGGGACCAGGGTGGGAGGGCTGGAAATATCCCATGGCAACCCAGAACCAAAATCAATGTTCTGGGTGATTTTATAAATCCCGCCCTATACTAGGGCCGCGGACTGAGAAAAATCAAAGTGCCATGGAGGAAAATTCCATTGGAACTACCATTATTCAGCCATTAGTTTCACTCAATTTTTCTTCTCAGAGAAGGGAAACACGAAATTGTAAAACTGCCAAGTAAGTTCAGGTTTGACACGAGTGAATCTGATTGTGCCATGTGTTACCCAATGAGTCATAGGCTGTTAGTGAGGGAAAAGTCCCCAGGGACTGGTGATTCCACACTCCAGGATGGCAAAGGTGAGGCCAGAAGGCAACGGGATTTGTCAGGGGCCAGATGGCAGATCCCAGGGGAGCTGAGCATAGGACATGAGGCCCTAACTTGGCACTAGGCATCAGAGGTTTAAGTCTTAGCTTTTGCCCTGGGATGGAGGATGAAATGAATAATCATGTAGTGCTGGGCCTACGTGCTGGGACCCTGAGAAGCAGGGACAGCCCTGGAACCAAATGGTAGTAGCCAAACAATATTCAGAGCTTACTCTGGAAAACACTGTGCTAAGCACCTACCTAATGGCTCCTTATAAAAGCCTATGATGTCAAGTCTGTTATTACGTTCCCATTTTACAGACGAGGAAACGGAGGCATAGACAGGTTAAACAACTTGCCCCAGGTCACACACTGAAGAAGTGAATTCTGAGCCACTCGTGAACAGAACCCAAGCCATGTGATTCCAGCGTCTGCTCTTTTTTTTTTTTTTTTTTTTTTTAATGTGGGTACCAGGAGTCAACCTCAGCACCTCGCGCTTGCCGGGCAGGCACTTATGCCGCTGAGCTATCTCACCAGCCCCCAGCGTCTGCTCTTAGCCCTACACTAAACCACTCCACTTAATCCAGGCTGGGGTACAGGTGGTCCAGAAAGGCCCCCTGGAAAAGATGTAACTTGAGTCTTAAGGATAAGTACAAAGAAGTTAGTAAAAGAAAGGGACAGGGAAGGGAAAGTGTATTTCAAACAAGGGGAACAGCATATGCAAATAGTACAAACACGTTATTGAAACTCATGATGTGGTGTGAAGAGATGGGATTTCTTTGTGAATAAAAAATTAAGATGACTTCAAAGCATAGGCAGAAAGAAAGTAATACCTTGTGCTTTGCCACAGGACAAGTCTGTTTTCTCTAATCCAAGTCCATTACCTCGTCCTGTAGTGCCTAATTACTCCACCTTACAGAGAGATATGCGCACTAATTAGGAGGGACGTTAACCACCATAATGCAAACATTCCAGAGCAAATGAAATATTACTAGGAGCAAAAGGGTGATTTGTTTCTGGAAATTGTGCTTTTAAATGAGATCAAAGAATGCTAAGGGCTTTGTTTTAATTATACCTGGAAGGACATATGCATGGGTCCCTTTTTCAGCTTTTGTGCACACAGCAGTCTCTCTCCCATCCCCCACCACGCAGAAATAAATAAATAATAAGGAAGAGTTTAAAAATCTTATCTACTCTGATATCTTTGCATTATCCCCATTTGAGTTTTTAAATTACTAGCTTTATTTTTTTTTCCCAAGGACAATACAACTAAAAGAAGTTTCATATTTTGAAGTGTATCTATGTGATCATTTCACAAATGTTTTCAGGAGAAATCACTATATTTCTCCAAGATGGGTAAGGGTTTTGTCATAGATCAAAGTGAGAGAGAGAAAAAAAAGATAAATCATCAGAGATCCAAAAATACTTTTCATTTGGAGAAGATATCAGGCCATTTCGATGGGGCTGATGGAGTCCCTGTTCTGTCTCCATTATCTGCAGCAGGCAGCCCCAGCCAGGAGCCAGCTACTGAGATTATATTCCCCATAAGACGGCATATATATATAGATAGATATATAGATATAGATATATGATCTTCAACCTCTATTGATTGACCAATTTCACAAGCAAAGACTGGTGAAATGAAGCTGAAATGAACATCGTGCTTTAACTCATTGAACCTATCAGGCCTGAGTTAATCTCACTGTCCACTGTCTCTGATAGAATTCAATTGATCAATCATGTTTTGGTGATAGTACCATTTCACCGGCTTATTGCTTCTTCATTTCAGAGCTTGACCTGTTAGATATACTCGGACTGGTTCGACTCCTCTCGGATACACAGCGATCAGCCTCTGCCTGCCAACGTGTGTCATCCCGTCCCAGCTGAAAAGAACTCAAGAGGCTTTTGTGTCTGTCTGTGGTATGTTTTTCTACCAAACCCATGCACACAAGGGGTGAATTTTGTGATGGCAAGGAATCAAGCAAGCACAAATGACAAGAGGGGCTCTTCATTCCACATGGAAGCACTGTTATTTCCTGTGTATGTAGTTACGTTGACTCCTCTGGGCTCCATACTCAGTATGAGACATATTTTTGTATTATATTGGCAAGCGTGTGGGCCTAGACAGGAAAAGGCTCATCCAAAACTGACAACAACAGTGACAATCTCCACCCCTCAAATACACGTATTCATGCTAAATGTGAAGACATTGAGGAACATTAAGGAGGCCAGTGTGGCTGCAGCAGGATGAACGAAGGGAGAGCGGGAAGCAGTGGGATCAGAAAGTTGGGGTTGCAGGGAAAGCCCCCAGACCCAGGGAGGCCTTGTAAGCTATGAGAGACCAAGGATGTTGAGTGAGCTGAGGCAGTAGCGGACAGCAGTCCAGAATTTCTAATTGGGCGCTTCAGAGGTACCTTCTGTCCCCACGTCCCCAGAGGTTATCTGATTCTCATGTCAACCTCAGGAGATGGGCATGAGATTATGCTTCCCATTTTACAGATGAGAAAATGGGCTCAGAGAGATGAAAGAGCCTGCCCAAGGTCACAGAGTGCAATTACTGGACCAGGTGAGACAAACAGCCCTAGAATCTCAACTTAGTACCTCTTACCCTATCGAGGCCAACATTTAAACAAATGCAGAACTGCCAAGCTCTTTTGGGCAAACCATTTTGTCCTGGTCTAATCAGACAAAATAAAATTCAGAATTCAATTCAGATAACTGTAGACCTTAGAATTGATTCCAAGATGTCTGCAGCTTCTTGTACAGCTTGGAAACTGAGGCCTACAGGGGAGTAAACAGTGTCACCTAGGTACTCAGCAGCCTAGCAGGGACTCACACCCACAGCCAGGGTCCCCAGTTCAGTGTTTTTCCATCTTTGTTTCAAAGCCTCCCTAATCTTATGCTAAGCCAGTGCCTATCAACAGAGAGAACTTCATTCTCCACTGTCAACAAGGCTCAAAGCGCTGCTATGTCTCCTTTGCAGCATTTAATTTAATTTTCCCAATTCTGAGCCAAGACTTTGCTTTGGGAACTCAGGGGAAGGTGGCTCACCCGGCTGGCTGCCTGGGGGAAGCAGTTCTTGGAGGAACAAGGCTGAGCCCAGCAGGAAGGTCTCTGGAGAAGGCCAAGGCAGTGACAGTTTGCAAATAAGCTTTGCATCTGCTCAGAGCTGGTGGAGTCTGCAAGCACACTAAGGGACTTCCCTCTGGCTGCAGGGAGCTGGGAAGAAGCCATTAATAAAGCAGGCGCCTCTGGGGGGAGCCAGGCACTGGGCTGGGGATTAGGAGCTTGTTGAGAGTGGGGGGATGGATTTGGGCCACCCAATGTATGGTATGGCCTCCTCCCCCCAAAAAATGACAGCCCACCTTCCAGCAGCCCCAACCCTCACATCCTAGAGTCCCCAGTCTCTGTTCCAAATAGCTGGACCCTTGTCTGATCATATTGATATATTCGTAATTCATTCCAGACATGGGATGGAATTCAGAGTCCGATACGGACACTGCAGATACCCCACTGGAGGGAGATGAGACAGAAGCCCAGGTGCAAGTGGCGGCCCCTCACCCAGGAAAGAATTTATGGTGCAAATGGCCACCAAGAGAAGGGGCAGGTGTAGGAGACAGAAGGGACATCTGCAAGAATCGGTGGCTCTGGGGACGTGGGGACAGAAGGCACCTCTGAAGCTCCCAATTAGAGATTCTGGACTGCTGTCCACTACTGCACCAGCTCACTCACAAAATCCAGTCTCTTATAGCTTACAAGGCCTCACTAGATCTGGGGGCTGCCCCTGCAGCCCCACTTTTCTAATCCCACTTCTTCCCGCTCTCCCTTTGTTCATCTTACTGCAGCCACACTGGCCTCCTTTATGTTCCTCAATCATGCCAAGCATTCCCTGCCTCAGGGCCTTGGCATTTGCTGTTCCCTCTTCCCAGAACTTCCTCCCCCAGATAGCTGTTTGGATCACTCTTCCCTCCGTTGGGGCCTCTGCTCAAATGTATGACCATATTCCGTAAAACAGCAAATACCTACCCTGACCCTGCTCTATGCCTTGTCTCCTTCTAGCTTTGTTGTCCTCTTACATACCATTCATTTCCTCCCTCCCTCCCTCCCTCCCTCCCTCCCTTCCTTTCTTTCTTCTGTCCTCTCTTGCTCTCCTTCTCCTCTCTTCCCTTTAGAAAACCATGCACGTGGACAAACATTTTTGTCCGGCTGGCTCATTGCTGTAACCTTAATACTAGAACAATTCTTGGCACACAGCAGGTACATAATACTTGCAGAATAAATGAATAAATGTAAAAGTTTCACTGAAACAGAAAAAACAATAGGTGCAAAGGAGACAGCTGCTCCTTGGTGACCTTTCCTGGGAAACAGCAGCTACACTCTCCCTGGGAACACCCTATGCTCCCCTTCTATGGCAGGCTTGGGCTCCACAGACAAAACTTCCTAGGGGAAAACAAAGGGAGCTGCCAGGCCTGCCCACCACCGAGACCATAACGGCCAACACCACGTCAGGTGAATGGCTGTCCAAGGAAGAGGCTCAGCCTTGGGCGTGTTTAAGTGATGAAGGCACTGAAGCACAGGGTGTGAGTTCTGGCTCTGTCACTTGCCAGGTGGGTGGCCTTACACTTCCCCATCTCATCTGTGCAACGAAGCCAATAAATCACACCAAGCCTGCAGCACTGGTCAGTTACTGAGCTGGGTGAACTCCAAAGGAGGTAGGGCCATCTGCACAGGAAGCATCACAGGTCAGTGGATGAGGACAGGAAAAAGGAATCCACGTGCTTAATTATAAAGGACAAGATATATACAGAGAGGAGGGCTGGCTAAGTTGAATCCCTGGGTTCAAGTGTGCATTTATCTTTTGCAGGTGATCTGACCCCAAGCATTGCTGGGAGGGAACCCAGTCTCAGACCTGTAGGAACACAGGAGACGAGGCCTGGAGATGGAAGTATAGTCCCAACATGGCAAAGTGCCCTGAGAGCCCCATGCAGCAGGTAACAGGAGCCCAGAGACTGAGAGAACGTGTCTCATAGAAAGGGAGGACGGTCAAGGAAGGCTTCCTGGAGGAAGGAGTAGACATGCAAACCAGGATTTGGATTTGGGGGCATGAGGAAAAAGGTAGAAGAAATCCAGGGTTGTGGGGAAGGGGTTACTATGTGACTGAGGCCCCTTGTGAGCACAGCACCCAGGAATAAGATCATGTAGCTTTCACAGCCCACATATAAATCTGGCCAGGCTTCTGGTCGCCTCAGTGCAAGTCTTACACACACTAGCTGCATCATATATGCAGATTTTGCTTTTTAACAGACTCACAGAACTTCTCAGAGGAAGGGACCCTAGAAAGACCCATTTGTTCCAGTGTTTTTCAACAAAAGTTATCAGATCAGAGGAGATTTGGGAAACCTATAAGTTATTATTGCTTTTGGGAAGGTATTAGGGCGTTTAGTGGGAGGAACCAGGAGCTTTGCTACCCAGCACAGCCCGGGGTGGTGAAGAATTGCCCTGCACCCCACACATCTTTGGAATGACTCATCGCATATCCACATTGATGAAAATTCTCTTTATAAATATTTAAGCCATGAATGTAACTCTGTTTCACTTATGCACATAAAAATTTGGTGTTTTAATTTACACTGACTTTCTCATGAAAACAACCACCATATAAATCAAGGGGAAATTATCCTTTATTTTGACTGGAAGTTAACTGTACACTGTCACAATTTCAGAAAATCAGTTTGTTGATGGCAACATCACCAGAAGTATTTATATTGCCAAAAACCACAGCTGTCCACATTTGTAGCTTCTGCATTCATGGTGATTCAATGCATAAGTGCAAGCAACTAACTACTTTATTATGTCTTCTGAACATTTACATAGTGAAATACATCATTTCATTAGGCTTTTCTTTTCCTTTTTTGCTACAGTTGGGACTATATACATATATATATATATATATATATTTTTTTTTTTAATTATGTGTGTAGGTAAGTTGCATTTTCTCTAAGTTTCATTTTAGGATAGCAAAGTAAGTACTAAAAACATTTGTTTCAAAGAGAGGATATTGGGCTAACAGGATTTTTTAGAGAATCTTTTTATTTGGGATTTCTTTGGGGGGACAGTGCTAAGGATTAAACCCAGTGCCTCATGCATGCTAGGCAAGAGCTCTACTACTGAGCTACACCCCCACAGTCCTCAGGATCACAGCATTTAAAATCAGTACACAGGGTGGGGTATAGCTCAGTGGTAGAACACTTGCCTAGAAGGGATAAGGCTTGGGATTCGATACCCACTAGTAAGGAAAGAAGGAAGGAAGGGAGGGAGGGAAGGAGGAAGGGGAGAAAGGGAGGAAAGAAAAAAAAAGAAAGAAAGCCAGCCTAAAATTGCTATATGTGATTTCCAAGTCCTCTCCAGTTCTGCTATTTAGAACAAGCCCATTTTAGGGACCATCTTCCTAATCTGTCTGGCCAAAAAAGGACTATCCTCAGGGTAAGAAAGTTTTCCAAGACCCTCTTTAGAGGAACAGAAGGATAGGTGCTAAAAACAATATAAAATGTGCTTCCTTGACCATGAATGGTGAAAGCTTTGTTCCTAAAAGATAAGACCTGGATTCCCCCTGCCTCTTTTAGAAAACCATTTCCCAAATACTTGAATCCATCTGAGACTAAGCCAAAAAGGGACGTGGGTTTCTACAGCAGCTTCTCCTTCCTGCTGGGGCTGTCTCTCAATCATCTGTACTCAGATGAAGAGGAAAAGGCAAGGGGAAGATAAGACACCTTGAGAAATCAGTGGATCTGCTGCCCTGTGAACCTGCAGATGAATTTTGGAGCTCCAAGGGCAAAGCAGGTGAGGCTTTGGGGGAGGGGCCGTGCAGTGTTAGTGCAGGGGAGGGGCCCAAAGGGGTTTATATGGTACCTCTGCCAACTAGTAGAGTGGTTCAGTACATAGGCTCTAAAACCAGGCCTCGGGCTGGTGAGATAGCTCAGCGGCATAAGCGCCAGCCTGGCAAGCGCGAGGTCCTGAGTTTCGACTCCCAGTACCCACATACGAAAAAGGCCCGGTGATATCGCTCAGCGGCACGGGCATCTGCTGGCGCACGAGGTCCTGAGGTCGACCCCTGGTACCCACAAAAATAAATAAATAAATAAATAAATAAATAAAACCAGGCCTCTTGGGTTTGAATCCCATTCCTCGACTTACTGGCTTGGTGACCCCTGGCCTGGTTATTTCACAGTTCATCTTATTCATCTGCAAAAGGGAAAGAGTAACAGAACCTACCCTTTTAAAGCTGCTCTGAGCACAGTGCCTGTCACACAGTGTGTGCTTCAGTCTCCCTCTCTCAGCCTCAAAAAGCAGAGTGATTTTTGGTCATGTTGCAAGACCAGAGAGCACTGCACTGGGTGCCGAGACCTGGGTCCTGACTTCATCTTCCCTGATGACTCTTCACACTCAACCGGCCCTTGGAGACCATCAATCCACCTTGCTGGATGGGAATACTAGATCTCTCCCCTGCACCATGCTTCTTCTCCAGCACATGCTGCCTCAGTGTGCACATCTGTAAATGGGGGTAATTGTCATGGTGTGGCCCCAGGGATTGCTGAGTGCAACAATAAAGGGAAAAGCTCTCAGCAAATTCTCATTATGCTTCACCAACTCAAGTAATTTCTGCCAATACTCAGCACATGGTGGTGTCTGAAGTATTTATCACATGGATCACATAATCATCTCCCAGTGGCTAGGAAGTTCAGCAAGAGCAGGGGCCTGTAATTCAAGAGTACCTAATACACGGTGGATGCTCTTTGAATGAGCGAGTGATAGCATGCCTGAAAATATAATTGGAAAAGGAAAAAAGAAGGGGGAGGAGGAGGAAAGGAAGGGGAAGAAGAAGGGGAAGAGGAAGAAGGAGAGGGAGGAAAAAGGGGAGGAAGAAGAGGAGGGGGAGGGGGGGACTCTGGCGTCTGTAACCAGAGGGAAAACAAGATTGCAAAAAAGCAAAAAGTCCACTCCCACACTCACTCCTTCCACCTCTGTAACAGGCCCGTGCTGGGCCCTGAGCACGCAGGATGAGTCAGAAGTAGTCCCTGCTCTGGGAACTCACAGTCTGATGGAGGAGGCTGTTGGGGCTCAGAGGCAGCCATTCCCAAGTGGCAACCATCCCTATGTGGCAGCCTTCTCTTCGGGATAGGGAGGATAGTGCCATGCCGCAGAGCATGGGGATGCAGACAGGGGACAGAGGTGGCCGGAAGGCCATAAGGCTCAGGGCAGATACAGTGGGGCTGAAATTCTGCCCTCAACTCCTCAAGCCACAGCACTAGATGAAGTGATGCCTTTGTGGCTTGTGCTAATTGCGAATGGTGGAGGAAACAAAAAGTTGATGTCCAGGCGTCGTTCAGCAAGACCAGAACCGCCCCAGGCTGAGGTCAGACAGGAGAGGAGGCCGCCATCACAGCCAGAAGAACTGGCCAGTCGAGCAAGCAGGAAAGCAACGAACAAATTCCCATCCCAGTTCTGCACTGTATCCATCACCCATGCTTGCGCCTCGGTCCAAGGCGACCTGACCGCCCTCTTCTCCACAGGCAGGCTAGGGGCTGACACTTGCTCTGTCCCCAGCCCCCGCCCCGCGCCCCTGGCTTCTGCGCGCATCATCTGCTCGGCTGCCCAGCTCCTGGGGCCCCGGAAAGCTGGCATCCGTTGTTACCATAACAAACTCAATTGTTCTCAGCAGGGCCCCGGCAAATAAAGTCATTCATTACCGGCCTCTCCCGGCCGCCGTGGGCTGCTCGGCAATCAGCAGGCCGCGGGCCGCCCCCTCGCGGGCCGAGACACGCGCCAGCGCCATTACCTGCCGGGCCGGCCCGCGGCGCCACGGCCGCCACGCTGCGCCCCGAGGCCCAGCCGCGGCCGCGCCGGTGGGGGGAGCGCCCGGCCGGCGATTAGTTTTATCTCGAAACGTCAATTGACTTATACTGATTGGCTTCCTGCCGCCAAATGTCAATTAAATTGCAAATGCTTGGCGGAGGCCCGGCACGGGCCGGCTCCTTCCCGAGGGCGCCGCGCGCTACCTCCCTTTTGCGCTGGTTCTGCCGCGGTTGAATTGATTTCTTTTTCCACTTCGCGCAGGGATATCCAGTTCCCTCCCGGGAGGCGTTCGCCCTTCACTCCGAGCCAGAGGGCCCCCTGAGTCGCAGCCGGAACACGGAGGCCCGGCCCGGGGTGCGGGAGCAAGGCCCATGGAGCGTCTGGCCAGCCAGAAAGGAGCGGCCCCAGGGTAGCACAGCGGATTCCTGGACGTTCCACTGTTGGGATGTGACTCTACCTGTGACCTTGACTGAAGCCCTTCTCCTTGCGGCCTGAATTTCCTCTCCGACAAGGAGGGGCTGGAAAGAGGTGGTGGCTGATGTCCTGTCCAGCCTGGGCCCTGTGTTTGAGTGTGCTGCTGGACAACGACAGGAATGACTAGCGTTCGACTGGTGCTGCCTGGGTGCCAGGTCACGTATGGCGCGATCTAATCTTCACGCCCTTGTGAAGTAGACACATTACTAGCCCTCTTTTACAGAGAAGAGTCCTGTACAGGTTTAGAGAAACTGCCCAAGAGCTCCCAGAGGAACGAGGCGGCAGTTGGGTCTCAGACTAGGCAGCCGGTCCTTAGAAGCCTGTGGCTTAACTATCATCCTCTCTATTCACAGAGGAGGTGCTAAGACAAATACAAAGACCTAGCCACCTGCCATGGCCAAGAACTCTGTCAGTTGTGTGACATCTAACACGGAGTTCTCACAGAAACTGTATGATGTAAGGATTATAATCCCCATTGTACAGATGGGAAAACTGGCCCTTGGAGAAGTTAAGAATTCGTGAGATGATAACAGGTATGAGAAATGAACTGCAATGATACTCTCTTAGGTACACGGAACTTTACAGTTTACAAAGCATTTGTTCATGCATTGCATCTCACTCAATTTGCACAAGACTTATAGGGAAGGCATTCTGCTCTCTTTTTTGCTAGTAGGAAAACAGGCCCCAAATGGGTTTCCCAAGATCACCAACAAGAGCATGCACAGCCAGGACATAAGAGCCCCAGGCTCCAAGTCCGGTGCTCCAAGGCCCATCTCAAAGCGGCCTTGAATAGGACTGCTCAGGCATAGCCACCTCCTCCTCTTCCCCTTCTGCAGGGAGCTTAGAGGGGGCACAAGTCCTAACTACAGTCTAGCTAGGAGATGCTCAGAGCCACGGGGAAGAGCATTTGCTGGAGGGACCCTACATTATGCCCCAGAGAGGGTTCATTAGGTGTTTCGTTTGTTTGTTTTATCCACTGTTCCCTATAAACCTTTCCCTCTGCCACTTCTGTGAGCCTCCTTAGGTTGTCTCTGTAGAGAGAGGTATGGGGGTTCTTAACTGATAAAACATGCCAGCGTTTAAAAGGTACAAACCTGACCAATAGTCCTTTTCAGAAAAGAGATGTTCGCAGAACAAAAGTACCATTCAAAAGTGCTGGATGGCATTCGTGTCTCAGACAGAAAGGAAATGGAGTGAGGTTGGAGGAGGGGGGAAGGAAAGAGGAGGAGGGGGAGAAAGAGGAAAGAGGAGGGAGGAGAGAGGAGCGGAAGCTGGAAGGGTTGTCCAGACTCAGTGCATCCAAATTGAGGCTCAGAAAGGACAGGAACCCAACTGAGATCACACAGCAAGCCAGTGCTGAACCCTGAGGAGGAACAAGGCTTCTCTAGCCACGCATCAGGCTCACCTACCTCCTAGAGCTGCCCTCGTGGACAACTAAACTATTTGAGCTAAAATTCAGCCAGTATAAGTTCAGGTTGGTACTTCGTTTTTTTCTTCTGACCCTAGCCTGAATAGTTTAATCATTAGGTTTAGCAATAAAAATAAAATGACTGTTTAAAAGAAAAAGAGAGGGCCGGTGATACAGCTCAGCAGCATAAGCGCCTGCCTGGCAAGCGCAAGGTCCTGAGTTTGACTCCCGCTACCCACACAAAGGAAGAAAAAGGGCTGGTGATATCGCTCAGCAGCACAAGTGCCTGCTGGCAAGCACAAGGTCCTGAGTTCAATTCCCGGTACCCACATCAAAAAAAAAAAGAGAAAGAAGAGACAAAAGAGTGGAGATTTAGAAGCTTCTTTCAATAAGGTCTTTTTAATATATATTGTATTATTTAGTGCTGGTAATCAAACCCAGGGCCTCACACCTGGTAGGCAACAAGTTCTTTTTAAGGAACTGGATTTGGTATAAAAACATTTGGCTCTGATAAAAGAAAAGAATGCTGATATTTTTGACACTGCTGTGGGCTAGTGCTAATCAAAATATTATAGGTAACATGTTTTAATTACCAGAAAAAGCAGGAATTACTATCTCTTTTTGACACATGAGGAAACCAAAGGTCAGAGTTAAGCCCTTTGCTGTCAAGGGAAGGACCTAAGCAGCAGAAGGAAGGGCTAGGCTCGCACCCCTCCACCCGTCAGTCCCGCTGTGGTCAGACAGCTGCCTCTGAAGCTGACCAGCTGCAGGTGTGGCAGGGATGTGTGCAAGGCAGTGTTGGGGAAGCCTCAGAAATGGGGTACCTGAGCAATAAAATGAGCCCTCAGCCAAGTCCTTTTGAGTCCAGTCTTTCAGGGCGGAACTGAAAAAAAGTGGGATGGAAGGCCCATGATGGAGAGTGGAAGACATTCCCATGAGGACACTCAGCCTCACACTGATGCCATCATGTGTGACAACCCTGTGAGAGGCAAACCAGAGTACTCTGAAACTGCCTACCTAGGTGCCAGTCCCAACACTGACACTGCTGAGCTGTGTAAACTCAGGCAATTTCCTTGACATCTCTGAATCTCCATAAAATGGGGATAATAAGAGTATCTGCTCGATCGCCAGGCAGGGTGGTGTGCACCTGTAGTTCCATCTATTCTAGAACCTATGACCGGAGGATCACTTGAGCCCAGAACTTTAAGGCCAGCCTGGGCAACATAGATCCTGTCTCGAAAAAAACCAAAAGTGTCTACTTGGTACACTGGTTGTGAATGTGAGTGTCAAATGCATTAGTTATTTAAATATGTAGGGGTCAACACTTGATAAGTGCTACTCATAATGTCATTACATTGCTGTCCCTGTTTAGGGTCATGATCTATGCACACCTGGAGCCTATGCTCAAGTAAGTCAGGCGGGAAGAGGACCACAGGCATCAGCATGGGGACACGTGTGTGTTCAAGTGTATGTGTGTGCAGTATGCATGAGGCCCCGGGACAGCTCCCTCCCCTTCAAGAACGGTTGTCCTTTCTGTGAGGCCCGATAATGATGGCTGGAGGGTGGAGGCTTTGGGGTCAGGCAGGAGAGGGGTGTTTGATGTGTGAGGCTCTAGGTTCTACCCCACAGCCCACACCCACTGCCCAGAAGGGCCTGTGGCTTCTCTGACACCCCAGGCCTTCATTTAGTACGCACTTGCTACTGGGCAACAGACCCTGAGCTGGGCTCTAAGGTGACAATGGCAACTGTCACAGACATGGTTCCCACCCTCATGGTGCTCACAGTTTCCCAGGGAAAACAAAAGTGACAAATGTGACATTTTTATTAATAGATTCTGTGTGATGGGGGTAGGGATGAATGGCAGGAGTGAATATCAGAAAGCCTTCATTTGGGAAGTGACATTTAAGCTGGATCCTAAGGTTTTGGAATGTCACCTGGGTACACGGGGTGGAAGGAGTAGACAACAGTTTTCTAGGCCATGGAAACAGTGCTATAATAACAGGCAAATGTTATTGGGGTGGTATCATGCCCCACCAGACTTCCTGAACACTTTACATACACGACTTCACTCAGTCCACATAAGGATTCAGTCATAGGCACAATTGGTGCCTAGCTTTACATATAGGGAAACTGAGGCTCAGAGAGAAAATGCCTTGCCCAAAGTTGCAGGAGTAGTGACTGGTGGAATCAACACTACCTCCCAGGCTGTCTGAGCCTACAACCCACACATATAACTGGTAGGGTGCGGCAGGCCAGAGCTCATAGTGCTGAAGGACAGGAAAGAGGCTTGGCCTGCTTGGAATGAGCATCGACATAGGAGAGTAGAGGGGCTGAGACTCACAGAGTGGCAGGCACCTGATCATGGAAGGCCTTGCAGCCTTGTTTAGAAGTCCTGATGACTTCCATGAATGCTGAGCAGATGTGAAGGTTAAAACCCTTCAGGCAAGTCACTGGTCAGAACTGTATTTCAGAAGAGCTGCTACGCTTCCATTGGGAGAGGAGATTCTGGAGAGGTCAGGGACATTGGAGATGAGAACTGGCTAGGAGCTGGCAGCAGAAGCCCAAAGAAGAGAAGAGAGTGCTTGGGCCAAGGCAGTAGCAGTGAAGATGCAGAGAAAAGAGCAGATTCAAGAGATGTTTGGCACAGAGCTGTTATGACCTCAAGTAGACACCTGCTAAAAGGCCTTTTCTGTGGTCACAGGCAGAGCCACAAACTTCTGTGTTTGTGTTCACAGGGCTGGGGATCAAATCCAAGGCCCTCTACCACTGAGCTACATCCCCAGCCTTTTTTTTTTTTTTCTTTTCTTTTTCTTTTTCTTTTTTTTGGGGGGTGGGGTGAGGTGGGGGCAAAGTCTTGCCCAGCCCACCCCTGAACTTGCAATTCTCCTACCTCAGCCTCCCTAGTAATTGGGATAGCAGGCGTGCAAGCGACGTTTGTGGCTCAGAGACACAAACCTAATTGATGAGAAGGGAAGTGTCTAGCTAATTTAAACTCCGTGAGAATCTATAAATAGCTAACCCTCCCTCTCCTATGACACACACAAAGAAAAGATTTCTAAAGCATTTTAATCGTTATTTTATATAAAATTCTAAAAAAGAGATGTTACTAAAATCCTCACAGATAGGAAGTGACCTGCCCAAGGTCACACAGCAAAAAGAGAAAGATCCATAATCTAACTCTAACTTCAGTTATCTCTTTCTGGTATACCACAAAATATCAAAGCCTGAAAGACCTTTAAAATTCTTCTGTTCAAATCTCCATGTTTTAAAATCTGAGGAAAACAAGGCTCAGAAAGAAATGACTTTCCCAAGGTCACACAGCAAGTAAGGGTTTAAAATAGAACCAAGAACTTCCAGAAGGATTTGCATTGAGACATCTGGGCGATGGAGGTAAGAAAGGGCCAGATTCATCCAAAAACGATAGCACAGTTTTCCCCTCCGCAAGTGAATGCCGGCAGAGAAGTGAGACTCAGGCAAATGGTCAGCCCACCTGGACATGCTGCCTCCTGCCCAGGTCCAAGTATACTGAACTCATTAATGGCCAGTACACACTACCCCATTACCCCTTTTTAATTTTTAATTTTTATTTTTTGTGGGTACCGGGAGTCGAACTCAGGACCTTGCGCGCCAGCAGGCGCCCATGCCACTGAGCGATATCACCGGCCCTTTTTTCATATGTGGGTACCGGGAGTCAAACTCAGGACCTTGCACTTGCCAGGCAGGCACTTATGCCGCTGAACTATCTCACCGGCCCCCCCCATTACCCCTTTTGTACTAACCCTGGCCAGCAACTAAGCTGTCCTGGGTCAATGGTGCCACCTGGTGGCTGGTGCTGGGAAGTGTCTGACCCCTGGTTGATTTTAATTATCCTTTCCACACCCTCAGGGCCCCACGTCTTTAGCTCTGCCTCTTTGCTCATAGCTCAGTTTCACCACAAGCGATCTTTCTTACTAAAGAATCCTCTTTAGTATTCTTTTTTTTTAATTCTTGTAAATTCTTCTCAACTTACCTCAGGACATTCTTTTTTTCTCCCTCTCCCCTATTTTATTCCTCCCATGGAATAACATGACCTAAGGAAGGACTAATGCAAATGATAATCTATACCAATGAAAACTGGAAATTCCAAGGTGCAATGAGACACACGCACACACACATATACAACTCACATGTGTACATATGCCCTGCACACACACGTGTGAAAGTCAACAACCACCCACATTCCCATCATACCCAGAAGTCCCTATGGAATCAGAACAAAATCACCCTCTATTTTTCCTGATTGTCTTTCAGACCTTCTTTTCCTCAAATGCCAGACATCATGATAACTACCAAATCCACTTCCTTATTTCATTTTAATTCCCAATCAATATCACTGCTACGTTTTTTCCCACCAAAAATATGCCCTGCATGGGATCTGTAGGCAGGTGCAGAGCTGAGCTTGGTGGGGAGAAGGGTTTGGATTGCAAACACCCACTCTGGGGGAGCACTGCATAGCTGGTGTTGCCGTGGGAGAAAGCGAGCTGGAGGAAAATTAGCCCTCAAACTCTCTAGACACTCTATTGGAAATGTAAGGAGCCTCAGCGGCTATGCCTTTCTCTGGGAGCTCAAGCCTGGAATACGAGCAAGAAACCACATAATCCACTTTGCCAGGGAAGGATTTCCAAAGCCCAGCATATCTTGCCACTCCCTCCTCAGCTCAAAGACCTGCTATGGCTCCCACTGCCTTCAGAGGCTAAGAATAGGAGAAACAGATAGTACCTTTCTTTTAACCAAAACCACTCACTGCTTTCTCTGACTATATGAGTGATGAGAAAGCAAGCTCAGAGTGTGCAGCAGCCCAGAGCAGAAATGCTTTATTTGATCCTAGCCAAAAGACCAAGATGTGACAGAAATTCTTAAAGTATGGACCAGGACCATTAGGGAATCTCCAGATACTTTAGGGGGTCTGTGAGATCAAACTATTTTCATAACAAGGCCATGATGTAATTTGCCTTCACCGTCAGTGCTTCACAAGTACGCGGTGGAGTTGTCCGGGCTGGAGGATGTGTGGTGGTGCAGCAAAGTGAACGCCGGAGTAGCTATGGGAACCCAGCTGCCGTCTGTAAGCCAGACATTAAAGAGATCTGCACAACTGTAAATCTGTGCCATTCCAACTAAATTTTTGTTTTGGAAATACAGTTCTTATTTCAAAAATATTATTTATGTTACCTATATTACCACTACTTTAGCAAGTCATTAAATATTTCAAAGTTTTATCCATTTTAATTTACCTACACAAACTACAACTCCTTGGGGTCCTCAGTAATTTTTAAGAGTTTGAAGGGGTCCCAAGACAGAAAGTTTGAGAACCACTGGCTCCATACCCCCATAACAGTCCGGAATAACAGTGCTCAGCCCTGTGGGAAAGGAGCTGGGGTGGGGGAGGGGCTGGGTGAAGCAGGTGTGTAAACAGGCAGCGGGTTGGGGGCTCAGTGGCCTTGGCTCTCACACAGGCTCTCACTCACTGAATCAAAGTGAAACTCGGGGACCTGAGAGCTGGAAGGAACCGAAACCTGGCCCCCACCCATGGGACAGGCCCCAAGGCACCAGGGAAAGGCCCATGGAGACCCTCAATTGACCACCTGGTCTCTTCCTCCAGGAGGCCTCTGGCAATTATCTGCCTCAGTCTCAGCTGAGGGGCCCATGGCTGCAAAGGCAAACAAGAGAGAGGGGCCTGCCAAGCTGGGAGCCAAAAGCTCAGATGTTTAGAATCTCTGCCATTAACCACCCCTGAATGCTTTTGGATGAAGCCTGTGTCCTCTGCTCTTGGACTGCCCTATCTGGAGGGTATGAAGCAAATGACCTCAGTCCTACTGTACTGGGCTGCTGCGGGGTACGGCTTCCTAGCCCTGACGTAAGTAGCTGCCTCCTCTACCCATTCATTCCCCTGATTCCCCCCCCACATACATACACACAAATGCACACATGCATACAGGTACAAATGCATCACACACACACACACACACACACTAGCCCAATTCCAGGACCTGCTTCCCACAATCTTCAGTTACCACGAACAGAGCTCATTTCTTTAGGTTGGTGCTAGGATTCCAGAAGCTCAATGGCATTCAGGCAGAGAAAACAGCACAAATGTGAGCAAGTGTGGTGGGAGCAGTCTGAGAGCCGCAATTCCAGAACCCAGAAGGTGGCTGCTACCAAGTGTTGCCAGATCAACTCCCCACAAAGACCACCAAAACTCCATGAAACTCCCAATTTTGAAATGTTGCTAACAAATTCAAACCATTGTAAATCCACAGCAAGCCAAAGTAAAGCATGTAAAACATGACAGCCAGCCTGCTGATTGCTACCTGGTTCTGAGTGGTTCCTTTCCAGCAAGGACCTCAGTCCTGGCCCCTGTCTAGACAATGGGAGAACTCAAAGAAGGGGTCCCCTTCATAATGGGACATCCAGGGACTGCCTCACACAGGGCTAAAAGGGGAAGCCCCAGCAGAGACCATGACAAAATGGTGGTAGCCTCCTTCCTGCCCCCAAAAGCCACTGTACAGAAGGGACGCCTCCCTTTGTGCACAGCCTGCTGCTCTCCAGTACTCCACACTGGCCCTTGATGTAGCCACAGGCTTGGCCAGGTGCAAGGAGCAATGGCTCAACCCTGACCATCCCCACAGGAGAATGGGCTGGCACTGGACAACAGAGCCAGGCCAGCAGACCAGACTTAAGGACAGCATTTAGGGCAGAGGCCCCTGCCTGGGTAATGGCATAGAGACAAAAAGATCAGAGAACACACAGAGACTAGAGGCACAGACAGGATGAGAAGGAGTGACAGGAGGCCACACTGGGCAAGTCAGGACTCATGGTCAAGAGCCCTGGGGGACCAGTGGGTCACTCCCCCAGGGTGAAAGGCTGATGGGTAGGGTTGAGGTGGCTTCCAATAGTGGGGATGGCAGATGGACTGTGAAAATGAGCAAAAAGAGGAGAGAGGAAAGCTGAGATTTGTCACATCCAAAGGCAGAGGATACCAAGGTTTTCCGAGGAGCCAGCTTTATCCTGCAGGTTTTCTGGGTTTTATTGTCTGGCATGAACAGACCTCTCTTTTCCTGAAGCCATCCCAGACCAGTGACTGGAAGGGGATGTCCTGGAAGCTCTGCCGCGTCTGAGTTGGTAACCACCCAAAAGCCTCAGATGCCCAGCCCTCCTGGGTCCCAGCGCTCTGCCCCCTGACCTCCACCATGGAGGCCTCCACTATCGTGTGCACCCAGCGCTTCTGCCACGGGAAACTGAGGCTTGGCCCTTTTATTCTTCACTTAAGGGGGTGGAAGACGCAGAAGCCTGAAGGAAAAAGAAGAAAAGGAAAGCAAGTTGCCCTCAACGTAGCAGCTGACACCTGGGGGCACTGTTGTTCAGCCTAGATGCCAAAGGGCTCTGGGACTTCTCAGCATTTGGTCCTTTTGTGCTCATGGTATAGACCAGTGGTGGCAAACCTATGGCACACGTGCCGCAGTGAGCTGTGTGTTATCACGGAAAGCTCTAAAAGGTTCACCATCACTGATATAGACTGTTATACACGAATTCAGTGTGGGGCCAATTAGCCAATTTCAGGTGCCAAACACAACTGGCCCAGAGCCTGCTGTCCTCAACCCGTGACTGGTCTCACAACCTCAAGCTCCCAGTAGCCATTTATTAAGCACTTACTATAATCAGGCCTTAAGATTAAATCCTATCTGGAAGCCACTTGATCATGCTCATGATAATCTACAGTGTCACCTGTTTTTCAGATGATGAAATGGAAATTCAGAAAAATCATGGAACATGCCAAAGATTTTGCCACTAGAAGTCCTGAAACTATTTCATCTCTGGCCCCTGAGTCTGTCCTTACCTCCACACCTGTTAGAGCCTTTCCAGAGACCTGTGGGATCTTGGTGCCACAGGGTTGCCTTTAACTCCTGACTCAGGAGTCCCCAGCCTTGCCCCATATTCATCCATTTGGGAAACCTGAGCACAGGTCCCCTGCTTTCTGCGCCATCCTTCTGCCCTGAGCCCAGGAGCAGCACACGGGGTCTGTATGTCCAGGAAAGGAAAAGCATCCTAGGAGAGAAAGTCCAGGTCCTGCCCATGATCACAGCAAGAGCCTGAACCCCTGTTCCTCCACCTTGTGAGGGCTCTCATGGAAGCCTGCTAGGTGGGTCTCTAAGGCCAAAAGACAGAGGAGGAGAGGAGAATTGTTAAGAGAGACAGAGCAAAAGCAGATGCAAAAAGAGAGGAGAGTGGGTGTATGCATAAGAGAGACAGAGAGAGAGAGAGAGAGAGAGAGAGATCATCAGACCTAGACCAGGAGACAGAAGCAGACACAGAGGAAGGAAGGTTCAATAAACGAGACACCAGCAGAGCCAGACAACACAGAATGAGCTGCACCCCCAACAAAAGACATGGGCAGAGACACAACAAAGGACACAAGCACCCCTAGAAAGAGAGGTGGACAGAGTCATGGCAGGAGCCCCCAGCTAAATGCCCCAAAGCTCTCCATGGGGTCACACTGGACTTGGCATCTTTTTTTTTTTTTTTTTTTTTTTTTTTTTTTTTTTTTTTTTTGTGGGTACCGGGGGGTCGACCTCAGGACCTCGCGCGCCAGCAGGCGCCCGTGCCGCTGAGCGATATCACCGGCCCCTTTTTCGTATGTGGGATCCGGGAGTCAAACTCGGGCCCTCGCGCTTGCCGGGCAGGCGCTTAAGCCGCTGAGCCATCTCACCGGCCCTGACTTGGCATCTTTTGAAAAGAGTCCTCTGGGTCCTGACTGCCCCTCCCGTGCCCTCCTGAGGCACAGGGCAGTCCAGGGCCCAGAATGCCGGAAATTCCACTGGCAATGTACTCCTACTGCCCCCAAAGAAGCTTCTGGCCCCCACAGTCCACACCGGTGCTGGACTGGCTGGCTTTCTAAGCCACTGAAAGGGATTCTCACTCCACTGACCTCGGTGTGTTCAGGGCCTTTCAAGCTCTGGGTAGAGGAGGGGAGGGGAGGAGAAGGGAAAGGAGGGGAAGCTGAAGGGACCTGAATGGGGGCCCTCAAGACAGAGACAAGCGGAAGGAGGCCATACCAGAGATCAAAGGCCCAGTAAGCAACAGAGGGTCTGAGGCTGCCCTTTCACCCATGGCTGCTATTCACAGCCCTGGCTGCTCTGCCAAGTCCAGCCCCGATACCAGATACCAGCTCTTCTGGGCCTTCCGGAGAGGGAGGTGCCGCTGCAGGATCCAAACCCCCAGCCCAGCAGGATTCCTGAGGCCAGTGCCACAGCTTCCTCCAGGCAAGCTCTCAGCTCAGACCAGCCCAGACAGAGCCTGCCCTCTCCCCGGGGCTGAAGCCCAGCCTCGCTCTCAGAGAAGCTCCACAAGCCTCCTGAGCATCTCTGGGAGCTGGGCCTGTGACAGGCTGGACCGGAGACAGAAATACATGAGGTGGGTCCCTGCCCAGCTATGCCCACATGTATGGTGGACTTGAGGCCAGGCACCAGGAGGAAAAACAAGTGGGAAGAACTATCAGGCACAGCACAGCTCACAGAAGCACCCGCTACCCAGACTGTCACAGGCCTCAAAAGTCATGGTGCCCAAACCAGAATGCCTTCTTTGACTCTTTTGGCCCTCATTTGTTCAGCTTCTACTCACACCTCTGGTGATAGGGAGCTCACTACCATTCCAAGGTAATCCTTCTATCTGTGGCCCAGCCTGGCTTACTGCTGGCTGTACCTTACTCTCAGCTTCCCTCAAACAGCCCCAGCTCTGCCTTCACACAAGGACTGAACTTCTTGCTTCAGCCACCAAACAGTTTATCTGAGATTTGGACAAAGGAGCCACATCCCCAAGTCTAGTCTTAGTCTGAACAGGCCCTTGTCAGTCTGCTAGGCTGACAGTATTCTAGCTTGTTTGTTTGTGCTACAGAACTCTTCGACGGGACTTTCTATGGACTGGAAGCCCCTCATTCACCCTCCCCACTAAGTGTAAACCTCTAAAAGCATGTGAGAGATCCATGCCACCAAGGAGCATTTATTCATCACCTACTATGAACTTGGTATTGTCTAATACAGTAGCCATTAGACTGTTGTGGCTACTGAGCATTTGAAATGTAGCTTAGTGCAACTGAGGAACTAAAATTTTCGTTTCATTTCATTGTAACTAATTTAAATTTAAAAACAGAAGCCATGGAAACTATTTTTCCATTAACCACAAATTTATTGTTTTGATAGGACTGACTACACTTAACTTCAACTGTCAGATGTTTAGCATTTAAATTCAGATAAGTGGAATACACACATATTTCAAAGACAGTATCAGAAAAGGGAAAATCATATCACATTTTTTGTATTGATTACATGCTGAAATGATAATGTTTTGGGTTATATTGGACTAAATAAAATGTATTCTTAAAATTAATTCCACTTGTTTTTTCTTGCTTCTTTTAATATGGTCCCTACAGAATTTTACATTACATATGAGGCTTCCATCCTGTTTCTGTTGGATAGTTCTGAGCTAATCACTTTCACACCCACCCTAATATCCAAATTACTCAACATACCGTGTGTTTCTTTTCTTTTTCTTCCTCCTGGTACTCAGACTCTAACCCAGGACACTCTATCATTGAGCTATTCCCTGCCCCATTTTTATTTTCAGACATAGTCTCACTAAGTTGCCCAGTTGGCCTCAAACTTCCAATCCTCCTGCCTCGGCCTCCCAAGTACCTGGGATTAAAGGCCTATGACACCATGCCTGGCCACAGCACATGTCTCTCTCTCTCTCTCTTTTTTTTTTTTTATATGCAGGTACCGGGAGTCAAACTCAGGACCTCGCGCTTGCCAGGCAGGTGCTTATGCCGCTGAGCTATGTCAGTGGCCCAGCACGTGTCTCTTGAGTCTCTAAAATCATCAAAGCCATCTCCCCACTGCTTTCAGACTAAAAGTCAGGGCTGGGGTCAATGCCAAACCACCCCGGCCTCACTCGCCACCTCTCTTCCTTTCTGAGCCCTTCATGCTGGTCCCTCCCATGTGCCCACTCTCTCTTGCCTTTGATTAGAATCCTATTACTTCCCTCTACCCTGTCCTCCAATGCCACCTCCTGCGAGGAGCCATCTCAGATTCTTTGGATCAAAAGTGGCCCACCCCCACCTTTCCTCTCCCTCTGGGGTCACCTCACTACCCATCAGAGGGACTCTGGATTTGTGATCTTGACCGCCAGCCCATCATCTGTGGTTGGGCCCTGCCACTGCCCACCCCTGCACTGAGGTCTGCCTGGGAGAATGGCCCCAGAGAATTCCCAGGGCAAAACCCAAGACCAAGCCAGAGATTACTGCTCACCAGTGAGCTGAGCAGGCAGCTCTGCCCTACAAAGCCTCAGTCACCTCATGTCACCTCATCTGAGAAGTGGGGTGAGACCCTCAGCTGTACTCCTCTTTTCCTCTTGGCCTTCCAACACCTCTGTCACCCCATGACTCGTCCCTCAGGCTGCTGAGGACTCCTGAGAAAAATGGTACCATCCTGGAAGCCAGCACCCTCACAGATCTGTGGCCTGCAGCCTCATCGGACCAGGTGCCGGTGCAGCCAGCTGTCTCGGCGTTCTCCCAGTGGCTGGTTCCTACTTCCTCTGCTCTGCTCAAACCCCGTATCTCACCTCACTGCCCCCCAGCAGCATCAAACCTAGTCACTGAGCCCTTCTGCTGAAATTCCACCCCACCCCACAGTGTTCCAGCTCCAAAGAGCCTGGAGGGGCTGAGGGGCAACAGACAGCCAGACATACAGAGGACCAAGGCTTCAAGGGGCCCGCCACTCCTCCCAACTCCCGGTCTACACCAGCTGTGTAGCTTTGCCAATATCACAGAACTCTCTGGGGCCTTGGTTACCTCCCCTAAAAAAATGAGAGTGGCAATCTCAGCCATTTCATCTCCCTGCGGAGCCAGTGTAGGGACCCAAGGAGATACAAGGGAGGATGGAAAGGACAGGAGTGACACAACACGATTCTCCCCAGACACTTCCCTGATGTGAGCCAGGGCATTTCTGCCTGCCTCTCTGCTCAACCGTCTACACTCTTGGTGAGGTGAGGAGGAGTGAGGGGGAGGCTCTGATTGCTGCTTGGTTCCCCTTTCTTCTTCATCCTGTAACCTCCAAGACCATCGAGGCATTCTCCATTAGCCGACAGGCCTCAGGCTGGACTACCTCTGTGTCTTCCTGGGGATTAGAACTCTACCAGAAATTTCAGAATGAGAAAGATTGCAAAATTTATCCAATTCTACATCTGATTCTAGATATTCTTGTACAGCAGCCCAGCCAAGTGCCATTTAGTCTGCTTACATACTCCTAAAGATGGGGAACTCACTACTTCCCAATGTATCCTGTTATCCCTAGACCACTTTCGTATGTACAGATTCTTTCTTACACTGAGCTGAAATCGCTGCATCTGCCATACACTGGCCCATGAAGCCACAAGACCAAGTCTCATTCCTCCCTCCTTCCATGCCTATCTGTACAAGGCAATAATCTAGTCTATTTATTCTGCTCTTCTTTGTGCCAAAACATGCCTAGAGCCTTGAGATGTTCCCTAGTGCTGTATCTAGATCTTTCCACCCAGGTTATGCTCACCTGAACACAACCCAATTTGTCACTGTCCCTTTTAAAGATCAATATCCCAAATGGGCCACAGTCCCCAGGGAAAGATATGACCAGCAGAGAGTAGCCAAGACTAACACCAACTATGTTATGACTACTTTACATATTTAAAAGCAGCTTGAAAGCCGGCCGTGGTGGTGCATGCCTATTGAGTTTGAGGCCAGCCTGGGAAAACACAGCAAGACCCCATCTCAAAAATAAATAAAAGCAGTTTGAGAGGCCAAACAGTGAACACTGATCAGAGACTAAGCCAGTACTGTACTCCACAAACACCATAAGCAATCCCTCAAATCAGGACCTGTCTGTGGCCAAACATAACACTGGTTTTTTTGTTTTCATTTTTTTCCCGCAGTACTGGGGATTGAACCCAGGGGCACTCTACCACTTAGCTACATCATCAGCCATTTTTATTTTTTATTTTGACACAGGGTTTTGCTAAGTTGCCCAGGCTGGGTTGGAACTTATAATCATCCTGCCTCAGACTCCCAAATGGTTGGAATTAAAGGCATGCACCATCACGCTGAGCAAAACTAGTTCTTTTTTTCTTTCTCCCTCAACTCTGAGTGAGCCTCATTCAAACCATCCCTCTGCCATGATCAAACACAGCCAGGCCCCTGCTTGGTACATCTGCTGTGAGTCCAGGTGATAAAAGGAAAAAGGATGATACCATCAACCCCATAAACCAACAGAGATGGCAGGCCCACTGCCTCCCACAGCAGCCCGGCACAGCGGACCACTGAGTTAAAGACTTCTGACATCTGCTCGGGATTGTCAGGAGCAGGGGAGAGAGGCGAGGGAGATTTCACAAGCCATGAATCATCACCGCACACCCCCACAGCTGCAAGCAGAGGCCACAGGCCGAGCTTCTACACCGCCTGGAACATGCAGACCACAGACAGATCCACCACGGGGCCAACTCAATTTTCTAGTTACAGATCTTAAGTACTTAGGCATGTGCTCATGAGAACATACATCCCTTACACAGAGCTGAGAAAGGGAATTGTTCCGAGGAACAGAATAATTGAATCAAGATTTCTGTCATGCTGCTCTCAGGCCCTAGACCACAGCCTTTTTTTTTCTTTTTCCTTTCCTGACTAAGGTTTTACAGACTCCCAGAGGGTCGCTTCTCCTCTCAAACCGATTAATGTCAGCCGCACTGGCAGCCCCTCCAGAGGAAGGAGACCTCGGTTAAGCGGGGCTGTGTCTAGCATGGAGCTAGCCGACTCTAGAGGCCCAGGCAGCACCCGGCACACCAAAGTGCTGAGAAAAACCAACTGGGAAGATTGTCATCTTTAATCCCTGAGAAGCCCCTGTACTTCTTCCTTCCAAGCCGAAAGGCAAAAATGAGGTGGTTATTGGTTTCTTCCACCCTCCACTATCACTATGGCTGAAGGCCTTCTCCTGAGAAGTATGCCCAGCCCCCTCAGAGAAGCCACCCCTCTACCCACAACAGGTGCCCCCTCGCTGCAAGACAGGCTGGTGAGTGCTTTGCCCAGCCCCCTTCTCTCTTCTCCACGGTCTCCCACACAGAGGACACTGGTGCTGTGCTCAGACCATCCGCATGCTGGGATTTCAGGCGTCCTAACTGTACACACAGAGTCTTCTTAAAGGCCACAAAGCCCAGGCCATAAGGGCTCTGCTAGGCCTCTTTCTCCACCTAAGGGGTGAAGATGAGAGACTAGCAAGCAGCTCACACTCCCAGTGAGGTGCCCGTCTGCCCCACCTGGTCCCCTTGGAAAGGACAAGGCGGTGGGGAGGGTGACTCTGGTCTTCTGCAGATAAAGGGGTGCTAAGTGGGCACCTTTGTTTCCACTCCCACTGAGCACCCTAAGTAGATCCCATCCCATTGGGTCTATCCTTGATGTGGCCACACGGCTGTCTCTTACCTTCATCTCTCTTGCGCTTGTTGGTATCGGCACTGGGGGATGTGATGCCCAGGATGCCACTGATGGAGTATGAAGAGCCAGCTGAGTCCGTGCTCACCGACGACACCTGTGTCACGGAGCCCGTGGACACTGCACAGAGGGAGAGGGGCGATCAGGGCCAGCAAGAGGCTGAAGGGAGGAGGGCATGGGGCAACCTGTCACAAAGGTGTGTGCCATGCTCTGGGCTGAGGGCAACTGTAGCAGGAGCAAGAGTGCCAGCCTGAAGATTCTTGGCATGTGGCAACCACCACACAAGCCTCGGCCATTTGCCCAGATTCTGTGCTGCAGGGGAGATGATGGGAATATGGGCAGCAAGGAAGATTGACCATATAGAAGGGAACTCAGGGACGGAGTAGAAATGGCACCTGCTCAAACCCAGCCAGCCCAAGGATGCAGGAAGCAGGGAATGGAGAAGTGAAAGAGGTGTTACAAAGAGATGGAGACCTGCTCTTGAGATATGTTCAGTCCTGCTTATGAGCCTATCCATGCATACAGACAAATACCTGCACACACTCTCTCCCAGGCAGCCAAACAGCAGGCTGCCCATCTTTTTATAGTTCCTTACTGTCTCCTCTCCTTCCAGCTTACTTGGATTTTATTTTTTATATTAATTATAATAAGATACCTAATGTTTTCTGAGAACATTCTGTGCCAGGCTTTGAGGCATTATCTCATTTAATTCTGAGAAGAATCTTACAAACTAGGTGATGTTATTATCCCATTGGAAAGGTAAGGGAACCAAGGATCAGAGAAGATGTGACTCACCCAAGGTCACACAGCTAGTAAGAGACACAGTGAACCTGTAATCCCAGCTAGTTGGGAGACTGAGGAAGGAGGATCCCAAGTTGGAGATTAGCCTGGACAACTTTGGTGAGATCTTGTCTCAAAAATAAAAAAATAAAAAAAAAAGAGAGAGAGAGAGACACAGAGTGGTGATAGAAACCTAATGATAAAGTCTTAACTCCTAAAACTAATCTGCTCCCCACTAATTCATAAGGAAGAACAATAATATGCTTTGTTACTGCAATACTTTTCATTTGATGATTGAACAGTCCAGAGGGCTATTATTTTCCCCATTTATCAAATGAGGAAACTGAGGCTCCACAAGATGAAGTGATTCAAAGTCATCCAGCTGACAAACCATAGCACCTGAACTTAGTAGCCTCAGGACATTACTCACTCAAAGCCTAGATTTCCCCTGCCTCTACCTGGGGGGAGAAGTCAGTGACACTGTGCCTGAGGCCAGGTCTCTAAGTTCCTAGGACAAGAAACGGGGAGGGGAATTTTAGACAAGTTCTGCACTGACTCACATCCGGAGTCTAAGGGAGAGCAGTCTTCATAAGGGTCCTCTCCAGCTGGACAGCTGGATTCCATTTCAGGGCTGTGGGCATTCTTTCTTTGTTCATTAAAACGTACCCACCAATCTCGGAAACATCTCCTTGTACTGCAACTGGCTGGAAGTGGGTGGGGCTGCCCTGGATTCTGGAGTGTAGGGAATTACTAGCAGTGGTGGTGACCGCAGGAGCAGTTGTTTGTTACTTTCCTTGGACTGGGTCCAGCCCCTCGCTCCTACAGACCTAGAGGACACAGTGTCTTTCTTCTCGTAACTGAGTTTGATCTTAGATCTTCCTTAAGAGATGCAGAGGCAGAAATCGTTAACTTCTCTTTTCCTGCACAGAAAAAGCTTCTCAAAATAGATTTATGCAAATCTCACCACCTTTTCTGTGTTCACATGAACAGAACAGAGGAAGAGGATCACTCGGTACTTCAGACAGCAACAGCCACCAGCAAGCCTGGCCCGCCACGGCACTGGTGGAGCTGAGGACATTTGGTTAGGTATTTCATGACTGCACTGGGCTCAAAAGACCCAGCTTCCATTTCTGGCTCCACCCCTACCTGGAAACAGGACCTTAAATGACTTATTCATCTCTCAAAGCCTAATTTTTCTCACTGCTCAGTAAGTTCATCAACTATAAGGGACTGTATACATGGCTATATAGTTTTAGGGAAAATTCTGAGAGCTAGACAAGATGGTGCACACATATAGTCCCAGCACTCTGGATGGCTGAGGAAGGAGGATTGCAAGTTTGAGTTCAGCCTGGGCAACTTAGTGACTTATTGAGACCCTGTCTAAATAAATAAATAAATAAATAAAAAGGGCTGAGGATGTAGCTCAGTGCAAAGACCCTGGGTTAAATCACCAGTATTGAAAAAGAAAATCTGGGGCAAAACACATTGTTTTGCTGACCTACAATAGAGTTAGTCCCTTCAACCTTTTCAAAGAATAGTATCAACTACTGTTAGTCTGATTTTCATTGCTATGGGGCCTGAAACAGTTAAAGCCACAAAAGAAATCTCAGCCACAAATACCAACCCCAGGAAGTCTTCCTCAGCCCTTTCACCCCAGCTCAACTTAGCTGGTGGTTCCTTCCTTTCTGCTTCTCAGCACCCACACTTTCTTCTTGGACTTCATTTCAGTATTTTGCAAACTTCTCTTCATTACATCCCCCATAGACTCAGAAGCCGTTGAGGACAGGGATTTTGTCCAGCCTCATTTGTAGTGTTGGTCTCCAGTGCCACCATTTGTCTGCACAATGCAGGTTAGCAAACATTTTCCAAAAGCACTACTTCATAATTAAGGACCATCTCACGGCGGCAAGGAATTCCCTCTTACCTTTATCAAAAGAAGCAAGTTTGGAGGATGAGAGATTTCAGAGTACTTGGTTTGTGCTCTCTGCCTACCGA
This sequence comes from Erethizon dorsatum, assembly GCA_028451465.1. Lineage (NCBI taxonomy): Eukaryota > Metazoa > Chordata > Mammalia > Rodentia > Erethizontidae > Erethizon > Erethizon dorsatum. The sequence goes on along the minus strand of CM051822.1, from coordinate 37,545,922 downwards.
TGAGAAAACTGAGAAAACTGAGGCTCAGAGAGGTAAAGGGATTTTCACAATCCACTGGTGAGTTACAGATAGAATTGGAACTATAAGCCAGCCCTCTGCCAGTTCCCCCACCACCATGGGAAATTCACATTTTTAAAGAAATGTTAAAGAAAGAGTGGCACTGATGAAGGTACACACAATCTGAAGTGTGATTATGCAGATTCACCAGAACTGAGAGGCTTGCTAACGGATTACCTATTTTCTTGCAGTACAATAACTTTCCCCCCAGCTAGCCAGAGGAGTTTCTTTGTCCCGAGGGGAGAAACAATACATCTTAAATAGACACGTGTCATTTTCAACTCATCCTTGAAAAGGAGGCAAGAAAAATGTCTATACCCTTGAGTAGTGGGAGAGGGGCTTAGTGTTCATTATCAGGCAGACTTACATTTAATAGCAAGTCATGGTCACGCAGACTTCACCCGTGAGCATCAGAAACCCCACTGGCAGCCCTTGACAGTTCACAGAGTACATGAGATCGAAGTGAGAGAAAGAGAGAAAGAAAGTTTGGGAAGTTTTGCCTCATCTTCACTCAAGACTGCAAGCACACAAAGAATTGTAGAAGGTCTGGTTGATAGAAGAAAAAAACACATTCAAAACTACTTACTGACTAATGATGCAGAAAATGTTATGAATAAGTATCCCTTTCTTGATTTATTACTTTAATTATCTGACATTCTATAGACCCCCATTAGTGGATTTTTTTTGGCTTAGATTTCAATTTTCTGTCTCATGGTGAAAGCTATTTATCATAATAATCAGTAAAATTCAAAACCTTTTAGCAGTATTTATAAAATTCATTTACCGGGTTCAGCCCTTGGAGAATGACAAAGAAGGCGCATTAGTACGTGTGCCGAAGTGTTTTATGCAGAATTATCTGCCCATATGAATGATTAAAAGTTCTTTAGAATATTTGGAGCCCATTAGATTGTCAAATTTTTTTTAAAAGTTCTTCTTACCTATGCTGTGACTGGAAGCGGGGACTGGCTGGTTGGGAGGCTGCTGTACTTTTGTCCTGATGATCCTGTGGGCAGTTGGGAAAAAACAAACAGCTCTTTACCATCAGGAAGGAGAAGAGACCATAACTAGTTACGCTCAGATGACCAGAAACGCCACACCCGAGCTGGGGCATAGGGACTGAGTGCAGGGAGATTAGGAAGCCGGGCCTGTCTTTCCAGAGCCCTTGCTCCAATTCCTACATGAACTCGATGGTGACCTTGAGCAAGTTTATTCCATCATGAGTTTCAGTACAATGAGCGAAGAGTTAGAACAGACCATTCTTTGCTTATTTTAAGTAATTAAATCCTTTTCGAAGGAAAAAATTAAAATTCTATGGAAAAGAAAACAAATCTTATGGAAAAGCCCACATATACAAATAAGATAACAATAGTACTCCCTTCCCTTTCACACCTGGTAGCTCGGATGCTCTGCAGAAACTTGGGCTCTGGGGAGCCGATTACAAACTTCTATCTGGGACAACGTGTAGGGCCCCCAGGAGACCACAGGACCAGTGCTTCTTTGAGCACAGAACAGAGCCACACCAAAAGTCTCTTTAGGATCTACAAGGAAGTTCCTTCCCTGGAATTTGGAAGGAGGGTACATCATCGTACAATATTCAGCTTCATTGGAAAAAAGTCTATTCCAGCCTTACACTATTACCTTTTAAAAGGACATTTAGTAGAGTTTTGCCTCACTCTTGAGCATATTTAGAAACACCCATTTTCTTTTAACAAAATCAAAATTAAACCACGTATGTTTTGTATCCTACTCTTTTCATGCACATCCCTCCCTCCCCCTGGTACTGGGGATTGAACCCAGGGTCTTCTCACTGAGCTATATCCCCAGCCTTTTTTATTTTGAGACAGAGTCTCCCTAAATTCCTAAGTTGCCAGTCAGGGGTCGAGCTTGTACTCCTGCCTCGGCTTTCCAGAGTGCTGGGATTACAGGTATGTGCTACCCTGTCCAGCTTCACACATATTTGATGAAAAGTTTTTTCCCATGCCAGACCATTATACAGTATCTGGAAGTTCGTTTCAAGGCTACACTGCATCTCTGCATCTTGCATAAATGAAGAAGAAAGACAGAAGCAACAGACGCCAACTGGGCATAGTGTTGCCTGCCTGTAATGCCAGCACTCTGTGACGATGAGGCAGGATGATGGCAAGTTTGAGTCAGCATTGGAAATTTACTTTTTTCCTTCTTTTGGTTTTTTGAGACAGGGTCTCAGTTTGTAGTTCAGGCTGGGCTTGAACTCATTCAGTAATCAACATTGGCCTTTAACACACTATGCAGCCCAGGCTGGCCTCAAACTCACAGTGATCATCCTGCCTCAGCCTCCTGCAGCCTCAGAAATTCAGCAATTTAGTGAGATCTTGTCTCAAAATTAAAACAAAACAAAACAAAACAAAACAAAATGGCTAGGGATGTAGCTCAGTGAGAAGACCCTGGGTTCAATCTCCAGTACAAAAAAAAAAAAAATTGCTGATGCCTCCCCTTAAGCTCACCAGGCAGTAGGCTCTGCCCTCTCTGACATTACAGCTTGGCACTGGTCACCCAGACCACTGAGTATCTTCAGTTAATGACCTGGAATGGACTTTCCTGTTCACCCTACAGCCCAAACACAGGCCCTCCATACCCCTGGCCACTTGAGAGCTGCAAGAATGTTTTGCCCTTTTCTGATGAGTCAGCTCAAGTGTTGCCTTAAATACATTCAGAGTATGTGTGTGTTTGTTTGTTTTCTCCAATATTCAAACCATTGATTTTAACTAAACAAACACGGCATGGACTGAACAAAGACACGGCAGCAAGGCAGTCTTTTTGACCACCTTGATTAAGTTGGCGTATGACCTAACTTATTGTGTATGCCACCTTCTCCGCAGATGCAGAGATATAGCCAGATACCTGAACTTATGGATATGTCAGATATAAATACAGTTTATCTACATGTTAAATATGTGGTGAAATAGATCATAATTATTTTCCACTGAAGTCCAGCATAAAGTTTTAACTTTTTGTTAAATTTGTACATAAGCAAAAGAAAGAAATTTATATCTTCTTCATTTTTCTTTTAAAACATTTATAAACCACCAGGAAAACATTATCAGTTGTAATAAATCATATGATTAGGTGCACAGGCTCCAAAACCAAACTACTAGAATTTGAATCCCAGCCTTGCAATTTACCAGCTACATAACCTTGGGTAAATTACTTCTCTATGCCTCAGTTTCTTTGTCTGAAAAATGGGACTAAGAACCATGCTACCTCATAGGGTTTTTATTAGGATTGAAATAAATAACTACTTAGGCCAGGGGTGGTGGTTCATGCCTGTAACCCCAGCACAGGTAGACTGGGAAAGGGTTACCATGAGTTCAAGGCCAGCCTGTGCTACATAGTGAATTCAAGGCCAGCTTGAACTATATAGCAAAACCCTGTCTCAACACCCACCCCACAAAAAAGAAAAAGAAATAATTAACTACTTAGAACTAGTTGCTATGTAGTAAATGCTCAATAATTTTTAAATATTGTTATTCTTATTGGTGTCTTCATAAAGACCAATAGCCAGCTTCAACCTTAAAGCTTTCATATTTTTCACATTTTCTTTAAAAAAGCATAAGGGTCCCCTTTGGGAGCTGGGAAGGAGAAAGTGGCCATCCTCATCCCCTATTTTAAGGTTGCAATGGTGTTTTATGAGGGATCCTAGAATTATAAGGGATCCTAAATCTGCCCACAGTGGTAAAAGATTTTACCCATCTTAGTGGCAGCAGCCACCAAGTAAAAACAAAAAAGCATCATCTTTTTATTTTTTTTTTTATTTTTTGTGGGTACCGGGGGTCAACCTCAGTACCTCGCGCGCCAGCAGGCGCCCGTGCCGCTGAGCGATATCACCGGCCCCTTTTTCATATGTGGGTTCCGGGAGTCGAACTTGGGCCCTCATGCTTGCTAGGCAGGCGCTTAAGCCGCTGAGCCATCTCACCGGCCCCAAAAAAGCATCATCTTACATTGAGCAGAAACAGTAATGGGAAGAACGAGGCTAAATGAATTATAGCAATTCTTAGGAAAATTTTAAAATAACAAAATGACAAGCTATCATCAAGATCTGTCCCAATCTGTCCCAATAAGAACATACTCTGGGCTTTTCTAACCCAAAGATATTTGGAACTGATTGGCAATCAACATAAAACGGTATTTCCTGGGTCTGGGAATGTAACTTAGTAGTAGATTCCTTGCCTAACATGCACAAAGCCCTTGGTTTGATCACCAGACCGACATTCCAAAAAAAAAGGTCAGCGGGGGCTCATTCTTATGTTACAAAGCATAAACATCATTTTGGATACTATATGAACATCCTCTGGTACAACACAGAAGGGAATTCAGCAATCGACCTCTCCTAGAAAGCCCGGGGTCACACAGCGAGTCAGCTCAGACTCCCAGCTCCCATGCCTGAGCACTCTGAATAACACTTAAAAGAGATGGTCCCCCTGCTAAACACTTCCTATCTGAAGCATAAAGAGAATTTTGATTCAAAATCCATTTAGCATTTGAGGGTCAAAACTCCAACGGACTTCACATATAACAGACATTTATGGATCCCACTTCAACACCACTCCCTTCCTCTGAAATACAGAGGTCTTCTCACCACCATCTCCCTCCCTCCCCTTCACAGAATTACACTGGAAGAGAAATTACATTTGAAAAGGAGGCGACAGTGCTGAAGAAGCACACGCTCCTGTGGCCCCGATGAAACTGCCATCAGTGTGGAAAGAAGTGTGGACCATCAACTGCACCGAGAATCCAAAACCCTGGAGTCCAGCTGGGCCAAGCTGGAAGGGGGCCCAGGTGGCACCCAGGCTGCAACTGATGTGAAGGAGAAAGAAGGAGCGAGTAAGCAATCTCAGAAGACTTGCTGCCAAAGTTAGGATTAAAAGAAGAATTAACAAACTGTTGCCCCTGGGCTACCTCCAGCCCCTGCACAGTCCATTTTATTTGCATTAATTGCTAATATGTATGAGTAGTGAGCTTTTCCACAAATACCCAATTTCTAGCTTCTCTTGAAAAATCAGAACACCCAACAATGTTGGCTCCATGTTTTCACTGAAAACGACCAGGTGGCGCTAAACACCGCTGCCCCTCACTACTTGGCCCCTGATTTAGAGCCACGAGACTGAAACAGAAGAGGGAAGACATCACTCCACCCATCCTTTGGATCAGTTCTGGGACAGCCACTTCCAACTGACCCTCAGGCTGGACTCTAAGACCCTGTCGTAGGTTCTACAGCATCCCGCCACGTACTGGTTCTTAAGAAGCCAAATAAACAAGGTGGTTTGTGTCCCAAGAAATTTCCCACAAGCCTAGTGGGACTCGCTCAGTGGTGCTTAAATCCCTGTCAGTCACGGTTTCCTGGGTCAGTCCCAGAAGACAGCAGAAAGGCATGCACTTCTATGGGTGAGCAGTGGAGAGGACCTGGTGGCCACCAGAAGAGCTACAAATGCAGCCATCACACCCTCCTAACCTGCTTGAAACAGGAAATGGTAGGCAATTGCCTCCAAGGGAGGCAGGGGCTAGGAGAGAGCTATGGACCCTCTTGCAGGATGACATTTGTGAGGCAGGGCTTTAGAAGCTGCATCCATTTGAACACAGCAGGAGTTTTGCCTTCCTATGGAAGATAACATGGATATCACTATGGCTCAGGCTTTCTGTGAGTGGGCGTGCATCAGTATAAGATTTGTCCACACTCAGCGAGCTCTTGCTGCAGGGTACAATGAGAAGCCAGAGTGCTTCCAGAGAGGAGCCCCCAGAAAGGAGCACTGGAATGGGCTAAGGATTGGAGAGAACGGAATCCAGGCAGCAAAACATGCCAGCTGCGAGGCTCTGAAGTGGAGGAGGAATGACTATTCTACTCTTCCTTGCCTCTCTTCTCATAGAACCTCAGCTCTGTCACTGGCTGTGTCATATAGGACAGTGGCAGAAGCAGACCAGCCCTCTTTTTACCATTGACTCCGCTCCTCTCTATCTCAAGGTAACCTCTCCTTCCTACTCCCCATCTGGGCCTCAGTTTCTATATGAGGTGTGACTGAAATATATGGTGAATATTTAAATTAGAACAATTACCATAGTAAAAGGCACATTGCCACTAATCCCCCTAGAAACACTTCCCTTCTCTTCAAACACACTTATCCCATCATTCTTGCCACTTTCTTAAGCAGCTCTGGAAGTCCTCTTTCCAATGTGTCTTTTCAAGGTGTGATAAAAAATGCAGTGAATGCTGCTGCTGAGTGCCATGCAACAGAAAAGCAAGTTTGTAAAAACATTATTGCTTATCCTCATCCACCTTATTCCCTGGATCTAGCACTGTGCAAATTCCAGCTGTTCTCCATGAAAGGTAAACATTTTGAATCGATTTGAGTTGTCTAGGCAGCCAGAACAGCACAACTAAAGGCCCAGCTCCAAGCACAAAGCATCAACTGATCAATGACATCCCTGTGCTACTCATTCAAGTGCTCTCTTCACAGCCTCACCACATCTGTAACCACTGCTCTCTTTGCTCCACGTGTTTCTTTCAAACAGCTCACTTTTCCATTTAAATAAATGTATTTTATAAGGCAACTGCAGTTCCCTCCACCCTAAGTGAGAAAAAGTTTGCAAAGTTCATAAACTTACTGGTTTGGTGTGCCACTTACATTTTTCTAAACCACATAAAAAGAAATTCATCACAAGTCAATTGTTTATCCTTGCATTACAGAGGATATAAATTAAGGCCATGTAAATGGATTATACTTGAAATTATTTTCCACCACTTAAAAATACAGAGATTTAGCTGGGTGTGGTGACACCCATCTATAATCCCAGCACTCTGGGAGGCTAAGGCAGGAGAAACACAGGTTTGAGCCCAGCTTGGACAATTTAGTGACTTGATGAGAACTTATCTCAAAATAAAAAATGTATAAAAAGGGCTGAAAGTATAGTTGAATGCAAAGACCCTGGGTTCAATCCCCAGAAACAAACAAACACAGGGACTGCACACACACACACACACACACACACACACAAATACATATACACGGGTCCCAGTTTCTGGCTTCTCTTGAAGGATAACAACAACAAAAAAACTTTGGCAAACACTGGGTCCACATTCCTGGCAGCATTCAGTTGGAGCTGAGAAGCAGATGCCTCTTTAACAGAGTTTGCGCTGTCTAGTTTGCCACAGACCCTACTACTCCCTAGAGTCTTATGCCTGGCAAGCTTCCTTTATTACATTATCTGTCTGGCCCCACACAAGGCTTTAGAGTTTGTGATTCTCATGATGTACCTAAAGTTATCTTGTGAACCACCTAATTATATGTATACTGTACATTGGTAAACCATAGGTCCCCAAAACCTGATCAGCACTTTGATCAAGATTCTTCTGCAGAGCAGACCTGCTCCAACATTGCTTTAATTATATGTGTCACCACACCCATGCTTTGGGAGGCTCCAAAAAGTCAGGTTGCTTTTTGTGTCATAGAAATCTTTAGATGAGCCAGAAGTAGTGGATTCACAAAACACATTGGGGCACTTCATAATCCAGAAAAAGAACAAATGCTATTCCCTCCAGCCCAAGCCCAGAACCATATAATCATTCCTACATCCTCAGCAAGTTTGTCCAGGCTGCGCAAACTTCTAAGTGCACATCAGAATCCCAGTCAAGATGAGGAGCCTCTCCAGGACACAGACTGAGAAGCTGTGTGCTCAGTTTCCCTCTATCTCCTCAGAACTTTGCATGACCCCAGGGCCCTGGTAAAGGTTGGCCAAGAGAAGGAAAACAGGGCAAGTGTTTATGAACCATCAACACATCTGCTCACACTGTGATTCTGTGCATTTGGGTCATCACAGAAGGGGTGACGTCAGGACCAGAAGGGACCTAAGAGACATTGCAGCCTGACCACCTCTTTCTGCCAGAAGTGAGGGATCCTCTGTGCCCAGACAGGCTCTGCACTGATCCTGGTAGGGCAGGGAAGAAGGGGAACTATTCAAGTTTCCAGTCTGCTGGCTTCTCTTTTCTTTGTGGAGTTTGAGCACAATCATTTCCATTTATCTCACAACCTTGTCCCTGACTCCCTGGGTTTAAATGGAGTTGGGACCACACTGTCTACAATAAAAAATTTTCTTCCCGAAGTTTATTTTTTGTGCTAAAGGTATAGCTCAGTAGTAGAGTGCTTGCCTAGCATGCATAAAGCCCTGGGGTTCAATCACCAGCAATGTTAAGTAAATAATTAAGTAAATAAAAATAAATTTTATTTTTAAAGCTCTGAGAGTGCCATTCACTGTAGCTTGGGTCAGCCTAGAGAGGAGAGGAAGCCATTGTGGCTCCCACAATGATGCTGTGCCTGGTACCTCTCTCTCTCCATGGAAGAGATTTGGGGGAGTTTTAGAGAGGGAGTCCCCTCACTCCGTAGCATCTTAGCCTCCTGAACCTCCTCCTTGGAGACAGAAGACCCACAGCAGGACCACCAGGGTCCTGGGCTCTCAGAGCAAGTCATCAAGGTCCTACTTCCTGTTGGTGGCAGAGCAAAAGCCAAATCACTCAATGCCAAGTGAAATCTCTGCTTGCCACATTCACTGGCTCAACCCGCCCCAACTGGAGGCAGGATTTTCTTCCTGGGAACCACTGACATAAGCCAATGGTAAGACACTGAGCCTTGGCTGGCAGGGACAAAGACATTTCCAAAGGCTTACTCAGGACAATTCACTGCAAAGCGCTCCACACAGCTGGATGGTGAAGGGAGTGATGGAAATCACTCTGGGCTTACACAGTTCTCAGGCAACGAGGTTACTGGTGTGGTCTTCTCTCCCTGGGCCTACAACTTCTGCCCACTTTGGTGAGAGGAGGAAAAAGGAAACAGAGACCCAGCAGGTCACATTAGCATCCTTCTTCTACATTAACCCGTTAGGGGCTTTGATCAAAGGAGAGGCCAGATCTTCAGGGAAGATATACACAGAACATTCAGGACCCCCACTCCAATCCCCAGGCCCCCACAAGTGCCGATCCCTCACCTGTTGATGGAACTGACGCTGGGTACTGTGTCATTGTCACAAACTCGCTCTGCCAGCAGCCGGTCCCTAATCTCCCAGGCAAACATGGTGGGGTTTTGGCGTTTGTACTCAGCAATTTTTTCCACTACTTTGGGTGTGGCAACCTTTGGTTTGGATCCTCCAATTACCCCAGGCTTGATGCTTCCTGTCTCATAATACCTAGGACCCAAGGAGAAAAGAGGTTAGCCACGAGGAACCAGCAAAGTACATGAGCATTGGAAATATGGCTAGTATGAATTGAGATGTGCTGCAAATGTAAATCACAAATCAGATTTTTAAAACTTGGTATAAAAAACGTGAATACCTCACTAATAATTTTTATATTGGTTGTATGTTGAAATGATAATTTTTGTATATCATGTTAAATAAAACATGCAAACAAAATTAATTACACCTTTTTTCACTTTTTTCCATGTGTTACTAAGAAATTTTAAAATTTAATGCATGACACATATTTCTTTTGGACATCACTAGTAGGATGCTACATATTGACAAAAATTAACTCACACTCATCTACCATTTTACAGTTTACAAAGAATTCAAGTCAGTTTTCCCATTTGATCCTCAACAGTTCTAATGCACATAAACTGTTTTGAATGAATGAAAGAGTAAATCAACAAATAAATGGCTATTTCTCTGTGACATAACATAGAGATTCATAGCAGCTAAATGGCTTCCTCAAGGTCACCCAAGAACAAGTGGCCAAGCTAGAACTGTAGGTACAACTCTCGAACTAAAATTTCCCCAAAAAGTGACTTAAATCTTTGGTTTGCCAGCTGTCCTATCCCTTAGCAGAATCCCCAAGATCCTGTGAAACTGTCCGCTAAAATGCAACTTATTTTTCCATAAAGAAAAACAATAACCCTGGTGTAAAATTAAAAGGAGTGTTAGATTCCAGAATTAATAGAAAATGTTCTGGAAGTCAAAACCTAAGCAATCAGAAAAACCAACCACAAGTCTCGGCAGCTCTTCCAGGGACCTCCCCTGAGGTAAATGACTGTTTCTAAGGACATTTCCATGCTATCAGCTTTTCCTCATTAACACAAATAGGATGTCAGGGTTTTACAGTAAAACCGAGACCAGGGAGAAGAGTGCCATGAAAGATCATTTCAGGGGGAAAAAAATGACTAGATGCTTTTTCTAAATATAAGCCGTCACTGAATGTCTCTCTCAATATTTACAGAGGAATTTTGGGCCTCCTCTTCCAAAAGAGATTATCCTACAGTTGAAATTTTTTAACCAAAAGACATTTTAGAAATAAATACAAATGTTTTAACCTAACAAGAGTTTACAAGAGGTAAGGGTATGAGGTGATTCTGGGATGGGAAGAATGCTACCCAGGAACAATAGCTGGTAACATTCATAGGTGCTGAAATTCTCAGCTCAAGTTAGTCTGCTTAGAGCCAAGTTAGTGAATTTTCCAGAAGAAAAGAAATAATTGAGGAGCAGTGAACTGGAAGTGAAAATTCTATTTTTCATTGAGAAAAGTGAGTCATTACAAAATTTGACCATAAAACAAAACTCAACCTACCCTCCCTCTTTCTGAAAAAGTGTTGAAAACAATTTTCTGTGATTTGTTGGTAAATTATTAGTCACAACAGGTTTTTCAAAATATACCAGATCTTTTTTTTTTTTGCTAGAAATCTAGAAAAGATCTAAATCCAGGCACACAACAATCTCTGCAGACTCTAATTGTCCTGCCAATTTTAAAATAGAAAGTCAATTCTGATTATAACATGACAACCCGTTATTTAGGCACAACACTCTACAGTTTACAGTGCTCTTTTTCAAATTATCTTGATCCTTACACCAATCCTTTGAGGCCAGCAGGGCTTCATAGAAGGTGAAACAAATGATCAGAAGACTGTCTCGCCTTACTTCTGGAGGCTAAAGGCAGCCCCCCAGCTTTCAAAACTGACTCTGAATCCAGTGTTCTGCTCGCTAGAACAATCTACTACTTTGGTAACAAAATTTTAAATTATAATAATGCTGATTCCTTGCAACTGTAGAGAGCTTTACTATTTTACAGATATTTTCACACGTCGTCTTTAATTCACGCACTGCATGAACAGTAGAGAAATGCCTGTTAGGACAGGGACAGTCTCAGGGCAGGAGTTACAGACATAGGCAATCCTGTGCTAGATATTCAAAATATAATTGTCAAATGGGACTGCACCATTCACACAGCAACCGGAGGATGGCAGGATGAAGACCCCCCCACACACAAATACGTGGCTGGCAGGTGACAGCACACAGGGTTCTGCACCCATCCCACCTGAGCAGCGCCAGGCATGGGAGGCCACGGTCTTGCAATGAGAGGTCTCTGTCTCCCTTTAGACTGACACATTGGCCAGGCCTCTGGAAGGCAGCACTGACACTCCTGAAACCCCAACTGGCAACTGTGTCAAGTGAGGATTCAGACTTAATAACCCTCCTTTCATCTCAGCAAAACCGCCGTGCAGCCCTTGGGCTCGCAGACAAAAGACATACAGCAGCCACCAACACGCGGTGTCCTTCAGTGCAGAGATCATTGGTTTGGGAGGCAAGTGGGTGCTTGTCAGTGGCCCTGACACTCACTCTCTGTGTGATCTTGGCCAACTCACTTACCCTAGGCTTCAGTTATCCCCCCTATAGCATAGTGGTAAGATGTTTGCCCTGCTTGAATTGTAGGGCTGTTGTGAAGACAAAAATACCAAATGGTTATGAGAAAGCTTTTGCAAAACATAAAATAAAGAGCACAAGTTGAGGATTAAAATCCTCATTAAAATGTTTATTTTTACTTTGTAACTTACCACCCAATTCCAAATAACCAGGCTCCAATGACAGAAGAAAACAGCTGGGCTCAGGGTGGATTTAACTCAGCCTCACATGCCACCAAGCTGTGCCTCTCCAGCCCCTCTGCAGCCTTGAGCTCTGAACTGAATGCCCACACTCCTGGCAGACCGCCCACCTGCCTGAGGGGACAGGGGTCCCTGCCTGCCTGCCCCAGGGACTTTGCCGGCCTTGCCACACAGCTACCACGCACCGCACGCTGTCTACAATCTGTCCCATCAAATTCTTCAGTGACAAAAACAAAACAAAACAAAAATCTGTGGATGGAAGAGCCCCAGTTCAAAAATTCCCAGTAACACTGTTTTAGGGCTGAACTTGTTTCTTAAAAGGCAGTTCTAATTAGAGTGACATTTTGTCCACTGTAGTTCTTAGTTATGAAAATAATGAGCTATGAAATTCCAATTTATTGTTGACAACTTAAACGGCCAGGCACCGGAGCGGCGCATAACTTCCGAGTGCCACTCTACCTAGTGACAAATCTATTCTGGATCATGGGAGGCTGTGCCAGGGCTTGAAAAGGTCCCTGTCCCCCTTAGTCTCCATGGGACAGTAGAACAGGAGGACTCAGCATTTGGAGGTCCCCTCGGAGAAAGGCTCCGTATCTCGAAGATTTCAAACAGCAAGCAAAATGTCGGCTCAGCAAAGATGTCTCAGCAAAAACAAAGGAAGGGCCTTCTTTCTCTCTCCCTCTCCCTCAGTACAAAGAAGCTTCACAAGAAGATGTATCTGAGACTCATTCAGCTCTCAAAGTCTGATGCTGAGATAGCCTAAATATTTCTTTTATCTCTTTTCCTCTCTCTCTTGTCTTTGCTTCTCTATCTCTATTTCTCTTTTTAAAACCATTTTATTTCCTCTGTTTTCTCTCTCTTTTCTCTACCTCCCTGTTTGCTACTTTCTTCTGCTCTCGGCTCTCATCCTCCTGTTTAAAACCACCATCTAACAAGAATACTAGGCTGATTTCCTGCAATACTCTCTGAACTCTGGCTGGGGCTCATTTGCTAGCTGAGTGCTAAACAGGAGCAGACTCTCAGCCTCCACAGCTGAGGTGACCTGTGCTGGGCAGAAAGAGGAGACAGAAACACAGGTATAAAGGACCCTAAAGAAACTGCCAGACCCTTGGCCCTGAAACTCCTTCCTTTAGCCTCAAGCAAGACTCTATAAGGTTATTTGACACTGCTGTTCCCTCCATCTGTGAGCATTTCTTGAATTCCAGCAAATGGAAGGAAAAGAGCAAGCTGAAAGTCACAATGTCACTGACATACTTCAGAATATTTATTTTTTATTCAGGAACCTGTTCTCAAACTGCAACACAAGCTACAGGGGAAGGTTGTTTTGTAGCCTGGGGAAAGAAATAGAAAGCACTGACCAGCTAAGCCTGAGTATGCTCCTGCCTGCCTGGGAGACCTAGAACAACCATGTTCCTGAAAACAAATCGATGGCTATGTTCTGGGGCTGTGGGGAGATACACACGGCCCCGGAGTTCTTCAGGCTTTGTTCCAACCTACGAACAGACTGGGACTGGCCAGATAAACCTGGGTCAGTCACTCCAGCACACTAGGTTTCCTCATCTTACAACATGCTTCCCTGGATCATGCTGAGGCTACTGAGAAAATAAACAGTAATACTTAAAGGCTATAAAGCCCTCTGGGAGAATTGTCATTGTTAGTATTTTGCTTGCAGCAAATCGCTGGGTCAAGTAGCAACTTTCAAATGTCAGATCTGAGAGTTAGCGTTTGCCAGTTTCTTTTTCTCCTTTCTAATTTAATACATACTTAGGATGCCTATCACTACAAAGAAAACAAAACACATAGAAGAAAATGCTGCAGCTCAACCTAATAAGGCTGATGATAACCCAAAACTGAAAATGATGACTGACTTTTGAAAGTAGAATATGCTTTTTGAAAATATTAAAATGAAACACTGAGGGCTGGAGACATAGCTCAGTGGTAGAGCATGTGCTTACCATGTGCAAGGCCCTGGTTTCAATACACCCACCAAAAAAAAAAAAAAAAAAAGAAAGAAGAAAGAAAAAAAGAAAAGAAAAAGAAACACTGAACTCTGAACTCTGGTTGTGTGATATTATAACACAGATTCTCCATCCAGCCCCGCCCAGGGTCCTTAGCTCACCTAAAATGTGTAGGGGAAATTCCCGAGTGCTTCTTACTCTTGTGTTCTTTACAATAATTCACCAAGCTTTCAGAAACCAGTCCCTCCTCAATCACCAAATTCCACACGTTACTTGAGACAGGGGTTTCCCAGGGCTACTTTGAACTGGATGGCCTCAAAAAGACTTTCTAACCTCTAAAGTGCTGTGCACATAGGGCAAAATGCCACAATGATCCTCACTATGACATGGGCACATTGGACAGTTGCTGGTTCATCTTTTAGGTCTTTATTTGAAAGATCAAGGGAACCCTGGAGCTCCTGCCTTTACCTGCCAAGAATTTTGCTGACACAACCATGGCTGACCCGAAGCTGCCTGGAGATGTCGCAGGGCCTGACACCTTGATGAGCAAGTTCCACTATCCTTTGGCGGACTACATCCGGGAGTGGCCGTCCATTCACAAAAACCCCCCCAAGCTGATTCACTCCTCCATGTCCTGAAACAGATCAGAAACAAAAGGCAAGGGGAAGGGTAGTTAGAACCAGTTACATAGTAGAAACGCAAAGTCCCTCTGTTCACAAATGGCCAGCAGGCTGGGTGTCTTGTGTGCCTGAAATCCAATTGTGCAGCCTACATGAGGGCCCTAGATTGCTTTTAAAATTAATCTTAGTCTTTGTCCATCTGCAGCCAGTTACTTGAACCGTTGATAGCAAGTTTCACCATACTATGCTTCCTTTAATTACTAGCATTTTCCTCATAAATTTTTTTAACAATGAAATATGGGAAAACCCCAATGTATACTAACTATAGATTACACAGAGGTACAACTTACTACATGATGCTTAAGTCTAAGGAAGATCATGTGGGGAAAAATTATGCTTTAAAATACATCAAATTTAAAGAGGAAAAAACCCAACTCTTTTCTTTTCAACAAATGTTTTTAAAAATAAAAAGGACTATATCAGTAAACCTCCATCTCAGGCAAAAAATGTTTTTAAATCAATTCAATCTAACTTAAGGGCTAAGGACTTTTTAAAAATTTAGTAGTATCTGCAGAGTATCTACTGAGACAAAACCTAACCACTGTCTTAATTTAAAAAAATGTTAAACCCTTTAAGAAGGTAGGCTGGCATGCAGACTTGAGCACTGTACCCTCTCAGAGCACACAAAAGAAATGGGCCATAGGATCTTCTACACGCAGCACATTCCACTTCACTGCATCGAGACTTGTTGTAAAAGCATTTCCCTGGAATTTTTGGAGTGCTTTGCAACTGACAAGCAGCTTTAAGTTGGTTGGAGGGGGGTGGGTGTGGATAAAGAAACTGAAGAAAGCTTCTGAGTCCCAGATTTTACCACGGCTCTGGGATGGATTTTAAGTAAGGAGTCCATGCATACGTTCCTTTCCCTTACATCACAGTCCATTTGGAGGGAAACAAGGACCTACATAAATTGAAAAGCCAAACCAGTAAACACAAAATGATCCAATGTAGCAATATCATTGACCTAGTAGCTGTTAATCAGCCACTAAATGACGTTGCTGGGGATTGCAGCCAAAAGCCAAGTCCAGGCATACAGCGATGCTGCTGACAGCTCAGAAGCCAAGGAGGGGGAAAATCCTCCTTAACTGGGCCTGACTGGGCTGAGATTGGACTGTATAAGGGAAGCCACAGCACTCAAACTCTAAAACATAAAAGAGCCACCTCATCTCAGCCATTTTCCCCCAGCTCTGATCTACTAGCCATGTTCATGAACATCATCTAAAATAAAGGAGGCAAAATCGTGTGACATAACTATATCCTTAAAACTGACCAAACAATCCACTGAAGTTTCCATAAATACGTTCCAAAATTTCCAAGCTGAAGCTTATTTTAAAAAAAAATAATACAGTAGTATAGATAACGGCAATACTTATTTCCAGTTCTATGCTGAATTTTTCTCTGATTTTCAAAATCAGGTTTAATCAGTTACAATTGTTCTGAAACATTCCACACATTTAAAAAAATAAAAAGAAAAGAAGGAAGGAAGGAAAGATGATAAAAAAAGAAAGAGAGAAAGGAAAAGAAAGGAAAGGGAAAGTCCTATCCAACGGAGAGTGTCAGTGAGGAAATTTACAGTTGTGGTCTGAGAAAAGTCATTGATCCTGGGTTTAGAAAGAAAGGAAGCTGAAAGTCTAGGAAAGAGGAGGCAGGACAAGGGAAGAAAAGAGGAAAAGAGAAGTATGTGGGAAGGTTGCAAAGAGTAAGAACGACACAAGACAGACAGCAAAGAGAGAGATCTTGAAAAGAAAGCAGATTAGGCCAGCAGAGGGGAGGGAAAGGAATGAAAAAGCCAGGATAGCCCAAGAAAAGAAGCAAAAATAGAGAAACCTAGTAAGGAGGTATCTGCAAGACAGAGACTTCTGTAAAGGGGGACCTTTGTGTTCCTGGGGCCCCCAACTCCAACTCTGCATGTTGTTGGAGAACCCAAGTCCCAGGTTTTACTTCCTGTGGACTCCAGCTAGGTGAGGACTCATTTATTGAAAAAGTGCTACTCTTTCCAGAAAAAAATACAATTTAGTGAGAGACTGGCACAGAGATGAACACATAAATCAGGTCAAAAATAGGAAACAGATACAAGGGAAACACAAACCAGCTTCCACAGGGCAGTCAGAAAGGGATTTGGAGGGTGTTGAAGGAAGAAGTGCTGAATTGAAGATGCCCACAGGGCTTTTGCGGCCCTGGTCTGGAAGGGGCTGGCCTCCACAGATGCTACTCAGGCCCTGATAAGGACACGCTGCACATCAAGGCCCTGTCCATACTCCAAAGACAGCGGCTGTCTATAACATCTTGAGGGGAGGGTCTCTGCTGACTCAGCTGTGGATTGAACTACAGGACCCATAGAGTCATTGAAATTCCTCCTAGATTCACCAGAGAGGAGGTGTACACAGACATGCAACCAGAAGCACAGGGAAAGGGCAGGGACAAAATTTCCCCAGTGGACTCTCCAATGGATAGATCGGTGCTACACACATGAAAGGTGGGGTTGTGGACACAGATATGGTTGGATTAAACAGAGTGAGAGCCTTGCACAAGTGTACTCACCCTCACAGTCCACTGCCCTGTCTGGAGTCTCAGTCCCTCTCTCCACTTCCACAAATCCTCCAGAGCCCAATGTCTATGCCAGGGAGAACCAAGAAGCAGCTCCAGCTTTACCCATGTGAACTTCTGTCAATCCTTTTGTCTCTCTGACCTCAGTATCATATTCTATAAAATGGGTATAACTGAAGGTCTGGGTGACACTCAGGTAGGGCACTGGTTACAGAAGTCCTTCATAACTGGTACAGATGCTTGGAGAAGGAAACAACTTGGGAAGGCTGCTGTGCTGATGTGAATGAGGAACATGCTATGGGGGAGGGGCAACTCTGAACTCATAAGCCCATTTCTTGGCAGTACCTGCCCCTCCTCACAGAACTGATCCTGCTGGGAGTGGGGGACTGATCAGGGGCAGGAAGATAAGGAGGTGGGACTTCGTCCAAGCCCCTACTTTTACCCCAGCCATCTCCCAGGATCTATTTGCCCCACTCCACCCTTAACGCCCATGAGTTGGGCACCAAAGCAGGCACCAAATGCTTTGGGTGCCAGAACCAAAGCCTCTTCTAAAGAAACCAAGAACTTGCACCAACTTCGAAAACTAGGCTGGATGGGGCCCAGCCCGTACTGTGCTGCCAGGGAAATTGAAAATGGAAAGCTGGGACAGATTGAAGGCCAGGGCAAGGAGGCACAGACATTAGCAGTTCATTAGTCAGCACCTGGAAGAAGCTGCCAACTCCATGCTGATGCGCAGTAGGGAGACCACCAAGTCTTATGCTATCTCCCCAAGGGCTGGGACACCACCTCTGAGTAACCCAGCGCTGGGCAGAAAGAAGCAGGGAAGGCCTATGAATTCCTGCCAGCAAGGAGAAGCACAGAGGCCAGTCCTCCCCATCTTGTTCCCCAGTCACTTCTTGACTGAGCCAAGAGCTTGCATCTCCCAGAGTATTACCCCCAATTCATTTGTTCTCTGGTTCACTCTGTAAGACCAGAGCTTCTCCCAAGCCAGGCTCAAGTCTGAGCAGGAAAAGACTGCGGAGGTCGCTGGGGTCACCATGAACTAGAAACCATTTGAGCACCAGCCCCAAACCGTGAAGAATCGTTCGGGCTGGAACCAAAGCAAGCGGCTTTCCTGACCAAACCGCCCCATCGCATTGGAGGATTGCCTCCGACTCCAGGATATTGACACAAAGAGAAACTGACCTGCCAGTAGCCAGACCGGCTGCCTAAGACAAGCCTTCCCGTGCTTGCCAGGCCACTCAGCCCTCATGTAAGACACAGACATTCTCGCCCCAAAAGCTTGCCTTCTCTCCAACCGGGTCTCTGCAGCCTTTGTTAAATAGGGGACCCAAGGCTAGGGAAGCCAGACCCCAGACCGTCTGAGGGGAGCAGAGCTTGGGGAGGGTCTCTAACCAGGGAGCAACTCCCTGACCTGCAGCCCACAGAGATCTGCGCCTGGCATCCGACTGGAGGCTGCCAAAGCCTGGCGCTTTCTCCAGCCGGCTCTCCAGCCAACAGAGGAGAAACGTGATTCGTTCCGCTTGGAATTTCCTTGAAATCTCCGAATCTAATCCGGGCGTTAACTCACCGTGAGAGGAGCGCTCATCGCACAGGAGGCTGTGCTAATGGGTGAACTGGCAGGCTCCCTCGAGTTAGGCAACCAGGAGGGCCTTGCCCTCGCCCGAAATGACCCTTCCCGTCTCCTACACACTCAGCGGCTTTCAGAAGGAGGGGGCACCGGTGTGGTGACTAATTGGCTTCTTTTTTACTCTCTCTCTCTCTCTCTCTCTCTCTCTCTCTCTCTCTCTCTCTCTCTATTTTTCCTTCTTTCCAGGGAAGGAGCCATCATAAAACAGGCGTCCTATAGAGAAGGACCCAATGGGGTCCTTAAGGGTATCCGTATGAACTGGCAGTCTCCTAAGCCGAAGATTAGCTCAGAGACCTCGACTTCGTTGATTTTTCAAACCCCCCTCCTTAACTCCAGGTTGCCTTTGGAGCCTTGGACCGCTTGTCTTCTCTTAGTTCTCAACGTTTTCCTTCACACATTCAGGAACTGGGCAGGGATCCACTTTCCCTCCACCTACTACTCTTGATCAGCTCCGTGGCTGAAAAAAGGCGCCATCAGGATTGGGGTGTGGGGCACTATCTGAGAGTCAGACTGACCTCTCACTATAACTTCTTGCCCTCCAACTGGGCCAGTCCTAAGCCCTTTACAAGTCCTAAGGCAAGGCTCTGGGGATGCTCCGAGTTGTCGCTGCTGGAGCCCAAGAAAGGCTACAGCTGACTGCCTAGGGTTGCTGGAGGCGGGATTCCCGGACCAGGTGTTCTGGCAAGTGCGGCCAAGCGCATTGTTCCATGTTCCCTGCCTAGGAGCCTTTGCAAGTTGGCTATGCAGCCACAGAGGTCCAGGGTTCTCCCGGTCTTAGTACCTGCCCCGCGGTCCGGCACCCCCAACCCGGTCCCGGCCGCAGAGTGAGAGAAGCGATCTCGCCGCCTACTTACTATGCATGGATGCAAACGGGTCGTGCTTACAGTGTATTTCCATCGGGGCGCTCCAGACTGCAGGCCGGCCCACGCCGCCGCCTCCCGGCGCCAAGGGGCTGCCCAGGGCGGCTAGAGAGCCACGCCACCAGGCCGGGCACCGTGCGAGCTGAGCTCAGAAAACACCGCTGGAACCTGAGGTCACTCTCAGAGTCTCCCTGCCAAAAATTGTCGAGAACTGCGCAGAGGCGGGAAACGGCGCTAGCACAGTCTGGGAGCCGGCGCCCAACTCTCCCGGCTTCGCTCCCTGGCCGGCTTAAACGGCAGCTCCCGGTCCAGCCGCGGGTAGCTGCGGCCAAGGCGCCCGCGGCTTCGGGGACATAGCGTAGGGGCCCACCTCCGGGACGGCTAGGAGCCCCCGATCCCTGGCAGATCAGCTTTGAGGAGGCCACCAGAACACACGGTCCTTAGCTGCACTCAGGGAGCAGCGAGGCCCACGGGTTGCCAGACTGGTTCCGCGGCCTCGCTGCTCTGGGATCCCTCCTCGATCCCTCCGTCTCCTCCAGATCCTTTCTCTCTCTGCTTCTCTGAGTCCCTGGGGATCCAACTTGCCCCTCTACCTCTCTGCAACTGGCTCTCAGACGTCTGGGACGAAGTTGCAAAGAACTTCTTCTCTAGCCGCACAGGGGCCCCGGTGGGTTCGAAGATGCTTCCGCCACTGCTGGTGGGGCCGAGAGACTCCGGAGTTCCACAGGAGCTTGCAAGCCTCAAACCCTGGAACCCGTTGCCTTCAAAGCTTCCGCGGCCCCCGCTGTTCCCCCATCGCTGGGACCAGGAATGGGGACAACAGCTACCGGCTCCTTCTTGCCTGGCTATCTGCCTCACGCCGGCCAACTCTTCGAGCCCGCTGCCCGCCCTCTGGGTCTGCTCGGACTGCCTTCCAGCCGCCTCTTCCGGGACAGCGCCGTGCCCGCCCCAGCCGAGGAGCGAGGGACTGAGGAGAGAGCTGGAGGGTCCCTTCCACCAGGGCCGCCAGGACTGTCGGTGCTGAGATGAAGCCACTGCCGGCTTTGACTGTCCACGCTGACGCTTCTGCCGCGGGCGCTAGCCCTCCGCCTGCTCGGCGCGCACAGTGCGCCACCGCGCCGCCCCAGAGCCGCTTTCAGGACCCGCTGCGTGTGGACAGCGCCGCCCCGGGCTCAGCCTCGCTCCGGGCGGGGGGTGGCGCGGGGGGTAACCTGCCAATCATGCCCAATTGAGCCAATCAGAATGGCGGCTTCAGGTCCTGGCCCGAAACACTGCCCCATTGGCTAAACAACCCGCGGGCTCCGCCTGATTAGCGAATACCTGGGCAATGAGAGAGAATGGGGGGCGGGGCCCAGGCAGCGGCGCCACGTTCATTGACAAACGCGCGGGGCCAAGGCCTAGTGGATCGTTGATGGGGGCAGGGAGAGGGGCAGAGGGCCCACGCAGTGCCGGGAGAGTGCCCTTCCTGATCTCGCGCGGGCCCTACCTCCCCGCCTCGGCAATGGGATCCTGGGACGCTCTAAGAGGTCTGGGGCAGCCAGGAGGAGGGCGAAGGTGAGAGTAAGGAAACAGACTCCAAAAGGAAAAACAAAACAAAACCATCCACGGATATTGGAGGAAGACATGGAGAGCAGTCCCGCTTTCAGTGTTAATGATGGACTCGCAGTGTGCAGATACCTGACAGTTCTGACCTCATTTTCCTCATCTGTAAAATGGGCAGAGTTAATTTGTGATAAAGGCACCTTCCAGCATAAACATTTCTCAATTTTATGAAGAACCTACTAAATCACAGCCTCTTCCTCTTTGTCCTCTCACCTCCCTCACTTGCATTGACCAAAGGCAGAGACTGGAGAAAAGGCTATCTCCTGCTCCTTTAAAATTAGTAACCAAAGCCTTCCTGGGGGAAGAAGCTACTTCATAGCTTTGGACCAGGTTGCACAAACACAGAGCAGTAAGCCCTCTTTCCATCCTCAAACCAGGAGCTAGCAGAGGTTTTGAAGGCTGCAGCTGTCTGTCTGCCGGCAAGAGCAATTCTGCCTCCAGCACAAGGCCTCTTGGAAATCAAAGGAGCCCATTCTCCCAATGCTAGTGAGGGTCCTAGAAGCAGGAAGTCGCATTCTATCTGCCAGGGTCCAGTAAAGTGGTGCCAGGGGTGCTAGAATGCTGCAGCTTCCAGCAGTTGGGAAAATCCAACCTTCCCCTTCCTGGAGAAGGTACTGCAGCTTTTGTGCAAAATGGGTGGATTTCTAGCAATACTCTCCTGACCAAGAAGAGGTCTTTAACCAGGGAGTCTATTTCTCAGGAGTGTAAGTCTCTGGAACTACAAAGTAATTGAACCTTGTAAAGGAACCATGTGTCAGTCATTCTTCATCTACGAGGCAATAGTTCTATAAGCCCTATGGTGTGCAAGGGCCCAGCCTTAGCAACATTCCTTCTTCCCAGCAGCTCATGGCAGTGGCCCCAAGATTCACCACTTTGAATTTATAAGTGAGACTTCCCTAATATTAAACATAATCCACCAAAACGATTCTGCGATGCCCACTATAGATATGGGCTTGTAAGGAGAACAGAGCACAGGGTAATCCTGGGAAGACTCCCAGGTCACCCTCTGGCTTCATTCTAACTTTTCCCTCCTCTTCCTCTGCTCCACGCCACCCATACCTCTATACTAGGTCTGCCTTGGGGCCCACATTCTGTGGCTGTCCTAGACCCAGCTGCCCCTAACCGGTAGACAAGTTTCCGGTGCTGACACACCAGTCCCTGACATAATCTCTGCCAGGGCACAGCTGCAGAAAACGGCCCAGTGGGGGCCCCTAGGGATCCAGGAGGCTTCCGTGTGTGGAGGGGTGGGGTGGAGGCACTATCTCTCCTTTGTCTGAAACCCCTCCAGTCTGGATCTTTGCCCCCACTCCAAATCCTGCCTTGGAGCAAGAAGCTCAAACAGGAGAAGGACTGGGATGAACATAGGTTCTTGAGTTAGGTCCATCTGGTGGTGCCCAGTGGATCAGAAATCACTAGAATTCAGAGCCCCAGGCCAGATTTGAGGTCACAGCCCTGCTTTCTCACTGGAGAGGCAGGAGTGTGGGAATGCCCTGAGAAAGGAAGCAAGTGACATCCCCACCCCTGGCCCTACTTTTTGAGCTTGTGCCTACTACACACCCAGATCTAGCATCTTAGAACTGAAAGAGTTCTGAGGTTGTGCTTTCTACCACCTTACCAATGTGGAACCTGAGGCCAGGAGGGAATTATGTGACTTGTTCAAGGTCACACACACAGCAAGTCCAGGGCAGAAGAAAGGCTGTGGGCTGGAAATCTAAGTGCCTTTCTAGACCACTCCGGATAGCTACATATTTTTTGGGGAAGAGGGATACTGCCAAATCAAAGAATCCAGCTGGGAAATGCCCAAGAAAGCTGTTTTTCCTGTGCTGCAGAGACAATCCCCGGGGCATTTTGGGGACAGGATGAAACTGTAGATATTATACCGACAGGAGCGGCACCGATTCCCCTTTTTGCACAGTAGGTGTTTGTCTCTGGAAGGAACCATAATTCACAGGACCAGCCTCGCCAGTGTGGAGTAAACTGCTAACTCCCCAACCTCACCGTGTTCGGGTCAGATGAAGTTCCCGACTGTGGATTATTCACCCCCGCCCCCTCCCGGAGCAGGATGCCTTCCGGGAACTTTTAACCCACAAAGGCGCGACCAGACCGCATATCGTGATCACCTACAAAGCCTTACAGGGCACCAAACGGCAGCCCAGAGAAGTTACGTAACTAGCCAAAGATAACACAGCTATTCCTTGGCGGAACTGGGTTTTCCTCCGTAGTACGCCCAGGAGCCGCATCCTGGAACCAGGAGAAAAAGTTTAGCAAGTAACGGGTATCTCCGGCGCGCTGAACGCGGTCCATCACTGCAGCGCGCAAGTCGCCCTGCTTCTTTCTTCCAGCAACAGGACTTTGGGCCCAGCTCTATGCTAGGCCCCGGAGGCTGAAACTTAGAAAACCACCCAAAAAGAAAATCAAATTATACAAATCGAACTGTCTTGGAAAGTTGGCTATTGGAAGAAAGCCTACTGAGAATAATGTTTGAGAGCACTTTCTGAAAGTGTCCACCTCCCTCTGTAGCCAGAAACCTCACTTCACTGGGGACACACACACACACACACACACACACACCTCCCGGCTTTCCCACCACTCCCTCCAGCTCGCTGAGTAACAGTAGCATCAGAATACTGGGGTTGCTGTAATGCTCTGCTATGATCCTGAGATCAACTCCAGCAACCCAAGTCCAGCCTATTTCCCTGCTCATGCTTGGGTCAAAAGGAGACCTTACAGAGCTCAGACAGATCAGAGATTCCCTGTGCATTACTGTTCTAACATGATAGGTTATCTCTAACTTTCCTTTTAGAAAGCATCAAAGAGGGAAAGTGACTGACCTGCAATTACACACCAAGTCAGGGCAAAGACACTCCTACATGATTCCTTCACCTTGATGAAGAGTCTGCCTTACTCAGCTCAGCTCTGTTTGCAGGAGTTGTTGAAAGGGGACAGAGAAGAAGAATTTAACCCATTTTTTAAAAGTGTACTCTGCCTGTGTTGAAGTTTGTTATTGTTATCAATATGCCCCCCCCAACAGAATAGGAACACCAGGACAAACCATCACCACTCCCTTAGGACTGGGCAGCCCTTTCTCCTAAGGCGTTGGCTTCTTGTGTGGCTAATGCAGAGAACCTCTGAGATCCCACTTCCCAAGGCTCTGTGTGATGAAGTTCTATGGATGGGAATAGTAGTATCATTCTATCCTGGGCTCATTCCAGAGCTCTGAGACTGAATGCTAGTGCCCAATGAGAAAGTGTTCAGCCTATCCAGGTCTCCCTGGCCTAGGGATTCAAGGGTTCCCACTGCAGTTAGCTTGCCCAATAGTAGTTTTTCTCCAATGGGCATCCATGAGTGGGGGGGGAAGCTATTTTCTCCCCCAGCAGGAATTAGAAGTCTAAGGGCAGAGAAATCTCCTTCCAAACCCATCCCCACTATAACCCCTGCTTTATGATCTCCCTAAGTCTCTCCCCTCTCTGAAATGCTTCTTTTCCTTTCTCATACTACAAGGAAGAAGCCAGAGGGGGGAAAATATCCTTAAGGGCTGACTGCTAACCTTGCCTAATCTTGGGCTTAAAGCCAGAAGGACCTACTCTTACCATCATACAGATGAGGATTCTAAGGTTGGGGGAAGGAATGAAAAATGGTTCTTAAGGAAGAAAAGGGAGATCTGGTGGCCTATGAAAGGTCTAGAAGTTGGGAGAGGGGAGAAGGCCTCAGAGCAAATGGACACAGACACCCCTTTAGCACCAGCCTGGATAGCTCCGAAGCCTCTTCCCCAGCGTGGGTCCAGACCTGTGCTGAGAGGCAGCAGTGCAGGATCACAGGAGTTGTCACTCTTTCTCAGAGAAAGTGGCCCTTACCCCAACCCTTCTCGGAGGAAGGGGCGTGACTCTCAAGACTTTAAACTCCAGCCTCCCCCCCAATTCCCACCCAGTCCAGCTCCTGGGGGAATGAAATGCTTTATTGATTAAATGATTATTCAGGCGATTGAACTAATCAAAGAGCCCATCGACCGCTATGAATTACATTCTTCGTAGACAGCTTGTTGGGAGAGGCAGCCAGTGGGCCACAGACACTCTTCCTGACCCTCACACCTACAACCTGTTTCCAGCACATACACAAATCCTAGTCCCAGGCACAGGGATCTGTAGGCATCCCATCTACTGAAGGGCCCACCACTTGGGGAAAGGAAAGCTATTTGGGAATTGAAGACAGAGAAGAGGAAGTTTTCAGGTTCCTTTTTCTGTGCCCTCATTCCAGGAATACTCTTGCTGGAACATTCACCTTTTCTTAGATCTCTGTTCTCAACATTTTGAAAACACACCTGTACTTAGGGAGTTGTTGTGAGTTGGGGCTCTAAGTTTATCCCTCTCTTTTCTTTGATCTTTATTGGGAGCTAAATTAAAGGTACGGGCTCACAGATGACCTGCGGATGGGGGGGTCGCCAGGGCTGTATGTTTGTGAAGGGGTTGGCACAATGGCCTAATGAGTGAAAGAGGCCTGAAGATCAGCTTATGCCTTGGGAGGTCAGAGGCTACTGTCTCTGCCACTTCCTTTCAGACATAAACACACCCTTCTCCCCATTTCCTGGGCCTGTTGGGGAGATTTATGAACCCTGTGCCAAGAAAGCCTGTGTGCATACACTCACCTGAGTGAAATGCCCAGGCTAGGTACAAACATCCACCCACTAATACTCTCCATTGTAGCAGCACCCACAGGATAAAAATACCTAAATACACACACACACACACACACACACACACACACACACCCCCAGTGTCAAAGCCTAGTCTAGGTAAAAGCAGAAAGACCAGAGAGCCTTAGAAATGTCCTCAGTAGCCTAAAGGCTGGCCAATCTCACCTGCCAAGATTATGCCTGACACAAGAGACCCTTTTATATAAATGCCAACCTCAACAGTGCCCAAAGAGTGAAGCAATATCACCTCCACTCATGGTTTCACCTCTCAACAAATGGAACTTGGGCCTGACTGCACAAGCTTAGAACAGTAGACACCCCAGTAGGCCCCAGATCCACGTCTGTGCCTACAGCCAGACACTTTTGTGCTTTGGCATGTATACACTGGACACAGTTGACACCAAAAATGGAGGGGTCAGAGACATTATCCTTTCTCACTTCCCAAATCACTTGGGATATGACTGGTCAACACAAAACCTTAAAGCAGTAGATGGGCACTCAGATACTTATCCAAGTTATATACATAACACTCATAGACACACATTTTGGATACTTAAAAGAACATACAAACACTAACTCATACAGCAATATATTCAAAGATATTAAGAAACAACAGGCACACAAACTTTTAGACACAAGTTCAGAAATTCTGAAAATGCATATATGGGGACAAACTTATTGTCACTCATGTACACAGTGAGCTGCTTATGTAAACACAGACACAAACTTGGACACCTCCAGATAGACACCAACAAAAACATTCAGAAACCGGGAAAAAAAAAAAAAAAACCCGCCAAACTCGAAGACACTTGTATTGATAGAGAAACGTGTGAATAAATCGATGAAAAGACACACCGATAGACATACAGTCAATCCCTGAGAAAACGCGGCGCACTCCCTCCTCCTCCAAGGGTCGCCCTGTGAGGGGACCAGCACCCAGTTGTGTCCCAGTGTTAGCACGTCTGGAGCCCGTATCGCGATCCTACCTGTCCTGCCGGTCCGAGGAGTCGGGTAATTTTTCTCTAAATCCATTTTGATATTTCAGGACTTGATGGAATGGACAGAGGGGAAAGTTTCCACTTTTTTTTTTTTTGGGGGGGTGCCTTTTTTTTTTTTTTTTTTTTTTTTTTGTGCCAGGGGCTGCTCACAGGTCGGAATAATTCAACCCTTCCGCTCCCCCGCCGAGCTGGGGTAGCTGATCACTGAGCTGAAACTAAACGTTTTAGGTGGAAAAAAAGCGTCCGAAGGCACCGTGAAATGATTAAGGAACTAAAGAGCTTCTCGCCATGTGAGATCATGTCCTGTTCTCGCCAGCATCACAAGATGTCCCCAGACACGCCGCGCCCCCAGCGCGCCGCCCTGCACTTCGGGCCCAGAACCGGGAAAGGGTGTCGGAGCTGCGGCCCGGCCTGCTCAGCAGCCAGACGGGGCGGACCGGGCCGGGCCAAGGCAGTGCAAGAGGCCGGGAGAGCAGCAGTGCTGCCGCGCGCCGCCCCGGACTTTTATAGGGGTTTGGGGGGAGGGAAGGAAGGCTTCAGACGGCGCCGGGCGCTGGTCCGCGCGCCTACGGGAAGGGACTGACTTAAGCTGAACCTTGAGTCCGGGCCTCTCGGCCGCACCCGCTACCAAACCAGCGTCTTGGGGCTTCTGCCCTCTGTGCGGCTCTCAGGGATGGTGATCCCTCCATGTGCAAACCCTGTTGTGTCTGTGGGCGCAGGCCAGGTTTTTGTTTTTAAAGAAATAACCACTCTGCCAAGCAGGTGTTTTTGAAAGGGGTACAGAGACTAGCAGTGATGCCAGGCACAGAGTAGATGTTCCAGCATCCTCAGATTCACCCCTAGGGCGGCGCCCGCCCCCAGGGTGCCCAACCACCCCACCTCACCACAAATTTGCAGCGCCAATACTATTGCTGGCCCCCTGACTCTAAGGCAGCACCACCCTAAAGCCCTTAGGTCCCACTCAGCTTCCAGGTCCCAGAACTCCTCTACACCACGTCCTTCCCTGTTCTGGCCCGGAACAGAGAAGTTAAACTGTGAAATACTGGAGATAAAATCCCGGCTCTGCTTTGGAGCACCCGGGCAGCGGGCAGAGCAGAACCACCTCCAGGGCAGTAGGTCCTGGAAAGTGGCGGGAGTTCTGGACACCTTACCCCCACCCATAGGCGGAATCCCCCTGCTCTCAGGACTGGAGACATTGCTGCACCTCCAAGCCATGGGGCTTAATTCCAGAGGGGCAATAAGATCGAGAGAGACCGGGCAGAGGTGGGGCATGTCCGGCCCGCTCTCTTCGGCCGGGGCTCAAGGCTGTCCTCCCTTTCTCTCTCCCGAGTCCCGAGTCCAGCTGCTTCGCTTGGCCACTGGAGGACTGTGGGGCCCCGCTGCGGGGTGGTCGCAGGTGAAAGGTTCTCCAGGGCGGGGGGAAGCGCTATGCAGAAGGACTCCTGGCCTGCCGGACAATGACAGTTTGGGAGAGTGAATCATCCTCCGAGTGTTTGTTTTTTGGAGGGGGTGGTCACAAGGCTGGGCCTCGTCCTAGGGGGAAGAGCCTAGAGTTGGGGGGGGGGCAGCGGGAACCGGACATCGCGTATCCACTAAGCAGATTTCGCCGCAATCGGAAACGTGGCTGTGGATTTCCCATGCGGCCCCCCCATCAAGTGGTCTGCGCAGTCCCTCTGCGTCACCTCCTCCCTGCAGTCTGCGGGTCCCGATCTCTACTGCGCGGTTTGATTTTTAGCGATCTCCGAGCGTTGGACTCTTTCTCCACGGCCCGGCCCCAGCTCCTGCTTCCCGCCCTCTCGCCTCGCCCGCTCCGGGAGGCAGCGCCAAGGAGCAGCGGCCTGTCCGAGCCCAGAGATCAAAAGCCCTCCCGGAATTGACATTTCACCCTGGCTGGGGGCGGGAGTTGTTGTTGTTTCCCTATTTAGGGGCTTTGTTTTGTTTTGTTTTGTTTTCTGTGAGTTTTCTTTTCATTATCTATGAGACAGTCTTTTGTTTCCGGTGTTTGCCCTGTGGTTTTTTCGTGGATTTGATTTTAGCGGGTTTAGCTCTGTGAGTCTTGGGTCTTTGGGGCGGGTTTTGTTTTCAGTCTTGTGTGTTTTGATTTTGTGTGTTTTTTGTACCTTGTCCTCGTAGACTGTCTTTTTGTGTGTTCTTTGAAGGCTTTTCCTTCTGGGCGGTGTTTTGATATGTTCTGATTTTGTGTTATAACGGATATTGTTTGTGTGTGTTGCATTGGAGATTTTTGTGTTTGTCTTGTTTTTTCAATTTTGGTTTTGTTTTTGTGAGCTGAGCTTTTGGATGGGGGTTCTTGCTGTGTTTTTCTGTGTTAGCGTTAATTTTTGTTTGTAGGATGCTTTGGTGAGTTTTCCTGTTTATTTTGGCTTTGTGGGAGCTTTGGGGTTAAGGTAGGGTACACCCACCACTACTTCGTTCCTGCCAGCACCCAGGAAGGGAGGAAGGTTAGGCCAAGCATCAAGAATGGTGGGTTTACCAGGCTCCGAATTGCCTGACTCGGGTCCGCCGTGTTGCGCTCGGTGCGCTAAGACAGCGCAAAACAAATGTGTTTTCCCGAGGGGGCGCGCGCTGCTAGCCACCAGCCCGCTGGTCCTGCGGTGCCAGTTTTCCGTTCATAATTCACAAAGCCCTTTCGTGCAGTACCCAGCTGCGGTCTCCTTGCCCTGTCAGCTGTGGGTCGGAGCCTCCATGCGCCTAGTTAGTGAGCTTCCCACTTTCCCGACTCCCGCAGGGTTGGGCGGAAAGGCGGCTCCCCGCTGTGGAGTAGGTGCCAAACCAACCTCTTCCGAGGACACGGAAGTGATGCTGCGGCCCTAGAGATACAGAGCAAGGGGCCAGGAAGTGTAGAGTCTACTCACAGATTGGCGCATGAATCCCTAAAAATTCCCCATCTCCTTTACCCATCACCCTAGGGTCCCAGAAACCCAGCTCTGCTCAGCTTTCGGTTTGGATAGCCCGCCCTCACTTACAACCATAAACACATGTATCCACACCCAGCACGCGCTTACATTGCTATAAAGTGAACCGGCGCCTCGGTAGCAGCGGCCTGCATGCTGGAACCAGCTCTGGCACCGACTCAAGGGGAAACCAAACTGTAGGGACCAGAAATGTTCTGAGGACAAAATAAGGCATTCTTTCTGTCCACGTTGCCGGGACGACATATCAACCTCAGCACACCTCGGCTTGCTTAAGGCTACACCAGGCAGAAGATACAGAAACAGAAAGACAGGGTAGCTAAGCCGGCAAGAAAATGCGAGAATCTATGCAGAAAGAAATATGGAATGGCAGAGACCAGACTGAGGAAATGCAGATTGGAGGCCCGAGAAAGGGGTTGGTGAAGAGGCTCCTCCAGGGCCCTGCGTGCTCTGGCATTCTCTGAGAGGGAGAAAGCAGAAACTGAGAACAGAGAGTGACAGGAAAAGAAAAGAGACACAGAAGGGGTTGACCTAGGCACGCTGTGAGCTTCCCTCCAGCTAAGAAGCTGGGGGGTGGGGGGAGTCCAGAAGACTCGGAGCCAAGGTCGGGCTCTTAAACTTAGCCAGGAAACACGGGGGAGGGGGAAAGCGCTCCAGGGCCCGTGAGGCCAAGACTGGGGCTCAATTCTGGCTGGCGACTCCCCCTCCCCAGACCCCTGGCCCGAATTCTGGCAAGGATTGGGCCGTCCGTCGCTGGGCCTCTCTCTGTGCAAGTCCTAGGAGGTGCCACGGGGAACCACTCTGGCCCAGCAACTCGTGTCCGGAGCTCTTGCTGAGGTTGGGTGGGAGCCGACATCCAGGCAGGAGGAGAGGAGGAGGCCCCGCCCTAAAGCCTGGGGGCCCAGTTCTTCGAGGGAGAACCTGTGGCCAGAGCTGGACTCGCAGGATTCCGGGTCCGCCCCGCGCGCACGTGGCACCGCACCTTCGGCAGGCTGCTCTCCTAGTGCTCAACCCCGCCCTGCTTGGTTTGTTGGGTCTGGACCGTATCAGAATTGAGGGTGGACGCCTAGTCGCGGAGAGCAGGTCCCCTGCGGTAAAAGCTCGGGGTTGCCTAGGGGCGGTGCCGAGATGAATGGGGTGCCTCTCCACCCTCAACTCCCCGGGCTCAGGGCGATAAAAAGCGCGGAACACGGAGCAGTTGCTACTGCCGGGTTCAGGAGGCGCCCGCAGCAGAAAGGGTTTGAGAATTGGTTTGGATCAAAACATTAATTTCTGTTGTGGGTGAGGTCCTGTGCGGCTAAAGACCTTCGAGCTCTAACTGCTAGCTCGCTGGAGCACCATGTGCCCGCGACTCGCCTCCCGGAAACACTCGGGTAGCTCTGGAATACACGATGCGATTGTGTTCTGACAAACTGGTGCTCGTGGTGCGTTATTTCTTGTTATTTTCCCTTCCTCCTTGTCTCGCTTTAATTAAAAGTGTTACTGAGAGAAGCCTCAAAGAGCACAGACCTGGGTCGTTCGGATGGGTTCATTTCAACTCAAATGATTTCCAGTGCACAGGTACACATGGCAGACGTCAAGTGTATGTAGGATACATAGGTACAGAGACGCGATTTAAAAGTAACTCCTAGAGAATTGTTAGGTAAAATTTATTCTCTTGGAGTTACATTTGCAACATATGAACACAGAAAACAGGCAGCCAGTTTTATTTAAAATTTGCCAATATGTCCCAGTAATTCACTATCACCTACGAATCCAAAACGAGGCATTGAAAGATTTACTGATTTATTGAAAACAAGTGTAAATCAGTTTGTTTCTTTTTTGTATTTCCTTTTAAATTTAACAATATCAGACTTTGTAAGCAATAAAATCATATTTTGCAAAAAATAGTTGGCATGTAGGATTTTTTTTCTATCGGTATTGATACAATGAATTGTTAGCTCTCCCCACTCCTTTTTTTCTATTTCACCGTGTAATGTGAGCTTTAAATATTCATGCGCCAGACAAGACTTACATTTATTTAATGTGTTTTAAACTAATAACATTTTATGTGATATAATCTGATTCCATGAAGTACTAGAACATAAAGTAACCTACTTCACATGTAATTTTGAGTGAGGGTGAATGCACAGACTAAACGATTCTTTTAGTTTCTGACGCACATCAGAATGCTAAACAGAAGTGAAGCACACCTCTAAGTAGGCCCTTTAATGTTCTAGCTTCATTCTCCATTTTTCTGAATAACTTTATAGCTGTGGCAGATGATCACACCAGGATCGGGGTACTTTCCCTGAAGCCTGTCAATTGCCAAGTGAATACCATGGTCTGGGGGAGGCATGCGCTGGTTGCTATTTTTATATTTTTATTTTGGGGAAGGAAGTCATAAGGGGAGATCAGGAGGCAACAGTATATAAAATGTATACTTGAAGATATACCTGAAATAAAATTGTATTCTTTTTACCCGTTTTAGCAACTTGACCAGCTATTTTGCTGGTAGCTCCTTCCAGAGCTGAGTCCAGAGTGAGATGGACAAGAGGAGCTAAGCTTGGGTCCAAAGGGCCTTTGAGATAGCCCTGACACCAACCTTAGTGTCTAGTAGTCACTGGAGAGCCTTCCCAAAATTCGTTAACTTCTCCTTTACTTTGTAATGGAGGCAAGGGCTAGACCTTTTCACACTGAGTACAAATCTAAAAAATTGTCTGCGAGAGAAAAATTAAAGACATCTGGCAGCGTATTTTCAGTCATCTGAAATACATTTAGAATATTGAGTTGGTACGATGGGCTTATGATCATAGAACAAGAAAGTCATTTCCTCCCTAAATTATGAAAATACGTGTAATAGGAAATCCTGGCATTGTATTCTGTTCATAAACACATAGTGTCTGCTATCACATAAGGAAACTCCAGTATCCCACTATCACCAAAGCATTCAAAATGAAATACTGAGAAGATTTGAGGTCTGAGGATAAAATATTTATACTAAAATAATCATACCGAATTATTTATTCTAAAATGCTGCTATAATTTCAGTTAAAACAATCTTAAGAAGATGTGTTGGTAATTTTCTGGAGAGATCTTTACAAATTCTCTCAGAAAAACAATTAAGAAAACTGGGACATTATATTTACAGTATATGTTTACATATGTGTACACATGTGTGTATATGTGTGTTTGTGTGTGTGCATGTGTGTTAGGTTCTCTGCATTGGCAACCTGAGAACTCATAGGTGAGATGCTCCTTGTTAGGCACTTATAAGTGTCTTACAAGCAAGATGTGATAGAAACAGTTTGGTGAACTGAAAGGGGACAATTTTTCCTAGTTTATTACAGCAGTTGGTGTCTTTCTCATGCAATTCACACAGATTCACATACCCCATGAAGTGACAAAAGAGAATTAGGCAGGATGAAAACCTGCTGGTATCTGCAGTCGGTGCTTCAAAGCACTCCCTTGGACACACGTTGCTGGTGGTGGGGAGTTTGCTGCCTCTAAACCGGCCTGACCTTTTGTCTTTTGACTTCTGATGCATGAAATTAGGTAGCAAAAGAAAATGCGAAGAAAAGGATACAAAAACATGGAAAAACAGCTCTCCCTGACAATAGTCATTGTATCAGATCATAGCGAAGCTGCCCTGCACAGCCTGGAGTGCTTGTTTATAAGGCTCTGGTTTTCCTGGCCACTGGGGCTCCTGTTCTCCTTTGTGGGCAATCTGCATTTGTTGGGGGAGGGATTAAGCACTCTTTTTAATTAAGCTCAGAGCTGGGTTTTGTCCTGACTCCTTTCACCAAAGCCCATTTAGCTAGCGAGTAAGCATTTGGTTCCTCCATTTCCTTTGAGGCCCTCTGTGAAGGCCAAGTACCTAGTTTGTACCACACATGGCACCTTCTAAGACCCAAAGGAAAACTTTGGCTCTAAGGCCCTTCTGGCCATGCAGGTCAAGGCTGATTCCCAACTGGTCTGGGGTGGGAGGTTGGGGTGGCAGTACGCTTCTCAGGCCTAAAGGACCACATATTCCAAATGGATAGCTCTCTTTCTCCAGACCCAGTTGGGGAGCCGGATGTATTGGGGTTCACTGCCCCTTCAGCCTAATGAAGCTTGAAACACTCCACTGTCGTGAGAGCCAGGACAGATGGCGAGAGCCTCCACACAATATTCTTTGGTCTCACAGCCACCCTGGGAAGGGGTAAATATCCCTGTGTCAGAAGCCAGGATATAGTGTCACTTGAGACCCTGCCCTGTCCAGAGGGGAGACACAGCACTACTCAGACCAGAAGAATTGTGAATGGGTGTATGAGTAAGCAAGAAGGGGCGCTGGGCGAAGCAAGCAAGTTGGGCAAGCCAAACTCTGGAAAGGAAGGGTGGAGGAGACCTCTTTGGGAGAGTGATCTGCAAAGGATGAGTAGGACTTTACTATGTAAATAAAGACACAGAAAACATAATTAATATCCCATTTTGCAGATGACGCTCCTGAGTATCCATGTGCAAACAAGAAATTTGCATAGATCTGGGGAGCAGAGCAAAAGGAGACAGATGAATTAGGTGGGCAGGCCCCTGCCACACTCTGCCCAAGATCACCAGAGCAGCAGCTACATCCTCCTCTTACCAGGTGGAGTAAATGGAGGTAAGGGAAAGGCCCTACAACCAAAGGAGAGACACATAAGGAAGTTTAATTTCTAATTTTACTTTCTCTCCTGTGAAATTTACAAAGTTCCTCAAAAACACCAGCCTGGGAAAACAAACAAACAAAACAAAGCTCCCAGTTTGAAATGTTTCTCAGGTACCTTACTAAATCTTAGGCTCTGGGGGACCCTCCCAGAGCTGCAGCTGGTGGTCACTACTCACTGCACAGGCCGGGCAGCCCTGAACTCTCCCTTCCTCTTATCATGGGTGTTGGAGGTGAAGTATTTGTGTTTCATTTCTATTATTCCTTTCAGTTTGTGAGCTCCCTTGGCCAGGGCTTTTTCCCCAGGTGCCAGCTTTTTCTCCAGAAAGCCAATAAGGTTCTGTTCGCTTGTAACAGGATCTTCTAAACTTCAGTGTAAGAGAAATCACATGCAGATCCCTAAGCCCCAGCCCTGGAGAACTTGACTTAGTGCTATGGGACAGAGCTTGGAACTTGAATATTTAATAACTTTCCCAGACGGGTCAGATGCAGGAAATACCTGACCATTCACATTGACTTAGAAACTTTTCCGAGGCAGAGACTAACCCACTGTGATTCATTGACCCCTGTCCCTCTCACCAGGTCTGCAACTGCCCACACACTGAGAACTTGGAACTTGTCAGGGTAGAAGCATCCAGATCCCAGACCCCCAAAGTACCAGCAGTCAGATTAGCAAACCTTTCCCTATTTGCCTCAAAAATACCAAAGAAACATCTTTGGATATGGATGTATCCCTCCTCCCACGCTTAATTCAATTCTATTCAGCAAAAAGAGCCCAGTGCTTAGTCCTAAAGGGAGATGTGAGCCTCCTGCCCTCAAGTTGCTGGCAGTCAGATCAGAGAAATAAGCCTGTAATATAAGGTGGAACGTAATCAGGCATTTAATGCAATTAGGGAAATGCTGGGGGAATTTATGAATAGTTCTTAATTTTCAACATTTGATCTGGGTCTAGAAGTCTGAATTGGAAAAGATGAGGGCAACGATACTACAGACCAAGGGTTCAGTATGAGCAATTGCTTGGAGGTAGAAAATGCTTGGCCTATATAGGAATTGACAAGGCAGAAGGATAGAGAAAATTGCATGTTGGTGAGACTCAGGACCAGCTGAGGAAAACAAAGTCCTCAAAGAGATAAAGTAAGAACTGCATTAGAGCAGTCTTAAGATTTGGTTCACTTACTCACTAACCCCAAGTGGCACCCGTGGGATCATTTGAACTTCCTTTGTAGCTTTGCAAGTCTCTGTCTCTGTCTGTGTCTGTGTGTCTGTCTGTGTCTCTGTCTCTGTCACTCTCTCTCTCTGCAGTTCTGGGGAATTGAACCCAAGGTCCTTACACTGAGCTATATCCTATATCCCCAGCATTTTTTGTTTATTTGTTTGTTTGTTTTTAGACAGAGTCTTGTTGAGTCTCTAAATTGCCCAGGCTAGGTTCAGACTTTCAATCCTCCTGCCTCAGCCTCTCAGAGTGCTGGGATTACAGGAACATGCTATCATGCCCAGCTAAGATTTTCTTGCTGAGCCTTCCTGGCTGAGCCCTCTAGCCGAGCAGGAGTCACTGCTGCCTGATATTGTGACTTTACTGCCTGCACTGTGTCTGGGATTATTCCATGAGTGAGCATATTAGGCTTTTTCTGGGGCCCACATTCTGCTAATGTCTTTGGCACACCATCACAGCTCCCTGTCCTCTTGCCTTCAGTGTTTGATCCATTTTGGCAACCCCAGAAACCTGCACAGAATCTGCACGTAAAAGGTGTTTATTTGAGATTTGGATGAAAGAATAAATGTGGTAAAGGGCAAATCTTCCCTGAACTGGGCCTCTTTAGACCTTTCTAGCTCCTATTTCCACATCTTATCAGTATGACTTCACCTCTTTGCTCCTTAGTTTGCTAACCTGTATAATGGAGGGAATAACTGCTGTTTACCCAATTTATATCTCAAGGCTGTTGTGAGAACCAAATATATAACAGCTAGCCACTTGCTCCACAAAGTATTGTTAGGATGAGCTTAGACTTCTCAAAGCTGTTTTTAAAAAACTCTGTTTTGGTTGACAAATATATTTTTCCCTTTGGTAGAAGAGCTGATGGCCTAGCATTTGACAGGAGCTATGAGTGAAGGTTTGTATAGGAGGCCAACTGAACTCATTTGTTGAAAAACTGTGTTTTTCTTTTTAAAGTATCCTTTTCTAGTACTGAAAAAGAGAAAGCAAAGAAATTCAACTCAAGCACATCTGAGGGACATAAGGTTAACAGCTGTCATGATACTGCCGCTAAAATTCTGAAAAGACAGTGTTAGATGTAGAGTTGCTGGGTTAAAACACAGCTGGGCAGAGCTAAAGAAGGAAGAAAACCTCAGATCCTGGAGGGAAAATGAAAATATGTAATGGCAGTCAATAGTGCGTTAATGAGGTGACCTCTACTGTGTAGATACACAGCTGTACACACACACATTCTATAAACTGAGGAAAGAATTTCACTCTGGGGAAAAAGAAGGCTCAAGAAGATGAGTCATAAATATTCTGTCTGATTCTCCACTAACGCTGAGGAATCTTCCAATAGGCATTCTCTTCAGAGAGAAACTAGAATAGCCCAGAGTCTCCAAGATGATATAACTGGTAGTTTATCAATTAATGGATTGCTAATTAAGTAATAATAATCAATAGTCTGTTAAGCACAGGACTTGGAGTAGTGGGCCTTATTATATTGGATGAACTATTTCTAGGCTGGCCTCTCTGCAGCATCCCAGTAAATAGGGTGAAGCCTAAGGCTGAAAAACTACAGAGGCGGAGAATTCACGGGCCCCTTGCCTTGTGGGATGCCCTTAGGGAATTATTTTCCTTCACTGAGCACATATCAGCTTCCATAAAGCTCCTGACCCCTGGTCCTAGTTTTGTCTTTTAGAGGTCATTCCCCTGAGGAAGGAACAACATGTTGGCACAATGAGGGTTCCTGAGAAAATATCTGTTCAGCCAGTGTGAGAGGAGTTCCAATAGTTCCCCTGTGTCTTTAGATGTAGATGATCCCAGCTTGAAGAGAGGGGGTGATCTTGGAATGTCCACTGGAAGCAGCACATTTAGGAGTGAAGCAGGGGAGGCCTATGGGACAGAGACCTAACCTGCAGGAAATTTCTAGAACCCCATTCCCATGACTGTGTCCTCGTGGGCTTCCCACATAAATCTGTCTTTAAAAGAACATTGCAGGGCTGGGTGTGTTGCTCAGTGGTAGAGCACATGCTTAGCATATGCAAGGCCTTGGGTTTAATCTCCAGCATCGAAAATAAAATAAAGGGCCAGTGAGATAGCTCAGCGGCATGGGCACCTGCTGGCACACAAGGTCCTGAGTTCGACCCCCAGTACCCACAAAAAAAATAAAAAAAAAAATAAATAAATAAAATAAAATAAAATAAAAAAATTTTAAATGGCCATTGCTATAACTACACTGTGAAACCATGAGCTTGGCCTATGCATGTTAAGACAGTCCTGGGAATTGCCAGAGTTTCCAAAGTAAGCTAGAAGAAGGGCAGGGCTATGGAGAGTAACTGACATTTCTGTTTCTTTGTTTTAATTTCTCTTTTTTTCTCTTTTCTTGAGATGGAGTCTTGCCATGTTGCACAGACTGGCCTGAAACTCTTGGGGCTCAAGGTGATTCTCCTGCCTGAGCCTCTCAGCTCAGTAGCTGGGAATAGAGGTATGCATCACCATGCCCAGCCCTTTTTTTTTTTTTTTTTTCTTTTTCTTCTTCTCTTTTTAAACTGATATTTCATGATCACTCACTGGGAACTATACTTCACAAATATTATTACATTCCATCTTCAAAACAAATGTGTGGAGGAGGTTTTATTAGTGCCCGTTACATAGCTGAAGCCTCAGCTGAGGCTTGAGACACTAGGAGTTGCCCAGGATCACACAGTAAACAGACAGCACAGGTGGAATTTGAAAGCCAATTCTGAATTCATAGCCAAACCTTTAAACCACTAACACTATACAGGTTCCATACAACTCAGTCTCCCAACCACACCATAGCCAAGCTTCTCTTCATGTATGTCCTCCCTCATGTCACATTGACTTCTTTTCTTTTCTGGTGCAGAAAATGGAGCCCAGAGCTTTGTGCATGCTAGGCAATCTCTCTACAACTGAGCCCACAGTGACTCTTAAGGGAAAATAATCCAACTGAACAGTTTTGGAGGGTTCACAAAGCATTTCTGTTTCTTCCTATACATTATCTTGGAGGATCCTGACACCAGGCCCAGGTTGCAGCTGGACAGAAATTAGCATGTTCATTTTACAAAGCAGGAACTCTTGGGGTCCCTTCAGTTTGACTGGACCTTCTCCACCACGGTCTACACACCTGAGTGGTGGTCAACAGGTTGAGAAATGCATGCAGTAGAAGTGGCAACCCATGCCCTGCGAAAAGGGAAAAACAGACATATGGAACTTGGCTGGGGAAACTTTTAATCCTAAAGAAAAAAACAGCACATTCTTTTTCTTTATATGTTTGAAATAGAGTAATGAGATAATCCTGGATTTTAAAAACTGAACTCTGGTGTTTATATTTTAATTTATCCTCAGAAGGGTAGGAGGGTCTAGAGGAAATGCAGTGTGTGGCTCTTACTTTATGATTTGCTATGGTAAGCCACATTTAATCCCTTTCGTCAGTGAAGGGATTTATGAAGGATACAACAGAATGTACCTATCTGTTGCATTCATTGTGGGTTTTTTTCCCCAGATTTTTATTTAGTTTATCATGTTTCAACAATAAAGGAAATTAAAAGGAATGAAATTTATGTATAATCCTACCATCCTAACAAATGAATGGTTTAGTGTTCCTCTTCTGTCCTTTCTTATAGGCAAGAAAAATTTACATAGGTGATTTATTAGTATACTTACACTTTGTATTCAGCTTTCTCGCATAACAGTTTATCATTAGAATGCCACCTGGTCTTCATAATTATCACTTAAAAATAAATGTTTTTATTATTTTGATAGCTGCTTAATGCCCTTTTAAGTGGATATATCATTCCCTGGTATTGCATATTTAGAAGTACTCCAATTTTTCACTATCACAGATAATCCCAAAGTACACATCTCCATATATATCATTTTCTCCTATTTTTGTCATTTCCTTAAAATCCCCAGATCTAGATTTGCTGGGTCAAAGGGCCTGAGTTCTTGCATAATTCTTAATATATGTGAGCAAATCACTTTGCAAAAGGCTTTTATAAATTTGTCTCTAGTGATGGACGAGTACCATAGCTTCACACCATGCCCTTGTCACAACCAAAGGAAATCTATCAACAACAAAATACACTTTATAAGCAACATTTTAAATTCATTTTAAAAAATGATTGCACAAACCTGTCATAGGCTGTCTCTTCTTTTATGTCTTGTTTCTGCCATAAGT
This sequence comes from Erethizon dorsatum, assembly GCA_028451465.1. Lineage (NCBI taxonomy): Eukaryota > Metazoa > Chordata > Mammalia > Rodentia > Erethizontidae > Erethizon > Erethizon dorsatum. The sequence continues at coordinate 37,506,032 of CM051822.1, read as the reverse complement.
TAAATGCCTATACCAGGAATTTGGGGAAACAGGAAAGCAATTATTATACTTACTTTAAAGCTGAAGAAACTAGGTTTCAAACCAGGGTTTTGTCCAGGGTTTCACAGTGAGTAAGTGGAAGCACTGAGACTTTGGCAATATTGGCAGTAGCTGTTTAGCTATTGCAAACCAAAGATTGCATTGGTTTCTTAAAAACTCCTGGAGTATCCTCTGGCCATTTTTTTTTTTTTTTTTTTTTTTTTTTTTTTCCAGACAGGGTCTCTCTATGCAGTTCAGGCTGGCTTTAAACTCACTATGTACCCAGGCTGGCTACAAGTTGGTCCTCCTGCTTCAGCCTCTCAAGTGCCAGGATTACAGGTGTGAGCCACCACACCCAGCAGCATTTTGCTTTTTGAAGGGTTGTTTGGTTGGTTGGTTGTTGGTTTTAGTTTTTTGTTGTTGTTTGTTAGTTTTTGATGATGGGGATTGAATCCATGGCCTTGCACATGCTAAGCATGCACTTTACCACTGAGCTACAGCCCAATTCCTCTGGTTTTTGAAGACACTGGGAAAATATGGCCACACTAGGCATATTTGTAACGTGTGTTTGTGCGCATGCGTATGTGTGTTACTAGTGATTAAACCCAGGGCCTTTCTACTGAGCTGTATCTGAGCTAAATCCCTAGCCCTTTTTATTTTTTATTTTGAGATAGCATCTCACTAAATTCCCCAGATGGAATTTCGTACTCCTTCTTCAGTCTCTCAGTGTGCCAGGATTATAGGTATCCACTACCATATCCAGAGTTGTAACTTCTTTTAACAAGCATCATAGATCCTCTTGTCTCTAATTGCTACTCAAAGAATGGGCTCACTTTGAAGGAGAACTTTGATATATTCTTGCCAGAGAATCCCTTACCTTCTGTGTAGAAGGACACTTCATACAATGGACTTATTTTGGAGATGGAGACCCTGAGGCCCAGAGAAGAGAAAGAATTTTCCCAGATTCATTCACAGAGTTGGCAGCAGAGTCAGGATCCACCCTCTGGTTTGAAATGTTGCCTACAACCTAGAATGGGTCCCTTGTGTTTGCAAAATGTTAACAATAAAAGTTTTTAAAAAAGAATATCAGGGTCAAAACCATTTGAGAAACACTGGATATCTGATATTTCTTTTGGAGCTCCCTGGCCAAATAAATAAGGATAACATCAAGTTAGAGTGAAATGGGTCTGTAATACCAGCATTGTGGGAGGCTGAGACAGGAGGATCAGAAGTTTGAGCCCAACCTTAACAACTTAGTAAAACCCTGTTTCAAAACAACAACAAAAAGGCTGTGGATGTACCTCAGTGGAAAGACAAAGGCACTCAGTGCAAAAGTGAAGCAGGTTTATTTATTAAAGGACTTCCAATACTCCAAATGATGTTTATTTCATTTGGTGTTTTTCTTTGAGCAAATATTTCCTCTTTACTAGATTTTATTTTTATCTCTATTGCTAGGGAGTTCCGACACATGGCTCAAATTAAAAAGATAAAAGGAATTTAAAGGAAAGTCTCTTCGTACATCTGTCCTTCATCCACCTAGTATACCTCCCTAGCAACCAGTACACCTACAGAGATAGTCCATATGTGTATCCTTAACAGTATGGTGATCACTCCACATTGGTACATAAAGGGCTTCCTCATTTCCCATATTGCTTTCTTCCGGCAGCATGACAGTTTGTTCAATATGCATTTGAATCTTCAGTTGGAATATAAAGTCTCTATTTTAAGGAGCACAGAGTCCCTTAGAAAACTGAGGTACATTCATTGTGATCACTAAATGAAGGTAGAAAGTTCTAGGGAGGGAGGAGTGTACTGTGGTGGTCAGGCAGAGGAAAGAGACCATTCTGAGCCGGATTTGAGTGTTGGCTGGAAGCTGGAACATGAGAAGGTGACACTGTAGTGAGTTTCTGGCTGATAACTAATGACAAGCAATTGTTCATCACACTGACCTTTGTTTTAAAGCGAAGAAAGCCAGTATATGAGACTCTGGCCAACACCAACATTTATATGCCGAGCACAAAAACTTCAGTTTTATTAGCTATATTTGTTGCCCATATATTGGAACTGATCTTAAAGTGGAAGTCAGACGTGTATATCAGATATCATTTGGAGTAATGAGTGTATTTTCCTAATCTTTCCAACACCAACCTAACAACTCATCTCCAATAGCATGCATACTAATTAATTTGTTTTCCATATAGTAATAAGATTAACAACCTCACATTTACACGGGGTACTGAGTCATGTTCAAATAAAACAAGTTCTAATGAGAAAAATTGGATGTGGCAGCAAATCATGTCCCACCCGGCAATCCAGGTTTATGTGTGTTTGTCTGTCTTTGATACACATATTTTTGTCAGGATCTCACTGTAAACAAGATGATTTCTTTCATGTTGGGTTAGTCTGGGTAAATTTGTTTAATGAACAACAAAGTCATTGTAAACACTGCATAAATCTGAGTGCCTTGCAGCGTGGCTGGGAATCTTTTAAGCTGCTTCAGAAAATGAAACATGTTAACCACAAAAAAAATATTGGGAAAAAATTATTAATATATTAAGGCTCTTAGATATGCAGCCTGGCTTAGTTCTGTGCTGGACGACTGAAGAGTTTGTAGTAGAATGAGATGTGACCTTGCTCAGCCTCTGTACTTCCCCTACTCTGAGCTTCAGTTTCTTTCTCTGTCATCTGGAAAGTGTTGTCTAGGACTGTGAATGTCCTGCCTGCTAATCATCAGAATCAACTAGGAATGGAAGCTGGGTAGTGGAGGCTTTAAAAAACACACACAAGCTGGACTTGGTGACACACAGCTACAGTTCCAGGACACTGGAAAGCTGAGGATGTAGGATCACAAATTTGAGTCCAGCCTGGGCAATTTAGTGACTTAGCAAGACCCTGTCTCAAAATTAAAAATAAATTAAAAAATACATAAATGCATAAATAAATAAATAAAGCTGGGAATGTAGTTCAGTGCAATGGCCCTAGGTTCAATCCCTCGTATTGAAAGGAAAAAACTGTCCTACTAAATTCCAGTCCTACTAGATTCCATATCCCAATCTGTGGCATCTGGGACCCCAGAATCTGTATTTTTTAAGACAAATTTGTCAGGTGATTTGTGAGCAGACAAGTTTGAGGCTTACTGGACTAGACAGATTTTCACTAAGATCTTTTCCAGCTCTTACATTCTCTTTCTTTATCATGACTATAAAATGCATAATTCTAAATGCTCACCTTAGAAAATACTGTTCCACATGTTTGAGTGGAGAAGGGAACTATTCACAGAGATGGGAATGTAGATTCCAGTCCTAGGTTCCCCTCAAGCTATCAATATGACATTGGACAAAGTCACTTTACTCTGGACCTCAGTCTCTTCATTCATAAAATAAGAACATTGAGCTGGGCAGTGTCAGAGGGCTCATCCTCTTTCACATCCTGGAGCATAATTTCTGACCCCTTTGGGAGTCACCCATTTGTACGTAAACTACACTCCCCTTGCCCGTTGAGAACAAAGCCCCGTCATGAAAGCTGGTTGTGTGCATCTACCATAGCCTTGTCATTCTTCCTGAGGCCCACTAAGTCTCTTCTGCTCCCCTTGTTGTCATGGGTCTCATTCATTTCAGCTCTTTTCCAGAGGGAGTGAGGGCGTGTCCCGACTGAAAGTCAGGTACTTCCTAAACTTCTCCTCTCCTAGTTAGCACTCAACTCATTCCAGCTTTCCCTGTTCCTTCAAAAAAGGACCAATAAAAGATACCCTCATTCCTTACACCCACATTTCCAGCCCAGAGAGCCCCCCCATTTGGTAAGTGTCTGAGAAATGAAGAAATGAGCAAATGAATAAAAGTCACATAATGTTGCTTCCAGCTCTAACATTTAATGCCTCTGTGCCTCTTGGTCCTCAGTAGGTTCTGTTCTGAGTGAGGCAGAAGAGAAAGGTTTGTCACGTCTACACATTGCATAGAAGAAGCAAAGGCTGGGCCACTTTGGCCAGAGATTAAGCTCTTCAGTTTTTCTAACTTCTGAAAATGGCATCAAACCAGAAGCATTGTGTTTTACTTCTTTTACCTGATACTAGATTCTATTACCTGACTACAGTCATACCAACATTGGCTTTTATTTATTAATTCAACTGTACACATGTGCTATATGCACTTTTTCAGTATCTGCACTATACTTCAGAATAAAAGAAGAAAAATTGAAGGAGTCCAAGAGAGTTTCTGTTCAATCTTGTGTTAAGAGTCACCCTAGAAGGAGTGCTCTCTTTTACTCTTAGGAAAAATGTCTTGGGATCCTGCAGGAATTTTTACCAAAGGTAAGACCCTTATGGAAGTTTCTTACTTGGGGACATTGCCTGAGAGCTTCCCAATTACCTTCCCTTTTTTCCACCCCTTAGTGAGCATTCAGTGAACAGCAGCATCACTGTCACTTCATACAGCACACAAGGCTGTGCTGCCGCTACCAAGTAACATGACCTGTCTGGGCTTCAGTTTCTTTATATGTACAGTGTGACATAGGCTGTGGCGTAGTTGTGGGTGGGGATAGGGTGCACTGATAAATAAGGAATCAGGACCCAACTTGTCATACCTCCACTTGGTCTGGATCTGCACCTGTGGCAAGGTAACAGTGTAGAAAATAAAGGTTATAGGCTTTGTGTTGATAAACCTGAGAAAGACTGGGGGGAAATAATTTTCCATTAGGAGACCCAGTTCAGCAACACTTCAGTATTACCTGCCTGGACTGCCTGATGCATTGCTCTGTGGGGAGTCGGGTTTAATGAAGTAGGATAAACCACACGCACACATTAGTTAGCCTCAGCACAGGCAGGATTAACTTTACACTCCATTTGCAAGAGCAAAGCTCCTCTCCTAGAGTTTGTTATAAAGGGATTTAGAATCACAGAATGATAGAGCTGGAAGAGAGCTCCTAAGACATCATCATAATCCTCCCGTCATTTTACAGAGGGTCAAACTGAAGTCTGGAGAACAGAAGGGATGTGCCCAAGGTCACCTACGGAATCACAAACATATCTCAGGTTGGAACCAGATATCCTGATCTCCAGGCCTGTGTCCGCTCCACTTTGTTGTGGATTACATTACAATTGCCTTGGAACAAAGATGGGCTATCACTTATTATCATTATTTTTTTCTTTTTGGCTTTGGACATATGAGCAAGCTTCCCATTTAAATGAGTCAGGCTCCCTTGAATCAGTGTACCTTTGCAATTGATCTTCCCTTTGTCCAAATTGCTCTTCCCCCTCTGCTTCTTCCAGAAGGACTCTGTTCAGTGTCACCTTCCCCAGGAATTCTTCTCTGATCTGCAACCCTACTAGACTATGAGCTCCTCCAGAGTATGGACCATTTGTGTCTTTGTATCCCCCTCTATCTAGTACAAGAACTGCCAAATGGAAAACAAAGAGTAAACGCTTGTTGAATGAATGAATAAATAACCATATGAAAAAGGTACTCAGTAATTAAATGCATGAATGAATGAATTTGTCAAAGGCAAGTAAGAGGTAGTATGGGTTTCATATAACCCCAGAGTTTTTTGTTCTGTTTTGTTTTCAGGGTACTGGGAATTCAACCCAAGGCCTTCACAGTGAGCTACATCCCCAGCCCTTTATAATCTTTAAATTTTAAGACAGGGTCTCAGTAAGTTTCAAAGTTTCTCAGGCTGGGGCTCAAACTTGTGATCTTCCTTCCTTAGTCACCTAGAGTGCTGAGATTACAGGTGTGTGCCCTGAGTTCTTGATAACTTCCCAATATTAAATCATTAAGTATTAGATCATTAGGCCCCTTGTTATAGAGGTTTGCCTCTTCTGGCCAGTTTCCATCACTACCACGGCCCATGGCTTGCCGCTTTGGGGGTAGTTTGGACTCTACATATCAGATTTGTGACTACCTTAACTTTGGGCTTTCACCTCAGACCCTATATAGGCTTGAATGAGCCATCATTTTCTACCTTGTCATTATCTTCCAACAGTTTTCCTTAAGCTGACTACACTGAGGCACACTGATGATATTGCCACATGAGGACTGAAGCCAGAATCCTAGACTGGGTGACAGAGATCCTGTGTTAGCTTTTTGTCTCTGTGAAAAAATATTTTGAGAAAAAAACAAATTAAATGAGAAAAGATTTATTTTGGATCAGTTTCAGGGGTTTCAGTCCATGGCCACTTGACTACATTGCTTTTGGGCCTGTGGTGAGGCAGAACATCATGGCAGGGAGCATATGATGGAGAAAAGTAGTCCAGCTTTTGGTAGACAGGAAGGAGGTCGGGAAAGAGGGAGGGAGAGAGAGAGAAACGGGACAGAGAGACAGACAGACACACACACACACACACACCAGGGACAAGATATACACTTGCAGGATATACCCACAGTGACCACTTCCTCCAACTAGGCCCCACTTCCTACACTCTCCACCATCCCTCAATAGGGAGCATCACTATTCAATTATGAACCCATCAACAAATTAATCCATTAATGAGATCAGAGCCTTCACATTCCAATCACTTCCCCAAAGCCCTACTGCTGAACATAGTTGCATTGGGGACCAGGCCTTCAACATATGAGGCTTTCAGGGATATTTCATACCCAAACCTTAACGGCCTCTTATAGTGGGTTATCAACACCAGTTCCCTGCGTGTATCCCAATTTTAACAACTCTGGATTGAAGAAGGTGCCTTGGATGGTCTTTTTTCATATATAGATTCCTGAAGAGGAAACTTGGGAGTGTTAGCACACGTGTAAATCTTCATGGAGTAAACATTGAAATAAAAGTCAGAAGTGGGCACTATAAGACCCCATCTGGAATTTGTTGTGGTCCAGAGGAGTCCATAAATTGTAATCTCTGGGAAAAGTTATTGGAAATCTGGCAAGTAAATTCCAATCTACCATTCCCAATGCAACCCACGGTGAGAATAAAGAGGCAAAGACAGGGCCGGTGAGATGGCTCAGCGGCTTAAGCGCCTGCCCGGCAAGCGCGAGGGCCCGAGTTCGACTCCTGGAACCCACATACGAAAAAGGGGCCGGTGATATCGCTCAGCGGCACGGGCACCTGCTGGCGCGCGAGGTCCTGAGGTCAACCCCCCGGTACCCACAAAAAAAAAAAAAAAGAGGCAAAGACATATCTGCAGTGTGGGGAGCCAGGGGGTCCTAAGTCCTATCAGAACAAAGGCTAACTGGAACAAAGGCCACGACCCAAGGCCAAACCCAGGTTTTATTAATTCATGAAGAGGGGAGTGGCTCGGGGTTGAGTGACTGTGAGAATGGCGGGAACTATGTGAGTACTGTGAGCTGGGCTAGGTAGGAGGCACATGGCACCTCTGCAATATGCAGAGAGAGGTATGCAGAAAGAGTACCGGATTCCAGTAACAGGTAGCCTCTAAATTTGGAGGAATCTGCATAACACAGTTTGAGGAAGTATCTTGTGTTTTGGGTCGGCTGCTTCAGCTGTAATGTCTAGCTTTTATTGCCCTGGGACATCACTGCCTTTTTCTCGAGGCTCCATCTCAGCCAAGAGCAGTCTCTCCGCCTAGCTCACGCTTAGTAGTAGGGCGATACAGGCAGCGTACACAGACTTGTTACTTTGCTTCAGAGACTACATATCGCGCCTCAGCTGAACCCATTTGCATTGCTTAAAGCCAATCAAGGGGCAGAGCATTTTCTAGCCAGCTTTGTACATATCAGTACACAAAAGTAGGGCAAAGGTGAATTAAAACAGAGACAAATTGTCTTCTTTCAGGGGGAGCTGTCCCAGTAGTCCTCCACAGGGCACAGTGGTATATACCTGTAATCCCAGCACTCAGGAGGCATAAGGGAGGAGGATCACCATGAGTTCGAGGCCACCATGGGCTACGTAGTGAGTTCAAGTCCAGCCTGAACTACATAGAGAGACCATGTCTCAAAAAACTAAAAATAAATAAATCAGTTTATTTCAGGAGACTTGGGTTTCAGCCCAACTTTGTCAGCATAGCAAAAAAGTCGAGCATATAGACTCTGGAGTTATACAGCTGGGTTTGAATCCTGTGGTAGATTCAGCACTTTCTAGCTGTTTGTCCTTGGGCAAGTTACTTAACTAAGTCTGACTTCATTTCCCAAATGGAGATAACTACATGCCTCCTAGGGATATTGTAAGAATAGATAAGGTAATACATGTAATGTGTTTAGAATAGTTTCAGGCACATAGTGTTAAAAAAATGTTAGTGTTGCAGTCAGGGTTTACAAGGGAATGTATTTAATATAGGACATGTAATTTATAGGATTATTTTATAATATTCACCCAAACAGTCAAATGCAAAAAAGTGGGGGAGATGTGTCCACACACTAGGGACCCAAAGAATCCAGCTGAAGTCCTGGATCCCATGGCGAGTCCAACTGGAAGATATGAGCCAACAACAATGCTCATGCAAGTCTGTAACAGGGATCTGTGCTGGGAAGGACCAAAGGTCAGTGGTGGAAGCTAGAAAGTCTGGGGGATGGAGGATCTGTGCCAGCAGGCTGAGGGATCTGCACTGGAGCCAGGAAGCAATGCTCAAGATAAGTACCAGAGCTCCCCTGAAGAGAACAGCAGCCATCCTCAGTGACAGTGAGGACCCAAGCTCCTCTGACAATGAGAACAGCTGAGTTCATATCAGGAAAACCAGTGAGACAAGCTTCTCCAGGAGAATCAACAGCACCCTCTTCCCCTCCAGTTCTCTTTTTTATGCTGTTAGCAACAATCCTCATGTGGGCCTTCCACACCCAGCACCACACTGATTCAGTTCAGCTGGGTTTTACAAGTTGATCATTAGTTAATCCACCACAGTTAGGAATTAATATTACCTCAGAACCTTAGTTCATGTTATTTTTTCTACCTGGAGTAGACTTTCTGACTTTTTGATATCCACACCTAACTTCTCCAATTAAATGCCATCTCCTCAGACAGACATTCCTTGGCCTTACCTGGGATAGGTTCTCCCTCATACCAGTTATTCTGAACCACAGCTACCTTCATAGTAACCAAATAATTTATAATGGATTAATTAATTTGTTCAACTATTTGTTGTCCTTGAAGGCAGACTGGTTTTGCCCAACTGGGTAGATACTCAGTGCTTGATAAATAGTTTTTGGGTTTTTGTTTGTTCATTTGTTTTTGTGGTATTGGGATTGAAAACAGGACTTCACACATGCTAGGCAAGTATACTACCACTGTCCTATATCTCCAATCCTTTATTTTTATTTCTTATTTTGAAACAGGCTTTCACTAAGTTGCCCAGGTTGGTCTCAGATTTGAATTCACCTGCCTCAGCCTCTTGGGTTAGGGATTACAGGCATGCACCATTTTGCCAGGCTGGTCTATTTTTTAAACACTTCTTTTTGCAGAAATCTGATACCCGCATCCAGTTGAACACTTCAATCACCCTACACTTAACTCTTGTATCTCTACAATCAGAAGAACAAAACAATAAGAGGAAGAATATGCACTGTCTCTCTTTGGTTTCTAAAAACATAGGCAGTAATAGAGAACAGAGAAGGGTGGAGGATGGCCCTTCAGAGATGTAAATTTCAGCTTCACCCTTTACTGGCTATGTGAACAGGGACAAGTTGCTTATCTTCTCCAAGTCTCAGTTTCCTCATCTGAAAAATGGAAATAACAACACTTACTTTGTTATGAAGATTAAAAATAAAAATGCTCATGGTTTAGTGGATTTGTGGTCACTTGGGGGCTACCATCTTTAAAGAATAGTGAAGATGTTCTCCTCTGTCTTGGATTCCCCCTCTCCCTTTCTCTGTCTGTCTGACTCTCTCTCTCTCTCTCTCTCTCTCTCTCTCTCTCTCTACGTGCTAGGGATCAAACTGAGGGTTCACACATGCTAGGAAAGTGCTATAGTACTGAGCCACACCCCCAGCCCCAGAACTCATCTCTTAAAGACAGAGCATCTCTGGTGATCATAAACCATGGAAAGACCGGGCTAGCTAGGACCAGGGACCCCTTGCCAGTTTTCTTTGTGTTAGCGTCATCCTCTCATTGTGCAGGTAGACACTGTAGATATGGCTGCAGACATGCATCTTACCCCAGCCAGGCTAAGAAGTGATCCCCATCAGAATGTGTAGATAGCCCCAGAGAAGAACTCTGATAAGTTCATCTTGGGTCACTGGCTCATTCCTAAGCCAATCACTGTGTTCAGAATCAGGCACTCTGATTGTCAGGCCTGGGTCACATGCTGAACTTCATCGTGTGACCCAGGAAATACAAACTACTCTAAATATCATATTTAACAGAAGCAAGTTTTTGGATAAGCACAAGTGATAGAAGAGCTTCAGAAGCCTAGGGAAGAATAGTGAAGCAACCCAGATATCACCAACAGCTAGAAGCCACTGCTAACCCTAGGTTGGAGAAAGTCAAGGAGAAGATAGTATTACTGGGGTTACCCAGTGGAAATTTAAACTATGGCAGTTATGTCTGGGGGGAGCTGGAACTGAGCCATGGAAGATATATAGCTTCAGTGAGAAAGGAGGAGGAGAAACACCTTGGCTTCTCCTTTTTCTCACCCTCCAATCTCCTGCCAATTCCTTCCACAGGTCACACCTCCCGAATGCAGCAGATAAGGAGCCTGGGATTTAGAACCTGAGAGGGTCAGCGCCCAACTCCATCCTTTGCAATATAGACAGGGGTGAGAGAAAGGCAAATAATACATGTGAGGGCAAAACAGGCCAGGGAGCAGCACACCACCACCGTGACCAGGGAGGCTGAAGATTCCTGTGACTGGCTGTCCTGTCATGGAATAAGAACTACATGGAATGAAGAAGTAGTAGCTCCCCTGGAGGGAGTTGATGCTATTATTACAAGGAAGAAAGACTCCCTTGCAGTATTGCCAACTTTCCAAATATGAAACAGGTCACTTCATGAGGTAGTAAGATGTCGCTCACTGGAGGTGTTCACCAAAGACTGAATGCCCATATGTTGGGCCTATGTTGTAAAGAGTATTTCCAAATCCCTTTTGGTTCTTACCTTGTGTATTTTCTACAATGTGACTCTGTTTTAGACTTGTTCTTCCTCCCATAATTCTAAGCTATTTAGTTATGTGATTAGCACAGAATAACAAACGTGTAAACTGCAAGCATATTTCATTTGGAAGATGCTGAGGAAACTGGCACCATCAAGTGAGCCACTGATGCATTTCCAGGTTGCACCTGGTCCTTCTTGGTAACATCTTTTCTCCTTTGCCAGAAGTATCATTGCCAAAAATGGTCAGAGACTTAAAAGTTTTCTTTTACCTTTTGACAGAATCCGCAAACTGGATTATTAAAGTTTTGTCTTCCCTCTTTGGAACTCCCAAAAGAAAAGAAATCACAAAAACAAATCTTGGCACAGAAAGAAAATGAGACAAAGAATGTAATCTTAATACTAGTGAATGGTTTCAGACTGACATCTGTACATTAAGAATATGTAAAAATAGCAATTTCATGCTCTGACAACTTATTCTGCATCAAGGGTGGGGTAATGCCTTGGGAATGCCAAATGTCAAAGCATTACATAGTGTTAGCTATTCATGTGCTCCTTTGATGAGATATCACTGGGAATGGGAATTCCTTAAGGGAGAAGTGTCTTAAAGAGGGAGGGAAAGCATAAGAAAGGAAAAGAAGAAAGAAGTAACAAAGAAGAGACAGACTGCCAGATCAGAATAAAAGAATGACTATCTAAAGAAAAGTGAATGTATATATTTTTGAACAATACATAAAGTCCCAAATCTAAACCACCATATGGAAGAGTTATTTACTTCTATTTTATTTTCTACAGTTGGAACTTCCATGTTTAATTACTTTTCCTTCACATTTGCAACAGCACAATTTTTTTTTTTTTTTTTTTGTGGGTACCAGGGGTCGACCTCAGGACCTTGCGTGCCAGCAGGCGCCCGTGCCACTGAACAATATCACCGGCCCTTTTTTCGTATGTGGGTTCCGGGAGTCGAACTCGGGCCCTCGTGCTTGCCAGGCAGGTGCTTACGCCGCTGAGCCATCTCACCCGCCCAAGTTTTTTTTTTAATGTGCATACCGGGAGTTGACCTTAGGACCTTGCATTTGACGGGCAAGCACTTGTGCCGCTGAGCGATATCACCGGCCCTTTTTTTCCTTTATGTGGGTTCCGGGAGTCAAACTCAGGACCTCAAGCTTGCCGGGCAGGTGCTTATGCCACTGAGCTATCTCACCGGCCCAACAACAGCACAATTTTTGTCTGAATCTTTATAATGTCAACAAAAATCTAGGGGTAAAAATTCACCCATATCATATTGTTCAACAAATCAAATAAATGTAATTTTTTTGTTCCATGTTAGTTTTTGCTCCAATGTGTAACACAGCACAGTAGACAGCATAATATATGTAAAAATTTACATGCTTTTGAAATTTTTGTCATAAGAATTTCTCTTTACTATCATGCAGACTTCATGACTGCTTTAATTACTTATGAATAGTCCAAGGTACACTTGTATTATAATTTACTCACCCATCCTTGTGTTATTGTATTTTTAGGTCCCTCCCCTCTTCTTCATAGTTATAGGTGATACCTAACAAGCATCCTCATATATTCAATGGATTTAACAAACTTTTATATGGTAGATACTGTGTTAGACAATAGGAATTATCAGGAAGGATCTTGTTTCAGGGTCCAGAAAGAGGGACAGACGGACAAACATACAATTGCAATTCAGAGCTCTCCAACCTTGCTCCCCATAGTGTGGTTCAGGGAGTACCAACAGCATGTAGGGGTTGTTAGAATGGAAAATCTTAGGCCCTGCTCTAGACCTACTGGATCAAAACCTGGACTTTTAACAAGATTCCCAGGTGATTTGTATGTACATGAAAAGTCTGAGAAATTCTGCCAATCCCAGTTACCTCCTGTTGACCTTGGTAAGTCATTTGATTGATAATTCCAAGTCCTTCCTGTCTTTACAACCTCTTCTCTACTTTCCCACAGCCACAAACATGCACAAGTGTCTCCTGTCTTTAAAACTCCATTAAAAAAAACCCTCTCTCTCCTTGCCTGGGTCCCTCTCTAGTGTGACCCTCAAAAGAAGACTTTCTCCATAATCTCATCTCCCACTTCCTCCTTAATCACAACATCCTGGCTTCTGCCTTCACCACTTTACTCAGAGAGCTTTAAAGATGGGCTCTGCAGACCTCCTGGCTGCACATACATCCACTGGACTCTGTTTTCATTTGACTTTTCTCTTGGTGTTATCTGACTCTATAATTGATCCTGTCTCCCACACTCTTTTCCCAAAGTCACTACTCCCAGTTTTGTCATATTTCTCTTACTGTACTGTCACAGTAGTTGATCCTTCTCCCCAATCCATTGCTGCTAGCTCCTTGGTTTGCCTCTTAAACACACTGTCCCTCAATGAGCTCATTTCTGCCCAAGGTTTCAATGACCATCTCTCAGCTGAAGACTCCTAGTTATATAACTTATGCATATGCAGAGCTCTTTTTATTTTGAGTACCTTTCTGTTCTGTCCAACTGCCTACCAGGCTTTACCACATGGATGTCCAAAGGCACCTCAAAGTCAATGAGTCCAAACCCGGTCCCCTTAAAAATCTGTTCCTCCTCTGGTTTCTCTGTCTCAGTAAGTGGTTCTACCAGCCACCCAGTGACTCCTCCTCATCCCCACTCAACCGGTCAATGTATATTTTTTATTCTATCTCAGCCATATCTCTTGGGTTCATCCCCCATTGCCATTTCTCTGGTTCAGTTATTGTAACCTCTCTCCACAATGGCTTCCGTAGTTGCTCAGCTGGTCTTCTGCCTCTTTATCCCATCCTCCGATATTAATACTGTATTTGTAATAGAAAAATATGGTCTTATTATGTCCCTGTGGCTACTGCTATACTTTTCTAAGAATGCTCAGATCTAGCTAATCAAAACCTTGAAGGGGTGGGTTGAAGACAAGTGATTTTTACCATTTCAGTCTCCCTGGTTGTAAATTACTGACCAGCAAAATAACATCTTTGGTGTTGCACTCAAGGCCCAGCAGAATCAGCAGAGTCCTTGAGAACTGAAGGAATACCTGCTCCCACCACTAGGTCCTTGATGGACTTTAGAAGGGCACAAAATCTCTGTGAATGAAGGTTAATGACAGTAGGGAGTTAAAAAAAAAAAAAAAACTAGCACATTAACTATCTGACAAGAAAATGGCAAGATTCTACTACTTTCTGTCTCTCTGAAGGTATCTCTGCAGGCCGTGTGACCATACCCAGTGGCATGCTGGTAAATGTTCAATAACTGGCTTTGGTGGGGGAGGATCCCTGTGTAAAAGCAGCTTCTAATTTCCATAGTATAAATATTCCCACAGTGGTTGATTTCAAGTTACGATATTGTTGAACACATCATTGGGAAGAGGTGTGCAATAGCACATCATTATGTAGTATTTCCACCATACAGATATAGTATATTTTCTTAAAAGCAAAGATAATAGTATAGCAATTAGGAAGTGATGAATTTTGAATGCTTATTACCACTTGAAAAAGTAATTAATTTCCTTTTAAGTTTATATAATTTAATTTTAAACAATGATTGTGTGTAACAACCAGCTTGCAAAGTTCCTGAAATTTTTAAAATCAGCTTTCAGAGCTAGTATGAGCCAGCTCAAGCACCATCGTTACTATGTTACCCCTTACCTGTGTTAGTCTAAGACAAGAGTTTCTTAACTGGCCTTTTACCTCCAGTCACATAGTCCTCCTCACTAGCACTAGATAGATTGTTGAAAATATGCATTTGATCATGTTATCTCTCTTTAAAACTTCTGTGAGTTTTGATTATCTTGAGGATAAAATCAAATTCCCTAGCTAGGATACCTTGTCTTCATGACTTGTGTCTTTTCTGGCCCATGGTTTCCTCTATAGCTTCCCAGTCTGTTCTTTCATAGTGCTTTTCCTCTTTCCCTCTACCCTCAACATGTTAGAGCAGCCCACTTGCAATTTCACAATGCCAAAGTCTTAGCCATCCTCTGACTTCCATGATCCTTGCTCGATCCTAGTTCTAGCCCAGATAACACTTATTTTTCTGTCAAATTAAGACAGTTACTTCTTCTGGAGACTTTTCTCATCTTTTTGGTTATATATGAATTCCACTCTCTGTGTCTCCATGATCCCCATAATATTTCTATCTTAGAAGCTGTGAACACCTCACTGCACATTTATTTATAGATTTGTTTCTTTCTATCATATTAAAACACCCAATAGGGCCGGTGATATAGCTTAGCGGCATAAGCACCTGCCTGGCAAGTGCGAGGTCCTGAGTTCAACTCCTGGTACCCACATATAAAACACCCAATATAGGATTGGGGCAGATCAGGAACTTAAGTAGGTATCTGTTAAATGAAGAAATGAATGAGGGTTAAGAAATCTCTAAAGTTGAGGTCCCAAGAGCCCGGTGGCAAAAACAGTGTGGTAAGGACCAGGACACTACCGCAGTCTTGTTCTTGCTCTTAATTAACCAAGGAATAAATGTCTTTCTATGAAGGCAGAGGATTTCAATGTTGGGAGGGAATTTAAAGGTTCTGCAGAGTCAAGAAGAGTTGGCTCCTAATACTGACACACGTTCAGATTCTTCAAATAGTTGAACCTTGATAATATTACATAAGCCAGACACAAAAGGCCACATGTGTTAGTCAGCTTTCTGTCACTGTGACAAAATACCTGAGATAATCAACTTTTAAGGAAGAAAGATTGGCCAGGTGGGGATTCATACCTATAATTCCAGCTATTCTAGAAACGGAGGCAGAAAGATTACAAGTTCAAGGCCAGCCTTGGAAGTTTATCAAGACCCTTTCTCAAATAAAAATAAAAGGGGTTGGGAATATAGGTCGGTTGAGGCCCTCTGTTCAATCCTCAGTGTGTGTGTGTGTGTGTGTGTGTCTGGTGGGGGTATTTGGCTCACAGTTTTAGCGGTTTCAGTCTATGTTCACTTGGCCCTGTTGTTCTGGGCCTGTGGCGGCACAGTACAGCATGGAGGGAATATATAGCGGAGGAGGGCTGTTCACCTCATGGAAGCCAGGAAGCAGAGAGAGAGAGGAGAGGATGGGTCCTAATATCCCCTTCAAGGGCAACCCTTCAATGCCCTAACTTCCTTCTACTAGGCCCCACCTCCTAAAGGTTCCCCTGCTTCCCAATAGTACCAAGCCATTAACTTATGGGCTTTTGGGAGACACAACTAAACCATGGCACCACATATTGTATAATCCCATTTATAGAGATATCTAGAATAGTCAGATTTATACAGACTGAAAACAGAATGAGGAGGCAGGGGCAGAGGGACCAGACAAAGGGGGGGGTTACTATTTTTATGAGCACAGGATTTTAGTTTGGGAATATGAAAAAGTTCTCAAGGTAGACAGTATTAATGGTTGCACAACAGTGTAAATGTTGTCCCTTAATACCACAAAACTATACACTTAAAAATGGTCAAAATGGTACATTTTTATGTTTTGTATATTTTACCACAAATTTTTAAAAAAGAGTCAGTTCCTAGATCTAAGTTTAGGGGTCAGAGAAGGATGGTGTAGTTGGAATACAGCGGTGTTGAAATTTTTCTTATGACTGATCTCTCTCTACCCTCTTTTTCTCCTTCCAATACTGGCTCTGGAATGGATCTTGTTTGGGAGACTATTCCATGTGTGTATTTGCACTCCAAGAAGAATAAGCCAAACTACTTGCTCTACAGGAATCATTGCTACAGATCTGTGGGGTGAGGGATACATGAGAGCCACATTTTCAGGGGAGATTATACACCATGATCTTAAACCTTTCCCTCCCCCATCTTTCTCTCTCTGACATGCTTTCTCTCTTTGTGACATGCTTCTGAGTCTAAGAGGAAACCTCACAGTATTTCTTGAATCAAGGATAGATGAGAAGATTTAATAGCATTAGGAGAAACATCTGGCTCCAATTATGGAGCTATAAATGGAGTCTTTACATTTGACACCTGGAATTAAGGCTAGTGAATTCTCCCGATGTTTTCAGATAAACCAAAGTATCTCATGACAATAGAAGAGTAATTGGAAATGACTATTTCTGAGGAAATAGTTTAAGCAAGGCATGATCTCATTTGCAAAAGATTATTAGCACTAGATGCATATGTTTAAAGATCTTAGAATTTGGGAGCTTAATGAGACCTGCCTTGGCAATTGTTAAATCTGGATCCTCATTTTATGGACGGGAAAATTGAAGGGCATAGAGATAAAGTGGCTTGGAAGTTTACATGGAAAATCATGTCATACATGGCTCCACAGTCCTGTTCTTTGATTTCTGGTTGATGGTTCTTTATTTTCTGCTCACCCACTGCTTTTTTTGGATAAATGTTCTAAAGTCTTTTTATAGGTGGGATTTTTTTCTTCCAGGATTACAATGATCACAGACGTGCAGATGTCTTTGGAAATGATAAAAACATATTGTTATGAGTTGCATTGTGTACCCAAAATGATACACTGAAGTCATAACCCCCAGTATTTCAGAATGTTCTCTTATTTGGAAATAAGGTCATTGCAGATGTAGTTACTTATAATATGATGGATCTTTAATATACTGTCACTGGTAGCCTTATAAGAGGAGGAAAGGGATACAGGGAGAATACAGTTACATGATAAAAGTCAGAGATTGGAATGCTGCATCTATAAGCCAAAGAAGGCCAAGGATTACTAAGAACCTTCAGAAGCTAGGAAGAGTCAAGAAAGGAATCTTGGCCTCTGGAGCCAACAGAGAGAGGCTAGTCCTACTGATGTCTTGCTCGGACTTCTAGACTCCATAACTGAGGGGGAAAAATTCTGTTGTTTTAAGCCACCACATTTTTTAGTAATTTGACTCAGCAGCCCTAGGAAACAAATACATAAATGTTGCCAGCACATATATTTTCCTGGGCCAAGACAGATGGAGTCCATTAAAGCCTTGGAGTAGAGTTAGTTATTGGCCAAGAGTTGGGCTGGTCACAAATCCTTGGTACCCTTAAGCTCTGAAGTTCAAACATATAGTATGCTATTTTCAGGGGGCTAACACAGATACTATGATTTGGGCATGTCCCCCAGCATTCATATGTTGGAAACAATCTCTGAAGTCATATCTAAATAATAGTAAGAGGGTTGAAAATTAATCTGACTGTGATATTTAGCAATGGAGCTTTTGGGAAGTGATTAGGACTAGAAAATACCATTAGGATGGAGTCCCCACTGAGTCCTGATGGTTTTGTAAGAGAGAGAGAGAGAGAGAGAGAGAGAGAGAGAGAGAGTACTCACAGACACAAATGCACACAAGTTCTCTGTCTCCTGCCATGTGATGCAGTGTGTTGCCTCAAGAGTGCCAACAAGAAAGCCATCAGTTTCAAGCCTCTGAACCTCCAGAACTGTGAACTAAGTAAACCTCTGTTCTTCATAAACAGCCGGTCTTAGGTATTTTATTATAACAACACAAAAATGATTAATACATAAGGACATTGGCAATAGATGAACAGAATCAGAACCAAAGGTGAGAAGAATATTTTTGTCCCTATTTGAAGAAACTACAGTCACAAATCTTCAACAGTTTAAATTGAGGTACAGACCCTTATGATTTGGGCAAGTCCCATCGGGTATATATAAAGGACCTTAAAGCTCTTTTCCTTGCTTTTGACAAACTTGTTCAACCCTTATACTCAAGGACTTAGGTCTCTTCAAAAGCTAGAAAAGACTGCAAGGTGATTGTCAGAACTACCTTCACCTTAGAGTCTTACTGGACCGCTACAGACTGACTTCAATTCAGAAAGGCTCATTTACTAAGTGTCAGATATTTGAGTAAGTACTAACAGGAAACAGATGGTACATTCTAAATGAGTAATTGAGGACAGTGTAGTAATGGGACAAAGGGGTGGGTAGGGCTTAGGGAAGCCAACAGTGATGGTATAGTGTGCTAAAGCTAGCAATTACGGGGAGAATTCACCAACCTAGATCTAAAGGGACAAGGAAGGGAAGATCATCTGACAGGAGCTGTAGCTGTAGAACACAACTGACCAACCAAGCAACTCACGGAGATACAGCAGAGAGGGAGCTAGTGGACTAAGAACCTGAAATAACCCCCTTCTGCCCTCCTAAAAACAGCCCAGTGTTTCCATTGTCAAATTCCAACCAAAGGCCAGAAGACAAAGAAGCTCTTGATGCAGTCCACAGAAGTAAGCCCTCCCAAGGAACTAGATAGAGCAAGGCAGAGTAGAGTATATCTACAGAGGTAGAGAAGACAAATAGTCTAGGATTCAATTCCAGGGTGTTTTTAAAAAATATTTTTTCATTAGCACATGTTTGTAGTACATAATGATAACATTCATTGTGGGGAATTGGTACATATACATAATATGTCTTAATTCTTTTTTCACTCCCCCTCCCCTCTCTCTCCTCTCCCTCATCTTCTTGGTCCCCTTCCCTTTTGCAAAACATTTACCTCCCTGTTTCCTATTATTATTCCTATTTTTATTTTGCATCTTAGTTAATTTACACTTTGGGCTTCTCATACAAGAGAAACTATGTATGTCTGATATATTTTGCTTAACATTGTGACCTCAAAGTGCATCCATTTCCCCACAACTGACTAAAATTTATCCTTCTTTATGTCAGAGTAATACTCTGTTGTGTATAAATACTACATTTTCTTTATTCATTCATCTGTTGATAGACATATAGGCCACTTTCAAGATTTAGCTATTATGAATTGTGCTGCTATAAACATGGGAATGCATGTATCACTGCAATATGATGTCTTTCACTCTTTTGGGAAGATACCTATAAGAGAAATAGCTGGGTCAAGTGGAGTTTTTATTTTTAGTTTTTTGAGGACTCTTTATACTGATTTCCATAGTGGTTGTACTAGTTTACATTCCCACCAACAATGTAGAAGGGTTCCTTTTTCCTCATAGCCTTGCCAGCACTTGTTATTATTTGATTTCTTCATGATAACCATTCTATCTGGAGTAAAGTAGAATCTCAGTGTTGTTTTCATTTGCATTTCTCTAATGACCAAAGATGCTGGATATTTTTTTCATGTATTTATTGGCCATTTGTATTTCTGAGAAGTCTCTATTCAATTTGATTGCCCAGTTTTTGATTGGGTCTTTTATTTTTGGAAAATCTAATTTTTTTGAGTTCATTATATATTCTAGGTATTAGTCTTCTATCTGAGATGTAGCTGGCAAAATTTTTTTCCCATTCTGTAGGTTGTCTCTTAACGTTGTTGGTTATTTCCTTTGTAGTGCAGAAGCTTTTTGATATGGTCCCATTTGCTAATTCTTGATGTTATTTCTTGTGCACTTGCAGTCCTGTTAAGAAAGATCTTCCCTATTGTTATTCTCCTATTATTTTGTTATGAAATTTTGTTCTACCTTTTTTCCATAAAATAAAAAAAAGATCTTCCCTACACCCATGTCTTCAAGAGTTTTACCTATTTTAATCTTCCAGCAGATTAAGTGTTCCTGTTTTAATGTGTAGATCTTTGATCCATTTTGATTTTACTTTAGTGCATAGTGAGAGATATGGGTCTAGATTCAATCTTCTGCATGGGTATAGCCAGTTTTCCCAGCACTATTTGCTGAGAGGCTAAAGAGGCTATGTTTCCTCCAGTGTTATGTTTTTGGCCCCATTATCAAAGATTGGATAGCTGAATGTGCCTGGAGTTTTCTGCATTCTCTATTCTGTTCCATTGATCCACTTGTCTGTTTTTGTACCACTACAATGCTGTTTTTATCACTGTAGCTTTGTAATATAGCTTGAAATCTAGAATTGTGATGCCTCTTGCTTTGCTCTTGTTGTCCAGGACTGCCTTTGCTATTCTGAGTCTCTTCTGGTTCCATATGAATTTTAGGATTGTTTTCTCTAGTTCTGTGGGGAAGGCTGTCTCTATTTTGATTAAGATTGCATTAAGTCTACATATCAGTTTTGGAGGTATGGACATTTGGAAAATATTCATTCTGCCTATCCAGGAACAAGGGATGTCTTTCTGTTTTCTGATGTTCTCTTTGAACTCCTTTTTCTGAGTACTGTAGTTCTTGTTATAGAGGTATTTCACTTTCTTGATTAAGTCAATTCCTATGTATTATATTTTTTTGATGCTATTTGTAAATAGTATTATTTTCCTAATTTATATCTCAATGGATTCATTATTGGTGTTCAGGAACAGTATTGATTTCTTTTTGTGTTGATTTTGTATCCTGCTACATTGCTGAATTTGGTTATTAATTCTAAGTCTTTGGTGAAATTATTTTGGTCTTCTATGTAGAGAATCATGTCATCTGCAAATAGTGATACTTTGACTTTTTCTTTTGCTGTATGTATCCATTTTCTTTCTCATGCCTGATTTCTCTGGCTAATGTTTGGAGTACTATATTGAACAGGAGTGGTAATAGTGGACACACTTGTCTTGTTCTTGACTTTAGAGGGAAAGCTTTCAGTTTTTTTCATTAAATATGATGTCAGTAGTAGGTTTGTTGTAAATGGCTTTTATCTGATTGAGATCAGGTCTTTATATACCTATTTTCAGGGTTTTGTCATGAATGGATGTTGGATTTTATCGAAGGCTTTTTATGCATCTATTGAGAAGATCACGTGATATTTCTCCTTGCTTTTATGTGGTGTATTAAATTAATTGATTTGCATATGTCGAAACATCTCTGCATCCCTGGGACGAAGCCTACTTGGTCATAATGTATGATCTTTTTGGTGATTCACTGTACTCTGATGCCAGTGTCTTATTGAGAATTTCTGTGTCTTTATTCATTAAAAAGATTGGCCTGTACTTTCCTTTTTAGTTGGGTCCTTGTCTGGCTTTGGAATTAGGCTAATGCCAGCCTCCAGCAATGACTTTGGGGGTACTCCTTCTCTTTCAATTTCATTACAGTTTGTGGAGTATTGGTGTTCGATCTCCCCTGAAGTTTTTGCAGAATTCAGCAATGATTCTATCAAATCCTGGGCTTTTCTTAGTTGATAGGTTTTTTATTACTGCTTCAATCCTTGTTATTGAATTATTCAGGGTTTTTTTTTATCTTCTTGGTTCAGTTTTGGAGATTCTATATCCAATTTATCAATTTCTTCTGGATTCCCCAATTTATTGGAGTATTATTTCAAAGCAGTTACTAAACTTCTAGATTTCAGTGGTATCTGTTGTGATTCCACCTTTTTAAATTTCTAATTACATTGATTTGGGGTACTTTCTTTTTTTTTCTTTTCAAGACAGGGTCTCAGTATGTAGTTCAGGCTGAACTTGAACTCACTATGTAGCCCAGGCTGACCTTGAACTCATGGCAATCCTCTTGCCTCTGCCTCCCAAGTGCTGGGACTACAATCATGTGCCACCCTGCCTTGGAGGCAGCCAACTATGAACTGAAACCTTTATGAACTGTGAGCTAAATAAACCTTTCCTCCTTTAACTTTGGATGTCATATATTTTGTCTCAGCAATGAGAAAAAGTAACTAAGACAGCTAGCATGTGACCTAATTTGAAGGAAGTTCTATGTTATGCTGACAAGAATGTGTATTCTGTTGCTGGGTGGAACAGTCTGTACATAAATATTAAGTATATTTGTTCTAAGGTTTTGTTCAACTCTGATATTTCTTTCTTTTTTGACTAGTTGATCTGTTTTTTAAAAAATTGTAGTATTGATGTCCCCCCTATAATTGTATTGCTGTTTATCTGATCTTTTATGTCCAGTAGTATTTATGAAGTTGGCTGCATGTTTGATGCATATATATTTATAATTGTTATCCCTTCCTAATAAATAATTCCCTTAACCAGTATGTAGTGATCTTCTTTGCCTCTTCTGATCTGTTTTGGCTTGAAGTCCATTTTGTCTGAAAATAGGATAGCTACTCCTGCTTCTTTTTGGCTTCTTGTTGCATGGGATATTGTTTTCCTTCCTCTGATGTTTACTCTGTGAATTTCTTTTTGGTTTAAATATGTTTCTTGGGCCGGTGAGATAGCTCAGCAGCATAAGCGCCTGCCGGGCAAGCTCGAGGTCCTGAGTTCGACTCCCAGAACCCACATACGAAAAAAGGGCCGGTGATATCGCTCAGCGGCATGGGCGCCTGGTAGCGCGCGAGGTCCTGAGTTCAACCCCCAGTACCCACAAAAATAAAAAATAAAAAATAAATAAATATGTTTCTTGTATACAGCATACCATTGGGTTTTGTTTTTTGATCCATTATGCCAATCTGTGTCTTTTGATTGGGGAATTTAAACCATTCACATTGACAGTGATTACTGACAGGTACTGATTTATTCCTGTCACTGCATTATTTCCCTGTTGCCGATGCCTTTTTCCCCTTTTGCTTAACAGCTCACCCTGCCTGGTGTATGCATTCCATCAGATTTTTTGGCACTGTTGGCACTATTGGTATCATTGTCTCTCTACAATATCCTTGAGAATTTTTAGGAGTGCGGGTTTGGTAGTCATGAATTTCTTAAGGTGCTTCTTTTCATGGAAAGAACTTATTTCTCCATCAACCTTGATAGATAGTTTTTTTATGATTTATCAGTCTGGGTGGGAAGCTGTTTTCTTTTTGGATTTGAAATCCATCACTTCAAACTCTCCTGGTCTTTAAAGTTTGGGTTAAGAAGTCTGCTGTAATTCTAATAGTTTTCTTTTATAAGCAACTTGTTGCTTTTCTCTAACACCTTTTAACATTCTTTGCATTGGACTTCTGGTATTTTAACAATGTTGTGTCATAGCGAAGTTCTTTTATGTTTGTAGCCATTTGAGGTTCTATATACCTCATTTACCTGTATGTTAAATTCTTTTCCCATATTTGGAAAGTTTTCTGTTAGGATTTCTGTAAACAGGTTTTTTAATGCTATTTGTGCTGTCTTCTGATTTTTCACTAATTCCAATTAGGTTAGCCTTCTTTGTATCATCTAGCAGCTGTTGGATGTATTTTAATTGTTCTCTTGTTTTAGTGTCTCTGAATATACTGTCACTTGCATCAGCCCTATCTGCTACTTCCTGACACTCTGTCATCACGCTGGTCAGTTCTCCTGCCTATACTTTCAAAAAGAATTTCTATTTGATACATTTTCATGGGCTCTGATTCTTTGCTAAACTGGTCTATCATTTTGTTTAGTTCAGCTAGCTTTTCTTCCATGTCTTCTGTAAGCTCACCGATCATTTTGTTTATGAAGCCCATTATCTGTTTAGTTGCAACATCTTTGAGCTTGCCAAGCACCTTGCTGATCTATTATTTTGTGTCCTCTTTAATCGTTTCACATAAGTCAGCTGTTTGACTTCTTATTTTCTCCCCATCAATGCTAGATGGATCAGCTTTGGGGGAGTAGGGAGTTTTGGGAGGCATTTTGTTTTCTTGTCTACTCATTTTTCTACTTATTATTATTATTATTTTCTTTATGGTGCTGAGCTTCGCAGGTCAATTATCCTCCCCCCCCCTTTTTTGCTAGTATGGAGACTTCATTGCTAGTATAGTGGTCTCTTTATTTAGTGTTTGCTTTACATTGATGCACTCTGGGTGTGGATAACTATAGGGTTTAGCCTCTGTCCCAAGATTTGCATGAGAAGGGTGCAGTATAATTGGCCAAGCACCTGGTTCTCTGGAAATTAACCACAGCATTGCTGATGACACAAAGGCAAACCAATATTGGCATACAGTAAAAACAAGTTAATACCAACAACTATGTAACCCTGGCAATAGCAACAAAAACAGCAACAATAAAAGAGTCAAAGACAAAGCTGATACTGACATACTATGAGAACAAATAAAAGCTACCAGTCTACCACCCTTAATTGTCTTACTTTTCTCATTGTTGAGACAAAATACCCAACACCTAAAGTTAAAGGAGGAAAGGTTTATTTTGACTCACGTTTATAGAGGTTTCCGTCTATAATCAGCTGGCTCCAAGGCTGGGTGGCACAGCAGAGGGGCATCACAGAGCAGGCAAGAGACAGCAGAAAACAAGCAGCAGCAGCAGCAGTAGCAGCAGCAGCAGCAGCAGCAGCAGCAAGCGACAGCAGCAGTCCTATTTCTGTCCCTTATATTCCATTTAGGCTACCCATCCTTAAGGCAGGTAGGACTCACACCCAGGGTGAGGCACCCTTAATCCCAGCATCACACACTCTAGACCCAGCCACCTCCAAAAAGCCCTACCTATGACTGTATGAGGCTTTGGGGGGACATCTAGATACAACCCATAACACTTAACTATAGAAAAGAAACCTATAATTGTAATATAGACACAAAGACAGACAAAATATTGACATATAGCAAATATCTATTAAATACAACAACTATACTACTATTTATTACCAATAGAAAAGAATTTAAAAATAATAGTACAGAGTTAACTAAAGATTAATAGGACTCAAAGTAATACTAATAAAGATGGAGGTAGGGAACAGGAAAATAAAAGTAAAAATTGAAAAACAGAGAAGAGACAGATGAGAAAGAGGAGAGAAAAGTGAGATAAAGAATTCTCTGATGGAGTAAAAGAAAATTAACAGAATTAGATAAAAGTAACAGAAAACAACAAACAAAAATGGAAGAAAAAACAACAAAATAAAAAAGAAGAAAAAGGAAAAGAAAAAAGAACCCAAAGAGAGAGAGAGAGAGAGAAAGAGAAAAAAGTTATTTGTGTTTTGAATGAATGGTTTCTTTCCAGAGTCTGCAGTATTAGAATCTACCAGATATGGGGGAGGGATAGTAAGTCACTGCTAAGATCTGTTCTGTTTTCACACTGACGCTTTTGTGTGTGAACGCTCAATTCTGCCTCACCTTTCCCATTGGGCATGGTTGGCCAATGGTTTCCACTGTAGGGCTGTAGTCACTTGGGCAGCTCTCAGTTTCCATGTTCCTCTGTGTGCCACGAGTCACAGCTTTTCCACTCTAACTTTATGGCCTGTGAGTTGGGGAAGTACCCTCACCCTGCTCCAGAGGTCCCTCTGTCCATACATCTCAGGCTATGGTAACTGTCCAAGAAGAGATGTACCCCTTGTGTCAGCAGTGACAGCTCCCCTCCCTGGAAGTCAGGGTCAGCTTTCCAGACTGCTTTGTTCTTTGTTTTGTGCTCTGTTTCTCTACCTTCTCTGTAGTTTCTAGTTTTCTTGTCAGCCCCCTCACAGTTCCCAGAGATCTACTATTTTTCTCTTCACCAAGTTGTTATTTTCCAGGTGTCTAGATTCCAGGTCCCAGAAGTGCTGTGTTTTGCTGTTAGTCTCTGCTCCACCATTTTAACCCCTCCCCCCAAATCCAAGCATTTTGATGCCTTAACATGCATTGTGAGGCTTCAGAGCACAGAAATAGTAGCACTGGGTCAATTTGGTAGATTTTTAAAATCTGTATAAAGAAGGATATTTTTTTCTGGGCCTGGTGGTGCATGCCTATAATCTCAGCACTTGGGAAAGTGAGGCAGGAAGAGCATAACAAGTTCGAAGTCAGCCTGGGCTACATACTGAGTTCAAGGCCAGCCTGAGCTGCATAGTGAGACTCTGTCTCAAAAAATTAAAAAAGGGATATTTTTAAATTTTAAGTCTTATTTTAAAATACTGATTTTTAAAAGTTACAACATTAATACACATTTGTAACAATGTATAACAGTTTATAATTGCATAAATTAAAATTTGAAAGTCAATAGGGAAAAGAAAGAAGGGAAAAGAAAAAAAATTGTATTTATATATAAGATGGTTAAGATAGATACACTACTAATTTTACTTAGTTCATTGAAGAGTAAGGTTTGTGCCAGTAATGTTTGGACAATTGAATGCTAATGTCTGGTACCCTGAATAACTAACTTAAAGATAACAATATGTAATGTATTAACCGTTGTTACCCTCCTATTATGTTGTTTTGAAATTTTGTTCTTTTTTGATTTGTTTTGTTTTGTTTTTTCTTCTCCTTAAAATAAAAATAAAATAAAATAAAATAAAATTTGAAAGTCAAAGTTCTCACCTTTTCTCTCTCAATTGACTTCCTGGATGAAAAAATCCTTCCAGATATTTTCTGACACTGTAACATACATAAAAAATCCAGGTGTCAGCAGGGTTGGTTCTGTCTGAGGGCTCTAAGAAAGAATCCATTTCACGCCTTTCATCTAGTTCCTGGCAATCTGTAGCACAGAAGCACCACCCCAATTTCTGCCTTCATCATTACCAAAAGTTTTCCCTGTATATGTGTCTCTGTGTTCAAATTTTTTTTTCTTTCTTTCTTCTTCCTCCTTCTTCCTCCTCTCCTCCTTCATTTCAGTACCGGGGATTGAATGCAGGGTTTGTGCATGCTAGGCAAATGCTCTACCACTGAACTACATCTCCAGCCCCTCTTTAAAATTTTTATTCATTTATTTTGAGACAGGGTCTTGCTATGTAGCTCAGGCTGGCCTAGAACTCACTATGTAGCCCAGGCTGGCCTCTAACCTGTGGTAATCTTCCTGTCTCAGCCACTCAAGTGCTGGGTTCACAGGCATGTGCCCCTACACCTGGCTTCTAAAATACATTTTTATTTTGAGACAGTCTTACTAAGTTGCTCAGACTGGCTTCAAACTTGCACTCCTGCATCAGCTTCCAAAACAGCTAGCAGGTAGGTATCATCACACTTGACACAATTTCCTCTTTTTATAAGAGCACAGTCATATTGGATTATCCTAAGGAACTCATCTTAACTATTTACATTTCTAAAAACCTTATTTCCTAATAAGGTTATATGCCAAAGTACCAGAAATTTGTGGGGAGCACAATTCAATATAAAACATTAGATAAGACTTTAAATTAACTGTCTTAGATACGTTCAAAAAGAGTAAGCCCAGTGGCACATATCTGTAACTCAAGAGACAGGCAAGAGGAGCACAAGTTCAAGACCAACCTGGGGCTACATAACAAGACCCTGTCTCAAAATAAATAAGCTGAGTATAGTGGCACATGCTGTAATCCCAGCACTCTGGGAAGCTGAGGCAGGAGGATTTTAAGTTCAAGGCCAGTCTGAGCAACTTAGCAATTCAATAAGACCCTGTCTAAATAAATAAATAAATAAATACTTAAAAAAGCTACAGGAAATCATCATAATGTATTATGAAATCAGAGGAATAATCCAGGAAAAGTAGGGGATAGCAATAAAGAAGCAAATCATAAAAAGGAACCAACAGAAAATCTTGAGCTGAAAAACACAACAGTCAAAAAACTGAAAAAACAAACAAAAAAAAAAACCTCAGTAGAGAGGGTTCAATAGCAGATTTGAGTAGGCAGAAGAAAGCACTGGTGACCCTGAAGATAGTTTGATTAAAATTACCCTGAGAAGCAGAAATTAAAAAGTAAAGAAAAATGAACAAGTTAGGTGAGGTAGTGTATGCCTGTAATCCCAGCACTCTGGGATTCTGAGGCAGGAGGATAGCAAGTTTGAGCCCAGCCTGGGAAATATGACAATGTAGTGAGACTCTGATCAACATTTTTTTAAAAATTAAAAAGGGTTCTGGATGCCACACAGTGCAAAGGCCCTGGATTTAATTCCCAGTGCTGCAAAAGGAAAATTAAAAAGAACTGAAGCACCAGGCATATGAATCATCAACCAGCATATAAAGGTATACATTATCAGAGTATCAGAAGAAGAAGAAAGAAAGAGAGGAGCAGGAAGAATATAGAAATAATGGCCAAAACTTCCTAGATTTGATGAAAGACATGACCATACATATCCAAGAACCTTGACAACAAAATAAATTTGAAAAGATCCACATTATTGTGTTTAGCCTTTTGGCTGAGATCATAGAGATCCACATTAAGGAAGATTATAATGAAATTGTAAAAAAAAGAGAGAGAGAGAGAGATTCTTGTTACATCCCTACAAGGGATTCTCAGTGTGATTAACAATGAAGTACTCATCAGAAATGATGGAGGCCTAAAAAGTTTTATATCTTTAAAGCAGGATGATATATTTAAAATGCTGAAATAGAAAAACCTATTATCTAAGACTTCTATACCCAGCAAAACTACCCTTTGAGAAATAAAGGATAAATTAAGACAAATAAAAGCTAAGAGAATTTGTTTCTAGTAGATGTGTCTCTTTACAAACATTAAAGAAAATTCTCCAGGTTGATATGAAAGGAAACTAGGTGGTACTCAAATATACATGCATTAAGTAAGAGTCCCAAAATATATGAGGCAAACATTGACTGATTTGATGGGAGAAGTAGTTCCGCAACAACAATTTTTTAATACCCTACTGTGATGGTTAATTTTATGTTGACTTGACTATAAGACATGGAGTACCCAGATATTTGGTCAAACATTATTCTGGATATGTCTGCAAGAGTGTTTTGGAATGAGATTAACATTCAAATTAGTAGACTAAGTAAGGAAGATTGTATTCCATAATGTGGTGGCCCCCGTCCAATCAGGTGAAGGCCTAAATAGAACAAAAAGGCTGACCTTCCTGCAAATAAGAAGGGAACTCCTCCTACCTGCCAGCTTCGGATGAGACATCTGTCTTTTTCTGCCTTTGAACTCAAACTGAAGCATTGGCTCTTCTTTGGTCTTGAACCTGGTGGCTTTTTGACTGGAACTACACCATTGGCTCTACTGGGGCTCCTGCTTATCATACATAGTTATCGGGAATTTCAGCCACAAGAATTGTGCGAGCTAATTCCTTAAAATAAATCTCTCTATATTTCTATGTTACCTATTGGTTCTGTTTTTCTGGAAAACCCTATATAATACATCCACTTTCATTAATCAATGAAATTACTAGACAGAGATTAATAAGGAAATCAAAGACTTAATACCATAAATCAATTGGACCTGAAATATATGTACAGAACACTTCACCCAACAAAAGAATAATATATATTGTTCTCAAAAACGTGGCGCTTTCTTCAGAATAGATCATATTTTAGGACATAAAAGAATTCTTAATAAACTTAAAAATACTGAAATCTTACCGAGTGTCTTCTCCAACCACACTGGAATGAAAAATCTCTCACTAACAGAAGGAAAACTAGAAATCTCCAAATACATGTAAATTAAATAGAACTTTCTCGAACAATCAGTAGGTCACAAAAGAAATCAACTAAGAAAATAAGAATACACCTGGAAAAGAATGAGAATACAAATAAAACATATGAAAATGTATGAGACACAGCAAAAGTTGTGCTCAGAGAGAAATATACAGCTGTAAACCCTTTTATTAAAAAAGAAAATTCAGCTGGGGATATAGCTCAGTGGCACAGCATCTGCTTGGCAAGTGCGAGGTTGTGAGTTTGATTCCCGGTACCAAAATAAATAAATAAATAAGAAAATTCAAATCAGCAAACTTTACACATTAAGGAACTAAAAGAAGAGGAGCAAAACTAACAGAAAGAAGGAAACTCAAAGCCAGCAGAAAGAATGAAATCATAAAAATTGGAGCAGAGATAAATAAAATAGAAAATAGCAAAACAATAAAGAATCAATGTAACCAAAGATTGGTTTTGAAAAAGTCAACAAAACTCTCAAGGCTTTAAACTGACCAAAAGCAAAAAAGAGAAGATGCAAATACATAAAATCAGTAAGTAGAGACATCACTACTGAACTTACATAATACAGAAATACATTAAATAACAGATGAAATAGATAACTCAAGGGAAAATATCAATAAGCCTTTAACATGTAAAAAAAATTGAATTAGTAATAATCTTCCAATAAAGAAAAGTCCAGGATCAGATGACTTCACTGGTGAATTCTACTTAACATGTAAAGAATTAACACCAATCCTAGTGAAAATCTTTCTTAAAATTGAAGACATATTTAATAAGCATTACCCTGATTTTTAAAAAAAGCCATACGAAAATACTACATGAGAAGAAAATAACAGACCAATATCCTTTATGAGTATAAAAAGGAAAATCCTCAACAAAATACTAGGAAACTGAATATAACAGCAAACTAAAAGGATTATACATCATGGCCAATTGGGATTTATCCCAGGAATGCAAGAGTGGTTCAACATAGGAAAAACCAATTGAAGTAATACAGAATATCAACAGAATGAAGAAGGAAAATCCACGTGATCATCTCAATAGACTCAGACAGGCATTTGACAAAATTCATCACCCTTTCATGCTAAAAACATTCAGCAAACAGCATAGAAGGAAATTTGGTTAACATGATAAAGAGCATTTATGGAAAATCCACAGCTAACATCACAATAGTGAAAGACGAAAAGCTTTCCCCTTAAGAGCAGAAACAATACAAGGATGCCTTATTTAATCATAGCTATTCAACATTAGAGTGGAAGTCCTAGCCAGAGAAATTTTGCAAGAAAAACAAAAGATTATCATCCAAATTAGAAAAGAAAAAGCAAACTATCTATAGTTGCAGATGACATGATCCTATGTATAGAAAATCCTGAGGAATACAAAACAATCTACTACAGCTAATATATAAATCTAGCAAAGTTGCAGGGTAAATGATCAGCACACAAAAACTAGTTGTTTTTATACATCACCAATGAACTGCCCACAGTGGAAAAAAAATTAAATTCCATTTACAATAGCACCCAAAAGAATAAATCTACTTTTTAGGGAAAATTTGGGGGGAATGCTAAAGCTGGAACCCAGGGCCTTGCATATGCTAAGCAGGCACTCTACCACTGAGCTACACCCTCAATACCTAGGAATAAGTTGAACCAAAAAGAGAAAAGATTTGTACACCAAAAACTAAAATTCTGCAGAAATAAATTTAAGATCTAATTAAATAGAGACATTTCATGGTTATGTATCAGAAAACTTAATGTGATCTACAGATTAGATGTAGGTCAATTCCAATGGCCTTTTTACAGAGATGGAAAAGTTGATCCTCAAATTCATATGGAATTTATAGAGTCCCAAACAGCCAAAACAATGTTGAAAAAGAAAAAGCTGGAGGACTCCCATTTCCTAATTTCAATACTTACTACAAAGCTATGGTAATCAAAACAGCATGGTACTGTTATAAGGAAAAAAACCAACAGAATATAGAGAGATAGACCAATGGAATAGAAATGAGAGTACAGAAGTATACCCAAACACCTATGGTCAATTGATTTTCAACAAGGGTGCTAAGATCATTTAATGGAAAGAGAACAGTGTCTTCAAGGAATGGTGCTTGGTTCCAGTTAGAATGGCTTCAATCAAAAAGATAAGCCAGGTCTGGTGGCATGTGCATGACTTCATTCATCCTGTAGGGTTTGGGATGGTGCCAGGGTCATGCAGTGGGCAAGATGGTGCTTATGACCAAGATGGCTATAGTCATATCACACTGTATCCCTCAGTGGATAAACTATGGAATATATATGTATACATATATAGACTGTTCTGGTGATGATGAATTTTGAAAACTAGAGAGTGGCTGTATTTTTTAAAATGATTAATTGTATGTGAGTTTCCTCTCAAAAATCTAAAAAAATAAATACAGAACTGTATTCTGGCTAGAAGATATGCACTTTATATAAAAATAGGTTGAAAGTGAAAAGATAAAGAGGGCTAGGAATGGTTAGTGGTCGAGTACTTGCCTAGCATGTGCAACCCCGGGTTCAAACCTGAACGCTTAAACAGACAAACCCTAAGTAAAAGGATAAAAATGATGTACTATCTAAATAGTAAGAAGGATTATCACTTCCCACCATCCTTCACCAAAACAATAACAAAATAGTAAGATGGTTGGAGTGACTATATTAATATCACAAAAGATAAGAGTACTGCAAAGATAAAGACAGACTTTTCATGATGATAAAAGATTCAGCAATGTAAATGTATGCATTTAATGTCAGCTTCAAAATAGCTGAAGCAAAAATTGTCTAAAATTGGGAAACATAAGTTTTTCATTATCATTATGCTATATATTACTTAATCAGTTTCTTATTAATAGACATTTAACTTGTTCTTTTTTTTTGTTTTTTTTTTTTTGCTATTGCCAAAATGAATTTGTGACCGAGTGTGTGTGTGTGTGTGTGTGATATTCTTAGAAAGGATATTCTGTGTTAAAGGTCAATGTATTAGACATTATTTTGATACAGTGTAGCCAAATTGCTTTTCTAAAAGACTTCATCAATTTACTCTTCCACCAACAGTGTATGAAAGCCCAAACAAATCTTGTCTAACACTATTTTCCCATTGCTCCTTGAATGAAGACCAAATTTCTTCAAAGCCCAGCAGTCTGTCCCTCCCTATGTCTCCGGCCTCTCCAGTGCTTCTTCTATCCCTCATTCTACTCTCCAGCCACTGGCCTTCTTTCAATCTTTAGTGACCTATGCCCGGAATTTTCACGTGTTGTTCCCTCTGCTTCAAATACTTTACCCTTCGTGCCCACCCCACCACCCCATTTATTTCTTACTATCCCTCAGATCTCATGTCATTTCTTTGTGGAAGTCTTCCCTAACCTTCCTGACTAAGGCAATACCCCTACTAAAGTTTTTCACAAAGCCCTTCATGTATAACATTTATCTAAGATACAATTTTGCACTAGTTTTAAATATGCTTAACACCTATCTCTATCAGTAGTCTAGGACCTCTATAAACACAGATATTGAATCTGATTATTTTACACGTGTGACATGTACTAGATACTCCATAAATATTTATTTGAGTGGATAAACACTATGGTTATTATCAGTTTTTCAAAATTTGCCAATCTGATTAATTAAAAATTATACTCTTTTTAATTTTCACTTATCTATTAGGAAGATTCATTATCTTATGTTAATTGGTCATTTTTAGATCTCCATCTCTAACTACCTGTTCAAATCTTTGGCTCTTTTTTCTAGGTAGTGTTTAATTCTCTAGTTAATTTGTGGGAACTCTTTATACATAGAGTGATTAAAAAATATGGCTAATGTTTAAATTTTTAAAAAATTTATTATAGTAAAAGACACATAGCCATTAATCCCCCTCAAAATACTCCTACCTCAAGCACACATATCCCATTGTTCTTGCCACTTTCTGAAGCAGTTCTGGAAGACTTCTTTTGTGAATGTCTTTAATTGTGCTGTTGTGGCTGTCTTAATGTCCTGAATCAATTCAAAACGTTTACCTTTCATAGCCATTTTTACTTTGGGGGAGAGCCAGGAATGGCATGATGCCAGATACAGGGAATAAAGTAGATGAGGACACACAGAATGTTTTCATGAGACTGCCTTTTTGTTAGACAGCCCTTGGCAGCAGCATTCGCTATACTTTTTATCACAACTCCTAAAGACACTCGCAAAAGAGAACTTCCAGAACTGATTCAGAAAGTAGAAAGGACGATGGGATAAGTGTGTTCAAAGCAAAGGAGGGGGGTACTTTTAGTGGAATTAATGATGACATTCTTTTTAGTGTAATACTTTTTTTTAAAAAAAGTAAATATTCACCATATATTTTGATCACCCCTCATATATTATGGATGATACCTTTTCTTATATGTCAAAGAAACATTTTCTCTCTCTCCATGGTTTGAGTTTTAACTTTGTGTATAGTATCTTTCTCCCTAAACAATGACCTTTTAAAGTTTATTTCCTGGTACTGTACATTTATAATTTTTATTTATCAGTAATTTAGCTTTTGGGTGGCACGAGATAAGATCTAACTTTATGGGGGCCGGTGATATTGCTCAGCGGAATGGGCGCCTGCTGGCACACAAGGTCCTGAGGTCGACCCCCAGTACCCACCAAAAAAAAAAAAAAAAAAAAAAAAAAAGATCTAACTTTATGTTTGCAGTGGCTTTGGTACCATTTATTGAAAATTCCATTCTTTCCCTCCTGATTTAATATACCATCTGAAAAAAAAATATATATATATATAAAAGATAGTTAAGATAGTTATACTACTAATTTCTCTTATTTCGTTGAAAAGAAAGGTTTGTGCTAATATTATTTGGACAATTGAATGCCAACATCTTGTACTCTGAGTAACTAATTTAAAGATAACAATATGCAGTGCATTAACCATTGTTACCCTATTATCATTTTGAAATTTTGTTCTATTTTTTTTCTCTTAAAAAATACCATCTGTATCACACACCAGATATGCAAGGCTGGTACTTTTGACCATTAATTCTATACCCCTGGTCTGTTTACTCCTGCTCCAGTACTACATGAGATCCTTGTAGTCCTGTATCATCTGTGGCTGCACTGCTGATTCTCACCTACTGCAGTGCTCACTGTGGCCCCTCACTGCTTTTCTACTCAGATTCATGCCACTTACCCTTTATTGCCCATTACAACTTCTAGAGATGCCTACCTACTGCTTTCCTGGGCCCACTTCACATAAGTTTATCCTGTTCTAATCTGGTCAAGGTTTGCTCAGAAGGTCTTTGAAGCTAGGAACTGAAGCCTTTGATAACACTTCCTGGGCAGAATCAGTGTTAGTGTCCCCTAAGTAGCCTAGAGCTTTCTTTGGGTAATATTCATTCAGATAGGCAGACTCCCTGTGTCCAAAAATCAAGATAGACACTTGTTCCCACACAGCTGAGCATAAGCACAGAAGAGAAAGTTATGTTGAGCAACAGCACAACACAGAGAGAAAGACATCATTCTTGAGAGAAAGACATTGAAGTTTTTGAAGAAAATTTGCAGTGGTTCCAGGATTTTAATAGATCTTCCAGTAGTGAAGCACAAATATAAACTGCTCAAGCCATGTACTACACAGCAAGTGTAAAGTTCAAGGTATTGCTGAGAGAGAGAAACAGAATCTTTTGTAGTAACTAGGTCTGATAGAAGAACTAGAGTAGTTCTCTGTTTGCAGTTTCTCTTTGAACAGTTTTGGTTACATGCTATCAAACCTAGTCTGAAAATATTAAGTGGGAAATAGCAGAAATAAAAATTTATGTTTCAAATAACTTTTATAAGAGCATATTATAATTGCTCTATTTTATTATTAGTTATTATTAACCTAATTTTTAAATCAAATTTTCTCACAGGTATGTAGAGTTTGGTACTATCTGCAATTTCAAGCATCCCTTGGAGGTTTTAGGATGTAGTCCCCAAGGACAAAGGACATCGCTGTATAACACCCAAATGCAGACTGGCATCAGTCATAGAAGAGTGTCAGATTCAGAATGTTGGCCAAGAATGAAGATGTGAACTATATCAAAATAGAGACAATTCTTTTTAAGTCCCACATTGCTCATGGATTTTCTAAGTTAGTAAAAAAAAAAAATAAATAAATAAATAAAAAGATAATAATGGTTCAAACACAAAGCATAAAATCTACAGTTTATTCCATGAAATTATGCTTAAGTTGATTACAATAAGCTGTATATGGCTCATTTGTTAGTGTGAATTTAATTATTCTCCATTTTTTTCTTTTGTTGTCAATCTAAAGTCTGGAGTAAAATAAAGTTACGCTAGCATTGTCACAAAGCACATCTCAACTGAAAACTGAGTTATATATGATGCTGGAGTCCTGAATGGGCAGCCAAAGAGAGCTGTTCTCTACAGAATGAGATCTGAATAAAGCCTTCCCTTTTTAAGCATGTGTGTCTCATCATGTGTTTAAATCTATGAATCCAAGGCACATGGACTTCACACCTTCGGAGTTAGCGTCTAACACATGCTTCAAGATTTCTTGTATGAAATCTGATTTTTTTTTTAAAGCCTGTACCGCCTGCATGCTCAATGAACATGTTTTACCACTGACCTACTTCCCTGCCCCTAATAATTCTTACATAAATTAGAATATCAATAGTTTTGCTAATCAATGTTCATTATATAGTCACTTAGCTCTAAGTTTTGAGGAATACAATTCCAATTAGGAATAATAACAAATGGAAATGGAGTCCTTGAAATACTAGCACCTTATCTGTAGGATTTTACTGTAATGAGAATATTATCATTTATATAGCTTAATTTATAATATATGTATTTTTTACATTTCATGATTTCATAAGAAAAGGCAGTCTCCAAGAAAATTTAAAAGCCATTTATATGAATGTCCGAATTTTCAAGAATGATTTCATAGTCTGGTTGAAAATTGCGTGCTCTCTCCATCACCTTGCAATTTGAAGAACTGCAAAATCATGAATAATAAAAAAGGACGTTAAACTTTTCAACAAATCCAGATGGGTACCAATGTCATTGAAAATTCCTGAGAATCACCTTGTTTGCTGCTTCAGACCTAGGAGCCTAAATTGAATATTGTTTACTAGTTGCAATGTGTTGGCTTTAAGTGATAACTGTTTCTATAATCACATTGGTGCCTCTATTTACTTTTGTAAAATTGTACCAACATTAAGTCTGTATTTGGAGCAAATGAAAACCATCCAAACTTTAAAGAGTAACATTCTGCCTTTTCACTTGCCAACTTTCTATTTCTGTCTTATCCTTTAATTCAGATTTTGGTGCAGCAGAAAGAATGACGGATTGTAAGCGAGGGGCCAATTTTAATATCAACTCTGGCTGGTACTTTGCATATCTCTTCTCCACTTTACGTTTTGGTTTTTCCTTTTGCAAATTGAGAACTGGACTAGACATTCCTTTCAGCCATGATTCCAGGGTTTCTTATTTTTCTATAAGGTCACTGT
Source organism: Erethizon dorsatum (assembly GCA_028451465.1). Lineage (NCBI taxonomy): Eukaryota > Metazoa > Chordata > Mammalia > Rodentia > Erethizontidae > Erethizon > Erethizon dorsatum. The sequence continues at coordinate 37,468,547 of CM051822.1, read as the reverse complement.
ATGAAATTGTCAATGAAATAATTGAGTCACCATAAGAACTCAAGTTATTTCTTTCAGGGCTTGAGGCTGGGTATAAAGAAGGCATAAAATTTTAATTTCTGCCAAACATGGTGATACATGCTTGTAATCCTAGCTACTCAGGAGGCTAAGACAGGAGGACTGGGAGTTTCAAGCCAGTCTGTGCAATTTAGTGAGACCCTGTCTCAAAACAAACAAACAAACAAACTTAATTTCCAAAATTAGGTGGCAGGGGAATGCATCCATCTTGGGTCATGTTGCTCATCATACTTATTGTCCTCCCAACACCACAGTATGTCTGGTTACTTAGAGCCTTCAGCTATTTTTCTTAACACACGACTCTTGTACTTTGCAGTTTCCTTTGCTTATCTTGTTCCATTGCCAGAATTTCCTGCATTCTCTCTCTGGCAAAGTCTTGCTCATTCTCTGTTTCCCCTTTTTTAAATATCTGACATAATTTTAGATTTAAAGAAAAATTACAAAATGAGTACAAAGAATTCTTGTACACCTTTCACCCAGATTCCCATAATGTTAACATTTTACCATACTCTTCTTTTTCTCCCTCTCCCCTTCCAATATTTATAATCTTTTTCTGAACCACTTGAGAAACCACTTTCAGACATGATACCACTTTACTCCTGGTGCTTCAGTGTGTATACCTTAAAAAAAGAAGCAAAGACATTTTGTTACATAACCATATACGAACACAAAAAATTGGTATCTATTCAGTATTTTCTCTATGCATTTAAATATACAAATACCGGGGCCGGTGAGATGGCTCAGCGGCGTAAGCGCCTGTCTTGCAAGCGCGAGGGCCCGAGTTCGACTCCCGGAACCCACATACGAAAAAGGGGCCGGTGATATTGCTCAGCGGCACGGGTGCCTGTTGGCGCGCGAGGTCCTGAGGTTGACCCCCTGGTACCCACAAAAAAAAAAAAAAAAAAATACAAATACCTATATTCAGGCATGCACATGTATCCTTTTGAAAAAGTCTATCAAAAGTTAGGTGTGGGGGTGCCTGTTTATAGTTCTAGCACACAGAAGGATAAGGTAGGGGACTGCACATTTGAGGCTGACCTGGGATATATAGCAATTTCAAGGACATCCTGGGCTACACAGCAAGAACCTGTCTCAAAAAATAAAAAACTCTTGGGCCGGTGAGATGGCTCAGCGGCGTAAGCGCCTGCCTTGCAAGCGCGAAGGCCCGAGTTCGACTCCCGGAACCCACATACGAAAAAGGGGCCGGTGATATCGCTCAGCGACACGGGCGCCTGTTGGCGCGCGAGGTCCTGAGGTCGTCCCCCCGGTACCCACAAAAAATAAAAAAATAAAAAACTCTTAAGATGAGTACATAATATACTTACAGTTCAGCAATTTGCCTTTTTTTCATTTAACTGTATTGTCTTGGGGATCTTTCCATGAACTATCCAAGATATGGTTTCATCTCTCTTTTTTTTTTTTATTTTTTTGTGAGTACCAGGAGTCGACCTCAGGACCTTGCGTGCCAGCAGGCGCCCGTGCCGCTGAGCGATGTCACCAGCCCTTTTCTCGTATGTGGGATCCAGGAGTTGAACTCGGGCCCTCGTGCTTGCCAGGCAGGCGCTTATGCCGCTGAGCCATTTCACCGGCCCCGGCTCTTTTTTTTTTTTTAAAGCATAGCTTAAAAAAATAGTATAGATGTAACCTTGTTTGTTTTGTTCCTTATTGGTGAATACTTACTTTTCATTCTTCTATTACAATATTTTGTGATACGATCACAAATATACACTTAGGAACACAACTCAATTTTTTTTTTTTTTTTTGTAGTACTAGGGATCAAACCTAGGGCTTCTGCCACTGAGCTACATCCCCAGCCTTCACTTAAAATTTTGATGGATAATATTAAACAGTTATCCTCAAATATATTTACAACTTGTATTCCTATCTACTGTGCATAAGACTACTTGCATATTTCTGATTATTAGTAATGTTGAGCACACCTTATAGCTCATGCCTTTTGGATTTCTTGTTCTATGAATTGCCAGCTAGTATCTTTTGCTCTTGGGATGCTGGATTGTTCGTCTTTTTCTACCTCTATTTGCCTAGGCCCCATCCACCTCTGTAAAGACTTGTCTATTTCCTCTAAGCAACCAGCTGTGCCCTCCTCTGCTGTCCCAAAACATTGTTCATGCTGAACCCAGGTCTTCATTTGTCAATTATCTCATACTGAATTCACTTATTCAACAAATGCTCACTTTGAGCCCACTATGAACCTGGCCTTAGGCTAGGTGCTGGTTGGAAATACAGGAGATCATTACAGGCTTCATGATGAAGTTTAGTTTTTTTTTTTGTTGCTGTTGTTTTTTTGGTACCGGGAATCAAACTCATGACCTCACACTTGCCAGGAAGGCACTGTGCCACTAAGCTATATCCCTGGCCTTGAAGTTTAGTTTTGAAATGTGCCTTAGAGCACAGAAAAGAGCACAGCTTTGGATTCACACAAGACCTGATTTAGATCCCAGCTATACAAGGTGCTTAGCCTCTCCAAGACTCAATTTCCATAGTAGGGAAATGAGGTTAATATCTTTCTTATAAACTCATTTTGAGACTGGGTGAGAGACAATATATCTGAGGAGGCTAGTGAGAGCCTGTTAAATACAGTAGTGGGCTGTCAGTGAATGAATAGCAATTGAAATGCAACTGTAAGGGGTCAAAATGATTAGTTTTAGGACCTGTTAACACACTGAAAAAAAAGGTAGCTCCTTTCTTTTTCTACTGATGTTTGAGGCAAGCCTGAGGATAAGCATGAGTAATATGCTCCACTCATCCACATCCTACTACGGTCTACCTCCTACCTTGTCTGCCTCCTACACCAGGTTTCTGCTTTGTTCTGGCCCCTTATCCTGATTTAGCTGCTCACTATTGATGCAGAGCTGCCACTGCTACAGCCACTGCCTAGGTGTAGAATAGATCGTTCCTTCCTCAAATAAATGGCATCTTTAGAATATTCGCTGTAAGAGAGGCTTTAAGGGTACTTGTACATGCTGCTACTCATGATTTTAAGAAGTGGGGATCAGAAAAAGCTTGGAGTGGAAAGGGAACTGCTGTGTGTGTATAAATGTGCATGTATGTGTGTAGTTGAGGCATGTCTCCAATTAATCAGACCTGGATTACAGTCATAGCTCTGCCTCTTCTAGCTCATTCAGCTAATTTCTTCCTTCCTGACTTCAGTCACTGGAATAAGCCTGGATCACATGATTTCTAAAGAGCTTCTAAATGGGAAATTACTATGTGAAGACATGGAATGTGTGTATATACACTACTGTCCTTAATTAGAAATCACTGTGTTCTTGGACTCCTGCAGTTCTTTATGTCCATCCTAATGTCATGCAGTACCATACTGCATTCCAGTTATTTGGGATCATGACATGGCTTTCCCACTGAACTGACAGTTGGATCCAATTCTGCTTCTTGCTTGTTAAAGTGGAATTGAGAGCTCTGCTGTCTGCCAGGCACTGTATCAGGCAGTAAACATACAAAGATCAAATCAGAACTTCTGTCTTCAGGGAATTTCACAGTCTAGCTGAACACAATTGTAGAACTAATATAATATAATTGCCTTGATGGAGGTTTGTCTAAACTACAGGGAGCCCTGGGAAAGGAATGCTTATTCTGTCTCGCTGACTGGAAGATTTCCCTTAAGATCACAGACTTCAGCAGAGTGGGGTGAGTGGGAGAACCTCACAAGGACAGAGGGCTCTTTATAGGTAATGGCAGTGTTATCTGTAAAGACACAGATGTGGGAGAGCATAGCGTGCTGGCAACTGTTCAGGCACCAGAATGTCAGTGAACGGATAGGCATATGTCAGCTCATGAAGAGCCATTTATGCCATCCAAAGGACTGTACGTTTTAAGACAACCTGAAAGAGGTGACTGAAGCATTTTTTGGCGGGAAAGCAATACATCATTGTTGAACACATAATAGCAAGAAGATGGGGCAGAGTAATTAAGAGTATTTCCTAAACTTATGGCTTTTAGCAATTTACTTAACATATTTTCTTTCTTTTTGTGTGTGTGTGTGAAGTGATAATTAAAAAAAAAAAAAACCTAGTTGGGTGTGATGACCCATGCCTGTAATCCCAGCACACAGGAGGCTGAGGCAGGAAGATTACGGCAAGTTTGAGGCTAGCCTGGACTACACAGTAAGTTCAAGTCCAGTCTGAACTACATAGAAAGACCCTGTCTAACACAAAAAAACAAAAACAAAAAAACCTTAAAGTGTCATCGATATTTGAGAGATTGTATATACTACACCAAAAGGACTTAGCCTGCCACTTCATAAAAATTCAATTAAAGAAAAGTTAACATTTATTTTATACATTACCTGAACAAACTGTCACCAGATGGGGTTTCATGAGGCCTTCTCAAAGAGGACACTGGCACATCATTTTCCCCACAGAGTAGGATCTTGACTCATCATTGGAGAAAGAGAACTTTGGGATGCATCAGTGAGAGGCATATGCAGATTTATTAGGCAGATTTATTAGGCAGAGTTAGAAAGTAAGAAAAAATAGGGAAAGGACTTCAGTTTGAGGAAGGGAGCACAGCTCTATAGGATTAGACTGGCCTATTAACAAAAGAATGCGATCACCCCACCCAGTGGGGTGGCTGAACCCAGGGCATTCACACTGAGCTTTATTCTTAGCTCCTTTTTGTATTTGAGATAGGGTCTCACTAAATTGCTCAGATTGGGCTCAGACTTGAGATCCTCCTGCCTCAGCCTCCCAGAATGCCTGGAAACCTTTATGATTAGGCAAAGTGGGTTAGGGGTTGATCATTATCTCATTTCCGGGAGAAGATATGGCTCTGGGGTCCTTTAAACTCTGGAAGAAGTCCTTATTTGCTTGAGGGGAGAAGTCTTTATTGCTTGAGGAGGAAAAGTCTGTGTCCATGAGAGGATTACCTTTACTTGGGCTAGATCTTGTGGAAGGCTCTGCTAAATACAGCAGTGACTGGAAACTTTACATTAGTAGGTGAACATCTCTGTAAATTTATCTTGGTGTCCGTCTTCATTAAGTAGGATGAGATAGGTTATGTAAATTTAGAACTAATGAATTTTGTACTGTCAGCTTTTAGACAGCCCTTTCCTAAATGATTAACATGACTATATGGAGAGCTGAGTAGGTATCTAACCCAACATTTTATGGTAATAAAGGAGGCTGTCACAAAATGAAGGACAAGTTTTGTTCTACTTTTAGTTGCCTACTGGGCATCTGCAGGCCCAAAGGAAGAGTCACTGTTTTTTAGCAAAGCCATTTTGAAGTCCCAGACTGCCTCAAAAGAAAACAAATTATGATCTTAATGAATATGTAACAGGTTACGGGCTGAGGAGTCTGTACTCTGTCCCTATAGAGGGTCTCTGTCAAAACAATCCAGAAATCTCTGTGACCCATTTCTATTCCTGTATCTTTTATTTGTATAATGGGTTTTCCGATTTTGCCTTTTCATAGTACTTTGAACTTTCCCTTTCTAGCACTTGCCATAACGTTGATCAAATTTACTAATTACTTTTCTGGTCAAATTTAGACTATAATCAAACTATACTCTGTCTTTACAGCTGAACTCCCAGCTCTGTGAGATCACTGACCTTTACGATTTTACTACGTATCTGCATTTTCTCGTACAGCTTGGCTCTTAACAGATATTCAGTAACTGTTGGTGAAAACAAAAAATAAAGTTAAATTTACCTGTTAGGATTGTTGTCAGGAGCCAATTAGTATTTGTAAAATTGCACATATGGTTTACTACGATTAAGTATTTTTTAAAGTGAGAGAATGGGAACTAAAGCCTGAGGCCCCCGGCACAATCTAGACGCTTTCGGAAGCTTCCAAACGATCTGTAGCCGTTCCAATAACTGCTCTGCAACTCTTCAATGTTCACAAAGGGTTAATCTGTTGCCTCGTATTCAGGGAAAGGCGGAAGCGCCCCAGTGTGAACTAAGTTCAACTCCGACCTACAAGGTGGAAGGGACCACCGAAGTCACCCACAGCACTGGCGAAGACACTAGACGCCAGAGGCTCTCAACGAGGCTTTTTTCCTGGCTGGAGTTCCTCGGGTCTTCTATCCAAGTCGCCCACAGTAAGAGTACTCGTCGCCACAGAACGTACACGCGGCACCAGGTAGGTGTCCCCGGAGCTCAAGGGAGGAGGAAGCGGAGCCTGCCCTGAACTCGCCCAGCGAATCATGGGAGTTGAAGTTTTCCAGCGACCACAGCAGAGGCGCGCTCCCCTTTTGCCCTGTACATGGCATTACTTTCGTTCTACGGATTCGAACAAAATTTACCTCATTGTAGACTGAGCCTAGTTTTTCAAAAGAAGGTGTGAAAGAGGAAGAGCAAAGAAAAGTAAGCAAAGCAAAAGCTTATCGGTGGTGAAGAAAAAATAGGGTTAACAATTGCGCACAGAGGGCCCGAAAGGTGGGCGGAGACGGAAGGACGTCGGCAGAGAGCTGTGTTTTCCCGGAAGCGCCTCCCTCCTCCCGGGTACGCGCGGACGCGGCTTCCTCACCTCATTTGTCCTCGCCCCTCCCCGTCCCTCTCCGCGTTTTGGTTCCTGGTTGGTGCTTCCTGGTCGCAGCGGCGTCAGTGAGTATGTGTGTGACGGACCCCGAGCCTCCCACGGCCGGGAGACCCTTGCCGCCCTCCGTCTTACCCGCCGGGCTGTGGAAGTACCGCGAGCCCCCTCGCCGGCCTCCGCGCCTTCAGCCGCACCTCACTTGTGCCTGGGCGCTGCTCCTGGCCCCTAAACCGCGCGCTGCCCCACGCGGCTCCGCTGACAGGCTGGGGTGTTTTCGTGTCCCTGGTCCCCCACGGCCTCAGGCGGTCATTCAAGAGGGGTTGAACGTTGATGGCCCCTGAAGGGGTGGCTTTTCTGCCCATTTTACCTACTACAGCCCTCCCCCAGAGTTCCGTCTTAGGAAGGCGGGTCAGTGAATTAAACGCCGACGTCCCGCTGCGCGGAGAGGGAGTCCGGCCTGGGAAGACTTCATAGTCCTGGGCTAACTCCAGCCTCTCCTGTCAGGAGTAACAGCAGCAGCTGTGGAACCAGAACAATTTCAGGAGCTGCGTCCCTTCCCTGATGTAAAACAAGGAGACTTAGATTTTAGTCACTAAGATTTCTTTTACCCCTCACGACCTTTAGCCAACTGATGTCTTGAGGGAAGTGCTGCTAGTATTTGGAAAAACTGGCTGGGAGTCACACCAAGTCTCCACCATTGAGTAGCTGGTTCCCACATATCTCTTCTCTAGGCTGAATTTACTATTATTTCAGATTTCAGAACTGAATTAGGTACATATCTCTTCTTTAGGCTGAATTTACGATTATTTCAGATTTCAGGATTGAAAGAAGTAATCATTTAGGACTTTTTGGCTCATTGAATACATTTCTATGAGCCCCGTTTCTCCAAGTATAACATGAGAGCGTTATTTCGATAACTTCAAGTCTTTTCAGAACTTTTGATTACAAAGACTTTGAGAGGACTGTGTATGTGTAAGACAATATTAAGGCTTGGGGCACAGTTTTAATATTGCTATCAAGAGAATCTGAGGGTGTTAAATGAACTGACGAAGAATTTAACGTGGGGGTTGGGTGATAGCTACAAAGGTAACACTACATGAAAAGAGGAGGGCTGAGGGAATGGTGAAGGAAGTGTTTCCAGTTAGGGTTAGTTCTTCTAAAAAGCATGTACGTATCCCAAGGACAGCTGGGAATTGCCTCAGTAAATTTAACATAATTTTCTTCCTTCAGGATTGTGTCTTCCTCATTTTTGTGGTCATTGTTTCACACATTTGGATTCTCTATCTCAGTTATATTTGATTTCAAGTTGCAGTCACATTTGAAGAATGGACAGAAATTTGAATCTTATAGTTAATTTCGTTGTCAGGGTCACACACTTAAGAGTAAGTGAGAAATGTTGAGAATAAAGTGTATGTCACTTTCCAGTGAAAACTGTATTTAAAAATCAAGCTGTAGGGCTGGGTTGTAGCTTAGTGGTAGAGTGCTAATCCAGCATTCCCACTGTGCTGGGTTCTATCCCTAGCACTGAAAAAAAAAAAAGAAAAGAAAAAGCTGTGGGCTTTATTTAAATATGCCTGAAGTGGATGCCTATATGATTAAGAGTGAACATCTAAGCTGAAAATGCTTTGAAAGGAAATAAGAGCAAAATATTTGGAATGATCCAATTGGTGGATTATTAAAGCAGAAGCATTGCTTTAAAGATTGTATAAGTAAATTCCAAGAGCTTAAACCTTAAGTTGTCTGGTTTTAAAAAATTGAGTGAGTGAATACTGCTGCCTCTTTTGATGGGAAGAACCTTTGTAGTTATTTTTTTTATAGCTGTTTTGTGTTTGGTAAGCCATTTTAATTCTTTAGATAAGTTTCACACTTAGGTGATATTTTATATTCTTATTTAGGAACCATCTTTTTCAGTCATAGAATCGATGAAGTCTCAGTACCAACTTGGGAGATTCTTGGATAGTGAACTGACAAATTTAAATATGTGCATTTCCTTCTAATTAAAATGCCTCTTTCATAGTTTTTATACACCAATGAGAAGTAAAATGGATATGTGTGAAGTAAATTTAGGTGGTAGAGCCAATGGAAATATAACAATATCTGAAATTATTTATTTTAAAATTTTATTTTAAAATCTTAGAAAACAAAAACAAAATAAAATTTTACTGAAGTTTGGCTGAGAGTCAGCAAAGTGTGAATCACTTCTAATTGCGTTTTTAACCAGCTGCCTAACCTTGGATAGGCCTGTTATCCCTTCGGAACTCAGTTTCCTTATGTGTCCATTAAGGAGGCTGTGTGTAATAATCCAGAAGGTACCTTTTGGATTTAAAACTTGAGGACTTTCATGAGGACCTTCTGTTGTCAAGTTAAATGTGCTTGGGAATTCTGTACAATGATCAAAAAGCTGAGAAAGAATTTTGAGTTAAGGGATATATATATATAATTTTATATTCCTCTCCCAGTATACTTTTTTTTTTAAATGCAGTTGAATAATTAAAGTAGTAACATAAACCAAAACTGCCTGAGGCAAACCTTAACCCTGGCATATATAAGCTACATAAATAGAAGAGCTTGAGTTTTGCCTGAGCACCATTTTCAAGTACACAAGTACAAAATCCTCTTAAAGGCCATAGGGGCTAAATTGTTAAATTCATTTTCTACATTTCAGGGAAAGAGATAAATCCTTAGACCCAAGGAAGTCAGTTTTTATTATGGTTCTGTAGTTTATTTTTGGCATACATTCACAGGTGTGCCTATGGCTCTATTTTTAATCCTTTTCCTTTGGGATGGCTCCAAGAGTAGTGCAAATTCGAAACTCTGTAATTTAGCTCTTTAATTTTTTTCTGTGCTGCACTGGAATTATGTTTTATCTTAAGTCCACACTGGATCCTTCAGGATGGATCCAGTGAGGATTTTGAAAGAAGCATAATTCCTTTGACTTCTTTTAGAATTAATTTACCTATTAAATAAAAAGGAAAGAATTCATTTTTCATTTGACTTACTCTAACATTTCAATATAAACTTATAAATGCTATGAGCATTATTATTCAGACAGCCACATTCAACTTGTATGACAATAGCAGTATAGCAACCTGAAAGATAATTCAACAAGGAGACAGGTATATTGGGCCTTTAGAAGAAATAAGGTATTAAGAGTTGCTTTCTTCATTTCTGTAAAGCAAAAAAACCCCTGCAGCTTGAATTTAGTGCATTTGGGGCTCTTGTTTATTTGTTTATTGGATCATTTAGTTCTATCACCAAAACTACCATCACAATCACTAAATCCTGACATTTGGAACAGAGAATTGGGAAACTAAGAAAATGACTGCTCTTTCCTATCTCTTTAGCTAAAAGTGAAAGAGTAAATTGGCATTGTTAACTTTTCTAGGGTATCTTTAATATTTGAACAAATACAACTTGTTTTTCCAGAACTCTCATTTTGATCAATATTTCATAAATATATAATTGAAACTCCTGTGCAGATTTTTGGTTGATATGAGAATTTCTTCTTTGGGATAGTTGAAGACAGCTGATATTATTTGATTGTAATTTCTATATTATAGGAAGCTGTTAGATTTATCAGGCCTGAAGAACAAAAACCTGATGATATAATTCATTTACTCATTGATTAATTCAACAAATACATATTGGAGTCTAATAAAACATTATCTTTGGCTTTGGTATCCATTGTGTAACAAAGTGCATATGGTTCCTGCCCTTCTGAGGTTTGTGATGTGTGCTTCTGGGACTTTTACATTGAATAAGTAATTAGAAATGTGATGAGTGTTTTGAAATATAAAGAGCTATGGAAGCCTATAAAAAGGACACTTAATTTAGTCTGGTGGGAAGTAATGTTAAAGCTGGGTTGTAGAATGAGCAGGATTTAATTGTGCATAGTAGGAAAATGAAATGTTTTTCTTTATGCATGTATTCCCAAAGCCAGGAGTTTTGCCTTAATTGTAGGTTTTAGTAAGTGTGTATTTTGTACATATTTTTATAACTTATATAGAAATAAAGTTTTATCAAAGATTTTTAGAAGACTGTTCTTTTGGCCAAGAATTAGACAGTTGTGAGATTAAATTTTTTTTCATGCTGGGGATCAAACCCAAGGCCTTGCACATGCTAGGCATGTACTCTGCTACTGAACTGCACCCCTTTGCCTTGAGATTCATTTTTATTTTTTTTTATTTATTTATTTTTTTGGTGGGTACCGGGGGGTCGACCTCAGGACCTCGTGCGCCAACAGGCGCCCGTGCCGCTGAGCGATATCACCGGCCCCTTTTTCGTATGTGGGATCCGGGAGTCGAACTCGGGCCCTCGCGCTTGCAAGGCAGGCGCTTATGCCGCTGAGCCATCTCACCGGCCCGAGATTCATTTTTAAATTGAGAATTAACATCTACATTCAAACAAAAATATGATGGTGGCTTCATGTTGTGGATTTTAGTCACAGTTGAACTAATACTCCTTTATAAGGATGTATTTGTGAAAAGAGGAGATACAGAACCAGAACAAAGGAAGAGAGGAGGAATAAATGGAATAGCAAGAGATACTTAAAATTTGTTTGCAAGTGTTAGCATTTCAGAGAACAAGTGTTCAGTGTCAAGCAGTAGATCTCAACCTGTTTTTCTTTTCCATTATACCTATGAATTATTTTTCCATTAATAACTATAACTCAATTTATTGATAGTAATTCTCATTTGAGAGGATGGATGTTATTACAGTAGTCATAACAGGATTTAGAAATCTATGGAAAAAAGGTCTTCTAAGAGAAAAAATGTATTTTAATGTGTCAGAGAAAAGTAATGACTTTCACATAGATTGGCTGTGTGGGGTGAAATGCACTAACCAGATAAAATCTGAGCTTTTAAAATACATTATGCAATTTTCTTTTACAGAATTGAGGTTACTGACTTTTGATGATGTTTGGTGGCTATGAGACTATAGAAGCATATGAAGATGATCTTTATCGTGAAGAATCATCTAGTGAACTGAGTGTTGATAGTGAGGTGGAATTTCAGCTCTACAGCCAAGTTCATTATGCCCAAGATCTTGGTAATACTAACAGGGAGGAAGGACATGAAGAAAAGAACTCTGGGAATTCCGAGTTGAGTACTAACTCACATCAGAACTTAATTGTCCTTTCAGATAGTGAGGTCATCCAGCTATCAGATGGGTCAGATGTCATCACTTTGTCTGATGAAGATAGTATTTATAGATGTAAAAGAAAGAATATTAGAGTCCAAGCACAGAAAAAGACCAGAGGTCTTCCTGCTTCTTATTCTGATGAGTTGGCTGATAAGAAATGCAAACAGGAAATCGAGAAGCCTAAACCTGAAGAAAGATCAGGTGTGATCCGAGAGGTCATGATTATAGAGGTCACTTCAAGTGAAGAGGAAGAAAGCATCATTTCTGAAAGTGAAAATGTGGAAAGTTGGATGCTACTGGGGTGTGAAGTAGATGAAAAAGATGATGATATACTTCTCAACCTTGTGGGATGTGAAAACTCTGTTACTGAAGGTTAGTATCATATGGGCCATTTTGGAAAGTAGTATCATCTTTAATAAGGACTGCTTTTCCTAGACAAAAGACCAGTGTGGTCTACTCCATTTAATTCTTCACTTTTTGATCCTGTTTCTCATGAAACTCTCTTACCAGAGGCTATTTTAATGGTGGTCTGTCTGAACATCAGAAAGAATATGTAGAGTACTAAAGACCCTCTGCTTCTTCTATAAGCAAATTCGTAGCTACTTCTTCCTATTTGGCTAGAGCCAGTTCTGGACCTGAAATCTTAGTTTTCTTCTCTCTCTGCTTGATACCACAGGTGAGTGAGTACTCTGTCTCCATCTATCTCTGACATTGCTGTTGTACTCAACTTGGGACTCTGTTGGGACTGTCTTTTCCTAAATACTTCGCTTTCCCAGGAGTTAGCCATATAGCAAGCATGGTACACAGAAACTATGGAATTAGTATTATCATTTTAGAAACTAAGCAGCCCATAAGACAGGAAAATATGAAAAGCTGTAAGTCTAAAGTAGATTATAGGAGAGAATGCAAATTCCAGTAGTCACATCATTGAGGATTAAAATTTTGGCATTAGCTTTGTTTCCTCTGTCCCGTGTAGTTATCCAGTCTTAAAAAGTCATTCCTTCAAAAAGTTTTTCCTGGGCCAGTGAGATAGCTCAGCGGCATAAGCGCCTGCCTGGCAAGCGCAAGGTCCCGAGTTCGACTCCTGGTACCCACATAAAGGAAAAAAAGAGCTGGTGATATTGCTCAGTGGCACAAGCACTTGCTGGCAAGCACAAAGTCCTGAGGTCGACTCCCAGTACTCACATTAAAAAAAAAAAAAGTCTTTCCTTTGTTTACCACTTTGTGCATAATGCCAAATGTCTTGGAGTAGTTTCCTATACACTAGTAGTCTTGAGATGCCCCTTTACTCATGGTACTTTTACTGCTGATTTAAAACCTTTAGTGGTACCCTGCTGTTCTCAGAAGAAATAATGACATTGAATGTAGATGTAGCTCAGATCCCCAGGGTGTAACAGTCTTTTCTTAAGGAGTCAGACAGGAAGTTATTTAGGCTTCCAGGCCCTGGGATCTCTTAGCTAACTATTCAACAAGGCCTGTGTGGAAAAGCAGCCTTAGATAATACCTAAAGAAATGGGAGTGGCTTTTCTAGTAAGATCTTATTTACAAAAACTGGTGGCTAGTATTGGCTGTAGTTTGCTGACCTTAGAATTTGACAGCAAAAAGAGAAAAGATAGAATAGTTATTTAACAAAATAAATTAGAATCAAGATGTTTCCATGCAAGCTTACTAGTTACAAGGTATTGCTGGCAAAAGACAAGCTTCATTTAAAAAGGAGGCATGTAGAGGAGGCTTATTAATTAAAGTTGTATTGTGTAAATATTGGGTCTTTGAAAGGCAGTCTTAAAGGAGCTAACCTTAAAAACATCCTAAAAGGGGAAGAAAAATTGGCACGGGAACATGGGAAGACACTTATTTCGGACTGGAGAGTTGGAAAAGACTTGGAGGTCAAGGTATAAGCGTTGAATTTTGAAGAGGGGGGCTAGTGGTGAGGTTGGAGTAGATGGTTTTGGGTAAAGTGAATGGCATGTGCAAAAGCATAGCAGAATGAAAACAATGAGTTTGAGGATGTGCAGGTGTTTTAGTCTGAGGTAATAGTTGGGAGGTGAGGGATTATAAGTGCAGTAAGGGCAGTAGGGTCTAGCTCATAAAAGGGCTATATCTATGTCCATCTCAACTATCATGAAAATCCTAGAACCATTGAGGGATTTCAAGTAGGTAACATGTTTCTAGTTCTGTTTTAGAAAGGATTCTAGTGACTATGTGAGGTTGAATTGTAGAGTTTGCAATTTTCAAATGGGATGGGTGGATAGGCTTTCTTTGAGGTAATCTGGACTGAGCTAGGTAGTTGTAGAATTGGTAGTTGAGGAATTGGTATACATACGTATCACATTTTGACATCCCCCCACCCCTGTGTATAATACAGTAAGGAGGAAATGGATTTAAGGGAGCTTTAGGTGGGAAATATGGACATAACTTGTTATTGGGTAAGGGAGACAAAAGGAGTTAATGATCACTTTAAAGTCATAAACCTGGGGAACCTAGAAGAACAAGTTAGCTGGGAGCTGACTCATGATAGAACAGGGTTTCTCAGAGAAAACATGAAATATTGATAGGAAAGTAAGATAGAAAAAGAAGCAACTGAGCCATATGGAAATGAGGATTCTAGAGAAAAGTGATGAGTTTAGTAAGATATCTCTTACAGGATTAAAGAAAAGAGGGTTGATAATCAGGTATCTCATTAAACTCTGAGAAAACAGCATCAATACAATAGTTGTGATGTAAAAAAGATAATAAACATGCCTATTCTTGAACTACACTTTTTGATATTTTGATATTTTGGTATTTGTATTTATTGAAGTGGAACATAAAACAATTATTTTAAGGTGTTCAGTGGCATTTAGTACATGCACAATGTTGTGTTGCTGTCACCTCTGTCTGGTTCAGAAATTCTTAGTCCAGTGTCTAAACGTGATCTGGAACCCATTGAGCAGTCATTCCCTATTTCTCCTTTTTCCAGGTTCTGTCAATCATTAATCTGCTTTCTGTCTCTGTGGATTAATCTGTTTTGGATATTTCATGTAAACAACCACCTAGTATGTGGCCTTTATGTCTGGCTTCTTTCACTTAGCATAATGTTTTAGAAGTTTATGTACATTATAGTGTGTGTCTGTACTTCATCACTTTTAAAGACTGAATAATACTCCACTGTCTGGATTTAATGTGTTTTGTTTATTCCTTCATCTCGTGTGGATGTTTAGGTTGTTCCCCCCTTTTGGCTATTGTGAATAGTACTGCTGTGAATGTTTGAATACAAGTGTTTATTTGAACACTTGCTTTCAGTTCTTAGATATATACCTGGAAATGGAGTTACAGGTAATTTTAAGTTTTTGAAGAACCCCCCAAACTGTTCCCATTTTTCTGCAATGTTTTACATTCTGCCAATAATGTACAATGATTCCAATTAACTGCATTTTTTTTTTTAATGTGGGTATCAGGAGTCGAACTCAGGACCTTGCGCTTGCCAGGCAGGCGCTTGTGCCGCTGAACGATATCACCAGCCCTAGCATGGCTTTTTTTGCAATGAATTTTCCTTATATATTTTCCATGAAAAAAAATTTTTTTTAATGCAAATTCATCTGTATAGGTATGTGTTCCTTTCAAGTTTAGTGTGTGTGTTTATAAATTTCTCCCACATTTTCTGCAACATAAAATCATTGGTAAAAGATGTAAGTGATTTCAGGCATTTACTGAATGTTCCTTTTATCTGTATTGCCATATATCCATACTCTTTGACCCCAGGATTTGTTTTTTTTCTTCCAACTCAATTGAAACAAATTCTGCAATTCTACAAATTAACTTGCTTGACTCTTACAAAACTCTTACAAATATTCAAACATACATCTCTATTTCTTTGATCTGATGCCATAATCTTTCCAGCTAATAAGCAGTATATTCTGTAATGATGGCTGTTTTCATGCGTTGTTATTTTCTAATCATTGTTCTTTCATAAATAGATCTGGAGTAGATCTGATTCTTATAGTTTTTAGAGAGAATTTTTTTTTTCGTATTAGTGGGAGTATGAAGAAATTCTGGCATGCTTTTGAAATAGTGATTGCTAAACAGCATCAGTAGCTACTGTGCAAAGAAAACAACTCCTGAAACTCCTATATCTTTAAAACAGCAATATGATAGAAAAGATTTCAAATTCCTTAATGAGAAATCTTTTTCTTACTCATAAGACTTATAATATTTGATATTTGGAGTAATTCCTAGATGTATGTATTCGCTTTTTTCCATTAATTGCTAGATCATCAAACATTTATTAAGCATCTACTCTATGTAGAATATAAGTAGTACTGAGTATTTAAAGTAAAAAGATCGTTTAAGTGACTCAGTGTTTCATTGAAGAGACAAAATATAATCTAAGTAATTGCATAAGTCTCTTAACCATGGGAGTTAAGCATCTCAAAATCCTTAAAATAGATGTGGTTGAAAATTTACACAAACAAATAGGATTAGTAAATTTGAGGTAGTACATAAAACTGTGGAAGGCTATATAAATGCATGTATATTTTGTATTTACGATTACTAAATTTGTAGTAATGACTATAGCAACACCTCTTGTTCTCTGAAAACTTTATACTCTCCACTATTCCAATTTCAGTGAGTGCTCACACATTTGCTTTACTGATAGATAACATACAATTAGAAGGCATTTATTTATTTTCTGTTCTTACTGTAAATGTCCAGCATGTTTCTTATTTTACGATTTGAAGTTGTTGATTAGCTTCCCTGAAGTTCTATTAAGACCATCGGTATGTGACACTCATTTGACAGTATGTATACCCTTCCTTAGTACATATAGTTATATCATGGTGACTCTGCCATAACAAATACTGTACATGCCAAAACATAGGCTGTCAATGCTTTAGTGTGTTTGGCTCTCAGCTCTGTTTACTGAGGAATATAGTTGTTTGTTTCTAATGTCTGGGCTTCCTTTCCTTCCCTTGTTGCCTCCCTCCCTTCTTCATTTTTGCGCCTGTTCTTTCCTGAAGGTGAACCAGGGCCTCACGCATGCTAAATATGTGCTCTACTTTTTTATAAGAGCTACACTTGATCTGTCATTTGTTTTTCTTTTTTGAAGTCCCAGCCTTTACTTTCTTTTATTACACTCAGTAAGAGTGACTTGCAGTTCTCTTATACCCCTTTATCCTTGGGGCAGCGTGGATACACTGTAAGACCCTAAGATGCCTGAAACTGTAGATGGGACTGAACACAATATATACCGTGTTTTCCCTATACATACATGCCTTTGATAAGTTTAGTTTATAAATTAGGCACAATAAGAGATTAATACTAATGAAAACAGTTACAGCAATGTCTTATACCCACAAATTTAATGCCTTCTCTGTCTTAGTACTTATTTCATGCTGTGGCCATAATTTTGGGGTTTGAAATGTGACAGCAAAACTAGCATGAGTTTTTTTCCTTCACAATTTCATGGTTAGAAGATAACATTTTTACTGTAGATCTTAGCAACCTCACCCATACAATTTTTTTCTATCAAGTCAAGAACTTTTACCTTTTCACTTAAAACACTTTATATTTTCTCTTCATCATACCCTAATTGCCAGCGTTATTACTCTTGAGCTTTGGGGCCATTATAAATAAAAATGGTTATTTCAACAGAAGCACTGTGATGCAGTAACACTTGATCTGAGAATTGAGGTGACTAACAGGTGGGTAGTATATACAGTGTGGATATGCTGGATGCACATCAGAACTGATGGAGCAGCCCGGTACAAGATTTCATCGTACTACTCAGAATAGCACATGATTTAAAACTTTCGAATTGTTTATTTCTGGAATTTTCCATTTAATATTTTTAGACTGTGGTTGACTGTGGATAATAAACTATGAAAAAAAAAAAAAACAGATAAAGGGGAACTACTGTATTGACTGGAAAAGCATAGTGCTTATTTGAAGATGTACCAAAGGAAAGCAGCATGTTTTTAAATTTGTGAAGTGAATCTCAAGGATTCACTTGCATAAGACTACCAAATGATAGGGAGAGACAGTAATTGTTTTAGGAATTATAGAGCAATAATCAGCAACTTCTTTTCCTGGATCCAGAAGGGATATAGTTGCCCATAAGAGTAATTGTTAACTCTTTGTTGTGTTTTATTAAAATTTTAAAATATATAAAAATAATGTTATGATGGACTCCGCTGTCCATAAACCAGTTTCAGCAATTACTAATTTATAACTAAATTTTTCATATCTGTAACTCCATGTCCCTGTATTATTTTGAAGCAAATCACAGACATATTATTTCATTCATTCACATACATACACCATATATCTTTCAGTATGTATACCTTCAGAAAGGTAAAGATCCTTTTTAAAAAACATAATCATATTATTATCACACCTAAAGAAATTACCAGTAACTCTTTTATCATCATATACCCATTCAGTACAGTATTCGGATTTCCTAGCTTGGGTCCTAATTTTTTTCTTGGTTTATCTGAATCAGATCTGATCTATACATTTCAGTTGGTTGATAATTTAAAGGTCCTTTTATCAATGGGTTCTCCTTTTATCTTTTTTTTTTAAATTCTTTGTAATGTAATCATTATACTAACTGGTTGGTTTTGTTCCAGAATTTTCTCTAGTCTTTTTTTTTTTGGTAATATTGTTTAACATGGTTTGTTATTTTCTATTTCCTGTGAATTGGTAGTTTGATCAAGAGGCTTGTTAAATTTGAGTTTCTCCCCCTTCACTTACAACTTGATAGGTAGCTAGGTTCATTTGTTCTATTTTGTTTTTGATGTTTGTTTTTCAGGATTAACTTTTTTAAAATTTAATTTTGCTTTATGATTATATTAAATGTATATAAGGTTCCAAATTCAACAAAACAAGGTAAAAGCTATTCAGAGAAGCCTATCTTCTGATCAGGTCTCCACCCTATCCTTGCCTTTCTCCCTAGGGGTAACTGTTTAGAAAAATTAATGCTCTGCCCTTACATTTTGAATAATACAGGCTAGGCATGGTGAAATATGAAGGCACTGGGTTCAATTCCAAGTATTGGGGGGGAAAATCAGATACATATGTATCTTCATGCTCTATTTTCCCTTTTCTTAGATACATAGTACATACTATAACACTTTCATTCTACTTTTTTTTCTTTTTAATAGTAAGTATATCCTGGAGAGGGATCTATAATACTATATAAAGATATTTCTCATTTATAGGACTACGGACTGTTTTTGTATCTTCTATACTACTCTGAGCCAAACACATTAGACATGTAATACCTTTTCAAAGTGAATGAATAAAATAGTTGATGAGTAGTATACTCATTGCAGTCTTCAAATATATTTTGAAGTGAGTAATAGTTTAATTTTTACATCTAAAAGCATGCTTTATTTTAAATTTCTGATCTTAATGTTTCTTATTTAGTAACTTTCAAAGGTTTAGTTTTAGCAAAAATTAGATTCAGGATTTATTTATTTTTTTGGGTACCGGGAATCAAACTCAGGACCTCACGCTTGCCAGGTAGGCACTGCGCCCCTGAGCTAAGTCCCTGGCCCTCTAGATTCAGGATTTAAAAACAAATACCATATGAAGAATGAAGAGTAGGACATTTTAAGAGTTGAAGAAGCTATATTAGTTCCTAGTTTGTGAGTGCGATGCTATAGAATTTTGTTTTAATGTAGAACTCTTTCTGTGTGTGTGTTTGTGTGTGTGTGAGTGTGTGTGTTTGTGGTTTGGCATATTTTTCCTCTGTCATCATTTGCCACATAATAGATGCCTAACAAATTGTAGGTGAATTTAACTGCAACTCTGCTCTTTTTTTTTTTTTTTTTGGAGACAGGGTCTTGCTATGTAGTTCAGGCTGGTCTTGAACTCACGATGTAGCCCATGCTGGCCTCAAACCTGTGGCAATCCTCCTGCCTCAGCCTCCAGAAGGCTGGGATTACAGGCATGTGCTACCATGCCTGGTGCAATTCTACTTTTGTATATAAATAGTGTTCTTTTTTACACAGTATTGTTCGAAACTGAAGTGAAATCATGGCTTCATTAAGGTGAAATTGTGGCTTTTGAAATTGAAGTAAAATTACGGCTTTTAACAACTTAGAGCAGTCTTTTAACTATTTTTGTGTAAAAGTCTGTTTCTTTCCAAAATATGTACATAGAAGTTTTAAATACAATTTCAAAAGATGCAGTCATCTAGAGGGAATTGCTAAGTCCCTGGCTCTTATTAGGCACTCAATCAAGACTTGATAACTAATTAAAATTTCAGTAAAGCGGTTTACTTATTTAGATTTCACTTTTTCAAATATGTCAACATTTTATTTGCTCTGGGTCTTTACATATGCTGTTCTTTTCTGCTTGGATCCATTTCTACCTTGCCTGGCTAGTATCTATTCTTCCCTCAGGTCTCAATTTAAAGTTACTTCTGAATGAGGTAATGGTTGTAGGATCTCAGTTAGTGATAGTTATTAGCATCTGCAGTTGGGTAGCGGTGACTTTGGGTAACTTTTTTTGTTGGTTAAATAATACATTTTATTAATATTATAAAGCTAAAATGAGACCATAGGCAGACTTAACACAATAGGAAAATATATTGACAAAACGCGTAACTACAAGATAGGTTCGCGATCATTGTGGCAAACATGGACTTATTGGTTCCCCTAATTTTTTGAGGGTTGAAAGTTCTCAGCTTTTTGTCTTTTCTTTTTTTTTCTTTTGAACCCAGGTTGTTTTTGAACGTGTTGCTAGTTTAGTACTTTCTTTAAATACATTTTATTTGGTAACATTTTGTCCTCTAGTAGCTTATATTAATCTTCATTCTAAAATCTTGGGGCCAGGGATATAGCTCAGCAGCATGGCGCCTGCCTGGCAAGTGTGAGGTCATGAGTTCAATCCCCAGTACCAAAAAAAAAAAAAAAAAAAGAAAATCTTAAAATTGATTTAATAATGTTAAAGTCACTCTACCATTAAGGTGTTAGAATTTAAGAATTGTCATGCAGTCCCTGCCTTTAGAAACCTTAAAATGTATAACAATATGGACAGTTCACTGTAATACTAGAGTTAAATACATTTCTACAAACTTAAAGAGATACCCTAGCACAATATATAATCATTTCAGGTAAATGTAGTAGACTTTAAAAAAAAAAAAAAAAAGTTACTATGGATGTACGAAGTTCAAAACTGAACCAAAAAGGAACTCTCTGAGCTTTGTATTGAAGGATAGGATTTAAAGTACAGGTTAAATGCAGGGAAGAATAGAAACAGAAACTCTTAATAAAAACTTGAGACTGTATGATCCCATAATATTTACATGTAGCTAGATATGATTAAACATTTTAATAGCATATATTTTCAAAAACCATCTCACCCCCTAAATGAGGTATTTATGTTCTACATACGTTCAAAATGCTATTGGAAGATTTCTTGGTCACCATTTTCTTCTATTGTTTTCTGTCTATTTCTTGCTTTTTTATCACCTTTTCTTTTAAAACATAATTGGATATTTTATGCACTTTATGGAAGATAGGACAGGTCTCTTCTTTGGACCAGGTACTGTACGTCAAAAGATGTGACCAGTTGTTTAACTCATATTCTATTCAGGGTTGCTTAAGGAGAGCATGTTTAAAAATACAACTTTTACTCCTTAAAGCTGTTCTTCCTTGATAGTCTTTTGACACAGGGAGGGAGCCCTTTTTGTTTGGAAGCATTAATAAATTAAACTTTACTTTCAGTAACTTCCCTCTTTTTTGCATTCATCAGCTTAATTTTAATAAATATAATTCTTGAGACATTTTAGGCCTCATACGTCATAAGAATGGGTTTTCATACGTTGCACTGATGTATAGTTTTATGTGTGATCTTATAATTACATTGTGGCCACATGCGAGAGTTCCAGTGACCAAGAGTGTCAGGGAGCTCCCTCCCTAATGTTTCAGCTTTTGTAAGCCTGTATTACACAATTCCTAAAGCTGCTTTTGAACTGTGTCTCTGGTTGTAGCACGTCACCTTACACTTAACTATTGTAAGGGCATCTTTTTATTTAATTTCTAATTAGCATAATGACTTGAGCTGTGTTATTCACTGTTCCATGGTGAAGTTGTCTTAGGGAGAGAAGAAATAAAAATGTTCAATTTCAACTTTACTTGTGAATGGATTGAAGTTTGAAAGCCTTTTATGGCCATTGTTCAGCAGACTGAAAATCTTATTAGAAATCCCAGAAATGCCAAGGCAATTTTGGATTGGATTTTAATAACATTTTAGAATGTTGATACTGTATGTTGCTAATTTCTGTGATTTCACTCTAGATCAGCAATTTAGGTATGCATTCTTCTAAAGTCAATTTATGACTTTTAATCTAAATTCATTTATTGTAGCTTTTCTTTTCAACACTGTGAAGTACCTAGAGATAGAATTAAATTTTTTTGTTTCTTTTAATAACTGATTAGATTTTCATCTAAGATATACTAAATTCATTAGAAACTACTTAATAAGAAAATACTATGATCTATATTGAACTAATGACTCAGTATAGTTGCCATTAAAATATTACCTTATGTACAGGTTTGCATTTTTATTTTGTAATGGAGAAGCATAAAATTAGATGGACAACATTTTCATTCTTGTCAGGGAAACTTGAATCCTGATGTCTTTCTGGGTGAAGAGTTTTTAAATGTAATTTTCATGTAGCTATTTGCTATAAAAATAGTCCATTGCATGTAATAATCATTTGTCTAAGTAGATTAAGTATAATTTATAGACAGTGTCTATATGGTCAGAAGGTAAATTTGATATGAGTGACACATGATTAGGTTGTGAAACTTTTTTCAAAACTACAGAAAGAGACTATTTAATTCTTTTTCCCTTAGAGTAAAGGCTATTCAGTTGATTTCTGTATGTGTACATAGAAGATTTTGATTTTAAGACTTTCTTAAATTTATCTTAAGTTTCAAAATAATTTATGAATTTCTTAAATGTTATCTTTGTGGTTAACGCTTAACAATGAAATAAAAGTGTTGACCCAATGGAAGTTTTTCATTCAAAAAATTTTAATCTCTCAGTCATTGTTTATCTTTGTTTTGCTTAAATTAAAGGTATTGTCATGGTTAGCTTTTTGGCATTTTGAGTTACTTGCCTGATTGTTGTTAATTCTACTTATTGAACAGATAAATACTAAAATTGAGCTTCGTGTGTAAGGTCACATTTTCTTTATAAATTATACAGATGTACTTACAAATAACTAGTGGAATAGATTTAACTTGGTTTTTCTTTTGAGTCTTGATGTAATAATATTGGCTCTGGATAGAAATGTAGTTTGAGGGATGAAATTTATTTTTGTAATATAGATTTGGATTCAAAATGTAAAGTAAGTTAAAGTGAATTTTATCTGTTAAATGTGTGACTTTGATTTCTGTGGCAAATTCTTAACCTTAGTATTTCACAGTTTTGAAAATTAGTTCACCATGGATTTGAGAGAGCATCTGTTCTTGTTTCTCTCTTCTGCAAATACATTTTAAGGGAAGACAGCACGAATCTATGAAATCATTTGCTTTCACTTAACTATATACAGTAGTTAACTTATAACTGCTCTGAGGTGAGTGAATGACTATTAAAAAGCTTAAGAGCTACTTATAAAGGGAAACTTTTTTATTGGCAATTCCTATGAATCGGTCACATTTGATTTTGCTTCATAACAAAATAGTGCTTGTAACAGAATTGTCTACTTTAGGTAGGGAAAGCTCCAACTCCAGAAAACTTCAATACTCTTTCTGTATTTGTAGTTAATGAGGAATTTTAAGGATGTAGGAAATAATGTGGGTATGGTTGATAAATGAGATTACTAAAGTAATACAAATAATGGTTTTAAAAGTCAGGTGAGGAATTCAGAAACATAGCAAATGAATTTAACTGAAGGAAGGAGGTTTTATTTAAAGAGAAGGTGTGTGACCACATTAATCCTATAATCCTATAAGTTAGTCCCTATACTGCACTAGTCACTTTTTAGTGTTAAGTGATCTGATTTAAACATAAATGAACTTCTGTCAGTTATTTTTAGAAACAGCATTGCTTTCCCCATATTTAAGGAGAATTTTAATTGCAAATAAAATTTTAGCATTAACTCCAATAAATATTTGAGAGATTACCTCAGTCCCATATAACTGAGTGTTTTGCTCATCACGCACTCTTTTATTCAATCCAGTTTGTTTTAAAACTGGATTGGTTTGTTTGGTTTGTTTTAAAAATGATATAAATTTTGTAGGAGAATAAATATAACTTAAATATTGCTGTGAATGTTGTATAATAATCATTTTAATCTGGTGGTACTGGTTTTTATGTAAATGAAATACTTCCTTAATGAAGTTCATAATATCCAATTTATATGTTTCTGGATCTATGGGTTACTGGTAAAAACCCACAAGTATATGATCATGGAATGTCTGTATTTGTCCTTAATACCATGACTTTTTGGATTGTATTTGTGTGGTTTAGGAAATTTCCTTTATCAGATTGAACAGTAGAAATGTCATATTGTACCACAGATCATCTGATTTTCAAATGGTGTTGGTTAAACTAACTTTTTTATCTAGTACTTCACGGGGTAGTCAGGAGTAGTATTCAGCTGTGTGATTGTGCTTCCACTTAGGTTAACATAAGCAGAGAAGAGTTTTCTTCATTTTAAAAAATATTTTTATTCCTTTAAAGTTATTTAAATACAGAAGGATAGATTTGTGAAGCAAGTCTCTGAAGCAGTATTAAACAATAGGAATCCTTTTTCTTCCTTTACATATATCACATACATATGTATATTTTGATAAAAAGGGGAAAACTTCATTTTCTTTATAGTGTAACGTAGATACAGTTATTGCTTGTTTTAAAAATTAATAAAATCAGTAAGGTTTGTTTAGAAATTTCAAAAGATCTTTAGTAGTGTACCTGCAACTTCACAGTCCCTTTTTATCTATACAGATTTCCTTGCCTATTGTGGTAGTTTGCTCTAATTTAAATTTCCCAAGGCTTTGGGTTGCAGACTTGGTTTTCTGCAAGAGTGCCCATGCTTACATGGTCATATATTCTGGGTGACTTTTCCACTTTTTCTTTTCTGTTATTTTGTTGATTGCTAAAGGGGAAGAGGGTTTTTAAAAAAACAACAACAAAAAAAACCTTGTTTCTTTGTTTTGATCTTTCTTCCTTAGACCATCTATTTGTGTGTTTTTTTGTTTCGTTTTGCAGATTGGGAAGAATTATTGTGTGGTACTTAGATCCGTGGGGACTAGCAGAGAAAAACTAATTTTGTTCTCGGTTTTGTTTTCTTAATAACAGTAGCAATTTAATTCTTGAGTCATTGAAAAGCTCAAAAGATACGTTAGCTTTATGCATAAAATTGGATGGAAAATTATTAATCCTGAAATTTTCTATTCATGGTCATTTTACTGTTGGGATAAAAATGCTACTTTATAGTTGAACTGAGTTAATATTACAAATACTAATTAGCAGTAAGCAGTACTGTTATAAAATTTTAATTTAAGTATTGTTTATTAATATTAAAAAGATTCATAAATCAGTTGCAATTTGACATGTGATTTCTTATATTGAGTTTTTGGTATACATGATGTGCATATATTCAAATAGACATATGAATATACACATTTGATCGGTAACATTTGTACCTTGACCAGATCTTAGAAGTTTGTTTCTTCTTACAAACATGCTTATTTCTCAAGTGGGAAGAATTTTGTTCTGTACAACACAACTTTTATGTTGCTGAATGTTGAGTCCTTCGATAAGTGTTGTGGTTGTTTAAATATTAATTAGCTATGTTAAAAGGGAAGAGTACAGACCTCTAGTCCTAACAGTTCACCAAAATATTTTTATTGCATGTGAAGACTAAAGTATCAAAGTAACATAATCAAAGCTGCTTCTACTTTATAGTTGTTTTGTGAAGATGGTATAATACGGTAGCATATTTAACTGAATTTTATTTTCATCAAATAAGGGAAAAGGGTAATAATGATAATAATTTTAGGTTTTTAAAAAAATTGTTTATATAGCACGAAAGTATTTAAAATGCTCTTTCTGAATAACTGAGTACTTTGGGAATTGGAGCAAGGGCAAGCCTTCTATCTGTGAATTATAGGATTTTTCTTGTAGATTTTAGTGCTCTTACAACATGTGCTTGAATTATAGAATTTGTGAGTACCAGGAAACAGCGTTATTTTTTGTTTTCTTTTTTCCTACTGTAGTCTGGTTATTGTGTTTCACATTTTGATTTCTGTAAAATGACTTCGTGAGAGTGTATTTTAGACTCAGCAAGAGTTTCAAAATAAGAAAATGTGTTTTGATATTTAATAAGGTGTTGTTTGTTCATGGCAATTAAAGTAATCCTTTAAATTTCTACTTTTTGATCAGAGTTATGTAGTTTTCATAAATTTTTAACATTATTCCCCTTCATTCTGATTAGTATTTTAAAAGGTATTTTATAAAGTTTACACTTCATGGTCATCTGTAATTATTAACAAACACAATAATGTCTAAAATATATTTATTTCTAATAGTTAACACATCAAAAATCTGTGACATGGAAAGTGATACAACTGTAAAAGTTTGCAGCTTTAAAAATAAAAAGGAATTCTGCTAGTACTTTTACTCAAAAATGTCATGGAAATTATTATTAGTTTTTAAAGCTTATAGCACAGATTTCACTGTGTATGGCCTTACTGGGAGAGCACTGTAAAGCTGAACTTGAAATTTATTTAGGAAAAAACTAAAGTACTTTTATACTATGAAAAAACTGAAGTGCTTTTATGCTATGAAAAGAACTTTAGTTGTTCAACAACTTTTTCTTTTAAAGATAATGATTGCTTGATACCTTTTCCAGTCTGTATTCGAAATTCTCGTTTTATGGAGATTCTTTTTTGTTCCTGCTCTCTTTTTTTCTTTTGGCAGTGGGTGGAAGATTTCTATTAAAACTTAATGGCTAAACCTGTATAGTAACTATTAAAGTATAATGGAAATATTCTTCACATTTTTTTAAGACCAAAAAATGCTATGAAGGTAAGCCAGTGAGGGTTAAATTACTATGTGTGGTTACAGTAACGTTTAGCTTTAGAGATTTCTTTTAAGAAAAGTGGGGTCCTAATTAGATTTTAAGTTGGGGTTCTTTGTAAAATATTTTGTAGTTCTCTTATAGGTGTTTTTATGTTTTGGTGTTCTAGTTGATGTTTGATATTTCCTGAAAAGTAATATTCTGTAAATGAGAGAAAATAGGTTGCAAGAATAGGATAAGAACTGGAGAGAAAGAAAACCTTTCCCTAAAATATTGCCACCTGACAGGTGGAGATACCCTTGCCATAATAGATTTTCAAAGCATAAAGTACTTGAACTCTTTTTTTTGAGTTGACTTTGATGTCACAAAGCTTGATTGTGATAAGAATTAATATTTTACCTTTTGTTTTTACCTTAAATCAACTTAAGTGTTTATAAATTAACAAAATAATACCATCAGACTAATTACTAATATTCAATTATGTTTCATTAAATAAATCTTTCTTTGATTATTGTATTTGTTTGATATGAAAAGTAAAATTATAAATAGTCTATAAGCATGCAGAAATTGAGTTGCATAAAATTAATTTTGATATTTCACCACAGAGACAGCTTAGCATTCAAGTATGCCTTAATGTATGATTTTGTTTCCTAGTATTATAAGGATATCTGTTGGCTTCCAATATTCAGAAATGTTGACTTTTTATTTTAAATACTGATATAAATCGGAACCATATTTTTCTAAATGGCAGAAAGTTGAGACAAATACATGGTATACCAGTAGTTGGTTTTTTAAAATTATTAGTGATTAGACTTTGTGAACTACAAGTAAAACCTGGAATTTTCTTTTGGAAAATTGAAAGCATTAATACTAGAATTAGAAAAATCTTAGGAAATATAGCAAATTTTTATCCATTATTATTTTCAATCACTAGAGAAGGTATGAGTTGTTAATGTCTTCTTTGTTGAAGTCATAAATTATATTTTGGAAAGGGATGAAAAGTTAAAAGTAATTGTTTCCATGCAGACTTATGCCATCTTGACATTACATGTTATGGGCTTATATCACAGAAGCCTGCAGAACTTCATAAAATAATTAAGTATATTTTAATTCAGTAGGCTTGCTAAAAAACTGTTTTGTAATTATTCTAGAAAAAAATTATACATGGTATTTGTATGTTTTTAAATTTAAGGTTCATCTTGGTGCTGTGTCTTGATTTCAGGCTTTTTGTTAGTTTGAATATATTCTTACTGTTTGTTTTAAAAATTTATTTCTAATAATATACGTTATTTGGATAAATTCTCATTGTTCCAGTTATAGTTCATCCACCCGTGACATTTTATCATTAGCTACAATAGATGTAGCTATTTTATCATTCTTTCTGGAGCTTTCATTGTAAGGTAAAGACTTCAAGTTTAAAGTGAGAGCTGGTGTATATTACAGTGTATATGGCCATTGCTAATTTGACCTGTTACTGTAAAGAAGGCTAACAAGTGTGTATGACTAGCCCACCCCTTCTGGAGCAGTTGAAAACAGGCCTCAGAAGGCTCAAAGGAATTCTTTTAACTCCTAGCAGGGCCACGGGGTCAATGTCAGATTTAGTCATGCTGTTATTTTAGCCCAGTGGTCCAGAGAGATGACTGAAAAGTGAGTCTTTTATTTCTTTTTCTGTGTGGTTATTAACAGGATTAAATGTAAGCCATTGTGTACTTAGTACCAATTAGTTTCTCATCTGAGAGGTTCATTATGATTTTTTGTCAGTCTTGTTCTTGTAATATTTGTTTCATTGTTTGATTAGTTAAGGGGCTGAATGGACTAAAGAAAAGTTTTATAGCAGTGCTTTTAAATTCATTGAGAATTTTAATAAGCAGTCAACTTTTTAGATATGTAGAACTTGATTAAATAATAGGTCATTTGAAAATCGGCACGGAAAATGGTGAAGTAAATTGTTAAAATTTTTTTCCTGTTACAGGTTTCTTTAGTTTTTAAAATAGGCTACCTTTAATATAACTAAATAGTATTTTTATGGTTTTAGACTTTTACTTCAGATCCTTACATGTATTCCTTAAAATTATGATCATTTTAAAAAAATATGTAATTATTATTCAATAGGGACGTATACCAAAAAGTTCCCAAAATTTTTTTTTAAAACATACCCTTCTAGTTTTTAAGTTAGAAACAGATTGAAATATGAAAAAGTGGAGCATAAGAAATTTAGTATAATGATGCAGGTATAAATAAGCCTTCATTTGAAAAGAAGCTTGTAAGTTGATTCTTTATGCTTTTATAAATAAGTAAAAATGCCAAGTTTTGTGAGTTCAGAAAAGAGTACACCCAACTTTCAAATTATTAAGTTGGTATTTGCTTTAGAACTCTGACTTTAAAAATTCTTATTAATATTCCTCATGTAACATTGGGATACCTCAGTGAAATTTTGGACAAAAATTGTTCTTATAATTGGAACATGCTGGAAATGATGATTTTATCTAGAAGAATATAATCCAAAATCAAAGGATAAGCTATTTTGCCAGTAGGTAATTATCTGGGACAGTAGGCCTTATGTCTTGTGTACAACATACATTTTCCATGTATCACCTTTAAAAGAACATGCCTATAGACTGATCCAAGCTTGTCAATTTTTTCTTAAACATTTGAAATTACAGATGTTAATTTAAGCAATTACAATTACTATTTTAACATTAAGAATTGCTTAATATAGCTCAGATTATTTGATGCATCATATTTGGATTATATCATTGTACTAAGTCTTTGCTTACTGCCATAATTTTTTGGTATTTAGATTACTTTATCATGGAATTAAATATCCAAGATTTTATGATCCAAATAACTATAGAACATGTAGATTCTGACATAGTGACCTCCCTCCCCAGTTGGTGTCAGACTTATTACTTGGCTAGACCTTGCTTTTTAGTATTTTTTTGTATCCAATTTTCTGAGAAACACATTTCTAACAAAGTCTATGTATGTTGTGGTTGTTTTTACTTTTCTCTTTAATTATAATTTGAAACATAGATTCTTCAAGTGAAAAACTTTATTTTTGACTGGTACATTATGGTACATTATACTTTCTTACTGTCTGGCAATCAGTCTCTCTCTACTTACTCCACCCCATTTTTAAAAACTAAAAATGTATGGTAGCTGTGTTCAATTGCCAGATTTTCAGGTAACAAGAAGTAAAATCTTTCTCTTAAGATTTGTTCATCAAATAGAGTGGCTACTTTGGAGAGAAAAATTCAGTTTTGTTACTCAGCATTTTCTCAAGATCTTCTACAAATTTTTTTAGTATAATCCTTGTATGTAATATGGAAAAGAACAGATTTTAAAATAATTTATCTCTTATTTCATTACTTTGTATTTGACCTCAGAGGATTCTGAAAGAAGTTGAAAATCTGACTCAATATCAGATGCACCTGTAATGTAATATAACTTTAATATTTAAAGATAGTGAATACTCATTGATTCACCTAATGTTTTAAAAATATAGCAAACAGCATCAACTCTTTTAACTTTTCTCTTAACTTAAAGTTGAGCTAACTTTAGGCATCTATCTGATTGATTAGGTCCAGAAATTAACACTTCAAATAATTGTAGGAAATATAAATAGGCTGTCCTAAAGATAACTCATTATGTCTATTTCTTTAGTATATCTCATGTAGTAATGACTCTTACCAGTTGAATCATATATGTCAGTTTAGTAAATAATTACCCTGTTAAAAATTACATACTCTTATCATTGTTATCCAAACACCTTCAAATTATGCTACTTTAAAACAAATACAATGGAAGTTTGGGTACTTAAAGTAGCACTGTTCCATTTTAAGACCACTAAAGAATATTCTTTTTTTTAAATGAAGCTCTTGGGATAATAGAGTGTAATGGAATTGACAAATATTTTTTTAAATAAAAACTACTTTTATGTAGTGCTATGTTTTTCTGTCTAACCAGGTGAGGCATAGCAAATCTAGCAAAATAAATTTTTAAAAATGTGTAATATTGGGTGATTATCTTATTCATTGTATAAAATTAAAGATAGGGAAAAATACCTAAATTTCAAGAAAGTAAATGGAAGTTGAATGAAGAGTGAGTAGAATAAAAGTAAAGATCCAATATTTCTGTCCACTAGTTAAATTTTTTATCCAAGTCTTTAACATTTTATGTTTCCTGCAATGCCAATGACTTTTCTTTGGTAAAAGGCATGACAATGTTGTTAGGATTAAAAGTAATAGCTCATATAGTGCTTTTTAATAGCACCTAAGAAACTAGTTTTTGAGTATATAGTAACTGAGAGTTGACTTTTTTTAAGCAGCTTTTTAATGTCAAAGAAACATTTGTGGCTTTTGAACAAAACAAAGTAGTATTTTAACTTAAAGTATTTGAGTGGCTTGATTTTTTTGGTACTTGATTTGAAAGGTATGTATACACAAAATAGCCATTTATTTACTATGATTTTATTGGTTCAGCGAGGTCCATTAACCATTTAGAAAACATTTAGGTTTAAAATCATTGATACTTATTAGCTACTTTTTACTAGCATTGTGTTTATTACAGATACCTCTGTTATAACATATTGGAGTTTGAGTAAAAAGGTATATTTTTTATTTTATAAAGATGCTCATTGAGAGCACGGGTGCTAATGATGTTTATGTCTTTTACTGATTTCTGCCTGGTATCTTAAGCTATCAGTAATTGTGTCTTCATATTGGAGATGAAAAAATTATACTTGCCTCTGTTGTTCTGTTACTTCATAGGCATGCATTGAATTGAACAGTTTCTAAACTTTTGGTTATCTGTGATACTTGTTGGGAACAAAGATACAGATAATCTCAAATAGCAAATAATAGGCCCCAAAATATATTTTGTATGTATTCATTTAACCAACAAATAATCAGAGCCTACTTGTTACTACACAAGATGTGCTGTTATATACAAAGATGACTTCACAGATCCTGTAGCTTAATAGAAGAGATGAGAGATGAATGGCACAAAGGAATTAAGGAAGTGCAGGAGAGGAAAGATGCTGTTTTCATGAGGGGTAGACATGAAAGTGGTGTGGGAGAGAGAGAAAGTCATATGATTGGGGGAAAGCAGATTCTTTAATTCCATTTCTAATAGGGCAGTGTTTCTTATAATGGGTTCCTCAGATTCCTTAGTGTCTAAATTTTTTAAGATTTGTGTTTTATTTAATGTTGAAAAGGTTTCATACCTGTTATAAAAATAACCCTTTGCAGTGATAGTTGCAGTAGAGAGACATTTATTATAGAATGAGACTTTTAGTGCTGGGCATGTGGTGCAGGCCTGTAAATCCCAGTACTCTGGGAGGCTGATGGAGGAGATTGAAAGTTCAAGTGCAGCCTATAAAACTTAGCAATTTAGACCATGTCTGATAATAAAAATAGATAAATAAACAGATAATTTAAAAAGGAGTTGTGGCTGTAGCTCAGTGCAGAGGGCCTGTTTTCAATCCTCAGTACTGAAAAAAGAAAAAATAGAGACTAGTTTCTTAAACCAGTTATTTCTCAGTTTGGGGTTTATGGACAGATTTGATTGATGTACAGAAAAACTTTTTTTCCTTAAAGGTTTCATACATTTCTTAAATTTGAGAAACAAAAGCTTAAGAAAATATTTTAAAATAGTTTCTACTTTCTGAATATTAAAAGTGATAGAAAAGTAGGTGGCCTAGAAGTATATGAGTACCAGTGAGATCCAT
Organism: Erethizon dorsatum; assembly: GCA_028451465.1. Taxonomy (NCBI): domain Eukaryota; kingdom Metazoa; phylum Chordata; class Mammalia; order Rodentia; family Erethizontidae; genus Erethizon; species Erethizon dorsatum. The sequence goes on along the minus strand of CM051822.1, from coordinate 37,436,086 downwards.
TTGGGGATTAAATTTATTTCCAGGACATGGTCTCTTTCATAGATGCCCTTACTATAACATTCTATACAATAGTTAAAGCCTTTGTGTAATTGATTACTTTTGAAGTCCCAATTTCACCTTCTGCTTATAGTTTTGTGATACATCAACAGTTTAATTCCTTTAAATTTAATTAAACCTTACATTATCTTATAGAGTAAGGTATTGATTATGTTTCATGAGTTTGAAGGATACTCAAAGAAAAAACAAGTACTTTAACTTATTGTGAAGAAATTTGAATTTCATGTTGGGTGAATTGAACATGGTAAATTTAAGAATATTTTTCCTGAATATCCCAAACAGTGCAGAATGGGGGAGGGGAGGATTTGATAATGTTTCTCCCTTCTTTTCCTTTTAAAAATATTTTTTGAGGAAAAAAATACCCCTTCCCCCCCAACAAACAAAAGTGACCAAAATAGGAAGTAGATGATGGTTTTTCAATTCCTTACCTCTTTTGAAATTTGCCTAGACTTTTAGAATGAGAGAATTCTTAGGAACTACTATTTTTCCCTGAGGGAAAAGACAGTTGCGATCAGGGAGAGAAGTCAGGGTGACATTGTTTGTTCACATCATATACAGAATAGAATAATTTTAGTTTATTTGTATACTTATTTTCTTGTTGTATTTTGCATATAATATATGCTGCTTTGGGAATATTTTATTACTGTTTGAGGTTCTTAATAGTTCATGTGTCAGCTTGCCTTTATATTAAAATGTGTTTAAATTGTTTTGACAGATACTCCAACTAGTGAATGGCAAACACAAAAATGCAGTATTGCCATGTTTTGTCTTTTAAGTCTGAGCAGTTGCAAGCATTTCTCATAATTACCTATGCACAGAAATTCCCTGAAACATTTAAGAAGCTGAACTCTGAAAGAAATCCCAAAGATACATCACTGCACGACTGCAAACATTTTTAAGAAGTCATTGATTATAATGAACACAGCCTTTAATGGAAGTTTTTCTCTCTCCTTTTCAGGACAGTGTGACAGTGTGTCATTAAGGTTTTAGAAATGAATGCTGCTAAGGAAAGGAGGATCACTAGGACTACAATGATGCCCAGTATGTGGCCGTGGGATTCTCAGTTGGGCTCTTTTTAGGTTTTTAATCTGGTTCGAAAACGGGGGATGGAGAGGAAGGGAATGAGAAATAGACAAGAGTTTGGGGACACCTGTCCAGCAGAGTATTTTACTTTCTCATTGATCTCCTAGATGCTGAATTTGTAGTGTCTAATGTAGAAAGGTAAGCCAATTCTAAATATATTGAGGGTCAATAAAATCAGCTCTGTTTTACATTTGGAAACACACAATGTTTTGCATTTTAGGTAAACTGTTTGAATATATTAAATCTGAAATTTCATTTACATTATAATTCCATTTCTACTCTAAGGATATTGTTTTAAACTATTGTTCTTTTCTATGGTGACAGTAATTGCCCTTGGTGTATTCTGTAGGTCAGTCAAGGTTTATCACAAAAGAGGGCAAATGATAAATGTGTGCCGGAAACAGCTATGCTCTGTACAGGAACAGAAAAGCATCAGACTTTAAAATAACATCCAAAAATTTATATCACATATACAAATCTGTTTTAGGGGAGTGGAAGGTAGAAAGGGGTTACTTTTCAGTATTCATTCAAAATTTCCAGTTTTTTTTCCCCCTCAAGTTTCTTAACAATAAGCCCATTTAATGAATAACATGTAATATCTATGAAGGGTTTTACTATTTAAAAAAATTACAGTGTGTATAAAGTGCTTGAGATGTTACTTTTCCTGTTTAGTTCAATCATAACAGTGTTTCTGAACAGGTGGTTTCTTTCTGGTGATTCTCCATGGCACTAAAATTTATTAGAGACATGACTTACATATTTCTTCAGAAAGAAACTGCTAGAATACCTTAAGAGTATTTCTCAGTGAGAATAACCCTTTATTTTTGTAAAATAATCATTCTTCATTTTACTTATGAAATTTAAAAGTGTTGAAGCTGGCATTGGAAAAGGTAGCTTTCATTTGACTCAGTTACTTAGATTTTACGAAAATTTATAAAATTATCTTTTTATGTTAAATATTTAAACTTTTGTTTTTCCTTTGACTGTAAGATGATGTTGGAGATTTGTGGAGCTCTGAATATTGACTCCTGTAGGTTGTTTCTTGGTATAGTTGATGATAGTTCAGGGCTACATTAACAATTCTTAATTTGTCATTGTATATTCTGTACAAAATTAGAACTCTTACGAACACGCCTCATTTTTTAAGTGAAAACTTGAGACCAACATTTTTCCAATCTGTTTTGGGAAACTGGCCTCAAATTAGAGCAGACTAACAGTGATGGTAGTATATGCTAGAAAGGATTTGAGAATTCCTGTCTCTAGGAGATATAAAGGATTTTTAAATATCTACAGAAGATCAGATAACCTGTCTTGAATTATGTAGGAAATATTATGTAGCAGAATAATGAGACCTACATACACTTCTTTCTTCCTGTTTGTCTTTCTGCCCTTGCTTTTTTTTTTTAATACACCACAGAAATAAAGTGCCATTTTCATCACATCTTTTCAGGTGTACATGCTGTCAGTGTGACTTATTGCTGATGATGACAGCATCGATCACCTGGCTGATGTAGTGTATGATTTCTTTATAGTAAAAGTACTGTTTTTTCCCCCTTCTGTGCTCTTTGGAAGGAAGTTACTATGCCCCGCCCACACTTGAGGAGTAGAGTGTTATGTTTCACCTTGAGGATGGAGTATCTATGAAAATTTGCAGCTCTTTTGCATAGATGATTTTGTCTATTCTTTGCTGTTCATTCATTCATATCTGTATGGACTTGTGGATATTTATACTTTGGGGTATAATCCAGTAATACTGTATTTTGTTGCCCAAGTTGTTCTAGGTTTGGCCTTTGAGAACACTTTCATTTGATTCGTATGTTTCTTTGATATGCTTCTACCGTTCTTTATATGTTTCTACCAAAACAACATATTGCAACAGATTGAATATATAAGCAGATGTGAGAACCCAGCTACATTTTATTTGGATGGTCATTAAAGAATTTTGTGAAGTATGAAACACTGCCACTCTTACTAGTAAAAATTATTTTGAAAAATATTCATAAAAATCTTAACATGATGAATTTATTGTTAAATGAATTAATACGTATTAAGATTACTTAGCTTTAATTTCTTATGTATTAAAATATTGATAAATATCCTCATTAAAAAGCTTTATGCATATAAGATTCAGGGCACTTGAATGTAATGATATTCAAGTGTAATAGTTAAGAATTTCATAACGTTCTTTGTGTTTAGAAAAGGCAGGCTGGGCATGGTGGCACACACCTGTAATCCCAGCACTCAGGAGGCTGAGGCAGGAGGATCACCCTGGATTCCAGGCCAGCCTGGGCTACATAATGAGTTTAAGGCCAGTCAGAACTGCATAGTGAGATCCTGTCTCAAATAAACCCAAAATAAATCAAACAGAAAAAAAAAAAAAGAAAAGACAGTTTATTTCTAGTTGAGAGGAAGCCAAAGAGACTTCATGAGGAAAAAAAAGTATACTTACGTATTTAAAATTTACTTGAGGGCCGGTGAGATGGCTCAGCGGCATAAGCGCCTGCCTTGCAAGCGCGAGGGCCCGAGTTCGACTCCCGGATCCCACATACGAAAAAAGGGCCGGTGATATCGCTCAGCGGCACGGGTGCCTGTTGGCGCGCGAGGTCCTGAGGTTGACCCCCCGGTACCCACGAAAAAAAAAAAAAAAAACTTATTTGAAAGAAAGGTGTGGACTTTCTATGTGTAGGGTCAGGAAAAGGGAAAGGAGAACATTAAAGATAGAACTGAATGAATAGGTTTTAAAAAATAGAGAATAGGCCGGTGAGATAGCTCAGTGGCATAAGCACCTGCCTGGCAGGTGCGAGGTCCTGAGTTCGACTCCCGGTACCCACATACGAAAAAAGGGCCGGTGATATTGCTCAGCGGCACGGGCGCCTGCTGGCACACGAGGTCCTGAGTTCGACCCTCGGTACCCACAAAAAAAAAAGAAAAAAAGAGAATATCAGTTCTTCTCAAATTCTTGCAAAATAATTGAAGAGGAGGGAAGATGTCCAGGCTTGTTTTATGAAGCTAGTGTTACCCCATTATAAAAGGCAGACAAGGACACTGCAAAAGAAGGAAATTATTAACAGGCCAGTATTCCTGATGAACATAGATGAAAATCCTCAACAAAATATAGGCAAACCAAATTCAGTAATACATTAAAAGGATTATACTCCATGCTCAAGTAAGATTTATCCCTGGGATGCAAGGAAGGTTCAAATCAATCAGTGTATTTTACCACATTCATAGAATAAATGATAAAAATCATATCTCAGTAGGTACAGAAAAAGCATTTGACAAAGTGCAACATCTTTTTGTGGTAAAAACTGAACAAATTGGGTAGAGAAGGAGTGTACCTCAACATAAGATGCACCCACATCTAACACCATACTCAATGGTGAAAAGATGAAAATTCTTCCTCTAAGACCAGGAACAAGACAAGGATGCCTAATTTTACTGCTGCTCTCAACATGATACTAGAAGTCCTAGGTAAAGCAATTAGGCCAGGGGAAAATAAAGTAAAAGATATCCAAATCATAAGAAATTAAATCATTTGTAGATAAGATGATCTTGCATGTATATAAAACCCTAAAAACTTCACCACCTATTAGAAGTAGCTCATGAGGAGTCAGAGCAGGGAGTGGTGGCACACACCTGTAATTCCAGCACTCTGAGAAGCTGGTTTCAAATAATATTATTAAGCTATGGTAATAAAAATAGAATAGTGCTGGCATAAAAACATATATAGGATAGTGGAATGAAAGCTCAGAAATAAGCCCACATGTACAAGGTCAACTAACCTTTGATAAAGGTACAACAAATATATAATGTGGAAAGGACAGTATCTTCAGTAAATAGTGTTGGGAAAACTGGATATCCACCTGCAAAAGAATGGAACTGGACCCTTATACTTTAAAAAAAAATCAGTTCAGAATGGGTTAGACTTAAATGTAAGATATGAAACAGTAAAAATGTCAAGAAAAGCTCTTTGACCTTGGTCTTGCCAATGACTTTTTGAATATGACACCAAAAGCACATGTAAAAAAAGTAAAGTGGAACTATGTCAAACTAAAAAGTTTCTTTACATAAAAGTAAACAATCGACAAAATGAAAAGTTTTTTTTGGAGTGGGAGAAAATATTTGTAAACTGTATTATCTGATAGAGCAGCAATATGCAAAATACATAAAGAACACATAGACCTCACTAGCAGAAACCAAATAACCCAATTGAGAATGGGCAAAGGACCTGAATAGACGTTTTCCCCAGAGAAGACATACAAATGGCTAACAGTTATATGAAAAGGTACTTAACATCAATAATTATCAGAGAATACAAATCAAAAACCACAGTGAGCTATCACCTCATATGTGTTAGAATGACCATTACTAAAAAGATAAATGGTAACTGTTGATGAGGATGTGGAGAAAAGGGAGGCCTTGTACACTGCTGTTGGGACTGTAATTGGTACAGCCATTATGGAGAACAATATGGAGTTTCCTCAGAAAGCTGAAATTAAAACTACTACGTGATCCTGCAATCCCACTTATATACTGCATAACAGTAAAGATGTACTTCAACTATTTGATTTAGAAGTGAGTAGGTGAACTTGAAAGTGACTTATAACCCATGATCATATAGTATTTTGTAGCATCATTATATTTTATAAAAGAAATTTAGAGCATTGGTCATTTAAGTCAATATGTTAAATAAAGGTAAGTGGGCATTTGTTGTGACATTTTGAGAGTAAGTCGCATTCCTAGATAGAAACCAGTTAAAATGTTCCAAGGAATGGATACGTACTACATAGTTTGTTTTCCCCTTTGGATGTCCCAAAATGTTTAGTGGTGTTACAGTCCCAAGAAAGTTTATGTGTGTGTTGTGGGGCAGTTGGGAGGGTACTAGGGATTGAACATTGAACCCAACAAGCACTGTACCACTGAGTTACATCCTCATCCCTTCTTAAAATTTTATTTTGAGACAGGGTCTTCCTAAGTTGCTCAGGCTGACCTTGAATTTGTGATTCTTCTGCCTCACCTGGGATAGCTGGGATTTTAGGTGTGTGTTTCAACCATGCCCAGTATCACATTAAGAATTTGTAGGCAGGACAGATGAGGAAAAACAAAAGCCAGAAATGAAGTTTGACTTGGTGGTAGTGCTCAGGGAACAGAATATGGAAGAATTGTGTAAGGAAAAGCTGGGGGGGAATGATTGTGTTTGAACACATTTGAGAGATTGAGATTCGTACTTTTTATTTTGACGGGTAATGAACATAATAAATGCATGTATTTAGCTGATATTGCAGTGTAGATTGACTAATCTGTCATTTATTAAAAAGACATAAAGTATGAAATGACTGGTGATCTTTCATTTTATAATTTTCTTTAGAATCCGGAGTGTGGGAAAGATCAAGAGATATGGACAGTCAAAAGTTGTTTACAATCTGTTTTTCAAATATCAACAAAATGTATTAGTTTGTCTGCTGAATAAATTAAGCTTATTTTTCTTTCTGTAGCATTAATTGTGTTATAGTAGGCCATAGCCACTTCCAGTGCAGTCTTCCTACTCTTGGAATAGCAGCCAATTCCAGGAATTAAGAGAATTAGGTTAGAGTCACCGCGTGCGGAGCGCGGGCCGCGGTTTCGCGCAGGTCGGGCGCACGCACGGTGGCCGGCCCAGCGGCTCGCTTTGGTGAGGTTCACGCTCGCGGGGAGCGCGCTGGGTCCGGTGGTTCCTGTCCTTGCTTGCACGCCTGCAGCCCGGGCCTTCGGTCCGACCCCGCCCGACCATGGCTTCGGCTCTGGAGGAGATTGGTGAAACTGGGCATCTGAATTAAATGATATACAAGATGAGTTGCAGAGTGATCTAGAAGAGGTAAAGGCGTTGCTGGAAAAGGCTACTAGGAAGAGAACACGTGATGCCCTGACAGCTGAAAAATCCAAGATTGAAACAGAAATAAAGAATAAGATGCAACAAAAATCACAGAAGAAACCAGAACTTCTTGACAGTGACAAACCAGCTGCTGTGGTTGCTCCCATCACAACAGGATATACAGTGAAAATCAGTAATTATGGATGGGATCAGTCAGATAAGTTTGTGAAAATCTACATCACCTTAATTGGAGTTCATCAAGTTCCTGCTGAGAACGTGCAGGTGCATTTTACAGAGAGGTCATTTGATCTTTTGGTAAAGAATCTAAATGGGAAGAGCTACTCTATGATTGTGAACAATCTCTTGAAACCCATCTCAGTGGAAGGCAGTTCCAAAAAAATCAAGACGGATACAGTTCTTATCCTGTGTAGAAAGAAGGCGGAAAACACTCGGTGGGAGTACTTGACTCAGGTTGAAAAAGAATGCAAAGAAAAAGAAAAGCCATCCTACGATGCTGAGACAGATCCTAGTGAGGGATTAATGAATGTTCTAAAGAAAATTTATGAAGATGGAGATGACGATATGAAGCGAACCATTAATAAAGCCTGGGTGGAATCAAGAGAGAAGCAAGCCAAAGGAGACACAGAATTTTGAGACTTTCAAGTCCTTTTGAGAACTATGATACGGAAATACTGATATTTCCAATAAGGGAGTGTTGGTAGGCTGCACATAGAAATTTGACAGATAACTACAAAGCCTTCAGAGTAAAGGTGGTGAATTCTCCATTTCTTACTGGAGGATTTATTTAAATAAGATATACATATTAAGTACTTCCTCCAAAGATGGTTTCATTAGTGCCCTGGTCATTTTGTTCACAAAAGGGTTACATGGCATTTCATTGAAATATAAAAAGCAAGTCTTGCTTAATGAAAACAATACATTATGTATATTTTTGTTCAGCTAGGAGGTAGAAAACAAAAGTATTTGCTTGCCTGTAAGTTACAGATGTCAGCTCCCACTAAAGTAAGAATAAGAGTAAAACTGAATTTTTTATAAAATTCAAATTTGTGCTTGTGCTTCAAATTTGCTGTAGAGCAGTTGATCCCCTGTTGCCAGCTTGAGCAGTGCAAATAGCAGGGATTACCATGCACTAATATAATCACAAATGTTTCTATCTAGATTTAAATATATTTGTTTATGAATACAGTATTGAAGTGTAATAGACAAACATCTTCATATAGTATCAGTTAGTAAGTTCTACCATGGATCAGATAGCTTCAAAACTAATAACCATAAAGTAAAACTAATTAATTTGAAAATCCATCTATTCCTATGTTCAATAAAGTTGGGTTTTTATGTAAAAAAAAAAAAAAGAGAATTAGGTTACTTTGCCTGCTGGCACAAAAGTGCCCACGGTATTAAATCACTGGCTTGACTGTTTGGTGTACAATCATAAATAAAGTTCAGAGATAAAAGTTAATTTGCATGCTGTTCACATTTATTCATTCTTTAACAGGTATATTTTTCTATTATTCTCTGATTCATATAATCCTTTCTGAAACATTTTCAATTGCTGTTATGTCCAGAGGAGCAGAATTTTAATACATTTTAGGATAAAGACTAAATTCAGCATTCAACTACAATAACTCAGTGCTACTGGCTATGAAAATATTTAATGTATTTTTGGAATATTTAAATGTTAAAAATATATGGTTACTATATATTATAAAACATTTTAAAGCATATATCAGATAAGAAACTAGTTTGGGGTGGGATAAATGACCATTTATTTATTTATTTTTTTGTGGGTACCGGGGGTTGAACTCAGGACCTTGCGTGCCAGCAGGCGCCCGTGCCGCTGAGCGATATCACTGGCCCTTTTTTTCGTATGTGGGTTCTGGGAGTCGAACTCAGGACCTCACGCTTGCCAGGCAGGCGCTTACGCCGCTGAGCTATCTCACCGGCTCTTTTTTTTTTTTTTGTGGGTACTGGGGGTTGAACTCAGGACCTCGCGTGCCAGCAGGCGCCTGTGCCGCTGAGCAATATCACCGGCCCTTTTCTCATATGTGGGTACTGGGAGTCGAACTCAGGACCTCGTGCTTGCCAGGCAGGCGCTTATGCCGCTGAGCTATCTCACCAGTCCCCTAAATGATCATTTTAAGTTTAGTGCTTAACAAATGTTATTTTTGTACTCAAAGCAATAGAAGAAGAGATGATGTAACAATATCAGAACCTTTTGATTTTTTTTTTTTTTTAGAGTAGAACTTGGTCAGCTATTACAGCTGACATTAATACTGAATCTCAATGATTTTTACGAGATTTTTGGAAAATTATTTAAATTTTCTCCCTCAAGCTCTGAAGATCTTACAGAGAATTCTTTGTCTTTCTGTTCCTGTAACCATTGCTGTTCCGTTTTGAAGCTGCAGAAATCTGTGACATCTTTGACTCTGTTAGAATTCTGTGGAGTTGTCTGCTCTGAAGTCTCCCAAGGTTATAGAGAAGAGATGCTTTCATATAATCAGAAATATCCTAGGAAGACTAATCCTTTTAGGGTTTGCGGCAAGTACAAAATAGAATGAAGAATGCAACTATTAGGTGTAACCTATTTATAATAAAGACTAAGATCACTTTAAAATTCAAGCCACCTTGTGGTGGTCACCAGTAATCCTGGCTTCTCAGGTGGCTGAGTCAGGAGGATTTCAAGTCTGAGGCCATCTTAGACAACTTAGTGAGACTCAGTCTTTAAAAAAAAAAAAAAAAGAAATGTGCTGGGGCTGTAGCTCAGCACTCCCTGGATTTAATCCCCAGTACCACAAAACAACAACTCTTATACTTTAAATTTAACCCCCGAAAGTTAAACACCCAAATCATGAGGAATTAAAAAAGATTTCTGTAAGCATTAAACATTAGGTAACTACTGCGTTACCTCTGTTTGGTTCTTAGGGCTTCCAGACATCCCACTTGATCCCGTTGCAGCCTATGAATGTAATGCTTGAAGAATGTTACAAGTAGAGGGTCCTAGAAGGGTATCTAGTGCAGAATTTCCCAAATTTGAGTACATGTCCTATTTTAACAGTATTGTTACTGTTAAAACAAGCACGCACCAGTTCTGATGAATTAGATTCTGTATAGGGGAAGGCCAAGAGTCTGTATTTAACAAATTTCTCACTGTTAGGCTGGCCTAGATTGGAAATCATTGCTTGAAGGCCAGTACACTCATTTCCTAGATAAAAATTTTCAGGCCCAGTGACGTTCCAGCATGTATTCAGTTTGGTCCTCTTCAAGACGGCTACACAAAACAATACAGAGTATTTTGAGCTCAGGACATTATAGCTACAGAACTTTACTAGATGGGGACTATGCTCAAATGCCTCTTAAGACCTGGCAGTTCTAGATGTGATCCTTCAAGACATTGTTATGACAGACAACAAACATTTGAGCTATAGCAGGCTGACTTGGAGTCCAGGACAGGAAAGTAATCCAAGTGTCTCCTCTCTCATATTAATATGCTATGAATAAGTACAGTCAGAACTTTGAAAGTTGTGGAGATAATTTCAGAATATATCTCTGAATAAAAGCCTGGATGAAATATATGGATGACTGTTTTACTAAAGTAGTACTTGTAAAAATGAAGACTTACTATACAAATTTAAAATAAACAATTTGATAATTTTTGAACTATGTATCTTCACAGGAAGCCATCACTATAAATCAAGGTAGTGAATGTAAATAAAACCTCCATTTCCTCATGTCTCTTTGTAATCCTTGTCTCCTGCCCTTCTCCATACTTTCTTCCATCCACAGAGAACCACTACTTTCTAAAACTTTATGTAAGTGGGGTCATAAAGTAGGAACCTTTTTTGGAGGAGTGAAACAGGGTTGGCTTTTTTCAGCCAGCCTTGTACGAGAATCTGTAAGATAGTAGGTATCAGTACTTTTTTTTTATTACCTTTCATTCATTGTATGCTCCGTTTATTCACTTGTTGTTGGGCATTTGAATTGTTTCTAGTTCTTAGCTATTACAAATAAAGCTGCATAGAACTTTGTGTGTGTGTGTGTGTGTGTGTGTGTGTGTGTGTGTGTGTGTGCAGATAACATTTTTGTGCGGATGAATGTTTTTTTTTGAGACAAGGTCTCTGGATTTGAACTCACTATGTGGCCCAGGCTGGCTTCGAACTCGCAGCAGTCCTCCTGTCTCAGCCTCCCAGGTGCTGGGATTACAGGCGTATGCTACCACACCCGGCTGGACGAATGCTTTTATCATGAGTAAATACCTAGGGGTGCAATGACCAAATCTTATGTGCAAATGTATATCTTTTGAAGAAATGATCCATATCAGTTTTCTGAAGTGGTTTTACTCTTCTGTATTTCATTTACATTTTTACTCACAACAATGGTATATGAGACTTCAGTTCTTCCGCAGTGTTGTTAACACTTGCTATAGCCAGTTTTTTTTTTTTTTTTTTTTTTGTGGGTACCAGGGGGTCGACCTCAGGACCTTGCGCGCCAACAGGCACCCGTGCCGCTGAGCGATATCACCGGCCCCTTTTTTGTATGTGGGTTCCGGGAGTCGAACTCAGGACCTCGTGCTTGCCAGGCAGACGCTTATGCCGCTGAGCTATCTCACTGACCCTGGGTGCTTGATCTTAATGCTAATTCCCATGATAATCGAACATTGCTCGTTTTATTAATAGTTTTCAGAAATTGTTTAGGATAAATTTCATACTTTTTAATCATAGTTTAATGACTTTTGTAACATGATTTTTATAGTATGTATTAGCATTACTTTGGACATTTAATGAACTATAAAGAAAATTTCTGAATTCTGAATCCCACTTCTCATTGATTTCAATTATTGCTCATTTTGAAAGAATTTGAGGTAGTAGGGTACAAAGGAGAAGTCGTTGTAACCCCTGATCCTGTTAGTTTGTCTTGTTATTCATTCTTGCTGCCAGTTAATTTTACCTTTCAAGTTTATTGATCTCGTTGGTAGTTCATCAATTGATGTTTCTTTGTCAACCTAGTATATACATTTATAATGTTGAATGGTAAACTAAGAATTAATTTAATGAGTTTATTAAACAGATAAAAGACTACTGTGATGTTTAATTTTGTTGTCTACTTGACTGGGCTAAGTGATGAAGTAATGCTGGTAAACGTGACAGTATTTCTTGGTGTATCTGTGAGAATGTTTCCAGTAGCATTTGAATTTGTATAATGGAAAGATTTGTATAATGGGCATCATCTAATCTGTTGCAGGCCTGAAAAAAGATGGAGAAGGGTGAATTTGCGCTCTTTTTTGGAAGTGGTAGAGCTAGGACATCCTTATGTCCTTGGCCATTGAAGTTTCTGGTTTGGGGGCCCTTGGCCTTCTGGGATTTACATCATCGTACCATGCCCAGTCCCCCAACCTCATCATTATAGTATTTCTTTGCATTTTTCTATACTTTTGAAATTTTTCATAATAAAATTTTGGAAAAATCAAACTTTACCATTTTATATTTAAAAGGAGTTGTTTTACCTGTCTTTTAAAATAACTGATTTTTGATGGGAATCTTTCTCAAATAGAATTCTAAACAAGGTATACTTCGGTGATTTTCTTATTTCTTATGGTTATCTTTCTAATATCAATTATTGTTTGATGTCATAGATGAGTTGTGGCTTTCAGAAGATATCAAGATATATGAGAAATTTGTCCTTAAGTGAAATTTTCCTAAGATTACCATATATTTGGAGTGTTTAAAATTCTGTTTTACAAACTAAGCATGGCAAATAGGTTCCATTCTACATACCAATTTCAGTCTGATGAAATGGTGTTGAGATGAGTTCTGAGAGTTTTTGAGGGCACCAAAGAAAACTAAGCTGAATCAGCTAAAGCTGTCTGTGTGATTTGGAAAAGGGGTGTGGTGGATTGACAGCTGGTGGTCAACTTATAACACCCGGTTAAACTGAATGAGCATGGTGCAGGGTGTGGAGGGCCCACCTGAGGATTGTTACCAACAACATAAGAAGAACTGGAGAGAAGAGGTGGTGCTGCGGATTCTCCTGGAGGAGCTTGTCATGTTGGCTTTCTTGATAAGGAGCTCAGGACCTTGTCACTGAGGATGGCTGTGGTACTTTTCAGGGGAGCTCTGGTCCTTACTTTGAGCATCACTTCCTGGCTCCAGTGCAGATTCCTCAGCCTACTGGCACAGATCCTTTATCCCTCTGGCACAAACTTTCTAGCTTCCACCACTGACTCTGGGCAGATCCGTAAAACAGACTTGCATGAGACATTGTCATGGACTCTGGGCCTCCAGTTGGACTCACGGGGGATATCGCCATGGGCTATAGGTTTTCAGCTGGACTCATGCAGGACATTGCTGCCGGATCCAGGCCCTGAGCCGTGGGATTCTTTGTGTCTTTAGAGTGTGGACAGATTTCCGTATTCTTTTTGCATTTGACTCTTGGGGTGACTATTATAAAATAATTCTATAAATTATGTGTCCTGTATTAAATTATTTCCCTTGCAAACCCTGAGTACAACAAGGGGTATAGTGATGGGACTGACACATGTATTTGTTATCTGGGTTTAGTAACAGGAATTTAGCTATAGTTTATGTACACCATGAAAACATACCAGTGAAAGCAATTTTTTTTAATGTATTGGATTCAGATGTATTTATTCTCATTGCGACACAATTTTTGTGTATGTGCATGTGTGTGTGCTGGGGTTTGAACTCAGGACCTTGTGCATACTAGGCAAGTTTTCTACCTCTGAGCTACACCCCTAGCCCCATAATTTCTAATTTACAAATATTTGAATATTCTTGCTCTTCTTGTTGTCTTGACATTTTAAGCAACTTTAGTAATAATGCCTTTCTTAACTTCTGCAGTGATAAATGGTATGCAGATAAAGAAGATATCCTTTATCAGGGAATTTATAATCATTTTGGTTAGAGACAAGGTGCTCTTTCTCATCTAGGATTTTGAGGTCTCATTTGGAAGATAGAACATAGCCACTGAATTGTAGGTCAGATTTTCAAAAGGTTTAATTTTATTTATTTACTTATTTATTTATATTTTAAAAAGAAAAAACAATAAAAACAATGATACAGAATTTCAAAATAGGAGATTAATAATGGTTAATATATTGTATATTGTTGTCTTCCAAGTAATTGCTCAGATTACAAGATATAGGCATGAAAAATTGATCAAACAATATAAGCACAAACCATTCTTTTCAGTGAACCAGTAGAAATTAGTAGTATAATTATCTTAGCTATCTGGTGTTTCTGTCTTTCTTTTCCCTTCCTTCTTTTCTCCTTTCCCCCATCCCAGTTGTTCTTTCCTCTTGAGCAGTTTCTTCCCCTTTCACAGTATCTGTTGTACATTTTGGATCTTATTTACTCTTAGTTTCTTACGCTAGAGTGACAATACGATGTTCACATGTGTGAGTCTGATTTATTTCACTTATGAGTATGGTCTCAAGTTGTATCCATTTACCTATGGAAGCCTCGAGTTTATCCTTCTTTATAGCTGAGTAGTACTCCATTGTATAAAAATACCACATCTTTTTTGTCCATTCCTCTGTTGATGGGCATTTGTGTTGTTTCCAAGATTTAGCTGTCATAAATTGTGCTGCTATGAACTTGGGTGCACATATATCGCTGTGGCATGATGTTTTTAATTCTTCTGGGAAAATACCCAGAAGGGGAATTCCTGGGTCAAATGGGACCTTTAATCCTAGTTTTTTGAGGAATCTCTACACTGATTTCCACAGCAGTTATATCAGTCTACACTCCCACCAACAGTGGAGAAGGGTTCCTTTTTCCCCACAGCCTCGCCAGCATTTGTTATTGGTTGATTTCTTGATGACAGGCATTCTTTCTGGGATGAGATGGAATGTTGTTTTAGTTTGCATTTCTTGACTGACCAAGGATGTTGAACATTTTTTCGTATCTTTATTTGCCATTTGTATTTCTTCATCTGAGAAGTGTGTATTCATCTCAGATGCCCATTTTTGGATTGGGTCTTTGAATTTGGGGAACCAGATTTTTTTCAATTCTTTGTATGTTCTAGATAGAAGTCCTTTGTCTGAGGGATAGTTGGCTAAAATTTTTTCCCACTCTGTGGGTTTTCTTTTCACTCTGTTGGTGATTTCTTTTGATGTGCAAAACCTTTTTAATAAGATAAGATCCAACTTGTTGATTCTTTGAAGTACTTCCCATGCAGTTCGGGTTTTGTTCATGAACTCTCTGTCTAGCCCTATGTCTTCAAGATTTCTACCTACTTTCTCTTCCAGTAGATTTAGTTTTTCTGTTTTAATATTTAGATCTTTGATCCCTTTTGACTTCAGTTTAGTGCATGGTGATAGACATGGGTTTAGTTTTAGTCTTCGACATGTGGAAAGCTAGTTTTTCCAGCACCACTTATTAAAGAGGCTGTCTTTTTTCCAGTGAACATGTTTAGCCCCTTTGTCAAACATAAGGTGGCTGAGCGTGTTTGTAGTTGTGTCTGCATCTTCTGATCTGTTCCATTGATCCTCAGGTCTGGTTTTTTTGCCTGTACCATGCTGATTTTATCACAGTAGCTTTGTAGTATAATTTCAGGTCAGGGATTTTGATGCCTCCTGCCTTGCCTTTGTTGCCCAGGATTGCCTTTTCTATTGTAGGTCTCTTCTGTTTCTAAATGAATTTTAGGAATGTTTTCTCTAGATCTGTGAGGTATGCTAATGGTATTTTGATTGGGATTGCATTAAATCTGTATAACAGTTTTGGGAGAATGGCCATTTTCACAATGTTGGTTCTTCCCATCCATGAGCAAGGGATGTCTTTCCATTTTCTGCTATCCTCTTTTATCTCCTTTTTCAGAGTAGTGTAATTTTCAGTGTATAGGTTTTTTACTTCCTTTGTTAGATTGATTCCTAAGTATTTCATTTTTTTGGATGCTATTCTGAAGGGTGTTGTTTCCCTAATTTCTCTCTCAGTGAGTTTGCTGTTTGTGTACAGGAATGCGATTGATTTTTGAGTGTTGACTTTGTATCCAGCTACACTGCTGAATTTGCTTATTAAATCTAGAAGTCTTTCGGTGGAGTTTTTGGGGTCTTCTGTGTAGAGTATCATGTCATCTGCAAATAATGATAATTTAACTTATTCCTTTCCTGTCATTATTCCTTTTATTTCTCTCTCTTGTCTAATTGCTCTGGCTAATGTTCCCAGAACTATACTGATTAAGAATGGTGACAGTGGACATCCTTGTCTTATTCCTTTTAGAGAGAAAGATTTCAGTTTTTGTCCATTTAGTATGATGTTGGTGTTGGTTTGTCATAGATGGCTTTTATCAGATTGAGATAAAGACCATCTATTCCAATTTTCTGTAAGGTTTTTATCATGAATGGGTGTTGGATGTTGTGGAACATTTTTTCTGCACCTATTGAGATGATCATATGGTTTTTGTCCTTGGCTCTGTTAATATGGTGTATTACATTTATTGATTTGTGTCTGTTGAACCATCCCTGCATTCCTGGGATGAATCCCACTTGGTCATGGTGTATAATCTTCTTGATGATTTGGTGCATTCTGTTTGCTAGTGTTTTTTTGAGGATTTTTGCTTCTATGTTCATTAGGGAGATTGGCCTGTAGTTCTCTTTTTTGGTTGGGCCTTTCTCTGGTTTTGGCATCAGGGTAATGCTTGCCTCCAGGAATGAGTTAGGGAGGATTGCTTCCCTTTCAGTTTCATTAAAGAGTTTGAGGAGTATTGGCATTAAACCTTCTCTAAATTTCTTGTAGAATTCAGCCATGAATCCATCAGGACCTGGGCTTTGCTTTATTGATAAGTTTTTAATTACGTTTTCAGTTTGATTAACTGACATTGTTTTATTCAGAATTTTTTTTTTTTTTGTGGGTACCGGGGGTCAACCTCAGGACCTCATGCGCCAGCAGGCGCCCGTGCCGCTGAGCGATATCACCGGCCCCTTTTCCGTATGTGGGTTCCGGGAGTCGAACTCGGGCCCTCGCGCTTGCAAGGCAGGCGCTTACACCGCTGAGCCATCTCACTGGCCCTGTATTCAGAATTTTTATATCTTCTTGATTGAGCTTTGGTAATTCATACGTTTCTAGGAATCTGTCCATTTTCATCCTATTCAAGTAAATATTTTCGAAATAGGTATTGATGATCTTCTGAATTTCCACAAGATCTGTAATGATTTTACCCTTTTCATTCCTCAATGCATGAATTTGAATGTTTTCTTTCTTTTTTTTGATAAGGTTGGCTAAGGGTTTATCAATTTTATTTATTCTTTCAAAGAACCAACTCTTCAATTCATTAATTCTTTGTATTGTTTTCTTAGTCTCAATTGTGTTAATTTCTGCTCTGATCTTTATAATTTCCTCCCTTGTATGGGCTTTGTGCTTGACTTACTGTTCTTTTTCTAGAAGCTCGAAGTACAGCACTAGATTGTTTACTTGTGCTCATTCTGTTTTCCTGATGAAAGTTCACCGCTATAAACTTCCCTCTGAAGACTGCTTTCATTGTGTCCCACAGGTTCCAGTATGTTGTATTTGCATTTTCATTTGATTGTAGATATTGTTTAATTTCTTCTTTAATTTCATCTGTGACCCATTGTTTGTTCAGGATGGTGTTACTTAATTTCCATGTGTTTATGGAGTTTTTGCAGTTTCTTTTGCCATTAATTTCCAATTTCATTGCACTATAGTCAGATAATATGCATGGGATGATTTCAATTCCTTTACATTTACTTAAGCATGTTCTATGGGCTAGTATATGGTCTATTTTAGAGAACGTCCCGTGTGCAGCTGAGAAGAATGTGCATTCTGATGTTGTTGGGTGGAATACTCTGTAGATGTCTACTAAGTCCATTTGTTCACAGGTTTGGTTCAGTTCTGTTATTTCTTTGCTGATTTTTTGTCTAGTTGATCTATCTCTTTGTGACAATGGCGTATTAAGGTCCTCTGTTACTATTGTGTTATTGCTTATTTGATTTTTCATGTCTATTAATATTTGTCTTATATAGTTGAGTGCTCCCATATTTGGTACATATATATTTATGATTGTTATCTCTTCCTCTTGAATTTTTCCCCTAAGAAGTATGTAGTGACCTTCTTTATGTCTTTTGTTCATTCTTGGTTTGAGGTTCACATTGTCTGCAAACAGAATAGCTACCCCTGCTTTTTTCTGGGTTCCTGTTGCATGGAGTATTGTTTTCCATCCTTTGACTTTCAGTCTATAAGTTTCTTTTTGAGTTAAATGTGTTTCTTGTTTATAGTATATTGTTGGATCTTGTTTCTTGATCCATGCTGCTAGTCTGTTTCTTTTGATTGGTGAATTAAGGCCATTTACATTGATGGTTATAACTGATATGTATTGGCTTATCTTTATCATGTTATTTTCCTGCTGTTAGTTCCCTGCTTTTTCCCTGTTTAATTGCTTGCCCTGCCTGGTGGTTTCTTTCTGTTGTTCTTCTTGGAATTGTGGTCATTTTTATCTCTGTCTAGAATATCTTTCAGTACTCTTTGTAGGGTTAGTTTGGTGGTCATGAATTTCTTCAGTTCTCTGTCATGGAAGTATCTTATTTCTCCATTAATTTTTTTGTGTGTGTGGGTACCGGGGGGTCAACCTCAGGACCTCGCACGCCAGCAGGTGCCCGTGCCACTGAGCAATATCACCGGCCCTTTTTTCGCATGTGGGTTCCGGGAGTCGAACTCGGGCCCTTGCGCTTGCCGGGCATGCGTTTATGCCGCTGAGCCATCTCACCGGCCCTCTCCATTAATTTTGAAAGATAGTTTTGCAGGGCACATCAATTTGTGTTGGAAGTTGTTTTCTTTCAGGACTAGAAATACTTCACTCCAAGCTCTTCTTGATTTGAGGGTTTGTGTTGAGAAGTCTGCCATGATTCTCATGGGCTTTCCTTTATAGGTGATGTGTTTCTTTTCTCTAACCGCTTGTAATATTCTGTTCTTGTGCTGAATTTCTGGGATCTTGATTAAATGTCTGGGTGTAGATTTATTTTGGTCATGACTAATTGGAGTTGTATATGCCTCACTTATCTGTATGTCAGATTCTGTTCTCATGTTTTGGAAATTTTCTGCTATTATTTCTGCAAATAGTGTTTTTATGTCATTTGTGTTGACTCCTGCTTTTTCATTTATGCCTGTCAGTCTTATATTGTTTTTCTTTGCATCATCTTGGAGCTGTTGAATTATTTCTTGGTCCCTTGTTATTTTTAAGAGATCTTTCCTTTCACGATTGCTAGCCGCAATCCTGTCTTCAAGGTCTAAAAGTCTATCTTCAGTTTTGTTCAAGTGGTTTTACCAGCTTTCAATGAAATTTCTAATTTCCTGGATATCTGTTTGAATCCATTTCATGTATTCTATTTCTTTCCTATATTGATCGTTCAGTTTCCATCATTTTCCTCTCATCTATTTTTTTATCTATTTCTACTCTAGATTTGCTGAGCAATTCCTTTTTGAATGTTGACATTTCTTTTTTTTTTTTTACCTGAAAGATTATTTCTGATCTGATTTCCTCTATAGCCTCATGGATTTGTTTCTTTATTTCGGTTGCTATCATTTCAGAAATTTCAGGTGTGTATCTTCTATTTTCCTCTATCTCGTTGTCTCCTGGACTTGTTCTGGGTGGGCTGGAGGTCTGAGATTGCATCTTGCTTCTGTGTCTTGTCATTTTCTATTTCAAAAATTTTTATTTTGTTTTCTGTTGATCTTTGTAAGTTTTTGTAGTGGGTAGCTATGTCACTAGTATCAAGTCCTCTCTAGGAAATGGCTGTTCCTCAGGGATGTCTTCTGTGTTTAGGAGGTTCTTGGCTTCTGTCTGTTCCAAGATCTTATGTTCCTGGTTAATTAAGAGTGAGATGTTGGTATCTGTTTGGCTCAGTCCCCAGTTCTTTGATGCTGGGCTGTGGTGAGGTTATTATCCCAGAACACCTGTTGGCTCTGATTGTTATTGTTGCTTCGGACCTTTCATGCCACTAGTCCCAGCTGTCCATCCTGTGCGCCTTAGTGGGACCCTACTGTGTCGCTGGTGTTCCCCCTGGTCTCGGCCTTCTAGAGTGGTTCACCTCAGTTGTGGCAGCAGCAAGGGAAGGGGCCGTTCTCTGGGCCTTCCAGTG
Source organism: Erethizon dorsatum (assembly GCA_028451465.1). Lineage (NCBI taxonomy): Eukaryota > Metazoa > Chordata > Mammalia > Rodentia > Erethizontidae > Erethizon > Erethizon dorsatum. The sequence continues at coordinate 37,415,969 of CM051822.1, read as the reverse complement.
CGGTTCACCGGGGTCGCACAGACGGAGATGGCAGTGGGAGGGGCCGCTCCCCAAAAGGTTTAATTTTTAAGTAAATAAATCAGGGCATTCTTTATCCTTTTTATAAAAAGAATGCTTATAGATAACAGAGGAGTATATAGTAATTAAATAGTACTTATGCTTATCCTTGAGACAATTATAATTGGATTTTTGACAGGTTTATACTTTTGTATCTTTGAATGGTTTATAGATTTTACTTGGTGAAGAAACAATACCTTAAAAAGAAACATATAAATATATAAAATATAAATATAAAATTGAATTTTATAAATTCTTTTGCTTCTTTGTTATTTAATTGGCCCCTGTATATGTAGATAGTGTTAGAAATGAAGGTAGAATGTTAGTAGCAGAGGAAACCAGGTAGCAAAATTTCAGTTCTGACAATTTTTGTTGCTGCTAAATGTTAACATATTTGTAATTTGTAAATACTGCTTTTAAATTAAGTGCTAGTAATTTCAGTTAAGACAAAACTGTTGTGTAATTCTATTTGGCATCTTATTGAACCTCTCTTTGGGAACTATTCTTTTCTGCTGTAGCTGTTCAGTGTCTCAACCATACTTTCCAGAGGACTTTGAATATTATAAATGTGTTATAGTAAGTTGTGCTAAGACCTTGGCTTACAGTGACTTAAAAGGTACTATTTTTAATTTAATTACATTTTTTTTATAGAAATTAATTTTTTCGGATGGAAAAAATTAGTTTGAGGGTAGATCTTTCTTTAGTGTCTCTTAAATCATACCAGTAAGTACCCACTTACTCAGTTTGTGGGTTATGTTGACCTGGTTACTTACCAAATCCATTATGTAAGCAAACTTTTATACGCTGGGTGGCTTAATAATAAATGATACATGAGTTTTCCTGAGACTTGTGCCTGTTAGAATTTTAGTAGGGCTGTGCACGATGGTACACACATTTAATCCCAGTACTCTGGGAGGCTGAGGCAGGAGGCTTGCAAGTTCAGGCCAAGCTTGGGCAAATTAGCTAGACCCTGTCTAAAAAAAGATGGGGGTGGTGCTGTGGAAGTAGCTCAGTGTGAAGGTCCTGCGCTCAATCCTCAGTACCACCACCAAAAAAGAATTTTTTTTTTTTAGTTTGTTCTACTGAGAAGTGGGCTTGAGGCTATTTGTATTGCATTCTGCAAAGAACTCGTCTATATTTTGTCCATGTCCTAAGACTTTGTTTTAGGCTGAATTTATTTTTTTTTTTTTAAACTTTTTTTTTATTTTTTATTTTTTTGTGGGCACCAGGGGGTCGACCTCAGGACCTCACGCGCCAACAGGCGCCCGTGCCGCTGAGCGATATCACCGGCCCCTTTTTCCGTATGTGGGTTTCGGGAGTCGAACTCGGGCCCTCGCGCTTGCTGGGCAGGCGCTTAAGCCGCTGAGCTATCTCACCGGCCCCTTTTAGGCTGAATTTAAAGATGAGGAACTAATTAATCTAGTGGAGGAAATTTCAAGGCTGCATGACATTCAGGCTGTTGCATGGTTATTACAGGCTACTTTTGGCCAAATTTACACTGATGCACAGAAACAAAAAGCAGAGTAGAGAGATTTGAGAAACTTACAGTTTGGCTAGAAAAGATGCACATATAAAGTTGTGGCCAAAGGTGTGGAGGTTAAGAGTACTTACCATTAAAAAAAGTAAGTATTGTATCAGGGCAATAATAAAGATGCCTTGAGGGCATTTTAGGAGTTGGCCAGCCTCCACACATTGGCTCAAAGGTGTAAAGTTGTAAATGCCTTTGAATGACTTTGCTATCAGCCATCTAGGCACTCAGAGGCCACTGCAGCAGTGGTCCAAGAGGACCCAGCTATTGCTCACACTGGCAGCATGACTTGGTATTGTCCACATGGTGCTGGTTTTGTCCACATGATGCTGATTTTGCATACATGTAGAATGTAAGAGTTATGGGGGTCATGGTAGCTTTTATCCAGATTTCAGAGGAAAGGCCTGAAAAGCCAGGCAATATGGGACGGGTTTGGAGTCATTGCCAGGAGCTTCTGAGAGGGGCAGTGCATGAAGCTGTGGGAGTGAAGCGTGAGCTTCCGTGGAGACTTCCAGGAAATTGGAGATGCTAGGAACATAGAACCTCTGCCAGGGAAAGCTGGAGGCAGCAAGCATACTCAGCCTAAGACAGGCCATGTGAGTTGCAACCTGCAACATCCCATAGATAGGGATGGGGCTGCCCACGCCCTTTAGAGCTTACAAATAAGTGCCCTACCAGTAGGTGCTGGATGTTGAACTGTGGGACATTATGTTTGCCCTGTTAGATTTTGGTATTTTTTTGGTCTTATTTCTTTCTGTTCTCCTATTTATTCATTTTGGAATGGAAGTGTTTACTCTGTGCCATTGTATCTCAGGAATATGTAACTTCATTTTTGAATTTTATAGGAGTTCTTAGCTAAGAATTTGTTTTATGTCTTAGAGGAGACTTGAACTTTTGAGTACACAAAATGCTAATGCTGAGACTGTTGAGACTGTAGGAAAGGAATTGTCTGTTGTGCACAGGATAGTTACATCATGTTAGGCAGAATGATAACCTTGTCTCTATTTAGAGATTAAGTATGCTTTAAAGATCTGTTTTGGAGTGTCAAGTTAACAGTGGGGTGGAGTTGTGATAGTTAATCTTATTTTTAATTTTTATTTTAAAGAGAAAAAAATAGAACAAAATTTCAAAACAACATAATAGGAAGGTAACAATGGTTAATACATTGCATATTGTTATCTTTAAATTAGTTACTCAGGGTACAAGATATTGGCATTCAATTGTCCAAACAATATTAGCACAAAACTTTCTTTTCAATGAGAAATTAGTAGTATATCTGTCTTAATGATAGTTAATCTTGATTATCAACTTGATTGATTTGAGAGATGCCTAGGAGATTAGTAAAACATACTGCTGGGTGTGTTTGGGTGAGTCATGAGGGCATTACCTTGGGGACTGTATCTGGTCTCTGGCCCCTTCTCTGGCTCTTCCTTGCTCATTCTACTTCCTGGCTGCCACAGATTAGCCACAGATTAACTTTCCTGTGCCATGTTCTTCCACTGTGGTGTTTCTGTGATGGAGCCAGCTGACTATGGACTGAGCCAAAATAAATCTTTCTTCCTTTAAGTTGTGTATGTCAGGTATTCTGACCCAACAGCAGAAAAATGACTAGTGTCCATTTATGTTTGTTCTCTTATTGTGGGAGAGGTTCAAAATAAGATTCATATGTTTAAGATTATATTTTGCTCTTGGTTACTATTTATTGACTGGTATCCCATTCCATTAATTTTTCCTTTACTTTGCGAATGTGTTATAGCAAAATGCATACTGATTCTCCTATTTTTGTGTATATAGTTTATGAAATTTTTTATTTTTTGGAAAATGTTCTAGATTATAAAATAGATGACAAAGGGTTTACAGTGGAGAATTATCTTTCCTCTCTCAGTGACTTCATGTTTCCTACCTTCTGATAACTATTCTGTTTTCATTATTTTGTCTTTTTTCCTGTTTCTACTGTTTTCAGCCATCATCTCTATCCAGATCATTCCAAAGACTGAGTTACCAGATGTGACTTTCTAATCATTCCTTTGGGATTTTCCCATTTGGATGTCTTAAAAATCATAAACTCAGCTAAACTCATTACTTTTCATCTTAAGTTGGTCTCGTAATACAGTTTCTTAGATAAATCAGTCACTAAGAAAAATTATAATGATTGTAATACCTGTTAATGAGAATGTTTTAATATTTATTCATTTATCCAGTAAACATTTTTTGAACTGCTAAGTATACACTAAGAACTAGAGGTAACCAGATAAGGGAGATAGCCTGTCAGGGAATTTATGATCACTTTGAGTCAATAAAAGTAATCCGTTATGAAATGGATTTGTAAGCACCATAGTTAATAAGCACAGCATGCATAGGACACTGTGGAACATGGAAGGAGGTACTTTCCTAAAGATGCAGTGCAGAGAATAAAGAGGAATCCTGACCGAGTTACGTTTTAAAAGATACTATTTCATAGAATAGTAGGTGGAATTATATATTGCAAATGTGTGGAATAGTATCTTTGAGAGAAATTTAAGACATGACTTTTTAAGGAAATAATTTGGCAATATATGGAACTTTAAAGAATAGTTAACTCGGGCCGGTGAGATGGCTCAGCGGTTTAAGCGCCTGCCTTGCAAGTGTGAGGGCCCGAGTTCGACTCCCGGAACCCACATACAAAAAAGGGGGCCGGTGATATCGCTCAGCGGCACGGGCGCCTGCTGGCGTGCGAGGTCCTGAGGTCGACCCCCCGGTACCCACAAAAAAAAAAAAGAATAGTTAACTCACAGGCACAAAGTAATAATTTTCCAGATCTCTGCATATTCATTATTTCAATCAAGTTGACACCTAAAATTCACCATTGCATATGCAGGGCTTTTGTTGTGATTGTTTTTGTTTTTGGTATACTGGGGATTAAACCCAGGGCCTTCACACTGAGTTACATCTTCAGCCATTTTGTTTTATTTTATTTTACTGGTATAACAGTTTATATTTCCATCAATATTGTATGAGTTCAAAGGGTATGATTATGATACTTAGGAAAGTAACAGTTGTCCAGCAAAAAATAGAATAATTAAGTATGGATTATACATCTGTTGTGGAATACTTTGTGGGTTATCAGAAATATTTACGCTGTATAGTGTTTTTGTTAATATGGGAAATTGATTATGTTAGGCAGAAAAGTAGAATCTAAAACACTGTTATCTTAAGTAATAATTGTATAGAAAATAGAGAAGTGTTTATAATTGATAATTTAAGTAGAGAATGTTTATGGCAATTTATGTTGCAGGATATTTATGTTTAGCTTGCTTCTTATGTCATTCCTAATAGCTAATGGTCCCCTTTTGAAAAAAAGAAGGGAAAAGGTATATTCTTCCTTAACCAATCTTTGTTTATGGCACTTTTAAAGGGTTTGGGGTATTCACTATTTAGGAAAATAGATAACCTCTACTATGCGTTTTACTATAAACCAGGTGGTTTATGAAAGTTAATTTAACAGCCTTAAGAATACATGATCATGGGCCGGTGAGATGGCTCAGCGGTGTAAGCGCCTGCCTGGCAAGAGCAAGGGCCCGAGTTCAACTTCCGGAGCCCACATACAAAAAAAGGGCCGGTGATATTGCTCAGCAGCACGGGCGCCTGTTGGTGCGCGAGGTCCTGAGGTCGACCCCCGGTACCCACAAAAAAAAAAAAAAAAAAAAAAAGAATACATGATTATAAAAGAAATACCTGATCCTGTGGTTTACTAGATGTAGTAAAAGTTCCTGATCCAACCAGCTTTTCTTATCATCTTATCATGAGAATACTTACATTAATGCTTTCATTCTTTAAAGTTATCTCTTCTCCTTTAGCATGTAAAAATATGTGTACACTGTCTCTCTCTCTTCGAATCACATCTTCAAATTAAGGGCTCTTGTTCATTTTTCTGTTCTGCAAGCTCTAGTTTTTATTTCCTATGATTCCTAACTGCTTTTGCCTTACCTGTTCATCTCCTCTCTTAGAAGTTCTTTTCCTCCTTTTATAGCCTTTGTCTTCATCCCTACATAACTGTTTTATCCTTTTTATTATGATAGAAATGTCTGTGTTTCCATATGATCTGGCCAGCCTTTGCCTCATATGGATTAAATAAAGTTTTAAAAATACAAATTTCAAAAAGTACTATCATAAAGGCTATTTTTCTCTTTTAGGAAAAATATAAAAAATGAGATCGAACTACATGAAATTGATGTAGGATGTGAGGGCAATCTGGCTGCAACATCTGTCACCCCATTGATTTCCAAGGTTGATTTGGCTGATCTGGCTGGGTGTGCCCTTCCTCCCTCACGGCTGCTTGTGTATCCCTCCCAAGCTTCATGTATGGTCTAAGAGGATGGCCGCCCCCGACAGAGGAGGACCGTTTTCTCGGTCAAGGGTATATCGGTAGCTGTGCTCCCCTGCTAGAACCTCCAAACAGGCTCTCAGTGAAATTGATGTAATGGTAGAATGTGTCAGTTTCATGTACTTCAGATAAATATTTCTTCTTTTAAAAAATATTATTTGCATGCTTGTGAAATATAATAAATACATTCATTGTGGGATATTGGTACATATACATATTGCATCTTTTTTTTTTTTTTTTTTTGTGGGTACTGGGGGTCGAACTCAGGACCTCGCGCGCCAGCAGGCGCCCGTGCTGCTGAGTGATATCACCGGCCCTTTTTTTTCATATGTGGGTACCTGGAGTCGAACTCAGGACCTTGTGCTTGCCAGGTAGGTGCTTATGCTGCTGAGCTATCTCACCAGCCCACATATTACATCTTGATCCTTTTTACTTCCAAGACAATCATTTCTGTAGCCTTATGGATTAAAACTTTAAGTTAGCTTGGGAAGCCAACCACCCTATAAATTGTTGCTTCAGTGCAAAAATGAGTTTTAAAAAACATTCCATCGTTGATGATAATAGTTTAGTACCCAGCCTTGTGATCTTCACCTTGGAATATATATATTTTATCATTAGTAATGTCAGTCACTGTTCTTAGTCTGACTATGCTTAATCTACCAGTATTTAAATAGCACTGTAGTATCCCTCTTATTTAAGTTGTACAGGGTTCAAATAAGTTAAAGCACTTTAGGGAGGAATTAAAGAGACACAAGACACGTAAGAATGCTATATATGGGAAGACAGATCACCCTCCACGGTAGCAGTCATTATAGAACTAAAGATATTGGACCTGTGGTTCTTCATACTGGCTCTATATTAGGAAAACGTGGAGTGAAAAAACTACTAGTGCCCAAATTTTATCCCAGAAATTCTGATTCAGTTGGGATTCATACTGCAGTAGTTTTGAAAGCTCCTTTGGTCAACTAAAGTTGAGACCCTCTGTTTACTAACTTTGAAAACAAGGAGCCAGGTCAATAATAGGTACAGACTTGGAATAATCACTACAAGTAGTGACAATAAAGATTAATCTTTTTGTGGTATGGAAAACATGGGATTGTTTCTTGATTTTTTTCCTATGGAGTCACACATACAGAGAACAGCTGCAGAAAAAATTTTCAGCTTCAACAATGAAGAATAGCAATCTATCATTATGAAAGTCTTGAAATTTAGAAAAATTTAAGAGCAGTTTTTGTGAAAGCTGAACTAAGAATAGAATAAACAGGTGATCAAGACTAGTATCATCAGTGACAAGTCATGTTGATAGCATTTATTCTTGATGAGATGTGAGAATGACAACACTGAGGTCTTCCTTCCCAAACTCATAACTCCATTCTAATCATGAAAAGAAACAGACAAACCCCAGCTGTGGGACATTCTATTAAATACCTGCCTAGCATTCCTTAAAGCCGACAAGGTTGTAAAAAAAGGAAAGGCTGAGATAACTTATAGCCAAGAGAAATGTAAGACATGACATCCAAATACAGTATAGTGTAATATTCAGATGGCATTCTAGAAAAGAAAAAGACCATTAGGTAAAACCTAAGGAAATCTGAATAAAGTTTGGACTTTAGTTAATATTAAGTTATCAGTTTTGGTTCATTACTTTTGACAAATGTACCATAGTAAGATGTTACTAATAGGGGAAACTGGTTATGAGGCATACGAATACTCTTTGCACTGTCTTCACAGTTTTTCTGTAAACCTGTTCTAACTTGCTGTGGTTTGAATGTGTCTCACAAAAGTTGATGTATTATAAACATAATCCCCACATTCATATGTTGATGGGATTTGGAAGAGAGGGGCCTTTGGTAGGTAATGAGAAGTAATGAGGGTGTGAGATTAGTAACTCTAAGAAGAGGAAGCAAGCCTGGAACTTACACACTCATTTGTTCTATCTTGCTATGTGGTACCTTCTGCTATGTTACAATACACTAAGAAGGGCCTTACCAGATGTGCCCTCTTGGCCTGGGACTTCTCAACCTCCAGAACTGCAAGAAATAAATTTATTTATAAATTGCCCAGTTTTGGCATTCTATTATGGTAACACAAAAAATGGAGTCAGAGCTCTCATCCTAACCAATAATTTTGTGAAAATGATACCTCAATAGTTAAGACACCCTGCTGATGAGTATATGATTTACAGCTAGGTTCATTAACTCCATGACAGGATGTGGATGTGTCCATTCTTGATGGAAAATCAAAAGTAGGTTCACTCCATATTAAAAATGAACCATAACATCATTTATCTTTAGACCTTGAGCACATTTGCTATTTCTAGTCTCCCTACTAACTGCTCCCTCCCTCCAAAAAAAGGGGTGGGGAGAGAAGGAAGAAGAAAAAAGAAAGGTTAAACAAACATTCTAGGAAGGAAAGAAGGAAAAATGGAAAAAGACAAAGGAGAGAAAATAGGCATAATGCTTGGCACGTATATGACCCTGTTATTCCAAAGTTTGTGAGAGTAAAACTCAATTAAAATATAGAAGATGTAACATGGCATCAATACATGATGTTGGAATAATTGACTGTTATATGTTATAAGCAGTGATATGAAGCAGCAAAAGTATTTGAATTTACAAATACTAAGTGGTGAAAGTAAAATTTGGGTTTCTGTTGCAACTGAAATAGCCATTAGTTTTTTTTTTTTGATGTGGTTATTTGTGAACATTAAATCTGAAAGATTGTAGAAGACTAGGCTTTTTATGAAAAGGGTGAATTGACAAGTTTTTAGAGGTGGTATTTTTGTGTGTAGAATTAACGATTGTAATGATGAATGGTAATCATTTTATGTATCAGTGTAGAGTTTATTTTTGTCTGTTCTTGCTAAAGTGTACTTTTCATTTTTCAACTTTCTTGTGTTTGACTATCATATTCTTGATATTATGTGGTCACTGTTTGCTTTTTGTTATGATGTAATATTTGCTTCTTTTCCTTTGCCCGAGCTATATCTTGATTTTCAAAATAACTAGGCATGGTATTTACATGAAGTAGATAAACATAACCCATGTAAGTCTTTTTTGAGTCCTTGAGAGTTGGTATGGTATTTTTCCCCTCCATTTTTCATTTATTTATTTATTTAGCTGACAGCCTTAATAATGTTTTCATAAAATATGATCGATTTATAAGTCTGTTTAACATGCCTTTCCCTTTTTGTCTTAGTGCTTTGCTTCTAAGTTGCAGATGCAGTGGCTGAACAATACGCTGTGTGGTGTGACAGGTAAATTTCCCAATTTACCTGCCGTAATAGTGTGCTATGTAATGCCATTCAATCATCTCTGAATTTTACTTGCCTGATTAGTTGAGTGAAGCAGATTTTCAATTTAAATGTAACTTCGTCTACTTGATTAAAAATGTAACAGAACATTATCTGCTGCAAATAAATTTCAGTGGAAGAGATGATTTTGCCTGTTTAAAAATAACATCTGTTTATATTGGCTGGAAGCAGACGATTAATACCTCTCTAATTTCGAGGTTTACCAGTCCAGCTCACCTGTCTCTTTGCATGGATAGTTGAAATTGATGGCTGTCGAGTATAAACATTTACCTGTTGATGTTTAGTTGATGGATTTCTTTTTTAAGGATAATACAGAATCCCATCATTGGGCATTCATTTATTTGCTGCTCATCAAGATGATTGACAGTTTTGCCAACAACATGGAAAAAAGATCTTCCTTCATGATGCATACGAGAAAAATTTTATTCCTCAGTGATGAGTGCCTTACAGAAAACAGATTCTTGTGAATTCCTTTTCATAGCTGGTATTTATTTGAATTCTGAGTTTAGAGTCCATGAGTATAAATTTAAGTCAAGTGTGTAGTAAATGAGGGTAGTACTCCCCTGCTGGCATCTTTCATCAAGTGATTATATGTGTGTAGGCCATAAGGACAGGGCAGGAAAAAGATAGGGGAAACTAAAATGGTTATTTTTTACCCAGTGCTTAGCATAGTGTTAGGTATGTGCTAGACCACTCAATAAATATTTATTGAATTTGAATTAAAACTAGGCCCAGAGTAATTTGATATTCTATAAATGTAGCAACTAGATTTTATTGTTTAAACATGTAGTTTTAAAAACTATAATAAAAATAAATTATAGAATACTAGTTTGCCACTTTCTTAAAATGAAAACTTTCCTGTAGAAGCTTATTAAAAGTAGATTTTTAAACATAGAATTCTTCTATAGATATCCTCTAGCGGGGGTAAAAAGCAATTGTTCACTGTTAATTTTCTTGACTGGTAAGCAAAACTGAGTTGAATAAAATAGATGTAAAAAATTCTAATGCTAATAAGAGTGCAATTTACTAGTTTTTAGTATATTCAGTATATAATAAAACTATTTGATTTTTAAAATTGTGCAGTTACCCAGTCTCAAAAAATAGTCTGTAAAATTTTTTAATTTTAAAAATATTTTAACTCAAAAACATTAAAATTGTACATATTAGTGGGAGTCTTTAAAAATGCTGTATTATTTTGAATATACTACTTACAGAGGGATAATGTTATTTTGATAATGTTTTTGTTTTTGGTCATAAAACAAATAATATTGTTGGTTTGAAACTTACTGAATTGATAAATTGCAAGCTTTTGTTTCAGATGTGACAGCTAGAGGTTCTAGCCGTGTAATAATTTGAATCAATACTATTTTTTTGGCAGATATTTGAGGAGATTTGCTTTTTATTGAATTGCTTTTAATCACTAATCAAGAAAATTAATTAGCTGCTGTTCCAGAACATATAGGATATTTAACCTCTAATTTTTTTTGTTTGTTTGTTTTTATTTTTATTTTTTTCCGTACTGGGGATTGAACTCAGGACCTTGCGCTTGCCAGGCAGGCACTGTGCCACTGAGCCATATCCCCGGCCCACCTCTAATGTTTTTATTTAGACATTTTTGCAGATTTGGTTGTTTTATTTATGAAATGTAAATTTTAAGGCTTGAATCTTCAAATCCATCAGATTAGTACTGGGTATTTAGCAGAAATTTTTGCCATAGTGATTTAGGAGAATAGCTCAAACTATAAAAATGTACAGATATCAAATCTATGCATATTTGGATGTTCCTTTTCTTCAACTGTGAATTTATGATTTTATAACAATTTAATCTTAATTACTTAAGTATGAGTGTTTTTTTAAGAAAGATCAGCATAAAGATCTAAGAATATTATGTTTTGTAGCTTTCTTTGTTATTAACTTGTCCTTTCTGTTTATTCATGGTTACCAAAAGTTAGATGAGATTTTCTATTTTACTTTTCCAGATGATACATAATATAGCATAAATGAACTCAAACAACAGCATTTGTAGCTAAAGCAGAAGGCACTACCATTTGAGTATCCCTAACCTGAAAATCCCAAACTCAAAATCTGAAATGCTCCAAAAAGAGTCCACAAGTGGAAAATTCCACACGTAACCACATATGATAGGCTCACAGTCAAAATGCAGGTATACCAAAATATTGTATGAAATTATCTTCAGACTGTGTGTATAAAGCATATGTGAAATACAAATGAATTTCGCATTTAGACTTGGGTCCCATCCTCAAGATATTTTACTATGTATATACAGATATTCCAAAATCTGAAGGAAAAAAAAAAAAAAACAAACACAAAAAACCCAACCGACACACTTTAGTTCCTAAGGATTCAGTTAAGGGGCACTCATCATGTGTTACTGAATTTCATATTATCACTTAGTTTGACTTTAGGGTCTTTAGATACTTCTGCTATTCCCTTTGTGATTTGGTTTAACTGTAAAACTTTGTCATGTATCATAAAGGGTGAAAAATATTCTTAGTGACATTATTCAGTGGTAGCCAAGACTTAGAAATAATCCATTAATTGATGAATAGATAAATAAAAATGGTGTATCCTTACAACATATTATTATTCAGCCACAAAAAGTAATGAAATAAGGATATATGCTCCAGTAAAGATGAACTGGAGCTCCAGTGATGCAGTCGGTTATTGTGTGGTACTTATACAGGAAGGACAAACTTTGAAAACATGTCATGAAAACATAAAAGAAATCAGAAAACCACAAAAGGCCACAGTCTGTGATTTCACTTAGGTGAAATGGTCCAGATGGGCAAATCTATAGAGACAGGGAGCAGATGAATTGTTTCCAGGGATTGGCAAGAGGTGGGATGTAGAGTGATGTTATTGAGGTTATATAGAAGATGTTTGGAATTAATGGTTATGGTCGCACAACTTTCTAAATATACTAAAAATCACTAAATTGTATGCTGCACAAGGTTTTATTTTATGGTAGATGAATTATATTAATTAAAAAAGAGACATCTGGTGTGGTGGTACATGCCTGTATCCCCAGCTACTCAAGAGGATGAGGAAAGAGGATCACAAGTATAAGGCCAACCTGGGCAATTAAGTGACGCTTTGTCTCAAAATAAAAAAAGGGCTAGGGATGTTACTCAGTGGTGGAGCACCTCCCTAGTATGTGTGAGGCTATGTGTTCAGTCCCCAGTACTGCCCTGCCCCAGATATATCTATAGTTGGTTTATAAGGAGACTATTACCAGCAGAGTTTGTGATTATTCAGTCTTCTTTGACTTTTAATCTCATGCTAAGAGGACTGAAACTGTTGGTAAGGAAGTGAGTTGGAGGGAAATTGGCTGGCCTTTTTGAGTTTTTAAAAATTCACAAAGTTATAGTTATCACTTTTATAAAAATCTTAATTTTTATTAATCTTAAAAGATCTTAATTTTTGTTAATCAGTCACATTTATCTTTATTATTAACATTAGTTTTGCTTATATGGTTTTACATATAAAGACCACAGTTATCCTGTAATTTAAAAGATAATGTAAGACATCCTTAGCGAAAATCAAGCTGTTGAACAAAAATCAGGCTATTGAAATTGTATCATTTTTGATATTTCCATGTACTCATTTCTGTTTGCGAGATCGAGAGTCTGTAAGGTAGAATGTAAACATGTTACTAAATCAGAGAAATTTACTATTCTGGAAGTATTTAGAAAAAAAAATTTATATAAAAATCAAGATAGGGCCGCTGACATAGCTCAGCGGCATAAGCACCTGCCTGGCAACCGCGAGGTCCTGAGTTCGACCCCCGGTACCCACACACACACACACACACACACACACACACAAACAAAAAAAAAAAAAATCAAGATAAACATTTATGAAATATAAATATATTCTACAATTATGTTGATGAAAAACTTTTAGTACTTTTTGGATTAAAACTCATAAATTAGCATTAGCTGTGTAAAATGTTTGCGTGATCAAAATTAGGCATCTTTTAATTTAATAAATAACAGTACAGTATATACCGTTTGAAATTTTGTGAACATCGATTTTGTGACTCAGAGAGAGACTAGATACTTGAATATAAAATATCGCAGCTTTCAAAATCAATCCAGTGTAAAATATTGGTTGCCTTAGAGGTCAGTCATACTGAATTGTATGCTTTATTATTTGAAATGCAGTTTGTTTTCAACCTCCTGCAGAAATCCTTTACCTTCAGTTGTATTTTAGAGCTAAGTGAGTAAATTCTTGGGTTAACTGTGGCTTTTTAGTTCTTAGGCTCCGTAAACATTCTTAGCAGCTTGTTTTTGCTGCCCTTTTCTTTAAAATTTCATTTGACTAGTAAAGAAGTGTTGATATTGAAAGCATTATATCCTAAGAAAATAGCAGTTTTATATGGTTAAACTAACTGTAGTTTGTTTCAGTTTATCAGGCAAGTATGGCAATACCGATATCAAATATTTATTCACTGTACTTTGCTGAGTACTTTAAATGTATTAACCAATTTCATCCTCAGAACAACCCAATGAATTGTTATATTATCTTTCATTTATAGATGAAATAAGTATGATGAAGTAAAATAATGTGCTCAAGGAAGTGAGAGACTCAGGAACCCAAGTGGTCTTGCTTATAGCCCAGACATGTAAAATGACAATGCTGTGATGCTTTCTACTCTTGATATAGTTCCCTCTTAACCCTCTGGTAGTTTTGTAAATTTAAGCCCAATTCCTTCTCTTGCCCTGAGCCTGTCTTCTTTTCCTACACAGTGTTAGGGAGGGGTTAGGCTTTTATTGCATTGGATTTGTGTTGTAATTGTGTAAAAGAGTCTTTCAGCAGAATCTCTTATACTGATGTTCACCGTTCTGTGTTAATTTGGTAAATTTTAAAAGCGTTAGTTCAGCTAATACTTATTCAGTGCTTTTGTGCCAGACATTATTATGTAGCCGTTTAATGTATGTAATGCTGTTAACTGAATGATCTGAGAATTAACTTAATCTGTGTCATCTGAAGATTCAGACCAAATATTTTGGATCACTAATAAAGCAGGTCATTTCCTGTTTATCAAGTCCTTAATGGCAGTTTTTCAGATTCCCGTTATTGACTCACATTAAGGAACAGCATTTACAAAAATAGAGGGCCGGTGAGATGGCTCAGCGGTGTAAGCGCCTGCCTGGCAAGCGCAAGGGCCCGAGTTCGACTCCCGGAACCCACATACGAAAAAAGGGGCCGGTGATATCGCTCAGCGGCACGGGCGCCTGCTGGCGCGCGAGGTCCTGAGGTCGACCCCCCGGTACCCACAAAAAATAAAAAAATAAAAAAAATAAAAAATAAAAAAATAGAGCTGGAAGAGCAGGAAGTGCTAAACTTTTTTTACTTGTTGGGCAAGGCAGGATCCTACTCCTGTTCTCCTGATCTTTCACTTCTCCTAAACCCCCTGATACCTCTCTTTCTGGAATTCTTCTCTTTTGTACTTGGTGTCAGTAGGGAAATCAATATCCTAGTGGATTTATTGCTATATTTAAATTACGTTGACATATTCATACTTGTTGAAAAGCGTAGTCCATTACAATGATGTATAAATCTTGTTTGTTGAAGTGGAACTTGATATACATTGCATTTACAAGCAGAAGAGTTTTGGACTCATAAATATCTCGGATATGTTGTAGGTTTCTTGCATCGAATGGAATGACTTGGGACAGTAAACCCCAAGTAACCTGGAAGTCTGCCTTAAAGAAATGAACTAAAGCTGAAAAATTCATTTCAAAATATGGAAAAGCTGAGGCCAAGTACTTTGAGCAGTTTTTGAGTTTGAGAATGAAATTATATTACTAATGATCTTTTGGCGTATAAAACTGTTTATGTAGTGTTAGATTATCAGTAGTTTGATATTTGAGATTCATTAAAGTAGTACAAGGTAGAGTGGAGTTCTTACGTTATTTTTGGTATGTCAAGAGTCTTAGGAAGTAGCCATTTTATATGTTGAGTACTGATTTTATTATTGCTTACTATTGCCATTAGGTGTTCCTATTACATATAGATAAATAAATCCTTGATTTAGAAAAAGAGAAATGAGTTGATTATGAATGATTCCAAACATCTAAGCTTTATTATGAGAAATTTTAAACATATGTAAAAATACAGAAAAATAATAAATTTCCATTTCTGTCACTCAGCACAAGTAGTTAACAACTCATGGCTATTTTGTTTAATCTATATTAGTCTTTCCCTTCTAGAGTTTTTAAAAACGAATCTCAATTACTGAATTATTTAATCCATAAAAATTTTAATCTTTATCTAAAACGTAAGAATTAAGCTATTTCACATGTAACAGTTGTAAATAGATCAGGATAATCAAGTTGTAAATTGGATACAAATAAAAATAAGTTAATAAATTAAAAATCTAGATCCAAATAAAGAATTGGACTGTCTTGCACCTAGTAAAATGTTGTTTTTTAACCCAAGTTTTGACCTCTCTTTTCTTTTTATTATTTTTTATTTTTTAATAACTTTAGGCCACATCTGGGATAAGTTAGTTTGCCCAGGCATACAGTATAGCCTAGGGAACAGTTGCTTGGTCAGTTATTTTTGAGAAGATAAACTCTGAATACTTAGAGAGGTAGGCCTCTTACAACTTACGAAAGGCATTTGTTTTATGTAAGAGTGCTCTTCAAAAATTTATTTCAAATGGTCATGAAAATAGTGTGTAAGGACTCATTTTGGTTTTTGTTTTGTTGTGTTTTTGTTTTTTGGTACTGGGAATCGAACTCAGGGCCTTGCGCTTGCCAGGCAGGTGCTGCGCCACTGAACTAAATCGCCGGCCCAAGGGCTCATTTTGGGAAGGCATAGTAACTTAGGACTATTTTGAATCATGTCACATCTATCTTTCAGATTATTTGTAGGTTTCTAGAAATCTTACCAAAACTAATATTTCAGTATACCTGATAAATGGATCTCCTGTGTTTTTTGATGGCATCCTCCCAATATCGTTCTTTTTTTTAGTATGTGTTGTCCCCTTGAACTAGACTTTAAAACTTAGTGCAAAATTTTCACTTTAGGAAGCAACTGGCAAAGACAAAGCTGGAAGTTTCTAGAAGTCATGAGAGACTTCTAGAAGTAGTCTAATCAGGGTCCTTTATTATAACTTCAAGTCCTATGAAGATCTTTTTCTTAAGTTCAGGCTCATGGACACCTGTTTTAGTAGTTGCAATTATCCACCACCATTTGGAAACTCGTTTGGCAAAAGTCTCCCATTCTGGATATTTCATTTGATCTGATATCAAATGATAAGATAAATATCTGGTTATGATTTGGAGCCTTTAAGTAACCCAGCTGGCATTGTTACGCATGTAAATACAAATTGTTCTTGTTTCCTACTTTCCTTAAGGAATATGTTAGTTTCCTAGGGCTGCTATAACAATTTGCCACAGACTTGCTGGCTTAATACAGTAGAAATTTATTTACTCAATATTCTAGAAGCCAGAGTCTGTTGGTAGAGTTAGTTCCTTCTGGAGACTCTAAGGGAATTCTGTCGATGCCTCTCTTCTGGTTTTTGGTGGCTACTGGTGAGCCTTAGCGTTCTTTCATCTGAAGGGGCATCACTATAGTCTTTGCCTCTGTCTTCATATGGCTATAGTCTCAAATTTCTGTTTTTTTTCTTATAAGGACATCTGTCTTTCATTTTAGGGCCTACCCTAAATCCAAGATAATCTCATCTCAAGATTTCAAATGGTTAATTATATCTGGAAAGAACCCATTTCCAAGTAAAGTCTCATTCCTATGTACTAGGGATTAGGTACTTATACATGGAGGGGGGCACTATTTGATATATTACAAAGAATAAGTCCTTCCATGTATCCTAATTTTCATAACTTCAATCAATTTGCTAAACATCAGATATTATAAAGTGGTATATTTGTTGCATGCTTTTTTGACACATAATAGTATTTTGGAGGTTGTATTAACTTTCCCATTACTGGGACACACAATGCTATACACCCACAATTTAAAGATGTTGAGCTCTAATTTGCTCATGGTTTCAGAGGACTCATTCCATAGTAGACTAGCTCACTCCAACGCAAGAATAAAATTGTGGCAGGGTGTGGCAGGGCAAAACTGTTCACTTAATGACAGCTGGAAAACAGCAAGGAAACAGCACCGGGAAAGAGTGAGCCAGGGATCAGATATAGACTCCAAGGTGACACCTCCATGACCACCCAGACACAGCCAGAAATGTGTTTTACTAATCCCTTAGACAGTTCCAAAGTCAATGAAATTGACAGTTAAGCTTAAATGTCACAGAGGTTGTATTATTTCTCCCCTCATTAATCAGTAAAAATGAACTCTTTTCCCTTTCACAGTAAAGTAGGGTTTTTTGTTTTTGTTTGAGGAGAATCTTTTTTGTTAAACTCATTTTGTTACAATTTTTCTTCAAAGTACTAAAAACTTGTTCTCTAGAGTGTATTCTCTGGGGCAGCTCTAGTTGGGGATGCAGCTCAGTGGTAGAATTCTGTCTTCAGTGTGCCTGCGTGCGCTCACGTTCAAAACAAGGGGGTTATGATAAACATTCACGTTCAAAACAAGGGGGTTATGATAAACATTATAGGTATTTAGTTTAATATTGTTTATTTTTAGATACTTATGCCTTTTACTTTCTACCTCTTGTGGATAGCATGTAAACGAATCTTAAAATTAGGGGCAGGAGAAATGGAAGAGGTTAATCCACTTCTAAGGCTGACATTTTCACAGTAACTGATACCAAGTAGAAATACAGTATATTTTATTTACTAGCTATGAGAGATGAGAAATGGATTTTCATAAACTTTTATACAGAGTATAAAATACTTTTATACAGAGTAACTAGGCTCTACCTTCAGTGTAAAAGGTGTTATGAAAATGTAAAGTTCATTAATATGCCATATATTTTTATCCTTTTGAATGTAATGTAGAGATTATATACTATAATAGGATTTATGACATTATACTGTTTAATCTTTAGGTTATTACAGACACATCAAGGACAGTTGGAAGTAACTGAGGTTTGTCTGCTTTTTAAGAATGTATTAGTGTTATTGAATATCATGCATTTTAGTTAAAAGCAAACAAAATACACAGATTCAAAGATAAGATGTTATTTAGGCCAGGAATAAAATCTTTTAAGAACAAGATGAATTAAAGAGGAAATTATTCTAAGGTTAGGTTTTAATTAATACATGGCTTTTCTTCAAAGTATTTGTTTCTGTGTATATGAGTTTGTACTTAATAATCTAGAATTTATAAAATGGAACAATCTCTTTCCAGTTTGGCACTCAAAGGAGTTTTGTTAGGAAAAAAGGAGAAAAAGAAATAGAGGTATGAGCTCAACAGCACAGGTTTATTTAAGAACAAACCTGAGAGGGACTGCTCTGTCACTAGACACCAGACCAGTGCCTCTCCTACAGGCTGTGAGGTCTTTCATAGGGTAAGTTCAGTGAAAGGGGGTTGGGGCTACCTGCCAAGGATGCTTGCCCAAAGACAAGCTTGAGAAGAGGTCAAAGATGAGGCATAGGAATGTGGAGGCAGTAGCAGGACTACTGCTACTGAATAATGATATAAGTTGAAATCAGTAGCAGGGCTGATAAGGATATGAGTTACCAGGGCTGGGGATATAGCTCAGCGCCACAGCGCCTGCCTGGCAAGCACAAGGTCCTGAGTTCGATTCCTGGTTCCAAAAAAAAAAAAAGATATGAGTTACCAGGTACAGCTGTGCTGGGAGGGGGCAGTTTAGAGGGGTCTTTGATCAGGATGGCTGTGGTCAGATTCCTTCAAGTTCTGACTTACACAAGGTAAATGTGTATTTTTATGAGGGATAGGTTGTCATTCTAAAGTAAGAAACAAAAATTCTGACCCAGTGAACCTTCCTCAGTGGTTTTTGTTTGTATACTACAAATATGTTGATATTTTACTGGAATAAAATATCTATTTTATTTGAGTATTGAAATCATTTACTTTTTTGAACTTTGTTTTAATTCATTATCATTGCTTTTATGTTGCATTTGAGTGCTTTAGATTATGAACTTCTAAAGGACAAAGAATATGTCTTTTAGTTTGTGACCTTGACTGTGTCATATACAAGTAGGTACTTACAAAGTATTGCAGGTGATTGTTTCCACTTAAGGAAAAAGGAAGATCAGTGAGAAGAAAGGAGGAAAATGGCTTTACTGTTAAAGATCTATAGATATTTGGTTTTTCATACAGTTGCCCTTCTTTAGAAGTTGTAACAGGAGGTTTTATGAAGCCTTTTTCCTTTCCTCTCTTCTTCCTTTTCTTCCTTTCTTCCTTCCTTCTTTATTTCCATCCCTCTGTTTGTCTGTCCTCAGCAGTAATAGAAATTAAACCCAGGGCTGTTACACTGAGCTACATCCCTAGTCTTTTTAATTTTTTTAAATTTTTTTATTTTGAGACACAGTCTTTCTAAGTTGCCCAGGGTGGGCTTAAACTTGTGATCCTCCTTCCTCAGCCTCCCAGTGTGCTGGGTTTACAAATATGTGCCACCATTCTGGCTCAGTTCTTTTTTTTAAATAAGCATTTAAAAATTTGTTTTTACTTCCTCCTGGTCTCTGTGGTTTCTGATGAGAAATCCATTATTGCATTTTGTTCCTCTATAAATAATGCAGCAGAAACTTAAATTTAAAAATTTGAGTTTTAAACTATTATTCCTTCAAATTGTTCTTCTTTTTTCCTTTCATACTTTTTCCTTTCCTTTTGGAACTTGGGGAAATAAACATTAGACCTCTGGTTATTGTCCCATAAGTCCTTGAGGTTTTGTTCTTTCTCTCTGTTAAGATTGGATACTTTCTATTAATCTTTCTTCAAGTTCACTGATAATTTCTTCTGTCATACCCATTCAGCTGTCGAGCCTGTGCAGTGAGATTTTCATTTGAGTATTGTATATTTTAGTTTCTGAATTTTCCACTGGGTTCTTTTTTATTGGAGAAAATTTCCATCATTTTAGTCATTCTAAAAGTGTTTGCTCTTGTTGCAGCACTTTCACAATAATGACTTTTAAATCTTTTTCGGATAAATCCATCTAGGCTATTGCAGTGTTGGCATCTGTTAATTATCTTTTCTCTTAAATTGAAGTTTTCCTGATTTTTCATGTGTCATTATTTTGGACTGTATTCTGGACAGTTTATTATATTATGAGACTCTTTGTCTTGGCTAAATACTGTATTGATATTTTTGTTTTGGTAGGCAGTAAGTATGGTTGGATTCAGGTAGTAAATTCTAACCAGCCTTCTCTGGCTTGTGATTCAGTGACATTATCTTTTATAAAAACCTTTGCATTGCATTCAGATTTATACTGTAGGTGTGCCAAACATTGGCCTACCTAAGAACTATAGTGAAGTTTTTTACCTTTGGTGTCTTATTTTAGCATCAGGTCCGTACCAACACAGCTTGGATTAGGGCGTAAGCCAGGAGTTTATGAACAGTTTTATGGGCCCTTTCCTGTGCTTTTCCCTTCTGATCTTCCAGCCTCAAACTGATCCCTCTTCTGATGCATGCATAGCTCTGCCCATATCTGAAGCCAAGTAGCAGGAAGACAGAAAAAGTAAGCAGGAGATCATGACGTCCTCTTGGAGAGGAAAGCTGCTTCCTTCAGAGTTTTAGACTCCTGTGGACCCCACTGCTGCTGCTGTCACTGCCTCCATTACCATCATAAGATTGCTTGGTGTTGGGGTACAGGAGAATATTGGGGGGAAAAAAAAACCTGGGGAATTTCCTCCACTCTGTCTGAGCATTAGGAGACTGCTCTTCAAACAGAAGGACTAGAAGGCTTCTTTTGGAGTTGTCTGTGTTTACCCAAGTGCCCACATCCAGATTTTGGCTGTTGAGTCTAGACCAAGGGATACTAAAGAGGACCATGGTAAACTGACCACTAGTTTAATGGTAATTCAAATTCTGATCTTCCCCAGTCTGCCTTAACTAGCTGCTTTATGTATTCTATCCAAGTTTTATGCCTTCCTTCAGTGGGAAAACCAAGGTAGGAATATATTTATTCCATTTTACCTGGAGTTGGAACTTCTGATAGATTTTTAAAATCAGTGAAAAATTTAAAACAAGTGAAGCAATTAGAATTCTAGTCTGGAGTTTTGTTGTTGTTGTTGTTCCACTCTTTGATTTCATACCTCATATTGTTTAAAGGTACATGTTTTAGAACCCATACAAGGAAATTGGCTTATTTGTGGGTATATTAAATGAGCAAATTCAGAAAAACATTTTGAGCCATATGAGACATTTGCTTTTTCAGCTTAGCTTGGTAAAACAGTCTTTTCCTAAGTGAAAAGTACTTTTATTTTTATGTCTAATTTGTTGTTAAGATTCCAGTCCAAATATCTAAGTTATTTTCTAGTGTGACCTATTTGTTTTACTTATTAAAAGTGCATCGTTTCTCTTTTTGTTTTACCAGTAATTTTTAAAGTATATTGAAAACTTTCCTTATTTTATTTTATTTTATTTTTCCTTATTTCTTACCTCTTTGTCCTTTGTATTTCTTCAGGTTTTTCCCCATGGCCCTGTCCCCCCCCCCCCCCCCCCCCGCCTAAGTGGGTGGACAGGAATTATGTAGGGCTGCTGCTGTGAGAGTAGTTTGAACTCTGACTGAGAGAATAATCCTGCCCCCTCCCCAAAGGCTGTCTGCATCAACTGTCCTGCTGATTAATTAGAATTCCAAAGGGCATTAATAACCATTTAAATTAATCCGATTATACCTGCAGTTGCTAAAGGTGAGGTTCAGGCTGTTTAACCCCTTGTTAACACAAACATGAATCAAAACTGGGTAGGAGTTTTACATTTTATTTTCATTCCTATATAAAGGGAGAAAAAAAATTTTCACCTTCCTCCTTTCAGCAGTCTAGTTTCCAATAATGCAAGGAAGCCCTGCCATTAATACAGCCTTCATTAAAAGACCAAAGCTAAATAGCTTGATTTTATGAAAGTCCATTTGTGTTGTTTGTGAAACTCCTTGGAGACAGCTGTAGAGAGTGACCTAACAGTAAATAATCCTTTAGTTAAAATGCAAAAGTGTTATCAGAACTTTTAAAAACAGTAATTCTACTATAGCAGTCTCCCAGGAGGCATTACGGAGATGGCAAAACAACTATCATTTCACAACTTGAGATAAGAAAGAGTGGAAATCAAATGACTAATCTTTGGAGTGAGAAGAAACCCTACAGGTTAACCAGTCAAAACGTCCTCATGTGGGCATTCTCTCTCCAACACAGTGGACTTGAGCATGTAGTTTCTGGCAAGTTTAAAAAGCAGCCCATCCTATAATCAGATGACATAATCATAATCGTCAGAGAATCTGATCTCAAATTAGTAAATAAACTATTTGTTTCTTTCATTTTAATCCTTAACCCATCAAGAATTATTTCACTACAGTTTATTTCTCCCACTATTTCCTTTATTTGGCTTCACCATGTTCTCTTTAGAGCAGATGGGTATTACTGATTTTTAAAATTTAGAAATACATTGGAGAATAAAATGTTTATTAACTTTGTCAGAAAGCAACACTGTTCTTACATGCTTGAAGTTGAAAATTTTTAAAACAAGAAAAAGAATAGATGTGTGTTTCTATATAACAGGTTATTTCTCAAAGAATTATTCTCAGTACTAGTGTGTGTTTCAGTTGTGGACAAGTCTAGATTCAAAAACTTAAGTAAGGAAAGTTGGTTTTAGAAAAAGACGTCTACTGGAATCTGTGCAGTATTCTTTAAACAAAGATATCATTTAGTCAATAGATGTCATCCCAAACACCTGTCTAAAATGACTCATTTCTTTTCCTGATTACCACTTATAGATTTTTCCCTTTAAAAAAAAAACAAAAAACCTTGCACAAAATGTAAACTTCATACATTGGGATTATTCTTTGGTCTGGATCTTTTCTTTGAATCAAGTAAGCTTTGGGATGCTTATTTAGATGTTCAATGGAACAGTGTGGAGAACAGTAATTGTGTTTGGGCTAAAGAATTAATCCATTTAGTCATGGAAAGCATTACTTAGCTTTTTCTTAGTAGCTGAATTGTGGTGCAACTTAGGGGCTATTTTAGGATTTTAGGCTCAATAGAAACTTTTAGAAATGAAAGTTTATTTGTATTGACGAACATATAACTTTTGAATAATGATCCATTGACTTGATTTCAATTAAAATGAATTTTTTTTTAATTCACAGTTCTTATTTTATGTTTAACTATGAATTGAAAGACATTTTTATTTTGCCAAATTTTAAAAAATCAGTATCTCTAAGTTAGAAAACACATTCTAATAGAGAGAGTCATTTAAGAAGTAATGGACTGGTTTCAGAAAGGAATTGTAACTTAAAATTTTTGATGACAGGGGCCGGTGAGATGGCTCAGCGGTGTAAGCGCCTGCCTGGCAAGCGCGAGGGCCTGAGTTCGACTCCCGGAACCCACATACGAAAAAGGGGCCGGTGATATCGCTCAGCGGCACGGGCGCCTGCTGGCGCGCGAGGTCCTGAGGTCGACCCCCCGGTACCCACAAAAAAAAAAAAATTTTTTTTGATGACAATATATTTATTATAATAAAATTACTTTAAGTAAGAGGCAGTTATTCTCCTAAAAAGGGAAAATCTGCATTTTTGACATTGAGGAGGTCAATAAAGGTATTCAGAAAGTTTTCATTTTACCTCAGAAGAATTAAGTATCTTATGTTTTATATAAAACACTTCTTTAAAATTGTTAGTTTAAGTGATTGGATAAAAGAGAATCTGCTGTTGGGTTTTCATTGTTTCATATACAATTTTATATACACTAACGATTAATAAAGTCAATGAGCATTCACTAGCTGCCTCTAGTACACAGGTGAACTTCATTGAGATGGATGGAAAAAGACACAAATTCTGGTTTCACCCCACTTTTTAATTTGTAGATTCACCTGTCATGAATAATTCATAGTAGAGCCATACAGTATGTGATACCTTGTACTGGCTTCTTTTACTTACAATGTTTTCAAAATTCATCCATGTTGTATCATCAATCAGAACTTAATGCCTTTTTTATGGTTGAATAATACTCATTTGTATGGATGTACCACATTTTGTTTATCCATTCATCAGTTGGTGGGTATTTGAATTGTTTTTAGTTTTTAGCTGTTAGGAAGAATGCTGCTGTGAACATTTATGTTCAAATTTTTCATAGACATATTTTTTTTTAATTAATTTTATTGGTACATTTTAAGTATACATAATGATAACATTCATCATAGGGAATTTGTACCTGTACCTGATATATCTTGATTCTTTCCCATTTCCCTCCCCTCCCTTCAACCTTCTTCCCCTCCTTATTACAAAAAAGCTTTGTTTCTATTTTTCCCTTCTATTCTCTGTCTTTTCCCCTCCCCACCCCCCATTCCCCTTTCCATTTGAACATTTTCTTTCTATTTCACGATATCTATTACACATTTTGGTCCTTACTTAAACATGCATGCCTGATTTATTTTATTTAAGAGTATGGTCTCAAGGTGCATCCATTTACCTAGAAATGTCTCAAGTTTATCATTCCTTGTGACAGAGTGTGGTACTCCATTGTACAATAAAAACCACATCTTTATCCATTCATCAGCTGATGGGCATTTGGGTTGTTTCCAAGATGTAGCTATTACAGATTGTGCTGCTATAAACATGGGTGTGCGTGTATCGCTGTGGTACGATGCTTTTAATTCTTTCGAGAAGATACTAAGAAGGGGAGTAGCTGGATCAAATGGAACTTCCGTTGTTACTTTCTTGAGGAATCTCCACATTCATTTCCACAGTGGTTGCACCAGTCTACACTCCCATCAACAGTGGAGAAGGGTTCCTTTGCGTTCTTTATGTATTCTAGATATTAGTCCTTTGTCTAAGGAACAGCTGGCAAAAATTTTTTCCCACTCTGTGTGTTATGTCTTCACTCTGTGGTTTCTTTTGCTATGCAAAAGTTTTTTAATGAGATGAGATCCCAGTTGTTGATTCTTTGTAATATTTCCTGTGCAATCAGTGTTTTGTTCATAAAGTCTTTACCTACACCTATGTTTCAAGAGTTCTACCCATTCTATCTTCCAGCAGACTTAGTGTTTCTGTTTTAATATTTAGATCTTTGATCAATTTTGATTTTAGTTTAGTGCATAGTGAGCAGTAGGGGTCTAGTTTTAATCTTTGGCATACAGAAAGCCAGTTTTTCCAGCACCACTTATTAAAGAGGCTGTCTTTCCTCTAGTGAAGGTGTTTGGCCCCTTCAAAGATAAGGTGGTTGAATGTGTTTTGAGTTGTTTCTGCATCTTCTAATCTGTTCCATTGATCCTTGGGTCTGCTTTTTTTTTTTTTTTCCCCACTACCATGCTGTTTTTATCACGGTTTGTAGTATAATTTTCATATCAGGATTGTGATATCCCCTTCCTTGGCTTTGTTGCCTAGAATTGCTTTTGCTATTTTAGGTCTTTTCTAGTTCCAAATGAATTTTAAGATTGTTTTGTCTAATTCTGTGAGGTATACTATTGGTATTTTGATCGGGATTGCATTAAATCTGTAAGACAATTTTGGAAGCATGGCCATTTTCAGTAAGAGTGGTGATAGTGGACATCCTTGTCTTGTTCCTGATTTTACAGTGAAAGCTTTCAGTTTTTGACCACTTAGTATGGTATTGGCTGTAGGTTTATCATAGATGGCTTTTTTAGATTGAGATAAAGACCATCCATTCCAATGTTCTGTAGGATTTTTAATCATGAATGGATGTTGGACTTTATCAAATACTTTTTCTGTGTCATAGACATATGTTTTTAATCCTCTTGGATATATATATAGGAGTAGAATTGCAACTCTTAACACATTTTCTCTTTTGTAGAGTGTGTAATTTACTGTTTTCCTAGTTTCTCTTTCCTGCCTTCCATTCACAATAGATCTCTCCAAATAAGGCCTTACTACCCTGATCATCCTGTTGTTTCTGCTTGAAGAAATTATATTTATCTTTCAAAGCATGGCTCAAATGTATTTCTTCTGTAACATATTTTCCACCCCTACCCATTGTATTGTTTTAGCGCTTGGCTTATTGCAGATGTACCAGTTTTTATGATAGTTATCTAATGTAATTATGTCTATTAGTTTCACTACATTTTGACTTCTTGAGTACAGAGAATGCCAGGAATCTTCATTTCTTTGGTGTGCAAAATATCTGGCACTCAGCACTTAGTAATGGTTTGTTGAATTAACTTTTGCAGCCTTCTTGCTCACTTTCTCCATGGTAAAAGTAAATCTGTCTTACACACTGGTGATTTTCTTATTCCTCAAATTAGCATTCAAGATTTTATGGCCTCTACCCCAGGCAACTAAAGCACTCATTTCTCCAGATTTCTCTCACTTCATAATGTCTTCAGTTTTTCCCTGCTTTTTCTTCTGTGCAGAATTCCTTTCCACTCTATTTTATCCTTTTGATAGCCTTCTTACCCTTCAAGCCATTTGTAGATTGAGTACTAAATGATATTAGACATTCCTAAATGATATTTAAAATTTTTTATTTGTATTCCTAGGATACACCTAAAGTTTAGAATCTATTTACTGTATTTTCCTTGTGTTGTGAGTATGGGACCAAGTAACAGAAAGTATTTTTAAACAGTTGAGTTTTCAAAGTCTACTTTACACATTATTGTACAAATCACCCAACACCTGTATCTCTAACTTCTTAGCTGCGATTTCCCCCTCTTCCTCGCTTCCCCATTATGCTTCTGTTAAAAAAAAATCTTAGTCAAGTTTCCTTCTTTTCCCTTGGTAAATACACTATGTATAAGAGCAGGGCTGGATAAGTACCTCATTCTTTGCTGAGAATAGGCCCATAGATAAGTTGGCTCATGGAAGGCAGTCACCTGAACTGAATAACCATTTCCAGACAGTCATCTAGTAACTCAGTGCCTTTTGGTGCCAGATATTTCTTGGGCACGTCATACAGGATTTCTACTTCTCTGGATGGCATATATTTATTTATGGAAGCTTAAGAATACACTTTAGTTTGCGTAGATAGAAGCAGTATTAGCTAAGTAGTCCAGCGTAGTAAATAGATTATAGTGTGATAATAAAACCAATCTGTTCTTTAAAAAGAGACTCGTAACTTCATGTTAATTTGTCTCAGAGTATCAAAATCAACATATTTTTGGGTTGATAGCTTATATTCATTCTTCATAGCACCATTTTAGGAGAATAACAGTGATAGGGCATGAGAATTGAAATATTCTCTAAGGGGCCAAAGGAAGAAGATCCAGGGGAAAAAAAAAAAAAAGAAAAAAGAAAAAAGAAAAACAGTATAGACTTTGCATTTAGATAAACCAGGAGTTTCTGTTTTTCTGAGCTCTGGAGTTTTTCTGCTATGTAAAGTGGGGATTATAATACAAAGATTGTTTATTAGGAATGAAGGTAGATCTATGAAAGGCATTTAGCACAATGCTTGGCTCATACTAGCTCTATATAAATTCTTTCTCTGAATATATTAAATCCAGTTGCTTCTATGCCTTTGCTTCTTCTCTGCCCTCAGGAATTTCTTTCTCCTTCCTTCCTAATCAATCCAAATCTGTCAAAGTTCATCTGAAATCTTATGTCCTTGATGCTTTTGCTGTGACTCTTGTGACCCGGTTTCCTCCTCTTTAAAGTGCGAGGTTTGAGTTGAATACCTTGCCCCTTTCTGCTCTTCATTATTCTCTGGGTCAGGCTCAGATATTGATACTGTTCTTTGGACTCCTCTGGCATTTATTTTCCTATACCACACAACTAAGTACTCTGACCTTGTACTTGAGGTTAAGTTTCCATATGAACGTGGATAAATTAAGGACAAGCTCTAAAAAATTGTGTAAATGTTACTGTCCATATTTATCACCTATGCCATAGTGCTATTTGAAAATACTGAGCAATAATACTCTAGTTTGGAGGGGGTAGTGAGTTTAATAGATAATTGGATGCTTGTTAGAATCTAAATTGAAATATCAGATTCCACTATGGTTTGGGAGATAATTCAGAAAGATTCTTTGAGACTTGAGAGCCTATTTAGTAAGTGGGGAACAGTTTAGATAGATAGGGCCTTGCAACTCAAGAATCATAGGTCATGCAGGTGGAGAAACAAACAAGATAAAACAGAATTTAGCATAGGGAATTGATTTGAAATGATGATACTGGGAGAATACATCTGATTAGGTAGTAGTGTGGGGTCTAGAGTAATAAAGACTCTAGAGGCATGTGGAGGGTTGGGCTTGCATAGACACCATGCTTTAAGTTGAAGTGATATGTGCATTATTTTCATGGAGCATTTATTTTTCTCAAAGGGAAGATTTATTTTGGGTGTTGTCCTGGCTAACTTCTGAAAGGCTTCTGTGTGAAATTATTCTAGAATTGGTTTTAAGGATGTAAATCCCATAAATCCATGGCTTGGGAAACAAATTGAATCTCTAACAAATACAAGGAATTTAAGAGGAAAAAAATCCCTTTTATAAGAAAAAAGCTAATATTTATTAAAAAGCATTTATTACATAGACAAATTCTGTATCCATAGAACATCTTGTGTATTGTGTCACTGCGTGCTCTCTCTTAGGTATTATTGCAGAAAGTTAAGTTCTGCTGAGTGCACCGATTACACAACTGAATGCCTAAGTGATTTTGTTGAAAAATGCAGTCAACAAATATCTATTATAAAGCACTGTGATACTGCAGAAAAAATTACAAAATAGTTTTTTGTTTACTCTCTTCTTGTATCCTTCAGATGCATGTAAAATAGCAGCAAAAGTAATATTTATGACATGGTCATACAAACCCATATGCTTTTGTGTTTAATGTAGCAATTTAGCAAGGAGAAAGATGGCTATTTTGATGTGAATATGGCATATTACATGGGGAAATTTGAGAATTGAGTTTGAGTCCTGGAGAATCTGACATCAGGAATATTTGACTGTGGAGGAAGGGGAATGGTGTTTTAAGCCAGGAGAAGAACAGATAGGAAGAACAATATGAGCATATTGCTTTTGGGAATATTTAATGTGGTAGAAACTTGATATGTCTTAACGTGATGGTGTTGTAATTTGTTGTGAATTAGGTTGGAGAGACATTGTCTACAAAACTTTAATTTGAAGGGTAACTTACACTAATAGCAAGACTTGATGCCTTGATAAAAAGGTTGATGGAGAGAGGGGTGAAAGAGTTTTGAAATTATATGCTGGGCATGGTGGTGCACACCTGTAATCCCAGCACTTGGGAGGCTGAGGCAGGAGGATCGCCATGAGTTTGAGGCCAGCATAGTGAATTCAGGGCCGGCCTAAACTACACAATGACACTGTCTCAAAAAACCAGAAAAATAAAAAGGTTTTGAAATTGTAAATTTGTGATTTTTGAAATGACTCTACCACCGACGCGTGCACACACACACACGCACACACACACACAAAGGAGAAATTGCAAGAAGAACGAGCCTTATTAAGTTTTAGATGTGTTGAGCTTGAATTATCTGTATTTGATTTCAGTGATGGAATTTATGAGGGTGTTTCAAAAATAAGTATAGAATGTTTGTGTCAGGGCTTGAGATACCAATCAATATATGTGGACTTTTAGATAGAAATCTCAGAAATCATATAATTCATTGGTTTTGTGATTTTGGTATACCTAAATCTTTACCTTTTTTTCTGAGTCACACTGTCTACTACAAACACAGGTTTGCTATATACAGTATTTTGAATGAACAATGAAAGAATGAACTATTCTTTCTAAAGCTATTAATGGAATTTTTATCTATAGATTCAGCCACTTTGCCACTCTGATGCAACTACAAATAATTTTATCTAATTTTAATGTCTTTTGTTGCCAAATGTTGTTAAAATGGACAAATACAACTTGTTGATTTTGTAACAGATAAAAGAAGAATATTTGAAATTAAAGGGAACCTAGTTTAAAGAAGCATGCAGCTGGGCATGGTGGCTGATGCCTGGAATCCCACCACTCTGGGAGCCTGAGGCAGGAGGATTGCAAGTTTTTTTTTTTTTTTTTTTTTTTTTTTTTGTGGGTACCGGGGGGGTCGACCTCAGGACCTCGCGCGCCAGCAGGCGCCCGTGCCGCTGAGCGATATCACCGGCCCCTTTTTCGTATGTGGGTTCCGGGAGTCGAACTCGGGCCCTCGCGCTTGCAAGGCAGGCGCTTACGCCGCTGAGCCATCTCACCGGCCCCAAGGATTGCAAGTTTAAGACAATTTAGCAACTTAGTGAGACCTTGCCTCAAAAAAAAAAAAAAAAAAAAACAATGGCTGCAGATATAGCTCAGAACAAAGGTCCTAGATTAAATCCCCAGGATGTGTGTGTGTGTGTGTGTGTGTGTGTGTGTGTGTGTGTAGGTATAGGTGTAGGTGTGTAGGTGATAGAAGGGGGAAAGTACATTTTCCATGGTATAGTGATTTTGAGACTTGCACCTTTTGAAAAGTATTTTTTCATTTTTTTTCTTATGTTTTTCTTTAACACTTAGCCTTTTTCATTATGACCATTTTTAGCACTAGAAAAGTTAAATATGAAGGTTAAGTCAGTTTTAGCAGGTTAGTATTTAAACTGAGAATTTAAAATTAACTTTTTCCTTTAGCATATACAGTTTTAGCTCTTATATATATATATATATTTTTTTTTTTTTTAATGTGGGTACCGGGAGTTGACCTCAGGACCTCGCTCTTGCCAGGTAGGCGCTTACGCCGCTGAGCTATTTCACCCGCCCAATAAATATTTGATTGAAATATTTCTGGTTAGCATGGTTTAGCATTATGACTGGTTTAATGCTGTTTGAGGACATTAAAAAACCCTCTCCCAGTATCTGCAATATTGTTACATGATTAAAATCAAATCTCGCTGGGTGTGGTGGTGTACACCTGTAATCCCAGCACTCAGGAGGCTGAGGCAGGAGGATCACTGCAAGTTCGAGGCCAGCCTGGGCTACATAGTGTGCAGGGCCAGCCTGGACTACATAGTGAGACCCTGTCACAAAACAAACAAACAAAAATAAAATCTTTTCATGTAAATAAAAATTTAGAAAATGGGAGTATCCACTTTTTTTTAGATAAAGGCTTTATTGATGACAATATTAGGTAGTTATTGGGTTATTAAATTATTGAGTAATTATTAAAATTTATTGCTGTATAATGTAACATACCAGTTAGCAAATATTTAAAAATTTATTATTGAATATACAGCACTGCTTTAAATTGGTTGTGTTTTATGAAGGGATGTCACTATGTTGTATCTTATTCTTATTTATAAAGAGGAAAAAACAATCCAAATAATAAAGCCAAGGTAGAGCAACTTGTTAAACACTTTAGAATTAGACAACCCTCCCACCCCCCTTTTTAGTGTGATACTTTGAAGGCAGCTGCTGCAGATAAACTCTGGAGCCCCAGATGGTGGTTGCCTAATCCTCATGAGAATTCATGTCCTGGAAGCAGCTCTTATCTCTCCAGACCTGACATTGTCTGTGAGCTTTTGCTAAGGAGGGAATAATATAAACATGCTATGCATGAGTTTCACTTCTCGAATATGTCAAAGACACGGGAAGTTATAGCAAAGTATAACAAGAACAGAGTTCACATTATTGAAAGTGGTGTTATTTAAAGCACTTGATGCAAGCTTGTGATGAGTGATGGTGTGTAATTCGGAGGAAAAGCACATTTGTTTGGAAACAAAAATGCCACTCTTCCCAGTATCATGAGTTCAGAGATGTTGATTTGTCATTAAATATGCAATACCCAGAAGAATTCACTGTTAGCGAGTTGCTCTGATCTAACAATTGGAAACAGTCCATCTTGTAAATAAATGTTCTGGCTTTTACTTTCACTCAGTCTCTGTTTGGAAAGTCAAAACAATTTCACTATTCTGGGCTTAGTGTTTGTTCAACAGTTTCTAGGAATTTGATCTATGAGATCTGAGTCGGTGACAGCTATAAATTTTTGTCTCTTTAGCGTAGCAGCCAAATTTTCTGAAGTGGGGTTATAGAGACTTTAGGTAGTATCTTTAAGGTATGAGCAGGGATATTGGCACTAAATAGTGAATGATTGGTAAACCACTCATCGCTTGATGATAAAACTCTATATTGGCAATAAAGGAGATTCTTCCCCCTTATTATAAAATTATAAAAATTTAATCAAGTGGGAAACTATACTGTTCCCCCATAATAAAGCCTAAACCTATCTTTCAAGTCTCCTCTTTCCTCCAAATATTCTGTTCCGCAGGCCTCCTCCTAGTTCTGGAATCTGTGGTGCCTGTTTCTGTCTTCATACCATTTCTGATTTTATTTCATCTTCCTTACAGAAGCTTTTTGTCATCCTATGAGACCTAGCTTACATATCACTTCTGTGAAGCCTACCTTAGACTGCAGCATTGTATTTTCTTCTCTCCCAGAATGTTACAGAGAGCAACCTTTCTATAGATTTTATCCTGCCTCAAAAACTTACCTATATGTATATTTATACCTATATATGTATCTGTGTTTATGTCTGTATCTATATCTCTGTAATTGCATTTCATATTGAAACCAGTGTATCAGCCTAGTGGTCTCTGTCTTATTTTGTCTGATGCACATCTTAGCCAGTCTCATCTCCTTTTTCTTATTTACTACTGTCTTTCTATTGAATGACTTGCTATTATTTACTCCCCTGAGCCTGCTTTGTAGTCCTTCTTTGCTCTGGGGTACCTCTGTGTCAGTCCATTTTAGTTTTTATCACTTTTTAAGATCTTCTCTTTTCCATGTAAATCATATCTTCTCCCTGAGACTCCCACATTTCTAGATACTCAGAAATCACAGCACTTTGCTCTTCTTTCACAGCGCCTTTGAATACATGTTACACGTAAAGTATTATGTTAGATCTGTTGACTATAAAAGCTAAGTCAAAAAAAATATTCTGGGGGGCCGGTGAGATGGCTCAGCGGCGTAAGCGCCTGCCTTGCAAGCGCAAGGGCCTGAGTTCGACTCCCGGATCCCACATACGAAAAAGGGGCCGGTGATATTGCTCAGCGGCACGGGTGCCTGTTGGCGCGCGAGGTCCTGAGGTCGACCCCCCGGTACCCACAAAAAAAAAAAAAAAAAAAATTCTGATCCTTAAAGATACGTAGTCTAGATAGAATGACTATAACACAAAGTAGAAAGTATTAGGTGCCATTAAGAGAAAGAATTCAGTTGTAGGAGATTCCCTCTACTTGGCATACTTAAGGAAAGCATATATTAAGTGACTTGTGTTTGCGTCCTCTGTTCATTCAGGAGCTCCTGGTGATAGAGCCAGCCTTCTCAAACTTTCGTATTCCATGCAGTATCTAGCACAGAACCTTGAGGAGGTAGAGAAGAAGATTCATTGGAAAGATTAATAACAATTGAGTTAAAAGCTGGGCTTGGGTTACATAGGATAGATGATAAGGTGAAGGAAGAGGCATAGAAGACCTGTGTTTACTATGAAATTTTTTACACTGAATTAATTGATGATTGACCATTGGTATGTTTGTCACATTTTCTTTACTTTGTGAAATTCATTTGCCTACTCTGTGCTGGAGTAGCCTGAAACCAAATGCTCACCATCAGTATCCTTTAGCTGGCTACCCACTGAATTCATTTTCTATTGCTTCCTGTTTCTGCCACATGTGCCACACCCTCCTTACCACCCACATTCTCTTTTTTGGGGATTCTGTTTCCTGCAGTAATTAAAAGGCCAATGAAAACATGCCCCAGATGGTGCTGTTCTTTATCATGGTCTCTCACCACTTTGTGTTCCTATTTAAAAGAACAAACAAAAAGCAAAACAAAAAGACACATGCTGCTGGTTTGTAACCCAGCTGGCTCTCATTCCTCTTATTCTTATCTTTGCTGTTCTCACATTCTTAATTTCTACTCTTATTTCATTTTCTTTCCTTACTCTGGTCCCATTTCTGTATCATCTTTATAAAATCCATACTCTCTTGCTTGGATTATACATTCTTTTATTCTTGCTTTCTCTTTTTTAAAAATATAAAACTATTCATTGGCCACTTTACAGTATTTACAGTAAGGTAAACAATATACAGTTGGGTAACATTCCAATTACTATAGAGTTATTTTCCTTGCTTGTGCTGAACCAGTAATCCAAATGCTGAAAATGTTGAGTCTACATGTAAGAGCAAGTTGGAATAAAGAAAAAACATTAGGTCAATAATTTACATTACAATTTCTGTTAACCTGTTTATGCCAGCAAGTCCTAAATTGCCAACATTTCTAACCATTTGATTAGGTTTCCATGAGTCAAGTCTTAAGAAATTTCCCGAATCATGGCCTTTTAGGACACAGATTTTTTTTTTTTTTTTTTTGATACCGGAAATCGAACTCACAACCTCATGCTTGTCAGGCAGGCGCTGTGCCGCTGAGCTATATCCCCAGCCCTAGTACACAGATTTTAACTTTTTGTAAAGGAATGATTACTAGAAGAAACTTTAAATGGCCACTGAACACATTTTGCTTAGCTAATTAAAACAAGATGTTGTCTAGGTTTCTGTCTGAGTGGGTAAGTTGTTGGTAGTGATAACTTTTTTCTTTCAGGAATTTCACAAATAAACTGTTGCATATATGTGAGTAAAGATACAGATATGGATTCTGATGTGGCTGCTTTTAAATTATCCAATTTAAACTAACTACAAAATCGTATATTTAATTTGATAGATCACGGCTTCAGGAAAATTCTCAGTGTAATTTAAAGTGATTTATTTCCTAGGTTCCAAGTGATGCTCAGAAATGGGGGCTTACTGCCCATTGTTTTTGTTTTGGTGAATGTTTAAAAAATAAAAACTAGGCCAGTGAGATGGCTCAGCGGCGTAAGCGCCTGCCTGGCAAGCACAAAGGCCCGAGTTCGACTCCCGGAACCCGCATACGAAAAAAGGGCTGGTGATATCACTCAGTGGCACGGGCGCCTGCTGGCGTGCGAGGTCCTGAGGTTGACCCCTGGTACCCACCAAAAAAAAAAATAAATAAATAAATAAATAAATAAATAATAAAAACTACTTATGTAAGTATTTTATATATAAATAGATAAGCAAATAAAAGTTCCAGAATGAGACTAGACATATGAGTTTAAAAACAAGTTTTGATTGAGTAATGACCAGAAAAATTTCCCAGCATTTGGAAAAGTAAAGGAAATATACCATGGTATCAAGTGCTCTTTTCTGGTAAAAGAAGCAACTACAGAAAGCTTTTATTTCATTTGTTCAAATAGCCAATGCTAGTGTTGGAGAAAACAAAACCAAAAAATCGAAATAACTCCCCCAATATGAGGAGGGCATTGCTGATGTGCAGCTGTGAGTCCTGTGCAATACTAAATTATCTCTTAGGAGCCTTAGAAGTGAGGATAGAAGCAGGAGTGAGTTCAGAAGGAGAGAATGAAGAGTCAAATAAGAAATTGGAGGGAATTTATAGCTATTCATATATTATGCTTTGTGGAAAGTAGAGTTGGATGTGTAATTGAGGAGCAAGAAGATACGTACAAGTAAGCCAGAAGTGTGGGTCATTGAGAGATTCTTTTTTTTTTTTTTTTTTTGTGGGTACCGGGGTTCAACCTCAGGACCTCGCGTGCCAGGAGGCGCCCCTGCCGCTGAGCGATATCACCGGCCCCCTTTTTCATATGTGGGTTCCGGAAGTCAAACTCGGGCCCTCGCGCTTGCCAGGCAGGCGCTTACACCGCTGAGCCATCTCACTGGCTCCATTGAGAGATTCTTTGCTTAAATATATTATCCTTTTCCCCCTCTCCATCAGATTCACTTATCATCATGTTCTGTTATTTAGAAATGTTTTTTAACTGTTGCTTTTGAATATGCAAATATATTGCGACTTTAAGGCCCACTCAGACCTTTCGTGAATTAATTTTAATCAGATTGTATGGGAAGGGCAGTGGAGGGAGGGCAAGAAAGCTCTTTTGGGCAAAAGGGGCTATGTATGGGAGAGAAAGGTATCATTGAATTCTTTCGTAACTCTAATATTGAGTTCATTGAATTTTTTTAGCTGAAGGAGGTGAATATCTGACTTAGTTTTTTTATTTTACAATTGGAAAAAGTTATCCAGAGATTGACTTGTTCAGGTTTTACAAGCTTCTTAGTGATTAAAAAAATGTCAGTTCTGTCCATTGTTCTCTTTGTACCACCATATTATTTTGTATTCCCTAGCTATTCCTGGACTTGAAGTTTGGAAGGAACAGGATCAAAGAGAAAAAGGGACAAAACGAAATATGTGTGTATGTCTTTCTGTGTCTGTATAGTTAGCACATTATAATATTCTAGACTTCTATATTTAAAGAACATATCCCATGTGAATGACAGGATCTGTTTTATTGCCAATGGAAGAAAATTAAAATATTAGACCTTTATTAAAGAGGAAGAATAATAACAGGTATATTTAAAAGTCTGTGTTATTTACGTTCATCAAAAACACAACTTCTGAGATAATAGGGTCACTTTTTGTCTAGAAAATCTAAATGGGTAGGAGGGAAACCAAAACTGACTGGAGAATCAAATAGTCCAGCATTACTTTAAAAAGTTGCATGTGTTTAAATCAGCAGGGCCCAATGACATGCATCATAGGGCACTTAAAGATTTGGCAGATATCATCACAGAGGCACTAGCAAATTACCATGCACAGGATGTGAAAAGGACAGAGTAATGGTAGTGTTCCTAAGCCACCACTTTTGTTAGTCTAGTGCTCTTCACCACCTCCCCCTAAAACTATAGGAACAAAGGCACTATACAAAACTCACATTATTTGCATTGCATTGGCCTTTGAAAACACCATTTATCCAGCCATATCCCATTTGCCCTTGTCATTTTTCCAACTTGTGCATTCTAAATATAAATCTGGTGTGGGGTTTAAGAGCTTGTATAATGTTTGTGGAAAATAGGATGTAGAAATACAGTTTCCATTCACAAGGGTTTCTAGAATCCCAGTTTTCAGAGTACTCTTAACATACTGTTATTATTTGTCTCAAAGAATGTGTCAAAGATAAAATTAGCTTAATGTGTTACACAAAAAGTTTACGTTCTGTGGATTCAGTTTGTATTATTAACCTAGTCTTTCTTTACTTATTTCCTATACTTTGCCTACTTCCACAGAAGTATTTGAGAGAGATTGAGATAGGGTGCATGTACAATAGGGCAGTTGCAAATAAAGTCGAAGAGTAAAAAAATCAGGTAAAGTTCCCTCCTGTATGAAGGGGTAAAATGACTACTGGGGTAAATTAAACATTAAATTTAGCTCTCAGCTTTGGCAGCTAAGCAAAGGGAAATGTAGTAGATTGTATGTTTTGTTGTTGTTGCTTAACTAAAAACGTGTACCTTACTACCTTTTACCTTATGTCATGATTATTTTTGTATACATTGTGTATGTCTGTAACTCATATGTTTCTCTCCTTCAGAGTTTAGCACAAATAAACAAACGGTTAAATATTTCCTTTGAGGAAAGTAACTTCTTTTGGCACAGAAATCTAACAGAAAATTTGTCACTTGAATTCTTACAAAGGAAACACTGAGTAAAGTATGGACAACTATTTCAGCCAAGGTTTTATAAATGATGCAAAAACAGTTCTTTATATAGTCCTTTTTTTTTTTTAATCGAAGCCAGAAAAATCACAGGAGTTAACCAGGAAAGGGAGGGTAGCATCTTGAACTAATCATGAACTTTGCTGTCAGATGGATCTAGGCATAGTCCCAGAGCTGCTTTGGGCTCTGTGACTTTGGACCTTGTGTAATCTTGCTGAGGTTTAGTTTCCTCAATTGTAAAATGGGGCTAATAGCACTTTTCTCAGTGGAATTTTGTTTTGGATAAATCTAGGTAGTTACTCAACAATTTCTTTTCTTTTCTTTTTTATATGCGGGTACCGGGAGTCGAACTCAGAACCTCGTGCTTGCCAGGCAGGTGCTTATGCTGCTTAGCTATATCACCGGCCCTACTCAACAATTTCTTTACAGAGAATACAATATCATGAGCTGAGCATGGGTTTTCTAGGTAAATAGACTTTAGATTTTGCTGTTTGACCATCAGCAAGTTATTTCACACATGTAAGTTTGGTTTCCTCACTTATGAAGTAATAGTAGTAATATTAAAATAACTGGTAAAGGCTGCAATTGAGCACTTAGTTATTACTAAATACAGTTATTAATGATACTGTAATAAATAAAATATTTTTATTGATAACTATATCTGTTTAGCCTAAGTGCATTAATTGAAAATTGGATTATGGTACATTTGTCAGCAGTGGGTGACAGAACAAGATCAAGCTTACCCAAGTATGCCTAGATTGCTGATACTTCTGATGATACTTAATCTCTTATAAAACTACAGTCATTGGGGATTTAGCTCAGTGATGTAGCCATGGGTTCAATCCTCATGTCCCCGTCCCCTCAAAAAAATTAAAATCACAATAATTTGATAAGCAGAAGACCCTCTCACATCCTAGTGAAGATAACTAAATGGATTGTTCCAGAAGACCAGCCACTACGCATAGATGTAGGTTTGTATCATGATGGGGAATGTAACTTGTTTTATACTTACTTAGGCTATTGTGACACTGTACCCATTGTGCCAGTACATACTTTACATTCACAGAATCATATTCATATTTGTTTATATTAGTCAGTATGGGTTTATTTCTTTTTGCTTGTTTACCTTTGCTACCCTCCAATCACAAGTCCATACCTAAACATTCATTTATAACATGCAGTTGCTTTAGGGAACTGTGTTGTTTGAAAAATGGAATCGTATTATAAATACTAAAACTACAACACAATATACTTTAACAGCTTTTAAGTGCATAATATGCCACAGCTTACATGTATCATAGTTTATTCAGTTATTCCTCTGTCAATGGGTATAAGCTTAAGTTCACTTCAAAGTAAAAGATTTATAATTTTAGCACAGATCTTTCTAAAGTGGACTGCTTATATCTGTCTTACTTATCAGATCCTTATATACTTATTTTCCTTTTTATTTTGGTAAAAGATACTGTTTACCATTTAGCTATTTTAAGTGTATATGTAGTTCATTGACAATACATCCACATTATTGTACAACCATCAATATAATCCATCTCCAGAACTTTTTCATCATCCCATACTGAAACTCTATACCCATAAGCAATAACTATTATCCCCCTGATAACCAGTGTTCTACTTTCTCTGTATTTGACTATTCTAGGTATCTCATACAAATAGACACATACAGTATATGTCCTTTTGTGTCTAGCTTATTTCATTTAGCATGTCTTCTGGGATTATCCATGTTCTATCATGACTCAGAATTTCATTACTTTTAAAGTCTGAAGAATAATTCATTATGCATGTGTAGTATGTTTGGTTTATTCATTTGTTGAGTAGGTTGTTTCCACCATTTGACCATTATAAATAAATAATGTTGTTATGAACATCACCAGTCTGCATCCCTACTTTCACTTTTTTTAGATATATACCCAGGAGTAAAATTGATAGGTCAAATGGTAATTCTATTTGAATTTTTTGAAGAACTGCCGTACAATTTTCCACAGCACTCCATCATTTTACATTCCTGGCAGCAATTATAAATGTTCTTATTTCTCCACACCCTAACCCACACTTGTGCTTGCTCTCTCTCCCTCCTTTCCCTCTTCCTCTCCTTCACCCCCTCCTTCTGTGTGTATATGTGTATGTGTGTGTATTTATCATAGCTATCCATTTAATGGGGTGTGAAGTGATATTTAGTTTTGATTTGAATTTTTGATGGATTCGTCTACTTCTCTGTGCAGGTCTGTCAGATTTTGTTCTATTGTGCATATATGCATTGAGGATTGTTATGTCTTAGAGAATTGACTCCTTTACCACTGTGTAAGGTCCCTTTTTGTCTCTGAGCTATTGGATCAATGGTTTGGTATCTGACATTAATTTGAAGGAAATTCTTAGTCATTATTGCTTCAAAGGTTGCTTCTGTTTTTTTCTTTCTGTAATCCCATTATGTATTTGTTATAGATTTTATAGTTGTCACACAGTTCTTAGATATTGCATTATGCTTTTTCAGTCTTTTTCTCTTCGATTTTCAGTTTTGGAGGCTTCTGTTGTTATGTCTGTAAACTCAGATTTTTTTTTTCCTCATTGATCTCCAATGTTTTAGGCTTCTGATATTTCCTTTTGATTCTTTAGTTTCTGTCTCCTTGCTTATCTGTCTGTTCTTGCATGTTGTCTACTTTCCGCATTAAAGTCCTTAGCGTATTAACCATAGTTTAAAAAAGTTACTGGTCTGATATTTCTAACATTTGTGTCGTGTAAAGTCTCAGGTCCTGATACTTGTTAAGTCTCTTTAATACTGGTTTTGTTTGTTGGTTTGATTTGTATTTTATGTGGCAGTTTTTTGTTGAAAGTTGATGTCATGTACAGGACAAAAGGAACTGCAGTAAATAGATCTCAATGTTATGATAAAGTGTAGGGGGAAGGGAAACATTCTTTGACCCTTGATAAAGTCTCAGTCTTTTGGTGAGCCTGTGTGGCTGTCCTGTCCCCCTACTCTCCAGTTCATTTTACTCACTGTGCTCAGTCTCTTCCAGTTTAGATGAGATCATATGGCTAGAGGGGGCTGGAGTTGGGCATTTTGCTTCCCAGGTGAGTTCTCTGATACATCCTAGCAGGTCTGGTGTAGTAGTTTCTTCCAGCAGCAGGCTGTGTTAAGAACAGAATGTTTTGGCTTATTTCAAAATGGTTCCTTTCCTCCTCCTCCTCACTGGCGGCATGAGGGAATTTTTCTCTGATACTCACTGTGATGACCTGCTAGAGTTCCTGGAGGTAACACTCACAAAAGTATAGGGCACCTCTTACGATTGGGTCCCCCTGCAGTTTTTAAACCCTTAAACTTGTCTACATTGAATCTCTAGTAACTCATCAATTGTAACTTAGGTTTTCCTACCCTGACATTGATTCTTTGGAAATTTCTGCTACACAGTGTTGTGATTCCATCTGCCTGTCTGTCTCTCCAGTTTTGTGAGCAGCAATTTGCCCTCTGATTTTACTTTTGGCTATAGATGATTTGTTGCTTTTTCAATTTATTCAGATTTTTACTTGTTTTAAAGATAGAGTTGTGACTTCTAAGGTTCTTATGTGTTTGAGTGGAAAGTCTATAAGGATATTTTTGTTTATCTTGAGTATAGTTACAACTCAGTCTTTTCCTGATAATCACATCGTTTTGGTTGAGAATCAGTCTCGATTGAATGTTCTTTCTCTTAAACATGGGTAACAGTTTTTGTTTTTGTCATATGTCTCATAGTTTGAGACTGTTTCGTTAGATACTGAGAGTGAAATATTAGACTTTAGATTCTGTTATATTTCTTGAAAAAATGTGGTGTTTTTTTTTTTAATCTTTTTCAAACCTGAGAGCTGACTTGACTA
The DNA here is from genome assembly GCA_028451465.1 of Erethizon dorsatum. Classification (NCBI taxonomy): domain Eukaryota; kingdom Metazoa; phylum Chordata; class Mammalia; order Rodentia; family Erethizontidae; genus Erethizon; species Erethizon dorsatum. The sequence goes on along the minus strand of CM051822.1, from coordinate 37,374,287 downwards.
TATTGCAACTTCATACATCAGTCACAGTTTCTAAATCTGTAAAATACTGGTAATAAAATTATAAATTATAGGATTTGAGAGAATTAAAGAGTTAGCATAAGCTAGGCACAGTGGTGCACACCTGTAATTCAGAAGCTGAAGCAGGAGGATGGCAAGTTCTGGGGCATCCTAGGGACACAGCATCTTAAAGTAGCAGAGTTAAATGTATATGAGGCACTTAGAACTATACATGAAAGATACAGCAAAAGCTATGCAAGAAATAATAATTATATATTTTGATGACAGCGATACATGTATATATATTTCTACTACCTAGAATTATTATGTTTAGCATAATTGCATGTATTGTTGGTAACTAAGCATCATTGCTCTGAGTGAGACTCTTAATTGTTAGATTTGATGGTATCTTTGAAGCCACTGAAATCTTTTTGGCTTTTGGGTCTAAGTTAAGTGTTCTATAAGAATGTGCTTTTTCTGATTTTTTTTCTTTAACTTCCTTATTTGCAGTTTCCAGTTTTCTTACTTCAGATCTTCCAAATTTGTTATGTACAGAGAAATCCCATAACTAAAATTATGTAGGTAATATCTAAAATAAGAATATATGATAAATATGTGATTTTGTGAGCCTCAGAACTTGCCCTTGTTTTTATAGCATTTTGAATGAATTTGGGGACCAGTAGTTTTACTTTTAAAATTTTATTAGAAAAGTATTATACAGTGTTTTTTCCCCAAACTAATGTATCAGAATGGATTATGCCAGTAAGATGAAAAAATCTTGCCATTACAATTTTCATTAAGATAATTTGCCCCTCAATGTGTACAAACTTAATGCTGTAAGGAATAACCCCAGTTTGTTCCTAGTAGAAAGAATATGACTAGCATGCCTAGAACATAATTTATTTTTTAATCACATTTTGATGTTTATAGATATCTCATTCTCTTTCTGTGACTGAAGTTCAACGAATAGTTTTAAATTTTTGTTAAGTAACTCTTACACATCTAGTCCTAGTCCTTTCTGTGTCAGTGTTCCTATTTTTAAATGAATGATTTGGTGCTCCTGGTCTCTTCAGTGCATTTTCTGATTTAGTTTCTTAAACAGTCTTCTGGCTTCCTTTACGAGCCCTTTCTCACTTCCAGACCTTCTTGGCTGCTTGGCTAAAAAAGAATGATAAGAGCAAGAGTAGAAGTAGCAATGTAGAGGGAGGCAGATTAATAAATGGGAGAGTAAGTGAATGTGTAATAGATTGTACTGATTGCTGGGTATGGGCTAGCAATAACCTTAGTCATCTTGAAGTTCTTATTGGTGCTGATACCCTATATCCATACCGAAAGCAAATATTGTCATTGTAAACCTTTGAAATATACTTAGAATCAGAATCTGATTACTTCTTATCCATTTACACTGCCACTATCTTTTTCCAATCCACTGTTAATCATAGTCTGGACTTTTATAGTTGTCTTCTAGGTTGTTGTTCTGCCTTTCTGCACCTAGCATTTAAAACACGTAAGTCAGACGATGTCATTCCTTTGCCCAAAACTCTTCAATGGCTCTCTTCTTCATTTAGAATAATATTAATTTTCCTTCCCATGACATAAAAAGCTATGCATGATCTGGTTCCTTATATCTTTGGTTTTATGAAGCTCATCCATAAGTACTAAGTTTTGGCCACAATGACTTTTAGTTCCTGCTGTCCTATATAAAATAACATTTCCTAACCCTATCATCACTATCTCCTTTTCTCTATTTTTTCTTCATATAATTTATCACCACCATATATTTATATGCATGTGTATGTGTATATATATGTATGTATATATATACACATATATATGTATATATGTATGTATATGTATATATATATACATACATATATATGTATGTATGTAATGTTTTCACTCTATTTGCTAATGCATAAAGCTTTTTGTTTAACACGTTTGTGATGGGGTCATAATTTGTACATCTCACTGCTAGGTGGCTCTGAACCCTCAGTGGTACATGCATGACTGTCCCATCGGGCACCATGGGACAGTTCCATCAGGTGGTATAAGCCATCAGTTCCATTGGGTGGTATAAGCATGTACCACCAGTGGTGCAAGCTGGCAGGAATGTGTTAATTACTGTATCCCTGTGCCTTAGAATCAAATTTGACTACTCAGTAAATACTTTTTGAATGTATGATTGAATAATTGCACAAGAAAGGACAGGAAATAGTTGCGTTAGTAAGCCAGACATGGTGGTACAGCCTGTAATCCCAGCACTTAGGAGGTTGAGGTAGGAAGATTGTGGTAGGTTCAAGGCCAGCCTGGGCTACATAGTGAATCCAAGGCCCATCTGAACTACGTAGTGAGACTCTGTCTCAAAAAACTTAGAAAAATAAAATAAAAGTTGTGCTAATAAGGGAAATCATTGGGCATATAGCAGCATCAGGATTCTGAAAAAGTGTGGAGAGTGGTTAGGTAGGAATGTCTTCTAGACAGGAGGTACTGGAGTGGACATGTTGATGCTGAGGATTATTTTGTGGTCTAATCACTTCAGCAGATAGTAGTACATGAAGTCAGAAGCTTTCTAGATTACTGATTTTTTTTTTTTTTTTTTTTTTTTTCAAATCCACCACAGACAAGATTTTTCTCTCTGGTTGCCCATTTTACTCCATGCTATATGATTAACAATTTTTTGAGGGGAGGTTTAGAGTGATCAAGCACTCGCTTTTACTGTTTCCTGGCTTTCTGGATTATTGTTACCACCATTTTCCAGTCCTTTCCTGCCAGTTTCATTGTGTTCCCTCTGGTGGCTGGCTCTCATCTCTCTGGTTTCATTTTTGTCAGGAAGGGTGTTACATACATGCACTTTATCCCTGAATGCTAAGAGAGTACTTGTCAAACTGACAGTTGGTGTGACTACTGGTTGCCACTTGACATGGAAAATGACACCTACAAATCTGCATTTGCAGCTCTGGGCGTTCAGGAGACCTGTGAGAGGCCGTACTTTATCAAGTAGAAATAAAGTTATCCATGAACATTTAGTATTTATGCTATTAAAATGTGTCCTTTCTCTAAACTATATTTCCCCCACATATTGTCCATGCTATTCTGATATCATAGATCTTTTACATATAAGTAAGAAAATATGGAAAATACTAAGAATTAGGAAGGCTTGTGTCTAATAATGAACAAGGTATATTTCATTTGTTCTGTACATCACATCATTGGTCTCCTTTCTCTGCTTTGACACCTGCAGTGTTTCCCTAATATCTACTAAATATAACTGTATAGCCAACATTTAAGGTAATTCATTATACACCTCCCAACTTACTTTTTTAAATGTCTTTTCTTGGCTCCTTCTCATATTCCCTCTATTCTAGTCCACTGATTTTCAAACAGTTTTTCATAGGCTCTTGAGGATTCCTCTGGAGACATGGTGATCAAATAACTAGGGCTTGTCTCCCTTGTTTCTTCAGCTAGAGGCCTTAGGCTTTTATCTCTTGCACATATGTCTTACTTTCGGATAATATTCTGTAACTGAAAGATTATTTGAAAATTACTCCATTTGTCTGGTCAGATGAGTAGTCTTTGTGTCTCTTTGTCTTTCTGTCTCTTTCTGTTACACTCCCACCTACTCACATACATTCCCTAAAACTTTATATTACATTTTCTTCTGGCTTTTTCTCTGTAATTCTGTTCTGAAGGAGAATGCTGGTCTCTCAGTCAGTGATATAGTGAATTTTGCTGATTATTTGGAATGGTATGACAGTTTTAAACATTTTATTTCTGAAGAACTTTTAGTAAATTTGGGAATTAACTTATTTTATATGATGAAAATCTAGGGATCAATATATGCTTTAAGTTATGACCTTGTGTACATGAAAGACAAAGAAATAGTTGTAATTGTTAGAAATATTATGTCTTGAGTTTGGAATAAAATTTTTCAATGATTGTGTGCTTCTAAAATGTTGATTAGGTTTAGTAGGAGAGTATGATTCAGCATATATAAATTGTTTAGCCTGAAATTTTTTTTAATAATTACGAGGTGTGATTGAAAAATATGAATATTTAAATTCTAAAAAAATTTATTACACTAAAAAACGCATTGCCATTAGTGCCCTTCAGAATATTCTTCCTCACTATGAACACTTATACCATTGTTCTTGCCACTTTCTGAAGCAGTTCTGGAAGTCCTCTTTCATGAGTATCTTTACTTGTGCTGTTGTGGCTGCCTTATGTCCTGAATCAATTCAAAACATTTACCTTTCATGGTCATTTTAACTTTGGGGAAGAGCGAGAAGTTGCAAGGCGTCAGATCCTGGTGAATAAGGTGGATGAGGATACACTAGTATTCTTACAAGCCTGCCTTTCCATGGGATGGCACTCAGCTACAGTATTCACCGTATTTGTGATCATACCTTGTAAAGGTATTTATGAAAGAGGACTTCTAGAACTACTTCAGAAAGTGGCAAGAATGATGGGCTTCACTGTGCTCAAAACAAGGGGAACTATTTTGAGGGGAATTCATGGTGGTGTGTCTCTTACTGTAATTTTAAAAATCTAAACATTCACTGTATATTTTGATCATACCCCATAACTGTATATGAAGCTAAGATGGAGAACATTTTTATTTTAAACTTTATGGAAGAGTGTTATTTATCCCAGTGATTCTTTTCCTTCCTTAGCTTCTTGACAAAATGGTGCCTTAGGTATTTCTTTTTCTTGGTTTTTGTTTTTTGAGACAGGGTCTCACCGTGCAGTTTAGGCTGGCCTTAAACTCATGGTGATCTTCTTGCCTCAGCCTCCTGAGTGCTGGTATTACAAATGTGCACCTCCATACCTGGCAGGAATTTCTTTTCACAGCAGTTACTTGAAAAAGTTTTGTAATTATTACACAGTTTATTCTTTTAAGAATACATAGTGTTTAAAAGAATACATACTATTTTCTTTTCATCTTAGTCATAAAATACTGAGTTCTCTGAAAGCGCTTTAATTCACACTAGAAATATTTCCTTTAGATTTATATAGTAGGTCAGAAGTATGTTTCATAATAATAGTTTTCTTATTTCACATACTTTTTAAGCTTTAGTTTTCCTGTCTTGTAAGTAGAATGTTAATGATGTCATATTATTTTGTATTTAACATTTTCTACATTAGAATGATAATATGTAAATATTGCTAGGCCATTTTTAGAGGCCAGGAGTGCTGCTAAATATCCTATAGTATATAGGATTGCACCCTACAACAGTTTTCAGTCCATAAGTGGTTATGGTACCAAGATTGAGAAAACATGAGCAAAGACAAATATCACTTTTTTGCCTTACCTAAAATATATTTATTTTACTTAGAAATATTTTTATTCTTCTGTACAGGCATACAAAGTTAGTCAGCCATTATCCTAATTTAGACAATTTTTTAAAAATTTACTAAAGGACAGCTCTTTTAAAATGATTTTTTTTTTAAAAAGAAAACTGTAATGGTGAAATTGTGTGTGTGTGTGTGTGTACTGACAGTCTGCATTGCTAGGATGAAATAAAATTAGAAGATTTTTAGTAAATATTCCTACCAACAATGGACTATAAGGACCTGGTATTAGTATGATGCACCTTAGCCTTACTTCAGGGTCCCTCTCTAACAGAGAAGATCACTCACCTTATTGGAAGTATTACTTCTCTCTAAAGACTATTTTTTAAAAGTGTTTTTGCTCCCTCCACTGCTTCCTTGTACTCTAAACACAGTGTTGATGGCTTTTGTACCTTTATGTTAACAAGCATACTGAAGTTAATACCTTCTATATCTTTCTATACCATTCTCCCTGCTTATATAAAGAACATTGAAATAGACACACAGAGAGTAGTTTTGGGTTATTATTTTTACATACTTCTCTGAGACATATGTTTTTCACTTTTACATATAATGTTTCTTGACTAATATAGAGTTGGCTTTTCATTTTAAAATGACTATATGATATTTTATAGAGTATGTAGAGATGCTTTTAGTTTATTAAATTATTCCATTAGATGTTTATTTGGTTTCAATTTTTTAAACAACTTTAAAGAATATTACATGTACATAGATACTGTTTGTGTATGCATGTGTGATACTGGGGATTGAACCCAGAGAGTACTGAATTGCATCCCCAACTTAAAAAAAAAAAAAAAAATTTTTTTTTTTTTAAATTTTAAGACAAGTTCCTGCTAAGTTGCCAAGACTAGCCTTGAATTTACTGTCCTCTTGCATCAGCTTCCCAAGTAGCTGAGATTACAGGTGTGTGCCGCCCTACCAGGCACATACATACTTTCGTGCTTAATTTTTTTTCTAGCAATAAAATCAGTAATGTTTAGTGCCAACAGGGAATAATGAGGATAATCAAAATTGTTTGAGCTTAAACTTTTGGAACTTGTATTTGACTGTTATTTAATTTCAAACTGTATGGTGACTTTAATTATACCACAAAAGACCCTGTCTCCATGCAGTTTTGAAAATAAATGTCATTATTGCTCAGCATGGCTTGACTAATGTCTTTGTTTAAAGGAGGTAGCAGCTGTTTTAACTAAAATGACAAAATTTAACCAAAAAATAGGATATAGAAAGAAATGCTTAGAAATTATTTAGATAAGTATATTATTTTAAGAAATATTAAAATTTTAAAAGCAGATCATTTAAGACAAAACAACTCTTTAATTGCTTTATTGATAAAAGGATCCTAGTACTGTCTGAAAACTTCTAACAAGCTGTCAGATTCAGAATGTGCATTTTATTGTTGATAATGTTTGTTTATCTGATGATTGTATACCTCTAGATACTGTGTAAATATTAGATTCATTAATCTACAAGGCGCACAGTATAATGATAGATACTGGGTATATGGATTCTGGTCCTACCTACGCTATTATTGACAAGTTGTACAGATACTCCCAAGTTTTTGCTTCTTGGGATCTCTTTTTCTTTCTCTTCTGTAAACTTGATGGTTCGTAAACTTTTTCAGTGCTAAAATGTTGTGACTTGTTATCTTGCACATTCTTTTAAGAATGCTATCTTCAGATTTATATTTCCCCTGAGTCAGTGCAGAGATCAGCAGCATTGAAAAGCCAAGTGGGGGACGAAAAATATTTTCCCTTAAAAGTTTTTAGGTCCTTACCTAGTATTTAGTATAAGATTTGCTCAATCCTCTGTGTATGTATATGTGTGTGTGTTCATTGGCTAAGAAAATTATTTTCTACCATATTTCATAAAGAACCATTTATTCTCAGTTTTGCCTCTCCAGAAATACTTGAAACCCCAAAGTGGCAAAGCTCTAAACTTAAATTATCCAGTAGTTTAACATAAAATCATAGTGCAGTACCTATTAACATATTTGAGAATACTATTTAAGATTAGAATATGAGTTATCTAGTAGTTAGCAGTGCTGCTTTAAGTTAATCCTTACATTGCGGTATTATTCATATGTTAAGAAAACATTTTCGAAGATTTACAGAAAGGGAACTAGTTAGTGTTTTTGTTATGATGAATGAGCTGTGCAGTTTGAAACTGCTATACCTTTGAAACATTTTAATGACACATTAGCCTTTTTAACTAATATTATTTCTGTTAGAATTTATTCAATGTATTATCTTAACTGAGAATATAATTTTTGATCTGTGTTTCTAAGTCATGTGGCATTTCCCTGATAAATATGTGAATAAAATTTAGTTATCTCCGTGCTCTTCTACCACCACAGAATTCTTATTTTAACCTCTGGTGTTATTTCAGAGGGTGTTTTTTCATAATTATGTCTGATAATTATGTACAATAACTGTTGGAGCAATGCGGTTAGTGAAAACAAATTGAAGGTATAGAAGATATTCTTTCACCACATTAGCAATAGCAAAGTTGAATTTCAAAACATAATTTTTGGTAGTTATTTGGGGGTTGAATAAACACTCTTTGTGAAGCTAATATCACAACCTAGGCAGTTGGATGAAGGAGTATTTCTAATGTAATCTTATAAATTAGGGTTCAGAAAAATAAAAACTATTTTGTAGATTAAAGCTCTCCCTATGTTATATTAAATTTTAATAACATTGATATTCTGCTTGCTTTATGAAACCTTTTATTACAAACAGTTATGAATATGAACATCTCATTTGACTACTGATGAACAGAGGGGAAAATCTAAATTAAAACTTTAAATACCACTATTTAATTACCCAAATGGCTTTGACCGTGTTAAAGAGTGCCTGGGATTATTCTGTTTTTCAATTTGTTTTAATGCTTCCTTGGTAAAAGCTGATGGATTCCCAGGCCCATTGCTGTCACTGATGAACTATATAAAGATAAATGACATTATGGTAAATTCCACTTAATGACACATTTTTAATTTTCAGAACACAGACATTTTCAGGCTAGTGAATGAAGGCTAATTACCTCAAGATCAGAACAAAATAACTCCTCATTTCAAAAGATAATAGAAAAGAAATGTTGCAGATTAATGATGCTATTTATCTTTAAAGGAAAAAAAATTTATCTTTATCCAGATAACATAGCTCCCTGAGGAGCATGGTTATAAAATGAATCTGAAGTCCCAACTTAATAGGTTATTAAAATTGTGAGTGCAGGCTCTTCTTTAGTCTTTCCATAAATTTAAATTGAAGGTCTGCTGTATTCAAAAAGGAGCAGCTTGTTTATGAGGCCAGAGGGAGCAACATACTTTACTGACAAAAGATGCACTTAACCACATTCTTTTATCTTGTTTCTTTATTTCTCTGAATGAAACTCAACTATTTGAAAAAGTATTTTGAAATTTTGTTACCAGTCTAATTGATACCTAAGTGGAAGGACCACACTTGGACTACATGCTCAGTGCTTTTCTGAATATGTATTAATCAGTTTGTTATCTGATTTAATTATGTGTGTATATATGTACATTTTTAAACATTTTAATTTTGTTACCTAAGAGGAAAATACCTTGGCCTGTGAGGTTGTGATTTTGTGGTCTCAGTTAGAATTTATGTAGGAATTGTTAAATAAATCATTATTCAGTTAGAGGACTAGCAGTAATCCTTTACTTCTACACAAATAACAAATAATAAATAATAATCAAATAATATTACTTGATCATAGAGATTTTAAACTGTCCTTGAAATCTAAATTCCCATCTTTTCCTCTGGTAATATACTTATTATTTGTTTACCAATGAGGTCATACAACATTTTCTGTAATTTTCATTCTTATTTGTGGATAGTACATGGTCTGCCTTTATACTGATCATATTTCTGTACCACGGAAAAATGTTTGTGACCAACATACATTGGAAATGTGTTTCTTGCATCAGATGGAAATTGTGTTATACTATTGTGAGACATTGCTTTTCTCCTTTGCAATTTTATTTGCTCTAAATAGAAAGCCTGTTTTATCTCATAAGGAGAGGACTGTACTGATTGTCCCCAACATCATTTTGACGTGAAATGGAAGCCTCTTTGTTTCTAAAATGTACTTGTTTAAATAGTTTTGACTATGGAGTTTAGGGGTGACTTCTAATAAAATAATTTTAAATTAATCTGAAATCAGGTAATCATATTTATTAAAAATTGAAGGAAAGTACGTGAAATGTACTTTATGTTAAATCATCTGTCTTACTGATTTTCTTTAAAAAACAAAAGAAAACAAAACAAAACAAAACTTTGCCTTTCTTTCTTTCAGTGCTGGGGATTGAGCCCAGGACTTTGCGCATGCTGGGCGGGTGCTTTACTACTGAACTAAATATCCAGCCCTTATCTCACTGTTTTTAATTACTAGTACTTAATTTATTATTGTTTATTTTAGGTTTCCAACAATATCCTCTACCATTTATTCTTTATTTGCTAAAGATGTATCCATCTTATAGTGACTTAAGGTGAGAAATTGGTAAGAATTCTGAAGGTTATGTCTTATAAAAAGTCAGATAAGGGCCAGTGATATAGCTCAGCGGCATAAGCGCCTGCCTGGCAAGCACGAGGTCCTGAGTTCAACTCCCGGTACCCACATTGAAAAAAAAAAAAATGATAATCCTCATGGAAACAAAAATAACATTTTTTCTTAATATCAGAATAATTTGCTTACTTAATGTTCTTTTTTCTAATTCCTGATGAGAATAATTGCGAAAGTAAAAAGAAACATTTTGTGCATGTGAGAAATTTCAATAATTCCTCATTAATATTCTCTAAATCCACTTTCAGATGTGGCAGGCAATGTGTGCTATAAGCTTATGTGTTATTTCCCAGTGATTTTGGGGGGAGTTTTTAATTTACTCTACCTCAATTTTTTAAAAAGTTTTAAAAATTTTAGAAATTCAAACAACCTTTAATAAACCATGCAGCTGTATAGTACTATAATATATAGAATGTATGTAATGTGTGTTCTATACCAGGTTATTATCTTTAAGGTGAAAGAATAATTTCATAATTACTGTCAGATAATACACACTGAAATATTCTAGAGCACTTATAAGATTGTGTCCATGTGCCTACCTCCTGGCTCTCAAGTATTGCTATTTATTTTAAATTTCTAACAATATCTCCTATATGTCCTTATTTATAGTAAAGATAAGTTTATTCTAAAGACATTTACATGTCAAAGAAAATGTCAGGAATCAATTATCAGGTTTACACTTTAATGTCAAAAGTAAACTTACTATGGATATGAAAAAATAACATTTTTTAAATGTTTTCTTTTCCAGTGATGATCATCTTGAATGCATATTCTGTTTGGAAACTCTTTCCTTATGCCCTCTCAATAGTTATTACTCAGATATGTACTTTCAAAATTCTGGATTGTTTTAGTTTTGATTTGTTTTTTTGTTTGATTACTCGTTTTTTGAGACAGAGTCTCACTGTGTGTTTCGGGATGGCCTTGGACTCATTGTGTAGCCCAGGCTGGCCTCAAACCCACAACAATCTTCCTGATCCTCCTGCCTCAGCCTCCAGAGTGCTGGGATTACAAGCATATGCCAGTTTATAATCCCAGCTTCAAAATGCTGTTGAAATGCAAATCATTGGTTCTTTAGACTAAGTGCTCTTCTAGTTCTTTTTGACAGATTCTACTATTACACTTTGACAATAACCTATAAAAATCATGTGGAAAACAAATTTAAGGTCATTCATTTGCTAGTCTTTTCATGGCAACGTTCACAAGATACTCTTACACCTCCTTCACAACTCTGCAGTCTTGATTGAGTTTGTTTGTGACAGGGTATGGATGGAGCTACGTATGAAGATTCACACTGTGGCAAAAGAAGTACTGTTGTGAATTTAAAGCTTCAAATCCAAACACAATTAATAATAAGGCCCTATTGGAATTTCTCAACAATATTTTACTTTCCCACTTTATTCCTGACTGACTCACCAAGTTAATTTAACTATTGTGGTTTAATGGATATAGCATACAATCAGGAATAAAGCCCTAAATTTTAATTTTGACACTAAATTTAGTTTTCTCTGTGATAGTATAAAACTTCTTTCTCCCTTTATGTGTTTCTTTTTTTTTTTTAACCTGTAAAAGTTAAGGGTTTAGATGTATTTAAATTGTATCCTGTAGAGCTTAAGAAAAGAAAAAGCAGTATAGCAAGAGGAAGGTATATGTTTCCTCTATGGTCTGCAGTCCACCCCCCCCCCCCCGGCTTTCCTGTGTAATGGGAGCCATTTTGTTTTTTTGTTTGTGTTTTTGTTTTTTCCTTTATAAGGACTTTCCTTAAGGTTTGGGTGATAAAATGGTACTTTTTTTAAAAACAAAAGCAAACCAAAAAGAAAGTTTACAAGCCATTTCTAGACTGGGTCAGGACTGTCAAACTGTGGCTCACAGGCCATCTATCTCAACACCCATTTGTATAAAGAATGCTTTATTGGTGGCAGATGCCTGTAATCCCAGTACTCTAAGAGGTTGAGGTAGGTGGGAGGCTGAGGCAGGAGGATCACAAGTTGGAACACAGCCGAGTTAACTTACTGAAGCTCTGACTTAAAATAAAAAATTAATAAATGGCTGGGTAGGTAGCTCAGAGTGAAGGTCCTAGGTGCAATTCCTAGTATGGAGGGGGGTTGCTTTATTGAAACAGAACCCTGTTCATTTGTTTACATATTGTCTGTGACTGCTGGTGTGTAATAGCTAGCAGTTAGGATGGAGACTGTTATGGCAAGCAAAGCTCAAAGTATTTATGTAGTACTTTCCAAAAAAGTTTGCCAATTCTTGGACTAAGTACTCTCTAATCTTACACCTGAAAATTAGTTCCTAGAGATGGCTTAATTTGTACAGTATGCTGCTGTTTTCAGACTACACACTAATTCTTGGCTAATTCCTTTGTTTTAAAGCATTATTGGGGACCAATCTTCATGAAACTATGGCCTTTTAGTGACTGTATTCCTTAGCACTCTTTTAAAAATATTTTGTTCTTTTTATTTATCCTAAGTGATATAAAAGGAAATACTGTTCATATTGTTTCGTAGTCCCTAGATAATTGGGTAGGCAAGATTAACATATCAGAGATGATTATCAGACATTTTTAGACATACTCTAGTAAATTTTCAGATTATATGAATCTGAAAGTAAGTTTAGTAGGAGTTCAGAGAAAGTGTGGCAAGAGTAATCTGTCAAGGTCTTTTGGTTTTTGTTTTTGAAGAAATGTGAATTTAATTGGTATCTGAAGCCTAAGTGGGATTTTATTAGATATCAAGAAAGTCAAGGATTTTCCATGGGTAAGAAAGGTATGGAGAAGGGAATGAATTTATGGGTCCTGAAGATTACTGTGTTCATTGGAATACAAAATGAGATAATGGTAATAAGGAAAGAAAAAATTTTAAAAAATAAAAACAAGGAAAAAGCAGATTATTACATGACAGAGTTTAATGTGGAAGATACTTATGTTCCTTTTTCTTGATAAGGGATATTCTGCAGTGTTATATTCTATAACCATTAAATGATTAATTGAACAAATATTTAATAGACTATTATTATATATTAAGTTAAAAATGCAAATAGTAAAACAGAATGAACCTAATTTCTACTTTTTAAAAATTTACATATGGATAAAAGAACTGAACATTCATATTATTAAAAGCTGGGATGGTTATCTTTGGGTGATAGGATTAAGAGGTTTGTTTAATGCTTATACTATGAGTATATATAATTTAGATTCTAGTTCTATGTTTTTAATAAAGAGGAGTAATGTGGCCTTCCACTTAGAGTTGTAACAGAGCACCAGAAACTGAATTTATAGTAAGTCACTAGAAAATAAGTTTCCACATGTGAAATAGCTTTTTACAGACATTGGATAATAAACAATATAGGATACTGATCTTGGAAAGGAAGGAAATAAACTATATTACTGCTCTCAGTGTATTGCCTAAAGAGTTCCCAGGCTGTGGTACAGGAAAATCTTAAAGGTGTCATACTAAATGACGAGATAATATTTGGAGTATAGGGAGATCAAAAAGTCTAGAATTTGTGGATAAATTTGTTGGAGAGAAGGGAGAGGCACAAAGACAGAAGTATGTTCTGCAGATTGATCCTCTTGAGTTTTGGGTTGGGTACTGATAGGTGTTTGTTGTGAGAGGAAATCACCCAAGGCTAGAGAAAAACTAAAAAGGAGTAAGTGTAAGAATTCATGAAGTTCTTACAAAGCACTTAAAGCTGTAAATTTCTCTCTTTGCACTGCTTTTGCTGTGTCCTGTAAGTTTTGTCTAGAAAACTGAAAAAAAAAATCTAGTGAAACCAATTAGATATGAAAGAAGACATTATCAGTCAGGAAAGAAGGGACATCATACCAATCTTACAGATGTTAGTTTAAGGGAATATTATGAACAACTTTAAATCAGTAAATTCAACAATTTAGATAAAATTGCATATTCCTTAAAAGACACAAAGATGAGTTAAAAAGAAATAGATAACCTGAAGTTGACTTGTTAGTGAAAACCTTCCCACAGAGAAACCTCCAGTTCCAAAAAACACTGGTGATACATTATACCAAATTAAAAAAAAAAAAGAAATAATAGTAATTCTAATAAGTTCTTCACAACTCATTTTATAAGTCATGTATTCCCATGACACAAAAACCAGACATTACAAGAAAGTTACAGATCAATATTCTTGACTAACATAGGCACAAAAATCATTAACAAAATATGTAGTATATTAAAAGCTTAGTATGTTTTTTTTTTTTTTTTATGTCCAGGTGATCTTTATCCCAGAATGTAAGATTAGTTTAATATGTGAAAAGCAGTCAGTGTTATTCACTGTATTAAGAGACTAGTAGAGGAGAACCAGATGATTATCTCAACAGGTGCAAATAAGCATTTTACAGAATCCAACATCCATTCATGATAGATTAAAAGAAAAAACAAAACAAAAATTTAGCAATACAAGGAGTAAAGGAAGTGCTTTCTTAACTTTTAAAAACCTACAACCGAAGACTGAATGCTTTCACTTTACAATTGGAAACAGGACAAGGCTGTTCCTTCTTAGTAGTTCTGTTCCATATTGTGCCGGAAGTCATGCTACCAGTCATGCTAAGACAAGAAAAAGAAATAAAAGGCATACAGAATGGGAAGAAAGATATAAGAAAGTCTTTAATTACAGTTGACATAATCTACTTAGAAATAATAGGGAGTCTATAAAAAGCTACTAAAATTCCTAAACAAGCTTAGCAAAATTTTATAGGAAACAAGGTTAATATACAAAACTAATTATATTTCTGTATACATACTATCAAGAAACAATTGCAACTACAGTTTTTTAAATGGCATTTGCCATAGTATCAAAAATGTGATATACAAAGCAGTCATTGTTAATAAAATGTATTAACACGTTTATGCTGAAAACTATAAAGCAGTGCAGAGAAAGGTTAGTGGGTCTAAATAAAAAGAGAACTACATCATGTTCATAGACTAGAACATTCAGTTTAAAATGCTGGTTCTTTCCAGATTCATCTGATCAAGACAGTATGATATTGTTGGAAAGACAGATATATAGATATTATGGGACAGAGAAGAGTCTAGAAATAGGTTTGCATAAAGGTGCCAAATATTTCACTCAGGAAAGAACAGACTTTTCAATACATCTGTGCCCAACCAATTGGATAGCCAGTATGCCAAAGGTGAACTATGTCTCTACCATTATATAACATGTAACAATTAACCTGTCATATAACACATGCTTAAAGGTAAGAAATACATAAAAAGTCTAAAAGAAAGCAGGAGATAATGTGAATAACCTTGTATTAATAGAATCTTTTAAAAATAAGATGGAAAAAGCACAAACTAGAAGTGGACAATACATTTACTCTTCAAAACATACTGTAATAAACTGAAAATACAAGTTATAGACTTAGGAAAATATTTGCAAAGGATTTGTATCCAGATTGTGCAATGAAATTTTATAACAATAATAAGTGAGCAATCTAAGTAAAACTGGGCAAAAGTTTTATAGTTATTTACCAAAGAAAATATACAAATGGCATATAAGCTTATGAAAAAGTCAAAATCATTAGTCATTAGGAAAATGAAACTTAACCTAAAGCGAGATACCACTACCATCCCCTAAAATAGGTCATAATTGAAAAGATTTACAATTCCAAATGTATAGAGGATGTTAAGTATGAACTCAAATACATTGCTAGTCAGAATGAAAAAACATTATTTGAGGCTGGGGATGTAGCTCAGTGACACAGTGTCTGCCTGGCAAGCGCAAGGCCTTGAGTTCAATTCCCGATACCAAAAAAAAAAAAAAAAAGTGTGTGGAAGGATTTGGTTTGAAGCTTTTTTAAGTTTAATATACAGCTTGTTATTTGACCTATAAGTTCTGCTCTCAGGTATTTACCCAAGAGAAAAAAAAAAAAAAAAAAAAAAAAAAAAGCCTTACTAGCTGTATTTGTAATAAAAACTTAACCAGAATATCTTATCATCTAGTAGATTGATAAACAAGTGGTGATATACTCATTCAAAGCAACAAATTACTGATACATTCCATAGCATCGAAGAATCTCTGAAGTTTTGTACTGTCATTAAAGCCAGGCACAATGGACTATAAACTTTATGAAACTGTATGACATTTTGTAAAAGGCAAAACCAGTGACAAAAATCAGACCAGTGGTTGCCTGGTTGTAAAAAGAAGAGATTTATTCTTGTGAAGAAACAAGATGGGGAGCTGGTGAGATAGCTCAGTGGCATAAGCACCTGCCTGGCAAGCACGGGGTCCTGAGTTCGACTCCCGGAACCCACATAAAGGAAAAAAAGGGCTGGTGATATCACTCAGCGGCACAAGTGCAAGCACGAGGTCCTGAGGTCGACTCCTGGTACCTGCATAAAAAAAAAAAAAAAGAACCAAGATAGGAAACCTTTGGAGGCATGAATGTGTTCTATATCTTAACTGATGGATATTGAAGGACCATATATTTCAGTTTTCAAAATTTATGAAATGTAAATTTTTTGTATGAATTATAGCATTTTTTTTTTTTTGAGACAGTTCGGGCTGGCCTTGAACTCACTGTGTAGTGCAGGTTGGTCTCAAACTTGTGGTGATAGCCTGCATAAGTCTCCCAAGTGCTAGGATTATAGGCGTGTACCACCATGCTCTGCTCTATAACACTAAGTTTTATAAACAGATGAAGTCATTTCTGCATACTTTAATTCACTTTCATGGTAGTCCAAACTGAAATGAAAAAGTGAGAATTTAAATTGAATATTACATTGATATATAGTCAACAGTGTGGGAGGGTTGAGGCTTATTTAAACAATAAAATGTACAGTAATTAAAAATCAAGTTCCAGCAGAGTACACAATGAAATGAGAAACTTTTTAGAATGTATCAAATGGGGAAAATAGGACATATAGCAAGATCTCAGTTTTGTTGGCCAAAATGCCAGGGGGCATTATTTTGTGATTGGATACATAGAAAGAAAACATTAAATATTAACAGTGATAGCTAGGTGTGGTGGTACACACCTGTAATCCCATGACTGGGGAGACTGAGGCAGGAGGATCACTATGAGTTGGAGGCCAACCTGGGCTACATAATTCAAGGACAGCTAGAACTGCTTAGTGAGACCCTGACTCAAAAAAAAAAAAAAAAAAAAAAAAAATTAACTGTGGTTAGGATGGCAGTAACTTTTTCCCTTTTTTTTTTTTTAATAATTAAAATATACTTAAATTTTCTACTCATATATTTTTCTCTCCCCATTAGACTATAAGTACCATGATACCAGGGATTTTATCTTTTTTTTTTTTTTTTTTTTTGTGGGTACCGGGGGGTCGACCTCAGGACCTTGCGCGCCAGCAGGCGCCCATGCCACTGAGCGATATCACCGGCCCCTTTTTTGTATGTGGGATCCGGGAGTCGAACTCAGGCCCTCGCGCTTGCCGGGCAGGCGCTTAAGCCGCTGAGCCATCTCACCGGCCCAGGGACTTTTATCTTTTTCCAACCTGTTGCTGTATCTCTAGAGCCTGGAACAGTGTTCCATAAATATTTGTTGATTGAAGGAATTGCCTTTTATAACTACTTGTACCTTAGTCTAGATTGTTTTTTCCATTGATTTGTCTAGTTTTTAATTGCATGGTTGTGATTATCAGAACTTTATGGCGTATTTTCCTTTGTGGTATTTTCCTTATTGTTATTTATATTCAAATTATTCTAGACTTTTATTACACTACATTAAATATCTTATTGTGGTTTTAATTGGAATTATACTAGTTATTAATTTGGCACCTTTTAATGGGGAGTTTTAAGATGTTTAGGAGGATGGGATGAAGTACTTAGTGTTTCATGTCCTTCATGATTTATCTTTCTTAATATTAGTTGGCATATTAGCAAATACGTTTCAAGATATGCTTTAATTTTGTTTCATCTACAAGTCACTTATTTCAGATTAATTTTGATGCCAGGATGTATGTCCCTCTCTTTCTTCTAATTACCTGTGTTTTTAGTTGATTTCCTCTGAGAATCTCCAGTGTGAGTCCTCCTTTATTCAGTCATGTTGAATCCCCACTTTAATTTTGTTGGTATTGTTATTGCAATCTAGTTTCATTTGTTCTTTATATACTTTCCTGATATATACTTGTAGATCTGTGATTGAGTTTTGTGTATTTATCTTTTCTTAAACTACTTTAATGAAAATTATATAGTACTTTAAAGTCTTCTAATTCAACATTAAGTTGATTAATGAAAAATCAAACCTTCTTTACGGCTTATCAAATATAAAATTTTTGTAGTTGAAAAGATAGCTGCTTTTCTCCATTTTATCACCCTTATTGTTTAGGTTTTCCTAGTGCAATGGTCAAGTATTCTTTATTTACAACTGAAGAGGCCCTGGTTTTAAGTAGTTTTATGGTAATACTTTGGGGAGTGAGGCATTACCTACCCCAAGGCATTAGGCAGAAATCTTGGAGAAGCTTAGAGGATCAATACTATGGTCTCTGATAAGCAAGTGATTGTTGAACCATAATTAATAGATGAGGGTCGTGGTCTTAGTGTTTTGGTCCTTTTATGAAACAACTAGGCAAGTTATTCTTAGTATCTTTTCACTGTTTCTCCCTTTTTGCTAGCTTAGAATGTGATCCTGGAGACATCTCTTTTGTTTCTGAAAACAGTAGTGTATTGATTTAATGTTATTTCATTAACATTTTGATGCTTTGTCTTTCTGTTTGTGCTTTCTCTTTAAAGTTCTTTAATAGAAGAGGAATACATTTTTGAAATTCTCAGTCAAATTTGTATTAAACAATTACTATATACAGTGCAGCAGAGGAAGAGAGCAATAACACTCCACTTATGTGTCAATTCTGAACAGCCTATACATGTGGAAACAAAGAATCTGAAAGAATATGTGTTTTGCCAAAATTTAAGAAACTGTGTATGATTCAAACTATGTAGAATCAAACTGTTTGATTCTAAATTCTGTACCTTTCAACCCTGGATACATTAGAATCATCTGGAAAATTTAACAGTCTCAGTTTTATCATGTCCCCCTCAACTCCCACCCTCACACTGTTGAGGAAATTTATTTCTAGAGATAGGGCCCAGGCGTTGAGGTGTGTAGCAGAGGCATAGAATTTTTTAAAGCTGTCAGGTAACTCTAATATGCTGCCTCAGTTAAGGACAGGAGTCAGCAAATTATGGCCTACCAGCCAAATCTAATCAACTTTTCCCCCAAAGTGCCTGGGAGCTAAGAATGGTTTTTAACATTTTTAAATGGCTAGGGAAAAACAAAGTCATTACGTTAAAATTGCATGAAATTCAAATTTCTGGGGCTGTAAGTGAAGTTGTCACTCAGTAATCTCCAGCAATGCTGGGGATCAAATCCAGAGCCTAATGCACGTTAGGCCAAGCCCTCTATTGCTCAGCTACATTTCCAGCCCTAAGTGAAGTTTTCTTGAACCCAAAGCCTTTGGTAAATTTTCCTTGGTGTGTCAAGAACTAATTATAGGGCCGGTGAGACGGCTCAGCGGCTTAAGCGCCTGCCTTGCAAGCGCGAAGGCCCGAGTTCGACTCCCGGAACCCACATACGAAAAAGGGGCCGGTGATGTCGCTCAGTGGCACGGGCGCCTCCTGGCGCGCGAGGTCCTGAGGTCGTCCCCCCGGTACCCCCAAAAAAAAAAAAAAAAAAAAAAAAAAGAACTAATTATAGCCATATTTAAATGTTCTTTCTGGCTGAGGTATAGTTCAGTGGTAGAGTGCTTGACTAGTTAGCCATGTGTGAGGCCCTGGGTTCCTAGCACCGAACACACAGATGCACACACACACTTGAAGTGTCCTAATTGTATTTTCTATCAAACATAAGTGTATAAACTTATACATATGGAGAAATAAAAATCTCTGGGCTCAGTCCCCTTCAGTTTCAAATCATTTCTTCCCTTTCCATCTATTCTTTCTTTTGATGAATATATAAATACATCTTTTTTTATTGCCTTTACTCTCAAGACTGAAGAAGAGAAATTGCTAGGTCACATTCAATAATCCTTTGAGAGCATGTGGTACTTTGGTTTAGCCTTCCTGTTTTAAACTATCCAATATTAATTCACACAATACAGTATTCTCAGTGGTGTTGGTTTATAAGTTTAAACATTCCCATTCTATTTCAAAACTAAATGTACATGAATTGCTGTAGATAAGCTCTCCCAAAGAAATATCTGCCTTCAAAGTAATGTTATCTCAGATGTTAAAGCACTTTTGTGTAGAAATCATTTTAAAACTGAAGGATATTTTTGTATTTATTTCATAAAGCATTATCCCAGGAAGAAGAGTTTGATTTTTGTCACCAAGCTACTATCTCTTAGTAAATTAGGCAGTTAAGTTCACATTCTGTGTGCAGAATTTTTCCATATAGTAGGAGATATAAAATCAACCCAGGATTGCCTTGTTTTGAGAGCTTTCTAGTTTGCTTATGATGCCATGTTGTTCATCCTACATGGTTATCTTGACTATAGTTTGATATTCTTAGTTATAAGAGCTGACCAGACTTAGAATGACCAGGAAGCATATCCAGTCCAGCCCAGCTGATCCTTAGAGACCTCCTTGTCCTCCCTCGTGGTACTTGAGAAGGAATTGACTGAGATTCATAGGTGTGTTATCTTCTTTACAGGTTTATAAGATTTTGTAAAAGTGATATGATAAGTTGTAATTACAAGTGACCCAACATTTTTAATAGGGAGACAACTAACAAATCAGGTTTTAAAAAACTAAATGAAATCCAGTAAAATATCTCTTACTATACAGTATTAAATCTGTAAAGGCATAGATTTTTATCATTGCATCTGAATGTTTAGAACATGCATGTGGACCTTTCAGAAGCATTTATATACTGTGTGCACATACTTAGATTCTTGTGTATTTGTGTAAAGTAAAAGGAGGAGGAAAATTTATTATTTTATGTGTAATTTGGAAATCCAGGTACTTCTGTAGCTTCAGCATAGCTGGGGATCATTCTAGAAGATCAAGCATTAACTCACTTCATTTCTCAGTTCTACTTTTCTCTGGTTGACTGGCTTTATTCTCAGGCAAGCTCTAGTTAGAGGAAAAGGGCCTTTGGCAGCTTCTGATCTTACATCTTACATGTTCCTTAATGACTATGTCTCAGACATAAACAATCTCTGTTTTTTTGATAATTCTGGTAAGACCAATGAAAAGCTTTCTTTTGTTTTATATTTTGATTTGAGAAGTTCTTTCATTGGCTTAACTAGGTTGTTCTGACCCAGTCAGTGGAATCTGAAGATTGTATTGGCTAGGTTTGCATCATGTGCCCACCTCTCTACTGGAGGTGCAATGGAGTGTAGGGTGGGGAATTACTGATTACCATTCAAACCCTATGGGATGGTTTTTCAATAAATTGAAACACTGTTCTGTTACGAGAAAAAAAGGGTATGAATGTTAAGGAGGTAGTAGTCTATGACAAGGCCAGAACCTAATAAATGTGATATCTGGCATAGAATCCTATATACATTGTACATTCCATTATTTTAATTAAAATGTTCTTGAATTGTCTTTTTGAAAGCTTTGGAGAGTCTTTCAGGCTCCTATTTCTCATTACAGTTTCTCAGTAACACTAAACAGAAATATTTTAGCCATTCTTTCAACAGTTTATTGAATGTTACACTGCTTTGCCTCCAGTATCATTTAATCTTTGCAAAATTCGGTAGCTTTAAAATAATTTATAGAGCTAGATTTCAATTCAATTTTAAATATTTTTTTTCATATTTTGTCTCAATATGTCAGATAACCAGTGGAAAGGATTTATGCATGCCAAGGAACACCAGGTTATATTTTAAAACGTATTTTAACCAAGGATCATAGGGTTCTCCCTACTTTTTATTTATCTAAAGTGCTATGGGTTTTTTAAATGCCTACCCAAAGAATATAGTATGCCTCATCTAGAAGATCCATTCACAGCACAGTGCAAGCTACTCAATTTATCTGCCTTGGAAGGATGAAAGGCTAAGTTGAAAAATCATTTATCAGTTTCACTCCAGTTGTTACATTTTTGCTTCAGAAGCATCCTTCATCTCCTGAGCCTCATAATCTCTTGCCTTTGAGGTTGTTTCATAGACATGCTTTCACTCAAATGCTTTCAATTTGAACTTCTTCAAGAGGGGTGCCTGTCTTCCCAGGAGTTGCCTCTAGGGACCATTTTACAGTTGTTATTTCAGCTCCTCCCACCCTAGCTTGTCCTCTAATGAAAGGCATTTCTAGTTGGAAATCAGTACCAGTCCTCCGGCAGTATGGCCGCTTTATTAAGACTGAGTACCCATAAGCGCCTGCCTGGTAAGCGCGAGGTCCTGAGGTCGACCCCTGGTACCCACAAAAAAAAAAAAAAAAAGACTGAGTGCCCACCCTGGAACTCCATATAAAGAAGACACAACAACAAAACCCAATAAGAAGATCAAGATACCTTGTAAATGAACTTAAGATTTCCTTTCTTTCATGCAGTGGATGAATGTATCCCGTTAGCAGGAGCTTATACTTTTGGTTTTATGTGAAAATAATTCACTAAGAAATATGTCATTTAGCCATGTTCATCCTAAATTCACAATCCCTGATTAGAATTCTTCTAGATATTTTTCTAGCAAGATCTAAGTTTTCATGAGTAGGTAGTGAACCTGTTCATGTTTGCGGTTCTATCTTAATGCTATATTTTTCTTCCTTTCCTCTAGCTTATTGTTGTTTAAAATCACTGTTCTTTAGATTTTATATCACCTTTTATATATTTCACCTCCTTAACTATACTATAAGCCTCTTAGGCCCAGGGACTCTGTGACCTACATTTATTTTGTATTTTCACACAGAAGGCAAGTAAGTGTAATTATTTAGGTTTATGGTATTTAGTTGAACTACTATATACATTTATAGTATCTAGTATGACAGACACAAAGAAAAATAAGACATAATTCCTGCCTTCAAAGAGCTTTTAACCTTATAGAAGAGATACAGTGTGCATGTATAATATAAAAGGATCATTTATATGGAAATTCATATGGAACACAGTGAGGCAGACTTCATGAAGGAGATTGTATTTGAGCCAGGCCTTAGTACCATTAGATTATTAGGATATTTTAATCGTCAGTTTGCTGGATCACAACCTTATAGAGACATTTAAAGGGAAACAGTGGTGATCATATTCTCTCACATGTATAGTTCTTGGTGGTTGACAACAAGCATATATTATCTCTTTTGTGCTTCCTAATCCTAGGAATCAATAGAAATTAT
The DNA here is from genome assembly GCA_028451465.1 of Erethizon dorsatum. NCBI lineage: Eukaryota > Metazoa > Chordata > Mammalia > Rodentia > Erethizontidae > Erethizon > Erethizon dorsatum. The sequence continues at coordinate 37,351,112 of CM051822.1, read as the reverse complement.
AATTATTATGGACATGTAAAAATCCACGTGTGTAGCTTTCAGAGTTTTGCTATGTTTTCTGGTTGCCTTGATGATCAGAAAACAGAATTATTAGAGCCTGACTTCTCTGCATGATCTTTTGTGTTGAGATTAGCACTCTAGAAGGAAGGGGAGAGTTCTTGTTTCTAGAATCTGCTCTGACAAGTCAGAATGGATCCTATCCTGCTTGACCAGATTTGTTAATGACTTACTTACAATACTGTTGCAACATTCCCCCTCCCCCAAAAAAGAAAAATGAAGTAGGAAATTTTGTTTGTTAGTTTGAAGTAGCCCTGAATTTTCTGTCTCTCATACATGCTTATACTATTTCTCTGAGGGGATTTTGCTTTTTTGGACAATATACTGCTATAATAAGTACAGCAGTTTAGACTGTACTATATTATGAAATAATTTCTCTTTCTTTAACAAAATTATATTTTTAACTATTTGACTCTTTGTTTTCATTTTATTCAAATATTATTTGAGGAGAAGAGAAAATAGTAGACGAAATCTTAGTGAAGCACTAATAGTTTTTTTCTACCAAACATTGACAAGCTTTATTGTGGGGGGCTCCCACCTGGGAACCCCCCTTAAATAAAAAAAAGTGCCTAGAAAAGAAGGGATTTAGAAGCTGTTGTACAGTATCTATATCCTGGGCCCCAAGGCAGGAAGGGGATGATTACTTTTTTTATGTGTTACTAGAAAGCAACTTAATAATAAACTTCACTCAATCCACCTGACATCCCACCTGTTTTTAAAATGGCTTTTTTTTTTTTTTTTTTGAAGACAAAATTTTGTTTTGATTTTGCTAACCTCACATTTTATTCTTTTGATATTATTCAGGAACCTGTGTCTCACCTGGTTGATCATTCTGACCTGGTTGTTCATTCCAACTATTTTTCTTTGTGTTTCAAATCATCAAAATCCCATTTGCCCCACTGCAGTGTTGGCATGAGAATGAATGTGATGGCAGCAATTAATATGATTGCAATAAAAATTTAAAAAGGAAATAGCAGCTTTAATTGATATAACTGAGCATTTCTTGCTCAGTTATGTCAATAATAAGAAATATTTGGGAAGACAAAAGCAGGAAAGGCTGCATTTTGTAAATAATTATGAAATTATTTTTATTGTTCCCTTACAGATTTGAAAAGGAAGCAAATTCTGTTGTAGTTTTCCATGTTGATTGTTTCTGCCATGTGGCGTAGGACTCCTTATAGTTGTGGTTAATTTTGCTTTTAAATTTTAGGAACAACATGGTAATTTGGAGAAATCAGCATTCTGCACAAATGAAAAGAAATGTGTTATTGATTAGAAAAAGCCAAAGGACTTAAGAGTATACCCTCACTCATAGATAATAGGCGTAATGTTTCCTAGTTAATAGGTCATTGTGCTTTGTATTGCAGAGTGTATTTCACTTGAAATTGAAAATAATTATGTAATAGCCAGTATTTCAATTCTTATTAAAAAGTATCATCTAAATAGTTACATAAAGTAGAAATAGTCATTTGTGGCATCACAAGTGTTTACTATTTCACATAATTATGAGTATTTTATATAGACTTTTCCTTTTTATTGGAATTATATTCTTATTGTAATGCCTTCGCTCTTTGCCCTGTGATGTTGCTTTTTGGCTTGTTCATCTACCTTGTAGACTTTGATAACTCTCGTGTTCTAGTCCTTTGACTTTTTACTAGGCTGAACCAAAAGAAAGCACTTGGTTGCTAGCAAAAGAGTTGAACAAAGGCAGGCAGGAAGGGAGGGTTTTAAGCATGTGATACTGCTACAGAAAACAGCAAATATATTTCAGTTTGGTTTATGAAAACCAGCTTCTGAAAGTCTAGGCCACTGCGGTCCTTTAACTTCTCTATACTGTTATAGAAGTTATGTTTCATTACAGAATGGTTTGAAAAAGTGCCCTATTCAAACCTTTTTAAGTTGGAGAAGTTAGTTTTTCTATATCATATAACCATGTGTCTATGACACATGTGTATTTTAGGGCAGCCTTCTTTTTAACTCTATTATGCTTAATCTGTATTTTTAGTTTAGGATAAAATTTTTTTATAAAACTTTTCAACAAATTTTTAAAATTTTTACTATTTTTACATTCTCTTAATGTCAGTATTGAAAGAAAATGTATGGGAACCATCCAGATACAGTCAGTAGACATTAAAGAGGAAAATGTTTGACAATTCCCAAGGTATCAAAGTAGAAAGAAGTGTACCATATTTAAGAGTGTCATCAGTACTTTGGAATGGCAGAGACTTTTTGGAAAATTTTTTAACTTTTTTAGTTCCTTTTTAAGATTGCAGGAACTAGTAAGTTTCAAGTAATAATTTGTTTAAAATATACAATCCAAGCATTTATATAGTATAATAATTTACTAAAAGGCAACTATTAGAATAATGATCAACATAAAACCTGGGTTTTAATTTACATATCAGTTGGAAAGTAAGTTTATGTTAAGTATTTGAGGCCTAAAGACATTAATATGTCTTATATTTGAGACTATGCATATTACTTGTGAGTCATTATGTGACAATAACAAATATATTAAAATCTTTTAAAATTCTGTTTCCATAATTGGGGTTTGTTTGTGAAGACTAGTTTAGGTCCTGTTCAGGTCCTTTATTTCCATAGTAAAATAAGTCAGTGTATTTTTTTGTTATTGTTTTAGATTATTACATCTTTAATCCAGTTTTTGAAAATAGTAGTTTTATATGCCATTTAGGTATTGCTGGAGAATTTGTTTTATAAAGGGTAGAAATAGAGTTACCCAAATTCTGTGTTAACCTGATTGTTACTAGTTGTGTACTAAAAGACAGATAAAATGCTATTTCTAGACATTAATAATGGTTGCAGGCGAAATTCTGGTAAAATGTTATATAAAAACCAGAGAAAATAAAGTATTGATGCTTTAAAATTTATGAAAAAGAAATCTTTTAAAACTTTTCATGTCACTTAAGAATAAACAAAAACAGGGCCGGTGAGATGGCTCAGCGGCTTAAGCGCCTGCCCGGCAAGCGCGAGGGCCCGAGTTCGACTCCCGGATCCCACATACGAAAAAGGGGCCGGTGATATCGCTCAGTGGCACGGGCGCCTACTGGCACGCGAGGTCCTGAGGTCGACCCCCCGGTACCCACAAAAAAAAAAAAAAAAAAAATTTGGTGAATAAATTCATTTAAAACAATCATTACCTAGGGTAAAAACCTAACACATTCCACATTTCACAACTCTTAAAGAAAGAAGCTACAGTAGTAGCAAAGGTTGGGATTAGGATGGGCAGATAACATAATTTTTTCCATAAAGATAAAATTCAACAAAATTTGTTTTTCTATCTCACAAGAATAATTTTTTGTTTATTGTTGTTAAGATAAAGTCACCTTACTAGGATTTAAAACACTGTAGTAAAAAATAAAATGTTGATGCAAAGATAATAGCCACCAGATACATATTTGCCAACAATTTAGATATATTCCTATATTTTAAAGAAGATACTTTTACAGAAATGTTACAAAGTATTGAATAAAATTCTACATTGTAAAAATAACTAATTTATTTAATAGAATAATTTCCAAATTTTAAGCTTCTTAACATACTTGAACCTCTCATTTATCAAAGGATTCATACATATAACTGTGTGTACATAATAAGGTATATAAATCAAATATGTTTTTCTTATTCTTGATTTTAAGGATCATTTAGGAGTTTGCTTATAATTTACTGAATATTTAGCTATTTATCTATGTCCCAGTGATAGCTAAAATTTTTACTTTGCAGCTGGGCATTTGCTGTTGTATTGGCCTGACTAATGAGAGTATAACAAAATGCTATAAATGGAAAGCTATTTCTGACTTAAACTCTAGATTCTCCTACATTAGTGCTAGTAAAATTGATGTATTCTTAGTTCCAAGTAGTGGTATTTTATAATGCTATAGCAAAGTACAGTTGGAAATGAGAACTGCTCTCTCTTAGAAGTTCTCTCATATTTCAGCTAAAACATACTCAGCAAAAAAAATATGTAAATTAAAAGAAAATCTCCAATTTCCTATTCTGAGTAAAGCTTTGATTTTTGCTGATTCAGGAAGTAAGGTTGACATTGGAGCTTCTCATTTCATCTGGAATAATCACTTTTTCCTTTTGAAAAGTCTTTCATTTTAGCAGCAGTATCTTCTAAAACAGTCCATTTTGCATGGATGAACCTGTTTTTCTCTAGATAACACAGAAAATACAACTATCATAAACGGTAACCTGCTTTCTAAAGTATTGCTTTCCTGAGTGCCCAGTGAGATACTAAAGTGCCAGGCTGTTCATTCTGGAGATTTCACTGATTTTCTTAGCTGCATCCCTATCCTAACCCCTGAAATAACAACCAAAAGAAGAATTTTATAACTTCTAAATTGACTGCTGCAATAAAATGTTTAACCCAGGTTTAGATAAATAAGATGCTGACTACCTAATGAAGGTGGCTAATATCAATAGAGTTCTCCCTTAAGCCAGTGGCTCATCAGTTTAGGATCATTCAAAATATATAATTCTAGTTTTTAAACTATTGTACTGTTTTTTTTTCTCTTAAAATAGATGTGGAGTTATCTTAGTGATTCTGATGTTTTCTCATATTTTTTATTGCTTTTTCCCCTTTCACTGATCAAGGTATCCTTAAAAATTGAATAAATAATACACTTGATTTTGTTACAGGGTAGACATATAGTGCATCCAGTTGCATTCCAGCTATTTTGACTGCCAAATGCAGAAAGCATAACTGCTTATTTGTTTAAATTAGTATTAAACAAAATTATAGCGTTTGAAAAATATGCTTTTGTGTAACCTACATACAGTCCATTAAATTTTTCAAGCAAAGGTCAAATTCTGTATTGCTTGTATTTCTGCCACATGATGCTGTAAGCAAATTGAGTTTCTCTTCAGCATCTATGGTAAATGGAAATGTATATGTTATGTTTAGCTTTGGCTAGAGAGTTGCAGATGGAGCCATTGTGCTTCAGTTATGTGATTTCTGTGCTGTATGTATGAAGCACTTCCTTGCTTTCCACAGTAGGTGGGACAGTGCTCTCAAAGGCACAAATGTATGTTTATGCAATCCTGAACACTATATGTATTTCTGTTGCTACTTGGAGTGTTAATGCTGTGCAATGCCAAGTACTTATATCAAATTTTGTATTCTATGTAGATAGTGATTTTTAAACAACTTCTTAATAGCACATTTTCTTGTATTAATACGATAAAGCCAAGATGACAGGATGACAGAGTGCAGAAGCTCTTATTAAAAACTTGTTATAATTGCTGTAGAGATATTAATGGAAATCTAGAGCTTGCTGCCTCGAGTTATTTCAGATTGTGTATTTTATATTTACAGTTTACATTTCCATATTTATCTATTAAAAATTGCTTTCAAATTAAAAGATTTACATATGCTTAAACAAAAGCATGAAATTACATTTGAACTCCAGAAACCAATCCATTGTATCAGCACACTAAGTAGTTTTGCATTATGGAAAACCAGATTCAGTGACAAGTTTGACCCTCACATTTGGAAATATCATGAAGGAAAAGCAGTCATGGGAGTCATATATCTATACTTACTATTATGTAAAAAGTATATTTCTTTCATTAAGAGAACCAAGATGCTGAAATTATTATGATTAATATTCAAGCTTTTGTTCCAAAACATGAAGAATTATGGGAGGAAATTTAGAATTATTTCTTAGCAAAGTTCATGACATACAATTCAACTTTCAAAGGAACTGAAGAATGTATTATATATATGTGCCATAGGTCAGTGTTTTAGCTTGATATTATAGGTCTACCTTATAAAATTTAGACATATTATGAAAAATGACTTCAAGTATTTAGTAAAGCCTTTCTTGGAAAATTCAAAACTTTCCTTTTAAGATTGACAGTAGATCATCTGATCACCTTAATACTATGAAATTGTTTCAGCATTATATATTGTTGGCTATAGTGCTTTAGAGACTTTAATCCAGCTATTATTATTTGGCAAAATATTACTAGTCTTTTGCAAAGAACTTATTTTAGAGGGGACATCAGCGTAGCTTCTGCTTTTGTCTATTTTTTAAATTACCATTTTGTAGTTTATTAGTAAGTATAGTTTATTAAGTATAGTTTTATAGTTTATTAGTAAGTGCTACAAAAAGCACTGTTCAAGATTCATGCATTGTAGGTTAAAATTGAGTTTATATGCATGGGTAAAATTTGTGAAAACACTATTCAAACTGCACTATGGACTATTTTAGAGGAGTTAGTGTGCTTTCTTCAAAAATAACAAATTTCTCAGATAAGCTATTGAAATCTTTTTCAGTCTTTACATAAAATTGTATCAGTAGAGTGATGATCAAAATTCATATGGAAAGATTAACTAGTACACCTTGGCTTCCAGTGTTTTCAGTAGTTCATTCATAAAGAGAAGCATCCAGTACATTGAATCTTTGCGTAGTGTTAACGGTTTGCTGTTAAATTGTATGGTATGGGTAAATTATTATAGGGTTTGTCTGCTGTGTTTTCAAACATTCTATCATGCACATCTAGGCTCACATTCTATTCATTCTGTATTCCATTAACCAAAAAGAAGTTACCTTAAATTAACCATTTTTAGGTATGCCTCTTGTCTCCTAATGGTGCTTTGTAGTGCCGTGTGGTTGCTGCTCAATTTGACTTACAATCTGAATCTTTTTACTTTTATACTAGCCACTTTGCAAAGTTCGCCTGAGCTTCTTTGTGGTACAGTTCAAGTACTTGTGGCGTGAAGTATAAGGAAATGAACATCCATTGTGCTGTGATGTCTCAAAAAAGAAAAAATAAAACAGGCCACCTCAACCCTTGTCTTTTCAATAGAAACATTTCTTATTTAGAACAACTTGTATTTTCTATATAATATAAATTATATTTTGTTTAGGCAGAATGGTTTTTTAAATAGCTCAATGTATTATGTAAATGAATGTTACTTTATTTAATAAAAAGATTACTTTCAAAGTATCATACTCATGAGTTCATCAAAAGGCATCTCTTAGTGTTTCAAATATGATTTAATGTACAATGAACTTGGAAAATGAGAGAGACGTTTAGTTTTTTATTTTTGCCAAGATATTTTTCCATCTAAAACCTGATTCTATCATATTTACTTTTTTCTTTCCTTTAAACAAAGGAGTGGTAGATGTTTTGCTCTATGTGTTAGCTGTGGCTATTCCATGAGGATACTCCCATGATTGACCCATGAAGGCCACTGTGTTTTTTCATAATCCAGTGTTGGACTTTTCTGATTTTCTTTTAGTGAGTAGTGAGAAATGGGTAATAACATGTGTTTCATTCAGTAATTTATAATAGCTTATTTCCTTGTTAAGAAGCCCACCGAAACCTGGTAGGTATATGTCACTTAGGAGAAAGGTATTTTTATATACAAGTATATCAAATCCTATTTCTTTTTAACTTTTCTCTCTGATTGTTTTCAAATTCTTATCTTCTTGAAATGCCTCAATAGACTATGTAGGTTTTTGTTACTGCTTTCATATTCTTCCTTGTACTACTTTATATAAATAGCATACAATAATAAATTATTAAATAAGCAAATAATTTCTTGACAGACATAACAGTAAGCCAAATTCAGTTCGACAAATTATTGTTGAACACCCACCAGTGCATTGTATAATGTTGTACAGTAGAACCACGTGGTATTGCCTTCAAGTAACTCACTCATAGATTAACAGGGAGTCAGACACATACTGTAAATGAATACTTAAAATATGAGGCAAATACCTTGATTGATGTAAGTATAAAACATCATGGGTACACACAGGAAGAACTCCTTGTTCAATTTTGGGAGATTAAGTAAAACTTCCTGAAAGAATACTAAAGTAAAACTTACTGGATAACAGAGGTGGGCATGAAAGATGTTCAGATTCGAGAAACAGCAGGTATATAGCCAAATGCTGTTGGTTTGTGTCTGGAGCATAGGGTTTTAAAGGTGATGGAGAGTAGAGGGAGATAGTCTGGAATGGTAAACTGAAGCCAGATTATGAAGGGCTTATAAGAATGGTCAGAAGTTCAAGTTTCTTGGAGAGATTTTCCATAAGATAGTGACATGGTCAGATGCCTAATTTAGAATTCAGTTTGGCAGAAGAGTGGAGAGTAGCAGGAGCTGGGCACGTAAAGATAAGTTCAAACTTAACAAGACTGGTTGCTTTTGAAAATAGATGAGAGGTGATAGTACATTCACCTAGATGAATATCAAACCTAGGGAAAAGGAAAAATATGCGTTTAGCTTTAAATATTTAATTTGAAGTGTCAATAGGTTACCTAATTAGATGTGTCCAAAAAGAAGTTAGTTATATGAATACAGAACTGAGGATGAGAGGGAACTGGGTTGGATAGACTGATAAAAGTAGATCAGCACGAGAATGTTAACTGAAGCTACAGCAATCCATAAGAGTCTTCAGGGATATGCATCTTTAGCATCAATATATGATGTTCTTGTTGCCCAGTTTATTTTGTGTCTGTGGCCATATAAAAGATAAATATGGAAGTATTGTGAAATATTTAGTGTACTGTACAAATAGAGGATATTTCTACTGCATTGGAGAGTATTTTTCTGTATTTATTGCCATGTGCTATAAAACTGGTTTTGTAAACTGTGGACCATCATTTGGGACAGAAAATAATTTGTTAGAATAAACATTTTCTGTAACATAATTGACCTAATCCCTTTGTTAGGTTTGTTTGTTTTTGTTTTTGTCTGATTTTTTGAGACAGGGTATCACTATGGACATCAGGCTAGCCTTGAACTTATTATGTAACGCAGGCTGGCCTCAAACTTGGAGCAATCCTCCTGCCTCAGCCTCCCGAGTGCTAGGATTACAGGCATGCGCCACCATGCCTGGCTCCTTTGTTAGTGTTGTAAGAATATACCATAATAAGGAAACAAACCTACCTATTCTGTACAAGGCACTGGCATTTTGTTTTATTTTGTTTTTACAGATGATGTATTTTATATGTACTTTATGTATTTTTCCTTTATTTATCTAAATTGACAAAAATTATATACAGACTCCACCAAAAAATGCATACACATTTCAGGAAGACGTATACAAATGTTTTAATGCACACCAGACATTGACTTCCAGTAAATTGACTGCTTTGTCTACATGCACGTTAGGATTTTCATGATGTCTCAATAAACTTAGTATTAAAATATTTATACAGGTTTTTCTTTTTCTGAAGTGTGTATATTTTTTTTTTGGTGGAGGCTGTATATTGGCTGCATTATATTTTAGAAATTCATGTACATTGTAGAAAGGCTAAATCAAACTAATTAACAAATGTATTACCTTCCATACTGTACTTTTTGTGGTAAAAATAATAGAGATATACTGTTAGAAATTTTTGAGAATACAATACATTGTTATTAACTATAATCACCATGTCATACCACAGATCTTTTGAACTTATTCCTTCTAACTGAAATTTTATATCCTTTGACCAACATCCCTACTCCAAACCCTTCCTGTCCCTACCCCAGCCGCTGGTAACCACCCTTCTACTTTCTATGAGTTTAACGTTTTTAGAGTCATGTACGGGAGCATAAGTATACTTTATGTGTTTTATACTTTTAGTTCTCTTAGCAAATAGGTATTGTTATTGCAGTTTTCTAAGAAAACTAGTGATGTCAGGTAACTTTCCCAAAGACTCACTGCTCAGTAGTGAGCTTCAAATTAAAACTTTGAAGAGGAACCAGGGTAAAGCAAAATGAGTAAAGAAACATTTCACTGAAGTTTGGGGAACATTATTGTGTTTAAGTGTCCTTAAATAGGAATTAAACCTTTTCCTTGCACAGGTTAGGCATGTGCTGTACCACTAAACTATACCCTCAGTCCAAAGCATTTCTAAATTATACTCAATTTATTGAAATTTTTAATGCCTGTTATATGCCTGACCCCGTTCTAGGTACAATAATATTGTTGCCAATGTGATAGTCTCTTTCTGAAAAAGATTTCCAAGGTAGCAGTTAAGAATATTAAAAATTCAAAGCCGTTATCCCAATTTTGATAAAATGAAGTTGGAAACAAGAGATACTTTATATTTATTCACTCCAACAATATTTATATTGTTTTTATAACAAAAAAAAATGACAAAAAAACAAGTCATAAGCCTGAGGAATCAAAAACTGTTTCTCAATTCTTTTCTCTAGGTACAAATCTATTAAAAATTGGTTTTAACTGTTACATTTATATAAACCATTTGAATGATAGTAGAATATATTTGTGTAGTGCTTTAAGATTTAACTACTTTCACATATCAGGCAGTCCTCACGGTCTCAGAGGAGGAGATAGTCAGAACAGGTATTGATCTAATTTTATGTTTGAAGAAATAAATTCAGAAGTCACTTATTTCAGACCTAGTGCTTTTCCTATTATACCACCTTATTTCTAGATATCCAGGGTGTTTGCAAATTAAAATAATTAAATTTTCAAATTAAAGTAATATTATTGCAGTTTTCTTATTTTCAATAAGAATTTCTGTATTGTTTGGGAGATTAAACCAAATGACCCTTTCCACTCTTTTAGACTCTGTAAGGACAGTTAATGCAGATTTCCTACTCAGTAACACTATTTAGGAGCCAGGGCAGAACCCCCTGAATTACTTAGAAGCTACTTGGAGAAAATGTTCAAATAAAAGGAAGGAAAATAATTGTTCTTGGATACCTACTGCATACATATGACTAGACGTTGTCAGGTCCTTTCTTGTAATTTCATTAAGACACCATGATTGAATCAACATGTCATTATTCAAATAAAACCATGTTATTATGGATGCTAAATTATAGCCATGTTCTAAACACTTTGCAAATTTTACTACATTGCTTGCACATACTAACCTAGAATGCTTTGTTTCATCTCAGTCTGCCAAAATTCAGCCAACCTTCAAAGCCAGCTTATCTGATACTTCCTTATAAAGCTTTCTTTACTTACTCCAACTAGTAATGATGTGAAATTCTTATAGCAATTTATAATATCTTAATGCAGGTGTCACTTGTAATTTTCTTATTTTAGTTATATATTTTGTTATTTTAGCGGTGAGTGTGTGTGTGTGTGTGTGTGTGTGTGTGTGTGTAAACCTTCTTTTATTTCCTATAGAACATAATCTGCCCATAAGCTTGAAAATTGCCTTTTTTCTTGAGTCTGTTGGTCTTTTCATTCCCTCCATTAAAGTTTCAATCCTCAGTCTTCTATACATTCACTGTTTTGTTTGGGGGAGGGGAGTGGAAAAGGCAGGGAGATTTTTAAATCAAGCAGTCTTTTGTTGTTTCATAGGAGAATCAAAGATTCAAAAAGAAATTTATAAGTGTTTGAAGCCAGATGTAGTGGTGCACACCTGTTAATCCTAGTACTCTGGGAGGCTGAGGCAGAAGGATCATAAATTCAGTCTCAGAAAGAGAGATAAAGAGAGTTTAGTCTCAGCCTGGGGAATTTAGTGACTTTACAAAGCCCTGTCTCGAAAGAAAGAAAAGAAAAAAAGAAAAGAAAAGAAGGTGGGGAGAGAAAGAGAAGAAAAGAAAAGAAAGAGGAGAGAGAGAGAAGGAAGGAAGGAAGGAGGGGAGCAGGGAAAGAGAAATAATTTTGTGAGGATACAGTCTATCATAGCCAAAATAATATTTTAAAATATTGCATGAGTGTATTTTCCTCTCTCTGTAAACCTTTGATGCTAGTGGTGGAAGGAAGATGATCACATAGTGTTGTATATGTTTACAAATATGCCAGAATGAACCCACTATTCTGTATAAGTAATATTTACTTACAAAACAGAACAAAAAAACTTCAGTGGTTCATTATGTCCTAAAAAAATAAATTTTAGTTCTGATGTGTTTAATCCTTTAATACTTCCTTATACCTTAGTTGGACTACTCACCAGTTACTTTCTATTTTTATCATTTCCCTGTTTGTTTTCTAGTCACCTAAGTTCTAGCACGTTTTTCAGATTCTATAAAAGACCTCGCTCTCCCCTGTTTTTTTTACTCTACTAAGTTTTTGTAACTTTTGTTATATGACAATATGTATATGCTTTTCTTTGTTGTTTTTGCCTTTTTGTTTGTGACCTTCTGCTCCCTCTATAGTATAAAGCTCCAAAGTAAGAGTCATGTTTTACTCTTTCTTTCCAGGGCCTGAGAAATGTCATATTGTAGACATGCATTAATAAAGAAATAATAATTGCAAGAGAAGAACTATCGACTTCCGTTTTGTTTTTGTGGTGTATCCACTTGTGGTTTGACTGAGGCATTGGTTCTTGAGCAGCATGAGTCACTTCTACTCATTACCAAAAACCTATTCTAACATTTTTGGCTGACAGACTAGCCTGTTGGAGAGGAGAATACCAGGACGTTTCAGCTACGAAGTACTAAGGTTCCATTGACTGTAGTGAAAATATGGTCTCTTGGTAGTGAGAATACTGGGGACATCAAGAACCTTACACAGATACAGTGGTGACCTCCTTCCAGTGTCGTTTCTGATCCTGCTGTGGAACACAATTCTGATTATTCTCTGTTCCTGATTCTGGTCTCTGTATCAAACATGCATTTTTATCTCATTTCCTATTGGAGCCAGTTTCCAACTGCAGTAAACCAGAAATCCTGTTGGTAAGTAATTGTTGCCAGCAGCATAGGAATGTTTTTTGTGCATAGATTTTTTAATGGTTCAACACTTTCGGTTTAAATGGCACCATAATTCACGGGCTTGAACAGTGTTGCTTTGTTTCTCTGTAGCTGTTCTGGAATATAGCATAGTCAGGAATGCATGGAATACGGTCCTGCCTATTGGCTTTGCCAAGTCTTATGCCTTCCAAAGGACAGTGGTGGCTCCATTCTCTTTCTGCTTAATTCCTGGAGAGACAGGATGGTGTTATGATAGAAATGGGCTTTGGGAAACAAGCAGATTCTAATTCTTGTTCTTCGAACAGTACAGCCTTATGAAGATTTTTTAGCTTTACAGTTAGAGAGTTAAAATTTTTTTCCTCATAGCGTTATTGTGAAGGGTAATGAGTGAAGTTCTGTGAAAGAACCTAACTCAGACATCCACAGAGGCACACACCTGTAATGCCAGAACTCTGGGATGCTGAGACAGGAGGTTCACAAGTTAGTGACTTAGCAACATCCTCTCTCAAAATAAACAATAACAGAAAAGGTCTGGGGATGTAGTTCAGTGTGAAGGCCCTGAGTTTAATCCACAGTACTGTAAACAAACAAACAAACAAACAAAAAAAGTGCTTGTAAGTTAGACTTTTGAGTAGACCTGAATAGAGTTCATTAAGTGGTGGTGGTGGTTTTACCTACTTTTTTTTTTTTTTTTTTAAATGTTTCAAGGTGTATTATGAAGTTGCATTATTCATTAGCTTTGTTGGTTGAGCCAACCAGACCCTTTATGTATTAGTTGGCCTGATATGGGGACAGGAAAACTGTTAAATTACTTACAAAGTGGTGATATTATATTGAAGTTGAGTTCTTTATATTAAAACTAGTTCATCCTATAAAGCTAGACTTTTAAAGTTTTTTTTTTATAATTCAGCATGTCTAGACATGACGAGTTACAGTTCTTTATAGAATGTCAAAATGTTTTCCACCTTTATTTAAATATGTAAGTACTCAAATGTCAAGTAAGCCAAGTTACCTTGTTTTCCAATGAGACAGTAAATTACAATTGTGATTTCTTTACCTTTGTTTCTCATTTTTGCACCATCTTATTTTTGTCCTCAACTGTAAGTTTCCTTTTTCATTTAAAAAAATCAAGTAAAAAACAAATATCTGGTGTTTTTCTCAATGTCATGGCCTTATGTCAAGATGTTGAAAGGTATCTCTTCAAATTATTGTTCTGTTATAGTTATTTCTCTCAAAGAAGGCCTCTTGTATAGCTATTTGTTGAATTGTGTACCTACTGAATTAGTCAAAGCTCTAGCTAAAACCATTTTTTTCTTTACCTCTCCCCTCCCCCTAAACTCGCTTTTGTTATGTATTGGCTTGCTAATCCTTGTGTTGAGCAGTATCAGACATCACCTTTCTTGGGGGCAGTTAGTCCACTCTTCCGCTTTCTTTGTCAAAGGGCTCCCTTAATAGGAGAAGTCAACAGGGAGGACAAAAAGGATTGAAAGTTGTATTTAATCAGGGTCAGAGAGGTGGTGTTCAGAGTGACGGGCCCACAGGCAGGCTGGCCTTTTATGCTTGCCGACGCAGATGGTCCCAGAGCATTCAGCAAAGTGAAGAGAAAGCTGCCCAGTGAAAGCTATTGTAGGGTAGCATCGTTACAGTTGAGAAAGGTTGCCAGGGGTAACTAGAGAGTATCACCAGTATCGTGTGATCACTAGGCTGTGCCATTGAAAATGTTAGACTTAGGATTGTATTGGGTCCCTTGGCATCTTGATGTTCATATGTAAGCAGTATTAGCTTACATTAATGTTTTTAATTTTTTATTTTCCTCCTTTTGTTCCTGCCTTCTTATAGTACATAAAACCTAGATTTTATGTTCATAACTTTTTAAAATCTTCTAAAAGCATAGTCATTTAATAATATATCTATTATAGGCTTCATAGTTTATTATAAATTACTCCAAATTTTTGTGAATTTTGGGTTTATGAAAATGGAATGTAATATTTGTCATTTGAGGAACCCGAAGATGATTTTCCTTTGCTCCAAATATCCCAAGTTGAATAATTTTTTCTCTGCATGATTATAAGTGACTTATGGAAGAATATATTAGTATTTATCTGAAAACAGTATGTAACATTGAGTGAAAAGTTATGACAAGAACCCCCAAGTTTTTATGAGATCTTTAATTTTTTACCTAAGGCAAAAGTACAAATATGCATCCCAAATGAACCAGAGCATGTAGTGTAACAATCATTGGTCTTAGTTTAATACACTCTGAATATGATTTTAATAGCCAATTTTGGAATTCTTTCATTTCATGTCATCTGTATATTTTAAGAAATACTTGTCACATATAAAATATAAACTCAGTAGTTTCCTTCAGTCATAGAGGAAAACACAGATATTTCTAATTAGTATAAAAGTGAAATTTGAAGTGTAACTAAAATTCAAGGTGAAGTGATAATAACTTTACAAGTAATAGTTTTGACATAGATTATCAGCCAACCCAATTTAAGTTATCCTTATGTCAGCCATACCTGACTTTTTGGCTTAATACCTCTTAGCTATTGTTATGACATTGAGTGAAGACAATATGATACTGTACTGTAAAACCAACATTGCTGTTTCGAGAGCTAATAATCACTAGTGAAATTGTTTTGCGTTAAAGGTAACTTTCTTGTATTCATAAGTTACCAGTGCAGTCAAACTTTTAAAAGTGTTTTAATACCCCTTAAATGATCAAATTCTATATTAATTTTAGAACTTTACAGAAAAAACTCAAATTGATATTAAAATAAGCTGCTGGTTTCTTTCTCCACCTTAAAATATGTGTGGGTCATTTTTATTTTACACAACTAATGATCACTTCCATAAGTAAAAGCATTCATCACCAAAAAAAGGGAATAAATCAGGTGAAATTTAGAAAAAACATGCTGGTGTCCATAATCATCGAGGATTATAGGAGGCCCACAGATGTGGTGACAAAGCATTTCAATGGAAGATTCTACTTTTATGTTCTTAAAAATCAACACAGTGTAGTTCCCCTTATTTTCTGAAAAACAAGTGAAGAATAATAGATTGTGGTACTATTTTATTAGTTATTTTTATTTTTATTTTTTATTTTTTATTTATTTTTTGTGGGTACCGGGAGTCAACCTCAGCGCCCGTGCTGCTGAGCAATATCACCGGCCCTTTTTTCATATGTGGGTTCCGGGAGTCGAACTCAGGACCTCGCGCTTGCCAGGCAGGCACTTATGCCGCTGAGCTATCTCACCGGCCCTATTAGTTATTTTTAAAGAAAATATTAAAAATTATAGTACCAACTGCCTGCAAGGAATGTAAACATTATGTACTATAAACATGTACTAATAAAAAATTATAGTATGGCTGTTTATAAGGCTTATAAAAAAAGACTTCATAAGGCTTAGTTTGTATCACTTAGAGTTTGACTTTCCAGGACTTGTGAATAAGGATGGCAATGTCAAAGGAAATTTTAATTAAAATACTTCTTTAATGAACCTTGGTAAGTCAAAGACAATATTGTAGCTATGGCCCTTCATCATTTTTATTTTATTGATCTTTTTCTTCTTTATGTACATGATATTAATTTGACTGGACATGGTAAACCAAATAAGCTTGAAAAATGAAAAAAATTTTAAATTTATGTTCCACTTCATGTATTTTTTATTTGTTGACCATGTGATATGAACATTTGTATAGGGACAGTGTAGGACCAAGGTGGTGACATCATTTCTAGAGGGATTCAAAGGATGGAATCTAGGAAAGATCACTTTAAAAAATGGGGTAAGAAAGTTTGAGTTTAACCACACTAATATGTTACTTACCTAAAAAAAAGTGGTAATAGCCCTGCCTACTTCCACAAATATTATATATGTGAAATTAGAGTATGAAATACTTCTAAAGCTTTAAAGTATGGTAAATGATGGCTGAAATAATCACTAACACTACTAACATTGCTGCCAGTGCTGCAGCCTTTAACTAGTGTCAGAACAGCTTGCTGGTATGTTTATATTTTGATATTTGATGACAGTGGTCATTTGCATTGTTTGGGAAAAGAAAATTATGAATAATTGAACAGATATTAGTGGATGAGCATGGTAATACTCTGTTTAGCCCTTTGGGAGCCCATTAGTTACCTATCATGTGGCTTTAGTACTTTGTTTTGCTTTATTTCATTAAAATGGGACTAGAAGACTCATGGTAGGTTCCAGAATGCAAGTTATAGAAAATTAAATGTGTAGAGCTTCTTCCCCAGCCAAATAACAGTGATGAGCGAATTATCCCAAGATATTTATAATATTTTCAGTTTATGAATATCACTATGACATGTATTTCCTTATTTCCTTCTATATAATATGTATTTTCTTCCAACAAATATTTTAAATTGACCTCTTCAGATACTCTAGCAGGTGACTTTTTAATAAAGGCTGTGTTTTTTACAAAGAAACACTGTTTTATCATTTTGCATGATAAGATCATAGAAAGATGCCTCTACTCACTTACTAGATTTACCTAGGAGCTTCCAAATAGCAGCCTCGCAAACTATGCCATTCAGATTTATGAGTCAGCATAAATTGCTGATTACTGTATGTCTTGGATCTTTGTATTTTTTTTGTTTTGTTTTGTGGGTACCGGGGGGTCGACCTCAGGACCTCGCGCGCCAGGAGGCGCCCGTGCCGCTGAGTGATATCACCGGCCCCTTTTTTTGTATGTGGGTTCCAGGAGTCGAACTCGGGCCCTCGTGCTTGCAGGGCAGGCGCTTAAGCCGCTGAGCCATCTCACCGGCCCGGATCTTTGTATTTTTTCCCAAATTGTCAAAACACATGCCAAGTATGGATCAGCTTTATGTACTTCTGTGTACTAGCCAACAGCCTACAGCTGTTTTTCCTAAAGTGTTGTCTGAGGAGGCCATGAGTCCTTTTCAGTGTCTGTTTCTTCAAGTTCAAATCTATTTTCTAATGCTACTAAGAAATTATTTCCACCATATTGATATTTTCATTGTTGGTGCAAAAGCAGTGATGAATAAAACTGACTCCATAGCATGAATTAAGACAGTTGCATCAAATCTTACTCGTATAGTCATTATCTCCTTTATTTCTGTACACATGCAGTTTTTTAAAACAAAAAAGGTTAATTTCATTTAAAAATGTTCTTGAAACAATAAAAAGAATTTTATTAAACCTTGATACTTGATACTTTTTAAAACCTTGATACTTCAGTATGTATTTTAAAATATTCTGTATGATAATATGGTAGATATATACAAGCCATAATTCAGTAAATCAGTATTTTCCACATCACCCACACATAGTGTTACAAAATTATGCATGGACGTGTCTAGCAATCCAAACTCAGAAAATGCAAAAATAAAGAAGAATTTATTTGCAGTGTTAGAATTTGCACTTCAGGAGACACAGGTTCAGAAAGCTGTGAATCAGTGTTCTGGAGAAGGAGGGAGTTTATACTGAACAGACTTAATTTGTTACAAGACAGTAAAAATTCTTTTACAGGAAATGTTCTGTTGGAGTTTGGATCAGGTGCTGTGTGATAGAATACAATGAAAAAAATGTGTATACTCAGTGGAAATGTCCATAAAACAGGAGTCCAGTAATCTCTTGGTATCCATCTTGAATTACTGGGCATATGTAATTGCCTGTTCTAGATCCTTGCAGTCAGAACTTAATCAGAGTTCACATCCCCAGGCAGCAGCTTGAGTCTTGCCTAAATCCTGCTTCCTAATGGTCTCCTGGCCATTCTTTTAGTGTTATTTTCAGTTTTGTCCTTTTATTTTCCGAAGTGAAAAATCCATTCATAATACAAAATAGATCAATTTTAGATACTACATTATCATTAACACCAACACACACACACACACACACCCCAGTAATGGGGATTGAACCCAGGACCATCATACTGAGCTGGATCCCCAGGCCTTTTTATTTCCTTATTTTGAGACAAAGTCTTGCCAAACCACTGAATTGCCTAGGGTAAGCTAGAATTTTCAATCCTCCTGGCTCAGGCTCCCAGAGTACTGAGATTACAGGTATCCACCACCACTCTCAACTAGTAATCTTTAAGAAACTACCATTCCTTGAGTTTGGTGCAGTATCAAAGAACAATATTCATAGGCATCTTTTTTTTTTTTTTTTTTTGGTGGGTACCGGGGGTCGAACTCAGGACCTCTCATGCCAGCAGGCGCCCGTGCTGCTGAGCGATATCACCGGCCCCTTTTTTCGTATGTGGGTTCCGGGAGTTGAACTCGGGCCCTCGCGCTTGCCAGGCAGGCACATAGGCCGTTGAGCCGTCTCACCGGCCCCTAGTTGTTTTTATAAGTCTTATTTATATTAATATGTAATGGATTTATTTCTTGTTTTGTTTTTTTGAGGCAGTGTCTCGCTATATTGCCTAGGCTGGCTTCAAACTCTTGGGCTCAAGTGACCTTCCTACCTTAGCCTTCCAAGTAGCTAGGATTACAGGCATGTGCCATCATACCCCTCTTAGTTCTTGTTTTTTTTTTTTTTTTTTTTTGTGGGTACCGGGGGGTCGACCTCAGGACGTTGCGCGCCAGGAGGCGTCCGTGCCGCTGAGCGATATCACCGGCCCCTTTTTCGTATGTGGGTTCCGGGAGTTGAACTCGGGTCCTCGCGCTTGCCGGGCAGGCGCTTAAGTCGCTGAGCCATCTCACCGGCCCTTAGTTCTTGTTTTTAAATAAGTTGAGAACTATTAAAATTTTTTTCAATTCTAATGCCTAATATGGTAGATATTAATAGATACAGCTCAAACAAAGGTTGTTTAGGATTCTCGATACTTTTTAAGAATATAAAGAGATCCTAAGACTAAGAAATTTGAGAACTGCCATTTTATAGTATATATAATTTGATCAAGTAATCACTGCAAAATGCAAATAAAAAATCCTGAATACCTTTATCTAACTCATGCATGTGGATTAGTGTCTATGATGAGTGGTTACTATTTGCAGATATTGTTTGTTTTGGTTTTTTGTGGGCTTTTTGTTTTTGCTTTACATTTCTGGCAGTTAAACCCAGAACCTCATACATGCTAGCCAAGCGCTGTACCACTGAGGTTGCCCACCTCCTGCTGTTTGTAAATTTTAGTAAAGAGATACTGAAACCAGTGATAACTGTTTTAACATTTGACAAATTACATGAAAGTTTGTTGGAAAGGAGGATTATAAACTGAAATTACTGGAGTGTTTCCCAAGCAGTCACAGGTAAAATGGGTTGAGGTTCATGCTTGCAAGTAATCAAAACCACTCTTGTTATTTTAAGCAGGAAAGGATATTGGATCTCTCATAGAATTTCTGATAGGGTTGGTAAACAGGCTTAGAGGCCACTTTCAGAGAATAATGTAAATCATTGCAGAGCTTATCCAGAGAAGTTACTATCATGGCTCGTAAGCAGTTAACAAGACAACACCACCTACGTGAAATCCCTGCTATTGCTAGTGGAACCTGGAAAAGAATGTAGCTGCTGAAACTCATTACAAAAAAGGAGTCCTCACGGTCTCTATTGTGTCTCCTTACCAGCTTCCTTTCAGAATATTACAGCTATGTTTTGTTTTTTTTTTTAATTTTTACTTTAATTTTTATTCAATTTTTATTTTGTACAGATCTTTATCTTTGGCAATGTCAAGTAATCAGTGACTCATAAAAGGTTTTAATATGACTATCTTTAAAATATATATTTCAAATTTCATCTTTTTATCAAAGCATCTGGACTGTGCTTAGAAATACATATTTAGATATTCAAAACAGAAGTGAACCACATAAATTCCCCAGAATTATCCCGTGTTATACCACAACACAGCTAGTGCTTCCCACAAAGCAAGAGAAATGCTGCAAAAATAGGAACACTACTATGAAATGTTTTCAAATTGTTTCCTGGGGCTGTGCACATAACTCAGTGGTAGAGCACTTGCTTAGCATGTGGCAAGGCCCTGATTTTGATCCCCAGTACCACAAAAAAAAAAAAAATATTAAAAATAAGCCATTTCCTGAGCTGGTAGCATGCTCCTGTGTACACCTGTAATCCCACCTGCTTGCAGCTATGTTTTAATAGTGCAGACTAGGTGTGTAAAGGAAGAAACCAAACAGCTCATGTTTTTATCTTTTCTAATAGGATCCTAGTTACGCTTCATAAAATGAGAGCATTTTCAAGCTTAGACAGGAAGGATCTTCAGTTTCTGGGCAATTAAAACAAAATCTCACAAACTAACTGAAGGATTTATAGAGGAATTCTCATTTCCTGCTGATTCAGCAAGTAATTATTTAATAAGTACTATTGTAAATTTGCATGCTCAGATCTGTTAAACAAAGGTGAAAGAAACAAGGTAAATAATTCATTGGCTAGTAGGGGAAATAATAATCTGTATACAAATGACCAGAATACAAGAAAACTATAACAGGTACCACTACAAATGCACAGATAGATTACTGAATTACATGTATTGCATGCACAGATAGATTACTGAATTACATGTATTGCTACAATTTTAGCATTTTAGAATTTTCCATAGAGTTCTCATTATAAAAGAAAATTTATCTTTGTCTACCTACCTCTGTTGTCATTACACATGGGAATTCTTCCCATCCTCTCTAAATAATTGTCATTTTAGTTAGATCAGTAGTCCTCATTTATTTTGTTAGGACTATGTAAATGTTTTTGCATAGCTGAATCATGTAGATAACTGTTACGAATTTTCCTCTCTTTACTGCTGCTACCTTCTCCTACCCCAAGTTACTGTCTTTGTTTGCTTTATTTAATTTTCTATGTACTTATCACTAAATCAAACGAAAATTCTTTCTTCGATCCTTAAATCTACCCATGGTCATTTTGGAGTTTACATCAGTTCGTCTTTTTGGAGAAATTCCACTTCTTCCTGGTTGGGTTGCCCTCTGTTTTAACTGTTACGGAGTGTCATTCCTAGATTTCCCTTAACTATTATCCACAGAATTCCCTTTGCTTTTCTCCTGTGTTGGTGGTGGTTTCTATTTCCTACATCTCATTTCATCTCTTCCTTGTTTTACTTACTCATGTTTGAAAGAGTTCATCTCGAGTAATACCCTGAGAGGAGTTGAATGTGGAAGAATTCATAAATTGAAAGTAATTTTCCTTTAGAATTTCAATGGCATTGCTCTATTGCTTGTTGATTTCCGGTATTGTTGTTGAAATGTCTAAAGCCATTCTGATTTCAGATCCTTTGAATGTAATTTATTTTTTGTGTCTCTGGAAGTGTATAAGGTACTCACTTTGTGCCTTAGTGTGGGGTTCATTTCATCTACTATTACAAGTGCTGTGTAGAACTTAATATGGAAATACATGTCCTTCCTTTCTTTGATGATTTTCTTCCCTGCCTTTTTTATTCTCTCTTTTTTAAAGCATCTATTTTTTTTTTCATGTATAGACTTCCTAAATTGATGCTGTAATTTTCTTGCTTTTGTCTTATTATACATTTCTTGTCCTTTGTTTAACTTTGGGGAATTTTTTTCAATTTTATTTTCCTACACATATATTGAGTTTTCTAATTTTGCTATTATATTTTTTTACTTTCCAGGGATGAATAGTTGTGTCTGTTGGTCTGTCTCTCTCATTTGAATATACTTAAAAATATACATTTGTGTGTATTGTACAGTAGTCCCCTCTTGATGTGGTTACATTCTAAGACTCCCAGATGCCTGACACTCTAGATAATACAGTACTGAATCCTATATATGCTGTACTCTGTTTTTTCCATGTGTACATGTGTATAAAAAAGTCGAATTTATAAATTAGGCACAGTAAGAGCTTACCAAAAATAATAAAATGGAATATCTATAACAATATACTGTAATAAAAGTTATTTAAAACCTATGATTTGTTTACTTCTGGAATTTTTCATTTAATATTTTGGGACCACAATTGACTGTGGGTAACCGAAAGTGCAGTTAAGGGGGAACTGCTGTATATATGTGTATGTACATATAAATATTGCCTGAAGTATCTTGGAAAGACATTTAGATAACAAAAGAATTTTTGGTTGATTTAGTAATAAGTATATAGAAAATTAAGTTTAAATATAACTTGGGGGAGCCAGATGTAGTGTTGCACATGTGTAATCCCAACACTCTGGGAAGCTGAGGCAGGAGCATCACAAGTTCAAGCCCAGCCTGGGCAACTTAACAAGACCCTGTTTCAGAATTTTAAAAAATGTTTGAAGGACTGGGGATGTAGTGCAGTGTGAAGGCCTTGGATTCAATCCCCAGTACTGCAAATAAATAAATGAACAAGCTTGGGAATCTAGCTCCTTCAGAGGCCCTGGGTTCAATCCCTATTACCTCCAAAACAAACAAATTTGGAGGACCTTATTTATAAGTTATTTAATAACTTATCTCCTGAAGTTTATTCATAATTTTATTTTTAAATTTATGATTTTTGAACAATCTGTCCAAGTTGCCTTTTCCAATTTCATTTTAGGCTTTTATCAGATACTTGATAATCCTTAGTTTGCTTATGATTAAAAGTGGAGAGCTAACTGAATGCCCAGAGCCCATGTTGGGAACATATCAACATGACCTTCATCTAAAGAAATTTACCTGAGTCGTTTTTCAGAGAAACCTCTTATGTGAGAATTTACCTGAGTCGTTTTTCAGAGCTTTAGGACTTATTTCTTCTAGGCCAGTCAGAGTTCTTATAAAAGAGAAAACCACTATTTGTATTTTATGCTTGAAGGTAAAAGACTGATTGGCAGTGGAAGTCCACTAGATATATTTCATAATCCATTTTGTGTATGTTCACTTAATCCTTTTGTTTCATTTTGATACCCAGCCCCCAGAAGTCCCTGGGAGGCCTCTTTTAATTTTTCTTTTCAGAAAATAAACTTCCAGGGCCGGTGAGATGGTTCAGCGGCTTAA
Source organism: Erethizon dorsatum (assembly GCA_028451465.1). NCBI lineage: Eukaryota > Metazoa > Chordata > Mammalia > Rodentia > Erethizontidae > Erethizon > Erethizon dorsatum. The sequence goes on along the minus strand of CM051822.1, from coordinate 37,327,506 downwards.
GCGCCTGCCCGGCAAGCATGAGGGCCCGAGTTCGACTCCCGGAACCCACATATGAAAAAGGGGCCGGTGATATCGCTCAGCGGCATGGGCGCCTGCTGGCGCGCGAGGTCCTGAGGTCGACCCCCTGGTACCCACAAAAAAAAAAAAAAAGAAAATAAACTTCCAGTCATTTGCCAGAATGAAGAAAAGGACAATCACCTAGTTGCATTGAACAATGGAAGGCAATGAATTTGACTATCTAAATGCTTTTATTGTCATTTTAATAGGGCTTGGGAAGGAAAAGGTATACATGCATGTGTTTATGTGGAATTCTGTGCTTCATAATCTGTGCCTCCTTGACATTTAGCATGGTGTCCACACATGATTGATAATAAATGTTTGAATATATGAGAGAGTAGCTGCATTGGGAAAGCTAAATAAGATACCAAGTCACTGCTAAGTCTTAAGAGAATATAGAAATGAATCTTTATGCAGCTTCTCTTCAAAGTCAGGATATGGCCTGTGTTATGTAAGTATGCATTTAAAATATAACTTCCATAGAAACTCAAAGAAAAAAGAATTATCCTTAATGGGAGATATCAAGGAAAGAATCCTGAGAGAGGTGTCAAGTGAATCAAGTCTTGAAACATGGGCTAAAATTGTTAGGTTAGCAAAGCAGAAGGATCTGATAAAGTGAGCCTGAAGTGGAGAGTGTATGGGAGTAGTAGAAGCCAGGTGTGGTGGTTTATGCCTGTAATCCAGCTCCTTGAGAGGCTGAGACAGAAGAATCAGAAGTTTGAGGCCAGCCTGGGCAATTTAGGGATACCCTGTCTCAGAATAAAAAGGGTTGGGGTGTAACTCAATGGTAAAGCACTTGTCTAGCAGTAGAGAGTCCCTGGATCAATTCCCAGTACTACAAAAGCAAATATACAAGCCACCTAATTGGGGGAAGGCAATGGCTAGTCCTAAAATTTTAAATTCAGAAGCTATAATTTATGTTCTAGGCAGTAGTCAGTTATAAAAGAAAATTAAAATTAATACAAATGACAGCGACTCAAAAGACCAGGTATCACAATATAATGTAGGATATTTGATTAGATCCCCTCTCCATTGCTTTGAGCAGTTAATTTTCTTCATGTTTTTGAGCAGTATCCTTTACTTCTCCATTCCTCAATTACTCTGTTTGTAAAATAGGAACATTTTTACATCAGCTCCTCCTCTATCTGTCTCACAGGAGTTTTCTGGGGATCAGATGAAGTAATACAAAAGATACCATATGAGGTAAGATATATCTTCCCAGTAGGTTTCAAACATCTTGTGTAGGATGATCCCAGTGAGTGGGGGTTAAGTTATAGATCCAGGAGGTATATTGAAGGCAATATCATAAGATTTAATTTTTCTTTAAATTACCACTTGAGTTTTATTTTTCATTTCATTTTTCATTAAAGGAAGGGACTATGGATTATTATTTAGTTCTCACTCTGGCTGCTTGACTGATTATGTATTCATACATAGCTCACCAATCCTCAAAGCTAGTAACCACAGTTCAGGCAAATGCTGATATTATACTTATCTCCCTTACTTTTGTACGTTTTTTGAGATTTTTAAAAGAAGAAAATCAAGGAAAATGTGTCTTATAGGCCTATTTTTTTTTTCTGTTTAAAACCTCAACAGTATTTTTTAAATGGACAGAGGTTGAAACAATCAGTGTATGCTAAAGGTAAAGAAGTCGAAGTTAACACGCAGACCTCAATTTACACCCAGCCACTTCATTGCTTCCTATAGTGTGCTTTCTATTTTCTAGTTGTAAAACAATACTGTCAATGAATGAGGATTGCAGCTACAGCTTTGATTCGTCCCTTGTCTCTCTACCCCCTCTCCCCCCAATACTGGGGATTGAACACAGGGCCTTCACACTGAGCTTACATCCCAAACCCTTTTTTTATTTTGACATAGTGTCTCCCCATCTTGTCCCAGCTGGGCTCAAACTTTGTGATCCTTTCACCTTAACCTACCATATTGCTGGGATTACAGCACCATACCTGGCCCTCCCCTATCCTTTTACTCTTAGAAATACTCACCTCAGAACTTCCTGACTGATACGCCTTATCCATTTCTGTGTCAGGAATAAGTTACAGGTGAACAAAAAACACAGTGACTCCTGCCTTCAGGGAGCCTGGTAGGGCCTGGGACATTCAGAACTTCCGGGCTGGTTGTCTGACTGAAGGTGTTCTCCCTTTACCCTATATGCTATGCAGACATAATTTTTTGAACACTGTGACACTGAAAAAGACTTGGGAGTACTGCCTTAAAGCTCAAAGTAAAAATTCATAAGGAAATGAAATCCATATTTAAACAATTACTTTTTAACCATATGTAATCAGTATTGTCTTTTATATTTTTTGTTTGTTTTCCAGTGAACTATACTCCCGCCCTTTTTTAATCTTAAATTTTTCTTATTTTTTATTAAGTTTATTCGTACAATTTAGATATACATAATGCTCACATTCATCATAGAAAATTGGTACCTATACAGAATATATCTTGATTCTTTTTTTTTCCCATTCCCCTCCCTTCGACCCATCTTCCCCTCCTTATTTACAAAAGCTTTGTTTTCATTTTATCCTGCTTTTCTCATTTTTTTCCTTTTCCCTTCCTTTCCCCCTCCCCCCTCCCTAGTTCCCCTTCCCATTTGAACAATTTCTTCATATTTCACAGTATCTGTTATACATTTTGGTCCTTATTTACACTTTCAGTTTCTCACACCAGAGAGACAACGTGATATTTACACATGTGTGTACAACTTATTTCATTTAAGAGTATGGTCTCAAGGTGCATGCATTAACCCAGAACCGTCCTCTTTATCCTCTTTTTAAAATTTTCATCTTGAGCTAGGATCTCACTAAGTTGCCCATGCTAGGCCTCAGTTTGCAGCCCTCTGGCCTTGACCTCCCAAGCTGCGGGGATTCTAGTTTTGTTTTGTTTTGTTTTTTGTTTTTAAACTGGGGGTTGAACCCAGGACCTTACCACTGAGTTATATCCCTGGTCCTTTAAAAAAAAAATTTTTTTTTAAATTTTGACACAGTGTCTCACTAAGTCACTAAATTGCTGAAGTTGAACCTGAACTTGAGATCGGCCTGCCTTGGCCTCCCAGACTTCTGGGATTACAGGTGTACACCATCATGCCCAGCTAGTATTTTAGTTTTAATGTAAACATTTCAGCAGCAGATGTACTGATGTAGATAAATATTAAGAGACTTATAGTCTAGTAACCTTTCTTCTGTTTTTTGCGTTAATAAGAACCAGAGCTCTTAGTGAATGAGGGTTATTCTGCCCAAAAAATAAATTACTAAATTCTAGGTGCTCAGATAATTTCACCACCATACTCTTTGAGTAGAGTTTTTCAGTCTAACAGGAAGAAATTGTGCTAGTCTTACTGTCTCCTAACATTAGAAAAGTTTAACATTTTTATCATACTTTTGATAAAAAACAGGGCAACTCTATTTGATCATTGTGGTTGACAATAGAAAACTTTAAATTCATGCCAGCAACACAGATTATAAACAAAATGTATTTCAAATGTATATATAATCCAAGAGAAGGCTTTTGAAATTGGCCCCTCCCCAACCCATTAATATATGATATACTACGCTTAATTGCATTCACTATGTATTAATTTATTTTGGTAAAGAGTTTGGATAACTGAAAATTTAGGTAAATGTAAGAAGTAGTTATTTACAAAAAGTACATTGGAGTAAAAAGTGATAGTTAATTGTACATTGTTAGTCATAATGACTATAATTGCTAACCCTGTATAAACTCCAGTTACCTGAAAGAGGCAAGAACTTTAGCATAGTTTTATTTTTTCAGCTCCAATTTGTGTATCAGATATTTTTCTTACTAGTTACTTATAATGACTTATATTGCTATACTTTATGCTTGGATTACAATTTTAATGGCAATATCTTCATTAGTTGAATATGGAATGTGTAAATAGAGTATCCCATTGATGGAAAGAAAGGGATTTGCATCTTCAGAGTCAACTCGCAGCTGCAGTGGTGAGCTGCCCTCTCCTGGTCATCTGTGCCATCTAGAACTCCCAGTGGGTCCTAAGGAAAATCAGATATTTTGCCAAATAATTGGATGTTTTGTCTTTGATATATTTTGTAACTATAGTATAAATATCTATTACAGCTCCTTTTCATCTCTTAAAAAAAGACATGGTTGACAGAAGAGATGGGCCATCTATCTCTCATGTTCTTGTCTTCATTCCTTCCATGAGATTTTTGCCCACTAGTTCAGTCTTAATGGGCACAATTTGTGCCATCCTTTTGTTTACTAAGTTCTTGAGATTTACCTTGAAAATATTCCTTAGTATGTTTATTTTCCTTGGGGGAAAATATTTAGAGAACTACCTTTAAAAAGACAGATTACTCAAAATATTATTTTTGTGGAAGATATTTCTTACATATTTTCTTAAAGATGGGCATCAAAATTTCTCTATTCATGTTAATAATTTCATGTTGGACATGAATTTGCTAATGATTCTTCTTAAAATAAGTGCTTATGTTTTTATTTTTAAGTCTAGATTCTTTATGTCTTATTTCTTATGAGCTCCTCTAGCTTATTTTAGACTCTAGCCTTGAGAATCTGTGGGATCAGCATCAATTAGGGTGCTTAATAAAACGTTAATACCAAAATATTGAGAATACCTTTTAGAATTTCAATTCTTATTGAAATTAGCATATTAGCCTACTTTCTTCTTGACTTACCAAGAACTCTTCCTATATATACTCTTATATTTTTAATTTTAAAAATGGAAAGTAAAAAGAAAACCTCTAGTTTTTATTGTATTCTCCAGTAAAATTTTTAGTTTGCTATTACTTGGTATTCCTATTAAGCTTCATAGAAGGTTTTTTATGACATATGCTATTTAGGGTTAGGGTCAGTGTATTGCCTTCTTTACTAAGGGAGGATTCTTCTTAAAAATTCTACGATTGAGGTTAGAAGACGGCTGGGCATGGTGGCGCATACCCGTAGTCCCAGTACTTGAGAGGCTGAGGCAGAAGGATCACTGCAAGTTCAAGGCCAGCTGGGGCTACATAGTGAGTTCAAAGTCAGCTTGAACTACATAGCAAGACCCTGTCTTAAAAAAAAAAGACTTCAGGGCCGGTGAGATGGCTCAGCGGCTTAAGCGCCTGCCCGGCAAGCGCGAGGGCCCAAGTTCGACTCCCGGAACCCACATACGAAAAAGGGGCCGGTGATTTCGCTCAGCGGCACGGGCACCTCCTGGCGCGCAAGGTCCTGAGGTCGAACCCCCCGGTACCCACAAAAAAAATAAGAAGAAAAAAAAAAAGACTTCAAACCTTTCATTTATTAGTCATTTTACTTTTCAGGTAATTTTATGTATAATTATGTACTTGGCAAATTTTGTATATTACAAGTATGCATTTGGAGAAGACCATGGATGTAAATTTAGGTAATATTTATTCTTATTTTCAATTAAAACAGAAAGCCCAATTAATTCTGAGAGATTTTAAGATCTTATCAATACTTTAAAATTGCTTATAAAGCAAAATTCTAAACTCCAGAAAAGTTCAAAATGGAGTCAAAATTGTGGGAAGAAACTGTTCATAACAAGGACAAGGGCATGTGCCCCTTCAACCTCCAGCTGGCCTTGGGAACCTCTGGGATTGGCATCAGTGCTTTGTCTTAGTAAAGTTTATATGTGGCTAAGAACGGACTTGAATTCGGTGGTCATGGACAAACAAGAGCTCGTGCCTTTTTTTGATACATGCCTTATATTTGTAAAAACTTAAAAGCAATAAAAATTTCTGCTTTTCATTGGCGACAAAAATATTTAAATGCTTTTTGTCCTTGCTGTGTCACTTAATATGATGTGATAAACTTGCTCAGTTTCTTCTTTTATGAAGTAGACGTAATATTAATTCCTGTACTGGATGCTTGTGAAGATTAAGTAAAAAGAGCATTAAAAGCATTGTGTAGGGCTGGTGAGATAGCTCAGCGGCATAAGCGCTGAGGACCTGGCAAGCGCGAGGTCCTGAGTTTGACCCCCAGTACCCACAAAAAAATAAATAAATAAAAGCATTGTATAAACTATTAAATGGTACACTATTGTTGAGTGGTATTGCTTGTAAAATAAAAACGCACTTAATTTTTTTAAAATCCATGATATTACCAGCAGGAAAAAACTTGTGTTAATGGAAGACTTGATTTTTTTTTTTTAATCCTCATTGTCACCTAATTATATTTCTGTGTCAAGCCTGTGTACCAACAAAGATTTTTAACTTGCTTGTTTTGTGGACAGCAGTGAATTGTGTAACTTTCTTGCAACCCACTGCATTTTCTATTGTGTACTTCATGCAGACCCAAAATGGGATTTAAGTATTTAAATATTTTTTTCCTAATTAAATCTTGCTTTCCTGACTTATTCCAGACTGCAAAAGACTAGAAAAGTGGACATTTAATATATAATTCTTTATTTTATCAATTTTCTTAGCCATGGTTTCTGGATGTATTTCCACATAAGTAGAGTTAGTGCCAAAAATTACAACCAGTAACTAGATCTTTGTTTCATTTTATTTTGCTTGGAAACCCTTCAATATTATATACTATTTTCAGTAGACCTCCCCATGCAGTTAGACTTGAACTCTCATCAGAAAAGAAGACATTTCCTGTGAAAAGAGATTTTAAAAGCCTTACGTCATATATTCACAGTGTGAGACCAGGCTCTTCTAATGTTCAGGAGTTAACTTACGACAAAACAAGCTTTGATCTTTGTATTCCTGCATTTAAGTTTATGTTTCTGAATTTATGTTTGTATGTGGCAGTGTAGGGTAGAGGATAAATTTGGTAGCCAAGGAAACCTGTATCCCATCAGGACAGAAAACAGATGTTCTTCCTCCTGGTAAAGAACTGCAGCTATCCATTTAGCAATTATGAATCTCTTCCCTAGATAATACTCTTGAGACAGGAGTCTTTTGGCAGACAAAAACAAGAATCATAAGACTCGTTTTTTATTGTTGAATCCTCTTACACTCGTCCTCTCCTTTTTCATGCCTTCAGTTAAAAAAGAAAAAAAGGTAGAGATTCCAGTTTGAATCACACCTACCTTATTGCACTAAAATGTTTACTTCCTAGGATTAGTAAGTAGGAGACGTTGTCAAAGATCATGAAAGAAAGTTCCCAGTTCCCTGCATTCCCAGTTCAGTCAACCACTGTCAGTTGTTTCTAGCCATATTTTTATTTACCAGTTTCTGATTTAAAATTATTTCGAATGAAATTATATTATCCAAGTCTTGTGTATGTTTCTCTGGAAAAAACCAAATCCTATTCATTCTACTTAAGTAACACTTTGCATCTGATGCTCCCACAGTAGTACCAACCCTTATATATTTTACCTAGACTATAACAACCATCTGTTATTTGTCTCTATTAATAATGTACATTCATTCTCTTTCCTCTTTTCTCTCCCTCTCTCTTCCACTCCTTATCCCTCTGTCCCTCCTCTCATTCCCTCCCTCTTTCCCTTTCCCTCCTTCTTTCCTCCTTCCCTTCTTTCCTTGCTTCATTGCTGTTGTTTCAGTCTTCTTAGAGATCTTATCATGCTTTCCTTTTTTTTTTTTTAAACAGCTTTCCGTTACCTATAAAATTAATCACAGCCTATTGGGCCAAGAATTGAAGCTCTTTGGTGATCTGTTTCTTTTTTTCTTTTTTTTTTTTTTTTTCTTTTTTCTTTTGTGGGTAGCGGGGGTCAAACTCAGGGCCTCGTGTGCCAGCAGGCGCCCGTGCCGCTGAGCAATATCACCGGCCCTTTTTTCATATGTGGGTATCAGGAGTTGAACTCAGGATCTTGCACTTGCCAGGCAGGTGCTTATGCTCCTGAGCTATCTCACTGGCCTTTTTTTTCCTTTTTGAGACAGGGTTTCACTATGCAGTTCAGACTGGCCTTGAACTCACTTTGTAGCCCAGGCTGGCCTCGAACTCACAGCTATCTTTCTCCCTTAGCTTCCTGAGTGCTGGGATTCGATGATCTGTTTGTAATCTGTTTTTCTAGCCTATATAATATGCCATAGTACTCATAACCTTGAGTCAAACTGGGTGATCCATACTTCACTGCCTGTTTGCTTTCTTTAGTTTTGTCTTTCCTTTTGGGATATCCAATTTTCTCTTCATTCTTTTTCCAAATCCCAGCATGTTGAAGTCTTGTCTCAAAATTTTACCATAATTCCACTTCTGTTTTTCTAAGATCAGACTTAGAAAGAAAAGCATAAGAACTGTACTTTCTACAGCAGTATGATGAAACCCTTCCATTCCTTTTTTAAACTAAAAAGAGTTAACCTTCATTTCTATAGTTCACTCAGAAAAACAGGAATGACCTTCCCAAATGTAAATGCTTAATATGTAAAGTTTCTTTACCACATTTAAGAAGATTTTGCCTACCGTAGTGCTTAGGGTATCAAGAAATGATGTAGCCGAAATGATCAAAAAGAGTGAACTACTTCAAGCAAACTGTGAATCCAGAAGAGCTATTAGTATATCTATAGAGTTCTGAACAGGAAGGCTTTAATAAATCATCAGGAGAAATAGTTAATGCTTCAGGGTAAAAAATAGCAAAATAAAGCTTTACACTCTTATTGTTATTTTTGTAACAATCTCTTTATGACATTAAGCATGTTGGTGATACTGGACTCTGTTTGTTTGGTTTTTTTTTTTGTGGGTACTGGGGGTCGACCTCAGGACCTCGCGCGCCAGCAGGCGCCTGTGCCACTGAGCGATATCACCGGCCCTTTTTTCGTATGTGGGTACCGGGAGTCGAACTCAGGACCTCGTGCTTGCCAGGCAGGCGCTTATGCCGCTGAGCCATCTCACCGGCCCGTGGACTCAGTTTTTAAAATATCTACCAGTGACATTTAAAAGGTAACTTAAAACTTTTTCCATGCATATTGAATTCTTGAAAATAAGTTCACATTTTTCTCTGTATACTTTGGTCAAAAAATATCAAGAAATAGAAGTGTTATACTCAGAAGATGGTTCATAAGCTTTGTCTGTATATTTACAGTAGTTTATCCGTTAAAGCCAGGTTTCAAAAGACTTTGGTAGATGGGGGGGGTCACAGGGTTCATTAATCATCAATATTTCTTGGCTAAGATAACCAGTATAACATCAAAAACTGTTAGGTCATCTAGTTTTATGACCTGTTTACATCCTTAGAGACAGTACTATGATTGAGGTGAGATGAATCTTCCTAACACACCAGCCAAAATGATGTGGACAGCCCTAGACTAAACTTTACTCTTCCAATCTCTACCTCTTGAGTTTAACATTTCTGGCTTTTTAATTTTTATGATTCCTGGTTAATCAAATTATATGAAAGATGGAGATCCCCTCTCCCCCATCCTGTACTGGTTTTGTTTTTATCCTTTTGTGTTTGTCACTTTGTTCTCTAACTTGATTTTAAGTTCCTCAAAACAAAGACTGTGGTTTAGACTTTTTGTTCCCCACAGTACTTTGCACAGAACCTATTGAATTTTTATTTTTTTCAGTTTTTATTTTTTATTAACACATATTTACATTACACAACATTCCTTGTGAGGAGTTGGTACATGTGTATAACATACCTCAATTCTTTTCTCATCCCCTTTCCCTCTTCTTTATCCTCTTCATCTCTTGATCCCCTTCCCATTCAAAAAAGATCTATCTCCCTGCTTTCTATTATCTTCCTATTTCTCTCATACAAGAGAAACCATATGACATTTAAGTTTGTCTGATTTATTTCACTTAATATTGTGATCTCAGGGTGCATCCATTCTCCTACAAATGATTCATGTTTATTCTTCTCCATGGCAGTATAGTGTACCACATTTTCTTTATTTATTTATCTGTTGATGGGCATACAGGCCACTTCCAAGACTTAACTATTATGAATTATGCTGCTATAAACATGGATGTGCACGTGTCACTGTAATATGTTATCTTTAACTCTTTCAAGATACTGGATTTTTTTTTTATGAAAGCTCATGATATCATTAATGTACTCTCAAAATAATCAGGCTACTATTATAAGATAATGAGATACCACTCATCATATTTCTTTACCTAGCCAATAGGATATACAGAGGTTCCAGATCTATCAGGTGTTTATTTCCAAAGAAATAAAATATAGTAAATGTCAAAACTGATGAATACCCTCTTGAGACATATCCTACTCACATAAAAAGAAAAGGAAAAAAAAAAAAAAGAACGGACTTTTTAGTGTTTCCAAAACTGATCTTATTTTTTTAACTGTGAAAGTACTATCTTTGTCAGTTCTGGCATTCACTTCCAAATAGGGCACTTTCTTGGGTGATACTTAAACTGAAATCCGAAACATGAGTGAGAGGGCTGGGGATGTAGCTCAGAAGTAGAGTGCGTAGAATACATGAGGCCCCTGGTTTGAGACTCAGCACTGGGCAGGGAGGGGGTGAGAATTAACTAGTTTAAATGGTCAGATGAAGAGTGTTTTGAACCGAGGAAAAAACATGTGCACTGGCCCTCGGATGGAAGGGATAAATGACTTGGTTGCTGTTCTGAAGGAAGACAAATGTACCTTGAAGGAAGAGTGTAAGAGAGAATGTACAGACTGAGACGAGGCTGGAAAAGCAAGTAAAGATCAGAAATTGCAGACATTTTGGGCCACATTAAGGTTTTTTTATCTTTATATTTAGGGCATTTGGAAACTAGTGAAGTGTGTGAAGCAGTGATTATAGGATCAGATTGTATTTCAAAAAAATTTCTAAGCTGCAGGACAGAGAATGGTCAGAGATCCTATAGTAGATGCAGAAAGATCAGTTAGGAGGCTATTAGAGCAGTTTCAGGAATGACACGTTACTATGATTGGATAGTGAGGTGACAGTGGAGGAAAAGAAATGAGTTTGTGATAATTTTTAAAAGTAAAATCACGGGCCAGTGATATAGCTTAGTGGCATAAGCGCCTGCCTGGCAAGCGTGAGGTCCTGAGTTCGACTCCCGGTACCCGCATATTTAAAAAAAAAAAATCAGTAGTACTTGGTAAGGCATTCCATACAGTAAATTGAGGGCTAGGAAGACAAAAACAGTTCCTAGATTTCAGATTGTGTACTGCACCTATGGACATGTGACATACTAAGAAAACACTGAGAGGGGATTAGTTTTATTAAGATGAATTTATTAAGATGAACATGTTGAATTTGAAGCGTCTAAGCAGATGGATTTGGAGGTCAGGTCAAGAGAAGGTTTTCTTTGAATCATAAGCATTGATAGTCTCATTTAGATTTTTAGTTATCTAGGGAAAGTATAGAGCTGTGTTGTTGCACATGGTCATTATTAGCTACATGTGGCTAAATGAGTACATGGAATGTGTCTGTTTTGAATTGAGATATGCTGTAGTCTAAAGACAGTGGAAAACAATTTTAAAGCATGTCAGTAATATTTTCTGTTGACTACGAGCTAAGATATTTTAGATATATTGTGATCATAAAATATTAAAAGTTTTCATTGTTTTTACTTCCTTAATGGGGCTATTAGAAAAATATAAGTTACCGATCTCATATTTATGATTACATATATTTCTGTTGGACAATACTGGTATAGAAAATCTGATTTATGATTGGGCATTGAGGTATCCCAATATTTAATGTCTCTGTCTTATCAGAATGGTCAAATTCTTGACATTTTCATGTAAAAAAAAATCCAAAAACTTATAATATGCATTAAATTTCAGCCCTCAAAAGACATCCTAAGGAATTTTACTTGCTTCAAAATATAAGAAATTTTCTCTCTCCACCTCCTTTCCAAAGAATTACCGAAAAAAGTTTCCAGGCACTCCCCCCAAAGCCATTAATTTAATTGCTATTTGTTTCAGAAAAAACTGAGATAAATATTTCTGTATTACTTGAATTTTAAAAAGAAACTGTCCAAGTGTTAGTTGAATGAAGTGTCCGTCAGTCTACCTAAAAAGGGGATATTTGATTACCTTGAAAGGGGGAAGTTTTGCTGGGCACAGTGGTACATACCTGTAATCCCAGCTACTCCAGAGGCTGAGGCAATAGGATTGAAAGTTCAAAGCCAACATGGGCAATTTACGAGACCCTGTCAAAGTTTTTAAAAATACTATAAAAGCCTGGAGATGTACCTCAGTGGTAGAACACCCCTAAGTTCAATCCCCAGTACTGTAAAACAACAACAAAAAAAAGAGGAACTTTGCTTCAAAGAAGAATTGGAATTAACAAATGAAAAAGGAATAATTTACATACAACATTTTGTAGCTCCTAATGAAATAATGAATTTAAACAATTGTCAATGGCTGCTAATTTGGCCAAAAAAAAAAAAGATAACTAGACAACATGCCTTTTCAGAGAACACAGTGCTTACCCTTACCTAGGAGAATTATTTCTAAAAATTATTTTTAAAAATCAAATCTAAATGTGATCATGTCTAATTTGACTCTAGTTTATACCAAATATAAGGACTATACTATAAAAATACAGTCAACAAAGTCCAGAATATAGGCAACAGCAACTATTGCTTTGTTTCTTTAACAAATTGTTGCAAGGAAAAGAGGGAATATGGATTAGAGAGAGGAAATATGGAAGGGGAGAACCTATAGACTCAGAGACTTAAATATTAATTTATTACAATGGCCTTTTTTTTTAATCTTGTGAAATATATAAGACAGTTATAGATATTTGAACACTGGTGAATATTTAATTAATTATTGTTTACTTTAAAGTACAATAGTGGGCAGTATGGTTATATTTAAAAGACTCTTGAGATAACATGCTAAATTTTCTACAGGTATAATGCCTGGGATTTGCTCAAAAATCTAGGAAAGTTGAGTGGAATAACAGTTGAAATAAGATTGGCAATGAGTAATAATTGTTGAAGCTGAATCTGTGGGGGTTCTTTTTACAAATTTCTCAACTTTCATATGTTTGAAATTTCCCCAAAAAGCGAATGAGTGAAAGAGCACATACAGACATTACCAGAGGGAAAAAATGTCGTTAATGAAGATTTTACCTACTGTATATCTTTGTATCAGAAGTTCTGATTAAAGTTTATCCCCATGGTTTATCCCCTTTAGTTCCAAAGTACCTACTGAATCTGGTGTTTTAACTAATAAACAGGACTTACATTTTTGTGTAGCCAAAAACTTGACTTTTTAATGCTCCCCCGGTGACTTAGCTTACCCTGCAAATTGTGTGAATTTAGTGTTTATCATTCCTCTGAATTTTTAAAATTATGTTAAAACATGTAAGGAAAATTATAAAGTGAACACCTATATAACTGCCATCTAGGCCAAGAAATAGGACCTTGCATTATCCTTGAAGCACATGCTTTGTCTACCACATATTTCACCCTTCCTCTCCTCTATATCCAGTATATATATATATTACTCTGACAACTATGAGTCACTTTCTTGTTTTTTTGGTTTTTTTAACTTCCCTCAAAACAGTTCTTTTTACCACCTGTGTGTTCTTTATACTTTGACTATATATATATATTTTTTTCAAACTTTATATAATTGACACTAGTAAGTATATTCCTGAATTTCTCTTTAATCTGCATTCCATTTATAAGATGCATTCATGTTATTTGTAGCTTTCATTTATTCATTTTTAATTGCTGATAGTATAGTCATGCATAGCATAACAATGTTTCAGTCCCTAACAGATCACATATACAGTGATGGGCTATAAGAATACAATGGGGGCCGGTGAGATAGCTCAGCGGCATAAGTGCCTGCCTGGCAAGCGCGAGGTCCTGAGTTTGACTCCCGGTACCCACATACGAAAAAAGGGCCAATGATATTGCTCAGCGGCACGGGCACTTTGCTGGCGCGCGAGGTCCTGAGTTAGACCCCCGGTACCCACAAAAAACAAAAAAAGAATACAATGGGACTAAAAAAATTTCCTGTTCTAATGATAATAGCTATGATAACATAATACAGCACATGACTCGTAAGTATTTGTGATAATGCTAGTGTAAACAAGCCTACTATATTGTCAGTCATGTAAAAGTATGGCACATATAATTATGTACAGTAAACAATACATGGAAATGGTAATAAATGACTGTTACTGGTTTATGTATTTAATATACTTTTTATATTTTAGAGTACATTTCTATTTATATAAAAAAATTTAGAAGTGGGGGGGTGTGGCTTAGTACTAGAGTTCATGCTAAGCCTGTACAAGGCCATGGGTTCTATCCTAAAAAACAAAAAAGTTTACTGTAAAACACAATGCTGTGTTATTTGAACAGATCCTTACTCCTCTTGTGATTACATCAAGAAGCTACATCAAATGATCAAACTATATCATCTACATTTGTAAAGTACACTCTATGATGTTCACAAGGAAATCACTTAATGTTTCTCAGAACATGCCCCCATTGTTAAGCAGCACACAACTCAATTCTATTTTTGACTGTACTTCTTATGTATCTATCCTTTTATTGATGGGCCTAAAGTTGTTGGAAATGTTTTGCAGTTACAAGCAAAGCTACTATGGATGTTATTGTATATGTCTCTTAGTGCCCATATTTGGGGGTTTTACTAGAGCAGGAATTGGCGAACTATGACTCATAGGCAATTGCCCCTGTGTTTTTTTAGTTAAGACTTTAATGAAACAGCCATGCCCATTTGGATAGGTATTGTCTCTGACTACTTAACAGACTACAGTGAGAGTTGCATAGTTGACAATGAGGCCTCACAGCACACAAGCCTAATATGTTTACTACCTGTTCTTTTTAGGAAACATTTGCTGACTTCTGCATTTAGAGTATATAGGTAAGAATAGAATTGGTGGGTTATAGAGTAGTCTCCAACTTAACTAAATTTTAGTATATTGTAGAAACTATTATGAGTTCTTGTTCATCTATTTCCTGGTAAATATTTAATGTTATAAAAACTTGTTTTACAGTCATATTTCATTGTTGTTCTTATTGCTGTTTTTCTGTCTGCTAGTGAGGTTAAGCATTTCAGATGTTTATTAAATCTTGCATCTTTTTTATTAATTGTCAGTTCATATCTTGCTCATTTTCCTTGTTTTATTTTTTCCTAATAATGTAGGAATTTTTATATATTCTGATTATGGATGCTTTTTTGGATATATGCATTACCAGTATTTCCTCCCAATCTGTAGCTTGCTGGGGGTTTGTTTGGGCTGAGGATCCAACCCGGGAGCACTCTACTACTTTTTTGAGGTAGAGTCTCACTAAGTTGCCTAGCCAGGGCTCAAACTTGTGATCCTCCCGCCTCATCCTTCCTCGGTGCTTGCATTACAAGTGTGTATTACCATGCCCATTTTGTGGCTTATTTTGTAAATTTTCTTTATGATGTCTTTAAAAACTCAACACTTTCTTTTCGGAAATAATTCCAAATTTTAAAAAGTTGCAAAAACAAAAATAGTACAAGAAACACCTATATATATATATACTTTATCCGGGGCCGGTGAGATGGGTCAGTGGCATAAGCGCCTGCCTGGCAAGCGCAAGGGCCTGAGTTTGACTCCCGGATCCCACATATGAAAAAAGGGCCGGTGATATCGCTCAGCGGCACGGGCGCCTGCTGGCGCGCGAGGTCCTGAGGTCGACCCCCGGTACCCACCAAAAAAAATATATATATATACTTTATCCATTTATTATTTCCGTTTTATTTTGTTTGCTTCATAATCATTTTTGTACTTGCTGTCTCCTCCACATATGTATTTATGTATATGTGAGTATGAATTTGCATAGACACACAAAATTTTAAACTGAGGGTAACTTACATATATTATGCATGAGCTTTTACCTCTGAATGCTTCAGTTCGTATGTATTTTCCAAGAATAAAGATATTCTCTTATATAGCCATAGCACCATTGTCAATTTCATAAATTTATATTGATGCAATTTATGTAAAATACCAAACATAACTAAATTGTTAATGTCTTGATATATAAAAATTTTAAATGTAGTTATCAATTTTTTCCTTTGTGGTATATATCTTTAAAAAATCCTGGGCCGGTGAGATGGCTCAGAGGCGTAAGCGCCTGCCTTGCAAGCGCGAAGGCCCGAGTTCGACTCCCGGAACCCACATACGAAAAAGGGGCCGGTGATATCGCTCAGCGGCACGGGTGCCTGTTGGCGCGCAAGGTCCTGAGGTCGTCCCCCCGGTACCCAAAAAAAAAAAATAAAAAAAAAAAATAAATAAATAAAAAATCCTTTCTATCTCTGAGTTTGAAAAACATTCTATATTTCCTTATGATTTTTAAAATTTTGCCTTCCATATTTAGTTCTTTAATTCACTTGTATTTTTTTATATGGCAAGAGATAAGTATCAGTTTTTTGCTCCATTGTTCTGTAATGGTTCCTGTGTCATATATCAAGTTCATAAATGGTCTTTCTTTGGGCTACATGTCAATTCATGTACTTGTACCACAGTGTCTTAAGTTACTGGAGCTTTATACTAACTATTAATATCTGGCTGGACAAGTCTTTTCGAGCATGTTTTTCTCAGATTTAACATTTACTTCGATGAATGGTTATATAGCAAACAATCCATGTAGTCACCTATCAAAATATAGGCTGCTGTAGGCACAGTGAAGCCCTCAGTGTGCTCCTCCCTTCTCCTTCCAAGGTCTAGCTGTCATCCTGACTTTTGTGATAATGCTTTCCTTCATTTTTTTGTGTATTTTTATCAGTGACATTGTCTAGTTTTTCCTGTTTTTGAGGTTTATATTCATGGAGTCATACAGGATATATATTTTGTATGTCTGGCTTCTTTTATATAGCATTATATAGCTTTTTGTTTGCTTTTTATTGATGTAAGATATTTCATTGTTAAACTGTATCAGAATTTATCCATTCTTTTGTAAATGGACATTTTGGCTCTAAGTATTTTTCTTAACATGTATGTTTTGTATTTCTTTCAGATGCATACCTAGGGGTAGAATTGCTTTGTTCTCTTTTCCCAAAGTGTTTGTACCAATTTTATGTTATAACCAACAATATATGCGGATTCCCATTATCCACCTCCTTGCCAATACTTGATATGGTTAGAATTCTTAATTTTGTCTATTTTGGCTGAGTGTAATCCTGTACACCTGTAATTATACCTGTAATCCCAGCACTCTGGGAGTTTGAGAGGTGGGAGGATCACAAGTTCGAGCCAGCCGAGGCAACTTAATGACTTAGTGAGACCTTGTCTCAAACAGGGTTGAGGGGCTGGAAATGTAGCTTAGGGTGAAGATGTAAAGGCCCAGCATTCAATCCCCAGTGCCAATAGATAGATAGATGGACAGATGGACAAGACACACTTTTTAAAAAAATCTATTCATTTTGGTATGTGGGTAGTAGCATCATACTGTTGCTTTATTATGCACTTACCAGGTGATCAAATAAGTACCTTTCATATGTTTATTGGTCATTTCAGTATCCTCTTTTGTTTAGGGTCTGTTTATTTAAGTCTCTTGCTAATTTTTCTCCTTATATATTTTAATAACTTGTAGGATTATTTATATATTCCAGGCACAAGTCCTTTATATATTGGGCAGTTATCTCCTTCCACTCTCTGGCTGGCTTTTTCATTCTCTTTATAGCATTTTGTGTTGTTCTTTGATGAACAAAACACTTAACATCTGTTTAGTCAAAAGTTACCAATTCAAATTCATGCTCTATACTTACCTACAGTGTAACCTTGACCAGCTTTCAGTTTCAGTTTACTTATCTGTAAGTAGGTGGCAATAATATCCATGTCATAGGATAATGGAGAAGATTAAAATAAAATAAAGCATTTATTGTAGAGAGTTCCTTACCTATAGTTCCTCAACAGATGTTAATTGCCTTCCCCATCATTCAGGGTGCTCATTTTCATACTGTCTTCTGGGAAATTGGGTAGTATTCATGAGCTATCTGCAAATGAATGTTTTGGAAATTAGAATCTCATATAATTATCCTAGGAATTTAGAAAGTGGCCTAAAATAGTAAATCATAATTAATTTGCCCAGAGAACTAAAATGTAACATTTTTCTGATGAAAAGACGAATATTTTATACATAAAATGAGAAGTGATAGTTAAAAACAATCTAAACTCTATACATAATACATATTTTGAACCCAGGATAGATTTCTTTGCCTCCTGGAATAAAGCAAGGTTTCTTAAGTGAAGGGAAAGTGCTAATCACTCCAGCCCTAAGTACCTTTCCCAACTCCTTGGAATGTTCTAGAACTTACTGATGATTTGATTTTCTTCTGTTTCATCACTCATTCACTCAACAATAATTTATAGAACAGCTCTTGCTACGTACCTCAGCCAGTGGTAGAGACAGTGAATAGTATAAATTCAGTCCTTGCCTGAGTCAAGCTAAGAAAGAAGTATAGCAGATTTTGTAATAGATTATAACAGCATGCCAAAAAATTCCGGAGTTTCACTTCTCATAATGGCAGAATTACCCTTAATGGACCAACCATCCTACAAATAATTGTACTGTGGGCAAAACATTGTACAGTACTATACTTGTTTAATACACAAAGTACCAGTGTTTGTACATATATACATCACTTCAAAGCACATTTTAATACTTAAAGACTAAATATCTTAGGCATGGATATCAAAAGAAACAGAAACTGATAGGGAGTCAACACTTGGAATAAAACAGCATTGAATGAATTTCCTGTTTTTCTGGCTTTTTACTTAGGGCAGTCACTAGTTGATGCAGCATGGAAGTGGCTAGAATAAGAAATAAGTTCCCAGTCATAATGATTTTGGGAATCAGAAAATGGGCTACTAAAGCATCTTGAAAATGAAGGGGATTAGAGAGGGAGATCCCAAATTCTTATAAATATTTTCCGCATCTTGGATCCTTGAACAAAACATGAAAACTCTTCAGAGGAACATAACAGAATCCACAAAGTATTGTTCACAAGGTCTAGGATACAATCCAAAATTACTAGATGTACAAAAAAAACTGGGAAATTTATTTTTTCTAAAATGTTTATTGAAAAGCAACTATACTTCCACTTCATGGAAACAAATGAAAACAGAACACATTAGTTACAAGAGTATTAAAATATATAATAGTGATAAATCTCACCACAAAATTTACAAGACCTATATACAGAAAACTAGAAAACATTACAGAGAAATTAAAATTTTAAGAAACATTTTAAAGTGAAACACTTGGAAGATAACAATTTTCTATGAAAATCCAAAAGATTTGAGATCATTAAAACCATTTTGAAAAGGAAGAAAAAATTTTGGAAATCTAACATGACATGATTTCCAGAATTAATAAACATTTATAATACCTTATTTACTTCTCACACTAGGGAGACAACATGATGCTTGCACATATGAGTCTGATCTATTTCACTTACAAGTATGGATTTGAGTTGCATCCATTTACCTATAAAAGTCTCCGATTTATCCTTTTTATGGCTGAATAATACTCCATTATATTAAAAAAAAAAAATCTTTTTATCCATTCCTTAGTTGATGGGCATTTGGGTTGTTTCCAAAATTTTCCTATTACAAAGTGTGCTACTATAAACATGGGTACACATATATCACTGTGGTATGATGTTTTTAATTCTTCTGGGAAAATACCCAGAAGAGGAATAGCTAGGTCAAATGGGACCTCCAATCCTAGTTTTATGAGAAATCTTCACACTGATTTCCACAGTGGTTGCTCCAGTCTACACTTCCACCAACAGTAGAGAAGGGTTCCTTTTTCCCCACAACCTCTGCAGCATTTGTTGGTTGATTTCTTTATAATAGCCATTCTTTCTGGGGTGAGATGGAATCTCAGTGTTGTTTTAATTTGCATCTCTCAAATGGCCAGTGATATTAAACATTTCTTCGTGTATTTGTTTGCTATTCATATTTCTTCATATTAGAAGTGTGTATTCATCTCAGATGCCCATTTTTTGATTGGATCTCTAAATTTGGAAGGTCTGATTTTTTTGAGTTCTTTATATGTTCTCGATAGTAATCCTTTAAGGAACAGCTGGCAAACATTTTTGCACAGATTGTAGGTTATCTCTTCACTCTGTTGATGGTTTCTCTTGCTATGCAAAAGCTTTTTAATAAGATGAAATCCCAGTTGTTGATTCTTTTTGATAGTTCCCGTGCGGTTGAAGTTTTATTCATAAAGTCTTTGCCTACACCAATGTCTTCAAGGGTTTTACCTATCCTACCTTCCAGCAGATTTAATGTTTCTGTTTTAATATTTAGATCTCTGTTCCATTTTGAATTTAGTTTAGTGCATGGTGAAAGACATGGGTCCAGTTTTAATCTTCAGCATGTGCAGAATCAGTTTTTCCAGCACCATTTATTAAAGAGGCTGTCCTTCTTCCAGTGAATATGTTTGGCATCTTTGTCAAAGTTAAGATGGCTGAGTATGTCTGGAGTTGTTACTGCATCTTTTAATCTGTTCATTGATCCTTGGGTCTGGTTTCTTGCCAGTACCACACTGTTTTTATCATAGTAGCTCTATAGTATAATTTCAAGTCAGGGATTGTGATGCCTCCTGTCTTGCCTTTGTTACCCAGAATTGCCTTTGCTATTCTAGATCTCTTCTGGTTCCAAAGGAATTTAAGGATTGTTTTCTTTAGTTCTGTGAGATAAGCTGTTGGAATTTTGATGAGAAATGCATTAAATCTGTATGACAGTTTTGGAAGTATCGCCATTTTCACTATATTGGTTCTTCCTACCCAAGTGCAAGGGATATCTTTCCATTTTCTGATATCCTCTTCAATCTCCTTTTTCAAAGTACTATAGTTTTCAATGTAAAGTTCTTTTACATGTGTCTTAGTTACTTTTCTCTTGTTGCTGAGACAAAATACCCAACCCTCAAAATTAAGGGAGGAAAGTTTTATTTAGCTCACAGTTTGTGGAGGTTACAGTCCATAATCAGGTGGCTCCAAGGCAGGGTGGCATGGCACAGGGGCAACACTTCAAGGTGGCAGAAGACAGCAAAAGCAACAAGAGCAAAAGCAACAACAGCAAAAGGAGGGGGGAGAGTAAGCCTCTTTTCCTCCCTTATATTGTGTGCCGGCTACCTGTCCTAGAGTGGTTCTTTTACACCCACACCATCTCGGTGCCCTCCTCTTGCACAGGCTGAGGATGTTTACCAAGTGAGGACCCTGGCCTCCTGCTGAGTCCCTTAGTTAAACTTCTAAACATCTCAAGTTGACACAATGTATCAATCATTACAACATCCTTCATTAGATTGATTCCTAGGTATTTCATTTTTTTGGATGTTATTGCAAAAGGTGTTATTTCCCTAATTTCTTTCTCAGTGGGTTTTTTATACATGTACAGGAATGCTATTGATTTTTGAGTGTTAATTTTGTATCCAGCTACACTGCTGAATTCACTCATTAAATGTAGTCTTTTAGTGGAGTTTTTGGGGTCTTCTATATAGACTATCATGTCATCCGCAAATGATGATAGTTTAACTTCTTCCTTTCCTATCATTACTCCTTTTATTTCTTTCTCTTGTCTAATTGCTCTGGCTAAGGTTTCCAGGACTATGTTGAATAAGAGTGGAGACAGTGGACACCCTTGTCTTATTCCTGATTTTAGAGTGAAAGCTTTCAGTTCTTGTCCATTTAGTATGATGTTGGCTGTTGGTTTTTCATAGATGGCTTTTATCAGATTGAGACCCTCTATTTTATCAGATAAAGACCCTCTATTCCAATTTTCTGTAGGGTTTTTATCATGAATGGGTGCTGGACCTTGTCAAAAGCTTTTTCTGCATCTACTGAGATGATCATATGGTTTTTGTCCTTGTCCCCGTTAATATGGTGTATTACGTTTATTGATTTACGTATGTTGAACCATCCCTGCATCCCTGGGATGAATCCAACTTGGTCATGATGTATGATCTTAATAATTTGCTGCATTCTGTTTGCAGGTATCTTACTGAGGATTTTTGTATCTATGTTCATTAGGGAGATTGGCCTGTAGTTCTCCTTTTTCTTTTCTTTTTTTTTTTTTTTTTTTTAATGTGGGTACCAGGAGTTGAACTCAGGGCCTCGTGCTTGCCAGGCAGGTGCTTATGCTGCTGAGCTATCTCACCAGCCCTGTAGTTCTCTTTTTGAGTTGGGTCCTTCTCTGGTTTTGGTATCAGGGTAATGCTTGCTTCCAGGAATGAATTTGGGAGTATTGCTTCCCTTTCAATTTCATTGAAGAGTTTAAAAAGTAGTAGTATTGGGCCGGTGAGATGGCTCAGCGGCGTAAGCGCCTGCCTTGCAAGCGCGAGGGCCCGAGTTCGACTCCCGGAACCCACATACGAAAAAGGGGCCGGTGATATCGCTCAGTGGCACGGGTGCCTGTTGGCGCGCGAGGTCCTGAGGTCGTCCCCCTGGTACCCACAAAAAAAAAAAATAAATAAATAAATAAATAAAAAGTAGTAGTATTAGGTCTTCTCTGAATTTCTTGTGGAATTCAGCAGTGAATCCATCAGGGCCTGGGCTTTTCTTTGTTGGTAAGTTTTTAATTACATCTTTGATTTCATTGATTGATACTGGTTTATTTAGGATTTTTATATCTTCTTGATTCAGTTTTGGTAATTCATATGTATCTAGGAATCTCCATTTCTTCTGCATTTTCCATCTTATTAGCATACAGGTTCTCAAAGTAGGTATAGCTGATCTTCTGGATTTCTACAGGGTTCATTGTGATTTCACCCTTTTCATCCTAATTGCGTAGATTTGAGTCTTTTCTTTTGCTTTTTTTGATAAGGTTGGCTAAGGGTTTGTCAATTTTATTTAATCTTTTGAAGAACCAACTCTTCAATTCATTGATTCTGTGTATTGCTTTTTTAGTCTCCAATGCATTAATTTCTGCTCTGATCTTTTATAATTTCCTCACTCGTATGAGCTTTAGGCTTGGCCTGTTCTTTTTCTATAAGTTTAAGGTTCAACATTAAGTTGTTTATTTGCGCTAGGTCTCTTTTCTTGATATGGGTATTCACTATAAATATCCCTCTTAGAACTGCTTTCATTATGTCTCATAAGTTCTTTTATGTTGTATGGAAATTTAATGAATATTCAAGAAAAGACAATCAGTGGGCACTGACTCTATGCTGACTAAAATGTTAGAATTAGCAGACAAGGATCTTAAAGCTGATTTGGGGACATGCAATGAAACAAACATGAAATTTTAGTGGATAATTAAAACTATAAAAGAGAACTACATGAAAATTCAAGGACTACAAAATATAGTATCTGAAATAAAAGTTCACTGGATGAGCTTAACAGATTAAAAGTGTTAGTGAAATCAAAGACCAAAATTACCCAATGTGAAGAGCAGACAGAAACATTGTTTTCAGTACAAATAAAAGAAGAGAGCCTCACTGACCCATTGAACAATAATAAAAGACTTAATATGTGTCTTTGGAGTTCCAGAAGGAGAAGAGAAAGAAAATAGAGCAGAAAATAAGTTTGAAGAGATAATGAGATAGAATTTTCCCAACTTGGTGAAAGAAATAATTGTACATACTCAAGAGATTCATAATCCAATAGATGAAAACCAAAGATAAAGCGAAAATCTTATAAATAGCAAGACTAATGAACAGCAATAAAAATAATGGTTGCCTTATTAAGTACAATGATAGCCAAACACAATGGAGTATCTTTAACATGCATGGGAGAGGGAGAAATGAGAAATTTGAGGGGAAAACTGTCAACCCAGAAATCTACATTCACCAGAAATATCCTTCAAGAATCAATGACAGGGGGCCGGTGAGACGGCTCAGCGGCTTAAGCGCCTGCCTTGCAAGCGCGAAGGCCCGAGTTCGACTCCCGGAACCCACATACGAAAAAGGGGCCGGTGATATCGCTCAGCGGCATGGGTGCCTGTTGGCGCATGAGGTCCTGAGGTCGTCCCCCGGTACCCACAAAAAAAAAAAAAAAAAAAAAAAAAATCAATGACAAAGAGCTGGGCATGGTGATGCATGCGCGTAATCCCAGCACTCAGGAGCCTGAGGCACGAAAATAACTGAGTTGGAGGCCAACCTGGGCTACATAGTGAGTTCAAGGACAGCCTGAATACATAGTGAGACCCTGTTTCAAAAAAACAAAAACAAAAAGAAGCAACGACAAATAAAGACCATTTTAGGTGTTAAAAGGGAGAGTTTTAACAATTTTAAAACACTGCAATAAAAATTATAAGGAGATAAACATAAAATACCAGTAGAATTGCTTTCAGATTTTTATTGCTGCCTGATTAGCTAGTTGCTTCATTTTATATAGGTTTTCCCCCTTTGTCCTTCTCTTATTTCATATTTAGAAGAAGGTATGGTTATAAAGCATTTTATTTGTAACCTCTTTAAAATATGTCCGTGTTTGAAGGGGTCAGCATTTCATACTCATAATTTTATCTAACAGTTGGCATAAGTATTCGTGATCCTTGCAGGATATTTCCAAGCAGCATTCCAGATTCTTTGTTTTAGTGGGTTTTTCTGTGTACCATCACCCTTCATTGCCACCATCACTTCTCCATTTCACTCATTCCACTCTCCTCCCACTCCAGCACAGTATGTTGGAGTTTTTCTTGGATTTTTACCACTTGTTTGGATTTGATGATCCAGATTCCCTGAAGTGTCATTACTTCTATGGCACTCAATTAGATGTTATTTATTCAGTCTATATATGGGTAATTTTTGAAATCTTTTCTCACTGTAGCTATTTTCTATTGGGTTCTTACCAATTTTAACCCATGTCTTCTATGGGTTCCTACTAATTTTAACACATACACCTTTTAATCTTGATTTTTATTAAAATAATTTTTTTTGTTTGATTTTTATTTTTGTTTTTGCAGTGCTGAAGATTGAACCTGGAGTTTCACAGGTATCTTAATGAATTCATTTCAGAGGATTTCCCATTTTAAATTTTGCCTAAAAAACAGGAATAACTTTTGTGCCTCAGTAGAGAATAATAACTAGAATCAAATCATTAAAAGAAAATACTTATCATTGCCTCTGCCTTGAATATAGTGTCAAGCTGATACAAAAATCAGATTTTCAGAAAATAAACTAAAACTACTCCCTGGGTTTATGTAGGTATATCCTTCACCACAAGTAATTGTATTTAATGTCTCACTTTGAAAGGCATACTTCATTTTATACTGTTCAGTGTGAGGATGAGAATGTCTTAATTTTAATTTATGTCTGCGTATAATGCTAGAGATTGAAGCCAAGGCCTCGCACATGCTAAGAAAGTGATCTACTATTGAGTTATACCTACTCTAAGATGCTTTTGAGGACTGCAAGTTGCTAATGGAGGGAAATATTTTAAGTTTGACCATGAACACTAGCTTCAGCATATACACTTATTTAATAATAGCTTTGCCATAGATTTCTGTAATTATCCTAATTATCTAACAGGTTCTATTTCCTAGGCTAAGGAAACTTGGAGAGTTCTGCACAAAAGAGCTGAATCATAACCTCCTTTGGTTATTAAATAGGCTAAGTATTCTTTATTATTTTGCATTTAAAGCTTTGCATTTTGATAAAGACCTGCACTTCATCCCTATTTGAATATATAGCTCTTATGGTCTGAGAATTCCAACTTGCTTCCAATTTTCGAGTCTTTTTTCTGTATTACACCCATTGAGCAGCTGTGCCATAAACACTTGCCAGTCTTTCAAAATAAAATGTTATACTGCCAGCATCTGCTCTGCTTTCAGAGCTTAAAGGCTCAGTCAGTAAAACAATAATTTACTTTTCAAGTTCTACATCAAAAGTTGATAAAATGTTGTTTAGTAGATTAGAAGTTTCCATTCTGCAAGGTGAAGAGTTCTTGCAGATAGATGTACATCAGTAGGAAGGTACTTAATACTTTTGAACTATACACTTAAAAATGGTTAAGATGTCATGCATGGTGATACACACCTATAATCCCAGTACTCAGGACCTGAAGCAGGACAATTGCAGGTTCAAGGCCCTGTCTGGAAACAGAACAGCCCACCCCTGCCCCCCCAAAAAAAAGGTTAAGATGATAAACATTATATGTTTTGGTATTTTACCACATTTCTTTAAAAAAGTTTAAAGAGTTAGCTTTTATGGAGGCTGGGAGTGTAGCTGAGTGGTACAGCACTTGCTTAGCATGCAGGAGGTCCTGGGTTTGATCCCCAATACTACACCCCCCGCAAAAAAAAAGTTGGCTCTTCAATAATAGCAATTCTAACTTGGGTGAGATAATATTTCACTGTGATTTTGATTTGTATTCACTGATAATTAGTAATGCTGAGCAGTTTTTCATATAGTACTTGGACCTTTGTGTGTCTTCTTCTGTGAAATGTCTATTCATGTCACAGGCTTGTTTTTTTTGTTGTTGTTGTTTTTGTTTTTGTTTTATGTGGGTACCAGGAGTCGACCTCAGGACCTCATGCTTGCCAGCAAGCGCTTGTGCCGCTGAGCGTTATCACCAGCCCTTTTTTCCTTTATGTGGGTTCCGGGAGTCGAACTCAGGACCTCGTGCTCGCCGGGCAGGCACCTATGCCGCTGAGCTATCTCACCAGCCCACAGGCTTGTTTTTTAATCAAACTGTTTATTCTTTTGCCATTGAGTTGAGTTTCTTATATATTCCAGATATTACCCTTAGTAGAGGACTAATTTGCAAGTGTTTTTGTCCCATTTTGCTAGTTGCATCTTTGCTGTGCAGAAGCTTTTTAGTTTGATATAATCCTATTTGTCTGTTATTGCTTTCGTTGCCTTTGCCTTGGGGAATCTTATTCAAAAACTCTTTGCCCACATCAAAAAAACAAAAAATACATATATTACATACATTAGGATGTGAATAGGCATTCTTGTATACCAGTGGGAATGTAAATTAGTATAGCCACTGTGGAAAACAGTAAGGAGAGTCCTCAAAAAACTAAAATTAGAACTAACCATAAGACCTAACAATCTTACTACTGTGTGTATGTCCAAAGTAAGTGAAGTCTGTGTGTCAGAAATATCTGCACTCTCATATTTATTGTAGCACTATTCACACTAACCAAGATAATCAACTGAGGTGTCCAATGAAAGATGAATTGATAAAATATGATATGCCTAAAAAGTAGAATATTATTCAACCATAAAAAGAATGAAATCCTGTCATTTGCAACAACATGGATAGACTCGCAGGACATAGTGTTAAGTAAACCAGGAACAGAAAGGCAAATTCTTCCTTTTTTTTATTCATATGTGAAAGCTAAAAACAGTTAATTTCAGAAATAAGTGTGAGTAAAATAGTGGTCACTTAAGACTAGAAAAGATAGATGTAAATGGATAACGTCGAATAATGAGTACCAACATATAGGTAGCTGGAAGAAATAAGTTCCAGTGTTCTACAGCACAGTAGGGCAACTGTAGCTTGCAACAGTGTAATGTATATCTCAAAATAAGTAGAAGAGAGTTCACAGATTCCCAACACAGAGAAATAACAGTTAAATGTTAGTAAGAAAATTTAAGCAAAAATACCTTGAGTCGTTATCTTCTGTTATGAAAATGACATCGGTTCTAGAGGCAAAATGCGTCTTGCTCTTAACTTAAAGAACTGCCTAGATTGCTTATAGACAATGTATAATAATTGTAATATATGAAAAGCACCATAATTTTGTTTCATGAAATTCAGAAATAATTTGAAAGAAGTAAAAATAAGTAGCCCATGTGTATCCACTATATCCTAAAATTTATATTCATGATGTGTATAATCAAAACGTAGTTTCAGGGAAAATGAATTTTAAGTTTTCCTTGTTTTTACTACTTATCCCAAGATTTCCCCTATCTAGATCTCATTATAGTCTCTCGAAATACTCTTATTGTTTAAAAATAGAGAACTTTAAGATGGGAAAGAAGTTTCCTCCTTTTGTCCTTCCCCACTTGGATTTTTTATTTTAAAAAGAATAATAGGGAAGACTTTACCAAAACTCTGATTTATAGGCCTATTGCCCATTTCTACTTCAGTGATTTACTTTTATTTGAAAATATTTTAATAGTCACCTATTTTTTGTAATTGCATGAAGATGCAATTTGATTATAGACACTTCAGTTAGATTTTAGTGTTAGTGATGATGTAAGAGAAAAACATTTCTGCTTGTTAAATTACCTGAGGGAATTTTAAAGTTTATTACACAGAAGAGACAATTGGTTTTGTTTAGTCATCAAAATAAACTCTGACCTACTAGATTCCCAAGTTCTATATTGTGGTTGAATTTTCCATTGGGAATGAAACATTCCACTGTCCCCTTTTGCTCTTTAACTTAAGCCGCAGTGAACACTAAGAGAATGGCCCTGTGGCTGAGCTGCTTTTTTTCTTTTTTTTTTTTTTTTTAATCTATTCATTTTATACTTTCAGACAGATTTTCCCTGGGGTGAAACAAAGGTTAACTGAAATTTCCTCTGTTGTGTACCTGAACGAATCAGCAGTTCGAGAAGGAAATCCCATTGATGGGTCAAGAGAGTGACAGGCTCTATTTAAAGAATTCCCCCGACTGTGTGGTAGACCAGCCATGCCATGAATTTAACTGTTCCTGTGGTCCCCATACTTGTACCCACCAAAAAAAAGAGAGAGAGAGAAAGCGACTTTGTTCTGCAAACGCTGCCTTAAGCTTTGAAAACCATGAGCCATTGAGTTTTGTGAATTCGAGTTAGACAGCAACAGAGGCCAAGACTCTAGGGGAACAATATCTGAAAGGGAATACACAAAAACAGGTAGAAACTGTTTAACTGTTTTATTTCTCTATGTATATACATATTTATATGTGTTTACACACAAAAAGAAAACCTATACAATTTTCAAATTTATGTAGTTAGCCCTAGTTATATTTTACAGTAGTGTTTGTTGATTATTTAAAAATGTATGACAAATGTGAACTTTCTTTTGTTTTGTTTGCTTAGCTTCCTACTCTATAAAAGTATTCCAGTTTTAATAGGACATACTATATGTATTAGAAATGAGAGTAAACACAGAATGCATTTAAATGATTTTTAAAAAATGGACCTTTACATTAGCTCTGTAGAAGCTTTACTGTCAAGGGCAGCTCATGTATTTTGTATTTTTCCTGTTTAAGGGAAGCTACTTTAAATATGAAAAGATGGTATCTTGAGTTGGATTAAACATCCTTAATTCATGTGTATTTAACCTCAGGACTTGTGAAAAATCTAGCTTTAAACTCTGCCTAGTAGGCCTCAGTAGTGCTTACTGCATGGGGATTATAAATAGTCAAAGTCTCTTTCTGAGATGGAAGTTGGTGTGTATTCCCAGGGGACAGGAACTGTTTACATTTCTAACAAATTATTTCATACATATTTCTATGCACAAATTTGATTTAATTTTTTAAAAGTTTTCTTTTGTTAGTTGAAGTTTTTGATATAAAAAGTTTCTTAAAAAGTTTCTCGCTAGTGTGGATAGTAACTTGAGCTTTTAAAAGATACTAGAATTAATAGAGAAAGTAATTTGGATAGCAAGAGATTTCAAAGAGGGACTTTGATGAAATAGGTACTTTTTTTTTTAGTGGGTACCAGGAGTCGAACTCAGGACCTCGTGCTTGCCAGCAGGCACTTGTGCCACTGAGCGATATTACCGGCCCTTTTTTTTCCTTTATATGGGTACCGGGAGTCGAACTCAGGACCTCACGCTTGCCAGGCAGGTGCTTATGCCTTTGAGCTATCTCACCAGCCCAGTAGATACCTTTTGAGTTAGTTCTTGAGAGCAAAAATAGAAATTTGTCTTAGGTATCATGTGTTGGCTAGATTCATGCTCACAAATGAGAAATTGAAGTCCAGGGAAATAAAATGTTTAGTGTCCAGGATATTTAAAGAAAGTAGGTCTCAGTTCATACTTAAATGTTTCCTTACACAATAACTTTGTCTGTCTTTTATTCTGAGATATTTAAAAAATAATTCCTTTGTTGTTTTCTTCTTCTTTTACTTTTTCTTCTCTTTTTTTTTCTTCCTCCTTTCTTATTTTTCTGTTGGTCCTACCACAAATATGTTTTAGCACTGTGCATGCTTTTGATGAGTGGATTTATCTGAACAATCCACTTGGCCTATAAATGGCTACTATGTTCTTTTTTTTTTTTTTTTTTTTTTTTTAATGTGGGTACCGGGAGTCGAACTCAGGACCTCACACTTGCCAGCAGGCACTTGTGCCACTGGACAATATCACCGGCCCTTTTTTTCCTTTATGTGGGTACTGGGAGTCAAACTCAGGACCTTGCGCTTGCCAGGCAGGTGCTTATACCACTGAGCCACCTCACCGGCCCTACCATGTTCTTTTTTGGATGTTATTGTTCACAAATCAAAATCGTATTTACCCTACTAGTTGAGCGAGCTGTAAATTGATCAGATACTCATTAGTTTCTGCTTATATGAGCGTAAACAGAAGTGTTAACCAGTGCCATGGATAGATACCAATTGATCTTTAAAGACCAATACAAATAATTGACAAATTTTTAAGAGAATCACTGTTTCTCCAAGTTCCATTAAGTAAATAATATTTGTTGAGCATCTATCCACTATGTGCCAGGCACCATGCAAAATGATAAAGATCCAATGAATAGTAAGATAGAACTGGTTCCTGCCCCGCCAGCAACCTAGTATACTTACATGAGTAAACCACAACTGGGAAGTTGGGCATTACGTTTATAAAACCTCAGTAAAGGTTGTCTTTAAGTAGAACACTGGCATTGCTAATCAGACACCATTCTTCATATTCATATCAGAATATAGTTATATATTAAAAGAAGAAAGGTCAATTTGAAACTCAAGTTTTTCACATTAGTAATTGCGTGTACCACATGATAAAATGATAATATTGTAGTGATTAAAACCAATAATTTACCTGTTTTTGTGTCCTGTATCCTTTTTTATTTTTTTATTCTTGATTTTCTTCCTGTAGGAGGGTCTATTAATAGGAATTTGGAAAGACACAATTTTTTTTTTAAGGCACACTCTTTATGTATTATATACATATACTCTTTGAGGTATTGCACATTAAAAAGTTTTTAAAATGTTTTCCTTTGAACACAAAGTTTTATATAGTAACTTACAATCCTTAATACTTTCTTCCTTTTTGGAAATCTCGAGTTGAAGTGAGAAATAATTGTTGTAGGTACCTTGGTAAATATTTATACTTTGGATTTAAAGACAATTATATCAGTAATATTCTTTCTGGAGCTAAATGGAAACCTGAGTAGCTTATGGAGCTAGTTATTCTGTAATACCTGAATTCTCCCCCACAAACTGAATCATCTGGTGCCATACTAGGAGATAAAAGTTTTAAAGTGGTAGGGTACCAATGTATAGTTGATGCGTATTTCTTTTGTGGGCAGATTTCTCAGATACTGTCTTATTTTTATTGTCCCAGAATTCTCTCTTTTAGTCAAAACAAGTTTTTACATCATCGCTCTATCCAGACTTCTGTCATCAGAATTACCATTGGCTTTGCAAATAAATCTTAAGTCCTCAACCTTTATTTTACCTGCCTATCAGTGGCATCTGCCACAACTGATAGCACCTCATCTTCGATACATTGTCTTCAGTATGCCAAGGCATGCTGGCCCTTCCCCTTGGTAGGTTTTCTCTTATCTCCTTCTAAGTCTTTGCTCCTTTTCTGTCTCTGCACTCAACTCCTTGGTATTCTCATCCAGTTCTGTTCTAGGTATTATTCTGTACTGTCATTGGTAAATTTTTATTTCCAGTTCAGAGCTGTCTCCTAAACTTAAGATTCATATATCCAGTAGTCTGCTCCCAAAACTAAATTCATCTTTTGCTCAAACATGTTCCTTTGCAGCTTTTAATTGTGGAACTCTTTTTTAGTTGCTTGGATCAAAAACCTGGGAGTCATCCTTAACTGTTAATTTTACATTCATATCTAGTTCATCAACAGTTTTCATTAACTTTCCTTCAGAATTCCTTCACTTCCATTGTCCATCTTGGTCAGAGGTATTACCATTTCTTGGCTGCATTATTGCAGTCACTTCATAACTGGTCTCCCTCCTTACATACTTGCACTCTTTGCCCACTTTTTATTCTTAGCAGAATTATTCTTTATCTTGTAAGTCAAATCTACCTCTTCTTGTCACAATTCTTCAGTGACATCCTATTTCACTAACAGTAAAGGCAAAAACTCCTTGTAATGTCTAAAAGGTTCTTTATAAACTGATACCCCTATACTCTTTGACTTTTCCTCCCCTTCATTCACTGGACACTCTGCTGTTCCTTAAACACATCAGAAATATTCCTACCTTAAGTACTTTGCTTTGGCTGTTCCCCTGCCTAGAATGTTCTCTGAAAGTGTATAGCTAATTCTCTCATCTCCTTTAAGTTTTTGCTTAAATGTCAATGAAGTCCATTTTCCACCTTATGTAAAATTATAATGCATACCCAACATGCCCAATTTTCATTACCCTACTCTCTTTTCCTTTTTCAAAGCACGTATAATCCTCTATCATAAGACATTTCCTTAATTACATTTGTTATTTATTTCTTCTCTCCTCTACTGGAATGTGAGTTTTAGAGCAACAGCCTGTTTTGTTCTTTGGTGAATCCCAAGCATCTACAGTGGTGCTTGGAACATGATAGTAGTTCAGTAAATATTCATTGAAGGAATAAATTAAGGGTAAGAATTGAGAATAATCAGGATGTTTAATTTAACCATTAGTATACCATCAGGTTCATTGGGCCCAAATATAGTTTGAGTCTCTTTCTTGAACATTTCTAACTATGTTATTTGTAAGAATTGATATTACATTACCTTTACTCTTCTTACAGGTCTTCCAAAGAATAGAGGGGGAAAAAATGTACTTTTCCTAGTAGATTAAAATGTATGTCTGTCTCAAAATTTACTGTATAGTTCATTGAACCCTTTTATAAATTTAAGATAGATTATAATGGGATCCTTATGTTCTTACTTTTGTCATATCTTGCAACATCCTACTATTTCATCATTCTAAGAATAATTTCATCACTACCTACCCATTATTCCCAAATATGCTTTAAAAATAAACTAATAAGAACACAGAAGAATGATGGAATTGCCTAGAAGGATGGTACAGTAGTGAAATAAATCATCACTATTGTAATCATCCTGCACTTTACAGACTGTTTTGCCCACAGGATTGCATTATTTTTCAAGCATGTATAAAAGAAGTCTGGAGACCCTAACTTTATATTTTTAGCTTTTGTTGAAGAAAGTTGAGAATTCAGAATATTTTTCACCCAAAATGGCACAGAAAATTGACAAAAGATGTTTTTGCAGTTCTTAAATGAATCAAAAAATGATTGCAGACAGACAAGTAATACTTAGACCCTAATGATATGATGAACTAGATCTTTTAAGTAATTCTCAGACAATGATTTCTCAGGATATGGTAGGTGAGTGTTCTCAAACTCAAGAATTAATGAGTAAACAGTGTCTTCTAAGTAGGAAAAAGAAATAGGCTATTCTCATCTAGTTAGTCTTTCAATAGAAAATTCTTTATAAGAGATATGACAAGAATCTACCAGCAATGGCAAACCTTTTAGAGCTTTCGGTGCTGATAAACAGCCAGCTGCAGCCCATGTTTAGTGGGTTTGCCACCACTGATATAAACCATCCTGCTTTGATAAAGGATGTGTGGCTGTATTTTTTAATATTTTATGATATTTGTGCATCAAAATTTATTTGATATGGTTTGTATCAAGTGGACAAATGCTGAAGGCAGTTGTATGCAGGGATGATGAGAAGGAAATAAATTATATAAATATGAAAGCCTTTGGATTGATCATTCTGGTTGGTGTTTATAAATCTAAAATGTGAAAATTTTTATAATTATGGAACAAAAAGATATATTTGAAAACTGATGTATTTGTAAAATGGATGTGGTCCAAGTTCATGTATGACAGTTGATGAGCAGTTGGTTTTATTCTAGGATGTTGCCATTTCAAGTTTATTTAGCTTCAAAAATAAGAATATATGGTTTAAAATTTTGAGTTTGCTATTAAATTCTTAAGATTTCTGATGAAATTATTTTATTATCACTTTATTATTCTATAAATTATTTGTGAAATGACAAATTATTTAAAAGGCTCATTGGACCTAGATGATTAATGGTGATAACTTTTTCATAGTATAATGCTGTAGGCATATATTGAAAAGACACTAGAGATAAAACTAAAACTGAGCCTAGAGATTAGATGCAAGCCAAGTAAACGAAACAATTAGACTATTAAATTCAGAAAAATTGATACAGTACTATATAAAAAATGAAACATTGTACTGCTACATAGGCATAATATAAATTGAATATTAATTTAATCTGAGAATAGAGAATGCAGGGAGAAGAAATTCAGGTAGTATTATAAAAAAAAATCCACTTCAGTTTTACTAGGAATTTAGATATTAATGTTCAAAGTAGATAAATCCATAAGTAGAGAATGAACATTATATGAAAGTATGCAGATAAATACCAAAAGAAATAGCGAAGGAGTTGAAAATAGTTCCCTCTGGAGAGTACAAGCTAGGATGGGGAGGATAAAATTGCTGATTTTTCTTACATAGTATTTTACCATTATTAATTAGACTTTTTAAATCATAAGCACATATTCATAAAAATAAATAGGAAATTAAGAACATAAAGAGAAAATCTGTCTGGTTTATATCAAATGAAGTTGATGGCACAGGAAATCCACAACAATCTTAGATTTCAAGTAATGAATGAACTCTGGTGACTGGAAGGGTACCAAACTATTGCAATTGAAAGACATTTTAAAGGAGTACAGCATAGAATTGTAAGGCCTAGGCTGTTTGGTTAACAGATGTAAAGTAGCCGAGATGAAAATAACCCTAGGTTTGAGCAACAGGGAGAAAGCACTTGAAATGAGCCCATTTCAAGTAGAGTTGGAAAAATGAGTTTTGCTTTGGATATGTTATGCTTTTAATGATTAATGCAAATATTTGTGATATATCCTGTAGCAATTATAAATGTGAGTCTGGACATACTTGACCCAAGATCCAAAGAGTGATTTGAAGCAAACCAGACAGAAAATGATAGTAAAAGCAAATTGTTTTAAAGTGACTTATTTCACCAAGGAGAGAATAAGCATAGAACCAAACATTGGAGAAGAAAAGGAAAAGACATAGGAAAGAGACAAGGAAATGTTAAAAGAAATTAAAGAAGGATGCCTGAAAGAATATAGCTCTCAGATTGCTAGCTATCAGCAGGTAAATAGCAAATTTTATATAACCTTTAAATCTTCTCTAGAATCCCTTTGAAAGTAGCTTGTAGCTAGTCATGGTGGCACACACCTATAATCCCACAACTCTGGAAGCTGAGGCAGGAGAATTTCCAGTTCCAGGCCAACTTGGGCTATATAGTGAGTTCAAGGCTGGCCTAGAATAAGTAGTGAAACCTTTTCTCAATAAACAAAATAAAACAAAACAAAATTAGCCTCTTGATTAGATCTAAATATATTTTATTTGTGCTTATTATTTTACACATATTTTAAATGTCCATGGGGCCGGTGAGATGGCTCAGCGGCATAAGCGCCTGCCTTGCAAGCGCGAGGGCCCGAGTTCGACTCCCGGATCCCACATACGAAAAAGGGGCCGGTGATATCGC
Organism: Erethizon dorsatum; assembly: GCA_028451465.1. Lineage (NCBI taxonomy): Eukaryota > Metazoa > Chordata > Mammalia > Rodentia > Erethizontidae > Erethizon > Erethizon dorsatum. The sequence continues at coordinate 37,291,912 of CM051822.1, read as the reverse complement.
TCAGCGGCACGGGCGCCTGCTGGTGCGCGAGGTCCTGAGGTCGACCCCCCCAGTACCCACAAAAAAAAAAAAAATAAATAAAAATAAATAAATAAATGTCCATATGGTTTATTTTCTGTTCTGGCTTTGTTGCGGGGTGCATATGAAACTGGCACTTGTAGTAGATATCTTTAAAAGAAGAAAAGCAACTCCCATAATCCCACTGTACTGGCTGTTTCTACTGATACTTTTTCCCTTTATGTTTTTGTTAGTTAGTATTATTTGACATCTTTTTTTTTTCCTAAATAAGGATTTCTTGACCACGTGGTTCACTGATGGAAACTTTGGGGCAAAGGAAATGAAGGATGAGAGATAGCTGTATCTCTGTGTCTCTGTCTCTTTCTCTCTGGGGAAGACAAAGGTCTTTATATGACTGATAACTTAGTAAGAGCTCTTTATAACTCAGTGCTAAGCACCTGTATTTATTTCCTCTTTCTTCTTCCTCCTCTACCTCTAAAAAAAGAAAAGTTAAATCCCCATTTATCTTTTACACATATTTTAAAAATATAAGTTGTTTCTGGTAAATTATATGATTTAGAATAAGATGAATATTTTGGTGCTTTACTTGCAAATGTTTCTGTTAAAATTTGTTTGATTTAAACTATTGCCAGTTATACAGTACAAAATTTTAATGACTAAAATAGTTCTGTGCCCAGTGTTATAATGAAAAAGGATAAATATGAGAAAATCAAGAAAAAAAAAAGCAGTTTGAGAAGAACACAAGTCAATAAAGTGGCTTAGCCCTCGGGGGATTTGAATGTGGCATTGTGTGTATTTCAAAAGTTTCCGTTGAAATAACAGATGCTGCTGATGAAGTTGGGAATAGTAACTTCATCTGTGGCTGGTTCGGTTGCTTATTAGAAGTGTGAGGTTCCCAGAGGGGAGTCTGGTGGAGTGGAGTTAGGCTCCAGGAAAGGATATGACATAAATATCTGGCAGCTTTGTCTTTGTGATCTTTAATCCATAAACACTGGTTAGGTACAGGCATGATTATAAATGCACAATTATCTTACGTTTTATATAGATCCTGTGTCTGCCACAGTGTTATTATTCAATAATGATGATTTTTTTTAAGGTTCTTTTTAGTTACTAGATTTGCTTACTGAAGAAATTCCACGTTTTTTCCCTAGCTATAGAAAACAGTCTTTCTGAACATTTACTGTACAGTGACAGTCTGTTAAATTATTGGCTTCTTCACACAAGTGTACATATAAATGTTTCTTTCTTTTTCTTTGTAATTTCAAAGTATGAAAGATGCTGTACTGGTCACTAGATAGATAAAACAGATGTAATCTCATTCCATAGAGAGCTTTGGAAGAGAGAAGGAAATAAAATATTTGTTAATATAGCCCTTAATCCCTTGATACAAGGTTTTTTCTTTTTCTTTTCTTTTTTTTTTTTTTTTTTTTCTTTTTTCTTTTTGTGGGTACCGGGGGGTCGACCTCAGGACCTCGCGCGCCAGCAGGTGCCCGTGCCGCTGAGCGATATCACCGGCCCCTTTTTCGTATGTGGGTTCCGGGAGTCGAACTCGGGCCCTCGCGCTTGCCAGGCAGGCGCTTACGCCGCTGAGCCATCTCACTGGCCCCCCTTTTTTTTTTAAAGAGAAAAAAAATAAAAATTTTAAAACAACATAACAGGAGAGTAACTGATTAATACATTGCATATTGATACAAGGTTTATAAGTGTTCAGTGCTCTAAAAGATACAGATAAGGTACTCTTAGACTATGAGGGAGAAAAATATTTCTGCTGGAGTGAAATCAAAGATGGAAATGTTAATTTATTCATAGACATTAGTACCTATGATAATTAAGCAGTCATGCTTTGGTATTCAGAAGATACAAAAATAATGAAGGCTAGGGTGTTAAAAGATATGAGTGATCGTTTATGCTTTTGGAAAAATAACAGGTAAGGCTTCAACTGAAGTGATTAGGAACTTAAAACCAAGTCCCTGTTCCAAGTGGATGAGTTAAGGATGAAAATTTGTCCAGATAATGGATGTTTCAGAGAATACATGTATTCTAGGTGTTCCAGAGAATACATGGACCGGGATATAGCTCAACGGCACAAGCGCCTGCCTGGCAAGCACAAAGGTCCTGAGTTAGATTCCCGGTACCAAAAAAGAGAGAGAGAGAGAGAGAATACATGTACAAACATAGCTGCAGAGAATAGCAGGACATTGGGGAAATTATTAGGCATAGCCAGAATGTTGGAACCAAGAAGATGAAGCAAGAGAAATAGGTAACGGTCAAAACATGGAAGGCATGATATGGCTTCCAAGGCTTTTAACATTTATCCTGTCATCAGCAGCAAAGGACCATTCAGGACAGAACATATTCACATTCCTGTCTTACTCCAGTAATAATAAAACAGATTGTAATAATAAAAAGTCAGAAGTTGTTTTAATAATCTATGGGAGAAATTAAAAGACCTTGGGATAAAGTAATGGCATTATGGCTATTTTGGACAGAGAAAGTATAGGATTTGGAGAGTAATTATATGAGAGGCGAGAGGAAAGATTTGAGGTTTCTGATTTGGGAAACACTATGGTGCAAATCATTGTGGTAGAAGAGCCCAGGAGAAATGGAATTTTATGTTTTTAAGACTCAAAAGAATGAAGAGAAAATAATTCTTTCTCAGTGATTATGAATTAAATCATCCTGTTTTTAAAAATTAAACTATCATGGTTATTTACTTCACACAGCAATTTTTTTAGGTTCTTTACCCCCATACTAGCACATACTATTTCATAAGATGGTAAAATTTTTGAGAGTAAGCACCATGTCTGAATCATCTCTCTGTCTCCAATAGTGTCTTTTACATGAAAGATGTTCAGTATTTGTTGAAAATTGACCCTACATTAAGTGAAAACATTTTAAGGAAAGTTGCATTGGCATTCTTGAATAACTAGTAATTATAATAATAATTTGGCGAATATTAAATTCAAGTCCATTGTATGCTGACAAGATTATACATACCTTTTGATAAAGTGATCAATTTTATAATTTTAAGTATTACAAATTAGGATATCTAGAAAGTATAAGGCATTTGTGGCTTTTTTAAAGGTCTAAAACTGAATATAGAACATAAAGCTATAGAACTTCTAGAAGAAAACAAAAATATTTGTAACCTTGCACAGACAAATTTCTTTGGGCACAGAAAACATAACCTGTAAAAGTCACAACTGGGAGAAAATATTTGTGAGTCTCATACCTGATAAAAGACTTGCCTAACAAAAGACAGATTTTGTAAATAACTTAGAATTTCATAAGAAAACCCCAATAAAAAGGGAAAACACTAGCTATAAAAATGGACAAGTTTGAACAGATGGTTTTGAAAGAAGATAAATGAATGTCAAATAAATTGATGAAAAGATGTTTAGCATGATTAGTCTTCAGAGAAATGCCCATTAAAAACCTAATTTAATATTTGTTCACATCCATTCTAAACTACACTTAAATGATGATTCCAGGTATTGGTGAGGTTGTAAAGCTTCTGGAACCCTCGTATATCGTTGATAGGAATATAAAATGATACAATCACTTTGGAAATTAGTTTGCCAGTTTCTTTTAGGTAAAAATATGCTTACAATACCCAGTAGTTCTATTTTCCCAAGAAATGAGAAACTCAGGTCAATTTTTCACAAAAATATTTACTACCATATTTATTGTGCTGCTTTATTTATAATTGCTAAAAACTTGAAATAACCTAAGTGTTCATCGGAATATGAGTATCTGAACAAATTGTTATATCCATACAATGGAATTTTGCTCAGCAATAAAAAGAGCAAACTACCTCTGCCAACAACATGGATGAATCTCAATATTCAGTTAAAGAAGCCAGACAAAAAATGGTATATTATGTGTGATTCTACTTACATGAGGTCCTACGACAGGCAAAATGTTCTACTACAGGTAAAATAAATATTTTTGACAGCAAGTCAGTAGTTGTCTGGAGTGAGGAGTTGACTACAAATGTGCACAAAGTAGCATATTTAGATGATAGAAATGTTCTGTATTTGATTTTTTTTGAGTGTTCACACAGGCGCATACACTTGCCAAAATGTATCATACTGTATTTTTTACATGGGTACATTTTATTATATGTAAATTATACCTCAGTAGTTTCCTTTATGGTGTGGCCTTCTGTGACCTTTTTTCTTTCCTTTCTCTCTTAAATTCAGATATTGTCTGTTATTCTAAATTTACCATAGTATTTGTTTGGTCTCCTCTTACTCCTTTCATTTGTCACTTTGTCTTCTACTAGGCCAGTAATGGCAAACCTTTCAGAGACTGAGTGCCCAAACTACAACCCAGAACCCACTTATTTATCACAAAGTGCCAACACTGCAATTAAACCTGAATACTGAGGCATTAGTTTAGAAAAAAACGACTCATACATTAACATCTTTTGTCTTAAAAGAAGAACACAATAATAGAGCTATCAATGATACAAACAGCCCTTTATTGAAAGGTAAAAGTTTGCATTTGGCTTGCTTTTGCACAATTAATGTGATCTTTGCTGTTGTATGCATGCTGATAATTTGTCACACCTCGGCTGGGGTGACTTGGCTCATGTGGAGACAGAAAGGGCTCTGCATGCCTGCTACGGCATACGTGCCATAGGTTCGCCACCACTGTACTAGGTCTTCCTTGGCCATGGGAGGAACCAAAGGAATAGCATCCATTTGCAGGTTTGTAAAAGTACAGTGCAAAGAAAACAGTTGACACAAAACTCATCTTGTTTACCCTCTAGAACCTTGTTCATTATAATTTTTAGTAGATATTTATTAAATGAGTTAATGTGAAGGAATCATAATCCTAGATATCCCCAAGACCAAAACTAGCCATGTGTAGTGGCACACACCTATAAGCCGAGCTACTCCAGAGGCTGAGACAAGGAAGATTTTGAGTTCAAAACTAGCCTAGGCAATTTAGGGAGACCCTGTCTGAAAATTAAAAAATGTAAAAAGGATGGTAAATACAGCCCAGTGGTAGAGCATTTATCTAGCATGTTTGTGGCCCTGGGTTCAATCCCCAGTACTGCAGAAAGGAAAAAAAGACCAATCTACAAAGCAGCTAATAATTGATAATATACATCCTTATGCAGTTATAATTACACACTTTAGGCAGTCCTGTTTTACTTTCTATAGCATTAGATGGTAGTATATGGAAGATGAGTATTCCTGGGCCCTGTAGGAAGTTATATTTAAGGCAAGGCACTGTATACTGGTTGCAAAGGACGGAAACATTTAGGTAGATTGAACTGACAATATATTTGAATCTAGCAATGAAAGAAAATTAGAATCAGAAACTTAGTGCTAAAGGTTTATGATGCCCTTTTATCTAACTCATTATAGTATAGCCCAAGAGAGGTTAAGTAGCCTGCCCAACACCACATCACACACAAATTATAGAGGTTGAGTTAAGATTACAAGCCATATTTCTATCAAGTTCTATACCCAGAATTTAACAAAGTGGAGAATTTGCTATCTTTGGAAGTTCTAATGAGTTGCCCTAGACAAGGCTTCTGTTAGGTTGGAATCTGAACTTTTGACATGTAGAAGATAAGAAAAAAACAAAACAAAACAAAACAAAACACGGCAGGGCTATAGTCAGCTGTTACTACCACAATCAAACCAAGATTGGGACCTTGGGGAAAGGTCAAGACTTGGCTTCTCTGTCCCTGGGGATATTTTTGCTTTTATCTATGATTAGAACCTATTTTGTATACTTATTGGTGAATTTTCTACAATAAGAATATACTGTAACTTTCAGAAGAGTTGTTAGTATGTAACCTAAAATAATGTTGAATTCCACAGGAATGTTATAACAATCTAAATGTATCTAAACCCCTTTTCACTGTCCTCTGTTCATGTGTAAATTTATTGAGGGTTCAGGAGGGGTCACAGTTGCTGTTTGGTATTTCACTGGCTTTGCATTTCATTTTTCTAAAAAAAACAGTTTTAAATCAGTTTTATAACTAAAGTGATTTCAAATGGTTATTTTGAATTTTAATGATGAAGGACATCAAGATTAAAAAAAAAAAAAAAAGCTAGCTTTGACAGTTGTAGGAAAGCATGCTCCTTACCTGCATCTTTTGAATGAAAGGATAATAGTATGGATGGTGATGATGAAGGAATAGAAACTGCTGCTGTTTAATGTATTCTCCACTCTCAGTACATGGATACAGCCTACAAATTTTACAAAGAAAATAACCATCAGCACAGCATCTCTACTTTCCAATGGATTGGTCTTTTTTGCAAAGTAGCCTGCTAGTTTTGTTAGTAAAAATATTTTATTTTAAAGTATATTTCTCAACACTTACTCCTGGTAGGCCTGGGAAAATGTAGATTACTTCACGTTTCTTTAAAATTCCTTCAAAGAAATTATTCGAGCTCGATTTGTGTTTTTGAGATGAAGGAAAGTAGTAAGGTAGGAGGAAGGAAAAAAATCATAACTTTGAGGGGAAGAAAATCTTTCAGTCCTTTGATAATAGATTATTCAATTTGTTAGTACTCAGATTGGACCTAACATTGGGGGAAGTGTTGGGATACTGCCTGTCATTAGCTAAGGTCGACACACCTTAGCTTCTGCATTAGTCAGAGGTCCTTCCTCCTTGGCGATGGGGGGAACCAAAGGAATAGCATCCATTTGCAGGTTTGTAAAAGCACAGTGGAAAGAAAAGAAAACAGTTGATACAAAAAAATGTAGAACTTTTTTCCCCCCTCTAGGTTTTATAATTTTAGGTTAATAATAATCAGTGGTTTCTGAATATTTGGCCTCTGCTTTTTGCTCCTTTGTTTCACTTTTTTGGTGTATGTTTGTGTTTTTTCTGTTCGGGTTTTTTTGAGGGAGGTGGATTTGTTTGTTTTTTTCGGTACTGGGGAGAAAACCCAAGAGTGCTCTACCACAGGGCTATATCCCTTGTCCTTTAAAATTTTTATTTTGTGGTAGGGTCTTGCTAAGTTCTCCAGGCTAACCTCAAACCTGTGATTTTCCTGCCTCTCCCCCCTACTCCCGCCAGTAGCTTAAATTATAAATATGCAGCACCATGCCTAGCTCAACATTTTTGTTTGTTTGTTTGTTTTTTTAATGTTATAATGAAAGTCACCTAGCATGGAAAGCTAGTAGACACAATTAATTTCAATATTGGGAGGAAAAACTTCACCAACTTAGGTCTGAATTGGGACCTGTATGTTTACTGACAGTGGACAGATGAACTGATGAGGTTTACACTGGCGGAAGCGCTCAGTAATGAATTAACTCACAGAAGAGTTTAGAGGGCTATAGTGGTGAAGGTTTCTAGACCAACTTAACAAAAAGGGGAGATGTAGAGAGTCAAAGGACAAAAGATTCCACTGAGGCTTGTTTACACAGTTTTTTGGAGTGTCCTGGGGCCCACAGACAGTCACCTCATCACCTCCATGCCTGGAGACCTCCTGCAGGGAGTGGGAATGTTGGGATACCTGCCTGTCATTAAAACTCTGCTTGGTCAAATAAGGCAGTTCAGATAAGACTTTATTCTTTATCTGCTATTGGGCTTTTGGTCCCTTCACTACTTTTTAAATATCTATATATAGTTTGATGGCTTTCAAAGCACTTTCACACATCTCATTTAATTCACAGGACTTTTTGTGTAGAACAGGCAAATACTATTATCCCCATTTCACAAGTAAGAAAAATGAGGCTCAGAGAGAGGTTAAGTATTTGTTGAGAGCCGCACACTTGATAAGGGAGCTAAATTGATTATGTAGCATTTCTTACTACAGTTAGGTCCAGTTTGAGTACTAACAAATTAAATAATCTATAATCAATCTGTCAGTGCTTTAAAGGTGCTAATGTTTAATAACATTTGTTTTATTTTATAGGAGAGGATGATGTAAACTGGTTCATCAGTGACAAAGATGTTGAGGTAAAATCAAATTGTTTTTGAAATTCTTAATGAGTTTATGCTTTCTTTTGATAGTTTTTTATTTCATTTATAATGACTTTGAAGTCATAAACTTTTTTTAAAATTGCAGTGATCCCAATGACTTATAATTGAAAGCTTAATTTCAGTATATTAGTGATTTAACTTTTCAGAAATTTAATTCAGCCTTGATATTTGTCAGCCACTTAATAGTCATAATGACTTAGTTCCCTTTTCCCTTCTCTCTGATCTCGGCCTTGATAGCCCATATGGCCTGGTACCACTAAAGATCAACACCGGAAATAACCGCTTCTTCAGTGTAAGGAAATGGTTAGTCTATATTTAGAATGTGGCAGATGCTATAAGAAAGAATAATTTACAACTTGATAGAAGTTTTAACAAATAACTAGATAGGAGATAACTGGTGCACTTAGCCCGTTCAGAAAAAAGATGAAGCTTTTTCAAAGATGGAATTCTACCAAACAAGATAAAAACATGGTTGTGATTTACATATTCTTTAGGTAGTCCATATGATAGGTATTGCTAATATTCTCTTGTACATATTAGAAGTTGACTAGAATATAAGACAGCTAGAATTGCATCACTGTGTACCAGAATGAATTTTTAAAGGATTCTGGTGGAAGGAAATTATCTCAATCCCTTTTAGAAATTGTAATCCTGTCTGGTAGGCAATAACTGTAAATCTGTGCTGTTCAAAAGAAGGAATGTATTTGGTAGCTATGTGATTCTATTATTGTATAAAAGACAAAGTCATAAAAACACCCTTCCCTGACTGAAAATTAAAGCAGGCCTCTCATTCAGAAATATATGATGTACAATTATATGTAGAAATCAGCAATGATTTTTGGCTCCAAATGCCACCACAATGTCTAAATAAATGATTCACATTAATACCCCTGCTAGACCTGAGCCATAAGTTGAGAGAGAAAAATGGTGTGTGGACAAGTATAAAAGAAGGAGCAGACACAAATGATTAGAGCTGTCTTTAGGTCTCCCCCTTTTATGTCTATCTACCTCTTTTTAAGAGAATGAGAATTCATGAAGTTCTTTATTGCTGGGTTTAAAGATGTATGAACCTTAATTCTCTTGCCTTATCAAAGTAATGGGACTGACTTGAAGTTTAATGTTTCTTTACTCAGAGATAATTATCTTTAAAAAGAAGAATAGATGGTTTGTATTAATCAGAGTGAAAAAAATTTTTTTTAATTCTTGATTTTTTCCCCCCTTTAGGCCCAGATAGGTAATAACAGATCATCTGGAAGATGGACCCGTCGATACTATTCAGCCAACAAAAATGTTACCTGTAGAAATTGTGATAAATGTGGTCATTTGTCAAAAAATTGCCCCTTACCACAAGTACGTGAAACTCATAATACTTATTTCCATATTGTTAAAATCTTAGGGTTAGAACCCCAAAACCTTGAATTCAAGCCTTTTGTAAATATTTGTTAAATTTCATGTATCTCACAGTCTTGGGTGAGGGAAAAAACAATATATTTAGCATCAGAAAAATCTGTAATTAATTTCAGCTTCCCATTATTAGTTGTATGACCTTGGGCAAATCATCTGTTTCTCGGTTTTTTTGTCGGTAAAATAAGAAGATTGAATAAGACGATTCCTGAGACCCCTTTCACCTCTTAAACGGGCTCTTTTATGAGATAGTTTATTTCATTGTGGGATAATTGTCATTGTTAGAGAATTATAATTTTAGTCATTTATAAATTTTTAATGTAATTAGAGCAACACAGAGCTAAAGCTCTTTAGATATTCCCTACATATATTAAACTCTAAAAACACATATTCCTTCTATTACCTATTCTTTCCTCCAAATGTCTATCTTTTAGGTAGTCAAGACTGCTCATGTTTCCTCTGTTTTTGCTTCTCTAGGCAAAACAGTCTCTTCTGGTATCTGTTCCTTCTATGATTTAGCTTCAGATAGCCTCACATCCAAAGTAGATATCTTCTATTTTGTGAACGTTCCTATAAAATAAGACATAAGAAATGAATGCCCATTGATAGTGCATGGACATTATAGCTTATAAAACTGATCTTAAAGCTATAAGTTCAGACAGTTTGTTTGATTTTACAATTATGCTCAATATTTGACCTTCACTGGATTCTCAAATTAGTGTGACATTTTATGGAATTATATAGAAAAAGGAGTATTAATCTTTCACCATTTGAGACTGAAGTATTTTGCTTAAGAGATTTTGTTTGTCTGCCACATAGAAAGTCCGCGCCTGCTGCCTCTGCTCTGAGAGAGGACACCTCCAGTATGCCTGTCCAGCCCGCTTTTGCTTAGACTGTTCTTTGCCAATATCTTCCACTCATAGATGTCTTGAAAGATCTTCCTGGAGAAAACGATGTGACCGATGTGATATGATAGGCCACTATGCTGATGTGAGTATCCCACGTATAACCAATTTGTCAGGCTTTGGGGACACTTTGTCACTTTGTAGCTATCAGTCTGCCTACCTAAAAGAATGTTTGCTCTGCATTGTATGGAATGATAGTCATATCCCTTTGGCCACTGAACATGTAAAGCAGTGCTGCTCTAAATCTCAGAATGGGAATCCTATGGAATCATTCATCAAGAGGGAGCATCAACAAATACTTTAAGCCCATGTAAGCCCCTCTACTTGCTTTTCTTGCCAAATAAAGGTTGATATTAAAGAGGTATGTAACAAATAACATGTAAAAGTTATGTACATATTCATGCATATTTACATGAAAATATATGCACACTTAACAGTTATATGTAAGAGTCCACATAAAGCCTGATTTGGTATTGCTTGTTGATGATTTTTGCTGGTATTATAATCTTAGGCAAGAAAGACAAACCAGGGCCGGAGATTTAGCTCAGTGGCGCAGCGCCTGCCTGGCAAGCATGAGGTTCTGAGTTCAATTCCTGGTACCCCCCCCCCAAAAAAAGACAAACCATCCCATACTTTAAATATGCTTATCTTATTAGCACTTTTTTTAGATTTAAGAATCAAAAATAATTTAGAAGACATTCCGGTTGCAGCACATTAGAAATGTTATGTTGGACATTGTTATAAATGTGTATGGGCTGAGGAAGAAAGTTCTAGTGACAATTTCAGAGACCAGAGAGCTGTTAAACTAAATAGACATGGCTTTTGATGTAGAATAGTTTTCTACTTTCAATTTATCCCCAAGTCCTAATGAATATCTCATTAAGGGTCTGTCATTTTAGCTCTTAATTGCATCCCTTACTACATAGTAACATATGTGTGTTTTGTATTAACAGCTAATCAGTTCAGAGTCATTTTTCATACTCATACCTGGATGCCAATCCTAATTGGTGTAAGGAATATTTATGAAAGGATTAACTCTCACTCTTTTTTTCAAGCATTGCTTATCCATTAAAAAATTCATGATGATCTTCCCTTTAATGTATACTTCGCAAAGGCCTGATAGAAAAGCACCAACATTTTTCTAATTTTGTTTATATTGAAGTGTACCTATAGCCTTCTGCTAAAAAAAAAATATGACTCTCTGTTAGAATAAATTTCAGATTAAAACAAGTTAGAGTACAAGTGTTTGGAATATGTTTCACATATAAATAATATGTCAATTATTCACTGTCATTCTGCCAGTAAATTTATATTTAGGTTTTTACTCATTTTTTAAAAACAAACTATGCTGCAGTAAATATCTTTTATATATGTATGTGTGTTTACATATTGATCTGCATATTTGTAAGTGTTATGATAGGTCAGACTTTGTGGAATTGTGAAATTAAAAAATACGTACAATATTTATGTCTGAATAAATATTATCATATTGCTCTTCTAAAAACTTTGTACAACATATCCACCTGCCATTAGTGTTGATAAGTATAGTGCCAGCTCATCCTCATTTGCCATGGCTGCTTCCAAATTATAACTCCTCTTTCTATAGATACTTTTGGCTTACTTAAGGGTCGTAGCCTCTGACAACACTACCCTCTACCTTTCTTTGTCATTTTCATTTTCTTTGTCTTTGAATTTTTAATAGACTTTCTGCTCATTCACAGAGGACTTCTAAAACCCTGAGTAACTATCAGTGCTCTAACCTTTTATAAATTAAGGAGATAAAGAAACTTTTACTTTGTATGTTCCCATAGCTCCAGCATGGGCCTCTGTTTTGTCAGAGTACCAGATACGTATATGCGAAGAAAATTTTTGATGAAAACTGATGAGTTATGGTCAAATCCTTGTTGCAGGGAAAGGTTTTTTCCTGAAAACTGCTTGGAAAGCTCATTGGTTAGCTACTTGTGTAAAAATATTTGGTTGAAATTTCAGAGTTTTACAAGGAAAAGGATGGAAATATGGCCCAGAGCCTACTAAAGTCAACCTGTATCATTAGTACTTTTCAGTGGACAAGAATCTGAAGTGTGAAAACAATTCCATTTCTGAATCTGCTGTAGATTTTCTCCTCTTGCCAACAATTAAGTATACAGAGAATCCTCTAATGTGTGTGTGCATTTAGGTTGCACACAGAGTCCCACTCTGTGTGCTGTATCTCTGACAGTTCCAAGATAATGGCAGCTATAATCTATTACCTACTGTTTTAGGGACTGTGCTAGAGTAGGAGAATGCTTTGTTCACTGCTGTGTCCTCATCATATAGTAGATGCTTAATAGATACTTGTGATTGAGGCCGTCATTTATTTAATCCTCACAACCAACACATGAGGTAGGTATTATTTACTGTTTCCATTTCACAAAGGAGAAAACTGAGACATTATATGGGTAGGCTTTGCCAAAAGTATTGAAGCTAAAATGATGCTATATTTCATGACTGTACATGGAGAAAACTTACATACTGACATATAGGAATTACCAGTTTAACTCCTGCTCAGAGAATCTTTCAAGTTTATTTTTTTCTTGCTAGTTTTTCTTTATTTTTCATTAGCATATATTTGTAATGCATAATAAATGCATTCATCATGGAGAATGGGTATATATCACATCTTGATCCTTTTTACTTTCCCTTACCCACCTCCCTCACATCTCCCTCTGTCCTCACCCCATCTCCACAAAGTGTGTCTCCCTATTTCCTGTCATCTATCTTTTATTTGCTCTTTACAGTATTTATACTTTGGGTTTCTCATGAGAAACCATGCGGTAGTTAACCTTCTGGGTCTTATTTATTTCACTTAGCATTATGGTCTCAAGGTGCATTCATTTTTCTACAGATGACTCAAATTTATCCTCTTTCTATATTCCCTTTTACGTAAATACCACATTTTCTCTATCCATTCATCTGTTGATGGTCATATAGGCTGCTTCCAAGATTTAGCTATTATGAACTATGCTGTTATAAACATGAGTATGTATGTATGTATCACTGTAATATGATGTCTTTAGCTCTTTTAGGAAAATACCCAAAAAAGGTATAAATGGACGAGATGAAATTTCTATTTTTCGTTTCTTGAGGAATCCCTATAGTGATTTCTGTAGTAGCTGTACTTATTTACATTCCCACCAACAATGTAGAAGTGTTCCTTTTTCTCTCCAACTTCTCCAGCATTTGTTGTTTTCAGAGTCCTTTAAGATAACCATTCTTTCTGGAGTAACATGGAATCTCAGTGTTGTTTTGATTTGCATTCTCAAGTTTCTTGTATCTGTAGATATTTGTGGTTCTTGTAACTTTGATAATTATCACATTTTATTTAAAATATCAATATTTTATAAAACACATTAAAAAACAAAACACATGAGGAAAAACATTTTCCAAATAAAAATAAATGATTGGAGTTTTTGCTCATTAAAGAACTTCTGAGGCTGATTTTCAGCCCCAGAACCAGTTCTGTGGTGCCATAGAACTGTACTGCTCACAGAAGACCATCCCAACTTCTGCAGTCTTTATTAATTATTGAGCTTGCCACCCTTTTTCATTAAAGCACAGTGACTGAGTTAGGTTCAGATACAGTTGGAACTTAACCTCCTAAATTCTGTTCCTTACTTCAACAAGTTTTTTCTCAAATTCCTGGTTTGGTGCTTTACCTTTAAATAGTTCCTTTAACTTGACCATTGTGTGCAAGAATAAAACGCCATCTTCTTTTGGGTGGCTTAGCTTATAAATCAGATGTTTTAATCTACTGAGAGAAAATAATTCATGAGACATATTTCACTTGATTCTCTTCTTTCTCTGATGTTGGAAAAATGCTCTCAGTAGTTGTATACTAAAATGTCATGAGCTGGGGATGCAGCTCAGAGGCAGAATGTTTTTCTAACATGTCTGAGGATTTGGGTTCACTCCCTAGCACCAAAAACCAAAAATGAAAAACAAGTGTTTTTACTTTTTTAAAAGTTTATTTTAATCTTGGAGATTTCCATCAAGAAATACAAAGCCAAAATATAATTTGATACTTATCTAATATAGAACTTGGCTTTTGTTTTTGGCCAGGTAGTTAAGGCATCTGTTTTATTTTTAGTCTACTCCAGAGAGTATTTATATGCCTTAGTATCTTTTCCAGTCTTTTTGAGATATTACTGGCCAGAAATACAAATGGCTGAAATATAATTATTGAGCTGAATTCCAAGCCAACATTTAAATGAAAGACTTCCTTAATTCGAATACTTTGCTTTGTATAATAATGATTAGTTCTACCTTTGTTCAAAAACATGTCCAATGTTTCACCACCCAAATAAACTTCCTGCATTTATTCACTTATCAAAAATTTGCTGTTTGCCTACATGCCAGGCATATTCCATGTACTAGAAAAAATAGACAAATAAGACAGGGTCCCTGGGCCGGGAATATAGCTCAGCGGCGCAGTGCCTGCCTGGCAAGCACGAGGTCTTGAGTTCGATTCCTGGTACCCAAAAACAGAAAAAAGACAGGGTCCCTGCCCTTGAGGACTTTAGAGTACATTAGAAAAATGGTCAGGGATATAGCTCAGCGGCACAGCACCTGCCTGGCAAGCACGAGGTCATGAGTTCAATTCCCAATACCAAAAAAAAAAAAAAAAGGCACTAGAGTACATTAGAAAAGATGGACATGTTTAGAACATTGTAAAAAACAATATGATGAAAAGTACATCATGGTGCTGATAATGAAATAAAGTATAAGAAGACCTTAATTTTAGTGACTTGCTGATGACACATACTGGGAAAATATAGAAAATGACATAGACCCAAGGGGGAACCCAAGTAACTGTGCCCATCATAATAAATGTCACTTATCTTTGGAAATATCAGTTACAAACTAATGCCATGGGAACTCTTGATCCAGGTTGAGTGAGTTTTCTTATAATTATATGGATTTCAAATATCTACAAGGGTCCATATTTTCTGAACACTTGTTAACTTGCCTGCCTTTGAAGACAGTGCAGATCGAAGAAGAAAATCTTCAGTTATTACTGGAGTATTTCTTAATTCTTACTCTATGTCTCTTCCACCCAAGAAAGACTACTTTTATGTTGTATCATAGTTTTTA
This sequence comes from Erethizon dorsatum, assembly GCA_028451465.1. Taxonomy (NCBI): domain Eukaryota; kingdom Metazoa; phylum Chordata; class Mammalia; order Rodentia; family Erethizontidae; genus Erethizon; species Erethizon dorsatum. The sequence continues at coordinate 37,276,498 of CM051822.1, read as the reverse complement.
ATACATTGTTTTAACCCTGGAAAAAATGATTAAAGCATAATCTGCAATCCAACCGCTTCTCATCATCTCTGCCACTCACATCCAGGCACAAACCGTGAATATCAACTGCCTGGATTATTGTAAACAGTTTTCCTACTTCCTTGCCCTTACAAATTCTGTTTTCAGCAGTGGCTAGAGTAGTCAAATATCCCCGATTACATCCCAAATCCTCAAATATGACTTTGCATTTCTCTTAGAGTAAAAGCTAAAGTCCTTACATTGGCCACCAAAACCACATGTAATCTGGCTTCTTGACCACATCTAAGTGTCCCTGTTTTTCACTGTACCTGATCTCTTCAATATCTCTTGAAGACTCAACATGTTCTTACCTGTACTTTCTGTTGCTGGTAATATTCTTCTAGTTATCCCCAATTGCTCACTCCCTCATCTCTTTCTTATCTCAAATGTCCCTTCTTAGAGAGGACTTATTTGACCTCCCTAATTAAAATAACAAATTTTCACACCTTCAGCCTTCCCTATCCTTCTTCCATGATTTATTTTTCTCCATAATACATATCCTACATTGTATTTCTTTTGTGTCTCTCTAGTTAGAATGAAAGCTCCATACCTGTTTTCAGACATGTTCACTCTGTTATCTCTAGCTTCTGGAACAGTGCCTCAAATACATAGGATCTTAGTGGGATTATTGGGTAATGAATTAATGAATGAATTAAGGATGATAGGTCCACCTAGCCTGCAGTTAAAAGTTTCTGAGATTTGTCAAAGTTTGTGTGCCAGCATACAGGCTGAGACATTGTCAACTTCATACATTAAGAGGTAGGCTTCCCTAGTATTTAAAATAGTGTTTCCACAAGCTTTCCAAAAGCCAAAATACTTGTAGCATATCCAAAGTAAAAGGAAATTTCTAAAGTAACAGAAATCCTTGTCTATTTTTCTCCTATGATCGTTAGTAATCTAGTTGTTTAAAAAAAAATTCCATTTTCATAAATATCTCCATTTTAAGTGAGTACTGTGCTGTTTTTGCAGTCTAATGCTTTTGGCCTATCAACTGCCAGCTTTCATATGGAAAATTCCTACCTGTCACTTTGTAATGAAATGTACTAAGTCATCTTCAGTGGCTCGAAAGGACTGATTCAAGAAAAGATAAATTAAGAATAATATTTGGATAACCTTTAACAATTCAAATAATCATGAACAAACTAATTTTCCTGTTGAATTTATTTGAAGTCAAGGCAAAACACTGACTTCTATCCAGTCCTACTTAATAGAAATCCCTAAATAAGAGAAAATAAGTAAAAAATTAAATTTTATTATGCCTTCCCCAATCATCCCTAAGTTTATTCCTTTACAGAGTGCCACAAAATCATTTGGACATACAAAGGCACAATGCAAAGGAAGATAGGGAATAATTTTGAAAATAAAAAATCATCTTTGGAAAGACTAAAATATCAAAATCATATCCTTTTAATAGATTGATATGCATCTTCAGATAAACATGTAGTGCCACTGACAGCTGAGCATTTTACCTACCTTTGAGAATAGATAGTCAGACTTAGATATACTTTGTTTCCCTCACTTTCCTAACATTTTGTTGTTATTTAAACATAATGTTAGAACAACATAGATGGAATTGATTTCCTTAATAAGAGTTAATTATTGAATAAGCTTCTAGAATGCTTGTTCGTCTGAGAGACGAGAATACGCCCAAGAAAGATTTCTTTGCTTAGAGTTCTCTTCCTATGCTCTTGATAGGAAGACTTATGATGTTAGTAAAAGTTGCATATGTTTTCACTATTCAGGGAGTAATGTAAATCCCAAAATAAAGAGTTAATAATCACTGAAACTCATTCCTAACACTTAATAAATGACTTTCTGCAACTTTTTGTGATTACAGATAAATGTAATTTTATGTAAATAAGTTCTACATTTGAAACTGAAGGTGTGTAACATAGCACATTTAAAGTATGAAGGAAAAACCAGCCCTTATTCTGAAATTCTACTAAATGGTTTCCTTTCTCTTCATCTCTACTTAAAGAATTCCCCCAGTCTCTCCAACTCTCCCTAGAGTGCAGCCTCATTGCCTAATATTAGTCACTAGCAAAAGACCTTGTAGCTTACTGGCAGTTTTGTTTTCTTTACAGAAACTGTAGAGAATAAGTTTGCAAAGTATAGAGACAGTTTCCTTTCTTCAGATCCTTAACTTCCACCAAAGGAAAGGAAGGATTGTCCTCTTCATAAAACTTACAAGCTTTCAAAATTAAAGGATGAGCAAACTATAGTTTTTCACTGAGAATCTTATGATGTTTACTTATTGCTGGGCGTGGTGGTACACACCTGTAATCCCAGCACTTAGGAGGCTGAGGCAGGAGGATCGCTGGAGTTGAGGCCAGCCTGGGCTACAAAGTGAGTTCAAGGCCAGCCTGAACTGCATAGCAAAACCTAGTCTCAAAACAAACAAACAAACAAAAACTGAATTGAACAAGAACCAAATCAAATTTCCCCATAAGGTCAACATTGAACCTAACCAATGAATTTGATTCCATTCTTGTCCAATTTGGTTTGTGACCAGAATTATGGAAAGAATTAAGTTTGTGAACTGACACTGTATTACGCGACCATAAGTAGGTTAAAAAAAGACACATGCCAAGATACTGAGTTTCTTCAGCTGATTGGGAGTTGATTGAAACAGGGCTTGGAGACGTAGTCAGCTTTGTCTTTACTCATCTTTTTATTGCATTGTTTCATTAATTGAAAAAAGAGAAGATAATCATTTCTACAAGGTTTCAGTTTAATAGTAATAATCTTGATTTGTTGTACAGCCATCTGCTCATTACTACCTTAATAAAAAATGAAAAAAAAAAACCATAAACTATTTAAAAATGTTCAAAAAAGTCAAGTAAGTTGTTCAATTAAAATGTTAAGCTAATTGGCCTTTCATTTTTAAAAAATTAAAATTATCCCTATAATCACAGATATTAATGGAAAAGCATATACCCTGAGAACACTAATAATTGTAGTAAGACATGACTCAATATTTTTTTATTGCACTGTTACGGAACAGACTCAGGACCTTACACATGCTAGGCAAGTGCTATGCCACTAAACTATATCCCCAACCAGTAACTGAGTTTTTAAATTAGTTGCCTCGCCCAGTGTTATCTTAAACTTTTATTCTTTTTTCTTTAGCCCAGTATCTTTTACACAGGAATCAATTATGAAATAAACTATAGTGTCTCAGAAGTAAACTTTTTCTCTCACCTCTCTTATTAATCTCTTGTCCACCTCTGTCTTACCTCATTTAGGAATACTTATATTGGACCTTTATCTTGATATATTTGCAGGAATGTGGGATAAAAGGAATGGTCTTTTTTATTTTGGCTTTTGTTGTAGTGGTGGTGGTGGTGGTGATGGCACTGGTGCTAGAGATTGAACCCAGGACTTCAAGCATGCTAGGCAAGCACTCTACCACTGAGCTACATCCCCAGCCTAGGAATAGGTTTGTAGTGGAATAGATAACAACTTCCAGTGGGATAAAGCATCCCTACTCTGTAGTCTTCGTAATTATAATTGCTTTCCTCTCCTCATAAATGAACCAAAGCTTGATTGTGTCTAAAGTTTTCCATGAATGAATTGATCAAAACCATTTATAGAATCCTTGGCAAATACCACCCCAACTACCAGTACTAGCTAGATTCACAAAACCTTTTTTTTAAACCACTAAAAAAGAATTAGAGACGTATATGGAGAATTAGTAGATCAAAAAAGAAATCAGAGAAGTGCTCAAATGAGTTAAACATTCTATAGGAAATAGGAAAATTGAAAAAAATCCTAACTCATTCTTTACAGATGATAGAAGGAAATTCTGATCAAAAGAGCACACACCCATTGAACAATTTCTTCCCATTTCACAATATCTATTGTACATTTTGGCCTTTATTTACTCTTTCAGTTTCTCACTCCAGGGAGACAATATGATGTTTACACATGTGAGTCTGATATATTTCACTTAAGAGTATGGTCTCAAGTTGAATCCATTTACCTATAAATGTCTTAAGTTTATCCTTCTTTATGGCTAAGTAATACTCCATTGTATAAGAAAACCACATCTTTTTTATCCATTCCTCAGTTGATGGGCATTTTGGTTTGTGCTAATATCATTTGGAGAATTTTTTATGCCCATATCTTGTACTCTGAGTAACTACTTTGAAGATAACAATATGCAATGTATTAACTATTGTTATTTTCCTATTATTTTGTTATAAAATTTTGTTTTAATTTTTCCATAAAAAAAATGAGCACACACCCAGCCAAATGTGGTGGTGCAGGCCTGTAATCCCAGCTGCTTGGGAGGTTAAGGCAGGAGGATGATAAGTTTAAGTCCAGGCCAAGCAATTTAATGAGACCTAATACTGGAATAGATGGATGGATGAATGAATAAAAATGTGGGAGGAGAAGACACCTGTTTACACTAACGTTTTTGAATTTCAAACAGAAGTCATATAAGCTTCCAAATAGAGAAACATAAATACACAAAATCAGATTTACATCAGACTTTTCCTGTATAATACTAAATCCCAGAAGGCAAGGAGAAATCTCTTGAGGCTGGAAGATTCTAAGGAAAAGAAGTGACACAGCCAAGCTGTTGCTTATTTGCGAATTTAATGGAAAAATGAGAGAATAAAATTAAAGCAATGAATAGTGAAATCATGAAAGCATAGAGTACACATCAGAATATGTCTTATTAATTTGCTTCTAAAAAGAAATTTTAGAAATTTATAAATCTAAAACTTAAATATTAGTGAAGGTAAGAGATAATTCTAAAACAATAAAAGATTATTTATTTTAATTACAAGAAGAAAAATAGGCAATATAGCTTTAAATTTTTCAAGTGAAGAAAAGATGATGTAAATAATAAAAGATAGAAAAAAGGAAACAAAAGTATAAGAGGCAAAAGATAAAAAATGTGGACAAAATAGGATAAGTATATCAATTAAAACAACTTATTGAAACACAGAATAATGTCAGAAATTATAAAGGAATAGATTCTGCCACCAAAAATTGTTTATCCAGAGGCTATTGACAATATTACATGTCAAACTGCAATTTGAGAAGGATTTTTCTAATATATATAAATGATAGAATAATTATCTGTAACATTTAAAGCTTTTAAAATCAAGATGAAGACAGGAAAATACCTCAGTAGTAGTACCCAGTGTTAGAGAAGATAGACTAGGAGAGTACATTTGGATAGCCTTTCTGGAATTCAGTGATGGATATTTGCAAAGATGTATCTATAAGAATGTTCATCTCAGAGTTGTTTATAATAATGAAAATTAAAAACAGTCCAAATATTTAACAGTGTAGACAAGTTAGGTAACTTCTGTCCATGGTAATTGCTCCACCTAAGAAATGATGCAGAAATGAATACTGAAAGGGAAATATGCTATTAGTATATTAAATGAAATGCACAAATTACAAAACAGTATGTGAAGTATATTCCTGTTTCCCTCACCCCCTTCTCTCTGTGTATGTGTGTTTGCATAGAAAAAAGTTTGTAGTGAAACATTCCAAAATGTTCACTGTAATTATATCAGAAATTATAGATGTTTTATTTTTATTTCCATTGTTATTTATTTCCTATTTTTGTAGTGAATTTTCATTCATTTTATATCATTTTTTTTTACCTTACTTAAGTTTATTTTACCTTGATGTTTAATGTGCCATATTTTGTTACTGTTTATAAACATTTTAGCAATTGTCGTCAGTAACCAGTATTCAATATTGTCAGTATTATTTATTTTAGCCATTCTAATAGATGTGTAGTATCTCATTGTGGTTTTAGTCTGTGTTTGTCTAAGGGCTAGTAATGTTGAGTATCCTTTCATGCACTCATTTTTCATCTTTATATCATCTTTGATGAAGTGTCTAGATCCTTTCCAAATGAGTTTTCATTTTCTTACTGGATTTTGAAAACTCTTTCCGTATTTTAGATAGAAATCTTTTAAGGGGAAAGATTTATGTGGTCTAGCCAGGCGTGGTGGTGCATGCCCATAATCCTGGCGCTTGGGAAGCAGGCAGGAGGATCTCCATGAGTTTGTGGCCAGCCTGGGCAAAATAGTGAGTTCAAGGCCAGCCTGAACCACATAGTGAGACCCTGTGTCAAGAAAAAAAAACAAAAACAGATTTATATGGTCTGAAGAGAAACCAGAATATGAATATGTCTTTTATTGAGTATGTGATTTGGTAATATTTTTCCTACTCCATAGCCTTTTTTTATTATTATTCTCTTGGCAGTTATCTGACAAGAGTAATTTTTAAATTTAAAATCTAATTTATCAATTTTTTCTTTTTGTGGATTATGCTTTTGGTAACATTTCTTAAGAATTCTTTACCCAACTACAAGTTGCAAAAAATTTGCTCCTGCGATTCTTCCAAATCTTTTATAGTTTTATGTTTTATATTCAAATCTGTTATCAATTTTCAGTTGATATTTGTATAAGGTATGTGGTTTAGATCAAGAAACACTTTTAACTATTTGTTGAAAAGACTATCCTCCTTTGAATTGATTTTGCATCTTGGTCAAAGAACAAATGGCTGTGTTTGTGTGGAGTGATTTCTAAATTATTTTGTTTTCCTGATTCATGCATCTATCTCATCACCAATATAGTACCACATTGTCATTTTGTTTTGTTCTGTTTTGTTTTGTTTTGTTCTTTGAGACAGTGTTATAGTTTGTATCTAGATGTCCCCCCAAAGCCTCATGCAGTCGTAGGGGGTAGGCTTTTTGGAGGTGGCTGAATCTAGAGTGCGTGATTGATTCGTAGTGCAGTGCTGGGATTAAGGGTGGGTGATTGCTGGATAAGTCCACTGATTGGACTGGCATCCAGTAGACTGGATACAAGGGACAGAAAGAGGCTTGTCTCCCCCTTCCCTTGCTTGCTTTTGCTGTCTTCTGCTGCCATGAACTGTTTCTCCTCTGGGATGCCCCTCTTCTAAGCTACCCTGCCTGGGACCCAGCTGATTATGAACTGAAACCTCTACAAAATGTGAGCTAAATCAACCTTTCCCCCTTTAACTTTAGGTGTCGGGTATTTTGTCTCAGCAACAAGAAAAGTGACTAAGACAGACAGGGTCTTGCTATGTAGTTCAGGCTGGCCTTGAACTCACAGCAATCCTCCTTCCTCAGCTCCCTGAGTTTTGGGATTACAGGTGTGTGCCATCACGCCCAGCAACACTCTCTTAATTACTGTAAGTTTATAGTAAGTTTTAAAATCAGGTACTATGATTTCTTAAACTTTGTTATTTTTTACAAAATTATTTTTACTGGGGCCGGTGAGATGGCTCAGCGGCATAAGCGCCTGCCTGGCAAGCATGAGGTCCTGAATTCGACTCCCGGAATCCACATAAAGGAAAAAAAGTGCCGGTGATATCGCTCAGCGGCACAAGCACTTGCTGGCAAACGCGAGGTC